>CM060381.1:140285809-145085809 GCA_030545235.1 Helianthus tuberosus
GGATTGCCCATTTCAAACTTTTGGCACTCCTCAAACTTTTGGCACTCCTCAAACTTTTGGCACTCCACAAACTTTTGGCACTCCTCAAACTTTTGGCACTCGTCAAACTTTTGTCCGAGACTCGATATAAGACGAAACGACAGATGTGAGCACTAACAGACTCCCCCTCAGATGTTGACGAGTCTTAAGTGTCGAGTCTTCGCATCTCCAGTCTTTATCAGTCCTCTCGAACTCTTTGAAGTATCTGACATTGTAAGCATCCTCAAATCTTCTCTCTTTTAGCATCAACAGACTCCTCACGAACAATCTCTACTCGGATGTCTTCAGACTCCCCCTTTCGATATGCTGGGATCGCAATCTGGCTTGTTAAACTCATACATTCCTCAGGTATCAGAACCTGGCTCTCTATCTCTTAGAAACCTGCACATCCTCTACCTCACAATAAATTTTCTGATGATAACTTGTAAAAACAATCTCACCATCTAATGAACCACTTGCAGGAATTATACAATCATAGAATGATTTTACAACGTTATTCTTTGATGAATCACTTGAAGAAATATCTTTTTCTTATCAAAACAACACACTCTCCTAAACCATCTGTTCATCATGTTTAGCACTCGGAATTTTGAAAATTAGCTCTCCAACACCAGTTGTCGAAAATGTTTTTGAATTTTTCAAAATTTATGCTAAAACACACTAAAATCTTTTTGGATTTTTGAATGTAATGAAATATAGAGAAGAAATATTTACAAACAATATTTTTGTGAGTTTGTGTAAGAGGATCATATCAGTTTTGAGACACATCACCAACACCGTTAAGCTTTAGACATTTTAAGTTCTAAACGATTCACTTAGATTGTCAGTATCCTGGTCCATTTAAATTCTCACACAAAGTTCAACTGCTTCGAGATACGAGATTAATGTCTTAAGCACTTAAACTTAATCGCGTGTCCCACCTCAGAATATACTCCCGTATCCAGATCCCAATATTCAGTCTTACAGGTGAGCATACCACAGATGATATCTGTAAGGGAATAAATTATAGTACGAAACCGTGAGAGCTCAGGTCAGAACTTCCGTTCAGCAGAGAGATGACGGCTCGACTTTTGGTGTGTCCCCTTTAGAGGATCTTTTGAATTACAACAACAATAACTATCAATTTTATTGTTTCATCAATTTGCTGAGGGCGGCGCTATATTTCAAGCAAGCGGAAAGTATTCTCCGAGGACTAGGCCATTGCTTCCGCAAAATCAGAAATCCCGGGATAATACCCCAGATATCACTGAGTATAAAGACCTAGTATCTCAGAAAGAGGGACCTTTCAAACAAGATTTCGGGGGTTACCCATATATCCGAGAGATGTTTCCCCAAGATATAAGCAAGTTTGAATTTAGGTTTATATCTCGTCACAATTTACTAAATGTGCCAAAACCTACTGACACATCACCAGTGAGACCGTTTATCACATTTTTACTTTCCATTTCTTTAGCATGTTGTGATAGTCCACTGATGTACTATCATTTCCTCTTCTTTGACACAAAAACTCATTTTTCATTTTATCATGTTTTTGTCTTTTTCAAATTTTCAAATGTTTTTGGATTTTCTAAAAATTCTTACTCCCCCTAAAATGCAAACACATTTTAGGAAATTTGAAAATAAAAACTATACAATAACGTGACAACTGATATCAAATCACTTCAATTCGCCATCCACTTGGCATAAACAATTAGAACTCCCCCTCACAACAAACTATTTTCCCATTGATTTCAAAACACTTAAGTGTGTTTTAATAAAATGGTTTTTTCGAAAAATAAGTTTGATTTTACCACTTGTAAAGTTGGGGTTTGGTTCATCACACTGTCCTTCAAATATCACATGAATGTATGATCCAATCAAGTTCAAACTAATGATCTTGATTAACCACTTGTAGGAAAAAACAAGTACAACTTAATGTCCTTGAATTTATCACTTGTAAGTGTAAACCTTCTTCAATCTCATGTAGGTTTACTCATCAACCATACCTCTTGTAGAAAACTAACAATTTAAATATCACCTGTACTTTACCACTTATATGATTAACAACCAAGAAAGATAGATGCCGATTCATGCTGCGCTCTTACAAACCTGGGAGCTCCGGCAAGTCCAGAGACTTACTGTTCGTAATATGTACCATCCCAGTCACAAACCAGGGATGGTTCAATTTTGTCTTTCTTCATCTTCTTCTCGTAAAACTCCTTTACTCCTTTGACCTTTCTGTCAATCATTTTTCCAAAAATATGATGAACTTTGGAGTTAAAGACTTTCTCAACATCAAAACCTTTTTGTCATCATAAAATTGGTTTGAAATCTCACCTTTACCAATTTTCTTCTTATAATTTTCAGTCTGAAGTGATGGAAAATTTTCATCATCCACAGTCAGAACTGATTTTTCTCCTTTTGAAACAACCTGTGGCTCATCTGATTTTGACCTATCAGAATCATCGCTAGAACTACTATCAGATTTCTTAACAACCCATTTCTGGTTGTCAAGATTTCCTCTTTTCTTGTAAAACCTGTTTGAACTTTCACCAATTTCAAAAGTTAAATTTTTGAACAATTTAGTTCTGTCAATTGGTGGTTCAAACTCAATCACTTTTTCTTTTAGTTTACGTGATACTCCCTGTTTTGATTTTATTGCCTTTGAACACTCTCTGGCAATATGTCCAACTTTGTTGCATTGGAAATAGGTTCTCGTATCTTTCTTCTGCTCAGCCATCTTCTTCATGTCATCTTGCTTCTTTGCAAGGAACTCACTGTTTGACTGCCTCCAGGATTCTTTCTTTTCTTCCTCTTCTGAGCTAGTTCCTGAAACAAATGTCATTTTTGCTTTAAAATCACAAACATATTTTTCATTTTTCTGTTTTTCTGTTGGAGTAAAACCAAGACCTTTCTTTTTGAAATTACGGTTAGGGTTTGGTTTCTTGTGAAAACCAGAACCAGAACTGTAACCTTTTTTCTTGTTTAATCTTTGTTGTACTCTTGAGGTATATTTTTTAGGTTTATCATTAAGATTTCCATCTTTTATTTCAGAAATATTAATTTCTGTTAGTTTGAAAACCTTTTTAATTATGTCAGGTTTAACACCTCTTATTGGAAATTCCTCATCCGAATATAATTTGTCGGAATCATTCAATGTATATGCAACTTTGAATGTTTCGTCACTCAAATTAGATTTTGATAACAGGAATTCTTTGTTGTAAACTCTTTTAACTGAAGACTTTGAACTGTTGACTGTCGAACTCGAACTTTCAGAACCAGACTTTGACTCTGACTCTGAGTTTGACTCCAACTTTGACTCCTCAGTTTCATCTTTATCCAACACCTGATCGACAACTTTCTTTATTAACTCGGACTCATGATCAGTGTCAGATGATGTAAACGTGACATCAATACTTTCTGGCAAATTGACTGACGACTCCGACTCCCACTGTAAATTTGTTGCCTTTTCGACTCTTTATGAATTTGGATTTCTCGGAGAATATCCATTTTCAAGCGGGGGTGGACACTTGTTGTAGATGAAACTTTGTTTCTTACCAGAATCATTCTCTTTAGTCGTTTTCTTTTTCTTTGTGTCACTCTTTTTTTCAGTCTTCTCTTCTGGAGTCCTTTGTTCAGAGACTTTTTCAGCATTCTTTTCTTCAGTTACTTCATCCTCTTCAAATGCTTTCATGCCTTCAACAGTTGGATAAATCCTGTCAATGACATAAGAAGTACATGAGTAACTTTTCAATAAGCGATTTACTCTTTCAGTCTCAATTCTTTGCAACTCCAGCTTTTGTTCTAGCACAGCACACTTCTCAATGTAGTTGTTCACCACTTTTTGCTTTATCATGAAAGCTCCTTGAAGTGTTTTCATCGTTGTTGCCTGTTCTTCACTTGTTTGATTGTATTGATTCATTGCTTTGTTCAACACATCATAAGATTCCTTCAAACTGTTCAAGTTGTAAATCAGTGTGCTATTCTGCTTCTTTATAACTTCACAGTTGTCACACTTCACTGGAATCGTTTTAGCATCAACTTCTTCATCAACCTTGAATTTTGGAACATCTTTCTTCTTTTGCTTTCTGATCACTGGAACATCTTCATCTTCACTGCTCACATGTGTCTTGATCTTTTTCTTTTTCTTTTTAGCTTTTTTATCTTCACTGTCACTTTCAGCCATCATTTTCAAATGATCTGCCATTTTCTTCGACCAATATTCACGATCATCATCACTATCCTCTTCAATTCGAGCAACAAAAGCTTTTTGATTTGGAATCTCTTTATCCGGACAGTAATCATCCCAGTTGAAATTTGCCCAGCTAAAGCCATCTGGCAATTTTTCATCTTCTTGATCGATTAGGCATGCTTTGTTATCAGCTGAGATATAATTGTCCCAACTAAAGTTTTCTTGATTCCCCAAACATGCTCTCTTTGAAGATTCTTCAATCACCTTTCTTCCATGTGCCACTTGCGGTTCTTGTTGTTGTTGAACGACTTGATGATAGATCGCCTTTCGATAGTAATCATTGTTGTTGTTGAATGGATTTTGAGCTCCACTTGCTTCGCGGTTTTTGCACTCCCTCTTGAAATGTCCTCTTTCCCTGCAACGAAAACAAGTGACTTTAGATTTATCAAAACCTAAAGTAGAAACATTAGCCTCACGTAGATCATCTCTTCCTGTGATTTGCTTAAATTTCTCAGCTCGTCTTAACACACTTGCCAAACACCATTTAATATCCATTAATTCCATCTCCTCAGCGTCGATTTGATCGTAATCCTCTTTTGTAAGCATTGGATTCCCGATCCGACCTGCATAGAAACTACCATATGATTCCAATACAGTTCCCAACAAAGACATGTGACTTTTGGCTATTTCTGCTGAATAGTCTTCATCATTCTCCAAATTCAGTACAATGTTGCACTGAAGCTTCTTGCCATTCTTTGTTGTTGAAATGTTAGGATCAAATGATGGATATGACGAAAAACTTATGTTGCTGCTTGATCCTTTAGAAGAACTTTCAGATGGACTCTTTGCATTGAATGCTGTTTGAACCTTCGGTGACAAGTTGGTGGATTTATCACTAACACCACCTTTGTAGTAAAGACCGATGTCTTGTTCACCGTTGAAATCTTTCTTTCTCAAGACCTTTCTTTACTCCATCTCCTGAGCTTCAATCTTTTCAATGAACTTGCTGAGTGTTAGACTGCTAAAACCTTTCTTGTTTCTGAGCATCATGAGATATGTGCCCCAAGTCTCGTGTGGCAAAGCATCAGCAAGTTTCTCAATCAACTCTTCATTATCTTTCTCGATGCTCAATCTTTTCATGTTAGCTAGCAGATTGCAGTATCTCTGTCACACCCCGACCACGTATAACATACAAAACGTGGCGGAAAACGTCGGGGAGTGTTGTAACAGAATTAATTGTTTCATAACCATGGCATACAAAGTTGTATTTTATTTATCAACATAAGAGTTGCATTGTTTTAAACAGGAATCAAAGAGTTTATAACATAATTAAACTAAGTCTATCTTCATTTTATGTCTCTAAGGCACAGGTCCGCCCTAGTGTCACGGTCATCATCATATGCAAAAGCTCCTGAAAACACATGTGAAAATAGGTACGTCAGCATAAAAATGCCTGTGAGATACATAGGTTTTGTGAAAATAGGATTCATGACTTAAGTTTAAGAAAATGTTTAATAAAATTTAGTCATGAACCTTGTAAGTTGTTTTGTTTTGTAAATCATTTGAAAAACAATAAGTTCAGATGATATGTATAAATAAAAGTATAATGTATGGTTTAATTGTATAACCAAGTAAAATGAGTTGTATAAAGTAAATTGTTTGTAAAGCAAAGTCTTGTGAAAATCGTGTTACTTGTGTAAAATGTATAAGTCCAAATTGAATGATTTAAATAACGCTATGATATGTAATATAATACAAACACTTATATATAGGAAGTACCAGCGGCGTATCCACCATGCTTGTATCATATTACTCACATCTCGTTACTTAAGTCACTTAAACAAACCACCAATGTAATAAGTCTATGTTTAAACCAATTGTCAAAGAGTCCTTGTATAAACCATGTCAAATGTTAAGAAGTCCAAAAGTAGTCAAGTAATGTGTAACAAATGTTATGTATTGTAAGTAAAGTATTGTCACATAATCCAAATGTAGAAATGTACAAAACAAAGTATTTTGAATATATCAAAAAGTTATGTTTTGCAAAGTAATGCATGTTACATTGATACAAACATTTATGTGGTAAGTTAACGCATACATTCAAGCCTTGAGACAGTCGGATAACCCTTTCAGTCAAGGTTATCAAAAGAAATGTTTTCGGATTCAGTCATTCCTTACATCCAAAAAAACCCGGGATGTCAGGAATGGGATTTGTCAAGTCCTATGGTACCAGTACTTACTACCGAGCGGTGTAGCTAATGTTAATGAACGTATAATAGTCTCGTTTGTGCAAACCAAATGTCATAGCAAAAGTGAACATGTTATATGAAAACAATGTACTAAGTATGCTAAGTTAACATACAAAGCAGAAAGTCATGTAAATCAATGTGCTAGCATGCTATCAGTTAACATACATAGCAGAAATGTAATGTAAAACAATGTACTAAGTATGCACGTAATGGACATACATAGCATAAGTGTAATGTAAAACAATGTACTAAGTATGCACACAATGGGCGTACATAGCATGAAATGTATTGTAAAGTGATGTACTAAGTATGCTAAGTTAACACATTTTTGGCAGGATTAATTGGATCAAACAACAGTTATTTTTACAAGTTCAATCATCCTTAATTCTGAACAATCATCGACTACCCAAACATAACTGTTATCATTCATCAAATCATTCACACTAACCAACCATTGACCCTAACCATCCCATGACTACCCACAAACAAATTTTCCATTTATCAATATATAAGTTCATCAATTAGAATCATAAAATCCCAACATGAGTAAGGATGTATAAAAACCATCAAACCCTAATCATACAAATCCTAGATTACAATATTATTACTGGAACCCTAATCTCACACAAGATCACGATATCAGAATCATAGCAATGGAAAGAGTGAACACTAACCGTGATATCGTAACGATTAACTTAGTCGAGATAGAAGATTTCGGGATCCAGAGAAGCCGTCGCCCAATGAACAGGAGAAAGGACTTTAGGGTTTCTATGTTTTACGGTTACTAATCATGTATAAGGAAGTATGCAATATAAGTAATAATCCGGCCCAATCTGGGCCGCGAACCTTCCTGGGCCGAAGGCCCTCTTCGACGAAGATCCATTCTTCGTCGAGGTTTCATGTGGCGAAGAATCCCATTCTTCGTCCAGGTGAACTTGTGACGAAGAACCTTATATTATTAAACCTTAATAAACTATATATAACACTACACATTGAACATTTAACAACCAAGCATTACACATAAAACATTAATCATTTAGCTAAACTACACACGACACCACGTAATTCAAATTGTAAAAACAGGATTGTGAAGTCAGTGATGTGTATAGGAAAGACCTTGAAATCTCGGGTTGTCACATCATTCCCAACTTGAAAGAAATTTCATCCCGAAATATGACAAGTAGTCCAAAGTGGCAAAAAGTTAAATCAGGATGACTGTGGATTTTCCGTAGGTGCCACATCATCCCCAACTTGAAAGGGAATTTCGCCCCAAAATTCACCAGTTGCGTCAGATTTAGTTTGGTTGGTTGGGAACAAGTGTGGGTACTTGAGCTTCATCTGATCCTCACGTTCCCACGTGAACTCCGGTCCACGCCTTGAGTTCCAACGAACTCTCATGATTGGAATTCGACTATGCTTTCAAACCTTGACTTCCCGATCCATAATTTCTATTGGTTCTTCGACAAATTGCAATTTATCGTCGATCTTTAATTCTTGAAGTGGGACTACAAGTGTTTCATCGGACAAACACTTCTTTAATTGCGAAACATGGAATATATCATGAACATTACCCAACTCAGCAGGTAACTCGAGCTTGTAAGCCACTTTACCGATTCGTTCCAGAATTTTGAATGGCCCAACATAACGTGGATTAATCTTGCTGTGCTTCCTAAAGCGCACCACACCCTTCCAGGGTGAGACTTTCAGCATAACGCGATCGCCTACAACGAACTCCAAGGGTTTCCTACGCTTGTTAGCATAGCTCTTCTGACGGTCGTGTGCCGCCGCCATACGATTTCTGATCTGGACAATCTTTTCCGAAGTCTCAAGAACAAGTTCCGGACCTGTGATCTGGCTGTCACCCACCTCAGCCCAACAAAGAGGAGAACAACATTTCCGCCTGTACAACGCTTCAAACGGAGCTGCCTGAATACTGGTATGGTAGTTGTTGTTGTATGAGAACTCTATCAACGGCAAATGTTTCTCCCATCCCTTACCAAAATCGATCACACATGCTCGCAGCATGTCTTCAGGTGTCTGGATGGTTCGTTCACTTTGACCATCCGTCTGTGGGTGATAAGCGGTGCTCATGTCGAGACGTGAGCCGAATGATTTATGCATTGATTGCCACAAATCAGATATGAAACGCGGATCACGGTCAGAGATAATAGAGGTTGGCACCCCGTACCTAGAAACCACTTCCTTCAGATATACAGCAGCAAGTTGAGAGAACTTATACGTTTCCTTGATCGCAAGGAAGTGTACAAATTTCGTGAGGCGGTCAACGATCACCCAAATGGTATCGTTTTCGTTTTTAGTTCTTGGCAAACTAGTGACGAAATCCATAGGAATTTGCTCCCATTTCCACATGGGTATTTCTGTTTGTTGGAGCAGGCCTGAGGGTTTCTGATACTCCACCTTGACTTTCACATAAGTCATACACTTACTCACATACGTCGCGATGTTAGCTTTTATCTTCAGCCACCAATACAAGATCTTGAGGTCCTTATACATCTTATCCGAACCCGGGTGAACAGAGTATCGTGACTTGTGCACTTCGTCTATCACAAGCTCCCTAAGATTTCCAAACAGAGGAACCCATATCCATTCAATAAAATAACAGATGCCATCTGACCTTTCCACGAGTCATTTCTCCATGCCCCGCAAATACTTAGCTTCCAGGTTTTCTTCCTTCAATGCCTCGGTCTGAGCGGAACGGATCTGATCAGGAAGATATGAGTGAATAGTGAGCTGTAAGGCTCGTACACGTTTGGGTTTCGTTTCCTTTCGACTAAGGGCATCAGCTACAACGTTAGCTTTACCTGGGTGATACTTGATTGCATAGTCATAGTCTTTTAAGAGTTCTACCCAGCGACGCTGTTCGCATATTCAATTCCTTCTGATCAAAGATATGCTGGAGGCTTATGTGATCGGTATAGATAGTGCATTTGGTACCGTACAGATAATGCCTCCAAATCTTTAGCGCGAAAACCATGGCCCCCAACTCCAAGTCGTGAGTCATGTAATTCTTCTCATGAACCTTCAACTGCCGAGAAGCGTAAGCTATCACCTTCTCACGTTGCACTAGCACGCAACCGAGACCCTGAGTAGAAGCATCACAATACACCACAAAATCTTCGGTGCCTTCAGGTAATGACAAGATTGGTGCACTGTAGAGTTTCTGTTTCAAGAGCTGGAAAGTATCTTCCTGCTTTGTTCCCCAAGAGTATACAACGCCTTTCTGTGTCAACGAGGTAAGATGTTGAGCAATCCTTGAGAAATCCTTAATAAATCTGCGATAATACCCAGCGAGACCGAGAAATTGTCGCACCTCTGAAGGATTCCTCGGTCGCCCAATTTCTAATAGCATCAATCTTAGCCGGATCCACGTGTATCCGCATTTCATTAACAATGTGGCCGAGGAAGTGTACCTCTCGAATCCAGAAGTCACACTTAGAGAATTTCGCGTAGAGTTGCTCCTTCCTCAGAAACTCCAAAATAAGACGCAAGTGTCGCTCGTGATCCTCCTTGCTCTTAGAGTAGATCAAGATGTCATCGATAAACACAATGGCGAAATCGTAAAGATACGGTTTGCACACATGATTCATGAGGTCCATGAAGACCGCTGGTGCGTTTGTCAACCCGAAGGGCATAACCAAAAACTCAAAATGACCATATCGCGTCCGAAAAGCTGTTTTTGGAACATCCTCTTCTCGGACTCTCACCTGATGATAGCCCGATCTTAGGTCGATCTTCGAGTAGAAACTTGACCCTTGAAACTGGTCAAACAAATCATCGATACGTGGTAAAGGATAACGGTTCTTGACTGTCACCTTGTTGAGTTCTCGATAATCTATACACATACGAAAGGACCCATCTTTCTTCTTCACAAACAAAACCGATGCTCCCCAAGGCGAAGAACTGGGCCGGATAAAACCTCTATCCAACAGTTCTTGGAGTTGATTTGATAGCTCTTGTGTAACAACACTAAAAAATACTCCCAACGACAACATGTGATCAAAACCAGAAGTGCTCACGATGAAACTTGTATATTCAATTTGCACAACACCCCTAAACCCTAAAACTCTGCTCGTAATCAGAGTACTAACTCGAATCACTGATACGATACGATACCCTATCCGATCAATTGAAACTGATCCAACGGATGTTTAAGTGTTGCCTGTATACGGCTATACTTTGTCATTCGTTGTGAGTTTTGATCTCGTGATTATCGTTAAAGTTGAATTGGGTTAATACGCTAATACGAGTTCCATTGTATCTAGCATTAGAACTCATAATCAGGAAGCTGTTAAACTAGTATATCAAACTTAGCAATTAAGATAACTTAGCAGTTAAGAAAACTTAATAGCTAAGGAAACTTAACAGGAAAGGAAACTTAGCAGTTAAGTAAGCTAAGTAAGTTAATTAATCAACTAGTTACGTTATTTAATTAATCGGCTAAGTAAATTACTTGATTAAACCATTAAGATTAATTAATCGGTAAAGTAAGATTAATTAACCAGTTAAGTAAGATTAATTAAGTTAAGCAAAGATTAATTAAGCTAAGCAAGATTAATTAAGTTAAGCAAGATTAATTAAGTTAAGCAAGATCAATTAAACTAAGCAAGATTAATTAAGCTAAGCAAGATTAATTAAGCTAAGCAAGATTAATTAAGCTAAGTAAAATTTATTTAAATAAACATCTAGATAGATATAGATGAAAATAAATATATATGAGATAGATAATATCAAAGGAAGGTGCTAGGAAGGTGTAAGAGGATATATATATGTAGGTAGGAAACTTCCTAGAAAAATGTATAGGTAACTTCCTAGAAAAGTATTTAGGAAACTTCCTGGAAATTTCATATTTCCTACCTATAAATAGGAAGCTTAGGATTCATTTTTCTTTGCTCATTTCTTCTATTCTTGTCTCTATACGTTGGTGTTCTAACCAATAATCACCTATACGATATTCTGTCCGATCGATTTGGGAACCAACTAACGAATGCCAAAGTGCTGTCTACACAAGACTATACTTTGTGAATTTCGTTAAACGAATGCCAAAGTGTTGTCTAAACAAGACTATACTTTGTGAATTTCGTTAAGGTTCTGATCTCGTGATCATCGTTAGGTTTGATTTGGTATAACACTAATACGTATTCCACTCTATTAAACTAAATGTTTAACTATCAGAAAACTCCAAACTATACACTTACTATCAAACAAGATGATTAATCATCAGAAGATTCAGAACTATAAAGTAGGTGCTTAAAATCAAGATGCTTGTTTAATCAAGACTATATGCTAACAAGGTGAGTCATTCTCTTTTTACCAAATTGTTTCCAAAACCCTATTTATTTTCAAAGTTATAATTACAGGGATTAAGTCTTTGTAATCTTCAATTACTGCCGGTATGTGGGGTTTTGTATACATTACTTGATACCCGTCACTATTGGACAACGGGTTAGCCAATGGGTGATCTGACCATAGTCACAGATACAGTCAAGTGACAAATACCGATTGGGGTAATTGGTTGATAGAAACAAAATAATCACCCTTAATACTGTATATTATAACAATGTGTCGTTTTGTACAAAAATGAATGAACTCATCAGTATTTCCTGCTGACCAAATCTTTTTAAAACGCGTTTCAGGTGATTCCAGTAGATCGGAATAAGAGTTGGATACGGCACCAACAAGGCTTATAGAAGTGGCTTATTTTATCAATTAAATTAAAGAAAAATTTCTTTATGTATTCTGGATTGTTTCATATTAAAGCCACCATTGCAAAAACATGGGTTTATCCCCATCTATTTAATAAATAAAATCTGGTGTTTTCTAAACTCTGATATTTTTCCTAACTCACGATCCTGATGAAATTTCTGCTGCAATATTTTCAAAATAACCACCAGTACCACTTGACTCCTCGCGGCTCCCGTCCATGGTGTGGTCGGGGGTCGTGACAAAAGGTGGTATCAGAGCCACTTGTTTAAGCAATTAGGTGTTGTAATAATAATAATACCTAAGCTTAAACAAAAGAGTTAGGAAATTGCTATTAAATGGTAGCACACGTGATAGTATTTAGACTTGAACCTAAGAAAAATGCCTTAGTATTAGCTGGAGATAAGCAAATTACATGCATAGATAAAATGTGATGGGTATTGGTATGCCGTGGGGATGATGACTAGAACGTTGCAAGTATGGTAAATAAGCGATAACACTTGGCCACTGTTATTTCTTATTTATAGGTACTACTTGGTTCTGGAATATGATCCGTCATGGGAATACTAATTACCTTGTTCTGTGATGAAAGCTCTAATAAAAGATTCATTTTTAAATCATGAATTGAGAAAATTCTATTTATGGGAATTACAATGATAATTACCTCTCCGGCGAGAACCGGGTAAGATGGGGTTACCTCTCCGGTGAGAACCGGGTAAGATGGGGTATATGATATGTCAAACAAGTGACATAATTCCCTAAATAGTATCATGACCTGATGTCTAACTTTGTTTTTGGAAATATAAATCTTTTAATTACATTAACCTTATGAAGGGTTTGTATATTACAGTATGTGAAATATATGATTGTATAGATATGTGTATCTATAAGGAAATCTAAAAGCCATAATAATTGACAATTTAGATGAATCACGAACATATGTGTCAATGATAAATTTTATATTTTCTTATCAGAAACCTCTCGTATACATCTATAATTCCTATATCAAAACCTATTTCATTTGATCATCTGTCTCGTAACTCGTGCGACAAGATGAACGATGTGAACCCTTTAAGTTGAGACGCCATCGAAAGTATCAAAATTTCCCTTTGCGTTAACTTAGATTATTAACACATTATGAAACATGTAGCTAAAGTTGTACTAGGCACAAAACGTCTCAAAACTTATGCTAATAAAAATAATTCTACTTTCATTAAGAACTCTTGCAAAGATAAAAGTAACCACGACTAGATGCACTTACAAAGACTCTTCACCTATAATCCTACTAAGAGTACCGGTAATAAAGAAGCTATTACGAAATACTTGGGCTGCAAAGGACTAAAGTTGTCCAAACCATTAGTTTATATGTTAAGAAGAATGAAGTAAGGTATGCTTCAAAATTTACACATTAAGATAGTGAAACCCGAGCTTCAAAACACAAGGTCAAGACATATGCCATGAAATGGAGAGAACTGACAGAAAGGAAATTCGGTCTGCTTCATAAAAAGGAACAAATGGAAACGATGACTCCTGGGGGTTTGCAAGCCAACCGGAGAAGTGACCACAAGGAGGTAAGACAGACCAGCCGACAAAGTTCGTCTATGTGAGGAAAGGTGTGAGTTATGCACGGAAATAAGACATAGCGTATATGGTCTCGGAGTTCATTAACACTAGAGGCATGGAACTGAAAGAAATTCCGAACGACGTTTCCCAGAGGATCTACTTAGACTATCACCCGATCGTGAGAAGAAACTTAGAATTCATCTGAGACTAGGAACAACACCGATTGTTATATCCCAAAGTTAAGACTAATGTAATAGTTAATGCTTTAAGTCATAAGTTTCATAGAAAGCCGAATCAAGTACGTGTTCTTAGATTAAATTGCGGATAAATTTAATGAAATAATTAAAGAATACCCAAGAAACAGCAATCAAGGATGATGCTGAAGGATTATAAAGAAATAATGAAGGAATCAGAAAAAGGAACTAATGGAAATTAGTTATTCCATAAAGAATTTGGGTACCTATTCAAGGAAACCTCTAAGAAAGGGTTCTCGAAGAAGCCCATAGAACTAAGTATTTGATACATCGTGTAAGTAATATAAGGTATCGAGGTTTGAATTACTGATGAATAAAAATGAAAAAGGATGTAGCAAGTTATGTCTCTAAGTATTTAATCGATTAGCAAGTTAAAGCTGAGCATTAGAACCCTTTAGGTTTACCTCAACGACATCAGTATGGAAATGAGATTGATAACAATGGATATTGTTACCAAATTACCCAAAACAAGAAAATGTAACGACACAATCTGGGAGATTGTAGATCGACTAAACCAAGTCAGTTAAATCTCTACCAAATGAAGGAAACCCTTTAGTATAAAACGCCTAGTTAAGTGGTGTGGGGACGAAATAGTCTCATTACATAGAATCCTGTTATCTATCAAGATAACCATTTCCCTTCTCATTTCTAGGAAAATTTTTAACTCGGCTTATTTTAAGCAGTCTGAAGGAACACACTACAAACATAGAAAGACATGCTGGGTACATGTGCGATAAATAAGACTATCATTTATCACCCATAAGATTTTTCAATAATTAACCTTCAAGTATTAGTGTTGCCCATTTGAAACACTTTATGAAATGAAGGCACCATCCATTATATCAAGCAAAAATATGAGAAAATCAACTATCAGACCATTAGACTGGAAAATCATTAGAATTAGAATAAGAATATACTAAAAATCTCTCCATAAAAAGGAATAGTCAGATTCAGTAAGAAAGAAAAACTAAGCCCGAGATTTGTTGGATCATTTGAAATTATTAAAAGGATTGGGCCGGTAGCTTATCAGTTAAAATTTCCGAAGGAAATGGCAGGATATAAAGGTAAACAAAAAGTCCATTGAAAGATCTTACAAGTCAAAGATAAGAATCTCAAAGCATGGAAAATGGTTCTGGTCAAAGTAAAGTGGAATTCAAAGTAAGGACCAGAGTATACCTGGAAACTAGGATCAGTGTCGAATTAAGAATATTCCTCCAAATTTCCGTAAATCTCGAGGACGAGATTTAAAACAAGGTGGGGAGGATGTAACAACCCTCAAAAATACTCCCAACGACAACATGTGATCAAAACCAGAAATGCTCGCGATGAAACTTGTATATTCAATTTGGAAAATTTAGCGGTTAAAGGAATCTTGGCGTTCGACGAACTAAATCACATAGAAATAGTCTTATTAGATTCACATTTATAAACCAAATAATTTAGGATCAAGACCCAAACATACGTGATAAACATCAGCACGAAAATCGAGGGAAAACGCATGATTGGACGAAAAAGCGGCCGAGGACACGCGTCACGCGAAGACGACACGTGTCAGACCTACGTGGGACACGTGGAGACCAAAGCCAGGCTAACCATCCCCGTGCCACGCGCCAGGGACAAGGGAGGCCAGCGCGCCACGCGAGGGGACCGAAAAATCAGCTATAAGAGGGCAGCAGTGGGACTGAAGTCTGTCCACCAGTTCGATCAAATTTTGACGAACTTACTCTCTCGTATCTCTGTTTCTTTGCACAACACCCCTAAACCCTAAAACTCTGCTCGTAATCAGAGTACTAACTCGAATCACTGATACGATACGATACCCTATCCGATCAATTGAAACTGATCCAACGGATGTTTAAGTGCTGCCTGTATACGGCTATACTTTGTCATTCATTGTGAGTTTTGATCTCGTGATTATCGTTAAAGTTGAATTGGGTTAATATGCTAATACGAGTTCCATTGTATCTAGCATTAGAACTCATAATCAGGAAGCTGTTAAACTAGTATATCAAACTTAGCAATTAAGATAACTTAGCAGTTAAGAAAACTTAATAGCTAAGGAAACTTAACAGGAAAGGAAACTTATCAGTTAAGTAAGCTAAGTAAGTTAATTAATCAGCTAGTTACGTTATTTAGTTAATCGGCTAAGTAAATTACTTGATTAAACCATTAAGATTAATTAATCGGTAAAGTAAGATTAATTAACCAGTTAAGTAAGATTAATTAAGTTAAGCAAAGATTAATTAAGCGAAGCAAGATTAATTAAGTTAAGCAAGATTAATTAAGCTAAGCAAGATTAATTAAGCTAAGCAAGATTAATTAAGCTAAGTAAAATTTATTTAAATAAACACCTAGATAGATATACATGAAAATAAATATATATGAGATAGATAATATCAAAGGAATGTGCTAGGAAGGTGTAAGAGGATATATATGTAGGTAGGAAGCTTCCTAGAAAATGTATAGGTAACTTCCTAGAAAAGTATTTAGGAAACTTCCTGGAAATTTCATATTTCCTACCTATAAATAGGAAGCTTAGGATTCATTTTTCTTTGCTCATTTCTTCTATTCTTCTCTCTATACGTTGGTGTTCTAACCAATAATCACCTATACGATATTCTGTCCGATCGATTCGGGAACCAACTAACGAATGCCAAAGTGCTGTCTACACAAGACTATACTTTGTGAATTTCGTTAAACGAATGCCAAAGTGTTGTCTAAACAAAACTATACTTTGTGAATTTCGTTAAGGTTCTGATCTCGTGATCATCGTTAGGTTTGATTTGGTATAACACTAATACGTACTCCACTCTATTAAACTAAATGTTTAACTATCAGAAAACTCCAAACTATACACTTACTATCAAACAAGATGATTAATCATCAGAAGATTCAGAACTATAAAGTAGGTGCTTAAAATCAAGATGCTTGTTTAATCAAGACTATATGCTAACAAGGTGAGTCATTCTCTTTTTACCAAATTGTTTCCAAAACCCTATTTATTTTCAAAGTTATAATTACAGGGATTAAGTCTTTGTAATCTTCAATTACTGCCGGTATGTGGGGTTTTGTATACATTACTTGATACCCGTCACCATTGGACAACGGGTTAGCCAATGGGTGATCTGACCATAGTCACAGATACAGTCAAGTGACAAATACCGATTGGGGTAATTGGTTGATAGAAACACAATAATCACCCTTAATACTGTATATATTATAACAATGTGTCGTTTTGTACAAAAATGAATGAACTCACTAGTATTTCCTGCTGACTAAATCTTTTTAAAACGCATTCCAGGTGATTCCAGTAGATCGGAATAAGAGTTGGATACGACACCAACAAGGCTTATAGAAGTGGCTTATTTTATCAATTAAATTAAATTAAAGAAAAATTTCTGTATGTATTCAGGATTGTTTCATATTAAAGCTACCTTTGCAAAAACATGGGTTTATCCCCATGTATTTAATAAATAAAATCCGGTGTTTTCTAAACTCTGATATTTTTCCTAACTCACGATCCTGATGAAATTTCTGCTGCAATATTTTCAAAATAACCTCCGGTACCACTTGACTGCTCATGGCTCCCGTCCAGGGTGTGGTCGGGGGTCGTGACATCTTGCAACTCTCCTGGTGCAAGACGATAAGGAGCACAGGCAATCGGGGCTGCTCTTGGTGTGAGGTCAATCTGAAATTCCACCTGATGGTGTGGAGGTAAACTAGGAAGCTCCTCAGGGAATACATCGGAAAACTCACGAACGACTGGCAGATCTTCGATTTTCCTTCCTTCAGGCTGGGTGTCGGTAATAAGCGCTAAAATAGCAGGGTAGCCCTTTCGTAGACACTTCTGGGCTTTCATGGCTGAAATGATGCCAACCATTGCACCACTACGATGACCTTGAACCGACAGAAATTCTCCACTGGGAAGAGGGATACGCACGATTTTCTCTTTACAGAGAATTTCCGCTTGATGCTTAGACAACCAATCCATGCCAACGACCACATCAAAACTTCCAAGAGTAACGGGGAGTAGGTCAATATCGAACACTTGACCCATAAGATCGAGTTTACAGCCAAAAAGAGCATGTGAAGCTTCAATCGTTTTGCCATCGGCTAGCTCTACAACGTGTTTGTTTACAAGAGGTGCAGGACTCAATCCTAACTGACGACTGAACTCCAATGACACATAACTCCAATCGGCACCAGAGTCGAATAAAACAGAAGCAAATATATTGTTCACAGAAAACGTACTGGTCACAACATTGCCATCATTGCGAGCTTCCCCAGTACCAATGGTAAACACTCTCCCACGCGGGCTATTCCCACCATTGTTCCCATTGTTGTTATTCCCAGTGTTGTTGTTGTTGTTACCAGCATTCTGATCTAATTAAGGGCAATCCCGCCTAAAATGACCCTCATCTCCACACTGAAAGCACCCCTTACGATTTCCCTGATTCTGCTGAGGCTGCTGCCTCTCCTGTTGCTGTGGCTGATGTTGCTGTGGGAGTTGCTGCTGCTGCCGCCTTGGGAGTGAGACCCTGCAGTCTCTAGCCATTTGGCCCACCTTGTTGCACCTGTGACAGACTCGGGTGCACGGCCCACGATGATGAAAGTTGCATTTGTTACACTTAGGCTGCTTCCCTGCGTATGAGCCCTGATTCGAATTGTTGCTCTGATTCTGATTCATTGAAGATGACTGGCTAAAACTGCGGTTGGTACTGTTGTCTGGCTTCTTCTGTGACTGATTCAGATTGGACACCTTGTCCGCATCATTCCATTAACGCTTGCTGTCAGTGGCAGGAGTAGTAGCTGCAACAGTAGTGGCAGTAGTGGAAACACGCGGAGGTAGCGAGCCACGCTCCACCTCCTGATCTGTGATCTTATGAGCTAAGCGGATGATCTGAGCTAAGTTGTTGAGGTTCGCTGCACTAACCAAGCCCTTAACCTGCGGGACTAATCCTTTGATGTACAGTTCGATTCTTCGGTGTGGAGGTCGTGATAATTTCGGGCACATATTAGCTAATTCATGAGACCTTTTCATGTATGCCCCAATCTCAGACCCCACCATTTTCAGATCATAATACTCGTTCTCCAGTTTCTGCACTTCATCACGAGGACAATACTCTTCACGCATCAGCTCCTTAAAATCGTCCCAAGTAGTCGCGTTCGCCATTTCAATACCCAGCATCTGAACTTAGGCATTCCACCAAGTCAAGTCACCATCCTCGAGTGTGCCTGTAGCATACTTCACTCTGTCCCCAGCAGGACAGTTACACATTGCGAACACCGATTCCGCCTTCTCAAACCAATGCAGTAGCCCCACAGCTCCTTCAGTCCCACTGAACGTCTGTGGCCTACAATCCATGAACGTCTTAAACATACAAGCAGACGGATTTTTTTGATTCTGATTCGCTTGCTGACCTAAGGATGAAAGAAAATACAGCACACGGGTAAGAGTTGTGTACGTGACACAAGAATAAAGAGTAATTGGCAAATATCATACCAGCTTGGTAGGCTGCCAAAGCCTTAGCCACATGTGTGTTAATCAAGTTTGTCAACTCGGCCTGAGTCATCGCAATGTGACCACGCCCATGGCCTCGTCAGCTCATGATTCTATATAAGAGAAGGGAAAAGGTTAAGAGTCGAGATAAAGTAGGAGTTAAACCCCACGATGACTTCTACAGACTACTAAGTTTACATCAGACAACAGAGCGGAACCCCTTTTCACACTTGTTAGGTCTCACTAGGACTCACATGCACCCCACATTATTATTATGTGTGCACCCATAATAACAAGGCAATTTGCATGTTTATCTCAGCTCCTCCCAACTTATGCTAAAAGGTTCCTCAAATTCAAATAGCGAAACGAAAACACTACAACATAAATCAGGAAGGTTTAGGGAAGTATCACACTATCAATCACGTAACATAAGCTAGTAACACAAGAACGCATAGTAGTACTAGGTGTGCATTCACATGCAATGTCATACTCAAGTGTTCACTAAATATGAGGTGCAATAAGTAAACGAAGAACGAACCTTGCAATCTAGAGCTGAGTGTCATGGTCGCTTTCTAAACTGTTCGGTTATAGTCTGGTTTTATAAAAACGTTTTAAAACCTAGTTCACTATAACCAGTGGCTCTGATACCAAACTGTCACACCCCCAAAATACCACATGCCAAAACCTCGCTAGGCGTGTGACGTACCGGGATCTAGCCACCAATCACATTGAACTAATTTCAAGATTTAAATAAAGTTTCCATTTATTAAAGTAAATCATTCATAACATAATCCAAGTTTAACATGTTCAGCGAAAGCAATTAATAAAACATTGTTTAAACGTTTCAAAACCAAATGTATCGGCAAATCAGAAAAACAAGTCTTGCATATCCAAGCAACGCGACCCATGACCACTCCAGCCATCCAGACAGCAAGTTCCTTGTCCATAGTACCTAACGACATGCGAGCATGCAACAAGTGTATCAGACAACGCTGGTGAGTTCATAGTTTTACGAAAACGTTAGTTACCAAGTGTTTAGTTCAATTCATTGATTATAATGTTGATAATAACTCGAGTACCGTACAAGATGGCTCCAGATTATTTTACCATTTCCCCAATGCCCCTATCAAAGCATTGGGTATGACTGGGTCATTAGTTCACACCCGTCCTCTCAGGTACGGGGTGAGGGTGCCAAACCTAAATAGCGCTATCAACTAATACCCCGTTATCTCTCAGGTAACAAACAAGATGGGACTTAATGGTGATAGGAGTGAGTATATTATCCAACATCCCAGTTTTAACCAAATGACTTATTCCTCTCAGGAATACCCAATGATTGTCCCACCCACCGGGACGCATGCTCAAGAGGAATGAACTCACCTTTGATTTGCTCGGTATGTTAAGTTACTCGTCCAAGTTGGTCAACCCAAACCCTACCATGGTTACCAAACAATATCAGTTTCACAATCGTTCAAGTCACACATTTGTACACAGTTTGTATCTAACACAAGGTTCACTGTTATCATGTAGCACATACCCAATTTTCATACAAGTCCACATCTCATGTGAATGTCACAAAGCAACACTTAACAGATGAGTTTGCTATTCATACAAGTCAAACCAGATTTCCTATCCTTAATATCATACAACATAGATCTTATAAGCATAAATATCAATCATCAACAACCCCATAACTGTTTACTGTTCTACCCAAGTGCCTTCACGGCGAAGTACCCCTGCGACGAAGAACCATCCTTCGTCAAGTTCAAGTTGACGAAGAACCTTAGTGGTTCGTCAGAAACTGTTGCGACAAAGAACTTATTCTTCGTCGAGATTAGGTGCGACGAAATATTCAACCTTCGTCGTTGATGAGGTGCGACGAAGTATCTAACCTTCGTCAAACCCAACAGTTACAACCCTTAATCTCGTAACGGCAGTTTAACACATTTTTGGCAGGATTAATTGGATCAAAAAATAATTATTTTTACAAGTTCAATCATCCTTAATTATGAACAATCATCGACTACCCAAACATAACTGTTATCATTCATCAAATCATTCACACTAACCAACCATTGACCCTAACCATCCCATGACTACCCACAAACAAATTTTCCATTTATCAATATATAAGTTCATCAATTAGAATCATCAAATCCCAACATGAGTAAGGATGTATAAAAACCATCAAACCCTAATCATGCAAATCCTAGATTACAATATTATTACTGGAACCCTAATCTCACACAAGGTCACGACATCGGAATCATAGCAACGGAAAGAATGAACACTAACCGTGATATCGTAACGATTAACTTAGTTGAGATAGAAGATTTCGGGATCCAGAGATGCCGCCGCCCAACGAACAGGAGAAAGGACTTTAGGGTTTCTGTGTTTTACGGTTACTAATCATGTATAAGGAAGTATGCAAAATAAGTAATAATCCAGCCCAATCTGGGCCGCGAACCTTCTTGGGCCGAAGGCCCTCTTCGGCGAAGAACCTTCTTCGACGAAGATCCATTCTTCGTTGAGCTTTCATGTGGCGAAGAATCCCATTCTTCATCGAGGTGAACTTGTGACGAAGAACCTTATATTATTAAACCTCAAATAAACTATATATAACACTACACATTTAACATTTAACAACCAAGCATTACACATAAAACATTAATCATTCAGCTAAACTACACACGACACCACGTAATTCAGTGATGTGTATAGGAAAGACCTTGAAATCTCGGGTTGTCACATGCTCGCCCCCGCCGCAACGCGAGGGTGCTTAATACTAGTATATTTAAAATGCAAAAAATAAAAAGTAAAATAAAAGACAATGAAACCTTAAAGAAAAGGTTTAGTGGCAAAATTTAAACATTATAAATAAACAACAAGTTTTAGCTTGATTGATTGTATTCTTAGCTTTGGGTGATTTTCAAAAAAAAAAAAATTTTGAATTATGTGGTTCATTCACATTATTACTAAACCTTTTTATTTCATTTTGTCGTAGTTCTTTATTTTTATTTTCTCTTAATGCAATAAAATCAACTTAATGCTGACCTAACCTAAGAAGTCATTAGTTTTGACCATTAAAATCCGTTTAATACATATTTAAATAAATATTTGTTGTAAACGATATAAACTAGTGATTTTGCCCCGCGCTGCGCAACGGGAGCTTTGTTGGTATCGGTTCTGTTTGTTTTGGTGCTATAACAACTAAAAGAAAAAAACTACAATTACGATGTCGTGATATGTCCAAAAGGATATCGACATGTGTTTTACATCAATCGAAAATGATAAAAAAAGAGTATTTGTTCTGCTACTACTGATATCGGTACCATTGTCGTTTTGTCGAAAACGTTTATGTTCATCATGTATGGATACTCATGTATTTTATGATTAAAAAATGGGTAAATTACAGTTTTCATCCTTTATGTTTGTATCAGATTGCAATGGATGACCTTTAACTTCAATAATTACAGTCGCAATCATTTATTTAAAAAGCTCGTTACACCTTTCGTCCTTTATCACTAACAAGGTTAAAATCTTATATTAAATCAGATCATGTGCACCTCATGTGAGGGCATTTATGTCATTTTACTCTTGTTTATCTCAGCTATCTCTCTCCCACCATATCCAGCCACCACCCTTTCTCACTCCCCCACCATTAACACTGCCACAAGCCACAAAAATAAATAATATTAAAACACTTTTAAAATTACCCCAAAAAAATCAAATTTTTTCTTCCAATCGGTTCTCAATTTCAAACACCCACTTTTCGATTCAACCTTCTTTAGTTTCTTGATCTGCAATTGGGGACTTTTTATATCATATATTAAGTGAAATATTATACATATTAACGGAAACTGCTCATGAACAGTGTTCCCATGGATAGTTCTTTTATATCACTGTGGCAAGCATTGTTATCTCTGGCTCCCACGTGTTTGATTCCTTTGATGTGTTGTCCTCCTTTAACACCCTTCTATCTACTTTTTAGCCACCCAATTTTTTTGTTTTCTCTTCACGTGTAACCCCTAATCCCATTTTCTTTTCTTCTTTGCTCAACCAATTATACATGGTGTCGCCGGGAGGTTCTATGTTCGGTGGTCTCCACGGCGGCGACAGTGTTGTTTTGTGTCGTTTGTGGTTGATTAGGGTTCCGATTAACATCTATATTCTAGCGATTTGAGGTTGATGTCGATGGTGATGTTGTGTGTTTCTGACCATCATCTGTCGACTATCTCTGTTTTCATCCTTTTTCAATCGTACGTATATAATCATTCCAACTATTTAAGATTGATGTTTCGTTTCCATTTTCAACTCGATGATGATGCGCCTAGGCGCGTCTGTGACCGGGAGGTGTTTGGCTCGGTGCACTCACGGTGATGGTTCATGGTTGTAAAGCCTAGGCTTGAATTTGTAATCTGTTGATGATGGGTGTAAGCCCTAATTTTTCCTTTTGATATTATGTTGTTGACTCGATGACAATGAGCTTTCCTTCGTCTGAGAGGTGATTGAATCAATCATTTGATGCCGATGAGTGTAAGCCCTAATCTACTTGAGGACTTCGGAGGTTGTAGTGGTTGGTAATCACACCTTCCAGCTCTATAGTGGATAAAGTGTTGTATATAGTTAGTCGATGATGATGAGCCTATACCCATCTGAGACTTGCTCTACTTTGTTTTTTGGGATAAATGGTTTGCTAAGTGTAAACTCTTTTAACATGTTTGGCTATTGATGGCTGTGAGAACGGGTCAGGGCTTATCCGAGCCATGAACTCATACATTGATGGTTGATTGTGTAGCTCTAATCAGTTGAAACTCGAAAATTCAAGAGGTAATGATGAAATCACTAGAATAGCTATAATCGTTGTTTTGGCGTGGCAATTATGTTTTTTGCAGCCACAATGAACTAGCATTTCTGAGCTTTCAAATTCCTGGAACAACTATTGTTTGTATCCACAGGATTATTGATTGAGACTATATGATTTGCAAGGTTAATGAATAGTTTGTAATGTTTGTTAGGGAGGCTGTGACAATGAAAAAAGATTTTCATTGTTAGGCATATCGACAACAGTAAACCTTTTTATAATATATGAATTCCAACTACGTTGATATTTCTTCAAGTAATTGAAACAAAGTTGTGTTATAGTTATATTAGCTATATAATACACTGTCTTATAGATTCACACTTTGATTAAAGTTTTACTCACAACATCATCTTAACGTGCCAAACAATGTTATGACATAATGATATCACAATGATATAGTAATGATCGGAACCGACAAAAATTTCCGCCGCAAAGCGCGGGCGAATCTACCTAGTTGTTACTAAGTGAGAATCACAACTGAACATTTACGTGTATGTGTGTACAAAGATAAATTTTAAGAAATTATACAACTTATAGAGGCAATCAGAACACTATTTTAATTGTTTGTTTAAGAATAACTTGTTCATCTAGAAATTATACAGCTCTGTGTTCATCTTTTAAACCAAGATCTGACGAACTAAAGCCATTGTTTGTTTAAGAATTAATGAAACAAATTCCCTATTCATCTAGGGGTGTAAGTAAACCCTAGAAATTCATGCCTTTTGAAATCAAACAAAATAACATACACAAAAGTAAATCAAGCTTTCTTCTCAGTGGTCGTCGACGCTTTGAAGAGTAGACAAGTGGTGGTGGCAGTACATTCGGTGGAGGTTGTTGTATATCCGGCGTGGTGGTCACCGGCGGTGATGTCACAGGTGGTGGTTGTTTTAGTTTAGAGAGAGAGAGAGAGAGAGAATCTAAAGAGTAAACAAGTGGCGGTGGCGATTTGGTGGTGGTGGCGGCGATGGCTGTCACAGTAATGGAGGTAGGACTTCGTGGTGGTGTTATGGTGAAAGAAGAAAGGAAATGGAAAGAATTGAAAAGGCAGATAAAGGGAAATAATTGAAAAGGTCTCTGATTGAGGTGGGTTTTTAAATTGGGTTTTAGTTTTCTATAATTAAGCTAGTAAAATGACTAAATTACCCTTAACTTATTAGGTTTGACTGAAAATTTTAACTTTGTTAGTGCTAAAGGACGAAAGATGTAATGAGTTTTTCAAATAAAGGATTGTAACTGTAATTATTAAAGTTAAAGGGTATCCAATGCAATCTGATACAAACATAAAGGACGAAAACTGTAATTTACCCTTAAAAAATTACGTTTTATAATATTGTTACCGGCACTCGTATAGTTTACTATACAAAAAATTGTGTTGTTTTGAAAACCATAAATAAATTACTATTCTTTGATTCAATTTGCTACGATAGCGGCAAATATCCCTTTTTAATAAAAATTATATCGTAATATTAAAAAAAATATAGCTGTGGAGTTAGATTTTTTAAAAAAGTTAACCTACGTAAGTTATTAAAAATCAAATTAAATGATAAATAACATGTTATTAAAAATAAAAAAAATAATTAAAAAACTAGATCAAAAATTAAAAAGAATACTTAAAAAATATAATCACTATTCATTGAGGCTTTAAAAAAATATAGTTGGAATTATATTTTTTTAAGTTAACGTACGCAAGTTACAAAAAAATACATTAAATTAAGTGATAAATGATATGTTATTAAAAAATTACAAAGAATACTTAAAAAGATAGATAAAAATTCAAAAATTAATAATATTTTAAAATTTAAAAATGTTGATCACTATTCATCAGAATTTAAATTAATATGTATAATATGTATACCTAGCTTGTTAACTAGTTATAAAAAAAATGAAAACTTTCCCTAACCTTAAAAAATACTTAGCGTTAAATTTAAATAAATGAAAGTGTAATATTACTAAATTTTCTTTTTAAATAAGTTAAATAATTGTAAGAACCACGAAAACTAGTATAAAAACCAATTAAGAATATTTATTTATTATTTTACTAGCTTTTTTATTAAAGTACATATAAAACTGAAATTATATGTGTAAAGTTGTTAGTTCATATGTCTGTAGCTTCCGTCAGCATTGAGTCTTATTTTCTACTTTATATGTCTTTTATGTATATGTATGTAATTGTATGTATGTGTGTATAACAACAACTCAGGGAATGGCGCTTAACTGTAAAAGTGAAGTCCGAAGGTTGACAGATGTCATCCGATCGGATGACCACCCGATCGGATCACCACCCGATCGGACAACACTTAAACCTCCCTGAGTTTGTCTATAAATAGCAAGCTAGGACTTGTCATTTAGAACTTTTGCTCAGCTTGTAAGGAGACTCTG
This sequence comes from Helianthus tuberosus, assembly GCA_030545235.1. Lineage (NCBI taxonomy): Eukaryota > Viridiplantae > Streptophyta > Magnoliopsida > Asterales > Asteraceae > Helianthus > Helianthus tuberosus. The sequence continues at coordinate 140,312,550 of CM060381.1, forward strand.
TCAGTCTAATTCTCTAACCGGTGCTATTGTATTTTCACATCAATCTAATAGAAGATCAGACGGATTTAATCGTTGAATACGTTGTTGTGATTCTGTGACATAATCAATGGATTCCGCACACTGATCTTGGTCGATTCATCCACGTTCCACACGAACAGATTCTGATCCAAAGGCCTAACAAGTGGTATCAGAGCCACAGGAGGTTGAATCGAGGACTACGACAGCGAATTCACCGGAATTTCAGCTATTCTTGCCGATATCAGTCGAATTTAACAGGAAATTTGATGAATTTTCTCATCTTCTACTCATTTCTTGCTGTGTATTACACTTTTACACCTTAAAAACGAGAAAAACGTAAACTTGAACGGGAATTTTTGGACAAAATTTGACAAATTTGACATCATTAGATTCGCAATTGTTCAAAGATCAATCCTTCAAATTTTCACAGAAAAATTCAAACTAAAACTGATCCAAATCTATCAAAAACCATGTTGAATGTTTCGTGCTTGCTGACGTCATCCACCTGATCGGGCAGCTGTCCGAACGGATTGGCTTAGACTGTTCTTGATATTTGTTGCTGACGTCATCATTCCACCCGATCAGATTGGCATTGATAGTTCTTGTTTTCATTAGCTGACGTCATCCTGTCACCCGATCGGATCACCACCCGATCGGTGAAAGGTTGAGGGTTTAAAGTTTTTCTAGTCCTTGTGTCACTCAATAGGAAAACCACTCGATCGGATCACCATCCGATTGAGTCACCATCCGATTCGTGCATCACTTGTAACTTGACTGTGCCACTCGATCGGATCACCATCCGATCCAAGTGCATCAGTTTGAAATTCTTGAAAAAGTGTGAAAATTTGTCTAAGTGTTTGAAACTGTTTCAGGTACTCAACAATGGGAGACGGTTTCCTAAACCCATTCAGCGACGTGTTTGCATACAACATTGGAGACGCCACGACAAGTACCACGACCAACACAGCTCCAAATCCAAATCCAAAGAAGGCGATTGCTGACCCACTTAGCTTGGACAATGCTTATGGTACTTACAACAAGCCGCCTAAACTCATGGCTATTGAAGATTATAACAGATGGGTGAGCAGATTCGAGGATTGGTTAAAGGCATTCGCTTATCAAAGCTGGAAGTGTTTGAAAAACGGTTTCAATATTGGAAGGAATGATTTTGAAAATCTGATCGATACTGAACAAAAAACATTTATTGCTGAACAGATATGTATTGCATTATTACATCAATCTGTTAGGGATGATATCATTTCTTTGATTGATTACAAAGATTCAAGAGATTTGTGGGGCAAATTAGAAAAGAAGTGTGTAGGAGGAGCAGAGATAGTTAAGAACAAGAAACTTCTACTGAAGAAAGAGTTTGATTTGTTCGGATGTATGAAGAATGAGTGGGTGTTGAAGATGATAGAACGTTTCTGTCACCTGAAGATAGAGCTTGTGAGATATGGAATTACTTTCACCGAAGAAGAATTGGTCGGGAAGCTGTTGGAATCATTGCCAGACGAAAAGGATTGGCAGTATTATGCATTGGTTTTGAGAAACACCATGTAAATGTCTGACATGACTGTTGATTGGCTGATCGAAAGGTTTGAAAGTCATGAAATTGAGATAAAAAAAGATGAATAAAGTCAATAACACCCCGTACCAACAAAACATCGATCTGTATTATCAGGGAAGCATGATACCTAAGACTGTTTCACCAAAAACTGCTTTTTCAGCTAAGAGCTCGAACACAGATACTCAAGAAAGACAAAACAGAAGTCCAGCACCCGGTAGTGGTTATCACGGCGGTATTTCTTCATCTGCTCCTAGCCAGCAACAACAATCCGTTCCTAAAAATGTGTTTCAGTGTAACATTGCAGTAAATCTGAACAATGCCCAGAATTTCAATGAAGAAACTGCAAAACAACAAATGGTATTCCTATCTTCAATCCTGGAATCTTATGAAAGCTTACTAGCTGGGAAAATCGGGAACACGAAATTGACCAAAGAAGACTATGATCAAATTGACCCCGAAGAAATGGAGTTGAACGACATACGCTGGTGCATGGCAAGCGTGGTTCGAAGGGCGCAAAGGTTTATGGAGATAACTGGAAGACACTCCATTGGTGGACCTTCTACAAAATTAGGTTTCGATAAGTCGAAAGTAACGTGTTTTAAGTGCAAGCAGAAGGGGCACCTTAAAAGGGAATGCAGGAATGCAGCTTCAGATGAAACGGCAAATCCATTCCATGAAGACTATTACAAAAAGGCCATTTATCATCGCAATCGGGAAGAGCCGCCCCGAATGAAGCAAATTGAAGAAACTCCTAAGGAGAAGTCTAGAGCCTTAGCAGTAATTCATGATGATGAGGGCTTCGACTGGAGTGAGTTTTTACCAGAAGATGATATTGTAGGTTTTGCATTGATGGCAAACATTAAACCATTCAAAGACACACGAACTGAAAAGGAGAAATACGTCAATAGAAAGATGTTAGCTCAAAACATGAAGGATAGAAATTATTGAGCCTGGAAAGAGGCCAAAAGTGCAAACAGATGGGATGCTGATCGTGAGTGCTATTTGGACCCAAAAGGCAACATAATTGCTGAACCATCAACACTCATTGTTGAAACTCTCATTGAATAAATAGCACAACAGGAAGAAGAAAGACAGAGAGAATCGGCAAGGCAAGCTGAAGAGGAAGAGTTAAAGTCAAGGAAAGTCGATGATGGGATAATCGATACAACAAAAGAAATAACTGCAAAGAACCTGACGATGATGGCAGATAAAGTGCTTGCAGCAAAGGAATTAGAGGTAGATTCCAAAACTACATCTAAGTCAACCATCTAGGTCAGTTGTAGTGATTCAACAAATGGGTCAGGTAAGACTGATAAGGCTAAAACTGAGAGTGACTGCAAAAATTGCATGAAAGATTGCAAAGTTTGCAGCACACATGCATATCTAAATGCCAAAAAGACTGAAGAACTGGTTGCAAAAGTCAAAACAGTTGAAGATCAAATCTTAAATCGCGATAAACTGGTGAGAGCTTCAAATGATAGAATAAAGGAATTAACCAGGAGAATTGAAAAAGATAAAAATGCTGTAGAACGATTTAGGAAAGAAAATGAAAAGTTAATTAATGAAAACCGACAACTTTCTGAAAATCACGAGAAGCTGAAAAGAACGATAAAAGATTCTGATGAGCGAAACAGTAAAACATCCAAAGAAAATCTTCAACTTTCTGGAGTCCTTCAGTCAAAAGAAAAGCAAATCAACCAGCAGTTGGATGAGATTGCAAATCTAAAGCTTTAGTTTCAGGAAGCTAAGATTGAGAACGAACGAATCAATCTGAAACTAAATAGTTACAGCTCCGCAAGCTTTATTCTTCAACACATAGTTCCCAAACCAATTGGGAAGAACAAAGATGGCGAAGATGAATACTCAGATGGAACTGGGGTAGGGTATCATCAAGTTCCACCGCTCGTGTTGAATAATTTTTCAAAGAAAAAGTCTGGGTTGGATAATGATGATGAAACAAATGATGTAAAACTTCCAGAAACAATCGATGTCACATTCACTTCATCGTCTGGTGAAGACAGTGTTCAATCCGAGGTCGTAAAAAATGTGGTTGAAAATGTTTTAAAATCTGACAGTGATTCGACTGAGGACGAAGAGTGGTTTTTGAATAATTACATTCCGAAATCAAAATCCAAAAACAACTTAAGTGAAGAACCTACTCTTGCGATGTACAATATGTTTGGTTCAGATAAGTTGTATTCGGATCTTGAATTTCCACTTGAGAATGTGAATGTTGTCAAGTTGGAAAAGGCTTTCAAATTGGTTAAAATCGATGTTTCTAAAACGTCGATAAATCGAGGGTTTGAAACATTCCAAAAGGCAATTGAACTTTGAAAAATATAAATCTTACTACCCAAAACATGCTGTACTTCCACGATTTAACAATAAAAATCAAAACAAATGGTCGGGTGGTTATCAGGGTGGTAAGAATAATCAAAGAAGGAACTTTCAAAACAAGAAGTTTGTTGAGAAAAAGGTGTTTGTGAAAAGCTCGAGTTCACATTCCGAGCAAGAATCTGAAATTTTTTCAAAATCAAATGAAGAATTCTTTGAGAAGAAGGCCTCACAGCCCCAGACCGAAGGCAAAAGTCGGGAAGTTGATACCCGCACATGCTTTAAATGCAATAAAGTTGGACACATTGCACGAAAGTGCACCAACTCAAAGCTTAAGTCTATGGTTGTCGAGAGTCCGAAAAAGAAAGACGATGTCAAAGGGAAAGCACCAATGTTTGCTGAGAAGAAAGTTTTGAAAAATGAAAACACCAAAGTCAAGACTGAACCCATAAAAGAGTCGGTAAAGAAAACTAATAAATTTTACAAACGAGTCGCTTCTTCGCAGCAAACTTGGAAGCCAAAAATTGAGACAAAGACATTGAATGTTCAAAAACCAAAGGTTTCCGAGTCTGCAAAACAATCATCTTCAACCACACCGGTTATGATGAATATACCTTTGGACTACTACGAGAGACTTGAGAAACAAAAGTCTGTTCAATCTGAAAAGAAATATGTTCCTAAGAAAGACCAATCATCTGGTCAACCTCCTAAAAATGATTTCTTTTTGTATAAAGAGGTTGAGATTAGGTCTGAAGAAAGTCTAAAAATGAATGACAAGAATTTTCCACCTTTGTTCACCAAGAGAACACACCTTAACGTTAAGCTACCCGAGTCGATGGAGGCTTGGTGATATTCGTTAATTTACACATATTTTAGTCCCCCGTTTTACCCCTATTTCATGCATTTTTGGCCGTAAAACCGTCATTCGGATACTTAATTATCTACACTTTTGTTTATAGGCTTAAAACTGCATTCCAGACAAGATGATAGCAAAAACGAGGACTTTCCGGACAAAACGACAAAGCTGCGAAGATTCTTTTAAGAAAACTGACCTGGGCGTGTGGAACGACCGTTCCACCTGATGCACGGTCGTGCATCTCCGACAAAGTTGATCAACCCGGTAATGAACGAGAGGTGCGACTGGGCGTTCTAGGAAAACAAGGCGGCTCGGTGAAGAACGGACGTTCCATCTGAGGAACGACCGTGCGTATCCGATGAACCAACAGAGTCTCGGTGATGAACGATCAGTGCGACTCGGCGTGCAACAAGACCTCGGAACTGAACGACCGTTCCATCTGAAGAACGGTCGTGCCATTTCGAATCTGGTCAACGATCTGATGACGTCATGCAGTATGGTGTGCCCATCCCCAATAATTGTTTAAAGTGCACGGTCGTGCCATATGGAGAACGACCGTGCGACAACGAAAAATATAAAAACATAACATAAACATTCTGTTCGACATTCTGGATTTTTGGAGAGCTTCACAGGCGATTTTCAGGCTCCGGAGGCGTTAGCTTTCACCCGGATTCAAGCCACATTGTCCCGTTTAGCTCGATTACTACCCAGATCCTTAGTCTAGTACTTGTTTATGGTTTGATTTTCTAATCTTTCCATGTTTTTGTTAATCTTTCAAGTATTTAGATTATTGTTTATGTATTATTGTAGCCTTTGGGCAAAAACACAAACAATCCCTTGCTAGATTATTGCCATTAGTGTGTTAAACTTTGTTTGTAATGACACTTGAAGTATTTTCTATGTTAATCTTTGATGATTAGTTTGCAACCTTGTTATTGATATTGATTTCTTGATTATAAGTAATTATGTTGGATGATTGATGCTTGGTTAGTTAAGATAGTTGAAAAATGAAGCTTAATTAATCTTGTATTAGTAAACTTTGAACTTGGTTAACTAGTTTAGCTTGGTTTAAATGTATGCATCATGATACTAGAAATGGTTAGTGATTTAATAAAATGTAATTATTGTTAATCAAGAGAGCTTGCCGTCACGTAAGGACCTTAACGGGTTAGATGGTGTCGTTATAAATTCTTGCCAAGATTTATTAGCTTAGTTAGTAGTTTAGGCCAAAATTGCTTTGTTAGTGAATTATTGTGCAAGATTTGTAAAATGAACTCGGTTGTGATTTAATCTAGTTTATGCTTATCTCGGTGGTTGCATTGTGTTTATCGGTGTCTCTTTCCTTGATTAAGTGCGGTTAGAAAACTCCTAACGGATGACTAACTTATTTTTAAGAGATTTTCATAGACATTTATCAATTGCACGTTAAAGAACAATTTTAGGTGGTTAAAGTGTGTTTATCGTTTTAACTTTCCGAATGATTGTCATGTTAGGTTTCCCGAAAGGGATACTAATTGTCTTAAATTGGAATATTGACCGAATGCTTCTAGTGCCAAAACCGTCTTAGTTGACATGCTGTGGTTGTGTATTTAGCAAGGCTTTTTATCTATTATCTATTATGTTTTTATTATGTATTTGTTTATGCTTACTTTAGTTTAGTTTAAATCAAACAAACCTATGTTTTTACCGGTAGTTTAGTGACAAAGGTCTAGTATTATTTCTCCGCCCATTTCCTTGGATCGATACTTGGTTCTCACCGATACTTTATTACATATGTGACGGGGTACACTTGCCTCTTCCGTGTGTGTTTTGATGTAAAAGTAATAATCACTTTTATAAATTTAAAACCAAATCGTGTGTAAATTCATTGTAAAATTATGTATATATACGCACACGTCAAGTTTTTGGCGTCGTTGCCGGGGAAATGGCGAGTTTTAGGAACGACCCGAGTCATTTGGTTATCGGTGTATATACTTGTTAATATTTGTGTATAATTTCTTGATTATTTATTTGATTCATTTATTTGTTAATATTTCTTGTTTTTATTTCATTTATTCGTTTCCCAAGTCATTTTTGGTACGCTTGTAAATTTTTGTTCCATTTATTTATTCGATCCGGATTTATTTATTTGTTTATTCTTTGATTTTTCGGCTTCGGGTATCATTTTTACTTTAGCCGATTCGATTATTTTTATTGAGTTGATTTTTATAAAATTTCGGGCCCATTTTCGGATTTTTATAAAATTTTCAGCCCATTTTTAATAAGTTTCTGCTTCTATTCAGCTGAAAAAAAAACAGCATTATTATTTTATTAATAAAATATTCACCGTGTCAAATTTTCGTTTGCAGGTTAATGTTCTCGACCCCCGCTCCAGAACTTATTGAACCGTCAGACGAGCCCGAACGTGATCTTAGGAGACGTCTACGCGCGAAAGGTCGGGCGGTTGGGCTACTGCTCGCTAGTGGTGGGCCGGAGTCGGTGGTACCTGCTGAAGCCGAGGGCTCAGGGGTAGCGGAGAACTTAATCATGGCCGACGATGAGCGACCGTTGAATGAGACGAATCAGCCTGGACGGACAGGCCTGGAGCCGAGTATCCTTCAACCTACTATTGATGTACCTACTTTTGAAATTAGATCTAGTATAATAAATATGGTACAAAATTCAGTACAGTTTGACGGACGTGAGCACGAGGATCCCGGGAGGCATATTGCTGCTTTTCTCCATGTTTGTTCTACGTTTAAGATTACAGGTGTTTCGGAGGATGCGATTCGGTTGAGGTTGTTTCCGTTTTCGTTACGTGACAAAGCTAGAGCTTGGCTTATGTCACTTCCAGCCGGGTCCATCAGGACCTGGAATCAGTTGGCGGAGCAGTTTATGCAGAAATATTTCCCACTTGAGAAAACGAACAAGCTACGGAACCAAATTGTATCTTTTCACCAGGACGAGGGTGAGTCGTTGCATGCGGCGTGGGAGAGATTCAAGGATTTGTTGATTGATGTGCCACATCACGGTTACTCCAAGAGACAGCTGGTTTTAACGTTCTATCAGGGGCTCAGTTACAATACACAGGAGCGATTAGACGTGAACGCGGGAGGCGATCTGGGAACTAAGACGCCGAATGAAGCGTATGATATTATTGAGAAAGCCGCGTTGAAATCCAGCTCGTGTCGGGAGGGAGACAGAGGCCGGGCATCATCATCGTCATCTCGCGCAGGAGTGCATGCTGTAGACGACTATACGGCTATTACTGCAAAAATCTCGGCTCTCGCATCGAGATTCGACAGGTCCCAGATGATTGCGCATGCGGGTTCGGGTTGTGACCAGTGTGGAGTGTCACACGAGCCTGGGGCATGTTTTCAGGGAGTCGTATACGAGGGCCACGAAGAGGTAGATTTCGTGAGTAATCAAGTGAGGCCGCAGAACAACCCTTACAGTAACACCTATAATCCCGGTTGGAGAAATCACCCAAATTTTGGGTGGCGTGCGAATACAGGCAATCAAAATCCTTTGGGATTCACTCCGCGCGCTCCAGCGCAACAGGGTCAGGGTCAGGGTCAGCAGTTCCAGCAGTACAACCAATCGTACCAGTAGCGTTCATACCCGTATCAGAATCAGGGCTCTGGGAGTAGTTCCCAGCAGCAGGCCCCTCAGTCTAGTTCTAAGCTGGAGGATATGATGGCCCAGCTTCTTACTAGCTCCTCGAGCGTGAATCAGTTAGCTGAAAAACGCTACCAGCAGAGCGAGGATCGTTTTCTCTCTCATGAGGGAGAAATGAGGAGCCACAAGGCCTCGATTCAGAACATAGAGAATCAGGTTGGTCAGCTGGCACAGATGATGTCAAAGAGACCCCAGGGTGGTCTTCCGGGTAATACCGAACCTAACCCAGGCCCGCACAGAGATGTGAATGCGGTGATGACCAGGAGTGGAAAACCTACCGGACCCGTCATATCGGACTCACCACCGATCACTGAAGCGGTCCTGACCGACACACCGGATGAGGTGCATGCCAGGCTACGCCCAGCAAGTACAGCACAAGTCCAGGAGCCGGTCACAGGTTACACGCCTCCAGTGCCTTATCCAGGAAGGTTGAAGAAGCAGAAGATTGATGAACAAAACGGTAAGTTTCTCGAAATGTTTAAGCAATTGCATATAAACATACCGTTTGTTGAAGCTTTGGCCCAGATGCCAAAGTATGCCAAGTTTCTGAAAGACATCCTCTTAAATAAACAAAAGCTCGAGGACATGTCTTGTGTGGTTATGAATGAAAGCTGCTCTGCTATTCTCCAGAATCGCCTGCCTACAAAAATGGGCGATCCAGGCAGTTTCACGCTTCCTTGCCTCATTGGCAATCTGTCTGTCACTAATGCGTTTGCAGATCTAGGAGCGAGTATAAACCTTATGCCCTATAAGGTTTTTACAAAGTTGGATCTAGGTGAGCCGTCACCTACGAGGATGAGTATTCGACTTATGGATCGTTCTGTCAAGTATCCACGCGGGTTTGTAGAGAATATGCTTGTTAAGATTGACAAGTTTGTATTTCCCGTGGATTTTGTTATCCTGGACATGGATGAGGACTCGAGAGTGCCTCTGATACTTGGACGCTCGTTTCTAAATACCGCCCGGACGATTGTGGACGTGGCGGCGGGCCAAATCACACTCCGAGTAGATGATGAACATGTGATGTTTGATATTAAACGTTCTATGCAGCATCCTCAGAGTCATGACGACGCGCTCTATTATGTTGACATCGTCGACACTTATGTGAGCACGCATTTCCAGGGTACGATCGAGGAGATAGATTCGGACACACATCTGTTGTGTGGGGACTTAGATGGCATTACGCAGGAGGGCCACTATTTAGAGCAGCCAGTCTATCAGATTGGTGATGATGGTCCCCAGAGTCCGAATCGATTCTCAGAAATTGATCGCGAAAGTGAAGTGAAGTCGAAGCCTTCAGTGGAAGATCCTCCTACCTTGGAGCTTAAAGAGCTCCCACCGCACCTGGAGTACGCATTTCTGGATGAGGAGCGTCATTTGCCTGTCATTATTTCATCTGGATTGGCGGGAGAAGAGAAGAGCAGACTGCTTAATGTGTTGAAACTTCATAAGAAATAGGAATGGCAATGGGCCGGGCTTGGGCCGGGTATTGGTAATCCTAGGCCCGTACCCGGTTGTAATTCTTTGGCCCATACCCAGCCCGTTACCCGTCGGGTGTTTGTCGGGTAATTACCCGTCGGGTATCGGGCATACCCGCGGGTATCGGGTATACTCGTTAATTTCTTAAAAATACCCGTTGGGACAAATGTGCAATTTTTACTTTGATGTTTATATAATTTACTGTTCTAATAACTATAAAAATGAAAATATAATTAATAACTTGCATATCATATTCAGACCACATATACCAAACTAAATCAAAACGATTACTTAATTAAGTAATTGTATCAGGACCACCTAATTGCATCCACATATGACTATAGAGAAGGTAATAAGTACATGTACTAAGTTTATATATATATGGAAATCTATAGTATGATATTTTCGGGTATTATTCGGGTAAATGGGCTGGGTGTCGGGCGGGTATCACTAAATCCCATACCCGTACACGTACCCGAATTTTTTATTTTTTTAAGCCCGTACCCGGCCCATACCCATTGGGCTTCGGGTATACCCGGCCCGTATTTTTCGGGTTTCGGGTATGCCCGTCGGGCTTGGGCTTTTTTGCCATCCCTAAAAGGAATAAATCCCTCTTTCTGTACACATAAAATTCTCATGGAGGATCAGTTGAAGCCGTGTGCGCAGCACCAGAGGCGGCTGAACCCAAACATGCAAGAGGTCGTTAAAAAGGAAGTGATTAAATTGTTAGATGCTGGTATGATCTATCCCATTTCCGACTCTGTTTGGGTCAGTCCTGTGCAGGTAGTGCCCAAAAAGGGGGGCATGACTGTGGTCACGAACGATAGGAATGAGCTCATTCCAACCAGGACGGTCACTGGATGGCGGGTTTGCATTGATTATCGCAAACTCAACGACACCACTCGCAAGGACCACTTCCCGCTTCCATTCATTGATCAAATGTTGGAGCGTCTGTCAGGGAAGTTATATTATTGTTTTCTGGATGGGTTCTCAGGTTACTTTCAGATTCCTATCGCTCATGAGGACCAGGAGAAGACCACATTTACCTGTCCCTTCGGTACATTCGCCTACCGGCGTATGCCGTTTGGGCTGTGTAATGCGCCGGCCACTTTCCAGCGATGTATGGTCGCCATTTTCCACGACATGATTGAGGATTCCATGGAGGTGTTCATGGACGACTTCTCGGTATTTGGGGATTCCTTTGATCAATGTCTGGAAAATTTGAAAAGAATGTTGAAGAGGTGTGAGGAGACTAATCTGGTCCTGAACTGGGAGAAATGCCACTTCATGGTGAAGGAGGGCATAGTTTTGGGACACAAAATTTCTCACGCGGGCATGGAAGTCGACCCAGCTAAAGTCGACGTTATATCACGACTTCCGCCCCCCACCTCTGTTAGAGCTATACGGAGCTTTCTCGGTCATGCCGGGTTCTATCGGCGATTCATCAAAGATTTTTCAAAAATCGCCAGACCCATGACTCGTTTGTTAGAGAAAGATGCCCCGTTCGTGTTTGGAGATGATTGCTTGAGGGTTTTTTACCTCCTCAAGCAAAAGTTGGTTGAGGCCCCTATTTTAGTCGCACCGGACTGGAGTTTGCCGTTTGAAATCATGTGCGACGCGAGTGATTACGCTATAGGGGCCGTTCTGGGTCAAAAGAAGGAAAAGCACTTCCATCCGATCTATTATGCGAGCAAAACTCTTCACGACGCTCAAGAGCATTACACCACGACTGAAAAAGAGCTCTTGGCGGTCGTTTTCGCATTCGATAAATTTAGATCGTATTTAGTGCTTTCGAAAATCGTTGTATACACTGATCATGCAGCCATTAGATACCTCTTCAGCAAACAGGATGCTAAACCGCGTCTAATCAGATGGATCCTGTTGCTACAAGAGTTTGATATTGAGATACAAGATAAAAAGGGTGCTTTGAATGTAGCGGCCGACCATCTGTCTCGGTTAGAGCACGGAGACATCGAGGATTCGCGTTGGGATTCAATCAATGGCAAGTTCCCACACGAATCTTTGATGGGTATTGAGATATGTGATGAGTCGCCATGGTTCGCTGACTTTGCGAACTATCTTGCTTGTAGAATTCTGATAAAAGGGTTGACACACCAGCAAAAGAGGAAATTCTTTTCAGATCTAAAGCACTACATATGGGACGACCCTTTCTTGTTCAAGGTGGGTGCTGATCAGGTGATCAGAAGATGTGTATCAGGGTCTGAGGCGACCGACATTCTGCGCCAGTGTCATGAGGGACCTACCGGAGGCCACCACGGAGCCAACTTCACCGCGAAGAAGGTGTTGGATTCCGGGTTTTACTGGCCGACCATTTTCCGTGACGCGCAGAGTTGGGTGAAAGCGTGCGATGCTTGTCAGAGGGCGACGGACATATCGGCACGCGACGAAATGCCCCAGAACTGGATACAGGTATGTGAAGTCTTTGATGTTTGGGGGATAGACTTCATGGGACCATTCCCCCCCTCACGTGGAAACAAGTACATACTCGTGGCTGTTGACTATGTATCAAAGTGGGCGGAGGCGCAAGCCTTACCCACTAACGACGCCAGAGTAGTTGTGAGGTTTCTTAAGAGTTTGTTCGCCCGATTTGGCGCTCCGAAAGCGCTAATTAGTGACCGAGGGACCCATTTTTGTAATACACAGCTTGAAAAGGCTTTGTCCCGATACGGTGTGCATCACCGTTTATCCACGCCTTATCATTCGCAGACAAGCGGGCAGGTGGAGGTCACGAACCGTGGGCTTAAGCGCATCCTTGAGCGGTCTGTTGGAGCGAACCGCAAGGAGTGGTCGGACAAACTTGAGGATGCATTGTGGGCATTCCGTACAGCTTATAAGACCCCTATAGGGACCACCCCCTTTAGGTTGGTATACGGAAAGGCATGCCATTTACCGGTGGAATTGGAGCACAAGGCTATGTGGGCTTTGAAAATCGCGAATTTGGACATAAAAACCGGAGGTGAAGACCGGTTTCTCCAAATTCATGAATTGGAAGAATTGCGGCACCAAGCCTATGAGAGCTCCGTACTCTACAAAGAGCGCACGAAGAAACTTCACGGCAAACGCTTGAAGGACCATAAAGAATTCCAAGCGGGTGATCTTGTTCTTCTGTACAATTCAAGGCTGCGCTTATTTCCTGGGAAGCTTCATTCACGCTGGACAGGACCATACACGGTTAAGGAAGTATTTCCGTATGGTACTGTTGCAGTAGAGAACGCGGATGGCGTTACATTTAAGGTAAATGGTCACCGGTTGAAGTTGTACGTTTCCGGGCCGATAGAGTCGGCGGTGGAGGTGATTGAACTCCAAACCCCGCACACATCATAAGTGTGGGGAGGAGAGAGTCTACGCTACTGACTCGCGGATCAAAAATGTAGCAAGAGCGTATTTTGTGCTTTAGGGGTAGTGCCGTCTTTTTAGTAGTTTTTGCTTTGAGTCTTGCTATCGACTCGTCGACAAAAATTTAGCATGAGTCTACGCTGCTGACTCGCCGACAAAAATGCAGCAGGAGCGTCTTTGGCGCTGTAAGGGTAAAATAGTCCTTTTTTGTATTTTTGTAGTTTTAGCGTAATTTAGGTTAGTTAGGTAGTTTACGTTAGTTTGTTTAGTTTTCGTACGTGCCGAGCGAAGGTTCTGTATTGCAATATTGTTAGAACAGTTGGTGTGTCGAAAAAACGGCGAAAAACGGCCGAAACAGTTGCTGGAAATAGCTTCTGCGGAAAAATTCTGATCTGCACCTGATGCACGACCGTTCCTCGGGTCGCACGACCGTGCGTCACCAAGGGCGGGCACGGCAGATCGCACCCCCGCTGTATTTCCGAGAAAAGTGGCTTCGGTTTGAGCGACGTCGGTGTGGAACGACCGTGCCATAGGTCGAACGACCGTGCGTCAGGCTGAGGGTAATTTTGTCATTTTGCACATTATATATACCCTCATCTGCTGCAAAATCCCTCATTCGCGAACCCTAGTCGCTGTAGGCCGTTCCAGAGTGATTGTTCATCATATCGCACGGTTTTTCGCACGATCTCACACCCTTCTTCGCACGGTACGTTCCTAGTTGTAGATTTCTTGTTTTCTTGCTTTCTAGGTTAGATTTCTTCCGATTTTTCAAGGAATTTTTAGGGTTCTCTTCATAAACAAATCGAAACCCTAACCCTTGTTGAATCGTAGTATCGTGAACATCTGGTGCATTTTTCTGACCCCCGTTTGTGTAAAAACTTGAAGATTTGTGAAAAAATCGGGCTACTTAGAGCCTGGGTCAAAAATCTGCAGAAAACCAAGTTGCACGGTCGTTCCTCGTATGGAACGGTCGTGCCTCGCCGGTGTTTCACGATAGTTCTGACATTTCTGGGCAGATGTTCCGTTGTCGTCGGTGACGCACGACCGTGCGTCTCGTCGCACGACCGTGCCATATGCCCAGATCAGTTTGACAGTTTCTTCATAATTTGCTGCTCGGCTATTTTTCAATTCATTTCTCTCCTGTTTCTGTGTTTCTAACAATGTTCCCCATTACAGATGAACCATCCCTTCCTTCAGTTTGACCCCAACATTGAGAAAGAAGCTTTGTGCATACCGAAGCGCGACGCATTGTGGGCGAGACGGGGGCAGTTTGGAGTCCCCCGATGGTTAGATTGGGAAGTCATGCGTGAACTCAATCAGTATGATCGACTGGACGACATGATGAGTCGCCCGCTAGCAAATTTGGTCGCTTGCAACTGACCCGTTTACCGGGAGTTGACAATTGAATTCTTCGCATCGTATGCCTATGAAAGGCCGGTTGCACATACACAGCCTGATTTCCGCTACAGGGAGCGGGTAACCTTCAGGTTATGTAGACGATGGCATACGTGGTCGGTTGGTCGTCTGGGAAGAAGGCTCGGGATTTATACTAGGGACGACATGGATGATCCCGACGTCTTCAACGATCAGTTCAACTTTCCTAATGATGCAGCGCGGGATGAATTTTGGGCAGAAAACGCTATTGGGGACCCCTACAACCCGAGGATGACGAAGGCCTCGTGACTCAGAGACCCTTTGGTGCGAGTGATGCACCATGTATTCAGCCATTCGATATGCGGTCGCATGGACAGTCTCGGTAACTATCCCACACCTGACTTGATCTTTTTATATGCGTTGGTTGACAAAGCACCAATCAACCTAGCCGCTCGAATGGCTGAGTACTTCGTCAAGAGCTCGGGGCGACATGCGAACAGTGAGATACATGGCGGTTCATATGTGACCGAAATAGCGTACAATGAGCGCTATATGACGCCGGGGGTGCTTCAGGGTCTCACTTTGATTACCGAGGGGGTTCATGTCGATATCAGGTCGCTGAAGTTCATGGGGGTGATTGTTGAGCTTGATAGGGGGGATAGGTTGAGGGGATTGAATAACGAGGTCTGGGACCCGTTACCTCCAGCTGAGGAGGAAGATGAGGATGTTGAGATGGGGGAGCAGCACGAGCAGCACCAACCACCACATACACCACCACACTCGCCGCAGCACCACGCCTTTCATCAGCATGAGGACTGGCCCGCATTCTACCAGCAGTTCCAGGATATGCGTGTGACGCAGGAGAAGCATGGTACCTACTTCCACGAGATCAGATCTAGCCAGGACCAGATCCGGGCTAACCAGGACGAGATTCGGGCCAGTCAGGCTCAGATTCGGGCCACACATGCCAGCTTCGGCAGAGCCAGGATACTTTATATCAGGGGGTCAGTGCGGGGTTTTCTTATCTTTTCGGGGAGATGCATCACGCATACCCCGACTACTTTCAGCACCCTCCGGAGTTCCCACCGTGGAACCCCCTGGTTATGGCGATGCCGGTCCGTCCTATACGAGACATGATGATGATGATGGAGATGAGTAGTTGGCAGTGGTGATAGCAGTTGGTGGTGTTTTCTGTTTCAGTACTTTATTTACTTTTGGGTGTTTATTTTGACTATTATTTAAAACACTGTATTTCAGACAATTTCCTTTATGTTCTGTTTGGATTTTAGTATTTATGTATATTATGGTTGTTTTGTGATTTTTCTGTTTCTGTTATATTTTGGGTGCACATGTGACATACTGACATGTTTTAGCTATCGGATCTTGGACCGGAGCACGTACCAGATACAGCTTCGGAAGTCTCGTGGCACCAACATCATCTTGAGGGGAGTATTTTTTATCCCTTTCTCTATATTTCGGGTCTCGCATTGGGGACAATGCGAAGTTCAAGTGTGGGGAGGGGGTTAACTTTGTTAACTTAACTTTGTTTGTCCTCATAAAAAAAAATCAGAAAATCAGAAAAATCATTCAAAAATACTTGTATTTTGTATATATTTTAGTAAATAAACCGGTTGGGTGTGTTTTAGAAAGCTTCGGACTTGATAAAAACTCGACAAGCAAAATATTTTTGAAAAAGGAAACCGAAAAGCGTGACAAACAAAGAAAGACTTGCATGATAGTTTTCACACTTTTACCCATTCCTTCCGTTACGTGAGCATATTTGAGCCTTGATTGTTATATATTTGTTCATTTCGGATATAGGAGTGAGCCGGATGTTATGTGTAATTTAGAACTTGTCACTAGTATGCTTGTTAAGACCATGAACTTGTGAATTTGTGTAAAAGTGATAGAGGCACTTAGATTACCCCTTTGTTGTGTACTTGTTCTTTGTGTTATGCTTCCCGTTCACCTTATATTACCCTTTAGGATTAACCATGTCGAGCCTTCCCGTTCACCTTTGTTTACCCACATTATCGCCCACTTAACCAAATTTAGCCTTTTTATGTTTTAAACCTTTTTAGTGTTGAAACTCGGTCAAAATAATAGTTTAACTAGCTTGTTATTGTTTATATTTCATTGTATAATTTGTTAAAAAAAAAACAGAAAATAAAACACCCTAAAATAGGGTGAAGTTGATAGAAATCGAGCAATTTTGAATGCTTAAATGTTAAAATTTCGTTGATAAGCTCGATTGCGCTTTAGTCGCCTTTTTAAGGCGTTTGTATGTATAGTTGTATTATTGTCTTGCTAGTTAAACGCTATTACCGAGTTTTAACCATTTTCGCCACTTTATATGTCCACTTCCATACCCTTCGCCCAAGCCTAACGTTATAATCCGTAAAGACCTCTTGATTTACACTTGTTTGCATGTTAGTTGGTGGAGACGAGATCTTATGACAAGCTTATGATATTGCACATTTCATTGACTAGGCATTGAGTGTTTACACATACACATTTTATGTATGTTTCATAAATAAAACCGAGTGTGTGAACATTGTGAGTCGTGTGAAGATTAACATGTGAGTCAATTAAATGTGAAGTCACGGCTTTTTGGTTGTCGCTTTTTAATTGCATATGCTTGTTGGGTTTGAGTTTTTTTTGATGTTGTCTTTCGACAAACCGGCTAACCGTTTATAGTAGTTTTCAATAAAATAGTGTGTAAATTATCGTTCTTGGTTGTTTATGTCTTTTATTGCTTTTTAGTTCAGCTTGCTTGAGGACAAGCAAGGTTCAAGTGTGGGGAGATTTGATATTCGTTAATTTACACATATTTTAGTCCCCCGTTTTACCCCTATTTCATGCATTTTTGGCCGTAAAACCGTCATTCGGATACTTAATTACCTACACTTTTGTTTACAGGCTTAAAACTGCATTCCAGACAAGATGATAGCAAAAACGAGGACTTTCCGGACAAAACGACAAAGCTGCGAAGATTCTTTTAAGAAAACTGACCTGGGCGTGTGGAACGACCGTTCCACCTGATGCACGGTCGTGCATCTCCGACAAAGTTGATCAACCCGGTAATGAACGAGAGGTGCGACTGGGCGTTCTAGGAAAACAAGGCGGCTCGGTGAAGAACGGACGTTCCATCTGAGGAACGACCGTGCGTATCCGATGAACCAACAGAGTCTCGGTGATGAACGATCAGTGCGACTCGGCGTGCAACAAGACCTCGGAACTGAACGACCGTTCCATCTGAAGAACGGTCATGCCATTTCGAATCTGGTCAACGATCTGATGACGTCATGCAGTATGGTGTGCCCATCCCCAATAATTGTTTAAAGTGCACGGTCGTGCCATATGGAGAACGACCGTGCGACAGCGAAAAATATAAAAACAGAACAGAAACATTCTGTTCGACATTCTGGATTTTTGGAGAGCTTCACAGGTGATTTTCAGGCTCTGGAGGCGTTAGCTTTCACCCGGATTCAAGCCACATTGTCCCGTTTAGCTCGATTACTACCCGGATCCTTAGTCTAGTACTTGTTTATGGTTTGATTTTCTAATATTTCCATGTTTTTGTTAATCTTTCAAGTATTTAGATTATTGTTTATGTATTATTGTAGCCTTTGGGCAAAAACACAAACAATCCCTTGCTAGATTATTGCCATTAGTGTGTTAAACTTTGTTTGTAATGACACTTGAAGTATTTTCTATGTTAATCTTTGATGATTAGTTTGCAACCTTGTTATTGATATTGATTTCTTGATTATAAGTAATTATGTTGGATGATTGATGCTTGGTTAGTTAAGATAGTTGAAAAATGAAGCTTAATTAATCTTGTATTAGTAAACTTTGAACTTGGTTAACTAGTTTAGCTTGGTTTAAATGTATGCATCATGATACTAGAAATGGTTAGTGATTTAATAAAATGTAATTATTGTTAATCAAGAGAACTTGCCGTCACGTAAGGACCTTAACGGGTTAGATGGTGTCGTTATAAATTCTTGCCAAGATTTATTAGCTTAGTTAGTAGTTTAGGCCAAAATTGCTTTCTTAGTGAATTATTGTGCAAGATTTGTAAAATGAACTCGGTTGTGATTTAATCTAGTTTATGCTTGTCTCGGTGGTTGCATTGTGTTTATCGGTGTCTCTTTCCTTGATTAAGTGCAGTTAGAAAACTCCTAACGGATGACTAACTTATTTTTAAGAGATTTTCATAGACATTTATCAATTGCACGTTAAAGAACAATTTTAGGTGGTTAAAGTGTGTTTATCGTTTTAACTTTCCGAATGATTGTCATGTTAGGATTCCCGAAAGGGATACTAATTGTCTTAAATTGGAATATTGACCGAATGCTTCTAGTGCCAAAACCGACTTAGTTGACATGCTGTGGTTGTGTATTTAGCAAGGCTTTTTATCTATTATCTATTATGTTTTTATTATGTATTTGTTTATGCTTACTTTAGTTTAGTTTAAATCAAACAAACCTATGTTTTTACCGGTAGTTTAGTGACAAAGGTCTAGTATTATTTCTCCGCCCATTTCCTTGGATCGATACTTGGTTCTTACCGATACTTTATTACATATGTGACGGGGTACACTTGACTCTTTCGTGTGTGTTTTGATGTAAAAGTAATAATCACTTTTATAAATTTAAAACCAAATCGTGTGTAAATTCATTGTAAAATTATGTATATATACGCACACGTCACTTGGGTTGCTTCAAAATATAACTGAATACTTTAAAATGTGCAGGAGCTTCCGAGATCTATCTCACGTTGGATTATGGATAGCGGAGCTTCTCGGCACATGACGGGGAGAAAAACCCTGCTTTACGATGTTAGAGGGTTTAACGGAGGTTATGTTGGTTTTGCCGGTAATCAGGGTGGTCGTATCATTGGTGAGGGAACATTATCGAATGGTGTAATCACGTTTGAAAGAGTCAATTACATCGCCGAGCTAGAGAACAATCTTCTGAGCATATCTCAAATTTGTGATAGAATGTATTCGAAACACTTCACGGATAAAGAATGTCTGATCTTGAAGCCGGGGTTTGTCATCCCCGAGGAGTGGATCTTCATGAGAGCGCCACGAGTTAATGATCTGTACGTGTTGGATATGAGCCTAGCCACGACTACCATGGGTCAAACTCACTGCTTCATGTCAAGAGCCACTGAAAAGGAGTGGCAACTGTGGCACCGGAAGATGGGCCACATTCACCTGCGCAAGATGAACTACCTAGTTCATAATGACTTGGTAAAATGTGTTCATTTAAAGAGTTTCCATCTTGAGGGGCAGTGCATTAGTTGTGTCAAAGGTAAACAGCGAAAGAAATCTCACCCGTGCGAAAAGATGAACTCAGCCTCGAAGCCGTTGGAGAGACTTCACATGGATCTCTTTGGTCCTGTGAATGTCAAGAGTATAACTGGTGATCTCTACTGCTTAGTAGTCACAGGAGACTATTCGAGATTCTCGTGGGTGTCGTTCCTTAAGACAAAAGACGAGACATTTGAGAGTTTGCTGAGGTTATTTAGAAAGATTTAGAATTTGTACCGAACCCGCATCAGAAGATTAAGAAGTGACAACGATACGGAATTTAAGAATAACAAAATGGAAGAATTTTCTGATAGGAGAGGCATACTGAAAGAATTCAGCGCACCTTATACTCCACAACAAAATGGAGTCGCAGAGAGAAAGAACAGAACGCTGATTGAAACGGCCAGGACGATGCTTACTGATTCCAAGTTACCGATCACTTTCTGGGCAGAAGCAGTTTCAGCCGCTTGCTATACTCTCAACAGGGTACTTACTGTGAAAAAGCACAACAAGACATGTTTCGAGTTGATCAACAATCGCAAGCCTAATCTCGAGTATTTGGAACCGTTCGGGTCTCCCTGCACAGTTCTGGATCCCGATGGCAAATTTGGTTCAAAGAGCATTGAGGGTATCTTCGTGGGGTATGCTAGTCCACTAAGAAGAGTTTTTGTTCCAAGTATGAAGCGGATCATCGAAGCACAACATGTTGAGTGCCATGGCAATACCATGCCACCACAGAAGCCCGCAGACTCATGGCGATTCAACTACGATACTCTATGGGATTCATTCGAGTTAGAAGAGGAGCCAGAGTACTTTGATGATTTGGATATTTTAAGAGAATATGAAGCAGCACAGGAAAGATTCCCAGCAGGATCTTCTAAATGTCAACGACAAACTTCCAATGATGATGAAGCTGGTCTGTAACACCCCGAAAACGGGTTTGGTAATCAAACCACGTTAATACTAAAAGACAGATAAAATACCGTTAATGGTAAAATTAACCCGGTGAATATTAGGACTTAAACAAATAATCCTAATATTAATTAAAAGGAGGATAAATACTTTGAGAAAAACAAAGTATATAAAAAGGGCACAAGTTAACGGGACTTAAAATAAAACGGGTTATAACCCCAGAACCTACTAATTTAACTAGGAATAATTAACTTAGTTGTTCATGGGTAACTAAGTGAATGAATAAAAAAAATAAAAAATCAAGACTTATAACCCTCTTTAAAGAACCTCTAAACATGAGGGACTAGATGTGGGCAACTAGAGAAGCGTTTTACTTAAAACACTTATATAAAAAAAGAAATAAAAAACACACACCTGTATGTGTTTGTTCGATCGACCAGGAGCAAGGAGAAAGGGGTATAAACCCTAACTCAACAAAATCTTCAAATTGAGAGATCAATCGAAGGCCAAATTCGGAATTGA
Organism: Helianthus tuberosus; assembly: GCA_030545235.1. Classification (NCBI taxonomy): domain Eukaryota; kingdom Viridiplantae; phylum Streptophyta; class Magnoliopsida; order Asterales; family Asteraceae; genus Helianthus; species Helianthus tuberosus. The sequence continues at coordinate 140,333,946 of CM060381.1, forward strand.
ATATATATAAATGATCACCAAGTCAAGGGGATCGTAAGGTATGTAGAATTTTTGACATTCATGAAATTGTGAAGTTTTGATTTACACTACAAGATGAGATTTATGCATGGATAGTAGAAGTTATGGCTGAATTAATGAAGTGTGATTGCTTAGGAACAAACCCTAACTAGAGATTTAAAGTAAAATTTGCCATGATTAGGTATTTGGGATGGATTACCACACGTAGATAAGTGGGTTTTAAGGTTATGATGAAATTGATGATATAACTATGCTTAGAATCATCATGCATGATAATGTTAAGAAGGTGTTTGATTAAACTATGAAATTAAGTACATGATCATATATGACATGATATGGTTTAAGTATGTTGTGATGAAATCCATGTTTAGAAACAACCCTAGTTAATAATTTGATAATTTAGTGTTGGAAAATAGAAATTCGATAATTACCCATACATATGTTAAATGGGTATTGTAACTAGGTGATGAACACATGAATTGTCAATGTTGAAATAGTGTAAAACCGATGAGTGATACAAGTCTTGATGTTGATTATGAATGCTAGGCTTAAGGACATGAAATTCGATGCTTGAAACTTGGTTGAAAGTTGATAATGAACAAGATAAAAGAAATATGCAAATCATGCCCGCAAGGTGTTTGTTAAAATGCCTAAACGAATATTTATATGTCGAAATCATGAACGAAAAGCATAATTGCCTAATTTGATTAACTAGGGGTGCTATGTGAAAATATGGAATTCTAATCATGAAGTAGATTTTAACTAATTTCACATATCATAAAATTAAGGGTAATTGACTTTTAAAAGTCAAATTAACCAATGATGAAGTCGAATAGTAGTTTCGACATAGAATTCGTAAGATGGAATAGTCGTATGTGATAATGACTAATCTAACCGTCTTACGAATTATGATGATAGTTTGACGCTTGATAAGCTAGGTGGAGGCTTGGGAAAGAAGCGGGTCAAACGGGTCGAGTAAGCGGAAAGAGAGCATAACCGGATGCAATGTAAGTAAAGCTTACGCCCCTTTACATTATTTACAAAATACTTAATTTCAAGTATTGTATATGAATTCTATTAAGTAATTGGAATATGATGTTCCGGCATGATTTAATGCTAGTCGGAACAAGGGAGAATGGTAAGAAATCATGATTTATGGTAAAAAGGGTAAATGGTAAATTAGTCATGTAATGAAAAACAAATAAGAAATGGTTTTTAAGTAAAACAAGTTCAAGGATAAAAACATGATAGGTTTAAGGGGTGAAATGGTAATTAAATACCATCTCATACGGACGAATGGTCAATTAGACTAAATGGGTCAAATGTGTCACACCCCGATATTTCCACGTATTACCGGTGGGCCCGGTGGGGAGTATCGTGACGTAGTTGATATCATCATAGTCAAACAACACAATTTAAATGCACAACGGAAGCAAAATATGAATCATATTCAAAACCGAATAATAAGTAATATCAATGTATTACAAACGGACTGTAAAGGATCCACAGGCGGTTCAAATAAAAAGAAACATAGTTCATCAAACATAAAATGCATCCAAGCTTGCGAAATGCATCCAAGCTTGCGAGACTCTTATTGATGCTAAGGAGAGGCCAGCCTATTTCGATTAGTACCTGCACTTAACCTTTTTGGGAAAATACGTCAGTTTACACTGGTAAATACAATTAACTGACTCATTTTGAAAAGGTTTAGAAAAATTGATTTGGAGTGCACAAGGCATAAAACATTTTATAACTTGGGATAATTATTTATATATAAACTTGTAAAAGAATTACATGTTTCTTATACGTTCAGTAGCTCGGATTGACACCGGGTTAAAGATTAATAGACACACCACATGTTTATTCCCGAAACTGGCTGTTATACCTTATTATTTATATATGCACTGTCGGGTGTACGCCTACACCCCGTGCTTAGGTCGTGACCATTTCTTAGAATGATGCCAAGGATATCCAGGACATGGTCATTAACCCCCCAAAGGCTTTAAGCAAACAAAACAATTTAAACGGGACATTTCAATAAATTAATCTTCATACAATTAAAAATTCTATGCCCGACCAAGCGGTATTTTATATACCTTACCCCAAGCCCGTATAGGGAAAATAAGTTAAAAGTATTTACCTTTGTAAGTAATAATCACAAACAGCAAGTGCAAGTAGCTTTTACCGGGTCTCCTAATCTGGAACAAAGGTTTTTAATAACCTATTAGATTCCTAACGGGTCTTCAATTAAGCCTAAACTTAGACCGGTTAGTTTTAAAGGAAGATACGGTTCAAACGCACGATTAAGCGAAGACTGGATTAGAATGTGATTTAGACCCGACAAGTTTAGAGACTTGTGTAATATGGGTAAACTAAACACATTCTAGATTTTGAGACAAAAATGATAAGGTTTGACACGTTTCGGCTAATTTATGCAAACTAGTTACATAAACCGCACTGAACGCGAATAATGCGTAACGGGTAACCAAATGATTCATGAACAGGTTTCCTAAGTTAATATGCCTTAAATATGTTGTGACATCAGTAAGATATCTTCTATTATGCCCAAAATGGATTTAAACTCAAATTATGCCCCGAAGGGGTATTTTGGTCATTTAAAAGGTTATAAAAGAGATTTAATATAAATCTGAGTTTTAGGTCTGATATAATCAGTAAATATAGTTAATTTAACAGGTTATATCAGTAGGGTATTACATATATGTGAAATTTACCATTTATAACCAAACTATGCACCGAAGGGGCATTTTGGTAATTTCACCTAAGGTTTAAAGGTCAAATCTGGAAATATGAGTTTAAAACTTTTGCTTACTGATAAAATATAAAAATTTACTGAAAATATCAGTAAGCATCAAACCTTATATGTTAAAAAAATAGTTTTAGTACATACTATGCGTTAAAAACGCGTAAATAGGCGGTTTTAAGCGATTTCCGGGTTTTTAAGAGAAAGCTGATATTTTTATTATTCCAGAAGGCTCAAAATATTTTATTTATCATATTAGATCAGTAGAAAAAGGTTTGTTATCAAAAAGATTTGTAAAACTCATTTTATAGGCCAAAAGGGCAAAACCGACAATTACCGAAACAAAGCTATAACCCTATGTTATGCTCAGCCTAAAATTAAATAAAAATCTTCAAAAATCCTAAAATATTATTTTACATCAGTAGGTAAAAATTTTGGTATCAAAAATTGGGTTTAGATAGGCTTTATGCTAATTACGCCGTTTAATTAATAAAAAGCTTTTCATTTACGCTAATGAGCATAACTCCTAATCTAGACCTCAAACTGATGTCAAATTTTAGGGATAAGTTTATAAATCAGTAACTAAGGTTTCTATTCTTTTATATTTTCAAAAATCACATTTTAAGGTCATATGGGCATAATAGTCAACATTTAAGCATTTAACGGAAACATGCATATGAATCGGATAACTAATGAACCAAGTTGTATAATCACAGAGGGTTATACTAACATGAAACCTGGTCTAAATCAAGTACTAAGGCATTTCTAAAATATGCAACATTGGGTCAGAACTGAAAGTCAAAGCAAAAGTCAAATTATGCGACTTTCGGTTCCGAACCGAGCCTAAACTGAAAATTGTCGGGTTGAACATGTTTAGACATGTTCTTACATTAATTACTAAGTTATATTAGTGATAAAACAGGTTGCATGGCTTCTACATTGTTAATTATGCATTTATTTGAAAATAAGCTTTCTGTTGACTTTTTAAGATTAGCTTTGACCCGACAATTGACCTAGTTAGAGCGGGAATCAGAGGGTGCCCTTTTAAGGGTTTATTGCCCACATAATTACCAACTCATAGGTACTATCAATTTGAAATTTGACTGGACAAATTATGATTTATTACAAAGTCAAACCTTAATTACGACGGTTTGACTTTAAGCTAATTAACTAAACAAAACTGAATTAAGGAATGTTAAGGACACTTACAAAGGTCCTATGCACGACTAAGAATCCCTAGGAAGTGTGCTTGAGCTCCAAAATTCTCCAGAAGTGAAGTTGTGAAGGTTTCAAGTGGGTGTGCTCAATGTTGCAACATTGGAGCTCCTTATATAGTGAATTTGATTCACCAAGATCATGACAAATAGGTCTACAAGTGTTACAAGATGGCCCTATCTGTCCCTATTGCATAAAATACCAGTGGAGGAGTCCCTGGTATATAAAAACAAGCCTTTTAAGTCGGTTAACAGACTGAACTGGCAGCTGCCAGGAGTTTTCTGTCGCTGTAGTGCTCACGCGGCCCGTGTAAGGTCCTTATGGACCCTTACGCGGTCGGTATGGCTCCCTAGAACCGGCCAAACAAGTTTCAAGTTTTGCATTTTTGGTCCCTGGTCCTTCCAAACGTGGTTTTAAGTTTATTTCTTGCACTTTTGGCCCTCTAACTTGACTTTTAAGGGCTCCAAGACATTATTAAACATTGTTAAGTCCTTGGTTAACTTTGTGATCACCCGTAAAGCCTTAGATTTCGATGTTGACGCTTTTAACCCCTCGTATACGAATTTTATCATAACTTTCTCATACGATAATGAAACTTTGTGAAATTTTCATCACGCATTCTAGTGAGTATAATTTATAGTTACAAATCTTCGGGTTTGCTAAAAGGTCACTCAGAGATATACTTTAAACATGTTGACATTTTTAACCCCTGTAGTTCGAAATCTCTCACCTTCTTCCACAATTAGCTTCGTATGATCCATAATTCATTCGTTTAAGGGTATAAACATCGTCTAGGGTTAAGTAAGGTATATTTATCCATTGTTGACACTTTGAACCCTTTTATTCACATACTTTCTTTGTTTGTTAACTTTAGTCCCTCTAAAGTAATCCTTTACACTTTTTAAGCTCATGACACGTGTTGATATATTATTGGACATAAATTTTTGAGGTGTTACAAAATAGGGTTGTTAACACCATTTGACAATAACATTTGATAATCACTTGTTGAGTTTTGTGTTCACAAGAATTATCATAAGGTTCGCCTTACTACTAACTAGTGATTAATAGTGAAAGGTATTGAAATGGGTCGATATTATGACCTGTAGGATCGTTGTGTCGATCTAAACGAGACAATCAGAAGAGTTCTTGACCAAATCAGAGGCGGAATTCTTTGATTTGATCTTCATTCAGCATGATATGCACTTAGAAGTACTTTAACTATCTCTTGTATTGATATGAAAGCTTTACACGGACTGGAGACACTTCGGCAGAGCTTCGCTACCGGAATCACAACTGTTACAAATGAAATCCCAAGACACCTATTTATAGGAGAACCATTTCGCACGAACCAGCATGTGCCAGTTCGCACGAACTGGTCAGTTCGTACGAACTGGCCACTTCGTGTGAACTTGCTAATTCAACACAGTTTCCCGTTTTCCTCGTACTACGTGTCCTAGTCTATCATTCTAGTTACAATACTCGATACAAGACAAAGTCGACAGACATATGCACCAACAGACTCCCCCTTGGATGTTGACGAGTCTTCGGTGTCGAGTCTTCAGTATGACGAGTCTTCAGACTTGATCAGTCCTCTCGCTCTCTCCAAAGTATCTTTCTCTGTAAGCATCCTCAATATCTCTCTTCTCTTTCTCAGAATTGCAACCTGACTCTTCAAATTCTCTTGATCAGATCTCTTGATTCTTTAAGTTTAACAGCATTAGCAGCTTATATCTCGAGCAATGTTCCAGGATCTGAACCTGGCTTTAATGTCTTCAGACTCCTCCTTTCGATAACCTGGGATCGCAGTCTGGAATTCACAATCTACAGGCTTTGGATCGAAAACCTGGCTCTTAACAAAAACTTCTGACTCCCCTTTGCTAACAGACTCCCCTTAAGTTGTTCCGGGATCGCAATATGACATAGCTTTCACAAGATCGTAACCTGGCTCAAACTCTGCTCAGGCTTACACTCGGGGATCTGGCTTTGCAGCTCTCATTGGTTCAGGAACCGTTGCCTGGCTATCAGAAACATGGTTCTAATCTGCATATCCTCCGGAGTCGGAACCTGGCTTTTACAATGCTCTTTACCTGTACAAACTCTACCCAAAAGTAAGTAAATTTTTATTTATAACAATTTTAATATCTGCTTAACCACTTGTTAAATCACTCTCAAAACATCGCATGTTAGATTATGACATTTTTCAAATTTTATCTTCACTTTTCATCTCAAACACACTTTCCCAAACCATTGTTGTTCATCATGTTTAGCACTCGGAATTTTTGAAAATCAGTTTTTCAACATCAGTTGTCGAAAATAAGATGAAATAAAATCTTTTTGATTTTTTTTTTTAAATTTTATGCTAAAGCACATTATTTTTGGATTTTGTTTTTAATGAAAAGCAGTAAAGAAATATTTACAGACACTATTTTTGTGAGTTTGTGTAAGAGGATCATATCTGTTTTTGAGACAAATCACTAACACCGTTGAGCTTTAAACACTTTAAGTTCTAAACGATTCACTTATATTGTCAGTATATTGATCCACTTAAATTTTCACACAAAGTTCAATTGTTTCAAGATACGAGAATTTGTGTTTTAAGCACTTAAACTTATTCGCGTGTACCACCTCAGAATATACTCCCGTATCTAGACTCCTATATTCAGTCTTATAGGTGAATGTACACTAATGATATCTGTAAACGGGTAATGCGAGACCATGAGAGCTCAGGTTAGAACTTCCGTTCAGACAAAGAGATGATGGCTCGACTTTCAGGTGTGTCCCGTTTGGGGATCTTTTCTTCAACAGCACATGATTAGCATTTTTCAATGTTTCATCATTTTTTATGATGAGGGTGGGCTTTATGATTAAAGCAGTGCAGAATATTATATGAGGACTAGGCTATTTCTTCCGCAAAATCAGAAGTCCCGGTATAATACCCCAGATATCATCACGCACAAAGACCTAGTATCAGAAATAGAAAGTCTTTCAAACAAGATTTCAGGGGTTACCTATATATCCAAGAGATGTTCCCCACGAGATAAGAAAGTTATTCGATATCTAGGTTTATATCTCGAAAACAATCTACTGAATGTATAAAAACCTACTGGCATATCATCAGTGAGACCGTTTATCTCATTTGACTTTCCAATTCTTTAGCGTGTTGTGATAGTCCACTGATGTACTATCATTTCCTCTTTTTCACAACAAAACTCATTTTTGATTTTTTGATGTTTTTGGATTTTAGATTTTATCATGATTTTGGATTTTTTCAAATTTTCAAAATTGCTAAATTTTTTACTCCCCCTAAAATCAAAAATATGTTTCGATTTTTGATTTTCTGGGAAAATTTGAAAATGAAAGCAATAAACTGTACAAATAAGATGAAAAACTGATGTGAATTGCTTCAAATCGCCATCCTCTTGGCATAAACAATCAGAACTCCCCCTGACAACAAACTATTTTCCCATTATGACTTCAAAACACTTAAGTTTGTTTTAATCAAAATGATTTTTCCAGAAACTTAGTTTTGTTGATTCCACTTGTAAGAATGGGGATTAAATTCATCACATTGTTCTTTCAATCACTGATAAAAACTATCATTTGACATTTTTCAAAAACCACTTGTATGAAAGTTAAATCAAGTTCAACTTAATGACCTTCATTAACCACTTGTAGGTTCTTATCAACAATACCACTTGTAAAACAAAATATAACAGTTTTCAATTTCAAAAAAAATGTCGATTCATGCTACACGATTACCAACTTGGGAGCTTCGGCAAGTCAGGATTTTTAGTTAAAGAGATTCTCCCAAGCCTGACGGTCGTTGGGAGATTCCGAGTCATCATCACTCGGTTTTTTTCCTTTCTTGTTCTTCTCATAAAATTTCTTTACCCCTTTGACCTTCCTGTCAACCATTTTTCCAAAAATATTTAGAACATTAGGGTTAAAGGCTTTTTCAACATCAAATTCTTTCTTTTCAGAAAAGAATTGATTTGAAATCTCTACTTTTCCAACCTTTTGTTTAAAATTTTCAGTTCGCAATGGTGGAAAGTTTGCGTCATCCATTGGCTGAATTTTCACTTTTAACCTCAACTTGTGGCTCTTCTGACTTTGACGAGTCAGATTCATCGCCAGAACTAGCTTCTGATTTCTTAACAACCCACTGTGGTTGTTCAGATTCACTCTTCTTTTGTAAAAACATTTTGAACTCTCACCAACTTCATATGTTGAATTTTCAAACACTTTGAATTTTTCAGTTGGTGGATCAGTTTTATCAACTTTTTCTTTGAGTTTAGAAACAACTTCCTGTTTGATGTTGGTTGCCATTGGACAGTTCAATGCAATGTGACCAACTTTTTTGCATTGGTAACAGGTTCTTGTTTCCTTCTTTTGAGCAACATCATTCTTCATTCCCTATTGCTTCTTAGCAAGGAATTCTTTGTTCGATTGCTTCTAGAATGAGCTCTTTTCCTCTTCTTCAGACGATGTTCCTGAAACAAATTTAGTTTCTTGTTTATAAATTTTCTCATTTTTATGATTTTCAGGTGAAATAAAACCTAAACCTTTCTTTTTGAAATTACCGGTATGGTTTGGTTTCTTTTGAAATTCCGAACCAGAAATGTAACCTTTTTTCTTGTTTAATCTTTGTTGAACTCTTGAGGTGTACTTTTTAGGTTTTTCAGTAAGATTTACATATTTTATTTCAGAAATATTAATTTCTGTTAATTTGAAAACCCTGTTGATCATTTCAGTTTTAACACCTCTTATTGGAAATTCTTCATCAGAATATAATTTGTCTGAATCATTCAAAGTATATGCTATTTTGAATGTTTCGTCATTCAAATTATTTTGTGACATCAGAAAATCTTTATTGTAAACTCTTTTAACCGATGATTTCGGACTCTCAACTGATGAACTTGACTTCTCAGATTCAGGTTTTGACTCTAACTCCTCATCTTTATCGAACACCTGATCGACCACTTTCTTTATTAATTCGGACTCATGATCAGTGTCAGACGATGTGAATGTGACGTCAATGTTATCTGGCAATCCATCTAAAGGTTCAGATTCCCACTTTAAATTGGTTGCCTTTTTAACTCTTTCTGAATTAGGATTTTGTGAAGAATATCCTTCTTAAAGAGGTGGTGGACACTTTGTATAACTGGTACTATGTTTCTTACCAGTATCCTTCACTTCAGACGTCTTTTCTTCAAACGCTTTCATGCCTTCTACTGTAGGATAAATCCTGTCAATCACATAAGAAGCACATGAGTAACTTTTCAATAACCTGTTTACCCTCTCAGTTTCTATCCTCTGAGTTTCCAATTTCTGTTCAAGTTCAGCACATTTCTCAATGTAATTATTGATGATTTTCTGCTTTGTCATGAACGCTCCATTGAGTGTCTTCATAGCTTTTGCTTGCTCATTGCTTGACTTGTTGTATTGATTCATAGCTTTGTTTAAAACATCATAAGATTCTTTCAATTTGTTCATGTTATGAATCAATTTGTTGTTGTGTCTTTTTGCAGTATCACAATTTCACACTTCTCAAGCATCTTTTCTGCATCAGCTTCCTTCTCAACTTTGACAGCTGGAATTTCTTTATCCTGCTTCTTGCTTGCTCGAACACTTTCCTCAGATTTGACCTTTGCTTCAACAGTTGCTGCCTTATGATTCTTCTTTTTCACAGCTTGTCTATCTTTGATCTCTTCCATTTTACCTGCAGAATACACATTATCTCTATCAGATGAAAATTTTCTATGATAATATTCAAGTTTTCGAATTTCCTCACTATCATCATCCCTCTCTTCATCAGATGAGTGATCAAACATAGGTGCTTTTTCTAAAGCCTCTTTTGTTGACACTGGTTCTTCTTCTTTCTTTTTCGGACTGTATTGCTGAGATTCATAATAAGCATACGCCATTTCTTCTTCAGCAGTTGAATCTTCAAAAATTTGTGCAACAAATGCTTTCATATTTGAAGGTCTGTTAGGATTATAATTATCCCAATTAAAACCTTCTGGAATCCTTTCATCATCTTGATCTATCAGACCATAACAAGCTCTCTTTGATGGTTCTTCGATCTCCTTCCTAGCATGTGAAGTTTGTGGCGATTGTTGTTGATGCGAAGCAACTTGATGATAAATCGCTTTTCAATGATAATCGTTGTTGCCGAATGGATTTTGAGCTCCACTTGCTTCGCAATTTGTGCATTCTCGCTTAAAGTGCCCCTTTTCCCTGCAACGAAAACAAGTAACTTTAGATTTAAAAAAACCCAAAGGTGAAGTTCCAGAATCATGGAAATCATCTCTTCCAGTGATCTGCTTAAACTTCTCAGCTCTTCTTAGCATACACCACTTTATATCCATTAACTCCATTTCCTCAGCATCAATCTGATCGTAATCCTCTTTTGTCAACATAGGATTCCCGATTCTTCCCGCAACTAAACTTTCATAAGATTCTAATACGGTCACCAACAAAGACATATGACCTTTGGCAACATCTTCCGAGAAATTTTGACCATTCTCAAGATTAACGCAATGTTGCATTGTAGTACTTTGCCATTCTTGGTTGCTGAAAAATTTGTATCAAATGATGGATATGAAGAGAATCTATTATTGTTGTTTATTCCTTGAGATGACCCTCCAGAAGAACTGTTTGCGTTAAATGCAGTTTCGATCTTTGGTGCAATGTTGGTCTTATCAATCATACTTCCTTTGTAGTATAGACCAATGTCTTGTTCACCATTAAAGTCCTTCATTTTCGCCATCTTTCGTTGTTCCATCTCTTGAACTTAGAGTTTTTCAATAAACTTACTCAACGATAGATTTTCAAAATCATCATTATTCTTCAACATCATAAGATACGTGCCCCAAACATCTTGCGGCAATGCATCGGCCAACTTTTCAACCCATTCTTCTCTATCTTTCTTGATATCCAATCGTTTCATGTTAACCACCAAATTGCAATATCTTTCTATAATCTGCTTGGTGTTTTCATTTTTTAATCCACGAAATAGATCAAATTCTTTCTTCAAAAGCGATTTTTTGTTCTTGATCATGTCTTGACTTCCAACAAACTTTGTTTTTAGAACTTTCCACATTGAGTGTGCACTTCCGTTGTGTTGCAATAAAATCAAGATGTCTTCCTTAATAGCTTGTTGCAATATACTAATCATCATCTTTTCACTTTCGTATTTCTTTTTCTCATCATAATCTAAATCTTTGATAGCAAAAACCTCTCCGTATTCATCAATTGGTCTAACATATCGTTGTTCAACACATTCCCATGCATCTAAATGATTCGCTTGAACCCAATTTTTGAAACATTCCTCCCATCCGTTATACTCCTCGATATTCATAAGCTTAGGCGGTTTTTGCATGGTGCCCATTTCATTCTCTAAGTTCACGTTCTGAGCCATAGTGATCGGGGTAGCAAATGCGTTGTAGAATTCGTTTTCCATGTTTCGGTTTTAAAAATTCTCAATGACAGATTTCTCAAATGAACTGGTTAATCTTCAAACGAACTGATGTAATGTTTCAAACGAACTGTACTGAATCTAAACGATATGGAATAATGTCAATCCGTGCGAACTGGAATAATCTCAATCCGTGCGAACTGAAACTCTCTCAAACGATGTGACCTTTATTCACCTCGTGCGAACTGGTGTTGTCAAACCGTGTGAACTGGCTGACTTTTTCAAATGAACTGAGGTCAACTTCGTATGACCTGGGACACTAATACCTCACCTCGTGCGAACTGGAAGTTATTTCACACGATCTGAATAGCAACTCGTGCAAACTGATGATGATGTCACACGATCTGAACCATTCTGGAACGATCTGATATGTTTTTGTTAATTTTAATCAAGTTTTAGGTCGATTTTAGGTTTGATTTTTTCAAGGATTGATTAAAACTTAGTTTTACGTGTTATATGTAAAAATCAACCCATTTTATCCGTGAAATCTTAGTTAATTTGATGAAAAAGTGTAAAAGAATGAGCTGAAATGGTAAGAATCCCCCTCCTGAGCTCTGATACCACTTGTAGGATCGTTGTGTCGATCTAAACGAGACAATCAGAAGAGTTCCTGACCAAATCAGAGGCGGAATTCATTGATTTGATCTTCATTCAGCTTGATATGCACTTAGAAGTACTTTAACTATCTCTTGTATTGATATGAAAGCTTTACACGGACTGGAGACACTTCGGCAGAGCTTCGCTACCGGAATCACAACTGTTACAAATGAAATCCCAAGACACCTATTTATAGGAGAACCACTTCGCACAAACCAACATGTGCCAGTTCGCACGACCTGGTCAGTTCGTACGAACTGGCCACTTCGTGTGAACTTGCTAATTCAGCACAGTTTCCCGTTTTCCTCGTACTACGTGTCCTAGTCTATCATTCTAGTTACAAGACTCGATACAAGGCTCCAATGAGCACTTCAAAATTTCAGGACACAATTAGTAGAAACACACACACACACACACACACACACACACATATATATATATATGGCATATAGTATGTATAATAACTACATCAGACACTTTTTGAGCATTTAACATATCCACTTTACAACAATAAAAACATTCAAGCATGGCTAATCATATCAATTATGCTATAATTGTTAATCCTATTAGAAAAATGACAATTAGCGCTTTTTGAATATCAGTAATGAAAAATCATGAATGCTTGATACGAGTTCAAAAGCTTACCTTTCATGTACAGGCAGAAGAATTTATGCTTTCTCAGATACGCTATCACCTTTCCACCACTTTCTAAACTTGCGAAACGAATCTTCCTTGTAGTTCAGCTACCAAAAAAAATTAGTTATTCGCCATTTCTAAAAAGGTTGAAGTGAAGAAGTACAAATTCATGCATTGAGAGGAACCAAAAGGCTTCAGAGCATACCTTTTCCAATTTGTTATAAAAATATGTGTTGAAGATATGAAAATGGCATGTTGCACTATCAAAGGAAGATGATTGCTGCTGAAGATATCTACTCAAAAGAAAATAAAAGGAATCCATCCGAGAAGACCTTACAAAGAACAGAAAAAAGGCACTAACCGGATACAAAAATTCACAATAATGGATGAAATGCACGCTTCAGGTGCAAGGCATTCCATGTGAGAATAATCAACTTCAACAGCATCCGGGTCATCCTTTGATGGGTAGTAGATTTTAACATCTTTCATGCTGAAATTTGAATATGACGAATTAAAACATTTTAGCAATCTTGTATCATTAAGCAGAAGTAAATAAGTGTAAGAAACCAATAAGACCTACCATGGATCCAAATTTAACATAAATTTCTGAGTCTTTGTCTCCTCATCCACTAAGTCTGTTACTCCGATCGTCGATCCATCCTCTCCCAGGCCTCCTTATTCCGGTCGTGATCAGTCGTATCCTACCGGTTATACAGTGATTAACGGACGGCGTTTGTGGAATCAACGCCTGCCATATTAAAATCAATATTTATAGTTGCCTAAAAACCCCTGATTCTTGAGTTCTGAACAGATTAGGGTTTGAATATTGCTTGGTAGTCATTATCGGTTAACAAAAGTTACAATCTAACATGTGAAGTGTTCTTGGCTTGCATATCAGAGGCGGTAATTGGAGACATTCATCAACGTTTGAATATTCAACATTTGTTGAAGATTAGGGTTTGAATTGAAGTTAAACGGCGGATAGAGAAAGAAGGAGGTGAGTTTTAGAGAGAGAGAGAGTTGAGTTGATAAGCAGAGAAATTAGAAAGAACTTTTTATACATATATGGTTTGAATTTTGAATTTTGAATCTGGCCAGAGGTTGGAATTTTGAATGGAGGACAGAGGTTTGAATTTTGTATAGATTGAATTTTGAATATGGGCAGAGTTTTGAAATTTGAATGTGGGCAGAGCATTGACATTTAAATGTGGGCCAGAGCTTTGAAATTGAATGTGGGGCAGAGCTTTGAAAATTAAAATGACTTTATATATTAAGACTTATGATTCAATAATGACATAAGAAAAACATTGTTGGACAGCCTCTATGGCTGCCACATCAGCTTTTCTTATGTCATCGAGTTTTCTCCTTTTATAGAAAGTATAGATATATAGTTTTTTTTAATTTTTTATTATTTTTCTATTATAATAGTAATTATTTTCTTTACCTTTTAAGTTAAATACATTTTCATATTTTTCTAAACTTTAATGATTTTTTTAAATTACGGGTGGGGAAAAGCTTGGTGTCAAGCGGTATTGGTATCGAAAATACCGGTACGTTCCTGTTCGGTATCGATACATGAAGGTAAAAACTGGCAACAGTCTGGTACAGAAAACGTCAAAAGTCGGTACCGAATTGATATTGAAAATCTTGTAGTTCGGCAACAGGCTGGTACAGAAAACACCAAAAGTTCGGTATATGAAGGTAAAAACCGGTAGCGAACCGGTACTAGGAACACCAAATATGACAACTGGCACTTTTCCGTGTATTCTGAACAATGATAAACAGTAATCTGTACTTTAATAACTGTGCATGATTGAATTAACAAGACGAATGAATATCTAATTACTGTCATATACATACAAAGGCATTTCATGTTGCAAGATTGTTCATCATTATTACACGCAACACAATATGGTACAATTAGTGCACGAAACAAAGTTAGCAAAGTTATCAGACAAACTAGAAGTACTGACGGGAGTTCAGTACTTAGACAGACGTGATGTTAAGACACAGAATGAGCCCGAAACCAAGTGTTACACTAGAATAGTGTGTAGGAAAGTAGGGATTACAAAACTGCCTTCCTAGGGATGATTTAGGTGCCGGAAAGTGCCAGAAACACACTAAAACTGCAGAATTCTGCAGAAAATAACCAAATTCAGCAATTTTCAGCATTTTAACAACTAAATATAATGCAGAAATGTGGTTTAATGGTCCAGAATACTTTCCTAAGTGTCGGGAATCAAAACTGTCATTAAAAGTGACATAAAGCACACTAAACTGTGTAATTTAGCACTTTAACGAACCGTAACGAAACGAACAACCGGACACTACCCAAAACACCAAATTTTCACTAGAAACATTTTTTTAGTGTTACGAAGCTAGTTATGGTCACCGAACATCATATTACATCTCATAAACACTAAATACATAAAATACCTAACTAGCACCCTTACATTCTAACCAAATCATGTAACCAAAGATTGAAATGAAACCAACCCCCCCCCCCCCCCCCATATGGACGGTTGGAGACATGGGTCCCACTTGAAGATTTTATTTGATTAATTTAATCACTTGTAGAGAACATTCCAAACACATTATACCTTGTGTAACCTAATGTTGGAAGCATGTTGATTTAAACCATAAGTCCATGTTTCATAATCATTCATCATCTTCACAACACAAGACTCCTCCTCCTTCTCTCTATAAGTTACGACCTCAAATCCCCCTCACCTTTCCTTCATTTTCAACCATCTTTCAAACATTCTAAGAATATCATAAGGTGTAAGAAGCATAACTAAGGAGGTGGGAAGCATCAAAAGTTGAAGGACCTTTCTCTAGATTTTTTATCCACCTAGTTTATCATCTTCATCATCTTGAGTTCTTCCCTAGCCTTGTGCTAGTAGTAAGCCCCTTTGTAACTTGATTTTACTTCTTATTTAGATGGTTAAAGTGTTATGTAAGTGGTTAAACTCAAGGATCACAAAGAAATATGAAGATGATCACTAACATAAAGCTAAATAACATGAAATCTAAGTTGATTAAGTGTATGTATGAAACTTGTTTTTGGATTTCTTATGTTTATGATGTTGATCATCATAATAACCTTGCTAGATGATGATTAAACACATGATCTAGCAAGTATAAGGATGGATCTTGAAGAAATCATAATGATCATCCTTTATGTGAATCGTGAACTTAAAAATGAAGTTGTTTTAAAGTATGATGATGATTGATACATGTTAAAAGTCTTGTAAATGGATGATTTCAAAAATAATTTTCTCAAGAAACCAAGTTTATTTACAAGATTTACAAAGTCATGATTTCTAAGGAAACTAATCATGTTTTTGGTGTTAAATCAAGACTAGAAACATGATTGTAACAAGAAAAATACAAGAGAATTATTTTTAGAAAAATCATCTTACAAGTTGTAAATGACTAAAAATCACAAGAATGATGTTTATGAACAAATGACCACACTTTTAAGGGTAACTAAGTATACTAATTAACATGGTAAGTTACTACAAGTTTTTACAAAATTTCAAGTTCATGTCAATGTGTAAATTGCATATTTAAACCATATGGTAAGTCATGTTTATGTTGTTGATGATTGATGATGTTTTTTAAAAGAAAATGATATGCTTTTAAAGCATGGAAACCTCCATTTTTAAGGGGAAACTATGGCAAAATTTTTGAAGAATTTAAACACTTAGAAAAAAATTTTAAACAAGCATTTATAAGTAAATTTTAACCATGGTTTTTCATATAAAATTTGCCATAATTTTTGTTACAAAATTACAAATATTGGAGGTTGTTTTTGATAACTAAAAGTGACTAAGTATATATTTAGGGATATATATTTAGATGTCACAATTTGTGTGATTACTTGTATATTATGTGTATTAGTTATACTATTTTAGGACTTTAAATAATAATATGACTTACCAAAATACCAAGAATTATAATACAAAAATATTACCAAAATACCAAGAATTATAATACAAAAATATTACCAAGAATTAGTTATACTATTTTGAAGAAAATATATTTTCTTAAACAAATTTAGAATATATTATTGGGGTGAAAAATGGATTTATAAGTATTTTCTAAGTTAATCTTGAACATATATAATTTTTGAGTTTATATGAAGATATAATTATTTTTGCCAATGAAGAATTATAAATAATTTTCTATAAAAGTTTTCTTAAAATATATATATTTTAAGAATACAAATTGGTGATTTTTATTGGTTAAAAATAATATTCCGAAAAATGTAAATACAAAAATTAAGTATAAGAATACTTAATAAATACAAGAAAATACGTATCCTCGTACGTAAGAATACACACCGGAATACACCACAAATACTTGGCAAAATACACAAGGATAATTATACCCATACTTGGGAAATATTCACGAAAAGAATTGCGATATGAACTAAGGCAAAATATATATTATTTTGACAATATTCCAAATAAATGCATGAATATAATTTAAGTTAAAATATTAATATTTTAACTAATAATTATATACTTTGGAATATTATAATATACATCAATGTTGTAAATCAAAATATACAAAGATTTCCAAAACAAGTCTTAATGAACAACTACTACAAAGAGTCATTACACGACCTAAACGTCTAATAAAGCATGGGACGTGTGTAGGTAGTTGTACGACTCGTAGGAGGACCTTCGAATATACAAGACAGCCGGACGCAAACTTGTGAGTTCATGTCCCCCTTTTCTCTTAACTGTTTTCGGATTTATAACTCTCGGGGGTGGAATAGATGTTACATATGTTTCAATGGTATGATTTGACTATGAAATGAACTACTAGATCATGTGAGCATAGGCTGAAACTAAAATGCCAATAACTCTGATAAGAACCATGGGCAAAGGTTAGATATAACGGGTACGGCCGAGCCCCACTCATGGTCCTTATGTGACCACTTAGAGTGCTTTAGTGTCCCAGTCGAGGTGATTCGACAACGGTCAAGGGGCATTTGACACAGTCAAGGTGATTTGATACGGTCAAGGGAACTTGACACAGTCAAGGTGAATTTGACAGAGTCAAGGGAATTTGACACAGTCGAGGGGATTCGACAAAGACAAAAGTCTACTCATATTGAGTACTCCTTATGTCTTCACATACATTCATGTCCTTGCAAAACATTAATTGATCTGTTCATAAACGCTTTTCATACCTGTTTTCAAAGGAGTCTCTCAAATGTTTACAAGCTTATCGGTACTCATACAAAACGCATGAACTCACTCAACTTTTGTTGATGTTTTCAAAATTACATGTATTTCAGGAAACAAGTTGGATCTTAGGCGCTGGTGTCATTACTGGATGTAAATTTCAAGTTTAGATGTCATCCACTTTTGTTGGTTTGTAACTTAATAAAAGGTTGTGTTGTTTGAAACTTAAATGACTGGTGTTTGTAATGTTTTGAACTTTATGATTGGATGAACATCATTTTGATCATATAGTTGTTTATTATAATCGAATGCAATGAGAACCAATCAAGTCACACGCATACGCTTCTGCAAAAGTCAGGGTGTGACAGTTTGGTATCAGAGCCTCGATTGTAGTGAACTAGGATTTCCTTCTCGAGTCTAGACTACAATCACTAGGACTCTCTCACGAAAACATTTTTACAAAAGGGTTTTTCATTGCATTTACGAAAGCGCCAAGATCCATGAGTCAAACACTTTTCAAAGAAAAGACAAGGCAAGGACATTAGTAGGGAGGATAATACCCCAAATTAAAGTGCCAATTAAGGCATAGTCTACGTAAGATAGACTTGCCAAAGACAAAATGACCCCCCCCCCCCCGAAAGGAAAAATGAGAGTTATATGTGACATGATGCATTTATTTGCCTGTTTATACTAAGTAACATATTTATTCATTAATATATATGCGTATAAGAGTACGGAATAATTATTGACGTAAACGAGATACCTTCGACTTCGAATACCATTATTGTTCTTGACTCGCACAAATGAGACTATCGACCTCGCGCTTATTGCGAAGCTCAAGGCAGAAGTGATTACCAAACGAGATCCTGAGCTTGTCTTCGTAGAAGATGGTTGTTCTTCCCTGTCGAATGCGAAGGTGCCTGACTGCGGTAGTGACAGCGAAGCGGAGGAAGCAACCTTGGACAACACCCTCATCAGTGGGACGAGGTCCCTGTGGCTTTTGCGAAACAAGATTGAAGACGCTCTTGTCCAGACCAGGAAGATGAGGTACTCATCTTGAAGGTGCCCCTACAACTACTAGGAATTCCCCTTATTCCTATTACGTCTAAGCATTGTGCCTATACGCGTGTAAGAATAACGAATGATAGCGCGTGGACCACCATAATGGTCCTTTCCATGTTGAAGGTATGAGGACAGTAGTGTCCCCTCTCTGGTTGACCATCTGCTTTGAAAAAGGGAAAGTTAGGGAGACCATGCAAGACAATTTATTATTACGGGGGCCCACGTAATAATGACTTGTAGTGCATGGAAATCCTGGTGGACTCTGCGGATCAAGCTAATGATCACCACCCATCCAAAAATTTTTAAGTGTTCACACCTTCATCTAGTAGAACAATACCTAGACAGTTGCTATGGCACTCTACAAAGTAGGAAACATGTCTTTGCCTACTTCGTGTCTGACACTTCTACCCGTATACGAGTCGTTTGGGAACCGATATCTAAGCAAGTGAAGATGGCTAACACTCGGGAAAGATTCAACAACTTTACACTCTCTATCACCTCTATATGTGGTAGAAATGCACAACCCCCATTTCTTGGGAAGTATACCCATCTTTGTGAAACTAAAGACCTAAGGAAACCAATGTAGAAGGAAGATAACTACTACTTTCATATTATGGAACTTGTATGACCGAGGTGATGTAACCTCGAGTTGATTTTCTTTTCCTCTGATAAAAACAATAAGTCAAGTTGTCAAGCATATATGAAAACTCAGTAGTTGTTTTCTTACTTATACATTGTTGATTATATATGCTTGTGCTATTAGGTGATTACATGTTTGCATGTGGTGATATATACCTCATAGACAATTATTGAATGTTGTCTAACCTACCCCATACCTTTTTCCAGAAGAAAATGCCGCCCAGACGTAACACATATACTAATAAGTTACCAAGGACAGAAGCCGAACTACAAGAGCGCATCTCACAAGCCATCGCTCAGCACGAGGCCCTCTACTCCGAACATAGCGGTGGTACCTCTGGGAATAACCCCCCAATCGGCTGTACCTATAAACAATTCTTGGACTCCAAGCCCCTAAATTTCGATGGCACTGGGGGTGCTGTCGCCTCCGTACGCTGGGTGGAGAAAACGGACTCCGTATTGAGAATGAGCAAATGTGCTCCAAAACAAAGAGTTACGTACATTTCCGGGATGTTTCTTGACGGAGCGCTCTCGTGGTGGAACCTCCAGGTGCAGACATTGGGTGAAGCTGCTGCATATGCATTAACGTGGGATGAACTGAATGAGTTAATGCGCAAAAAGTATTGTTGTTGGATCTGAGTTTGGTTTTGATTGTATTTTACGTTTGAAATTAAGATGGAAATGAATGAGTTGTGCAGCGAAATTAAAATGGAAACAAACTTTGCATACAATCAAACGAGAGTAATGCTTTGATCAAACATTTTTCACAGTGAACCGAAAGATTGAATTTATTTCAATTACGATTACAATTGCAATGATTGAATACAAACTCCCCCTCAGCCAGAGCTCAGTGTTTGTTCGTGCAAAGAAGATGATGTTGCAAAGAGCTAATAGAACAGTACAGAGCATTGTTCTATTTATAGGCACTAGCAAACCACTGAGCATCTAAGCTGACGTCACCATGAAAGTGACATCTAACCTCCTAACAAACTCTAACCCCTGATCTATCCAAACACTGCTATACTAACTACTGCTTATAACATTACATTACATAAAGACAGATTAAACAACTGCTGCATCCCTCCACTGCTGTGAACTCATCAGTACTTGTCCGGATCAGCAGTGCTTGAACCAAGGCAGTAGATTGAACAGCAGAGCTTTAGTCTTTTATCAGGTCTTCACTTGAGCAGCAGTTTGACGGTCAGTAGCTTGTACGATCAGTAGATAGGAGGTCAGCAGATGTTGAAACCACTTTCAAGGGGAGAGACTTGTATGTAACATCTGCTTATTCTGGATCCACTGCTCTGATCCAGTTTTGGCTTTAATTATCTGTTCCTCTAGTAGGGTTCAATCCCAACAATCTCCCCCTGGAACAGATAATGCCAAAACTATTCATTATTGTGGAACTTTATTGCCTCATTAACAGTTCCCTTATTTGCCCTTTAAGTTGTAGCTCAAAGGTTAAGGCATCTGTGTCATCATCATCCCTGCTAAGTGGAAGATCAAGGAGATCATGCAAATCTTTAAGACTTAGGCCAAGTGCTTGTTCCCTTGATATTTTCTTCACTTCTCCATCAGACCTGAACATGGTCAGTACATGGGTCTGTTTGTCAGTTTCCCACTTTAGTACTTTTGAGCCTGATTGGTTTCTTGGGAGATTTTTATTTGATGAGGAGTTTGGAGATGCTGGCCTATTCATGACTGGCTGAGAAGTACTTGCAGATTGTTCCTGTTCAAGATCTTCTTTCATCATTAATTTAATGCCGTCTTTTACAACAGCATTTCCAGCTCTTAGATCTTCAACTGTTTCAGCCCCTGACTGGTTTTGGCTCCTTCTTTTGTAGATGGCAGCACCAGCTGGAGCAGTGGTTCTTTTGATTTGCAGCTTTGGTGGTCTTTTTGAGACCTCTGCTTTGGAGTAGTCAGGCTTTTTAGGAACTGTTGGGTCTTTCTTTCTAAGTTCCTCCAACTTTTTGTAGGTAGCCCTGACCCTATCCTCTCCCCACTTTGACACAGAATTCTTTGACCCATAATCAGCTGTTATCAGCTCCTCTTTCATTCTCTTCAACTCTAATGTCTTATCAGCTTCAAACTGTTTGAACTTTTCAGGAGGAGTCTGCTTGACCTTATTTTTGATAATTTCTTGAATCCTGGCTGCCTCTTTTTCAAGCTCAGGAATGGTCCAGTTTTTGTACATGTGTTTCTTCCCCTTGTATTTCTTGTAGGTCATGATGTTCTCAATGTAGTCTTTTCTCAAGGACTCATCTGCCCTTTCTGAGATTTGCTGACATACATTTTTGTCAAATTGCTCCATAGCTCTGACCTGAGTGAGTAGAAACTGATAGTTTTGCTGAAATTTCCTATCAGATTTCCCTTGTTTATTTTTTATTGCGATATCCTCTGCTTGCTTGGCCTTGAGTTTCAAGTATTCTTCAATATTGTTAGGCCTGGGATATCCTTCAATTGATGGCAAACTCCTTTTAGCTGGGTCATCCTCATAGTAAAAGGATTTGATTTCTTCCCTAACTGCAATGAGTTCCAGAGGAAATGAGACACCAGCAGGAGGTAATGGCTTTAGAGTATGAGCTGAAGAGAGAGGTATGGGCTTTGGAATTGTGACAAGTGACAAGGATTTTGAAGATGTTGGAGGTGGTGGTGAATAATGATCATCTTTAAGGATTAGCCTTCTCCTTTTTGTTTGAGAAGGGACTGATGATGTTTTGGGTGGAACAGTGGTGGTAGATTGGGTGGCTGTGGTTTGTGATTGACTAACAGCTGTTGAAATAACTGGTGTTTCAACCACTGTTGTCATTACAACAGATGTTGTAACATCTGTTGTCTTCTGCTTTTTGGTAGGAGGTGATGATGGTGAGTTTGTTTTTGGTGGTGGTAAAGCAGTGGTTGTGGTGTGTGTTGAAGTGATAACAGATGTTGAAACCTCTGAAGTACCAGCAGTAGTTGATACAGTAGGAGTTACAACAGCTGTTTGGGTGGAGGTTTGATGCTGAAGGCTTTTGGATGGTGGTTTTGGAATATGCTTTGGAATTCTGGATGGGATGGACTTAGGTTTCCTTTTTGGCTTAGGATTTTTAGTATCCTTTGACCCAGAACAACCCTGCGCATACAGCTCTATGAAAGTTCTTTTCTCCTCATTCCACCTTGAAATATCCTTCGCCGCTCTATCCCTTTTTACACTTGCTACTCCTTCATCAAGTGCTTCTTGGGTAGCATCAACCTTTTTACTACCATCTGGCACAGGAATTTTTCTGGTCATAGCATCCCTTTCTGGTTCAATGTAAAGACCATCATCTATTCCCTTCTTTTTCCACTCCTGAAATATTGTTAGTATGATGTTATTTTGATTATGTTGATGAATACTTGTTGGTTCTTGGTAATGTGATGATTAATCACCATATGGAACTTGTTAAATGATGTTTAGAAACTTGATTTAACCAGATTAGGAGGTGATTATGTTGTACATGAAATAATCATCTTCTAGTTAAACACGAACTTGAAATAAAATGATTTTCTTGAAATATAAGAAACAAGTAGGTTGATGATCCTGTAGATGCGAGGTTTACAAAAGACTTTTCTAAACAAACCAAGTTCAAGAGTCGACTTTAAAAAGATCATGACCTTTACTTGCACTTACACCATTTTTGGTGATAAAATAAGTGTAAGAACACTTTATTTACAAGAAGAGTTCAAAAGATAATTTTTTGTAGAAAATGTTTACAAGTTGTAAACACTTAGTTCTTTTGAGAAAAGGATTTTTAAAGAAATGAATACCCTTTGGAAGGTAACTAAGGCCACAAAACGCTTTACCAAGTTACTACACGTTTTTGTAATATATCAAGTTCATGATTTCTATATAAAGCTTATAGTTTTTGCTCTTGGTGATATAAAGTGTTTAAAGATTGATGGTTGATGATTATTGTGATTGTTTCGAAAAGAAAATGATATGCTTAATAGCATGGACACCTCCGTTTACAAAGGAAACTATGGCGAAATTTTCTAAAAATCCAAACACTTAGAAAAATATTTTCCTAACAAGTGTTACAAATGTATTGTAACTATGATCTCCCATATAAACCTCGCCATAATTTTTGTAACCAAATACAAGTATCGGAGGTTGGTTTTTGGGAAAAATATATATTTAGAATATATATTTTATACTAAGACGCTTGTGTAAATATTTGCATGATTTGTGAACTAGTTATATTATTTTAGGGTAAAATAATATAACTTACAAATACCAAGAAGTTACAACTCCAAAATAATACCAAAGAACACAAGGACTGAACTATAAGTTACACACTAAATATTGTGAAGCCAAACGATAAAACGTAACTTATGTAATATTCCGGAAAATACTCGTACAACTATCATTTTTGGTAAATATTATTTTGGGAAACAAAAGAAGTGAAAATATATTATTTTGGGAAAATATATATATTTTGGGAATACATTATTTTTGACAAATAAATTATATATATTTTAAGTGAGACTTAAAAATATATTATTTCGGAACTACAATATACATGTATAAATACCCCCATCCTTGGGAAGGAAATACGGAATTAAAATACTTGAGAAGTATTAATACAAAAATATTGGTTAAACAATTATTCCAAAACCAAATATAATTATTTTAGCTAATAATTATAACTTGGAATAATATTCGAAAACGCAACTCAAAACATTAAACTCTAAGCCAAGGTACGGCCCGTTCGTCTAATAGACGTCAATACATTGTAGGTAGTTGTGTTTGCCGAAGGGATTTGAGTTACGATTGTGAAGACGCAATATTGTGAGTTCATGTCCCCCTTTTCTCTTAACTGTTTTCAGTTTTATACTTCGGGGGTGAAATACGTGTTACAATTATTACAGACATTTTATACATGGTATGATTAGATTAAGGAGGGTTTACTACTAGATCATGTGAATGGGTAGGGCGATTAAGGCCATCAATCCTCGTTGCAGGACCGAGGGGCATGAGTGATAGATCTATTTGGGTGTAGCGAGCCCCACCCCTGAGTCCGTTGAGTGGATCACGTGGTGACTATGTCTTACAGCCGGAAGCCCGGTACGAAATTTGCTAGGTTTGAGTCTTCCTACATCACTTCACACATACCATTCGCTTTGCAACCCAGTGGTGATCTCTTTTTCCTTATTGCTACATACCAGGGACTTACATACATACTTACAACGTTACAACGGTTTATACATACACACAAACGAACACATGAACTCGCTCAACTTTTGTTGATGTTTTTCAAACTACATGTATTTCAGGGAATTTATAAGTGGATCTGGCGGGCGTTGGAAGTTTTTATGCTGCGTTAAGAACAAAGATGTCATCCATGGTCTTTGAGTTTGGTCAGTGTATCTCTTTCCTGGACAAGACACTCCTTCCAAACCTTGGTGCTATTTAATATCTTTTGACGAGTCCTTAGTGAACTCATAAACATTTTGTATGATTGTAAAACTTAAAATTTAAGTCTACGCTTTTGAAACAAGGTTATTATGTTTTAAACTTATTTTATGGATGACAAATCTAAGGTTTTATCATATAGTTGATGTTATGATTGAATGCAATGATATTAAAGAAGTCACACCATAATCACGCTTCCGCAAAAGTCAGGGTGTGACAGCTTGGTAGCAGAGCTTTGATCGTAGCGAACTAGGATTCTTTCTCGAGTCTAGACTACGATCATTAGGGCTCTCACGAAAACATTTTTACGAACATGTTTTGTTAGTGCATGCGTCTGTCGACTTCGTCTTGTATCAAGTCTTGTTTGTATTTAGAAAGATCAGGGCACGTTATTTGAAAAGATCCTCTAAAGGGGACCCACCAAAAGTCAAAGCCGTCATCTCTCTGCTGAACGGAAGTTCTGACCTGAGCTATCACGGTCTTCGCAATTTAACCCCTTACAGATATCATCTAGGTATACTCACCTGTAAGACTGAATATTGGGATCTGGATACGGGAGTATATTCTGAGGTGGGACAAGCGAATAAGTTTAAGTGCTTAAAACATTAATCTCGTATCTCGAAACGGTTGAAATTTGTGTGAGAATTTAAGTGGATCAGTATACTGACAATCTAAGTGAATCGTTTAGAACTTAAAATGTTTAAAGCTTAATGGTGTTGGTGATTTGTCTCAAAACCTGATATGATCCTCTTACACAAACTCACAAAAATATTGTATGTAAATATTTTTTTCTCTACATTTCATTTCAAATCAAAATCCTAAAAGATTTTCGGAGTGTTTTAGCTTAAATTTTTGAAAATACAAAAAGATTTTCGACAACTGATGTTGGAGAGCTGATTTTCAAAATTACAAGTGCTAAACATGACGATAATTGGGTTGGGAGACTGTATTTTGGAAAGAAAAATGATATTTCTTCAAGTAGTTCATCAAAGTTTATCATTGTAAAATCATTCATTGATTGAATAATTCCTGCAAGTGGTTCATCAGAGTTTTTAAATGTTAAAACATTTTGAGAATTATATTTACAAGTGGTTTGCAGAGTGTAAATTTGTCAAATTTTAAATTTGTGAAATTTATTTTTGGGTAGAGATTTGTGTAGGAAAAATAGAGCCAGCAACAGATCTTGGGATAAACAGATAAAAAGCCAGGTTTCAATCCAGAACAGGATGTAAGCCAGAACATGATCTTGAACCTGTGGAAGCCATACTGCGATCCCAGCGTATCGAAAGGGGGAGTCTGAATGACAAAGAGCCAGGTTCTGATCCTGAGATTGCTGATGCTGATGAACTTAAGGAATCAAGAGATCTGATCAAGAGAAAATAGAGCTAGAGAGGAGGAGGTTATTTGTTGGTGCTAATAGAGAAAGGAGAGAGAATTGAGGATGCCTTACAGTGTCAGATACTTCAGAGAGCACGAGAAGACTGATAGAGACTGAAGATGCGAAGACTCGACACTTTAGACTCGTCAACATTCGAGGGGGAGTCTGTTAGTGCATGCGTCTGTCGACTTCGTCTTGTATCAAGTCTTGTTTGTATTTAGAAAGATCAGGGCACGTTATAGAGAAAAATGTCAAAAATAGGATGAGAGACAAGTTCAAACGGAATTAGATATTGTAATTCCGCTTGAAATTGTCATGACAGTTTCAAACGAAATTATCATGTTAATTCCGTTTGAAACTAATCCCGCATGAAGGTGATTTCGTTTGAGCCAGTTCAAAAGGAATTAACTCTCCTATAAATAGTGGTGTCTTGATTTCATTTGTAACGATTCCGGTTTCAGTACCGAACTGCTGCCGAAGGGTCGACTTGCTGTAAATTGTCATCAAATCAATAATATCGACAGTTAATGAGTATATCTTGCTGAATTGAACTTAATATGTCTATTTCCGCCTTTCGTATTGAGAAAAACTCTTCTGATCAACTCATTCGGGTCCATAAGCGATCCTACAAGTGGTATCAGAGCTCAGGAGGAAGAGTTCATACCAATTCAGCTATGAATTCTGTTTTCTACACATTCTTTTTAAAAATTAACAACTTTTCACGGTTAAAATCGGCTAAATTTTTCATATTATGTGTGCATCAGTGTTTTAACAAATCATTGAGAGTTTCAGACTTAAAATCGATCTAAAATTGGTAAAATTGGTAATTCCGTTTCAAAAACAGCTCGAGTTGATGATGTCAGCAGTAGTTCATACGGGATTAGACGATTAATTCCGCTTGAAAACGGTATTCCGTTTGAAAAATTGGTTGATTTCGCTTGAATCTTGTATTCCGTTTGAGTAATTTCGTTTAAAAACAACTATTCCACTTCAACTGGTTATTCCGTTTGAACATTTCATACGGAATTGGTAATTCCGTTTGAAAATGTGTTACCTCAAACGAAATTAGGGTAATTTCGTTTCAAAGTTAATCTCGTTTGAACTGGGTATTTCCGCTTGAAAGGAATTCCGTTTGAAGAGATAATTCCGTTTGAACAGGACAGTGTTTGTGAATTTCTTTGAAAAATCGAATCATGGAAGAGGAATTTTACAACGCATTTGCTACTCGGTTACCCCGATTACTATTGCACAGAACACAATGTTGGAAAATGAAACGGGGACTATGCAAAAACCACCTAAGCTCATGAACATTGAGGAGTATAAAGGTTGGGAAGGACGTTTTGAAAACTGGGTACAAGCAAATTATTTGGATGGTTGGGAATGTGTTGAGACAAAGTATATTAGACCGACTAATGATGAGGAAGAGATTATTGCAATTAAAGATATGAGTGCTGATGATAAAAAGAAATACAAAAATGAGAAAATGATGTTAAGTCTACTACAACAAGTTGTGAAAGAAGATATCTTGGTTTTATTACAACATAATGGAAGTGCTTATTCGATTTGGAAAGCTTTAAAATCAAAGTTTGTTGGAAGTCAAGAGATGGTTAAAAACAAAAAGTCACTTCTGAAGAAAGAATTTGATCTGTTTCGTGGTTTAAAGAATGAAAACACAAAGCAGATCATAGAAAGATATTGCAATCTATGAGCAAACATGAAGAGGTTGAGCATCAATAAAGATAATGAGGAATTGATTGAAAAGCTAGCCGATGCATTGCCACACGAGACTTGGGGCACATATCTCATGATGTTAAGGAACAAGAAAGGGTTTAGCAGTCTGACATTGAGCAAGTTCATTGAAAAAATTGAGGCTCAGGAGATGGAACAGAGAAAGGTCTTAAGAATGAAAGATTTCGATGGTGAACAAGATATTGGGCTTTATTACAAAACAGGGATGAATGACAAAATCTCCAACATGTCACCAAAAATTGAAACTGCATTCAATGCCAAGAATTCATCTGGAAGTTCATCAAAAGGATCAAACAGCAAAACAAGTTTTTCATCATATCCGTCATTTGATCCGAACATTTCAGCAACCAAAAATGGCAAGAAACTACAATGCAATATTGTTTTGAATCTTGAAAATGATCAGGATTATTCTGAAGAAGTTGCGAAAAGTCACATGTCTTTGTTGGGAACCGTGTTAGAGTCCTATGGAAGTTTAGTGGCAGGTCGGATCGGGAATCCAATGCTTACAAAAGAAGATTACGATCAGATTGATGCTGAAGAGATGGAATTGATGGATATAAAATGGTGTTTGGCTAGTGTGTTGAGACGAGCTGAGAAATTCAAACAGATCACAGGAAGAGATGACTTCCGTGATGCATGTGTTTCTAATTTAGGTTTTGATAAATCTAAAGTTACTTGTTTTCGTTGCAGGGAAAAAGGACACTTCAAGAGGGAGTGCACTAATCGCGAAGCAAGTGGAGCTCAAAATCCGTTCAACAACAATGATTACTATTGGAAATCGATTTATCATCAAGTTGCTTAACAGCCACATCAACAACAGATGCAAACTGCTCATGGCAGGAAGGAGATTGAAGAATCATCTAAGAGAGCATGTTTGGTGAATCAAGAAAATTTTAGCTGGGACAAATATATTTCTGCCGACAATAAAGCATGCTTAATCAATCAAGATGATGAAAAGTTGCCAGAAGGTTTTAGCTGGGAAAATTTCAATTGGGATGATTATGATCCAAACAAAAATTCAAATCACAAAGCATTTGTTGCTCGAGTTGAAGAAGATAGTGATGACGATAATGATTATTATGCAAAAAGAATGGCAGCTCATTTAAAAATGATGGCAGAAAGTGATAGTGAAGATGAAAAAGCTAAAAAGAAAAAGAAAAAGGTCAAAACACCAGTCAGCAGTGATGATGAAGATGTTCCAGTAACTAGAAGAAAAGTGACAGAAGTTCCAGCTTTCAAGATTGATGAAGAAGCTGATGCAAGAGAGGTTCCGGTGATTTGTGAAAATTGTGAGATTATAAAGAAGAAAAAGCAGTGAATTGATTAACAACATGAACAGGCTGAAAGAATCATATGATGTTCTGAACAAAGCAATGAATCAATACAATCAATCAACTGAGGAACAGTCAACAGCTATGAAGACACTTCAGGGAGCTTTCATGACAAAGCAGAAAGTTGTGAACAACTATATTGAGAAGTGTGTTGTTTTGGAACAAAAACTGGAAACTCAAAGAATTGAAACAGAAAGAGTAAATAGGTTGTTAAAAAGTTACTCATGTACTTCTTATGTCATTGACAGGATTTATCCAACTGTTGAAGGCATGAAGGCATTTGAGGATGATGAAGTAACTGAAGAACAAATTGTATCTGAAGAAAAGAAAAAGACTCCAAAAAAGAAGAAAGAAAAGAAGAAGAATACTGAAGTGAGGACATCTGGTAAGAAACAAAGTGCCAGTTACAACAAGTGTCCACCCCTGCTTGAAAATGGATATTCTCCACAAAATCCAAATTCAGAAAGAGTCAAAAAGGCAACAAATTTACAGTGGGAGTCGGAGTCTTCAGTTAACCTGCCAGAAAATATTGATGTTACGTTTACATTGTCTGACACTGATCAACAATCTCAATTGATGAAGAAAGTCATGGATCATGTGTTAGATAGTGATGAAACTGAGGAGTCAAAGTCGGAGTCTATGTCAGAGTCAAAGTCTGAGTCCAGCACTCCAAATCAAACCGTCAAACAGGGCAAAAGAGTTTATAAAAAAGAATTCCTGTTATCAAAATCTAATTTGAATGATGAAACATTTAAAGTTGCATATACTTTGAATGATTCTGACAAATTATATTCTGATGAGTAATTTCCAATAAGAGGTGTTAAACCAGAAATGATAAAAAAGATTTTCAAACTAACAGAAATTAATATTTCTGAAATAAAAGATGTAAATCTTTCTAAGAAACCAAGACCTTACACCTCAAGAGTTCAACAACGGTTAAACAAGAAAAAAGGTTACAGTTCTGGTTCTGGTTTTCAAAAGAAACCTAACCATAACGGTAATTTCAAACAGAAAGGATT
Source organism: Helianthus tuberosus (assembly GCA_030545235.1). NCBI lineage: Eukaryota > Viridiplantae > Streptophyta > Magnoliopsida > Asterales > Asteraceae > Helianthus > Helianthus tuberosus. The sequence goes on from CM060381.1 coordinate 140,364,460, forward strand.
GGGTTTTATTCCACCAGAAAATCATAAAAATCAAAAATATGTTCGAGATTTTAAATCAAAAATGGTATTTGTTTCAGGTACATCTTCTGAAGAAGAAAAAGAAAAATTATTCAGAAAACAGTCGAACAGAGATTTCCTTGCGAAGAAGCAAGAAGAAATGCGGACTGTTGATCAGAAGAAGGAAACTAGAACCTGTTTCAAATGTGGAAAAAGTGGTCATATTGCCATGAAATGTTCACAGGCAAATCAAACTAAACAGGGAATTTCTAAACTGAAAGATAAAGAGGTTGTGTTTGAACCACCAATTGAGAGAACTAAACTTTTCAAAAATTCAAATTTTGAAATTGGTGAATGTTCGAACAGATTTTACAAGAAAAATGCAAATCTTGACAACCAAAAATGGGTTGTTAAGAAATCTGATGATGGGTCTAGCAATGATTCTGATTCATCAAAATCAGAGGAGCTAACTTCTGGCGATGAATCTGATTCCACAAAGTCAGAGGAGCCACAAATTGGGGTTAAAGGTGAGAATTCAGTTCCTCCAATGGATGATGTCAATTTTCCACCATTGAAAGCTGAAAACTTTAAACAAAAAGTCGGTAAGATTGAAATTTCAAATCAATTCTATTCTGAAAAGAAAGATTTTGATGTTGAAAAGGTGTTTAATTCCAAAGTGAAACACATTTTTGGAAAAATGGTTGACGGGAAGGTAAAAGGGGTGAAAGAGTTTTATGAGAAAAAATTGAAAAAACCAGGTAAGGGTGTTTCATCTCAGGTTTGTGACTGGGATGGAACTTATTATGATCAGTAAAAATCTGGACTTGCCGGAGCTCCCAAGTTGGTAATCGTGGAGCATGAATCGGCATCATTCTTATATTGTTTTTGAGAAAATTGAAAATTGTTCACAAGTATGACTTGCCGGAACTCCCAGGTTGGTACGTGAGGAGTAGGAATCGGCATCTTGAGAATTCAACCTACAAGTGGTATTGGTTGGTAAGCCATGTGGTTGAAAAAGAGGTTGTGAATTTATAAGTAGGTTAATCAAGGTCATTAGGTTGAACTTGATTGGACCATTCTTACAACTGGTATTTTGAAAAACAATGTGATGAACCCCTAACCTACAAGTGGTTTATGAAATCAACAAAACTAATTTTCCGAAAAAAACATTTGATTAAAACAAACTTAAGTGTTTTGAAATCACAATGGGTAAATAGTTTGTTGAAAGGGGGAGTTCTGATTGTTTATGCCAAGTGGATGGAGATTTGAAGTGATTTGATATCAGTTGTCAATTTACTTGTACAGTTTGTTTTCAAATTTCTTTAAATGTATTTGAATTTTAGGGGGAGTAAGAATTTCTGAAAATCCAAAAACATTAGAAAATTTGAAAATACCAAAAACATGATAAAATACAAAATTGAGTTTTTGTGTCAAAGAAGAGGAAATGATAGTACATCAGTGGACGATCACAGCATGCTAAAGAAATGGAAAATCAAATGTGATAAACGGTCTCACTGATGATGTGCCAGTAGGTTTCTGCACATTTAGTAGATTGTGACGAGAAATAAACCTAAATTGAAACTTGCTTATCTCATGGGTAACATCTCTCGGATATATGGGTAACCCCCGAAATCTTGTTTGAAGGACCCCTCTTTCTGAAATACCAGGTCTTTATACTCAGTGATATCTGGGGTATTATCCCGGGACTTCTGATTTTGCGGAAGCAATGGCCTAGTCCCCGGAGAATACTTTACGCTTGCTTGAAAAATAGCCCACCCTCAGCATAAAAAATGATGAAACATTGCAAAATGCAAATCATGTGCTGTTGAAGAAAAGATCCTCTAAAGGGGACCCACCAGAAGTCAAAGCCGTCATCTCTCTGCTGAACGGAAGTTCTGACCTGAGCTCTCACGGTCTTCGCAATTTAACCCCTTACAGATATTATCTAGGTATACTCACCTGTAAGACTGAATATTGGGATCTGGATACGGGAGTATATTCTGAGGTGGGACAAGCGAATAAGTTTAAGTGCTTAAAACATTAATCTCGTATCTCGAAAAGGTTGAAATTTGTGTGAGAATCTAAGTGGATCAGTATACTGACAATCTAAGTGAATCGTTTAGAACTTAAAATGTTTAAAACTTAATGGTGTTGGTGATTTGTCTCAAAACCTTATATGATCCTCTTACACAAACTCACAAAAATATTGTCTGTAAATATTTTTTTCTCTGCATTTCATTTCAAATCAAAATCCAAAAAGATTTTCGGAGTGTTTTAGCTTAAATTTTTGAAACTACAAAAAGATTTTCGACAACTGATGTTGGAGAGCTGATTTTCAAAATTACAAGTGCTAAACATGACGATAATTGGGTTAGGAGAGTGTATTTTGGAAAGAAAAATGATATTTCTTCAAGTAGTTCATCAAAGTTTATCATTGTAAAATCATTCATTGATTGAATAATTCCTGCAAGTGGTTCATCAGAGTTTTTAAATGTTAAAACATTTTGAGAATTATATTTACAAGTGGTTAGCAGAGTGTAAATTTGTCAAATTTTAAATTTGTAAAATTTATTTTTGGGTAGAGATTTGTGAAGGAAAAATAGAGCCAGCAACAGATCTTGGGATAAACAGATAAAAAGCCAGGTTTCAATCCAGAATAGGATGTAAGCCAGAACATGATCTTGAACCTGTGGAAGCCATACTGCGATCCCAGCGTATCGAAAGGGGGAGTCTGAATGACAAAGAGCCAGGTTCTGATCCTGAGATTGCTGATGCTGATGAACTTAGGGAATCAAGAGATCTGATCAAGAGAAAATAGAGCCAGAGAGGATGAAGTTATTTGTTGGTGCTAATAGAGAAAGAAGAGAGAATCGAGGATGCCTTACAGTGTCAGATACTTCAGAGAGCACGAGAAGACTGATAAAGACTGAAGATGCGAAGACTCGACACTTTAGACTCGTCAACATTCGAGGGGGAGTCTGTTAGTGCATGCGTCTGTCGACTTCGTCTTGTATCAAGTCTTGTTTGTATTTAGAATGATCAGGGCACGTTATACGAGAAAAATGTCAAAAATAGGATGAGAGACAAGGTCAAACGGAATTAGATATTGTAATTCCGCTTGAAATTGTCATGACAGTTTCAAACGAAATTATCATGTTAATTCCGTTTGAAACTAATTCCGCATGAAGGTGATTTCGTTTGAGCCAGTTCAAACGGAATTAACTCTCATATAAATAGTGGTGTCTTGATTTCATTTGTAACGATTCCGGTTTCAGTACCGAACTGCTTCCAAAGTGTCGACTCGCTGTAAATTGTCATCAACTCAATAATATCGACAGTTAATGAGTATATCTTGCTTAATTGAACTTAATATGTCTGTTTACGCCTTTCGTATTGAGAAAAACTATTCTGATCGACTCGTTCGGGTCCATAAGCGATCCTACATGTTTTCATTGCATACACAAAATGTCCAGATCCAGGGAACAAACATTTTTACAAACAAAAGGCACAATAACACATTTCAAAGGGCTATGTTTATAATTCAGTCTTAGAGGCTGGGGAGGTTCAGCCTTAGAGGCTGGGGAGGTTCAGCCTTAGAGGCTGGGGAGGTTCAGCCTTAGAGCCTGGGGAGGTTCAGTCTTAGAGGCTGGGGAGGTTCAGTCTTAGAGGCTGGGGAGGTTCAGTCTTAGAGGCTGGGGAGGTTCAGTCTTAGAGACTGGGGAAGTTTAGTCTTACAGACTGGGTGTTTAGTCTTAGAGACTGGGTGATTAGTCTGAGAGACTTGGAAGTTTAGTCTGAGAGACTAGGAAGAATAATGTGAATACATGACTACATGATAAATTACTTTTATACGCTAATTGCTAGTGACCATTATGGTTATCTGTGCTATGACTAATATGTACCGGCACACATGTCACTTTGATTAAAAAGCGAAATTGTCAGACGTGATGACCCTATGGCCACCACCACAAATAATGAGAATTGCACATGTGCCGAGGATGTTTACGCCAAACACTGAGAGTGACCCTGACATACTGACCAAGGGCGAGGACGACTTGCAGCCATCCGCGCTACCAGATTTAGGCAATGATTTACCCTAGCTGACGACTTCTCCGACAAGAATCCTCCTGTCACTCTTGTTTCAGTCCATGACCACTTCACCACTGGTCACCCGGATGGTGAACACACCATGGCTCCGATCCTCGACAATACGCCTCCTGTGGACATTCCCTCCGAAGGTAGGCTACTCAACGAATAATTGACGATGACATTGACATGTTATTGATGGTCCTTCCGATAACACCTATGATGATGGAAAGTTAGATGAGAACGTTGTTACTAATTTCACTTCTTAAGACCCCTGTTATCAAGCTATCCTCTGATCCTAGTATACACTTAATTTCAGACTCCTTTGAGTCTGTGGCATCTGCAGCCATACAGATGGCCGGATTGCAGCTTTTTGCTACTGACGCAGATGACGACTATGACTACTGCACTCTCACATGCTCGAGACCCCATATCTTTACACGACCCAGAACCTGCTCCTGAGATAGCTCCAGTTCCTTTTGGGTCAGCTTGATGTTGCACCTGCTGAACCTGCACCTTTACTTGATCATGGCCCTGTTTCTTTTGGGTTACCAGGCATTGCATCCCTTATACCCAACCCAGTACCTGCACCTAATGATCTTCATATCAGTTGAGACGTTTGTTCCTGCACTTTCACCCGCTGATGTTGCTCTTGTGAAGATCGACGTCCAATGCGCCACCATGCCTATCGCTTTCTTTCAAGACATACCCGCACCCCGGGAAGGTAGTCCAGGTCAGCACCCGCGTAACGATCCCTTTTGCTACAGCAGCATTTTCTACGGTCTCACAGGCCGCGCCGTTTGCTACATTCACCTCCGCATAGCTGGACGAGCCATTTCGATGATTCCTATAATACACTACACTGATTTTAGACCCTTACCATACCTCACTTTATGTAAGCTACACACGGGATGAGTACACCTGTCACATCAACTACAGGTTGAGGTTATAAGCCGCAGAATGCAGGAGCTTGAGCTGACACCACGTCCTCCACCCTGTCTATTGCCAGCATACTTTGATCCTCCACATTTATCAAGGTTCCTTTTGCGCTCTCAACCGTTGCTATTACACCTTTCCCAGGTTTCTGATGCTCATTTCTTTACTGTCGAGCGGCAGAGCAGATAATTACTTCGACGTGTACACAAGCCCGAGGAGGAAGTCCACGCATGTTAACAGTTTACTTTTCTTTCCTCCTCCACCTCAGACATCGGTATAGTGGTTTCTGGGTTATGCGGATTGCATTACATTTTGGTAAAAACACTAATGATAAGCTGGGATTGTGGAGACTTTTAAAGACCACTTCAGACTATGTAATTTTGATACACTGATATACTTGTTGGGCAAGGGTAGGGTGACCCTGTGTCCCTCTTGATGTGATACATTTTTAAAGACGATACAATTGTGGTCGGAGACTAATGAGAGCCCAATCATCATAAAACATGCGACAATACTTTGTGGCCAATGACCAACGAAAGCTCAGACGCTATGTATTCGTTTAGCATGATTGTTAATCCATATATGCGTGCTGTAAATATAATGCTACGTGCTTGCTTACTATGCTCTCATTAAACATAATTACCAAATTACTTGGTTATACTATGATTATGCTATTTGCTTGATTGACTGATATAAAAATCAAATACATGTATGTACATATGACCTCGAAACAACTATATGCATCCCCTGAACAAATATAACCTGACCTAACCAGTCTTCTTCTTAGAAGATGTCAATACAAGGGAACTTCGCTACCAACAACCCTCCGCCAACAACAGCGGCAGAACTACAAGAGCGCATCTCACAGGCCATTGCACAGCTCGAGGCCCTTCGCTCCGAACACAGCGAAGGCTGCACCTACAAGAAGTTTAGACCACAAACCTCGAGAATTCGACGGCACCGGGGGTGCCTTAGCCTTCGTGTGCTGGGTTGAGAAGACGGATTATGTTTTGCGACTAAGTAAATGTGCCCCAGAACATCAGGTTACGTACATAGCTGGACTATTTGTCGATGGGGCTCTGTCATGGTGGAACCTTCATGTTCAGACAATGGGCGAGACCGCTGCGTATGCTTTGACGTGGGACGAACTGAAAGAACTGATGCGTAAGAGATATTGCTCGAGGGCAGAAGTCTAGAAGTTGGAAACTGGACTGTGGAACTTGAGAATGGAAGGACCAAAGATAGCTGAGTATGTGCAGAGATTTAACGATTTATCACAAGTTGCTACGCTCCTGGTGGGACCAGAGTTTAAGAGAATTGAATGTTTCATAGGGGGATTGGCACCTCAGATTCTAAGCCTGGTAACAACATCTAAACCTTCAACGATCACCGAGGCCATCGACACAAGCGTGGCGCTCACTGAAGAAGCGGTTAGACTAGGAAAATTCTCCATTATGGAAAAGAAAGAGGAGACTCCTGTAGGGCCATCTGGGGATAACAAGAGAAAGCTCGTAAATTTCAAGAAGGTTACTCGGGTGAGTAACGAGAAGAAGGCCAAAAAGGGGAAAGACTACATGGGTATCCTACCTAAGTGTGACAATTGCCTACGTTATCATGTCGGCCGATGTAAATATGGAAAATGTGACAACTGTGGCAAGAGAGGACATCCTAAAGAAACTTGTAGGCAAGATACTGAACGTAGAAATGGAGGCCAGGATGGTAGCCAGAATCACGGGGGAAACAACGACGACGACAACTATCAAGGAAGGATAAGTGACAAACAAAAATGTGCTCAAGATTGCCTTAACTGTGGGAGCAAAAAGCATTTCAGAAAATACTGCCCTAAGAAGAATCAGGCACAAGGATGAAAGCTTAACAGCGAAGCTGGGGAAACACGTCAGACTCCAAACAAGGTTATCCATTCATCCCATATTACCCAACGTTATGCATCTGTGCTGCTAGATACTGTTGCGAATTTTAAGCTTCGCATCTCTAAAAGTTTGAGAATATACTTGGTTTAATAGTAAGTAAACTAGATAACTCGCACTCGATGGAACTAGCTAGGTGAAGCTAGTGGAAGCCAACTCAGTAACTAGAAACGGCAAGATACAACCCTGAGAGCGTAAGTTTACGCTTGATCGGCTGCCAGTTGAGTTGGGAAACTTCGACGAGGTAATTGGGATGGATTAATTGCCGAGTGATCGAGCGGAGGTTGATATCCGCATTCCGATGACAAAACGAAGAAACAATCATGACTCAGGAAGCAGGATACGCCTCTATGAATTACTAAATGTTGGGAGGCACGAAAGTTGTTGCGTAAAGGATGTGTTGTTTTCTTGGCTCATGTCGGGGACAAGGGAGCCGAAGAACCAAAATTCGAAGATATGTTGGTGCACTGATGTCTGTTAACTTCGTCTTTATAGAGTCTTGTATTGTATTAGTTAGATTAGGGCACGGTATACGAGAAAACATGTTTTTAGGTAATTCCGCTTGAAATGGGATTGATGATGTTTCAAACGGAATTAGCAAGTTCAAGCGAAATTAGTAATTCCGCACGGAATTAACTAATTCCGCGTGAACCAGTGATTTCGTTTGAGTGTGATTCAAGCGAAATTACTCCACTATAAATACATGTGCACCTGATTCATTTGATACGGAATTAGCAGTGTGTGTTTGAGAGCCGAGGTGCTGCCAAATTGTAATCAGATCTGTAAAAGCTCAGGAAATCAGTAATAGATAAAGTTTAGAAAGGAACAAGTTGTGTTGACATCACTTACATTGATTCCGCCTTTGTTTTTGATGATGAACTACTCAGATTGACTCGTTAGGGTCACACGACGATCCAACAAGTGGTATCAGAGCTCAGGACGAGGAGTTCATACCAATTCAGCTTGATTTTACCAGATTCTCTCACTTCTACTCATTCTTTTCTGATTTGAACAAAATTCAACGGTTGAAATGGCTTGATTTTGAAGTATATCAAGCGAAACATACTTTTAACTAATCCTTGAAAGTGTTGAACTAAAATTAGATCAAAATTGGACAAAACTTGTAATTTCGCTTGAAAACATATTCGAATATGCTAACATCATCATAATCTCGTTTGAACCAAATCATAATTCTGCACGAAATAACCTAATTTCGTTTGAAAACACTTAATTTCGCTTGAAAGTCCAAACGGAATTACTAATTTCGCTTGAAATCAATCTAATTCCGCACGGAATTAGATTCTAGTTGGTAATTTCATTTGAAACCTATTTCCGTTTGAAAGTAATCTCGTTTGAGTGGGTAATTTCGTTTGAAGCTATTTCGTTCGAAATAATTTCGTTTGAAATCAATATTTCAAAATTTCAAAAAATTTTCTAAGTGTTTGTTGATTGTTTCAGGCACTTGAAAGATGGATGATTTCATGAATCCTTTCTATGATGCGTTTGCATTTACCGGTGGTTTGGGAGACGACACATCAAATAACACGAATGAAACTACACCAACGACGACTGCAAAGAAAACTCTCAATGATGCTTTGAGTGTAGACAGTGCGTATGGAACATATAACAAGCCGCCCAAGTTGATGGCGATTGAAGATTACAACAGGTGGGCTACAAGATTTGAGGAATGGCTTAAGGCATTTGCTTATCAGAGTTGGAGAAGTTTGAAAAATGGTTTTGATTTGGGGAGAGATGATTATGAGAACTTGGAAGAAAATCAAATTGAAAGATATGTTGCTGAACAAAAATGTATTGCTCTGCTTCATCAATCTGTTCGAGATGACATTATCGCACTGATCGAGTACAAAGATTCAAGAGACCTTTGGGAAAAAATAAAAATTAAATGTATTGGTAGTGCTGAAATAGTTAAGAACAAAAAGAAACTGCTACGAAAAGAGTTTGATTTGTTTGTTTGTCTAAAGAACGAGTCTGTTTCCAAGACGATTGAGAGATTTGGGCATCTGAAGATGGAGCTCGCTAGACATAACATTATTTATACTCAAGAAGAGCTGGTAGACAAATTGTTTGACGCTTTACCGAATGAGCAAGACTGGCAGTATTTTGCATTGATGCTGAAAAATACGATAAAGCCTGCTGATTTGAAGGTTGATCTGCTTATAGAAAGACTGGAAAGCCATGAATTGGAGATCGAAAAATCCAATAAAGTCAATAACACATCTTATCAGCAGAATGTGGAACTGTATTATAGAGGCAGTATGATCCCAAAGACTGCATCTCCTAATACAGCTTTTTCAGCAGAAAGTTCAAACTCAATGAATCAAGACACTCCCAGTAGTTGCTATCATGGTGGATCATCATCAATGGGTCAAAGTCAATCTGCACCGAAGAATCTATTTCAATGTAACATTGCTGTGGATCTGAAGAATGGTCAGAATTTTAGCGAAGTATCTGCAAAACAACAGATGGTGTTCTTAGCCTCTATGTTAGAATAGTACGAAAGTCTCGTTGCAGGAAAGATAGGTAACACCAACCTAACAAAGGAAGACTACGATCAAATCGATCCTGAGGAGATGGAATTGATCGATATAAGGTGGTGTATGGCTAGTGCAGTGAGAAGAGCGCAGCGTTTCATGGAGATTACTGGAAGACAGTCTATTGGTGGACCTTCTACCAAGTTAGGCTTTGACAAGTCAAAAGTGACGTGTTTCAAATGTAAACAGAAAGGTCACTTTAAGCGTGAGTGCAGAAATGCTTACACTGATGATACTGCAAATCCTTTTTGAGAGGATTATTACAAAAAGGCAATTTATCATCAGAATAAAGCAGAACCTCCAGGATGAAGCAGATAGAGGATACACCCAAAGAGAAATCCAGGGCACTTGCAGTTTTTCATGACGATGAAGGATATGATTGGAGTGATGTTTTGCCTGAGGAAGACGCAGTTGGTTATGCTTTCACAGCAGCAAAGATTGTTCCATTTAAAGATAAAAGATCTGAAGAAGTGAAGTATGTGAACAGGAAGGAAACAGCTCGAGTCATGAAAAGCAAAATTTATCGTACCTGGATGGAAGCAAAGAAACCAAGGCGATGGGATCCTGATAGAGAATTTTATCTTGATCCTAATGGGAATATAGCTGTGGATCCAGATACCGTTGATATTGAAGTTCTCACCAAACAACTTGCTGATGAAGAAGATGCCAGACAGAGAGAATGGTGGGGAGGAGGAGAATCTGATGAGAAAGAGAAAGAGACTGCAAAAGAACCGCAGCCAAAGAAAGTGGATGATGGAATTATTGATACATCACAGGATTTCACCGCTGAAAACCTGTCAAAGATGGCTGACAAAGTTCTAGCTGCAAAAGAACTAGAGGTAGTTTCTGGTTCTGGAACTGAGTCCAAAAACAAGGTCAGTTCAAACAATACACACGAGTCAGGTAAGAATGGTAAATTTGAGAACAACTGCAAAAATTGCATGAAAGAGTGCAAAGTTTGTAGTACAAATGCTTACCTCAGTGGTAAGAAAGTTGATGATCTGACTAGTAGAGTCAGAAGTGTTGAAGATCAGATCTTAAACCGTGATAAGTTGTTAAAAGCTTCAAACGACAAATTAAAAGAATTAACTGAGAAAATTGAAAACGATAAAATTGACATAGAAAGAATTAGGAAAGAAAATGAAAAATTGATTCTTGAAAATCGTCAAATCTTAGAAAATTTTGAGAAGCTTAAAGAACGGTTAAAGATTCAGATGAAAGAAATGATAAGACGAACAAAGAAAATCTTCAGCTGACCGGTGTTCTTAGAGTGAAAGAGGAGTTAATTAAAAAACAGTTGGACGAAATTGCTAAGTTGAAACTTCAATTCCAAGAAGCTAAAATTGAAAATGAACGAATCAATCTAAAATTAACCAGTTACAACTCCGCAAGCTTTGTTTTACAACACATTGTTCCCAAACCCATCGGGAAAAACAAAGCAGGCGAAGATGTTTACTCGGATGGAGCTGGGGTTGGGTTTCATCAGGTTCCACCACCAGTTTTAAACAATTATTCAAAGAAAAAGTCCGGGTTGGTTAATGATGAAGATGAAACAAATGAAATAAAACTTCCAGAGTCAATTGATGTGACATTTTCTTCATCATCATCTGATGATAGTGTTCAAACTGATATTGTTAAAAGCATGGCTGAAAGTGTTTTGAAGTCTGATAGTGATTCAGCTGATGATGATGAGTGTTTTCTGGACAAATACATTCCGAAACCAAAATCCAAAAACAACTTAAATGAAGAATCTATTCTTGTCATGTACAAGATGTCGGGATCGGATAAGTTGTATTTGGATTTTGATTTTCCACTGGAGAATGTTAATGTTGCTAAATTGACAAAAGTGTTCAAATTGGTTGAAATTGATCTGTCTAAGATTGAAGGTCTAAAACAAACGAAGAGGCAAATGAATTTTGAAAAATATAAAGCTTACTACAAGAAACCTGTTGTTCCACCACTTTTTTATAACAACAATCGAAACAGATGGTCGGGTGGTTATCAGGGTGGTAAGAATTATCAGAAAAGGAATGTTCAAAACAAGAAGTTTGCTGAGAAAAAGGTGTTTGTGAACAGTTCAAGTTCATTTTCTGATGAAGAATCTGAGATTTTTTTAAAAACAAACAAAGAATTCTTTGAGAAGAAAGCATCGCCGCCTCAGTCTGAAGGAACAAGTCGGGTAGTTGACACCTGAATATGCTTCAAATGCAATCAAGTTAGACATATTGCACGAAAGTGTACCAACTTGAAGCCTAAGACTGAAGTTGTTGAGATTCAGAAAAGGAAAGTTGATGTGAAAGGAAAAAATCCAATGGTTGTTGAGAAAATTTTGAAAAATGAGAACACAAAAGTCAAAATTGAACCTGAGTTGGAAACTAAAAATAACAATTTTTACAAACGGGTTGCTTCATCTCAACAAACATGGAAGCCAAAAGGTTCTCCAAAACCAAAGGTTTTAGAGCCAGAAAAACAATCGTCTTTTACCACTCCGGTAAAGATGGATGTTCCTTTGGATTATTATGAAAAATTGGAGAAATAATCTTCTACTCCACCAGAGAAGAAGAATGTTCAAAAGAAAAATCAACCAACCGGTCAACCTAAGAAAGATGAGTTTTTCTTATACAAAAAGGTTGAGATTGGATCTGAAGATAGCTTGAAGATGAATGACAAAAATTTTCCGCCACTTTACATTGCAAAATCTCACATTAATGTCAACTCACTAAATGTGTTTGAAATGTGCAGGAGCTTCCAAGATCCATTTCATGATGGATTATGGATAGTGGAGCTTCTCGGCACATGACGGGGAAAAAGACCTTATTGTATGATGTTAGAGGGTTTAATGGAGGTTATGTAGGATTTGCGGGAAATCAAGGTGGTCAAATAGTAGGAGAAGGAACTTTATCAAATGGGATTGTCACGTTTGAAAGAGTTAACTACATTACTGAGCTTGAGAATATCCTCTGAGTATTTCTCAGATTTGTGATAGGATGTATACAACACATTTTACAGACAAAGAGTGTTTGATCTTGAAACCAGGATTTGTTATCCCTGAAGAATGGATTATAATGAGAGCACCAAGAGTTGATGATCTGTACGTGTTGGATATGAGCGTAGCAACTACAACCACGGGTCAGGCTCATTGTTTTATGTCAAGAGCAACAGAAAGAGAATCTCGATTGTGGCACCGAAAAATGGGTCATATTTACCTGAGAAAAATGAATCACTTGGTGCATAATGATTTAGTAACTGGTGTTCATTTGAAAGGTTTTCATCTTGAGGGGGAGTGCATTAGCTGCATTAAAGGGAAGCAAAAGAAGAATTCTCACCCCAGGAAGAAAGAAAACTCTATCTCAAGACCTTTAGAGAGACTCCACATGGATCTGTTTGGTCCAGTAAACGTCAAAAGCATAACTGGGGATCTCTATTGTCTAGTAGTTACAGATGATTACTCGAGGTTTTCATGGGTTTCATTTTTGCAATCAAAAGACCAAACATTTGGGAGTTTAATCACGTTGATCAAAAAGCTTGAAAACTTGTACCAAACTCGTGTTCGAAGAATAAGAAGTGACAACGGTACAGAGTTCAAAAGTAGCAAAATGGAAGTATTTTGTGATGAAAGAGGTATATTGAATGAATTTAGCGCGCCTTACACTCCACAGCAGAATGGAGTAGCTGAAAGAAAGAACAGGACACTAATTGAAACGGCCAGGACGATGCTTGCTGATTCTAAATTACCTGTAAATTTTTTGGCAGAAGCAGTGTCAGCCACATGCTATACACTCAATCGGATTCTCACTGTCAAGAAATTCAATAAGACGTGTTTCAAGCTGATTAATAACCACAAACCGAACCTGAAGTATTTAGAACCGTTTGGGTCTCCCTGCACAGTTCTAGAGCCTTTTGGTAAATTTGGTTCAAAGAGCATCGAAGGTATTTTCGTGGGTTACTCAAGTCCATTGAAATGAGTCTTTGTTCCAAGCTTAAAGCGGATCATCGATGCACACAATGTTGAGTGTCAAGGTTACACAATGCCACCACAGAATCCAGGCGATTCATGGCGTTTTCACTATGACAAATTATGGGATTCATTTGACATGGAAGAAGAAGAAGAAGAAGAACAAGATTTCTTTGACAAGTTGGATATTCTAAGAGAGTATGAGTCATCGCAGGAAAGGTTTCCAGCTGAATATTCAAGTCGATCACGACAAACTTCAAATGACACTGAAGCAGGTCCAAGTAATGCTGGAGAACATGATGATATCCAACAACATGAAGTTGCTCATGATAATCAGACGGCACAGAATGATAATCAAGAATCTGAGAACAGACCAGTATTTGATCGTGGTGATTCAGATTCTGAGGGGAGCAAATTCAGATTTCAAGTCAAATAAACCTAGTCAGTGAACAAGGTGTAAATCAAAATATTACAAATCTGGAGGGCGAGGTAGATGTTCCAGGCGAGGTGATGCCGAGAACTCTTTCATACCATCCAGAAGAGTTGATCATTGGAGAATTGCAATCAGGCGTTCGCACTAGACGTCAAATTGACCAAGGCCTTATTTGTTTTTATTCTACAGTAGCACCCTTACAAACTGAGTTTTCACTTAGTTGTTTTATTTCGCAGATTGAACCGCAAACATACAAAGAGGCACTAACTGAAGATTCTTGGGTCAATGCTATGCAAGAAGAGTTGAGTCAATTCGAGAAGTTAGGAGTGTGGAAATTGGTAGACTTGCCTGATGGTCAAAGGAAGATTAACACCAAGTGGGTGTTCAAGTGCAAGAGAGATGATCGAGGGGTTATTATTCGTAATAAAGCTCGACTCGTAGTCCAGGGTTTCAGTCAGCAGGAGGGAATAGATTTCATTGAAGTATATGCTCCGGTTGCTAGACTAGAAGCGATCAGAATCTTCCTAGCATTTGCATCTTGGAAAAATTTTAAAGTATATCAGCTAGATGTGAAATCGGCGTTTCTCTATGGGAAGGTAAAAGAGGAGGTATATGTCGGACAACCACCGGTCTTCACCGATCCAATCCACAAAGACAAGGTCTACTTGCTTGACAAAGCGTTGTATGGTTTACACCAGGCCCCGAGAGCTTGGTATGAGACATTGTCTCCAACAGCTTCATTCGTGGAAAAGTGTATGCTACTCTCTTCACCAAAGAGGTCAATGGACATCTTCTGATAGTTCAGATATATGTGGACGACATCATATTTGGGTCAACAAATGAACAACTCTGCAAAGATTTTGAAAAAGTTATGAAGCAGAAATTTGAAATGTCATCGATGGGTGAGATGAAATTCTTCTTGGGACTTCAGGTTGATCAATTGCCTAAGGGAATTTTCATACATCAAACGAAGTACGTTCATGATATCTTGGAGAAATTCGGGATGTCAGGTTCTACTCCAGCTTCCACCCCATTAGCGACGAACCATGGGATAAAACCTGATCTCACCGGAGAGAAGGTAGATGAAACATTGTATCATTCCATGATCGGATCGCTGATGTACTTGACAGCTTCAAGACCTGATATTATGTACCCAACGTGCCTCGCAGCAAGATTTCAATCTAACCCGAGAGCTTCGCACATGGTGATTGTGAAAAGGATATTACGCTACCTGAAAGGAACTCCATCATTAGGGTTGTGGTATCCAAGAAAAGGCGATTTCACGCTCGAAGGTTATTCCGATTCCGATTTCGGATGCTGCAAAATTAACGCTAAATCAACAACAGCGGGGTGCCAGTTCTTTGGACCAAGATTGGTTACTTGGCAGTGTAAGAAGTAGACCTCTGCGGCTCTATCCACATGTGAAGCCGAGTATGTATCTGCTAGCAGTTGCTGCTCTCAGATGTTGTGGATCCAGCAACAGATGCGCGACTACGGTTTGCAATTTCATAACACCCCTATCTTTCTTGATAATGAGGCAGCGATTAACATTACTAAAAATTCTGTTCTTCACGCTAAAACGAAACACATTGAAATTCGACATCACTTCATTCGCGACTGTTTCGAGAAGAAGTTGATACAAATTGAGAAAATCCACACTGACGAACAAAAGCTGATTTACATACCAAAGCATTTGATAAAACTCGTTTTCAATATTTGCTAAAATTGAATGGTATGAAGCTTTTATCGGTGTCGGATGGAATAATTGGTGTTGATGAAGGTACTGTTGTAGAGGACGATGAGAAACAATCTGCAATGGTTTGTCGATTTTTTACTTGTTTTGGTATTTAGGGGGAGTATAGCGTAATATATTTTCAGAAAATACAAAAACAGTAAAAAATTTAAAAATCCAAAAACATGAGATATTTTCAAAATCCAAAAACAATAGAAAACCAGAAAAGAGCTTGTGTAAAAAGGGAAAATGACAGTACATTGGCTTGACAGTTACGGTATGCTAAAGATATGTAAAGTTTAAAAGTCTTAAACAGTCTCACTGATGATATGTCGATAGGTTTTTGCACATTTAGTAGGTTTGTTCGGGATATAAACTTAAAATCCTTACTTGCTTGTTTCGTGGGGAACACTACTTGGATATATAGGTAACCCCTGAAATCTTGTTTGAAGGATCCCTCTTTCTGAGATACTAGGTCTTTATACTCAGTGATATCGGGGGTATTATCCCGGGACTTCTGATTTTGCGGAAGAAATGGCCTAGTCCCCGGAGAATACTTTACCACTTGCTTGAAATATAGCGCCGCCCTCAGTATAAAATGATGAGACAATAAAATTGCTAATCAATGCTGTTGTAAAAAAGATCCTCTATTGGGGACCCACGAAAAGTCGAAGCCGTCATCTCTCTGCTGAACGGAAGTTCTGACCTAAGCTCTCACAGTTTTTCGCAATTTAACCCCTTACAGATATCATATGTGGTATACTCACCTGTAAGACCGAATATTGGGATCTGGATACGAGAGTATATTCAAGAGGTGGGACACATGAATGAGTTTAAGTTCCTAAAACACTAAATCCGTATCCTGAACAGATTGAAAAATTGTGTGAGAATTTAAATGGATCAGTATATCGACAATCTAAGTGAATTGTTTAATTCTGAGTATGTAATTAAAGCTTAACGGTACTAGTGACTTGTCAAATAGCTAATATGATTCCCTAACACGCTCACCAAAAATATGTTTGTAAATAGTTTATTTTCATTGCATTATAGTTCTGCATTTTATTTCTGTATTTCTTTTCTAGTTTAGAAACTTTATTAAAAATACAAAAAGATTTTATTTCTGCTTTATTTTCCGACAAACCAGAGTAGAAAGTTGATTGTCAGATTCGAATTGAAGCAGATGCAGGAAGTTTCTAGTCTAGAGGATGAGGAGAGTTTATCTTGATAAAATCTGATTGTTGAAAAATCAAAAACAAGTTCATTAATTTGAAACTAGTAAATTTTCAGAAAATTGATTGAACAAAGATTGAACAAATGTCAGTGTGATTTATCTCAGGTCAACCAATGTCATTAAGTTGGACTTGGTAGATAAATTGACTAATCAGGGTCATTAATTTGGACCTGGATACTTAAGTGGATTTCTAAACACTGATTAGATTACCAATTGAGGTTGAATGGTAAGTTTTGAATTGAAACTGTTATTTTCATATATCTTATATTTAGGTAGAGATTGTGCAGGAAACAGGAGTCAATATCCCCATGGCAAAGAAAATGTCAAAGATTGAACCAGAATTCAAGTCCCAGCTGATCGAGAGGGGGGGTCATCGAAAAGGAGAGTCTAGATTCTGGATCAACATTCAAAGGGGAGATTGTAGATTAAAGTTTGAAGATAAAGATTGAAGGAGGCTTTTACAATGTCAAAACAATTTGAAGCAAGAGAAGGATGAATCAAGACTATAGACTGAAGACAGGATGCTAAAGACTTCGTCAACATCCAAGGGGGAGTCTGTTAGTGCACTGATGTCTGTTAACTTCGTCTTTATTAAGTCTTGTATTGTATTAGTTAGATCAGGGCACGGGAATTAAGAAAACGAGCATATAGGTAATTCCGCTTGAAATGGAAGTGTGATGTTTCAAACGAAATTAGGAGATTCACACGGAATTACTAATTCCGCATGGAATTAAGTAATTCCGCATGAACTTGTGATTTCGTTTGAGCTTGCTTCAAGCGGAATTACTGTCTCTATAAATACCTGATGCCCCTGATTCATTTGAAACGGAATTACTGTGTGAGAGCTGAGGTGCTGCCAAATTTTTGTCAAAATAGTTTGTTAAAAGCTCAGGAAATCAGTAATAGATAAAGATTAGAAAGGAACAAGCTGTGTTGACATCATTTACATTGATTCCGCCTTTGTATTTGATGATGAACTACTCAGATTGACTCGTTAGGGTCACACGTCGTTCCAACAAGATATCCCTGTGGTAAGGGAATATCCTGAAGTCTTCCCCGAAGACTTACCAGAATTATCTCCTCAACAACTAGTCGAATTTCGCATCAATTTTATTCCAGGCGTCGCTCCTGCGGTCAATGCACCTTAGCGACTTACACCTTTGGAGATGCAAGGATTGTCAGTATAACCTCGGTAGTTGATAGAGAAGGAAGTTAACAGACCAAGATTCCCATTCGGGTAACCCCAGTTCTGCTCATCCATAAGGACGATATCTTTCGTACGAACGTCAAACTACCAGGAGCCGAACGAGCTAAACCCACGAGAGTTGGTGACTCTTGCTAAGGACTAACAAATTACTTAATTAACTAACTGTGAGGATCCAACTACTATTACACGGCTGATTGACAATCGAGTGTCATTAGCGGTGAATTCAGGAAGAAAGTATCCCGGGGAAATTGTGGGACAATAATTTGTTTTTAAACATACACAAAAATGGTGTTTCCTACACAATGCACAAAACAGAGTTACACAGAATACGAAACCTTGAGGATCTAGAAAACATATACTTATGACCTTGGGAACCCAGGTCCAAACTCGTCAAGGTTGACACTTAGGAACCGTATCTGTTAACTTAATCAAACACCATTAACCTGACATATGCCATTTTAGTTAACAAAACAGGAAGTACTTAAAGTTCTTTTGTTGAAATCCTCACTCTTGCTTCTAGCGAGTAGATGTTTGCATCTCTACTCCCCTTAATGGTAGTTGCATCGCATTGACTTTCTTCGCTGAGAGCAAACACCCATTTGCTTCGAATACTTGGTCGTTTCTCCATTTTAGCAAACACTCATTGTTTCATTACTTGAAAACTCACATGTTACGCATGCACCATCTGCTACGCATGCGGTTTCATTTCAAACACTTCATTGAAGTTCAAATATTATGTTGCTAAATCTAATTACTGGTTTGTGATTCGAATGACCTACATTATTGTAATTTTTGGCTCTTTTGCTATCAAGTCAACACACTCTCTTGAAACTTCTTTTATTTCAAGTTACATTCATGGTTTATTTTTGTTACCATGCCAAGATTCCTTTGTTGATACATACGTTTATTGTCAGGTTACACTGAAACTAAGTTCAATTGCTTGAACTTATCCACTTCACATGTTTGATTTGAGACGCTATACGATGTATTGAGAATATCACATTCAAATATTCTTGCAAAGGTTCTCTCATTTCGAGACATAGTGGACTTGATTGGTCTACGAATCCACTAAATCATTTGTTGATTTCGATACCTTACGGGGATACTTTCACAAAATTGAAGCTTGCGATAATTTGGTTACCCACTTCATACACGGAATTAATTATTTATTTACTGATTTGCTCTAAATCCGTCTTGTTTATCACGATTAAAGCAGTCTCTACACAGTTGTGTGTTAAGGCAATGGTACATAGATTCATTTCATAAGCACAATGTACCTCCTAACGATTCTTTCTTGTCGATCGAATGCCTTGCGGTACTTAATACTTTTCACCTTCGATCAAAAAACAGTGGCTCTTTGATGTTCCGTATTTAACTGAAAACTTTATGACATTGTGTAAATCAAATCTTCAGATTGTCTCAGTACACTTTCATTTGAATTCAGGCACGGTGAACTTGTTCAGTCACCACTATAATTGAATCTCATCATTACGACACCTAGTGGTGTCATTAGCTTGTGCTAAGTCATGGTCAACCGTTTCACACAAAACTGCATATACTTTCGTTTGACTTGTCATGTAAACATTTCTGATGCAACTACGAATCAAGACAATGATACACCAGATTCGCTTGTATTTCATTCGGTGTACTTTCGAAATTTAAGAATGTCAACACACTAAACCTTACCATTTATTTACTCGGGAATTGACAAATCATTTTACTATTACATTTGAGTTGTTGATTTTGAATTCATATAGCGGATGCTATGGTTTGTGGAAACTCGTTGCATATTGCGATCGATCGTTTGGGGATCTTATTAGTCAAAACTCCTCTTTTATGGAACCCCTGTTAACTGGATTACACGAGACTATACGTCAAATACGTCTTGCACCTTTGACATCAAATGCTAAAAGCACACACCTTTTAACCATAGGATTCAGGTTGTTATACATTCTTGGACTCACCTGATGTGAGTAAGGTTTGATTCGGTTTGGTGATTACCTACCTCGGTATTATTCATATACATACACGCATGATGTAACCATAAGGAGTTAAGGTGGTACAAATTTCGAGGACGAAATTTTATTAACAGGGGGAGAATGTGACAACTGTCAAATTTGCATGCATCCGTACGTTTAATTAATATTGATTTATGCTTAATGACTGTGCTTAATTACGACTGATGACTTAAACTGCTTTCTGATTTCTGTATCCTACGTGCATAAGCATCACATTTCATGTTGTCACTCCATTTATTTCATACCAACTTTAGTGACATACTTGATGCACAAAGCACAGTTTGCACGGTTAGCGGATAACACAGAAATATACTGACAGTGCCAGTACATAGACAGCCAGTGTTTTGAGGCCCAGTATGAGACAGGAACAAGGTACTACACTAGTATGGGTGTAGGGAAGTAAGGACCATAAAACTGCGTCACTAGGTGATAGTTTAAGTGCCGGGAAGTGCCTAAAACCCACTACAAGTGCAGAATTCTGCATTATTTTATCAAAATTCAGCATTTTAACACGCTAGTAATGTGTAAAAATATGGCAAAATGGTCCTGTATGCTTTCCTAAGTGTCAGGGATTGAAAGTGTTACAAAAGGACACATAAAGGACACTATACGGAATAACTTAGCGCTTTAACGAACCGGTATCTAACCGAACAACCGGACATTACCCGGGACACCAAAATTTTGTCAGAAACATTGTCTTATTATTTTTAGACTAGTTATGGTCACCGAATACCCCCAACACATTATATAATGTGTCATACACTTAAAACACTAGACTTTTCACTTAACCTCCAACTATTATTCACTTTACCATTCAAAGTTACACATAACCCCCCCCCCCTTCATACTTACGGTTATGGGAATGGCCCCACCTCAATCTTACAAGATTTCTTTTCTTGATTCACCTTGATCTCTTTCTTGATTCTATGAGATCTTGCTAGATATTGTAGGATTTATGAAGATCTTGTAATATAAAATAAACCCACTTATCATCAAATTTTACAATTAACCCCCCCCCCATGCTTGTTTACGGTCCAAAGGAGGACCCACAAAGATCATACCATACTTCCTAGATTTCTTCTTATATTTTATTAGATATTACTTGATTGAATGGACAAAATATTGTAGGATGATGATTATATGTATGGTGAGTATCTAACTAGATCACTTCATCATTTCTTCACAGGTTCACACTCCATCTCCCCCATTCTCACTCTCTCCCTCTCGGCTCCATCAAGAACCGCCACCACCACCACCTTACAACCCTCATCTTTCCATTTTCAAGCTTGTTTCAAGTACTAGAAGGTGATTAAAGAAGCTTACTTACTTGCTTTTTCACACCATTTCCATAATTTTTTTCACTAGTGTTCTTCCCTAGCCTTTGAGCTAGTTGTAAGTTCTTAATTAACTCTTGTTACTTCTAATTTTATGGTTAAAAGATGTAGTATGATGAAATACAAGAACAGTAAAGAACATGAACTAAAAGTTTAAACATAAAGTTTACATAAAGATGGAGAATGGTGAAATATTGTTAGTATGATGTTATTTTGATTATGTTGATGAATACTTGTTGGTTCTTGGTAATGTGATGAAAAATCACCATATGGAACTTGTTAAATGATGTTTAGAAACTAGATTTAACAAGATTAGGAGGTGATTATGTGTTACATGAAATAATCATCTTCTAGTTAAACATGAACTTGAAAGAAAATGATTTTCTTGAAATATAAGTAAACAAGTAGGTTGATGATCCTGTAGATCCGAGGTTTACAAAAGACTTTTCTACACAAACCAAGTTCAAGAGTCGACTTTAAAAAGATCATGACCTTTACTTGCACTTACACCATTTTTGGTGATAAAATAAGTGTAAGAACACTTTATTTACAAGAAGAGTTCAAAAGATAATTTTTTTGTAGAAAATGTTTACAAGTTGTAAACACTTAGTTCTTTTAAGAAAAGGATTTTTAAAGAAATGAATACCCTTTGGAAGGTAACTAAGGCCACAAAACGCTTTACCAAGTTACTACACGTTTTTGTAATATATCAAGTTCATGATTTCTATATAAAGCTTATAGTTTTTGCTCTTGGTGATATAAAGTGTTTAAAGATTAATGGTTGATGATTATTGTGATTGTTTCGAAAAGAAAATGATATGCTTAATAGCATGGACACCTCCGTTTACAAAGGAAACTATGGCGAAATTTTCTAATAATCCAAACACTTAGAAAAATAATTTCCTAAAAAGTGTTACAAATGTATTGTAACTATGATCTCCCATATAAACCTCGCCATAATTTTTGTAACCAAATACAAGACGCTTGTGTAAATATTTGCATGATTTGTGAACTAGTTATATAATTTTAGGGTAAAATAATATAACTTACAAATACCAAGAAGTTACAACTTCAAAATAATACCAAAGAACACAAGGAATGAACTATAAGTTACACACTTAATATTGTGAAGCCAAACGACAAAATGTAACTTATGTAATAGTCCGGAAAATACTCGTACAACTATCATTTTTGGTAAATATTATTTTGGGAAACAAAAGAAGTGAAAATATATTATTTTGGGAAAATATATATAATTTGGGAATACATTATTTTTGACAAATAAATTATATATATATTTTAAGTGAGACTTAAAAATATATTATTTCGGAACTACAATATACATGTATAAATACCCCCATCCTTGGGAAGGAAATATGGAATTAAAATACTTGAGAAGTATTAATACAAAAATATTGGTTAAACAATTATTCCAAAACCAAATATAATTATTTTAGCTAATAATTATAACTTGGAATAATATTCGGAAACGCAACTCAAAACATTAAACTCTAAGCCAATGCACGGCCCGTTCGTCTAATAGACGTCAGTACATTGTAGGTAGTCGTGTTTGCCGAAGGGATTTGAGTTACGATTGTGAAGACGCAATACTGTGAGTTCATGTCCCCCTTTTCTCTTAACTGTTTTCAGTTTTATACTTCGGGAGTGAAACACATGTTACAATTATTACAGACATTTTATACATGGTATGATTAGCTTAAGGAGGGTTTACTACTAGATCATGTGAATGGGTAGGGCGATTAAGGCCATCAATCCTCGTTGCAAGACCGAGGGGCATGAGTGATAGATCTATTTGGGTGTAGCGAGCCCCACCCCTGAGTCCGCTGAGTGGACCACGTGGTGACCATGTCTTACAGCTGGAAGCCCGGTACGAAATTTGCTAGGTTTGAGTCTTCCTGCATCACTTCACACATACCATTGGCTTTGCAACCCAGTGGTGATCTCTTTTTCCTTATTTCTACATACCAGGGACTTACATACATACTTACAACGTTACAAAGGTTTATACATACACACAAACGAACACATGAACCCGCTCAACTTTTGTTGATGTTTTTCAAACTACATGTATTTCAGGGAATTTATAAGTGGATCTGGCGGGCGTTGGAAGTTTTTATGCTGCGTTAAGAACAAAGATGTCATCCATGGTCTTTGAGTTTGGTCAGTGTGTCTCTTTCCTGGACAAGACACGCCTTCCAAACCTTGGTGCTATTTAATATCTTTTGACGAGTCCTTAGTGAACTCATAAACATTTTGTATGATTGTAAAACTTGAAATTTAAGCCTACGCTTTTGAAACAAGGTTATTATGTTTTAAACTTATTTTATGGATGACAAATCTAAGGTTTTATCATATAGTTGATGTTATGATTGAATGCAATGATATTAAAGAAGTCACACCATAATCACGCTTCCGCAAAATTCAGGGTGTGACATTTCTTGCTGTGTTTTACACTTTTACACCTTAAAAACGAGAAAAACGTAAACTTGAATGGGAATTTTTGGACAAAATTTGACAAATTTGACATCATTAGATTCGCAATTGTTCAAAGATCAATCCTTCAAATTTTCACAGAAAAATTCAAACTAAAACTGATCCAAATCTATCAAAAACCATGTTGAATGTTTCGTGCTTGCTGACGTCATCCACCCGATCGGACAGCTGTCCGAACGGATTGGCTTAGACTGTTCTTCATATTTGTTGCTGACGTCATCATTCCACCCGATCGGATCACCACCCGATCGGATTGGCATTGATAGTTCTTGTTTTCATTAGTTGACGTCATCCTGTCACCCGATCGGATCACCACCCGATCGGTGAAAGGTTGAGGGTTTAAAGTTTTTCTAGTCCTTGTGTCACTCGATGGGACAACCACTCGATCGGATCACCACCCGATCGAGTCACCATCCGATTCGTGCATCACTTGTTACTTGACTGTGCCACTCGATCGGATCACCATCCGATCCAAGTGCATCAGTTTGAAATTCTTGAAAAGTGTGAAAATTTGTCTAAGTGTTTGAAGCTGTTTCAGGTACTCAACAATGGGAGACGATTTCCTAAACCCATTCAGCGACGTGTTTGCATACAACATTGGAGACGCCACGACAAGTACCATGACCAACACAACTCCAAATCCAAATCCAAAGAAGGCGATTGCTGACCCACTTAGCGTGGACAACGCTTATGGTACTTACAACAAGCTGCCTAAGCTCATGGCTATTGAAGATTATAACAGATGGGTGAGCAGATTCGAGGATTGGTTAAAGGCATTCGCTTATCAAAGCTGGAAGTGTTTGAAAAACGGTTTCAATATTGGGAGGAATGATTTTGAAAATCTGATCGATACTGAACAAAAAACATTTATTG
This sequence comes from Helianthus tuberosus, assembly GCA_030545235.1. Classification (NCBI taxonomy): domain Eukaryota; kingdom Viridiplantae; phylum Streptophyta; class Magnoliopsida; order Asterales; family Asteraceae; genus Helianthus; species Helianthus tuberosus. The sequence continues at coordinate 140,389,256 of CM060381.1, forward strand.
CTGAACAGAAATGTATTGCATTATTACATCAATCTGTTAGGGATGATATCATTTCTTTGATTGATTACAAAGATTCAAGAGATTTGTGGGGCAAATTAGAAAAGAAGTGTGTAGGAGGAGCAAAGATAGTTAAGAAAGATTCAGAGAAAAGAAGTGATTTGTTCGGATGTATGAAGAATGAGTCTGTCACACCCCCAAAATCCACATGCGGAGTACCACCGCTGGGAGGCGTGACTGACCAGGATCTTAGCCACCAATCACATTGAACTCATGAGTATGTTTAAGTAAAACTTTCATTTATCAACAAAAGGTGTTACAACATATATCACAGTTTACAGTGGAAGCATATTTAACTCGTTAAGTATTTATAAACCACATGTATAGGCTTTTAGTCTTGCGATGCATTTCCTTGTAACTCGACCCATGACCACTCCAGCTTCTCAGACAGCAGGTTCCACTGATATGCACCTAAAGGCCTGCAAGGCATGTAACAACAAATCAACAACAAAGTTGAGCGAGTTCACAATTGGGTGTTCATTTTAAGTTGTTTCAAAAGTATAGTTTTCTTTAGCTGGCTAACTTGCCGTGGGGGTTGCCCCATAGTTGAAAACGTGTTTTATTTAATCCCGTTTACTCTGGAAATCCAGCCGTGGGGGCTACCCCATGTTTAATTATCTAGCTCTTTGGCCGTGGGGGCTACCCCATGTATATACTACTAGACTCGTTACCATATCGACTGCTGACTGTAGTCATGTTTATGTGCCCTGAACTGTCAATGTCTATCATCATTGACGTGCCCAGATCCATTAGTTCACGCCCGTCCTCTGCGGTACGGTGTGAGGCTTGTCAAACCTAAATAGCGCTATCTAACTAATGACCCGCTCGCCATGGGCCCGGCGATTAAGTCGATATAAAAAGGAGGGACTTCGTGATAGAGTTTTGGTCTAGTGAAATTTAATCTGTCCTAGAGGACGAGGAAATATATTCCTTAACCCGTACTGTCCTACCCAAGAAGGACGAGGAATCCATATTCCTTAACTCATTCCCAACCCCTGGGAATCCCATGCCTTGGAGAAAGTGTGAACTCACCTCGGTTTGCTCGGTATGTCACGTTTCACTATTCGTTCCAAACAGATCAACCAAACCCTAGTGTGATTATCAATATCAATCAGTTTCGTATGCACACAGATCACATATTCTTTACACATACTACACTTGCAGTGTACATAGATTTCATTATTGTTATGCAAGTCACTTTAGTAATTCATGCAACGCACCAGTCCATAAACACACACGCATAGCAGGTAATTGGTTCACGTATGCACTCACATTACAATTTCATATTTCACAAGACACGCAGCAAACACTACTTTGTTTAATTCCATTAAGGCTATACACTCGACATTGCAATTCAACTGTTCAGGCCCAACAAGTACTCGGCCCATTATTCGTCTAGTTTTTATGTGGTCCATTACTAACCATTCATGTTTATCTCACACATTGCAGTCCAATAACCTTACCAGTCCAATGTTACACGGGTTAAACCCAACACTCAAACCCAACTCATGGCCCGCTCCCTTAACACTCAACCCAACAAGTATTGTAGCCTGCTGTGCGGCCCAACACGAACAGAGAAAAGGTGCGGCCCAAATACCATTCGAGTATAATTGTGTGTGTGTTCCATATATATACATGATTTATTCTAGTGCATTATGCCGATTCATTATAAATACCGTAAACAATAATAACTTCTCATGCAATGGCCAACATACTAGATATATACTCACATAATGAGTCTGACACTTTCACATGCAATTTATCAAGATGGGTGGACTGCAAATATGAATGATGAGCTGACCATATTTTTGAATTTCACAAATACATGCACAAGGGAATTAGTGGCAGACAACTATATTCAACATATTATTTTATCATTATCCACATTCAAACTAGATTGACTTTTCTTGCTGAATATAGAGCCCATACAGACTTGCGGACATGAATGATATATGCATCGCCATCATAATTATGTCAGTGACTTTCTTTGTTATACAACCCTAATTCATAACTCAAATCCTGAATTCTCATGCACACTTATCCACTATTTATGCAAGCATACAATCATACACACTCCACCAACGATCTAAACCTAAATATCATTGGAGACTGACTAATATCCTAGCACACACAACATACTGGCTTCATCGATTAACATCACAAGTAGTTTTAGTTTCACGTTAATCAGTTTAGTCATCATAACGCATCAAAAGAATCAATCACGTATCAACCACATAACATATATATCAAAGAAGTTCGATCCAGCAAGGGCAATATTAACTAACCAAGAGTCCTATTATCAAATAATTAACTAACACATATTTCATCATGCGCAAGCGTAACTAATAATCACAACATGTGTCGATATTATAACTATGCATGACAAGGAGATTTGATTCGAAACATAAATAGATTAAACTAACCGAATGAAATCAAGATGAAGTTGTGGAAGGCTTCGAGATGTGAAGGAGTTTCGTCATCGATATCCAACAGAAGAGAGAGAATGGGAGTATGCTAGGGTTTGTGCGACTTGTATCCTAATAATACGTAACCTAGCATAGCCTTGATGTGTATGCACATATCTCATGGATTTGAGGGGGAGAAATCTGATTCGGGCCAGGTTTAACATATGGGCCAAGATGAGGATGAGAGGCCCACATCGCTAAAGAGTGTGTATTTTGACCAAGTTCACGGCCCAACTTAGTTAATATAACTTTTTAAGCTAATTAACCCACACATACAACATTTAACCATATCATGCATGAATAACCAAAATAAACACATATGCATTCAGTGGTCGCACAAAATAAGCGATTAAACGTAAAGGAACACACCAAAGGTTGTGGAATTCAAGTAATGCTAACCTTAAATATTCGGGTTATCACATCATTCCCAACTTGAAAGAAATTTCATCCCAAAATTTAGCACGTGGTTACTGAGGAAGCTAGTTGTGTTGCATTGTTTCCTGGTTTCTCCTGGGGTGTCACATCATCACCCCGTTGGTTTGGAATTTCGTCCCGAAATTCAAGAGATTTGTGCGGCAAATTAGAAAAGAAGTGTGTAGGAGGAGCAGAGATAGTTAAGAAAGATTCAGAGAAAAGAAGTGATTTGTTCGGATGTATGAAGAATGAGTCCGTGTTGAAGATGATAGAATGTTTCTGTCACCTGAAGATAGAGCTTGTGAGATATGGAATTACTTTCACCGAAGAAGAATTGGTCGAGAAGCTGTTGGAATCATTGCCAGACGAAAAGGATTGGCAGTATTATGCATTGGTTTTGAGAAACACCATGTAAATGTCTGACATGACTGTTGATTGGCTGATCGAAAGGTTTGAAAGTCATGAAATTGAGATCAAAAAGATGAATAAAGTCAACAACACCACGTACCAACAAAACGTCGATCTGTATTATCGGAGAAGCATGATACCTAAGACTGTTTCACCAAAAACTGCTTTTTCAGCTGAGAGCTCGAACACAGATACTCAAGAAAGACAAAACAGAAGTCCAGCACCCAGTAGTGGTTATCACGGGGGTATTTCTTCATCCGCTCCAAGCCATTAACAACAATCTGTTCCTAAAAACATGTTTCAGTGTAACATTGCAGTAAATCTGAACAATGCCCAGAATTTCAATGAAGAAACTGCAAAACAACAAATGGTATTCCTAGCTTCAATCCTGGAATCTTATGAAAGCTTAGTAGCTGGGAAAATCGGGAACATGAAATTGACCAAAGAAGACTATGATCAAATTGACCCCGAAGAAATGGATTTGATCGACATACGCTGGTGCATGGCAAGCGTGGTTCGAAGGGTGCAAAGGTTTATGGAGATAACTAGAAGACACTCCATTGGTGGACCTTCTACAAAATTAGGTTTCGATAAGTCGAAAGTAACGTGTTTTAAGTGCAAGCAGAAGGGGCACTTTAAAAGGGAATGCAGGAATGCAGCTTCAGATGAAACGGCAAATCCATTCCATGACGACTATTACAAAAAAGGCCATTTATCATTGCAATCGGGAAGAGCCGCCCCGAATGAAGCAAATTGAAGAAACTCCTAAGGAGAAGTCTAGAGCCTTAGCAGTAATTCATGATGACGAGGACTTCGACTGGAGTGAGTTTTTACCAGAAGATGATATTGTAGGTTTTGCATTGATGGAAAACATTAAACCATTCAAAGACACACGAACTGAAAAGGAGAAATACGTCAATAGAAAGATGTTAGCTCAAAACATGAAGGATAGAAATTATCTAGCCTGGAAAGAGGCCAAAAGTGCAAACAGATGGGATGCTGATCGTGAGTGCTATTTGGACCCAAAAGGCAACATAATTGTTGAACCATCAACACTCATTGTTGAAACTCTCATTGAACAAATAGCACAACAGGAAGAAGAAAGACAAAGAGAATGGGCAAGGCAAGCTGAAGAGGACGAGTTAAAGTCAAGGAAAGTCGATGATGGGATAATCGATACAACAAAAGAAATAACTGCAAAGAACCTGACGATGATGGCAGATAAAGTGCTTGCAGCAAAGGAATTACAGGTAGATTCCAAAACTACGTCTAAGTCAACCAGCCAGGTCAGTTGTAGTGATTCAACAAAAGGGTCAGGTAAGACTGATAAGGCTAAAACTGAGAGTGACTGCAAAAATTGCATGAAAGATTGCAAAGTTTGCAGCACACATGCATATCTAAATGCCAAAAAGACTGAAGAAATGGTTGCAAAAGTAAAAACAGTTGAAGATCAAATCTTAAATCGCGATAAACTGGTGAGATCTTCAAATGATAGAATAAAGGAATTAACCAAGAGAATTGAAAAAGATTAAAATGATGTAGAACGATTTAGGAAAGAAAATGAAAAGTTAATTCATGAAAACCGACAACTTTCTGAAAATCACGAGAAGATGAAAAGAACGATAAAAGATTCTGATGATCGAAACAGTAAAACATCCAAAGAAAATCTTCAACTTTCTGGAGTCCTTCAGTCAAAAGAAAAGCAAATCAACCAGCAGTTAGATGAGATTGCAAATCTAAAGCTTCAGTTTCAGGAAGCTAAGATTAAGAACGAACGAATCAATCTGAAACTAAACAGTTATAGCTCCGCAAGCTTTATTCTTCAACACATAGTTCCCAAACCAATTGGGAAGAACAAAGATGGCGAAGATGTATACTCATATGGAACTGGGGTAGGGTATCATCTAGTTCCACCGCCCGTGTTGAATAATTTTTCAAAGAAAAAGTCTGGGTTGGATAATGATGATGAAACAAATGATGTAAAACTTACAGAAACAATCAATGTCACATTCACTTCATCGTCTGATCAAGACAGTGTTCAATCCGAGGTCGTAAAAAATATGGTTGAAAATGTTTTAAAATCTGACAGTGATTCGACTGAGGACGAAGAGTGTTTTTTGAATAATTACATTCCGAAATCAAAATCCAAAAACAACTTAAGTGAAGAACATACTCTTGTGATGTACAAGATGTCTGTTTCAGATAAGTTGTATTCAGATCTTGAATTTCCACTTGAGAATGTGAATGTTGACAAGTTGGAAAAGGCTTTCAAATTGGTTGAAATCGATGTTTCTAAAACGTCGATAAATCGAGGGTTTGAAACGTTCCAAAAGGCAATTAAACTTTGAAAAATATAAATCTTACTACAAAAAACCTGATGTACTACCACGATTTAACAACAACAATCAAAACAAATGGTCGGGTGGTTATCAGGGTGGTAAGAATAATCAAAGAAGGAACTTTCAAAACAAGAAGTTTGTTGAGAAAAGGGTGTTTGTGAAAAGCTCGAGTTCACATTCCGAGCAAGAATCTGAATTTTTTTCAAAATCAAATGAAGAATTCTTTGAGAAGAAGGCCTAACAGCCCCAGATCGAAGGCAAAAGTCGGGAAGTTGATACCCGTACATGCTTTAAATGCAATAAAGTTGGACACATTGCACGAAAGTGCACCAACTCAAAGCCTAAGTCTATGGTTGTCGAGAGTCCGAAAAAGAAAGACGATGTCAAAGGGAAAGCACCAATGTTTGCTGAGAAGAAAGTTTTGAAAAATGAAAACACCAAAGTCAAGACTAAACCCATAAAAGAGTCGGTAAAGAAAACTGATAAATTTTACAAACGAGTCGCTTCTTCGCAGCAAACTAGGAAGCCAAAAACTGAGACAAGGACATCGAATGTTCAAAAACCAAAGGTTTCTGAGTCTGCAAAACAATCATCTTCAACCACACCGGTTAAGATGAATGTACCTTTGGACTACTAAGAGAGACTTGAGAAACAAAAGTCTGTTCAATCTGAAAAGAAATATGTTCCTAAGAAAGACCAATCATCTGGTCGACCTCCTAAAAATGATTTCATTTTGTATAAAGAGGTTGAGATTGGGTCTGAAGAAAGTCTAAAAATGAATGACAAGAATTTTCCACCTTTGTTCACCAAGAGAACACACCTTAACGTTAAGCTACCCGAGTCGGTGGAGGCTTGGGTTGCTTCAAAATATAATTGAATACTTTAAAATGTGCAGGAGCTTCCGAGATCTATCTCACGTTGGATTATGGATAGCGGAGCTTCTCGGCACATGACGGTGAGAAAAACCCTGCTTTACGATGTTAGAGGGTTTAACGGAGGTTATGTTGCTTTTGCCGGTAATCAGGGTGGTCGTATCATTGGTGAGGGAACATTATCGAATGGTGTAATCACGTTTGAAAGAGTCAATTACATCACCGAGCTAGAGAACAATCTTCTGAGCATATCTCAAATTTGTGATAGAATGTATTCGAAACACTTCACGGATAAAGAATGTCTGATCTTGAAGCCGGGGTTTGTCATCCCCGAGGAGTGGATCATCATGAGAGCGCCACGAGTTAATGATCTGTACATGTTGGATATGAGCCTAGCCACGACTACCACGGGTCAAACTCACTGCTTCATGTCAAGAGCCACCGAAAAGGAGTGGCAACTGTGGCACCAGAAGATGGGCCACATTCACTTGCGCAAGATGAACTACCTAGTTCATAATGACTTGGTAAAATGTGTTCATTTAAAGAGTTTCCATCTTGAGGGGGGGTGCATTAGTTGTGTCAAAGGTAAACAGCGAAAGAAATCTCACCCGTGCGAAAAGATGAACTCAGTCTCGAAGCCGTTGGAGAGACTTCACATGGATCTCTTTGGTCCTGTGAATGTCAAGAGTATAACTGGTGATCTCTACTGCTTAGTAGTCACAGACGACTATTCGAGATTCTCGTGGGTGTCGTTCCTTAAGACAAAAGACGAGACATTTGAGAGTTTGCTGAGGTTATTTAGAAAGATTTAGAATTTGTACCGAACCCGCATCAGAAGATTAAGAAGTGACAACGGTACGGAATTTAAGAATAACAAAATGGGAGAATTTTCTGATAGGAGAGGTATACTAAAAGAATTCAGCGCACCTTATACTCCATAACAAAATGGAGTCGCAGAGAGAAAGAACAGAACGCTGTTTGAAACGGCCAGGACGATGCTTGCTGATTCCAAGTTACCGATCAATTTCTGGGCAGAAGCAGTTTCAGCCGCTTGCTATACTCTCAACAGGGTACTTACTGTGAAAAAGCACAACAAGACATGTTTTGAGTTGATCAACAATCGCAAGCCTAATCTCGAGTATTTGGAACCGTTCGGGTCTCCCTACACAGTTCTGGAAACCGATGGCAAATTTGGTTCAAAGAGCATTGAGGGTATCTTCGTGGGGTATGCTAGTCCACTAAGAAGAGTTTTTGTTCCAAGTATGAAGCGGATCATCGAAGCACAACATGTTGAGTGCCAAGGCTATACCATGCCACCATAGAAGCTCGCAGACTCATGGCGATTCAACTACGATACTCTATGGGATTCATTCGAGTTAGAAGAAGAGCCAGAGTTCTTTGGTGATTTGGATATTTTAAGAGAATATGAAGCAGCACAGGAAAGATTCCCAGCAGGATCTTCTAAATGTCAACGACAAACTTCCAATGATGATGAAGCTGGTCTGTAACACCCCGAAAATGGGTTTGGTAATCAAACCACGTTAATACTAAAAGACGGATAAAATACCGTTAATGGTAAAATTAACCTGGTGAATATTAGGACTTAAACAAATAATCCTAATATTAATTAAAAGGAGGATAAATACTTTAAGAAAAACAAAGTATATAAAAAGGGCCCAAGTTAACGGGACTTAAAATAAAACGGGTTATAACCCCGGAACCTACTAATTTAACTAGGAATAATTAACTTAGATGTTCATGGGTAACTAAGTGAATGAATAAAAAAATAAAAAATCAAGACTTATAACCCTCTTTAAAGAACCTCTAAACATGAGGGACTAGATGTGGGCAACTAGAGAAGTGTTTTACTTAAAACACTTATATAAAAAAAGAAATAAAAAACACACACCTGTGTTTGTTTGTTCGATCGACCAGGAGCAAGGAGAAAGGGGTATAAACCCTAACTCAACAAAATCTTCAAATTGAGAGATCAATTGAAGGCCAAATTCGGAATTGAATATATATAAATGATCACCAAGTCAAGGGGATCATAAGATATGTAGAATTTTTGACATTCATGAAATTGTGAAATTTTGATTTACACTACAAGATGCGATTTAAAGTAAAATTTGCCATGATTAGGTATTTGGGATGGATTACCACACGTAGATAAGTGGGTTTTAAGGTTATGATGAAATTGATGATATAACTATGCTTAGAATCATCATGCATGATAATGTTAAGAAGGTGTTTGATTAAACTATGAAATTGAGTACATGATCATAGATGACATGATATGGTTTAAGTATGTTGTGATGAAATCCATGTTTAGAAACAACCCTAGTTAATAATTTGATAAACTAGTGTTGGAAAATAGAAATTCGATAATTACCCATACATATGTTAAATGGGTATTGTAACTAGGTGATAAACACATGAATTGTCAATGTTAAAATAGTGTAAAACCGATGAGTGATGCAAGTCTTGATGTTGATTATGAATGCTAGGCTTAAGGACATGAAATTCGATGCTTGAAACTTGGTTGAAAGTTGATAATGAACTAGATAAAAGAAATATGCAAATCATGCCCGCAAGGTGTTTGTTAAAATGCCTAAACGAATGTTTATATGTCAAAATCATGAACGAAAAGCATAATTGCCTAATTTGATTAACTAGGGGTGATATGTGAAAATATGGAATTCTAATCATGAAGTAGATTTTAACTAATTTCACATATCATAAAATTAAGGGTAATTGACTTTTAAAAGTCAAATTAACCAATGATGAAGTCGAATAGTAGTTTCGACATAGAATTCGTAAGATGGAATAGTCGTATGTGATAATGACTAATCTAACCGTCTTACGAATTATGATGATAGTTTGATGCTTGACAAGCTAGGTGGAGGCTTGGGAAAGAAGCGGGTCAAACGGGTTGAGTACGCGGAAAGAGAGCATAACCGGATGCAATGTAAGTAAAGCTTACGCCCCTTTACATTATTTACAAAATACTTAATTTCAAGTATTGTATATGAATTCTATTAAGTAATTGGAATATGATGTTCCGGCATGATTTAATGCGAGTGGGAACAAGGGAGAATGGTAAGAAATCATGATTTATGGTAAAAAGGGTAAATGGTAAATTAGTCATGTAATGACGAACAAATAAGAAATGGTTTTTAAGTAAAACGAGTTCAAGGAGAAAACCAGGATAGGTTTAAGGGGTGAAATGGTAATTAAATACCATCTCATACGGACGAATTGTCAATTAGACTAAATGGGTCAAATGGTGTTGTTAACACCATTTGACAATAACATCTGATAATCGTTTGTTGAGTTTTGTGTTCACAGGAATTATCATAGGGTTCGCCTTACTACTAACTAGTGATTAATAGTGAAAGGTATTGAAATGGGTCGATATTATGACCTGTAGGATCGTTGTGTCGATCTAAACGAGACAATCAGAAGAGTTCTTGACCAAATCAGAGGCGGAATTCTTTGATTTGATCTTCATTCAGCTTGATATGCACTTAGAAGTACTTTAACAATCTCTTGTATTGATATGAAAGCTTTACACGGACTGGAGACACTTCGGCAGAGCTTCGCTACCGGAATCACAACTGTTACAAATGAAATCCCAAGACACCTATTTATAGTAGAACCACTTCGCACGAACCAGCATGTGCCAGTTCGCACGAACTGGTCAGTTCGTACGAACTGGCCACTTCGTGTGAACTTGCTAATTCAGCACAGTGTCCCGTTTTCCTCGTACTACGTCGACAGACATATGCACCAACAGACTCCCCCTTGGATGTTGACGAGTCTTCGATGTCGAGTCTTCAGTATGACGAGTCTTCAGACTTGATCGGTCCTCTCGCTCTCTCCAAAGTGTCTTTCTCTGTAAGCATCCTCAATCTCTCTCTTCTCTTTCTCAGAATTGCAACCTGACTCTTCAAATTCTCTTGATCATATCTCTTGATTCTTTAAGTTTAACAGCATTAGCAGCTTCTATCTCGAGCAATGTTCCAGGATCTGAACCTGGCTTTAAGGTCTTCAGACTCCTCCTTTCGATAAGCTGGGATCGCAGTCTGGAATTCACAATCTACAGGATTTGGATCGGAAACCTGGCTCTTAACAAAAACTTCAGACTCCCCTTTGCTAACAGACCCCCCTTAAGTTGTTCCGGGATCGCAATATGACATAGCTTTCACAAAATCGTGACCTGGCTCAAACTCTGCTCAGGCTTACACTCGGGGATCTGGCTTTGCAGCTTTCATAGGTTCAGGAACCGTTGCCTGGCTGTCAGAAATCTGGTTCTAATCTGCATATCCTTAGGAGTCGGAACCTGGCTTTTACAATGCTCTTTACCTGTACAAACTCTACCCAAAAGTAAGTAAATTTTTATTTATAACAATTTTAATCTCTACTTAACCACTTGTTAAATCACTCTCAAAACATCACATGTTAGATTATGACAGTTTTCAAATTTTATCTTCACTTTTCATCTCAAACACACTTTCCCAAACCACTGTTGTTCATCATGTTTAGCACTCGGAATTTTTGAAAATCAGTTTTTCAACATCAGTTGTCGAAAATAAAATGAAATAAAATCTTTTTGATTTTTTTTTAAATTTTATGCTAAAACACATTCTTTTTGGATTTTGTTTTTAATGAAAAGCTGTAAAGAAATATTTACAAACACTATTTTTGTGAGTTTGTGTAAGAGGATCATATCAGTTTTTGAGACAAATCACTAACACCGTTGAGCTTTAAACACTTTAAGTTCTAAACGATTCACTTAGATTGTCAGTATATTGATCCACTTAAATTTTCACACAAAGTTCAATTGTTTCGAGATACGAGAATTAGTGTTTTAAGCACTTAAACTTATTCGCGTGTACCACCTCAGAATATACTCCCGTATCCAGACTCCTATATTCAGTCTTACAGGTGAATGTACACTAATGATATCTGTAAACGGGTTAGAACTTCCGTTCAGATAAAGAGATGATGGCTTGACTTTCAGGTGTGTCCCGTTTGGGGATCTTTTCTTCAACAGCACATGATTAGCATTTTTCAATGTTTCATCATTTTTTATGCTGAGGGTGGGCTTTATGATTAAAGCAGTGAAGAATATTATACGAGGACTAGGCTATTGCTTCGCAAAATCAGAAGTCCCGGTATAATACCCAGATATCATCACGTACAAAGACCTAGTATCAGAAATAGAAAGTCTTTCAAACAAGATTTCAAGGGTTACCTATATATCCAAGAGATGTTCCCCACGAGATAAAAAAGTTATTCGATATTTAGGGTTATATCTCGAAAACAATCTACTGAATGTATAAAAGCCTACTGGCATATCATCAGTGAGACCGTTTATCTCATTTGACTTTCCAATTCTTTAGCGTGTTGTAATAGTCCACTGATGTACTATCATTTCCTCTTTTTCAAAACAAAACTCATTTTTGATTTTTTGATGTTTTTGGATTTTAGATTTTATCATGTTTTTGGATGTTTCAAATTTTCAAAATTGCTAAATTTTTTACTCCCCCTAAAATCAAAAATATGTTTCAATTTTTGATTTTCTGGGAAAATTTGAAAATGAAAGCAATAAACTGTACAAATAAGATGACAAACTGATGTGAATTGCTTCAAATCTCCATCCTCTTGGCATAAACAATCAGAACTCCCCCTGACAACAAACTATTTTCCCATTATGACTTCAAAACACTTAAGTTTGTTTTAATCAAAATGATTTTTCCGTAAAATTAGTTTTGTTGATTCCACTTGTAAGAACGGGGATTAAATTCATCACATTGTTCTTTCAATCACTGATAAAAACTATCATTTGACATTTTTAAAAAACCACTTGTATGAAAGTTAAATCAAGTTCAACTTAATGACCTTGATTAACCACTTGTAGGTTCTTATCAACAATACCACTTGTAAAACAAAATATAACAGTTTTCAATTTCAAAAAAAATGCGGATTCATGCTCCACGATTACCAACTTGGGAGCTCCAGCAAGTCAGGATTTTTAGTTAAAGAGATTCTCCTAACCCTGACGGTCCTTGGGAGATTCCGAGTCATCATCACTCGGTTTCTTTCCTTTCTTGTTCTTCTCATAAAATTTCTTTACCCCTATGACCTTCCCGTCAACTATTTTTCCAAAAATATTTAGAACATTAGGGTTAAAGGCTTTTTCAACATCAAATTGTTTCTTTTCAGAAAAGAATTGATTTGAAATCTCTACTTTTCCAACCTTTTGTTTAAAATTTTCAGTTCGCAATGGTGGAAAGTTTGCGTCATCCATTGGTGGAACTGAATTTTCACTTTTTACCTCAACTTGTGGCTCTTCTGACTTTGACGAGTCAGATTCATCGCCAGAACTAGCTTCTGATTTCTTAACAACCCACTGTGGTTATTCAGATTCACTCTTCTTTTGTAAAAACATTTTGAACTCTCACCAACTTCATGTGTTGAATTTTCAAACACTTTGAATTTTTTTCAGTTGGTGGATCAGTTTTATCAACATTTTCTTTGAGTTTAGAAACAACTTCCTGTTTGATGTTGGTTGCCATTGGACAGTTCAATGCAATGTGAACAACTTTTTTGCATTGGTAACAGGTTCTTGTTTCCTTCTTTTGAGCAACATCATTCTTCATTCCTTCTTGCTTCTTAGCAAGGAATTCTTTGTTCGATTGCTTGCAGAATGAGCTCTTTTCCTCTTCTTCAGACGATGTTCCTGAAACAAATTTAGTTTCTGGTTTATAAATTTTCTCATTTTTATGATTTTCAGGTGAAATAAAACCTAAACCTTTCTTTTTGAAATTATCGGTATGGTTTGGTTTCTTTTGAAAATCCGAACCAGAACTGTAACCTTTTTTCTTGTTTAATCTTTGTTGAACTCTTGAGGTGTACTTTTTAGGTTTTTCAGTAAGATTTACATCTTTTATTTCAGAGATATTAATTTCTGTTAATTTGAAAACCTTGTTGATCATTTCAGTTTTAACACCTCTTATTGGAAATTCTTCATCAGAATATAATTTGTCTGAATCATTCAAAGTATATGCTATTTTGAATGTTTCGTCATTCAAATTATTTTGTGACATCAGAAAATCTTTATTGTAAACTCTATTAACCGATGATTTTGGACTGTCAACTGATGAACTTGACTTCTCAGATTCAGGTAACTCCTCATCTTTATCCAACACCTGATCGACCACTTTCTTTATTAATTCGGACTCATGATCAATGTCAGATGATGTGAATGTGACGTCAATGTTATCTGGCAATCCATTTAAAGGTTCAGATTCCCACTTTAAATTGGTTGCCTTTTTTACTCTTTCTGAATTAGGATTTCGTTGAGAATATCCTTCTTCAAGCGGCGGTGGACACTTTGTATAATTGGTACTATGTTTCGTACCAGTATCCTTCACTTCAGACGTATTTTCTTCAAACGCTTTCATGCCTTCTACTATAGGATAAATCCTGTCAATCACATAAGAAGCACATGAGTAACTTTTCAATAACTTGTTTACCCTTTCAGTTTCTATCCTCTGAGTTTCCAATTTCTGTTCAAGTTCAGCACATTTCTCAATGTAATTATTGATGATTTTCTGCTTTGTCATGAACGCTCCATTGAGTGTCTTCATAGCTATCGCTTGCTCATTGCTTGACTTGTTGTATTGATTCATAGCTTTGTTTAAAACATCATAAGATTCTTTCAATTTGTTCATGTTATGAATCAATTTGTTGTTGTGTCTTTTCACAGTATCACAATTTTCACACTTCTCAGGCATCTTTTCTGCATCAGCTTCCTTCTCAACTTTGACAGCTGGAATTTCTTTATCCTGCTTCTTGACTGCTCGAACACTTTCCTCAGATTTGACCTTTGCTTCAACAGTTGCTGCCTTATGATTCTTCTTTTTCGCAGCTTGTCTATCTTTGATCTCTTCCATTTTACCTGCAGAATACACATTATCTCTATCAGATGAAAATTTTCTTTGATAATTTTCAAGTTTTCGAATTTCCTCACTATCATCATCGCTCTCTTCATCAGATGAGTGATCAAAGATAGGTGCTTTTTCTGAAGCCTCTTTTGTTGACACTGGTTCTTCTTCTTTCTTTTTCGGACTGTATTGCTGAGATTCATAATAAGCATACGCCATTTCTTCTTCAGCAGTAGAATCTTCAAAAATTTGTGCAACAAATGCTTTCATATTTGAAGGTCTGTTAGGATCATAATTATCCCAAATAAAACCTTCTGGAATCCTTTCATCGTCTTGATCTATCAGACCATAATAAGCTCTCTTTGATGGTTCTTCGATCTCCTTCCTAGCATGTGAAGTTTGTGGCAATTGTTGTTGATGCGGAGCAACTTGATGATAAATCGCTTTTCGATGATAATCGTTGTTGCCGAATGGATTTTGAGCTCCACTTGCTTCGCGATTTGTGCATTCTCACTTAAAGTGCCCCTTTTCCCTACAACGAAAACAACTAACTTTAGATTTATCAAAACCCAAAGGTGAAGTTCCAGAATCACGGAAATCATCTATTCCAGTGATTTGCTTAAACTTCTCAGCTCTTCTTAGCACACCAGCCATACACCACTTTATATCCATTAACTCCATTTCCTCAGCATCAATCTGATCGTAATCCTCTTTTGTCAACATAGGATTCCCGATTCTTCGCGCAACTAAACTTTCATAAGATTCTAATACGGTCACCAACAAAGACATATGACCTTTGGCAACATCTACCGAGAAATTTTGACCATTCTCAAGATTTAACGCAATGTTGCATTGTAGTACTTTGCCATTCTTGGTTGCTGAAAAATTTGGATCAAATGATGGATATGAAGAGAATCTATTATTATTGTTTGATCTTTGAGATGACCCTCCAGAAGAACTGTTTGCGTTAAATGCAGTTTCGATCTTTGGTGCAATGTTGGTCTTATCAATCGTACTTCCTTTGTAGTATAGACCAATGTCTTGTTCACCATTAAAGTCCTTCATTTTCGCCATCTTTCGTTGTTCCATCTCTTGAACTTCGAGTTTTTCAATAAACTTACTCAACGATAGATTTGCAAAATCATCATTATTCTTCAACATCATAAGATACGTGCCCCAAACATCTTGCGGCAATGCATCGGCCAACTTTTCAACCCATTCTTATCTATCTTTCTTGATATCCAATTGTTTCATGTTAACCACCAAATTGCAATATCTTTCTATAATCTGCTTGGTGTTTTCATTTTTAATCCACGAAATAGATCAAATTCTTTCTTCAAAAGCGATTTTTTGTTCTTGATCATGTCTTGACTTCCAACAAACTTTGATTTTAGTGCTTTCCACATTGAGTGTGCACTTTCGTTGTGTTGCAATACAATCAAGATGTCTTCCTTAATAGCTTGTTGCAATATACTGATCATCATCTTTTCACTTTTGTATTTCTTTTTCTCGTCATCATCTAAATCTTTGATTGCAACAACCTCTCTGTATTCATCAATTGGTCTAACATATCGTTGTTCAACACATTCCCATGCATTTAAATGATTCGCTTGAACCCAATTTTCGAAATGTTCCTCCCATCCGTTATACTCCTCGATATTCATGAGCTTAGGCGGTTTTTGCATGGTGCCCATTTCATTCTCTAAGTTCACGTTCTACGCCATAGTGAACGAGGTAGCAAATGCGTTGCAGAATTCGTTTTCCATGTTTCGGTTTTAAAAATTCTCAATGACAGATTTCTCAAACGAACTGGTTAATCTTCAAACGACCTGATGTAATGTTTCAAACGAACTGGACTGAATCTAAACGATCTAGAATAATGTCAATCCGTGCGAACTGGAATAATCTCATTCCGTGCGAAATGAAACTCTCTCAAATGATCTGACCTTTATTCACCTCGTGCGAACTGGTGTTGTCAAACCGTGCGAACTGGCTGACTTTTTCAAACGAACTGAGGTCAACTTCGTACTACCTGGGACACTAATACCTCACCTCATGCGAACTGGAAGTTATTTCACACGATCTGAACCATTCTCGAACGATCTGATATGTTTTTGTCAATTTTAATCAAGTTTTAGGTCGATTTTAGGTCTGATTTTTTCAAGGATTGATTAAAACTTAGTTTTACATGTTATATGTAAAAATCAGCCCATTTTATCCGTGAAATCTTAGTTAATTTGATGAAAAAGTGTAAATGAATGAGTAGAAGTGAGAATTTTCGGTGAAAACAAGCTGAAATGGTAAGAACTCCTCGTCCTGAGCTCTGATACCACTTGTAGGATCGTTGTGTCGATCTAAACGAGACAATCAAAAGAGTTCTTGACCAAATCAGAGGCAGAATTCATTGATTTGATCTTCATTCAGCTTGATATGCACTTAGAAGTACTTTAACTATCTCTTGTATTGATATGAAAGCTTTACACGGACTGGAGATACTTCGGAAGAGCTTCGCTACCGGAATCACAACTGTTAAAAATGAAATCCCAAGACACCTATTTATAGGAGAACCACTTCGCACGAACCAACATGTGCCAGTTCGCATGAACTGGTCAGTTCGTACGAACTAGCCACTTCGTGTGAACTTGCTAATTCAGCACAGTTTCCCGTTTTCCTCGTACTACGTGTCCTAGTCTATCATTCTAGTTACAAGACTCGATACAAGACGAAGTCGACAGACATATGCACCAACATGACCCGAGCCAGGTACGCATAAATAAGTCCATAGCTTAAAGCGCGATTTTTGGTCAAACAATTGATGAAAGTCCTTCGTCGTAAATGAGGGACTAAAGATGACCAAAACTCCCTTTATGGGTGAATAAGGAGAACGGCCCTTATAGGTTGTTTAGAAAGTTGTATTTATGATTATGAAATCCTTAAATATGTAAAAAGTAATAGGCATGAACTTTTGTTAGTCAATGCCTAAGAATGAGTCATTTGTGTAAATTGATTAATCGAAGGGTAAAAACTTGGGATGAAGGGTATAACATGTTGAATCCACCACAAAATAGTTTTGGTGGAAGACTAATTAATATGGATGGGTGGAATTATGATGCATACAAGTAATGAGCGTAATTTAAGTTTAAAAAGTGCATAAATACCCTTAACGGGTCAAAATAGAAGTATAAGCAAAAACGGGTTAAGAATGTTTATAAACCCATGATTTGAACCTTGTACAATAGTAAATAAGTATAATAATATGTTTACAAAAAAAGAAACAAAGGCGACAAACAAGTTGTTAGATGAAATCACGAATGGGTTAAGAAGTGTCGTAATTGAATTTCAAGCCAAGAGCTTGAAATCTAAAATTTTGTGGAGTTAGATGTTGGGTTTTTACTCTATAAGATGGTGAATTAAATTACGAACGCGTAGGAAAAAGAATCGCGTAAATCAGATCAATAACGAAGAAGTTATGGTCGTTTCCGTAAAAACTGGTATTGCTGGAAAATGAAGGTCCCAGATCCGGACCTGCTGAAAAACGGTCTTCCCCGCACCACGTGAGGGAGCAGGGTGGTGCCAGCGCGTGGCGCGACCCCACCCTGTTTCGGCAAAAAAATTGTATTATAATCAGTTTCGCTTCCCGGACTCGTTTAGACACGTTTTAAACTACGTATGACTAATTCAATTCATGTTTTATGAATTGTAGGTATAATTTATAGTACCGGAGGACGATCAACCTCAACGAAAAACCGAACATGATCAAGATACAGGCTTTCGCATGTATTTTTGTCGTCTTTGTAAATGACGAATTCATACATAATATGTTGTATTGTTTATATTGAGAAAGTTTTAATTTAACCGTCTTTTCAACATATTTGTAATCATAATTACAAGTTTATTTTAGTAATCTATATGTAAACCATTAGAATAATAGCAAGGGTGTTACATGGTCCAAGTAATGCTGGAGAGAATGATGAGGTTCAACAAACTCCGACATCTTCAGAACGTGAACATGCTCCTGAAAATCAGACGGCAGTCAATGATAATTCAAAATTTCATGTGTGACATATGTGCTTGTTATTATTGTAAAGAGTTCAGTTATCAAAGAAATAAAGTTAGTTGATCCCAATATTTATTTGTTTATGTTTTACATTTTTCATGTTTTGATTTTTATTCAATTTCAAACTCTATATCGCTTTCTGGAGAGTTATACGCAAACTGGTGCTTAAACGTAATCAGTTTAACGCGACAAATACTCTGGAACATCAACATAGGCTTAACATATCTTAAATAACCTTTACATAACTTAGAAATAAGTTTTGAAGGCTTTGGTGTGGCAAAAACAAGTATATTCGCTTACAAGGACTAAATTCGACAAACTGTTAAAGTATGCCGATTCGTACTGTAACAGACATTCCGAAACATGACCATAAGTTAAACATACCATAAACATCCTTTACATAGCTTAGAAATAGGCTTTGAAGGGTTCGGTGTGCTAAAATAAACTTTGTGCTCATTCAGGGACTAAAAGCGTCAAAAAAGTGCATAAGTTTGCATTTTCGCGCATAACTTACGTTCTGAATACATCCGGACATCCAAAAATTTATGTAAGCACTAAAATATTTTATTTTAGTGTTTGGCATAAGAAAAATCCATTCGTCACGCAATTTGGATCGTTTTTTCGCGCTTGTGCGCATTTCGTCCTAATTAAGCAAATATCGCGATCGTACGACCAAACGAACCGACATCTGGCATATTTTTGAGCATGTTTCATGTCCACAATGTTTAGGCATCATTTTAGGGCCTTAAAGTTGGCTTAACGGGCCTTAGAAGTGTCGAAATGAGCTTAAAACACATACAGGGACTGAAACTGTAAATCTGCAAACTGGTTGCTGACCTGCAGACCCCAGGCGGGCCGCGTAAACATCTGCAGGCCCCTTACGCGGGCCGTGTGACCCTCCCAGATGTGTAGAATGTGTTTTATAGCCTGCTTCCAGCTGTTCCAGCTGTTTGTGAGTGTTGCAACTGGTATTTTGGAGTCTATGGGCATAATCTAGGGGCTCCAATGGTTTTATAAATCAATGGGCTTGATGTGTACAGCTATGATTGAATCTCGGATTACGAGGAATGATCTTAACGGCTCTACCAAATCTATAAATGCCCCCCCCCCATGTTTTTGTTGCAACCCACTTGATTTCTGAGATTTTCTCTAAGTTGAAGTGTGAAACACTTCATACCTGAGAAATACTTGGAAAATCAAACTTGCGGGGACCTTCTGTACGTATTCTTTCGTTCTTTTCATTTGTTTTAGCGTTAAAGTCAAACTGCGTTTGACTTTCTGCATTAACCGGTTTATGTTCAATGCGAAGTTCGTTTGAACTTCATAACGTGAGCGTAATCACGATGGTTATAGTCCCTAGTGACTATACCTACTGATTACCACGTTATCTAGGCTCAGTGACGAGTCGTAGTTTCGGCCAAAATGCGTATTCTTACGTATTTTGTAACCAAACTACTTGTGGGTATCAAAACCGTTTGTTTTGATACCAAACCTGTTTTTAAACCTCGTTAAACATGTTTTGACATGTTTAGCTCGTCACTTTTAGATTTATGCTTGTCTAGGGTCGTAAAGGTAAGCGATCTAATCAATCCCTTATACTTTCGAACCTGGCCCATTTGGTCGATCATTAGGATCAGACCAAACACATTAGGTGACCAAAGTTGTATAGGGAATAACCTTCTGAGGTTATACCTTATGGTCACGGCATTTAGTTAGTAGTATGATAGGTAGTTTATATGCCTTAGGTAAATTACCAAAATGCCCGTTTTACGCCAAAATTCATTCTAAGCATATGTAACATAATTTTTGACATCTAAACTGATTTGGAAACTATATTAGACATGTTAAGGCATATTTTACTTGTCATAGGACTAGTTAAGCGGTCCGAACGCGTTTTGCGCGAACGACGCGTTAAAGTAGCATAAGCTACCTAAACGGGTCGTAACGGGTCAAAAGCACTTAGGATAAGTTTTGTTTGGGTATGTAGGCTTTGTTAAACCATATTACATGAGTTCCTACACTCACTTGGTTTACGAACCCTCATGCTACTCGATCCTCCGATTAGGTCCGTTTATTAATATAGTTACCTATATTAGGTGCCGTTTGAATCCGTGATCTTCTAGCTTTGCTTGGTGGATATCTAAAGTCTATTGAGCAATCTCAAGTGAGTACATAGTCCCCTCTTTTACTGTTTTCAAACGTTTTGGGGTGAAACACATGTGCCTACTTGTTACTTTCGTGCTTTCCATGTTTTCATATCATATACTTGCTATGTTCATTAGTACACTATTAGTACATGATTTCATTTTGTTTTGCTATGTATGTTTACTTAGATGCTAGCACATTGATTTACATTACACCTTCTTTTGCTATGTATGTTTACTTGGCATGATAGCACATTGTTTTACATTACATTTTCTGCTTTGTATGTTAACTTAGCATGCTTAGCACATTGATTTACATGACTTTTCTGCTTTGTATGTTAACTTAGCATACTTAGTACATTACTTTCATTACATGTTTAAATTTGGTATGACATTTGGTTTGTTCAACGGGTCTAAACTACATTCATTAACATTAGCTACGCCGCTCGGTAGTAAGTAATGGTACCATAGGACTTGACAAATCTCGTTCCTGACATCCTAGGTTTGTTTGGGTGTAAGGAATGACTGAATCCGAAAACATTTTTCTTTGATAATCTTTACTCTAAGGTTATCCTGCTGTCTCAAGGCTTGAATGTATGCGTTAACTTACTACATAAGTGTTTGTATCAGTAAAACATGCATTTAATTTTACAAAACATAACTTTTTACTTTGTTTTGTACATTTTTACTTGTGGTTTAAGTAGTCTCATTTTACTTACCATACATAACTTTTGTTTACACATTACATGATTCATATTTAACTTGGGTTATACTATGACATTTGACTATTTGATTAAACATGGATATTTTACATTGTTGGTTGGTTTGAGTGACTTAAATAACGAGGCGTGTGTAATATGATACAAGCATGGTGGATACGCCGCTGGTACTTCCTATATATAAGTGCTTGTATGATACTACATATCGTAGCGTTATTTAAACCATTTCAGTTTAGACATGCTACATTTACAACGCATTTTCACTTAAACATTGTTTTACAAATAACTTGGTTTACACAAACCCTTTTTACTTGGTTATTCTTTTAACCATACATTATTCTTTTATATATACATATCATCTGATTTTGCTAACGTTTTTCAATTGATTTATAAAACAAAACAATTAACAAGGTTCATGACAGAATTTTATTAAACATTTCTTTAAACTCAAGTCATGAATCATATTTTCATAAAACCTATGTATCTCACAGGCATTTTTATGCTGACGTACCTATTTTCACATGTGTTTTCAGGAGCTGTTGCTTAGGATGTTCGTGATACACTAGGGCGGACCTGTGCCTTAGAGACTTAAAATAAAGATAGAACTAGTTTAATTATGTGATGTACTCATTGTTTCAGTTATTTTAAGACAATGTAACTCTTTGTTTGATGAATAAAACATTACTTTTAAATGCCATGGTTGTGGAACAATAATTCTGTTACAACACTCCCCGACGTTTCCGCCACGATTTGATGTTTTACGTGGTCGGGGTGTGACATGATGAAAGGCCAACATTTGATCGTGGTGATTCAGAGTCTGAGGGGGAGCAAATCTAAACTTCAGATCAGACAATTCCAGTCAATGAACAAGTTGCGGATCAGAACGTTATGAATTTGGAAGGCTAGGTGGATGTTCCATGCGAGGTGATGCCAGGAACTCTTTCATACCATCCAGAAGAGTTAATAATTAGAGAGCTGCAATTAGGCGTTCGCACCAGACGACAGATTGACCATGGCCTTACTTGCTTTTATTCTAAAGTTGCTCCTTTGCAAACCGAATTTTCACTTAGTTGTTTCATTTCGCAGATTGAGCCGCGAACGTACAAGGAAGCAATAACTGAAGATTCCTAGGTCAACGCAATGCAGGAGGAGCTGAGTCAGTTTGAGAAGTTAGGTGTATGGAAACTGGTGGACTTGCCTGATGGTCATAGTAAGATAAACATGAAGTGGGTGTTTAAGTGTAAAAGGGATGACCGAGGGGTTATTGTTCGCAACAAAGCTCGACTCGTGGTCCAGGGTTTCAGTCAGCAGGAGGGGATAGATTTCACTGAAGTGTATGCTCCTGTAGCTCGTGTTGAAGTTATCAGAATCTTCCTAGAGTTTGCTTCACGGAAAGGATTCAAAGTGTATCAGCTAGATGTGAAGTCAGCATTTCTCTATGGTACGGTGAAAGAGTAGGTATATGTCGGACAGCCACCGGGCTTCACCGACCCAATCCACAAAGATTAGGTTTACCTCTTGGACAAGGCGTTGTACGGCTTACATCAGGCCCCGAGAGCCTGGTACGAGACGCTCTCTCAACATCTGCTAGCCAACAACTTCATCCGAGGCAAGGTAGACGTCACTCTCTTCATGAAAGAAGTTGACGGCCATCTTCTGATAGTCCAGATTTACGTGGAGGACATTATTTTCGGGTCGACAAATGAAGAACTCTACAAAGATTTTGAAAAAGTAATGAAGCAGAAGTTCGAAATGTCTTCAATGGGTGAGATGAAGTTCTTCTTAGGGCTCCAGGTTAACCAAATTCCCGAGGGAACGTTCATACATCAGACAAAGTATGTTCATGATGTTCTGGAGAAATTCGGGATGTCTGGAACAGCTCCAACATCCACCCCGTTAGCGACGAACCATGGGATAAACCCTGATCTCGCCGGAGAGAAGGTGGATGAAACGTTATATCGCTCCATGATCGGATCGCTGATGTATTTGACGACATCAAGGCCTGATATTATGTATCCAACCTGCCTCGTGGCCCGATTTCAATCAAGTCCCAGAGCTTCGCATATGTCAATCATCAAGAGGATATTACGCTACCTGAAAGGAACTCCAACATTGGGGTTGTGGTATCCAAAGGATGGTGACTTCACGCTTGAGGGGTACTCTGATTCTGATTTCGGCTGCTGCAAAGTCAATGCTAAATCAACAACTGCGGGATGCCAGCTTTTCGGACCCCGATTGGTCACCTGGCAATGTAAGAAGCAAACTTCTGTTGATTTATATACATGTGAAGCCGAGTATGTATCTGCTACCAGCTGCTGCTCTCAGATCCTGTGGATTCAGCAACATATGCGCGACTATGATTTGCAATTTCTTACTACACCTATCTTTGTTGATAATGAGGCAGCAATAAACATAACAAAAAATCCGGTACATCACGCTAAAACCAAACATATCTGTTGGTGCATATGTCTGTCGACTTCGTCTTGTATCGAGTCTTGTATCTAGATAGGATAAACCAGAGCTCGGTAGTCAAAGAAATAGGGTTTTAGTGCTGATTGACCAGTTCACACGAATTGGCAGTGCCAATTCATGTGAAATGGCCATTCCACATGAAATGGCCTCCTCATGTCCATTCCATGCGAAATGGCCTCCCCTATATATAGCTGAGCTTGGTCATTCATTTGTATCTTTTGCAATTCCGGTAGCGAAGCTCTGCTGAGGTGTCAAACAGTCTGTAAACTTGTTAAATCAATACAGAAGACATTTAAACTACTTCTTTGTGCAAATCAAGCTGATTCAACATCAAAATGTCTGATTCCGCCTCTCGTTTTGATCAAAAACTCTTCTGATCGACTCATTTGATCGATTCAACGATCCTACAAGTGGTATCAGAGCTCAGGAGGAAGGGTTCTTACCATTTCAACTTGATTTCACCAGAATTTCTGATTTCTACTCATTCTTCTTCACATTTTTCAAAATTAACGAAGATTTTACGGTTAAAATGGCTTGATTTTCACATATAACAAGCGAAACACTGTTTTAATCAATCCTTGAAAGAATCACACCTAAAATCGACTTAAAACTTAATCAATTTTGGCAAAAACCCATCCGATCGTGTGAAATTAGTGTGACATCAGCACCATTTCGCAAGAGTTGGTCATTCAGATCATCCATTTCGCACGATTTGACCTCTAGATTAACTATTTCGCACGAAATGGCCCGCCAGGTCGCATGAAAGTAGGTCCATTCCACACGAAGTGAGTAAAAAGGAACCAATTTGCTTGAAATCATTTCCAAGTCGCACGAATTGGACATTGTTGTTTCAGTTCACTTGAAATCAGCTTCCATTTCGCACGAAGTGGGCCTCAGGTCGCATCAAATTGTACATTTCGCTTGAAAGTGACAATTCGTTTGAAAATCAAGACCAGTTCGCACGGGTTGAGTGGAACTCAGTCATATCGTTTGAAATACTCCTCAGTTCGCACGAATTGGACTTAGGTCTCCAGTTCGTTTGAGTTCAGGTTGTGTGAAACATTCACAGTTCGTTTGATAATCAACTCAGTTCGTTTGAAAGTGTCTGTTTTGTGAACATTTGGAACCTAAACATGGACAACGAGTTCTATAATGCTTTTGCTACTGCCCCGAGTACTCCTGTTACTGTTGCTCAGAGTGTAACCATGGAAAATGAAACCGGGACGTTACAGAAACCTCCAAAACTAATGGGCATTGAAGAATATCATAGTTGGAAAGAACGTTTCTAGAATTGGGTTCAAGCAAATCATCTAAGGTCTTGGGAATGTATTGAAACTAAGTATAATAGACCACTTTCTGGTTTGGGAGTTGCAAAGATTATCTCAGAATTTTCAGATCAAGAGAGAGATATGTACAAGGCAGAAAAAATGATGGTCAGTTTGCTTCAATAAGCTGTGAAAGAAGATATCTTCATATTACTTCAACATGATGGTAGTGCACGTTGTTGGAATTAATCTTGACTTTAGTTTAGTTTTGTGGTTTTTATTATTTTAATAGTTTAAGTTAGAATTGGTATTTAGGTTTGACCGGATTCTTTGGAAGTATACGTTGGGAATACGTTGGGTAAAGAGTGGTCATAGTTGAACCGATTCCTTAGTGGTTAGTTGCTATTTTCATGTGGTGTAAGGCTATTTATAGCCCTTGATTATTGAATAAAGAAATATGTGAGTGAGTTTTTACTGAAAGTTTTCTCCATTTTCCTTTCTTCTGCAAGTTTCATATATTTGTATAAGATTCATACATGAGTTTGAGAGTGATCTTGAGGGCCTGAACCAACATTTGGTATCAGAGCGGAGGTCGAGAAATGAGAGCTGGTGAAGACGGTGTTCGCTGTTTTGAGAGTTGTTACACGAGAAGAGGGTAGTAACCCTTCAAACTGCAAGAATAAGAAGAGAGAATGAATTCGCAGAAGGCTGTTAGTTTTACGAAAACAGCGAAAGTTATCGGTGATCGAAGAAGAAAGAAAAGAGAGGTCAACAAGAAAAAAAGAAGGGTAGCGGGTTTTATGGCGTTGTTTTGAGAGGAAGAAAGAAAGGGTAGCGAAGGTTGTTTGTGAGCCGAATACGGTTCTGAGTGAGCCGGGAGGAGAAAACGAAGAAGATGATCTGTGTGATCGATGAAAAGTTGTGTCCATCATGGATGGAACTTAAAAGCAAGAAGGGAAGGAGGTTAAAAAAATTGGTGGCTACTGATCTTTGATGTACATGAAATACATAATCAAAGAAGGAAGGCAGGAGACGTCGGAGTTCATATGATGAACACTCAAGAAAGAAGCTGGTAGACTAGATTTGCAAGAAAGAGATTGAAAGAAGAACGGCTGCACACAGCAGCGAAGACTGAAGATCGAGACCGTACCCGAAAAAATAGAACCGGTAAGACCGTAAAGACTGAAGCCGCGTGAAAGACCGAACAACATGACCAAGACCGAGGTAACCTAGACCGGCGGTTTCCGCATAAAGACCGTAGACTGAAATTGTGAACCAGAGACCAAGACCGAAGAAGTTCACATAGGACTGAGACCATGGGTGTGACATTGACCGAAGGTTCGCACCATGATAGACTGAAGAAAGCTTTTATCGATAGAAAACTTAGACCGAATGACCGAAAGAAAGACCGTGATTGTGAACAAAGACCGAGAGTTCACATTAGACCGAAATCGTGAACGAGAGACCGAAAGAGTTCACGTTAGAAAGAGGAAGACCGAACCTGTGTGGTTCATGTAGCAAGACCGAGATAGTCAAGATTAAGGGGGTGATTGTTGGAATTAATCTTGACTTTAGTTTAGTTTTGTGGTTTTTATTATTTTAATAGTTTAAGTTAGAATTGGTATTTAGGTTTGACCGGATTCTTTGGAAGTATACGTTAGGAATACGTTGGGTAAAGAGTGGTCATAGTTGAACCGATTCCTTAGTGGTTAGTTGCTATTTTTATGTGGTGTAAGGCTATTTATAGCCCTTGATTATTGAATAAAGAAATATGTGAGTGTGTTTTTTACTGAAAGTTTTCTCCATTTTCCTTTCTTCTGCAAGTTTCATATATTTGTATAAGATTCATATGTGAGTTTGAGAGTGATCTTGAGGGCCTGAACCAACACACGTTCAAGTTGGGATGCACTTCGCACAAAATTCGAAGGAAGTGCAGAAATGATCAAGAGTAAAAAATCATTATTGAAGAACGAATTTGAATTGTTTTCAAGTGTGCCAGGTGAAACTACAAAGACTCTCATTGAGAGATATTGTCATCTAGTGTGTTCAATGTCTTGATTGGAGATTACTAAAACTCTAGAGGAATGGGTTGAGAAATTAGCTGATGCTTTACCTCAAAAGGAATGGGGAACATATCTCATGATTTTGAAGAATACCGGTGAATATAGTAGATTGTCGATTGCACAATTCATTGAGAAACTTGAGGGACAAGATCTTGAACAACAAAAGATTGCTAGAATGAACAGTTCAAGTGGACAACAAGACATCAAGATGTACTACAAAGGTAATGTTCAAAATGTTGAAGATAGTCCAAAGATCCAAACTGCTTTCAGCGCAGAAAACTCATCCGGATCAGTTAATCAAATTTCATTCAATTCCAGTGGATTTTCTTCATATCCGAGTGTTAATCCAAGTGTTCAAAGCTCAAACAATGGTAATGGTCATGTGCTACAATGCAACATCGCGTTGCACCTTCAGAATGGTCAGAATTTATTTGAAGAAGTCGCTAAAGGTCATATGGCATTACTTGTTACCGTGTTGGAATCATACGAGAGTTTGGTTGCAGGAAGGATCGGAAATCCTATGTTGACAAAAGAGGATTACGATCAGATCGATGCTGAAGAAATGGAGCTGATGGATATTAAGTGGTGTTTAGCGAGCGTGTTAAGGAGAGCTGAGAAATTTAAGCAGATTACTGGAAGAGATGACTTCCGTGATGCTAATGTTTCTACATGAGGTTTTGATAAATCTAAAGTTACTTGTTTTCGATGCAGGGAAAAAGGACATTTCAAGAGGGAATGTACCAATCGAGAAGCAGGTGGAGCTTAGAATCCGTTTGGCAACAATGATTATTATTGGAAAGCGATTTATCTTCAAGTTACTCAACAGCCGCATCAACAACAACCATCATCATCGAATGCTAATCAGATTGAAGATGGAAAGAAGAAAGCTTATCTAGTGAATCACGATGATGAAAGAGTGTCAGAGGGTTTTAGCTGGGACAAATACATTCCGACTGATTCAAAATTTAGAGCATTCATTGCACAAATAGTTCAAGAACCAGAGTTGATGAAAGAGTGGATGGATGTGTTTGCAAATGATGAGAAAAACCAAGATGGAGAGTCTGTTTCTTCAGAAAGCTCAGAAAAGACTCCAGATTTTGATCAATCATCATCTGATAGTAGTGATGATGATGAAGAAATTAATCAAATAAACATTGGAAAAACTCATTTATCTCCTGAAAGTTTTAAATTTTATTTTGCAGATAAATTGGAGAAACTAAAGGAGAAGTGAGCAGCAAAAGATCAGAAAAAGGTAAAATGTGAGAATGTTGCTCAGGAAGAGAAGTCTGAACAAAGTGAAAAAGTTAAAGTTGCTGAGAAGGTGGTTGAAATTGAAAAGATTGTAGAAGTCGCTAAACCTTGTCTAAAATGTTTGTAATCTTGCAAACATTGTGAAGAGAAAGATAAGAAGTTTAGTGAGCTTGACAAGATGAAAAAGAAATTGTTGTTTGATATCAAGTATGTGAAAGAGTCGTATGATGTGTTGAACAGAACGGTCAATAGTTTGCAAAAGACAAACTCAGAAAGAGAAAATGCTTTGACAATGATGAATGCAGTGATGATGTCTAAGCAGAAAGAAATCAATCACTATATTGAAGAATGTGTAAAATTGAAGCAGGAGTTGGAAACTGAAAAGACTAAAAATGAAAGAATAAGACGATTGTTGCAAAGTTATTCAAGTTCTGATTATTTGATTGATAGAATTTATCCAACAGTTGCAGGTTTTGAAGCATTTCAAGAAAAAAAGTCGGAAGATATGGATACTGGTAAGAAACAAAGTGCAAATTATAACAAGTGTCCGCCTCCGATCTGGGAAGGTTATTCTCCCAGAAAACCAAATAAGGAACAAGTCAAAAAGGCAGTTAATATAAAGTTAAAGTCCGAAATAACTGATGATTTACCAGACAACATTGACGTCACGTTCACATCGTCTGACACTGATCATGAGTCTGAGTTAATAAAGAAAGTGGTCGATCAAGTGTTGGATAAGGATGAGGAGTCAGAGTCAAAGTCTGAATCTGAAAGTTCAAGTTCGTCGGTCAACAGTTCAAAATCATCGGTCAAAAGGGTGTACAATAAAGAATTTCTATTATCAAAAAGTAATTTGAATGACGAAACATTCAAAGTTGCAAATACTTTGAATAATTCCGACAAATTATATTTTGATGAGGAATTTCCAATAAGAAGTGTTCAAATTGAAAAGATTAAAAAGGTTTTCAAATTAACAGAAATTAATATTTCTGAAATAAAAGATGTAAATTTTACTGAAAAACCTAAAAAATACACTTCAAGAGTTCAACAAAGATTGAACAAGAAAAAAGGTAACAGTTCTGGTTCTGGTTTTCAAAAGAAACCAAACAATAACAGTAATTTCAAAAAGAAAGGTTTAGGTTTCATTCCACCCGAAAATCATAAAAATGAGAAAATTTCTAAAACAAAAACAGTATTTGTTTCAGGGTCAAGTTCTGAGGAAGAAAAGAAGAGCTAATTCTGGAAGCAATCGAACAAAGTGTTCTTTGCAGAAAAACTGAAACAAGAGAAGAATGGAGCTTATCAGAGAAAGGAGACAAGAACCTGTTATAGATGTCAAGAAGTTGGTCACATTGCCTGGAACTGTCCAAAGGCAACCAACATAAAACAGGGAGTTGTTTCTAAACTGAAAGAAAAAGTGGTTGATAAAACCGAACTACCAACTGAAAAATTCAAAGTGTTTAAAAATTCTACATTTGAAGTTGGTGAGAGTTCAAAAAGGTTTTACAAAAGAAGAGCGAATCTTAACAACCAAATGTGGGTTGTTAAGAATTCAGATGTTAAATTTGGCGATGAATCTGACCCGTCAAAGTCAGAGGAGCCACCTGTTGAACCAAAAGGAGAAAATCCAGTACCGCCAATGGATGATGTTAACTTTCCACCATTGCGGGCTGAAAATTTAAAATCAAAAGTTGGTAAAGTGGAAATTTCGAATCAATTCTATTCTGAAAAGAAAGAATTTGATGTCGAAAAGGCTTTTAATGGAAAAGTAAAAAACATGTTTGAAAAGATGGTTGATGAAAAGGCCAAAGGGGTAAAAGATTTTTATGAAGCAAAAAGGAATGTTCAAACCCCGAGTGAAACTGAAAAGGTCACACCCAAAGCTGGTCAGGCTTGGGTGTCTGTATTCCATATGTAAAAATCCTGACTTGCCGGAGCTCCCAAGTTGGTAATCGTGGAGCATGAATCGGCATCTTTCTCATGATTGAAACGGTTATATTTAGATTTACAAGTGGTATTGTTGATGTGAACCTACAAGTGATTGTTCGTTCCTACAAGTGGTTTTTCAAGGTCATTAAGTTGAACTTGATTTAACTCTTTCAAGTTGTTGAAGAACAATGTGATGAATCCCCGATCCTACATGTTTGTGAAATCAACAAAACTTATTTTCCGAAAAAACCATTTTAATTAAAACAAACTTAAGTGTTTTGAAATCATAATGGGAAAATAGTTTGTTGTCAGGGGGAGTTATGATTGTTCAAGCAAAGTGGATGGAGAATTGAAGCAATTCTCATCAGTTTGTCAAATTTTCTTAAAATGGTTTTGAATTTTAGGGGGAATAAGAAATTTCAGAAAATACAAAAACATTAGAAAATTTGAAAAATCCAAAAACATGATAAAAAGAAAATGTCAAAAACATCGGAAAATTAAAAATGAGTTCTGTTGAGAAAAAGAGGAAATGATAGTACATCAGTAGACAATCACAGCATGCTAAAGATTTGGAAAGTCAAATGTGATAAACGATCTCACTGAGGATATGCCAGTAGGTTTTTACACATTCAGTAGATTGTTTTTGAGATATAAATCTAAAGATCAATTCTTACTTATTTCGTGGGGAACATCTCTCGGATATATAGGTAACCCATGAAATCTTGTTTGAAGGGCTTTCTATTTCTGACATACTAGGTCTTTGTGCGTGATGATATCTGGGGTATTATACCAGGACTTCTGATTTTGCGGAAGCAATAGCCTAGTCCTCGTATAATGCTCTGCACTGCTTTAATCATAAAGCTCACCCTCAGCATAAAAAATGATGAAACATTGAAAAATGCTAATCATGTGCTGTTGAAGAAAAGATCCCCAAACGGAACATACCAAAAGACGAGCCATCATCTCTTTGTCTGAACGGAAGTTCTAACCTGAGCTCTCATGGTCTCGCATTACTTGTTTACAGATATCCTTAGTGTACATTCACCTGTAAGACTGAATATAGAAGTCTGGATACGGGAGTATATTCTGAGGTGGGACACGCGAATAAGTTAAGTCCATTAAAACACTAATCTCGTATCTCGAAACAGTTGAACTTTGTGTGAAAATTTAAGTGGATCAGTATACTGACAATCTACGTGAATCGTTTAGAACTTGAAATGTTTAAAGCTTAACGGTGTTAGTGATTTGTCTCATAAACTGATATGATCCTCTTACATAAACTCACAAAAATATTGTCTGTAAATATTTCTTTATTGTTTTTCTTTAAAAACAAAACTCAAAAAGATTGTGTTTTAATATAAAATTTTGAAAAATCAAAAAGATTTTGTTTCATTTTATTTTCGACAACTGATGTTGAAAAGCTGATTTTCAAAATTTCGAGTGCTAAACATGATGAACAACAGGGTTG
The DNA here is from genome assembly GCA_030545235.1 of Helianthus tuberosus. Lineage (NCBI taxonomy): Eukaryota > Viridiplantae > Streptophyta > Magnoliopsida > Asterales > Asteraceae > Helianthus > Helianthus tuberosus. Next base: position 140,421,131 of record CM060381.1, read on the forward strand.
GGAGAGAAATGAGAATTAATTTTGAAATGATTAAATGAAACCAAATCTGAATGTTCCAATTACAAGTGGTAAGCCAAAATTAAAATTGTCATAATATGAAATTTATGTTTTGGGTAGAGTTTATGCAGATAGTGAATTCCAGACTGCGATCCCAGCTTATCGAAAGGGGGAGTCTGAGGATGTAAGAGCCAGATTCAGATCTTGGAACAAAGCTCGAGATAGAAGCTGTTGATACTGAAGAATTTATGGAATCAACATCCAAGGGGGAATATAGCTGTTGATACTGATAAAGAGAAGAGAGAAGATTGAGGATGCTTACAATGTCAGATACTTTGGAGAGAGCGAAAAGACTGATCAAGACTGAAGACCTGTCATACTGAAGACTCGACACAGAAGACTTCGTCAACATCCAAGGGGGAGTCTGTTGGTGCATATGTCTGTCGACTTCGTCTTGTATCGAGTCTTGTATCTAGATAGGATAAACCAAAGCTCGATAGTCAAAGAAATAGGGTTTTAGTGCTGATTGACCAGTTCACACGAATTGGCAGTGCCAGTTCATGCAAAATGGCCATTCCACACGAAATGGGCATGTCCATTCCATGCGAAACGGCCTCCCCTATATATAGCTGAGCTTGGTCATTCATTTGTAACTTTTGCAATTCCGGTAGCGAAGCTCTGCCGAGGTGTCAAACGGTCTGTAAACCTGTCAAATCAATACAGAAGACATTTAAACTACTTCTTTGTGCAAATCAAGCTGATTCAACATCAAAACGTCTGATTCCGCCTCTCTTTTTGATCAAAAACTCTTCTAATCGACTCATTTGATCGATTCAACGATCCTACAATATCGAAATTCGTCATCACTTCATCCGAGATTGCTTCGAGAAGAAGTTGATACGTATTGATAAAATCCACACCGACGAACAAAAAGCTGATTTACATACCAAAGCTTTTGATAGAACACGTTTTCAATATATTTTAAAACTAAATGGTATGAAGCTATTGTCGGTTGCGGAGGGGATTCTTGGCGTAGATGAAGGTACCACTGTAGATGATGTTGAAAACCAATCTGCACTGGTTTGTCGTATTTTTAGTTGTTTTGGTATTTAGGGGAAGATAGATAATATTTTCAAAAAAATCAATAAACAATAAAAATCCAAAAACGTGAGATATTTTCAAAATCCAAAAACAATAGAAAACCCAAAAAGAGTTTGTCTAAAAAGGGGAAGTGATAGTACATCAGCTAGACAGTTGCAGTACGCTTAAGAAATGAAATGATTAAAAAGTGTTAAGTAGTCTCGCTGATGATATGCCGGTAGGTTTTTATACATTTAGTAGATTTGTTTGGGATATATACCTAAATCATTTCTTGCTTATTACGTGTGGAACATCTCTCGGATATATAGGTAACCCCTGAAATCTTGTTTGAAAGATTTTTCTATTTCTGACATACTAGGTCTATGTGCATAATGATATCTGGGGTATTATACCAGGACTTCTGATTTTGCGGAATCAATAGCCTAGTCCTCGTATAATACTCTGCACTGCTTTAATCTTAAAGCTCACCATCAGCATAAAAAATGATGAAACATTGAAAAATGCTAATCATGTGCTGTTGAAGAAAAGATCCCCAAACGAGACACACCGAAAGTTGAGCCATCATCTCTCTGTCTGAACAGAAGCTCTAACCTGAGCTCTCATGGTCTCGCATTACCCATTTACAGATATCATTATTGTACGTTCACCTGTAAGACTGAATATAGAAAGTCTGGATACGGGAGTATATTCTGAGGTGGGACACGCGTATAAGTTAAGCTATTAAAACACTAATTCGTATCCTGAACAGATTGAAATTTGTGTGAAAATTTAAATTGGATTAGTATATCGGCAATCACTATGAATTGTTTAATACTGAGTATGTTATCAAGCTTAACGGTACTAGTAGCTTGTCGGTAGCGAATATGATCCCCTAACACGCTCACCAAAAATATGTTTGTAAATAGTTTACTTACATTGCATTTTATTTCATTTCAGCGTTAGCATTTTAAACCCAAAAAGATTTCTTAGTGTTCTAGTCTTTAAACTTTCTTAAAATCCCCAAAATATTTTACACTTCTGCTTTAGTTTCATCGACAAACCAAGGTAGGAAGCTGATCTTCAGACTCGCAGTCTTGAAGCAGATGCAGGAAGGTTTTTGATCTGGACAGATGGGATGGGAGCTAATCATGAAAAACTTGGTAAAATGCAAAGTCAATGCAAGTTCATTAAGTTGATACTTGTAAATTTTCATAAAAAAAGTGTTTAAAATTTTGAACGAAATGTCAGTTTGTATCGTTTCGGGTCAACCAAGTTCATTAAGTTGGACTTGGTAGACAAATTACGTACCTAAGGTCATTAACTTGGACCTAAATACTTAAGTGGATTTCTAAAACTGGTCAAAATTTGATAAAAAAGGCAAAATGTCAAAGGTCAACACATAAAGGTCAAAATAGTTGTGTTTGGATCGGGCAGCAATCCGATCGGGTGGCAATCCGATCGGATGGCCATCCGATGCATGGTTCCCTATAAATAGATGGTCAATGCTCACAGTCAAACTTTTCACTCGATCGGGCGACCATCCTATTCTCTCACACTCTCTCACTTTCTGATATTGATTCTTCACTTTTTCTTTCCACAAGTCATTGGGTTGTTGGTTTGCACAACCTTCTCAATGGGAAAGGTAAGTTTTCATGATCTAGACTGTTAAATTTGAATGATTTGATGACTGTTCTTGATGACGTAAACTGCTCGGACCTTTGATCTCAGATCTAGGCTTTGTTAGGATGTTTTGATGAAATCTAAGCATAGGGTTTTGTTCACAAACATTAGATCTACAAGTTTACCGTCTCAATTTGTGCCATAACATGCTAGATCTAGGAGATTTGACGCCTAGAGAGTGTCAGCAGTCGGTGTAGTTATTGTCAAATTAAACCCAAATGGCTGAGAATTAGAGGACAATGAACATAGGGTTGTGATCGCCATTAGATTTTCTACGTAGATCTATGTTCAATTTGATGTTTAGCTTAGAAAATTTTGGATGTTCAAAATTTATTCAAACTGTTCTTCATTGTCTTGAATCGAGTGGTAACTCAATCGGGTGGCAATCCGATCGGGTGACCACCCGATCCAATGCATGATTACTTGTTAAAATTTTCTAAGTATTTGATGCCTTGAAATCTGTGCATTAACTGTTTGATTTGATGCCTTGGAATTTGTGTCCTAAAATGTTGCTTTGGATAGTTTGGTAACCCGATCGGGTGACCATCCGATCCATAGCACTTGTTGTTTGATAAATATTCCAAGTGTTTGTCTCATTTTGTGTGCCATTACTGTTCAACAAAGTGATTAGGAAAGTTTGGCAACCCGATCGGGTGGCAATCCGATCGGGTGGCAATCCGTTCCAAAGCACTCATTCATTTAAAGATCATCACATGCCAAGGATCGATTGGAAATCCGATCGGACAGCCATCCGATCCTCATCACTAAACGACAAAAAAAATTTCAATTGTTCAAAATTTGTCATGGAACGAGTGACCAATCGATCAGGTGGCAATCCGATCGAGTGGTCATCTGATCCATGGCATCTACTCTCGGAGAGTTGACTAGTCAAAGGTGATTATTGCTTGTCACATGAATCGTGTGGCAACTCGATCGGGTGGCAATCCGATCGAGTGGTCATCCTATTCATATGCTCTTGACTTAGTCAAACATTCTTCATTGCACAAGATGGCAATCCGATCGGGTGGCAATCCGATCGGACAGCCATCCGATCCTCAGTACTATGCATAGAGGGAATTCCAGAGTTAGACAAATTTTGAAATTTTCAAAATTTTCATTTCTTGTCACTTTATGTCTCGAATCTCATGCAAATGTTAACATCGTATATTCTTGTAGGGAAAGGCTTTAGATTGGGATAAGTCACATAATATCTATTGTCTGCTAGATGCACATTATACAGACAAGACTTTGTTTGAAATTATAGCAAAGTTTTTGAGAGAAAGCAAGATTGCTGTCACACCCCGACCACGTGTAACATACAAAACGTGGCGGAAACGTCGGGGAGTGTTGTAACGGAATTAATGTTTCATAACCATGGATACAAAAAGTGTTTCGTTTTATTAAACATTGAATATTTACATCGTCTGGAAATCTAAATACACAATTTAAACATAGTCTATCATTGTTATTGAGTCACTAAAGCCTCGTCCAGTCCTATGTGAGCATGCATCTTATCAATCGATATCATTCAACAATACCTGAAACATATGTGAAAACGAGGTCAGCAAAGAAATGCTGGCGAATACATAGGTTTTGTAGGAGTGTTGAAATCATGGCTAGTTTAGATGTTTCAATACTTTATAAAAACCTTGTTTTGAAAAGAGTATAACATTGCAACTTAATTAACCAACTCAAATCAAGCGGGTTACAGTTTATAAAACCTCGTAGCCATGACTCGTAACCCAAAAACATTTGTTTTAGTAAAGCAAATTGTGAAACATCTCAAAATAAATCGTTAATGAAACTCGTTAATAAATCTCGTTAAAAACTCGTATAGTTTATATCATATCAAAAATCTCGTTTGTGTGACATCGTTTGAAAATTGTTTACCCAAGTTAACTAAATAACGCCACGGCATGTAATATGATGAAATCTTTTATATATAGGAAGTACCAGCGGCGTATCCACCATGCTTTCATCACATTACACCCGTCCCGTTATCTAAACACTTAACCAAAAACCAATCGTATAACGCTTTGAAGCCAATCGTTTAACTAAATCGTTTAACTCATTAATACATCGTGTGAAAACCAATCGTTTAACCAAATCGTATAATTCATTTTAGGTCGTGAAACTACTTATGTGATTGTCTCGCTAATAACATTCAAACCTTCGTGACTCATCCCTCGTCGCTTCTCGTTTTCGCATTAACAAACCCTTACCAAAGGGTAAGTTAACAATTACAGATTCAGTCGCTACCCACCACCCCCACACATAACCACGGGTGCAGTATGATAACGGGATTTGTCAGATCCTATGGTACCATAACCTAATACTGGTCGGCTTGATCATTGCTAATGAATGTCATTTGTTATGTAACCCAACCAACAAGTTCGTTCCCATTATCGAAATCGTTATTAGTTTTGTATAAATCGTCTTAATCGTTTTTGAAACCATCGTTATAACATCGAAAACAATTAGCACATATGAGTCACCCCAAAACAATTGAAAGCAGTAAAATAGGGGAATAATGTACTCGCCTGAGAATGCTTAGAGGTCTTGAACAACAACCAAACAAAGCTAGAGGGAGCACGGAATCAGTCGGCAATCTAAAACTATATAAATAAACCGGACTTAAATCGGGAGATCGGATAGGATGAGGCTTGGTAAACCAAATGAGTATTGGAACTCATATGATATGGTTTAACAAGGCCTACATACTACATGAAACCTAACCTAAGTGCTTTCGACCCATCGCGACCCATTAAGGTAGCTTATGCTACTTTAACGCGTCGTGCGCGTGAAACGCGTTCGGACCGTCTAACTAGTCCTATGACAAGTGTTATATGCCTAAACATGTTACATAATCAGTTATGTGACAAAAGTTTAGGTTACATATGCTTAATTACCAATTATACATGAAAAGGGTATTCTGGTAATTTACCTAAGGCATATAAACTACCTATCATACAACTACTTAAACGAAGCGACCATAAGGTATAACCTCGGAAGGTTATTCCCTACCTACTATGGTCACCTAATGTATTTGGTCGGATCCTAATGATCGACCAAATGGGTCGGGTTCGAAGGTATAAGCGATTTATTAGATCGCTTACCCTACGACCCTAGACAACGTGGTAATCAGTAGGCATAGTCCCAAGGGACTATAACCAACGTGATTACACTCACATTGCGAAGTTCAAACGAACTTCACATTGACCATAAACTGGTCAACGCAGAAAGTCAAACAAAGTTTGACTTTCAGACTCGAAAAGACTCGAAAAGCAATAAAAGAACGAAAGAATACTTACGAAGGGTCCCCGAATGCTAATCCCGATCCAAGTAGCTCAGGTATGAAACAATGGTTTCAACTTAGAGCTCCTCAAATCAGAATTCTTGTGAGTTTAGAAGTGAAGTGGGTTGGGTATTTATAGTATTCGGAGAACCGTTAAGATCGTTTCTTGGAAAAGGGGGCACGATCAAAGCCGTACACTTGTCGGAACCTTATGGTAGCTCATTTGCCACTCACCATAGGAAATTGACACTTGGAATTGGGATTGGGGGTGCAAAACAGCTGCAAACAGGCTGTTAAACATTGAATCTGGTCTGCAGAGGCTGAGGCGGCCCGCTTCAGGATACACCAAAACTAATGCGGGCCGCATGGGGCTTCTGATCAGAAAATAAGTTTCAAAAATGACAGTTTCAGCCCCTGCACGTGTTTAAGGCCATTTCCGACACTTCTAAGGCTCGTAAAGCCAACTTTAAGGCCCTAAAATGATGCCTAAACATTGTGGACATGAAACATGCTCAAAAATATCTCAGATGTCTGTTCGTTTGGTCGTACAAATGCGATGTTCGCTTAATTACGACGGAATGCGCATAAGTGCGAGAAACGATCCAAATGACGCAACGAATGGATTTTTCTTAATCCAAACACTAAATCATAATATAGTCATGCATACATAAATTTTTGGATGTCCGGATGTATTCAGAACGTAAGTTATGCGCAAAAGTGCAAACTTGTGCGCTTTTTGACACTTTTAGTCCCTGAATGACCCAAAAGTATATTTTAGCACACCGAACCCCTCAAAGCCAATTTCTAAGCTATGTAAAGGATATTTAAGGTGTGTTTAACTTATGGTCATGTTCCGGAATGTCTGTTACAGTTCAAATTGGCATACTTTCGCAGTTTGTCATATTTAGTCCCTGTAGACGAATTAACTTGATTTTGGCATACCAAACCTTCCAAATCTTATTTCTAAGTTATGTAAAGGTTATTTAAGGTATGTTTAGCCTATTTCACTATTCCGGAGTGTTCGTTGCATTAAACTGGTTATATTTACGCATCGGTGCGCGTATAACCTTCCAGAAAGCGATTTAGAGTTTGAAATCGAACAAGAGTTGATATGTGTAAATGATACACATATTTTTACAAATCCCAAGTATGAAATACAATATTTCATTGGTTTGGCATTTGTTTGATGGCCGTGGAGGCACAGGTGTTACAGTCTCCCCTATTTTAGGAAATTTCGTCCCGAAATTTATTTAGAGGAAACTTATGAGAGCTTGAAAACATGAAGTTGAAAAGATTGAACAACATTGGTTAGGGTTCTGAACTTCTAGTAATCTTTAATAACATCATGATTGCAATGTAAGACGGATACCTATATACAAGTATATGAAGCGTCATTGGTGCGTCCACCGTACCTCCATTACATCGTTCTCATTTCGTTATTTTTGTCACTATCGGTTCTTACACATAATAAATCTTACTGTGGTTACCGTGCACTGAATCTCACAATTATGTACGCGTCCATAATTAGACAATTCCTTGCACAGTTCACACAGTCTATTTTATAATATGTAGGGTAAAACCAAATGAACAATCCTGTGATGAGTGTGACTAGACCGCCATAGAGTCCTTTTGACTAAATCAATAAATGATCTAAATAGACTATCAAGGAGTCTGTCCAGCTACATCACTAGATGTCGTCCTTTAACCAAATTGTGAATCAATCTTTTTTGACTAGACCACCAAAGGGTCTCGTATGAATCAAGGAGTGGTACTATATAATCCAAGGGTCTTAACTATTACATAGAAGCCCATTAAGGATTTAAGGTAGTACCTTTTGAATATCCTACTATGAATCCCTTATATATAGATATAAAAGATTCTATGAGGATTTTGAAAATCGGATCACACAAAAACATAAAGGAGAACACATAACACGTAATCACATAATCGCATAATTGCATAATTGTTTAATTTGACCTTTAAATTTGTTATCTTTGGACACGGGTATTTCAAGCATACAAGGAATCAAATCCTTAATTGTAGCAGTTTGGATGGATCCACATGAATACCCTGCTTGTTGACTACATGACCCAAAAACTGAACTTCTTTAAGCCAAAATTTCCTCTTGGAGGATTTAGCGAAAAGTTTGTTCCTTCTTTAGGGGTTCCAATGTCAACGAAGGTGTTGATCGTGATCGGCTCGGGACATGAATAGATCAAGATGTCATCAATAACAACAATGACGAACTGATCCAAATAAGACTTACAGACTCTATTTATTAAGTCCATGTAGATGGCTGGAGCATTTGTCAATCCTTAAAGGCATGACTGTAAACTCGTAATGGCCATACTTCGTGCAGAAAGCCGTTTTGGGAATATCTTCTTCGAGAATACAAAGTTGATGATACCCAAAACGCAAATCGATCTTGGAAAAGCATGAAACGCTATGCAGTTGATCGGAGAAATCGTTGATTTAAGGTAGGGGATATCGATTCTTGATGGTAAGCTTACTAGGCTTACGTTAATCGATATACATTCGAAAAGATTCATTTTTCTTTTCACAAAGAGGACAGGAGTTTCTCCAAGGTGAAAAGTTCGGACGGAAGAATCCTCTATCAGACAACTCTTGAGGCTGTTTTGATAATTATTGCATCTCGAACGGTGCAAGACGATAAGATACTTTAGATTTAAAAGAAACAAGTGTTTGAGGTTCTTAGGGAGATCACAAGTGATCATAAAAATGACAAAACCACACGAGTAGTTTTGTCTTTGTGTTGACATCATAAGGTTGGATCAAACATTCATACAATTGCATTAGTTAAAAAAATAAAACCACAAATTTTTATTTATATAACAACCGCATTGTCTTTAAATGTTACAAGATAACAACCAGAGGAAATACAAAATGCTAATTGTTCACTCCTTCATCATTGAGTGCCTCATTGATGTTAAACACTCGACCACGTGCTGGATTCACATTGACGTTGACGTTCGCATTTGGGTTTGCGTTAGCATTTGCATTCACCAGTCTCGGACAGTTGTGGCGGAAGTGACCAATCTCTCCGCAGTTGAAACATGACCCCAGTGGGAATCTCGCAGCATTCCCTTGAACCGGAGCTTGAACCTAAGCAGCCTGATTTTGTCCCAGACGACAAACATTGGCCAAATGCCCAAGTCTACCACACGTTGTGCATTTCTTGCAATCTTGTTGTGCAACGTGATGACCGTTGCAACAGGCACAATGTGGTGCGGTACCAGCATATGCCTTCTTTGCAGATGGCTGTGCCGGTGGGTTTTGCAAGTTCTGAGCAGTCTGTGCTGTAACAACAAAATTTTGGGCACCCTTCCGCTTCTTTGATTTCTTCGAAGTCTCACCTTCCTTACCCTTCTTGTTTTGACCTTTCTTGCTATCCTCCTTGTCAGACCCCTGCTTCTTACCCTTGTCACCCTTTCTGTGTAACTTATTCTTCCGAATCTGCGACTCAGTCAATGTCGCAGCTAACTCGATCGCCTGACGGAGTGTGATAGGGCTACTACCAGTAAGGATGTCTTGTACCGAGTTAGGTAGGCCGTCAATGTTCCTTTCGATAGCCTTGTCGAGTGGGGTAACCATTGTCGGGCAAAGCAGACTCAACTCCTCAAACCTATCAGTATACGCCCTGTGCTCACCACTATCTTGCTTCAACTCATCAAATTCCTTCTCCAAAGCTCGCTGCTCATGACGAGGACAGAATTCCCTCATCATAAGGGCCCTAAGTTCAGCCCACGTCTGTGCTAGAGCAACTTCTGCACCACGATCCCTCATAACCCCGTTCCACCATGTGAGAGCCCTCTTCTGAAACACACTCGAAGAAAACTCGACCCTGCGATTGTCAGGACACTGCACGTGGCGGAAAGTATTCTCAATGCTCTCGAACCATTGAAGAAGCCCAGTCGCTCCTTCAGAACCACTAAACTTGAGTGGTTTAGCCTGGTTAAAATCCTTGTATTTACACTGTGCGTTATTGTTGTTGTTATTATTGCCGTTGTTGTATATCTTGTGGACTTGGGTTACAACCCCGGGAAGCACAGCAGCCACCTGCTGAGAGATCAGGGCTGCGAGTTCTTCAATAGTAAAAGTCCGAGCATCGGTTCGAGCATCGCGTCGAGGAGGCATTGTCTAAAAGAGGAAACATGAAATGAAACGAGTGAGAGAATTAGATGAAAAGAATGAGATGAACAAATCTGATGAAAGCAACGATAGTGGTCATTTGTTTGTTACTACAAAGCAACAAACGACCCCGGTGATAAATCAAAGTAAATAGGTCAAAAATAATGTATCGCGAAGACATGCTCGCCTATAAGTGAACACTCATCCCAAGAATTCCCAGGTAAGCACAACTGGTCTTGCGTCTGATGAGATATATACGAAGTGCTTGCCTAGACAGAAAACCCAGAATACAGGCATTCACCCTTCCAGTTTGCACGTGTTCACATTATTTAAGACTCAAAACTTTGGCAAGAGTTTGAAAATTCAAAAGGGGTTCAAAACCTTATAACTGAGGGTTCAAAACCTTGTAATCAATCATCCTAGAATAGATGATTAGTTTTCAAAGCGGTTTTGAAATTTATGTTCTTGTTGTGGTCGTCGCCTAAGGATAGGTGACGGTATTGTTTTATGACTAAACGCAAGTAAACTCGCGTTAGGGTCCTAAGAAGGTTATAGACTAGGTCAAAGCATTACTAATAACCTAATTCCCTATAACCATTGGCTCTGATACCATCTTTTCTGTCACACCCCGACCACGTGTAACAGACAAAACGTGGCGGAAACGTCGGGGAGTGTTGTAACAGAATTAATGTTTCATAACCATGGATACAAAAAGTGTTTCGTTTTATTAAACATTGAATATTTACATCGTCTGGAAATCTAAATACACAATTTAAACATAGTCTATCATTGTTATTGAGTCACTAAAGCCTCGTCCAGTCCTATGTGAGCATGCATCTTATCAATCGATATCATTCAACAATACCTGAAACATATGTGAAAACGAGGTCAGCAAAGAAATGCTGGCGAATACATAGGTTTTGTAGGAGTGTTGAAATCATGGCTAGTTTAGATGTTGCAATACTTTATAAAAACCTTGTTTTGAAAAGAGTATAACATTGCAACTTAATTAACCAACTCAAATCAAGCGGGTTACAGTTTATAAAACCTCGTAGCCATGACTCGTAACCCAAAAACATTTGTTTTAGTAAAGCAAATTGTGAAACATCTCAAAATAAATCGTTAATGAAACTCGTTAATAAATCTCGTTAAAAACTCGTATAGTTTATATCATATCAAAAATCTCGTTTGTGTGACATCGTTTGAAAATTGTTTACCCAAGTGAACTAAATAACGCCACGGCATGTAATATGATGAAATCTTTTATATATAGGAAGTACCAGCGGCGTATCCACCATGCTTTCATCACATTACACCCGTCCCGTTATCTAAACACTTAACCAAAAACCAATCGTATAACGCTTTGAAGCCAATCGTTTAACTAAATCGTTTAACTCATTAATACATCGCGTGAAAACCAATCGTTTAACCAAATCGTATAATTCATTTTAGGTCATGAAACTACTTATGTGATTGTCTCGCTAATAACATTCAAACCTTCGTGACTCATCCCTCGTCGCTTCTCGTTTTCGCATTAACAAACCCTTACCAAAGGGTAAGTTAACAATTACAGATTCAGTCGCTACCCACCACCCCCACACATAACCACGGGTGCAGTATGATAACGGGATTTGTCAGATCCTATGGTACCATAACCTAATACTGGTCGGCTTGATCATTGCTAATGAATGTCATTTGTTATGTAACCCAACCAACAAGTTCGTTCCCATTATCGAAATCGTTATTAGTTTTGTATAAATCGTATTAATCGTTTTTGAAACCATCGTTATAACATCGAAAACATTTAGCACATATGTGTCACCCCAAAACAATTGAAAGCAGTAAAATAGGGGAATAATGTACTCGCCTGAGAATGCTTAGAGGTCTTGAACAACAACCAAACAAAGCTAGAGGGAGCACGGAATCAGTCGGCAATCTAAAACTATATAAATAAACCGGACTTAAATCGGGAGATCGGATAGGATGAGGCTTGGTAAACCAAATGAGTATTGGAACTCATATGATATGGTTTAACAAGGCCTACATACTACATGAAACCTAACCTAAGTGCTTTCGACCCATCGCGATCCATTAAGGTAGCTTATGCTACTTTAACGCGTCGTGCGCGTGAAACGCGTTCGGACCGTCTAACTAGTCCTATGACAAGTGTTATATGCCTAAACATGTTACATAATCATTTATGTGACAAAAGTTTAGGTTACATATGCTTAATTACCAATTATACATGAAAAGGGTATTCTGGTAATTTACCTAAGGCATATAAACTACCTATCATACAACTACTTAAACGAAGCGACCATAAGGTATAACCTCGGAAGGTTATTCCCTACCTACTATGGTCACCTAATGTATTTGGTCGGATCCTAATGATCGACCAAATGGGTCGGGTTCGAAGGTATAAGCGATTTATTAGATCGCTTACCCTACGACCCTAGACAACGTGGTAATCAGTAGGCATAGTCCCAAGGGACTATAACCAACGTGATTACACTCACGTTGCGAAGTTCAAACGAACTTCGCATTGACCATAAACTGGTCAACGCAGAAAGTCAAACAAAGTTTGACTTTCAGACTCGAAAAGACTCGAAAAGCAATAAAAGAACGAAAGAATACTTACGAAGGGTCCCCGAATGCTAATCCCGATCCAAGTAGCTCAGGTATGAAACAATGGTTTCAACTTAGAGCTCCTCAAATCAGAATTCTTGTGAGTTTAGAAGTGAAGTGGGTTGGGTATTTATAGTATTCGGAGAACCGTTAAGATCGTTTCTTGGAAAAGGGGGCACGATCAAAGCCGTACACTTGTCGGAACCTTATGGTAGCTCATTTGCCACTCACCATAGGAAATTGACACTTGGAATTGGGATTGGGGGTGCAAAACAGCTGCAAACAGGCTGTTAAACATTGAATCTGGTCTGCAGAGGCTGAGGCGGCCCGCTTCAGGATACACCAAAACTAATGCGGGCCGCATGGGGCTTCTGATCAGAAAATAAGTTTCAAAAATGACAGTTTCAGCCCCTGCACGTGTTTAAGGCCATTTCCGACACTTCTAAGGCTCGTAAAGCCAACTTTAAGGCCCTAAAATGATTCCTAAACATTGTGGAGATGAAACATGCTCAAAAATATCTCAGATGTCGGTTCGTTTGGTCGTACGAACGCGATGTTCGCTTAATTACGACGGAATGCGCATAAGTGCGAGAAACGATTCAAATGACGCAACGAATGGATTTTTCTTAAGCCAAACACTAAAGCATAATATAGTCATGCTTACATAAATTTTTAGATGTCCGGATGTATTCAGAACGTAAGTTATGCGCAAAAGTGCAAACTTGTGCGCTTTTTGACACTTTTAGTCCCTGAATGACCCAAAAGTATATTTTAGCACACCGAACCCCTCAAAGCCTATTTCTAAGCTATGTAAAGGATATTTAAGGTGTGTTTAACTTATGGTCATGTTCCGGAATGTCTGTTACAGTTCAAATTGGCATACTTTCGCAGTTTGTCATATTTAGTCCCTGTAGACGAATTAACTTGATTTTGGCATACCAAACCTTCCAAATCTTATTTCTAAGTTATGTAAAGGTTATTTAAGGTATGTTTAGCCTATTTCACTATTCCGGAGTGTTCGTTAAATTAAACTGGTTATATTTACGCATCGGTGCGCGTATAACCTTCTAGAAAGCGATTTAGAGTTTGAAATCGAACAAGAGTTTATATGTGTAAATGATAAACATATTTTTACAAATCCCAAGTATGAAATACAATATTTCATTGGTTTGGCATTTGTTTGATGGCCGCGGAGGCACAGGTGTTACAATTGCTAAGGCATTAACCGACAAGACTATAGTTTATGAATCTCATGTGAGACGATTTTGGAGTTCAGCGAGATATGAGGAGAAAGAAAAGATGATTTATTCTGCAGTGAGAAAGAAGGAAGAGAATGGAGAGGATGTTGATTTAGAGATTAAGTTTAATGTTGGTGATCTGAGACATGTGTTAGAGTTAAGTGATTCTGACAACGATCCTACCATTATTCCTGAACTTCTTTGCAAAGGTTTATGGTGCAGGATGGGCTTTACAGGGCACTTAAATGGGAAAATGGGAAAAACAATGTTCAGTAAGCCTTACAAGTTCATGATCCACTGCGTAGTACAGGCGTTATCTCACAGGAAAGGAGCATACGACGAAACATCTGATTACATCATGAACATAATCACCTGTCTGGTGCTGAACAGACCATACAACGTATCAAAGGTGATATTTGACTACTTGGTAGAGAATGTAGGAGCTGGAAGTACAAAATACATCATGTATCCAAGGTTCATACAAATGATGATTGAGGATCAATTCAATGATATTCAAAAGAATGATGATGATGTTTTAGGTCTAAGGAACATGACGGCAGATACTATTAGCAGATTGGCTAAAGGACCTGAACCAAGAGTTAGAAGAATGATATGCAGAATTAACAATCCAGCGTATGTTGCTCCAGAAAACGATGCGTGGAGACATGCAAATAGTGATTCTGAAAATGAAAATGAAAAGATGAATGAAATGATTGAGAAGAAAACTCGATGGTGGTTTGTAAAAGATGGCAAAAGAAAGAGAACTCCGAAGACATCCCCTGTTGTACCTATTCCTAAGGAGCCTACTCCGAAGAAGTTAGAACTTTAATTGTTACTTTTTACTAATAAATGCTTCAATGTATGTCTTGCAGGGTCTTCAAAGGAATCACAATCAAGATTGATAAATGAGCCTGTGGTGGATCCAGCTGATATATCACAACAAGGCATTGATTTGACAAAGACAACATTTGAACAGTATATAAAGCTTACTGAAGATATAACTCAGAAAGAACAAAGTGCGAGTGTTCAAGTTGAAGGTGATAAAGAAAAGACAGCTGAGGATGTTGTTCATGAAGAGTCTGATGATGCTGATGATGAGTCTACTGAGACAGAGACATAGCTTTATTTGACAACACTTGGTCGTGGAAAAGCTCAGTTGAAAAAGAAACCCACAAAGAAGAAGAAAGGATCTAACGAAGAAGATTTGACTTACACTCCATCAGTTGAAGAAACAAAGAAGCTAAGAGCAAAGCGTAAGGCAGTTCAGACATGAGTTATTCCTAGAAACGTTAGAGCAAGGAAAGGTGGTGCTACATCGCCTAAAGATCAAGGTGGAAAGAGTGAGAAGCATGTTACAACTTCAAAGGTTCATGAAGCTGAAAAGGTTCAAAGTGTTGAAGTTCCAAAAGAACCAGAAGTTCAAAGAGTTGAAGTGCCGGAGTTGAAGTTCAAAAGAAAACAGGTGTTGATGATTATGTTGAGGTTACAGAAGTAAGGGTATCTACTCTACCACCTCCACCACCACCAGAAAATGTTGATATTCCTGAATCTTCAATGCCAAAGAATACAGTTCCTCAGGATTTGTTTGAAGAACTTCCACATGCTAGTGGGGTATATAAAGATGATCTTGGTCTTGGTGATGATTTTGATCTGTTCAATAATGCAGCGGTCAAAGCTTTAGAAAAGAAAGTAAGTGAACTAGAGAAAGAAAAGGCTAAAGCTGAAGCTGAGCATGAAGGGTTAAAGAAGAAACTTGAAGAATTAATGAAAGAGAATGAGGAAATCAAGACCGTTATGATCAATCAAGCGAAGAAGATAAAGACAATGGAAGGTGATGTTGAAGATAATGGAAAGCTCTTTGAAGCTATGCAACAAGAGATTTATGATATGAATGTGAAGCTGGTGAAGATGAATGATATAAACAAGTCACAAACTCAACTGATTAGTGAACTACATGAAGCATCGGCGAATGAGTTCAAAGTGATGAAGTTGGAGATGGAAGCAATGAAGGCTGATAAAGTTATGAAGGATGAACAACTCAACATGTTATACACTGTTATGGAAAGTCATCTGAACATTAATGTTCATGTTGTCTTCAACAACATTGAAGTCAAAAGAGCCAAAGAACGTAGAGTTGAGAGAGTAAGACGATTGGCTGAAGAAGCAACTCAAAGAAAGAAAAGTGTTATCGAAGAGACTCAAGAAGCAGGTGATTCTTCGAGTCAAGCAGACGTAGAAATGGTTGATGCTGAAGCTGATCAAGCTCAGGGGTTTGTGCTTGTTGGTGAGTCTTCTACTATGTCTTACAGTATTGATGACATTATTCACCGAGTGTATGTCATTCAAAAGAAAAAGAAGGCGAAAGAAGTGTTATTGTTGAAATGGAAAGATGAAGAAGTAGTAGAGGAAGAAGAAGATAAAGAAGAAAAAATTGATGATAAATTGTTTAATTACATCAACAACTATCCAGAAGGTAATAATGATGATGATGATCAGGGGTCGTCTGGATTGTTGATTGTGAATCCGTCTGTGCAACAAAAGATTGAAGATTTTCTGAACGATGAGATTAATGAACAGGTGGAGGATCAACATCAAGAATCATCATCTTCAGGAAAACAACACATCAACCAACTATCATTTATTTACATGCTCAGTATGAGGGGGAGCTAGAGGTACCTAGGTCTAGGGCAGAGATATTGGAGGATTTGGCTTAGATGATGGGAAATTTAAGTTTGATATAGAAGATGAAATACCTCCATCACCTGAGAGAGAATATGAGTTTAAATATGCTCAGGAAGCAGATAAGTACAATGAAGTTTTAGTTGAAGAGGCATTTGATTCGTCTGATGAAGAAATAGATTTTCATTACTCTGGTGTTGATGAAACGTTTCCTTCATTGGCTGAAATGTTTAAAGATCAAAACGAAGACGAAATCAGGAGAAAGATTGTTGAGAAGATAACAACAGAAGGTGTACCGAAAACTATAGCAAGAGAAAATCTTGTTGAGGAGAGGAAGAAGTGGTTTAAAGTTATGCCAAAGGAAAGGAAGTTTATAAGGCCACTACAGTACTTTATGCATGATGCAAAAATCTCATGGGGAGATATACTATCTTGGGGTTATTAGGAAGACTTACAAGTGTATGCCATTAGACGGGAGCAATGGGTACAGTATTTCGAGTTTCTGTCAGATATAAAGACCCTCCCGTGGTGAGATGTTGATGAATTGGTACAAACAAAGAACATCAAGCAGTTTTATAATGGCTTGGATGTAAAACAACATGACCAACACTTGTGGAGTTATGTGAAGCAGCAAGCAAAGGAACGATATCCTGATTGGAAGCCTCAATACCCAAAGCAAATTGTCACTATCCTGGAGAATGGAGAGAAAGATATTACTTTGGATATCAAGACGCCAAGGTGTTTAAAGAACATGCCTCTAAGAGCTATGGAACAAGATTTTCATGAGGATTTTCAAGGATTGCTTTATAATCAGAACATGTTAGTGCATTACGTCTATTGACTTCGTCTTGAATCATGTAATAGGATAGGTTAGGTTTATCAGTGTTCGAGTTGCAAGAAACTGTTATTAGAAAGTTTAGAAGGCTGTTAGCTTGAACATGCATGATAGCTTGAACATGCATGGTAGCTTAAACAGGCCTAGTAGCTTGAACAGGCTTGGTAGCTTGAACAGGCCTGGTAGCTTGAACATGCCTGGTCATTTCAAGCTAACTAGACACACTATAAATAGGGCACTTGTTGATTCATTTGGAGACGCTTCAGGATTTGTAACGAAGTGCTGCCGAAATCTGTTCAGGTTGTAATTAGTGTTATAATCAATCAAAGTGACAGATTTATTAGTATCAAGTTGTTTCCACGTCCGTTTCACTGATTCCGCCTTTGAATCGGATTATAAAACTCTTCTGATTGACTCGTTTGGGTCCAACACCGATCCTACAAGTGGTATCAGAGCTCAGGAAGAAGAGTTTAGCTTGATATCATCTATTTTCTGACTTCTACACCTTCTTTCTTCAATTGAATGAGATTTCACGGTCCAAATTGGTTCAAATTTTCACAGTGCACTCGGAATTGGACATAGACAAACCCTTGAAAGTTTTATGGTCAAATTCGGACTAAAAATGACAAAAACTTGCCTGTTAGCTTGAAAATATAGTTGTGTTCGCTTCAAACAGCCTGTTAGCTTGAAAGTGTCAAGACATGTTAGCTTGAAACCGTCTGACAGCTTGAAACCGTCTGACCGCTTGAAACTGTCTGACCGCTTGAAAA
Source organism: Helianthus tuberosus (assembly GCA_030545235.1). Classification (NCBI taxonomy): domain Eukaryota; kingdom Viridiplantae; phylum Streptophyta; class Magnoliopsida; order Asterales; family Asteraceae; genus Helianthus; species Helianthus tuberosus. The sequence goes on from CM060381.1 coordinate 140,439,479, forward strand.
CATCTGATCGCTTGAAGCGATTTCTCGCTTGAAGTATCAATTCGCTTGAAAGTGGAAATTTCGAGTCAAGATCATTTCACGTCAACTGTGTGTTAGTCTGTTTCAGAATTTTTGATATTGTTTAAACTGATTGTGCTTGTTTGTTTGTGATTCCAGGTTATTCAAGAATTTCAAATCATGGCTGAAGAATTTTTCAACACGTTCTACAATGCGTTTACATCGGATACGGTAGAATCATCAGAGGCTACACCTAAAGCTATAACTAAGACAATCAAGGATAACATCAAACATGACAACTTTTATGGAACCTTTTCAAAACCTCCGAAGCTGGATAACATTGAAGATTATGTCTGGTGGAAGGAGAGGTTCATCAATTGGGCGAAGGCATATGCACATGAGAGTTGGTTCTGTCTGAAGTTTGGTTATGAGAGCCCAGTAAATGACAAAGGAGACGAAATTCTGATCAAAGATTATTCAGAAGATGACAGAAAGAAATTTTCTTATGAACAGAAGATGATTGCTTTGATTCAGCAATCAGTTTGAGATGATATTTTCTCATTATTAGTTCATGATGGGTCATCAAAGTCTGTGTGGAAAGCTTTGAAAGTAAAAGCTAAGGGGGGTAAACAAATTCAGAAAAACAAAATAGCATTATTGAAAAAAGAATTTGATTTGTTTGACAGTTTAAAGGGAGAGACAGTGAGGAAAATGATTAAAAGGTTTTGCCATTTAAAAATTGAACTTGAAAGATTCAAAATTGTGAAAACAAGAGAAGAGATAATTGACAAAGTAATTGAAGCGTTACCACGAGCTGATCAGCGGTAAACGTTTGTTTTTATCTTGAAAAATGATGCTAAATTTGATACAATTTCTCTTGATGCATTGTTAGAAAAGATTGAGAGTCATGATCTGGAGCTACAAAAGCAAAACAAGATGAGTGGTTCATCTCATCAACAAAATGTTGGCTTGTACTACAAAGGCAGTGTACCTTCGGAGAAAGGTGTTAGTTCACCAAAGACAGCTTTCAGTGGTGAGAAGATGAAAGAACCACAAACAACTTCATCAAGTTACCATTCTGGATATCATTCATCTTCAAAATCAAGTTCTGATGAAGCTGAGGAGATTTTGTGCAACATTGCTCTTAAACTAAAGAATTCTCCTGCAATGAGCATCAATGCAGCTAAGCAGCAAATGAGTTTTCTTGCATCTGTTCTGGAGTCGTATAAAGGTCTAGTGGCTGGTAAAATTGGAAACTCTGAATTAACCAAAGAAGACTACGACCAGATTGATCCGGAAGAGATGGAACTCATTGACATTCGCTGGTGTTTGGCAAGTTGCATTCGCAGAGCTCAGAGATATATGGAGATTACAGGAAAGCAATCTTTGGGTGGTCCGTCAACTAAACTTGGATTTGACAAATCCAAAGTGACGTGCTTCAGATGTAAGCAAAAGGGTCATTTCAAAAGAGAATGTAGAAATTCTGAAGTTGCTGAAGGAAATGAACGTCCTTTCAATGATGATTACTATCGAACGGCAATTTACCATCGAAGCAAAGAAGAGCCGAAATTGATTGAAGATAAAACCAAATCAAGAGCTTGTTTTGTAATTCACGATGATGAAGGTTTTGACTGGAGCTCAATTTGTCCAGAAGAAGATCGTTTGGATAATGTTCGAAAAACAGCTCATGGCAAAGCTATAACAGAGGAAAGAAAGTTTGTTTTTGTTGCTGAAATTAAAGAAGATGTTAAAGAAGAAAAAGGCATTGTTGAAGTCAAAGAGAGAACTCGGGAAGAGATTTTAAAGGAGAAAACTGAGAGAGAAAGATTTATTGTGGGATGCAGGATGCAGAAAATGGAGGGAGAATATGAGAATGCTGTTGCGAACAAACGATGGGATAAAAAGCAAGAATGTTATGTCAACAAACAAGGTGAACCAGTTGTTCTCAGATGTGACATAGTTCATGATGATGTTCTTCTTGTTATTCCTCGATCCGGCGAATATTATTCCATTGTTGCAAAAGACAAGACATATGTGAAAAGGCTGGATAAAATCATCAGGGATGCTATGACAACAAAATGAGGAAGAGGAATGAAGAAAGAATGAAGAAGAATATTGAGAATATGGTTGATGAATTGAAGAAGGACGCTGAGGAAGTCAAAAGTTGAGGATGTGAAGACGTCTGAAGAACAAAAGGTAGTTGAGAAAGAGAAGGTTGTTATTGAAGAACAGCAAGTTGAAGTAGTCAAGAATGAGAATTTGGAAGCTGGTAATGCTGGTGATGAAGTTAGTGTTGAAGAAAAGCAGAATGATGCTGATCAGAAGCAGACAAAGACTGCAACAAACACCGAAGTGCCAATCACTGAGGTAAAATCTGATTCTAACATCTTGACTAAAATTGTTGAACAGTGCAATAAATGCATGGAAACGTGCAGTGCTTGTACTGAAAAAGATGAAAAGATCATAACAAGAGATCTTGATTTCACAAAACTTGAAGAAGTTTTCAAGAACAAGTGCAAAGAAATGTTTGAAAATGAAAAAGTTTTAAAAGAAAATAATGAAACACTTTTAGAAAAATGTAAAAAATTAGAAAAAGAGAATGAAATTTTAAAAGAAGATGTTTCTAAAATGACAGAAGAATGTTCTCAAAAAGAAAATATTTGCCAAGAAATGAAAAAGGAATATGATTCAATAAAATTGGCTTATCACATTACAAAGGAATCATATGAAAAAGTAAAGAGTGAAATGAAACTTGTTCAATCAAGATTGAAATATTGTTCTGAAACATCAAATGAACTAAAACGAATGTATGAAATTAAACAACAAGTTGTGAATTCTTATATTGAAGATGTTGCTAAACTTAAGCGTAAGATTGCTGATTTAGAACAGGATAACAACAAATTAAAAAGTTATCACACGTCGTCATATGTGCTTGAACGTATTTTTAACATAAAACCGGATGGGAAAGATTCTGAGCAAAACACGAAAGGCATTGGTTCAAAGTTTCGTCAAGTTCCACCACCGGAAAAGTTTGTGTTTTATGATGATGAAAAAGTTGAAAAAGCTTTCAATATAGTAGATCAATTGCCAGACAACATTGACATAACCTATTCCAAATCTGATGATTCTCATGATTCAGAGGTGGTAGGTAAAGTCGTTGAAAGTGTGTTGAAAGAAGAGTCGATTGATACAGGTAAATCTGAATCACAGGATGAAGATGAAGGAAATCTTCATGATAGTTATCTGAAAACACAAAATCCGAGAAAAGTTTGAATGATGATTCAAAAGGATTGGTTTATACCATGATTGGATCGGACAAATTGTTCTTAGATGTTGTATTCCCGATTCAGAATGTGATTTCAGAAAAGGTTGATAAAGTTTTCAAAATGGTTGAGATTGAGAAATCTGAGATTTCAAAGTTTGCTGGTAAGAGTCATAGAGGTTCGTATAACAAACCTGGTTACAAGAAGAAAAACATGAAGGCTGGGTTGGGTTATAAGAAGAAACAAAGTTGGAAAAGAAATGAAACTCCAAATTTAAAAGAAAAAATGAGTTTTGTTCAAGGAAATAGTTTAGCAGAAGAAAAAGAACTCAAAATGAGACAGTCTAATGATGAGTTCTTTGCTAAAAAGAAAAAGCAACAACCACAGGTCAAAGATGTGTCCATGAGAACATGTTTCAAATGTGATCAAAAAGGACATCTTGCACGCAAGTGTCCAAATCTGAAATCTGTGGACGTTGACAAAAAGAAGATTGATGCTGAGAGACAAAAATCTGAGAATGTGAGACAAAGGTCAACCAGATTTGACTCAAATCAAACTTGGAGGTATAATACAAACAAGTTTGCTTCGAATCAAAATTGGAAGTCAAACCCGTATAGGTTCGATTCTAGACAGATCTGGAATTCTCACACACCTAGATTTAGAACAACACAAAGTTGGCAAAAATCAGTTGATATGACAAAACCCCAAGAGTTTTGGAAACCAAAAGTTGTTGTTCAAAATCAAAAAGTTCAAAACGAGGCACATTTTTACAAACGTGGGACTCCAAAAGGTCAAACTTGGAGTGTTAAGAAACAAATGACTTCGGTAAAAGATGAGAAAGTTGAAGTAAAAGTTGAAAAGAGTTTTGTGAAAAATGACAAAGAGTTTCCAGCATTGAATGAAAATTATTGTGTCGAAATGCCTAAGGTCAAACAGACCTGGGCTAAATTGTTCAAGTAATCAAGTAGTCTGAATGTGCAGGTGCTCAACAAATCTGAAGATTGTGAGAATGAAAGTTGGAGCAGCCTGGCACAACGAGGAGAGGAGGCTGCTGGATCCTGTGTTGGTTGAAACAGGAAGTTTATTTTCATTCTGTATATAAATAAACAATATTTTAAAACCCTAAAAAAAATTTTAATTTGAAAAACTAAAAATATGTTTGTTTTTTATTTTTGTCAAATATTCAAAAATACAAAAATATGTGTTGATTGAATATGCCGAAACCCTCACGGCGGAACAAACATGATTACTTTCACAAGATTGAAAAACGGTTTTCAAACTGTAAAAGATCAATGGGTTGTAAATCATGGGGGTATATTATATTTTCTGCAAATCAGAGCACTTTTAGCAGAAAATGGATGGCGAGACAAAGCTATCAGTGTTGGTTGTCAAATTTTCTTTAAATTATTTTGCATTTTAGGGGGAGTAGTGTTGTTAGAAAATACAAAAACATTAGAAAATTTGAAAAAGCCAAAAACATGATAAAATTCAAAAATTGAGTTTTTGCGTAAAAAGAGGAAATGATAGTGCATCAGTAGACAGTTACAGTACGCTAAAGAATTGGAAAGTTAAAATGTGTTAAACGATCTCACTGTGGATGTGTCAGTAGATTTTTATACATTTAGTAAACTTTTTCAGGATATAAACCTAAATTCAAACTTGCTTATTTCGTGGGGAACACTACTTGGATATATAGGTAACCCCTGAAATCTTGTTTGAAAGGTCCCTCTTTCTGAGATACTAGGTCTTTATGCTTAGTGATATCTGGGGTATTATCCCGGGACTTCTGATTTTGCGGAAGCAATGGCCTAGTCCCCGGAGAATACTTTCTGCATTGCTTGAAATATAGCGCCGCCCTCAACAAATTGATGAAACAATAAAATTGATAGTCATTGCTGTTGTAATACAAAAGATCCTCTAAAGGGGACACACCGAAAAGTCGAGCCGTCATCTCTCTGCTGAACGGAAGTTCTGACCTGAGCTCTCACGGTTTCGTACTATAATTTATTCCCCTTACAGATATCATCTAGGTATACTCACCTGTAAGACTGAATATTGGGATCTGGATACGGGAGTATATTCAAGAGGTGGGACACATGAATGGGTTTAAGTTCTTAAAACACCTAATTCGTATCCTGAATCAGTTGAAATTTGTATGAAAATATAAGTGGATCAGTATATCGACAATCTAAGTGAATTGTTTAATTCTTAATGTGTAAATAAGCTCAACGGTACTTGTGACTTGTCAGAAACTGATATGATCCTCTGACGCATACTCAAACAAAAATATTGTCTGTAAATATGTTTGTACATATTTCTTTACTGCTTTATATTTTTAGAAAAATACAAAAAGATTTTTGATTCTGCTTTATTTTCGACAACTGATGTCTGAAATGCTGAGTTTCAAAATTTAAGTAAGCTGATTGTGTTTCTGAAAATAAAACAAGTTCATTAATTTGAAACTTGAATTAAAATTAAAAATTCAAAAACAGTTTGTGATATATCCAAGGTCATTAGTTTGGACTTGGATGATTTACTGTGAGGATTTTGGATATTGGACATTGCCAAATCTGTAAAGATTGTTGATAGAGGGAGTGTTTTAGAGAAGATTGAATTGCCGGGTTACGATTCCTGGTAGTTTAAAATGTTGTTACTTATAAATGTATGAGTGATTGCAGATAGTCCAGATTACGATCCCGAGAGCAGAGTCTAAGGGGGAGTCTGAAGACAAGCTTGTAGCAAAGAGGAGCTTGTAGATGGATAGCTAGGTGTCGATCCCAAAGCACGGAAGCTTGACGAAAAGGGGAGCCTGAAGCTGATAGGAGAGAAAGATTGATGGATGCTTATAATGTTATAACTTGAATGAGAAGGCAGAATGATCAAGACTGAAGATGTGTCATACTGAATACTAGATACTGAAGACTTCATCAATATCCGAGGGGGAGTATGTTAGTGCATTACGTCTATTGACTTCGTCTTGAATCATGTAATAGGATAGGTTAGGTTTATCAGTGTCCGAGTTGCAAGAAACTGTTATTAGAAAGTTTAGAAGGCTGTTAGCTTGAACATGCATGATAGCTTGAACATGCATGGTAGCTTGAACAGGCCTGGTAGCTTGAACAGGCCTGGTAGCTTCAACAGGCCTGGTAGCTTGAACATGCCTAGTCATTTCAAGCTAACTAGACACACTATAAATAGGGCACTTGTTGATTCATTTGGAGACGCTTCAGGATTTGTAACGAAGTGCTGCCGAAATCTGTTCAGGTTGTAATTAGTGTTATAATCAATCAAAGTGACAGATTTATTAGTATCAAGCTGTTTCCACGTCGGTTTCACTGATTCCGCCTTTGAATCGGATTATAAAACTCTTCTGATTGACTCGTTTGGGTCTAACAATGATCCTACAGAACACAGCAGAAGCGGTAATCTCTTTATTCGACAAGTCGAAGGGTGAATCGAGAAGGATCTGCATATTGGATCCTATGTGGCTGGTGAATTGCTCTAAGAATGATATAGATTGCTTGTTTTACAACAAGATTGTGTACGAGAAGCCTAACAAAGTCCAAGCAATGCAATATCTGAAGATTGTGGATGTGTGCTTTGCGAAAGACATCAACTCCGGCAGGTATTGGAAGTCTAAGTGGAGACACTTGGAGATTGATGAATTCTTAAAGAAGTACAAGCACGAACAAAGATTCAAGGCTATTGCTTAGAAAGCTGCACATCTTGGAAAGTACAAACTCATGAGACCACCTCCAACAGATCAAACACCGATCGAAAAGGAAGAGAACAAGATTCCTAAGTGGGATAGAAAGCGTGACGGTGATCCAGTGTATAGAAAATGGTGGATTGAAGAAGGAAGTCTTCTGAGGAGAAAAATGTTAGAAGAAAAAGCAGAACAGAGGAGACAGAGGGCCAAGGAACGAAGACGCAAGAGGAAAGAATGAAGACTATGCTGGAAGGAGCTACAGCTACATCCCAGGGGGAGTCTGTTAGTTCATATGTCTGTAGCTTCCGTCAGCATTGAGTCTTATTTTGTACGTTATATGTCTTTTGTGTATATGTATGTAATTGTATGTATGTGTGTATAACGACAACTCAGGGAATGGCGCTTAACTGTACAAGTGAAGTCCAAAGGTTGACAGATGTCATCCGATTGGATGGCCATCCGATCGGATCACCACCCGATCGGACAACACTTAAACCTCCCTGAGTTTGTCTATAAATAGCAAGCTAGGACTTGTCATTTAGAACTTTTGCTCAGCTTGTAAGGAGACTCTGTCAGTCTGATTCTCTAACCGGTGCTATTGTATTTTCACATCAATCTAATAGAAGATCAGACGGATTTAATCGTTGAATACATTGTTGTGATTCTGTGACATAATCAATGGATTCCGCACATTGATCTTGGTCGATTCATCCACGTTCCACACGAACAGATCCTGATCCAAAGGCCTAACAAAAGTTATATGTATTCGTATATCAAAAAAGTTAGATATGTGTAGCTTTATCATTAACATGTGTAACTTTTTACTATTTACATGTATATAAATTTTTATAAATTTTTTCAAAAGTAATTTAAAGATGAATGATGAGTTAATTGAAAAGAGATATATTTAATATTTTACATGTCTTTATTTATATTTCACTAGGTTATAACCCCGTGTATTACATGGGGTTGAATAAATAAATTTTATATACTAAATAATAAAAATAATATATCTTTAAAAACCTCATTTATTGTATAGGTTGAATAAATATAATTTTATATATTAAATAATAAAAAATTATATCTATAAGAACCATATTGTACGGGTTGAATAAATGTAATTTTATATATCAAATAAAAAAGTTATATCTTTAAAACCACATGTATTACACGGGTTGAATAAATGTAATATTGTTTACCAAATAATAAAATAATACATCTTTAAAAAACCTCATTTATAACACGGGTTGAATAAATCTAATTTTATATACCAAATAATAAAAAAATTAAATCTTTAAAAATATGTGCATTCCACGGTTTGAATAAATGAAATTTTATGTACTAAATAATAAAAAATATATCTCTGTTATAAAGAATTATATTTAGATTATCAACTCCTAATATAAATCAACTTGTTCTCCAAGTTTATTCCCCCTATAAATAATCCATGTATTCTATTGTATATGATGCACCATTAATACTAAACATCTTTTCTCTCCCAATTATCTCTTCTCATCTTCTTGCTATTAGGCTTGTTCATAACACGTTATCAGCACGATTGCTTTGGATCACACATCATAAGGTATATCATATTCTCTAAGTATTTTATCATTATTTATCACACTCACACATAATCTATATTGTAATTCATACGATTGTGGGTTGTGTTAGAGTTTTTGATTTTTCAGAAAACACAAAACTAAAACCAAATCATAAACTTTGGTTTTCAAAACACCAACCGAATCTTTGTTTTTAGTATGAACAAGAAAAATATTGAGGGTTCTTATTCATTAACTTGATAATCTAACTTATTTATAATTTGATATAAGACTTATTTATTTTTCATTCGCAAATTTGACACATTAACTTGAATCATGTGGAACCAGAATTTAGTGCTTAGGTGAATCACATGGTTTATTGGTTGGCCACAAAACTCAACGTCTATCTATATTATTGAAACACGCTCTCAATAAATTATGTGATATTTGATTCAATTGCTTCAGTATATTTCTATATTTTTAAATTATAAATTCAAATCTTTTTAGTAAATAAATCAATAATTTAAGCGTTTAAGTAAGAGTTACTTAGTGGTTTATTAGATTGAAGATGAGTACTTTTTAATGTATGGTATGGACGTGCACACCTCAATGCAACGGGAATTAATAAATGTGTTGGCTATTTTTATTGTGTTAAAAAAAGTAATTAGTTATCTAATTACTTATAAACCATAATAGTAACACAAAAATTAGTTATAGAACAACCATAATCAAATCATCACCTTCTCCATTAGTTTAGTTATTTCAGATTATTTTTAAACCTTTTAATTATAATTGAATTATTCTATTTTTCTCATGAAAAACAAAACTTACAAGTCAATACTACACTAGTTTCTCCATTGGATATAGCAAAATTTTCCATATGACAAATTTTATTACAATGTTTTTCCATATGAAAATTCTACAGTTTTAATTTAATTATATGTGTTAGGGATATTATTAATATCATAAATATTTTTTTTAATCTTTTAGTTGATATTAAACACGCATATCGTACATCATGACTCTTTGTATAAGTATAAAATGTTATATATGTTTATATCTTTCTACAAAATATTTTTGTGACAAAAGATATTTTTTCTAAATACCGCTCGATATCCTTTTATGTGTGGAATTTGATCGAAATTTTTATTATTATAATGAAAGACTTATTTGAAAGTAATAAATAATCATATTTTGGGAAGTTGATAAAGATATTTGTTTATGTTTAAACATAGAGTAACAAATATTTGTATATAAGATATATACTTGTGATTGGTTACATACACTATGGTATCTTAACACGTAAACTATATATATATATATATATATATATATTTGTTTATAAATGTTGAAAAAAAATCTCACTTCCTAAAGTTTTACTATAACTCGTTTTTATATGGTGACATGTTATAACGTTATCTTTTCATGTATTAATTGTATTTAGTATGCTATATATTTGTATAGATAGTATTCAATAGAATAATTAAAACCAAAGTTGTGGTTGGTTGTCACTCTCAAGAAAGAGTATACATATGGTTAGATATGACACTCAAATTGTCATACTCCCTAAATCTCATTATCAGTTTGCAGGATGTTATATGATTTTAGACCAGGAAATCACATATGGCTCGGTCATGTATATATATATATATATATATATATATATATATCAGTTTATATTATATGGAAAGAGGGTTGTTTATAATTAAAAACTAGACACAAGATTTCCATTTGTCATACCTAAGATATGCTACTGAAGTAGAAATATTATTAAGAGAGTATGATAGTTTGAAATGATTTCATACTCGTGGGACTGAGTAAAGGATGAAAATTCAGGAAAGTTTTTAGATTCTATCTCATTCTCTGAAGTGAATGTGATTACATATTAATCATTGTAAAGGTAGTGATCATGGACATAATTAAGAAAGTTGTAATATTGAGATCGACCATTTAGAATTGTAAATGGTCATGTTAATAATGAGATGGAAAAGTAGCAAACTAAGGAGTGACAATATAACATGATAGTTGAACTATAAAGTTACAAAACACTCCCTCGTATCTAAAGTTTTGTATTATATACGTGTAAGTAATACATATACGATCATAAACCAGAAGTTTATGGATCATAATTATTTAATTAGTTGGCATGACCGGTTAGACCACACCTAGTCGATGATGTTGTGAAACTTAACGAAGAATCAAAAGATTCTTGCTGACAATTAAACTTGTCATCATTGCTCTCAAGGGAAATTAATGATTCACAAACTAAAGTAGGGTAAGAATCCCTAAATATTCTAGAAGTGATTAAAGGATATGCATATCCCAACATGATACCGTTTAGTGTTTTAAATCGATGCATCGTCTAAATGGTTATCAAATCCACAACCTAAAGTTTGTGTGATTATGGCTTAGCTAATGTGATCACAAGCATATTACTCCGGATTGGCATATTTATTTAGGTTGTAATAGTGAATTGGATTTCCAAGTTATTGATCATCATTGGAATACATGTTTTGTTGAGACGACCGCTAAACTTCTATGATTGGTTGCAAAACCTATGATCATGAGAGTAGAAGTTCATATGTTATGGACATGTTATTTAGATGCAACATTAATTCACATCAAGCCAACAAGTCATCGAACTTTCTCCCAGTATCATTGGTTTTGGTCAGGAACCAAAGATGTCCCATCAAAGATTTTGGTTGTGCGACATATATTGGAATTGATCCACCACGATGCACAAAGATGGGACCTTAAAAAGTGGTTGGGAATATATGATAATGAGTAGAGCCATTGACGAGATATTTAATTACGACTCAATTATTTGATATCCATATCAATGGATTAACATTCCCAACACCAGGGGAAGATAAAAAGAAGTTGGAAAAGAAATGAGTTAGTATGCATTATCATTGATCCTCAAAAACTATAAATTGTGAACCAGAAGTTCAAAGGATAATTCATTTACCAATATTAAAGATTAAATTACCAGATGAGTTCACTGACCGAAATAGAGTGACTAAGTAAGTCACATAATCAACTGCTTAAGCTCCAGTTATATTTGTGTCCCAGAAGGACAACCACATATTTTGTAATGAGTCTATTGCACGCCTGAAGCGTGGCAGACTAGTCGATTCCAATTATAAAATTCCTCGAAAATTGGAGCAAGTAATTAAGATGGTCAAGTCGAGGTTATAGTAGTAAGATTTCATGAAGAAACAGTAGACATGATGGTTCAAGAAGAACCTCAGGTACCTGAAAATATAAAGATCTTGATAAGTTGTATCATGTCTAAGATATGTATGGAATCAAAATAAAAATCGACGTCATTATACTTTAGTATATAATATAGCGCTTGAAATGATGAGGATCAAAATTTAAAATCTGCCTATGAGAAATGATTGGCAAAAAATGGAAAGACGCAATAGAGGCAGAGTTGAATTCTCTATTAAAAATGGAAAGTTTTCGGACCAACACTCTGTACAACTGAAGCTGTAAAACATATTGGATACAAATGGGTCTTTTATGTGAATCATGAATTGAAATCAAATTAAGCGATATAAGACAAAATTGGTGGCACAAAAATATTTGCAAAGACCCATTATTGATGAGGAGGAGACACATTCTCCAGTGGTGGATGCATTGACTTTCCAATATTTTATTAGTCTGGTTATATAAAGAGAGAATTGTTATGCGTCTTATGAATTTTATGATATTGAAAGTTTATATGAAAGTCCCAGAAGGATTTAAATTATCAAAGTCATGTAAAGTAAGTTCTCGAGAACACCATGATTCAAATTTGAATACATTATATATAATTAGAACTCTTGATGAGTAACATAAGGCAGTTGAGTGCCTAAAAGGTTAATTAAAACATCTTAAGGATGTAATTATTGTGCACCAATAAACATACATAGAAAACTTGTACTCGGTGATTATGGTATCTCAATGTACAATGTACAAGCATAGTACAATATGGATTTTATAAATGAAGCAAGTGTTCAAGACATCTATGCATATGATTATTCGGAATAATAAGATGTCTCTTTTAACAGTTTATGTGATGGATCTCCTAAAGAGTGTATGACATATATAATTAGTCAAAGGGGAAAGAAGTATGTGAATGATTGTAAATGTCTAAGGCATTGATTCCAAAACCTCAGCAATGAATCTTTATAAAGTTAAACTAAAGATTTGTATGGACTAAAATAGTAGAGTCGGACGTGATATAATCGACTTACTTACTGATGAGCTTCAAAAGAGAAATAGATATGGTGTAGTTGGTCCATTTATTTTCATTAAAAGAACAATATGAGGTTTACAAGTATTATTATATACGTTGACGATGTCTTTGAATCTCCTAAAGAGATCAAAATGAGCTCAAATATTTTTAACAAAGAATTTGCAAATTAAAGTTGGTATTGCAAATCTATGGCTCAATATGTAGAACATGCATTTGTATTTTTATCCATCAATCATGATACATCTAGAAGATGTTGGACATCTGATACGAACAAAGCTTATGGTGTAAATACATTTAATGATGTCCAAGTAGTTGTTACATAGAGAAACTACTAAAAAGATTTTATGTGGAAAAATCACATCCATTGAGTACTCCAATGGTTGTAAGACCGATTGATGTGGAAAAAGACCCATTTCGACCTCCCAAAGATGGAGAGGAAATCCTTGGTCCAGAAGTACCATATTTAAGTGCAATTGGTGCACTAATGTTTCTTGCTAGCCATACACGACCCGATATATCATTTTCTTTAAATTTATTGGCAAGATATAGTTCATGCCCAACAAAGAGGCATTGGAATGGGGTAAAAAAAATATTTAGATACCTTCAAGGTACAAAATATATTGGTTTGTATTTTACAAATCAATCGAAAACTGGTTTGGTTGGTTTTGCAAATGCAGGGTATTTGTCTGATCCTCACATTGGGTGATCTCAAACTGGGTATTTATTTACAAGTGAAGGTACTGGAATTTCATGGCGTTCGGTAAAGCAGACAATCACAGCCACATCATCTAATCATGCAGAAATATTGGTATTTCTTCGGGAGATGAGGGACTGACAATCTTACATGAAGACAACGCAGCATACATTGCTCAACTTAAGGAATGATACATCAAAGGTGATAGAACAAAACACATTTTGCCAAAGTTCTTTTTCACACATGATCAACAAAAGAATGGAGATATTATTGTCCAACAAATTCGTTCCAGCGAAAATTTGGCAGACTTGTTCACTAAGAAGTTAGTTCATGGGATCGGGATGCGTCTACTCAAGGAGCTTAACTGATCATCATCAGGGGGAGATAATACGCGCTGCACTCTTTTTCCCTTAGTCAAGGTTTTGTCCCATTGGGTTTTCCTTGCAAGGTTTTTAATGAGGCAGCATCGCGTATGAAGTTGATAATCACGGGGAGTGTTATAAAGAATTATATTTAGATTATCAACTCCTAATATAAATCAACTTGTTCTCCAAGTTTATTCCCCCTATAAATAATCCATGTATTCTATTGTATATGATGCACCATTAATACTAAACATCTTTTCTCTCCCAGTTATCTCTTCTCATCTTCTTGCTATTTGGCTTGTTCATAACAATATCCTTAAAAAACCCCGTGTATTGTACGAATTGAATAAATCTAATTTTATATATCAAATAATAAAAAGTTATATCTTAAAAAACCTCATGTATTACATGGGTCGAGTAAATGTAATTTTGTATAGTGAAAATAAAAATAACCCTTTATTTAAAACTCCGTAAATGTATAAATGATAAATAATATTAGTTAATTTTGTTTTAAGTTTCGTAAAATCTATTTGATACCAAACTAAACAAAACGTTCAAATATAATTAATTCAAATAAATAATATTATAAATGAGAAGGAGATTAAACTAAATAACAATTATCCATAAGATATTAAACTAATAATATTTAGTTGGAGGATTATCTATAATATAATATATTAAAATAAATAATATTTAGTATGAGAGTTATCTATAATTAATTAGAAGAGATTAAACTAAAATTATAATTATCTATAAGAGATTGGCTAATATGATGACAAGTGTGCTTAAAGTGGTTTCTTTTATTATATAGTAAAGATAATAAATAATATATTTTATTAGTTTATCTCAATTTTTTTTAGTTCACATGATATTTAGATTTCGCAATATCTAGGCATATACATTAAATTTGATTAAAAATAATAAGAAAACAATCTTATAATAGAGAGTATTTTAGAAAGAGATATTTGTGGATTGGTGGTGATGAGATAAGATACTACTTTATTTTTGCCAAATTTGTGTACCTACCACCTTTTCTCGTTTTCATGTCTGTACATGTTTTTCCTTTGTTGTTTGCTGTATTGTGGACCAAGCATTTTTTTGTCACACATGGTGAAAAACTGACATGGGAAATCTTTTTATCCATATTCCACCAATAATGCTTTCACATCTGGCAACATGCTGATTATCATTTTTATATATTTATGTGACACATATATATCCCTTGTAAATTTTTAAAATTGCAATATGGAATGCATGTGCATGTACATGTCAAAATCGGATATTCGAATTTTCGAATATTCGATCGGATAGTGAATCAGATATCCGAATATCCAATTTTTATTTAATTATTATTTTTTAATATTCAGAACCGGATATTTCAGATAATTTCAGATATTCGAATATAGATTTTCGGATATTCGGATATCCGAAAAAAATAAAAATTAAATTTTCGGATATTTCGAATATCTGAAATATCCGAAAATTTTTAAAATCACTATCCGAATCCGAAAATCCGAAATTTCAATATTTTGGATTCGGATGTCGGATAATTCGGATCAGATTTTCGGATATGGATAAGTTATCATACATGATAAGATGACGTTAACGTTTAACGCAAGAAAAAAAGACGTTCTCAAATAAAAACAAAATGTGTATTAACGAAATGAACAATTTAATAGATGGAATGTGATTTATTTCACATTGGCAGTCATTTTTCTTGTTTTTAACCATTTCTTCAAAGAATGGTAAGAAAGTTTGATTTTTTTACTTTTTGAACGGCCAACAGAATCAATATCAAGCACTCTTGGGGCATCCATTGGACCAAACGGAGTACTCTGAGAGTAACCCGAGTCCACCACCAATTCCGGGGAAAACCCGATAACCCACCCGCCCGTAGGCACGACAGTGAAATTACCAGTAAAACCCGTTTGGCTCAAGGATCGAACCCAGATTTTCCTAGGTCTCCTATCATTGCCCACCAATGTCTCACTCTACACCAAGTGGGAGTTGAACTTGCATCTCTCAAAAGAAATACAAGCCTTCCACCACTTGATCTAGAGATCATTGGCACGAAAGTTTGAATTTTAATCAAAGTTTTTTTCAATTTGACAGAAAATAAAAAAAAGTTACATAAATTGTGGTTGTGTTGTAGTAATGAATAGATGAATAAAAATGTGTATTAATCATACTAGTAGTAAAGCACGTGTGTAAACACGGGTGGTTTTAAGAAATTTTGCATACCCCGTTTTATTAAACAACGAATGACAATACATCACTTACACAAGCCATTTTGTATCAAAATATGAAAAGATTTCTTAACAATAAAAGGATTAGAGTTTCTCAACAATAATCACATGATAAAACACAATTATTACAATGCAACTCGTGGTTGGACCAAGTTGAGGATAAAGAATGTGCAATTAGTCGATACGTTCATTTTTATACCCAGATAGATGTGAAATGAACGTGGTTGGACCAAGCCGGAGAGACAAGTTTTTACCCTTTAAAGTCTCAACGTATTCAACTTCGGCTAGTTCGTTGGTGATGTCAGCTTCATCTATGTTAACAATTGTAACATAAAAGTGTAAACTGAACCGAAAAATATGGGCCTTAGTTGTTCATTACCTCTAGGTCCTGGTGTAGATCGAAGCCATAGGTTCAAATTCTACAGTCCATTTCTAGCTTAAAAATGGACTAAGGCCATCGGCTTCAACATCGCCATCGGCTTTCCTCTTCTGTGAATCGAGCTTTGACTGGTCTTTTTCTACAGCTTGACTCAAAATCGCTTCCTGTTTTTCACCCTTAAGAAGCATAGCTTGAGCTTCTTCCAAAACTGATGCATCCTCTTCAGCAGCATACAAGATCCTCTTTATCGCATCTATAACCTGTAAAAAAGTATAAAAAGTAAAAAACCACTTATATGTATTCGACTTTTTTTGTCAAACTGGTAAACAAAATGGAAGTTGATAGAACTATTACAGGTAAATTTGAGATGGTGTGATGTTGGCACATGATTTTAGCATCTCTCAACTTTGCAAAGTAGAAATCTCGTTCTTGTTTTCCACTGTTAGTTTCAGTTCAGTGATCTGTATGTAACAACGAAGTGTTAACGTCTTTGTTTGTTATTGTGAATTGGATGACAACTTGGAGTTTTGGTACTTGTAATACCTATTGATCGTACGCAGATGTATCTATAGTTGAAGAGGGTTTGGTGTTCTTGACAGAGGGTGCTTCTGATCTTCGAGTATTATGAGTTTTAGGTGCAGCAGTGGTGGCCCGAGTAGGTTGTGATTGTGCAGATTTCTTGGTCGCGTCCTTTCCACCTTTGCAAGCTTCTCTTCGCTCCTGAGGATTGTAACTGCAACGTAAACTTTTAGAAGTTAATTTTCAATGGATGATGCAAATGAATTCATTGCTATGAGGCATATTTATTAATAGCGAGCATAGCGCCAGCTATAGCAAATAGCGTAGCGTAGTGCTCATGCGTCTTCATATAGCTAGTAGCGACAAATAGCGGTAAATAACGAGATTTTTGTAAAATTTTTATCTTCTTTATATTTTTTTCATAAAATATATGTACAAAAAAAACCGTCATAAATCATATCACAGTTGTTAACAAAAATTCTGTTCAGAGTAGTATAACATATGTTTCTTTGGTTTAAATGTATGTTCAAGTGTATTTAAAACGTTGTTTAAGACAAAAGAACCACTGTTTCTCAAAACCATTGTTTGACTCTAGAAGTCAACCAGATCCACTGTCTTCTCATATTTTATCACTGTTTTCCTCTTCAAAACTCTGTTCAACCTAACATGGGTTTCCATCTAACTATTGACCAAAAGTTAAACGGATGTTCAAACCACTGATTGAGTTATTCAAACATCTGTTGAGCCCAACAAAGGTTTCTATCAGACATTTTGAAAAACAAACCCTATCTTTCTTTTTCAAAGGGTTTTGTAAAAACGGAGCTTTGGGTTGTCGAATAAAAATTTGCCACGTCAAAAAAAGGTTTTAAAACGACATAAAAAAAAGCTTTCTGAACGATATAGGTAGAATATGACCACCACTTTGTTAAACGATATAGAAATCAAACCAGTTCTTTATCATCATCCTTATTTTCGATATTAGCAGTTGTGCTGTCACATACTGTAGCCACAACTTTATGGTACGTATCTAATGATTCACAGGTTAATTCTCAGTGTCGAGTTAAGTTTGACGGTCATAATAATGTTGACGATAAAAAAACACATATAATCTACTGTCGATAATGAAATCCAATCGAGAACCATAAAATACGTATTTAGGATAGATTTTGTCTTTCTTTGTTGAATTTGCATCCAAAAACAGCTCACACAGTCTAAGCATAATAGCGCTAAGGTTCACGAACTTGCCCGAACTTGCAGAAGATATTGGATCAACCTATATACAATTGCCAATTATTCAACAATAATTAAATTAAATACAAAATATATATAGACAACTTTTATGAAACAAACTTCTTACCTATATATGAGCCCTTGATGCATTTTTGTTGATCACTTCTGCAACATCATGCCAACATCATTAGCTCCGTCGTCGATCGCCAGTATCATCTTGCCAGTCAACTATGTTGATGGTCAAGTAAAGACTCTCGGGCATCAGCTCAAACTTGCAGTGAACTTCAATCAACCAATCGATCAAAATAGCTTTCATTTTAGCATTGAGATCAGGCTGTGAGTTTGAATTCATGTAGTCCTGTAACCCGCCTTCTTATGAGAGCTTGTAGAACGTGTAAATGTCTTCAACGTATTCAACTTCGGCTAGTTCGTTGTTGATCTCAGCTTCATCTATGTTAACAACTGGAACATAAAAGTGTAAACTGAACCGAAAAATATGGGCCTTAGTTGTTCATTTGCATCATCCATAAAAGTGTAATAGCAACAATAATCATAAATAAGGAGGCAAGAATCAATCACCTTAATTGAAATTGCTTGCTAATCCCACCCTTTTCCTTAATGTCTTCAACAAGTTTGTAAGCCTACAAAATTACACAACTTAGCATAAAAAATTATGAAAGTCTATATCAGATGCATTAATGTAACACGTATATAACAACCTAATAGTAAAGTTACCAACTTAATTTTCTTCGTGTGGCTGTGTGGCTTTTCTGAAATATATGTTTTATTTGGACTCTCTAGTATTTAGAAACACGTGCCTCCGGTCACATGCAGAGCAATGATCTGGTATATAGATTCCATTGGCATTAGCACCTGCACCTGCCTCGATGTAAGCCGAATCTGCAATTTCGATAACTATTTCCAAGATCGAACTCCGAAACCCTAGAAACCTATGTAAAAGCACTAATGAGTGGCTAATTGGTTCATACTAACTTATGTTATTAGCAGCAGCCCAATGACTATTGGTGCAAGATGTGTGTAATTCAATCAACGCTATAATTAATTGTTCCTAATTCAGCCTATAATGGGATCTGTCAAATAAATAACAAATCCGGTGATAATAAGTAAACCAAAACAGTTATAAAACATGATGAATAAGCCTTTTCATCAGCGCTGTCATATTTCTGACATAATGATTCAAGTCCATTACTTTTTTCTACTATTTTCATCTTCATTCATTTCCTTACAACACAAAAGCTTACTGTAGAAGAGTTTAGAGTGATTCTACAGCTTGATGAATCACTCGACTATTTTGTAGTAGAAATTGCTTCACCTCTTTCTCATGAACTACAAAAGCTTGTTCATGTTTATTTGTGCGCAAATCCCAAGTCATTAGCTTGCAGTCATCACCAACAGATCCAAATAGACTATCATTCATCAAGTGCCATGACACATCTTCAACCACACTCCCATGATCCTACACAAACATATTGTATTACTCGTTAGCAATTAGTATAATCAGAAATTAGCAATAGATGTCTCCCTAACGTCCCTCTAACTGATAGCAATATGAGTAGTTTAACCCAAATTTCTCTCATTTATGCTATCAAATTTACAGATTCAGTATCACAAAGCTAACAAACCTCACAGATAACCCTCTAAAAACTAATAGATCACTATTTTCCGCTATATGTGACATGCAAAACATTCTTATTTCTTTCTACCAAACTTACAAACCAGTCAGTAATTTCAACAGTTGGCGTGCAATACAAAACCTCATCATTTTCATGTCCCACAATAACATACATTCAACATCACATTAACAAAAGTATTTCGTGCATTGACCAACATTGTTACATACCAAATCCTTGATAATCCAGTCAGTAATTTCGCTCTCTTTTTTGGTGTTGGCAAGAACTGGAACACCGCACAAAAATTACCTTAATCCCATTTTTAAAAACTCAAAAAAAAAAAACAAAAATGAACACAAATCCAACCTCCTGCCAAAACAATCACATAAGATTTGTCCATGCAACCCATTTTGTTTCACAACAAAATATGTTTTAGTCTTTTAATCATCTAAAATCGAATGAGAATTAAACTTTACCTTCATAAAATGGTTCGTAAATAAAATTATTTGTTCCTGTAGAGAAACTAAAACAGCACACAACAAGTGATTATCGGATCCTATCAATCACAAGGTTCTAAATCATTATTTTTAACAAATTAAACAAAATGATAAGATTGAATTGAAAATTAAAATGACTTACTTATCAGATGTGAAGTATATGAAAATATATCCACTTATTTTCTGTTTGATGAAGTTGCAAATTGAAGTAAACCTTTGCACCAAGTGAGTGCTAGTGCTAGGGTTATGTCAGCCCATGTTCTCCTCAATTTGCATCTCCAAGGTTGTGTGAGATTTAGGATTTTCTGTATGGAAGAGTTCAAAGAGTGTTGCCAGAGTGAGTGAGTGAGTGAGTGAGTGAGTGAGTGAGTGAGTGAGTGAGTGAGTGAGTGAGTGAGTGAGAGAGAGCATATATTATGTTTGAATTTTGAAATTTGAAATGATCTGTTTGAAATCCCCAAATACTTATAGGATATATATGTTTTCAATTTTGAAATTCAAATTCAAATGAAGAGGGAAAACAATTATGTATTATGTATTTTAAATAAATGAAAGTGATGTATTTTAAGTAAATAAAAATGATATTTATGATGTAATAATAGAGTAAGTAAAGCTTAGTTGGCATAGCTCATTGGTTTCCAAGTAAGCTTTTCTTAGGTCAGCTCTAATTCTCCTTTTATAAGGTTATAGATAGGAGCTGAGATGCCAGTTCCCTTACAAGAGCTGACGCATTCAACTATGTATACAATACTAACGGAACTAAAGATTAGAAAAGATTGGTGGAAGCGGTACTGTTCTCTACGACATGAAAAATACGAACGTTCAGAAACGAGAAACTCTTTCGCTAAGTAGTGTTATATATGTAGTTTTCGTATAGAAATTTTTGGGTATATACGTTTTCGACCCCCCCCCCCCCCGGGTCGAAAACGTCAAGCTTCGCCATTGCTAGCTGCCACGCTTTTTGACAATATTTTTTTTTCTTTTTGTTTGTTAAGAAAATCATTTAGGAATGAGATGAACAATTTAATATATGAAATGTAATTTACTTCACATTGGCGGAGTTTCTAATAATTTCTTCATAGGATGGTACGAAAGTTTAAATGTTAATCAAGTTTTTTAATTTGATGGAAACTAGCTTTATCATCTTCACCGTGTTGCGGCGAACTTCTTTTATTATTTAGCATGCGTTTACATATGTTTTGAAATCACTACAAGCGCGTTGCACACTGAACTACTGACAACAATAAAAAAGAAAATGTAGAAAAAAACACTATAGGATAACCAAAAGAAAATCAACCAAAAAAGTTTTATGGTAATGATGTTGTTCGTATAAAACCCGTGGTCAGAGATGAGCAAATGGTACTAGGTACCGGTACTGAATTTACCGAACCGAAAGATCCTAAGTACCAATTCAGTACTGACTTTCGAGGTCTGTTTGGTATGAGGTAATGGAATAGACTGGGGAATAGAATAAATGAAGGAATGGAATGGACAGTGGAATGAATTAGATGAGAAAATTTGAAAAAAATAAAATACAATTTATTAAAATGACAAAAATACCCCTACATCAAAATAACGACATTATCCTCCAACAAGTTAACATCAACAATCCAAAATCATATACATGATTATATCATCATATCATCCCATAAAAATGCATACATTTTTTTTGCATCAACAAGAATCATCCAATTTAATTAATTCTTCATGAGTTACATATTGAACTTTTTCACATAAGTTTGAACTTATTCCATGTTCATGACATTTAAAAGATAAACAATTCTTTCTCCAAATTCATGACAACAATTCTTTTTCCAAAATCATGACATTAGAAAAACATGACAGTAGCCTTGTTCTTTATAAAATCAATATCATCATGTTAACTGCTAGTAGGTTCTAAAGCCTTAATAATCAAGAGCTAATTGCAGCAACAGAGCATACAGCTGCAAAATAATAATCTACCACATCAACAACAAAACCCTGCACATCAATCTTTCTAAAACAATTGCTTATTTCTATACATACGATACATACCAAGACCAATCCTCCTATTCATCTCGACCATTGCATCGTCCACAGCTCCTCCATTGTCTACAACACCGATAGTATCTAAAGAGATACAAGAGATCGTCCACCAACGAGTCTCCGGCGATGGTGAATCACTAGATAGCGATGCCTAAGATCTGGATCAACTTAATAAAGTCGGAACACCATGTTATTTTGTTCCGATATGCAATCGTGCAGTGATAGTATCGCTACGAGTAAAAATACGGCGTCGTGTGGCGTCGGTGGTGGTAATTCCATGTTGCCGCAGGTGCGGCATCTCGGGTGGGGGCGGTGGTCTATACTCACAGAGCTTGAGGCTGCATCGAAACGATTGGCCGAAGAGAATGTGAGGAATAATACTGGTGTGAACTTGTGTAACAACTCACAAAAAAAAACATCCTAAAACACTCCGTAAGTGAAAACTCGAACCCGTATAACTTTACTTTTTATAAAAATCAAAGAAAAACTGAAATTTGTCCTGTCGCGGGCCGCGACCCATTAAGGAGATGTCTCTCGCGAGCCGCGAGAGACTGATGATGATCCGAACATGTTGATTGACACGTGTCAACCACGTGTCAAGCCTAAGGTATGGCACGGAAGCCCTAGCCGTAGCTAGGGTGTCCCTCGCGGGCCGCGAAGGACTTTGCTGAGTGAGTCGTTGGACGCGAGAGCGTCACAAAAAAGCTATAAATAGAGCCAGGTAGGGACTTCTCAACGTTGTTCAAAATCTCTTCTGTTTCTTTGTAATTCTGCTTAGATTATATACCCGAAGTACTAACACTCTGCTACGATAACGGGATAATAACTCGAGCACTGATACAGTACTATATCAGATCGATTAAAACCGATCCGATGGATGTTTAAGTGCTGCCTAAATTTGGCTATGCTTTGTCATTCGTCGTGTGGGTTTCGATCTCGCGATTATCGTAAATGTTGTATTAAGTTACTAACCTAGTTTCGTTTGCATTGTATATTTAATTATGTTTACCAGCTTAACCAGTAGGCAAGCTTTGACCGTTTAAATCTGCAATGTGAGTCATTTTGCTTTTTATCAAACTGTTTACAAAACCCTAAACATTTTCCAGTTATACTTACAGTGATTAAGTCTTTGTAATCTTAAATCACTGCCAGTACGTGGAGTTTTGCATACACTACTTGACAAGCATCACTTTTGGGTGAACGGACCTAAATTGTGATATGATCACAATCATAGGTCTTGTCGAGTGACAACTTGGTCAGATAATTATAAGATATAAGCAAATGTGAAAACTCTTAATATTGTATGTTATAACAATGTGTCTTTTGTATAAATTTAAAGCACTCGCTAGTATTTTTCGCTGATCAAATATTTTAAAAACATGTTTTAGGTGATTTACTGTGAAGAAGGAAAAGTGCCGCGTAGCACTCCAGCTTAAATAAAGAGGCTCAGTAAATAGAAATAAACATGTTTTTCTTTAATTAAAGGATTTCCCCAGTGAAATTCCTTTCTTGTAAATACAGGGTTTGTCCCGCAGTTAATAATAAAATAATTCGGTGTTTTTTTAAAACTCTGATATTATTTTCTGAAAAACGGTCCTGGTGAAATTTCCGCTGCCAATTAAATACCGATATCATGGGTTTCTGTCTCGCGGCATCTGAACCGGGCAAAACAGGTCGGGGGCCGTGACAGAAAAGGTGGTGTCAGAGCCACTGGTTTAAGCAAATTAAGTATTTGAAAAATACTTAAATTAAAGTAGTCAGGGATCTGGTGCTTCTATGAAATTTATTTGTAATAATTAAATATTTAATTTGGAATTTTGTGTTTCTTTATGTGTGACTAACATTATGAATGAGTTATCGGAGGCTCTCCAAAACTTCTCGATACCTCCCACCTACATGGAAACCACTGAGAACTAGACTGGGTACCAAGCTGAGCCAGATGAACCGATAGTGTTCCAAGCCCAAGAGAAACCCAAGCCAAAGAAAAGAAGGAGGATTCTGGACTGAACCTGTTGTTAACCCACTACCCCTTCCAGATCAAATTGAGGAGTGGTAGACCAACGACTGGCACTTCCAGAATCTTATAAATAACCCCAACCCATACTACCAACAATATGAACATGCTCCTGCCACCTTTCCACCCATGAACCCAGAAAATGTTGCTGAGCTACGCCGCTTACGGCGAAGAGTTGGTGGACACAGGAAACTGAATTCGATCCGTGGGTGAAAACATCTCCTGGGAGTATGATGAACGGGAATTCCACTTTTGAAGCCAGTTAACTATAAAATAGGTGTTTTGTGTAAAAATAATATGTGAAATAATAATAATAATAATAATAATAATAATATCACCTAATAAAATAAAACATCTGTAAATATGTGTGGGTATATATATATATATATAGAGAGAGAGAGAGAGAGAGAGAAATGCTCGGATAGGCCCTGTGGTTTGCCTATTTTTCACCTTTAGTCCCTAACTTTCTAAAATTACACCTATAGTCCCCTAGTTTTTGAATTTTATTCCCGGATAGTCCCTAGTGTGGATGGGGGTTAGTTTTTTATGTTAGGTGCGTGTGAAATGACAAAAATACCCTTACTTTCAAATTAATAACTAAAAAGTAAAAATAAATATAATTAATATTTTATAATTTATGTGGGATCCACTACCCGCCTTACCCACTTCATCTTCCCCATTCTACACCACCACCATCTCCACCTTCAACCACCACCACCATCTACCCCCCCCCCACTTCACTGCCACAACCATTCCCGCTACAACCACCACTGCCGCCATCATCACCGCTGAAGATCGCCCTGCCTCAATTTAAAACCAATTAAAACTTTACTCTTCTTTTCCGTTTCCTCTCATTGATACATCAATTTCGTACCTTCATCCCTCCCACGTTCTCCCAA
This sequence comes from Helianthus tuberosus, assembly GCA_030545235.1. NCBI lineage: Eukaryota > Viridiplantae > Streptophyta > Magnoliopsida > Asterales > Asteraceae > Helianthus > Helianthus tuberosus. Next base: position 140,464,728 of record CM060381.1, read on the forward strand.
GACCTGTTGTTTAGCAATTGATCTGTTTTACAATTTTAAGAAATTCATTCTCTTTCTACGTTTTCTGCATCTATCTTATGCCCTAAATCCAGAAAACGTATTTTCTGCTATGTTCTCTTTAAGATCTGCTTTATGCCTCTCAGGTTTCTATCGGAAAAAACACAGATATATTATGTGTCTTTTTTTATGGACAACTAGTTCAAGTGTATCTTCTGATGTTGTTTATACTTTGTCATTTGTTAATTTTGTAAATTGAACAACTGATTATTTGGTCTCTCTAGAAGATTATGATATTAGAAAGGAACTGAAGAAATCTAGAAAGATTGAGACAACTTTTAATATTCAAATGTAAAACATAAACAGAAACATGAATCATTCTTATAGGAGAAAAATACTCGGATAGAGGCAGTGGTGATGATGGCGGCGGTGGTGGTTGTGGTGGGATGATTGTGGCAGTTGTGGTTACGGTGAAGTGGGGGGGAGGGGTAGGTGGTGATGGTGGTGGTTGAAGGTGGAGATGGTGTAGGTGGTGTGGAATGAGGAAGATGAAGTGGGTAGGGTGGGTGGGTGGTGAGTCTCACATAAATTGTAATATATTAATTATATTTTTTTAATATTTTAGTTATTAATTTTAAAGTAAGGGTATTTTTATCATTTCACACGCACCTAACACAAAAAACTAACCCCCATCCACGCCAGGGACTATCCAGGAATGAAATTAAAAAATTTGGGGACTATAGGTGTAATTTTAGAAAGTTAGGGACTAAAGGTGAAAAATGGGCAAACCACAGGGACTATCCGAGCATTTTTCCCATATATATATATATATATATATGGGAATGTTCAAATGAAAACCACTAGTTATTGTGAAAACTCGAAAACAAATTAAAAAAGCCAAAAAAACATACCAAAAGATTTATTATTATTATTATTTTTTTTTTGTATACCAATTTTCGTAATTTTTTATATATAAAAAAAATTCAAAAAAAAAATTGTAGTGCACAAGTGTAATACTACACATATGTGTAGTATTACACATGTGCACTACAATTTTTATTTTTATTTTTGAAAAAAAGTTTTTTATATATAAAAAAGAGCGACTTTTAATAAAACAATTGTAAAAAAAATTGGTGTGTTTTTTAGGCTTTTTTTAGTTCGTTTTTAAGTTTTCACAATAAAAGTGGTTTTCATTTGAACCTTCCCATATATATATATATATATATATATATATATATATATATATATATAATATAAATCTAAATGTCGCAAGGATCGACAATTTTGGCTATGTGTTCTGATTCAGTCTGTGTTTGTGATTGCAATGTTTTGTTTATTTGCTATCTATTTTGTGATAATAATCAGTGTTTTATGTATATAATTCAGATGGCCAACGCAGTAAATCAATCGGCAAACGAAGTAAATCAATCGGAACAGAATAACTCCCTAAATAGAGAAGATATAGAAAATATAGTTGCTCAGGGTATAGCCAATGCTATCCCAGCAATCATAGTAGCCGTTAAAAATCCCGTCGAACCTTCCAGAGCCAATAATAGCAAACGCACTCGTGATGAAAATTTTAGTTATAGCGTGAATGGAGGTAATGATAATATAATTCAAGCCCCATTACCTAAAAATATGAAAGTTGTAACAACTGGTTATACTTATAAGGAATTCCTAGCCTGTAAGCCAACCGAATTCGCGGGCAGTGAAGGAGCAACTGCTGCACTACGATGGCTAGAAAAGACATAAGCTGTTATTAAAATAAGTAAGTGCGCAGAAGAAGATAGGGTGATGTATGCTTCCAACCACTTCAAGGAGGAAGCATTAGAATGGTGGAATACGATTCTACAAGCCAAAGGAAACGACATGGCTTATGCCATGAATTGGGAAGAATTCAAGGAACTAATAGAAAGGAAACTATGTCCTTCCTATGAAAAGGAACAAATGGTAAATTAGTTCCTGAACCACTGAATGGTGGATGTGAAATGCCGTAAGTACACGTCAAAATTCTTCGAATATGCAAGAATAGTACCGACTCTGGTCTCTCCAGAATCTGTACTTATTTCTCGTTATATTTGGGGATTGATTAGCAAAATCCGCGATATAGTCAAGGCTGGTAGACCTCAGACTATCGACGACGCAGTCGAATTGGCTAATACCTTGACTGATGGATTAGTTCGTACGAGGGAGGAAAATAGGAAGAAAGAGTTGGCTCAAAAGATTACCCAAGGTTTTTGCTCGGGTAATAACATCAAGAAAGGAGTCGGACAGTCTTCTTCACCACCTCTTTGCAAATTATGCAAAAGAAGGCACCCAGGAAAATGTAATAGGTACTGCAACTTCTGTAAGATACCTGGGCATATAGAGGAAGATTGTAGGAAGAAAACTACGATCTGTTTCAATTGCAGGGAGGCAGGGCATTTCAAGCCAAATTGCCCTAAATTAGTCAAGACACCTGATAACAAAGAAAAAGCGGCCGACGGAACTAACAAAAAGAATGCAAGAGCCTTTCAGCTTACAACGAAGGAGGCAGCAATGATCCCCGACGTGATCGTCGGTACGTTTCTTATCCATGACGTTTATGCAAAAGTATTATTTGACTCTGGTGCAAACCAAAGTTTTATAAATACTGCATTTTATCAAGCTCTTAAGCAACCATTAACCAAGTTAAGTTAAGCTTGCATGGTAGAAACGACCGAAGGAAATTATATCAACATACGTGACGTACTCCAAGAAGGAAAAACAGAACTATTAGGGCATAAGTTCTCGGCAAACCTTCTACCTATGAATTTAGCAGGATTCGACGTAGTATTAGGAATGGATTGGTTAGTAGCCAACCATGCTCGAATCCTATGTGATCAGAATTCGGTGGAAAATCGTGCGCCAACAAGAGAGATGATTCTGATTACAGGAGATAAGCCAAGCAAGCCAATGAAATTCATCTCAGTAATGAAAGCTGCCAGCTACGAATGAAAACAAAGCGTAGTATATATGATTTCAGTAATCATTAGCACTAAGGACAAAGAACTTAAGGAAATTCCGGTAGTGTCAGATTACCTAGATGTATTCCCAGAAGATCTACCTGAATTACCACCAGATAGGGAAGTAGAATTTAGAATTCAGCTAATACCTGGAACTGCTCCAATAGCGAAAGCACCCTATCGTTTAGCACCAATAGAGATGTTAGAACTGAAAAAGCAATTAGATGAATTGTTAGGAAAATGATTCATACAACCCAGTTCATCCCCTTGGGGAGCACCTATGTTGTTCGTGAAAAAGAAAGATGGGTCAATGTGAATGTGTATCGATTATAGAGAATTAAATAAGGTTACCATTAAAAATCGATACCCATTACCTAGAATTGATGATCTTTTTTATCAACTTCAGGGAGCTAGGTATTTTTCTAAGATAGATTTGCGCTCCGGATACCATCAACTGAAAGTACAGGAAAAAGACATTCCTAAAACTGCTTTCAGAACTAGGTATGGTCACTACGAGTTTACAGTCATGCCATTCGGATTAACAAATGCTCCTGCAGCATTTATGGACATGATGAATAGGATCTGTAAACCGTACTTGGATACATTTGTAATTGTCTTTATTGACGATATACTTATTTATTCCAAAAGCAAGGACGAACACTGTGAGCACTTGCATGCACTTTTAACCCTGTTAAGAAAAAAAAGCTTTACATTAAATTTTCTAAGTGTGAATTTTGGTTACAAGAAGTGTGTCACACCCCCAAAATCCACCTGCGGAGTATCACCGCTTGGAGGCGTGACTGACCAGGATCCAGCCACCAATCATATTGAACAAGCATGTAAGTAATTATAAAAATCCAACCAATACAATTGGTGTCCAAACAAAACATAGTTTAAGTTGCAAGCGGAAGCATAACGATTAAATCCAAAACCAAAATATAAGCTCAAATGTTTCAATGTTTAACATGGCACACAATTGTCCATGTCCCACAACGACTCTTCCCCATGCAAGCTCCAGCTAAGAACCTATTGACCTGCAAAGCATGTAGTCGAGTCAACAACAATGTTGAGCGAGTTCACAGTTGGGTGTTTGTTTTAAGTTGTTCCAAAAACAGTTCCTTTAACTGGCATCCCTGCTGTGGGGGTTACCCCATAGTTGAAAACGTGATTTGTTTAACCCATTTACTCTGGTAATCCAGCCGTGGGGGCTACCCCATGTTTAGTTATCTGGCTTTTTGGCAGTGGGGGCTACCCCATGTATATACTACTAGACTCGTTACCATATCGACTGCTGACTGTAGTCATGTTTATGTGCCCTGAACTGTCAATGTCTATCATCATTGACGTGCCCAGATCCATTAGTTCACGCCCGTCCTCTGCGGTACGGTGTGAGGCTTGTCAGACCTAAATAGCGCTATCTAACTAATGACCCGCTCGCCATTGGCCCGGCGATTAAGTCTATATAAAAAGGAGGGACTTCGTGATAGAGTTTTGGTCTAGTGAAATGTAAACTGTCCAAAAGGATGAGGAATTATATTCCTGAACCCGTACTGTCCTACCCAAGAAAGGACGAGGAATCCATATTCCTTAACCCATTCCCAACCCCTGGGAATCCCATGCTTTGTAGAAAGTGTGAACTCACCTTAGGTTAGCTCGGCAGATAAACGAAAGGTAAATCGAGCTGCTAGAGGTCAACCACATCCTAACATGGTTACCATACAAGTCAGGTCTATGTTCAAGTGAGGCACGTATGCTTACACAGATTTCACAAATCAAGAACACGTAACGATCATGGCATACACATAGAACACTTTAAAAGATAACTTGTTTAGCATAGGAAGTCCAATCATAACTCGGCCCAACATGTTGTGCGATCAGCACAACCTTGTGCGATCCACAGCATGTTGTGCGATCGAAACATAAGCCCGGCCCAAAATAATAAAAGCAGTCCAGCAAGTAAATGGCCCAACAACTACACATTGGTCTTGTGCGATCTGGATATAATTGTGCGATCCGGATGACTTCTGCGATCCGATTGGGTTGTGCGACTGGGTTGGGCCATTCGGTCCAATAACATGTTAAGTTCAAACAGTGTGTAAGGCCTAAGATCTTGTGCGATCGGCACCATCTTGTGCGATCCACTAGATCTTGTGCGATCATGCATAACGGTGAGTTTAAACAATTACACCTATCTTGTGCGACTGCACTTGTGTGTTTGGTCTTGTGCGACCGGAGCCTCTTGTGCGATTAAGAGACTTATGTGATCAGTTATAATTTCCTAATTTCATGCAATCATTTACCAATTCCAAATCAATTTGTTTGACCCACTTAACAGTTTCCATACATGCAAATTCTCGATCAAACGAGGATTTTAACATCCATTCTCATGAACCCTAACATAATCAAAACATGAACAAAATCATAACACTTAAACATGTTAACCCGATTCATATTCTTGAACACTAATATGCACCCTAAACTAGCAACATCCTAATACACTTTCATGGTAGCCGATTTACACACATTCAGTTCTAGATCATCATTCAAACCATATGATTAACAACCCTGTGTTGATCAAAATACTTTACATGTGAGCCGAATAACAACACCAATCATCAACATTCATAATCAACCGTATATCATTCGTAAGTCATTGTGTGAGAACATTTAAATCACAAAATCAATTAACAAAACAATAACTATGAGACACTAACCGGATTGAGGGTAGAAAAGGATGATCCGAATAAGAAGACTTTAGGAGAAGGGGATGCTTGCCGTCGGCTTAGAGAGAGAGAGGTACTAGGGTTTGTGTGTGTTGTGTTTTGCAAATTATGAGGAGTATACCCTAACTCCTAAGTGTTATGCGACATAAGGGAGTGGGCCGAACCCTCACTTGGGCTGCCCATTGATCCGAATACAAAAAGTGTAGCCCGAATGGGCTTGTGCGATCGATTCGTGTTGTGCGTTCGGGCTTGTTTATATACATACATACATTACACAAAACACATAACATTTCATTAATCATCAAGTTCACATACTCACATAGTGTTCACATACGTTACATTAAGCACATAAATAGGTTCTGAAATACGAGTTGTCACAAAGTGCAATTTCTAGGTCACATGGTGAATCATGAAGGCATTCACGTAGATCCTTCAAAGATAGAAGCTATCAGGAATTGGAAAGTCCGAAGTCACCTACAGAAGTCAGAAGTTTTCTAGGATTAGCTGGATACTATAGACGTTTTATCCAAGACTTCTCTAAGATAGTTGTTCCATTAACTAAGTTAACATGTAAAACTGTTAAGTTTGAATGGGGACCCAAGCAGGAAGAAGCCTTTAGAATTCTGAAGCAAAGATTAACAAATGCCCCAATTCTTGCGTTACCTGAAGGAATAGAAGATTTTGTAGTTTATTGTGATGCTTCCAAACTAGGATTAGGATGCGTGTTAATGCAACGAAAGAAAGTGATCGCTTACGCATCAAGGCAACTGAAAAAGCACAAGGAAAATTATACAACTCATGACTTAGAATTAGGAGCAATAATTTTTTCCCTTAAGATTTGGAAACATTATCTGTATGGTAGTAAGTTTACCATTTTACAGATCATAAGAGCTTAAGATATATTTTTGGGCAAAAAGAATTGAACATGAGCCAAAGAAGGTGGATGGAAATCTTAAGTGACTACGACTGTGATATTCAATATCATGAAGGAAAAGCAAATGTAGTAGCAGATGCCTTAAGTCGTAAGTATCATGAGAAACAGAGACGAGTACGTGCTCTTAGGTTAAATCTGCAATTAGATTTAATGGAACAACTGAAAAATATTCAAGAAACAGCAATCAAGGATGATGCTGAAGGAAGGAATGAAAGGAAGGATAAAGGAACTAGAAAAAGGAACTGATGAAATTTGGAGATTTCATAAGAAAAGAATTTGGGTACCTAGACAAGGAAATCTACGAGATAGAATATTAGAGGAAGCCCATAAATCTAGGTATACGATGCATCCTGGTAACAACAAGATGTATAAAGACTTGAGAAATATTTTTTGGTGGATAGGAATGAAAAAGGACATAGCTAGTTATGTTTCTAAGTGTTTAACTTGTTCACAAGTTAAAGCAGAACATCAGAAACCTTCAGGGTTACTTCAACAATTAGAAATACCGGTAGGGAAATGGGAATTGATAACAATGGATTGTGTTACTAAGCTACCCAAAACAAGAAAGGTAACGATGCAATCTGGGTAATTGTAGGTCGATTAACCAAATCAGCTCGTTTCTTACCAATGAAGGAAACCTTTAGCATGGATTGACTAGCTAAGTTATATGTGGATGAGGTAGTATCATTACATGGAATACCACTCTCCATTGTATCTGATAGAGATAGACGTTTCACTTCACATTTTTGGAAAAGTTTCCAACAAGCAATGGGGACACGATTAAACTTAAGTACAACATATCATCCCCAGACTGATGGACAAAGTGAAAGGACGATCCAAACCATGGAAGACATGCTAAGGGCATGTGTTATAGATTTCAGTGGAAATTGGGACGACCATTTACATTAATAGAATTCTCCTATAACAATAGTTATCGCACAAGCATCAATGCTGCCCCATTTAAAGCACTTTATGGACGAAAGTTCTGAACTCCAGTATGTTGGGCAGAAATAGGAGAAAGTCAGTTATCAGGTCCCGAAATTGTGCAGGAAACCAGCGATAAGATAACTCAAATCAAGGAAAGGCTAAAAATGGCTCGAGATCGCCAAAAGGGTTATGCCGACCATCGACGTAAACCGTTATAATTTCAAGTTGGAGATAAAGTACTATTAAAAGTTTCTCCTTGGAAAGGGGTAGTCCAATTCGGTAAGAAAGGAAAGTTAAGTCCAAGATATGTCGGACCTTTAAAATTATCCAACGAATAGGACCAGTTGCCTATCAATTAAACCTACCAGAGGAATTAGCCGGTGTACATGATGTATTTCATGTATGTAACCTTAAGAAATGTTTAGCTGATGAATCACTGGTAGTACCTCTTCAGGACATAGAGGTAAATGAAAAGTTAAAGTTTGTTGAAAAACCTCTGCAAATAGAAGACAGAAAAGTCAAGAATCTCAAACACAAGAGATTGATTCTGGTCGAAGTAAAATGGGATTCAAAGAGAGGACCTGAATATACGTGGGAGCGAGAATCTGAAATGAAAAGAAAATATCCTTACTTATTCCAGTAAATCTTGAGGACGAGATTTTAAACAAGGTGGGAAGGATGTAACAACTCACAAAAAAACATCCTAAAACACTCTGTAAGTGAAAACCCGAACCCGTATAACTTTACTTTTTATAAAAATCAATGAAAAACTGAAATTTGTTCTATCGCAGGCCGCGACCCATTAAGGAGATGCCTCTCGCAGGCCGCGAGAGACTTATGATGATTCGGACATGTTGATTGACACGTGTCAACCACGTGTCAAGCTTAGGGTATGACACAGAAGCGCTAGCCGTAGCTAGGGTGTCCCTCGCGAGCCGCGAAGGACTTTGTTGAGTGAGTCGCGGGGCGCGATAGCGTCACAAAACAGCTATAAATAAAGCCATGCAGGGACTTCTCAACGTTGTTCAAAATCTCTTATGTTTCTTTATAATTCTGCTTAGATTATATACCCGAAGTACCAACACTCTGCTACGATAACGGGGTAATAACTCGATTACTGATACGGTACTATATCCGATCGATTAAAACTGATCCGATAGATGTTTAAGTGTTGCCTAAATTTGGCTATACTTTGTCATTTTTCGTGAGGGTTTCGATCTCGCGATTATCGTAAATGTTGTATTAAGTTACTAACCTAGTTTCGTTTGCATTGTATATTTAATTAGGTTCAGTGTTGTAAAAGTCGCTAGGCGGTCTCTAGTCGGCCGACTGGGGAGTTGGGAGTAATCGGAGTACTCGGAGAGTACTCAGGGAGTACGCGGACATGGTAACTATAAAGAAAATTAATTGTTATATATTATACATATGTTAAAATAAGCATAATTCATGTCAACTGAGTATAATTTAAAAAGAAACATGTTTAAAGTTCAACTATTCTGAATACAAGTCCGAGTAGTCCGAGTACAAGGCCGAGTAGGCCGATTTTGACTAATTAAAAGTCAACAAACCACGTTGACCGCCTAGACCGACTACGCCGACTCTTTCCGACTACGTCCGACTAGGCACCGACTAGGCCGACTAGGCGCCGAGTTTGACCGAGGCCGACTAATTGAGTCCGCCTAGGAGGAAGTCGCCTCGGAGGGGTTCCGAGGACCGAGTACTCGCCGAGTACTCGGCCTTGGAATCCGACTTTTACAACACTGATTAGGTTTACCAGCTTAACTAGTAGGCAAGCTTTGACCGTTTAAATCTACAATGTGAGTCATTCTGTTTTTATCAAATTGTTTACAAAACCCTAAACATTTTCCAGTTATACTTATAGTGATTAAGTCTTTGTACTCTTAAATTACTGCCAGTACGTGGGGTTTTGTATACACTACTTGACAAACATCACTTTTGGGTGAACAAACCTAAATAGTGATATGACCACAGTCACAGGTCTTGCCGAGTGACAACTTGGTCAGATAATTATAAGATATAAGCAAATGTGAAAACTCTTAATACTGTATGTTATAACAATGTGTCTTTTGTATAAATTGAATGCACTCGCCAGTATTTTTCGCTGATCAAATATTTTAAAAACATGTTTCAGGAGATTTACTGTGAAGAAGGAAAAGTGTCACGTAGCACTCCACCTTAAATAAAGTGGCTCAGTAAATAGAAATAAACTTGTTTTTCTTTAATTAAAGGATTTCCCTAGTGAAATTCCTTTCTTATAAATACGGGGTTTGTCCCGCAGTTAATAATAAAATAATTCGGTGTTTTTTTAAAACTCTGATATTATTTTCTGACAATCGGTCCTGATGAAATTTCCGCTGCCAATTAAATACCGATACTACGGGTTTCTGTCTCGCGGCTTCTGAACCGGGCAAAACGGGTCGGGGGCCGTGACAACTTGGAAGGGCAAAATGGAGAAAAAAATACCATTCAGGGATGTAACGGAAAAAAAACTGGGGGATCGGAGGAATGGGAACGACATGATTTGAGGGAAAAGAATTCCTTAGGGAATGCTTGATTTCATTCCATTTGTCAACCAAAAACTTCTTATTTCCATTACCCTTGAATGGGTTATTCCATTCCTCCTTTATTCCCTCATATCAAACGCCCCCTTGGCGTTTCTGGTGCCGGTTCACTATCTGTTTTTACCTTCATATACCGGTACCATAACTTGTATTTTCAGTTCCAGTACCGATTCGGTATCAGTTGGCACCGAGCTCATCCCTACCCCTAAAACTAAAAAAATGAAATCATTAAAAGTTGAAGAAAATAAAAAAAAGTTGTACAATACCGTTGTCGTTCATACGGTACCCGTGATCAGGGATGAGCAAATGGTACCGGGTAACAGTACAGAATTTTCGGAACTAAAAGATTTTCAAAATCAATTTGGTACTGAGTTTTGGCGTTTTCTATACTAGACTGGTGCCGGTTTTTACCTTCATGTACCGATACCGAACCGGAATGTACCGGTATTTTCAATACCAATACCGTTTGACACCAAGCTTATCCAACTTAAAAAGTAAATAAAATAATAATTATTATAATACTCAAATAATAAAATTATTAAAAAACTATATATTATTAGAATTTTCAAAACACTATTCGTTAGATTCTATATATAATATATACTAGTTTATTCACGTCGCGCGTTGCCGCGAAATCCAGCAAACGACAATGTAAAACAAACGTAATTTGAAAATAAAGCATGTCTTTTAGAAAGTCAGACCATTAGAACGGTTTAATTTATCATTGTACCATTTTATGATACCAAATAAATACTTTATTTTGAGTACAACTTTGTTTTTAACAAAACTTATAATGGAATGTCGAGGGAAAAATCAAACACAACTATGTACTTAAGTTTTTAGAAAAAAAGTTATAAATGTATATTATTAAAGAAGTATCAAATTATTTGATAAATTAATATATGTTCTAAAAAACGAAAAAGGAATTATTAAAAAAATAGTAAAGGAAATAAATGATTTTAAAAAAGGAAAAAAATCAAAAATATGTTATTAAAAGTAAATATAATAATAGACTATTATAATATATTAAATAATAAAATAATAAAAAATGTTCTAAAAAAGATAAAGGAATTATAAAAAAAATGGGAATTGGCCTGTAATAATCCCACCTAGATCTTGTTAGCCATTAATAATCCCACCTCAGAATATTCCCCTCACCAATCTCACCTTTCACCTATTTTTCCTACAATAGTCCTCTGTTAAAAAACCTTAACGGGGTTAAGCTTTTTTCCAAATTACAAACAGATTTTTTAGGGCTTTTGATCAGAACGATGATACGAGTCCATTGACGTAAAACTTACTTTGATGACAGTAAAGATTGTGAAAAGAGACTCGATTAGGATTTTTAATTTATATTTTTCGCTTCTATTTTTCCCCTGTGGTTGTAATATAATTTTTCGCTAAGAAAAAATACATTATTTCTCTTAAAAATGCTTGTAAAACGCCAAGATACCACAAACACCAAAAATATATAAAACAATAATAGAACAATGAGCCATCTTGTCTAAACGCCATTAAATCTAAACGGCATTGAATCTAAGAACAAACAATGGGCCATCATCCTAAAAAGTCCTGCCATACTTAGTATGGATGAAGCCATTCAGAGAGATCCTATAAAGTCCTGCCATACTTAGTATGGATGAAGCCATTCAGAGAGATATTCTGGCCGTTGGGGTTCCAATGGCCGACGATTTGGAAACGCCATAAACGCCAAAATATTATCTATGTGAAACAAAAAGATTAATACATCGAGACCAGTAAAACGCCAGGTAATTATTGAATTTGGTTAACGCCAAAAAATCTTAAATGCCAAAAGTGAAGCAGTATTGTGACGACGAATTGGAAAAGCGGAAGATAAAATGACACAAAAGCGCCTAAGCCCTAATTATATCGCGCGCTACGTGTTCAACTAGGATCCGTTATCACCGTTCTCACACTTTAGGGCGTTTTCTCCTGATCCCGTACCTATATGTATATATATATATATATATATATAATTATTATAATATTAGAATAATAAAATTATTAAAAAAACTATATATATTATTATAATATTTAAAACACTATTCATTAGGTTCTATTACATATATATACTAGTTGATGCCCCGCCCGTGTTGCGGGACGGTAGGCCGTATATTTCCCAAACAATTAAAAAACACTACCATAGTTTTGCTAGAAAAAAAAACTAAAACGATGGCAAGACCGTAGCTTTGAGCTCGGGGCAAAACTGCAATTTGTCACGACTAATGAGCTAGTGTTAGGCGCTGCTTGACACGAAAAAAATAAATCGAGTCAACCAATTAAAACAAAACACTTCTATAGTTTTGCTAAAAAAATTAAAACGATGGCAATACTGTAATTTTGAGCGGGGGGCAAAATTGTAGTTTTTGGCTAGGTAAAACTGTAATTTGTCAAAAGTTAAAGCGATGACAGTACTGTAATTTTTAACCAAGGAAAAAATCATAACTTTGATTAAGGCAAATTCGTAATTTTTTACTGAGGTTAAATCGTATCATACACAGGCCAATGAGGGATTTAAAAAAAAAACTAAAATGATGGCAGTATTTTATTTTTTAAATGGGGTAAAATTGTATTTTTTTTTTGCCAAGGTAAAATCGTAATTTTCCAAAAGCTAAAACGATGGCAATACTGCAATTTTTAACCGGGGTAAAATCGTAACTTTGAATAGAGGGCAAATTCGTAATTTTAAACTGGGGTAAAATCCTAATATACCTGGACCTATAGGGGAGTTCCAGGCAGTTGTCTGGCACTTCTTAATTTTAGACTAGGGTAAAATCGTAATATACCTGGACCAATGGGGAGTGCCAGGCAGCTGCCTAGCACTATTCCCCATCTTCCTTTTGTGTGTATATATATATATATAGGAAGTGTAGAATACAAATCCCCTAATCATACATTACGTACGCGATCATAATAGCCCTACACATGTCCCTGATTTAGTTTTTCTACATAAGGGTATATCAGACAATCCATTCAATCAGCAGAGGGCAAATTAGACAATTCCTTCAATAAGTAGATCATGAGTTTGTTACACCACTATCCCGGTAATTATGAATCGTATCAGTTTAATCGATTGTTGTTTTCAATGGATCCACAGAGCAACACCGGACGAAACACATATGTTGATTTTGAAGACGTTCAATTCGTCAGTGAGCATTCCAATAGAAATTAATTTCGCATGTTACTATTTAAACAAATTGCATGTTATAAAAAGTATGAAATACAATATCGCATGTTATACAATTAATGTCGCATGTTATAAAATTTCACATGTTTATAATGTCGCATGTTATAAAATTTGACATGTTTATAATGTCGCATGTTATACAATTTAGCATGTTATACAATTTAGCATGTTATACAGTGAAGCATATTATACAATTTAGCATGTTATATAATTTAGCATATTATACAATTTAGCATGTTATACAATGTAGCATGTTATACAATTTAGCATGTTATACAATATACAATTTAACATGTTATACATTTTAGCATGTTATTCAATTTAGCATGTTATATAATTTAGCATGTTATAAAATGTAGCATGTTATACAATTTAGCATGTTATACAATATACAATTTAGCATGTTATACAATTTAGCATGTGAAACAATTTAGGATGTTATACAATTTAGCATGTTATACAATATACAATTTAGCATGTTATATGTTAAACAATTTAGCATGTTATACCATTTAGCATGTTATACAATATACAATTTAGCATGTTAAACAATTTAGCATGTTAAACAATTTAGCATGTTATACAATTTCATGTTATACATTTTCGCATGTTGTTCGCATGTTATACAATTTTGCATGTTGTTATGGTAACCTAAATTCGCATGTTATTTACAAATTCGCATGTTATAGATTTTGTACGTTAGTTACAAGTATTCGCATGTTGGATTTGTGGTCGGTCGTTTTTCTTGCTCTGTAGCTCCCGCACAACTGACATGAACAATCACATCAAAATTTTTATTATTCTAGTAAACATTGTTGTCAATTGGGGATATAATACCTCCCAAATCTGCTGTAGTTGTCATAATCGTCGGATGAACAATCGATTGGATGAAATCGCACCGGCAGACGTCAATTGCAGAAGAATCGGATGGAGAAGAAGAAGGTACAGAACGTAATTACCAGGATTTTGATAGAGGAATTTTCAATTTTATCATTCGCGGTTGGTTTTATGTATATTAATTTGATTAATTTAATTATATAAATTAATTTCCCAGCGTTCAATAGATAGAAGATTGGTCGGCTGGGCTTGTTGCGTACATAATGTAGGATAAGAGGTATTGTACGTTAACCGGCCTCTCTCTCTCTCTCTCTCTATATATATATATATATATATATAGGGTCAGGATCTAGAGAAAACGGTGAAAAGTGTGAGAACGGTGAGAACGCTTATGAATCGTCCGATCAAAACAATCTATGGACTAGATTGACGCGGTGGCGTTTTCGTAAATAACATCAATTTTATTACGTGGACGCGCTTCATTAAGGGTAAAAAAGTCTTTTGACTACTCCACACAAAACGCCATCTCATGAAATAAAACGCCAAAACATATAGCACACACCATTCTAACTAAAAACGCCATTAGATATAAAACACTAAACTTAATTATAATAATATACCGCCTAAAAAAACCGCCAAAAAAATCATATATATACAACATCTCAGACCTTTAATTTAAAACACACACAAAACCCCAAGCGCCATATTTAATATATACCATTCGTCTTAGAAACGCCAAAAAACCCAAACATCAAATATCTTCAAAACCAAAACGTTTATTTGAAATTCAGTTTGGTTGTCTGTAAGGTTTCACTCAATATAATGGACAAAAATCCTTAAGTGAGGATATTGTCCATTTCGTTGAGTAAAATCTTATTGACTTTATCATCAACTTCCTTCCCATTTATAACGCCAAAACATAAAACAACATTATTGAGGTTTGTTGTCAATAAAGTTTAGCTGTATGAGGTGGACAACATTGTCAGTTATCTTTCTTAACCGAGGATTAACAATGTTGTCCATCTCATACAGCAAAACATTATTGATTTTAGCATGATCAAATTTTGAGGTTTAAGATGCTTTTATTTAGTGGCGTTCTTTTTTATCGGTAAAACGCCAAAATTCAAGATTGTTAGCTGAAGGGTGTAAACTCATTAACATTTTGCTGCATGAGATGGACAAGTCTTCAAGAAAAAGATGTTGATGTCAGACTTTGTGCTTCCAAACGGTGACAAATAAAACTTCTTGAAAAACAAAAAAACAAAATGAATCATACGAAAGTCGAACCAGCCAGTTAAGATGATTCAAAAAAGAAGAAAGAGACTGATGACAGTGAAGATTTGGAAGATCAATTGTTTATATATTCTTTTTTTTTAATTTTCTTTTTCAGTTGACAGTTATATAATAAAAACACCGTATATAATAAAAACGCCAGACACCCAAATGCTTGTTAAAACGCTATCATGCCGTAAAACGCCACAAAAACTCCTAAACTATAATAAAATTACTTTGGAAAAGTATTATAAAAAAACCCAAAAAAAAAAACCAAACTTAAAAATGTAACTAGAAACAGTAACTACAAAACAGTAAAAATGAAGAGACAAAAACTTTATTATATTAGAATATAAAACGCCAAACTTGAAAGACGGGACGTGTTACAGACTTCAGAGTTAAAAGCTTATCAAAAACAATAATTACAAACAGAAACTGAAACGACACCGCCTAACCTACGCCGCCAAAAGAAATCCTATAAAATAATAACTCTCAGCAACTTCCATTTAATCAAACAAAAAAAAAAAAAACAAACGCCAAATACTACTAAATACTACTCACTGTAAAATGCCAAAAAATTTAAAAAATCAAAGATGGCTAATATGCTTTCTTGGATATTCAGTATTGTTCTTCGTGAAGTTTCACTGAGTGGATTGTTAGCTGAGGGGAGTAACTTAGTAAGATTTTGCTGCATGAAATGGACAAATCTTCAAGAAAAAGATACTGATGACAATCAAATGTCATTTTGTGTTCTTTGTTCTTGAATAAGACTTGGATGAGGAGAAGAGATCAATGACACTGAAGAGTGGGATGATTATAAACATGAAGATCAAGATGAACAAAAAGCGAAAAACCCACCCACACGTCATAGATCTATGTCCCCAAACATCCAGAAAAAGCCACTTCAACAGACGAGCAGACAAAATAATCAAACCGATGGGTTTGTTAAGTTTTACATAAAACGCCATATATTTGGTGACACCTCTTGTACTATTAAAGAAGAGAGTGGCTGATGACAGTGAAGATTGTGAAGAGAGATCCGATTAGGATTTTTAATTTATTTTCTTCGCTTCTATTTTTTTCCCTCTGGTTGCAATATAATTTTACAATTTTAAAACGCCAAGATACAACAAACGCCAAAATGTATATAAAAATATTAGAACAATGGTCCATCTTGTTTAAAACGCCTTGAAAAAACGCCATTCAGTTAGATTCCCTGACCCCCCCCCCCGGGTTCCAATGCATAGGATTTGAAAAACGCTATAAACGCCATAAACGCCAAAATGTTAATACAATGAAACCATTAAAACGCTATTAATTATTGAATTTAGTTAACGCCAAAAATCTTAAACCCCAAAAATAAAACAATATTGTGAAAAGCGGAACTGGAAAAACAGAAGATAAAAGGAGAAAAAAGCCCCTCCGCCCTTCTCTATGCCGCGTGACACGTTTTTGGCCAGGATGCGTTCTCACCGTTCTCACACTTTTGAGCGTTTTCTCCTGATCCCGTTTATATATATATATATATATATATATATATATATATATAGGGGAGGGTTATCTTGAGAACGCTAAATATTGCGAGAACCGTGAGAACGAGTGGAAAAACCAATCAAAACCATTTTTTTAATACAAACCTCATTGTAATTAAGATATGACATCAAAAAAAGAATTTATAACATCAAATAATTCAATTCTCCTTTCAAAATCACTCTTTTTAGATTTTTTACACATGTGTAAATATAACAGATTTACACATGTGTAAATGGCAAACTTACACATGTGTAAATTTTCTTTATTTACGAATTCACGTAAATTTAAACGAGTAAATTAAATTTCTAACATTGTATTCGAATAATAATGATAAGTGTAGAAATTTTTTTTGAATTTGAATTGTTTTTGACCAAGTTCTCGCGATTTTTTCATTTATTCTCACGGTTCTCACAATATTTAGCGTTCTCATTTAAACCTTCCCCTATATATATATATATAGGGGAATGCTAAAATGAGAACCACCTCGAGTTGTAAGAACCGTGAGAACTACACCGTAGGGGGCGCGGTGGACCAATTTTTTTTTTCATAAACGAAGATGCATGTATTATAACAACATTTGTAAAAAAAATTCAAAAAAAAAAAATTTCGTGTGTGTAGTTTTGAGCACCACAAGTTTGTGTTTATGGGTACCGTAAATTTAACCGGAAAATTTACGGTACCCGTAAACACAAACTTGTGGTGCTCAAAACTACACACACGACATTTTTTTTTGAATTTTTTTTACAAATGTTGTTATAATACATGCATCTACGTTTATGAAAAAAAAAATTTGGTCCACCTCGCCCCGGATCAAGTAGTTCTCACGGTTCTTACAACTCGAGGTGGTTCTCATTTTAGCGGACACTTATATATATATATATATATATATATATATATATAGGACAATGCTAGACAGAAAACCCTATTTACATAGAAAACTCTGGAAACTCAAATCTCCACCCATTTTTACCCAACCTCCCGACATTTTTTTTTTGAAAAAAATAACACATGTAATATACATGTTTTAAAGTGTTTTGGGCCAAAAAAACAAAAAAGCGCCGAAGGGATTTTTAAAAAAAAAATAAACAAATTTCAGTGCCTAACATGTGTTAGGCACAAAAGAAAGAAAATGCTGAATTTTTTTTTTTTTAAAACATCCTACGGCGTTTTTTTGATTTTTTTGGCCCAAAACTCTTAAAAACATGTATATTACATGTGTTAATTTTTTCAAAAAAAAAAAATGTCGGGAGGTTGGGTTTTCTAGGGTTTTCTATATAGATAGGGTTTTCTATATAGCCCTACCCTATATATATATATATATATATATAAAATTAAAAATAAATTACATAAATTGTTGCCATGTTGTAGGTGTTCGATATTAGATGTCCGATGATCGATTATTCAACGTTAATATTGAGTTAAAGTCTAAAGAGACACTTTGGAGAACAAACAAGTATAATATTTAATAGATAAATATTAGTTCATGAATTGCGAATTTGATTGCATTAATTAATTATAAGTAGACATAACTAAAAGTTTATGTTTTA
The DNA here is from genome assembly GCA_030545235.1 of Helianthus tuberosus. Classification (NCBI taxonomy): domain Eukaryota; kingdom Viridiplantae; phylum Streptophyta; class Magnoliopsida; order Asterales; family Asteraceae; genus Helianthus; species Helianthus tuberosus. Next base: position 140,483,272 of record CM060381.1, read on the forward strand.
GTGAAACAAATAACGGGATTATAGCATTTACGATTTTTTTTGTATATGAGATAATTAAATCTAACCAGTTTAATATTTACACGATAAATATTAAACTAGAGAGTTAATTTTGCAATTAATTGGTTTTTTTTTTTTATAAAATAAGGAGGTGAAATTAGGAGGGATCTAGGTTTAATTAGTTTGGTTATAAATACAAGAGTAAACTGCCATTTTGGTCCCTGTGGTTTGGCCAGTTTTGCCACTTTAGTCCAAATCTCAAACTTATTACATCCAGGGCCCTGTGGTTTGCATTGTGTTGCCATTTTAGTCCAAAATCCAAATTTGACCAGATTTCCCATTAATGACCTGCTATTTTGTCTTTACCCTCAGGGGCATTTTGGTCATTTTAGATTTATTATCTCTTTATTATAACCCATTTATAATAAAACCCTTGATCATCATCATCTTCAACCTCATCTCAGACCCTCATCTCAGACATCTCTCTCTCTCTCTCAACATACATCTTCATCCCCACCAACATCCCACCGCCGCCATCATCTTCATCCCCACCACCATCCCACCGCCGCCAACTCTGTTCTCTCTCTAAAATACCGTAACGCTCGAAAACACATGGTAAATCGAAGCTCAAACGCTCGAAATCGAAGCTCAAACGCTGCTGGTGCTCAAATCGAAGCTCAACGCTCGAAATCGGAGGATGATGATGGCGATGGCGGAGGAGAGGTAGCGGTGGGTTGATTTTGGGGGTCATTTGGGGGTTTTTGAGGGTTGTTTGAAACAGGGTAGAAAGAGAAGAGAGAGACAGAGGGGGTTTTGAGAGTGCAGAGGCGGTGGGTGGCGGTGAACGATGTAGTGGCGGTAGGGTGGGTGTTGATGGTGACGGTGGTAAGAAGGGGGAGGAGGTGGCGGTGGTGGTGGTGGTGGTGCTTGTGGCGGTGGTGAATTTGGGGAAGGAGATGCCTTTTCTTGAAGATGATGTTCTTGATGATGAAGTTTGATGGTTGTTGTCTGTATTTTGAAGATGATGTTCTTGATTTGTTGTTGAAGATGATGTTCTTGATTTGTTGTTGAAGATGATGTTCTTGATGATGAACTTTGATTTGTTGTTGTCTGTATTTTGAAGATGATGTTCTTGATGATGAAGTTTGATTTGTTGTTGTCGGAGAGAGATAGGTGGTGTTATCAGATTCAATCAGAGGAGAGTAATCGGAGTTTAGGGGGTGTCGTGTCGCGGCAGACGGTGATGGTGGTTTGTGGCGGCAGGAGGAGAGAGTAATCGATTAACAGTGTTTGGGATTTATAATCTGGGTTTGAAGATAAAGAGGTGGTGTTTGGGATTTATAATCAGAGTTTAGGGGGTGTTTGGGATTTATAATCAGTTTAGGGGGTGTTTGGATTAATAATCATTTACAATAAAACCAAAATGACAAAAATACCCCTTGAGATAAGGACAAAACAGGGGGGTTGAAATTGGGAATTCTAGTCAAATTTCACTTTTGGACCAAAATGGCAACAAAATGCAAACCACAGGGCCCTGGATGTAATAAGTTTGAGATTTGGACTAAAGTGGCAAAACTGGCCAAACCACAGGGACCAAAATGGCAGTTTACTCTAAATACAAACTATGTTGGATCTGAAAGTGTGTGTAGTGTGTGTGTTTTTTATTAAACAGATATATAAATTCAATCAAAAAAGTTATTAGAAACACATCAACACTAATGGATTTGGAAAATGATCAGAGAATGATTTCTTTATATTGAAATTCTTAAAAACAATCAAAGGTACAAAGTATGTCCCTTCACCAGGTGAACTCTCTCTCATTGTTACATTACAATGAAAATGAAGAACTATATATATAGGAGGAGATAACTGTTAGTGACGTTACCATGAAAACGATATCTAACAACTCATTAAATAATGTAACTACCAGCAGTTAGTAAAACTGTTAGATAGTTACATTGTTTTATTGAACTACTGCTTCTAGTGAAGGTTAAGAGAAAACAACTTGAGAACAAGCATTTCTAGGAATCCAGAACTTCTAGTCTTTAACTTGTTGAGTTGATCTTCTAGTCTTCCGTCTTGACTTTTGTTAACTTGACTGTTGACTTGTTGACCAGCACTTTGACAATCCAACACTTGTACCTTTGCTCTCTAACTTTGAAGGCAATAGTTATGTTCCAATATCTTGGGAAGTTGTTTTGGGAAGCCTTCTAGGGGGGAAACTTCTGGACCAAAGATTATACTTCAACTTATTCCATCAGGCATGTGCATCACGTACGACTATCCGGGGATTGGCCTTTTCTTTCGCAACTGTGACAGCCAAATTTTTGTCCCAGAGTAGTTGCCGGACGTCATACCTCCAGTTGTGGATGTAGGATCGTTGTACGTTGTAGCAACTCTCACTAAAAGTCCTATTTAGTATTATAATTAGTCCAATAGGAAACCCTAATTGAGAAACCCAAGTGATTCTGCACAAACCCTAAGATTTCCAGAAGAATCAGAATCAGGATTAGGGCCCCTAAAACTCAGGGGTGGGGTTTTTGGAGGGGTGTGACAGAGTGGTATCAGAGCCATTGGTTATAGTGAACTTGGTTTTAAAAAGGGAAAAAGTTTTTGATGAAAACCAGACTATAACCGGTAAAGTGTTCAAAGATCCACAACGATGCTTCATTCCAAGTGCAAGGCTCAATACTTTACGGTGTTCTATAATATTGATTTTAAGTACTATGGGTTAAGGTTAAGTCATCCCTAAGTATTTCATGTATATAACCTTAAGAAATGTCTATTTGACAAATTGCTGATAGTATCTCTTTAAGATAAATGAAAAATTTAAAAGATTAGTACTAGTATTCTTATTTATTTGAGTAAATCTCGAGGACGAGATTTCTATAAGGAGGGGAGAATGTAGCAACTCTCACTAAAAGTCCTATTTAGTATTATAATTAGTCCAATAGGAAACCCTAATTGAAAAACCCAAGTGATTCTGCACAAACCCTAAGATTTCCAGAAGAATCAGAATCAGGATTAGGGCCCCTAAAACTCAGGGGTGGGGTTTTTGGAGGGGTGTGACAGAGTGGTATCAGGTGGGGTTTTTGGAGGGGTGTGACATACGTCTTGATAAGACTTGTATAACAAATATTTGATATAGAGCTAGTAGAAAGTGCGGAATCCAATCTAAAACTTATGAATACTTGTTGTTTCTTAATCATCCTATTCATTAGAAATTTTGACAGCATAACGAGGTCTGATACAATGTTTTAATAAGCTCTCCAAAATATCCAAAGTGCAAGTTATGAGTTCATGCGCATGACCTTAACTATATATAGAGATTGACTCCCTAGCACATGACTCCTACGTTTGTGGCCCTCATACGTGCGTATGAGTCCAATACATTGAAAGTTAAACTTTAAAACAGAATTTGACTAGACGTAGGCATTAGACATTATGTACTAACAGACTCCCCCTGTGCTAGAAACTGGCTCCTGCGCTTGAACTCATTTTTGATGAAGTTTTGCAATTTGATAATCAAAATGGATGAATTCAACCCTGATATTTTAACATGTTGTTTAGAAGTGAAAATAGCATATATTATGAGAATTTGGTAGCTTTTCAATCGTGAAAATAAGAGAAAAGTTGAAAATGTGGTAAAAAGATGTTTTTGTGTCAAATTTCTTCAATTCAACTGATTCACTGATATATATATATATGATCTCTAGCTCTGATACCACTTGTAAGATCGTTGTATGTGTTGAGAAGATTTGTATAACACGTATTTGATATCTACGAGCTAGTAAAAAGTGAGGAATTCAATCTAAAAGCTTGTGAACTCTTGTTGTTTCATAATCATCCTTTTCATCCGAAATTTGGACAGCATAACAATGTCTGATTACAATGTTTTAATAAGCTCTTCAAAATCTTCAAAGTTCAAGTTATGAGTTCATGCGCATGACCTTTACTATATATAGACATTAACTCCCTAGCGCATGACTCCTATATTTGTGGCCCTCATAAGCGCGTATGACTCATCTGCGTGTATGAGTCCAATACATTCACAATTAAACTTTAAAATCTAACATGTTATACTATCAATAATCAAAACAAAATCTGACCAAGACGTAGGCATTAAACATTATGTACTAATAAAGGAGGGGGCCAAGCCAGTCGATGAGGCTGATGCTCAAGACGACCCTTCGGTCGACGTTCAGCTTGTAACGCCGATCGTTTTCATACTTTCTATATTTGGAAACCCTTGCTTGAAATTCTATCTTTGGAAAATTTTGTGTTCTTGTAATCATCGTTTCGATGTAATCTTTGTAGAACCCGAGACTTAAAACACAACAAAATTCTCGTTTGAACGAAATATTTTTCAACGATTCTTGATTCTTTATTTATCGACACTTAATACTCGTTAAACCAGTTAAAACTCTTAAAATAATGAGATTCGGAAGCTTGGTGAAATAAATAATCTTTTAAAGATTATTTTAATCTAATTTAAATTCGTACATAAATATGGTTATTTATACATCCTATTGTATTTAATTAATTAAATTAATTAATATTACTATTTAAAAAGTTTAATTTTTATAATATCTAGTTAGTCTCATTAGATATTAAAGTTAATAAACCAACCTAGTTAGTTTGTATTATAAAGTTAGTTCTTTCTCTTAAAAACTATATAACTTAGTTAGATTAAATTGTAAGTTAGTTCCTTTAAATAGTAACATAAGTTACTAAATTAAAGCCCAGGGGCTGTTTATACAATTTCTGAAAGTTTAGTGCTGTAATAATAATAAAAAAAAATAATTAACAAAAAACTGATGACCACGGGGATCGAACCCGGGTCAACAACTCTAACATGCGCGCACATCACCACTCCACCATGGCCTTCACATTGAAGGAATCTGGCCCTTATAATTCTTATACACTCGTCAGCAGGCCTGATCAGCGCGACCAGGCCCTTCCCAGCTCGAATTTGAGCACGATTTTAATGATTTTTTGAGTTTTAAACCACTTTTAACATTAATTACTCACCCAACAACTACCCAAACTCTTCCCTATAAATACCAAACCATTCCCAAGCTCTTTTCACTTTACAAACACCTCACAATCACTCTCAAACACCTCTCAATCTGCTGAAATTCGGAAGAGAAGAAATATTCGTATCAAGTCGCTAAAACAACCATATCTCACTCATTTCTTATCTGATTCACTCGATTCTTTTTCCTACTTCTTTGGATTGATCTTAGCTTCGTTTCCAGGGGTTTTCCCTGGAAAACCAGAGCCTGGAACATCGCCAAAAAGGCTCCAAAGTAGGCTGTTCATTTCTGTTTTCATTTAATCTTTGCTAAACTTGTGTAAACTTGAGGAAACTCATCTCAAACCTATGTCCTTATGCTTACAACCACATCTATGGTTAGTTAGGATTAAAAACAAGGTTGAGACATTCAAAATCAGAGGATTAATCCTCACAAACTTTCTGTTTTGTCAAGGGTTGTACCCACAAGTGATATTCAAGTTCAAGACTTGATGTATGTGTGATATAGGATTAACTTGGGTTGTCCTACATAAAATCCACACATTGCTTGATGATTTTCCTATAGATTGGTGTTTAATATTCTTGTATTACTTGTAGTTCATGACCCTCCTTTAATTTTTTTACATCAAGTGTAGTGGTGAACACTTAGAGGTGCCTAAATGGAAGACTTGTTCTTCCTACCTCCTACATGATTTCCATGAAACTTAGAGGTGCCTAAATGGAGTTTCAATCTTCTACCTCATGCTTGACTATTGGACATATTAATGTGTATTACATAACCTATATAATACATAGACATATTATCCGAATAATCGAATCTTTGATGATGAGCTAGTGTTCATATGTCAATGTACTAGATTATATCATACTAGACTTTGATAACTTGTCACGATTCTAATGGAACCTTGCTCCATGAAAATATTTAAACTCCTTAGAGTTTCCTAGTGGCAAGAACAAGTATCATATGTACTAGGTGATTATTTTCATATGTTATTTGCCTATTATTTTAAATTCCGAATCTCGACTCTAAACATACTTGAACTTTAACCCTTATACATTCGATCTCCTAATCTCATTGCTCGTCAACAATTGGATAATCGGAAAGCGTATGCAAATTTTGTGAGTATACTTGACCCATTTTACCGTTTTCACACTTTTGGGTGTAACATGTTATTATATACAAAACACACTTACTATACATATTCTTATGCAAATTTACAACCAAACAATCCAATACATGCTTACTATTTATTATGCTTGATTCGTGTTTTCTGGACCATACTTATGTGTTGAACTTGTCATTAGCTTCGTACGAGCCTCCATTTAACATGTATAGCGCTATAGGAGTAACGCACCGCCCGTAGACTAGTGGTTATGTTAAATTTCATTCATACTTGCGTAAACAGAGGGTTGACTTGTAAATCGCATGCCAGTTTATACGTTAATCTTGATAACTAGGTTTGCCATGTGGATTGTTCCTTATCATTTTTATACTTATATACTACGCACCAAACTTGTATGCTCGCCAATACTTTTTGTGTTGAACTACACTTTTAAAACATGTTGCACGTTTAGCGATGATGTAGGTGATGCATGGAATCTAGTAGGATGCTTAGATACACACTTTAAATTTGTATTCTTATTGTATTTTATTTTGTTACTCATGTTGTATTTATTTCAAATCTTTGTAATTGACTCTTTAGAAATAAAATGGAAATTTATTATATAAATACTTGTCACAAATAGTGTTATGAAGTCTCTTGCAATCTATTTCGTCTCACTTCAATGTTTCCGCCATCGGTTGGGGTGTGACAGATTGGTATCAGAGCCATAACTATAGGGAATTAGGAAAAAAATTGCCATGCTTTTTTTACCTAGTCTATAGTTCTAGAGCTTTATTCTTATATTTTGCTTGAACCACTTGCATGATACTTTATTTGCTCTTTATTTATTTTCTTTTGTCCTTTTAAACATATATGTCACTTTTGTGTTAATACTTGCTTTATTATTGTTAAAACTTGTTGTATTATTCCATTCTTTATGTGTTATCCTTGAAATGTCTTTTACGTGTCATTTTCTTGAGATGCTTGATGTACACAAAATGCAACATATAAATTACATCAATTGTGGCATAAAACTAACCCTTTTTTAGTACTAATGTTGGAAAAAGTGTGTTTTTGTCTTCCTTTTGTATTTTCAGGATTAAATCAGCTCAAATGAACAAAAGAAGCAAAAAGGCAGCTAAATCTAACATAAATACAAGAAAAGGAACAAACGTGGCATGCCCGACCCCCCGACAACATCTTCCCAAAGCAAAACAAGAGAACAGAAGGCTGAACACGCCTCGTGCTCAGTGAGCACGGGGGCGTGCCCAAGTGTCTGCAGAAAAGACAAAGCTGTAGAAGCTTCTATCACCCACCACGGGGGCGTGCCCAGTGGAAACGGGGCCGTGGTCAACTCTAAGATTCGCAGAATCTAGGGAAATCTTGATAGTACATATACGCTTCTTCACACGGGGTCGTGCCCAATGGACACGGGGCCGTGCCCGAGCTACTGTTCAGGCTATAAATAGGGGTGCTTGGCTCATTTGAAAACCATCCCTTGGCACACCACCTCTCTCACACTTCACCCACCCACCACCACCATCACAACACCATCATCCACCACCATCATCCATCATCCATCATAGAGTGTGTGAGTCGTCTCGGGATCCAAGATTGATCGTAAGAGTTCTTGACAATCAAAGGCCATGTTTGCCTAAGTCTCTTACATCACTTGGTGAAGACAAGCGTTTAGTGTAATAATTTTTATTTTTAATCTTTTCGCACTTTTTATTTGGTTATGTAGTAATGACTTTAATAAATAGTTTCTTATGTTGAAGGTGATTCTTCCTTATCGTTTGTTTGTGGTGTCTTGGCATTATTTTACTGTCTATATAAAATAAAAGATTTTCACCATTCATATCTCCACGGTCTATATGGAGGTATGTTGGCTACCTGGTCGGGGGTTAAGGGAACGGTTTGGTAAGAGTCTTGCCTTGTTCAGTGTATAGATCCTGCAAGGACCTGGGTCAAATTTAGTAGGACCTCCTTCAATACCCACCGGTATTGGATGGCGGGGGTCCAAACTCTTTGATCCCCTCATATGTAAGCTACTATTAATACTTTAACCCGGCTACTTAGGACTGTATCCCTGTTGACTCAGACTACTTAGCAGAGGGTAACGTCACCTTCAAAAGAAGGGCATACCACATTATGCATTAATAACTTAATTAATTATCTTTCAATAATCCGACCCTTTCGGATTGTATCCTTGCTGACTCAAACTACTGGGTTGAGGGTAACGTCGCCTTCAAAAGAGGGGCCTACTACAATAACTAAGATAATCTCTTAAAAAGTGCAAAAGTGCAGAAATAATCAAAGGTTACACTACACACGAGTCGGATCCAAGTGATTCATCTTGTCTATTTGTTTTTACTTTTATTTTATTTTTCAGCATTTTAGTTAGTTTTATTTTTTTAGTTTAAAAACATTTTTCTAACTTTTTATTTGATTAGACATTGAGGATAAACCGGTACTAAAAGCTCTTGTGTCCTTGGACGACCTCGGTATCTTACCAACACTATACTATACCCACGATGGGTGCACTTGCCCATATGTGTGTTTAGTGTTAGTAAATATCGTGTTTTATAAATTTAAAACTTGGCTAAAAAGTGTAAAAGGGCTTAAAATATACATAAAAATATAGCACACTACACGCACATCAAGTTTTTGGCGCCGTTGCCGGGGACACAAGGATTTTAAGAAAGTTAGGAATCAACGGCTTAATCGTTTTTTCTAATTTTTCTTTTTTTAGGATTTTCTTAATTTTTCAGTTTCTGCAGAGTTCAGCACGGGCCGTGCCTGGTCGGACACGGGCCGTGCCCAGCATTGTTATTGGCAGTTTTTATTTTCCGAGTTACAGAGAGTTGAGCACGGGGCCGTGTCGGTGCAACACGGGGCCGTGTCAAACTCCCCAGTAACAGGGATCCGGAAAACAATCATTGTATCTCCGACCACGGGCTGTGTTCATCTGAACACGGGGACGTGGTGAAGCTTCTGACCAACGTTCTTTTTGTTTTTATTGCAGGACTTGGGACTCAGGCGCCACATCTAAACTCTCCACGTAGTGTATGAGCTCCAGTTCTAGTAGAGACGTAAAAGAACCCCTAGACGAACCCGAACGCTTTCTAAGAAAAAGACTTAAAGCTAAAAACCAAGAGAAAGTTTCGGGGGACCCACTTCCAATGGCGGACCAACGTACCCTTATGGATTACCTACGACCCACCGTGGGTAATCTCGGCGCCGCTATCAATGCACCGAATGTCGAAGCTAACAACTTCGAGCTTCGGCCACATTTGATACAAATGCTTCAAAACTCCGCAACCTTCCATGGGCTTGCGGACGAGGATCCTCATCTACATATTACTAATTTCTTAGAAATATGTGATACCTTTCGGATCAATGGAGCATCAAACGATGCCATCCGCCTTCGGATGTTTCCATTTTCACTAAAAGACCGAGCTAAGGCTTGGCTTAATGCCCTCCCAGTTGGCTCGGTAAACACCTGGGATGAACTAGCCCAAAAGTTTCTATATAAGTATTTCCCTCCTGCTAAAACGGCTAAATTAATGACTGAAATTAATACATATTCACAAGAGGATGGGGAATCCTTATATGAAACTTGGGAAAGGTTCAAGGAGCTACTAAGAAAGTGTCCTCATCACGGTCTTGCGGTGTGGCAACAAGTATCCACTTTCTACAATGGGTTGTTGCCACACACAAGACAAACACTTGATTCTAGCTCCGAGGGACTTTTAAGTAATTGTCGCCCAAATGAAATATATAATCAAATTGAGGAAATTGCTCAAACCAATTTTCAGTGGCACACTCCCCGATGTAATAAATCTATTGCCTCGGGCGCCCATAAGGTTGATGAAAGCATTTCTTTACAAGCCCAAATCAAGGCCCTTTCTTCGAAAATCAAAAAGCTAGAAATGACAAAAACGGCCTCGGTCATGGCTTGTGAAGGGTGTGGTGGGCCACATGAAAATTGGAGTTGTATGAAAGAAATAGATGATCAAACAGAAACGGTAAACTACATTGATAATAGACCTTGGCCGTCAGGTCCTCCAACGGGTACCTACAACTAAGGATGGCGTAACCACCCTAACCTTGGTTAGAGAGAACCCGGAAATAGTAGTAACCAACAAAATCTAAACCAACGAACAAACTTTCAACAACCAAGAAACGAGTCACAAAATTTCTCTCAACAACAAGGTGGACGAGAGAGGCTCGAAGATACTGTATCTCGCCTCATCTCCGATACCGAAAAGAAAAACTCGGATCGGTTTCAACAATTGGAATCGAATTTTAGAAATCAACAAGCTAGTATTCAAAACATTGAAAAACAATTAAATCAAATAGCTCAGAATTTCTCTGAGAGACCACAAGGCGCGTTGCCAAGCAATACCGAAACCAACCCAAAGGCACAAGTACATCTCATAACATTGAGGAACCGTACCGTGGGTCCCGAAGAGGCTCCATTACCGCCAACTGAAAGAAGCCAATATACAACTCGACCCACGCCCCAGCAAGAGAAGGCTTCTCCACCCATTCAAGAGCCTACTAAAACTCCCCCGGTTCCATACCCCCGTCGGTTAATTTGTCAAAAGACCGATGAGAAATTCGCAAAGTTCGAAAATTTACTAAAAAAATTGCATATTAATATTCCATTTATCGAAGTCCTAACTCAAATGCCTAAAATTTGAAATTTATGAGGGACTTCCTCACTCATAAAAGGAAAATTGAATCGTTGCAATTAGTTAATCTAGGCGAAGAATGCTCCGCCTTACTACTCAACAAACTCCCGCAAAAGAAGCTTGACCCCGGAAGCTTCACAATTCATTGCTCGATTGGGGAATCCCCCGTTCGTAATGCACTAGCCGATCTTGGGGCAAGCATCAACCTTATGCCCTTATCAATGTTCAACCGACTCGGCTTAGGGAAAACGAGCCCTACAAAAATAAGCATACAACTCGCCGATAGATCCGTCAAATATCCACAAGGTGTCGCTGAAAATCTATTGGTCAAAGTTGGTGAATTTGTCTTTCCGGCCGACTTTATCTTACTAGATATGGAGGAAAATGCCGAAGTACCACTCATCCTAGGGGGGCCATTCCTAGCTACGGCCCAAGCAGTGGTAGATATGAATGATGGAACACTAACATTGAGGATTGGGGATGAGGAAATGAAGTTTGGAGTTGGAAAAAGAGTAGAAGACGAAGACCCGGTCAACTACATAAAGGTCATTAACTCAAGTTTGGATGATGCTCTCCGACGGTGTAGCATGGGATGCAAAACATCCCACTTGGGTGACATATGACCAGGCTTTGGGTCTAGCCAAGGACCCTTATAAACGTGGCGCACCACGGAGGCTGTGACAACCCGCACTAAACCAGGTATCCGTACGACTTAATTAGTGATTAATTACTGCTTAATTACTGTGCTTGTTTGAACTAGCTGATGAACTGCTACTTGAATACTGATACATGTACTTACCTGCATCATACTTTACTTATCGTCACTACATTATTTACATGTTGAACCCTAGTGACAAACATGATGCACAAAAGCACAGTAGCACATGAACGGATAACCTATTGAACATGCTGATAAAGCCAGCATCAGGCAAACACTGCCTCTAAGGCCTGTACGAGCCAGAAACGTTTTGCTACACTAGTAGTGAGTATAGGGATATAAGGGTTGTGGAACTGCGTCTCTAGGAATAAGTCACTACGACTGGATGTGCCTAAAACGTACTCTAAGTACAAAATTCAGCACTTTACATAACAATTCAGCTTTTAGCTAACTAATAAAGTGCCAAAACATGAGAAAAACATTACTAGACACTTTCCAAAGTGTCCGAAATGAGTTGTGTCACTAAAAAGGGTATTAACGACACTTTAAGCTTTGTTAAGCACTTTAACGGATTACTATCCAACCGAACAACTGGACTATACCCGAAACATGAAAATATTGTTATTTTCATTATTTATCTTTTTCTGAGCTAGTTAGGGTCCCTGATTACCCTAACACCCTTTGTAACGCATGACACACAACTAACCAAGTTAACTACTTAACTAACTTGGTTTAACCTAACTATTACCTAACTAACTAGTTGGATTTGAACCGGATTACCCCCCCCCCCTTGACCGAACTCGGTCACATTGTGACCCCATGGTACATCATTTGATTATTTTAATCTTCCTTGTCTCATATCTAGAAAGCATAAGATCCTTTGGATAATAATCATTCTAATTATCTATAAGAACAAGCTTAAACCCATTTGATCACTCACATTTCACCACTCAACTTACCAAAGCTCTCTCTCTTTCTCTCTAAATAAGTCACGGCCGAACACCCCCCTCCCCACCCATCCATTTTCGGCTCCCATCTTCACATCACAAGATCATACAAGCTTCAAGGATCACGTATAAGGAGTCTTGGTGCACTCGGAGTTCGAAGGACCACTTTCTCTTGCTTTTATCCACGCCATTTTCATCAAGATTCTTCCCTAGCCTCGAGCTAGTGGTATGATGTTTAAATCCCTATCTTGAACTATTCTAAAGTGGTTAAAAGGATTTTTATCGGTTAAAAATCGTTAACATGCAAGATGATGCTTTAAAGTTTACTAAAAACACTAAAAATGGTGGTTAATAACTCATATGTTGTGTAAATGATGTAGTATTCGAAATGTATGGTTATTTAGGCCCGATCTATGATGTGGTAGCTCGGATCATCGTTTAACCCGGTTTGGTAAGATCATGGATCTTAACATAAGCTTGTTTTGAATAATACAAGGGTTAAAAGGTGAAACTCTACCACACGCAAATCATGAACTTGTGTAAAAAAGTTTTACTTGTGAAATTGTGTTTAAAACTAGCAGATCTACGCATCTGCAAGTGGTATTTTCAAAGAACCACGTATAAAAAAAAATCATGTATTTTAAAAGATGGATTTTACACTAACAAGCATGATTTTTATAAACCACAAGTGTGTAAACACTTGTGAAATGAAAAGATCCGACAAAATAACAGTTTTTGTAAAAGATGACGGGAAGTTGTAAAGATAAATTTTCTCTAAAAACGAGGTTTTTACAAGATCAAATTACCTTATATGAAGATCTACTAAATTTAAGGGGATTTACACCACAGTTTTGGGAAAAACTGCAAGTTCATGTAATTTTTGGCAATTTACACATATGTTGATTAGTTGTTGTGATGAAAGTTGTTCTGATCAAATAAAGAAAATTGTTGAGTTGGTTTGTTAAAGAAAATGATACGCTTGAAAGCGTGGCCACCTCCAGTTACAGAGGAAACTCTGGCGAAATTTTTCTAAAAACCTAACACTTAGAACTATTTACACTACAAGTGTTAGAATTATTTTTGACATGTTTTCGAAATATAAATTTCGCCATGACTTTATTTACTAAATATTCGGAGGTGGGATTTTCACAAAATTTAACGTGATAAATATATATTTTCACACACTGTTTATGATTATTTTGTGAAAATACATAAATATTATTTCTAGAGTAAAATAATATTTACGAACGTTAACGATTCCAAAATTATACGAACGCTTTCACCATAAATATATAAGTTACACCGGTGATTATATTACCACTCGATTGTTAAACGTAACTTACGCACTTACGGAAATATTTATGAACGCACATGTATTGAATCCCCCACCCTTGGGAAGGAAATTAACTACCAAGTGTATACTGAATGTAAACACGAAATAGTTGTCTAACTATTTCCCAAAAACTTAAACCATAAAGCTAAGGCACGGCCGTCCGTCTAATAGAGTTAGCACGTGTAGGTCGTCATACAGCTGATTGATTTGGTGGCATACTTGGTAGAGACGCACCACTGTGAGTTCATGTCCCCCTTTTCTCTAACTGTTTTCAGTTTTCTTAACTGCGGGGGTGAAATACATGTTACTATGATTACGAGTACTTTATACACGGTATGGTTAGCGTAAGGAGGTTTACTACTCAGATCATGTGAGTGGGTAGGAGCAATATGAGGCCATTAGTCCTCATGTCGGGACCGAGGGACAGGAGCGGCAGATCTATCTGGGTGTAGCGAGCCCAGCCCCAGGCCAAACTAGAAACGGACCTTGGGGTGACTTTGTCCACATACTAATGCCGTGGCGAAATCTGCTAGGTTTGAGTCTCCCTATTTGCACTTCACATATATCAGTGGCCTTGCAAACCATTGGTGATCTCAATTCCCTTATTGGCTACATACCAAGACTATTTTTATACTCACAAAGGTTTACTTACCCACTTACACATGAACTCGCTCAACATTATTGTTGAGTTTTCAACTTACATGTATTTCAGGAAATTAAAGATCTGGCGCGGTATGTTATGTTTTCCCGCTGCATAAGGGTTCCAAGGTCATCCCAGTTTAGGAAATGTGACTCTTTCCTGGACAAGTCACAAATCTTAAACTGCGTTTATTTCATGTTGATGTTTATGGTTTTCAAGACAATGTTTTACGTTATGAGGCTGTAAGTCCTTAAGACAATGTTGTGTTACTCTGGTTTTAAAACTTAATCAAATGGATGATCTTGCATGATTTTATTTCATATAGCTTTGTTATGGTTAAGCTATAGTATTAAGAAGTCACACCAAAATTAACCACGCTTCCGCAAAGCCAGGGTGTGACAGCTTGGTATCAGAGCTCTGATCATAGCGAACTAGGATTCTTTCTCGAGTCTAGACTATGATCACTAGGGCTCTCACGAAAACATTTTACTACATACCACTTAAGTCTAGATCCAAACTTTTTACAAACAAATGTTGAGCACATTTTATTATTTATAGGCTCAGCCTGGAGGGCTGAGGCTCGGTCTGGAGGATCGAGGCTCGGTCTAGGTGACCGAGGTAGTTGAGCACGTTGATTTATTATAGGCTCAGCCTGGAGGGCTGAGGCTCGGTCTGGAGGATCGAGGCTCGGTCTAGGTGACCGAGGTAGTTGAGCACGTTGATTTATTATAGGCTCAGCCTGGAGGGCTGAGGCTCGGTCTGGAGGATCGAGGCTCGGTCTAGGTGACCGAGGTAGCTGGCTAGTGAGGCTAGGAAGAGTAGGCTCAGTCATGAAGGCTGAGGCTCGGTCAAGGGGACCGAGGCTCGATCTAAGAGGTCGAGGTGGAGGATAGAGCAGTCTTAAAGACTGGGAGAAATTGGCTAGTGAGACTAGGAGAATGATTTGAATGCTTACTTGGTGACTATGTGATTAACTGATTATATGATTGATTATTATACGTATATGTGTTTGTGTTACAAACGTCATGCTTTCATCAAGTACTAGAAAGATGGACAAAACGAATCCCATGGCCATAGTATCAGATGACATAGTTTCATCGAAGCACGAGGTGTACATTTCCGATACTACCGGCACAGACAATGACGACTTTCAGCCCTTGTGCGCTGCCTGAAGTCGTAGCAGAGCCTACTGATGGCCATCTTGTTGGGAAATTGCCACTCGCGGTGATCCCTGCTCCTGTGCCCTTGCCGCTTATCCTGTTGATGATATGCCCCCCAACGTGGCCTCTGACGACGATAACGATCTACTGGAGGAGGACCCATTCGAGGGCAGGGCCCTATTGCTGCTGGTAATAGACTACTGCATGCGGACGCTCCTGTAGGGGAAACTCATGTCCATTCCCCTATCCCAGACTCATTTGAGTTCCTGACATCCGCATCTTCGCACATACAGGGAATGCAGCACCACCCACACGACGCCGACCCTGATATGGCATCATCAGCTGCACCGGATCCCGCCCACAGCTTTGAGTTTGATCACGATATTGAGGTTGATCCTGCTTTTCCACCTGGTTTTGATCCAGACCATGACCTTGAGTTCATACACTTAGACCAGCCTTTGGAGGATCCTGTAACCCCTGTGTTTGTTGATCCAGCTGATCTTGAGATGGAGTTTTTGATCCGGAGCCAGCCGTGGCCCCTGAGCCAGGCGTTGCTCCTGACCCCGCATTGGAGCATGACCCTGTTCATGCCGATGCACCTGCTGTTGCTCCTTGATTGATCATCTGCTTGGACGAGAGAAAATTTGGGGTAACTGTGCAAGACAATTTATTATTACGGGGGCCCACGTAATAACGATTTGTAGTGCACAGGAATCCTGGTGGACTCTGCGGGCCAAGCTAATGATAACCAATGCAACAGGAAATAACTTAAACACGAATGACCAAGGCGATGTAGCCTCGAGTTCATTCTATTACGAGCAACAAAGCTAAATTGGCAAGCCTATGTGAAGGCTCAGAAATTTACTTCCCCACTCATACAGTGAGTATATTTGCGTGTGAAATTGGGTAATTACATGATGGCTTATGTTGCTATATACACCTCATAGACAATTGAAACGTTGTCTAACCCGCTTCACACCACTTCAACAAAAGGGAATGTCACCCAGACGTGACACAAACACCAGTACGTTGCCAAGGACAGAAGCCGAGCTGCAAGAACGCATCTCACAGATAAATGCACGACATGAAGCCCTCCGCTCTAAGTACAACGATGGCATTACTGGAAATAACCCTCCAACTGGCTGCACCTATAAACAGTTCCTGAACTGCAAGCCTTTGAACTTTGACGGAACAGGAGGCGCCGTTGCATTTGTTCGTTGGTCCGAAAAGACCGACTCCATTCTAAGAATGAGTAACTGTTCGCCCCAACAGAGTGTTACCTATATCTCGGGGATATTTCTAGATGGCACACTCTCTTAATGGAACCTCCAGGTTCAGACCCTTGGCACAGACGCTGCTTATGCACTGAGCTGGAACGAGCTCAAGGAAACGATTGAGAAGAAATGTTGTTTTAGGACTGGAATTTAGAAGCTTGAGGTGGAGTTCAGGAATTTGAAAATGGACGAACCAGAAATTCCTGAACTTGTCCAGCGATCGCACGACTTATCTAGGGTCGCCCCCCCTACTTAGTCAAACCGGAGTTCAAAAGGATTGAACGATTCATTTGGACACTTGCACCCCAGATCAGGGGTATGGTTACTACCTCAAAGCCCTCAACCATTGCAGAAGCTATCAATATGGGTGATCTATTTATAACATGAGATGTTATGTGATTGATAACATGAGATGTTATGTGTTGATATTGTTGTATACTTACGTACACTCTACTTATTATGACCTGACCAACGTAAACCATCTTTTAGAAGATGCCGCCGAGACGCGAGACACACATGCCTACTAATGAGGCAGAACTCCAGCAAATTATCGCTGCTGCCATTGCACAATACGCCGCCTCTCAAGGAGGGACTAGTGGAAGCAACTCTGGCAACACTGGCAACAACAATAATCCACCTCATGGATGCACCTACAAGCAGTTCTTAGACTGCAAGCCCGTAAACTTTGATGGCACAGGAGGTGATGTCGCCTTTGTTCGTTGGGCCGAGAAAACCGAATCTGTTCTACGCATGAGCAAATGCGCACTAGATCAGCAAGTCACCTATATCTCAGGGCTGTTTCTAGATGGAGCCCTATCCTGGTGGAATCTACAAGTACAGACACTAGGCGAAGCTGCTGCCTACGCGCTGACCTGGACCGAACTGAAGGAACTTATGCGCAAAAAGTACTGTTCCCGCGCAGAAATCCAGAGATTGGAGACCGAGTTTTGGCATTTGAAAATGGACGGTCCAAAGATCGCAGAATACGTTCAGAGGTTCCATGACTTATCGCATGTGGTACCCTACATGGTCACTCCTGAGTTCAAGAGAATTGAACGCTTCATTTGGGGACTAGCTCCTCAAATCATAAGCATGGTAACCTCATCCAATCCTGCGACCATTACTGAGGCGATTGATTTGAGCGTGGCTCTCACAGAGGAGGCCATTCGCCTGAACAAGTTTGATGATGCTGAGCATAAGAAGAAAGAGACTCACGTCGAGTCATCAGGAGGTAGCAAACGGAAGTTCTCAAACTTCAAGCAAGGCGCCAGTGTGGCGGTTAAGAAAGGAGGATCAGCTGGCAGTGGAAAGAAAGGAAAAGGATATCAGGGCACCCAGCCCAAGTGTAATACCTGTCAACGCCATCATACTGGCCATTGTAGTGTGAAAGTATGCGAAGCATGTGGAAAGCCGGGCCACTTGAAGGATTCTTGTTGGGCTAGTGCTGGCCGGGGAGGCCAAGGAGGATTTGGGAATAGGAATAATAATCGTGGTGGTAATCGCTCACAAGGAAACTATGGAGGAAACGGGAATCGAGGCAACTTTGCGAACCAAGCTGGTAATGCGAACCAAAACAACAACCAAGCTGGAAATGGAGGTGGAAACGGGCAAAGACTTGGATGCTATAACTGCGGTGATATCGGGCATTTCAAGAAGAACTGCCCAGAGTTAAACCAAGCCCGTGGAAGAGTGTTCCAAATCGAAGCTAGGGAAGCGCGCCAGGACCCCAATGTTGTTACTGGTACGTTCCCTGTAAATCAACGCTATGCATCCGTTTTATTTGATACTGGTGCCGATTATAGCTTCGTGTCGTTAGAATTTAAGAATATGCTTGGTTTAGCCACTAATAAGTTAAATATTCCGTACTCAATCGAATTGGCCAATGGGAAGTTAGTAGAAGCCAATGAAGTTATCAGAGGTTGTGTGATTGAATTGGGAGAGCGTGAGTTCACTCTAGATCTACTACCAGTCCAGTTGGGAAGCTTCGACGTAGTGGTAGGAATGGATTGGTTATCAGGCAACAAAGCTGAGATAGTTTGTCACGAAAAGATTGTTCGTATCCCAACCGATGATGGTGAGACCATTATTGTTCATGGAGAGAAGCGTGAGACGCCGTTGAGGATTATCAGCTGCTTGAAAGCAAGGAAGTGTTTGCAGAAAGGATGTGTTGCTTTTCTGGCACACATTGTGGATAAGAAGGCTGCTGAGCCAAGAATTGAAGACATCCCTGTCGTGAGGGAGTATCCAGAAGTCTTCCCAGAAGACTTGCCTGGACTGCCACCTCAGAGGCAAGTAGAGTTTCACATCGACTTAGTTCCAGGCGCCGCGCCTGTGGCTAAGGCACCGTATAGACTTGCTCCGTCTGAGATGCAGGAACTGTCGACACAACTTCAAGAGTTGTTAGACAAGGGTTTTATCCAACCAAGCTTCTCGCCTTGGGGAGCTCCGGTCCTGTTTGTCAAAAAGAAGGACGGTAGTTTCCGTATGTGCATCGACTACCGGGAGCTGAACAAGCTGACGATCAAGAATATATACCCTCTGCCAAGAATCGATGATCTGTTTGATCAACTACAAGGCTCGAGCTTTTATTCAAAGATCGATCTTCGATCTGGATACCATCAGTTAAGGATACAAGGAGAGAGTATCCCAAAGACAGCCTTCAGAACTCGTTATGGACACTACGAGTTCCTTGTTATGCCGTTTGGTTTGACAAACGCACCTGCAGTCTTCATGGATTTGATGAATAGAGTTTGCAAGCCGTACTTGGACAAGTTCGTGATTGTGTTTATCGACGACATCTTGATTTATTCAAAGACGAAGGCTGAACACGAGCAGCATCTTAGAGCCATTCTAGAGCTGCTGAAGAAAGAACAGCTGTATGCCAAATTCTCTAAGTGCGAGTTTTGGCTACGGGAGGTGCAATTCCTTGGGCACGTGGTTAATGGAAATGGAATCCATGTTGATCCCACAAAGATCGAGGCGATCAAGAATTGGGAAACGCCAAAGACGCCAACCGAGATTCGAAAATTCTTGGGTTTGGCTGGCTACTATCGAAGGTTCATTGAGGATTTCTCAAAAATCGCTCAACCATTGACGCTCCTCACCCAGAAGGATAAGAAGTTTGATTGGGGAATCAAACAGGAAGAAGCGTTCCAGATACTGAAGGATAAGCTCTGAAATGCGCAAATCTTAGCACTACCGGAAGGTACAGATGATTTTGTGGTATACTGTGACGCTTCGCGTCAAGGATTGGGTTGTGTGTTGATGCAACACCAAAAGGTTATTGCTTACGCATCGCGTCAATTGAAAGTGCACGAAAAGAACTATACCACACATGATTTGGAGCTTGGCGCAGTGGTTTTTGCTTTAAAGATCTGGAGACACTACCTTTATGGTACGAAGTGTACAATCTTCACAGATCACGAGAGCCTACAGCACATATTCAACCAGAAGGAGTTGAATATGAGGCAAAGACGTTGGGTTGAGTTGCTGAACGATTACGACTGCGAGATAAAGTATCATCCAGGGAAGGCGAACGTGGTCGCCGATGCCCTAAGTCGTAAAGAGAGAATCAAGCCCATAGGGTTAGAGCTTTAGAAATGATTATCCAAACCAATCTTTCCTTGCGCATTCGTGCCGCGCAAAAGGAAGCTCTCAAGGAAGGAAACCTGGAAGAAGAATATCTCCGTGGGATGGAGAAGCTACTGGTACCAAACGAGGAAGGAACGTTATGCTTCGAGAAAAGGATTTGGGTTCCTCTGTTTGGTGGTTTAAGGAAAGTTATTTTTGATGAAGCTCACAAATCACGGTACTCTATCCATCCTGGAGCGGATAAGATGTACCAGGATCTCAAAGATTACTATTGGTGGCCTAGGATGAAAGGCGATGTTGCTGTTTATGTAAGCAATTGTCTAACGTGTGCTAAGGTGAAAGCGGAATACCAGAAGCCTTCAGGACTTCTACAACAACCTGAGATTCCCAAGTGGAAGTGGGAACAAATCTCCATGGATTTTATTACGAAATTGCCAAGAACGCCAAGAGGCCATGACACTATCTGGGTGATAGTGGATCGATTAACGAAGTCAGCACACTTCTTACCTATCAGAGAGAAGGATAATACGAGCAAATTGGCCGAAATATACATGAGAGAGATCGTCGCACGTCATGGAGTGCCTCTCTCAATCATTTCTGATAGAGACGGAAGGTTTGTGTCAAGGATATGGCAATCCTTCCAAGAAGCCTTTGGCTCACAATTGAATCTGAGCACTGCGTTTCATCCGCAAACTGACGGCCAGAGCGAGCGAACGATACAGACTTTGGAAGACATGCTGAGAGCGTGTGTTATGTATTTGGGCGGTAGCTGGGATAAACATTTACCTTTGGTCGAATTTTCATACAACAACAGCTACCACACCAGTATTGGTGTCGCGCCATTTGAAGCCCTTTACGGACGCAAGTGCCGATCACCTCTATGTTGGGCTGACGCAGGTGATAGGCAGCTTGCTGGTCCCGAAATCGTCCAAGAGACGACATACAAGATCGCGCAGATTCTTAAACGCATCGAAGCAGCTCGCCACAGACAGAAGGCCTATGCGGATCCAAACCGAAAACATGTGGATTTCCAAGTTGGAGAAATGGTGTTATTGAAAGTCTCACCCTGGAAGGGTGTGGCACGCTTCGGGAAGCGTGGGAAGTTAAATCCGCGCTACATTGGTCCCTTCAGAATTCTGGAAAGAATAGGACTAGTAGCATACAAGTTGGACCTACCTGCTGAACTGAATGGTGTTCACGACACCTTTCACGTATCCAATCTAAAGAAAAGTCCAACTCAAGTTACCGTTGCCATTCCCACCGACGAGATTCATGTTGACGACACGCTCCACTTCGTTGAAGAACCTGTTGAGGTCACGGATTGGAAAGTGAACAAGACCCGCCGGAGCAGTGTCAAGCTCATCAAAGTTCGTTGGAATGCCAGACATGGTCCTGAATACACCTGGGAACGTGAGGACCGGATGAAAGAGAAATACCCCCACCTTTTTTCCTAAGAACCCTGCATCTACAAGCAGAACTTAAATTTCGGGACGAAATTTATTTAACGGGGGGAGAATGTGACAACCCGCACTAAACCAGGTATCCGTACGACTTAATTAGTGATTAATTACTGCTTAATTACTGTGCTTGTTTGAACTAGCTGATGAACTGCTACTTGAATACTGATACATGTACTTACCTGCATCATACTTTACTTATCGTCACTACATTATTTACATGTTGAACCCTAATGACAAACATGATGCACAAAAGCACAGTAGCACATGAACGGATAACCTATTGAACATGCTGATAAAGCCAGCATCAGGCAAACACTGCCTCTAAGGCCTGTACGAGCCAGAAACGTTTTGCTACACTAGTAGTGAGTGTAGGGATATAAGGGTTGTGGAACTGCGTCTCTAGGAATAAGTCACTACGACTGGATGTGCCTAAAACGTACTCTAAGTACAAAATTCAGCACTTTACATAACAATTCAGCTTTTAGCTAACTAATAAAGTGCCAAAACATGAGAAAAACATTACTAGACACTTTCCAAAGTGTCCGAAATGAGTTGTGTCACTAAAAAGGGTATTAACGACACTTTAAGCTTTGTTAAGCACTTTAACGGATTACTATCCAACCGAACAACCGGACTATACCCGAAACATGAAAATATTGTTATTTTCATTATTTATCTTTTTCTGAGTTAGTTAGGGTCCCTGATTACCCTAACACCCTTTGTAACGCATGACACACAACTAACCAAGTTAACTACTTAACTAACTTGGTTTAACCTAACTATTACCTAACTAACTAGTTGGATTTGAACCGGATTACCCCCCCCCCCCCCCTTGACCGAACTCGGTCACATTGTGACCCCATGGTACATCATTTGATTATTTTAATCTTCCTTGTCTCATATCTAGAAAGCATAAGATCCTTTGGATAATAATCATTCTAATTATCTATAAGAACAAGCTTAAACCCATTTGATCACTCACATTTCACCACTCAACTTACCAAAGCTCTCTCTCTTTCTCTCTAAATAAGTCACGGCCGAACACCCCCCTCCCCACCCATCCATTTTCGGCTCCCATCTTCACAACACAAGATCATACAAGCTTCAAGGATCACGTATAAGGAGTCTTGGTGCACTCGGAGTTCGAAGGACCACTTTCTCTTGCTTTTATCCACGCCATTTTCATCAAGATTCTTCCCTAACCTCGAGCTAGTGGTATGATGTTTAAATCCCTATCTTGAACTATTCTAAAGTGGTTAAAAGGATTTTTATCGGTTAAAACTCGTTAACATGCAAGATGATGCTTTAAAGTTTACTAAAAACACTAAAAATGGTGGTTAATAACTCATATGTTGTGTAAATGATGTAGTATTCGAAATGTATGGTTATTTAAGCCCGATCTATGATGTGGTAGCTCGGATCATCGTTTAACCCGGTTTGGTAAGATCATGGATCTTAACATAAGCTTGTTTTGAATAATACAAGGGTTAAAAGGTGAAACTCTACCACACGCAAATCATGAACTTGTGTAAAAGAGTTTTACTTGTGAAATTGTGTTTAAAACTAGCAGATCTACGCATCTGCAAGTGGTATTTTCAAAGAACCACGTATCAAAAAAAAATCATGTATTTTAAAAGATGGATTTTACACTAACAAGCATGATTTTTATAAACCACAAGTGTGTAAACACTTGTGAAATGAAAAGATCCGACAAAATAACAGTTTTTGTAAAAGATGAAGGGAAGTTGTAAAGATAAATTTTCTCTAAAAACGAGGTTTTTACAAGATCAAATTACCTTATATGAAGATCTACTAAATTTAAGGGGATTTACACCACAGTTTTGGGAAAAACTGCAAGTTCATGTAATTTTTGGCAATTTACACATATGTTGATTAGTTGTTGTGATGAAAGTTGTTCTGATCAAATAAAGAAAATTGTTGAGTTGGTTTGTTAAAGAAAATGATACGCTTGAAAGCGTGGCCACCTCCAGTTACAGAGGAAACTCTGGCGAAATTTTTCTAAAAACCTAACACTTAGAACTATTTACACTACAAGTGTTAGAATTATTTTTGACATGTTTTCGAAATATAAATTTCGCCATGACTTTATTTACTAAATATTCGGAGGTGGGATTTTCACAAAATTTAACGTGATAAATATATATTTTCACACACTGTTTATGATTATTTTGTGAAAATACATAAATATTATTTCTAGAGTAAAATAATATTTACGAACGTTAACGATTCCAAAATTATACGAACGCTTTCACCATAAATATATAAGTTACACCGGTGATTATATTACCACTCGATTGTTAAACGTAACTTACGCACTTACGGAAATATTTATGAACGCACATGTATTGAATCCCCCACCCTTGGGAAGGAAATTAACTACCAAGTATATACTGAATGTAAACACGAAATAGTTGTCTAACTATTTCCCAAAAACTTAAACCATAAAGCTAAGGCACGGCCGTCCGTCTAATAGAGTTAGCACGTGTAGGTCGTCATACAGCTGATTGATTTGGAGGCATACTTGGTAGAGACGCACCATTGTGAGTTCATGTCCCCCTTTTCTCTAACTGTTTTTAGTTTTCTTAACTGTGGGGGTGAAATACATGTTACTATGATTACGAGTACTTTATACACGGTATGGTTAGCGTAAGGAGGTTTACTACTCAGATCATGTGAGTGGGTAGGAGCAATATGAGGCCATTAGTCCTCATGTCGGGACCGAGGGACAGGAGCGGTAGATCTATCTGGGTGTAGCAAGCCCAGCCCCAGGCCAAACTAGAAACGGACCTTGGGGTGACTTTGTCCACATACTAATGCCGTGGCGAAATCTGCTAGGTTTGAGTCTCCCTATTTGCACTTCACATATATCAGTGGCCTTGCAAACCATTGGTGATCTCAATTCCCTTATTGGCTACATACCAAGACTATTTTTATACTCACAAAGGTTTACTTACCCACTTACACATGAACTCGCTCAACATTATTGTTGATTTTTCAACTTACATGTATTTCAGGAAATTAAAGATCTGGCGCGGTATGTTATGTTTTCCCGCTGCATAAGGGTTCCAAGGTCATCCCAGTTTAGGAAATGTGACTCTTTCCTGGACAAGTCACAAATCTTAAACTGCGTTTATTTCATGTTGATGTTTATGGTTTTCAAGACAATGTTTTACGTTATGAGGCTGTAAGTCCTTAAGACAATGTTGTGTTACTCTGGTTTTAAAACTTAATCAAATGGATGATCTTGCATGATTTTATTTCATATAGCTTTGTTATGGTTAAGCTATGGTATTAAGAAGTCACACCAAAATTAACCACGCTTCCGCAAAGCCAGGGTGTGACAGAGGCATTCCGCGGAACTATCCTTAGTTTAGTTTAGATTAATTTTTTTTTATGTTTTCTAGTTTAGTTTTAATTTTCATGAATAAAACACACTCGGGATGATGAAGGATACCAAGGAAAACTTGAACCAGCATGATTATAAATAAGCGGTAGAACAACTTACATTTTTGGAAATAAAATTGGAACACTGCGAACTCGTGAACTCACCAACTTTATGTTCACACCCTACAGCATGCTTTGCAGGTACTCAGTGATAGCTCAGGAGCTTGCAGCTGGGGAGTGTAGTGGTCGCATTAACCCTTGTTGGGTTTTTCTTAAATAACAATTATGGACTTTTAAACTCCTGTTTGAATTGTCAAACATATGCTTTCGCGGAGTGACTTTAATTACTGCTATTTAAACCACAAACTTTAGACTTTGGTCACTAGTTGTATTGGTTGTGATGAAAATTTGATTTATTATTACATTGTTCAATATGATTGGTGGCATGATCCTGGTCAGTCACAAGCCTTGCGGTAGTACTCCACATGTGGAAATTGAGGGTGTGACAGATTATTATTAGAGCCATTGGTTATAGTGAACTTGGTTTTAAAAGAAAAGTCTTTTTGAGAAAAACAAGACTATAACCCGTTTTGTACTAAGCAACTCGCAACGACACTACACTCCAAGTGCAAGGCTCAACAATCTAGACTACATAGCTCGGCCATGTGTTTACTTGTTACTTATTTGGTGCATATTTGATGATATGTGTACTAGTATACTTAGTGTATGGAACATTAGTTATGTAATACGTACCTGTGCGTGATGGTCACACTTCCTTCTATTATTCTTACAACACTACGGCGCCATTCTCATTATGTGTTTTCTGGATATGAAGACAATGAGAGGGGCGGAAGAGGCAATGTTAACATGACTCAGGACCAGTTGACGGACCTGATAAATGCCCGGGTTGCTGAGGCTTTGGTAGCCCCTCCCGGAGGTAAACTTATCATTCTAGGATGTTTAGATCCTAATCACATATCGTCTTATCACTCTTAACCTTGTTTGCTTCGTTTTTTCATGACAGGTCAACCTGCACCCACTCAACCTCGCGTTTGCACTTTCAAAACATTTATGGAATTAAAACCCCACTCCTTCAACGACACTGAAGGAGCTGTAGGTCTTTTGCACTAGATTTAGAAGATCGAGTCTGTTTTCGCTGTGTGTGAATGCCCTGCTAATAAGTGGGTGAAGTTTGCTACCGGAACACTCGAAGGAAATGCGCTTTCATGGTGGAACGCGTAGGTTCAAATGCTCGGATTGGCGAACGCCAATGACACTCCTTGGAATGATTTCAAGAATTTGATCAAGGAAGAATACTGCCACAGGGATGACATCCATAAACTTGAGACGGAGTACTACGAGTTGAAGATGGTTGGATCTGAAATCGAGACGTACACTAAACGATCCAACGACTTTGCTGCTCTATGTCCCAACATGTCATAGCCTGCATACAGAAGAATCGAGCTTTACCTCAAGGTCTTAGTTCCCAAAATCCAAAGTTTAGTAACCTCTGCAAATCTTCCCACAATCCAGCAAGTCTTCTGTCTAGCTCACTGTCTTACCGACTAAGCTGTCGAACAAGGCAAGTTGCTCAAGCGAATCAGTGATGTTACTAATGCCTCTGGTTCGAGTTTGTTGGAACTCGCGTCGTGGCCCAGAGTTTACCTAGGAACGGGAAGACCAGATGATGCGCAAGTATCCCTAGTTGTTTAAAAATAATACTTACAGCACTGAAGCTACTACTGAATTTTGGGACGAAATTCTAAACCAACAGGGGGATGATGTGACACCCCACGAAAACGTTTAACTAAACTAGCTTGTCAGTGGCTGCGACTAAATTTCGTGATGAAATTTCCTTCAACTTAGGGATAATGTGACAATTCGGGTTTTCCCTTCTCGTTCCACTCTACGTTGTCATGAGAATTTAAAAAAACGAGACTTATATTATAATTGTTTGATGTAATATATGTGTATATCTGCATAAATGATTGTGAGTATTGTATAAATTAAGTAATTAGGGATGAAAATCCAACCACACTCTCTAAACTCGTGTGTGTGCGACCTATGTGTGCAGCCGCACACTTCCATCCATCTCGTACACACCACCACACACTCGCTCTCACTTACACATGTTGGGCTGCACACCTATTAGAACCTGGCCCAATTTCCAGCCCACAAGAAACCCTAATGAAGCCGCACACATGGTCAGGGCGCACATGTGCAAATGTGCGGTATCCACATGTGTTTATAGATGCCACTTAATGCAAAACCCTAGAAACATTTGCCAATCATTGTGACGGCTGAAAACATTCTCCTACAACAAATATTCTCTGCCTTTTCACCAACATTCTCTCTCTCTCTCTCTCTCTTTCACCAACATTCCCTTTCCTTTTTGGGGTGTTTTACGGCGGCACTATCTTCCATGGCAGCCTTCTTCCTCACTTAAGAAGCTTCATCTCCTTTCCTTCTTCTAACTCCCGCACAAACAAGTCCACCTTCTATTTCGGGTTAGTGTTATGAATGCTATTGTTGGTAATAATTTGATGACTTGCTTAAACAACATGATTAGGATAATATACTAGATTAGTTTGATGATAGTGTAGTGATAGCTGTTGAAATGATAACCACAAAATCAAATCTTGTGTTCATGATTATGTGTTTGATGATTAAAAGATCTAGGGTTATGCTAGAAACAAGACTAAATATTGTTTTGATTATGTTTAGATACTTTTAAGATGGAAGATGTTATGTGCAAAAAGGGGTTCTTGATGATTAATGATGTAATAAAATCCTAGACTTAGTTTGATGTTTAGACGATGAATATATGATTATGTATAATGGAAAGGCCCACTTGATAGAAAACATGTAACTGAATCCGGTGAACCTTGATGATAAAATTGATGAAATGTGGATGAATATGATGTTTTGTGCTTGAATATGTGCTTTTGATCCGTTTAAGTTGATAAACATGAATCAATTCTGTTGAAAATCGTACACTCTTCGAATGTACAACTGAATCTACGCACGGTACAACACAGAGTAGCATACCGCACATTGGTATGCCATGTGTCCGCACACTCTCAGATGGTACAATATCCAGTGCACCATGTACAACTGGGTGATGCAAAGTCGCACACTAGAAACCCGCACACTCCTGTAGTACGACTACTGATGCACATTTTACAAGCAGGTTGTGTATGCCCGCACACTGCCGTATGGTACACACCCAAAATGCACAGCGTACAACTAACCAAAGCATGACCGTACACTTTAACGTGTGCCGCACACTCAAAGCTGGACCGCACACTCACATTTTAGGCTGTAAACTCTGTTAATGGACTGTTATTTTGATTTGGACCATACACACACACTTGTACACTGGATTATGTGTTTACTACACTGCACACTTTTAATAAACATTGGGTTGTTTACGTTACTGTTCATTTGTTGAATTTATAACAACTCTGTATGCTTGAATTACATGATACTTGTGTGGTATGTGTACAAATACATGATGTCACTTGCATACGAATCTGATCAAACTTGGTTGTCACACCCCCAAAATCCACCTGCGGAGTATCACCGCTTGGAGGCGTGACTGACCAGGATCCAGCCACCAATCATATTGAACAAGCAAATAAGTAATTATAAAAGGTCAACCAATACAATTGGTGTCCAAACAAAACATAGTTTAAGTTGCAAGCGGAAGCATAACAATTAAATCCAAAACCAAAATATAAGTTTAAATGTTTCGAAGTTTAACATGACACACAGTTGTCCATGTCCCACAACGACTCTTCCCCATGCAAGCTCCAGCTAAAAACCTATAGACCTGCAAAACATGTAGTAACGAGTCAACAATAATGTTGAGCGAGTTCACAGTTGGGTGTTTGTTTTAAGTTGTTTCGAAAAGGGTTTCCTTTAACTGGCATCCCTGCCGTGGGGGTTACCCCATAGTTGAAAACATGTTTTGTTTTACCCATTTACTCTGGCAATCCAGCCGTGGAGGCTACCCCATGTTTAGTTATCTGGCTTTTCGGCCGTGGGGGCTACCCCATGTTTAGTTATCTGGCTTTTCGGCCATGGGGGCTACCCCATGTATATACTACTAGACTCGTTACCATATCGACTGCTGACTGTAGTCATGTTTATGTGCCCTGAACTGTCAATGTCTATCATCATTGACGTGCCCAGATCCATTAGTTCACACCTGTCCTCTGCGGCACGGTGTGAGGCTTGTCAGACCTAAATAGCGCTATCTAACTAATGACCTGCTCGCCATTGGCCCGGCGATTAAGTCGATATAAAAAAGAGGGACTTCGTGATAGAGTTTTGGTCTAGTGAAAGTTAACTGTCCAAGAGGACGAGGAATTACATTCGTGAACCCGTACTGTCCTACCCAAGAAGGACGAGGAATCCATATTCCTTAACCCATTCCCAACCCCTGGGAATCCCATGCTTTGTAGAAAGTGTGAACTCACCTTAAATTAGCTCGGCAGATAATCAAAGGTCACTTGAGCTAATTGTGGTCAACCACGTCCTAGTATGGTTACCACATAAGTCAGATTCAAACCAAGTAATGCACACATATTTTCTACACGTATACTAGCAAGTTGCATACAAGTATTATTCATGGCAGTCCAATCAACAGTACACAACATACACGTTCAACAGTAACATATAAAGTCCATGTATTCGGCCCAAATACTTAGGCCTGTAACAGTGCAAGTCCAAACAGAATATATAATCAGGTGGTCTCGAGTCGAGACCAGAGATCTCGAGTCGAGACGGCGCTGTCTCGGTTTATAGCTTTCATCACTCGAGACTAGGTGATCTCGAGTCAGGTCTCGAGTCGCAACAAGACCCGCAACTGTGGTTTCGAGTCCTGTTGTTTGTGTGCTGGTAAGGTGTGGTCTCGAGTCGAGACTGTGTGGTCTCGGCTCGCAACCACTGTTGACACTAAAAGTGTAACAACCTTCCAAAATCCCATCCCATTATCACCGTAACATTTGCTAACAGTTTCCAAAATCCAACCATATTCGATCAAACAAAGGTTTTTAATCATACAATTCATATGAACCCTAATGAATAACATAATCAATACATGAACAATAATCATAACACCAACCATATTAACATGATTCATAATCTCGACCACTAGCAAACATCCTATCAAGACAACACAATAAATCATCCTCACGTAAACATACCACAACCGATATCACAAGCATTCGGTTTTCATTCATTATCTACAAATCCAACCAAACACCTATATAGCCGATTACATTCATTCATACTATCATGACAATACATCATCATCCGAATAACAACACATCACAGCTGGTTAATATACAATCGGTTCTTGATCATTAACATGCAAATGCCAAGTTATATGAACATTATCAATTACACATGTGAGCCGAGTTCATGAACATAAATCATAATCAAACACATAACATCCCTAGATTATCATGTAGGCTTACACATCATCTATTATGCAATTAAAAAATTAGAACACTAACCGATATAACACAAGAATGGTCCGAATCCAAGATATCTTTGATGGAAAGGAGAGGTGTGGCTGCCGTCAAGTTAGAGAGAGGGAGGAGAGCACTAGGGTTTGTGTGTTATGAGAGTTGCAACAAATGAGGAGTATACACTCCTCTCTTGAGTTTTGCGACACAAGGGAGTGGGCCGAAACCCTCCTAATGGGCTGCCCATTCGGTTCACTCACCAAAGAGGTGTGGGCCGAGAGTGTTAAGGAACCATAGCCCAAAGGCTTGTGCGTTCGGGTTGTTGTGCGATTGGGCTCGTTTATATACATACATACTTTACACAAAACACCTATCAAACATAACATTTCATTAATCATCAAAGTTCATACAATCACATAGTGTTTACATACGTTACATTAATGCAAAGATAGGTTCTGGAATACGAGTTGTCACATTATCCCCAAGTTGAAAGAAATTTCGTCCCGAAATTTAGCACGTACTCACTGAGGAAGCTAGTTAAGTTGCATGGTTTTCCTGGTTTTCCTGGGGTGTCACATCCTTCCCCCGTTGATCTGGAATTTCGTCCCGAAATTTCGTAGCTTCAGCCTCAGTAGTGGTTGTACTGTTTGCGAATAGTTGGGGATACTTTTGTTTCATCTGATCTTCGCGTTCCCAGGTGAACTCTGGGCCACGACGTGAGTTCCAACGAACTCGAACGAGAGGAATTCTAGTACGCTTGAGGACCTTAACGTCCCGATCCGTGATTTTAACTGGTTCCTCGACGAATCGTAACTGCTCGTCGATAGTGAGCTCCTTCAAAGGAACTATGAGGGTCTCATCTGATGGACACTTCTTCAGATTCGACACATGGAAAACGTTGTGAACTGCACTGAGTTCTGCTGGTAAGTTCAGTTTGTAGGCCACCTTGCCTATTTTCTCGATGACTTCGAAAGGTCCGACGTATCCTGGGTTAAGTTTGCCTCGTTTACCAAAACGAACCACACCCTTCCAGGGTGAAACTTTGAGTAGCACTCGCTCCCCAACCTGGAGCTCAAGTGGTTTCCTGCCCTTATCGGCGTAGCTTTTCTGACGGTCACGAGCTGCCGCCATTCGTTGTCGTATTTGAGCAATTCGTTCTGTTGTGTCTACCACAAGTTCTGGACCAGTGATCTGACTATCTCCCACCTCTGCCCAACAAAGAGGTGGCCGGCATTTACGCCCGTACAATGCCTCAAACGGAGCAGCTTTAATGCTGGTGTGGTAGCTGTTATTGTACGAAAATTCCACAAGTGGCAGATACTTTTCCCAGCCGTTGCCAAAGTCAATTACACATGCCCTAAGCATGTCCTCAAGGGTCTTGATGGTGTGTTCAGACTGCCCATCCGTTTGTGGGTGATAAGCTGTGCTCATATCTAAACGCGAGCCAAAGGACTTGTGCATTGCTTGCCATAGTTCTGAAGTAAAACGTGCATCACGATCCGAGATAATAGAGGTGGGCACCCCGTGCCTCGAGGCAACTTCCTTGAGGTATACGTCTGCTAGAGTGGAGAACTTATCCGTTTCCTTGATAGCCAAGAAGTGAGCAGACTTTGTGAGTCGATCCACAATCACCCAAATAGTGTCATTACCACGTTGAGATCTAGGCAGGCCAGTAACAAAATCCATGGAAATTTGCTCCCATTTCCGTTGTGGTATCTCTGGTTGTTGGAGTAGGCTTGAGGGTTTCTGGTATTCGGTCTTGACTCTAACACAAGTCAAACACTTGCTGACATAAGTTGCTATGTGGGCCTTCATGCTAGGCCACCAGTATGTAGTTCTGAGGTTGTGGTACATCTTATCCGAACCAGGATGTACTGAGTAGCGAGACTTGTGTGCCTCATCCATCACAAGCTCTCGTAGGTTGCCATAGAGTGGGACCCAAATGCGTCCTGTTACGTAGTAAGCACCATCCTCCTTTTGTTCTAATCATTGCCTTGAGCCGTGTAGGGCTTCAGCCCTGATGTTTTCTGGTTTTAATGCTTCTACCTGAGCGTCTCGTATCTGTGCAGGAAGACTAGATTGAATAGTGAGTTGTAAAGCTCGTACGCGCTTAGGCGTAGTGTCCTTTCGACTGAGGGCGTCAGCGACAACATTGGCTTTGCCTGGGTGGTACCTGATCGAGCATTCGTAGTCATTCAGTAGCTCGACCCATCATCGTTGTCGCATATTCAGTTCCTTCTGTTTGAAGATATGCTCGAGACTCCTATGATCGTTGTAAATGGCGCACTTGGTACCGTACAGGTAATGTCTCCATATCTTAAGTGCAAAAACAACAGCTCCCAGCTCTAAATCGTGCGTAGTGTAGTTCCTTTCATGAACCTTGAGTTGGCGCGAGGCGTAGGCTATAACTTTATCCCGTTGCATCAAAACACAACCAAGACCCTGACTTGATGCATCGCAGTAAACCACAAAGTCGTATGTGCCCTCTTGCAATGAAAGGATAGGTGCACTGCAAAGTCTATTCTTTAAGTGTTGAAATGCTAAGTCCTGTGCATTTCCCCATCGATAAACAACGCCTTTCTGCGTTAGTGAGGTGAGAGGTTGTGCAATCTTGGAAAAATCCTTAATGAACCTCCTGTAGTAACCTGCCAAACCCAAGAATTGGCGAATTTCCGTTGGTGTACGAGGTGCAGGCCAGTTCTTAATCGAGTCTACCTTGGATGGATCAACGTGAATCCCATCCTTGTTTACCACATGGCCTAAGAAATGGACTTCACGAAGCCAAAAGTCGCATTTTGAAAACTTGGCGTACAGCTGTTCTGCTCGAAGGAGTTCCAAAATGAGTCGTAAATGCTGCTCGTGTTCCTCCTGACTCTTAGAATAGATCAGGATGTCGTCGATGAAAACAATAACGAACTTGTCCAGGTAAGGCTTGCACACTCGATTCATCAAGTCCATGAAGACTGCCGGTGCGTTTGTCAGCCCAAAAGGCATGACCAAAAACTCGTAGTGTCCATAACGAGTTCTAAAGGCTGTTTTGGAGACGTCCTCTTCTCGGACTCTCAGCTGGTGATATCTTGATCTCAAATCAATCTTCGAGTAAAAGCTCGACCCTTGCAGCTGGTCGAATAGGTCATCAATGCGTGGAAGAGGATAGTGATTCTTCACGGTCACCTTGTTGAGTTCACGGTAGTCGATACACATCCGGAAGGTACCATCTTTCTTCTTCACGAATAGCACTGGAGCTCCCCATGCCGAAGAGCTAGGACGAATAAAACCCTTATTCAAAAGTTCTTGTAGTTGCGTGGACAATTCTTCCAATTCTGATGGAGCTAGACGATAAGGTGCACGAGCTATAGGTGCTGCTCCAGGAGCTAGCTCGATTTGAAACTCGACCTGGCGATGAGGCGGAAGACCAGGTAGTTCCTCAGGAAATACCTCAGGGAAGTCACGTACAATCAGAAAGTCTTCTATCTTCTTTTCTTTCTTTGAGGTGTCAGTAACGAGAGCCAGAATAGTAGTGTGGCCCTTTCTCAAACACTTCTGAGATGATGCTCACAACAGCACCACACTTGTCGCCACGAATCATGAGAGGTTCATCACCTGGGCGAGGAATACGGACAATCTTTTCGTTGCAACGAATCTCTGCTTGGTGTTGGGATAACCAGTCCATCCCAATGACAACGTCGAAACTACCCAGAGTGATAGGAAGGAGGTCGATAGTGAAAGTGTGACCAGCAAGAACAATGTTACAACCCTTGACTACTTGTGTGACCTCTAAATTCTTACCATTAGCTAACTCTACAGTGTGCTTGGTGTTCAATAGTGTTGGGGTACGCTTAAGCATTTGACTAACTTTCAGGGACACATAGCTAGTATCAGCACCCGAATCAAATAATACAGTAACATAAAAGTCTTCCAGTAGGAACTTACCCGTCACGACATTGGGATCATTCCTCGCTTCACCTTGGCCAATAACGAACACACGACCCCTTGCACCATTGCCATTGTTACCCCCGTTGTTTCCATTCCCCTGGTTGTTGTTATTGTTGTTGTTGTTGTTCTGGTTCCTGTTCAGTTGGGGGCAATCTCTCTTGAAATGGCCTTCAGCTCCACACTGAAAGCACCCTTTGTTGTTACCTTGCTGCTGCTGCTGGCGTTGATTCTCTTGGGCTTGTTGTTGCTGACGATTCTGGTTTGCGAGGTATAAACTTCTACAATCCTTTGCGGCGTGGCCTGGCTTGTTGCACCGATGGCAGTTACCCCTAGTGCATGGCCCGCTGTGATGTAGGTTGCAACGATTGCATTTGGGGTGATTTCCTTTGTACCCACCATGACTTTGGCTACCAGATGATTGCTGACTAGGGCTCTTGTAGTCGTCCGTCCTTCTCTGTTGAGACTGAGATTGAACAGAAGTCGAACCCTTGCTTGAAGCTCCATCCCATTTTCGTTTGTTGTCACTAGGAGCATCTGAAGTAGCTGTGGCACCAATGCGCTTGGGTAACCTATTCTGCTCCACCGCCTGATCAGCGAGACGATGAGCCAGTTGAACAACTTGCTGAATGGTGGCGAGGTTAGCCGAAGTCACATGACTTTGGATCTCTGGCACTAAGCCCGTGAGGTATAGTTCGATGCGTTTGATGGGAGGATCCACCATAGTAGGACACAGAATAGCAAGCTCAATCGATCTTTTCGTGTACGCTTCAATTTCTGACCCCGTCATCTTGAGGTTGAAGAACTCGACTTCCAGTTTGTGAATTTCATCACGATTGCAGTACTCTTCCTTGATCATTTCCTTAAAGTTGTTCCATGGGGTAGCATTAGCAGCAACCAACCCCAGCATCTGAACCTGGGCGTTCCACCACGTGAGCGCTAAACCCTCGAGAGTACCGGTAACATACTTCACCCTGCGTGCCTCAGGGCATTCACACATCTCGAAAACAGATTCGAGCTTTTCAAACCGGTGGAGGAGACCTACGGCTCCTTCAGTGCCGCTGAAAGTAGTGGGTCGGCAGTCCATAAAAGTCTTGAAAGTGCACACGGGAGGTTGTGCAGGTTGACCTGTCACGAGTGTAAGAAAGGACAAAGTTTAACACAAAGGTTGGTTCACGAGAGTAGGACCTAAAGATCCTAGAGTGAGTTTAGACTGCAGGGTATACCTCCTGCTTGTGCTGCTGCAAGTGCCACGGCAACTTGTTGGTTAATCAGAGCCGTCAACTGGGCTTGTGTCATGTTAACACGTCCAGACATGATCTTCATATAAAAGGGAAACACAAGTGAGAGAGGTTCGCAAAAGTGCGATGACAGAAGGGAGTAAGCACACACGTGTTCAAGCAACAATAGTTATACTAACTAAGCATACCATGAGCGATGTACTATGTAACTAACAAGTAGACGATATAAACATAAATCATATTACCTAGAATGTCGAGCCTTGCACGTGGAGTGAAGCATCGTTGTGGATCGTAGAGCACTGTACAGGTTATAGTCTGGTTTTAACAAAAACTTTTCCCTTATTAAAACCAAGTTCTCTATAACCAATGGATCTGATACCAATCTGTCACACCCCCAAAATCCACCTGCGGAGTATCACCGCTTGGAGGCGTGACTGACCAGGATCCAGCCACCAATCATATTGAACAAGCAAATAAGTAATTATAAAAGTTCAACCAATACAATTGGTGTCCAAACAAAACATAGTTTAAGTTGCAAGCGGAAGCATAACAATTAAATCCAAAACCAAAATATAAGTTTAAATGTTTCGAAGTTTAACATGACACACAGTTGTCCATGTCCCACAACGACTCTTCCCCATGCAAGCTCCAGCTAAAAACCTATAGACCTGCAAAGCATGTAGTAACGAGTCAACAATAATGTTGAGCGAGTTCACAGTTGGGTGTTTGTTTTAAGTTGTTTCGAAAAGGGTTTCCTTTAACTGGCATCCCTGCCGTGGGGGTTACCCCATAGTTGAAAACGTGTTTTGTTTTACCCATTTACTCTGGCAATCCAGCCGTGGGGGCTACCCCATGTTTAGTTATCTGGCTTTTCGGCCGTGGGGGCTACCCCATGTATATACTACTAGACTCGTAACCATATCGACTGCTGACTGTAGTCATGTTTATGTGCCCTGAACTGTCAATGTCTATCATCATTGACGTGCCCAGATCCATTAGTTCACGCCTGTCCTCTGCGGCACGGTGTGAGGCTTGTCAGACCTAAATAGCGCTATCTAACTAATGACCCGCTCGCCATTGGCCCGGCGATTAAGTCGATATAAAAAAGAGGGACTTTGTGATAGAGTTTTGGTCTAGTGAAAGTTAACTGTCCAAGAGGACGAGGAATTACATTCCTGAACCCGTAGTGTCCTACCCAAGAAGGACGAGGAATCCATATTCCTTAACCCATTCCCAACCCCTGGAATCCCATACTTTGTAGAAAGTGTGAACTCACCTTAAATTAGCTCGGCAGATAATCAAAGGTCACTTGAGCTAATTGTGGTCAACCACGTCCTAGTATGGTTACCACACAAGTCAGATTCAAACCAAGTAATGCACGCATATTTTCTACACGTATACTAGCAAGTTGCATACAAGTATTATTCATGGCAGTCCAATCAACAGTACACAACATACACGTTCAACAGTAACATATAAAGTCTATGTATTCGGCCCAAATACTTAGGCCTGTAACAGTGCAAGTCCAAACAGAATATATAATCAGGTGGTCTCGAGTCGAGACCAGAGATCTCGAGTCGAGACGGCGCTGTCTCGGTTTATAGCTTTCATCACTCGAGACTAGGTGATCTCGAGTCAGGTCTCGGGTCGCAACAAGACCCGCAACCGTGGTTTCGAGTCCTGTTGTTTGTGTGCTGGTAAGGTGTGGTCTCGAGTCGAGACTGTGTGGTCTCGGCTCGCAACCACTGTCGAGACTAAAAGTGTAACAACCTTCCAAAATCCCATCCCATTATCACCGTAACATTTGCTAACAGTTTCCAAAATCCAACCATATTCGATCAAACAAAGGTTTTTAATCATACAATTCATATGAACCCTAATGAATAACATAATCAATACATGAACAATAATCATAACACCAACCATATTAACATGATTCATAATCTCGACCACTAGCAAACATCCTATCAACACAACACAATAAATCATCCTCACGTAAACATACCACAACCGATATCACAAGCATTCGGTTTTCATTCATTATCTACAAATCCAACCAAACACCTATATAGCTGATTACATTCATTCATACTATCATGACAATACATCATCATCCGAATAACAACACATCACAGCCGGTTAATATACAATCGGTTCTTGATCATTAACATGCAAATGCCAAGTTATATGAACATTATCAATTACACATGTGAGCCGAGTTCATGAACATAAATCATAATCAAACACATAACATCCCTAGATTATCATGTAGGCTTACACATCATCTATTATGCAATTAAACGATTAGAACACTAACCGATATAACACAAGAATGGTCCAAATCCAAGAGATCTTCGATGGAAAGGAGAGGTGTGGCTGCCGTCAAGTTAGAGAGAGGGAGGAGAGTACTAGGGTTTGTGTGTTATGAGAGTTGCAACAAATGAGGAGTATACACTCCTCTCTTGAGTTTTGCGACACAAGGGAGTGGGCCGAAACCCTCCTAATGGGCTGCCCATTCGGTTCACTCACCAAAGAGGTGTGGGCCGAGAGTGTTAAGGAACCACAGCCCAAAGGCTTGTGCGTTCGGGTTGTTGTGCGATTGGGCTCGTTTATATACATACATACTTTACACAAAACACCTATCAAACATAACATTTCATTAATCATCAAAGTTCATACAATCACATAGTGTTCACATACGTTACATTAATGCAAAGATAGGTTCTGGAATACGAGTTGTCACATTATCCCCAAGTTGAAAGAAATTTCGTCCCGAAATTTAGCACGTACTCACTGAGGAAGCTAGTTAAGTTGCATGGTTTTCCTGGTTTTCCTGGGGTGTCACATTGGTAACCGTAATAGGACGTAGTTGACCAACTTTAAAACAAGTAAATAACCTGCCAAGCAAAGCAAATCTGAGTTCACACACTAAAAGCATGCGTCCCGGGGGGACAAATGGACGAACTACTATCCCTGGGAGGGATGCTTTTAAACTGCTTTTCCCAGGGGGGGGGATAAGATCGAATACTATTTATATTTCATGTTTTAGCGAACTAAACGAAACTCTATCATTAAGTTCCCAGTTACTATACCGATTAATCGCCAGGGGCGAACGAGATATTAGTTGATAGCGCTATTAGGTTTGACAAACCTCACACCGTGACTGGAGGAAACGGGCGTGAACTATTATGCCTTGCAACTTGGTCAAAGATGATAGACATTGACTTGGGGCACCAATAACTTAACAGTCACTAGTATACGGTATGACGTAGTTTTTGTAGCTTACAGATGGGGTAGCTCCCCATAACATGATTATAAATAAGCAGTCGAACAACTTACGTTTTTGGAAATAAAACTGGAACACTGTGAACTCGTGAACTCGCCAACTTTATGTTGACACCCTACTGCATGCTTTGCAGGTACTCAGTGATAGCTCAGGAGCTTGCAGCTGGTGAGTGTAATGGTCGCATTAACCCTTGTTGGGTTTTTCTAAAATAACAGTTATGGACTTTTAAACTGCTGTTTGAATTGTCAAACTTATGCTTCCCCTGATTGACTTTAATTACAGCTATTTAAACTACGAACTTTAGACTTTGGTCACTAGTCGTATTGGTTGTGATGAAAATTTGTTTTATTATTACATTGTTCAATATGATTGGTGGTATGATCTTGGTCAGTCACACGCCTCGAGGTAGTACTCCGCATGTGGAAATTGAGGGTGTAACATAATTTTTAGTACCTTTTGCTTTATTTTTATAAATGACGTTTTTAGAACGTCAAAAAAATTGTTTGTATGTTTAAAATGTTTCATTTTTTTAATTACTTTGATTTTTAAAATTGTTCATTTTTAAATTCCTTTGATTTTTAAAATTGTTTATTTTTGCTATCGGCACTAAATAAAATATAGAATACAAAGATTAAAAAACGATTGTTAAAAAAGAAAGGGAAAATGAACAATTTTAAACAAACGAATGGTTTTTTCGAAGATTTAAAAAAACAAATGGTATTAAAAATTATGTTAAAAATATAAGTTTCTCAAAAGCGAATGATTTTAGTAAACAAAAGGTTAAAAAATGAGCGAATTTCCAACACACAAACAATCCAAAAATGTAGGATTTTAAAAAGGATAAACGATTCAAATAACGTTTTAAATAAAAGTAACGCTTTACATAAACGGTCTTAAAAGGAACGTTTTAAAAATGAACGACTTTAAAAAATGAATTGTTCAAAGAAAAGTTAAAAACATATGGTTTTTAAAAAGAATGGTAAAAATTTGAATTGTTAAAAAGGTTTAAAAACATATGGTTTTCAAAAGAAGGGTAAAAATGAATTGTTCAATTTAAAAAAAAAACAAAGAACTTAAAAAAGAACGACATTAAAAACAAATAGTTTGGAAAGAAACGATTTTAAAAATGATAGACGGTTTAAAAAGGTTAGAAAACAAATGTTTTTAAAAACGACATTTATAGAAAAACAAATTGTTAAAGAAATGTGTATTTATTTGTATATTTAAAACGTATTTTGTTAAAACTTTTAGAGCTAAAACTTTTTGAACGGAAAAAAACATTCCTTTTAATAGTTATTTATATATTTATTAAACTGTTATAAATTATAAAGTTGGTAAAAAAGAAATTTTATAAATTTAAAAACATTTAAAAGAAAATGTGAAGTCACTCGCCGATGAATAATGGAACAAATAAACTCAAATCACATTTTTACCAAGACAAAATTCAACTTCAAAAAAAAAAATTAATAATAAATAAATAAATAAATAACATGCATTATACTAAACCTCAACAAGAGAAAGTTCCAAATTGAAACTACAAACCCCATCGGTAATAGTTGAATATTTTTATTAGTTTCATTCATCAAACTAAACTCAACTATCTATCATAACTTTACAACTAACACCTACACTTACGACAATGAAATAAAAACTGCTTTCACTGGGACAAACCAACAATAAACAGCCAAACAACCACCATTTACTTATGTTATTTCATTTTCTTATTAAAACATGGCAATTGAATGTAATCACGTTTACACAATTAACCATGATTGGTGTGAGTGTGATGTTCAACAACGCCTTAGTGAGTTCGGACCTAAAACCAAACACTTGGTGAGAACTCAGGTGGCCGAGTATATAACGTCGATCCAATCCCAAATTGGTTTAGCAATCAATGTAGTAACATTAAATGGAATACAACTTATTAAATGTGAGAATAAGAGTATCATAATAACTTAAATCAATTTCGAAGTACAATTCCCGAAAAACCTCAGAGACAAAAACAATATTTGATTGGAAAAAAAGTGATGGATTATGTACAACAAACACATGATGCTCGGGTATCATCTTCGGGAAGAATGTTGCTTCAATTCAATGGTGGCAAAGCCAAGGGATGAGGCGGTACATGAGTTGACTCGACCAATATAGACCAAAGTACATGCACATCTTCGTATGGACATGACTTTACATCTTCATACAATATGTATATCCCTCTACCTGAAAATTCGCATTTTACAATTAGCCGTGTAACAATTAACTAGAAAAACAATACTTCCACCGTCATAAGTTTAATTCCCATTACTTGCATGTCAAATGCATTACAAAACTTAAAGATTGTACTTTTCACCCGATCCCAAACACATTGATTGGGAAAACTATCTTTACTAGGGTATTTCTTTTGAATATATCCCTTGGTGAAAACTCAGTTGGTGTTGATTAACAAAGTAACAAGAAAAACCCGAATGAGTGCAAAAAGAAGTGAGAGAAGTTTATTATGAACATACTCTTGTGGTGGGCAGAATGTAGTTTAACCCAAAGCTTCTTGAGCGGAGAGAAGAGGGATTGAAGCCACCCCATTTTTGGGAGAAGAAAAGAAACCAAATGCTCATGGTTGGTGAAAGCAAGTGGTAGCTAAGAAGGGGTTGAGGTTGCTTAGATAGGGGTGAAGTTTTTTACTTAGAAAAATGCAATACTCATGTTGCATTTCCCTTGAAGGCCAATCATAAAAATTTGGTATTGGTGCAATGTCACTATTTCTCTCAAATACCCTTTTTTCACTTTCTAGTAGAACAAGCCATCCTACCAATCTTTAAAAACCACATAAAAGCTTTAAATTGCCTTTTCTAGAAAAAAGGAATATGTAAAATACCATCTACACCAATCTTTAAAAACCACATAAAAGCATAAAATTGCCTTTTCTGGAAAAAAGGAAAGGAATATGTAAAATACCATCTACATTTGTTTCCTTTCAGTATGAAATTATAGCCTAGTGACATCTTAGTGGTGAGATAAGGTTTAGAGATCATTAAGTCTTGGCAGTGTTGTAAAAATCGGATTCCAAGGCCAAGTATTCGGCGACTACTCGGTACTCGGAACCTTACCTTGTTGAGTTACTACAAGTCGGCCTTTATAAGTCGGAGGCCGTCAAACTCGGCCTACTCAGTTAAATACTTGGTGGGAACCTTGAAATACTCAACGACTACTTAGATTACTCAGTCAACTATTCGGCCTACTCGGCGACTACTCGGGATTATGCTAATTTGACATGAGTTATGCTAATTTCGACATGAATAATGATAGTTTTGACATGAATTACGCTTATTTTGACACATATAAAATATCCAATAATTAATT
The DNA here is from genome assembly GCA_030545235.1 of Helianthus tuberosus. Classification (NCBI taxonomy): domain Eukaryota; kingdom Viridiplantae; phylum Streptophyta; class Magnoliopsida; order Asterales; family Asteraceae; genus Helianthus; species Helianthus tuberosus. Next base: position 140,525,860 of record CM060381.1, read on the forward strand.
TCTCTCCGAGTACTCCCCGGGTACTCCCAACTCCCCACTTGGCCGACTATGGAGCGCCTAGCGACTTCTGCAACACTGGTCTTCGGTTCGATGTTGGTTCAGTTCTGTTTGATCATAATGGAAAACATGAAAACATACCTTTGGTTGCATCAGCACAGGTTAGCAGAGAATCCAGATGGAGACGCAGCAATTAAGGTTTGACATGATTGTCATCTTGGTCTGGTTCCTCCTTAGGGTGCTGACTGATGATGGTGAAGATGAGAACCGAATAGGGGATTCGGTTTAGGAGAGGAGGTCGAAAATTGATGTTATGCTTATGGGGTGTGTCTAATTGTGTAACTGTCTAACCCCTTAACCTCCATATAATTCTCCTTATATAAGCACCCAGGAGGAAACCCTAATTAGTTAATAAGGGTAATATGGTCCATCAACAATTACCAACTAATTATTTAATAGGATTGTTATATATATTTTGATCTATATAATGTAAATGATTATAATGGCTACAGATTAAATATTAATACGTAATATATTTAATCTTACATTCTCCCACTTAGCCGAGTAATCATTTACTATGAGTATTAGATAAGCCTGATCAGGAGTTAACACTCATTTTAGCTTTAAACAAGTACTATAGCAGAGAAATACAGCCGTTGAATCATTATGCGACTCAGGACCCCCATTAATCATACTATAGCCTTAATTTAAAACCTAATCGTCATGATCAAAATACGCATAAGCCCTTTGTTTGATTTGTAACTTTATTTGTCTTATATGCCATTATGTCGACTTGACATATTCTTAGAGACGTACAAAATCAAACTGATGAGGAAAAATTAACTAATACTTAGTCATTCATAGTACGATATGCAGTTGCGCATGGCCATAAACTAATACCCGTCTATGAGCTCTCTTAATAAGACTTATGGGTAATAACCATTCAGTTATAGGATCCTTAAGCATATCATGAATGTATTCGATACAAAACTTAGCTTCCTCAATTCGTTCATAAACGAATAATTAATTGTGTATCGAAACTTAATGCAGCACCTCTTGAACTGTTACTGTTCAAGGAGTTATGGTAACTGACTTTATCACACTAAGTCTTCAAAACATTAATTATATGGAGTTAATAAAGTTATAAGTCCACTGATAAATTTCCAACAACATTTAGTGACTATATTATGTCGTTATAACTTAGGTTGTTAATATCAGTGCATTATGACTCCTCCATGAAATAGGTTTTGTCTGCTGACATAAAGATATACCCGAAATTACATTTTGTCATCTTTGAATATCTCAAAGTTAGAATAATAAACCGGTTTGAGTTCTCACTTCTTCTTTAAATTATAGTCTCTCGTTTCTTTTAAAGATATTGTAATACTCCATTAGATGCTTCACATTAATCTAGACATATCTAGTGTGTTGCAATGTGAGTAATATCTAAACGAGTATAGACTTGAACTTACATAAGGCTTCTAATTAATGAAGCATAAAGAAATAATCTCATTTATCCTATTATCCTCTAAAGGAGAGCAGTATTGTTTGTTACATATGTAAGGACCCATTTAATGTTAAACTTATGGAACGGAACTAATATCCCATTGGGTCTATCTCAGTATGTTATGATATCAATCACGTAAGAGATATCTCTGAGATCTATTATATCAAAGTTTGTGTTAACAATGCTTTGACTTTTGTAACATATACTTGTCAAAAGAATGTCATCTATATAGACAAGTTTAATTTAGTTGCTCCCACTCATTTTGAGGTAGGTACATTAATCCACTTGGTTCTTGATGAAAATAATTACGTTAGCTTTTCATCACATTATGATGTTTGCATTAACCCATACATGGATATTATTGGCTTACAAATAAAGTGTTCTTTAACCTTCAGTTTGAAACTTTAGGTTGTTATCTAATGAACATGTAAATGTGTCAGCCATTTGTTATGGAAAATTGTTTATAATGTTCATCTAATGTAGCTTTAAACTATTATAAGCTACTAGAACAATGATGATCCTTAAAGAAATCTTTTGTAAGAAAGACTCTTTCATAATTTATCTCTTCCTGAGTATAACCTTTGACAATCAATCATGCTTCTTCGTATCTTAACGCTTATATTAGGATTTGGTTTTGTTATGAACACTCTTATGTAATTCAATCAAATCCCAAACGTTATACGAACACATAAAATCAGTTTTACTAGAAAACTGTTTTATTCCATTAAGAATATTGATTGACACTAATGGCTTAATTTGAAGAGATAGGATCAGCAAACATTTCCAAAATCCATTTCAAGTTCAATTAGGGAGGTTATGTAATCATCAAAGTTAGTAGGCTTTTAAACCTAGATGACCTCCTGAGTTGATTATTGGGTTCATTAGAAGTTTCAGTTTTATGGATTAGCTCTTGGTTAGGTTGCTATCATTTTCATTCTAAGTTTATAAGAGTTGGTGCAGTATGGTGTACAAGAGGTGTAATCGGAGTTAAATTTAGAGTGAAATTTAATGACACTCTTCCCCCCGCCTCTTGTATTCCTTGCAAGTCATGATAAGGACTTTGACTGCTCCCACTGACCTTAGAAATCTTTAGGAACTCAGCATGCTGAGGGTCAATACTTAATGACCAACAAAATTCTAATAGAGAAAGCAAATTAATGACGTTAGTCGTTGTAGTTTCTCTTGTTGAGGATTATGTTAGTCCAGGTAAGAAACCTAAGTGTGCCCACAATTAAGCAACAATGAAACTTTTGTAAGAGTAGCATTATATTTAAGGAGATAAGTTATGATAGAACAGTGTCATAATGGAGCAGTGTCTTGTACAAAAGGTGCAAATTTAGGTAATGTGAAATTTTCACTCCCCACCTCTTGCAACTATTGCGAGTTATTATTAAGACATTTAATGCTCCCACTGATCTTTGATATCTCTAGAAATGCTACAAGAGAAGTTTCAATGAGGTACGTGACGTGGGAACCTATCATAAATACGTTAGACTTTATTTGATTTCTTTAACGTCCAAATGTCATAAGAAACTTAAGGACAAATTTAATAGAAATCTTAATAAGTAAACATATGAATAGATTTCTTCTAAGACTGTGGGCCATATGCGACAAAAGTTAGCTACAAGTTGATAGTCTTTTAAATGATAAATGAATTATGTCTGAATATTCCATTTTGAATAAGTTCCACGAATGTCAATGAATGACTTATGATGGACCCATACTTATTCCTTAAGCCAAGTAATATTTAGGGCTATAACGTCATGATTTAAAATCACTTAGAATGAGATTAGTTGAATAATCATCCTCTTTAACCATGTCATAATTTCTCATGAATTTCGGTTATAATGGATGAAATTTATTAGTCTCATTTTGCTTTTGTCAAATTCTCATTTTCATGATGACAAAAGTTGTGAAAATGTAAGGTATCATCTAGTTTCATTTTAATAATGTTTCTATCCAGATATTTAGAACAAATAAGATGAGAGTTTAAGATAAGTGTGACTTTATGTTGACTATGCAAACCTCACAACCTTCATGACATAGCCTAAGTAATGATACTGTACTCTGATAAATAATCAGAACATGTAATGTATCGAAAAGCTTTGTTAGAAGACTGCTTATTATGGTTCTTATAGCGTTAACAATTAATTTTGTCACTAACTCTCATATTAGTTATTTGTCAAGTTCTGGGAAGGAAACGTATGGAACTAGAGTCAACTAATCATGTGTTAATTGGAATATTGAAGTTACCAGACTTAAATATCATTAATAAGTGACTATGTAGTTAATTTACCCAACTGTTCTTTAGAATAATGGATAGTCTCGTTGTTTATGTCTAGTCTAATGACATAATTATGCAGTGAGATTTTCCCTTGAAGAACCTTAATGTTGGAATTAGCACTTGTAATTTGTCTATGGACCTTAGAACAATCCTCTTTTAAACGTTTTAGTGGTTGTAAGGTGAATAACAACTTATTTTCCAGCTTTAAACATTTACTTCTTTGTACATATGTTGCTTATCAACACACTCATTATACTTTGGTATTTTTTTGAGTGTTGTAGTTGATTTATAATGCATCAAATTGTACAAGTGAAAATCTTAGTATGTAATGTACTGGAAAAATGTACTTATTTCCATGCGTAAGCCCTTAACGTTATGGGTCATGGTTTTGTACATTATAATGTATTCACATATACCACTTAACTTTATAGTTTAGAGTTTCAAATTAAGACATGCATCTTAGGAGTTCTAGTGATTATTCCATAAATAAAGATTAGTCTCAGGAAAGACTTAATCTGGAATAACTTTAGTGATAGCATTTACGTTAGAGAGTTCTTGATTATCATAAGAGACATCATGTTCGATTTATCCTATTCATCATGCTCTAACTTTCTTCTTTATAATCTTTATCAGAAGAGAGCAATAGGATTATCGTGTCTTAGAAAATAATCAAGGATTTAATTTAAGAGCTAATTCTTATAGAAACTGTAAATAAGGCAAACATTTTAGGTTTTAAGAATTAGAGTGGATCAGATATAGATTAAAAGAAGGAAATTACAGTGAGTAAAATTATGGGTACTAAGAATAAGGCAGACGAAATGATCATAAAAACTTAATTAAGGATCATTAATCTAAGGATCATTATGTGAAGAGATTGTGATATGTCTATTACTAATATCAAAATAATAGACTTAGCTAAAAAATTCTACTTAAATGAAGACAAAACAGCTTTGGCCAGAAGTGTAATCATTTAAGCATATGTGCAAAGTGGTTGTAACAAATCAGCTTTGGCCAGAATTGAAACAATCACTTTAGTTATGCACTTGTTGAGTATGCCATCTATGAATGAATTAAATCAGCTTTGGCCAGAAATTAAGACATTCATGCTTATGATGCATACACAACATGGCTTTCGTAATACTTGAATGATAAGTAGATGTATCAAGTCAGCTTTGGCCAGAAATGATATATCAGAAGCTCATTCAAGTTAAGCTATTTTGGTTTTGTAAAACATTATTTGATCCTTATTAATTAGCTAAGTAATTACAAAACCAATTATTTAATATCAAACCAAAAATTTTTTAGGTCACATTAAACAGCTTAAAAAAAATAATGAGGTTTCGAGTCTTGTGCGATCAGTAATGCCCAAGTCTTATGCGATCAATAAGGCCCAAGTCTTGTGCGATCCATAAGGCCCAAGTAAATTTGTGCGATCCATAAGGCCCAAATAAATTTGTGCGATCCATAATGCCCAAGTAGATTTGTGCGATCCATAAGGCCCAAATAAATTTGTGCGATCCATAATGCCCAAGTAGACTTGTGCGATCCATAAGGCCTTGTGCGATCCGTTATGCCTTGTGCGATCAGATCTCCTTTTTTTTTCTCGATCTGATCTTATGCGAATGTTAAGGGACTTGTGCGATTATGAACATGATTTCGAATCCTCTCTTTAAGGCTGTTTATTGTGATAGTTAACTAAAATTCGAAAATTAAGAATTGTGATATAGTTTCCAATTATTAACATTGATCTATTTTTATCACTAAATTTCGAAATCATAATCTGTTTATCATTTAACAGATTTCGAAAATAACTTACTAGACAAAATTAGATCAAAATTAGGGAAACACTTAACAATTCCAATCATATTCCAAATCATAAAGGAAAATTTCGAATTTCTCATAAGAACATAAGATGAACCCTAAAAAATAAAATCTAATTCTGGAAACCCGAAACCTGAATTTTAATGGTTTTGTAATGGATTTCGTGACAATAAGTTTAACCCTTTATGATTTCGAGTCAATTTATCAAACATATTTTCCGAAAACAGGGATTTCGGCTCATTAAACTCGAAAACAGTTTTGATTTTGATGAACTTTTTAAGGCTTTAAAACTTTCTGTTTTCCAGATTTCTATCCCAGAATTAATGGATACGAAAACAGAACTGACTAATCAACATATGCTCTGATACCATATGTTGGTTCAGTTCTGTTTGAACATAATGGAAAACATGAAAACATACCTTTGGTTGCATCAGCACAGGTTAGCAGAGAATCCAGATGGAGACGCAACAATTAAGGTTTGACATGATTGTCATCTTGGTCTGGTTCCTCCTTAGGGTGCTGACTGATGATGGTGAAGATGAGAACCGAATAGGGGATTCGGTTTAGGAGAGGAGGTCGAAAATTGATATTATGCTTATGGGGTGTGTCTAATTGTGTAACTGTTTAACCCCTTAACCTCCATATAATTCTCCTTATATAAGCACCCAGGAGGAAACCCTAATTAGTTAATAAGGGTAATATGGTCCATCAACAATTACCAACTAATTATTTAATAGGATTGTTATATATATTTTGATCTATATAATGTAAATGATTATAATGGCTACAGATAAAATAGTAATACGTAATATATTTAATCTTACATTCGATTCCCATAAAGAGGTTTTCTTAAATTTTTTGGGTTTCCTCCTGTAATGGTTTATAAGCATTAGTGCTTAGTGGAGATAGATATGATCGGGTAGTTCCGCTGGTGACACGATAATACTTCAGTAATCCGTCAGTGATTCAAATTTTCCATTAAAAAAAAACATTTGTTTCCTTTTATTTTAGATCGACAATCTCAAGTGGGTTTTTATGTTCGAAAAGATTTCGTAAGCTGGTTGATGAAATTAGCTATTTTTTTACACTTTTATCGATTAGCAAAACTTTAAAGGAACCCCAATACTTATACACTTCATAAAAAAATTATTTTAGACAATACACTTTTTTTGGGGGATTCAGAGTACATTCACCCAATCCATATAACCTTCAAGAATCCAATCAACTAGGCTATGTTTGTTTGAACGGCATAATTTAAAAAATTGATATTAATTAAGAGAAATAATCAATATCAAAACGAAAATCAACTACATGAAAAGTTATGGATTTCTAATTCGCTCATCCCACCCAATTTTCAATTTGCAATCTCTTTACACAATTAACATAAAATGCCAAATGGAATAAAAAATAAATAAACTCCTTTAAATCGTGTGCTTGATATCCCCTCGTTTCTACACACTACCAAATGACCCACCATGTCGTCCACATCACTACTTCCAAAATATTATTAGTTTTTATTTGAAAATAATAATAATAATAATAATAATATTATTATTATTATTATTATTATTATTATTATTATTGGGTAATCAATTGGTTGGGGCATTATGGGACATTATACCACTACACCCGTTTTAAGATAATGTCCCATAATGACACATGCTGACTGGACCGCCACATGGCGGATAATACCCAAGAGTGAGACTTTATCTTCACTCTCCCACTACACATGGTCTTAGAACCATACCCTCATGTAACTCAATTTTCAAATATCTCGACACACTCTTCCACTCTGAAGAACCAACACAACAATCTCCGAATATATGATCATTCGATATCACATAGTTAGAACAAAATGCACACAAAATACTCTTCAAATCAATACCTTTGTTGCAAAGGTTAACCTTAGTCGGCAACCGATTTATTAACAGTCTTCACACCATTATATTGACTTTTTTCTGGACCAATTTTTCCATCCCGTAGACGAGTTAGCACCCAGAAGAATGCACTAATTTGTTGGGAATCATCGTTGAACATAATAAATTATAAATAAACATCGTATATTATTTATTCTAATTAACCCAAATTAATTGTTAAGTGGAAATGTGTATGCATTAAAACCGACAAAATCCCGTCTAGTGATCCATTTGCAAGTCACTAAAACAATTGAACAAGCCACAGGGTGTTACGTAAAACTAACCTTTTGCCGAATCGCTAGTACTTTAAGATGTCGTCAGTCTCATCACTAAGATATTCATTTCCTCAATCCAATCGAAGTATCTTAATGGTCCTAGATAGTTGATTCTATACTTCGTTTGGTATTCTTTGAACTTTTCAAAAGTTTCATGTTTATGCTTCATAAGATAAACATTATCATATCTATTGAAATCATCAGTAAATGTAACGAAGTACCTCTCCCTGTTCTACCCATTGTTCTAAAAGGACCGCATACATCAATATGTACCCATTGTTATTAATGACGGGAAGGGTGATGGGTGAGTTCACACCGGTGAAACCAGTGGGGGATTGTTGGTGAATGGTTTGACGTTGGTTCATGTTTGGCATGGTAATTGGTGGACTAGGAGGACGGGAAGGTGGTGGTGAATTGTGCGGTGATGACTTCGGTGTGAAGTCAAAGGCTGGTGATCTAGACGGGAGGGTAGAGTCAGAACGGGTAGAAGATGAAGAAGTAGATGTACTAACCTTTAGGTTTGAAGAGGAGAAGGATGACTTCGATGGTGGTCCTTGTGAATGCGTATGGGGCATCCACTGAAAAAAAAGAGAAAGAAATGGTAAAACAATTCAAACAAAAGACTCTAAACAATAAATAAAGACACTACTTATTAGACTCATACGACTCAAGAAAAATAAAACACAAATAGCACGTAATTCAAGCAAGTCTAAACGAAGCTAATGAACACAATCGCCAAGAGTCCCCGACAACGGCGCCAAAAAACTTGATGTGCTAAAAGTGGTCAATTAAAAAAACTAATTAATTTTAACCTAAAATAGACTCTCTACGTTTTAAATTTATAAAAACTAAGACTCTCTAACCTAGACCACACAACTGGCAAGTGTACCGGTCAATGTAGTATAACTTAAGTAAGTCCGAGTATCGAACCCACGAGACTCTCTAATTACGTAAACTAGACTCTATAGACTTGACAGATTGACACGACTAAATAGATTTTATATTTGGGGAGGGGGGGGGGGGGGTTTCTAAAAATTCTAAGTTGCAAATAAAATAAAATAAAACAAAACTAAGACACGACTTAAATGAGAATTAAATTCAGTAATGACGAATAACTACATAGGTTGGACTCCCAATTGATATTGTATGGTTTCTATCAGATGCTAATGTGTTATGGTACCAGGATCTTTAAATGCTAAACCCTAAGAGAAACCGAACAGGACCACCGACCCTTCTCGGGAAGACACCTACGAAATTCTAAAAGGCTGTTAAGACTACCGGTTGATTAGACTCCCCTACGGTTATCTAATTATCTAGAAAAGTGCCCTAATATGACTAACTACCTCATAGTGGAAAATCTAAGGCAACTAAAAAACCTGATTCAACTCGATAAGCAAATAATGAAAGGTAAACTAAGGGATGTTATGACGAAGTATCTAACCCTAGCAATCTAACATTAAAGACAAACCGACAATCTCTCACCTTACGAATATTAAGATTGGTAGAATACAAAACCCTATTCAAAACCTCAATCACAGTTCCTACGGAAATCCTGCAGAATTAACCGTAAACTAGTCACTAACACACAATATATGACCTAACAAGCATTTATACATGGAAGACATCCACAAAAACCCAAGTGAAACATGTGATGAAATTTGAACAAGATAAAATATGCATACACATTAAACCAACGATCCAAAGTTTGCTACTTTTCAAGATAAATCCATAAAACACATTAACATCTAATAAAAATCCAAACTTTATCAAGAGTTCATCATAACCTAAGTAGTTTAAATAGTTTAGCCATGAAACATGGTCTTAAAAACAATAAAACAAGGTTCAATTATAGAATTCGTCGAAAGAAAACAAGAAAACTAGAAAACAAGAAGAACCGGTAAGGTAAAACCCGTAAAGCTTCGAACTTTCTGCTCCTAGCTTCTCCCCAATGATTCTAGAACTTCATTCCTTGCAAAACAACCTCTGAATTACGTCCAATATGGTCTGGAGTCGTCTCTAGTCGATTACGGTTTCAATTATGATCTTAATAATGTATTAATAACTTTCCAAAGGCCAAAACCCCTCAAATTCACGAAATCGCTGGAATAAAAGACCTTGGCGGCCCGCGATGCCATAAGCCATGGCGCCCTGCGGCGCTATAAGTGTGACAACTGGTGATTTACGGCTCTTAATTATGTGATTAACAGGTGATTAACGCGATAATAAATAGTGTTTAAGACGCAAATTAACTTAATTAGGTCTTTGGAGTGCCTAGGAACGTCTATACGACTTTACAGTGCGCGTATGGTGATTTACGAAAAATCTGCTGAATATTAAGCGACAACGATCTGATGCCGTACAAAATACTGACAACGCCGACAAGTATGAATGTTACACGAATATTTTATGTTTATGAAATTAATTTTTGTGAATTTATTGGGCTTCCGTGCGACAATAATGCAAACATGAACTAAAAGCGCGATGGTAAGGAACGCATCAGCAACGAAACGGAAGTGACAGAGACGCCTGTCACCTTCAGAACTTACATTTTACGCTATATTTAGCTCCGTAATGAAATTTTAGTAACTACAGTCGAAACCGGATCGAAAAACGGATTAACGACGGCAACGATATAATTTTTCGTGATTATTACCGTAATCGACAAACGAACGCGTCACACGACTAGATGCACAAACAACGACTACCGATTGTTTTTATGTATTTTAATACTAAAATTTTATCTTTTGATGTTAAACGGAGTTCGGGTTTTGACAACGGGTCTCGTAGGAATTACGGGCTACTTACACACGAGATGGGCTTGTGGGCCCTGGGCCCAAGCCCAAAACCCACAAGCCTAAACCTGCATATAATATAGATCTTTACTACAAGACTTTCTTGTAAATCTTACCAAGATCTTTTCAATATCTGCAAAAATCTTACAAAATATTTTAAGAATCTCAATTAGATTTCTATAGAATCCTATAAATCTCTATAAAATCTTTACAAGAGATTTGTTTTTGTACAAAAGATTTTACAAGATCTCACATGATCCCTATAAAACACTTCAAGCAAACACACAAACCTGCACATCTCTCCCTTGATTACATTCAACATACACCCACACAAAGAAAATGGTCTCCCTCTCTCTCTCGAATTCATTAGAGCAGAACAACACACACACACAAAACAAGTATGCACATCTGGTTCATCCCCTTCCTCTCGATACCCTCGACAGCCCCCCCTGCTCCTCTCTACTCCGGCGCAACACAAGACCGAAGCCGGTTAAACGGCCGGCTGCCGGTGGTTAACCTCGTCGGACAAGACACCCACACCCCCGGTTCCCCTTCCCGATAACATCCATCAGCAGACGACCCCCCCCCCCCTTCCGATTAGCAAGACGGACCACCACCACTGTCCGGTGGTGGAGTGGCGACGATAACGAGCAGAGAGAGACGGGAGAGTGAACAGAGGAGAGAGAGGGTGACCGGGAAGAGAGAGAAAAGTCGAAGAGGAGAGAGAGCCACCGCTCACGGCAGCGGCGGCGACGGAGTCAGACGGCGACGGGATTAGGCGGCGGCGGCACCTGTGACGGTGGTGGTGGTTATTTACGGCTCCGGTAAGTGGCTCAGTCTCATTTCAGTTTCGAACTTATGTTAGCGGGTTTGGGTTTTGTTTCGGGTCACTTCCAGTTGCGAATTCAGACTTTGTTTTGGTCCAGATGTCGTTCGGGCGTCACGGTTCGGTTCAGTACAAGCTAGTCAGCGGGTTCAGTATGATTCGACTTGGTTTCGGTTCACATGGTTTAGCAAGTTCCGTGCTCGGTTCAGATTTCGGTTCGGGTCTCGGGTTACGGGACAGATTCTGAAGCGGCGCGGCCGACTCGGTGAAACCGAGTCAACTCAGTTGACTCGGTTAACTCAGCGAGTCGACTCGGTCAACATCCCGACGCAAAGACTTGGTAAAAATTAACGGCGTATTTATTTCGTTATGTTATCTTTATAATTTTGATTCTTACGTGACAAGCGAGCTCGACCTGATTAATTAACGCATATACATTAGTTATTATCTATGTTTTGGCACTTGACGAAAATTTCATATATATTGTTTGTTGACAATTGTTAAATTTTGATAAAATAACGACAACTTTAGTTGTCGGGGGCGTCCAAAAACAGAGAAACTCTGCCCGTTTTTTCGAGAAAAACCCGTAATATACAACGCGAGTTATCATAAAATAAAACTACTGGAATCAAATAATATTTTGCAAATATAGAATTTCTTACGACGACACTTTACTACTTTCGAAAACAACGATACGAAAATGATTTCGACGACAAATAAATATAGTTACGATATATGTTTTAAGCTTCAAAAATTCGACATCCTTTTACAAAATCAATATAATTATTTATATTGTTTTAAACGCCGATAAACCGATTTCGACTATACAGATACATGTAGTATGCGCAGTTATTTCGAATGTCAAACACTACGACTTCTTTTATAAAAATAAATATAGGTTACATATTTATTTCAAAGATCGTACAACACGAATTCGTTTTATAAAAATAAGAGTAAATTACAAGTTTTGTCCTTTATGTATGTCCAAAATTGCAGGCGCTGTCCTTTGTCTTTAAAATTGATGAGTTTTGTCCTTAATGTTTGCAAATCTTGCACGTTATGTCCTTTAGGCCAAACCCAGTTAGATTTTTTGGTTAAATGAAGGCATGTGCATGGCACATGAGGGTAGAAATGTAATTTCAACTGCCATTTGTCTTTCCCTCTTAATTATAACAAGAATTGCCCTCATTCATTCACCTGCTTCACATTTTTCATCCCTCATCTTTCATTTCTAGGGTTTTGCACCCTGTAAAAAAGGACGATCAAGATTCCGATGTCGCAGACTGAAGAAGGCTGGTATGTCAGGGATAATCTTGACACTGAAAGTGTCGTTGAACTGTATGGTAAGTTACAAACCCTAGCTTCGATTTTAGGATATAATGTTGTGGTTTTTGTTGATCATCAGTTGATTAATAACATAAATAAAATTTGCAGATGGTTTTCCCAATTTCTTTAGCATTTGCATTCATCATGGTGGTAGGCTTACATCACCTCCTGGACGCACATATGTAGGAGGCAAGATCAGTTATGTTGACTTGATAGATATTGATAAGTTTTCCATTCATGAAGTCGATCTTATGCTTGATCAGTTAGGGTATAATAGCTTGAACCCAATGTATTACCAGTTTTTGAATCCTGAAAAGACCCTAGATGATGGTCTTGAACACTTAACCAGTGATCAAGACTGTCTCAACTTGGCTAGGTATGTTGAAATTCACAAGATGATCCATGTATATACCACCCATGGCTTGAAAAACATGAAGGAACTGTTTAGCTCACCTAGTAAACCTCCTAGACCTAGCATCACCATTGAAGAAATAGATTAAATTGGACCATATGCCATAGTTCCTAATCCTATGAGTGGAAATGTAAATGTTGGACATAATATTGACTATGGTGAATCCAGCAGTAAGGTGGCAGCTAGTCCAGCATTTGTTGAGACCGAAGTGAATGTCAATGAGGATAGGGATGTTAGTGATGGTAGGGATGTTAGTGAGGATAGGGATGTTACTGAGGGTAGGGATGTTATTGAGGATAGGGATGGTAGTGAGGATAGGGATGGTAGTGAAGGTAGGAGTGATAATGATAGTGATTACATAGTGGATGAAAAGAATACTATGAGTGATCATGAAGTGGACATGAGTGACTACAGGGCTAATGTTGATATGGAAGTTGAGGACAATATTAATGAACACAGGAATGTTGATGAAGACATGGAAGGGGATGTATTAGATAATGACAAGTTTAATAGTGGTTCTGAATCTGATGATAATCATACAGGCACCAGGAAACATTTGCTGCACCAAATAAGAAGATCAAATGAGAATATTGTAAACTTTTACCTTGGGCAGGTGTTTGCCAGCAAGCAACAAGCTAAAAAGCTAATAAAAAAACATGTTGTTGAAAGTAGAAGGATTATAAAGATTATCAAAGATGATCACAGCAGGGTTAGGGCAGTGTGTCAAGGCTCAAAACCTGACTTTGAGGTAGATGATAATGGGGTACATGTCAGCCAAGCCAAAGGTAAAGAAAAAAGTGTTGAGATGGATAAAAGTGAAGACAAGGGGAAAAAGGTAAGAAAAAAAGGGGAAGGGGATTTCTGTTGAAAAGAATAAAGACACAGGGACCAATCAGAAAAAAGTTGAAATAAATGTGGGTGGTAGGGGGAATAGGACAAACCCCCATCAATATCAATGTCCTTGGGTCTTGTTGATTTCAAAAGAAAAAAATGTTGAAACATGGGTTGTCAAAACCCTAATTACTGACCGCACATGTATTACAACCAGGAAGCATTATGCGTGTACTTCAAAGTTCCTGTCATAAGAGATGCTAGAGCAGATTGAAGAGAACCCAGAAATACCAGTTAAGGCTGTACAAGAACAGTTTCAAAGGAGGTATTCAGTTGGAGTTTCAAGAATGAAGGCGTATAGGGCTAAGTGCATAGCCAAGAAGCATGTCGAAGGAGACTATGCTGAACAGTATACACTCTTAAGGGATTATGCTCATGAACTCATCCAACAAAATCCAGGTACAACTGTTAAGATTGAGGTTGATGCTATTCCAGATCCAGGGAATGCTGAACAGTATACACTTTTGTTTTTCACTATCACTTATGTATTCATTTGTTCACTTATGTATTCATTTGTTCCTACTTTTGGCATAGGGAGGGCTGTTTCTGATATACTGCTTAATAACATGTGTGAGGTTTTCAATGGAAAGATAGTAGAAGGCAGGGACAAGCCTATCATATCAGCCCTTGAATACATAAGGGAGTATCTAATGAGGAGAATAGTAACTGTGTTGAACGTAATTGAGAGAAGTGAAGGCTTGCTTACACCCAAGGCAACAGAAATTTTTGAAGGGATCAAAAGAGATGCAGCTGCTTACCATGTTCAGTGGAATGGGGGGGATTTGTATCAGGTTAGTGGAAAGCCAAATCATGCTCGTGTAGTGAATTTGACTGCAAGGACATGTAGTTGCAGAGCCTGGGAGATAACAGGTAACTCACTCTTCATTTTTTGAAGTTGTTAACTAGATGTTTGTCTAAAGGTTGCATATGTTTTATAGGAATGCCATGCAGACATACTGTGGCTGCAATTTGGGAGAAAGCTGCTAATGGGGGCAGGGTGGGTGCTTTGGAGAGTTGGGTACATCCGGTTCATACAATGGAGAGGTGGAAACATGTATACTCTTTTAGGGTGAACCCTATCAATGATAAGACTTTATGGACAAGGGTACATGCTCCTACAATGATTACACCCCCAAAACATCACACCCAGGTTGGAAGACCCAAGAAATTGAGGAAAAGATCTGCTGTGGAGCTAGAAGAGATGACCCAGTCAGGAAGGTTGTCCAAAAAGCACACTAAAGGAGCATGTTCAAAGTGTAAGAAGACTGGACATAATTCCAGGACTCGCAAGGGTCAAGGTGAACCTGTCAACACTGGCAAATCAAGGAAGAGTGGCAAGGCAGGGAAGAAAAGAAAGGCAGCAGCAAACTGAACCTCTTTTATGTCTTTTGAACTTGTTTTATGTCTTTTGAAAATGTTGGTTGGTACTATTTAGATGTTTGTGAACTTCTTTATGTCTTTTGGGTTGCTACTATTTAGATGTTTGTGGAATGTTGGTAGTATTTGGAACATGAATCAGGTTTGGTTATAATATGGTATGTATTTGGTCATTTTGTTATGGTTATAAACTGCACATTATGGTCATTTTGTTATGGCTATAAACTGCACATGTTTTTGGTTATAAACTGCACATTATGGTCTGTTTGGCTTGTTTAGATGTCAATCGCTGCACTTTGTTTATGGTCAGTTTACATCTGCACTTTGTTTTGGTCAGTTTAGTAGGATATTGCTGCACTTTGTTTTGCTCAGTTTACATCTGCACTTTGTTTTGGTCAGTTTACATCTGCAGTTTGTTATGGTCTGTTTGGCTTGTTTACATTATGGTCAGTTTACATGGGTTGTCAAATTACATCTGCACATAACATATAACAAACCAAAAAGGCATAAAATACTTCACAAACATAGATCTTGTCATTCAAAATTAGATCTTGTCATTTTAAACATACTGCACATCATGTATAACAGCCTAAAATGCCATAACATACATCACAAAACAGATCCAACTAAAAACCAAATACTTTTTCAATTTTCTTGACTCTGCTTCAACTTTCGTGTTCTCTAGTTGCAGCTTATTGTTTTCTTCTTCCAGAATCATGTTCTCTTGTTGCAGCTGCATCTTCTCCGATTCCAACATGTTCTTAGCCCTAAGCAATCCAGGTATGATATCTATGCACCTTTGGCACCTTTGCTGATCGAACCATCCAATAAATGGACAATTTGAACCCTACATTTGACCAAATCAAAACATTAAATTCAGAAAAGACATTACCTTTTATAATCGATGAACCCTAATTTTGAAGAAGATGAAAGATTACCTGGACAGGACAAGAATAAAAATGGCGTCCAAGATTCTTCATTGTCCATGAAGTTTGTATACTAGCTTCCCTTCCACAATGGCAGTTGATCATGGCGATTATGAACCCTAATTAACAATCTGAAGAACCCTAATTTTGAAGGAGAAGAAAGGTGAAACGAATGAGGCAGATGAAGTAATAAATAAAGGAGTAAATTACAAGTGGCAGTTGAAATTACATTTCTACCCTCATGTGCCATGCACATGCCTTCATTTAACCAAAAAATCTAACTGGGTTTGGCCTAAAGGACATAACGTGCAAGATTTGCAAACATTAAGGACAAAACTCATCAATTTTAAAGACAAAGGACAGCGCCTGCAATTTTGGACACACATAAAGGACAAAACTTGTAATTTACTCTAAAAATAAATATAGTCTTTATATTTGTTTCAAGTATCTAACAATAACGAATCCTTTTATAAAAATAAACATAATTTTATGTTTATTTCAAACATCAAGCGACTCGTATTCATTTATAAAAATAAATATAATTATATATTTATTTTCAAACACAAACAACTTGAGGGTGCTTTTGTAAAATAAATGTAACTTTTTATATATTTATTTCAAATGCCGAAACGGCATATACGTATGTATTGGCAAATATATTCAAGACACATTATATGATACGAGTTTGTTATATGATATTTTCATACAAATATTCTTTTTGTACACGTACGACAACTCGAGACGGCTAACGCAATTTCAACGATATATTTATATATTTTTATATAAATATTTATTTATTTTTAAATCTCTCGAGAATCAAGTCTTTTCAAGACTTATTGATTATTATCGACAATAAATGATACTTATCAAGTATGACTTAATCATTTCCGTTAAGTTAACTACTTACCGTTGAATCGTTCGATTTACGATTCGGTAGAGCTAGATGACACGTAGTTTAACTACTGCGTTTATTTAGAAACTTATAAGACATTCTGTGTTAGGAATATTGTAGAATGCACGCTAGCGAGTCTCGTCTGGGAAACAACATCACGAATTCGTATTTAGCTAGCTTTGCACAAGACAATTCAGGTGAGTTCATAACCCCACCTTTTTACGGTTCTACATTTTTATAAATGTTTTTGGGGTGGAAAGACATGCACGTTTCGCAGAAACACACAAAGTTTTCGATGAACAAAGACTGCATATTTTAGACAAAGCACGTTTTGCAAGAACATACAAAGTTTTTGAACGAACAAAAACTCATATTTCTAAATCATGTTACGAACGGATTTCAAGGAACTCAAATGGTTTACGAATGAATCATACTAAGTATACTGGTTTTACAAAACAAATACGTATTATCGAAATGTGAATGATTTTCATAACTAGGGACGGATCGTCTGGTGATAATATAGAGAGACTGGGGAGTTAGCCTTAGAGGCTGGGGAGTTAGCCTTAAAGGCTGGGGAGGTTCAGCCTTAGAGGCTGGGGAGGTTCAGCCTTAGAGGCTAGGGTAAAATACATGTTACAATTATACAGACGCTTTTTACATGGTATGGTTAGCTTAAGGAGGGTTTTTACTACGCGATCATGTGAGTGGTGGGTATGACACTTAAGGCCATTAATCCTCATTGTAGGACCAAGGGACATGAGTGATAGATCTATTTGGGTGTACCGAGCCCACACCCGTGAGGCCGGGGCGGCCCATAGTGGTGACTATGTCTTCATACCGGAGATAAATTTGCTAGGTTTGAGTCTTCCTGCACCAATTTCACACATACTGTTGGCTTTGCAACCAATTGGTGATCTGTTTTTCCTTATTGCTACATACCAGGGACATACATACTTACAGAAATACTTGATTTATACAAATTAAATACCATGTTTTATACAAATTCAAAGCATAGGATTATGCGGGCATGGAGTCAAAGTCAGGGTGAGCATTGACGGTTATACGAACATTACAAATACGAGAGTTTACAAATACATGGTTTTACGAATGCGTTACAAATACAAAGTTTCCATATAACCTGGCAAGAAAATGATTTCTAAATTCGTTTTCACAATATTATTTCACAAACCGGTTATTCAAAAGATTTATTTCAAATCTTTTACAAACAAACTATGAACTCGCTCAACTTTATGTTGACTTTTTCGCATGTTTCTTTCTCAGGTTACTTTTCAAGTTATGGCACGGTTGGAATAGGAGAACCATGAAGAGTCGAGTACTTAGTGGGCGTTCAATTTCTAGAAGTCTTAGCTTTAACTGCTTCCGCTGTGCAATGAAGATACCAGTCCAGTCATGCCAGCTCTGATAATTTCGGGGTGTGACAGATTGGTATCAAAGCTATAGGTTACAGCGAATAGGGTTTTCTGTAGAGATACCTAGGCTCTAACCTCATCTTTTCTCTGGGAACTTAGACTATTACGACTTTGCATACATACAAAACGCCTAGTACTCAAATATGGTCTCCAACCGTTGCCGAAAAACAAACAGTCAAAATTTTGTTTTCAAACATACGCTATTGTGGTGTTTCATACACGGTGCATAAAACAATTACATACAGTACACAAAACTCTAAGAGTTTAAGGAAACATGCATTTAAAGACCTTCGAAAACTTATGTTGAAGTTCATTAAAGGTCATCACGTAGGAAACGCGAATATTAACTCGGGCACACACTATTATCCATATTGTCTATGACATTTTAACTTCCCGAGCAGGCAGCCTACGCATAACGAAACGCTAGTGCACGAGAATACATGAAACTCAAATTTTACGTCAAAGGATGTCGGGGTACATCACATTCTACGCGGAACGAAACACTAGTGCACAGGTATACGTGAAACTCAATATGTACGTCAACGAAGGTTGAAGCACGTCACATACGACTATCGAGGCGAGACCTTTGAGAAGAAACGATGGTGCAATTCAACGACGACGCTAGATTCCTGTCAGCAGGAGAACTATCGATCAGGAAGTGGCAGTTTGGCACGCGGTCCTGCAACGACACGAATCACTCCAAGGAGAAGACGTATGTCTCCGCATCCCCCTATTTCAGTTAATGACAAATACGATATGTTCGTCATTCCATGGTAATGTCACCTAACAACCGGTCATCACACGCAACCCCAGGTAAAGTCCTCAAATTTCTTTTATTGAAATTTCGAGTTACACATTTACTGAGTAGATTTTCGCATCTCTACTCCTCTTAATGGTCATTGCATCACAATAACTTCTTACACTATATAGCGAACACTCATTACCTCATTTCTTGAAAATTTATATGTTACGCATGTTGTTTCGTTTCGAATAAGTGTTTCATCAAAGTTCAAATATTGTTTCGCTAAACCTAATTATTGATTTGTGATTCGAATGACTCGCATTATCATTCATTGTTGGCTCCTTTGTTATCAAGTCAACACATTTTTCTGGAAATTTCTTTTCTTTTCAAGTTACATACATGGTTTTTCGTTGTGACCATGCCGAAAGTTTTCTTGTCGATGCATATATTTATTGTCGGATTGCGCTAAAACCAAGTTCAATTGTTTGAACTTGTCCATTACACATATTCACTTCAGAGCATCATATGATGTATTGGGAGTATCATATTCAAAATTCGTTTTAACAAGTGTTCCATTTGTTCCGAGTCGAAGTAAACTTGTTTGGTATTCGACTCCATTAAATTGTTTGTTGACTTCGACACCTTGTGGTGGTGTTTTCACTTATTTGAAACTTGCGTTAAACTCGTTTACATATCTCATGCACGGATTTAAATATTTATTTATTGATTTGTTTTAAATCCGCTTTGAATTATCATATTAAAGCAGTCTTAACACAATCGTGTGTTAAGACGATGGTACACAAAATTCATTGCATATTCCGGTGTACCTACTAACGGTTCTTTCAACATCGATCGAATATTTTACGATATTTATTTTTTCTTCATCTTCGATCGAAAACATTAATTCTTTGATGTTCCATCCTCAATTGAAAATCTTATGATGTTGTTTGAATCAAATTTTCATATTTACTTCATTGCGCTTTCAATTGACTGCAAAACACAGGTGATACTTGTTCGATCACCCCTATTATTGAATTGTTTCATTCATTACGACACCTTGTGGCGTCGGTATAACTTGCAGCTTGTGCTGATCACGATCGAGCGTTTCATGCAAACTAGTACATTTGAGATTGTTGATTCTAAGTTCATCCAGTGGATGTTATTGCTTCTAGAGCTCACTTACTTATTGTGAACGTTCATATGGAATTCGATTGGTCGAAGTTCCTGTTCATTGTTAGATCCCTGTTAACTTAGTCACATTAGTGACTGTACCTATACGTCTTATTTCCTTTGACATCAATTTTTGAAACACATTCCTTTTAAACCGTTGGGTTCTTATTGTTAAGGAATGTCATTAATTTCACATGATTCGAATGAGTCTTGTTTCGATTACGCGGTCATTCACTTTGTTATTATTCGGACTTACCTGCAAACAACACAATTCTGAGGAGATAACATAGTCTAAATTTCGAGGACGAAATTTCTGTAACAGGGGGAGAATGTGACAACCGGTGATTTACGGCTATTAATTACGTGATTAACAGGTGATTAACCCGATAATAAATAGTGTTTAAGATGAAAATTAACTTAATTAGGCCTTTGGAGTGCCTAGGAACGTCTATACGACTTTACAGTGCGCATATGGTGATTTACGGAAAATCTGCTGAATATTAAGCGACAACGATCTGATGCCGTACAAAATACTGACAACGCCGACAAGTATGAATGTTACACGAATATTTTATGTTTATGAAATTAATTTTTGTGAATTTATTGGGCTTCCGTGCGACAATAATGCAAACATGAACTAAAAGCGCTATGGTAAGGAACGCATCGGCAACGAAACGGAAGCGACAGAGACGCCTGTCACCTTTAGAACTTACATTTTACGCGATATTTATCTCTGTAATGAAATTTTAGTAACTACAGTCGAAACCGGATCAAAAAACGGATTAACGACGGCAATGATATAATTTTTCGCGATTATTACAGTAATCGACAAACGAACGCGTCACACGACTAGACGCACAAACAACGACTACCGACTGTGTTTTATGTATTTTAATACTAAAATTTTATATTTTGATGTTAAACGGAGTTCGGGTTTTGACAACGGGTCTCGTAGGAATTACGGGCCACTTACACACGAGATGGGCTTGTGGGCCCTGGGCCCAAGCCCAAAACCCACAAGCCTAAACCTGCATATAATATAGTTCTTTACTACAAGACTTTCTTGTAAATCTTACCAAGATCTGCAAAAATCTTACAAAATATTTTCAGAATCTCAATTAGATTTCTATAGAATCCTATAAATCTCTATAAAATCTTTACAAGAGATTTGTTTTGTACAAAAGATTTTACAAGATCTCACATGATCCCTATAAAACACTTCAAGCAAACACACAAACCTGCACATCTCTCTCTTGATTACATTCAACATACACCCACACAAAGAAAATGGTCTCTCTCTCTCGAATTCATTAGAGCAGAACAACACACACACAAAACAAGTATGCACATCTGGTTCATCCCCTTCCTCTCGACACCCACACCCCCGGTTCCCCTTCCCGATAACATCCATCAGCAGACGACCCCCTCCCCCTTCCGATTAGCAAGACGGACCACCACCACTGTCCGGTGGTGGTGTGGCGACGATAACGAGCAGAGAGAGACGGGAGAGTGAACAGAGGAGAGAGAGGGCACAAACATCATCATGCATCAGCACCTGAAACATCATCATGCATCAGCACCTGAAACACATGTAAAAATAGGTACGTCAGCATAAAAATGTCTGTGAGATACATAGGTTTTGTTTATGCAAGATTCATGACCTGTGGTTTTAAAAAGTATTTAACAAAATGTAGTCATGAACCTTGTAAAAATATTTTCCTTTATGAAATCATATGAAAATCGATATGAAAATCAATGATAAATAAAGGACAATGTATGGTTAAATGAATAACCAAGTAGAAGCAATTTTGTGTGAAATATGTATTTTGTAATATAATTTCATGTCCTTGTAAAAATGTTTCATGTCTTGTCCAAGTGATTTATATAACGCAACAATGTGAAATACAATAAAAGCACTTATATATAGGAAGTACCATCGGCGTATCCACCATGCTTTTATCGTATGGCACATAGCCCCGTTACATAAGTCACTTATTGATAACCAACTAAAATGTCTTGTTCATTGTCAAAAATGTTTATGTGTAAGCCATGTTCAATGTCATGT
The DNA here is from genome assembly GCA_030545235.1 of Helianthus tuberosus. Lineage (NCBI taxonomy): Eukaryota > Viridiplantae > Streptophyta > Magnoliopsida > Asterales > Asteraceae > Helianthus > Helianthus tuberosus. The sequence goes on from CM060381.1 coordinate 140,548,509, forward strand.
ATGAAATGTATTAAATGTAATGCATAGCAAGTAGGAAATCATCTACTTAAACTATGTAATGATATTAGTGTGAAACAAATGTATGGCGAATAACAAGCAATTACTCAACCATAGGAAAAATGTACAAAACAATGTCTTTGAGTAAACCTAAGTTTTAATTCAAATGTCATGTTTTGCAGAAAACAATGCTTTATGATTACAAACATTTATGCAGTAATGTTAATCGTATACATTCAAGCCTTGCGACTGTGGCGACAAACCTTTAAACAAATTAAAGGTTCATCTAAGTTATGTAGTCGGATTCTGTCATTTCCAACTTCCAAACAAACCTAGGAAGTCGGAAACGGGAGTTGTCAATTCCTATGGTACCATTACATACTACCGAGCGGCGTGATCAATGTTAATGAATGTATTATTGTCCCGATTAAACATACCAAATGTCATAACCAATGTAAGCATGCTATGAAAACCATGTACTAGGTATGCTAAGCAAACATGCCTAGTAGAAATGTCATGTAAAACAATGCGTACATATGCTAAGTAAACATATGTAACAAATGTGTAATAAATCAATGTGCTAGCATGCTTAACATACATAGCAAAACATAGTGAAAACATGTACTAAATATGTACTAAGTGAAACTAGCATGTTTATGTCACAAAAGCTTGTAAAACAAGAAAGTAACAAATATGTACATGTGAATCACCCCAAAGTATTTGAAAATGGTAAAAGAGGGGAACTATGTACTCACTTGGGATTGCTAATTAGTCTTGAGAATAAGACCAATTTAAGCTCCAAGTATCATGGAATCAACCGGCACCTAGTATAGGTAACTATGTTAATAAACGGATCCTAAATCGGGAGGTAGGATAGAATGAGGTTCTATAAATCAAATGAGTATTTAAACTCATATGGTATGATTTAATAGGCCTTATATTCTGATTTGAAAGTCTGCCTAAGTGCTTTTGACCCGTTTCGACACATTATGGTAAGATAAGCTACTAGAATGCGTCGTTAGCGTAAAACTATGTTCGGATGGTTAACTATGTGCTATGCCAAGTCTTACATGCCCAATTATTCCTAAACATGTTACTAAATCAGATTATATGTCAAAAATATGTTAACATATGCACATTACGGATTTATGCTTCAAAAGGGTATTTTGGTCATTTCCTATGGACACATAAGCTAACTAACAAATGGTTAACCAATCCTAAGTGACCATAAGGTATAACCTCAGAGGTTATTCCCTATGTAACTATGATCATTAAGTGAGCTTGGTCGTATCCTAATGATCGACCAAACGGGTCGGGTTCGAAAGTCTAAGCGGTTGTTTAGACCGCTTAACTAACGACCCTAAACAAGCACCAAACTATTAGTGACGAGTTAAACATGTCAAAACATGTTTAACCTGCTGATTTGGTATCAAAACAATGGGTCTTGATACCCGAAAATAGTTCTGTTGCAAAATACGTGCTAAAACGCATTTTGACCGAAACTTTGACTCGTCACTACGCCTAGTTAATGTGGTAATCAGTAGGTATAATCACTAAGGATTATAACCATTGTGATTACAATCACATTGCAAAGTTCAATTGAACTTTGACTTGACCATTTGACTGGTCAAACTGAAAGTCAAACACTGTTTGTCTTTTTAAACTAGTAAGCAATAAAAGAATGAAAGAATGCTCACTAAGGGTCCTTGCTATCTTGTCTACTAAGAATGAACCTCCAATCAGATAAGGAAGCTCTCCAAAGCAGATGAGAAAGGAGAAATGAGAGAATGAGCAAGGAATGAGTGAATTGGTTTGGCTATTTATAGGAATCAAGAGCCATCAAGATCATTTTGTGTGGTGATCAAGCAATGATCCCAGCCCTACACATGTTAGGATATGATTGAGGGACTTGGGGAACACTTAAACTTGGTTACCACACAAGAAAGTTGCAAGAAAACACAAGGAAACAGCTGGTCTGCTAAAAAAACATGTTTTCTGATGCTGGACATCTCATACGGCCCGCGTAAGTTATGGGGAGGGGGTTACGCAGCCCGCCTGGCCTCCCCAGATCAGCACAAGTTTGAAATAATTACAGTTCAGGTCCCTGCACATGGTTTAAGTCCATTTCAGCCCCTTTTTACCTCCGTTAAGCCATTTACAAGGCTCTACAAGGTCAATAAAGTTTAGAGGACTCAAAATGTGCTCGGAGAACTCTCGGATGTCGGCTCATTTGGTCGTACGGTCGCGTTGTTCGTTAAATTACGACGAAACTCAAACGGACGCGAAACGAACCAAATTAAGCGACGAATGGTATTTTTGCATGGCGATCACTAAAATAAAAATGTTTTAGTGTGTACAAAAATTTTGGATGTCCAGATGTGGCCAGATCGTAAGATATGCGCGAAAATGCAAACTTGCGCCGTTTTTGACACTTTTAGTCCCTGAAAGATCATATAAGCATGTTTTCACACACCGAACCTATCAAAGCTTATTTCTATGCCATGTTTAGGTTATATATGGTATGTTTAACTTATGATCAAGTTCCAGACTGTATGTTGCCTTACGGAACGGCAGACTTTTGCAGTTTGACGCAAATAGTCCCTGTGAGCGAATAAACTTGTTTTTGCCATACCAAACTTTCTAAAACTTTTTCCTAAGTTATGTAAAGGTTATTTAATGTATGTTAAGCTTATATTTCTATTCCAGAGTGTTTGTCGTGTTAAACTGATTACGTTTACGCATCAGTTTGCATATAACTTCCCAGAAAGCGATATAGAGTTCAAAATCGATCAAAAATCAACATGTGCATAAAATCAAACATAAATACAAACATTGGGATCAAAAGAAACTGTTTTATTAATATTGTATTGTTCAGAGTCTGTAAAATGATTACACAAGCACAGATGTCACAGTCTCCCCTACTTTAGGAAATTTCGTCCCGAAATTTATTTAGAAGAAACTTGTGAGAACAAATGCGGATATTTTGTCTTCATCTGGTCCTCACATTCCCAAGTAAACTCTGGGCCACGTTTGGATTCCCAGCGAACCTTGACTAAATGAATCCGTTTGTTCTTCAACCGTTTAAATGTACGGTCCACTATCTCCACAGGTTTCTCAACGAAGTGCATCGTGTTATCAACCCGAATTTCATCAAGTGGTATGTGGAGGTTCTTATCAACTAAACACTTTTTAAGATTGGACACGTGGAATGTCCGATGAACATTTCCAAGTTCAGGAGGTAGCTCAAGTCTGTAGGCTACTTTTCCGACTCTTTCAACAATCTTGAATGGTCCAACATAACGTGGTGCAAGTTTTCCTTTCTTTCCAAATCTAATCACACCTTTCCAAGGGGATACCTTGAGTAGGACATGATCACCGACTTGAAATTCTAAAGGCTTGCGTCGTAGATCCGCATAACTCTTTTGACGGCTTCTAGCTGCCTGAAGGTTATCACGAATCTTCTTGACCTTATCTGTAGTCTCTAGAATGAGTTCAGGTCCAGTAAGCTGAGCTTCACCTATCTCATTCCAACAGACCGGTGAACGACATTTTTGACCGTATAAAGCTTCGAAAGGAGCCATTTTGATGCTCGTGTGATAGCTATTGTTGTAGGAGAATTCGATCAACGGTAGATGCGAATCCCAACTACTACCAAAATCAATCAAACATGCTCTAAGCATATCCTCCAGTGTCTGGATTGTTCTCTCAGATTGACCATCTGTCTGCGGATGGTATGCTGTGCTCAAATTAAGTTGGGTTCCCATGGCAGATTGCATGGTTCTCCAAAAGCGAGACGAGAATCGAGCATCTCTGTCAGATATAATGTTCAAAGGAACACCATGTCGAGATACAATCTCATCAACATATAACTTGGCAAGCTTGTCAGCAGATAAATCCTCGCGGATCGGCAAGAAATGTGCTGACTTTGTAAGATGATCAACAACAACCCAAATGGCGTCATGACCTCTTTTAGTGCGCGGTAACTTAGTAATGAGATCCATAGAAAGGTTTTCCCATTTCCAAACCGGAATCTCTGGTTGCTCCAATAATCCAGAGGGATGTTGATGTTCTGCCCTAACCTTAAGACAAGTAAGGCATTTGGAAACATATAAGGCAATGTCTTTCTTCATACCCGGCCACCAATACTGGGTTCGAAGATTCTTATACATTTTGTCAGCACCAGGATGAATAGAATAACGAGACTTATGAGCTTCATCCATTAGCAAGGTGCGAAGATCATCTATACTTGGGACCCACAAACGGCCCATGTAATAGAATATCCCAAAGTCTCTCAGTTCAAGCTCAGGATTTGTATGACACGGTAATTCTTTACTCATCAAATCTTGTGTAACACAAGTATGTTGAGCCTGAATTATGCGGGATTGAATGTCAGATCGAACCTGAACACAATGAAGCTTGACACGTTCCTTACGACTCAATGCATCAGCCACGACATTCGCCTTACTAGGATGGTAGCGAATTTCTCAATCGTAGTCGTTTAGGAGTTCAACCCAACGTCGTTGCCTCATGTTTAGTTCTTTCTGATTAAAAATATGCTGGAGACTTTTGTGGTCAGTAAACACTACACACTTTGTACCGTAAAGGTAGTGTCTCCAGATTTTGAGAGCAAAGACTACTGCACCTAACTCAAGATCATGAGTGGTGTAGTTCTTCTCGTGTACCTTCAGCTGTCTTGATGCATAAGCTATGACTTTGTTTCTTTGCATAAGAACGCAACCAAGGCCTAAGTTGGACGCATCACAGTACACGACAAAATCGTCGTTACCCTCGGGCAAAGATAGGATAGGTGCATCACAGAGTTTCTGTTTCAAGGTCTGGAAAGCTTCTTCCTGTTTGGATCCCCACTCAAAAGGTTTGCTCTTTCTAGTTAGAGCAGTGAGAGGAACCGCAATCTTGGAGAAGTTTTCAATGAACTGGCGGTAATAACCCGCTAGACCAAGAAATGAACGAACCTCGGTAGGAGTAGTAGGTGTATCCCAATCCTTAATCGTACTGATTTTGGCGGGATCTACATGTATACCTTGTTCGTTAACGATGTGCCCCAAAAATTGAACTTCTTTAAGCCAAAATTCGCACTTGGAGAATTTGGCGAAAAGCTGTTCTTTCTTTAAGAGCTCCATTGTAAGACGAAGATGCTGTTCATGATCAGCTCGCGTCTTAGAATAGATCAAGATATCATCAATGAATACAATGATGAACTTGTCCAAATAAGGCTTACAAACCCTATTCATCAAATCCATGAAAACAGCAGTAGCATTTGTTAAACCGAAAGGCATAACAGTGAACTCATAATGACCATATCGAGTACGAAAAGCAGTCTTGGGAATATCTTCTTCGAGAACTCAAAGTTGATGATACCCAGAACGCAGATCTATCTTTGAAAAGCAAGTAGCGCCCTGTAGCTGATCAAAGAGATCATCAATGCGAGGTAAGGGATATCGATTCTTGATGGTAAGCTTATTAAGCTCACGTTAATCGATACACATCCTGAAAGATCCATCTTTCTTTTTTACGAATAGGACAGGAGCGCCCCAAGGGGAAAAGCTCGGACGGATAAATCCTTTATCAGAAAGTTCCTGAAGCTACTTAGATAACTCTTGCATCTCAGACGGTGCAAGACGGTAAGGTGACTTCGCAATGGGATTTGCACCAGGTACAAGATCAATGCGAAACTCAACTTGGCGTACAGGAGGTAATCCAGGTAAGTCTTCAGGAAATACCTCAAGATAATCTCGAACAACAGGGATGTATTGAGTAGTCTTACCCTTGCCTTTATCCTCTACAACATGTGCCAAGAAAGCGACATATTTCTTTCGTAGGTATTTTTGGGCTTGGGTACAAGACATAAGTTTAACAGGTTTCTCCCCACGAACTTCTAAGATCTCACCAGTCGAAAGCGGTATACGGACGATCTTCTCAAAGCAAACCACCTCAGCATGGTACTTGGCTAACCAATCCATTCCCACTATAACATCAAAGCTCCCGAGTTGCATCGGTGTGAGGTCGATAGGGAAAAGATGGTTTTTAAGGTTCAACTGGCAATTTCGAAGAACAGAGTCGAGAACAACAGGTTCACCACTAGCTACTTCTACTGTCAAGGGCTTTCCTAGTTTTGTTCTAGTCATCGAAAGCAAAGGCTCAAAAGCTAAGGACACAAAACTCTTATCGGCACCCGAATCAAAAAGAACAGAAGCAGGATGGTTGTTAACAAGGAACGTACCGTTCACCACTTCGTTATCTGCGCGAGCCTCATTTGCATTCATATTAAAAACTCTACCACGAGCTGGTGCCTGATTTGCGTTTGCCAACCTCGGGCAGTTGTTTCTGTAGTGGGTCAGATCCCCACAATTGTAACACGAACCAGGCGGAAAGTGAGGTCGTGCAGGATTCTGGGCAGGGTTTTGCACAGCTTGGTTTTGAGCTGCCTGATTTTGGTTCGGAGCAAAACGGCAGGTGTTCGCAAGATGACCAGATTTGCCACAATTTGTGCAAATGCGGCATTGCAATTGTGGCTGGTGGTGGCTGTTACATCTGTTGCACAGAGGTGCATTTCCCGCATACTGCCTCTTGGCAGCAGGTTGTGCAGCCTGATTCTGTGCTGCCTGATTAGGAGCAGCCTGATTAGTCTGAGCAGTGACAGCGAAATTCTTGGAAGCCTTACGCTTCCTAGATTTCTTTGAAGACTCAGCAGCCTTCATGCCCTTTTTCTCAGTGGCGCTATCAGACTGTTTCTGCTTCTTGTCACCTTTTCTGTGGATTTTACCCTTCTTGACTTGTGATTCAGTAAGGGTTGCAGCTAGCTCAATGGCCTGTCAGACGGTTGTAGGGTTGCTACCAGTGACAATATCCTGAACAGGATCTGGCAAACCGTCTATGTATTTCTCAATAGCCTTATCCAAATGCGTGACCATTGTAGGATAGAGCAAGCTTAACTCCTTGTATCTATCAGTGTAAGCCCGGTTTTCACCACTGTCTTGCTTCAACTCATGGAACTCATTTTCAAGTGCCCTTTGCTCATGACGAGGACAAAATTCTCTCATCATGAGAGCTCTAAGTTCCTCCCATGTCTGACCCAAAGCAACCTCAATACCTCGGTCTCTCATTACCCCATTCCACCAGGTATGAGCCCTCTTTTGAAATACACTCGACGCAAACTCGACCTTACGGTTGTTCGGACACTGAACATGGCGAAAGGTGCTCTCAAGACTCTCAAACCACTGTAGGAGCCCAGTTGCTCCCTCAGAACCACTAAACTTGAGTGGTTTAGCCGAGTTAAAACTTTTGAAATTGCACGGAGCATTATTGTTATTGTTGGCTTGGTTCCATTGAGCAATGAGATTGGGGAACGCAGCAGCCATTTGCTGCGCGATGATTTCTGCCAGTTCGGCATTCGATAGCGGATTTTCGCGTCGAGGAGGCATTCTAAAAGAGGAAACATGAGAGAAGACGAGTGAGATGACGTGATGAAAGAAATGAGATATCAATAAAATCGACAAAATACAAGGATGGTGGTCATTTGTTTGTTACCACAAAGAAAACAAACGACACACAGTGACAAATCAAGGTAGATAGGTCATAATAATGTATCACTGAAGACATGCTCGCCTATAAGTGAACACTCACCCCAAGAGTTCCCAGGTAAGAGTGACTGGTCCGATATTGCGGATTTGTACGAACACTCTAGCCTTAGACAGAAAACTCAGGGTACAGGCATTCACTCTTCCAGTTTGCACGTGTTCACATTATTTAGACCCAAACTTTGACGAGATTTTGAAAATTTGGAAGGTGCAAGACCAAGAGAAAACATCTAAGAATAGATGATGGATTTCAAAATCATTTTGGAAATTTATGTTCATGTTTTGGTAATCACCTAAGGATAGGTGACGTGTATTGTTTTAAGATCTAAACACAAGATCACTTGTGTTAGGGTCCTAAGAAGTTATAGTCTAGGTCAAAGCATTACTAATAACCTAATTCCCTATAACCATTGGCTCTGATACCAACTCTTCTGTCACACCCCGGCCGCGTTAAAACAACAATCCGCGGCGGAAACGCCGGGGAGTGAGGTGACAGAATTATTGTTTCAACAACCATGGTAATAAAAATTATGTATTATTGAGTTAAGTTTACATTGTTTTTGAGTTCAAACAAAATATAACATAAATAACTGTCTTTTAAGTCACTAAGGCCCGAGTCCGCCTAAGTGAAGCACAAACATCATCATGCATCAGCACCTGAAACACATGTAAAAATAGGTACGTCAGCATAAAAATGCCTGTGAGATACATAGGTTTTGTTTATGCAAGATTCATGACTTGTGGTTTTAAAAAGTATTTAACAAAATGTAGTCATGAACCTAGTAAAAATATTTTCCTTTATGAAATCATATGAAAATCAATGATAAATAAAGGACAATGCATGGTTAAATGAATAACCAAGTAGAAGTAATTTTGTGTGAAATATGTATTTTGTAATATAATGTCATGTCCTTGTAAAAATGTTTCATGTCTTGTCCAAGTGATTTATATAACGCAACAATGTGAAATACAATAAAAGCACTTATATATAGGAAGTACCATCGGCGTATCCACCATGCTTTTATCGTATGGCACATAGCCCCGTTACATAAGTCACTTATTGATAACCAACTAAAATGTCTTGTTCATTGTCAAAAATGTTTATGTGTAAGCCATGTTCAATGTCATGTATGAAATGTATTAAATGTAATGCATAGCAAGTAGGAAGTCATCTACTTAAACTATGTAATGATATTAGTGTGAAACAAATGTATGGCGAATAACAAGAAATTACTCAACCATAGGAAAAATGTACAAAACAATGTCTTTGAGTAAACCTAAGTTTTAATTCAAATGTCATGTTTTGCAGAAAACAATGCTTTATGATTACAAACATTTATGCAGTAATGTTAATCGCATACATTCAAGCCTTGCGACTGTGGCGACAAACCTTTAAACAAATTAAAGGTTCATCTAAGTTATGTAGTCGGATTCTGTCATTTCCAACTTCCAAACAAACCTAGGAAGTCGGAAACGGGAGTTGTCAATTCCTATGGTACCATTACATACTACCGAGCGGCGTGATCAATGTTAATGAATGTATTATTGTCCCGATTAAACATACCAAATGTCATAACCAATGTAAGCATGCTATGAAAACCATGTACTAGGTATGCTAAGCAAACATGCCTAGTAGAAATGTCATGTAAAACAATGCGTACATATGCTAAGTAAACATATGTAACAAATGTGTAATAAATCAATGTGCTAGCATGCTTAACATACATAGCAAAACATAGTGAAAACATGTACTAAATATGTACTAAGTGAAACTAGCATGTTTATGTCACAAAAGCTTGTAAAACAAGAAAGTAACAAATATGTACATGCGAATCACCCCAAAGTATTTGAAAACGGTAAAAGAGGGGAACTATGTACTCACTTGGGATTGCTAATTAGTCTTGAGAATAAGACCAATTTAAGCTCCAAGTATCACGGAATCAACCGGCACCTAGTATAGGTAACTATGTTAATAAACGGATCCTAAATCGGGAGGTAGGATAGAATGAGGTTCTATAAATCAAATGAGTATTTAAACTCATATGGTATGATTTAATAGGCCTTACATTCTGATTTGAAAGTCTACCTAAGTGCTTTTGACCCGTTTCGACACATTATGGTAACATAAGCTACTAGAATGCGTCGTTAGCGTAAAACTATGTTCGGATGGTTAACTATGTGCTATGCCAAGTCTTACATGCCCAATTATTCCTAAACATGTTACTAAATCAGATTATATGTCAAAAATATGTTAACATATGCACATTACGGATTTATGCTTCAAAAGGGTATTTTGGTCATTTCCTATGGACACATAAGCTAACTAACAAATGGTTAACCAATCCTAAGTGACCATAAGGTATAACCTCAGAGGTTATTCCCTATGTAACTATGATCATTAAGTGAGCTTGGTCGTATCCTAATGATCGACCAAACGGGTCGGGTTCGAAAGTCTAAGCGGTTGTTTAGACCGCTTAACTAACGACCCTAAACAAGCACCAAACTATTAGTGACGAGTTAAACATGTCAAAACATGTTTAACCTGCTGATTTGGTATCAAAACAATGGGTCTTGATACCCGAAAATAGTTCTGTTGCAAAATACGTGCTAAAACGCATTTTGACCGAAACTTTGACTCGTCACTACGCCTAGTTAATGTGGTAATCAGTAGGTATAATCACTAAGGATTATAACCATTGTGATTACAATCACATTGCAAAGTTCAATTGAACTTTGACTTGACCATTTGACTGGTCAAACTGAAAGTCAAACACTGTTTGTCTTTTTAAACTAGTAAGCAATAAAAGAATGAAAGAATGCTCACTAAGGGTCCTTGCTATCTTGTCTACTAAGAATGAACCTCCAATCAGATAAGGAAGCTCTCCAAAGCAGATGAGAAAGGAGAAATGAGAGAATGAGCAAGGAATGAGTGAATTGGTTTGGCTATTTATAGGAATCAAGAGCCATCAAGATCATTTTGTGTGGTGATCAAGCAATGATCCCAGCCCTACACATGTTAGGATATGATTGAGGGACTTGGGGAACACTTAAACTTGGTTACCACACAAGAAAGTTGCAAGAAAACACAAGGAAACAGCTGGTCTGCTTATAAAAACACGTTTTCTGTTGCTAGGCATCTCATACGGCCCGCGTAAGTTATGGGGAGGGGGTTACGCGGCCCGCCTGGCCTCCCCAGATCAGCACAAGTTTGAAATAATTACAGTTCAGGTCCCTGCACATGGTTTAAGTCCATTTCAGGCCCTTTTTACCTCCGTTAAGCCATTTTCAAGGCTCTACAAGGTCAATAAAGTTTAGAGGACTCAAAATGTGCTCGGAGAACTCTCGGATGTCGGCTCGTTTGGTCGTACGGTCGCGTTGTTCGTTAAATTACGACGAAACTCAAACGGACGCGAAAACGAACCAAATTAAGCGACGAATGGTATTTTTGCATGGCGATCACTAAAATAAAAATGTTTTAGTGTGTACAAAAATTTTGGATGTCCAGATGTGGCCAGATCGTAAGATATGCGCGAAAATGCAAACTTACGCCGTTTTTGACACTTTTAGTCCCTGAAAGATCATATAAGCATGTTTTCAAACACCGAACCTATCAAAGCTTATTTCTAAGCCATGTTTAGGTTATATATGGTATGTTTAACTTATGATCAAGTTCCGGACTGTATGTTGCCTTACGGAACGGTAGACTTTTGCAGTTTGACGCAAATAGTCCTGTGAGCGAATAAACTTGTTTTTGCCATACCAAACCTTCTAAAACTTATTTCTAAGTTATGTAAAGGTTATTTAAGGTATGTTAAGCTTATATTGCTGTTCCAGAGTGTTTGTCGTGTTAAACTGATTACGTTTACGCATCAGTTTGCGTATAACTTCCCAGAAAGCGATATAGAGTTCAAAATCGATCAAAAATCAACATGTGCATAAAATCAAACATAAATACAAACATTGGGATCAAAACACAGTGTTTTATTAATATTTTATTGTTCAGAGTCTGTAAAATGATTACACAAGCACAGATGTCACATCACGAGTCGACTCGGTCAACATCCCGACGCGAAGACTTGGTAAAAATTAACGGCGTATTTATTTCGTTATGTTATCTTTATAATTTTGATTCTTACGTGACAAGCGAGCTCGACCCGATTAATTAACGCATATACATTAGTTATTATCTACGTTTTGGCACTTGACGAAAATTTCATATATATTGTTTGTTGACAATTGTTAAATTTTGATAAAATAACGACAGCTTTAGTTGTCGAGGGCGTCCAAAAACAGAGGAAACTCTGCCCGTTTTTCGAGAAAAACCCGTAATATACAACGCGCGTTATCATAAAATAAAACTACTGGATTCAAATAATATTTTGCAAATATAGAATTTCTTACGACGACACTTTACTACTTTCGAAAACAACGATACGAAAATGATTTCAACGACAAATAAATATAGTTACGATATATGTTTTAAGCTTCAAAAATTCGACAACCTTTTACAAAATCAATATAATTATTTATATTGTTTTAAACGCCGATAAACCGATTTCGACTATACGGATACATGTAGTATGCGCAGTTATTTCGAATGTCAAACAATATGACTTCTTTTATAAAAATAAATATAGGTTACATATTTATTTCAAAGATCGTACAACACGAACTCGTTTTATAAAAATAAATATAGTCTTTATATTTGTTTCAAGTATCTAACAATAACGAATCCTTTTATAAAAATAAACATAGTTTTATGTTTATTTCAAACATCAAGCGACTCGTATTCATTTATAAAAATAAATATAATTATATATTTATTTTCAAACACAAACAACTTGAGGGTGCTTTTGTAAAATAAATATAACTTTTTATATATTTATTTCAAATGCCGAAACAGCATATACGTATGTATTGGCAAATATATTCAAGACACATTATATGATACGAGTTTGTTATATGATATTTTCATACAAATATTCTTTTTGTACACGTACGACTACTCGAGACGGCTAACGCAATTTCAACGATATATTTATATATTTTTATATAAATATTTATCTATTTTTAAATCTCTCGAGAATCAAGTCTTTTCAAGACTTATTGATTATTATCGACAATAAATGATAGTTATCAAATATGACTTAATCATTTCCGATAAGTTAACTACTTACCGTTGAATCGATCGATTTACGATTCGGTAGAGCTCGATGACACGTAGTTTAACTACTACGTTTATTTAGAAACTTATAAGACATTCCGTGTTAGGAATATTGTAGAATGCACGCTAGCGAGTCTCGTCTGGGAAACGACATCACGAAGTCGTATTTAGCTAGCTTTGCACAAGGCAATTCAGGTGAGTTCATAACCCCACCTTTTTACGGTTCTACATTTTTATAAATGTTTTTGGGGTGGAAAGACATGCACGTTTCGCAGAAACACACAAAGTTTTCGATGAACAAAGACTGCATATTTTAGACAAAGCACGTTTTGCAAGAACATACAAAGTTTTTGAACGAACAAAAACTCATATTTCTAAATCATGTTACGAATGGATTTCAAGGAACTCAAATGGTTTACGATTGAATCATACTAAGTATACCGGTTTTACAAAACAAATACGTATTATCGAAATGTGAATGATTTTCATGACTAGGGATGGATCGTCTGGTGATAATATAGAGAGACTGGGGAGTTAGCCTTAGAGGCTGGGGAGGTTCATCCTTAGAGGCTGGGGTAAAATACATGTTACAATTATACAGACGCTTTTTACATGTTATGGTTAGCTTAAGGAGGGTTTTTACTACGCGATCATGTGAGTGGTGGGCATGACACTTAAGGCCATTAATCCTCATTATAGGACCAAGGGACATGAGTGATAGATCTATTTGGGTGTAGCGAGCCCACACCCGTGAGGCCGGGGCGGCCCATAGTGGTGACTATGTCTTCATACCGGAGACAAATTTGCTAGGTTTGAGTCTTCATGCACCAATTTCACACATACCATTGGCTTTGCAACCCATTGGTGATCAGTTTTTCCTTATTGCTACATACCAGGGACATACATACATACAGAAATACTTGATTTATACAAATTAAATACCATGTTTTATACAAATTCAAAGCATAGGATTATGCGGGCATGGAGTCAAAGTCAGGGTGAGCATTGACGGTTATACGAACATTACAAATACGAGAGTTTACAAATACATGGTTTTACGAATGCGTTACAAATACAAAGTTTCCATATAACTTGGCAAGAAAATGATTTCTAAATTCGTTTTCTCAATATTATTTCATAAACCGGTTATTCAAAAGATTTATTTCAAATCTTTTACAAACAAACTATGAACTCGCTCAACTTTATGTTGAGTTTTTAGCATGTTTCTTTCTCAGGTTACTTTTCAAGTTATGGCACGGTTGGAATAGGAGAACCATGAAGAGTCGAGTACTTAGTGGGCGTTCAATTTCTAGAAGTCTTAGCTTTAACTGCTTCCGCTGTGCAATGAAGATACCAGTCCAGTCACGCCAGCTCTGATAATTTCGGGGTGTGACAATAAGATAGTCAACGAGTCAATTGATGCCTCTCACGACATGCTAAGAACCACTCCAACCTTGTTGCGACGTGCGACAACATTTAAAACGTGATTTTTTATTCTTTTTCATCTTTCGATCATTCGTTCGGGTCCCGGTACTTGGTTTTAGAAAATCTAGGCAAGTTTTCCACTATTTTCAGCTACTTTAATCAACCAAGACCTGTAAAACATAAATGAATCAGAAGTACGCAAATCCGAACTAAAACGACACTAATCCTAACTAAAACCATACAAACTATACAAGACTAAATAGATGTATTTTGCAATACATCACATGCCTCTTAGCTGCAGAGTAAGAGGTACCACAGATGTCGGATCCACCAAATATAAAGTTAATTACCTTAGCGTTTGGCGGTGGGGATCCTGCCCATTTAGCAAACTTCCCAGGATCCTGATTCTTTTCCTTGTTTCATCCCAACAATTCCTTCAAGTACCCCTTGCTGAGGAGGTAACTTATTTCCTTCTTGAGAGCATAACAATCCTCTCTTAGATGTCCAAAATCTTCATGGTAGGCACACCATTTAGATTTGTCATTCCAACCATGAATCTTCTCAATTTTCCTACTGGGCCATCTTCTTTATCCCCAAGATCTTACATAACACATAGCAAACCAGAAAATTCAAAAGAAAAATAGTAGTCAGCTATTTTAGGGTATTCCTCATCATCCACCGCATTAACCATGTTGTTATCATTTTTTGAATACGGCTTGGATTTATAGGATTTCTGAGAAGAGTCTCATTTCCTATTAGGACGATCATAATTGGCAAGAGCATTGATCATCTCTAGAATCTTTCTATCATCTTCGAGCCTTATAAACCCTAAGTCCCGGTTCGTTACTTCGTCTAGGTTCATGCGTGGATTCATCACTAAATCCTGATAAAAAAGGAGAATCCTTCTAGAGACCCATTTTAAAAGCTTGAACCATCGTACCAGTGTCAAGGTTGGGGATCTTGGGATTTTATGCCGAACTTGCTTAATAGTCCCTTAAGGACTCATCTACACCTTGAGTGACCATGTAGAGATCACTAGTCAATCTCTCAAAGGTCCTCCTGCTCCACGAAAATTGGTTATTAAATAAATTTACTAAATGAGCAAAAGACGTAATAGAATATGGAGGGAAATTGAGCAGCCATTTCAAGGCCGATCCTCTCAGGGTAGAACCAAATCCCTTGCAGAAAACATGCTTCTTTAAGATCAGCGGGAATATGATAGATTTCCGTCCTCTCTCTGTATTGAGTTATGTGTTCCTCAGGATCCGTGGTTCCATCATAGAGCTTCATATTAGGAGCTTGGAATCTCTTCGGGATCTCTGCATCACAAATGGGGTGAGCAAATCTAGAGATCATGTGGCTTCCTAGGGATACCTCCGGTATAGGTTGTACTACCCATGGCACAATAAAGATCATCTCCCTTACTTTTTTCAGCTCCCTTGCCATTTCAAGACTAACACCTGCACCCTACATAAAAATATTAGTATTTAAATAACTATTACTGACAAGGTTACCAATGTTGGGATCCTGAGAGGAAGATCCTAGAGTAACTCCAAGATCCCTGCAAGCTGTGATCCTGACAGACGAGGTTGGACCAATTGTTGCTGATCCTGGCTGTATATGTAGAAATTCTCCCTGTGTGACTGTTGAGGATCCTCGGTTGCAATGGCGTTGCCACTTCCACAGCCCTTGATGTGCTCACATTGGTTAATTAAAACTAACTAATTTTAACCCTAAACTAGACACTCTAATTTTTAAATTTATAAACTAAGAATCTCTAAAACCTAGACCACACAATTGGAAAGTGTACCGGTCAATGTAGTAAAGCTTAAGTAAGTCCAAGTATCGAACCCACGAGACTCTATTAATTACGTTTATTAGACTCGATTATTATTACTAAACTGACTCGATTAAAATGAATTGTTGGTTGGGGGGATGTTCTAACAAATTACTAAAATTAACTAAACTGATAAAAACACGAACTAAAACTGAAGATGTAATCAGAGGATGGGAAACACAGTATCTAGGTCACACTCATACACATGTTCGACACTTTCTATTGGTTATGGATCTATTGTGGAAACCAGGATCTTAGAATACTGAACTCAAAGGGTAACCAAAAAGACCTTCGACCCTTCTCGAGAAGAAACCTATAGAAACCTAAAAGCCATTAAATCAACAGGTTAGAGGATTCCCTCACGGGCTTTCCTACTGTAATATTAAAGTACCCTCTAGACAATCAACCTCACATCATGAAAGTCACAGGTAACTAAGGAATCTCGATCAAACTCATCTAGCAAACAGAGACAGGTAAAACAAGGGATCTTCTAACGAAGTATCTAACCCTAGCAATCTAATCACTCAAGACTAACTGACAACCTCTCACTTCAAGGCTAGTAAGGTTGGTAGAACAACTAAACTTATCCAAATCACAATGATATTCCTATGGTTACTACCTATGCTAGCAAACCATCTAATTGTTAAAAGCATAGAGCAGTTAACCTAGCATGAAACTATTATATGAAAGACATTCACCAAGCAACATGAGGAATTATAATTGATCAAAGAACAAGTTTAGATACGCAAACACATCAAATCATTAAAACCAAAGAATAAAAATCAAAACATTTTTGTAGTCATCAAAACCTAGGCAGTGTATGATGTTTTAGCCTAGCATAGTTTTTAACACAATAACAATCATCTTAAGAAGTCCAAAGAACATGGTTCAAAAAAAAAGATATAAGACATGGTTCAAAAGATAAGTCCCTAAGAATTCACAATCCTATGCTTCAAAGCTTTAGCCTTTATGATCCTTGATCTTCAAAATCCCTTCAACAGCTCTCAAATTCATATTTAGGGTTCTTCTTTTCGTCCAAGGGATGTAAGATATGTTTATGATGTATCAAATTCGTTTTTATGAAATTCCCTTAGAAAATCCAAAACCCTAAATTCGTTTCCCCTCTCACGTGACACGAGAGGCTATTTTGACTGATTTTGACTTTATGGTCGTCGCGTGACCCGACGGTGGCATCCTCTCCCTGTCGCGCGATGCTATATAATCAAATGCTTCAATTATCGTTCCCGTGATCCACCCGATCACGTACAATCCATCTGGAGGCTCGGTTTCCTTCCTATTTCCTTGTTTTAACTTCCTTTTACCTCCAAAGCCCTGCAAAAGATAAACGACTCAAAAATATACAAAACACACTAAAAACGACACCAAATGGACTCGTAAATTACATAAACTATACACTGATAAGAGATATATTTTACAATACATCAGCCCTCCTTGAATCCTTCAACTCTCTAAGTTCCTTGTACAACAACTGGTTTGTCTCCTGTTGCTGTTTCATCTTCTTTTCCACCATAACAAGCATTGACAAAATTTAGTCATTAGAAGAAAGCACGGGTGCAGTAATACATTTCCCAGATCCTGAAGAGGCGTTTCTAGCAGCAGTGGTCTTTCTCTGATACAGAGCAGGAAGAGCGTTGCTCATTCCAGAAGTTACAGCAGTGACAAGAGATGAAATTGAGGTTGACTTAGGTTGAGAAGCCATTTTTGAGAATAACTTCGAAAGAAACTAGTTTAACAGAAATTGGAAGATAAATTTTGCGATGAAAAGCATAACTTGCCCCTCGGTGGGCGCCAATTGTTTTGGTTAAAAATTGACAAGAGTGTTTTGATAACCAAATTGAGAAAGTGAGATGAGGTGCTTGTGAGGAGGCTTGGTTTGTTGTTTAGGATCCTGGATAAACTGTTAGGATCCTTAGTTTAGAAAATGATTTATTCGACAATTTAGCTTGGTAAAACTACTGTGATGTGGTGAACAAGTGTGAATATAATGAACAAATAAGAAGACAAGCGATATGTTACGGGGAATAAGCCCTTGATCCTCTTCGTGAAGATGATCTCCGGCACAAAAAACCCCAGGAGCTGGAAACTACATAGCTCCAGTTTATAAATGACTTAAAAAATACAAATGTGATATTTGATCGATTGAGAACTAAGTGTTACAATGATGATTGCAGTAATTGCGAGTGTGTTGTTGTCTATTTCATTGTTCCTCAATCGATCATGCCCAACTAATTTATAGTACAAAGCCAAAATGAATCCTAACTCCGATTCTGATTTTCCCGAGATCCTGAGAAGACCAGGCAATTAGTCGTTGCTAAGGACCTCAGGATCCTGAGTATAAATTTTGCCCTTAACAGTTTTGTTTTGAATTTTTATTCCTTGTGACATCTCTTCTAAACCTTTAGTCACACATTTTATGACATTTGTGTGACCAAATGTTACCAACTGCCATCGTATGTTTTTGTTTTATGTGTGGCTAAATGTGTGGGATTGGTTCCTACAAGCACTGTGATATCCGGTTTGTCTAGATCCAAGGATATTTGCTTGACATCTTGTTCCCTAGCTTCCAGGATATCACGTACTTGGCCCTTTAAATGTTTTCCCTACAAGGATTTTGCTGAGGATTTCATCGAGGATGTATAGCACTCCTTTGCTTCCTATTGATCGCTCTCTATCTTTATGTAACGTCCCTAGTTCTCACATATGTTGTACATTATGTATGTTATGAATTTATGGATACCAAACAACTTTGGGGTGCTAGTAGTAATTAGCAAAACTTGAAAGTTATGTAGCTTTGGAAGAAGGCTACAACAAGAGTTAACTCAGGGGGTTTTAATGTAAGTGTTATTATCACATTCCATATTTAAAACCTACCATCGTGAACCGTCAATTCTCATAACCACTTTCACCAAGCCTTGCGGCGTTGATCAGAAAGGAAGGAGAAGACTTCGAGCGTCTGGTTCATCAAACCCAGGTATGATGATGAATTGAACTTGATCTTTGTCATGGTTTTAATTATATATGGAGGTTAACGAGAATGTTATTGATTAGAGTGTCGCGGGGTGCGGTAGACGGCGACAGGCAAAGAAACGGAAAACGATTGGTTTCTTGGTTCTCCTCCGATTCTGAGGTAACGTATACATCTCGATTTAAATTACGGGTAAGTTGAAAGTGTTGACCGAGGCTCGTTATGAAGCGAATAATGATGGATCGTATAATTCTTTAGGGTATCGCGTGTTCTTGACGGTGCACGATTCCTCCGTTAGAAGCGAGTCTCTAGTTGGTGATCACACGCGGTTCGTGAAATGATCTCGGTTCTGGACAATCCTCTCAAGCAATCATAGGTACCCCGTCTGTGTGTAGTGTTTATGATTAGTTCATGGCTTGGGGTTGGGGTGAAAACTGATAAGGGTTTAAGATGGATACAGTTCGGATGGTTGACGATGTAGTCGTGCATATGGTGATGGTTCATGCGCAAGGGATTGGGGTGTGGTTTGGATAAGTTGAAGGTGTTTTTTTTTTTTTTTTTTTTTTTTTGTATACATGCTTGAAGAAATCAATAGTTGCATGTATATGATAATAATATTAGTGGCATGAATCGTAAATAAAATGAATGAGAAGGGTTGTTTAAAGTAGAGGTGCACAAACCGGTTAATTTTAATAACCGGTTCGGTTAACCAGTTATACCGGTTAATTTGACTTTTTGACTTTAACCGGTTAATGCTTTAACCGGTTATTACTTTAACCGGTTATTTTTTTAATTGGTCCGGTTAATTACTTTAACCGGTTCGGTTAATTAACCGGTTATTTTCGGTTATTAACCGGTTTTTTTGCCTTTTTTTTGAATTTTTCGGTTATTTTTTCGGTTAACCAGTCTATCGGTTAAAAAACCGGTTTAAAAAAACCGGTTAATAACCGGTTATTATACTAAACACTTATAACCGGTTACTAACCTACGGTTAAATAACCTATTGAACCGGTTATTCCTAAATCGGTTATTAACCGGTTACGGTTTCGGTTAATAACCGGTTACGGTTAATTAACCGGTTATTTTGTGCAAGGCCGGCCCTGGAGGTGGGCGGGGAGGACCACCGGCCAGGGCCCGATATTTCGGAGGGCACACTATTTTTAGAAAAAACCCGATATGTATACGTAAAAATTTCTTTTTTTTATAGATATACCTATACAAACACTAACATAGGCACACTTACAAAATTATTCTTATGCTTTAGATTAGTTATTAGAACATGGACATTAGGCTTAGACTTTTATTGAGCCCAATACCCAATTTCGTTAAGGCCTAAGGGCACGTTTTTGGAGCTCGAACAGGGTACACGAATTCTCAGGGCCGGCCCTGATTTTGTGCACCTCTAGTTTAAAGTAAGTCATGGATATGGGTGTTTTATGACATTGATGGGTTTATAATTATAGAATCTTATGGTACTTAGGATAAATATCCATTTATATATATGTATGGTGCTCGCGCATGAAATTCATTCATGAAGTCACTATGGCATGCATACAACTAAGCTTATAAGAGTTTGGCAGGAGGGTGTTATTGATAAGGAACTAATTAAATGAAAGACATGAATCAGACAAATAGGTTAAGATACGGTTTGTAAACGTGTAGGTAGTTGAGCTCTTTTTAGGGTTCGTTCTTCTCTATAGTTTACTAGCTTTGTCAACTTGTGCACTTCATTAAGGTGAGTTCTATTGCCCATCTTTTTTTTTTCTTTTTTTTGGGCTGAGATATATGCTTAAGTGATTTTAAATTTAGTAGGCATACGTGTATTTTGTGCGAGAGCTTAATTTAAAATACTTATTTGCCTACGTGTACTATTTTATTTATTTATTTATTTGAGGGCATCGGGTTCTCTGTCGTTGCTTTCGGGCGACGACGATTATGCGGGATGGGAAGCGTTAATCCAAGTGGTGGAGTCGATGTGACCCAATTGTCGTTACCTTCGGGGTGGCGACGGATTATGCGTGATGTTGTTGTGATCTTCGGGGTCGCAACGGTTTATGTTAGGTCGCATTATGTGACCTGGGCATGTAGTCCCTGTACTTATGCCAAACTAGTATTTTAAAAAGGAAATGACGATTTGCGAATTATTTTATTAGAACCGGAACGGGTTCAAAGGTTTTGAAATAAAATGTTTAAAAGAACATTCATAATAAAAACTTATTACTATAGAACCCACTCAATGTATTTGACGATTTTTAGCGTGTATTTCAGGTAAGAAGAAGGTTTGAATGTTGGCGGCTCTTTGGTATTGGCAGCGGTTACCCGACATCTTTTAATGTTTTGGCATTTCACGTGTTTTGAACAATTAACACACTTTAATCGTTTTAGTACTTTGAAGTTTGTTCGTACTTTATTTAATTTTTCCGCTGCGTATTGATGACATTTTGGTCTAGAACTACGTTTGCTTATCGTATTACCAACGAGTTGGGTTCTCGAGTTTGGGGCCTTACAAGTTGGTATCAGAGCCAGGTTTGAGAGATCTGGGCATCCTCGATGCCTAGACTTGGACTGAAAATGGGACCATGAATGGAAATGCCAAAACGGGTAACCTAAAGCCAAGATCACCAACTGTTTATTTGTGTTTAGTAGGTTAGGACAGGGGCGAAATGCCAACGATGCAGGACAGGGATGGTTTAAAACCTGAAAGGCAAGGCGAGAGGGAAATGGCGATTGGCCACCGTCATTAACTAATTGTTTTGCTTGTAGTGTTTTAAATTGTACTTGAATTGTTATGTTTGGTGTTTTATTTCAGTAACTCGTAGATGGCTCGTGGAAGGAAACCAACTAACGATGGAGGCGCTAAGAACACCTGCAAGAACAAAAATATTGTTGAGCATGTTGATGAGAAGTTTGAGCACTCAGAGCCCTCTCAGCACTCAGAGCACTCACAACATACTGAGAAGTTTGTGTTGGAACCCGCTGTTCGTGAAGCTGTTAGGGATGAAATCCTTGGGATGATTCAGGAGTTTCTTCCAGATATCGTGAAAGGGGCTTTTGAATCGTTGAAGGAAGACGTGTTGAAGGATATTGGGACTAAGAAAAAGAAGGCAACTGATGATGATACCGATGGTGAGGGGGATGGTACAGGCAAGAATGGAAAAGGGGGTTGTAACTATGCAGCTTTTAAGAGGTGTGGCCCACCTCGTTTTGATGGACGAAAGGACGCAGTGGCGACTTGTCACTGGTTGTCTGAGATGGAGGCTGTAATCTCTATTAGTGAGTGTCGCGCTGATCAGGCGGTGAAATTTGCTGCTCATTCGTTCATCGCCGAGGCACTGCACTGGTGGAACAGTATTCGGGAAAGGAAGACTGCTCAAGAGTTGGATGATATGAAGTGGGAAGATTTGAAGCAGATGGTAAAAAAGAAATTTTGTGCTCCTAACGAAATTGAGAAGGTTGAGAAAGAGTTCCTAACTTTCAAAGCAAGGAAATTGTCACATCGGGAGTATACTTCCAAATACATTGAGATGGCACGTCTCATACCGTACATGTCTGGGAATGATGAAAGGTGGAAGAAACGTTACATTGAGGGGTTGCCTGATAGGGTCAGGCACTTGGTAAAGGCTCATGCTCCTCCTGATTTTGATGCAGCAGTTGAGCTAAGTGTGAATCTTTACGATGATGTATTAGCAGTTGAAGAGAAGGTGGAAGAACCAGAAAAGAAGAAGTGGGTTGGGTCGAATAAGAGGTTCAGGGGTGATCATGGGGATACAGGTGATAAGGGGGTTAAAACTGAGAACTTGGGTACATGCAGGAAGTGCGGAAAGACGCACTCTGGGGAGTGCTCAATGAAGACCATTCTATGTTTCCGTTGTGGGCAAACGGGACACTTTGCTAATGATTGTAAGGCTGGCCCTAAGTATTACAATTCCCTTAGGGGGCGTTTGGTTCGTAGGAATTCAATAGAATTTAAAGTGATTGGAATCTGAATTCTAGATCTTAAGATGTTTGGTTCACAGAATTTGTAATCTTTATGTGTTTGGTTGACAATGGAATTGAAATTGGAATTGGAATTGAGCATGAAATCCTTCAAATTCCTTGAACTAAAGGAATTCAAAATCCTTCCTATATGTGAAGGAATTAAAGAAAATTCATTGGAATCTTCGACCGTTTTGACCCGAACGATTTCGACCTGCACCGTTTCAAATCGTACTGTTTCGATCCGAACCGTTTCGACCCGTACTGGTTTCGATCCGAACCGTTTCAACCCGTATTGTTTCGAATCGAACTGTTTTGACGCGAACTGTTTCGACCCGTACTGTTTTGGTGCGGTTTCGACACGTACTGTTTCGAATCGAACCGTTTCGACGCCCGTTTTGACGCGAACCGTTTTGACCCGTACCGTTTTGACCCAAACCGTTTCTACCCATATTGTTTCCACCCGTACCGTTTCGACCCGAACCGGGGGTTGTGGGTGCCGGGGTAATGGATTCCAATTCATTTGAAAACCAAACACAACGAAAATAGAATTGAGATTCCAGTTACAACAATTTCCAATTTCAATTGGAATGTTTAAATTTCAAATTCAATTCCTTCAAATTCTAATTTTTATACAAATTCCAATTCTAATTCCAAAGCGAACCAAACGCTCCCTTACATTCTATTGAATTCCTACGAACCAAACGCAATTTGGTTATTACCTCTAAGACATCAACTTAAGTTGACTATTCTCTGCCTGCACACATTTAGCAATAAAGAAGCCATGTGCAAGCATGATAGATGTGGTTCAACCATCCCCTGGATTATTTGTTTTTGCACAGCCTCTCACTAGTTTCACACCTATATACGTCTGGAACTGTGGATGCTTTGTCGTTGAAAGACATGGTGTACAGTATGTTATTTTAAAAGGAGTAAATTGCTATTTTAGTCTCTGAGTTTTGTCCAAATTTGCCATTTTAGTTCAAATAGTTTTTTTTTTTGCCTCTGGGTCCCTGACTTTTACATTTTGTTGCCATTTTGATCATTTTGTCTAACTCCATCCAAAAATCCAGTTTGTAACAGGGGTATTTTGGGGATTTCCCTAAAAAATGTTTTCAGTTGCCATTTTGATCCAATTCCAAAAAATCAAAAAAATTCCAAAAAATTCAAAAAAATATAAAAATCAAAAAAATTCTAAAAAATCATAAAAATTCTAAAAAATTCAAAAAAATCTAAAAGTCAAAAAAATTCTAAAAAATCCAAAAATCATTAAATGTTTCGGCACGAACCGTTTCGACCCGTGTCGTTTCGAACCGAACCGTTTCGACCCGTACCGTATCGAACCGAACCGTTTCGACGCGAACCGTTTCGAACCCGTACCGTATCGAACCGTACCGTTTCGACGCGAACCGTTTCGAACCGTATCGAACCGAACCGTTTCGAACCGTATCGAACCGAACCGTTTCGAACCGTATCGAACCGAACCGTTTCGACGCGAACCGTTTCGAGCCGAACCGTTTCGACACGAACCGTTTCGACCCGTACCGTTTCGAACCCGAACCGTTTCGACGCGAAGCGTTTCGACCCGTACCGTTTCGAACCGTACCGTTTCGACGCGAACCGTTTCGAACCGAACCGTTTCGACGCGAAACGTTTCGAACCGAACCGTTTCGACCCGTACCGTATCGAACCGAACCGTTTCGACGCGAACCGTTTCGAAACGTACCGTTTCGACCCGTACCGTATCGAACCGAACCGTTTCGACGCGAACCGTTTCGAACCCGTACCGTTTCGACGCGAACCGTTTCGAACCGAACCGTTTTGATTTTTATGGTTTTCGAGCCCGTACCGTATCGAAACGGTTCGCGTCGAAACGGTACGGGTCGAAACGCTTCACGTCGAAACGGTTCGCGTCGAAACGGTTCGGCTCGAAACGGTTCGGGTTCGAAACGGTACGGGTCGAAACGGTTCGTGCCGAAACATTTAATGATTTTTGGATTTTTTAGAATTTTTTTGATTTTTTAGAATTTTATGATTTTTTAGAATTTTTTTGATTTTTAGATTTTTTTGAAATTTTTAGAATTTTTTTTATTTTTAGATTTTTTTGTAAATTTTTTTGATTTTTTGGAATTGGATCATGTTGGGATTGAACCCTGTCAGAGGAACAGATAATTAAAGCCAAAACTGGATCAGAGCAGTGGATCCAGAATAAGCAGATGTTTACATACAAATCTCTCCCCTTGAAAGTGGTTTCATATCTGCTGACCTCCTATCTGCTGATCTTACTAAGTGCTGACCTACAACTGTTGCCTTGCATCTACTGCCCAATGTCAAAGACTGATGGAAGACCAAAGCTCTGCTGATTCAATCTACTGCCTTGAGTCTAGTACTGCTGATCCGGACAAGCACTGCTGGGTTCACAACAGTGGAAGGATGCAGCAGCTGTTTAAGTGTCTTTTATGTAATGAATTGTAATAGCAGTAGTTAGTACATCAGTGTTTGTATAGATCAGAGGTTAGAGTTTGTTAGGAGGTTAGATGTCACTTTCATGGTGACGTCAGTTTAGATGCTCAGTGGTTTGCTAGTGTGACAACCCGTAATTTACGGCTCTTAATCACGTGATTAACAAGTGATTAACGCGATAATAAATAGTGTTTACAGCACGAATTAACTTAATTAGGCCTTTGGAGTGCCTGGGAACGTCTATCCGTCTTTACAGTGCACGAACGGTGGTTTACAGAGAAACCGGCGAAACGTTAAACGGAAACGGATTGAAACCAAACAGGATATTGACAACGCCGACAAATATTAAATTTTTACGTTGTATTTTAGCTTCGTAATTAAAATTTAGTGACTACAGTCGAAACCGGATCGAAAAACGGAGAAGACGGCAACGATACAATTTTTCGCGATTAATTACCGTAATCAACGAACGGGCGTGCAAACAATGACTACTGACCATATTTTTGTGTATTTTAATTTTTGACGTTAAAACGGAGTTCAGGATTTGACAACGGGTCTCGTAGGAATTACGGGCCACTTACACATGGGATTGAGCTTGTGGGCCCCGGGCCCAAGCCCAAAACACACAAGCCTAAACCTGCACAATATATCAGATCTCTAAAGATCTCTACAAGATTCATAAGAATCCTGCAAGATTTGCAAAATCTCTAGAAATCCTCACAAGATCTACAATATCTATACAAAATATTTTGATTTGAAACATAAGATCTTATAAGATCTCTTTAGATCTCTACCCATGGAACAAAACCGTGTCACATTAGTCATTGCCCACATGAGATATTATAAAACCCGGTTGACTCGGTCAACTGGTCAACTCAGTCTTGGTCAACGTCACGACGCGAACGATTCGGTAAAGATTAACGATGCGGTTTATTTCGTTAATTCATAGTTTTATATGTTACGTGAAAAGCGAGCTCGAACCGATATAATGCTAGTCTACATTTCAACTTATTCGATAAAGTTTTATATAAATAATGTTTATATTGTCGTATAAATTGTTGAATTTTGATAATATGACGACAACTTGTGTTGTCGGGGCGTCCAAAAACAGAGGAAACTCTGCCCGTTTTTCAAGAAAATCCAAGTTTTATTATAAAACAAGACGTGCTTTTTGAGCGACTTTTATAAAACGAGATACGAATATAAAGTTTCTTTCGACCACAACTTACAACTTACGAAAACAACGATTCGGAAAATATTTACAACGACAAACATAGTTGTTTTGAACTTCGGAAATTTGACAAATTCGTTTTTATAAAAATATATATAGTTTTATATTTATTTCAAATTTCAAACAACTCGATTCCTTTTATAAATAAATATAGTTATATATTTATTTTCCAATACAAGTCGACGATTCTTTTACAAAATAAATATAACTGTTATATTTATTTTTATACGCCTAGACGGCCCATACGTATATTTTTGGCAAATATACACAAGACGCGATATATAATACAAGTTTATTATATATTACTTTCATACGAATATTCCTATATACACAAACGACTTTTCGGAACTTAACAAGTTTAACTTAATCATTTTTATTAAGTTAACAATTTACCGTTGAATCGTTCGATTTACGATTCGGTAGAGCTCGATGACACGTAGTTTAGATACTGCGTTTATTTAGAAACTTATAAGATATTCCGTGTTAGGAATATTGTAGAATGCACGCTAGCGAGTCTCACTTTGGAAACGACATCAAGGAGTCGTAATTAGCTAGCTTTGCACAGGAATATTCAGGTGAGTTCATAACCCCACTTTTTACTGTTTTACAATTTTTGTAAATGTTTTCGGGGTGGAAAGACATGCACGTTTTGCAAAAACAAACAAAGTTTAGAACAAACGCAAAACTCGTATTTCTAAATCACATTACGAAGGGATTTTGAGGAACGCAAATGATTTACGAAAGGTTATACTAAACATACCGGTTTTTACAAAACAAATGCTTATTTTCGAAATAGGAATGATTCTGGTCAGGGTAACCAGGGAGCTGGTCAGGGTGACCAGGGAGCTGATCAGGGTGACCAGGGAGCTGGTCAGGGTGACTAGGGATTTTTTTTATACACGGTATGGTTAGCGTAAGGAGGTTTACTACTTAGATCATGTGAGTGGATAGGTAGAAACTGGAGACCATTAATCCTCATTGTAGGACCGAGGGACGTAAGCGGTAGATCTATCTGGGTGTAGCGAGCCCAACTCTAGGCCCAACAAAACGGACCTCTAAGAGGCCCAACAGAACGGACCTTGGAGTGACTTTGTGCCCAACGCAAAATCTGCTAGGTTTGAGTCTTCCTACTTGCACTTCACACATATCAATGGCCTTGCAAACCATTGGTGATCTCTTTTTTCCTTATTTGCTACATACCAGGGACATATATATATTTACGAAACTTCTTGTTCATACAAATTAACTACCATGTTTTATACAAATTCAAAGCATTATGCGGGTAAGGAGTCAAAGTCAGGGTGGGCATTGACGGTTATGCGAACATTACAAATACAAGGCTTTACAAATACATGGTTTTATGAACATAACGTGTTACAAACACAACGTTTCCATATAACTTGGCAAGAAAATGATTTTTAAATTCATTTTCTCAATACTATTTCAAAAACCGGTTATTCCAAAGATTTATTTCAAATCTTTCACAATACCAAAGATTTATTTCAAACCTTTCACAACTCAAAAGATTTATCTCAAATCTTTTACGAACAAACTATGAACTCGCTCAACTTTATGTTGACTTTTTCGCATGTTTCTTTCTCAGGCTACAGTTTTAAGTTAAGGCACGGTTGGAATAGGAGAGCCATTTGGAGACTCGAGTACTTAGCAGGCGTTCAGTTTCTAGAAGTCTTTGCTTATTTGCTTCCGCTGTGCAATGACGATACCAGTCCAGTCACGCCAGCTCTGATAATTTCGGGGTGTGACAGATTGGTATCAGAGCTATAGGTTACAGCGAATTAGGTTTCTGTTGTGATACCTAGGCTCTAACCTCACTTTTCTCTGGGTCTTAGACTAATAAGACGTTGAATACATACAGAATGCCTAGTACTCGAATATGGTCTCCAACCGTTGCCGGAAAGCAAACAGTCAAAATTTTGTTTTCAAACATACGCTATTGTGATGTTTTATACACGGTACACAAAACAGTTACATACAGTACACAACACTCTGAGAGTTTAGGAAACATGCATTTAAGACCTTCGGAAAAGGGAATTCAGTCTGGGAGGCTGGGAGGATAGTCTAGTGGGACTAGGAGATTAAGTCTGGGAGGCTGGGAGGATAGTCTAGTGGGTCTAGGAGATTCGGTCTGGGAGGCTGGGAGGATGGTCTAGTGGGACTAGGAGATTCAGTCTGGGAGGCTGGGAGGATAGTCTAGTGGGACTAGGAGATTCAGTTTGGGAGGCTGGGAGGATAGTCTAGTGGGACTAGGAGATTCAGTCTGGGAGGCTGGGAGGATAGTCTAGTGGGACTAGGAGATTCAGTCTGGGAGGCTGGGAGGATAGTCTAGTGGGACTAGGAGATTCAGTCAGAGAGGCTGGGAAGATAGTCTAGTGGGACTAGGGAGTCAGTATGGGAGGCTGGGAAAATTGTCTAGTGGGACTAGGGAGTCAGTCTGGGAGGCTGGGAGGCTAGTGGGACTAGGAGGACTACTTGATTGCTTATTGGTTATTTGTGCATGTGTGTGTTTATTAAAGGTCATCACGTAGGAACCGCGAATATTAACTCGGGCACACACTATTATCCATATTGTCTATGATATTTTAACTTCCCGAGCAGGCATCCTACGCATAACAAAACGCTAGCGCATGAGAATACATAGAACTCAAATTTTACGCCAACGGATGTCGGGGTACATCACCTTCTACGCGGCACACAACGCTAGTGCACAGGTATACGTGAAACTTAAGCTATACATCAACGGAGATTGAAGTACGACACATACGACTATCGAGGCGAGGCCTTTGAGAAGGAACGATGACACAAATCTAACGACGACACTAGATCCCTGTCAGCAGGAGAACTAACGATCAGGAAACGACAACTTGTCACGCGATCTTGCAACGACACGAATCACGCCAGGAAGAAGACGATTGTCTCCGCATTCCCCCCCCCCCCCCCTCCTACCTAATTAATGACGAATACGCTATGTTCGACATTCCATGGTAATGTCACCTAACAATTGGTCGTCACACGAAACCCCAGGTAAAGTCCTCAAATTTCTTTTATTGAAATTTCGAATTTCACACTTACTGAGTAGATTTTCCTATCTCTACTCCTCTTAATGGTCATTGTGCCACGACCATTTCTTTACAAGTTACATACATGGTTTCTCGTTGTGACCATGCCGAAAGTTTTCTTATCGATACATATATCTATTGTCGAATTGCGCTAAAACCAAGTTCAATTGTTTGAACTTGCTCATTACACTTACTCGATTCGAGACACCATATGATGTATTGGGAGCATCATATTCAAATCAATTTTTAACAAACACTTCATTTGTCCTGAGTCGTGGTAAACTTGTTTGGTATTCGACTCCATTAAATTGTTGATTTCGACACCTTGCGGTGGTGTATTCATTAACTTGAAGCTTGCGCTGAACTCGCTTACGCGTCTCATGCACGGATTTGATTATTTCTTTATTAATTTGTTTTAAATCCGCTTTGAATTATCATATTAAAGCAGTCTTAACACAATCGTGTGTTAAGACGATGGTACACAAATTCATTTTTCCGGTGTACCTACTAACGTTTCTTTCATTATCGATCGAAAGTCTTGCGATATTCATTGCTCCTTCCTCTTCGATCGAAACAGTAATTCTTTGGTGTTCCATCTTCAATTGAAAATTCTTTTATGTTTGTTTGGAACAAACATTCATATTTACTCCATTGCGCTTTCAATTGACTTCAAACACGGTGAATTTGTTTGATCACCGCTATTATTGAATTATTTCAATCACTACGACACCTTGTGGTGTCAGTACGAACTTGTAGCTTGGGCTAATCATGATTGAATGTTTCATGCAAAACACAGGTGATACTTGTTCGATCACCCCTACTATTGAATTGTTTCATTCATTGCGACACCTTGTGGCGTCAGCTTGCGCTGATCACGATCGAGCGTTTCATGCAAACTAGTACATTTGAGATTGTTGATTCTAAGTTCATCCAGTGAATGTTATTGCTTCTAGAACTCATTTACATGTTATAAACGTTCATATGGAATTCGATTGGTCGAAGTTCCTGTTCATTGTTGGATCCTTGTTAACTTAGTCGCACTAGTGACTGTATCATTACGTCTCGTTTCCTTTGACATCAATTACTGAGACACATTTCTTTTAAACTGTTGGGATTCCTATTGTGAAGGAATGCCCTTGAATTCACATGATTCGAATAAATCTTGTTTCGATTACGCGGTCATTCACTTTGTTATTATTCGGACTTACCTGCGAACAACACAATTCCGAGGAGATAACATAGTCTAAATTTCGAGGACGAAATTTTTGTAACAGGGGGAGAATGTGACAACCCGTAATTTACGGCTCTTAATCACGTGATTAACAAGTGATTAACGCGATAATAAATAGTGTTTACAGCACGAATTAACTTAATTAGGCCTTTGGAGTGCCTGGGAACGTCTATCCGTCTTTACAGTGCACGAACGGTGGTTTACAGAGAAACCGGCGAAACGTTAAACGGAAACGGATTGAAACCAAACAGGATATTGACAACGCCGACAAATATTAAATTTTTACGTTGTATTTTAGCTTCGTAATTAAAATTTAGTGACTACAGTCGAAACCGGATCGAAAAACGGAGAAGACGGCAACGATACAATTTTTCGCGATTAATTACCATAATCAACGAACGGGCGTGCAAACAACGACTACTGACCATATTTTTGTGTATTTTAATTTTTGACGTTAAAACGGAGTTCAGGATTTGACAACGGGTCTCGTAGGAATT
This sequence comes from Helianthus tuberosus, assembly GCA_030545235.1. Classification (NCBI taxonomy): domain Eukaryota; kingdom Viridiplantae; phylum Streptophyta; class Magnoliopsida; order Asterales; family Asteraceae; genus Helianthus; species Helianthus tuberosus. Next base: position 140,579,990 of record CM060381.1, read on the forward strand.
ACGGGCCACTTACACATGGGATTGAGCTTGTGGGCCCCGGGCCCAAGCCCAAAACACACAAGCCTAAACCTGCACAATATATCAGATCTCTACAAGATTCATAAGAATCCTGCAAGATTTGCAAAATCTCTAGAAATCCTCACAAGATCTACAATATCTATACAAAATATTTTGATTTGAAACATAAGATCTTATAAGATCTCTTTAGATCTCTACCCATGGAACAAAACCGTGTCACATTAGTCATTGCCCACATGAGATATTATAAGACCCATACCCCTCCCCCACAAATCAACACACAGACTCACACCCCTGCTCCCTTCTCACGTTTCTTCTCCGGTGAGACCACCGGCACGCCAGTGCCGCTTCTCCAGCGACACACACCCACGCACACCTATAAAACCCCCTAACCTCCTTCTTTTCTAAAACACCCACCTCCACACCTCGCGAATCAGAAGCAGAAAGCCGCCACACACAGCGGCGGCACGGATCGGAGAGAGAGAGAGACACGACGGTGAAGGAGAAGGCCGGCCACCCCTCTGCGGTGGCGCGGCGGCGACGCAACGGCGGCCGATCCGTCACATCGACGGACTGAAACGCCGTAATCAGCTGCGGGGGTGGTGGTTTTCGCGATTGGAGCAGTGGGGGTGGTTCGGTGGTGGTTCCAGCGGTGGTGGCCGACTGCCGTGTAAGTGATGATGATGCTGATGCCGATGATGATGATAGTCTGATGATGACGGTGCGGTAGTGGTGAATCTGAGCCAGGTTCATTCGGTTCAAGCTCGAGTTTAGTTCGCATCAGATTTTGGTTCAGGTTCGTGGTTCGAGTCTCGGCTCGGCTGCGGTTCAGGTCCACACCAGTGGTTAGGTTCAGCGGGTTTCTGGTTCGGGTCAAACCAGTCAACACGGAGGGTTGACTGGTCAAAGAAAGTCAACAGTGTAGGCTCGGGTCAGATGTTAACTCGGTTCGGGTCAAGATGCAAGTTCCGTCGGGTCAACTCAGTGTTTGGACTAGCTCAGTTTCTGGCCAACTCAGTTTGGAGCGGGTCAACTCAGTTCGGGTGCAGTCAATAATTCTGGTCAGACCCGGTCAAACTCAGCGGGTCAACTCAGCGAGTCAACTCAAACGGTCAACCCGGTTGACTCGGTCAACTGGTCAACTCAGTCTTGGTCAACGTCACGACGCGAACGATTCGGTAAAGATTAACGATGCGGTTTATTTCGTTAATTCATAGTTTTATATGTTACGTGAAAAGCGAGCTCGAACCGATATAATGCTAGTCTACATTTCAACTTATTCGATAAAGTTTTATATAAATAATGTTTATATTGTCGTATAAATTGTTGAATTTTGATAATATGACGACAACTTGTGTTGTCGGGGCGTCCAAAAACAGAGGAAACTCTGCCCGTTTTTCAAGAAAATCCAAGTTTTATTATAAAACAAGACGTGCTTTTTGAGCGACTTTTATAAAACGAGATACGAATATAAAGTTTCTTTCGACCACAACTTACAACTTACGAAAACAACGATTCGGAAAATATTTACAACGACAAACATAGTTGTTTTGAACTTCGGAAATTTGACAAATTCGTTTTTATAAAAATAAATATAGTTTTATATTTATTTCAAATTTCAAACAACTCGATTCCTTTTATAAATAAATATAGTTATATATTTATTTTCCAATACAAGTCGACGATTCTTTTACAAAATAAATATAACTGTTATATTTATTTTTATACGCCTAGACGACCCATACGTATATTTTTGGCAAATATACACAAGACGCGATATATAATACAAGTTTATTATATATTACTTTCATACGAATATTCCTATATACACAAACGACTTTTCGGAACTTAACAAGTTTAACTTAATCATTTTTATTAAGTTAACAATTTACCGTTGAATCGTTCGATTTACGATTCGGTAGAGCTCGATGACACGTAGTTTAGATACTGCGTTTATTTAGAAACTTATAAGATATTCCGTGTTAGGAATATTGTAGAATGCACGCTAGCGAGTCTCACTTTGGAAACGACATCAAGGAGTCGTAATTAGCTAGCTTTGCACAGGAATATTCAGGTGAGTTCATAACCCCACTTTTTACTGTTTTACAATTTTTGTAAATGTTTTCGGGGTGGAAAGACATGCACGTTTTACAAAAACAAACAAAGATTAGAACAAACGCAAAACTCGTATTTCTAAATCACATTACGAAGGGATTTTGAGGAACGCAAATGATTTACGAAAGGTTATACTAAACATACCGGTTTTTACAAAACAAATGCTTATTTTCGAAATAGGAATGATTCTGGTCAGGGTAACCAGGGAGCTGGTCAGGGTGACCAGGGAGCTGGTCAGGGTGACTAGGGATTTTTTTTATACACGGTATGGTTAGCGTAAGGAGGTTTACTACTTAGATCATGTGAGTGGATAGGTAGAAACTGGAGACCATTAATCCTCATTGTAGGACCGAGGGACGTAAGCGGTAGATCTATCTGGGTGTAGCGAGCCCAACTCTAGGCCCAACAGAACGGACCTCTAAGAGGCCCAACATAACGGACCTTGGAGTGACTTTGTGCCCAACGCAAAATCTGCTAGGTTTGAGTCTTCCTACTTGCACTTCACACATATCAATGGCCTTGCAAACCATTGGTGATCTCTTTTTTCCTTATTTGCTACATACCAGGGACATATATATATTTACGAAACTTCTTGTTCATACAAATTAACTACCATGTTTTATACAAATTCAAAGCATTATGCGGGTAAGGAGTCAAAGTCAGGGTGGGCATTGACGGTTATGCGAACATTACAAATACAAGGCTTTACAAATACATGGTTTTATGAACATAACGTGTTACAAATACAACGTTTCCATATAACTTGGCAAGAAAATGATTTTTAAATTCATTTTCTCAATACTATTTCAAAAACCGGTTATTCCAAAGATTTATTTCAAATCTTTCACAATACCAAAGATTTATTTCAAACCTTTCACAACTCAAAAGATTTATCTCAAATCTTTTACGAACAAACTATGAACTCGCTCAACTTTATGTTGACTTTTTCGCATGTTTCTTTCTCAGGCTACAGTTTTAAGTTAAGGCACGGTTGGAATAGGAGAGCCATTTGGAGACTCGAGTACTTAGCAGGCGTTCAGTTTCTAGAAGTCTTTGCTTATTTGCTTCCGCTGTGCAATGACGATACCAGTCCAGTCACGCCAGCTCTGATAATTTCGGGGTGTGACAGCTAGTGCCTATAAATAGTTCAGTACTTTGTACTGTTCTATTAGCTCTTGCAATACCGTCTTCTTTGCACGAACAAACGCTGAGCTCTGGCTGATGGGGAGTTTGTATTCAAGCATTACTTGTAATCGTTGTTGAAAGATAATTCAATCATTCGGTTCCTTGTTAAAAATGTCTTGATCAAAGCAATACTCTCGTTTGATTGTATGCAAAGTTTGTTTTCATATTAATTCCGCTGCACAACTCTTTCATTTCCATCTTAATTTCAAACGAAAATACAATTAGAAACAAACTCAGATCCAACAATTGGTATCAGAGCCTGGACAGTCAAATTTGATTTAAAAATCATTTTGACATAAATAGTTCAGCTCATAATAGTTGATACTGATCGTTTGTTCGTCCGTTGAAAAACAGAGCAAGGATTAATCACCATTAAAGTTGATTTCTCAGTGTCTGTAAAACAACAAGAATGACGTCACAATCTCAAGATGATAAAAACAACATCGGCTCACTTTTTAAACCACCTATGCTAAAAAGAAATGAGTACAACATCTGGCAGAGGAGGATGGGTCACATCCTCGCTCAACAAAGCACAGGTTGTTGGAGGTCTGTCATTTATGGTCCCCATGTTCCTTCAGTGCCAAGCGCTAAAGATGCTAAAAAGTTCGTTCCAAAACCAGTTGAAAATTATACCGAAACCGACTTTCAAAAGATCGAACTAGATGCTAAAGCATTTAGCATCATAGCATCAGCGCTGCCCAATGAGATATATGCTGGACTGTTACACTGTAACAGTGCCAAAGAATTATGGGACACACTTAAGGAACAGTTTGGGGGAACCGAAGAAGTCATAGAAAACAATAGGGAAATCCTGAACCAACAGTATGAAACATTTTGTTACGTTAAAGGTGAATCACTAACGCAACAATTTGAGCGTTTCAGTTGTCTCATCAGTGAACTGAGGCTTGTTAACACAACTTTTACAAACTCATCTCAAAATAGCAGGTTCCTCAGATCACTGCCAGAAAAATGGGACACCATAGCTTTTGTCACCCGAAATTCACCTGAGTTCAAGGATCTGGCCTTGACCCAACTCCACGGTCGACTCCTGACCTACGAAAGGGAGTTGAACCAGAAAAGGAGGTTACAAGAGTCAGGAAAAGTTACTGATGATTACACTTTCGATAATACTGCTCTTCTGGGTCAAGAAGAATCTGGGAGCAGTGGTAAGGATCAGGGTTATGATCACTTCATTGACATAACTGCTGGTGCAAATTTTAACAACCCTGATCCTCACTCTGCAAGTTATGCATTCACTGCAAACGAAAACCAGATGTCAGATAATCTAAGCTTTGAACTCAATGATTTACAACATTTCGATCCCACTGACTTAGAGGAAATGGACATCCTACACCAACTGGCTTTGCTAAGTGTTAGAACTAGCAAATTTTACAAAAGAACAGGGCGAAAATTCCCAGGTTTGCATGGGAATCTAAGGGTTGGGTTGGATAAATCGAAAATCAAGTGCTACAAGTGTAATAGGTTGGGACATTTCGCTAGGGAATGTAGGAGTCAAACTGCTGGTCCCATAATTATTCATCCTAGCTCAAATCCTAGACCTCAAAACCAAAGCACTGTGCACTATACCCAGTATGCCCCAGCAGCTCAAGTGAACACTGCTCACTATGCTGCTGCCCCTGTGCCAGTACATTATGTCCAAACTACTGTCCCACAGATCCAATATGTTCAAACCCCTGTTCCTCAGGCACAAGTGCAACCTGCACCTCAAACCACTGCTCCAGCAGCAGTACAACCAGATCAACAAAGTTTTTTCACTCAAGGGTTTGTTGACTGGAGCAGTATGCCTGAAGATCTTAGTGATGAAAATTTTGCACTCTATGCTTCTAATGATTCTTCTCATAATGAATTTTGTTTGATGGCATTAGAGTCAATACAGGAGGGGGTTGAAACTGAGGAGGAACAGCTGAGCTTTGAAACAGTGGATGAAGTGACTGAAGCAGTGGTTACTGCTGTGGCTGGTGAACTACTGTTGGGAGAAAGTTCAGGTACCCTGATTGAACCAATGACAGATCCATGGTCCGTTGAGGACAAAGAAGAAGAGAAGGAAGAAAAGGCTGGTGAAAAGAAGGAAGAAAAGGCTGATGGTGATGAAGATCATCAATGTGATTGTGCAATGATGGCAGCTGCCAAGGTATCTCCTCAAGTTCTTGAAAAACTGTGTTCTGAAAATTGCATAATTGCTTTTGCAAACATCAAAGAGGTGAATGAAAACCTTCGGGATAAAATCTTGACTAATGAGGTTAAATTTGAAAAGTCTTTAAAAGAACTTAAAAACAAATTGACTGAAAAGGAAAAAGAGATCAGCTGTCTGAAAGAAGAGCAAAGCATAACCAAAACCCAACTTCAAACTATGGTAGAAAAATACCAAGTTTGCAAAAAGGAGTTGTAATCCACCCAGATTACTTGTGAAAGATGGGTGGAATCATGCAGAGGATATGAGGTGATGCTTGCTAAACAGATTGAAAGTAATGTGAAATTTGGGGTTGGGTATAGAAAATATGATGATGAATGCATTACTTGTGAAAAATCTGTTGAAAACACTGATGTAACCACTGAGTTCATCCCCACAAACAAGAATGGCCAAGAAGTGAAAATCACTGACAAACTTGGTAACAAAATCACACTTAGCAGAACAAGGAGTTCCTCTACTTTTGAAGAACTTGAAAAATATCAGTTTAAACCCACTTGGTCTGACGAGTGTGATATTCTTGAAAATTTCAAGCCAATGGACTTTACATCAACTGATGGTGTTAAAGCTCCAAAAGCTAAAGTCATACCTCTCAAGGACATCCCAGCAGTGGTTAAAACCTCTGCTGCAAAGGAGTCTGAAAAGAGAAAGAAGAAAGAAAAAATTGATAACTTGTTTTGTGAATTCTGTGAGAAAAGGAATCATCTAACAAAAGATTGTTTCCACTTGAAAGCTTATGATTTAAACAGAACAAGTGTCATTGTTCCAGCAGACAGTTGCATTGTTTGTGGTAAAACAAACCACAAAACTCAAGCATGTGTGTATCTCAAAAACTTTGATGTGAAAAAGAATGAGTACATGGCTAAAACATCCTTGAGTCCATCATCATCATCATCATCTGTCAAGTTCACCAAGAAACAACCACTGTTTGTGCCAGTTCAAACAGCTGTCACAAAACAGCTGAACCAAACATCTGTCAAAAGAGATGTTCAGGTTACTGATGCACCCCCTGCTAATCAATTCAGAAAAGGCAAAGAAAAACTGTCTTACCAAAGGATTCCACATGTTTATGAGGCCTACAAAAGGCCCTCTAAACCCAGAGTGAACAGACATCCTTTTGGTTACCAGCAGGTGATTGGTCAGGACCCACAACAGTGGTTAGAGAAACACTGTCCTAAAACAGTCCAAACCCCTGACCTAACCACTGTCCATCACTTTGCATCCATCCCAGACACTGTTGAGACCCCATCCAAAGCCTTGTTGGCTTTGGAGACCTTAATGAACTAATCCTTTTACTTCATGTGCAGGGAGTTTCTGCATGCTTTGATAGTCTTTGGTATGTAGATAGTGGAGGCTCCAGGCACATGACAGGATGTAAAGCCCTCCTCAAAGACTTTAAAATCCATGGAGGGGGTGATATATCCTTTGGGAATAATAGTAAAGGGAAGGTTCTGGGGTCTGGTACAGTGCAATCTGGAAATGTAAAATTTGAAAATGTCAATCTAATAGACAATCTAAAATTCAACCTTTTGAGTGTGTCCCAAATGAGTGACAAGGGATTTGGGTCATTCTTCACAAAATACTGTTGTAGGATTGTTGGACCAGAAATGGTCAAAAAGATTGAAGCAATAATCAAAATTGGTCAAACTAAACTTGTTGCTCAAAGAAGTGGCAATGTTTATGTTGTTGACATGTCAAAAGAGTGTCCCAGAACTGATGCCTGTCTGTTCTCAGCTGCCTCTAACAAAGAGACAGAACTTTGGTACAGAAGGCTGGGGCACACAAATCTTAAGACAATCACAGAAATTTCAAAAAATGGTTTGGTGAGAGGCCTACCACAAAAATTGTTTTCATGTCCTGAACATTGCATTTCTTGTTTAAAAGGAAAACAGCATAAAAGTTCTTACAAGTCCATTGAAGAGTCCAAAACAACCCAGTGTTTGCAAATGCTACACATGGATTTGTTTGGCCCAGTTCAAGTCATGAGCCTCAAAAAGAAAAGATATTGTTTGGTTATTGTTGATGACTTTTCTAGGTTTACATGGACTTTCTTTTTACACTCAAAAGATGAGACTGCAGGCATTTTGCAAGACTTTGTGACACAGGTTGAAAAGCAATTTGACCTTCCAGTGAAAAGCTTCAGGAGTGACAATGGCACAGAATTTAAAAATAAGGAGTTGGATGCCTTCTGTGTGAAGAAAGGGATTGTAAGGCAGTACAACATCCCTAGAACACCAGAGCAGAATGGGGTAGTGGAAAGGAAGAACAGAACTTTGATTGAGGCTGCCAGAACCATGCTTGCAGATTCAGGTTTGCCACTAACTTTCTGGGCAGAGGCAGTAAACACTGCTTGCTATGTCCAGAACAGAGTTTTAATAAACCCTAGGCACAAAAAGACTGCTTATGAAATTTGTATAAAATCAAACCACTGATCTCATATTTCAAGGTGTTTGGCTGTCCATGCTTTATTTTGAACTTAAAAGATTCCATTTCAAAATTTGAAGCCAAAATTGATTGTGGTTATCATTTGGGATACTCAACCACTGCCAAGGCCTACAAAGTGTTCAATACACGGACCAAGGCAGTGGAGGAGACTTTGAATGTAAAGTTCAATGAACTTTCATCAATGAAAATCCCAGCAAACCCTGCAGATCTGTTTGATCTTGAAAAATTTACTTTTGAAAATACTGCTGTCAAGACTAACAGTGCAGGTCCATCAGAGGATACAACACCAGACTATGGGTATGAAATCATCATCCCTCAAAGGTCTGCCACAAAGGGAAAAGCACCAGCTGTTCAAAACAGTTGTCAAAGCTCAACCACTGCTACCTCAACAGTTGTTGACCAAAGTAGCCCATCAACCACTGCTTCCACATCCTCAAACACTGCTGACAAAAGTCCTCAAACAGTAGATAAAAGTCAGCAGTTGTCCACTTCATTACCTCCTATTCCACCACCTTTTGAAGCCACTGCTGAATCATCAAAGTCCCAGCAGTGGTTAGCTCAGATGATACACATTTGCAGCCTTCACCAACCAATGCCATCATACCATACCAAGGAGATTTAATCTTCTTGAGATCTCATCCACCTGATCAAATCATTGGCAACATAAATGAAGGGGTGCTCACAAGAAGCCAAACCCAAAACATTTGTCTTTTTGCTGGTTTTCTATCACTCCATCAGCCAGTCAAGTACCAAGAGGCACTGAAAGACAACAGCTGGGTAGAAGCCATGCAAGAGGAGCTCCAACAGTTTAAAAGACAACAAGTATGGGAGCTTGTACCACTGCCAGAAGAGGTTAGTCCCATTGGCACAAAGTGGGTCTTCAAGAACAAAACTGATGAAAGGGGTATTGTTGTCAAAAATAAAGCCAGGCTTGTGGTTCAAGGTTACAGACAGGAAGAGGGGATTGATTATGATGAAACATTTGCCCCTGTTGCAAGATTGGAAGCCATTAGACTGTTCCTGGCCTTTGCTGTCAACCACAATATGAAGGTGTTTCAAATGGATATCAAAAGTGCTTTCTTCTATGGTACAATTCAAGAAGAGGTGTATGTTTGTCAACCTCCAGGTTTTGAGGATCCATTTTATCCAGATCATGTCTACAGGCTAAACAAAGCCTTGTATGGCCTGAAACAAGCACCAAGGGCCTGGTATGAAACTCTTTCCAACTTCCTACTCTCAAATGGTTTCAAAAGAGGTACCATTGATAAAACACTATTTTTAAAATGGAGAGGGAAGGATTTAATGATTGTCCAGATTTATGTGGATGACATTATTTTTGGAAGCACATGTAACTCCATGTGTGAAGAGTTTAGAGAACTCATGACAGCTGAGTTTGAAATGAGTGCAATGGGTGAGCTGCAATGCTTTCTTGGTCTCCAAGTTCAGCAAATGCAAAATGGAACTTTCATTCATCAAAGCAAATATGCTAAAGAACTTTTAACCAAATTTGATATGAATGATTGTAAACCATGCAGCACACCCATGGCAACAAATAAGCTGGTCATGTCTGATGAAAAAGATGAGCTGATTGACCAAACACTTTATAGAAGCATGATTGGGTCTTTACTGTACCTAACTGCATCTAGACCAGACATCATGTTTGCAACATGTGTCTGTGCAAGAAGTCAATCAGCTCCCAGAAAATCAAATCTCATTGCTGTAAAAAGGATCTTCAGACACATAAAAGGTGCTCCCACACTTGGTATCTGGTATCCAGCTAATGGGAACATCAAGCTTTCAGGTTTTTCAGACAGTGACTTTGCTGGATGTCACACCACAAGGAAGTCCACATCAGGAGGGTGCCAGTTTCTAGGTGATTGCTTAGTTTCATGGCAAAGCAAAAAGCAAGCAGCTGTTTCAACATCCACTGCTGAAGCTGAATACATTGCTGCTGCAAGCTGTACAGCCCAACTCCTGTGGCTTCAAAATCAGTTGCTGGATTTTGGTATCACTGCCTTAAAGACACCACTCATGTTGGACAGCCAGGCAGCAGAAAATATCATCAAAAATCCAGTTTCCCATTCAACCACCAAACACATCGACATCAGACATCACTTTGTGAGGGATTGCTATGAAAAAGGTTTGATTTCTCTGCATCATGTCCCAACTAAAGACCAGCTGGCTGATGTGCTCACAAAAGCACTTGATACAGCCACTTTTGAAAGCTTGGTCTCTAGGATTGGGATGCTGAACATGGAATAACAAGCACCATCTTGTTTTTTCTATGAATAAAAGCAACAAAATGTTTTCAGAAAATCAAAACTCCATCCTTAAAAATAGCTAAAAATAAAATTTTTCATTAAAATCCTTAAAAGTCTGCCATTAACCACTGATTGTTCAAAAGTCTGCTTTACTTCAAAAGTCTGTCCACTGCTGAAAGTCAACCCCTGTTCTCTCATTTCTTTGATAAACTCTGTTGTTCAAAAGCAGTGTCTTATCCACTGATATACTATCCACTGATAGTGAAAATCATCCACTGCTTTCATACCACTGCCTTCATCAGTCACTTTCACAAAAGTACTGTCCTTCACTTTCACCAGGGGTTGTCTCGTGGGCAGTACATATTGGTCAGACCTTTTGTAACCGCTGCCACCTCAGCATTCACTTTCTTCCCTATAAAATCCCCCATTCACCACCAAAACAGGGTTTTACTGTCGAATTGAATTCTTAAAAATTCTCTTCTCAAAGCAGTTTTTCTTCTCATCTTTCACAAATTTCTTCGATCATTCTTCTTCAAAATGACAAAATCGAAGTCATCTTCAAAACCCTCATCCAATCTTCATCGAAAACAGCCTCTCAAAAGGCACTTTCCACTGAAATTCCATATAAACCATCCCACAATCTCCCGGGTCTTCTTACAAAACCAGGAACCACCAAAGTTTTCGATTCCATCATAGACACCATGGCAAAATCAAAGTACAAAACTTTGTTCACCGTCGATGCACCAATCTATTTGGCGACCCAAAGGGAGTTTTGGAAGAATGCATCCCTTGAAAAACAAGGAGACATTGCAACCATCATACACTCTTCTATAAAGGGTAAAGCTGTCCAAATCACGCCACAATCCATTTCAGAGGTCTTTCAACTCGATGATCAAGAAGGTAAAATTTCTTTCACTAAAAACGAGTTGCAAACTGACTTCATTGAAAGAGGGTATGAAGCCACAGTGATGAAGAAACTTACCTTAGAAAAAGGTTATTTTCCTTCTGCAACCAGGTTTTTATTTCATACCCTCCTACTATGTGTTTCAAACAAAACCACTTCTTTCAATGAAATCCCTTTAAAGATTCAAAATCTGGGATATGCAATTCTTCAAGAAGAAAATTTTAACTATTCTCGGGAAATTTTTAAAGATTTGGTTAATAATGTTGAAACAAAATCATTCTTACTGTTTCCAAGGTTTTTAAGTTACTATTTTGCAAAGAAATTCAGTAAGGATGATTTAGCTGTAATAAACCAAGGTGATTCTACTCAAATAAACAGTTTAACAACTGAAACTTTTTCAAGAATGTTAGCACCTTGCAAAACACAAGCAGAGGTGCCTGAGCAGATTTTAGCAGTTACAACTGCTCCTCAGGTATCTGCTGCTGAGCCCACTGCTCAAGGTGATCAAAGCAGCAGCACAACTGCTTTGAAACCCACACTTACAATCACCAAAAAGCCTACAAAAAGAAAAACTCAAAAACCCCCCAAACCAATCAAAAAGGCAACTCTGGAGGATGAGATACCAGAGCAAATGCCTGTGACAACACAAAAGTCACAAGAAACCACTGCTGCTTCTTCCTCACAGCAGTTGGTACAAATGTCTCAACCCATAACCGAAACTCCTCCTGCTTCTTCACAAAAAGAACAGGTTGTACAAATAGGGTCTCCACATCATGATGCTCTGGAAACACTTGTTTCTATCATCCACAGCTCAATACCCGGGGCAAATCCATCTTCTACACCACCCTTCACATCCACAATTCCCACACCAACTAAACTGCTGTTGGATGCAATTGATTTGAACCAGGCATTAACCAGTCCTTCTCAATCACCTATCAATGAGAATATACCTCAACAACTGACTGGGTCTGATGTATCAATCTTTGCTAACCCACCAACACAACTTGAGGAGGTTAGACCCCTTGAGTTACAAGTAACTCTTGGTGGTAGTCCAAGTGAAGCAGCCACTACAACTGTTGAACCCACTGGTTTACAGTTGGACAGTGGTTACATTAATAAGACTTCCTTGGAGGCAATTCCTTTTATAGCACCTCTGCCAACCACCAGTGGATTTATTTATCCTACTGGCAACTTCAAAAGGTTGTCAAGTGTTGAAGGAAGAAGACCCCAGTACCAAGACAAAGGGGCATCAGTGGTTAATGTTTGGAGTATACTCCCTACATCTACCACTGATAAAACCACTGCTAGTGGGAAATCAGATGATCCCATTAACTTAGGTGATGGTTTAAAGTACCAGAAATTGACGGATCGTATTGAAAAGCCTGATAACTCTGTTGCAGAACTCAAAGATATGCTACAACAGGTGTTACAAGTTCAAAAGGTACAATCAACTGCTGTTCCATCTCAAGCACCTGCTCCACAAATGGAACCTTCTACAAATGAGCTCTGGAATTTGTTTCAACCTTTTCTCCATCAACAAGCACAATTAGCAAATCAGCAACATGAAAAACATGTCCAACAGCTGAGAAATGCAATGGAGTCAAGGTTCAAGAACACTCAGGCTGATCTCAAGGTTCTTAAAACTCAGATCCTGCACACCACTGGCACTGCTCCTCCAACAGTACTTTTCATTGATCAACTCCCAGACGATAATGCCAAAAAGGGGGAGAAAATTCAGGAGTGGAAGAAGAAAGGAATAGATGATGGTCTCTACATTGAACCTGAAAAGGATGCTATGACCAGAAAAATTCCTGTGCCAGATGGTAGTAAAAAGGTTGATGCTACTCAAGAAGCACTTGATGAATGAGTAGCAAGTGTTAAAAGAGATAGAATGGCAAAGGATATCTCAAGATGGAATGAGGAGAAAAGAGCTTTCATGGAGCTGTATGAGCAGGGTTGTTCTGGTTCAAAGGATACTAAAAATCCTAAGACAAAAGGAAGCCTAAGTCCACCTCATCCAGATTTCCAAAGCCTCCAAAACCACCATCCAAAAGCCATCAGCATCAAACCTCCATCCAGACAGCTGTTGTAACTCCTGCTGTATCAACTACTGCTGGTACCTCAGTGGTTTCAACATCTGTTCTCTCTTCAACACACACCACCTCAACACACACCACAACCACTATTTTACCACCACTGTCACCATCAAAAACCATTTCACCACCACTTTCACCTGCTGACAAAAAGTAGAAGACAACAGATGTTATAACATCTGTTGTAATGACAACAGTGGTTGAAACACCAGTTGTTTCAACAACTGTTAGTCAATCACAAACCACTGCCATACAATCTACCACCACTGATCCACCCAAAACATCATCTGCTTCTTCTAAAACAAAAAGGAGAAGGATTTATATATCAGATGATGATTCACCTTCACCACCACCAACATCTTCAAAATCCCTATCACTTGTCACTATTCCAAAACCCATACCTCTCTCTTCAGCTCAAATTTTAAAACCACTACCTCCTGCTGGTGTCTCATTCCCTCTAGAACTCATTGCAGTTAGGGAAGAAATAAAATCATTTTATCATGAGGATGACCCAGCCAAAAGGAGTTTGCCATCAATTGCAGGATATCCCAGGCCTAACAATATTGAAGAATACTTGAAACTCAAGGCCAAACAAGCAGAGGATATTGCAATCAAAAACAGAAAAGGGAAATCTGATAGAGAATTTCAACAAAACTATCAGTTTTTACTCTCACAGGTCAATGCTATGGAGCGTTTTGCAAAAAATGTATGTCAGCAAATTTCAAAAAGGGCAGATGAGTCCTTAAGGAAATACTACATTGAGAACATCATGACCTACAAGAAATACAAGGGGGAGAAACACATGTACAAGAACTGGACCATTCCTGAGCTTGAAAAAGAAGCAGCCAGGAGGATTCAAGACATGATCAAAAATAAGGTCAAGCAGACTCCTCCTGAAAAATTCAAACAATTTGAAGCTGAGAAGATGTTAGAGTTGAGGAGAATGAAAGAGGAGCTGATTGCAGCTGATTATGGGTCAAAGAACTCTGTGACAAAGTGGGGAGAAGATAGAGTCAGGGCAACCTATAAAAGCTTAGAGGAACTTAGAAAGAAAGATCCAAGAGTTCCACAAAAGCCTGACTATTCCAAAGCAGAGGTCTCAAAAAGACCACCAAAGCTGCAAATCAAAAGAACCACTGCTCCAGCTGGTGCTGCCATCTACAAAAGAAGGAGCAAAAACCAGTTGAGTATGGAAACAATTCAAGATCTATTAGCTGGAGATGCCATTGTAAAAGCAGGCACGAAAGTAATGATAAAAGAAGATCTTGAATTAGAACAATCTGCAAGTGCTGCTCAGCCAGCTATGAATAGGCCAGCCTCACCAAATACTTCTGCAAATAAACATCTCCCAAGAAACCCACCAGGCTCAAAAATACAAAAGTGGGAAACTGACAAACAGACCTGCGTATTGACTTTGCTCAGGTCTGGTGGAGAAGTGGAGAAAATATCAAGGGAACAAGCTCTTGGCCTGAGTCTTGAAGATTTGCAGGATCTCCTTGATCTTCCACTTAGCAGGGATGATGAAGATACAGATGCCCTAGACTTTGAATTACAATTTAAAGGCCAGATAAGGGAACTGTTGATGAGGCAATAAAGATTTCCACAATAATGAAGAGTTTTGGCATTATCTGTTCCAGGGGGAGATTGTTGGGATTGAACCCTATCAGAGGAACAGATAATTAAAGCCAAAACTGGATCAGAGCAGTGGATCCAGAATAAGCAGATGTTTACATACAAATCTCTCCCCTTGAAAGTGGTTTCATATCTGCTGACCTCCTATCTGCTGATCTTACTAAGTGCTGACCTACAACTGCTGCCTTACATCTACTGCCCAATGTCAAAGACTGATGGAAGACCAAAGCTCTGTTGATTCAATCTACTGCCTTGAGTCTAGTACTGCTGGTCCGGACAAGCACTGCTGGGTTCACAGCAGTGGAAGGATGCAGCAGCTGTTTAAGTGTCTTTTATGTAATGAATTGTAATAGCAGTAGTTAGTACATCAGTGTTTGTATAGATCAGAGGTTAGAGTTTGTTAGGAGGTTAGATGTCACTTTCATGGTGACGTCAGTTTAGATGCTCAGTGGTTTGCTAGTGCCTATAAATAGTTCAGTACTTTGTACTGTTCTATTAGCTCTTGCAATACCGTCTTCTTTGCACGAACAAACGCTGAGCTCTGGCTGAGGGGGAGTTTGTATTCAAGCATTACTTGTAATCGTTGTTGAAAGATAATTCAATCATTCGGTTCCTTGTTAAAAATGTCTTGATCAAAGCAATACTCTCGTTTGATTGTATGCAAAGTTTGTTTTCATATTAATTCCGCTGCACAACTCTTTCATTTCCATCTTAATTTCAAACGAAAATACAATCAGAAACAAACTCAGATCCAACAGATCAAAATGGCAACTGAAAACATTTTTTAAGGAAATCCTCAAAATAACCCTGTTACAAACTGGGTTTTTGGATGGAGTTAGACAAAATGATCAAAATGGCAACAAAATGTAAAAGTCAGGGACCCAAACCCAGAGGCAAAAAAAAAAAAAAAAAACTATTTGGACTAAAATTACAAATTTAGACAAAACTCAGGGACTAAAATGGCAATTTACTCTTTTAAAAGTATTAAAATATCACATAAAGTTAAAGTACTATAACATTTACAGAAAGAAATAAACAGAGATGGATCAACTTAAAAGCTAGATATACATAAATTGTATTTTGTATACACAACAGATGGATCAACTTAAACGTTGAAGCATGTTTTTTTGCAAATAAACAGAAAGAATTAATTAATTAAGTGGATTATTATTAGATTAAATTCAGGTTCAAAAAACCAATACTTAACAATAAGAAATATTATTTTGAACTTTAGCTAGTGTCAGAGAGTAAACTGTAAAAGTCAACTTGAATTCATTCTACTGGTAGTAGAATTAGTTTGTCAAACCATAATAAACTCTAAACTAAACTCTAATACTAACCCTAAGCTAAATCCCACATACTAACCTAAACGGTAAACACTAAAAATAAACCGTAAGGGTTAAACTCTAAAAGGTAAACCATTACCATAAAACTAAACCCTAAACTAAAGCCTATGCCTAAAATTTAATCGTAAAAGTTAACCCCTAAAAGCTAAGACGATAATGCCTGACGAGCCAGTTTCATCACGGCTAAATTGAGTTCAAGTGGAGTTTGTTTGAGGAAGTTGCAATAAAATAAAAATACTTCTAATCCTTTTTGGGCAAAACAAACCTCTTATTTGAACCTATCGATAAATTATATATAATGTAATGTTATTTCATGTAAAATCTATAATAAAGAAACTAAAATAGAAAGAAAAAACGTGCATTGAAAACATGATTTGAAGTTACGCGCCAGTGAATAATAGGACGAAACAAGTGGTACCAACTGCATGTTTTTCACACACGTGAATCCCCTATATAAATAGGAGCTCAAACTCGATATCCAATGACAAAACAAACCTCTTTCTTTTCTAAATTATGACTTCTTCACCACTTCCTCTTACCTCCACATTCACAAACCCTCCTACCATCAACACCCTATCCTTATCCCAACAAGCCTTCAAGGTTCGAACCAACCAAACCCATAGGTTCGGAATCTCATGCACCGGTGCATCAGATGACCACAATGACCCCCAACTCATACTCCCCGAAACCAAAAAGCTTATACTCCCCAATGTAGACCGTAGGAACCTCCTTGTGGGGCTTGGCGGCCTCTACACGACCGCAAACCTCACATCCTTGCCGTCAGCAGTAGCTGCTCCAATAACATCCCCGGATATCACGTCCATTTGCAAGGACGCGAGTTCAGGGATTCAAAATGCTGACAAGGCTGTGCGGACACGAAAATGCTGCCCACCCAGCCTTGGAAAAAAAATTAAAGAATTCAAGTTTCCGAACGAAAAGATAACACGGATGCGATGGCCCGCGCATGCTGGGACCAAAGAGCAGGTTGATAAATATAGACAAGCCATCCAAGCCATGCGGGATCTCCCCGAAGATCACCCGCACAGCTTCGTCAACCAAGCTAAAATTCATTGTGCGTACTGCAACGGCGGTTACACACAAGTCGATAACGGTTTCCCCAATATCGAAATACAGATTCACAATTCGTGGCTCTTCTTTCCGTTCCATCGGTGGTACCTTTATTTCTACGAAAGAATACTCGGAAAGTTGATTAATGATCCGACCTTCGCCTTACCATTCTGGAAGTGGGACGAACCCGTAGGAATGCCAATTCCAGAAATGTTTGTACCGGAAGTTGTTAATGGCAAGCCAAACTCGTTGTATGACGTTTACAGGTAAAGTGAATTGAGAATCTAATCTAACTTAATCTAACCTAATCAAAAGACACATTTCCAATGAAGGAAAAAGACATAAGTTTTCCTTCCATTTCTCTCCATCTCCTTCCTTAAAAAAACTCTCAAACACGACTGATTTTTTGACATCCTTCCAAATCCTTTCTTTTCATTCGTTAAATGAAACTCGGAACAGAGCGTAAAACGCTAGACGCTTTCAAAATAACATAATTGGATACATATTGTCACACCACCAGATTATATTCCCTTTATTTGATGGTACTCTTTCTAGTGATTCCATACAATGGCCACTTATTTAAACTAGTTAACCATCCAACGAACTAAATTATGTAACTAACTCTTTTTTACTCATTCTAACAACAGGGATGCAAATCATATCAAACAAAGAATAGTAGATCTAGATTACGATGGAAAGGACAAAGACATTACAAATAAGACACAAGTACTCTGCAATCTTAGCACAGTGTACCGAGACTTGGTCCGAAACGGAGCCGACACCATAAGCTTCTTCGGTGGCGAATACGTAGCCGGGGACTCCCCGGTTGGAAACGGCGATCCGTCGGTCGGATCTGTGGAAGCCGGTTCTCACACGGCCGTGCACAGATGGGTAGGTGACCCAACACAGCCTAACAACGAGGACATGGGTAACTTCTACTCCGCAGGGTATGATCCTGTGTTCTACATCCATCATACTAATGTGGACCGTATGTGGAAGTTATGGAAGGAGTTAGGGATCAAAGGACACAATGAACCGA
Organism: Helianthus tuberosus; assembly: GCA_030545235.1. NCBI lineage: Eukaryota > Viridiplantae > Streptophyta > Magnoliopsida > Asterales > Asteraceae > Helianthus > Helianthus tuberosus. Next base: position 140,598,305 of record CM060381.1, read on the forward strand.
CTGATCCCGATTGGTTGAACGCGTCGTATGTGTTCTACGACGAGAATGAGGAGCTTGTACGGGTGTATAACAAAGACTGTGTCAACATACGGAAGCTCAACTACGATTTCATCGAAAACTCCAAAGAAGTGTTCCCCTGGCGTAAGAGTCGGCCCGATAGACGTAACAAGAACTCGCAGGTTGAGTCGACTGCAACGGTGGAAACGGTGGACAAAATAAAGTTCCCGGTGCGGCTTAACGAGATACTGAAGGTTAAAGTGAAGCGGCCTGCGGTGAACCGAAGTGAAGCCGAAAAGGCTAAAGCCAACGAGGTGTTGGTAATAAAGAAGATAAGATACGATAGTGGGAGGTTTGTGAAGTTTGATGTGTTTGTGAATGACAAGGTTAAACCCGGTGAAATAAAGACTCCGTGTGATCCGGAGTACGCGGGTGGTTTCGCGCAGCTTCCGCACAATGATATGAAGAACATGTTTATGGGTAGTTCGGCGCGGTTTGGGCTAACTGAGTTGTTGGAGGACACGAATACTGATGGCGAAGAGTATGCGACGGTGGCGTTGGTGCCAAGGACCGGATGCGACGATCTTACCATTGGCGAGATCAAGATCCAGTTGGTTCCTATCTTGGCCTAAATTGTCATGTGATTGTTTGGTTTGAGGTCTTGAATGCGCATTAGGCGTGTTGCTTTGAGTTCCATGGTTTCTAATAAGTTATGTTATGAAGAGAATTGGTCTAGTAAGCCAACTATTTAATAAGTATTTTTAAATTTTTAACAAAATTACTATAGTATACACTTATAAACCAAAATATTTGTTATAATTAATAAAATGTGAGGTAAACTATTAAAATATCACTTAATGAAAATATATAGATTAGTAATTTTCCATAAAAATGTCACGTACACGTCGTCCACAAATTGTATCTTGTAAAATATCCCAGGTCTTACAATATGAAAATAGTTTTTTTTTTTTTTTTTTGGAAAGTCGCTAATTGCTATATTTCATTGGAGAATGATCCTTGTCACGAGGATAGCCATTTTGTGGATGACAAATCCTTACAATAAGTGACGAGGCGCAAGATTACATACTAAAAAGTGAATACTGTAAATCTGTAAAGCAAATGCTATATATTTTACTTAGAACGTGGGTATGGTGGGGCTTGGGCTGGGGGTATGAGTTGACACGTGGAGTTCGAGCCCTTCCACCGCCTAGTGACGTGTCCGTGGGGTATGGCGGGGCGCGAGTGCACCGCGTGGGTTGGCAGGTTATTTAAAATATATATATATATATGTATATATATATATAAAATTTAAAACCCAAGGCGAATAGGAGGCCGCCACATCAAACCCAAGCCCGCCCCACACCCGGCTTCAAACCCAAGCCCCAAAGGTCACGCCCCAACCCAAGCCCCAAGGGGTGGTGGCTTGGGCGTTTTCCCCCAACCCACGCTCCAACCCAAAGCCCCATACCCCACAGTCTTATGGCTTATCCATGTGACATTAGCATTTCAAAACAACCAAAAAAAGAAAAATATCTTAACCGGCAACACTACCACAAATAATCCACTTATTCATATGGATCAGCTCAGTACCAATTGGTACCGAATCAGTACCACTATAAAAAATCCTAAAAAATGGGTATCGGTATCGAAAATACTTGGTACGGTACCGGTACAGACCGTTATTTAAAGGTAAAAACCGGTAAATATCGGTACTGTACCATAATGGTACCAAAAACACAAAATGTCGGTATCAAAAATCAAACCGGTTCAGAAATTCGGTACCGGTACCGGTTCTGAACCGTTATGCTAATACCGAGAACCTAAATGTGTGACAAACAACACAAAACCGGTAACTTTCGTACTATTTTAATAATTATTTATTGTCTGCAATTATGTGGTTTAACGTCAAAATTATATGCTTGCATGTCATACATTTAAATCATGCATGTTAAACATTTCATTTATCGCATTATGAAACAATTTAAGCGTTGCGTCGAAACAATTAGAAAACTCACCGGTTAGACAAGTTGTGTCAGCACAGCCTCAGTACTCAACTAAACGGTAGATTTAGGACTTAGATGTAGGTCCGACATAAAAAATATATTAAATCCCAAGTGGGAGAACAAGGGTTTATTTTAACACTTTTCGGAAACTTACACAAGCACTAAAAATTGTCCGAAACGAACTATAACCAACAAATTCAGCAGTTTTTCGCAAAATTCAGCATTTACAAGTTAAAATTACATTCAGAAATAGTGATTAAACATCCAGAATAACTTGTAAAGTGTCGGGATTGAAATCATAACACAAAAGGTACATCATACCTTATAAATTTCACAAGATAGTTGTGACAACTGTCAAAATTCCAGGTATTCGTACAATTATTAAGTAGTGATTTGTGCTTAATGACTGAGCTGAACTACAATTAATTGCTTGAATTGTTTTCTGATTATTGTTATCATACATACATGTGCATCACATATTGCTTAATGACATAATATTATTGCATAAAAACTTTATTGATTCAAATGATGCACGAAACACAGTTAGCATAGTTATCCGGCAAATCAGAAAAATGCTGACAGATTTCAGTAGATAGATAGACATTGTATTAAGACACAGAATGGGCCAGAAACCAAGTATTACACTAGTATAGTGTGTAAGAAAGTAAGGATCACAAAACTGCATTCGTAGAGATAGCTTAAGTGCCTGAAAGTGTCTAAAACTCACGTAAACTGCAGAATTCTGCAGAAAATCAGCACAATTCAGCTATAGCCAGCTATTTAACACAATAATATCATGCAAAATTTATGTTTTGTTGTCCAAAACAACTTACAAAGTGTCGGGAATTAAAACTGCCACAAAAGGTGCTTCATACTTAGTGAAACTTCGCAATTCGGCACTTTAACGAACCGTAATGAACCGAACAACCAGACAATAACCGGGACATCAAAATTTTACTAGAAGTAATGTTTTTATGATATTAAGCTAGTATTGGTGGTAGAACACCTTAAAATCATAAAAACACCTAAACACACTTAAACATACTTAAACCTTCTAGTTTGCACTTTAAACCCCAAACTTCCAAAAAATTACATTTTACCCCCCCCCCCCCCCACCAAATCCGGCCCCAACAAGGGCCCCACTTCAATATTTTATCTATATATTATATTAGATCTTGTTACTACTTTTTAAAACATATTATACAATGGAGAAATGTTATGAATGGGTTATAAGTATAACCATAAGCACATGAACATCATATCTCTCACACACTAAAACATACACTTTTTCTCTTCTCCCTTGCCAACCTTCGGCCGAGATCAAGCACAACAACCACCACCATCATCAATCATTCTTCATACATTTCACACATATACAAGGATGTTAGAAGGTGTATAGAGAAGCTAGGAGCTTTCGGAAGTTCAAGAACCTCTTTCATTTGCTTTTATCCACTTGTTTTCTACACTTGATCATCCCTAGCCTTTTGCTAGTGGTAAGAGTCTTGATCTTGCTAGTTTACTTCTATTTTAAGTGGTTAAAAGAAGAATCATACTCGTAATCTTGAAGAACACTAAAGATCACAAGAAGTAAACTTGAACATAAAGCTTGAAATATGAAGAAATCTTGATGAATATGAGTTATTATGCTTAATGATTGTTGATTGTTTGTGAAAATGATGTTGATCATCATATGATCTTGCTAGATCATGATTAAAAACATAATCTAGCAAGATGGGAGGATGAACATGTTAGAGCTTAATGGATCATCCACACATAAAGCATGAACTTGAAAGAATAAAGTTGTTTCTTGAAAAATAATGATCAAAGTGAGTAGTAATACTTGTAGATCTAAAGATTTATGAATGATTTTTCAAAGAAACCAAGTTAAAAACACAAGATTTACTAAATCTTGGTTCTTACATAAACAAACCTCATTTTTTGTGGATAAACAAGTGTAGAAACACTTGTGTAACAAGAAAAATTCATAAAGAAACATTTTTAGAAATAGTGATAATAAGTTGTGAAGATCTATCTTCTTCAAAAATGAAGTTTTTAAAGAACTAATCACACTTTAGAAGGTAACAAGGCTTACTAAGAACACTAGTAAGTTCCTACAAATTTTTACAAAGATTCAAGTTCATGAAGTAGTAGATTATTACTTGTTTTTGGCAAAGTTGGTAAGTAAAAGTTGTTTGTTGTTGAGTGTGGATTGATTGTCTTGATTTTTACAAAAGAAAATGATATGCTTGAAAGCATGGAAACCTCCATTTTTAGGGGAAACTATGGCAACAATTTTCTAAAAATTAAACACTTAGAGAAATATTTCTAAAAAAATATTTACAAGTGTATTTTAAACCATGAATTTCTCACATAAACTTTGCCATAATTTTTGTTACAAAAATATAAATATTGGAGGTTGGTTTTCATAAATAAAAGTGACTAAATATGTATTTAGAAAAATATATATCTAGAAGTCACCATGTGTGTGATTACTTGTATATTATGTGTATTAGTTATATTATTTTAGGGCTTAAAATAATATAACTCATTAAAATACCAAGAAATTACAATCCAAAATATTACCAAAATCCCAAGGAATAAATATACAAAGAATACCCAAAAATACCGGTAAAACCGAACAAAGGAATATAACTCACAAAATATTCCGAAAATATTATTCATGTTTATATTTTGGTAAATAATATTTTGGACATCAAGGGAATGAAAATGGGATTTTCATGATTACTACAAAATATTTCATATTTTAGACAAGAAGGAAATGTATTATCTTTGGGCAAGTAAAAATATATATTTTTCTTGGAATTATTAGAAGATATATTATTTTTGAAAGAAAATATATATTTTCTCAAACAAACATCAAATACATTATTTTTGGGAGAAAGTGTATTTTCTTTAATAAACTTGAAATATATTATTTTTGGATGAAAATTGGGTTTATACATATTTTCCAAAGTTGGACTTGGAAATGTATTAATTTTTGGGACTTGTATGAGGTTTATAAATATTTTTGCCAAAGAAAAAATTATAGATAATTTTTCTAAGTAATACTTCTTAAAATATATATTTTGGAAATATATATTGATGTATTTATATTAAAGATATTATTCCGGAAAAGTAAATACAAAAATTAAGTATAAGGATACAGATACAAGCACACCCATCCTTGGGAAGGATATACATGTATAAATACTTGAGAAGTATCAAGTTAAATTATATTGTTTTAACAATTATTCCAAAAATTTAATAAATATAATTTAAGTTAAAATATTTATTATTTTAATAAATAATTATATAACTTGGAATAATAATGAAGACACTTTGAAACATAACTCAAAGACACTAAATAATACTAAGTCAAGGCACGACCCGTTCGTCTAATAGACCATAGTACGTTGTAGGTAGTCGTGTACACCAGAGGAAACTTTGAGTTACAGACGGATTCGAAGAACGCAAACCAGTGAGTTCGTGTCCCCCTTTTCTTTAAACTGTTTTGTTTTATAACTTCGGGGGTGAAGTACATGTTACAAAATGATTACATACAATTACAATTGGTATGGTTAGCTTTGGAAAGTACAGTAGATCATGTGAATGGGTAGGCGCACTCTTAAGGCCATTAATCCTCGTAGTAGGACCGAGGGACATGAGTGATAGATCTATTTGGGTGTAGCGAGCCCCACCCATGAGCCCGTCGAGTGGACCATGTGGTGACTATGTCTTATTGACAAAGTCTGCTAGGTTTGAGTCTTCCTGCACCATGTCACGTATATTAATGTATTAGCTACACATTAATTAATCTATTTCCTTGTTGCTTTCATACCGGATTTCAAGTACATACAAACATACTTACAAAGGTTTCAAAGGTTTATTCACAAACATACACATGAACTCGCTCAAATTTTGTTGATGTTTTCAAACTACATGTATTTCAGGAAACTAAGTATGGATCTGGCGGGCGTTAAAGTTTCAAGTGTTGTCAGGAATAAAAGATGTCATCCGGTGTCGAATGGTTTAGAGTGTGTATCCTATCCTGGATAGGATACATGCTTCAAAGCTTGGTTATCATTAGTGTCTTTGAAAAGTCTTTATGGAACTTAGAACCTGTTGGTGTTGTATTTTGAATACGAAGTCTGTGATTTTGGGGTTAAATCAATGTTGTTGTAATGTTTCAAAACTTAATCAATGGATGAACATCTTGGATTAATCGTATAGTTGTTTGTTATGGTTGAATGCAATGATATTAAGCAAGTCACACCAAATCACGCTTCCGCAAAAGTCAAGGTGTGACAATACTATCTTAACGAACCGACAACCGAACACTACCAAAACACCAAAAATGAACTAGAAACATAGTTTTAGTGTTATTTAACTAGTTATGGTCATGAAACATCCTAAAACACTTAAAAACACTAAAACATATATAACCTCACATTAAACCCCTAATTTACACCTTAAACCCTCAAATTCCAACTTTGATCAATTAACCCCCCTTCATCCAAAACCGGCCCCAAGGGGACCCACACCCATTCTCTACATTGACTTGTTTTAAAAATGGGCAAAGATGCTTCTTTGGGGACTCTTGGGTAAAGATTTGGTGGAAGGATTATAAGTGTAACCCTGAGTCTCATAACCTTATCATAATTCTCATACTTCATCACTTTTCAAACACCATTTTCTCTCTTTCTCCTCCCCAAGCTCACGATCACATCTATCCACCATACACCTCCCATTTTCAATCATTATCCAAGCAATCCAAGACCATACAAGTGTGTCTCGAGACCATCTAAGAAGTTTTCAAGAACTAGAAGTTGAAGGACCACTATTGGAAGCTTTTAACCACCTTCTTTGTTTTCTTGCCACTTCCCTAGCCACAAGAGCTAGTAGTAAGCCTTCTCATCTTCATTTTGATTCTTGTTAGTAGTATGTCACATATGTACAAGTTAAACCATCAAAAGAACTTAACTTTAAAAGATGCACATGTGAAGAAACAACATAATCTAAAGAAAATAAAGTGTTTCTAGTGTTGTTTGAAGTAATGATGAAGTTGTTGTTGTTGATTTTGTGATTTTGTGATTTTGTTAAGATCCATCATATGTAAGCCTGTTAGAAGCTTAGATCTAACAAGGGTAAGCATAGATCTTGAAAGATCCATGAAGAAACATGTTATTAAACTTGAAGATCCTAAGAATGAACTTGTAAGTGGTTTTAAAATGAAATGTTCATGTTCTTAAACCTACTAATCAAGTGGATGAACAATTTTGCAAATTAAAGTTTCATCAAAGTTTATAAAAGTTAACAAGTAAGCCTTGATTTAAGTAGATCTACAAGTTTAATGTGTAGATCTAAATTACCACAAATTTTCATTGAACTTCAAGTTTATTACATGAAAAAGTATGATGAACTTAGTGATTATTACTTGCAAAAATGGTTAATGATTGAGTTTTGATGATTAAAAGAAAATAAACACATGTTTTAAGACATGGGAAACCTCCATTTTTTGGGGAAACTATGTCAAAATGTTTATAAAATTTTGAAACTTAGAAAAATATAACGTTTTGTAAGACTTTTCTACAAAAATGTTCAAGAATGTTAAACAAGGTTTTCGCCTAATTTTTATACAAAAATACAAGTTAAGAAATAGAGTTTTCTTCAAAAATTAAAACAAGTATAAATATGTATATTTTTAGGAAAAATATATATATTTAGTGGTCACCAAAATTATGTGCTGTGTGTATATTATGTAAATATATATCACCAAATACACATAAAAATACAAAAGGAAATATTAATAAATAATATACACATAATCACCCATACATGGGTTCATGGACAAAAATACCATAATATACATTTATATATATATTCCTTAACAATTCTATGGACTTTGGACACTTGGACAAATATATGGACAAATATGTATATTTAAAGAGAAATATATATAATTACTACAATTAATGAAAATTATACAAAAATCGGACAAGTGATAAAATATATATATATAACAAACAAGCCTTAAAATATATATTATTTTTAAGAAATATAAGTCCGGAAAATATAAAAAAAAAGAAGTAATGATTTTTGACCATTAATGCAACATACATGAGTATTTATACACAAATACATGTATACTTGCCTAAGTATACATTTGGTAAGATATTAAGTGTATTCATACTAAAATAATATTGAAAATATTATTTAACAATTTACGTATATTTATTTTGGAAAATAATATAAGTATACATATATGAGGACAAGTTAAAAATAAATTATTTTTAACACATATCGTTTTTAAATCCTATATATGTATATATTTTTGAGAATAAAAATATATATAACTACAAATAGAAAATAAAATTGAAATTAACGATAACGCGACGAACGGGTGAAAACCGACTATAATGGGCACAACCCACACATGTCTCGAACATGCACATCTTACTCGTGCGAGGCACGAAGCCACAATAAGAACTAAATCCGCTAACACAACTCACACATGTACAAAATTATATATTTTGTGAAATATATATCTTAACAATTCAAAAACATATGCATCTAAAACAAAACAAACACATAAGACAAGATGGATAACTTGTACGTAGTGAATTACAAGTTTAGGTGATTAACATATGTAGAACATTTATAGGTTACGTCGCAAACCAGGAAGACACCGGTGAAGTTTAAGATGATCAAAGACGTAAAACTGTGAGTTCATGTCCCCACTTTTAAACATTTTCTTATTTTCAAAACTTGGGGAAAATACATGTACAATGGTATGTTAAAACTAAGGAATGATACAATAGATCATGTGCGAATAGGGTATACGTAAGCACCATTAATCTAACTTTAGACCAAGGAACAAAGGGTTAGATCAAATGGGTTTGGGCAGCCTCACTCTTGGTCCACGTTAACCCATATGGAAGAGTGCTTTTGTGTCACAGTCGAAGGGTAATCGACGTATAAATCGCCTAGGTCTGGATGCTTCCTATATCGTCAGACATGTTAATGTCCTAGCTAAATATTAGCGATCTCGATTTCCTTACATTTAAAAATTACATTTTTACAACGTACATCTTACATTAACATACCACATTTTATACAAATACAACTCATACATTTTATACAAATTAACTGCATGAAATCACACCAACTTTGTTGACGATTTTTCAAACTTACATGTATTTTAGGAAATTAGTGGATCTTTGCGGGGATTTCATATCAAGATGTCAAGTGCTAGAAACTCCATACCACCTTTTGAAGAATTTGTGCGTTATATTCCGCCTCCTTGTGGTGATATAAGGAACAAAACCTTGATCTTTTAAAATTTGAAACTATGTTGTAAACTTTTAAACTATTATCTTTTGGAAGTGATGTAAACACTTTACTTAACTTATGTTTGAAACATGAATCTATGAATGGCATTTGGAGTTTATTTTTATTCATGTAGTATGTTTACTTATTCATATGCAATGAGAATCAATCACGATCACACCTCGCGTTTTCGCCTCTGAGCAGGTGTGACAGATTGATATCAGAGCTTCGATTGTAGTGAACCAGGACTCTTTCTCGAGTTTAGTCTACAATCCCTAGGATCCTCTCATGAAAACAATTTTTATAAAAACTAGAGATTTTCATTGCATAAAACATTTCGCAAATTCCACTACATAAATTCATCTTACAAAAACAAAGTGAGGACAATTACGTGACATAGACTGCACAAAAAGTAGACGTAGAAACTTAAGTTAGTCCGCATGATACAAATAGGATAAACTTAAAATGAAACATACGTGCTACCTATTGTGTGTAAATATATATATATATATATATTAAGTAAAAAAATAATTAATATATATACATATGTCATAACTTTTATTTTACAGGTTTGCATGTCTTCATCAGAGAGTAGCGGCTTATCGGACGAGCACAACCCCATGGAGCTCGTCTCCTACAATGAGATAGGACCAGTTGAGGAGGTTTTCACCTCTGACACCGACTCGGATCCTGAGGAGGATCCTGACTTCATGTCTGATGATGACGATCTAGACGACTTCAAGCCATTTGCATTATCCGACCCCGCCGACAGTGACATCTCTCTGGTAGATGACGTTCTCGCCCTGCCCCTACCGATACACGAGCAGCTCATCATCAGACATCCCGATGGTGAGCACATCGTTGAGCCTATACCCATCCCTACTATACCACTTGTGGTGATCCCTCTGGAGGATTGGCCATTTGTTGTAGACCTAGACGACGAGATTCTGGTGTTTCATGTAGACCACCCCGATGAGGACCTTGGATATGGGGAGGTCTTTGACATTTCCATTCTGGAGGTTGCGTCTCAAGTGATTTCAGTGGTGGACATCTCTTCCCACTCAGACGACGCTGACTCTCGAGCGTCGGTTACTTCGTCTGCATTACGGGCAGTTGGCCTGGAGGCATATTCTGCCAATGACGCCTCTTTCGCCGCCCCCGTTACACCTACACCCCCGTCTACACCTACATCTACTCCCACCTCTACGCCTCCACACACCCTAGTTCGCACCACTGACGACAAGCCCTTGCAGCCCCCTGTCTCCATTGGACTTACTAGCTGGACACGACCCATACGGATCGATTCGATCTGATCTCACTTGCACCCCACAAATGAGGCCGAGCCCTAAGGACACCCACAGGTACCTCGCCTGGGATTAGCTCATACCATCATCCGTTCCGACCATTTCCACCTTCACCACCACATATCATGCCTCCATCTGACCCATACCATCCCTTTCATCACTCTGGTTATACACAAGATGATCTCCTTCTATCCCTCCATTTCCAGGTGCTAGATCAATCTGGAATTCGACTTGCCTGTGCGGTGGAAGACCAGGCAACTTTTCAGGAAAAACTTCGGGAAAATCACGAACGACAGGAAAGTCTTCGATTTTCCTATCTTTAATTTGCTTGTCGACAACTAGGGCTTGAATGGCAGTGTGACCCTTACGTAGGCATTTTTGAGCTTGTAAGTACGAGATGATGCCTACAATAGCCCTACCCCTTTAGCCTCGAACTAAAAGATGTTCCCCGACAGAATGGTGAATACGAATAATCTTCTCCTGACAGAGTATTTAAGCTCGATGATGGGATAACCAATCCATTCCGATGACAACGTCGAAACTTCGGAGAACAACAGGGATAAGGTCGACATCAAAACTCTGACCGGAAAATTCAAGATTACAGTCGTTGATGATGTGAGTCGCCTCGATGTTTTTGCCAATGGCTAGCTCGACGATGTGCTTGGAGTTCAAAGGGGTTGGAGAAGACTTTAGCATCTTACTAACACTTAAGGACACATAACTGAAATCAGCTCTGAAATCAAAAAGTACGGAAACAAAGTAATCGTCAAGTAGGAACTTACCCGTCACCACATTAGGGTCGTTTCTTGCTTCCTCCGAGCCAATTACAAAGGCTCAACCCTTCGCACCATTTCCACCATTGTTGTTATTGTTATTGTTACCAGTACCATTGTTGTTGTTGTTGTGATTCTGGGTCAGTTGAGGGCAATCCTTCCTGAAATGCCCTTCAGCATCACACTTGAAACATCCTTTCCCGTTACCCTGTTGTTGTTGTGGAGACCTTTAATTCTGGAGAGTTAGCTACTGTTGCTACTGATTATGCCTTACTGGCAACTGGCTTCTGCAATCCTTTGCCGCGTGCCCCGCATAACCACACCGTTGACAGCGGTTCTTCTCGCATTGACCAAAATGATGCAGGTTGCACTTCTCACATTTCGGCCGATTTCCTTGATAACCACCTTGACCCTGATTTGCCGAAGACTGCTGATTTGAGTTCTTGTTTTCAAACTTTCTTTGTTGCGATGGGGGTTGAGTAGAATTGGAGCCCTTGCCTTGATTTCCGTCCCATTTGCGTTTGTTTTCAGTTGAAGTGTCAGGGACTGAGGAGTTCTGTTTGGGGTAGAATATCGTGTTTTATAAATTTAAGACTTGACGAATGTGTAAATGGGCTCAAAATGTCACATCCCGACCGCGTTAAAACATCAAACCGCGGCGGAAACGTCGGTGAGTGTCGTAACAGAATCATTGTTTCACAACACATGGATTTGAAGTTTCGTTTTATTGAATTAAGTTTATTACATTGTATTGCAATCAGAAACAAAACATGAACAATTGTCTTTCATTGTTATTAAGTCACTAAGGCCTCGTCCATCCCTATGTGAGCATGCATCATAATCATCATCAAACATCATCAACTATGGTACCTGAAACATATGTGAAAATACGTCAGCATAAAAATGCCGGCGAGTACATAGGTTTTGTGAGAGTATCAGATTCATGGTTTGTTTATATGTTGCAATACCTCGTTTGACTACAAGAGTCTTTACTTGAAAACCTTGTATTGAAAAGTGTTTGGTATTGCAATATGAATAACCAGCTCCAAAATGAGGTGGTTATAGTTTATGAAATCTCGTTGCCATGAATCTTAACCCAAAACATTTGTTTAAGTAAACCAAATTGTAAATCGTTGTTGAAAGTAAACAATGTATGGTTTATATCTTTAAGTAAACCTTGTAGTGTAATTTCGTTTAGAAAACATTTGTCCAAGTGATCTAGATAACTCAATGACATGTAATGTGTTAAATGCACTTATATATAGGAAGTACCAGCGGCGTATCCACCATGCTTTTATCACATTACACCCGCCCCGTTACCCAATCACTTACCATAACCCAATTGTTCAATAGTTCAATTAGTTCCAATCATTCAAATAGTTCACATAGATCAAATAGTTCCAGTGGTTCAAATAATTCATACAGTTCACATAGTTCCAGTGGTTCAAGTAGTTCACATAGATCAATAGTTCCAGTGGTTCAACAGTTCATATAAATTAAATCGTTGTGTTTAATATAAACCATAACACTCGTTTTAGGAAACTCAAAATCGTTTAGCACATATGAATCACCCCAAAACATTTGAAAACGGTAAAAGAGGGGAACTATGTACTCACATCGAAGTGCGAAGTATCCTTGATCTAATGAATTAGCAACGCTCGAGTTGTGACACCCGGCCTCTCAGGCCGTACCGGACAATAGTAATCTGTGTAGTAAACATGTAACATGACTATTTGTGACTGACTGTGATGTTAATATATGATATTTGATGTGTTGATAATTTTAGATGTGCATGAAAATTATGTTGGCAACGATAAAACTAACGCTTATCGCGTAACTTTTAAAACGCAAAACAAACGTCGGTGACCACCCGATCAGTGTTAAAATCCTAAAAATAGTCTGTTATGATTAGAATAATAAATTTAATCATATCCGTGTGGAAAAATAATTTAAAACGCTAAGAAACTCTATTTTTCAAAATTGAGGGCGTACCGCGCGATACTGTGCGAATTAAACAAAATACTGTCAACGCAGCCAGTCAAGGCAACTGGTAATTATTTCAGTAATAATTTTAAGTGATTATTTTTATGGAATGATAAAAATAATTTAAAACGCACTAAAACGGGATTAAAACGCTAGATAAAATACCCGATATTCAGTAAAATACATGTTTTTAACACAAATTTACATATATATGTGTATGTATATATAATGTTGTGAGCGGAGGGATAGGTGGCGGAACTTAGGGCAGCCACATTCTCTTGATTCTCTCAATTTAACACTTGTAATCACTAGAAAAGAAGGTGGTGATGATTAAGAACTTTGCATGCTTCCATAAACTTCAACTTTCAAGAAAACCCAATTCAAAATTCACTCTCTCTCTCCCTCATACCAAGCTCGGCCGAACACCCCCTTGTACACTTCCATTTTCATTTTCAAACTTAAACCTTGAAGATCATGTCCATTCCAAGGTGTTTTCAAGCTTACATAAAGGTTTAGAGGTGATTTCAAGGAGATTGGAGCAAGAACAAGGCTTCACATCATCATAAATCTTAAAACCTACTAAGAATCTTGAAGGTATAACATATTTTTTTTTTCAATCTTGCTCTTGATTCATGGTGATAAAGATGATAGTGAAAGTTTCTCTTGTTCTTGAATCTAAACATAAACTTGAAAATTTCAAACAAATGAGTTTTGAATAAAATAAAAATGGGTGTATGCATGTATGTATATATGGCCGAGAATGGTGTGTGTATATGTGTATATTGTATTTTGAATTTTTGATGAAAGATTTCTTGGTTGTTTGATTTCTTGAAAAATAAGATGATTAAAGGAATTGTTAGTTGTCAAATAAGAATGTTCTAAAGAGATTAAGGATTTGAAAGTGAAATATTTAAAAGTGAAATTTTGGAAGTATATGTGTATATAAATTTTCTATATATATATGTATGTATATGTGTATGCATGTATGTTAAAGTTGATGTGTAATCATAAAAGTAAAAGATTTGAGTATGAATGAACATGAATGATTGAAGGATCTAAGGTGTTATGTATGATATTTGAAAGAATAAGATGTTAGTGAGATTTTGATGTATTAAGATCATATTAGATGATAAAATTTTGATATGAACATACTAGATGCATATACTTAGACATGCATGATGATATATGATCTTAAAAAGATGATTTAAGTATGATTGAGTAAAAATCAGTTATGAACAGATTATAAACACTAAAATGAAGTTATTTTAAAGTGTTTAGTGACTTATAACTTTGTCATAATGTTTTCTAGCTTTGCATGTTGTACATGGTGCATAAAAAGTTGTAAAATACGTGGAATCGCATGATTTATGTGACTTATACAAAAACTGCACTAACCTGATTATAACTATTGTTTTAATCAGTAAATAACATGTATTGTGTTAAAATATCAAGTCGTTTCGAGTTTGGATGATTATAGTAACGTTTGACGCAAAACTATGCGTTAAAACAGTTAAAAATCGGCTTTTCGAGTGATTTTTGTAAAACTGATGTTTTTAGTCTAAAAATAAGTATTTTAACTAATTTTAAGTTTACTTGGTGTTTGGTTGGTCATACATGACTTCCGACGCCCAAAAACGTTACCGAATCGCTAAAATACGCATTTTTCGATGAACACTAGTATGGGTAAATTTTGAGTGAACCTTATGTGATAAAATGTGTTAAGTAATTTAAACATGTAAATATGATAATATGTTAAGTGTTAATTTGATAATGGGAAATTTAGACTATACATGTATGCATGTACGTTTTGTGCGGTAGAAACGGTAAAATTGCGTTAAATGTGTAACTTGTTTGTCGAGCATGAAATTTGGTACATATGAGATGTTTTATGTATATTTGCTTTAAAAATGACAAAATAGATAAGTTAGTAATATTTCGCGTGTTCGGTGTTAAATTCTATGAACGTTTATGTATATATATTACGACGCGCAAATCGTAGATTTATTGCGTATAAACGGGAGAGCTAACGGATTTACACAATAATGGTCACCAATAAAATCGTTCAAGTCGCAAAACCATAAATATATAAATATATATGGACTCATATATATATTAACGTGCCAACATAATAAAAAATGTCAACTTTTCGAGAAAATCTCAAAGTTTTGTGATAATTCTAAGAAACGGAGAAACTTAGGATTTTTGTGTTATGTATATTGATTTAGAATCGTTCCTATATAAGGATGTGTAGAAAATCAATCTCTGGGATTGCGATATTAAAATATGCACCCAAAGGTGAGTGTCACTAAACCCCTCTTTTTACTACTTTGTATATATTTTGGGGGTGGAGCACGTCAATAAAAGGGTTTAATAATGTTTTTTTGAAATAAAACATACCTTTTAATATAACATATATATTTTCGTTGAAAATATATGAAATTTGATAAGTCATACGTTTCGAAGTAAAACGTTTTTGATGAATGAATATTGAAAGTACGGTATTTTCCTAAGCGAAACACGACCGTACGGATTGGGGATGAATTCCGGACTGGGTCTCAACATTTGAGTGACAGGGGAATTCATACAACATCGTGTATTAAATTGTCATATTAGTAGGATATATATATTATACGTGAGGCAGACATCATATTGTTCTTCGAGAAAGAACCTTGCGCCCATGATGTCGTTTAATCATTTAAGTAATGTACGCGAGGAATTGTTGGTAGATCTATCGGGTTAACAACCCCGTCGTGACCGGTCGCCCCGTGTCAAGTCAAGCGACGAATTTTTATTCTGTTTATTGTCTAGCATTGATTATCCTTGCATGGTTAATCTATAGTTCGTATCGTCTAGCTAACATACGAGTCTAAAAATTGACGCAATAATTTAATATACAAAACATGGGTAGTAACAATATTGTCGGGTTCTTGAAACTGCGATGGAAGGCCCATGGATTTTAATTAGGAAGTAAAATGGACTTTCAAAATTATATGGATGTTTTCAAATAAACACCAAAATAGAAAGTTTTCCTTGTAATAAAATTGTTAGTAAACGAATAAGTGAACTCACCTTCCTTTGTGTTGAAACTTGATTTTAACGTGTTCTACAGGTACTTGAGTTCGGCTTCGGGAAATCATGGCGTATCTTGTGGTTGATGATGCATGTTGTTTTGTGTAAATATGTTGGACAACTTTTAAACTATCTGGGACGTTTGTAATAAGATCCGCGAGGATCAAAACAACTTAACTTATGTGGTTGTGTCGTGACTTTTAAAATGTAATGTTTAATATTTATGTTTTAAAATATGTCAAAGTGTCCAACAAAAGAGTGCATCGTCCAACAAGGTATAAATGGGCACCAACTTCCGTCACCACTACGTTTTATATTCCACTGCGACATTTTTGGGGTGTGACACGAGTAAACCAAGGAATTCAAGTAGCACCTAGTATTCGGATCGCTAGTTAATAAATCGACACCTAAATCGGAAGATCGGGTAGAATGAGGTCTCGTAAACCAAATGAGTATTGGAACTCATGTGATATGGTTTAACAAATCCTACATTCTAAATCGGAACCTATCCTAAGTGCATACGACCCGTTACGACCCATTAAGGTAGCTTATGCTGCTTTAACGCATCGTTCGCGCGAATGCGCGTTCGAGACGCCTAACTAGTCCTATGACAAGTATTATATGCCCTAACATGTTTAAATATGTTGCATAATTAGTTTAAGTGACAAAAGTTAAGTTACATATGCTTAAATACCAATTATGCATGAAAAGGGCATTTTGGTCATTTTCCTAAGGCATATAAACTACCTATCATACAACTAATTAAACTAAGTGACCATAAGGTATAACCTCGGAAGGTTATTCCCTATACAGCTATGGTCACAAAATATGCTAGGTCGGATCCTAGCGATCGACCAAACGGGTCGGGTTCGAAAGTCTAAGCGGTGGTTTAGACCTCTTGACTTACGACCCTAAACAAGCACTAGACTAACAGTGACGAGTTAAACATGTTAAAACATGTTTAACTAAGTTAGAAAACAGGTTTGATATCAAAACAAAGTGTTTTGATACTCAAAAATAGCTTTGTTGCGAAATACGCATAAGCACGTATTTTGACCGAAACTTTGACTCGTCACTTCGACTAATCGACATGGTAATCAGTAGGTATAGTCACAAGGGACTATAACCATCGTGATTACGATCACGTTGCAAAGTTCAAACGAACTTTGTGTTGACCAACTCGTGGTCAAAGCAAAAGTCAAACACTGTTTGACTTTCATGCTTGAAAAGCAATAACAAGCATGAAGGAAGCTTACAAAGGGTCCAAGCAAGGGAGATTTGATTCAAAACACTCAGGTATGAAGCATATACTTCAACTTAGAGCAGAATTGAATCAAATGTGTGAAGAATGAGTGAAGATCAAGTGGGTATTTATAGTAAGTCATGAATTAACAAGATCTTGACATGTGTTTTTGCAAGGAACAAGGCTCATATCTCACCATACACTTGTGCCAAAAGATTACAATACAAGGGGAACATCAAAACAATCAAATGGTATCACAAATCAGGGATCAAAACCATTGAAATCAGCTGAATTGACCAGATTCAAAGTTTCTGAGCTGGCAGTCTGTCGCGAGCCGCAAAGCCAGACTCTCCAGTCTTCGCGCCCCTCCAGGACTAGTTTCACAGAATGTCACTTTTGGTCCCTGCAAGTCCAAATCTTGGTTTTTAATGCATTTTGACACGTTTAAGCCCCGTTAACCCCATTTCAAGGCTCTATAATGAAGTTAAAGTAAAGAGAACATGAAAAATGCATGAAAACATCTCGGATGTCAGTTCGTTTGGTCGTACGGTTGCGTTGTTCGGTTTATTACGACAAAAACTCGAACGGACGTAAAAACGATCCAAATTACGCGACAAATGGTATTTTTGCATTCCTATCACTAAAATAAAATATTCTAATGATGACAAATTTTTTGGATGTCCGGATATGTTCAGAACGTAAGATATGCGCGAAAATGCAAACTTATGCACTTTTTGACGCTTTCAGTCCCTATTGATCAAATAAGCTTATTTTTGCATAACGAACCCCTCAAAGCCTATTTCTAAGCTATGTAAAGGATATTTAGGGTGTGTTTAGCTTATAATCAAGTTCCGGAATGTTCGTTACTATACAAATCGGCATAGTTTCGCAGTTTGTCACAATTAGTCCCTGCGATCGAATAAACTTGTTTTCGACACACCAAACCCTCCAAAACTTATTTCTAAGTTTTGTAAAGGTTATTTAAGGTATGTTAAGCCTATGTAACTATTCCAGAGTGCTTGTTGTGTTAAAATGATTACATTTACGCCTCAGTTCGCGTATAACTTTCCAGATAGCGATTTAAAGCTCGAAACTGAACAAGAATTGATATGTGCAAATGGTACACATATTTATACAAATCCCAAGTATGAAACACAATATTTCATTAGTTTTGTATTCTTATGATATTCGTGGAGGCATAGGTGTTATAGTCTCCCCTACTTTAGGAAATTTCGTCCCGAAATTTATTCGAAGGAGTCTGTCAGAATAAGTGTGTTAAGCAATTGTCTTGCGTGGAATTTAGAGTAACCCATCAAAGATCTCCACGTAAGGCATAACTTTATCGTTCCCTAGAGGGTGCTTCCTTAGATAAAGTAGGAAGTGGGAATGAGTAATTTGATTAATGATAAAGATCAAACTAACCAGTAGCTCTGTGGGTATCCCTTAAGAATCTAACTATTAAGACAGAAAGATCATGTAAGGATTTGTATTTCATATCTCCAGTGGATATTCTTCAGAAACGAGAATGAATGAATGATTCATTTTCTCCAATGGATTCTTCGTCAGATATGGAGATTAAAGATGAATAGGTTATTCATTTCTAATGGGTATTTCTTTAAAAGCGGAAATGAATGGATAATTCACTTTCTCCAACGAATGCTTTTATCAGAAACGGAAATGAAGGAACGTATAAGTTGTTCATTTCTCAATGGTTATTTCTTCCGAAGCGAAAATGAATGGATGATTCATTTTCCTCGGTGGACGTTTCGTCGGAAGAAGAGATGAAGGATTTTCGCAAAGAATATTCATTTCCCCGATGGATATTTCTTCAGAAGTGAAAATGAACGGATAGTTCATTTTCCTCAGTGGGTACTTCGTCAGAAGTGGAAATGAAAGAATCGATACAGGATTATTCATTCCCCAATGGATTTTTCTTTAGAGTGAAAATGAATGGATAATTCATTTTCCTCAGTGGATACTTCATCAGAAGTGGAATGGATTTATTTATTTTCCTCAGTGGATATTTCTTCAGAAGTGAAAATGAATGGATGATTCATTTTCCTCAGTGGGTACTTCATTAGAAATGAAAATGATAAACTTGATGCAGGATTATTCATTTCCTCTATTGGTATTTCTTTAGAAGTGAAAATGAATGATCAGTTCATCTTCCTCAGTGGGTACTTCATCGGAAATGGAATGCATTTATTCATTTTCCTCAGTGGGTATTTCTTCAAAAGTGAAAATGAATGGGTGGTTTATCTTCCTCAGTGGGTACTTTATCAGAAATGAAAATGAATTTGTTCATTTTCCTCGGTGGATATTTTTCAGAAGCGAAAATGAATGGATAATTCATTTTCCTCAGCGGGTACTTCATAAGAAATGAAAATGAACACGATTCATGAATAGATTATTCATTTCCCTCAGCGGGTATTTCTTTCAGAAGTGAAAAATGAATAGCTAGTTCATTTTTCCTCAGCGGGTACTTCATCAGAAACGGAAATGAATAGAGTTAACTTTTGTTTCTTGTTTATGTTGATTCATGACAAAACTTGTTGTGGTTTCTATGCACTAAATTCCATAATTATGTATGCATCCATAATTACGTAATTCCTTGCACAGTCCGCACAGTTTGTTTTATAATGTGTAGGGGATAGAATTTGTTGAACAATCTTGAGATAACTTTGATTCGGTCAACACATAAAAAAATAAGCACATAATTGTTCACTTAGTTATTAATTCGTTATCCGTTTGTTATTAATTGTTATTAACTTGTTGACGATTTGTATATGGGTATTCAAGGTATACCAGGAATCTAGTCAATGGACTTCAACTAGTACTTCAAACATCTTCAAGAATTTTACCTTAAAAAGATAGGACAATCTTATAAGGATTCGATTTCGTTCACAAAGAATCGTAACATTCGAATTAGCACACAAAGAACCCAATTAAGGACTTTGATTGATGCGCTTTAACATCCACAAGGGTCTAACTATGAAGATAGGAAGATCCTATATAGATTTGGAATTCGTATAGTGGGAGGTGTTTAGGAACCTTGTACTAGATAAGCTAAGACAACATATGAAGCAATTGGATCCTTGGAATCATTGTGCTTAAGCATGCTTAGTCAGCATACAAAGCCAGGTGTTCTTGATAATCGTGTACCACGTATGTTAAGGCAACATACGGGTAGATTGTTTTTGAAAGCTATGCTTGGAATCGTAAAAAATAAATATGTTTTTGAAAACCTTTTGTAGTGTTTTTGAAATCATGTACTAAGTATATTAGGTAAACATTTTTATGAAATGCTTTAAAACTATGTGAGATGATTTTGAAAACATGTATGAGGTTTTCGAAAACATGCATAATCTTTTGAAATCGTATGTTGTGTAAAATATCATGAAGTCGGGAAGATATGATATGTAAGACCAATCAAAGGCTTACAGAAGTACTCTTGGGTATCCTATTAAGGATTCAAAGTGGTACTTTGGGTATTAGTCCAGAGTTGTAACTCGCACCTTGTACTTTGTTTCTTAAAAGAAACGAGTACTTGGGATTTTCGTAGGGATCACGAGCAATTAAAAAAAATGAAAGAACCATGAGAGTAGTTTGTTTGGCAAGGAACACGGTCCCTTGGTGTCGGTGTTGTAGGGGATATGTCGTTCATACATGTAACCACATTCGTACTTCGTAATGTAAATAATTGCTTATTTATAAACCAAAATAACTTGTTTCATAGACTTGGATAACAAAAGAAAATAATACATAAAGTTCGATTGTTTCTAAACAGCATCGTCTTTCAGTCAGTCGAATACTCATCCACGTGCTGGATTTGCATTAACTAACTTTGGGCAATTGTTCCTGAAATGGCCCATCTCGCCACAGTTGTAGCAAGAACCTGGTGGAAAACGAGCTTGTGCTGGGTTGTTGTCGACTTGATTTTGTGCAGCTGCCGCTCGGCAAACCCTAGCTGTATGACCGGTAAGTCCACAATTTAGGCATTTGCGGCATTGCACATTAGCATGATGATGAAGGTTACACTGGTCGCACAAAGGTGCAGTTCTGTTGTATGGCTTCTTAGCAGGGGGTTGAGCTGGTTGGTTAGGGAAAGCCTGATTGTTTTGAGCAACCACGGCAAAGTTCTGAGAAGCCTTACGCTTCTTTGACTTCTTGGAGGATTATGTCTGCTTATCCTTTGGTTTCGTTTCGTCGGTTGGTTTCTTGTCGCCTTTTCGGAAAAGTTTACCCTTCCTGATCTGTGATTTAGTCAGGGTAGCGGATAGCTCAATGGCCTGTCTAACTGTAGTAGGGTTGCTACCAGTAACAATGTCTTGTACTGAGTCAGGTAGGCCATCAATATACTTTTTGATTGCCTTATCTAAAGGCATAACCATGGTTGGGCATAACAGACTTAGCTCCTCATATCGGTTCTTGTAGGCTCGATGCTCACCACTATCTTGCTTAAGGTCATCGAATTCCCATTCCAATGCCCTAATTTCATGACGAGGACAGAATTCCTTCACCATTAGAGCTCTAAGCTCTTCCCAAGTTTGAGCTAGTGCCACATCGGCACCCATATCTCTCATCACACCATTCCACCACGTTAAAGCTCGTTTCTCAAAGACACTAGATGCGAATTCAACCTTTCGCTCATTTGGACACTGAACATGTCTGAATGTGCTTTCTAGACTCTCGAACCATTGTAGGAGCGAAGTTGCTCCTTGAGACCCAGAAAATTTCGATGGCTTAGCTGAATTGAATGTTTTGAAGTTACAGTGAGCATTGTTATTGTTATTCGCCTGGTTTATCTGGGTAATGAGGTTCGAAAGCACAGCAGCCATCTGCTGAACGATTGTGGCTGCGAGGGCAGCATCCTGTTCTGGATCACGTCTAGGTGGCATATTCTAGAAAGAACAAGGAATCCTGAGAAACGAGTGAGATTGACATTTGAATGGACAAAAGAGGTATCGAAGATATTAATGAAACATAAGGAAGATGATCATTCATTCGTTACTTCGAAAAAACAAAGACGCATAGACGCTGAACAAAGTAAATAGGTCTTTATAATGTATCGCGAAGATATGCTTTAGCCTATAAGTGGACACTCACCCCAAGAGTTCCCAGGTAAGAGTGACTGGTCCGATTATGTGGATTTGTACGAACACTCTAGCCTTAGACAGAAAACTAGGGATACAGGCACCCACCCTTCCAGATTGCACGTGTTCACATTAATAAGAACCAAACTTTGACGAGAGTTTGAAAACTTTGAAGGTTCAAAACCTTATAATAAATCATCTAAGAAGAGATGATTAGTTTTCAAGTCGGATTCGTAATTCGCGTTCTTGTTGTGGTTGTCGCCTAAAGATAGGCAACGGTATTGTTTTAAGATCTAAACACAAGAATCTTGTGTTAGGGTCCTAGGAAGGTTATAGTCTAGGTCAAAGCATTACTAATAACCTAATTCCCTATAACCATGAGCTCTGATACCAACTTTTCTGTCATACCCCGACCGCGTTAAAACATCAAACCGCGGCGGAAACGTCGAGGAGTGTCGTAACAGAATCATTGTTTCACAACACATGGATTTGAAGTTTTGTTTTACTGAATTAAGTTTATTACATTGTATTGCAATCAGAAACAAAAGATGAACAATTGTCTTTCATTGTTATTAAGTCACTAAGGCCTCGTCCATCCCTATGTGAGCATGCATCATAATCATCATCAAACATCATCAACTATGGTACCTGAAACATATGTGAAAATACGTCAGCATAAAAATGCCGGTGAGTACATAGGTTTTGTGAGAGTATCGAATTCATGGTTTGTTTATATGTTGCAATACCTCGTTTGACTACAAGAGTCGTTACTTGAAAACCTTGTATTGAAAAGAGTTTGGTATTGCAATATGAATAACCAGCTCGAAATGAGTTGGTTATAGTTTATGAAATCTCGTTGCCATGAATCTTAACCCAAAACATTTGTTTAAGTAAACCAAATTGTAAATCGTTGTTGAAAGTAAACAATGTATGGTTTATATCTTTAAGTAAACCTTGTAGTGTAATTTCGTTAAGAAAACATTTGTCCAAGTGATCTAGATAACGCAACGACATGTAATGTGTTAAAAGCACTTATATATAGGAAGTACCAGCGGCGTATCCACCATGCTTTTATCACATTACACCCGCGCCGTTATCCAATCACTTACCATAGCCCAATTGTTCAATAGTTCAATTAGTTCCAATCATTCAAATAGTTAACATAGATCAAATAGTTCACATAGATCAAATAGTTCCAGTGGTTCAAATAATTCATACAGTTCACATAGTTCCAGTGGTTCAAGTAATTCACATAGATCAATAGTTCCAATTGTTCAACAGTTCATATAAATTAAATCGTTGTGTTTAATATAAACCATAACACTCGTTTTAGGAAACTCAAAATCGTTTAGCACATATGAATCACCCAAAACATTTGAAAATGGTAAAAGAGGGGAACTATGTACTCACATCGAAGTGCGAAGTATCCTTGATGTAATGAACTAGCAACGCTCGAGTAAACAAAGGAATTCAAGTAGCACCTAGTATTCGGATCGCTAGTTAATAAATCGACACCTAAATCGAAAGATCAGGTAGAATGAGGTCTCGTAAACCAAATGAGTAATGGAACTCAAGTGATATGGTTTAACAAAGCCTACATTCTAAATCGGAACCTATCCTAAGTGCGTACGACCCGTTACGACCCATTAAGGTAGCTTATGCTGCTTTAACGCGTCGTTAGCGCGAATGCGCATTCGAGACGCCTAACTAGTCCTATTTACAAGTATTATATGCCCTAACATGTTTAAATATGTTGCATAATCAGTTTAAGTGACAAAAGTTAAGTTACATATGCTTAAATACCAATTATGCATGAAAAGGGCATTTTGGTCATTTTCCTAAGGCATATAAACTATCTATCATACAACTAATTAAACTAAGTGACCATAAGGTATAACCTCGGAAGGTTATTCCCTATACAACTATGGTCACAAAATATGCTTGGTCGGATCCTAACGATCGACCAATGGGGTCGGGTTCGAAAGTCTAAGCGGTGGTTTAGACCGCTTGACTTACGACCCTAAACAAGCACTAGACTAAAAGTGACGAGTTAAACATGTTAAAACATGTTTAACTAAGTTAGAAAACAGGTTTGATATCAAAACAAAGTGTTTTGATACCCAAAAATAGCTTCGTTGCAAAATACGCATAAGCACGTATTTTGACCGAAAGTTTAACTCGTCACTTCGACTAATCGACGTGGTAATCAGTAGGTATAGTCATAAGGGACTATAACCATCGTGATTACGCTCACGTTGCAAAGTTCAAACGAACTTTGTGTTGACCAACTCGTGGTCAAAGAAAAAGTCAAACAATGTTTGACTTTCATGCTTGAAAAGCAATAACAAGCATGAAGGAAGCTTACAAAGGGACCAAGCAAGGAAGATTTGATTCAAAACAGTCAGGTTTGAAGCATATACTTCAACTTAGAGCATAATTGAATCAAATGTGTGAAGAATGAGTGAAGATTAAGTGGGTATTTATAGTAAGTCATGAGTTAACAAGATCTTGACATGTGTTTTTGCAAGGATCAAGGCTCATATCTCACCATACACGTGTGCCCATAGATTACAATACAAGGGGAACATCAAAACAATCAAATGGTATCACAAATTAGGGATCAAAACCATTGAAATCAGCTGAATTGACCAGATTCAAAGTTTCTGAGCTGGCAGTCTGTCGCGGTCCGCGAAGCCTGACTCTCCAGTCTTCCCGCCCCTCCAGGACTAGTTTCACAGAATGTCACTTTTGGTCCCTGCAAGTCCAAATCTTGGTTTTTAATGCATTTTTGACACGTTTAAGCCCCGTTAACCCCATTTCAAGGCTCTATAAAGAAGTTAAAGTAAAGCGAACATGAAAAATGCTTGAAAACATCTCAGATTTCGGTTCGTTTGGTCGTACGGTTTTGTTGTTCGGTTAATTACGACGAAAACTTGAACGGACGTAAAAACGATCCAAATTACGCGATGAATGGTATTTTTGCATTCCTATCACTAAAATAAAATATTTTAATGATTACAAAATTTTTGGATGTCCGGATATGTTCAGAACGTAAGATATGCGCAAAAATGCAAACTTATGCATTTTTTACGCTTTTAGTCCCTATTGATCAAATAAGCATATTTTTGCATAACGAACCCCTCAAAGCCTATTTCTAAGATATGTAAAAGATATTTAGGGTATGTTTAGATTATGATAAAGTTCCGGAATGTTCGTTACTATACAAATCGACATAGTTTCGCAGTTTGTCGCAATTAGTCCCTGCGATCGAATAAACTTGTTTTCGACACACCAAACCCTCCAAAACTTATTTCTAAGTTTTGTAAAGGTTATTTAAGGTATGTTAAGCCTATGTCACTATTACAAAGTTTTTGTTGCGTTAAATTGATTACATTTACACATCAGTTCGCGTATAACTTTCCAGAAAGCGATTTAAAGCTCGAAACTGAACAAGAATTGATATGTGCAAATGATACACATATTTATACAAATCCCAAGTATGAAACACAATATTTCATTGGTTTTGTATTCTTATGATGGTCGTGGAGGCATAGGTGTCACACAAAATATCAATAAAAACATATCACGCTTTACACACACCAATAAACTCCCATAAAATTGTGCTCTAATTTAAAAGAACTCGATAAACTCGCCTTTTTTATCCTTAGTGATCACTTCTTAAATTCTGAAGATGGTGATGTATTGTTATTATGACCATACCATTTTGAACATATTTTCGCGTCCTCGTAATGAAACCTCTTGGCGACGTATGTGATGTTCCAAATACACACGTTTTAGCTCAACCCTTCAAACTTGGTTGTATACATGTTCAACTAATTACACACTCAATTACCT
Source organism: Helianthus tuberosus (assembly GCA_030545235.1). Lineage (NCBI taxonomy): Eukaryota > Viridiplantae > Streptophyta > Magnoliopsida > Asterales > Asteraceae > Helianthus > Helianthus tuberosus. The sequence goes on from CM060381.1 coordinate 140,624,951, forward strand.
ACATGGATCTTAGTGAATCTATTCTTATCCGCATACAGGCAAGCGCGACCACTGTGGGGAACGCTCTGATTAAACCAAAACGCTACAGACTTAACCAACTACCACTTTTATAGATAATTCTTCTTACACCAACATCTTCAAAGTAATGCTTCCATCGACAGGTAGCCTCACTTCATTTCTATTTATATCACTTGCATACGATCAACTACATCCTCATCAATGGATTAATTTTTACTAGTGATTCTAAAAAAAGCATATATTACATTAATTGGAACACTTTGATGTCAACCACGTTTGGGTGTGTTCTTAACACCTTATCCCGTTGTTCTAGGATGAATATCATAGTTCTTGTCTAACCCAGTTATATGCTAATCCTCGCTTGGCTAAATCACTCTCTACGAACGTTACTCGAGGAGAAATGAGCCATACTTAAGTTCATCAAGTGCAGGAGCATAAAATAAAATTTCCACTTCCGTGAGGTATGCCGAGGTCAACACCATTTCCGTGTGAAAGCACAATACTTATGTATAGCTTCATCGATCTCTTTGTTCGGTGCTTATTCCTCTTTGACTGAAAGTTGGTCATTTACTACAACCAACTATGACCAAAATATCGTGATTGATATCAACCAATAATCTCTCTTCCCTTTGTATGAACACGTCAAAACGCTTCCATTCTAAAACAAAAGTTCATAATTCCTTACTTGAGTATTCATCCAGTCTACTAATAAACTTACCTGAATCACTTGTTCCAAGCAACTATTATTTCTGTCTCGAATCCTTATGTATGATGGTATCATCACTGTTCTTCGGTAGTGGTGCTTGCACCATTTCTGATCTCTGGTAGCACCATCACATAAAAATGAATATCTCTAACACTCACTTTAATTACTTTCACGTCAGTTACTTTGAGTAAATTCTCAGTGGTGCACCCAACCACGTGATCCTAGGATTTGAGTAATTTAGCCTTTAACAAATTACCTTAACACAATTCTAGTTTGGTTTATTTCGTTGACCCTTCATTTATGACGTATGACATTCGTGTCCATTCAGGCAACCTCAAAATATACATTAGATACACATTGTCCATGATGTGTTGGCTACTTAATATTCAAATCACTCAATCATAACTAAATACTACCTTTTACAAGTCACTCAAATTCAAATATGTAGAGCTCACCTAAACTATATTTTGTGCAACACCCCCCCCCCCCATCCGCCATACATGTTAAATACATCAGCCAATGTCATACTGATGTATGACACACTAGTGTTCCAACTCTAGTGAACATCGCCCATGCATAACATAACTTGTTACAACATTTTTTTATTTTTTGAGCTCCCATTAACTCAACTTATATTTCTACTTAAGACCAAGTACAAATTAACATGTATTAGTGTTTTTCCCTTGTTAGCCTAACTTAATCTCCATTTGAAATCCATATGCATGAATTTAACTCGATGTATCACATTCTCTTCGAGCCATAGTAGCTTCGTCTACTAAATTGTTAAAATTAATGTCACTTCAACGACGATAGCTATATCTGATTACCAAGTAAGTTATAAACTCCATCTTACTCATGAAAAGGACACCGAACCACTAGAACTCAATACCATGGTACCATCTTGAAATTACGTCATTTCTTTACTTTCGTGTATACTTACATTGTAAGCGACTCCCTATAACTCTTGATAGTCGCACTTATGTGCACCTACTCTTGCTGAAATCGATTTCTTGCTTCGACAATTAACTTTTCTATACCTCTATATATAATCCTCTGTAACTTGTTTGGATGAACAACTGAATCTCATTTGTCATCAACTGTCATCTCAATCATGTAGTCTGATTTTATCCCATCTTGTTATATCGTCATATGTCTTTACGCTCTCTTTAGCAATGAACTTTCAGCCATGGTCCTAAAAGTATCATAATCTAAATTTTCGGGACGAAAATTCTTTCAACAAGGGGATGATGTGACACCCGACATTTTCATATTAACACTGTTATAAAAAAACTTCGTTATCTTAAACATTCATCCAAGCATTTTACTTGATTAGAGTTAATTAAGTGTGTCTGTTATCTTGCACAAACACTTACGTAATGATAATTCGGGGAATTTCGGAAGTACACACGAGTCTGTCCCCGAACCTAGGTGAACAACCTGAATAATCTTTCAATACTAATAAATGAAAATCTTTTTTGGACACGTGTCACTTCCTTGTGCTTTCTCACTTTATTTTCCTGTTTATCTCATATTAAATAATAATAATAATTTTAAACAAAAATGTTAAATAAGAATAAATATATAGATAAGGATAAACATTTGTTTTAATTATAATCATATTAAATAATAATAATAATTTTAAACAAAAATTTAGATAAGAATATAATCGTTTATTTTTTTTGTGATCATATTAAATAATAATAATAATAATAATAATAATTTTAAACAAAAAATTAGTTAAGAATACATATTTAACAAAGTAAAATGTTCTAATAAGTAAATAATACATTAAAGTTTATTTTTAAAAGAGTTAATTACATAGTTAGTTCATGTGGTTTACACAAACTAACAATCTAAGGTACTAACAAAGTAAATTACATAGTTAATTACAAAGTAAATTACATAGTTAGTTCCAATGGTTTACACAAACTAACAATCTAAGGTACAAATAGTTAATCAGGGAATTAACGTTAATACCCCATCCCCCACATGTTAAAAAATGGAAAGTTAGTACCCTAAGAAGTGATTTTAAACTATTAGTACATTTAGTTTGTGTAAACCATATGGGCTAACTATGTAATTAACTCTTTTTAAAAGATAAATCTTGATGACTATATGTGTTAACATATGACATTATATGTTATTAAACACGTGCAATATATGAGTTTTTTTTAATATATATATTTTTATTATTTATTAAATTACATTTATGCAAAAGAAAAAAGAAAAATATTATAATAAGTAAATAATACATCAATGTTCATTTCTAAAAGATAAATCTTGATAACTGTTTGTATTAACATATGACATTATATTTTATTCAACATGTGCAATATATGAATTTTTTTAAGATATATATTTTTGTTATTTATTATATAAAATCATATTTATACAACCCGCGTAATACACGGGGTTTTAACCTAGTACTAAATAAATATAAATTAGGTGAATTTTTATGTTATGTGAGTTATATGGTTATTTTGTAAACTTACATGAAACCACGTACATTTAAGCGTAACAACGTGTTATTGACGAACCCATAACTTGAGTGAGTAGTATATCTTAGCCTAAATTTCGAGGATAAATTTCGAGGATGAAATTTCTGTAACATAGGGAGGAAGTGATAAGCCGTAATTCTGACTGAGATAAGTTATAAAGAAACACGTTTCTTAAATTTATTTTATTATGGTTTTATATAATAATAACTGCTTGAGAGTGAAATATGTTATTTAACCGACAATTCTTGTCAAACGTATTTAACTTAGCATATATATATATAGTGTGGGGTTTCATTGGGGAACACTAAAAAAGTAGGGAACAGTGGGAACCGACTCAAACGAACTCCGATTGGACTCATTCCAGAGGCGTTGGAACCGGCTCGTCGAACTCTAACTAGGATCTCTTAACCCTAAACCCTAAATCATGACCCCTAAACCCTAAATATATTAGGGTTTGGCTTTTAGGGTTTAGCTTTAGGGTTTAGCATTAGGGTTTAGCTTTAAGGTTTAGGGTTTAGCTTTAGGGTTTAACTTTAGGGCTTAGTGTTTAGCTTTAGGGTTTAACTTTAGGTTTAGCCTTTAGGGTTTAGCTTTTAGAGTTTATAGTTTAGGTTTTACGGTTTAGCTTAGGTTTTAGCCTTATTTTTTAGCTTTAGTGATTAGGGTTTAGCTTAGGTTTTAGCTTTATTTTTTAGCTTTAGGGTTTACAGTTTAGGAGTTAGGATTTAGGGTTTATGGTTAAAAGATCCTAGTTAGGGTTCGACGAGCCGGTTCCAACGCTGTTGGAATGAGTCCAATCGGAGTTCGTTTGAGTCGGTTCCCCGCTGTTCCCCACTTTTTTAGTGTTCCCCAATGAACCTTCCCCTATATATATAAATATATATATATATATATATATAGGGGAAGGATCCACTAAAAAGTGGATTTTGCCTAAGTAGCCTAAGAAAGAATCTTAACCATTCATTTTTCAAATCAATAGTTAAGATGAAAGGGTAGGAGAAAGGAGGAGTGCAAGGGTATATTGGGAAAATCCTATTTATGGACTTTCTCTCTCCACATGCAAGTCACATGCATATTCCACCATCATTTTTTAAACGTTTATAACTTTTTTATACGACATTATTTTTTCATAAAAATTTCACCGTAAAATCGAGCATCTTTTTATCTTTAATTTGAGTACCATATTGCTATATAAAATATGAAGACTAAAAAAACCCACTTAAATGTGTTGTATTTCTATGTTATATAACATTTTTTGTGCTGAATTTTTTTACTATATTTTTGTGCTAAATTTTTTGTGCTGAATTTTTTTATCTTAAATTTTTTTTCCTCAATTTTTTTGTGCTAGATTTTTTTGTACTACAATTTTTGCTAAATTTTTTCGTGCTACATTTTTTTGTACTACATTTTTTTGTGCTATATTTTTTGTACTAGATTTTTTGTACTATATTTTTTTGTACTACATTTTTTGTGCTATATCTTTATACTAGATTTTTTGTGCTATATTTTTTTTGTACTAGTTTTTTTGTGCTAGATTTTTTTGTACTAGATTTTTTTTTGTATTTTTTTTAAAATAAAAGAGGTGCCACATGTCATTTTCACTCCTATTTATAAGGACTAAAATGCCCTTGATTCCTAATTATTAGGAGTGCCACATGTCATCATCACAATTCTTCTTAGACTACTTAGGCAAAATCCACTTTTAGTGGATCCTTCCCCTATATATATATATATATATATATATATATATAGGGAGGAGATCATGCGAGAACCACTCTTATTGCGAGAACCGCGAGAACCAATATGAACACAACCTAAAATAGCTAAAAAACCTAAAAAAATCCTAACCCCCACCCCCCCCCCCCCATAAAAAACCTAAACCCCCCACCCCAAGCTACCCCCCCCCCCCCCAAAACCTAAACCCCCCTCCCCCACCCCCCAAAAACCTAACCCCCCCCCACCCCCCCCCCCCCACCCCCAAGCTAAAATGCTAAAAACTAAACCCCCAAAAAACCTAAAAAAATCTAAAATTTTTTTTTTTAATATTTTTTGTGCTCAAATCGCTACTTTTAGTGGCAAAAAAAAATTTTAATTTTTTTTAATTTTTTGCTTCGAAAAGTAGCGATTTTTATATAAAAAATATTAAAAAAAAATTTGTGTGATTTTTAGCTATTTTTAGGCATTTTTGGTTGTGTTCACATTGGTTCTCGCGGTTCTCGCGGTTCTCGCAATAAGAGGTGGTTCTCGCATGATCTTCTCCCTATATATATATATATATAGGGGGAGGTTCATTTGAGAAGAAAATTAAATTGAGAAGAAAAAGAACAAATGGTACAATTGTAAAATATTAAATAGTTTTTCTCTCATCTCATTTATTATTATTTTTTACTAATTAATTAGTCATAAAGACTATCATCCTACACACTAAAATTTTTGCCTAGACACATCAAAATTTATCCTACACGTTTTTGAAATTTATCCTACACATACTAAAATTTATCCTACACAACTCGTAATTCATCCTACACACCTCATACTTTATCCTACACTTTAAAATAATTTTTTTCTTCTTTGAAAAAATATATTTTTTTTTTAAAATAAGTTATAATTTTAATTTAGTTAGCTATTAAAAAGGAAGACTAACAATTAATTATCTATCTAGTTTTACCAATATACCCTTACACCTATATTAAAGACAAAAATTAAATGAAGTAAAAAGAATCATTCTTATTGGTTGAAGATTGTTCTTTTTTATTCTTACAAAAAATTTCTTCTCATTTGAACCCTTCACTATATATATAAATATATATATATATATACATATATATATATATATATGTTCATCAAATACATAAAATACATTCCAAATGTTCGTTTTGATTGTAAACTAATAAAGATAAGTTAACCGGGTTCGTACACGCTATCTAAGCCCAACCCACTGGCCCAAACCCTAACTTTATAACCATCTCTTTCTTCTTCTCTACTCATCTCTTCAAACCCTAGCCCCCAACCTTATTCTCTCAAAGAGACACACACACACGCTGGGATCTCTCTTTCTCTCTCGCGATCTCTCTCTCTCTCGGTAAACCCTAGCTCTCCCTCGTATATGTGTTGTTCTTTGCGATGTAGATAATATGTGTAACATGGTTATTGTTTTGTATGAAATCATATGTATGTGTATATAATCGGATATGCATATGTATAGAGATATGGTTGTATGTTTGTTGTGAAAATTGAGCATGTATGGTTGTTATGTGTATAAAACTGAAAATATGTATGCATGTATAGAGATTAGGGTTTGTATAGACAGCATGATTATGACAGGATATGTGTTAAATCTGACCCATAAGGGCTTATGCATGCTAGAATGGCTGAAATTATGTTAATGATGACTTTGTACATGTTTTTGTTAAGTGCCTTAGGTTAACAGATTCTGATCAGGATTTTTGTTTCAACTTGTGAAGGCCATATTTCAGACAAAACATAATGAAACTGCGTGGTTTCTGAGCCTAAAGTCAAGTTCAAAGAATTTACATTCAAACTCAATTGGATTCACACTTTTACAATGGGTTTTGGTCATTCAAAAGTTTAAAATGAAACCAAAGGTCAAAGCTGAGTTTCTGATCAGAAAATGGGGTTCATGACGAGGGCTATAACTTAGCCAATATTTAGAGTCAGTGCTTAAAATTTATACAGTAGGTAACCATAGGAGTTTCTGAGACACACCAACTAGAATTTTTTCAATCGGATCAACATGATTTTTAGTGAATTTTGTATAAACATTCAGGACTCAAGAAAATTACACAAACCCATATGCCATATGGACCAATTATCATGCCTTATAAAATATCATATTTTTTCAGTGTTGTTTAGTATTGTAAATAAAATTTACAAACCGGCTCAAAAACTGATGTTGAGCTGAAACTTCTGAAACTATGTGTTAACATTAAGGAGTGTATCTGTTGGGTTATGCAAGGTGTCATTGGAATGTGAAACCAAAATAAATGTCATTAAACATGTTATATGATATGTATGTGTTTCGTATATATGTGTAAGTAGGCATGAGTAATCTATAAATGTGTGTGCATGAACATGGATTGATAATGATGTGTTAACAGGAAATGAACACGTGCACATAACCATTGGTATATATGAATGAATATACGTGACTTTGTCTTTGATTACTGATTTGGATGATTTGCATGGTGTTATATCTGTGAAACATGAGAATTGATAATATGTGTACATGTGTGTGTTATGAATGCCTACATGAAAACACTATGATTTCCTAGTAACTTAACTAACAATAAAATGGAAAACATATCATGAAGTGATTGACCCATAACTACCCGTAGTAGCTTAATTGTTTGCTGAGCAATCTAAGGTGGGTTTATGGCCCCAATACTCTTTTAAATTTGTTCTTAACTCGGGGTAGAAAGCATGCAAATACTATTACGGTATAGTAATGCCACATTATTAAAGTAAGATATGTCTTAAAATTTATAGTTTTGGTATATCAGTTATGGTCACGAAAATGCAACATATCACAAGTTAAGTCCTTACATTTCTAACTGTTAGTATTGGATAGTGAGGGAATCTTTAGTAGTACTACTGGGTTTGACAAGCCCCACCTAGGTTAGTTGCGCTAACCTGACCGGTAAAGGTTGAACGGGTGTAAAATTAGCCTAACACTCCACCATTGTCAGTGATAGACATGGTAACAGGGCAAACAAGGCATAACACAGTTAGCCTCGGTTGCGAAAACCTAGTGAAATGACGCTTGGGATAGCTACCTATATATATAACAATGTTGCAAATGTATGGAACTCATAAACTCTTTACTATATGATAAAAACCTGTGAACTCACCAGCTTTTATGTTGACACTTGTTCTCGCATGTCTTTCTCATGTCGCTAAGGTATCACACATCAGGACTAGGATACATCATCAAGCCATATTGTTTCCATCAAACATTTAGACTCAGCTTTAGTTACATTAGCTATTTGATTTTTATAATTATTTACGCTTCTGCAACTCAATTGTGTAAACAATATTTTCTAATGAATGAACAAACATGAAAATTTTCAAAACTCATATAGTGGTCATTCAATATGACGAATGAATGTGATCTTGGTTTGTCACATGCCTCGCGGTAGAACTCCACATGTGGAATTTTAGGGTGTGACATCTACAAGATGAAGAATGAGGCATGTATATGATGATTTTGAGATCAAAGCCGATAAAGTATAAAAATTGACACTTAACACATTTATGGAAAAACTTGAAGCACATAAGATAGAACTACACTATAAGGCAAAGATGAAAGCTATGGTGATTCCTCAAGACATCAGATTGTACTACAAAGATTCATCACCTAATTCAATTGTAGCGAGTCAGAAAATTCAAACCGCTTTTAGTGCTGAATCTTCTAGAGGAAATGCTTTTCTGAGCAACAAATCGGGATACATTCAAAGTCTCCAATCTGTTTATAGTAGCGTTAGCTTAAATGTTACTCCACAATACACTCCACAATATTCTCAGACATCAAATCAAACACCTCAACAGCAGTATCAGTCACAACAGAACAATCAGAATTCAAACCAGTCTACCGAAAGTCTTCAATGCAATATCGCGGTGAATCTAACGAATCTTCAAGTCCTAAGTGTTTCAAATGCTAAACAACATACTTCATTACCCGTATCAATTATAAAATCATATGAAGGATTAACGCGGGTCGGATTGGCAACTATAATCTTACCAAAGAAGATTACGACAATATTTATTCAGAAGAGATGGAATTGATTGATATCAGATGGTGCAGGGCTGTGATTTGAAGAGCACAGAGATTCATGAAAATTACCAAGAGAAATTGTTTGGAAGGAACATAATCGAATATTGGGTTTGATAAATCAAAAGTGATGTGTTTCAGATGTAAAGAGATTGGTCATTTTAAAAGAGCTAATGGTAATGTTAATCCTTTTGGGAGAGACTATTATCGAAGGGCTATTCAATACCGTGACCAACAGAACATTCCTGGATCAGCTAATTTCTAAAATGCACCAATCAAGGGAAGATTTTCATCAAATTCTACAGAGAAAGCTTTGGTTGTTGTTCAAAATGATGAGGGTTTTAACTGGAATTCGCTGTCGGTGCATAATAAGTGTGTTTGTCACTGTGCGAAGAAGCTAGATAGAACGTGTATTGAATATTGTGACAACTGGCACAAAACCGGTAATTTCCGTACAGTTTAATTATTATTTAATATCTGCAATTATGTGCTTAAATGTCAACATCGTCTGATTACATGCTATACATATGAAATCATGCACGTTTTATACTTCAAATATTGCTTTATGCATTTCTTTAAGCGTTGCGTCAGAAAGACTAGTAAGCTCACCGGTAAGACACACTGTGTCAGCAGTTTTGTAGAAAACAATCAGGCAATAGAATTAGGGACTAGGAGTAGGTCCAACATCTAAAATACATTAAAACCCAAGTGTGGATACAAGGGTTAACATATAAACTTTTCCGAACCTAAACTATGCACTAAAAAGCACCCGAAACTTATCTAAAATGTTGAAATCAGCATAATTCAGCAACAATTCAGCTATAATCAGCTTTTAAGCACAATAATATCATGTAGAATTTATGTTTCATTGTCCAAAATAACTTACAAAGTGATAGGAATTAAAACTGCCATAAAAACTGCTTCATACTTAGTGAAACTGCGCAATTCAGCATTTTAACGAACCGTAACGAACCAAACAACCAGACAAAAACTGGGACATCAAAATTTGACTAGAAGTAATTTTTTATGATATTAAACTAGTATTGATGTTAGAACACCTTAAAAATCATAAAAACACCTAAACACACTTAAACATACTTAAACCCCCTCGTTTGCACATTAAACCTTCAACTTCTCAAAAATTACACTTTACCCCCCCCCCCTTCTCCTTGGACGGTTGGGACAAGGGTCCCACCTATGGATTTTACATGATTTCATTAGATTTTATTTGATCTTATGCTAAAGAAGATTCTAGCAAATATACCCTAAAGGAGATATGGAAGATCTTATAAATTCTAAACTAATCACACTCTCATTCACACCATCTTCTTCCCCCTTTCTTCCTCCCTACTCTCGGCTCAAACACACCCACTTAACATCACCCTTTTCACTTAATTTCCTCACAATCCAAGCTTGCTAGAAGGTGTATGGAGACCATTTAGGAAGGTGTATGGTGCTAGAACTTGAAGGACCACCTTGTGGAGCTTTTAACCTCTTGATTTCTTCCTTGTTCATCACCTTCATTTTTGTGCCACTTCCCTAGCCATTAGAGCTAGTAGTAAGCTTCTTGATCACTAATTTAAGTCATGTTTATGTTATGTACAAGTTTCACCATCTAAACAACTTAACTTCTAATGTTAAAAATGAAAAGATCTAACATATTCATGAAGAAAATAAGTGATTACATGAAATTTTAGTGTATGTATTGATGTTGTTGATGTTATATATTGTGTTTATGTTTAGATCTAGTATGTTAAAGCTTAGATCTGCCAAGTTTAAGCATGGATCTTGAAGGATCCATGGTTAAACTTGAAGATGAACATATGAAGCATGATATGAACTTGAAGTAAGAATTTCTATGCATAATCTTGTAACTTGAAGTAATAAAGTGTGTGTAGAACTAATTTTTTAAACTAAAACTCATGGAAAGTTTGTTAAAAGTTTAACATAAAGCTTGTTTTGAAAGATCTAAAGTTATTAAGCATGGATCTTGAAAGATCCATGGTGAAACATGATGTTAAACATAATAATCTTTCTAATAAACATAAAAGTGGTTTTTAGAACATGATTTACAAACTTTAAAACCATTAAACTCATAAATAAGTTGGTTAATAAAATAAAGTCTTACAAAAGTTTGTTTAAAAACCACAAGAACACTTATTTTTGGAAAGATCATAATATGTTAAGTGTAGATCTAAAAGACTACACGTTTTTAACAAGAATCAAGTTCACCATGATGTTTCATATGAAGAAATTAGTATACGTTGGTGATGATTGTTGTTGAAAATTGTTTTGATGATTGAAAAGAAAATAAACACATGTTTTGAAAACATGGGAAACCTCCATTTTTAGGGTAAACTATGTCAAAAATTTTATAAAATCTTGACACTTAGAAAAATATAAGTTTGGGTGAAACTTATTCCCTAAAAATTCACCTAAAAATATTCACCAATGTTTCCCTAATTTTTGTGTAAATTTCAAGTTAAGAAATGATGATTTCTTCAAGATAAAAATTGATATTAAGTATGTATATTTTTAAGGAAAATATATATATTTATTGATCACCAAATTTTGTGCTAAGTGTATATTATGTGTATTATATGTAGTAGTGTATTAGGAACTTGGAAATACACTAGATACTCCCATGGAGTATGAATACAAAAATACACATACAAATACATGAGAATGCATAAGTACACAAGTATACAAAATTCCTCACAAGGAAATACATGGACAAAACACGAGAAAATATATTTATGAAAATATATTTCTGAACGTATTATTAAACTTGGACATTTATAGACTTAAATATGTATTTTTGGATAAATATATATAACCTACACCAAGTATTGGGATTTATGTAAAAGTCGGGTGAATATCAAGAATAACCATATATATTTTATAACATGACCAAAATATATATATTTCATACAAGTCTTAAAAATATATTATTTTTAAGAAATATAATTCCGGAAAGTAATAAAAATCAAAGTATTGATTTTTGGTGAAAAATACAAAATACACAAGTATATACATAAAATACAAAGTACACTTTCCTAAGTATACTTGTACAAAAATAATACTGAAAATATTATTTCACAAAATACTTATATTTATTTTTGGGAAAGTAATATAAGTAACATACGTAGTTAAAAATATAACTTATTTTTAACAACAAAGAACATATACATAAACAAAAGATGGTGACTTGTACTTGTGTGATACAAGTCTAGTGACTAACATTAATAAAACACGTATAGGTCACGATGCTACCGGTGAAGTCTACGACGAAGGAAACGCAAAGTTGTGAGTTCATGTCCCCACTTTTAAACTTTTACTTGTTTTCTAAACTTGGGGAAAATACATGTGTTATGGTATGTTGATTTCAAAAACTAAGGAATGACACATAGATCACGTGACGAATAGGGTACCATAAGCACCATTAGTCAATGTATACATTTAGACCACGGAACAGAAGGGTTAGATCTAATGGGTTTCAGGCAACCCCACTCTTGGCCTACTTCTACCAATGAGTGCTTTTGTGTCTCAGTCGATCTCGAAAAAAATGCCTAGGTTTGGTGGCTTCCTATGTCGTGACATATGTTAATGGCATAGCTAACCATTAGCGATCTTGTATTCCTTACATTTGCAGAAATACATATTTCATACAAATTACATACCATGTTTTCATTCAAGTATATAAACATTCAATACAAAAACTGCATGAATTCACACCAACATTATGTTGACGATTTTTCCAAAACTCACATGTATTTCAGGTAACTAAAGTGGATGTGCGCGCGGTCTTACTCTTGCTCCAAGATGTCGCTTTTTTTTTAGTCATGTCATGTCAAGACTCTGATGCCTGTTTTTGTGGGATTTGGTTACTATATCCCATCTTGCGTGGGATATAAAAATCAAAACCTTTATGTTCATCTTTAAATAAAGTTGTAAACTTTTCAGACAATATGTTGTCTTGTGATGTAAACACTTAACCTATGTTATGTTTTTAGTTATGTAATGTTAATGGCATTTGAAGTTATTTTACGAGCATGTAGTATATTTACCATTAGTATGCAATGAGAACCTTTCAGGATCACACCTCGTGCTTCCGCCTTAGAAAGGGGTGTGACAAATATTGTATAGGTTTGAGTGTTGAGAAGGTAAGGAGAACACCCATACGCACGATTGAGTCATAAGTACATATGAGGATGTGCTCATACACACACATGAGCCTCATGTGCATGAGGTGGCCTATAAATACTAGGCTCATGTGCATGGAGTGATTATGTTTGTGAAATCCCATGTGAGAGGGATTCAAGCTGGAGAGATGTGTTGATGCTCTCTCCAACTTGCCAATGATGTATACTTTTTCGATATGGAATGAAAGCTTCTACTTTTGATTACTCTACCCGAAATTTCTACCGAATTAGTTTTATCTTATACAAACTTCTGTCTAAACGTATAGAACGCAACGGTCCCATTTTCTAACAGTGGTATCAGAGCTATGGTACCGATTCAATCAAATTAATCGTCAGTTGAATCACCTACATTCATGATTTTATGGTTTAGACGTAAAAATGAAAGTGCAAACACGTTTTTATCAAAAGTGATGGTGAATTCAAGGACAAAAAGTTAAACTGAAGCCACAGGATTGGTCAGAATTGATTTTTGCACCTGTCTGTGGTGGAATCATCATCAAATTCGAAGAAATAAAGATTTTGAATTGAAAAATTAGATTCGGCGTATTGAATCGCATGAGCACATCCGTGCGCATGAGGCCAAGCGCATGAGCACATCCGCGTGCATGAGGCCAAGCGTATGTGCACATCCGCGCGCATGATTGCTCATACTCACGAATGGCTCATACTCACGAATGACTCATACTCGCGAATGCACTCATACTCACGAATGCACTCATACTCGCGCAAGAGCTCATACTCGTGAAGGCGCTCATACTCGTGCAATGAGATCTAACGCATGTGTGCTACTAATAAGCTCATCCACGGGAATGTGCCATACGCGTGCAATATCCAAATGCCGAAAAGGTATTTTTTGACCGTGGTGACGAGACGAGTGCTTAGAAAAAATTGTTGATTGAAAATTTTTTCGAGTTTTTAACGTCAAATACGAGATGTTCAGGGACACAGTCGGAGGATTCTAAGAACGGTTAAGATGATGAAATCACAAAGTGTTGAAGTTAGTGGTGTAGTCATGGATACCTATGCAGAATGTTCATCATTTGGTGAAGTGAATATTAATGGGCTAGAATGAAAAATCCGCATTTGATGGAAAACGGACTTTTGTGGAGCAAAATGGCACATATTCCACATAGTTAAGTTTTTCGGAGATAAGAGAGACCATAATTTTCCAAATTGAGGGGAAAATCCTTAGAAATTCAAAAGACGATGATAAAGAGGTCAGAATTTTCAAAAATGAGGGGGGATAAAATTTCAGAATGGTATATATATTGAAAGTCCGACATTTTTGAAAATTCAAACATGCAAGAGTATTCGGGTGGTTCTAATTAAAAATAGATGGTAATTCATAAGTATCTCGGATTCGTTTCTCCGTGATCATAAGAAATTCGGAGTCTTTAGTTAGTGATCAAATTGATGTCTTTGTCTTCATACAAGCCGGTTAGTATGATTAGCATCAAAGAGGAAGATGCATCAGTATTCTCGATACTTAAAAGATATCAGAGAGTTTTCAAAGATATCTGACAGTTCTGTGATAGTCTAAAGTGTTAGAATGGTTAATATTCGAGCAGATGAGTTGTTTTCTGGAGTAACCGTCGGGGAATGATAATGTTTGTTGATTAAGTTGTTGCCGGGATTAACGGAGAAGGCTATATATTTGCTTTCATGACTAAAGAGGAAGAATATGAATTCAATCGTTAGAAGAATGTTTCTTGAAGATCACAGTGTGTTATCAAATGATTCTTGATCCGATGAAGATTTGCTGATTGTGGAAATTACCGTGTATACTGATCAGTCATTCAAGTTGGGCATAAAGCTGATTATGGAAGACGGGATTTCAGATTTTCATGGGTATTCACAGATTTGAAGTTTACCAGTTTGGTGTTCGAAGTTTATATCAATTGCCGGTTAGGTTTTTGAAGATTAATATATTGAGCTAAAGAGGTAAGAGAGATTAATCTAAAGAGGTAAATCAAAAACCGAACACGGATGTGGTGAAAGTGGAAATGGAGAATCTACATTGTGTTATTTCAAGTGGGTGATTATTCGTGAAAAGTGCAGTTTAGCAAATCAGAGGAGGTCAGGAACTGTGCAAATAGAGAACTGAAGTGTTGATTCATTTCAGGGGGGTTATATTGGATATAATGCAAACTCGGATCATCAATCAATGGGGAATTAATTGAAGATATTTATAGCACTTGATTGAAGTTGTAGAATATTCAAACACGACTCTCATATTTGAAGATCAAGATTCGACAGTGACGTACAAGGGGGAATCTGTTGGTTCATATCACGTGTGTCCGTCGCTGTGTGAATAGGCTACCTAGAGCGTGTGTTAAATATTGTACAGGTTTGAGTGTTTAGAAGGTAAGGAGAACACTCATACGCACGATTGAGTCATACGTGCGTATCGCACATGAGCCTCATGCTCATGAGGTGGCCTATAAATACTAGGCTCATGCGCATGGAGTGATTAAGTTTGTGAAATCCCATGTGAGAGGGATTCAAGCTAGAGAGATGTGTTGATGCTCTTTCCAGCTTGCCAATGATGTATATTCTTTTGGTATGGAATGAAAGCATCTACTTTTGATTATTCTACCCGAAATTTATACCAAATTAGTTTTATCTTATCCGAAATTCCGTCTAAACGCGTAGGACGCAACGGTCTCATGTTCTAACATTCCCTTATATAAAAAATAGAGGGATTAACATTGATTGTGGAAATCAAGAAGTTTAAAGAGGTTATTCTTGCTTGTGAACAGAGTGAAGAAACAAAGACTAATGAAATTGAGATAAAAGAATATTCAAAAGTTGTCGTTGAAGCTGAATCAACACAGTCTACCATAGAAACTGAATTAGTACCACCAAATGATGTCGAAGAGGAAAGATTGCTATTGTCCATCCTGATATTTTTAAATCTATATTTCTTCCTAACATTATTGATAGTTTTGCGGGATTTTTCTCTGGAGAGGAAGTTCCATTTGGAAAGATCAATTTGACGAGGAAGAGAAATAAGGTCTTGAGATTATAAGTGTGAATGAGATTACTGCTGAATCATTGGATGAGACGGCTCAGAAGGGTTTGATGGCTAAATTAAAAGAAGTAAAATCAGAATTGTCATCTGAAATGAAATTCGAGTCTAATAAAGAAATTAAAAATGATTTGGTAAAAGAGTCGATTAAATTTGTGCCACTAGAAACCAAAGTCGTAGTAAAAGATGAACCAACAACATCCTTTAAGTGTTAAAATGCTCAATTCCTTGTGATCAATGTATTGATATGGATGATGATAATAAAAAGCTTAAAAACATAGTGATAATTAGTTGGTTGATCTTAGTAAACTTCAAGAAGCATATAACAAATTTCAAAAGGTTGAAAAGAATTTAAAGAAATAATTAGTAAAGATTAGAAAACCATTTCCATGTTAAAAACCACTGTCCTAGATAAACAAAATGCTATTGATAAATATCTCGATGAGATGGCTAAGCTAAAACATAAAATGCAAAAAGTAAAAATTGAATTAGAACGGACTGATAAAAATTGACGAGTTATGCGGCTGCTTCTCATGTCCTAGATTATATACTTCCCAAACCTAAGGGTAAACATGAGGAAACTAGGGAAGATATCTACGGCTATGGTACAAGCATAAAAGATTCTCAGATGCTACAAACATCGGATTATTCTTAACGTTTGTTTTAAGACTCATAAAAACTGTTTAAGGACTCTGTTGTGATACTAACATATGTTCTGGGAAACCTCTGATTGTGATCATCAAAAATCTGTTCAGGTTAAATAGATGTTTGGCCTTCTCATCAGTGCTTTAATATTTAGTAGAGCTTTGAACTTTACCAAAATTTCTTTCTTTACCAATAGAGCTTTCAATTTCTAAACAGAGCTTTTAAGACTTCAAACAGATCTTCTGTTAGTGTTCAAGATTCATTATCTTTGGGAGGATAGATCTTCATTACTTGATTTATTCTTGATTAGATTAGCATATTTTGGCTTTACAGTCTTCTGTTCTTTTATAGGTTCAACTTAAAATGTGTTAAAATTCTCAGCATTACATTTTTTTTTAAATTCACATGTTACATTTTTTATGGGTTTTAATAGCGAATTTTTTTTTAACTTCACTTGTTACAATTTTCAGTTTTTTTCGTAATTTATGAAGTTTTTAGTTTGCACTGCACGTAACAATATGTTACATTTTTATAGGAAGTTTTTGTGTAACAATTACAGACACTTATACTTTTGTGTCAAACAAGGAAAGTGCAAGTGTTGCACGTTTTTGTCAGAGTGTTACAAAATTAAAAAAAAAACAAAAAAAACACTTTCTTGTACTTGATTTAATCTCCACCATAGATTAAATGAATGGATGGTAGAGATGAAGTTTCTTTGGTTTTCTTTTAACTCATCAAGGTATTCATTTTATACTTCCCATATATATATATATATATATATATATATATATAGGGGAAAGTTCAAATGAAAACCACTAGTTATCGCGAAAACTCGAAAACTAATTAAAAAGGCCAAAAAAACATACCAATTTTTTTTCATACCAATTTTCGCCATTTTTTATATATAAAAAAATTCAAAAAAAAAAATTTTGTAGTGCACATTTTTTTATACACATGTGTATAAAAAAAAGATTTTATTTTTTTGAAATTTTTTTTTCATATAAAAAAAACATGCGAATTTTATAAAAAATTGAAAAAAAAAATTTGTGTCTTGTTTAGGCTTTTTTTAGTTAGTTTTCGAGTTTTCACGTTGAAAGTGGTTTTCATTTGAATCTTCCCCTATATAGGGAAGGTTCAAATGAAAATCACTAGTTATCGCGAAAACTCGAAAACTAATTAAAAAAGCCAAAAAAACATACCAATTTTTTTTTCATACCAATTTTCGTCATTTTTTATATATAAAAAAATTCAAAAAAAAAATTTGTAGTGCACATTTTTTTATACACATGTGTATAAAAAGAAGAATTTTTTGTTTTTTGAAATTTTTGTTTTCATATAAAAAAACATGCGATTTTTATAAAAAAAAATTTGAAAAAAAAGTGTGTTTTTTTTAGTTAGTTTTCGAGTTTTCACGTTAAAAATGGTTTTCATTTTAACCTTCCCCATATATATATATATATATCATGGTTGCAAAAATCGCGACTAGCCGGCGATTAATCGCTGACTAGTCGCTAGTCGCCCATCAACTGAGTAATTTTCAGCTAATCAGTAAAAAAATCGCTAGTCGGCCTAGTCGGCCCTAATCGTGACTAGTCGGTCGGGAAAATCGGAAAAAATCGGGAAAAAACAAAAAAAAAATCGGAAAAAAAACACATATTCCGGCCAAAATCTCCCAGATTCCGGTCAAAACTTGTCCACTTAAAAAAATTACGTATAAAAATATATGTATATATGTATAAAAACTTAAAATTATACATAAAAAGTCCGATCCGATTAATCCCGAGTAGTCGCTAGTCCCTACCTCACCGACCCGCTAGCGACTAGCGAGTTCTCCAACCTTGATATATATATATATATATATATATATACTAGTCATTTACCCGCGCGATGCGGCGGGAAACATATCAATTAGGTTGGTGAGTTTAGGGCTATGTACGGGGAGGTTCGGTTTTAAGCCATAACCAAAACCAAATTCGCGATGCAACGGAAAACACAACACTTAGTAATTCTAATAGTTTGCATGAGAAGGTTCAGTTCAGTTGGGTCGTAACTAAAATCTAAATTTTCGGTTAAGATACTTCAAAACCGGTCATGGGGATTTAAAGTTTTTTAAAAGGATGTAAACAAACTAAACTGCGCCAAGCCAACAAAAGCACAACCATAAGCTCAAAACTAATCAAATCAATCCGCCTAACTTGTTTTTCTTAACAAGCTAAGAGTTTAAACTAAGTCACACTGCATTATTACTTTTGTAATCTAAAATGATGAGTTTTCATGTCGGTTTGGTTCAAAAATAGCTAACAATTTAAACCGAAGTTGAAGTTGATATGGCACACCACCACATATAAGAAATAACTATTAAAAGGATGGTGAAAAATCGGAAGCATGTAACATAAAATGGAGAAGAAAAAACAACTTTTTTTACGTGTGATGATAAAAGGATGAAAAAGTAAGATGCATTATTGTGACTGTAAATTGAGTAGTTGACCAAAAACAATAGCGATAGGTTTGACTTTATTTGACTTGAGAATCTCTCTATCGATGTAGCTCTTGATGTAACTTTCTATGGCGTTTAACGATTGTTTGGTTTATTAGCGTGAGTCGAAACTCAACTTTTTTTTTATTTTTGTTGAATTTATAAATAACTAATATAACTACAAGAACGATATTATCACAAAACTAATTTAACTTTTTTTAATATGGGATTTAGGAGGGTTTTATGCATTTTAATACATTTCAGACGACTTTCATCCGGTTTGAAAACTTATAACTTAAGCAATTTACAACTTGTAAACATAGAATTAAAGAACTCATTACAATTCTTATATATCAGCAGCAGAGAATTAGATTTTGATTTTCATTAATGAAACACAATCCAACTATTTATTAATAACAAAATAACCACAATCAATCTACTTGTTAACCATTCGACAGTTGAGTCGGATCTGACCATCAGTTCCAGTTATAACCTTAAGCCCACCCATCCTAGCCATTGAAAAAGCAAACTGCAGCTTAAAATCTGGAATCGGCGAATCATATTCATCGCTTAACATACGTATCACCCCCATAGCGAAGCTGTTGGTCGACTCCTAAAACAACTTTATTGGTCAACATTTGCGAGTAGTAGGAGTTGGTAAAGCGATGGTCCAGGTTGCTCGGGTTTAAGTTTATGAGCGGGTTAGGTTGACCCAGCCTCGTCTTTGGAGGGTATCCGTTCCTTAAGTAACTCAATGTAGATTCTTCCATTGTGGGGTCGGGTTTTCCAGTGTTGTTGAAGTTGTATAGGCGATCAAGAATGTTAATGCATCAAACTCTTCCCATCATATGTGCTCCTAAAAGTTATAAATTTTATTGAGAAGTTATAAAAAAATGTGTGACTAAAGAGTGCGGTTCTGGAAATATCTAAAGTTTGGTCTTTCGTGATCATAATATCAGCATGCTTGACTTGCAAGTAATTATCAGTGTGTTATAAATATAGGAACAATATTGTTAGAATAGATGGCTTACCTAAGAGTGTCAGGGCCGTCTCCGAAAATGTTAAAAACAATTTGGGCCCTGAGCGAGATAAAAAAAACCGGAGCCCTATCCACCCTATTATAATATATTATTCAAAGTTTCAATTAAATATAATACTATCTTTTTTACCTACCACATATTGTAGCAACGCCACACGCGACGAATAAATTATAGACCACAGTCAACACGACTCGTTTCCGAACTAAATTTAGGTTGAAACCTAGAGTAATCCAAATTCATACAATTAAATGAAAATGTATTACATTTGATCCGACTTGTTTACAGATACAATTTGCGTCGAAATGTAGACCTACTTAAAACGTACATAAAATAAACACGTGCGATGGCGCCATATGTGGCATGATAAAGTATAGACTACAATCGACCCGAATCGTTTCCAAACTAAATTTACGTTAAAATGTATGGCAACTTAAATTTATAATGTCGAATAAAGACGTATTATATTTGACCCAATTTATTTCCAAACAAAATTTATGTCAAAAAGTACTCAAACGTACATAAAAATAAAATACGCTTTCTTCAAATAAAATATTAATGAATTATCAATAACAGTTTAGATAATCTGTGAAGTTCAATTTCCAATTGGAAAAAAGAAAATAAAAATGCATATACTGTGAACTTCAATTTTCAGTTGGAAATAAGAAAACAAAACGTTGAACAGAGAAAAGATTCGATCTCGGGCCCTATGTTTCAAAATGGAGGTTACTTACCACTAGAACAAGCTGGTCTTTTTAACCTGTTTTGTATCACACGGTATATATAACTTACATATAAAATATATAAAAGTTGAAAATTTTTCGGGCCCTTTTACGATTTTGGCCCTGAGCCGACGCCCATCCGGCACTTGCTCAGGGCCGGCCCTGAAGAGTGTAACCATGCCTTGCACATCAATCCCATTAGATTCAAAGTATGCCAAAGATGATTCCCACGAAATGGAAGGCAAGCGAAAGTCGATCCATGTTGCGTTCGATGAAAGTCCGTCTCTTCTTCCTAAGAAAACCAGGTACGACGGTCCACCAGACTGTTTACATTTCACATAAAGTTGACTTGAATGTTACTCAAACATTATTTTCAAATAGGGAGGGGGTTGATGTTTAAAATTGAGACATTCATTTGTTCCCATACCGATGTGGGACAAGGAGTTTTACCAAATTGAGACATTCATTCACACACCCAATTTCCAACAATCCCCCACATGAATGGAGGTCGATCTCAGACAACATTATTCCAATTAGATTTCAGCAGTTGAGTTAACATGACCTAGTCTACTATGCCAAAGATTTGAAGACTCAAACAAGTAAGTAGAACTAGTAGCTGTTTCTTTCATTGCGTTCACAACTATTACATTGAGTTTAAACATTCCATTTAGGGCATAGCCCTTACCAACATACATACCATTTTTGGTCAACACGACCTTATCCGACTCAATCACTATTTTGAACCCAAACTTGTTCAATTGCCACCCCGACACAAGGTTCTTACGAATTTCTGGAACATACAACACATTTGACAAAGTGAGTTCCTTTCCAGAAGTCATTTTCAAAACCACATTCCCCTCGCCTTTGATTTCGGCCGTGGCAGAATTTCCCATAAAAACCTTTTCACCATTAGTCACCTCCTTGAAGGTGCTAAACAAGTTCTTGTCAAAACACACATGACGGGTAGCCCCCGTATCAATCCACCAATCGTTGTGGTTTTGGCCAACCAAGTTAACTTCCATTACCAAAATCGAGAGGTCCGTGATCATAGCAATGAGGTTATCAACCTCATGAACCATGTTAACTTGTCGAGCATTTTCCTTCTTTGGAAGCTTGCATTCGTTGGCCTTTTGGCCTTGTTTCTGACAATTATAGCAAGTTCCTTGGAACTTCTTTTTCCCAACTCCCCCCTTAGGACCAAGGTTGGAGCGTTTCCCATGAGCTTTCTTTCCACCTTTTCCACCATTCTTGTTTCCCTTCGAAGATTGGCCATGCTCAACAATATAAGCCTTTTCCGTTTCAGGATTATCAATCCTTTTCAAAGCAACTTTATTATCTTCTTCAATGCGAAGGCGAACCACAATATCTTCAATGGTCATTTCCTTCCGCTTATGCTTGAGATAGTTCTTGAAATCAACCCAGCTTGGTGGTAGCTTTTCGATCATAGCCGCAACTTGGAATGTCTCGCTGAGCACCATTCCTTCCGCATGAATATCATGAAGAATAACTTGAAGTTCTTGGACTTGGCTAATGACAGTTTTAGTGTCTATCATTTTGAAGTCCAAGAACTTAGCCACCACAAATTTCTTAGTGCCCGCATCTTCTGTTTTGTATTTGCGGTCCAAAGACTCCCACAACTCTTTGCCAGTCTTGGCTTTACAATACACATTGTAAAGCGTATCAACCATACCATTCAAGATATAGTTGCGGCACATGAAATCCGAATGATTCCAAGCATGAACCGCGCTCACTGATTGAGCATTCATATCCCCTTCTTCCACATGGGGAAGAGTTTCAGTCAAGAACCGTGCTAGGTTCAGAGTGGTCAGATAAAAGAACATCTTTTGCTGCCACTGTTTGAAATTCACACCATTAAATTTCTCAGGTTTCTCAGAATGCGAGACTGCGTTAGGCAGTGGTGCAACCAGACCGGTTGTGACAGCAACAACGGAAGTCATGACAGCAGTCATGACTGCAGAAACAGAAGTTGACATGGGCTGGGATGCGATTCTGAAAAGAAAAGACAATGCAGGAACAATTAGTAAGATACTTTGTTTAAGTTTGTTACAAAACTGGTACTGATCAGAACTGCAAAAATTAATCAGAAACAGAAATAACAGAATGTAATAAAATGCAGAAATAATAAACGAGTGAACCGGGCTTGTGTTTGACACAATTCCCTTAAACAGATTCGTCGTCTGTTCCCAGGGTACGCCGGTTCGAAGCAGCACCGCGCACTGCCAGACCTGAGCACTTGCCTGAAAAGAAGTCGGAATGTTGCAGAGACCGAGAGAGAAGAAAGGAGAAGCTGTGTATTGGTGTGTCTCAACTGATCAGCCTGGCCTTCATTATATAGTGCCAGAACCATAACCGAAACCGAAATCCTGCTCTTGATTTCAGCGAATTAAAGACCACATAATGGTCAATAGTATATCAGTTATGAAACTGATAATCATGACCAAAACTGTTAGAATTTAAAACCGAAATTATTATCATTCAATAAGTATCATTCATTTATTTCAGTTTCAAAAACAAAACAGTGGTCAAGAGTCTCGAGTGCAAAAACCGCTCCATGCGGACCCGGGTTTTCGGAACTGTATTCGTGTCCGCAGGACGTGCGGGCACACGCGAGTTCAACTGATTCCGGTTCCATTTTTTGCACCCCCCACTGCGCGCGGGGGGGTAGGAGTTGTGGTAAAACATGACAAATAGATATATTAGTGAGGTAAACCTTTTACCTTATAAACAATCTATTCTTTTGTTCCCATACCGATGTGGGACAAGGAGTTTTACCAAATTGAGACATTCATTCACACACCCAATTTCCAACAATCCCCCACATGAATGGAGGTCGATCTCAGACAACATTATTCCAATTAGATTTCAGCAGTTGAGTTAACATGACCTAGTCTACCATGCCAAAGATTTGAAGACTCAATCAAGTAAGTAGAACTAGTAGTTGTTTCTTTCATTGCGTTCACAACTATTACATTGAGTTTAAACATTCCATTTAGGGCATAGCCCTTACCAACATACATACCATTTTTGGTCAACACGACCTTATCCGACTCAATCACTATTTTGAACCCAAACTTGTTCAATTGCCACCCCGACACAAGGTTCTTACGAATTTCTGAAACATACAACACATTTGACAAAGTGAGTTCCTTTCCAGAAGTCATTTTCAAAACCACATTCCCCTCGCCTTTGATTTCGGCCGTGGCGGAATTTCTCATAAAAACCTTTTCACCATTAGTCACCTCCTTAAAGGTGCTAAACAAGTTCTTGTCAAAACACAGATGACGGGTAGCCCCCGTATCAATCCACCAATCGTTGTGGTTTTGGCCAACCAAGTTAACTTCCATGACCAAAATCGAGAGGTCCGTGATCATAGCAATGAGGTTATCAACCTCATGAACCATGTTAACTTGTCGAGCATTTTCCTTCTTTGGAAGCTTGCATTCGTTGGCCTTTTGGCCTTGTTTCTGACAATTATAGCAAGTTCCTTGGAACTTCTTTTTCCCAACTCCCCCCTTAGGACCAAGGTTGGAGCGTTTCCCATGAGCTTTCTTTCCACCTTTTCCACCATTCTTGTTTCCCTTCGAAGATTGGCCATGCTCAACAATATTAGCCTTTTCCGTTTCAGGATTATCAATCCTTTTCAAAGCAACTTTATTATCTTCTTCAATGCGAAGGCGAACCACAATATCTTCAATAGTCATTTCCTTCCGCTTATGCTTGAGATAGTTCTTGAAATCAACCCAGCTTGGTGGTAGCTTTTCGATCATAGCCGCAACTTGGAATGTCTCGCTGAGCACCATTCCTTCCGCATGAATATCATGAAGAATAACTTGAAGTTCTTGGACTTGGCTAATGACAGTTTTAGTGTCTATCATTTTGAAGTCCAAGAACTTAGCCACCACAAATTTCTTAGTGCCCGCATCTTCTGTTTTGTATTTGCGGTCCAAAGACTCCCACAACTCTTTGCCAGTCTTGGCTTTACAATACACATTGTAAAGCGTATCAACCATACCAATCAAGATATAGTTGCGGCACATGAAATCCGAATGATTCCAAGCATGAACCGCGCTCACTGATTGAGCATTCATATCCCCTTCTTCCACATGGGGAAGAGTTTCAGTCAAGAACCGTGCTAGGTTTAGAGTGGTCAGATAAAAGAACATCTTTTGCTGCCACTGTTTGAAATTCACACCATTGAATTTCTCAGGTTTCTCAGAATGCGAGACTGCGTTAGGCAGTGGTGCAACCAGACCGGTTGTGACAGCAACAACGGAAGTCATGACAGCAGTCATGACTGCAGAAACTGAAGTTGACATGGGATGGGATTCGATTCTGAAAAGAAAAGATAATGCAGGAACAATTAGTAAGATACTTTGTTTAAGTTTGTTACAAAACTGGTACTGATCAGAACTGCAAAAATTAATCAGAAACAGAAATAACAGAATGTAATAAAATGCAGAAATAATAAACGAGTGAACCGGGCTTGTGTTTGACACAATTCCCTTAAATAGATTCGTCGTCTGTTCCCAGGGTACGCCGGTTCGAAGCAGCACCGCGCACTGCCAGACCTGAGCACTTGCCTGAAAAGAAGTCGGAATGTTGCAGAGACCGAGAGAGAAGAAAGGAGAAGCTGTGTATTGGTGTGTCTCAACTGATCAGCCTGGCCTTCATTATATAGTGCCAGAACCATAACCGAAACCGAAATCCTACTCTTGATTGCAGCGAATTAAAGACCACATAATGGTCAATAGTATATCAGTTACGAAACTGATAATCATGACCAAAACTGTTAGAATTTAAAACCGAAATAATTATCATTCATTTATTTCAGTTTCAAAAACAAAACAGTGGTCAAGAGTCTCGAGTGCAAAAACCGCTCCATGCGGACTCGGGTTTTCGGAACTGTAATCGTGTCCGCAGGACGTGCGGGCACACGCGAGTTCAACTGATTCCGGTTCCATTTTTTGCACCCCCCCCCACTGCACGCGCGCGGGTAGGAGTTGTGGTAAAACATGACAAATAGATATATTAGTGAGGTAAACCTTTTACCTTATAAACAATCTATTCTTTTGTTCCCATACCGATGTGGGACAAGGAGTTTTACCAAATTGAGACATTCATTCACACACCCAATTTCCAACAATCCCCCACATGAATGGAGGTCGATCTCAGACAACATTATTCCAATTAGATTTCAGCAGTTGAGTTAACATGACCTAGTCTACCATGCCAAAGATTTGAAGACTCAATCAAGTAAGTAGAACTAGTAGTTGTTTCTTTCATTGCGTTCACAACTATTACATTGAGTTTAAACATTCCATTTAGGGCATAGCCCTTACCAACATACATACCATTTTTGGTCAACACGACCTTATCCGACTCAATCGCTATTTTGAACCCAAACTTGTTCAATTGCCACCCCGACACAAGGTTCTTACGAATTTCTGGAACATACAACACATTTGACAAAGTGAGTTCCTTTCCAGAAGTCATTTTCAAAACCACATTCCCCTCGCCTTTGATTTCGGCCGTGGCGGAATTTCTCATAAAAACCTTTTCACCATTAGTCACCTCCTTAAAGGTGCTAAACAGGTTCTTGTCAAAACACACATGACGGGTAGCCCCCGTATCAATCCACCAATCGTTGTGGTTTTGGCCAACCAAGTTAACTTCCATGACCAAAATCGAGAGGTCCGTGATCATAGCAATGAGGTTATCAACCTCATGAACCATGTTAACTTGTCGAGCATTTTCCTTCTTTGGAAGCTTGCATTCGTTGGCCTTTTGGCCTTGTTTCTGACAATTATAGTAAGTTCCTTGGAACTTCTTTTTCCCAACTCCCCCCTTAGGACCAAGGTTGGAGCGTTTCCCATGAGCTTTCTTTCCACCTTTTCCACCATTCTTGTTTCCCTTCGAAGATTGGCCATGCTCAACAATATTAGCCTTTGCCGTTTCAGGATTATCAATCTTTTTCAAAGCAACTTTATTATCTTCTTCAATGCGAAGGCGAACCACAATATCTTCAATGGTCATTTCCTTCCGCTTACGCTTGAGATAGTTCTTGAAATCAACCCAGCTGGGTGGTAGCTTTTCGATCATAGCCGCAACTTGGAAT
Source organism: Helianthus tuberosus (assembly GCA_030545235.1). NCBI lineage: Eukaryota > Viridiplantae > Streptophyta > Magnoliopsida > Asterales > Asteraceae > Helianthus > Helianthus tuberosus. The sequence goes on from CM060381.1 coordinate 140,652,207, forward strand.
GTCTCGCTGAGCACCATTCCTTCTGCATGAATATCATGTAGAATAACTTGAAGTTCTTGGACTTGGCTAATGACAGTTTTAGTGTCTATCATTTTGAAGTCCAAGAACTTAGCCATCACGAATTTCTTAGTGCCCGCATCTTCTGTTTTGTATTTGCGGTCCAAAGACTCCCACAACTCTTTGGTAGTCTTGGCTTTACAATACACATTGTAAAGCGTATCAACCATACCATTCAAGATATAGTTGCGGCACAAGAAATCCGAATGATTCCAAGCATGAACCGCGTTCACTGATTGAGCATTTATATCCCCTTCTTCCACATGGGGAAGAGTTTCAGTCAAGAACCGTGCTAGGTTCAGAGTGGTCAGATAAAAGAACATCTTTTGCTGCCACTGTTTGAAATTCACACCATTGAATTTCTCAGGTTTCTCAGAATGCGAGACTGGGTTAGGCAGTGGTGCAACCAGACCGGTTGTGACAGCAACAGCGGAAGTCATGACAGCAGTCATGGCTGCAGAAACAGAAGTTGACATGGGCTGGGATGCGATTCTGAAAAGAAAAGACAATGCAGGAACAATTAGTAAGATACTTTGTTTAAGTTTGTTGCAAAACTGGTACTGATCAGAACTGCAAAAATTAATCAGAAACAGAAAAAACAGAATGTAATAAAATGCAGAAATAATAAACGAGTGAACCGGGCTAGTGTTTGACACAACTCCCTTAAACAGATTCGTCGTCTGTTCCCAGGGTACGCTGGTTCGAAGCAGCACCGCGCACTGCCAGACTTGAGCACTTGCCTGAAAAGAAGTCGGAATGTTGCAGAGACCGAGAGAGAAGAAAGGAGAAGCTGTGTATTGGTGTGTCTCAACTGATCAGCCAGGCCTTCATTATATAGTGCCAGAACCATAACCGAAACCGAAATCCTGCTCTTGATTGCAGCGAATTAAAGACCACATAATGGTCATTAGTATATCGGTTACGAAACTGATAATCATGACCAAAACTGGTAGAATTTAAAACCGAAATAATTATCATTCAATAATTATCATTCATTTATTTCAGTTTCAAAAACAAAACAGTGGTCAAGAGTCTCGAGTGCAAAAACCGCTCCACGCGGACCCGGGTTTTCGGAACTGCATTCGTGTCCGCAGGACGTGCGGGCACACGCGAGTTCAACTGATTCCAATTCCATTTTTTGCACCCCCCCCCCCCCCACTACGCACGCGCGGGTAGGAGTTTTGGTAAAACATGACAAATAGATATATTAGTGAGGTAAACCTTTTACCTTATAAACAATCTATTCTTTTGGTCCCATACCGATGTGGGACAAGGAGTTTTACCAAATTGAGACATTCATTCACACACCCAATTTCCAACAATCCCCCACATGAATGGAGGTCGATCTCAGACAACATTATTCCAATTAGATTTCAGCATTTGAGTTAACATGACCTAGTCTACCATGCCAAAGATTTGAATACTCAATCAAGTAAGTAGAACTAGTAGTTGTTTCTTTCATTGCGTTCACAACTATTACATTGAGTTTAAACATTCCATTTAGGGCATAGCCCTTACCAACATACATACCATTTTTGGTTAACACGACCTTATCCGACTCAATCACCATTTTGAACCCAACCTTGTTCAATTGCCACCCTGACACAAGGTTCTTACGAATTTCTGGAACATACAACACATTTGACAAAGTGAGTTCCTTTCCAGAAGTCATTTTCAAAACCACATTCCCCTCGCCTTTGATTTCGGCCGTGGCGGAATTTCCCATAAAAACCTTTTCACCATTAGTCACCTCCTTGAAGGTGCTAAACAGGTTCTTGTCAAAACACACATGACGGGTAGCCCCCGTATCAATCCACCAATCGTTGTGGTTTTGCCCAACCAAGTTAACTTCCGTGACCAAAATCGAGAGGTCCGTGATCATAGCAATGAGGTTATCAACCTCATGAACCATGTTAACTTGTCGAGCATTTTCCTTCTTTGGAAGCTTGCATTCGTTGGCCTTATGGCCTTGTTTCTGACAATTATAGCAAGTTCCTTGGAACTTCTTTTTCCCAACTCCCCCTTAGGACCAAGGTTGGAGCGTTTCCCATGAGCTTTCTTTCCACCATTCTTGTTTCCCTTCGAAGATTGGCCATGCTCAACAATATTAGCCTTTGCCGTTTCAGGATTATCAATCCTTTTCAAAGCAACTTTATTATCTTCTTCAATGCGAAGGCGAACCACAAGATCTTCAATGGTCATTTCCTTCTGCTTATGCTTGAGATAGTTCTTGAAATCAACCCAGCTTGGTGGTAGCTTTTCGATCATAGTCGCAACTTGGAATGTCTCGCTGAGCACCATTCCTTCCGCATGAATATCATGAAGAATAACTTGAAGTTCTTGGACTTGGCTAATGACAGTTTTAGTGTCTATCATTTTGAAGTCCAAGAAGTTAGCCACCACGAATTTCTTAGTGCCCGCATCTTCTGTTTTGTATTTGCGGTCCAAAGACTCCCACAACTCTTTGGCAGTCTTGGCTTTACAATACACATTGTAAATCGTATCAACCATACCATTCAAGATATAGTTGCGGCACAAGAAATCCGAATGATTCCAAGCATGAACCGCGCTCACTGATTGAGCATTCATATCCCCTTCTTCCACATGGGGAACAGTTTCAGTCAAGAACCGTGCTAGGTTCAGAGTGGTCAGATAAAAGAACATCTTTTGATGCCACTGTTTGAAATTCACACCATTGAATTTCTCAGGTTTCTCATAATGCGAGACTGCGTTAGGCAGTGGTGCAACCAGACCGGTTGTGACAGCAACAGCGGAAGTCATGACTGCAGAAACAGAAGTTGACATGGGCTGGGATGCGATTCTGAAAAGAAAAGACAATGCAGGAACAATTAGTAAGATACTCTGTTTAAGTTTGTTACAAAACTGGTACTGATCAGAACTGCAAAAATTAATCAGAAACATAAATAACAGAATGTAATAAAATGCAGAAATAATAAACGAGAGAACCGGGCTTGTGTTTAACACAATTTCCTTAAACAGATTCGTCGTCTGTTCCCAGGGTACGTCGGTTCGAAGCAGCACCGTGCACTGCCGGACCAGAGCACTTGCCTGGAAAGAAGTCGGAATGTTGCAGAGACCGAGAGAGAAGAAAGGAGAAGCTGTGTATTGGTGGGTCTCAACTGATCAGCCTGGCCTTCATTATATAGTGCCAGAACCATAACCGAAACCGAAATCCTGCTCTTAATTACAGCGAATTAAAGACCACATAATGGTCATTAGTATATCGGTTACGAAACTGATAATCATGACCAAAACTGTTAGAATTTAAAACCGAAATAATTATCATTCAATAATTATCATTCATTTATTTCAGTTTCAAAAATAAAACAGTGGTCAAGAGTCTCGAGTGCAAAAACCGCTCCATGCGGACCCGGGTTTTCGGAACTGTAATCGTGTCCGCAGGACGTGCGGGCACACGCGAGTTCAACTGATTCCGGTTCCATTTTTTGCACCCCCCCCCACTGCACGCGCGCGGGGGGGTAGGAGTTGTGGTAAAACATGACAAATAGATATATTAGTGAGGTAAACCTTTTACCTTATAAACAATCTATTCTTTTGTTCCCATACCGATGTGGGACAAGGAGTTTTACCAAATTGAGACATTCATTCACACACCCAATTTCCAACAATCCCCCACATGAATGGAGGTCGATCTCAGACAACATTATTCCAATTAGATTTCAGCAGTTGAGTTAACATGACCTAGTCTACCATGCCAAAGATTTGAAGACTCAATCAAGTAAGTAGAACTAGTAGTTGTTTCTTTCATTGCGTTCACAACTATTACATTGAGTTTAAACATTCCATTTAGGGCATAGCCCTTACCAACATACATACCATTTTTGGTCAACACGACCTTATCCGACTCAATCACCATTTTGAACCCAAACTTGTTCAATTGCCACCTCGACACAAGGTTCTTACGAATTTTTGGAACATACAACACATTTGATAAAGTGAGTTCCTTTCCAGAAGTCATTTTCAAAACCACATTCCCCTCGCCTTTGATTTCGGCCGTGGCGGAATTTCCCATAAAAACCTTTTCACCATTAGTCACCTCCTTGAAGGTGCTAAACAGGTTCTTGTCAAAACACACATGACGGGTAGCCCCCATATCAATCCACCAATCGTTGTGGTTTTGCCCAACCAAGTTAACTTCCGTGACCAAAATCGAGAGGTCCATGATCATAGCAATGAGGTTATCAACCTCATGAACCATGTTAACTTGTCGAGCATTTTCCTTCTTTGGAAGCTTGCATTCGTTGGCCTTATGGCCTTGTTTCTGATAATTATAGCAAGTTCCTTGGAACTTCTTTTTCTCAACTCCCCCCTTAGGAACAAGGTTGGAGCGTTTCCCATGAGCTTTCTTTCCACCTTTTCCACCATTCTTGTTTCCCTTCGAAGATTGGCCATGCTCAACAATATTAGCCTTTGCCGTTTCAGGATTATCAATCCTTTTCAAAGCAACTTTATTATCTTCTTCAATGCGAAGGCGAACCACAAGATCTTCATTGGTCATTTCCTTCCGCTTATGCTTGAGATAGTTCTTGAAATCAACCCAGCTTGGTGGTAGCTTTTCGATCATAGCCGCAACTTGGAATGTCTCGCTGAGCACCATTCCTTCCGCATGAATATCATGAAGAATAACTTGAAGTTCTTGGACTTGGCTAATGACAGTTTTAGTGTCTATCATTTTGAAGTCCAAGAACTTAGCCACCACGAATTTCTTAGTGCCCGCATCTTCTGTTTTGTATTTGCGGTCCAAAGACTCCCACAACTCTTTGGCAGTCTTGGCTTTACAATACACATTGTAAAGCGTATCAACCATACCATTCAAGATATAGTTGCGGCACAAGAAATCCGAATGATTCCAAGCATGAACCGCGCTCACTGATTGAGCATTCATATCCCCTTCTTCCACATGGGGAACAGTTTCAGTCTGGAACCGTGCTAGGTTCAGAGTGGTCTGATAAAAGAACATCTTTTGCTGCCACTGTTTGAAATTCACACCATTGAATTTCTCAGGTTTCTCAGAATGCGAGACTGCGTTAGGCAGTGGTGCAACCAGACCGGTTGTGACAGCAACAGCGGAAGTCATGTCAGCAGTCATGACTGCAAAAACAGAAGTTGACATGGGCTGGGATGCGATTCTGAAAAGAAAAGACAATGCAGGAACAATTAGTAAGATACTCTGTTTAAGTTTGTTACAAAACTGGTACTGATCAGAACTGCAAAAATTAATCAGAAACAGAATTAACAGAATGTAATAAAATGCAGAAGTAATAAACGAGTGAATCGGGCTTGTGTTTGACATAATTCCCTTAAACAGATTCGTCGTCTGTTCCCAGGGTACCCCGGTTCGAAGCAGCACCGCGCACTGCCGGACCTGAGCACTTGCCTGAAAAGAAGTCGGAATGTTGCAGAGACCGAGAGAGAAGAAAGGAGAAGCTGTGTATTGGTGTGTCTCAACTGATCAGCCTGGCCTTCATTATATAGTGCCAGAACCATAACCGAAACCGAAATCCTGCTCTTGATTGCAGCGAATTAAAGACCACATAATGGTCATTAGTATATCGGTTACGAAACTGATAATCATGACCAAAACTGTTAGAATTTAAAACCGAAATAATTATCATTCATTTATTTCAGTTTCAAAAACAAAACAGTGGTCAAGAGTGCAAAAACCGCTCCACGTGGACCCGGGTTTTCGAAACTGTGATGCGTGTGAAGTGTTATATATATTTAGGTGTATATTTTAAGCCCTTTAACACTTTTTAGCCAAGTTTTAAATTTATAAAACACGATATTTTACTAACACTAAACACACATATGGGCAAGTGCACCCATCGTGAGCATAGTATAGTGTTGGCAAGATACCGAGGTCGTCCAAGGACACAAGAGCTTTTAGTACCGGTTTATCCTCAACGTCTAATCAAAACAAAAGTTTAGAAAAATGTTTTAAGCTAAGAAAAATAAAAAACTAACTAAAAATGCTAAAAAAAAAAAAAGAAAAACAGATAGACAAGATTAATCACTTGGTTCCGACTCGTGTATAGTGTAACCTTTGATTATTTCCGCACTTTTGCACTTATTTAAGAGATTATCTTAGTTATTGTAGTAGGCCCCTCTTTTGAAGGTAACGTTACCCTCAACCCAGTAGTTTGAGTCAGCAAGGATACAATCCTAAAGGGTCGGATTATTGAAAGATAATTAATTAAGTTATTAATGCAAATTATGGTAGGCCCCTCTTTTGCAGGTGACGTTACCCTCGACTAAGTAGTCTGAGTCAGTAGGGATACAGTCCTAAATAGCCGGGTTATAGTATTAATAGTAGTTAACTTATGAGGGGATCAAAGAGTTTGGACCCCCGCCATCCAATACCGATAAGTATTGAAGGAGGTCCTACTAAATTTGACCCAGGTCCATTGCAGGACCTCTAAACGCTGAACAATGGCAAGACTCTTACCAAACCGTTCCCTTAACCCCCGACCAGGTAGCCAACATACCTCCATATAGACCGTGGAGATATGAATGGTGAAAATCTTTTATTTTATATAGACAGTAAAATAATGCCAAGACACCACGGACAAACGATAAGGAAGAATCACCTTCAACATAAGAAACTAGTTATTAAAGTCATTAATACAAAACCAAGTAAAAAGTGCGAAAAGATTAGAAATAAAAAGTATTACACTAGACACTTGTCTTCACCAAGTGATGTAAGAGACTTAGGCAAACATGGCCTTGATTGTCAAGAACTCTTACGATCAATCTTGGATCCCGAGACGACTCACACACTCTATGATGGACAATGGATGATGGTGGTGGATGATGGTGTTATGGTGGTGGTGGGTGGTGGGTGGTGGGTGAAGTGTGAGAGAGGTGGTGTGCCAAGGGATGGTTTGAGCTTGAGCCAATGATGTGCTGAAAATGGGCTTCAAACTAATAAATCATGGATCATACGAAGCTAAAAGTGAGAGATTACAAACTACAGGGGCTAAATGTGTCAACATGTTTAAGTTATACCTCTGAGTGACCTTTTGACAAACCCAAAGCTTTGTAACGGTTAATTATGCTCACTAGAATACACGGTTTAAATTTCGTAAAGTTTCGTTAACGTATGAGAAAGTTATGATCGAATTCGTGTGCGAAGGGTTAAAGCGTAAACGTTGAAAGTTAGGACTTTTCGGGTAACAATAAAGTTACCCGGGGACTTAAAAAAGTGGGTATATGTTTTAAAGCTCTTATAGATCAACATTGAGGGTTTAAATGCAAGAAAACAAGTGCCTAATCAAGTTTTGAAGAGCCAAGGATCAAAAGGAAATAAATCACAAAATCTGACCAGACAAGGCCTAGCGCGACGCGAGGGGGGGTGGCGTCGCGCGAGGGGTGCCCAGCTCCGAGAAAATTGGGTTTTTGCCTGCCATTGCCTTTGTGCGCGACCTTTACCCGTTTTTCCACATCTCTTGACCTCTAAAACACCCCCTAAGCATCTAGGACACATGTGGGAAGGTTGTGGTGTGTGCTAGACCTTGTTGTCAACACCTTGTGGTGATTGAATTCACTATAAAAGGCCACAAGTGTTCAACACTTTCTTCACACCTTCATCTGCATTTGAGGATCACTTCTGGAGCTCAACTTCCTCTCAAGTGTTCTCTAATCAAGCTTAGGACTTCAGTAAGTGTTCTAATCCTTTCTATATTGAGTTTAGCTTAGTTTATTAGCTAAAAGTCAAACCGTCGTAATTACGGTTTGACTTCGAGATTAGTCAGCAATGGCTCAGTCATATCTCGAATTAAAAGTAGATATAAGTTGGTATTTATGTGGGTAATAAACCCTCAAAAGGGTTCCCCCTGATTATCACTCTAACCAGGTCAAAAGTCGGGTCAAACGTGTACTTAAAAAGTCCACAGAAAGTTTAAAATGAGATTATTGAATCATTAGCAATGTAGACCATATACAACCTGATTGATCATTGTTATAATTTGGTAATAAGTGTAAGAACATGTCTAAACATGTTCAACCCGACAATTTCCTGTTTAGACCCGGTTCGGAACCGAAAGTCACATAGTTTGACTTTCACTTTAACTTTCAGTTCTGACCCGTTTAGGAATGTTTTAGAAATGCCTCAGAGCTTTAATTGGACTAGGTTACATGTTAGTACAACCCTCTGTGATTATACACCTTGGTTCATTAGTTATCCAATTAATATGCATGTTTCCGTTAATTGCTCGTATGTTGACCATTATGCCCTTATTACTTTAAAACGTGATTTTTGGAAATGTAAAAGAGTAGAAAATTTAATTACTGATATATAAACTTGTATGCAAAGTTTGACATCAGTTTGACGTGTAGATTAAGAGTTATGCTCATTATCGCAAAATGAATGCTTTATGTTAATAAAATGGCGTAATTAGCGTATAGCCTACTTAAACATACTTTTTGGTATCAAACTTAATACCCACTGATGTAATATATTATTTTGGGATTTTTAAAGATTTTTAATTAATTTTAGGCTGAGCATAACTACTAGTCGTAGGCTTAATCCGGTAATTGTCGGTTTTGCCCTTACGGGCCATAAAATGAGTTTTGCATATCTAAACGACTCCAAACCTTTTGCTACTGATCACATATGATAAATAAATTATTTTAAGCCTTCTGGAAATATAAAAATATCAGATTTAAGTATCGAACCCGGAAATGGCCTTTTATCGCCTTATTTAGCGTTTTTAACGCATAGTATGTATTAAAATTATATTGAACATACCCGGGTTGATACCTACTGATATATGAGGCAAATTAGAATAATTTAACAGTAAACAAAGGTTGATTAACTCAGACTTCGGTTTTGAGCTTTTCGTCTTATGTGAAATTACCAAAATGCCCCTACGGTGCATAGTTTGGTTATAATTGACAAATTTCACATATATGCTTTAACCTACTGATATAACTTGGAAAATTAAGTATATTTGCTGATTACATCAGACCTGTAACTCAGTTAAACACTTAAACCCTTTTACAACCTTTAAAATGACCAAACTACCCCTACGGGGCCTAGTTTGTGTTTAAACACGTTTCGGGCATAATGAAAGACATCTTACTGATGTCACAACATATTTGAAGCATATTAACTTAGGAAACCTGTATATGGCTCTTACGGATACCCGTTACGCTTATTACGCGTTCGGTTCGGTTTATGTAACAAGTTTACATAAATTAGCCGAAACGGGTCAAACCTTATTGGTTTTATCTCAAAATCCAGAATGTGAATAATAAACCCATATTAAACAAGTCTTCAAACTTGTCGGGTCTAAATCACATTCTATCCGGTCTTCGCTTAATCGTGCGTACGAACCGTATCTTTGAAACTAGCCGGTCTAAGCTTAAGCTTAATTAAAGACCCGTTAGGATTCTAATAGGTTATTATAAAACCTTCGTTCCAGATTAGGAGGACCAGTAAAAGCTACGTGCATTTTGCTAATTGTGAATTATACTTGCTCAGGTAAATACCTTTAACTTATTTTCCCTATACGGGCTTGGGTTACGGTATATAGCATACCGCTTGATCGGGCATCAAATCTCCACCGTTAAAGTGGGTAGTTGAATAATTTGATCGGCTCGTTTAAACAGTCTTGTTACTTAAAGCCTTTGGGGGGTTAATGACCATGTCCCGGATATCCTTGGCATCATCTTACGAGATGGCCACGACCTGAGCACGGGGTGTAGGCGTACACCCGTCAGTGTATAACTCTATGATGTGGTGTGTCTATTGATCTTTAACCCGGACAAGATCCGGGCTACTGAACGCACAAGGAACATGTAATTCGTTCACAAGATTATAATATTAAATAATTCTCCCAAGTTATAAAAATGTTTATGCCATGTGCATCCAAACCAATTTTAAATCATTTTTCAAAATGAGTCAGTTGATTGTATTTACCAGTGTAAACTGACGTATTTCCCCAAAAAGACTGAATGCAGGTACTAAACGAAATTGGCTGGATTGTCTCCTTAGCATCAATAAAAAGTCTCGCAAGCTTAGAATGCCTGAAGTCTGTTGAACCATTGTTTCTATTTTATTTCGATCCGTTCTGTGGATAAACAATCGAACGTTGTGATACTTGATATTACAATAATTAAATTCGGTTGTATTATATTTTTTTAAATTTGCTTCCGCTGTGCATAATAATTATTGTGTTGTTTGACTATTATGTTGCCAACCACGTCATGATACTCCCCCACCGGGCCCACCGGTGACACGTGGAAATCGGGGTGTGACAGGCTGGACACGGCCCCGTGTGCAGATGGAATCCTGACACATTTTTGTCCGCATTCTGACAAAATCAGAAGGGAATCTTTTGGTGGACACGGGGGCGTGCTGACCTGGACACGGCCCCGTGTCTAGAAGCTGTCTTAAGGAATTCGTCTATTTTCAAGGAACTTTTTCGGATCGGGCGGTTCCTTACTGGATGGAACAACCCCAAAGTGCCTAAGATACCTTAATTGTTCTAGATTAAGACGAGAACGCAAGAGGTTGTCGGTGAGGGTGATTCCTATGCTATATGTAGGTGGACAAGTCCAACCCTTTTCCGGGCTCTCGTTAAAGAAGGTGTATGCCGAATCGCTCAGGTCTATGTATGCATCAAACGAAGTTGATGGGGAGTCCTTCACGGCACAATCGACACAGGGACGACTATCGCTCAAGTCCTCACTAGAGTTAGGGGTATCTTCGGAAACAATGAAGTTGTTTGAATGCGGTTCCAACCCTTCTTCTTGGCTATTGTCTTGGAAAAGATCATTGAAATCTTTCCTAAGTTCTTTTAACCAATCAATAATTAGATCTTCTAGTTGAAATAATTCATCGAGAAGCATTTCTCCTAGAAAATCCGGTTGGGAGCATTCGAGGGAGAGATAAGGATTATTTTTACTTTCGCCCCTCTTAAGGATACTAGGAAACGATGGGTCTATATAGTGGGGTTTATAATTTAGAAAATAACATTCTAATTCCTTATGGTTACCACCACATAATTGACACCACATAGTACCATAAGAGTGCCGAAAGTAAAAAGTATCAGTATCACTCATGTTTGTGTCAGAAATTACCAACCGTCGGGATCTTACGGTTCTGTTTTCAGTAACTGAAACTTGGGAACGGGGGCGTGTTGAGTGGGCACGGCCCCGTGTTCAGCTTACTGTCTGACTTAAAACAGGATAGCCAGTTCCAATGATTGGGCACGGGGCGTGTTCAGCGGGCACGGCCCGTGCTGAGTTCTGCAGAAGTTGAAAAATTAAGAAAAAACCCTAAAAAATGAAAAATAAGAAAAACGATTAGGCCGTTGATTCCTAACTTTCTTAAAATCCTTGTGTCTCCGACAACGGCGCCAAAAACTTGATGCGTGTGAAGTGTTATATATATTTAGGTGTATATTTTAAGCCCTTTAACACTTTTTAGCCAAGTTTTAAATTTATAAAACACGATATTTTACTAACACTAAACACACATATGGGCAAGTGCACCCATCGTGAGCGTAGTATAGTGTTGGCAAGATACCGAGGTCGTCCAATGACACAAGAGCTTTTAGTACCGGTTTATCCTCAACGTCTAATCAAAACAAAAGTTTAGAAAAATGTTTTAAGCTAAGAAAAATAAAAACTAACTAAAAATGCTGAAAATAAAAATAAAAAAGAAAAACAGATAGACAAGATGAATCACTTGGTTCCGACTCGTGTATAGTGTAACCTTTGATTATTTCCGCACTTTTGCACTTATTTAAGAGATTATCTTAGTTATTGTAGTAGGCCCCTCTTTTGAAGGTGACGTTACCCTCAACCCAGTAGTTTGAGTCAGCAAGGATATAATCCTAAAGGGTCGGATTATTGAAAGATAATTAATTAAGTTATTAATGCAAATTATGGTAGGCCCCTCTTTTGGAGGCGACGTTACCCTCGATTAAGTAGTCTGAGTCAGCAGGGATACAGTCCTAAATAGTCGGGTTATAGTATTAATAGTAGTTAACTTATGAGGGGATCAAAGAGTTTGGACCCCCGCCATCCAATACCGTTAAGTATTGAAGGAGGTCCTACTAAACTTGACCCAGGTCCATTGCAGGACCTCTAAACGCTGAACAATGGCAAGACTCTTACCAAACCGTTCCCTTAACCCCTGACCAGGTAGCCAACATACCTCCATATAGACCGTGGAGATATGAATGGTGAAAATCTTTTATTTTATATAGACAGTAAAATAATGCCAAGACACCACGGACAAACGATAAGGAAGAATCACCTTCAACATAAGAAACTAGTTATTAAAGTCATTAATACAAACCCAAGTAAAAAGTGCGAAAAGATTAGAAATAAAAAGTATTACACTAGACATTTGTCTTCACCAAGTGATGTAAGAGACTTAGGCAAACATGGCCTTGATTTTCAAGAACTCTTACGATCAATCTTGGATCCCGAGATGACTCACACACTCTATGATGGACAATGGATGATGGTGGTGGATGATGGTGTTATGGTGGTGGTGGGTGGTGGGTGAAGTGTGAGAGAGGTGGTGTGCCAAGGGATGGTTTGAGCTTGAGCCAAGCACTCCTATTTATAGGCTGAACAGAAGCTCGGGCACGGCCCCGTGTCCAGTGGGCACGGCCTCGTGTCCACATCCTTCTCTTTCTTCATTTAATGCAGCCTGTCTTATTAGTTGACCACGCCCCCGTGTCCGCTGAGCACGACCCCGTGTGCAGAATAATCTGTGTACTATGAAGATTTGCCTGGATTGTGCGAATCTTATAGTTGACCACGGCCCCGTGTCCGCTGAGCACGGCCCCGTGGTGGGCAATAGAAGCTTCTACTACTTTGTCTTTTCTGCTGACACTTGGGCACGCCCCCGTGCTGGTTGAGCACGGGGCGTGTTCAGTCTTCTGTCCTCTTGTTTTGCTTGGGAAGATGCTGTCGTGGGGTCGGGCATGTCACGTCTTGTTCCTTTTCTTGTATTTATGTTAGATTTTGATGTCTTTTTGCTTCTTTTGTTAATTTGAGCTCATTTAATCCTGAAAATACAAAAGGAAGACAAAAGCACACTTTTTCCAACATTAGTACTAAAAATGGGTTAGTTTTATGCCACAATTGATGTAATTTATATGTTGCATTTTGCACACATCAAACTGCATTCGTGTCCGCAGGACGTGCGGGCACACGCGAGTTTAACTGATTCCGGTTCTATTTTTTGCACCCCCTGCGCGCGCGCGGGGGGGGGGGGGGTAGGAGTTGTGGTAAAACATGACAAATAGATATATTAGTGAGGTAAACCTTTTACCTTATAAACAATCTATTCTTTTGTTCCCATACCGATGTGGGACAAGGAGTTTTACCAAATTGAGACATTCATTCACACACCCAATTTCCAACATGACAGTGGTGCAAATTAAGAACACAGAGTTTATAGTTTCCAAATAGCTTTCATGTTCAGAAGATTGTCAAGGAGAAATAGAATCAGACTCTAACGGTTATCCCATAAAATTTTCAAAAACTAGACACTTTTCAAACAAGATTTGTATCATGAGGCTGCGCAAAAAGCTTACAACAAACTATAGGCTCCTGTTGTGGAGAAATTTGGGGGGAAATCAGCTCGTTGTTTGAATAATTTTGCTTAGAATCATGTAAAGTCGGATGCTTTTAAAGTGCCTCTGTATTATAAAATGCAAGTCTACTGAAAGAAAAAAAAAGTAAGAAATGTACAATGTTTTGTATGACACTCTTGGACATTTAGGACATGTTTGGCAAAGCTTTTTGACTTCTCCTTCTCAGAATGACTTCTCCTTCTTAAGAAGTCACAATTTGTGATTTCTCTTTTTCTCCTTCTTGAAGACAAAAAAAAAACCTTGAAAAGTCATTTTCCTGCTTGTGTTTGGCTAAGCTTTTCTCATCTTCTTGACTTCTCAATAATGTTTGGCTAAGCTTCTCCTTCTCAAAAGGACTTTTAGCTCTATATAAGTCAATAAGTCATTTTGAGAAGGAATCCCAAACACCCCCTTAAATGATGGTGGTGGCTTGACAAAGAGACTATGGGAAAAATGAAGAAGGCATGGTGGTGGGTGGAGAATAGAGATGTTAGCTTGAAGAAGATGGGTGGTTTGGTTTGGTTGGTGGGGTCTATTTGAATTTGTTTTATTATTTAATTTTATATTTCTTTTAATGTTTTATTTATTTTTAATAGTTAGGGTATTTCTGTAATTTCATAATCACTTAACTAGGAAAACTAACCCCATTCAAGTTTAGAATTATCTGAGAAACGAGTGTACAAAAAGTGAAGACGATAGGTGTAACTTAGAAAGTTAGAGACTATATGTGAAATTTCACCAAAACACAGAGACTATCCGGACATTTTTCCCTTTTATATATATACTAGTGAAATTCCATGTGCTACGCGGCGGGGAATTAGAATGTTATCGATTTGTTTCGTTTTGTAACGGGATGAGCACGGTACCCGTTTGGTACATTACTTACCGGTGTTTTACCCGTAAATACCGATACCGTACCGTTTGGTTATAAAATTACAAATTTAAAAGCAGAGAAAACAATATAAAAATGAAGAAAGAATAAATCACGGAAAATATTATTAAGAATAATAGACAAAGAAAAAAATAATAAATAAAACAATTTATTCAAACTTTTATTTGACAGCAGTTAATAAAAACTTTTCTTTCCCATAAAAGGCTTCGAACCCGAGATACTCACTATATTTGAATATTTATACAATCAATTGAATAGTGAAAGTTTTTTTAAATAGTTTCGCGCAATAATAACTATAATATATACATAAAGTAGAAAAGGATAAAAAAAACAACAAAGCAAAGAAAAAACGATGACAAAAATGTAAATTTGAATTGAGGGGAAAATCGTAATTTGGCTGGGAGGAGAAAAACAAAACTAATTGCAAAACTGTAAATTTAAACGATGCAAAATCGTAATTTTGAACCGAGAGCAAAATTGTAATTTTTAGTTGTGGGCAAAATCATAATTTTTTTTTGAACCGGGAGTAAAAACGTAATTTTGAACTGATAGTAAAATCGTAATTTAAAAACGGGGATAAAATCGTAAATTGGTTGAGCCAATGGGGGAGTTCCAGGCAGCTGCCTGGCACTATTCCCCCATTTTGTGTTTGTAGTTATACATTAGGGCAAAATCCTAATTTGACCGGGAAAGCAAACAAAACCGATGACCAAAATGTAAATTTAAATTGAGGGCAAAATCGTAACTTACCTACCTGAGAGGAAGAAAACAAAACTAATGGCGAAAATGTAAATTTAAACGGGGCAAAATCGTAATTTTGAACCGAGGGCAAAAGTGTAATTTTTCACTGGGGGCAAAAACATAATTTTATTTTGAACTGGAGGTAAAAACGTAATTTTAAACTGATGGCAAAATCGTTATTTTAAAGCGGGAAAAAATCGTAAATTGATTTGGCCCCAATTTCATAATTAAGGGCATATTTCTAATTTCGATATTTAAAATAATATATATTTACAGGTCATCGAACTTTCAAAAATAGGTATAATTTTACATGTCTATTTTTCATTTCCACTTTATTTTCGTGATTCCATTTTATCTTCTGCTATCTACTTTAAATACACAAAATGTATACGCAATTAATATATAACTGATGGGGTAAGATCAAATAAAAAGTTAATTTTCACTAAGTAGGATAAGAAGAAATCTTAACCATTCATTTTTCAAATCAATGGTTAAGATGAAAGGGTAGTAGAAATGAGGAGTGGAAGAGTATCTTGGGAAAATCTTATTTATGGACTCTCTCTCCACATGCAAGGCACATGCATATTCCACCCTCATTTTTTAAACATTAATAACTTTTTTATACGACATTATTTTTTCATAAAAATTTCACCGTAAAATCGAGCGTCTTTTTATCTTTAATTTGAGTACCATATTGCTATATAAAATATGAAGACTAAAAAAACCCACTTAAATGTGTTGTATTTCTATGTTGTATAACATTTTTTTGTGCTGAATTTTTGTACTATATTTTTGTGCTAAATTTTTTGTGCTGGATTTTTTTATCTTAAATTTTTTTTTCCTCAATTTTTTGTACTGGATTTTTTTTTTGCTATATTTTTTTGTACTACATTTTTTGTGTTATATTTTTTGTACTAGATTTTTTGTGCTAGATTTTTTTGTACTAGTTTTTTTTGTGCTAGATTTTTTTGTTGTATTTTTAAAAAACAAAAGGGGTGCCACATGTCATTTTCACTCCTATTTATAAAGACCAAAATGCTCTTCATTCCTACTTATTAGGAGTGACACATGTAATCATCACATTCCAAATTCAAAGACTTAAATTGAGAGTGTTGGTGTGATTTCCATAAGGTAACCAAACACGACAATAGAAAGATAATGATTCAGTTCATTCCATTGTCCATTACATTCTGAATTGGTACTTAGGATCTTTCGGTTTGGGAAATTCGGTACCGGTACCCAGTATCATTTGCTCATCTCTGACCACATGTTTTATACGAACAACATCATTGCCATACAACTTTTTGGTTGATTTTCTTTTGGTTATCTTTTAGTGTTTTTTTCTGTATTAATTTTTTATTCTTGTCAGCGGTTCAGTGTGCAACGCGCTTGTAGCGATTTCAAAACATATGTAAACACAGACTAAATAATAAAAGAAGTTCGCCGCAACACGATGACGATGATAAAGCTAGTTTCCATCAAATTAAAAAAAAACTTGATTAACATTTAAACTTTCGTATAATCCTTTGAAGAAATTATTAGAAAAAGGTAGAAACATGACTCCGCCAATGTGAAGTAAATTACATTTCATATATTAAATTGTTCATCTCATTCCTAAATGATTTTTTAACAAAAAAATGAAAAAAAAATATTGTCAAAAAGCGGGCAGCTAGACGCTAGAAGTTCCAAAATCCAAAGTAAAGAAAAACATTATATAACCAAATCTAACATTAAAATCACACCAACACTCTCAATTTAAGTCTTTGAATTTGGGACTATTTTTAATCCACATAAAGGACTCCTCTTTGATACCTTCCCCCATTCTAGGTACGGCCTCTCATTTCCCCGCAAAGAGTTTCTCGTTTCTGAACTTTCGTATTTTTCATGTCGTAGAGAACCGCACTGCTTCCACCAATCTTTTCCATTCTTTAGTTCAGTTAGTATTGTACACATAGTTGAACGCGCCAGCTCTTGTGAGGGAATATGATTAATACTCATTTTTATTCATCTATTCATTGCTACAACACCACCACAATTTGTGTAACTTATTTTTAGTTTCTGTCAAATTGAAAAAACTTTGATTAAAATTCAAACTTTCGTGCCAATGATCTCTAGATCAAGTGGTGGAAGACTTGTATTTCTTTTGAGAGATACACGTTCAACTTCCGGCATTGGTGGGCAATGATAGGAGACCCAGGAAAATCTGGGTTCGATCCTTGAGTCAAACGGGGTTTACCGGTAATTTCACCGTCGTGCCTACGGACGGGTGGGTTACCGGGTTTTCCCCGGAATTGGTGGTGGACTCGGGTTACTCTCGGAGTACTGCGTTTGGTCTAATAGGTGCCCCAAGAGTGCTCGGGATTTATTCTGTTGGCCGTTTAAAAAATAAAAATTTCAAAACTTTCTTACCATTCTTTGAAGAAATGGTTAAAAAAACACGAAAAATCACTGCCAATGTAATATAAATCACATTCCATCTATTAAATTGTTCATTTCGTTAATACACAATTAATAAAGTTAATCAATTGAATTGAATGGAATCGAGTTTCAAAAGGCTTGTTTAAATTATTTAAAACAGAGACGATTACAAACTAATGGTAGGTAGACGAGTAACGGGTTGCGCCGCTACCCCCTTCTGAATAGCAAACCCTACCCTGCTAAACACAAAATTCTGCCCCTTAACACAATTTTGTTTTTATTTGAGAACGACTTTTTTTTTTCCTGCGTTAAACGTTAACGTCATCTTATCATGTATGATAACTTATCCGTATCCGAAAATCTTATCCGAATTATCCGACATCCGAATCCAAAATATCCGAAATTTCGGATTTTCGTATCCGGATAGTGATTTTAAAAATTTTCGGATATTTCAGATATTCGAAATATCCGAAAATTTAATTTTTATTTTTTTTCGGATATCCGAAACTCTGTATTCGAATATCCGAAATTATCTGAAACATCTGGTTCCGAATATTAAAAAATAATAATTAAATAAAAAATTTGATATTCGGATATCTGATTCACTATCCGATCGAATGTCCGAAAATTCGAATATCCGATTTTGACATATACATGCACATGTATTCAATATTGCAATTTTTAAAATACAAGGGGTATATGTGTCACATAAATATATAAAAATGATAATCGGCATGTTGCCAGATGTGCAAGCATTATTGGTGGAATATGGATAATAAGATTTCCGATGTCAGTTTTTCACCATGTGTGACAAAAAAAATGCTTGGTCCACATTATAGAGCAAGGAAAAACATGTACATACATGAAAACGAGAAAAGGTGGTAGGTACACGAATTTGGCAAAAATCTAATCACCACCAATCCACAAATATCTCTTTCTAACAAACTCTCTATTATAACATTGTTTTCTTATTATTTTTTAATCAAATTTAATGTATATGCCTAGATATTGAGAAATCTAAATACCATTTGAGCTAGAAAAAAATTGGGATAAACTAATAAAATATATTATTTATTATGAAATATAAATAAAGAAATGTAAAATATTAGATGTCTCTCTTTTCAATTAACTCATCACTCATCTTTAAATTACTTTTGAAAAATTTTATACACGTGTAAATAGTAAAAGTTACACATGTGATAAATACACCTAACGTATGGATTAATATACCAAATTAGTCAAACTTGGTAATGACTAAGTACTTTAATACATTATTTTATTCTAAAGTCAAAAGTAATAATTATGTTTTTTATGTTATTTTATTTTACTAGGTGGACACCCGCCCGACGGGCGCGGGTAGATCGTAAACATTGAATGTAAGCCTACGTTTATATGTAAAATTTGATGTGAAATTATTTAATGAATTCACGTTCGCATTATACTTAAGAATACATTAAAACAATGCTTCTAGTACTCAAAATATGTACTCTCACGATCTCATCACCCCGAATACTAAGAATGATGATATGTTGTTTCATCTATTTGTGACTAATGCAATGGTAAAAAAATGGTGCAGATAGGATGAACTCAAATTACCAATTTCTTTAATTCTTATGAAGTATGATTTTTTAATATCCATGATCTATTAAACATAGAACCAAACATCAGCTCCTTGTTGGGCAAAAGTTACAATTTAAAACAGATTGCATACATTAAAATCATTTTGCACCTCTCAACTCAAAGAAGCAAACAAAGATTTATTCTTGATTAAAAAAGAAAGCATCCTCCTTAATCCACTCAACCATTTTAGGGGTTGGAATATTGTTATATTGTTTTTGTTAAACAATTTTTCGTTTCTATATTTCTACAATCTCCAAAACGTTGCAAACGCCCAACTCCAACCACATTCTTCCAAGTCTTCAACCCTATTTGAGATTTAACAAACTCCAGCACTTCTCTAGAGACACAAGATTAGGCATCGGAATACACAACCAAACCCAGATCTGCCACCACACACTCCGGGCCAGGAGAGAAGTCGTTCAAAATATGACCTGCGTTTTTAGCCTGGATACCGCACCTGCAGCACAAAGTCAAATTTCATAGCGATCAATTAGTTAACGAATGACCAGCCTTTAAAGGTGTCGTAATCTAACTAAGAATATAATCAAGGACCAGCCTTTATGTTTATATTTCGTAACACTTTATATCATTTCAGTTAACTAATGATACCTTTAAGCATTAAATAAGGAAAATGCTTCTCATTTGACATCAGTCCGAAGTCGATACCAGGTTACATGTAAACCATTGAAATTTAGAGATCAAGAATCCGCTTGAGGAGGCTGGGAGCCTGCAGCTAGATTTGGAAGAATATGTTTAACCCCTTATTAAAAAACTCAAGTTTGTAAGGATGTTTTAGCAATACCACTATCATGACGCTTTTGTAAGGACTTTTCGGCACTATTGTCGCAATCAGGGAAAGAACAGCTTTTGTACATAGAACATGAATTAAATAAAAGTGTACAAAAGGAAACACAAATATAATCACCTACACATTTTATCTTCATCTATCTATAATCTCCACTCTCCCCCTTTGTCATGAAACCTTCTCTATCTCCCACTCAATGTAAAGTCTGCAAAAGGAATATTAACCGATGTTATTATAAAATGGACATTGAACAAAAGCTCTTGATTTTACCTTCTTGCTGCGCTTTCTTGTTCATTGAAGTTTATCCAGGATCAACTGAAGAGTCTTTTTATCTGGCATCGGCACTCTCCACAGAACATCCGAAGCTGTCCCTAATCAACATCCAAACTGAACAATTAGTAACATAGCAAAGTAGACCAATTCTTGAAGCCATCCTCTTCACCCTAACTGCCATCACCGTGGAGTTCTTCCGTCGCCGTCGAGTTCTTGAAGCCATCCTCCATTGTCATTTGCAGAACTAAAATTTAAAATAAAATAGATAAAAAAAAAATGCAATCAATTGTTTTATATGGACTAATATAGTGTTACTAATCATCTTTAAGTGCTTGTTTTATATGGACTAATATAGTGTTACTATGTAATTTGTTGTTAGCCATCGAGCTTCATAGAGCACCATGATATTATTATAACTTGTGACATATAACTTAATAATAAAATATCAAATGTTAACCTCGTGTGACAACGACATGTTAGAAATTGCTGGAGTTTAGTAGATCGAATGCACCCCTTTGGTCATTAGCCGCAACGGCTTGTGCACAAAGCGTCAAGGGCATTCCCAACTCCACCACATCCTTGTTTACACCTTTTTTACCGCGACCCTTACCTACGTCAGACATGTCATTGAACAACACATACCAGCTATAGCCTTTAAAAATGATAAAAAAATCAGTTAAAAAATATTTTGAAGCCAAAGCACCAAAGCGTTAACAAATTTTAGTTAACAAATACTATTTTTAAAAGAGTGAGAAGATTCAATACCTTCAACGCAAAGTAACACGTCGTCGAACATCTTTGGTCGCACAGTTGGTTCCGTATAAATTGCAGATTGTTTGGATATCCTCCCGTCTTCGACGCTATCTTTCGAATACGGTTTTTCTTTCCTCGTGATTCTTTGGGAACGGAAAAACCTAGTTCGTGTTTCTTCTAGGCCTTTAGCATCACATTATTAGCCTATTCAGTCGCCTGTAGATCTAAGATCGTATCACTGCTAAGCTGGAACTGCATAGGCGAATCAGCAAAACAATATATAACACTGTTGTTATTGTTCGACGAGCAGTAAGACGAATGAGATCCGGATCGCGATTCGATTTAAAAACAATATATAACACTGTTGTTATTATTCAATTTCGAAATTAACCATATCACATCTTTTTAATACATAGGATAATTGTCAATCATTTAAAAACAAAACATATAAAACAATTTCACATACCATGGCTTCCAACGCCAGAGCATGGAATTAATAGTCAAAGGGTAGAATGAGAATTGAGGTTCTTTGAGAAGCTTCTTCATAACTGTATGGCAGCTCAAACCCTTCATCCTTTGCTACCTGGTCAAGTAAAGTAACAGAATATTATGAACAGATAAGTAATTTAAAATCAATACAAATTTCTATAACCTATCAAAAACAAAACTAATACAAACATAAAGATTCTAAACACCTACCTTAACATTCTTGCCTGCTGCTCCTTGTGCATTTGCAACCAATTGGGCACAATAATTTCTAATCAAAATCATATCAAATTGAGTCAAGAACAATAATAACATATATCTTACAAACAATGACTTCATAATCAAATCAAATTTAAGCCAAGAACCTTGTGATGGGGCGACATATATAAGTCGGTTTTCCAGTTTCGACAACAATGGTTGGAGCAAGATTGCCGATATTACCTAAGACTCCCCGGTTTCTTCTTTCTTTCTGTCCCACATTATTCTGCTTTAAATCTGGTACAGAAAAATCAGACAATTCATGAAATATAATCTTAAAATCATTCATATCTGATACAAAAACAAAACAGTAATTAATAAATTCTAAGGTTTTTTTGCAGTGGAATTATCCTACAAAACAATAAAACTTAAGAACAATCATATCATTCATATGTATGACAGATTCATCATTAAGTTTAATGAACATCAAACAATTTATATAAATGTAGTCTGTGTAATTAAGTTTCATGAACTTCATTAAGTTTCATGAACATCAAACAATTTATATAAACAGTTTAATGTATTCTTAAATATAATGTTTACGATGTACCCTAAACCCTGCCCCTTTTCAGTGGATGTTCGAAGCTCCATCTTACATGTAAAAAAAAGAAGAAGAAACCGATTAATTTCACTATTGTAATATGTATTAGAGATCTTTTCATAGAAATTAACAATGAAAATTGACATACCTTGACGAAGATATAACCTGGGATTTCACTTAACTCAAAAGTTAAAACCCTAAATATGCAAAAACATAAACATAAAATTGATCATTAAAAACTCGCTAATAACTATGATGAATACATAAGCAAAACATATCAATCGATGAAAAAAGCCCTTTAATTCAACATAAACATAAAATTGATCATTAAAAACTCGTGTAACCAAATTGTTTAAAATCAAACCGAATTACATATTTGGTTAAAAGTTCAGGCATGGGGTCTCTTGATTTACTAATCAGAAACGACCCATTTGACACCACCACTAATGTATTTATACCTCTGCCAAGTGTAAGCAAACTCTTGTTTATACATCTTCAATATGTAGTATGCTATATGTGTGTGTGTGTATATATATATATACTTATATATGATATTAGCATGTAGATATACCATGAATAAGGGCAATCAAATGAAGCTAGTCTTCATCTAGATAGTCTTTCCTAATAGCTTCAGAAGTCTGCAGCAAATGCTCGATTTGCGGTTCATCCAACTCAGGATCACTATCATCTACAACTTCATTTTACAGTTCACAACACTCCCAGACACTCATCTCCACTTTATCCAGTTTCTTATACTCCTCTCTCATCTTCTTCACCTACATTCTCACCATTAAAATTTCATTTTATTTACCATGCAATTTCATGCCACTAAAGAAAATTTTAAATAATAATAATTTCATTGAGTGCTTACAAATTCATATGTTTGGTTAATGTGGTTCATCTTGTAAAGCTCCTCCACCTACTTCTGTCTTTCACTCTCCGCATCATAATCCCTGTTACAAAAACCCATGTGATGTGAATATCCTTCATTTGGAGCAAAAGTTGAAAAAAATAGGGCTTAAAATTAGCGAATCAAAAATCAGGGAAACATTGATTTACAACTACAAATCAAAATATCTCATGAGATCAACAATTGACCTGGTCAACAAACTCAACTAACACATAATACAAGTTCACAATCACAAAGATCTACAATCCGATTCCACAAATTACTTTTAAATCAAATAAAACCACAAATTTAAACTGCAATTGAAGAAACAAAACACACCTGAAAATGCAGTTGAATAACATCGATTTACTGATTTCATAACTAAATCGGAGGTGCGAGACTTACCGGCAGTCGGGTATAATAATGCACATATAACATAGTCACTTTAGCATAAACAATTTGGCTATGCCCATCTAACCTAATCTTTTGTTTTTCTTTTAAGCATTGTCTTTTTACCATCGTAAGAGACAAATATAAATATATTTGACCTGTTTTAAAAGTGAGCATGTTCATACCTGAGATACATCTGACCCTTCTATTTGCCCTTTCTCCTTTGTTCGTAACTATGGTTTCATCTTCGAATGGTCGACGATATTCTGTGAGCAATGGTAGCACATGAATTGAATATACATGGCTAGTTAAAAAAAGAAAAAAAAAACTAATACACGAGTCCCGATTGCCAAAACTAAAAACCCACCAAAAATTGTTGCCAAAAACAGATAACCCAAAAGTTACCTTTAACCTGCACACGTAAAGGCAATTTGAGAGAGGCATTACCTAAAACATGTACATATCATTTCATATGCATACCTATTACCTAAAACACAATTTTAACAAATAAATCTAAAAAAAAAGATATAGTTCGCCCCATATGAATTTGTACCAACAATATTTATCGAAGACACAATGATATGTGTCTGGATGTGGTTCCGTTCATTGCACCTCAAAGAATATATGTTTGAAAATAAAAGTAAAATTATCGATTTGGTTTATTGGTTCCAGGTTCACAACCGTTTGTCTAACTGTTAATACACTAAGCCGATAAAACTGAACCAGACGACTTGTTTCAATCCAAATGATTCATTCGGTTATAATGGTCCTTGAATACCAAAAGTTTTACAATAAACTCACCAATGTATCATTCAAACTTAACAATCTAATAAGCTTTTGCCCTGCATTAATATTCAAACAGTAGTAAAAGTTATAAAAAAGAAACAAAAGTTAAAATGCAAAACCGAAAACCAATTAAACTAACTCAACCACCAATATTATTATTCATTACAATACATGGTAATTTGAGATTTTGAATGAAACCGACATCAAGTTTTGGAACTTTTCGCTTCAGTTTTGGAATGAACCAGGATTTTAATTATGATATTGAAATCCCTAAAAATCAAACAGATAGTGTGTGTAATTATAAAAAAAAACAAATAGTTTTCAGATGAAGATCACACTCATAAACAAATTCATTACCCATTCGTATAAAAAGTTGATATGATCAAACATTTAAACATATACCTTACATAGAATCACAATTTTCAACCTCCTTACAAACAACATCGAGCACCAAATCAATCAGCTCAGCACCTTCGCCCAATTGTTTCTGGCACGGAATTACCGAATGCAAAGTAATCAGGCCGGAAGATCAGTCCACTGGACCAGATATAATACACTCTATCATCAACAATTTTATTTTTTTTCTACTACTGTTATTTCTCTAATATGATGTAACCGTATGCAAGAACTTTCAAAATCAAATGAAAATTATTGTGGAAGTCAACCAATCATATGTGAAATCTTTAAACCCTTTTTATTCAGATTCAATCTCAAATACCACCTGAGAATAAAAACCCAAAAACTTTTCAACTGTACACACAAGATCTGACACAGATGAACATAATTCATCGAAAATATCTTATTTTTAATAAACCCATTTAATCAAGGTTGTTTTTCGTTTCAAAGATGAATTGGGTATGTTGAAATAATCAAATTTTGAACAGAATGGAGAAGAAACGGAGAAAGCTGATGGATTTTAGGGTTTGAGTAACGGTGGTATTAAGAAAAAGATCCCTAATTATATTTTAAAATCAATCTATGAATACACAAAGAAAAAAATCAAAGAATCAGAACCCGTTACTAACCTTCAATCATCGCTCGTTGGATAAGAAGAATTATTAGGGTTTGTATACCAGGGCTTAACGGAGAAGAATCGCCAGGCAGATTGAAAGTCGTATGTGAAGAGATGTTTTGAATTTTGAATGTGGAGAGATGTTTTGAATTTTGAAATTTGAGTGGTTTTAACCAGGTATTATTTTCAACAGAGAAGGGAGAGAGAGGAGAATGAGATAAATGTAATTTTGGTGGAGAGAGTAGATATTTAGGTTTGAATTTCAAATTTCAAAAGTGGGATTCAAATCTATATACATTGAGATTTAAAATGATTTAAAAAAAATCGGATTTATGAGATCAGCGGAATGACATCAGCCGAATCTATGTGGCATCCTAGGTGGCGTACCTAATATGCTGACACGTAAGCAAAGTGAGGTCATGCTCTAAGCTCCTTTTATAGATAGTATAGATAATACTTTTGTTACTTTTTTATATTTTGTTACAATATTATTAGTATTAATATCAATATTAATAAATAAATAATCAATACACTTTATTATAGACACTTTATTATATCCAAATCACTGCGAAAATATTCAAATTACCCCATCAAATTATTGATTGTACTTTATATATATATTTACTTTTTATTCAAATCACTGTCAACATATTCAAATTACCCCATCAAATTATTGATTTTAATTTATATAAAAGATTTATATATACATGATCCTGAAATATTTATGGTTCCAAGACCTATATTCTTTTTCATGGTGGTGAAAATTTGTTTGCTTTCTACAGTAATTATTTTAGTATTAAAAAAAAGTTAAAGATTTGAATCGTAAATATTTTTTCTTGTAAACTAAAAAAACGCTAAAAGAAAAACAATCACGCTTACCAACCATGAAGGCATGAGCTAATAGGTGAAATTTATAAGACAAAAAATATTGCATTAGTATTCATACTTCACAAGGATTTAAATATCATGTTTAAATCTTTGTATCAAAGAAATAATTAAAATAGCATTTCCTCTTCTTCCCTTTACCGGCTGCCGGAGGCTCGACGGGGTGGACCGGACAATATAGTGTGTGCGGTCGCCGACTTTGGGTTGACCCTCCATACTATCTTGCTCGTCTGAAGCTCCCATTCGCCTTTGGAGTGCGTGCTAGTTGTGGTTCTGCCCTCCCTGTCCATCGGCTTTTCGACCTTGATTGCTTAACGGGTCTGTCCTCGGTCGCGGCTTCCTCGTGTAGTCCTGCTTGACCGTAACGAATTCCGTTAACCTTTTAAAGCTCATCTGCTTGTTGTGGATAGGCATGGGAGAGACCAGCCTAGGTTTATAGAAATTATTTGTTTCTAATCTACCGGACCGGTGGTTGTTGGTGAGTTCTTCAGTGCGTTCGGTAACGTGTCAAGAGTTTATGTGGCTAGGAAGAGGGACAAAAACGGGAACAACTTCGGCTTCGTAACGTTCAAAGGGGTGAAGGATGTCAAAGAGTTGGAAGGTAAAATGAAAGGCGCTAAGATGGGGAGCTTTAAACTTCAGGTTAATCTAGCCAAGTTTGTGGCGGAGAACTCCGGGCTTTCGGACCCCCCGGTGGTCGGGATGGTCCATCCTAATCGCTCAGGTAGTGATGTTTATGGTCAGGGCAATGTGTTTAATTTGAGGGATGGTAGGTCCTATTCCGATGTTTTGGGAAAGAACAAAGACAAGGGTAAGGTCACCTCAGCCTCTGTTAGAGATGGTGGGTTCGGCGGGGCTCCTTTGGAAAGGTCAGTTGTGGTGCCGGACAGAATATTTGCCTTTAAGGCTTTATCAGGATTGGCGGTTATCGGAAGAACGGTGAACCTAGAAACCCTAGTTGACTTCGACAAACTCTTAAGGATTGCTAAGGTCGCTTTTACCAAGATCTAGTATTTGGGAGGTCTCTTTATTTTGATTTCCTTCTCGGATGAGTCCGAGGTGAAACGTTTTTTGGAGGATCGTAATGTTTGGGGACCATGGTTCGATAAGTTGGAGCCCTGGTCGGGCCAATCGTTGCCGCTGGAACGGGTAGCTTGGCTGAAGTTGCATGGCATTCCGTTGAACCTTCTAGAGGCTGATGTGTTCATGCAGGTCGGTGAGCTGTTTGGTAGAGTCCTTTTCGTCCCTAAAGATTCCGATGAAGATCTGGACCGTTGTTAAGATCGGGGTGTTAGTGGGCGAAGTTAAACGGTGCAACGAAGTGGTGTCTCTGAAATGGAAAAATAAGGTCTTTAGAATTTGGGTGGATGAGGAGCTCGACGACTGGGTCCCCGAATGTCTGGATTGTGAGGTGAACGGCAGACCGGACTCGGATTCTTCATTGGTTTCTTCTCCGGTGGCTGCTCCGGTTACCTTAGGGGATGAGGAAGTTGATGGGTCTCAGAAGCTGGAAGGTCAAGAAGCAGCTAAAAAGTCTTTTGATAATGATGGTGCTCCGTCCGAGGTTAAGTTACCTTCTCATGTGCACGAGGCTAATAATGTTCAGCAGCCTTTTGGAGATTTGGGGGCGGGCCATCCTATGCCTTCTTTAATTATTCGAGGTATGTCTGATTCGGTGGGTCCCCATGTTTCTATTGAGGGGATTGGGCCACATTCTTTTGGGCTTGGTTCGGCTCCCGGTTTCTCAAAGTCTAGGGCCCAAAGGAAGTCTTCCTTGGGCTTCAAACATAGGAAAGGTCAGGCCCTGGGCGGTAACTCTTCCTCTCCTGAAGTTAATCGGCCTTCCAAGAGGTCCAGAAGACAGAGGGATGAGCAGGAAGAGGGATTTGGTTTCGTTGGTTTTACCGATAACAGTCCTGTTGTCCCCGTGAGCAGTAGGCTAGACCCAGAAAGGAACGTTGAAGGGCTTGACCTCAACGCTGAGGCCATCCCGGTGGACCCCGAAGGAACAAGGATGGAAGACATCGGAGCGGTTGTTGACTCTACCGGGTCTGGCGACCAACTCGGATCTGTTTTCTCCTCAAGGGTGGATCAGGAGGTCAACGATATTGTGGCTGTCGGTGATCTGCTTGGAGTTAAGCTCGATAAGTTTTCTGGCATGATCAAGGATTCCATCGTTTATTCTGGTATCAAATCGGTTCCGCAATGAATTGCCTCTCTATTAATGTCAGGGGTTTAGGGGGTATGCATAAATCTGGTTGGATTAGCTCTATTGTTCAGGATCTTGGCATTAATTTTCTTGCTATCCAAGAGTCTAAGCAAACTGGTGTTTCTAGATCTGTTATGTCGAAATTTTGGGGTAGTCACAAATTTGGTATGGAGTCGGTTGACGCTTCTGGTCTCTCGGGGGGCCTAATTTGTATGTGGGATGAAAGTGTATTTCGGTTAGTTTCGTCTGTTAAGAATAGACACTTCATTCATGTTAGGGGTTTTCTTGTGGGCTGCAACGCTGTTGTCAATTTTCTGAATGTTTACGCCCCCCAGGGGATCCCGGCTAAAAAAGCTCTTTGGGAGGAATTAACGGGTATTATCAATAACTATGACGGGTTCTGGATTATAGGGGTGATTTCAATGCTGTTCGGTATCGCGAGGAGAGGAGGAATTGTGCTTTTAAACCTTCTTGTGCTGATAATTTTAATGCTTTTGTTTTTTATGCGGGCTTGATTGAGTATAATATGAGCGGATTGCAGTTCACTTGGCGTTCGGAAAATGGGAACAAGATGAGTAAGCTTGATAGATTTTTTGTTAATTCGGACTTTTTCGGCAGCTGGCCGGAGGCTCGTGTTCAGGCCCTTCCTCGGATGTGGTCGGATCATTGCCCTGTTGTCTTGATTTCTAAAGCGGTTAATTTCGGGCCTCGTCTGTTTCGTATTTTTAACTCGTGGTTGGATAAAGAGGGGTTTTCAGAGGTTGTGGAGAACGCGTGTAGGGAGTTCTCGGTCTCTGGCCACCCCCCTGATGTCACTTTGATCAAAAAGTTGGGTTTCATTCGGGGTAGGATTAGGGAGTGGAGAGACAAGTTGCTCCATAAGGAGGGTGAATCTCGTAGGTTTGCCGAGACAGAGTTGGAGGAGTTAGAGTCTATTCTTGAGGTTAGAGATTTGACAGAAGAGGAGGAATGGGTGATGTTGGAGAATAAGAAGACCTTGGCCGAGCTAGAGCTTGCCAACACGATGGACTTGAGGCAAAGGTCGAGGGTTAGATGGGCCAAGGAGGGTGATGAAAATTCAAAATTCTTCCACACAATGGTCAACTGCAGGAAAGCTTCCAATGTTATCCACGGGTTAAATATCGGCAATAGTTGGGTTTCTAAACCCTCTCTTGTCAAAAAGGGAGTTTTGAACTTTTTCAGATCCAAGTTTGTGGAAGACTGTGTGTCCCGCCCCTTCTTGGCTTGTGCTAACTTGAAGAAGTTGTCTTCCTCTGATGCTTCTTGGCTGGAAGCTGAGTTTTCGGCTTCCGAGATCAAAGCTGCTGTGTTTGATTGCGGGGATGATCGGGCGCCCGGCCCGGATGGGTTCAACTTTTGGTTTTTTAAACGGTATTGGTCTCTCTTTGAGAATGACTTCCTGTCTCTTATGGTGGCATTCTTTGAATCTGGCCATATTAATGCTGGTTGCGGCTCGTCCTTTATTGCCTTGGTTCTGAAAATTAGAGATCCTTCGGATCTTGGTGATTATCGCCCTATTAGCTTGGTGGGGGTGGTCAATAAGGTTATTTCCAAGATTTTAGCTAATAGATTAAAGACGGTCCTGGGGTCGATTATTTCTAAAAGCCAGTCTGCTTTCTTGGGGGATAGATTCATTCTGGACGGTCCTCTCATCATTAATGAGGTGTGCTCTTGGCTGAAGAAAAGTAAGAAGGAAGCGCTTCTTTTTAAGATAGATTTCGAAAAAGGCATACGACAATATCAACTGGGGTTTCGTGATAGATATTCTCCGTCAGATGGGCTTCAGGGCTAGGTGGTGTCAGTGGATCTGGGGTATCCTTTCTTCGGCGAGGGCTTCTGTCTTGGTTAATGGTGCGCCCACTTTTGAGTTTAAATGTGGTAAGGGTATGAGACAAGGAGACCCTATCTCTCCCTTTCTGTTCGTGGTAGTTATGGAAGCCCTATCTTGCCTCTTTGATAAAGCTCTAGAGCTCGGAGTTGTTTCGGGTGTTCGTCTTCCCAACGATGGTCCTATCATTTCTCACCTGTTCTTTGTGGACGACGCTCTTCTCATTGGGGATTGGAGCTCAGGTAATGCTTTTAATATTGTGAGAATTTTAAGATGTTTCCATGTGTGCTCTGGTTTGCGGATTAATCTTGGGAAATCGAGTTTGTTCGGTATCGGGGTGGGTGGTGCGGAGGTGGAAAATTTGGCGGGTAGCGTTGGGTGCAAGTCGGAATCCCTCCCGTTCAAATACCTTGGCCTCAAGGTGGGGGCAAATATGAATCGTATCGTTAATTGGAGACCCGTCTATGATGTCTTTAAATCGAGACTCGCATTGTGGAAATCGTCTTTACTTTCTTTTGGAGGGAGAGTCGCGCTTATTCGGTCCGTCCTGGCTAGCCTTCCCATCTATTATTTCTCTCTCTATAAAGCGCCTGTCAAGGTAGTCAAGGATCTGGAACGGATGATGAAAAAAATTTTGTGGGGTGGATCTTGTGACGTTAGGAAGACCCATTGGGTGGCTTGGGAGAGGCTGTCTATTCCTGTTAAATCGGGGGGTTTGGGCATCTGTAAATTGTCTAATATCAACAGGGCTCTTCTCTGTAAATGGGGTTGGAGGTACAAAAAAGAGAAATATAACTTATGGGTTAGGGTCGTGGATGCTCTTCATTCAGGAGGCTCAGATTGGTCGTTTCTCCCTATTAAAAAGTCTTTGGGAGGAGTTTGGTGATATTCGCTAATTTACACATATTTTAGTCCCCCGTTTTACCCCTATTTTATGCATTTTTGGCCGTAAAATCGTCATTCGGATACTTAATTATCTACACTTTTGTTTACAGGCCTAAAACAGCATACCAGACAAGATGATAGCAAAAACGAGGACTTTCCGGACAAAACGACGAAGCTGCGAACATTCTGTTAAGGAAACTGACCTGGGCGTGTGGAACGGTCGTGCGACTCAATGCACGACCGTGCATCTCCGACAAATGCAAGAAAGTCCGGCAATGAACGACAAGTGCGACTCAGCGTGCAATGCATTCAAGGCCAATCCGGTGATGCACGGTCGTTCCACATCTTGCACCCCGTGCGGATCCGATGATCCAGCCAAACCTCGGAACTGAATGACCGGTGCGACCAAGCGTGCAACAAGAACCCGGCATTGAACGACCGTGCCATATGAAGAACGGTCGTGCGATATCGAATCTGGTCAACGATCTGATGACGTATGCAGTATGGTGCACCATACTCCAATAATTGCTTAAAGTGCACGGTCGTGCCACAGGAAGAACGACCGTGCGACATCGAAAAAATATAAAAACAGAACAGAAACTTTCTGTTCGATATTCTGGAATTTTGGGAGCTTCACATGCGATTTTACAGGCTCCGGAGGCTATGCTTTTGACCCGGATTCAAGCCACATTTTGCCGTTTAGCTCCATTACTATCCGGATTCTTAGTCTAGTGCTTGTTTATGGTTTGGTTTTCTAATCTTTCCATGTTTTTGTTAATCTTTCAAGCATTTAGATTAATATTTATGTATTATTGTAGCCTTTGGGCAAAAACACAACAATCCCTTGCTTGATTATAGCAATTAGTGTGTTAATCTTTGTTTGTAATGACACTTTGAAGTATTTTCTATGTTAATCTTTGATGATTAGTTTGCAACCTTGTTATTGATATTGATTTCTTGATTATAAGTAATTATGTTGGATGATTGATGCTTGGTTAGTTAAGATAGTTGAAAAATGAAGCTTAATTAATCTTGTATTAGTAAACTTTGAACTTGGTTAACTAGTTTAGCTTGGTTTAAATGTATGCATCATGATACTAGAAATGGTTAGTGATTTAATAAAATGTAATTATTGTTAATCAAGAGAGCTTGCCGTCACGTAAGGACCTTAACGGGTTAGATGGTGTCGTTATAAATTCTTGCCATGATTTGTTAACTTAGTTAGTAGTTTAGGCCAAAATTGTTGTCTTGGTGAATTATTATGCAAGATTTGTAAAATGAACTCGGTTGTGATTTAATCTAGTTTATGCTTGTCTCGGTGGTTGCATTGTGTTTATCGGTGTCTCTTTCCTTGATTAAGTGCGGTTAGAAAACTCTTAACGAATGACTAACTTATTTTTAAGAGATTTTCATAGACATTTATCAATTGCACGTTAAAGAACAATTTTAGGTGGTTAAAGTGTGTTTATCGTTTTAGCTTTCCGAATGATTGTCATGTTAGGATTCCCGAAAGGGATACTAATTGTCTTAAATTGGAAAATTGACCGAATGCTTCTAGTGCCAAAACCGACTTAGTTGACATGCTTTGGTTGTGTATTAAGCAAGGCTTTTTTTCTATTATCTATTATGTTTTTATATGTACTTGTTTACGCTTACTTTAGTTTAATTAAAATCAACCAAACTTATGTTTTTACCGGTAGTTTAGTGACAAAGGTCTAGTATTATTTCTCCGCCCATTTTCTTGGATCGATACTTGGTTCTTACCGATACTTTATTACATATGTGACGGGGTACACTTGCCTCTTTCGTGTGTGTTTTGATGTAAAAGTAATAATCACTTTTATAAATTTAAAACCAAATCGTGTGTAAACTCATTGCAAAATTATGTATATATACGCACACGTCATTTGGGCTAGTATTTCCTCTGTTGTGTCTAAGCCGATTGCCAATAATGTTCGTCTCTGGGGGTTTTTCAGGGGGAAAGTGGGGCGGGGGGATTGTATCCTTTTCTGGTTGGACCCGTGGCTGAGCGATGTTCCCCTTAGGGAGGTTTACCCTCTCCTTTTCTCGCTCGAGGTGGTCAAGACCTGTTGTGTTCAGGATCGAATGGAAGGTAACTGGCTCTGGAGGCATGATCCAGAAGCGGGAGAAGAACGCGCTGAATTGGATGATCTTCTATCTTCTTTATCTTCGGTTTCGTTAAATAATAGTGCAGATGATTGGGTGTGGTTGCTGGATCGCTCGGGCTCCTTTTCTGTTAGATCTGTCAATATGCTCCTCGACGCGTCTGGTAGCAACAGGAACCTGTATGTCATGGATCGGTGTCCTTGGGTTCCATTAAAATGCAACATCCTCGGTTGGAGAGCTGAGATGAATCGTTTACCGACGTCGGACGCGTTATGGAGTAGAGGTATTTTTGTTGGTGATGGGCTATGCCAGTTTTGCAAATCGGAGGCCGAGACTGTGGACCATGTTTTCTGCTCCTGTGTTTTGGCTGCTCTCGTTTGGCAGAAAATCAGCTGGTGGTGCCGCCTTCCCCCGATCTACGCTTTCTCTTTCAGGGATCTGCTGGAAATTCATTTGTATAGTAACGCCGCTAACAAAGTCAAATCGGCGATCCACGGTATTGTTTTATCTACGTGCTGGTGTCTTTGGTCTGCTCGTAATAAGGCAGTGTTTTCAGGTATGGAAGCCAAGGTGGAAGCTATCTTTAGCGAGGTCATGTCGTTAGGTTTTCTTTGGTACAAATATAGAGTGAAGAACAATCCTATCTCGTGGTCGGATTGGTGTAAATTTGTAATTTTGTAGTTTTGTTTCTGTTGCTTTTTGTGGCCTGCCCGGTCTTCGGGTTTGGTTTGTTTTTAATGATATTTTCCATTCAAAAAAAAGAAATAATTAAAATTATTTCGTACATCATCATCATCATCAATATTTATGAATCAAACTTTTTAAATTTTTTACTTTATTTTTTAAAATTGTTTGAAACTGTAAAAAAAATTAAAAGAGCTGTTAAAAAAACTAAAAGATATATGAAAACTTGAAAAGTGGAGTGAGAAATTATTAGTTTATGGAAACTTGAAGAGTTGACTTGTGGGTAAAAGTAAAAAAAAAAGTTGACTTTGGGGTGTATTTAACACAACCCTTTTGAAAAATCAAATGAGCTTAGTCAAATCTATCTATTTTTGTCTAGGTTATTTTATTAAAGGTAAATGTTACCGCCAATGATCACTAAATCAAATAATGGAAGACATATACTTCTCTTGAGAGATACACGTTTAACTCCTACTTAGTTCAAAGTAAGGCACTAGTGGGCAATGATAGAAGACCGAGGGAATCATAGGTTCGATCATTGAGCCAAACGGGTTTTCTGGTAATTTCACCGTCATTGGCCTACAGGCGGATGGGCTATCGAGTTTTCCTCGAAA
The DNA here is from genome assembly GCA_030545235.1 of Helianthus tuberosus. Taxonomy (NCBI): domain Eukaryota; kingdom Viridiplantae; phylum Streptophyta; class Magnoliopsida; order Asterales; family Asteraceae; genus Helianthus; species Helianthus tuberosus. The sequence goes on from CM060381.1 coordinate 140,687,021, forward strand.
TTGGTGGTGAAATCGGGTTACTCTCAGAGTACTCCGCTTGGTCCAGTACGCGCCTCGAAAGTGCTCATGATTAATTTTGTTGGCCGTTCAGAAAAAATGTTACTCGCACTTTATTTTAGACTAGTATTTTTAAGCTAGTCACATTTGTCCAAATTTTAACTGAGACCTTCTATCTAAAAAGAGTGTAGTTCTATCAAGTGGGCTAAGCCCTACATTAGTTTTTGTAAAACTGGATCAGGCATGAAACCAATCTCATTAATCGTCTACCAATAGGACCAGTCCAGCTGAATTTAAGTATCAAATGACGCCATAAATGAAAATGACGTAATATTAATAAAATATCATAGTGTAGATTTCTAATTTTAACTTTGTTTTTATATAGATTTTTAATTTTAATAATAAAATAAACTTTTTTTATATAGATTCTTTAATTTTTAAAAAATAAACATTTAAATAATAAATATAATCTTGGAGTAGTAAGTGAACCAATGAAAGGGATTTTTGGATAAAATAAAAAAGGAATCGGCTCACCCTAACCCGATCACCACCACCACTCTGGTCGTGAAAACATGGGTAATTCATGATACGACATTATCACACCTCATACTAGGTCACATTGTGTGAATATATCATATATGTCACAAATTACAAAGGAATGCATGGATATAAAAAAATAACAATTATTATGTCTTGTGTATAGAGGGGGTGAATAGCCTAATACGTAGGGCCGGCAATCACAACCCCTACTACCTATAATGGGTCGATTTGGGTCAATTTCATCATCTTTTGGGTTTCTTTGGGTATGTCAAATGCAGAGAACGGGTCAAGCTGGATATCTATTTTTGTTTTTAAGCAATAATAATAACAACGATCTGTACAAACTAGTTCTATACCCGTCCGGTGGACGGGTGAACGGGTTATCTAAAGTCATCATGGCATTAAAAAAAAATATTTGAATTGTAAAAAAAATTATTTGTTTAATAAAGAGCCAAACCATGTAGAATGGTTCACTAAAGAATTCATATTAACATGTAATTTATGCCAAAGAACCCTGACAAAGCAAGGTTGGAGGCAAGTTTTCGATTTTACACTTTTATACTCGCTAGAGATAAAACATCACACGGTCATACCATCATGATAATCGGGCCAAATAGTCGGTCTAGTTAAAAGACCTTAATTTCATGGTTCATTACTCCATCATAATTCTTTTGTATAACTGTTGGCACTTGAATCATCTCGTTTAGCACCTGAAATCCTGAATAATATCTTAACCCATGAATCTGCCATTTTTAGTCCAAACCCATGGTTGGGTTGAAAATGCCTTCCAACCTAAGATAAAAATAATATTAGTTTGTCTAAATTGTTATTGCAAATGACAGCTAATCAAATCAAGTAAAAGATCATAGCTAGATGTAGTAATTCTAGCCCTTTTATTCAGGGTCAATTTGGGTTGTATTTACATCTAACCTGACTTGTATGAACAAATGGTACCGGGTTCGGAACCAGTACCGGTACCGAATTTCCAAAACCAAAGTATTTTCGGTACCAATTAGGAACCGACATTTGGCGTTTTCGGTACCAGTACGATACCCATTTTGGGGGATTTTCGGTACCGGTTGGTACCGAGCTCATCCCTAATTTACATCTAACTTGCTAAAAGGGTCAACTCTAGAAAACTTGGTTAAATAACCACATCAGTAAAAAAATGACCTGAAGTGTATTTAAATGTTTGCATGTGTAATCTCTTATTGAAAAGAAAAATGCGTTAGTTCTCTAGCAAAATATCTTTTAGTAATAAAAAAGGTCAAAAAGGATAGAATATATGTGGGTCAACCAGCCCGACCCATTACCTCTATAAAAAATTCAGCATCACTTTAGGAAAGAAGGGTTTACCTAGCCACTTGTTGGTTCATATATAGACGAAGTAGAAGATTCACAATTGCGCTTTGCCCACGACCAATCTGATGAACAATATAAAAAAATATTTAATACTTGAAGTGGTCATTTACTAAATAAATTAGGAGGCCAGAATTATAAACTTACAAGTGCAACTACTTCATAAGGATTCAAAGTAATGTTTACATCTGTTAATTCATGTACATGTTGAAGTGTCAAAAGCATAAATTCTTTGTATTTAAGTAGTAGTTATAAGTGCATTGTATCAAATGGATTGCTCAATAAAGCGAGAAACAAAGCTAAATATTGTTGGAATTGCTGCATTACGGATAATAGCATCCCATTGTTGAAAGAAACTATATTATTATTATTATAATTATTATTTATATACTATAGTTTTGGTAAAATATATGATACGTTAATCATTAAAATTATTACGGGATTAACCATACTGACTAAACCAGATTTAATCCGCACACAAAAATACCCATTTTGACCCGCGCCCGTTTTGACCTATTACCGAACCCAATCAATCCACCCATTATACCACCTCTAATCTTTATTTAGGGATGATGAGCCAGTGATTGTGATGTGGGCCAAATTAGAAGTGTACCGTCTCCCTTGATGTATAGCTTAATGAAAAATTCACAAACTCAATGCGGCCCTTCAAATTTGTCAACTTTCACCCTGCCAAAATTCAACATGCACATTTGTTCAAATACTAAGATGTGTTTTATGCATGAATAAAAAAAGTATTAGCACTGGAAGTGAACCGGGTGGCGGTCGCTAGCGCAATATCCATCCATCATTTACAATACCTTTTCACTTGCATCAATAGATTGCATTAATGATGATAAATTGTCACCCACAACCCATGTTGTACTAAATCAGCCGCATTCACTATACAATATGAACTTTGTACGTTGCTCAACAGTTATATGACAACCAATATAGACATTCCTCCTATCAGCACAACAACCACCTATCAAATTTTAGACATTCATATAAATGAATGGAAAAAGATAAATATATGTTTGCACGTATACATGATATGTATGTGTGTGTGTGTATATATATATATATATATATGTAAATGTATGTGTGTGAGTGTATGTTTATATAGCATTATGATTATTTGAGAAGCTAAATATTTGAGAGAAGTGGGTGGATTTGTTTCACTAAATTTGTAACTTCCACTCACTATTTTGTGATATATGGGATCAAAATTAAACAAAAGAAGCTTCACAGATCAAAATTGTGAATCAAAGTTACAAACTTAGTGAATCAAAATCTTCTCACGTAGCGTCTCATTTGATCATGATTCTACACGCACATATGTGTGTTTCCAATGTACTTTTATAAACGAAGCAAAAAAAATTAAATAAAATAGAATAACCTATGTATAGAATGGTAAAGAGTGATGTACCAAATTGATCCGTTACCAACCCATCTTTCCACTTCAATTAGATGTGATTAAATTTGTATTCTCTTAGTGATTAACTCTTAATATTGCACTTGAAATCGATTAGCACCTGAAGGTTCAGCAAGCAGAAAAGCATCAGTGCAGTAGCAACATCTTGAGAAACAGAAAAATAGGTACCCCTTCAACTCTATATGCAGCAAAGCACCCAATCCAACAGTTTGTATGCCTCCCTTTGTGGTTTTCTCATTCCTTGTTAGGTTTAGGTTTCAGAGCAAGATAAAAGCGGAAGGTCCTGCATACAAAAAAAAAGTCATTAAGTTATTACGTTATTACGTGTGTTAATTGACAGGAGTCTCGACACCACCGAAATACCTAAGTAGATGCAACTTACCTTTAAGAACTCCTTCAATGCAGCATACCATTCAAATATAACCTGTTCAGATTGCAAAATCAAATTTTGCAGAAGTAATAAGCTGAGATAATATGTTTCAATTGCAAAATCAAAATTTGTAGAAGTAAAATTTGAAATAACCTAGTTGAGTGTAAAATTTGAATAGTAGAAGCTAAAATAGTTGGGGGCGTGTTTGTTCTATTTGAAATAACCTGTGTTACAAACTAAACACTAGCCCAATTGTGAATTAGAAAGCAAAATTAATGCAAATTGGAACACTTACAACAGAATCATGAATGAATCTGGCCCTGTGATCCGCGAACATGAATGATTATGGTGAGGAGAATGTAGACAACATGTCGCGAGGTCTGCAACCAATCACAAACACAAGCATAAAAATTATAATAATAAGAAACCTAGTTTAAATCTAAATGCTTACCTTATCAGATCGCAATGGAAGAATGGTCGAATGTTTTGAAATCGACATTGAATATAAGATCTGCTTCAAAAGGAATGGGGATATGCTGGTAACTGGCGAGACGTTGGGTAGAGAAAAGGGTTGACCCAACCATTTGGACCTCCCCTTCTTTTTTTGAATTATAAGGGTTAGGATTTAATCTCACTTTCATTCAATGGCTGAGATTGTAAGATATTCCCATTAACTTTAATGGGAACATAAGAATATATAATTACTAGTTCTTTTGTTATCGTTGATTTATTTAAGTTATCTTTAAGGCCAGGTCTGACCCCTAACAATCTTTCTTTTTCATAAGAAAACATTTTTTTTCAAACCGACCTAACCCGACCCGAAACCCGTTCTGACCCGGACCTAGAGGTGTACAAATCGGTTTTTTTTCAAAAACCGGTTTCGGTTATTAACCGAACCGGTTTTTTCACCCAAAGCGAAAACCGGTTTTTTTTTATAATTGGTTTTTCAAGTTCAAAACAATAACTGGTGTAACCGGTTGGGACCGGTTTTTGCAAAAAAAAAAAACGGTTTTTTTAAAACTGGTTTCGGTTATTAACCGGTTTTTCAGATCAAGAATAGTAACCGGTCACAAACTGGCGGTTCGGTTATAATAAAACCGGTTTCGTTTTTTTTCCCGGTTTCGGTTCTAAAACCGGTTTTTTTGTACACCTCTACCCGGACCCATTTCAACCCGGACCCGTTTTGATCCGAACCCGTTCCGTTCCGACCCGAACCAAAACAACCCTTTTTTTAATTGATCCGTTTTGACCTGAACCCGTTGTTACACCCTGACTTTTGCGGAAGCGTGATTGTGTAGTTATACATTAGGGCAAAATCCTAATTTGACCGGGAAAGCAAACAAAACCGATGACCAAAATGTAAATTTAAATTGAGGGCAAAATCGTAACTTACCTACCTGAGAGGAAGAAAACAAAACTAATGGCGAAAATGTAAATTTAAACGGGGCAAAATCGTAATTTTGAACCGAGGGCAAAAGTGTAATTTTTCACTGGGGGAAAAAACATAATTTTATTTTGAACTGGAGGTAAAAACGTAATTTTAAACTGATGGCAAAATCGTTATTTTAAAGCGGGAAAAAATCATAAATTGATTTGGCCCCAATTTCATAATTAAGGGCATATTTCTAATTTCGATATTTAAAATAATATATATTTACAGTTCATCGAACTTTCAAAAATAGGTATAATTTTACATGTCTATTTTCCATTTCCACTTTATTTATATGATATCCACTTTATTTTCGTGATTCCATTTTATCTTCTGGTATCTACTTTAAATACACAAAATGTATACGCAATTAATATATAACTGATGGGGTAAGATCAAATAAAAAGTTAAATACACAAAATGTATACGCAATTAATATATAAGAAGAAATCTTAACCATTCATTTTTCAAATCAATGGTTAAGATGAAAGGGTAGGAGAAATGAGGAGTGGAAGGGTATCTTGGGAAAATCCTATTTATGGACTTTCTCTTTCCACATGCAAGGCACATGCATATTCAACCCTCATTTTTTAAACATTAATAACTTTTTTATACGACATTATTTTTTCATAAAAATTTCACCGTAAAATCGAGCGTCTTTTTATCTTTAATTTGAGTATCATATTGCTATATAAAATATGAAGACTAAAAAAACCCACTTAAATGTGTTGTATTTCTATGTTGTATAACATTTTTTTGTGCTGAATTTTTGTACTATATTTTTGTGCTGGATTTTTTTATCTTAAATTTTTTTTCCTCAATTTTTATGCTGGATTTTTTTGTGCTATATTTTTTTGTACTACATTTTTTGTGCTATATTTTTTGTACTAGATTTTTTGTGCTAGATTTTTTTGTACTAGTTTTTTTTTTGTGCTAGATTTTTTTGTACTATATTTTTTTGTTGTATTTTTAAAAAACAAAAGGGGTGCCACATGTCATTTTCACTCCTATTTATAAGGACTAAAATGCCCTTCATTCCTACTTATTAGGAGTGACATATGTCATCATCACAATCCTTCTTAGGCTACTCAGGCAAAATCCTCTTTTTAGTGGATCCTTCTCCTCCTTTGATGTGCTTACTAAGGTATTAACCAAAATTGATTTACTTCAAAATACTTTTAAAGATGTCCAGTGTTTTCTAGAATTTTATTACTTTTCTGAATTCCTATGTTTAAAAACTAAAAGTGGGTTTGGTTTTGTGGTTGGCCAAAAATATAAATAACGAAGTGAGAATACACAAGATAAAAATAAAACGTACAATGTTTAGGCCCGGAATTTAATTTCAGTTTATTTGAAAATTCAACGGTTGAATACTTAGGCGGCTAAGCAAAAAAGTTGAAAGCATGACTAATTGATAACATAATATGTCACTTTCATTATGAATATATTCATTTAACTACTGTGTCAACTTGTTAGTGTAGTTGGTGTGATTGAAATAATATATACTATAATAATAATTAAAAATATAAGAAAAAATAATAAATCAGTTTGATACATCCCACTTTTGACAAATATAGTGGCAGCTACTGAATTGTCTTCTAACTTGTTCAACGTGAAGTTATAAATTGAAGCTCAAAACACACGTTTGAGAAACAACCCTCTTTCATTAATAACTAGCCATGTCTTGTTCAATACTAGTTTCACCAACTACCTCGGCCCTAACTTCCAAACCAACAACCTTAACCAAAACCACATTCATCTCCCAACGAGCCTTGATTAAGACCCATAAGAACCAAACCCACGGGTTCAGGGTCACATGCAACGTTGCACCAAATGATGATCATAACCACCACAAACTCATACTGCCCGATATCGACCGGCGAAGCCTGCTCGTCGGGCTCGGCGGACTCTACACCGCCTCTAACTTCCCTTCCTTACCCGCGGCATTCGCTGATCCCATAACAACTCCTGATATCACTTCGAGCTGCAAGGAAGCGGATTCTGGCATCAAGGATCTAGAAAAAGCTGTAAGGACACGAAAATGCTGCCCTCCTAACATCAAAAAAACGATTAAACCATTCGTGTTTCCTACCGAAAAGATGGTTAAAGTGAGATGGCCAGCGCATAACGGGTCGAAAGAGCAGGTGGAGAAGTATAAACGAGCCATCCAAGCTATGAAGGATCTCCCTGAAGACCACCCGCACAGCTTCATCCAACAAGCGAAAATTCATTGTGCATACTGCAACGGAGGTTACACTCAAGTCGATAGCGGGTTTCCAGACATCGATATTCAGATTCACAACTCGTGGCTCTTCTTTCCTTACCACCGCTGGTACCTTTACTTCTATGAGAGAATACTCGGTAAGTTGATTAATGATCCCACTTTCGCCTTACCTTACTGGAACTGGGACAATCCAGCTGGCATGACGATTCCAGAGATCTTTTTAAACGATACGCGTACGCCAAACCCGTTGTTTGACATTTATCGGGACGCCCGTCACCTCCCACCACAGCTAGTGGATCTGGACTTTGGTGGCGGTGAACGTGACACCACAAGTGAGATACAAATAGCCTGCAATCTGAGTACAGTGTACCGCGATTTGGTTAGAAATGGTGCAGATACAAAAAGCTTCTTTGGGGGCGAATACGTAGCTGGGGATGCCCCGGTTGCCAATGGTGACAAGTCGGTCGGATCCGTCGAAGCTGGTTGTCACATCGCGATACACAGATGGGTGGGTGACTCGACTCAGGCTAACTTTGAGGACATGGGTAATTTATACTCTTCTGGGTATGACCCTTTGTTCTACGCGCACCATTCGAATGTGGATCGAATGTGGACACTATGGAAGAGTTTGGGCATTCAAGGACACACGGAACCAACTGACCCGGATTGGTTAAACGCATCGTATGTGTTCTATGACGAGAATGAGGACCTTGTGCGTGTGTATAACAAAGACTGCATCAAGATGGACAAGCTCAAGTACAAATACTACGAAGAGTCGGAGTCTGTGTTCCCCTGGCGCAAGAGTCGACCCGCAAAGCGAAACAAAGAGTCACAAGTAGCATTAACCTCAACCGGGGATGTGAAAACAGTGGACCAACTGAAGTTTCCGGTGACTCTAGACGCAATACTGAAGACTCGTGTGAAGAGGCCTGCTGTGAACAGGACTGATGCAGAAAAGGCGAAAGCCAACGAGGTTTTGTTGATAAACGGGATAAAATTCGACGGTGAGAAATATGTGAAGTTTGATGTGTTTGTGAATGACACGCTTAAAGAAGGTGAAGTGACCACGCCGTGTGATCCTGAATACGCTGGCGGTTTTGCGCAGATTCCACACAGTGGTATGGACAAAATGATGATGTCGAGTGCAGCAAGGTTCGGGCTAACAGAATTGCTGGAGGACACAAACACTGAAGGTGAAGAGTATTCAACGGTGACATTGGTACCACGGATAGGGTGTGACGACCTCACCATTTCAGATATCAAGATCGCCTTGGTTCCAATTTGATCAAGCATCAAAACGATCCGAGCTTGAACATGACGTATGTTTAGTGTTTGGCATAACGGTTGTCACATGTGATAGATAGTGTTTGGCATAAGAGAACCATGATGTGTGTACTGTGTAGTGGATACATTTAATTTATAGTACATTAATTTGAAATCAACAATTCTTCACAATGAATATCAAATCAGACAGAAACAGTTACAAAAGAGGAGCTAATTTGTAGATTTTACCAATTCCTGTATGTTAGGTTAAAACCCTAAACTATTAAGCCAGTTCGAAAACTCAAAACTCAAGTATCGGCCACTAAGTGAAGAATTCTCAACCGATTTTATTCAAAGAAACAATATGTGTATCAAAAGAGTGTTAGAATTAGAAGAGTATTTTCATACTAGTTGCTGCACTCGAAGAAGCTACTGATTAGAATTAGAAGAGATTTTCATACTAGTTGCTGCAAGCTACTGATTTAAGAATAGACCATTGGTGCAGATCGTGATCGGATTCTTGCCGGCAAAGTCGTAATTGCATCGGCCACCAGGTGAATCGAAGAAGCTACTGATCTGAGAAGACCTTACAGATCATTCAACTGATCAAGTACGTTTTCTGTTGGGCAAAGTCGGTTCTAAACTTCGAATTCGAACATATGGGCAGAATGCATTTTAGGGCTGACAATTTTACACGAATACATGACACGAACCTACACGAAGTTAACATCTATCGTGTATGGCTTTAACATGTATCGTGTACCAAACAGGTAGACACGAGATTACCTGTTAATTTCCGTGTATAAACAGGTTAAATACATGTTTACCTGTTAATACCCGTTAGTACACGATAAGAAATTAAATTAAATTAAATAAAACTCATCAGCCATGTGCGTGTGGGTTCCTTAATTCCTTTCTATTTTCATTCCTCATTTAATTAAAAATAAAAAATAAAACCCTAAACTCCCTCTGTAACTCTCATATAGCATGTCGTGTTCGTGTTTTTGTTTGTGTTAACAGGTAATTTTCGTGTATAACAGTCGAACAGTCGTGTTAACAGGTAATTTTCGTGTATATCGTGTCGTGTTCGTGTATGGGATTTCGTGTATCGTGTCTTATCGTGCCGCTACCCCCTTCTGAATAGCAAACCCTACCCTGCTAAACACAAAATTCTGCCCCTTAACACAATTTTGTTTTTATTTGAGAACGTCTTTTTTTTCCTGCGTTAAACGTTAACGTCATCTTATCATGTATGATAACTTATCCGTATCCGAAAATGTGATCCGAATTATCCGACATCCGAATCCAAAATATCCGAAATTTCGGATTTTCGTATTCGGATAGTGATTTTAAAATTTTTCGGATATTTCAGATATTCGAAATATCCGAAAATTTAATTTTTATTTTTTCCGGATATCCGAATATCCGAAACTCTGTATTCGAATATCCGAAATTATCTGAAACATCTGGTTCCAAATATTAAAAAATAATAATTAAATAAAAAATTTGATATTCGGATATCTGATTCACTATCCGATCGAATGTCCGAAAATTCGAATATCCGATTTTGACATGTACATGCACATGTATTCAATATTGCAATATTTATAATACAAGGGGTATATGTGTCACATAAATATATAAAAATGATAATCGGCATGTTGCCAGATGTGCAAGCATTATTGGTGGAATATGGATAATAAGATTTCCGATGGCAGTTTTTCACCATGTGTGACAAAAAAATGCTTGGTCCACATTATAGAGCAAGGAAAAACATGTACATACATGAAAACGAGAAAAGGTGGTAGGTACACGAATTTGGCAAAAATCTCATCACCACCAATCCACAAATATGATAGAAGACCGAGGGAATCCTAGGTTCGATCATTGAGCCAAACGAGTTTTCTGGTAATTTCACCGTCATTGGCCTACAGGCGGATGGGCTATCGAGTTTTCCTCGAAATTGGTGGTGAAATCGGGTTACTCTCAGAGTACTCCGCTTGGTCCAGTACGCGCCTCGAAAGTGCTCAGGATTAATTTTGTTGGCCGTTCAGAAAAAAATGTTACTCGCACTTTATTTTAGACTAGTATTTTTAAGCTAGTCACATTTGTCCAAATTTTAACTGAGACCTTCTATCTAAAAAGAGTGTAGTTCTATCAAGTGGGCTAAGCCCTATATTAGTTTTTGTAAAACTGGATCAGGCATGAAACCAATCTCATTATCCGTCTACCAATAGGACCAGTCCAGCTGAAATTAAGTATCAAATGACGTCATAAATGAAAATGACGTAATATTAATAAAATATCATAGTGTAGATTTCTAATTTTAACTTTGTTTTTATATAGATTTTTAATTTTAATAATAAAATAAACTTTTTTTTATATAGATTCTTTAATTTTTAAAAAATAAACATTTAAATAATAAATATAATCTTGGAGTAGTAAGTGAACCAATGAATGGGATTTTTGGATAAAATAAAAAAGGAATCGGCTCACCCTAACCTGATCACCACCACCACTCTGGTCGTGAAAACATGGGTAATTCATGATACGACATTATCACACCTCATACTAGGTCACATTGTGTGAATATATCATATATGTCACAAATTACAAAGGAATGTATGGATATAAAAAAATAACAATTATTATGTCTTATGTATAGAGGGGGTGAATAGCCTAATACGTAGGGCCGGCAATCACAACCCCTACTACCTATAATGGGTCGATTTGGGTCAATTTCATCATCTTTTGGGTTTCTTTGGGTATGTCAAATGCAGAGAACGGGTCAAGCTGGATATCTATTTTTGTTTTTAAGCAATAATAATAACAACGATCTGTACAAACTAGTTCTATACCCGTCCGGTGGACGGGTGAACGGGTTATCTAAAGTCATCATGGCATTAAAAAAATTATTTGAATTGTAAAAAAAATTATTTGTTTAATAAAGAGCCAAACCATGTAGAATGGTTCACTAAAGAATTCATATTAACATGTAAATTATGCCAAAGAACCCTGACAAAGCAAGGTTGGAGGTAAGTTTTCGATTTTACACTTTTATACTCGCTAGAGATAAAACATCACACGGTCATACCATCATGATAATCGGGCCAAATAGTCGGTCTAGTTAAAAGACCTTAATTTCATGGTTCATTACTCCATCATAATTCTTTTGTATAACTGCTGGCACTTGAATCTTCTCGTTTAGCACCTGAAATCCTGAATAATATCTTAACCCATGAATCTGTCATTTTTGGTCCAAACCCATGGTTGGGTTGAAAATGCCTTCCAACCTAAGATAAAAATAATATTAGTTTGTCTAAATTGTTATTGCAAATGACAGCTAATCAAATCAAGTAAAAGATCATAGCTAGATGTAGTAATTCTAGCCCTTTTATTCAGGGTCAATTTGGGTTGTATTTACATCTAACCTGGCTTGTATGAACAAATGGTACTGGGTACCAGTTCGGAACCAGTACCAGTACTGAATTTCCAAAACCAAAGTATTTTCGGTACCAATTAGGAACCGACATTTGGCGTTTTCGGTACCAGTACGACACCCATTTTGGGGGATTTTCGGTACCGGTTGGTACCGAGCTCATCCCTAATTTACATCTAACTTGCTAAAAGGGTCAACTCTAGAAAACTTGGTTAAATAACCACATCAGTAAAAAAAATGACCTGAAGTGTATTTAAATGTTTGCATGTGTAATCTCTTATTGAAAAGAAAAATGCGTTAGTTCTCTAGCAAAATATCTTTTAGTAATAAAAAAGGTAAAAAAGGATAGAATATATGTGGGTCAACCAGCCCGACCCATTACCTCTATAAAAAATTCAGCATCATTTTAGGAAAGAAGGGTTTACCTAGCCACTTGTTGGTTCATATATAGACGAAGTAGAAGATTCACAATTGCGCTTTGCCTACGACCAATATGATGAACAATATAAAAAAAATATTTAATACTTGAAGTGGTCATTTACTAAATAAATTAGGAGGCCAGAATTATAAACTTACAAGTGCAACTACTTCATAAGGTTTCAAAGTAATGTTTACATCTTTTAATTCATGTACATGTTGAAGTGTCACAAGCATAAATTCTTTGTATTTAAGTAGTAGTTATAAGTGCATTGTATCAAATGAATTGCTCAATAAAGCGAGAAACAAAGCTAAATATTGTTGGAATTGCTGCATTACGGATAATAGCATCCCATTGTTGAAAGAAACTATATTATTATTATTATTATTATTATAATTATTATTTATATACTACAGTTTTGGTAAAATATATGATACGTTAATCATTAAAATTGTTACGGGATCAACCATACTGACTAAACCAGATTTAATCCGCACACAAAAATACCCATTTTGACCCGCGCCCGTTTTGACCTATTACCGAACCCAATCAATCCACCCATTATACCACCTCTAATCTTTATTTAGGGATGACGAGCCAGTGATTGTGATGTGGGCCAAATTAGAGGTGTACCGTCTCCCTTGATGTATAGCTTAATGATAAATTCACAAACTCAATGCGGCCCTTCAAATTTGTCAACTTTCACCTTGCCAAAATTCAACATGCACATTAGTTCAAATACTAAGATGTGTTTCATGCATGAATAAAAAAAGTATTAGCACTGGAAGTGAACCGGGTGGCGGTCGCTAGCGCAATATCCATCCATCATTTACAATACCTTTTCACTTGCATCAATAGATTGCATTAATGATGATAAATTGTCACCCACAACCCATGTTGTACTAAATCAGCCGCATTCACTATACAATATGAACTTTGTAAGTTGCTCAAGAGTTATATGACAACCAATATAGACATTCCTCCTATCAGCACAACAACCACCTATCAAATTTTAGACATTCATATAAATATAAATGAATGGAAAAAGATAAATATATGTTTGCACGTATCATGATATGTATATGTGTGTATATATATATGTAAATGTATGTGTGTGAGTGTATGTTTATATAGCATTATGATTATTTGAGAAGCTAAATATTTGAGAGAAGTGGGTGGATTTGTTTCACTAAATTTGTAACTTCCACTCACTATTTTGTGATATATGGGATCAAAATTAAACAAAAGAAGCTTCATAGATCAAAATTGTGAATCAAAGTTACAAACTTAGTGAATCAAAATCTTCTCACGTAGCGTCTCATTTGATCATGATTCAACACGCACATATGTGTGTTTCCAATGTACTTTTATAAACGAAGCAAAAAAAATTAAATAAATTAGAATAACCTATGTATAGAATGGTAAAGAGTGATGTACCAAATTGATCTGTTACCAACCCATCTTTCCACTTCAATTAGATGTGATTAAATTTGTATTCTCTTAGTGATTAACTCTTAATATTGCACTTGAAATCGATTAGCACCTCAGCAAGCAGAAAAGCATCAGTGCAGCAGCAACATCTTGAGAAACAGAAAAATAGGTACCCCTTCAACTCTATATGCAGCAAAGCACTCAATCCAACAATTTGTTTGCCTCCCTTTGTGGTTTTTCTCATTCCTTGTTAGGTTTAGGTTTCTGAGCAAGATAAAAGCGAAAGGTCCTGCATACAAAAAAAAGTCATTAAGTTATTACGTGTGTTAGTTGACAGGAGTCTCGACACCACCGAAATACCTAAGTAGATGCAACTTACCTTTAAGAACTCCTTCAATGCAGCATACCATTCAAATATAACCTGTTCAGATTGCAAAATCAAATTTTGCAGAAGTAATAAGCTGAGATAATATGTTTCAATTGCAAAATCAAAATTTGTAGAAGTAAAATTTGAAATAACCTAGTTGAGTGTAAAATTTGAATAGTAGAAGCTAAAATAGTTGGGGGCGTGTTTGTTCTATTTGAAATAACCTGTGTTACAAACTAAACACTAGCCCAATTGTGAATTAGAAAGCAAAATTAATGCAAATTGGAACACTTACAACAGAATCATGAATGAATCTGGCCCTGTGATCTGCGAACATGAATGATTATGGTGAGGAGAATGTAGACAACATGTCGCGAGGTCTGCAACCAATCACAAACACAAGCATAAAAATTATAATAATAAGAAACCTAGTTTAAATCTAAATGCTTACCTTATCAGATCGCAATGGAAGAATGGTCGAATGTTTTGAAATCGACATTGAATATAAGATCTGCTTCAAAAGGAATGGGGATATGCTGGTAACTGGCGAGACGTGGGGTAGAGAAAAGGGTTGACCCAACCATTTGGTAACCTCCCCTTCTTTTTCTGAATTATAAGGGTTAGGATTTAATCTCACTTTCATTCAATGGCTGAGATTGCAAGATATTCCCATTGACTTTAATGGGAACATAAGAATATATAATTACTCGTTCTTTTGTTATCGTTGATTTATTTAAGTTATCTTTAAGGCCAGGTCTGACCCCTAACAATCTTTCTTTTTCATAAGAAAACATTTTTTTCAAACCGACCTAACCCGACCCGAAACCCGTTCTGACCCGGACCTAGAGGTGTACAAATCGGTTTTTTTCAAAAACCGGTTTCGGTTATTAACCGAACCGGTTTTTTCACCGAAAACGAAAACCGGTTTTTTTTTATAATTGGTTTTTCAAGTCCAAAACAATAACTGGTGTAACTGGTTGGGACCGGTTTTTGCCAAAAAAAAACGGTTTTTTTAAAACTGGTTTCGGTTATTAACCGTTTTTTCAGATCAAGAATAGTAACCGGTCACAAACTGGTGGTTCGGTTATAAAAAAACCGGTTAAAAAAAACCGGTCCCGGTTTTGGTTCTAAAACCGGTTTTTTTGTACACCTCTACCCGGACCCGTTTTGACCCGAACCCGTTCCGACCCGAACCAAAACAACCCTTTTTTTAATTGATCCGTTTTGACACGAACCCGTTGTTACACCCTGACTTTTGCGGAAGCGTGATTATGTGTGACTTGCTTAATATCATTGCATTCAATCATAACAACCACTATATGATAAAACCACAGATAATCATCCATTAAATAAGTTTAAAAACATCACAACCATCATTGTTTGAAACATAGACTTCAAATTCAAATTTTACAAACCATAGGAATTGTTTAGAGTTCCCTAAGGACTTATCAAAAGACTCTAAATAAAATCAGGCTTTGGTAGATGTGTCTCGTACAGTATGAGACAAGCTAACCAAACCCTAAGACAACGGATGACATCCTTTATTCTTAACGCAACTTGAAACATCCAAATGCCCGCCAGATCCACTTTTAATTCCCTGAAATACATGTAGTTTGAAAACATCAACAAAAGTTGAGCGAGTTCATGTGTTTGTTTGTGTGTATGAATGAAACCTTGTAATCATTGTATGTATGTATGTATGTATGTATGTTTTGTAAATCCCGGTATGAAAGCAAAACAAGGAAACATATCAATTAATGGTTTGCAAGGCCATTAACATGCGTGCAACGGCGTAGGAAGGCTCAAACCTAGCAGATTTTGTACCGGGCCTCCGGCTGTAAGACATAGTCACCTCATGGGCCAATCCCCGGTCCACATGGGTGTGGGCTCGCTACACCCAAATAGATCTATCACTCATGCCCCTCGGTCCTAACACGAGGATTAATGGTCTTAGGAGTGCGCCTACCCATTGACATGATCTACTAACAAAACAGTTAAAAGAAAAGGGGGACATGAACTCATAGTCTCGCGTTCTTCGTAACACCATAAATCAAAGCTCCGCCTGGCGTACACGGCTACCTACAACGTACTAATGTCTATTAGACGAACGGGCCATGCCTTGATTTAGTATTAGTTAGTGTCTTCGAGTTACGTTCTTTATATCTCCAATATTATCCCATGTTATATAATTATTTGTTAAAATAATAAATATTTTAACTTAAATTATATTTACTAAATTTTGAAATAATTGTTAAAACAATATATATTAACTTGACACTTTTCACGTAATTATACATGTATTTCCTTCCCAAGGATGGGTGTATTCGTATTCTTGTATATATATATTTTTTCCATGTATTGGGGTCGTATTCCGGTGTGTATTTAGGGTGTTAGGAGTGGAGCGGTAAACTGGTCGGCAAAAACCGCCGCCAACAGTTTACCTTTGCCGACAAACTAATGAATCGGGGGATCAATGCCGATGCGGGGAACGAGGTTCAACGGCTATAATGCCGTTGGTTTATTTTAAAAAAAAAATCATTTTTACCTTATATAAATTAACTTTTTTTAAATCCATTTTCACCAAACATCAATCTCATCCAATTTTACTACATTCTACTCTTTTTTTTTTAAATCTTTTCAAAAAAATGGAAGGCTCAAACAAGGGTGAAGGCAAGAAAAAAATGGTAGGGTCCGGTTCGAAGTCGAGGGCTCAAGATAAACGTGGTTCGGGTGGTTCTAGTGTCCCGTTTCATCCGCACCTTGGGTTTGCGAATCAAACCCAACCTCCATTTTATTTTAACCAACCTATGCATCAACCTTTCGGTTATGATACCCAACCCATCCAAAATTGGATGCAACACGGTCCGACGATGACTGGACCCGGTTATTATGATTACTCCCTAGAAGCCCAAAATGCTTTTGACCCGTTTGCTTTTCTGTAACACCTCGTAAAATCACGACCAATATAATAAAGACACGTGTCATGGATTTTAAACATGTTATAAACCCGGATCATGACTAAAAAGGATATATGAAGAAATTAAAAGTGTCAACATGTTAATTATTACCTCTGAGTGACCTTTTAACATTTTTTCGACTTTAGTAAAATATAATTACATTCCCATAAAAATCTGATTAAGATTTCATGAGTATCCGGTTAAATCATGTAATGAATAATTCAATATTCAAATCCAAGAATTTGGAATCCCATGTGCAAAATCGACAAATTTCATTCAATAACCTCTTTTTACAAGACTCCAAGGCAACCAATGCATGGCAATGCATTCTTAGCAATGCAGACCTGATCATATGGACCTTTACTGCTGATGGTGACCAGAGATTAGAGATATGATAGGTTGCATGGTCAAATGTTATAAGTTCTCAAAATTTTGTCTCTGATGGAAGGCTTACGGACCGCAAAGCTCTTGCCTTACGGTCTGTAAGATAGCTTAACTGGGCGATAAAAATTTGAATTACGGATACGGACCGTAAGGGCTTAAGCATACGGTCCGTAAGGGCTGTATCTGGGCAGAATAATGGAAAGCTGCAGGTTCAGCCGGTTCCACCGCCTTAGAAGCATGGTTTTCGAATTCAGCGGCTGCACCAATGGTATTTCATGCATAGGGGACACTTGGGATGATCAGGAAACATGTGTAGACTTGTGTGGAGTGATATTGAGGATTGTTTTTGGCTATATAAGCTCTTGATTGTTTGCTAGTTCTTTGCACCATTCAAAAATTTATTCAAAACATACTCTCTGGAGCTCTCTGGACTTCAAGCAAGATTCCACAAGCTCCTATTTCGTGCTAAGAGCCTTTGTAAGCATTCTTAGCTTTCCTAATTCATGTTTTATTAGTTTAAAGACCGAAAGTCAAAGCCGTCGTAATTATGCTTTGACTTAGTGATTAATCACTAATGGTCCAGTCATTTTTCGAATTGAAAGTGGCTATGAGTTGGTAATTATGTGGGTAATAAACCCTTAAAAGGGCACCCTCTGATTTCCACTCTAACTAGGTCAATTGTCGGGTCAAACTTAATATTAAAAAGTCAACAGAAAGCTATTTTGCAAATAAACTCATAACTAACAATGTAGAAGCTATGAAACCTGTTTTAACACTTATATAACTTGGTAATTAATGTAAGAACATGTCTAAGCATGTTCAACTCGACAATTTTGAGTTTAGGCTCGGTTCGGAACCGAAAGTCGCAAAAGTAGACTTTTACTTTGACTTTCAGTTCTGACCCGATTTAGCTTAGTTTAAATATGCCTTAGAGTTCCTTTAGGACCAGGTTATAGGTTAGTATAACCCTTTGAGGTTATACAACTTGGTCCCTAATTAATCCGATTCATTTGCATGTTTCCGTTAATTGCTTAAATGTTGACCATTATGCCCTTTTGACCTTAAAACGAGATTTTTGAAAATGTGAGAGGAAAAAAACCTTTGTTACTGATTTATAAACATGTCCTAAAAATTAGACATTAGTTTGAGGTCTAAATTAGGAGTTATGCTCAATATCGTAATTTGAAAGCTTTTTATTAATTAAAAGGCATTATTAGCATAAAGCCTATCTAAACCCAAATTTTGACACCAAAGTTTTACCCACTGATGTAATATAATATTTTGGGATTTTTGAAGATTTTTTTTTATTTTTAAACTGAACATAACATAGGATTCTTGCTTTGATTCGGTAATTGTCGGTTATACCCTTTTTGCTAATAAAATGAGTTTTACATAAAATTTTGATACCAAACTTTGTGCTACTGATTTTATATGATAAATAAAATATTTTGAACCTTATAAACTAATCAAAAACTCAGATTTCCTAATATAACCTGGAAATCGCTTAAAACCGACTTTTACGTGTTTTAAACGCATAGTATGGGTTAAAAACTATTTTTGGCATATAAGACTTAATACCTACTGATGTTTTAAGTAATTTTTATGTTGTAACAGTAAGATAAAGTTTTAAACTCAGATTTCCCATTTTGACCTTTAAAGCGTATGTGAAATGACCAAAATGCCCCTACGTAGTTTGGTTGTAAATGATAAATTTCACATATATGCAATACCTTACTGATATGACTTGCAAAAATAAATTTTTTTACTGATCATTTAAGACCAGAACCTCAGGTTAATATTTAACCTCTTTTATAATCCTTAAAATGACCAAAATACCCCTACGGGGCTTCAATTGATCTTAGATCCGTTTTGGGCATAATGGAAGGTATCCTACTGATATCACAACATATTTAAGGCATATTAACTTAGGAAACCTGCTCATGACTCATTTGGTTACCCGTTATGCAATTATCGCGTTCGGTACGGTTTATGTAACTAGTTTGCATAAATTAACCGAAACGGGTCAAACCTTATCATTTTCACTTCACAATCTAGAATGTGTTTAGTTTACCCATATTATACAAGTCTTTATACTTGTCGGGTCTAAACCACATTCTAATCCGGTCTTCGCTTAATCTTGCGTTTTGAACCGTATACCTTTCCTTAAAACTAACCGGTCTAAGTCTAAACTTAAGTAAGACCCGTTAGGAATCTAATAGGTTATTAAAACCTTCATTCCAGATTTAGGAGTCCAGTAAAAGATATTTGCACTTGCTGTACGGCTGGGATAAATTTGTATAATTTGCTCAGGTAAATACTTTTAACTTATTTTCCCTTATACGGGCTTGGGGTACGGTATATAAAATACCGCTTGGTCGGGTATTGAATTTTTAATCGTATGAAGGTTAAATCATTGAGATAACCCGTTTAATCTGTTTTGTTGATTCTAAGCCTTTGGGGGGTTAATGACCATGTCCTGGATATCCTCGGCTCATTCATTGAAATGGCCACGACTTAAGCACGGGGTGTAGGCATACACCTGCCGGTGCGTATGTAAAATAATGTACCCACCTGTTCGAGAATAACTCGCCGTGGGATATATTATGTGGTGTGTCTATTAATCTTTAACCCGGTTTTCAGCCCGGGCTACTGAACGTATAATAAACATATAATTCTTTAACAATTTTATTTTTAAATAATTATCCCAAGTTATAAAAGATTATTTGTGCCTTGTGCATCCAAATCAATTTTCTTAAACATTTTCAAAATGAGTCGGTTAATTGTATTTACTAGTGAAAACTGACGTATTTTCCAAAAAAGTTAAGTGCATGTACTAATCGAAATGGGCTGGCTACTCCTAGCATCAATAAAGAGTCTTGCAAGCTTAGATGTTTATAAATCTGTTGAACAATGTTCCTTTTAACTTGATCCGCCTGTGGATCCCTTACAACCATTTTTGTAATAATTGATATTACTTTCATTCGGTTTGTTATGTTTTTACCTTTCGACTTCCGCTGTGTATTAAACTGTGATAAATTGTCTATGGTGATATCAACTACGTCACGATACTCCCCACCGGGCCCACCGGTAATACGTGGAAATATCGGGGTATGACAGGTTGGTATCAGAGCCAACATTGAGTGAATTAAACACTAGCCTTTTGTGTTTAATCTCAATGACACAGTTTGCACATTCCTCGACTTCCGAGTCTAGGCAAAGAACTTAGGACTAATCCTAATTCATTTTATTTTGTCCTTTATTATTTTTCTTTGTTGTTTCTTTTGTTTGTTTTGACAGGTTCAACAAAATGCCACCAAGGTTCCGAAGAGGAGGACGAGGCAAGGGGCCATTCAATGCCCCCAACGATCACGAGGCCGGACCTTCCCACCGGCGAACTCCGTCTGTTACCATGAGCACCGGTCCTCAAGAAGACTGGAGGACCTATTTGGAGCCCGCGAGGTGATCTGTCTCGCTAAGTTCATCACCTTCTTACCATCATTCCTTTGGGCCGCAATCAGAGAACGAGCCCGAAGATTCACGCCACTCTTTCCTGCCGTTGCGGCGGTCAACCTCACATCGGGCCTTCCAGGACCCGACCCCGTATTTCCAGAGCCGGTTTAACCTGGCAAATCAGTTTGAAGAACCAATGGGTCATAACCCATTGGGCCCCGAAGACCATTTTTCTGAGGCGCAGGACATGGATATGGATGATAACCCAGATCCTGCTGAACCACCATCTGGGACACCTACTCACCCCATCGAGATTTCGGATGGGTCGTCTTTTCATGGATCACCTTATCGTGGTCCAGACAGCTATGAGGCAAGGTTTTCCCAATACGACTGGGTGTTTACTCCCTCTTACCACCCATCACAGCTGCAGCAGCAGCAGGATCCCTCTGAGGATTCACGTTTTGTAGCGTCACTCCACCGCCACCACCACCACCAGTGCAGCAACCGTCTCCGGAGCCACCGAGGTGAAGAAGATCAGGTGCACGGATGTCCATGCGAGGAGGGGATTTCCATTTCAGCACCGCCCAGCATTCAAGTGGCAGTCATTACCCGCCACTTTATGAAGACCCACAGATGGGTGGGCCTTCAAACCCCATTTCTGAGGTGGACTCTGCCCAGTCGCACCGCCACCAGTGGGTTATGATAACCCAATTCCTTCATACGCCGGTGCAGTGGCGTATAACCCTTTTGAGCAGCCTGCCTACCTGGGGTACAACTACTACAATGCCCCCGATGTTGACCCATACCTCGTAGCAGCCAACTACAATGCTCATCACCCTGAAGGGCCCTATGCAGCTTCGTACCAGTCTGGGTACCAAGCTTTTGGGTATCCATACCCGCCACCTCCTCAACCTCCGCATCAGCAGCCGCCGCGGCCGCCATTGATGCCGCCACCGCAGCAACAGGAGATTCTACAGAGGTTGAGCCAGGTGGAACGAGAGGTTCAAGAAGAGCGTAGGAGCCACCAGGGATTTCTCAAGGGCCTGGCGAATCTAATCAAGGGAAAGAAGAAAACGGATTTTTGAAGATTCCTTATTTATTTATTTGTATTGTAATTTCCTTATTTCAATCAAGTCCCTGCGTAGACATCTATTTATGTATTCAGTCCCTGCGAGGACTTGTATTTTCAGTTTAGCCCCTGTGTGGGCAAGTTATTTCTGTTAAAATCCCGTTTAGGACAAATATGTACTCCCTTTTAATTTTAGTGGAATGTTTTAATTTAAAATTTCATTTTATCATTATATGTGTAAAAATAAAATATGAAATAAATCAAAAATATCATTCCTTTTAAATGATCTGCCTTTAAATATTAAATAAGAGTCTTAAAAGGTATAACCTAGCCTGCGTGTCATTATAGACCTGGCCATGATGGTAAAACCTGTTTAAAAAGATTCAAATCCTTGTTAACATCTGAAAACATGTTAACACTCCTAGCAGATGTGATTCGTTAAAATCACACATGTCATCCTTGTATTGGATTCTTCTAGATTCCTTATTTAGCCTAATGATCTATAAATCATGGGTTCAGATCATCATTTAAGATGATCATATATGAGACATCCATTAGTGATGTAGTGCCTACGGGCCGTAATAATTATCAAATAAGACAAAAGACAGTTGTAGTCTACGACTCCCTGTCGATAAAAGGTAATGAACTACGTTCAAACCTTAATACCTCGATTCTCTGAAATCATGGCTTAAAATTGTCCTTGTGACTAGGCCTTATGTGCCATTAATAATACCCTTAATACTTTATAATTAGGATAAATTATAATGAAAATCCTAAATAAATATGTTTAATAAATTAACCAAATATGGTTTATAATTGCCATGCTTAATGAATCAGCAAAGGGATGATCCCATAAATAACCTCTGAATAAGATATTGTCAATTGTTTTGTAGCAATCAAGCTACATGGCTGAATCGGAGGAAGTAAACAGTCACCCGAGAGAAAATCATGATACCACCAGGATTAACGTAACTGGTGCGGAACTTCAAGCATTGATTGATAATGCTGTTTCTAAAGCCATGGACAGGCAATTTAGAGAGTCTAATGGTACACGCTCAAAGACTCACTCTGTAGCTCACAGTAAGCCACTTTCTAAATCTCATGAGCTGAAGAAGGATGATACCCAACACTCCTCAAATCAGCACAGTATCCCGTCTAAGAAGATTATATTTGATCAAGAGCCACGTGCAAAGACCTGTTCTTATAAGTATTTCGTCTCCTGCAAACCCAAGGATTTCACTAGGGAAAAAGGAGCCATTGATTGCATGACGTGGCTAGATGAGATGGATACGGTAGTTGATATTAGTGGATGTGCAGAGCAAGATGTTGTGAAGTATGTTTCACAGTCGTTCAAGGGAGAAGCCCTAGCTTGGTGGAGGTCCTTAATCCAAGCTACTGGAAAGATTCCGTTATACAACTTAACATGGGCTCAGTTTGTTGCTTTGATCAAGGAGAATTTCTGTCCTCAACATGAAGTTGAGAAGATCGAGACTGACTTTCTGACATTGGTTATGAAAACTTAGTCTGTCAGGCATATCTCACGAGTTTTAACACCATGTCTCGATTGGTTCCTTACTTGGTGACACCGGAACCAAAGCGTATAGCCCGTTTCATTGGGGGGTTTAGCTCCGGAGATCAAAGCGAGTGTGAAAGCATCAAGACCTACTACCTTTAGGTCAGTAGCTGATTTGTCATTATCTCTTACCCTTGATGCGATCAGGCAGAGATCGCTTAGGAATTCTGATGCTAGGAAGAGAAAAGGTGAGGATGATAACTCACACCATTCAGACAAGAAGCACAAGGGGAACTCTGATCATAAGAAGAGTTCAAGGTCCAAGAAAGATGACCAACAGTCGGGTGAGAAGCCCAAATGCAAGATCTGCAAAAAGCGTAATATGGGAAAGTGCAGATATGAATTAAAATCCCAATCACAGCCTCGGGCTTGTGGGATCTGTAAGTCTTCTGGGCATAAGACGTTGGATTGTAACAAGATTAAGGATGCGACTTGTTACAACTGTAACGAGAATGGGCATATAAAGTCTAACTGCCCAAGTATGCCAAGAAACCTGAAGAAGGTAAAAAGACCAATGCTCGGGTCTTTCAGATGAATGCTCAAGAAGCGATCCAAAATGACAACGTAATAACAGGTACCTTTCTTATCAATGATGTTTATGCAAGGGTATTGTTTGATTCGGGTGCAGATAAGTTGTTTGTAGATAATAAGTTTTGTAAGTTATTAAATCTGCCTGTTAAAACCCTAAGCATAAAATATGAGGTAGAATTGGCCGATGGTACCATAGAAACTGCTTCAACTGTGTTAGATGGATGTTTTATATCCATTAGGAACCACTCTTTTCCGTTATCCTTGCTTCCTTTGAAACTAGCTGGATTCGACATAGTAATTGGCATGGATTGGTTATCTCATAACCAAGCCCAGATTGTTTGTGACAAGAAACAAGTGGTTATCAAGACTCCGTATGGTGAGCCACTTACCATACAAGGAGATACTCAGCATGGGTTGCCTAAGCAAGTGTCTATGCTTAAGGCGTCAAGGTGTTTGAAGAAGGGTTGTGTCATTTACATGGCACAAGTAACTTTTGATGAACCAAAGCCCAAGATTGAAGCCATCCATATCATTTCTGAATACCCTGATGTATTCCCTGAAGAACTACCTGGTTTACCCCCAGATAGGCAAGTGGAGTTCAGAATCGACATTATACATGGAGTAGCACCTGTTGCAAGAGCACCTTACCGATTGGCCCCTACTGAGATGAAAGAGTTGAGAACTTAGTTGGATGATTTGTTGGCAAAAGGATTTATTAGGCCTAGCTCATCTCCTTGGGAGCACCGATCCCTGTTTGTGAAGAAAAAGGATGGATCAATGCGTTTATGCATTGATTATCGAGAGCTGAACAAGGTTACAGTCAAGAATAGATATCCATTGCCCAGGATCGACGATCTATTCGATCAGCTTCAAGGAGCCAGTTACTTCTCCAAGATCGACTTGAGATCATGATATCATCAGCTGAAGGTTAGAGATGAAGATGTGCACAAGACTGCATTCAGAACTCGTTATGGTCACTACAAGTTCTTAGTGATGCCTTTTGAGCTCACTAATGCACCAGCAGCGTTCATGGATCTCATGAATTGCGTTTGCAAACCCTACTTGGACAAGTTTGTCATTGTCTTCATTGATGACATTCTTATTTATTCGAAGAATCAGGCTGGTCATGAGAAGCATCTTCGTTGTATTCTTGAACTTCTTCAACAAGAAAAGCTCTACGCCAAGTTTTCAAAGTGTGAATTTTGGCTTTGTGAAGTCCAATTCCTTGGACATGTGGTTAGTGAGCGTGGTATCCAGGTGGATCCCGCTAAGATTGAAGCTATCATGAATTGGCAAGAGCCGAAGATGCCCACAGAGATTCGCAGCTTCTTGGGTCTGGCATGATATTATAGGCGTTTTATTGAAAATTTATAAAGAATTGCAGCGCCCCTAACTTCACTGACTCGCAAGAATATCAAATTTGAGTGGGTCCTAAGCAGCAAGAATCCTTTGATATACTTAAGCAGAAACTGAGCAATGCACCTGTGTTGACATTGCCTGAAGGGATTGAAGAATTTGTGGTTTACTGCGACGCATCACACACCGGCATGGGATGTGTGCTAATGCAGAAGGGCAAAGTTATTGCCTATGCTTCCCGACAATTAAAGGTGCACGAAAAGAATTACACCACCCACGACTTGGAGTTGGGTGCCATTGTGTTTGCACTAAAACTTTGGAGGCATTACTTAAATGGTACCAAATGTGTGATCTATTCTGATCACAAGAGCCTTCAGCACCTGTTTAATCAGAAGGATCTAAATATGAGACAGCGTCGATGGATGGAGACTTTAAATGATTATGATTGTGAAATTCGCTACCATCCAGGCAAAGCGAATGTTGTAGCTGACACTCTCAGCAGGAAGGAAAGGATTAAGCCCATTAGAATCAATGCCAAGAGCATTGAATTGAAGAACAGCTTGAATGAAAGATTGCTAGCCGCTCAGAAAGAAGCTGTATTAGAAGCTAACTATCCAAATGAAAAGTTGGGTGTAACTGCTGAACAGTTATCATATGGCAAGGATGGAATCCTAAGATTGAATGGACGAATATAGATTCCAATTTATGGAGGACTTAGGGATGTGATTCTTCAACAAGCCCATAACTCCAAGTATTCTGTTCATCCTGGCTGTGATAAGATGTACCAGGATTTGAAGGCAAATTATTGGTGGATAGGCTTGAAGAAGTCTATAGCCACTTATGTGGCCAAATGTCTGACGTGTGCTCAGGTTAAAGCCGAACATCAGAAGCCGTCTGGATTTGCTACAACAGCCTGAACTTCCCACCTGGAAGTGGGAAATGGTAACTATGGATTTTATTACTAAGTTACCAAAAACAAAGCAAGGAAATGATACTATTTGGGTTATAGTCGACAGATTGACCAAGTCAGCCCACTTCTTACCTATTAAGGAAACACACAGCTCAGATAAGTTAGCTCAGCTGTACGTGGATGAGATTGTATCTCTCCACGGAGTGCCAATGTCTATTATCTTTGATAGGGATACGAGGTATACATCGCACTTTTGGAAAAGCTTTCAGCAATCCTTGGGCACTCGATTAAACTTCAGCACTGCATATCATCCTCAGACGGATGGTCATAGTGAGCGTATAATTCAAACGCTGGAGGATATGTTAAGGGCTTGTGTTATTGATTTGGGTGGAAGTTGGGATGATCATCTTCCATTAATTGAATTTTCATACATTAATAGTTATCATTCGAGTATTCAAGCTGCACCTTTCAAAGCTTTGTATGGAAGATAGTGCAGGACGCCCGTTTGTTGGGCAGAAGTGGGAGATGTCCAACTGACAGGACCTGATATAGTCCTGGAGACGACAGATAAGATTGTACAGATACGTGACCGTCTCAAAGCTGCCAGGGATAGGCAGAAAAGCTACGCAGATAAAAGGTGTAAACCTCTAAAATTTGAGATAGGTGACAAGGTTCTACTTAAGGTATCACCCTGGAAAGGGGTAACGTGATTTGGCAAGAAAGGCAAGTTAAGCCCAAGATACATAGGACCATTCGAGATCATCGAATGTGTCGAAACAGTGGCTTACAAGTTAAACCTGCCTGAAGAGCTCAGTGGGATTCATAATGTGTTTCACATTTGCAACTTGAAAAAGTGTCTAGCTGATGAATCGCTAGCCATGTCACATAAGGATGTGCATATAGATGTTGAAAAACCTTTGTCGATTGAGGACCGACAGGTTAAGAAGCTTCGAAAGAAGCATGTACCGATTGTGAAGGTTAAATGGGATGCCCGTAGAGGTCCCGAATACACGTGGGAGGTTGAGTCCACAATGAAACAGAAGTACCCTCATTTATTTCAGTAAATCTCGAGGCCGAGATTTCTTTTACGGGGGTGAGGATGTAACACCTCGTAAAATCACGACCAATATAATAAAGACACGTGTCATGGATTTTAAACAGGTTATAAACCGGATCATGACTAAAAAGGATATATGAAGAAATTAAAAGTGTCAACATGTTAATTATTACCTCTGAGTGACCTTTTAACATTTTTCAACTTTAGTAAAATATAATTACATTCCCATAAAAATCTGATTAAGATTTCATGAGTATCCGGTTAAATCATGTAATGAATAATTCAATATTCAAATCCAAGAATTTGGAATCCCATGTGCAAAATCGACAAATTTAATTCAATAACCTCTTTTTACAAGACTCCAAGGCAACCAATGCATGGCAATGCATTCTTAGCAATGCAGACCTGATCATATGGACCTTTACTGCTGATGGTGACAAGAGATTAGAGATATGATAGGTTGCATGGTCAAATGTTATAAGTCCTCAAAATTTTGTCTCTGATGGAAGGCTTACGGACCGCAAAGCTCTTGCCTTATGGTCTGTAAGATAGCTTAACTGGGCGAAAAAAATTTGAATTACGGATACGGACTGTAAGGGCTTAAGCATACGGTCCGTAAGGGCTGTATCTGGGCAGAATAATGGACAGCTGCAGGTTCAGCCGGTTCCACCGCCTTAGAAGCATGGTTTTCGAATTCAGGGGCTGCACCAATGGTATTTCATGCACAGGGGACACTTGGGATGATCAGGAAACATGTGTAGACTTGTGTGGAGTGATCTTGAGGATTGTTTTTGGCTATATAAGCTCTTGATTGTTTGCTAGTTCTTTGTACCATTCAAAAATTTATTGAAAACATACTATCTGGAGCTCTCTGGACTTCAAGCAATATTCCACAAGCTCCTATTTCGTGCTAAGAGCCTTTGTAAGCATTCTTAGCCTTCCTAATTCATGTTTTATTAGTTTAATGACCGAAAGTCAAAGCCGTCATAATTAAGCTTTGACTTAGTGATTAATCACTAATGGTCCAGTCATTTTTAGAATTGAAAGTGGCTATGAGTTGGTAATTATGTGGGTAATAAACCCTTAAAAAGGCACCCTCTGATTTCCACTCTAACTAGGTCAATTGTCGGGTCAAACTTAATATTAAAAAGTCAACAGAAAGCTATTTTGCAAATAAACTCATAACTAACAATGTAGAAGCTATGAAACCTGTTTTAACACTTATATAACTTGGTAATTAATGTAAGAACATGTCTAAGCATGTTCAACTCGACAATTTTGAGTTTAGGCTCGGTTCAGAACTGAAAGTCGCAAAAGTAGACTTTTGCTTTGACTTTCAGTTCTGACCTGATTTAGCTTAGTTTAAATATGCCTTAGAGTTCCTTTAGGACCAGGTTATAGGTTAGTATAACCCTCTGAGGTTATACAACTTTGTCTCTAATTAATCCGATTCATTTGCATGTTTCCGTTAATTGCTTAAATGTTGACCATTATGCCCTTTTGACCTTAAAACGAGATTTTTGAAAATACGAGGGGACAAAAACCTTTTTTTTACTGATTTATAAACATGTCCTAAAAATTTGACATCAGTTTGAGGTCTAAATTAGGAGTTATGCTCAATATCGTAATTTGAAAGATTTTTATTAATTAAAAGGCATTATTAGCATAAAGCCTATCTAAACCCAAATTTTGACATCAAACATTTTACCCACTGATGTAATATAATATTTTGGGATTTTTGAAGATTTTTCTTTATTTTTAAATTGAACATAACATAGGATTCTTGCTTTGATTCGGTAATTGTCGGTTATACCCTTTTTGCTAATAAAATGAGTTTTACATAACATTTTGATACCAAACTTTGTGCTACTGATTTTATATGATAAATAAAATATTTTGAACTTTATAAACTAATCAAAAACTCAGATTTCCTAATATAACCTGAAAATTGCTTAAAACCGACTTTTACGCGTTTTAAACGAATAGTATGGGTTAAAAACTATTTTTGGCATATAAGACTTAATACCTACTGATGTTTTAAGTAAATTTTTATGTTGTAACAGTAAGATAAAGTTTTAAACTTAGATTTCCCATTTTGACCTTTAAAGCTTATGTGAAATGACCAAAATGCCCCTACGGTGCATAGTTTGGTTGTAAATGATAAATTTCACATATATGCAATACCTCACTGATATGACTTGCAAAAATAAATATTTTTACTGATCATTTAAGACCAGAACCTCAGGTTAATATTTAACCTCTTTTATAATCCTTAAAATGACCAAAATACCCCTACGAGGCTTAAATTGATCTTAGATCCGTTTTGGGCATAATGGAAGGTATCCTACTGATATCACAACATATTTAAGGCATATTAACTTAGGAAACCTGCTCATGACTCATTTGGTTACCCGTTATGCAATTATCGCGTTCGGTACGGTTTATGTAACTAGTTTGCATAAATTAACCGAAACGGGTCAAACCTTATCATTTTCACTTCACAATCTAGAATGTGTTTAGTTTACCCATATTATACAAGTCTTTATACTTGTCGGGTCTAAACCACATTCTAATCCGGTCTTCGCTTAATCTTGTGTTTTGAACCGTATACCTTTCCTTAAAACTAACCGGTCTAAGTCTAATCTTAAGTAAGACCCGTTAGGAATCTAATAGGTTATTAAAACCTTCATTCCAGATTTAGGATCAAGCCACCAATCATATTGAACAATGTATTTAAAATAGATAAAGTCCAACCACGCAATATAATTGGTGTTCAAAAAATAGTTAACCAAGTTCAACTTAAACAGCGGAAGCATAAAACGTAAAATCAAAACATAAGTTATAGGTTTAGCGAGTTTAACATGACACACACGGTCCATGTCCCACAACGACTCCTCCTGCTCGTGCAAGCTCCATAGATACCTAACGACCTGCAAGGCATGTAACAAGGAGTCAACAACAAAGTTGAGCGAGTTCACAGTTGGTTGTTTGGTTTTAAAAGTTTGTTTCGGAAACCATAAGTTGTTTCGTAAACCACGAGTTAACCAGTATCTTTGTTTTTCCCCAAACCATATCCATAATTAGTGGGGGCTTCCCCATGTGAACCACTAGGCCGTTACCATATCGACTACTGACGAAAGTAAGTTGTGCCCTAAGTCAATGTCTATCATCATTGACTGTTTGCCATGATCCATTAGTACACGCCCGTCCTACCGGCACGGTGTGAGGTTTGTCGAACTTAATAGCGCTATTAACTAATGACCCGCTCGCCATCGGCCTCAGCGATTAAGTCGATATAAAATGAGGGACTTAGGTGATAGAGATTTGGCTAGTAGTTTAAAGTTGTTGTCCTACCCAAGGAGGATATGCAGGTTCTGTTTTAGTTCTTTAACCCATTCCCAACCACTGGGAATCCCATGCCTTAGAAAGAGTGTGAGCTCACCTTTGGTTGCTCGGTTGAACTCTTAAAATAGCTAATGGTCAGGGTTGGTCAATCATGTCCTAATATGATTACCATTTTGTTTGTTAATAGTTTTAAATAAAACACAAAGTTCCTACACGCATCTATCACATAGCACGCACTCACGTTAACTTTTCACGCCCATGTAAACATCCCATTTATAACCATTCAAAAGCAAACATACGATATTGCACATAACACTTTCATTGACATATAACACGTTAGATCATTCTCAGATAACCTACCCGACATTTAGACACGCAAATTACTACTTATGTCGTTTCAGCTTTAACATTCAAAACTGGGCTGTTTTCGGGAATTTTAATAAAATAGTTAACTTACTCCAAAAATTCCCAAACTTTTACAGAGTGTTTTAAACGATCCAAATATTATTGTGTAAAAATATCGGGATCCAATTCATTACCAATATTTTACAAAAAATCATTTACCGGACTGCAATCAGATTCGTCACTTTCTGACTGCAGTCCATGGAATAATTCATTTAAAATTCATCGTAAGTCCGATTGATGAAATTCCAGTTGGAGCATTACAATGACATCACTGGTCATCTACAGTACAAATTTCATGATCTAATTCTACACAGATTTCAAGTTATGATGAAGAACATAACACACATTTTCTGCAGTAAAAACGCAGCTTTTTCTGCTGTACAAAACGGACCTTTAAAAATAGTAAGCTACCTCGAAAAAATCTGATTCCAGTGCCATTTGATTCGTTTTTCGAAAATACATAATTTAGAGTTCAGAAAATCAATTTTTCGATTTATAACGGTCCCTTTACAGCCAACTGAAGTTGGCTGCAGAATCATAGACATATTCTGTTTCAGCTCTAATCGTTACCCGAACTCCCCAACCGAATAACTAATGCACCCACGACCCATATCAATTATTTACAGCAGGTTATAAGTCAATTATCCCAGAATTAACATGCAATCATCATCCATCTACTAAACAACATCATTCTAACAATATATCATCATATTTCATCTCATGATTCAAGATTCAAGATTCAAGTCTTTTAGTGTTCTAGTTATTTCATCATAATACATCCTTTAACTACTAAAAATAGGAAGTTACCAAGAGTTAACAAGAAGCTTACAACTAGCTTTAAGCTAGGGAAGATCACTAGAGAAAATGATGAAGAAGATGGTGAATGAAAACTAAAGATGAAGGTTCTTCAAGTTCTTCAAACTCCAAGCTCCATGTATCACCTTTTAACACTTGAAACAAGCTTGAAAATGGTTGTATGGTGGTTGCAAGGTGGTGGTGGTGGCGGTTGTAAGGTGAGCCGAGAGGGAGAGAGTGAGCATGAGGGAGGTGGTGTGATCTTGTGAGATATGGAGTGATATGGAGTGATCTTGCAAATCCTAAGCTCCATACTTATAAGATTTCATCTAATATCTTAGCAATATACTCAAGCAACCAATCTAAATAAAATATTGACATAAAATCTGGGTGGGGTCCTCATGTGGGCCGTAAATCATCAGGGGGGGTAAGTGTAACTTGATGGTAAGTAGGTAAATATTTAGGAGGTTATGTGTAATATCTAGTGTTACATGTGTATGGCATATTTTATAATGTGTTAGGGTATTCGGGGACCATAACTAGTTCATAAATAACAAAACAATGTTTCTGACAAAATTTTGGTGTTCCGGGTAATGTCCTTTTGTTCGCTTAGATACCGTTTCGTTAAAGTGCTAAGTTATTCCGTATAGTGTCTTTTATGTAAATTTTTATAACACTTTTAATTCCTAACACTTAGGAAAACATTCAGGACCATTTAGTCAATTTTCTGTACAATCAATAAGCACAATATAATATTAATTAATCGTACGGATACATGTAATTATGAGGGTTGTCACACTCTCCCCCCGTTAAGAAAATTTCGTCCCAAAAATTTAGCATGTGGTTACTGAGGAAGCTATTTAAGTTGCGTGGTTTCCTGGTTTTCCTGGGGTGTCACATCATCCCCCCGTTGGTTTGGAATTTCGTCCCGAAATTCCGCAGTAGCTTCAGCCTCAGTAGTGGTTGCACTTTTCTTAAACAACTGGGGATACTTGAGTTTCATTTGGTCTTCTCGTTCCCAGGTATACTCTGGGCCACGACGGGAGTTCTAACGAACTCGAACAAGAGGTATTCTGGTATGCTTGAGAACCTTAATGTTTCGATCAGTAATCTCTACTGGTTCCTCAACGAATCGCAGCTGATCATCAATAGTGAGCTCCTTGAGAGGAACTATGAGGGTCTCATCTAACAGACACTTCTTAAGATTCGACACATGGAAAACATTGTGAACTCCGCTGAGTTCTGCCGGTAGATTCAGCTTGTAGGCCACCTTGCCAATTTTCTCAATGATTTCGAAGGGTCCAACATATCTCGGGTTAAGTTTGCCTTGTTTGCCAAAACGAACTACACCTTTCCAAGGTGAGACTTTAAGTAGCACTCGATCCCCAACCTGGAACTCGAGTGGTTTCCTGCGCTTATCTGCGTAGCTTTTCTGACGGTCACGAGCTGCCGCCATTCGTTGTCGTATCTGAGCGATCTTCTCAGTCGTGTCTACCACAAGTTCTGGGCCTGTGATTTGGCTGTCACCAACTTTTTCCCAACAAAGAGGCGATCGGCATTTACGTCCGTACAATGCCACAAACGAAGCGGCCTGGATACTGGTGTGACACCTGGGTCACTACGACCATCAAACAAATACCAAACCAATGAAATATTGTATTTCATACTTGGGATTTGTACAAATATGTGTATCATTTGCACATATCAATTCTTGTTCGATTTCGGGCTCTAAATCGCTTTCTAGAAGGTTAGACGCGCACTGATGCGTAAATATAACCAGTTTAATGCAACGAACACTCCGAGATAGTGAAATAGGCTTCACATACCTTAAATAACCTTTACATAACTTAGAAATAAGTTTTGAAGGCTTTGGTATGGCAAAATCAAGTTAAATCGCTTACAGGGACTAAATTCGACAAACTACGAAAGTATGCCGATTAGAACTGTAACAGACATTCTGGAACATGACCATGAGTTAAACATACCATAAATATCCTTTACATAGCTTAGAAATAGGCTTTGAGAGGTTCGGTGTGCTAAAATAAACTTTTGGGTCATTCAGGGACTAAAAGCGTCAAAAAGTGCATAAGTTTGCACTTTCGCACATAACTTACGTTCTGAATACATCCGGACATCCAAAAAATTTATGTAAGCACTAAAATATTTTATTTTAGTGTTTGGCATAATAAAACTCCATTCGTCGCGCAATTTGGATCGTTTTTCGCTCTTATGCGCATTCCGTCGTAATTAACCGAACATCGCGATCGTACGACCAAACGAACCAACATCCGGCATATTTTTGAGCATGTTTCATGCCCACAATGTTTAGGCATCATTTTAGGGCCTTAACGTTGGCTTAACGAGCCTTAAACATGTCAGAAATGGCCTTAATACACAACGGGGACTGAAATGGAAACTTTGGAAACTGTTGCTGATCAGAAGGACCTTAGCGTGACACCTAGCCCCTTGGCGTCACGCGAGGCCCCTTCAGAACAGCAAAAGTTGTTTAATCAATTATTAACAGCCTTTCAACCCCCCAAAGGCCAATGCCACATGTCAATCTCTTGTGGTGGGGGCAAAATGAGTTACCATAACATTCCAACACATGTACGGATGAGATTCGATCACGTTATTCAAGAAACGACCTTAACGGTTCGAAGAATCCTATAAATACCCATCCATCCCAACCTCAAAAACCCACAAATCTGATTTCAAAGCTCTAAGTTGAAGCCATCACTTCATACCTGAGCTATTCGATCAAGATTTACTAGCGGGGACCCTTTGTAAGTGTTCCTTCATTCTTTTATCGCTTTTCTAGTCCGAAAGTCGAACTATGTTTGACTTTCTACGTTGACCAGTTTATGTCCAACACGAAGTTCGTTTGAACTTCATAACGTGAGCGTGATCACGATGGTTATAGTCCCTAGTGACTATACCTACTGATTACCACGTTATCTAGGCTCAGTGACGAGTCGTAGTTTCGGCCAAAATGCGTGTTAATGCGTATTTTGTAACCAAACTACTCTTGGGTATCAAAACCGTTTGTTTTGATACCAAAACTGTTTTCTAAACTTAGTTAAGCATGTTTTTAACATGCTTAGCTCGTCACTTTTAGTTTAGTGCTTATATAGGGTCGTAAGGTAAGCGATCTAAACAATCGCTTATACTTTCGAACCCGACCCGTTTGGTCGATCATTAGGATCCGACCAAACACATTAGGTGACCATAGTATATAGGGAATAACCTTCCGAGGTTATACCTTATGGTCGCTTCGTTTAAGTAGTTGTATGATAGGTAGTTTATATGCCTTAGGTAAATTACCAAAATGCCCTCTTTACGCCAAAATTCATTTTAAGCATATGTAACATAACTTTTGGTATCTAAACTGATTTGGTAACAATATTAGACATGTTAAGGCATATTCTACTTATCATAGGACTAGTTAGGCTTTCCGAACGCGTTTCATGCGAACGACGCGTTAAAGTAGCATAAGCTACCTAAACGGGTCGTAATGGGCCGTAAGCACTTAGGTTAGGTTTCATTTAGTATGTAGACTTTGTTAAACCATACTACATGAGTTCCCATACTCATTTGGTTTACGAGCCCTCATTCTATCCGATCTTCCGATTTAGGTCCGGTATATTAACATAGTTACCTATATTAGGTGCCGTTTGATATCCGTGATCTCTAGCATTGTTTGGTTGTTACTCAAGGACTACTAAGCAATCTCAAGTGAGTACATAGACCCCTCTTTTACTGTTTTCCAAACGTTTTGGGGTGAAACATATGTGCCTACTTGTTACTTTCATGCTTTCATATCATATGCTTGTTATGTTCAATAGTACACTTATAGTACATGATTTCATTGTTTTTATGCTATGTATGCCCATTGTGTGCATATTTCATTTTACATTACATTTTATGCTATGTATGCCCATTGTGTGCATACTTAGTACATTATTTTACATTACATTTTATGCTATGTATGCCCATTGTGTGCATACTTAGTACATTATTTTACATTACATTCTATGCTATGTATGCCCATTGTGTGCATACTTAGTACATTATTTTACATTAAATTCTATGCTATGTATGCCCATTGTGTGCATACTTAGTACATTTATTATTCATCACATGCTTACATTTTGGTATGACATTTGGTTTGTTTAAATGGGACAATGTACATTCATTAACACCGATCATGCCGCTCGGTAGTAGGTAGTGGTACCACAGGAATTGACAACTCCCATTCCTGAAATCCCGGGTTTGTTTGGATTGGAAGGAATGACCGAATCCGACTACATTTCTAGGTGGACCTTAGACTTTTTGCTAAGGTTTATTCAACAGTCGCAAGGCTTGGATGTATGAATTTTCACAATACCGCATAGATGTTTATATCAGTATAGCATGCATTTGTTCCACAAAACATAACTTTGATTTAAACCATGTTTTACTTCAATACCTTGTTTTGTGCATTTTACATATGGTTTAGTTGATATATTTCACTTACCATACATGATATTTTGACATATACAATTCATGATTTACATTAGACATAAACATTTTGACATTTATATACACAATTCATGATTCACATTAGACATAAACATTTTGACATTGATATACACAAAACATTTTGACATTTGATTTTACATAAACATTTTTACTTTGGTGGTTTGGTTTGAGTAAGTGATTTAAGTAACGAGGCGTGTGTAATATGATACAAGCATGGTGGATACGCCGCTGGTACTTCCTATATATAAGTGTTTGTATGGTATTACATATCGTAGCGTTATTTGAATCATTTCAATTTGAGACATATAACATTTTATACAAATAACATACTTTTCACAAGACATCGTTTTACAAACAACTTATCTTATACAAACTCATTTTACGTGGTTATTCATTTAACCATACATTATTCTCTTATTTATACATATCATCTGAACTTATTGTTTTTCAAACGATTTACAAAACAAATCAATTTACAAGGTTCATGACTGACTTTTGCTAAATAACTTTTTTCTAAACTTACAAGTCATGAATCCTATTTTCACAAAACCTATGTATCTCACAGACATTTTTATGCTGACGTACCTATTTTCACATGTGTTTCAGGATATGATGCATAGGATTTATCAAGATACACTTAGGCGGACTTGGGCCTTAGTGACAATAAAAGATGCAAGACTAGTTATTTATGTTATGTTTCTTTGATTGTCAAGACATTGTAACTCTTTTAATTAATAAAACAATATTTCAATTTCCATGTGTTATGAAACAATGATTCTGTTACAACACTCCCCGACGTTTCCGCCACGTTTTGTTGTTTTACGTGGTCGGGGTGTGACAGAAAAGTTGGTATCAGAGCTCATGGTTATAGGGAATTAGGTTATTAGTAATACTTTGACCTAGTCTATAACCTTCCTAGGACCCTAACGCGAGTTTACTTGCATTTAGTCATAAAACAATACTGTCACCTATCCTTAGGCGACAACCACAACAAGAACACAAACTTCAAAACCGCTTTGAAAACTAATCATCTGTTCTAGGATGATTGATTACTAGGTTTTGAACCCTCTGTTGTAAGGTTTTGAACGCCTTTGAATTCAAAATCTCGTCAAAGTTTGGGTCTTATAGTGTGAACACGTGCAATCTGGAAGAGTGGATGCCTGTACTCTGAGTTTTCTGTCTAAGGCTAGAGTGTTCGTACAAATCCACATAATCGGACCAGTCACTCTTACCTGGGAACTCTTGGGGTGAGTGTCCACTTATAGGCTAAAGCATGTCTTCGTGATACATTAATATGACCCGCTTACTTTGATTAGTCACCGTCTCATTTGTTTGCCTTAGGTAACAAACAAATGATCGCAATTTCTATGCGTTGTCATTTTGTTTTATTTGCCGATAACATTTCATTTGTTTCCTCCTATATCTTTCATTTCCTTCTAGAATGTCTCTTCCTCTCAGCAACGGTCAAATGTCCGAGCAAACAGCCAAATTTGCCCAGCAAATAGGCGAAGTGATTCTGAAGACTGTGGATTTAGGCATTGCCATGTCTCGTCTCAATAATGAAGCCTCTTGTCTGAACAATGAAACCACTCAAGAGCCACCAAAGGAAGCAGAAGTCAAGCCAGCACCAAAATCAAGGAAGCGTAAGGCTTCAAGGAAACCCGCAGCAGTTACACCTAATCAAGCGGGACCTAGCCAAGTGACAGCACCATCAGCCAAGAAACCAATCGAGGAATCAAAGACCATGGATGAACGATCCCCTAAGAAGTCAAAGAAGCGAAAGGCTTCTCAGAACTTCGCCGTGGTCGCTCACAATGGTCAAGCCGTCCCCAACCAACCAGCTCAACCCCCTGCTAGGAAGCCATACAAAGGAACTGCTCCTCTGTGCAAACGATGCAACCGTCATCATTCAAACCCCTTACCCTGCTTCAAATGTACCTACCGTGGACGATGGGGACACTTGGTTAACATATGCCGCTTTGCTATCTAAAACAAAGCTGCTATAAATCTTGCTGCTACCCAACTCCAAGTTAACCCTACTCAAGCTCGTCTTCCGTCTGGTACTTGCTACAACTGTGGCGAGACGAGCCATTTCAGGAACAACTGCCCGAAGATTTTCAGTGCAAATCCAACCCTTGGATGAGCATTTGGCTGATTAGAAGATGTTGCTGTCTTATGCTTTTATTCTTCTGTTTTCTTGTAATGTGAAACAATCTGTTTTGTTTATAAATAAATTATTGTTCACAATTCTGATATACGAGTGTAGTTACATGTGTGTATGACTTTTCCTATGATACCTACATTAAGGAACTATATTCCTTACAAACTACTCTTGCGAATTTTTCCCATTCTTGCGGTTGCTCATGATTCCCTTGGAAAAATTCTAAGTACTCGTTTCACTCTATGAAACAAAGTACAGAAAATAAAGTGACATTATGAGTAATCGTGCTTTTGCACATCTATACCTTTGAATCCTTGGTTAGATAACCAAGGATATTTTCAAATCTCATACCCATTACGTTCTGATTTTTTTTCTTTTCTCAACATGTATAACATAAGTTTTCAAAACAACCTACATGATTTCAAAACATTCTATATATAGTTCGAAAACATTTTTTTATATAGTGTATTTACTTAACATAACAAATGCACAAAGCTTTGTCTGTATTTTCAAAAACAACCTTCATGATTTCAAAATGTCTCATATAGCCTGAAAACAATATTAACACAGTACATTTTCTTATCAAGTGCATGATTTCGAAAAGCATCATTCATGTTTTCAAAAACCTTATACATAATTTCAAAATTCAACTCGCATGATTTTAAAACAATTTTTTTTTATAAATATACCTACCTAATACACCTACTTTGTGATTTCAAAGGTATTATATATAAGGTTTCAAAAACATTGAACACATTTTTTAAGAACCCCATGCATAGTTTTCAAAAATATTTTCTTCATACATTGACTTAACTTTCAAATTTCGCTTCATATGTCGCCTTGGCATATCTGGCATCTCAACTTCATAAGCATTTTACTTCATGTTTTGACCTAAGCACATCAAGTGCAAGGTTTCAAAACAT
The DNA here is from genome assembly GCA_030545235.1 of Helianthus tuberosus. Classification (NCBI taxonomy): domain Eukaryota; kingdom Viridiplantae; phylum Streptophyta; class Magnoliopsida; order Asterales; family Asteraceae; genus Helianthus; species Helianthus tuberosus. The sequence goes on from CM060381.1 coordinate 140,726,724, forward strand.
CTTCAACTTCTAAAATCCATATGGGATCTTTTTATCTTCACATTTAAACCCTTGTGGATGATTATCATTCAAATCAGAGTCCTTAATTGGATTCCTTATGTACCTAAATTCGAACATTTCGGTTCCTTATAATCGAAATCGAATTTTTCTTTTAAAAATCTTTCTATCTTTATAGTTAGATTCTTGATAATGTTTAAAGTACCAAATGAAATCCACGAGATGGATTCCTAGTGTGCTTTAAATACATGTGCTCTCTTAGCAAAACAAATTAACAAATTAAAGATCTAGATAAACAATCTTTGTGGTTATATGACTATGCGTTTATGCATCTTGTGTTTTCTTTTATGCTTTTTGTGTTTTTGTATACTCTGGGTATTCGTTATCCAAATCCTCGTAGAATCTTTCATATCTTCATATGAGGGATTCGTAGTAGGATATTTTAAAAAGGTACTACCTTAAATCCTTAATGGGCTTCTATGTAATAGTTAAGACCCTTGGATTATATAGTACCACTCCATGATTCATAAGAGACCCTTTTAGGGGTCTAGTAAAAAAGATTGATTCAAAAATCTGGTTAAGAATGACATGTGATGATATAAGCTGAAAAGACTCCTTGGTTGTCTATAAAAATCATTTATTGATTTAATAAAAGGGACCCTATGGTGGTCTAGTCACACTCATCACAGGTTTGTTCATTTGGTTTTCCCCTACACATTATAAAATTGAATGTGTGAACTATGCAAGGAATTGTCTAATTATGGACGCGTACATAATTATGAAATTTAGTGCACAGAAACCCAGTAAGATTTATTATGTGTAAGAACCGATAGTGACAACAATAAAAAAAATAAGAACGATGTGATGGAGGTACGGTGGACGCACCAATGACGCTTCATATACTTGTATATAAGTATCCCTCCTACATTGTAAGCGTGATGTTATTTAAAGTTACTAGAAGTTCAAGAACTCTAACCAGTGTTGTTCGATCTTTTCAACTTCATGTTTCAAGCTCTCACAAGTTTCCTCTAAATAAATTTCGGGACGAAATTTCCTAAAGTAGGGGAGACTGTGACACCTGGGTTACTGCGACCATCAAACAAATACCAAACCAATGAAATATTGTATTTCATACTTGGGATTTGTACAAATATGTGTATCATTTGCACATATCAATTCTTGTTCGATTTCGGGCTCTAAATCGCTTTCTGGAAGGTTACACGCGCACTGATGCGTAAATATAACCAGTTTAATGCAACGAACACTCCGAGATAGTGAAATAGTCTTCACATACCTTAAATAACCTTTACATAACTTAGAAATAAGTTTTGAGAGGTTCGGTGTGCTAAAATAAACTTTTGGGTCATTCAGGGACTAAAAGCGTCAAAAAGTGCATAAGTTTGCACTTTCGCGCATAACTTACGTTTTGAATACATCCGGACATCCAAAAATTTATGTAAGCACTAAAATATTTTATTTTAGTGATTGGCATAAGAAAAATCCATTCGTCGCGCAATTTGGATCGTTTTTCACGCTTATGCGCATTCCGTCGTAATTAACCGAACATCGCGATCGTACGACCAAACGAACCAACATCCGGCATATTTTTGAGCATGTTTCATGCCCACAATGTTTAGGCATCATTTTAGGGCCTTAACGTTGGCTTAACGAGCCTTAAACATGTCAGAAATGGCCTTAATACACAACGGGGACTGAAATGGAAACTTTGGAAACTGTTGCTGATCAGAAGGACCTTAGCGTGACACCTAGCCCCTTGGCGTCACGCGAGGCCCCTTCAGAACAACAAAAGTTGTTTAATCAATTGTTAACAGCCTTTCAACCCCCCAAAGGCCAATGCCGCATGTCAATCTCTTGTGGTGGGGGCAAAATGAGTTACCATAACATTCCAACACATGTACGAATGAGATTCGATCACGTTATTCAAGAAACGATCTTAACGGTTCGAAGAATCCTATAAATACCCATCCATCCCAACCTCAAAAACCCACAAATCTGATTTCAAAGCTCTAAGTTGAAGCCATCACTTCATACCTGAGCTATTCGATCAAGATTTACTAGCGGGGACCCTTTGTAAGTGTTCCTTCGTTCTTTTATCGCTTTTCTAGTCCGAAAGTCGAACTATGTTTAACTTTCTGCTTTGACCAGTTTATGGTCAACACGAAGTTCGTTTGAACTTCATAACGTGAGCGTGATCACGATGGTTATAGTCCCTAGTGACTATACCTACTGATTACCACGTTATCTAGGCTCAGTGACGAGTCGTAGTTTCGGCCAAAATGCGTGTTAATGCGTATTTTGTAACCAAACTACTCTTGGGTATCAAAACCGTTTGTTTTGATACCAAACCTGTTTTCTAAACTTAGTTAAGCATGTTTTTAACATGCTTAGCTCGTCACTTTTAGTTTAGTGCTTATATAGGGTCGTAAGGTAAGCGATCTAAACAATCGCTTATACTTTCGAACCCGACCCGTTTGGTCGATCATTAGGATCCGACCAAACACATTAGGTGACCATAGTATATAGGGAATAACCTTCCGAGGTTATACCTTATGGTCGCTTCGTTTAAGTAGTTGTATGATAGGTAGTTTATATGCCTTAAGTAAATTACCAAAATGCCTTTTTTTATGCCAAAATTCATTTTAAGCATATGTAACATAACTTTTGGTATCTAAACTGATTTGGTAACAATATTAGACATGTTAAGGTATATTCTACTTATCATAGGACTAGTTAGGCTTTCCGAACGCGTTTCACGCGAACGACGCGTTAAAGTAGCATAAGCTACCTAAACGGGTCGTAATGGGTCGTAAGCACTTAGGTTAGGTTTCATTTAGTATGTAGACTTTGTTAAACCATACTACATGAGTTCCCATATTCATTTGGTTTACGAGCCCTCATTCTATCCGATCTTTCGATTTAGGTCCGGTATATTAACATAGTTACCTATATTAGGTGCCGTTTGATATCCGTGATCTCTAGCATTGTTTGGTTGTTACTCAAGGACTACTAAGCAATCTCAAGTGAGTACATAGACCCCTCTTTTACTGTTTTCCAAATGTTTTGGGGTGAAACACATGTGCCTACTTGTTACTTTCATGCTTTCATATCATATGCTTGTTATGTTCAATAGTACACTTATAGTACATGATTTCATTGTTTTTATGCTATGTATGCCCATTGTGTGCATATTTCATTTTACATTACATTTTATGCTATGTATGCCCATTGTGTGCATACTTAGTACATTATTTTACATTACATTCTATGCTATGTATGCCCATTGTGTGCATACTTAGTACATTATTTTACATTACATTCTATGCTATGTATGCCCATTGTGTGCATACTTAGTACATTATTTTACATTACATTCTATGCTATGTATGCCCATTTTGTGCATACTTAGTACATTTATTATTCATCACATGCTTACATTTTGGTATGACATTTGGTTTGTTTAAATGGGACAATGTACATTCATTAACACCGATCATGCCGCTCGGTAGTAGGTAGTGGTACCATAGGAATTGACAACTCCCATTCTTGAAATCCCGGGTTTGTTTGGATTGGAAGGAATGACTGAATCCGACTACATTTCTAGGTGGACCTTAGACTTTGTGCTAAGGTTTATTCAACAGTCGCAAGGCTTGGATGTATGAATTTTCACAATACCGCATAGATGTTTATATCAGTATAGCATGCATTTGTTCCACAAAACATAACTTTGATTTAAACCATGTTTTACTTCAATACCTTGTTTTGTGCATTTTACATATGGTTTAGTTGATATATTTCACTTACCATACATGATATTTTGACATATACAATTCATGATTTACATTAGACATAAACATTTTGACATTTATATACACAATTCATGATTCACATTAGACATAAACATTTTGACATTGATATACACAAAACATTTTGACATTTGATTTTACATAAACATTTTTACTTTGGTGGTTTGGTTTGAGTAAGTGATTTAAGTAATGAGGCGTGTGTAATATGATACAAGCATGGTGGATACGCCGCTGGTACTTCCTATATATAAGTGTTTGTATGGTATTACATATCGTAGCGTTATTTGAATCATTTCAATTTGAGACATATAACATTTTATACAAATAACATACTTTTCACAAGACATTGTTTTACAAACAACTTATCTTATACAAACTCATTTTACGTGGTTATTCATTTAACCATACGTTATTCTCTTATTTATACATATCATCTGAACTTATTGTTTTTCAAACGATTTACAAAACAAATCAATTTACAAGGTTCATGACTGACTTTTGCTAAACAACTTTTTTCTAAACTTACAAGTCATGAATCCTATTTTCACAAAACCTATGTATCTCACAGGCATTTTTATGCTGACGTACCTATTTTCACACGTGTTTCAGGATATGATGCATACGATTTATCAAGATACACTTAGGCGGACTTGGGCCTTAGTGACAATAAAAGATGCAAGACTAGTTATTTATGTTATGTTTCTTTGATTGTCAAGACATTGTAACTCTTTTAATTAATAAAACAATATTTCAATTTCCATGTGTTATGAAACAATGATTCTGTTACAACACTCCCCGATGTTTCCGCCACGTTTTGTTGTTTTACGTGGCCGGGGTGTGACAACTGGTGTGGTAACTGTTGTTATACGAAAACTCCACTAACGGGAGGTGTTTTTCCCAGCCATTACCAAAGTCGATTACACATGCCCTAAGCATGTCTTCAAGGGTTTGGATGGTGTGTTCAGATTGCCCATCCGTCTGTGGATGATATGCGGTGCTCATGTCTAATCGAGAGCCAAAGGACTTGTGCATAGCTTGCCACAACTTAGATGTAAAACGTTAGTCACAATCAGAAATGATGGAGGTTGGCACTTCGTGCCTTGATACTACTTCCTTTAGGTAGACGTCTGCTAGAGTAGAAAACTTATCGGTTTCCTTGATAGCCAAGAAGTGTGCAGACTTAGTCAATCGATCCACTATCACCCAAATAGTGTCATTTCCGCGTTGAGATCTAGGCAGGCCAGTAACGAAATCCATGGAAATTTGCTCCTATTTCCATTTCGGGATCTCTGGTTGCTGGAGTAGGCCTGATGGTTTCTGATATTCAATTTTGACTCTCGCACAAGTCAAACATCTACTGACGTAGGTTGCTATGATGGCTTTCATGCTAGGCCACCAGTATGTAGTCTTTAAGTCGTGGTACATCTTATCCGAACCAGGATGTACTGAGTAGTGAGACTTGTGCGCTTCATCCATCACAAGCTCGCGTAAGTTTCCGTAAAGTGGGACCCAGATGCGCCCTGTTACATAGTAGGCGCCGTCTTCCTTCTGTTCTAACCGTTTCCTCGATCCTTGTAAGGACTCAGCCCTGATGTTCTCTACTTTCAACGCTTCAACCTGAGCATCTCGTATCTGGGTAGGAAGACTAGATTGGATGGTAAGTTGTAACGCACGCACACGCTTAGGTGTAGTATCCTTTCGACTGAGGGCGTCGGCCACAACATTGGCCTTGCCCGGATGGTATTTGATAGCACATTTATAATCATTCAAGAGCTCGACCCATCGGCGTTGTCGCATGTTTAACTCCTTTTGCTTGAAGATATGCTTGAGACTCCTGTTGTAACCACCCTGGTTTTCACACTCGCATTTATTCCGACGGGCATGATAACAAATACCGTGTTTGGAATGAAACTTATTTGAACATACTTGCTTTGTGCTTATACATGCTTATACCAATACAAACACGTGAAACAATTACAATCTTGTTGAGTTTCATGCTATTAAACAAGGCTACACAAACTATAAGGGCCTATTATGACATTTTGTGAAACTACAATTTGAGGGATCTAATTTTCATTCTTTGAAACTTGCTTGAAAACGTTGATTTAAAGTCCGAGGACTAAAACCGTCATTTTTAGAATCTTGTAAGTTCGGGTTAAAAATGTAAATATTGAAAACTCAAAAGTTTAGGGTCCTAATTGTCATTTTTGAAACTTTTATTTTAAATGAAATAAATATTTATTTTTGAAATAAAAGTATAGGGTCCAATTGGTCATTTACTTAAACTTGAACTCCAGGGACTGTTGTGGTCATTTTCTAAACTAATTTTAACTAAGAACATTAACCGGGTTACATTCTATATAAGGTTTTCTAGTTTGAAGACTAACCTAGTTAGTTAATTAAGTTAACTGTTACAGGGACCATTTGTTTAAATAATGGAACCTCAGGGACTAAAATGTAAATAAGGTTTAATTCAAATAAAAAGGGGATAAACCCCCTGGAACGCGCACGCTTGGGATCGAACTCGGGACCTTAGCGTTAATAAGTGAACTAGTAACCACTCGGCCGGGCATGCCACATCCGATTTATACTTGACTCGTATTATATTTATACACTATTTAAAACCGAACTGAATTTAATAATTCAGATCTGTAAGTTACGGGTTTTCAAACAAATTCACCGAAAAATCGACCCATTCCCACTCATTATTGTTTATGCGATCTGAAAACTTTAACCCCATGCTTCCAACTCATCGCCAACCCGATTACTCACTTTAATTCGACATAATATCGTGCCAACCGACTATCGATCGGACTTTTATAAAAAAATAATAACCGGATCAATCCCACTAAAATTGTCGAATTTGAGATCGAATTAGACCCCTATTTAAGTTCCTTTGATCGTCACTAAGCTTTTACACCCTTCACATTGCTCAAACACATCGAAATACGTCGCCTGTTCGGTTCTGCAACTCGTCGCCGGAATCGCTCGCCGGACTTAGTCGAGCCGCCGTTCCAGACGTTACCGGTTCGTTATTCTTCGATCAATCAGTTTGTTTTTACTTATACTATGTTTCTGTAAGGTTAATTGAATTATAAAGCTAGTTTTGATCGATTAATCGGGCTGTTGACTTTCGTTGACCGAATTGGGGAAGAAGATGAACAGTGTTCATCTTCTATTTTTTTTATTTATTCACTCTATTTAACAGATTTTAATTAATTCATATTAATTAGAGACTAATCAGTTTAAGTCCGAAAATTTTATCAGATATACTTTATCCACTGATACTTATATTAAAAATATAATATAAGTCAAAATATTTATTAAACTAATTTTTATATATTAAAAACAGTATTAACCTTTCAAAAATTATAATAAATCGAAATTAAAGAATTAATTATCGAAATTTTTATAGTAATTATTTTATATGTTGGACTTTACAGAAATAGTATTGTTGGTAATATTTCACATAATTTTGATATTTCTGAAATTAAAACAGTGTTTACACTTTAAAAGTTTAGTTTCATTTTATATAAATAAATTATATAACTATATAAATTTTATCCAAGACTATTTTTATGACAAAAGATGCATTATTTTGAGTTTATATAAATTTAGAATCTGAATTTTATTATATTTAATTATTTAGATAATTAAACTTATATAAACTTATTTATTGTTATTTTAATCATTTTAATTCATTTTATTTGTTTAAAATGATTCCAAGGCCATAATAATTATTTTAAATCAGTAATACTAAAGTTTAATAATTAAAAATGTTATTTTTAATTATCCAGATTTAATATAATTATTTTGATAATTAAGCATATAAATATCATATTTATTCTTTAAACTATATAATTATCATTTACCAAATAATTATATATTTTTGTACTTCTAAATTCAATTATAAGTTATAAATTAATTATATCACTTATGAAATATTTTGGTATAATTATTTATGTTAAACTAATTATACAAATCAAATATAATTGATTCATTATTTTAAAATGTTTGTAGTAACTCAATTATGTACGTATATAATTTAATTATTTATGTCAAAGAAATATTTTTCATACATAATTCTTTATTCATTTTCCGAGTTCTCTTGTTAGGTTATCCAAACCACATAATTACAAAACACTACCAAATCCTATAGATTTAGGATTTCCAATTATCTAATTAAACATTATTGTTAATACATATTCCATATTGTTGCATGTTCAATCAATTAGAGTGACGTGGAATCTTAATTCCAAGAACTCTCACAATTTGCATACTTGTTTGGACTTAACCGAAATCAAGGTGAGTTCATAGTCCCTTTTTACATTATTTTTGGGATGATACATATGCTACAATGTGATACAAACTATTTGCTATTTGTGGTTTCCCCCGATTGTTTTTGCATTTGCTTAATACTTTGTTGTTTGCTTTAAGAAGTTTACGTTCATCAACTTGCATAAGCCCATCGGTTGTATTATAGCGCTATAGGATTGACGCCCCATCTCACTTCTCAATCTATTGTTGTTGTTGTTGTTGTTGATAACTAATGTGAGAACTTAGAAGTGAGGTGATATTACCGAGTACGTCTGAATGGTTTGAATGTACCACTAAGTAACTACATGTATTACTCTTTTGCTATAAAGACATATCGACAACCACTTTTGTTAAAACTTCACCTATATCACATTAACATTTTTGCAGAAACAAAACCTATGAATTCACTCAACCTTTGTTGATCCTTTTACTCCTAACATATGTTTCAGGTGACAATGTGTGATACCATGAATTGCAAGGATATTTCACATAGGATGGATCAAGACTTATGCCTTAGATTAAATCCGAATTTATCATTTGTGAAACAATTTATGTTGTATTTGTTTATGTACTTTTATATTTTCAGATGTGAATGCAATCTATTGAATTGAACCTAAACTATATTTCAACTTAATATAATCTCCATGTGCTCAAATGCATTCTATCAAGTTTCGTGACACCTTTGGCTTTTCCGCCTCTGGCCGGGGTGTTACAGATTGGTATCAGAGCCATGGTTATAGGGATTTAGGTTATTAGAAATTACTTTTGACCTAGACTATAACTTACCTAGGACACTTTCCATTAGTAACTTTTCCGTTATCTTTGCCTTGTCTTCATCTCTATTCTTATCTTTTGTAACCAATGCCTCGTCACCACAGATCTTATCTTTAAATTTTACAAATGCTCATCACCTATCCTTAGGTGATTATTTTCAAAACCTCTTCTGATTTTTAAATTCTCATCAAAGTCTTGGGCTCTAATAACGAACTCGTGCAATCTGGAAGGGTGGATGCCTGTATTCTGAGTTTTCTGTCTAGGAAAGCACTTCGTATACATCTCATTAGACGCGAGACCAGTTGTGCTTACCTGGGAATTCTTGGGATGAGTATCCACTTATAGGCTAAAGCATGACTTCACCAAGTTATAAGAACCCAACTACTTTGACTTGTCATTGATGTCGTTTATTCGTGGAATAAATGATATCCATCTTGTTACGTGTCTTCTTTGATCCTCATTGATTTTATGAAACTACATTACCCCATTATGAAATCACTATAATCTTTCTTTCAGAAAATGCCTCCATGACGAGACACACGTTTGCCTACCTGGGAACTACCGATGAGAGTACAGTATGCCTATCGGCTCAAGGCATGTTACCCTAATTCAAAAGGATTTTTTTCTTTTCTCCGTTTCAGAACAATCCAAGTTTTTATCGATCTACGTTGTACTATTATCAATTTATTACGATACGATTCCCTCTTTTTCAAAGTTTCAAAATTTTCTCGAGACCATACCTGTCAGATTCAAATTTTCAAACTAGCAGAACGTAGCATGGAAGCACTAACCGATCACATGGTGTAATCCGGAATCTCCTTATCTATATAAGAAACTCACTACACGAGCTAATCTACACAAGAACTACAAACTTCTGATATAACTCAACACATACCCAAACCTTTCTTAGTTCAACAAAACCCCATATTCAAATGGCAAATCTCCCAACAACATATGTTGAATCTTCAAATGCAGTAAAAATTCATCCCTTCCTTCAGTTTACTACTTTACACTATCAAGAGAGGTATCAAAAACTCAAGCATAAAGAAGTTCTTACTATTAGCAGTATTGATTGGCAACGAATAGGAATGTTTGATTTCAGTGGTTTGCTGGCAAGATCACTACAACCTAATACACCCTGGCGTCGTTTCTTCGACATCCTAGAACCATCATATGATGAACTAGTGTATGAGTTCTTGTCCACTTTCTATTATAAATCTAATGAAAATCTTGCCAATGAATCCATTCATTTTCAACTTTGTGGGCAATTTCATACTATGTCATTAACAGAATTCGCAGTTCATCTGGGCATATATACAGATGAAGAAGTCAAACAACCCATTTTTACGGAGGCATCAGCATCTGGTTCCTCCGCGAATATGGTAAATTATTGGCAATACCATTCATTAAAAGAATGGTGTATCAACAATAATTCTACAAGCTTCATAGACCCTTGTTATCAATATATGCACCGTGTTTTAGCCCACACTATCACGGGGCGCAAACATAATATACACAGGGTTAAAACAATCGAACTTTTCTATTTGTATAGTATTTTTGAGCAAGTTCCCTGTAATATTGCCCACGAGCTTGCTGAATATTTTTCTAGTCAACAATCAAATCCTCTGAGAAGTCTCATGGGAGGGTCTTACATTACAAAAATAGCACAATCATTAGGTATCTTAAGTGATCAGATTATCCAGGGATTATCTCCACCGAAGGCACCTGGGATTGTAAATCCTTACACCATGAGGCTAACTCCTGTTCATATTGGTACACTAACACAACTATCACAGTCGGAGGGAGCTCCAGTTATCTTAGAGAATACCTTCGCACAAAATTTACAACAATCATTTTTGCAGTTTCCTCAACCGTCTTTTTATTGGTTTGATATACAACCACCGCTGCCATACATACAAGAACCTATTACAACTAACTTATTCCAACCTTTAACACCGAACGTCTTACCAAGCTTCCCACCGTCATTTTTCGAGGAGAATTCAACGATACAAGGAACTTGGTTTGATGAAAACATGATGACTCAAGAGCAGTTAGCATCAGAACCCTTTTTGCAAGCACCATTACTGCCACATTCTTTCCAGTCACTGTTGAACGAAGTAGAACAACTGCCACCAACTGATATGGCAGGCCCAAGTACGATGCCTCAAATGAATCTACCTCCAGATTCATTGGGAGACGAAGTGACTAGGTTAAACAATCAAGTTCAAAATTTGTCTCAACAAATAAGATGGTTGACAGAAAGAAATCAATGGTTGGAAAGCATGCTGATACAAATAACTGATCATATGCAACTGCCTCTACCACTTCCACCACCTTATAATCCTGAATTTGATCCATTACATAACTTATTTCAAATGTAAATTTGTTCAATAGATTGTCAAACAAACAATGCTATCATTGCTAATGTGAAACAATGTTTTGATGTAATTAATGTTGTGCTATATTGATGCTTATTTGATTTAAACAATACCTCAATTTTATTTGTTTCCTCACTTAACTAGACTACTATGTGGACCATGCAACGAAACACGTAATTTTGGGTGCACACTTAATTACGAGGTTCGATGCATGAGAATCATAGTAAGCCTTGTTAAGTAAGGTGACACATACAAACATTATGTGGTTGTGTGATTATCCATTTGCTTATTGGTATATACATTTGTATGCCAAAGATTTACATTACAAATACAGCATAGCACAGTGCCATGCAAAACAATTTCTATACAATGGTTCTCGTAAATTCCTCAAAATTTACAGCATCAAACAATGAATTGATCATTTTTCTAATCATTACAATTACATTCTACGGTCTCTTTCGAATAAATTTCGGGACGAAATTTTCTAAAGTAGGGGAGACTGTAACCACCCTGGTTTTCACACTCACATTTATTCCGACGGGCATGATAACAAATACCGTGTTTGGAATGAAACTTATTTGAACATACTTGCTTTGTGCTTATACATGCTTATACCAATACAAACACGTGAAACAATTACAATCTTGTTGAGTTTCATGCTATTAAACAAGGCTACACAAACTATAAGGGCCTATTATGACATTTTGTGAAACTACAATTTGAGGGATCTAATTTTCATTCTTTGAAACTTGCTTGAAAACGTTGATTTAAAGTCCGAGGACTAAAACCGTCATTTTTAGAATCTTGTAAGTTCGGGTTAAAAATGTAAATATTGAAAACTCAAAAGTTTAGGGTCCTAATTGTCATTTTTGAAACTTTTATTTTAAATGAAATAAATATTTATTTTTGAAATAAAAGTATAGGGTCCAATTGGTCATTTACTTAAACTTGAACTCCAGGGACTGTTGTGGTCATTTTCTAAACTAATTTTAACTAAGAACATTAACCGGGTTACATTCTATATAAGGTTTTCTAGTTTGAAGACTAACCTAGTTAGTTAATTAAGTTAACTGTTACAGGGACCATTTGTTTAAATAATGGAACCCCAGGGACTAAAATGTAAATAAGGTTTAATTAAAAAAAAAGGGGATAAACCCCCTGGAACGCGGATGCTTGGGATCGAACTCGGGACCTTAGCGTTAATAAGTGAACTCGTAACCACTCGGCCAGGCATGCCACATCCGATTTATACTTGACTCGTATTATATTTATACACTATTTAAAACCGAACTGAATTTAATAATTCAGATCTGTAAGTTACGGGTTTTCAAACAAATTCACCGAAAAATCGACCCATTCCCACTCATTATTGTTTATGCGATCTGAAAACTTTAACCCCATGCTTCCAACTCATCGCCAACCCGATTACTCACTTTAATTCGACATAATATCGTGCCAACCGACTATCGATCGGACTTTTATAAAAAAATAATAACCGGATCAATCCCACTAAAATTGTCGAATTTGAGATCGAATTAGACCCCTATTTAAGTTCCTTTGATCGTCACTAAGCTTTTACACCCTTCACATTGCTCAAACACATCGAAATACGTCGCCTGTTCGGTTCTGCAACTCGTCGCCGGAATCGCTCGCCGGACTTAGTCGAGCTGCCGTTCCAGACGTTACCGGTTCGTTATTCTTCGATCAATCAGTTTGTTTTTACTTATACTATGTTTCTGTAAGGTTAATTGAATTATAAAGCTAGTTTTGATCGATTAATCGGGCTGTTGACTTTCGTTGACCGAATTGGGGAAGAAGATGAACAGTGTTCATCTTCTATTTTTTTTATTTATTCACTCTATTTAACAGATTTTAATTAATTCATATTAATTAGAGACTAATCAGTTTAAGTCCGAAAATTTTATCAGATATACTTTATCCACTGATACTTATATTAAAAATATAATATAAGTCAAAATATTTATTAAACTAATTTTTATATATTAAAAACAGTATTAACCTTTCAAAAATTATAATAAATCGAAATTAAAGAATTAATTATCAAAATTTTTATAGTAATTATTTTATATGTTGGACTTTACAGAAATAATATTGTTGGTAATATTTCACATAATTTTGATATTTCTGAAATTAAAACAGTGTTTACACTTTAAAAGTTTAGTTTCATTTTATATAAATAAATTATATAACTATATAAATTTTATCCAAGACTATTTTTATGACAAAAGATGCATTATTTTGAGTTTATATAAATTTAGAATCTGAATTTTATTATATTTAATTATTTAGATAATTAAACTTATATAAACTTATTTATTGTTATTTTAATCATTTTAATTCATTTTATTTGTTTAAAATGATTCCAAGGCCATAATAATTATTTTAAATCAGTAATACTAAAGTTTAATAATTAAAAATGTTATTTTTAATTATTCAGATTTAATATAATTATTTTGATAATTAAGCATATAAATATCATATTTATTCTTTAAACTATATAATTATCATTTACCAAATAATTATATATTTTTGTACTTCTAAATTCAATTATAAGTTATAAATTAATTATATCACTTATGAAATATTTTGGTATAATTATTTATGTTAAACTAATTATACAAATCAAATATAATTGATTCATTATTTTAAAATGTTTGTAGTAACTCAATTATGTACGTATATAATTTAATTATTTATGTCAAAGAAATATTTTTCATACATAATTCTTTATTCATTTTCCGAGTTCTCTTGTTAGGTTATCCAAACCACATAATTACAAAACACTACCAAATCCTATAGATTTAGGATTTCCAATTATCCAATTAAACATTATTGTTAATACATATTCCATATTGTTGCATGTTCAATCAATTAGAGTGACGTGGAATCTTAATTCCAAGAACTCTCACAATTTGCATACTTGTTTGGACTTAACCGAAATCAAGGTGAGTTCATAGTCCCTTTTTACATTATTTTTGGGATGATACATATGTTACAATGTGATACAAACTATTTGCTATTTGTGGTTTCCCCCGATTGTTTTTGCATTTGCTTAATACTTTGTTGTTTGCTTTAAGAAGTTTACGTTCATCAACTTGCATAAGCCCATCGGTTGTATTATAGCGCTATAGGATTGACGCCCCATCTCACTTCTCAATCTATTGTTGTTGTTGTTGTTGTTGTTGATAACTAATGTGAGAACTTAGAAGTGAGGTGATATTACCGAGTACGTCTGAATGGTTTGAATGTACCACTAAGTAACTACATGTATTACTCTTTTGCTATAAAGACATATCGACAACCACTTTTGTTAAAACTTCACCTATATCACATTAACATTTTTGCAGAAACAAAACCTATGAATTCACTCAACCTTTGTTGATCCTTTTACTCCTAACATATGTTTCAGGTGACAATGTGTGATACCATGAATTGCAAGGATATTTCACATAGGATGGATCAAGACTTATGCCTTAGATTAAATCTGAATTTATCATTTGTGAACAATTTATGTTGTATTTGTTTATGTACTTTTATATTTTCAGATGTGAATGCAATCTATTGAATTGAACCTAAACTATATTTCAACTTAATATAATCTCCATGTGCTCAAATGCATTCTATCAAGTTTCGTGACACCTTTGGCTTTTCCGCCTCTGGCCAGGGTGTTACACCTGTGATCGGTGTAAATGGTGCACTTGGTACCGTACAGGTAATGTCTCCATATCTTAAGTGCGAAAACAACTGCTCCCAGCTCCAGATCGTGAGTAGTGTAATTTCTTTCGTGGACCTTAAGCTGGCACGATGCGTAGGCAAGGACCTTGTCCCGTTGCATCAACACACAACCAAGTCCTTGGATGGAAGTGTCGCAATAAACCACGAAATCGTCTGTGCCTTCAGGCAATGAGAGGATAGGTGCGCTACAAAGTCTATCTTTTAAGTACTGAAAAGCAGATTCCTGTGCATCACCCCAACGAAATAGGTGACACCCTTCTGAGTTAGCGAGGTGAGAGGTTGCGCAATCTTAGAGAAATCCTTGATAAACCTTCTGTAATATCTTGCCAAACCCAAGAATTGGCGGATTTCTGTTGGTGTACGGGGTGCAGGCTAGTTCTTGATCGAGTCAACCTTGGATGGATCAACATGAATCCCATTCTTGTTTACCACGTGTAAGACTTCGCGAAGCTAGAAGTCACATTTCGAAAATTTGGCATACAACTGCTCTGTTCGAAGAAGTTCCAAAATAAGCCTCAGGTGTTGCTCGTGTTCTTCCTGGCTCTTCGAATAGATCAGGATGTCGTCAATGAAAACTATGACAAACTTATCCAGGTAAGGTTTGCACACTCGGTTCATAAGATCCATGAAGACCGCAGGTGCATTCGTCAATCCGAAAGGCATAACCAGAAACTCATAATGTCTATAACGAGTCCTGAATGCTGTTTTAGAGATATCCTCATCTCGGACTCTCAGTTGATGGTAACCTGATCTTAAGTCAATTTTAGAGTAGAAGCTCGACCCTTGCAGCTGGTCGAATAGGTCATCAATACGTGGGAGGGGATAACGATTCTTCACAGTTACCTTGTTGAGTTCGCGGTAGTCAATACACATTTTGAAAGTACCGTCTTTCTTCTTCACAAACAAGACTGGAGCTCCCCAGGGCGAAGAGCTAGGACGAATAAAACCCTTTTCCAAGAGGTCTTGTAATTGAGTGGATAATTCTTCTAGTTCTGATGGGGCTAAGCGATAAGGCGCACGGGCTATGGGTGCTGCTCCAGGAGTTAGCTCGATTTGAAACTCGACTTGACGGTGAGGTGGAAGACCAGGTAATTCCTCAGGAAATACCTCAGGAAAGTCGCGCACAATAGGAATGTCTTCTATCTTCTTTTCCTTCGAGGATGTATCGGAAACGAGGGCTAGGATAGTAGTGTGGCCCTTTCGCAACCACTTCTGGGCCTTAAGGAAAGAGATGATGCCCACAACAACACCACTCTTATCGCCACGAATCACGAGGGGTTCTTCACCAGAACGAGGGATGCGGACAATCTTCTCGTTGCAAAGAATTTCCGCTTGCTGATGAGATAACCAATCCATCCCAATAACAACGTCGAAACTACCCAGAACGATAGGAATAAGATCGATAGAGAAGGTCTGACCAACTAAGACGAGGTTACAACCCTTAACTATGTGTGTGGCCTCGAGACTTTTACCGTTTGCTAGCTCTACCGTGTGTTTGGTGTTCAAAAGTGTTGGAGTGCGCTTAAGCATTTGACTAACTTTTAAGGACACATAACTAGTATCAGCACCCGAATCGAAAAAAACAGTAACAAAGAAATCATCCAGAAGAAACTTACCCATCACCACGTTGGGATCGTTCCTTGCATCACCCTGACCAATCATGAACACATGTCCCCTGGCACCATTGCCATCATTGTTTCCCCCATTATTGTTTCCGTTCCCTTGATTGTTGTTGTTGTTCTGTTTCTGGTTCAACCGGGGGCAGTTTCTCTTGAAGTGACCTTCAGCACCACACTGATAACATCCCCTGTTACCCTACTGTTGTTGCTGCTGATTCTGTGGGGCTTGTGGCTGCTGTTGACGATTCTGATTCGCAGGACGTGAGCTCCTGCAATCCTTGGCTTCATGACCCAGCTTGTTACATCTCTGACAACGACCCTTGTTGCACGGCCCGCTATGGTGTAAATTACATCGATTGCACTTAGGGTGATTTCCCCTGTATCCACCCTGACCTTGATTCCTAGAAGACTGCTGACTGGGGCTCCTGTACTCATCTGTCTTTCGCTGCTGGGACTGAGACTGAACTGAAGTAGAACCCTTGCCCGAATTTCCATCCCACTTGCACTTGTTATCACTGGGAGCATCAGAAGTAGTAGTAGCGCTAATACGCTTGGGCAGCTTGTTCTGCTCAACTGCCTGATCAGTGAGACGATGAGCCAACCGGATGATTTGCTGAATGGTGCCAAGATTAGCTGAGGTCACGTGGCTCTGAATTTCGGGCACTAAACCCTTAAGGCACAACTCGATAAGCTTGATAGGAGGATCCACCGTAGTAGGACACAAGATAGCTAATTCGTTCGATCTCTTTAGGTATGCCTCGATTTCAGACCCCGTCATCTTCAAATTGAAAAATTCCACCTCTAGCTTGTGGATGTCATCACGACTACAGTACTCTTCTTTGGTCAATTCTTTGAAGTCGTTCCATGGGGTGGCATTAGCAACCGCCAGCCCTAGCAGTTGAACCTGTGCTTTCCACCAGGTTAACGCAGCACCTTCGAGTGTTCCAGTAGCACATTTCACCCTACGAGCTTCAGGGCATTCACACATCTAAAAAAACAGACTCAATCTTCTCAAACCAGTGAAGAAGACCTACAACTCCTTCTGTGCCGCTGAAAGTACTAGGTCGGCAATCCATGAATGTTTTGAACGTACATACGGGAGGCTGAGCACGTTGGCCTGTGGCGCGAGAATAAAAGACAAGGTTAAGCACAAGAGTTGGTTCGCGAGGGTAGGATCTAAACGTCCTAAGATGGGTTAATATGGCAGGTTATACCTCCTGCAGGGACAGCTGTGAGTGCCTCAGCCACTCGTTCGTTGATTAGAGCCGTCAGCTGGGCTTGAGTCAAGTTCAATCGTCCACTCATGATCTTCACAACGAAGCAACGTGAGTGAGAAAAGTGTCGCGAAAATGCGTAAGCGTGGGATGACAGGAGAGAGTAAGCACACAGGGTTTTCAGTCAGTGGCTATGTCAACTAAGCATACCATAAATGATTCACCACTAAACAAACAGGCAGGCAATACAAACACAAACCATATTACCTATAGTGTGTTGAGTCTTGCACGTGGAGCGAAGTGTCGTTGTGGATCGTTTAGCACTGTACAGGTTATAGTCTGGTTTTGTCAAAATGCTTTTCCCTTTTTAAAACCAAGTTCACTATAACCAATGGCTCTGATACCAATCTGTCACACCCCCAGAATCCACAAGCAGAGTATCACCGCATGGAGGCGTGACATGACCAGGATCAAGCCACCAATCATATTGAACAATGAATTTAAAATAGATAAAGTCCAACCACGTAATATAATTGGTGTTCAAAAACTAGTTAACCAAGTTCAACTTAAACAGCGGAAGCATAAAACGTAAAACCAAAACATAAGTTATAAGTTTAACGAGTTTAACATGGCACACACGGTCCATGTCCCACAACGACTCCTCCTACTCGTGCAAGCTCCATAGATACCTAACGACCTGCAAGGCATGTAACAAGGAGTCAACAACAAAGTTGAGCGAGTTCACAGTTGGTTGTTTGGTTTTAAAAGTTTGTTTCGGAAACCATAAGTTGTTTCGTAAACCACGAGTTAACCAGTATCTTTGTTTTTCCCCAAACCATATCCATAATTAGTGGGGGCTTCCCCATGTGAACCACTAGGCCGTTACCATATCGACTACTGAGGAAAGTAAGTTGTGCCCTAAGTCAATGTCTATAATCATTGACTGTTTGCCATGATCCATTAGTACACGCCCGTCCTACCGGCACGGTGTGAGGTTTGTCGAACCTAATAGTGCTATTAACTAATGACCTGCTCGCCACCGGCCTCGGCGATTAAGTCGATATAAAATGAGGGACTTAGGTGATAGAGTTTTGGCTAGTAGTTTAAGGTTGTTGTCCTACCCAAGGAGGACGAACATACGTATTCTACCCAAGGAGAATACGCAGGATTAATATTGGCATCCTACCCATGGAGGATGGCGGTACATATCCTACCCAAGGAGGGTATGCAGGTTCCGTTTTAGTTCTTTAACCCATTCCCAACCACCGGGAATCCCATGCCTTAGAAAGAGTGTGAACTCACCTTTGGTTGCTCGGTTGAACTCTTAAAATAGCTAACGGCCAGGGTTGGTCAATCATGTCCTAATATGATTACCATTTAGTTTGTTAATAGTTTTAAATAAAAGACAAAGTTCCTACAAGCATCAATCACATAGCACGCACTCACGTTAACATTTCACGCCCATGTAAACATCCAATTTATAACCATTCAAAAGCAAACATACGATATTTCACATAACACTTTCATTGACATATAACACGTTAGATCATTCTCAGATAACCTACCCGACATTTAGACAAGCAAATTACTACTTATGTCGTTTCAGCTTTAACATTCAAAACTGGGCTGTTTTCGGGAATTTTAATAAAATAGTTAACTTACTCCAAAAATTCCCAAATTTTTACAGGATGTTTTAAACGATCCAAATATTATTGTGTAAAAATATCGGGATCCAATTCAATACCAATATTTTATAAAAAATCATTTACCGGACTGTAATCAGATTCGTCAATTTCTGACTGCAGTCCATAGAATAATTCATTTAAAATTCATCGTAAGTCCGATTGATGAAATTACAAATGGAGCATTACAACGACATCCGTGGTCATCTACAGTACAAATTTCATGAGTTAATTCTACACAGATTTCAAGTTATGACGAAAAACATAACACACATTTTCTGCAGTAAAACACAGCTTTTGCTGCTGTACAAAACGGACCTTTAAAAATAGTAAACCTCCACGAAAAAATATGATTCCAGTGCCATTTGATTCGGTTTTCGAAAATACATAATTTAGACTTCAGAAAACCAATTTTTCGATTTATAACGGTCCCTTTATAGCCAACAGAAGTTGGCTGTAGAATCATAGACAGGTTCTGTTTCAGCTCTAATCGTTACCCGAACTCCCCAACCGAATAACTAATGCACCCACGACCCATATCGATTATTTACAGCAGGTTATAAGTCAATTATCCCAGAATTAACATGCAATCATCATCCATCTACTAAACAACATCATTCTAACAATATATCATCATATTTCATCTCATGATTCAAGATTCAAGATTCAAGTCTTTTAGTGTTCTAGTTATTTCATCATAATACATCCTTTAACTACTAAAAATAGGAAGTAACCAAGAGTTAACAAGAAGCTTACAACTAGCTTTAAGCTAGGGAAGATCACTAGAGAAAATGATGAAGAAGATGGTGAATGAAAACTAAAGATGAAGGTTCTTCAAGTTGTTCAAACTCCAAGCTCCATGTATCACCTTTTAACAATTGAAACAAGCTTGAAAATGGTTGTATGGTGGTTGCAAGGTGGTGGTGGTGGCGGTTGTAAGGTGAGCCGAGAGGGAGAGAGTGAGTATGAGGGAGGTGGTGTGATCTTGTGAGATATGGAGTGATATGGAGTGATCTTGCAAATCCTATGCTCCATACTTATAAGATTTCATCTAATATCTTGGCAATATACTCAAGCAACCAATCTAAATAAAATATTGACATAAAATCTTGGTGGGGTCCTCATGTGGGTCGTAAATCATTGGGGGGGGGGGGTAAGTGTAACTTGATGGTAAGTAGGTAAATATTTAGGAGGTTATGTGTAATATCTAGTGTTACATGTGTATGGCACATTTTATAATGTGTTGGGGTATTCGGGGACCATAACTAGTTCATAAATAATAAAACAATGTTTCTGACAAAATTTTGGTGTTCCGGGTAATGTCCGATTGTTCGGTTAGATACCGTTTCGTTAAAGTGCTAAGTTATTCCGTATACTGTCTTTTATGTAACTTTTTATAACACTTTTAGTTCCTAACACTTAGGAAAACATTCAGGACCATTTAGTCAATTTTATGTACAATCAATAAGCACAATATAATATTAATTAATCGTACGAATACATGTAATTATGAGGGTTGTCACAGGTCATCTTTTCATGGATCACCTTATCGTGGTCCAGACAACTATGAGGCAAGGAAACCCAAGAACAAGAGTTAGATGAGGATGAGGATGTTGCGGTTGAAGAAAATCCCGTGAACGAAAATGTAGCCGAACCGGAAAGAAAAGGAAAAGCGAAACGGGAAACTTGGACGCCTAGACAAGTAGAGACGTTGGCAAAGGCTTTTGTTCATTGTACTTTGAATAAAAAGAAAGGCAATCAACAAAAGGCGGATGGGTTTTGGAAGAAAGTTCTAAACCACTACAATAAAACGGTCGGAGGAAGTAACCTAACCCACCACCAAGTTCGCTCAAAATGGATGACGATGCAAACAAAAATTAACACATTCAACGGTCTATTTCATCAAGTGGTAATTTTTTATACGGTTTATTTTTTAACGAAATATTTGGATTAAGTTGTTGATACTTTATTATTTTAGGATCGTTTACGTCCTAGCGGGGAGGACGATGCTTATGTAATGAAGCAAGCGCTAAAGGATTACAAAAGCAAAGAAAAAATTGATTTTGCTCATATTGCGGCTTGGGAGATTGTTAGAACAAATCAAAAGTGGTCGCCGGTACCTTTGTTGAATGAAGAAAGCTCCGACTCGGGTCTAAAAAGAAAGTCTTCGGATTCGGGAAATTATACACGAGGATCACCGAATGTCGAAATCTCGAGCGGATTCGGTATTCCCGACATAAACAAGGATCCTTCACCACCACCAAGACGACAAACGAGAAATGAGAAAAAGGACAAAGGGCCGTCTTCAAGAAACGAAGATCCAAGAGATATAACACACAAATTCGAAGAGTACAAGGCCATGAAAAAATAGATAATGGAAATTAAACATATACGAGAAGAAAAATACTTGACCTTGGCGGATGAGCAACGAGAGGCGTTGCGACAAACAATGTTCGACAAGGACTTGGAGACGTATAATCGGCCTACCGACAATGTTCACCCTGCGATGTTGGAAATCACACTCGCTAGAAAATGTGAGATCGCAAAAAAAATATGGATGACCTTATGATTTTTAGTTTTTTTTTAAGTTAGATTTTATTTAAAATGTAATGCTTTATTTTTATTTAAAATGTAATGCTTTATTTTTTTTTATAAAAAGTTGATGTTTTTTCCATTTTATCTTAAATAAAAAAAAACAGAAAATAAAAAAAAAGTTTGCCACTCAGCAAGTGTTTAAACCATTGCCAACAATTTTCAGCAAAGTTTAAACACTTTTGACTGATTGACATGGCGCACTCTGATTGGTTGGTTTTTTGGTTTGCCACTCCAAAGTGTTGAACCACTCCTAACACCCTTATACGTATGAGAATACGTATTTTTATTGTATTCATTAAGTATTCTTATACTCAATTTCGTATTAACTTTTCCGAAATATTATCTTTAATAAAAGTTCCCCAATATATATATTTCCAAAATATATTTTAAGAAATATTATTTAAAATCTTCCCTTGGCAAAAATATTTGTCTTTTCATATAAGTTCCAAAAAAAAAATATATTTTCAAGTCTAACTTGGAATATATATATATATATACACACTCATTTTTCTCCAAATATAATATATTGTATTTCATGTTTGTTTAAGAAAATATATATTTCTTTCAAAAATAATATATCTTATTTAAATTTCAAGAAAATACATATTTTTATTAACCCAAAAATTGTAGGATCGTTTTCAGAACCAAACGAGTCGATCAGAAGAGTTATTCACCAATACAAGTGGCGAAAACAAATGTATCAATGTTATTTCAGCTGGAATGCACAATAAATCACTTTAAACTGTCTTTAGATTGATTTAAGATCGTTTACAGAGCTGTAGACACTTCGACAGAGCTTCGCCGTCGGAAAACACCACACCTAATTCCGTTTTAAATGACACCGGACATCAAGTATTTATAGGAGACATGATTCCGCTTGAAACTGCTTCAAACGAGATCTAATTCCGCTTGAATTTGTCTCAAGAGAAATTACCATGTTGATTCAAGCGAAATTATCATGTTGATTCCGTTTGAAATGACACAATGTCATTTCAAGCGGAATTACCTATAAATCCACTTTCTTGATTTCCGTGCCCTGATCTATCTAGTTTAGTACAAGACTCGATACAAGACGAAGTCGACAGACGTATGCACCAACAAACTCCCCCTCGAATGTTGACGAGTCTTCAGTGTCGAGTCTTCAGTTGTCAAACCTTCAGTCTTTATCACTCTTCTCGCTCCCTCAAAAGATTCTCCATTGTAAGCATCCTCAAACAATCTCTTTCTCTTTCTCTTGATTTTCAGGATCTGAATCTGGCTCTCTACTCTCTTCAGACTCCCTCTTGATGTCCTCCGACTTCCCCTTACGCTAAACTGGGATCGCAGTCTGGAATTCTCTTTTCATAGGTTCTTAGATCGTATCCTGGCTCAAATCCTGCTCTGGATCAAAACCTGGCTAACCTGCACAAATCTCTACCCAAAAATAAGTTTCACAAATTTAAGATTTTGATAAAATTATATCATTTGCAAGTATTTTTCAAAATGATTTATCATTTAAAAATTTCTGATGATCACTTGTAAACAATCATTTTTCATTCAAAGAACACTTATCCCAAACCTGTTGTTCATCATGCTTAGCACTCGGAATTTTGAAAATCAGCTCTCCAACATCAGTTGTCGAAAATCTTTTTGAATTTTTCAAAAGTTTATGCTAAAACACACTAAAATCTTTTTGGATTTTTGAAATGAAATGCAGTAAAGAAATATTTACATACAATATTTTTGTGAGTTTGTGTAAGAGGATCATATCAGTTTATGAGACAAATCACCAACACCGTTAAGCTTTAAACATTTTCAGTTCTAAATGATTCACTTAGATTGTCAGTATACTGATCCACTTAAATTTTTACACAAAGTTCAACTGCTCCGGGATACGAGATTAATGACT
This sequence comes from Helianthus tuberosus, assembly GCA_030545235.1. Taxonomy (NCBI): domain Eukaryota; kingdom Viridiplantae; phylum Streptophyta; class Magnoliopsida; order Asterales; family Asteraceae; genus Helianthus; species Helianthus tuberosus. Next base: position 140,750,768 of record CM060381.1, read on the forward strand.
TAAAGACTTAAACTTATTCGCGTGTCCCACCTCAGAATATACTCCCGTATCCAGATCCCAATATTCAATCTTACAGGTGAGTATACCTAGATGATATCTTTAAGGGGTTAAATGCGAGGGCCGTGAGAGCTCAGTTCAGAACTTCCGTTCAGCAGAGAGATGACGGCTTCGACTATTGGTGGGTCCCCTTTAGAGGATCTTTTCTTCAACAGCACATGATTTGCATTTTGCAATGTTTTATCATTTTTTATGCTGAGGGTGGGCTATATTTCAAGCAAGCGTAAAGTATTCTCCGGGGACTAGGCCATTGCTTCCGAAAAATCAGAAGTCCCGGTGTTAGGATCGGCGGCTCTCATGATTGTGTTTGTTTGTATAATTTAAACTATGAATGAATATAAAATAATGTAAAGTGCAGCAGAAATGAACAACAAACTTTGTAAACACAATCAAAGAGAGAAAGTTTTGATAAACATTTGCTTCACCATAAGTCGAAAGATTACAATTCAAAGAAAACGATTACAATGCAAGCTTACAAACTAAACTCCCCCTCAGCCTGATACTTCATGGTTGGTTGCACAAGATGAAAGGATTGAATTGAGGAGAAGAACTCACTCAAAACGATCAAATGTAACAGTACAGAGTACTGCTCCATTTATAGACAAGCCAAACCACTGAGGCATCTCAGCTGACGTCACCATGAAAGCGACGTCTAACAGCCTAACAACCTGTAACAACTGTTCCTATACAAACACTGCAACTATTAACCACTGATTCTACATAAGACAAGTAATACACTAAACTACTGCTATTCTTCTTCCATCAGTGCTTTCCTCAAAGTTGATCAGTCCTTGAGTGAGCAGTGCTTTGTCATCAGTAGATAGAACCAGCAGTGTTTACTTCTTCAGGGCTTTGTCAGTAGTTGAAAGAGTAGCAGCAGTTGTATACGGACAGTGGATAGAGAGCCATCAGTTGTTATAATCACTTTCAAGGGGAAAGCCTAATGTAAACAGCTGCTTATTGTGAATCCACTGTCGTGATCCGGTTTTGGCCTTTATTATCTGTTCCTCTGGTAGGGTTCAATCCCAACAATCCCCCCTGGAACAGATAATGCCAAAACCCTTCATTATTCTGGATTTTTATTTCTCATCAGAAGCTCCTTAACTTGCCTTTTAAATTCTACTTCAAATTCCTTGGAACTTATGTCATCCTTATCCCTGCACAGTGAAAGTTCAAGGAGATCCTGCAAATCTTCAACACCAAGACCTAGTGCTTCTTTCCTTGATATATACTTCACTTCACCATTGGATCTGACCAAGGTCAATACGTGGGTCTTTTGATTAGACATCCACTTTAGTACTTTTGAACCCAATGGGTTTTGTTGGGATTGAACCCTATCAGAGGAACAAATAATGAAAGCCAAAACCGGTTCACAACAGTGGATTCACAATAAGCAGTTGTTTACACTAAGTCTTCTCCCTTGGAAGTGACTATAACAGCTGATGGTCTTATATCCACTGCCCGAATACAACTGCTGCTGTTCTTCAATACTACTGATGAAGCCCAGAAGACTGCTGAGAACTAAGCACTGCTGGTGCAATCCACTGATGACAAAGCACTGCCCAATCAAGGACTGTTCAACCTGAGGAAAGCACTGATGTAAAGAAAGAGCAGTAGTTTAGTACGTCATCTGTTTTATGTATAGTCAGTGGTTAGGCTTAGCAGTGTTTATATAAGAACAGTAGATACAGGTTGTTAGGATGTTAGACGTCGCTTTCATGGTGACGTCAGCTGAGATGTCTCAGTGGTTTGGATTGTCTATAAATGGAACAGTACTCTGTACTGTTACATTTGATCGTTTTAAGTGAGTTCTTCTCCTCAATTCAATCCTTTCATCTTGTGCAACCAACCATGGGGTATCAGGCTGAGGAGGAGTTTAGTTTGTAAGCTTGCATTGTAATCATTTGCTTTGTATTGTAATCTTTCGACTCTATGAAAAGCAATTGTTTATCTAACTATATTCTCCTTTGATTGTGCTTACAAAGTTTGTTATTCATTTCCGCTGCACTTTACATTGTTTTATATTCATTCATTGTTCAAATCATACAAACTAACACAATCATGAGAGCCTCTGATCCTAACAATTGGTATCAGAGCCTGGACAGTCAAATTTGATTTAACAATCATTTTGACGTAACAGTTCGGCTCAAAATTCATTGATACTAAGGGTGGTTGTATTTAGTTGAAAAACAGAGTAACGAGTGATAATGCTTAAAGTTGTTATTCAAATACTCTGTAAAACAACCAAGATGTCATAAGACACACAAATCTCACACAACGAGTGATTTCATGCACAAGACACTCATGGTTTTCAGATCTGAAAACATATCTATTAAACTATGGGATTATTTCTTATCTTCAAAATTGATTTCAACTGTTGTTATGAAACTTGTGATGTCACTATATTAAATGCTAAAGTATGAACCTCAGATTAACAAAAGCCTATGTTCATAAAACATTAGTGTTTTTGCTAACGTAAAAAGAGGGAAATTAAACTTTAGTCATAAGAACTTATGTGTTGAAAACAGGTTGAGATTCTCAAAAGGAACAAATCGACTCTGTTAAAATACATTAAGAAAACAGGATAGTCCATATCATATGTAATGTGAGATTGGTCAAAATTTTGTACAAATATGGTCAATCCTCTTAAAGCATTACTGCAAAATGATTCTGGATTGAGTATTCTTTCAATAAAAACCTCCCAGTAAGTAGTTCATTACTTATGAATGGGAAGAGTAAAAAGGGAAGAAGAAAATTCACAAAAACTCAGAAGTGTGTTTATCTCAAAACTTTTGAAGTCAGAAGAAAAGAGTATAAACATAAAACATTTAAGAGTCAAAGTTTGGGGTAACAGTGGTCATTAAGCAACTATGTGCAACCACTGGTTCAGGAAAATTCAGGTAACAATAGTATTCTAAGTAAATGAACTTAAAAGAGGACTAGACAAATTTTCAGAATCTTCACATGGTAACAAAGTCTATAACAGGGTTTTCAAAAACTTTTATGAACATGTGTCCTCATTTCGGTTGTCAATCAATCAACAAGAAAATGGTACCAAACAGTGGTCAAAATGTATTCACAAATTCATACCATTATTGTCAAACTACTGACCATTTTCATTAACTTGGGTTTGATATGATTAGGAGTTTCAGTGGTAAATTATACCAGTTCCTTTTTGATGTTGTTTTTAGAAAACCTTTTATTTTTTTCTGAAAAAGGATTTTCTTAAATAAAGCAGGATATGTTATTCTCTTTTTTTTTAAGAATGATATATTTTGAACTTTTACTGGTTTTTGTTAGTAAAAGTTTCAATCTCTTGTCAGGATTTATAACCTTTTTTTTGTTGGTTATATTATCCTCAAGTAGATCAAAAGGAAATGGTACACATGTCAAAGTTAGGTAAAACTTAAAGTTTGTTTCTATACTGTGCAAAAGATTGATTGTTAACAGATCTTAAAATACTTAGGTACTCATTTTTTAATTCAAATATTATAACAAAAATGAGTTGCCTTAGTAAAAAGTGTACATCATCTGAGGTACTAAACCACTGTCAGGAATTCGAAAGAACTTCAAAATGAAAAATGACATGTGGCAAAACCTTGAATGAAAAATTCTCAAAACAGTTGCTGAGATACTTGTCCTTCAAATCATTACCATTACCTTACCCCTAACCACTGTTTTGTTCAAACATCTGGTTCCTAAATACTGTCCACTGCTGAAAGTCAGCCATTGATCCTTCATTTAACTTGGCAAACACTGATGCTCAAAATCAGTGTCTTATCCACTAATATGCTACTATCTACTGGTAGTGAAAATCATCCACTGTTATCACATTATTACCGTTGTAACCACTGATGCTTGTTTCATCAGTGGCTGTCAAAACAACTGTCCTCCGTTATTCATCCATTTCATCAGAGGTTGACACGTGGTCAGTTTTTAGCGCTCAGATCTTTATAACCGCTACCACATCAGCGTCCATTTTTCTTTTTCCTAAATAAAACCCTGATCAAAACCCCCAAACAGGGTTTTACACTGTCGAATTGAATTCCAAAAATTCTCTTCTCAAAGCAGTTTCCAACCTTTCTTCCCAAATCACTCTCCGATCCTTCTTCATCAAAATGACAAAATCAAAACCAAAGTCAAAATCATCATCTTCGTCCAAAGAGGTCGCTCAAACGGCCGCTGAACCCATTGAAATTCCGTACAAATCCCCGCATAATTATCTGGGTCTACTCACAAAACCCACCAACAACCACACATTTGATTCCATCATTGACACAATATCTGCATCAAAGTACAAAACTTTGCTTACCGCAGATGCTCCTATTTATCTGCAAACCCAGAGAGAGTTTTGGGAAAAGGCTACGCTTGAAAAACAAGATGATAAAGTCATTGCCATCAACTCCTCGATACAGGGTAAAGCGATTCAAATTACACCGCAATCAATCTCCAAAGTCTTTAAACTCGATGATCAGAAAGGTAAAACTTCCTTTGATAAAGCCGAGTTGAAAACTGATTTCGTAAAAAGGGGATATGCAGAACAATCAAAGGTAGATACCTTACAAAAAGGTTACTTCCCTTCTGCACCAAGGTTTTTATTTCACACACTTCAGATGTGTGTTTCAAATAAAACAACAGCTTTTAACGAAATACCATTAAAGATTCAATGTCTGGGTTATGCTATTTTAAAGAATGAAAATTACAACTATTCCCAGGAGATCTTTAATGACTTGGTAAAAAATGTTGATAGCAAATCATTTTTACTTTTTCCAAGATTTTTAAGCTACTATTTTAAACAAAAGTTTGAAAAAGAAAATGAAAATTTGCTCAAACAGGGTGTCTATTTTCAAATAAAAGGGTTAACAACTGAAACATTTTCTAGAATGATGGCACCAATAAAAACAAAAGCAGAGGTGCCTGAGCAGATTTTAGCAGTTACCACTGCTCCTCAGACATCTGCTGCTGAGCCCACTGCTCCAGGTGATCATAGCAGCACAACCACTGCTTTGAAACCCACACCTGACATCACCAAAAGACCAAAAAGAAGTCTTACAGAAAGCCCACCGAACCCAAGAAAAAGGCAACTCTGGAAGATGAGATCCCAGAGCAACTGCCAGTGACAAAACAAATGTCACCAAAAACCACTGCTACTACTTCCTCACAGCAGTTGGTAGAAAGATCTCCACCCTTACCTCAAACTCCTCCTGCATCCTCACAAAAGGATCAGGTTGTAAGCACAGGGACCCCACAATATGAAGCTCTGGACCCAATCGGATCCATCTTCCTCAGTCCTGATCCCAATGACATGTCTCTTTCAACACCCATACCTTCACCAATCATAATGCCACAAACAATAATACCCTTGTTGCATGCAGTTGCTATAGCTCAGACACAAACCAGTTCCTCTCTATCACCTGTCACTGAGAGTATACTCCTACAAGTGACTGGGTCTGATGCTACTACTCCTGCTATCCCAGCAACAACTGAGGGGGTTACACCCCCGGAGTTACAAGTAACTCTCGGTGGTAGTTCAAGTGGAGCAGCAACTACAACTGACGGATCAACATATCTTCAGTTGGACAGTTGTTTCATTAATAAGACTCCCTTAAAGGCAATTTCTTCTATAGCACCATCGATAACCACCAGTGAGTTGGTTCTAACCACAGGTACCATCAAAGGTTTATCAAGTGCTGAAGAAAGAAGTCCCCAGTACCGAGAACAAGGGGCATCAATGGGTGATTTTTGGGACTCAGTTCCTAAGTCACACATTGATACAACCACTGCTGGTGGGGATTCAGGTGATCCCATTGATTTGGGTGATGATTCAAAATATCAGGAATTGACGGGCATAGTTGAAAAACTTGAAACATTAGTTGCTGAAATAAAGGATATGGTGCAACAGCTGTTAAAAGCTCAAAAAGCACAGTTTACTGCTGTTCCACCTCAAGCACCTACTCCGCCACAAGCACTTGCTGCAAATGAGCTCTGGAATCTTTTTCAACCCTTGCTAGAAAAACAAAAACAAACGGCTGATCAGCAGCATGAAATGCATGTAAAAATGCTGACAAATATGGTGGAGTCAAGATTTAAAGATACTCAAGCAGACATCAAGGCTATAAAGGCCAGCATACAAAGGACTGCCCATGGTGGAAAAGTTCCCTCCACTATCCTCTTCATGGATAACCCCCTTCCAGATAATGCCAAAAAGGGGGGAGAAAATCCAGCAGTTGAAGATGAAGGGAATTGAGGATGGTGTTTACATTGAACCGGGAAAAGAAAAACAGACATCTAAACCTCATACCACAAAATCTCATATTTCCATCCAAACAGCTGATACAACAGTGGTTTCAAAAACTGTTAGCCAAACATCTGTCATCTCATCAACACACACAACTTCACCACACACCACCAAAACAAACATCACCAAAACCACTGCTCTACCTCCTGCCATAAAGCAGAAGACAGCAGATGTTACAACATCTGTTGTAATGACAACAGTGGTTGAAACACCAGTTGTTTCAACACCTGTTAGTCAGACACTTTCCATCACTCAAACCACAACCACTGATCCACTCAAGACATCATCAGCCTCTCCTACAATAAAAAGGAGAAGGGTTTTCATTCCTGATGATGATTCACCACCACCATCAAAAACTACCTCACCACCTTCAACCCCTACTCAAAAGCAGAAGACATCTACTGACACATCAGTAGTTGTAATGACAACAGAGGTTGAAACACCAGTTGTTTCAACAGCTGTTTGTCCATCATCTACCACTGCTCTCATCATTCCTACATCACAACCAAAACCCTCTTCATCCAAAAAGCTTCACAAAAGAAAAAGAGAAACAACTCAAGCCACTGATGAAAAATATGATCCTGTTACCGCAAAATACCCACTGGAACTAGATGCTGTGAAAAATGAGATGAGACAATTTTACACCGAGGAAGATCCTTCAAAAAGAAGATTCCCTTCTCTCATTGGCTTCATAGTCCCAGAAAACATGGATGAATATCTTGAAATGAAAGCAAGGCCAGCAAGGATTAGAGCTAAACTTGAATGCAAAGATGAAGGTGATGAAGCCATTGCAGAAAGAATGGTACTCTTGCTCGCAAAAGTCAAGCTGATGGAAGACTATGCACAAGATCTGATCAAAGAAAAGACAGATCAACGAAAAGCAATGAGAAAAGAATATCTTGCATATATAATGAAAGAAAAATTCTATCAAGCTGAAGAAAACCAATTTGAAGAGTGGCCACTGATTGCCTTGAAGCATGAAGCAAACAGGATTGAAAGGATTAAAAATAATCCAAGTTAGAAGAAGACAGCTCCAAATTGGAATAAGTACAAAAAGCTAATTGCTGATCTTACGTCTGAATACAAAAAGAAAAAACAGGAACTGATAGATGCTAAGGTGGATACTGCTGAAGCCATAGCAAAATGGACAAAGCAGTATACCGACGAGGCTTATGAACGGCTGAAGAAAAGAAAGATAACAGTCTCAGGCACTTCTATAAAGCCAGACTACAACAAGATGGAACAACAGCTGGATGCTCTTAAAACACTGCTCACATCAGCAGACAATCCTATCCTTGTGGAAAACCAAGAAAAGGGAAAACAGCTGACAAGTGAAGAAGAAAAAGAAAAGGAGACTGAGTACTTCACAGAAGCCATCAAGAAAATGGGTCTAAAAGAAGATAGCTCAGTGAGCCTTCAAAACCTTTTCAAAAAGGTATTAACCAAACCTGCAGCAGATATCTCAGACAGTGAGCTTGATCAACAAAAGACACAAGAGCAAATTGACAAAGAAGTTACAGAAGACATAGCTGCAGCAAATGAAGTCATAGAAGAAGCTTTCAAAAGAATGTCTGAAGTACAGGATATTGCTTTACAATTTTTCTCAAGGCCAAAATCTCCAAGCTCATCTGAAAATAAATCTCTCCCAAGAAACCCATTGGGTTCAAAAGTACTAAAGTGGCTCTCTGACCAAAAGACCCATGTATTGACCCTAGTCAGATGGTGAAATGAAGTACATATCAAGGAAAGAAGCACTAGGCCTTAGTGTTGAAGATTTGCAGGATCTCCTTGAACTTTCATTGTGCAGGGATGAGGATGACCTAAGTTCCAAAGAATTTGAAGAAGAATTTAAAAGACAAGCAAGGGAACTTCTGATGAGAAATAAAAATCCAGAATAATGAAGGGTTTTGGCATTATCTGTTCCAGGGGGAGATTGTTGGGATTGAACCCTATCAGAGGAACAGATAATGAAAGCTAAAACCGGTTCACAACAATGGATTCACAATAAGCAGTTGTTTACACTAAGTCTTCTCCCTTGGAAGTGACTATAACAGCTGATGGTCTTATATCCACTGCCCGAATACAACTGCTACTGTTCTTCAATACTACTGATGAAGCCCAAAAGATTGCTGAGAACTAAGCACTGCTGGTGCAATCCACTGATGACAAAGCACTGCCCAATCAAGGACTGATCAACCTTGAGGAAAGCACTGATGTAAAGAAAGAGCAGTAGTTTAGTACGTCATCTGTTTTATGTATAGTCAGTGGTTAGGCTTAGCAGTGTTTATATAAGAATAGTAGATACAGGTTGTTAGGCTGTTAGACGTCGCTTTCATGGTGACGTCAGCTGAGATGTCTCAGTGGTTTGGATTGTCTATAAATGGAACAGTACTCTGTACTGTTACATTTGATCATTTTGAGTGAGTTCTTCTCCTCAACATTTGCTTTGTATTGTAATCTTTCGACTCTATGAAAAGCAAGTGTTTATCTAACTATATTCTCCTTTGATTGTGTTTACAAAGTTTGTTATTCATTTCCGCTGCACTTTACATTCTTTCATATTCATTCATTGTTCAAATCATACAAACTAACACAATCATGAGAGCCTCCGATCCTAACAGGTTTCTTGGGAGAGAGTTATTTTCTGACGAGTTTGAAGAAATTGGTCTTGAGAAAAGTTGTAAACTTTCAGACATTTGTTTGAAGGCCATTTCAATGACATTATTTGCTGCATCTATATCTTCTGCAGTCTCTCTTTCAATCTGCTCTTGCCTCTTCTTTTGATCTAGCTCAATGGTTGTCATGTCTGAAGTCTTTGGTGATGCAGGTTTGGTTAATACCTTTTTGGCAAGGTCTTGAAGCTTTGCTGATTTGTCTTCTTTTAGATCCATTTTCTTGATGGTTTTTGTGAAGTATTCAGCTTCCTTTTCTTTTTCTTCTTCACTGGTCAGCAGTTTTCCTTTTTCTAGGTTTTCCACAAGGATAGGGTTATCTGCTGATGTGATCAGTGTTTTAAGAGCATCAATCTGCTGTTCTAGCTTTTCGCAATCAGGCTTCTTAGAAGTGTCTGAGACTGTTATTCTTCTTTTCTTAAGCCTTTCATAAGCCTCGTCGGTATACTGCTTTATCCATTTTACTATGGCTTCAGCAGTATCCACCTTAGCATCCACCAACTCTTGCTTCTTTCTTTTATACTCAGATGTAAGGTCAGCAATAAGCTTTTTGTATTTGTTCCAATTTAGAGCTGTCTTCTTCTTTCTTGGATCGTTTTTAATTCTTTCAATCCTGTTTGCCTCATGCTTTAAAGCAACTATTGGCCATTCTTCAAATTGTTTTTCTTTAGCAGGATAGAATTTTTCTTTCATGATATATGCAAGATATTCTTTTCTCATTTTATTTCGTTGTCTGTCTTTTCTTTGTTTAGATCTTGTGCATAGTCTTCCATCTGCTTGACCTTAGTGAGCAAGAATTCCAATTTTTCAGAGATGGCTTCTTCACTTTGACCTTCACATTCAACTTTTGCTCTTATTTTAGCCTGCCTTGCTTTCAGCTTGAGATATTCATCCATATCTTCTGGGACTATGAAGCCTATGAGAGAAGGGAATCTTCTTATTGAAGGATCATCCTCGGTGTAGAATTGTCTCATCTCATTTTTTACAGCTTCCAGTTCCAGTGGATGTTTTGTAGCATTAGGATCATGTTTATCTTCATCTGCCTGAGTTATTTTTCTTTTTGTGGAGTAAAGTTTTGAAACGGCAGGTGTTGGGACAACCGGTGTTTGACTCACTGTTGTCATTACAACAGATGTTGTAACATCTGATGTCTTCTGCTTTTTAGCAGGAGGTGATGATGGTGATGTGATAGGTGATGATGGTGATGTGATATTGATGAGAGCAGTGGTGGCTGACTGGCAAACAGCCGTTGAAACAACTGGTGTTTCAACCTCTGTTGACCTTACAACTACTAATGTGTCAGTAGTTGTCTTCTGCTTTTGAGCAGGTGGTAATTTGATGAGTTGTGATGTAGTTTTAGGTTGTGATGGTAGAGCAATGGTAGTGTGTGTTGTAGTGGTGTGTGTTGAAGAGATGACAACTGTTTGACCAGCAGTTTTTGAAACCACTGACATATCAACTGTTTGGATGGAAGTTTGAGATTTTGTGATTTGAGGTTTAGATGTCTGTTTTTCTTTTTCCGGTTCAATGTAAACACCATCCTCAATTCCCTTCTTCTTCAACTGCTTGATTTTCTCCCCCTTTTTGGCATTATCTGGAAGGGGGTTATCCATGAAGAGGATAGTGGAGGGAACTTTTCCAGTGGTGCTTTGAATGCTGGCCTTTATAGCCTTGCTGTCTGCTTGAGTATCTTTGAATCTTGATTCCACCATGTTTGTCAGCATTTGTACATGTATTGCATGCTGCTGATCAGCCATTTGTTTTTGTTTTTCAAGTAGGGGTTGGAATAAGTTCCACAACTCATTTGCAGTAGGTGCAGGTTGTGCAGGTGCTTGAGCTGGATCAGCAGTGGATTGTGCTTTTTGAGCATTTAACAGCTGTTGCACCATATCCTTTATTTCAGTAACTGATGTTTCAAGCTTTTCAACTCTGCCCGTCAATTCCTGATATTTTAAATCATCACCCACTTTAATGGGATCATCTGATTCCCCACCAGTAGTGGTTGTACCAATGTGTGACTTCGGAACTGAGTCCCAAAAATCACCCATTGATGCCCCTTGTTCTTGGTTATGGGGTCTTCTCTCTTCAGCACTTGATAACCTTTTGATGGTACCAGTGGTTAAAACAAATTCACTAGTGGTTACCGAAGGTGCTATAGAAGAAATTGCCTTCAAGGGAGTCTTACTAATGAAACAACTGTCCAAATGCAGATATGTTGATCCAACACTTGTAGTTGCTGTTCCACTTGAACTGTCACACCCCCAAATTCCACCATGCGGAGTACCACCGCTTGGAGGCGTGACGTGACCAGGATCGAGCCACCAATCATATTGAACAACACAATTATGTAAATTAAACCGACCACAATACAATTGGTGACCAAAAGGAAGTAAACCGACTTTAGGTTAACAGCGGAAGCATAAAACGTAAGATTCAAAACATAAGTTTATAGTTCATAAGTTTTAAAACCCAAAACATAAGTTCCATAAGTTTATAAAGTTTAATTAATAAGCATGGGACATAACAGTCCGCATCCCACAACAACCTCCCCGTGCAAGCTCCATAAGCATCTAGCGACCTGTAAGGCATGTAACAACGAGTCAACAACAAAGTTGAGTGAGTTCACGGTTGGTTGATTAGTTTTAAGTTGTTTCTGAAAAACGTGGTTTTGACTTTCGTTGGCTTATATGCCGTGGGGGTTACCCCATAGTTGAAAGTATGTTTAACCAGTTCCTTTTATTACCCAAACCATATCCATATTCAGTGGGGGCTTCCCCATGTGAACTACTAGACCGTATGATATCGACTACTAACGAATTTTGTTGTGCCCTACGTCAATGTTCTATCATCATTGACAGTTTGCCATAGTCCATTAGTACACGCCCGTTCGGACGACACGGTGTGAGGTTTGTTAAACCTAATAGCGCTATTAACTAATGACCCGCTCGCCATCGGCCTCGGTGATTAAGTCGATATAAAATGAGGGACTTAATGATAGAGTTTTGTCTAGTAAGTTTTAAGGGTGTTGTCCTACCCAAGGAGGACGAACGTACGTATTCTCCCCAAAGGGAATACGCAGGATTATTATTGGCATCCTACCCAAGGAGGATGGCCGTACATATCCTACCTAAGTTGGATATGTAGATTCCGTTTTAATTCTTTAACCCATTCCCAAACCACCGGGAATCCCATGCCTTAGAAAGTGTGTGAACTCACCTTTGATTGCTCGGTTTGACTCTTAAATATAGCTAACAGTCAAGGTCGGTCAATCACGTCCTAATAAGGTACGGATAATGATCAGTTTCTCATGCATAACACGTATCCTACGTACGGTTTATTTACACATTACTTCTACCACATAACATGTACACACTTTAATAGTTCACGCTCATATAAACATTCCACCTATAGCTACTCAAGAACAAGCATACGATATTGCACATGTTACTTTCATTGACATATAACATGTTAGATCATCCTCAGATAACATACTCGACATTTAGACACACAATTTACGACTTATGTCATTTCAGCTTTTATATTCAAAACTGGGTTGTTTTCGGGGATTTTAATAAAATAGTTAACTTGTTCCAAAAATTCTAAACTTTTTACAGAAGGTCTTAAACGATCCAAATATTATTGTGTAAAAATATCGGGATCCAATTCATCACCAATATTTTACTAAAATTCATTTTCCGGACTAAACTCAGATTTATCTTTTTCTGACTGCAGTCCACGGAATAATTTATTTAAAATTCATCGGGAGTCCAATTTAAGAAATTCCAGTGAGAGAATTACAAATATATCGGTGGTCATCTACAGTACAAATTTCATGATCTAACTCTACACAGAATTCAAGTTATGACAGAAAACAGAACGCATATTTTCAGCAGTAAAAATGCAGCTCTAGCTGCTGTTACAAAACGACACTTTAAAAATAGTAAACGAAGTCCAAAAATTATGATTCTAGTGCCATTAGAACCGTATTTCATAATACATGAATCTAGACTTAAGAAAATACATTTTTCGTTTTATTAAGGTCCTGTTACAGCCAACTGAAGTTGGCTGTAATCACCAAACAGCCTTCTGTTTTCAGTCTTTAACACTCTAAAGCGCGCTCGATTGATTCCGTTAACATGTTTAGCGATAAACAAGGATACTTACAGCAGATTATAAGTCCTTCATGTCAGCACATAATCATCATACACCAAACAACATCATTCTAACATCATTTCTTCATGTATCATCTTGTTTAAGCTTATGCTCAAGTTTTAAGTGCAAGATCTTATGGTGTTCATATGTTTTCTTCATAATACATCTATTAACCACTAAAACAACATGTAAAATGAAAAGATCTAAGTTCTTACCACTAGTTCAAGACTAGGGAAGTTCAAGTGTAGAAAAGTGGTGGTTCAAAGAAGATGAGAGTGGTCCTTCAACTTCCGAACACACCGAGCTTCGTTGTTCACCTTCTTACACCTATGGATGCTCTTGGATTGCTTGAAAGTGACCAAGTGATGGTGGTGGTGGTGCTCTTTGGTTCAGCTGAGATAGAGGAGAGGAGGAGAGTTTTTGAAGTGTTGATGTGTTAGTGAAAGATGAATGAGTGAAGATCTTGTGGTTTCTTTAAATAAACTCCCAACATCATATTAACCATTAGTTAACATGCTCCTTAAGTACCATACATACCCAATAAACTAATGAAGAAAATCAAGTGGGTGTGTCCCACTTCTCAACCGGTTTGGGGGGGGGGGGGTTGGTTTAGTTGGGTTCTAACTAGTTAGCTAATGATCTTGGTTGAAAACAAAAGGTAAGTTAGTGCTTTATGGTGTGATAAGTAATATATAGTGTATTAGGGTGTTCGGGGATCATAACTAGCTTAGAAAAATAAAAACAATGCTTCTAGCATTATTTTGGTGTTCCGGGTAATGTCCGGTTGTTCGGTTTGATACTGTTCCGTTAAAGTGCTTAATTAATCAGTAAAGTGTCCTACATATATATTTTTGTAACGTTTTTAATTTTCAACACTCAGGGAAGCATACCGGACTATTTAGTAACTTTTCTGTATACTACTAGTATGTTAACAAGCACATGTAAGTATAACACATAAATCAGAGAGCAGTTAGATGGTTCAGCACAGTCATCAAGCACTTTAATTATCATTAATAAATTGTACGGATACATGTAATTTTGAGGGTTGTCACATTCTCCCCCTGTTAAGAAAATTTCGTCCCGAAATTTAGCACGTGGTTACTGAGGAAGCTAGTTAAGTTGCGTTTGGTTTTCCTGGGGTGTCACATGAACTACCACCAAGAGTTACTTGTAACTCAAGGGGTGTAACCTCCTCAGTTGATGCTGGGATAGCAGGAGTAGTAGCATCAGACCCAGTCACTTGTGGGAGTATACTCTCAGTGATAGGTGATAGAGAGGAACTGGTTTGTGTCTGAGCTATAGCAACTGCATGCAACAAGGGTATTATGGATTGTGGCATTATGATTGGTGAGGGTATGGGTGTTGAAAGAGACATGTCCTTGGGATCAGGACTGAGGAAGATGGATCCGATTGGGTCCAGAGCTTCATATTGTGGGGTCCCTGTGTTTACAACCTGATCCTTTTATGAGGGTGCATGAGGAGTTTGAGGCAATGGTGGAGATCTTTCTACCAACTGCTGTGAGGAAGTAGCAGCAGTGGTTTTTGGTGACATTTGTGTTGTCACTGGCAGTTGCTCTGGGATCTCATCTTCCAGAGTTACCTTTGTTTTGGGTTTGGAGGGCTTTTTGGATGTTTTCTTTTTGGTCTTTTTGGTAATGGCAGGTGTGGGTTTCAAAGTAGTGGTTGTGCTGCTATGATCACCTGGAGCAGTGGGCTCAGCAGCAGATGTCTGAGGAACAGTGGTAGCTGCTAAATTCTACTCAGGCACCTTTTATCTGAGGAGCACCTTTTGTTTTTATAGGTGCCAGCATTCTAGAAAATGTTTCAGTTGTCAAACCTTTTATTTGAAAATAAACACCTTGTTTGAGCAACTTTTCATTTTTTTTCCAAATTTTTGTTTAAAATAGTAGCATAGAAACCTTGGAAAAAGTAAAAATGCTTTGCTATCAACATTTTTCACCAAATCATCAAAGATCTCCTGGGAATAATTATAATTTTCATTATTTAAAATAGCATAACCCAGACATTGGATCTTTAATGATATTTCGTTAAAAGCAGTTGTTTTATTTGAAACACACATCAAAAGTGTGTGGAATAAAATCCTAGGTGCAGAAGGAAAGAAACCTTTTTGTAAGGTGTCCTTCTTCGGTTGTTCTGCATACCCCCTTTTCAAGAAATCAGTTTTCAACTTGGTTTTAGAAAAAGAAGTTTTACCTTTCTGATCATCGAGTTTAAAGACTTCTGAGATTCATTGTGGAGTAATTTGAATCGCTTTACCCTGTATCGAGGAGTTGATGGCTACGACAATGTCTTCTTGTTTTTCAAGGGTAGCATTTTTCCAGAACTCTCTCTGGGTTTGTTGGTAAATAGGAGCATCTGCTATTAACAAAGTTTTGTACTTTGATGCAGATAAGGTGTTGATGATGGAATCGAAGGTGTGGTTGTTTGTGGGTTTTGTGAGTAGACCCAAATAGTTGTGAGGGGATTTGTACGGGATTTTGATAGGTTCAGCGGCCGTTTGAGCGACCTCTTTGGAAGATGATGATGATTTTGACTTTGATTTTGATTTCGTCATTTTGATGAAATGAAGGTTGGAAAGACGAAGAACGACGAAGAATGATTTGAAATGGAGATTGGAAACTGCTTTGATAAGAGAATTTTTGGAATTCAATTCGACAGTGTAAAACCCTGTTTGGGGTTTTGATCAGGATTTTATTTAGGGAAAAAATAAGTGCTGATGTGGCAGCGGTTACAAAGATCTGAAGGCTAAAAACTGACCACGTGCCAACCTCTGATGACAAGATGAATAATGGAGGACAGTTGTTTTGGAGAACCACTGATGAAACAAATATCAGTGGTGACAACGGTAATAATTTTGTGAGCAGTGGATAATTTTTACTATCAGTGGATAAGACACTGATTTTGAGCATCAGTGCTTGCCAAGAGAACGAAAGGGTCAGTGGTTGACTTTCAGCAGTGGACAATATTTAGGAAACAAATGTTTGTACAAAACAGTGGTTAGGGGTAAGATAATGGTAGTGATTTGAAGGCTCATTTTGTCAGCAACTTTTTCATGAATTTTCATTCAAGGTTTTACCACATGTCATTTACATATTTTGAAGCTTTTACAACTCCCTGACAGTGGTTTAGTACCCCGGATGATGTGTATTTCATTTACTAAGGCTACTCATACTTGTTATAACATTTGAATTAAAACATGAGTACCCAAGTATTTTAAGATCTGTTAACAATCAATCTTTTGCTTAGTGTAAAAACAAACTTTGAGTTTGACATGACCTTGACATTTGTACCATTTCTGTGACAACTGTGTTCGGTAATCGATGTACGATGGAAAACAATGATGATTATTAATAAAACAATGTGCTTTGGTGTTATTATATGTGTTTTGGTGTTTCTATGTGTGTATTTGTGTTTGGTGACTTTTCAATTCGATTCGATTCCGATTGCAAGCTTTAAATCGCGTTCTGGAAGGTTATACGCAAACTGTTGCGTAAACGCAGTCAGTATAATGCGACAAACACTCCGGAATAGTAACATAGGCTTAACATACCTTAAATAACCTCCACATAACTTAGAAATAAGTTTTGAATGGTTTGGTGTGTCGAAATCAACTTTGTTCGATCGCAGGGAATATTTGTGTGAAACTGCGAAACTATGCCGATTTGAAGTGTAACATACATTCCGGAACATGACCATAAGTTAAACATACCATAAATATCCTTCACATAGCTTAGAAATAGGCTTTGAGGGGTTCGGTGTGCTAGAATAAACTTTTGGGTCATTCAGGGACTAAAGGCGTCAAAAAGTGCATAAGTTTGCATTTTCGCGCATAACTTACGTTCTGAATACATCCGAACATCCAAAAATTTATGTAAGCATTAAAATATTTTATTTTAGTGTTTGGCATGATAAAATTCCATTCGTTGCTTAATTTGGATCGTTTTTGCGTTCGTTACGACTTCCGTCGTAATTAAGCGAATAACGCAACCGTACGACCAAACGAACCGACATCCGAGATGTTTTTGAGCATATTTTAAGTTCCCTATACTTTAACTTTATTTTAGAGCCTTGAAATGGGGTTAACGGGGCTTAAAAGTGCCAAAAATCAAGTTTTACAATTGCAGGGACCATTTTTTGAAATTTCTGGCAGATTCAATGAACCTAGTCCATTTTGAAGTATTGGTGGTTTTAACCCATGGTTTTGCAAAACCATGGGATGGTATTCAATGAACATAGTCCATATTAGGGGCTCCCATGGTTTTAGAAAACCATGGGCAGACATGTAAGGTCCAGATCAAAGCTTAGTTTACGATAAACGATCTTAACGGTTCAAGGAAATCTATAAATACCCCATGATCTCAACCCCAAAAACCCACACCTTTGAAATCTGAATTTGTTCTCTAAGTTGATATGTTTAACACTTCATACCTGAGAATATTCGGATTCAAAACTTCCATTCTTGGACCCGTTGTAAGTGTTCTTTCGTTCTTTTCATTCGTTTTAGCGTTAAAGTCAAACTGTGTTTGACTTTCTGCATTGACCAGTTTATGGTCAATGTGAAGTTCATTTGAACTTCATAACGTGAGCGTAATCATGATGGTTATAGTCCCTTGTGACTATACCTACTGATTACCATGTTATCTAGGCTCAGTGACGAGTCGTAGTTTCTGCCAAAATGCGCATTTACGCGTATTTTGTAACCAAACTACTTGTGGGTATCAAAACCGTTTGTTTTGATACCAAACCTATTTTCAAACCTTGTTAAACATGTTCTAACATGTTTAGCTCGTCACTTTTAGTTTTGTGCTTGTCTAGGGTCGTAAAGGTAAGCGATCTAAACAATCGCTTATACTTTCGAACCCGACCCGTTTGGGCAATCATTAGGATCCGACCAAACACATTAGGTGACCATAGTGTATAGGGAATAACCTTCCAAGGTTATACCTTATGGTCGCTTCGTTTAAGTAGTTTTATGATAGGTAGTTTATATGCCTTAGGTAAATTACCAAAAATGCCCTTTTACGCCAAAATTTATTTTAAGCATATGTAACATAACCTTTGGTATCTAAATTTATTAGACAACAATATTAAACATGTTGAGGAATATTTTACTTATCATAGGACTAGTTAGGTGTTCCGAACGTGTTTCACGCGAATGACGCGTTAAAGTAGCATAAGCTACCTTAATGGGTCGCGATGGGTCGAAAGCACTTAGGTTAGGTTTAATTTAGGATGTAGGCCTTGTTAAACCATATCACATGAGTTCCAACACTCATTTGGGTTACAAGACCTCATTCTGTCCGATCTTCCGATTTAGGCGTCTATTGTTTAACTAGTGATTCAATTACTAGGTGCTACGTGATTTCTCTGGTTTACTCGAGTTTGTTGAAGTACTATTGATTGAGGATACCTTGCACTACATGTGAGTACATAGTTCCCCTATTTTACAACTTTCAATTGTTTTGGGGTGATTCATATGTACAAAATGTTTTCAAGGTTTAAACGGTGATTTCAAAAACTAATAGAACGATTTATACTAAACTAATAACGATTTCAATAATGTGAACGAACTTGTTGGTTTTAGTTACATAACGAATGACATTCATTAATTTTGGCCGAACCGACCAGTATTAGGTTATGGTACCATAGGATCTGGCATATCCCGTTATTACACTATACCCATGGTTATGTGTGGGTGTTGTGGGTAACGACTGAATCTGTAATTATTAACTTACCCTTTGGAGGTTTGTTAATACGAGAAGCGAGGAACGAGGTAGTCGAGTCACGAAGGTTTGAATGTTATTAACGAGACGACCATATATAAGTTTTCACAATTAAAACGAGGATGATTTAAACGATTTAATCGAGTAAACGATTTGGAAACGATTTGGAAATGATTTGGAGACGATGTTAAACGATTTGGGTAAACGATTGGTTTTTGGCTAGTGTTTAGATAACGGGACGGGTGTAATGTGGTGAAAACATGGTAGATACGCTGCTGGTACTTCTTATATATAAGTGTTTTCAACATATTACATACCGTGGCGTTATTTAGTTCACTTGGGTAAACGATATTGAAACGATGTCACTCAACGATGTTATCGAAATAATATACGAGTTTTATTAACGAGTTTATACGAGATGTTTTACAAGATGGCTTTCTAAAACAAAAAGCTTTTGGGTTAAGAATCATGGCTACGAAATTTTATAAATTATAACCATCTTGATTTTGAGTTGGTTAATCATGTTGCAATATTATACACTTTTAAAAACAAGGTTTTCGAGGTATTGCAATATAAGTAAACAAGCCATGATTCTGATACTCTTATAAAACCTATATACTCGCCAGCATTTCTTTGCTGACTTTGTTTTTACATATGTTTCAGGTGTTGTTGCTTGATCGACGTTCTAGGATGCATGCGTCACATAGTATCTGGACGAGGCCTTAGTGACATATAACTATGATAGACGATATAAAAATTGTTTGTTCTATGTTAAGACAATGTTAATGTTTAATATTATCAATAAAACGAAACACTTTTTGTATCCATGGTTATGAAACGATAATTCTGTTACAACACTCCCCGACGTTTCCGCCACGCTTTGTTGTTTTACGTGGTCGGGGTGTGAGAATTTCCTTTTGATCCATTTTGAGGATAATATTACCAACAAAAATAAAGGTTATATGTATCCTGACAGGAGATTAAAACTTTTACTATAAAAAACCAGTGAAAAGTTCAAAATATATTATTCTTAAAGAAAAATAAAGAATAATATACCCTGCTTTATTTGAGAGAATCCTTTTTTTAAAAGAATTAAAGGATTTTCTGAAAACAACATCAAAAGGATCTGGTATAATTTTCACTAAAGCCCTTAATCATATCAGTCTCAAGTTTATGAAAATGGTCAGTGGATTGATAAAAGTGGAATGAAATTGTAAATACATTTTTACCACTGTTTGGTACCATTTTCTTGTAGATTGATTGACAACAAAAATGAGGACACAGTTCACATGAGTTTTTGAAAACCCTGTTATAGACTTTGTTACCATGTGTTGATTCTGAAAATTTGTCTAGTCCTCTTGTAAGATCATTCACTGGAGATACTATTTTTACCTGAACTTTCCTGACCCAATGAATGTATACAGTTGCTTAATGACCATCTTTACCCCAAATTTTAACTCTTAAGTGTTTTGAGTTTATACTCTTTACTTTTTACTTCAAGAGTTTTGAGATAAACACACCTTTTGAGTTTTTGTGATTTATTATCTTCCCTTTTTACCCTTCTCATTCATAAGTAATGGAGTACTTACTGGGAGGTCTTTATTGAAGAAATACTTAGTCCAGAATCATTTTGCAGTAATGTTTTTGAGAGATCTGGACATATTTTGTACATGCATATGTCAAATTTCACATTACATATGAATTGAACTATTTCAACACCTGATTTTCTTAATATGTCATTAACAGAGTTGATTTGGTCCTTTTCAACAGGATTCCCAACCTGTTTTTCAACACATAAGATCTTGTAACTAAAGTTTTAATATCCCTCTTTTATGTTAACAAAAACACTAGTGTTATTTTAATCAAACATAGGTTTTGTTGACATGAGGTATACACTTTAGCAACAAGCATGATGGAAACAACACGAACTTCAAAACAACAATTGAAATCAATTTTCGTAAACAATTATACCATAATTATCAGATATATTTTCAGATCTGAGAACTATAGGTGATTTATGCATGACGTCACTTGTTATATGAAGTTTGTGTGTCCTATGACATCTTGGTTGTTTTACAGAGTTTTTGAATAGCCACTTTGAGCATGATTTACTCGTTACTCTGTTTTTCAACTGAATACAATCAACCTTAGTATCAATGAATTTTGAGCTGAACTGTTATGTCAAATTGACTGTTAGATCGAATTTGACTGTCCAAGCTCTGATGCCAATTGTTAGGATCGGAGGCTCTCATGATTGTGTTTGTTTGTATAATTTAAACTATTAATGAATATAAAACAATGTAAAGTGCAGCGGAAATGAACAACAAACTTTGTAAACACAATCAAAGAGAGAAAGTTTTGATAAACATTTGCTTCACCATAAGTCGAAAGATTACAATTCAAAGCAAACGATTACAATGCAAGCTTACAAACTAAACTCCCCCTCAGCCTGATGCTTCATGGTTGGTTGCACAAGATGAAAGGATTGAATTGAGGAGAAGAACTCACTCAAAACGATCAAATGTAACAGTACAGAGTACTGCTCCATTTATAGACAAGCCAAACCACTGAGGCATCTCAGCTGACGTCACCATGAAAGCGACGTCTAACAGCCTAACAACCTGTAACAACTGTTCCTATACAAACACTACTACTATTAACCACTGATTCTACGTAAGACAAGTAATACACTAAACTACTGCTATTCTTCTTCCATCAGTGCTTTCCTCAAAGTTGATCAGTCCTTGAGTGAGCAGTGCTTTGTCATCGGTAGATAGAACCAGCAGTGTTTACTTCTTCAGGGCTTTGTCAGCAGTTGAAAGAGTAGCAGCAGTTGTATACGGACAGTGGATAGAGAGCCATCAGTTGTTATAATCACTTTCAAGGGGAAAGCCTAATGTAAACTGCTGCTTATTGTGAATCCACTGTCGTGATCCGGTTTTGGCCTTTATTATCTGTTCCTCCGGTAGGGTTCAATCCCAACACCTGGGATAATACCCCAGATATCACTAAGCATAAAGACCTAGTATCTCAGAAAGAGGGGTCCTTCAAACAAGATTTCGGGGGTTACCCATATATCCGAGAGACGTTACCCACGATATAAGCAAGTTTGAATTTAGATTTATATCTCGTCACAATCTACTAAATGTGCAAAAACCTACTGGCACATCATCAGTGAGACCGTTTATCACATTTTTACTTTCCAATTCTTTAGCATGCTGTGATCGTCCACTGATGTACTATCATTTCCTCTTCTTTACAACAAAACTCATTTTTGATTTTATCATGTTTTTGACTTTTTCAAATTTTCAAATGTTTTTTGATTTTCTGAAATTCTTACTCCCCTTAAAATTCAAACACATTTTAAAGGAAATTTGAAAACAAACTATACAAGTAAAATTGACAACTGTTGTGAATCACTTCAAATCGCCATCCACTTGGCTTAAACAATCAGAACTCCCCCTTACAACAAACTATTTTCCCATTGTGATTTCAAAACACTTAAGTTTGTTTTAATCAAATGGTTTTTCCGGAAAATTAGTTTTGTTGATTGATTTTACCATTTATAGGTTAGAGGTTCATCACATTGTTATTCAAAAATATTACATGTAAGAATGATCCAATCAAGTTCAACCTAATGACCTTGATTAACCATTTGTAAGATCACAACCTCTTTTTCAACCACATGTACCAACCATTACCATTTGTAGGTTGAATTCTCAAAATGCCGATTTCTACTCCACACTTACCAACCTGGGAGTTCTGGCAAGTCACACTTATCAAAATTTTCAATTTTTCAAAAACAATTTATGAAAGATGCCGATTCATGCTCCGCAATTACCAACTTAGGAGCTCCAGCAAGTCACACTTATCAAAATTTTCAATTTTTCAAAAACAATTTAAGAAAGATGCCGATTCATGCTCCGCAATTACCAACTTGGGAGCTCCGGCAAGTCAGGTTTTTAAGTAAAAAATACAGACACCCAAGCCTGACCAACTTTAGGTGTAACCTTCTCAACTTCTTTAGGGGTTTGAACACTTCTTTTTGTTTCATAAAATTCTTTCACCCCTTTTGCCTTCCCATCGACCATTTTACCAAAAATCTTTTTAACATTCCCATTAAACACTTTTTCAACATCAAATTCTTTCTTTTCAGAATAGAATTGATTTGAAATTTCGACTTTTCCAACTTTCTTCTTAAAATTTTCAGCCCGCAGTGGTGGAAAGTTTGCATCATCCATAGTCGGTACTAATTTTTCAATCTTTTTCATAACAACTTTTGGTTCCTCTGATTTTGTGGATTCAGATTCATCACCAGAATTATTCCCTAAACCCTTAACCACCCACTTTTGATTTTTTAAATTTTCTTTTCTTTTTAAAACATTCTTTGAACACTCTCCAACCTCAAATATTGAATTTTCAAAACCATTAAATTTTCTGGTTGGAAGTTCAGTTTCCTCAACAACTTTTTCTTTTAGTTTACCAGAGACTTCCTGTTGTTTGTTGATTGCCTTTGGACAATTTCTGGCAATGTGGCCAACTGTTTTACATTGAAAACAGGTTATAGTCTCTATCTTCTTCTGAGCAAAGCTTTTCTTCATTTCATCTTGCTTCTTGGCAAGGAATTCTTTGTTTGTCTGTTTTCTGAATGCTTGCTCCTTCTCTTCTTTAGTCGTTTTCCCTGAAACAAAAACAGTTTTTGGTTTATAAATTTTCTCATTTTTATAATTTTTCGGTGGAATAAAACCAAATCCTTTCTTTTTGAAATTACCATTATGGTTTGGTTTCTTTTGAAAACTGTAACCATAATTGTAACCCATTTTCTTGTTTAAACGTTGTTGAACTCTTGAGGTGTAAGGTTTAGGTTTTTTAGAAAGATTTACACCTTTTATTTCAGAAATATTAATTTCTGTTAGTTTGAAAACCTTTTTAATCATTTCTGGTTTAACACCTCTTATTGGGAAAACCTCATCAGAATATAATTTGTCAGAATCTTTCAAAGTATATGCTACTTTGATCGGTTCGTCATCCAAATTAGATTTTGATAACAAGAACTCTTTATTATACACCCGTTTTCCCTGTTTGGCTTTTTGACTTGACGTGTCGGACTTTGAATTTGACTCTGATTTTGACTCCGACATTGACTCCTCTGTTTCATCCTTATCCAACACCCGATCGACCATTTTTTTTATTAATTCGGACTCATGATCAGTATCGGACGACGTGAAAGTGACATCTATACTTTCTGGTAAATTATCTGTAGACTCAGACTCCCATTGTAAGTTTATTGCCTTTTTGACTCTTTCAGAATTCAGATTTCGAGGAGAATATCCATTTTCGACCGGGGGTGGACATTTGTTATAGACAACACTTGATTTCTTACCAGAAATCTTCATTTCATCATCTTCTTTTGTTTCGGACTTCTTCTCTTCCGAAGTCTTTTCTTCTTTAAATGTCTTCATTTCTTCCACAATGGGGTAAATCCTGTCAACAATAAAAGTAGAACATGAGTAACTTTTCAACAATTCATTTACTCTATTTGTTTCAATTTTCTGAGTTTCCAATTTCTTCTCAAGTCAAGTGCATTTTTCTGTGTAATAAATGACATTGTCAAGCTGCCTCATGTATGCTCCTTTGAGTGTATTCATTGCTACAGCCTGTTCACTGTTCGATTCATGATACTTATTTATCTCTCTGTTCAAAACATCGTAGGATTCTTTCAGCCTTTTGATGTTGTGTAGCAGTTCATTGTTTTGCTTTATCAGAGATTCACAATTCATACACTTCTCTGCAACCTTGACTACCTCCTCATCTGCTTTGATTTCAAATGCTGAAGCTTCTTTAACTACTCTCACTTGAACTTCTTCAGCTCTTTTCTTTTTCTCTGCTTTAGCTTGTCTCTTTTCTTCTTCTTCTTCTTATTCTTCATATCTCTTCCATTTCTCTTCTTCGGCCTCCTTAATTTTTCTGTATTTTTCTGCCCAATATTCATCAGTATAATCATTAATAACATGAGCAACAAATCCTTTAGCCAGGAATTCTTTATCTGGGCAATAATTGTCCCAACTGAAACCTTCTGGCAATTTTTCATCTTCTTGATCTACCACACATGCTTTACTATCTTTTGGAATGTATTTATCCCAACTGAAACCTTTTCCATTATCTTGATTAACAAGGCATGCTCTCTTTGAATCTTCAATTTCTTTTCTTCCATGAGCTGTTTATGCCTGTTGTTGTTGATGTGGCTGTTGAGCAACTTGATGATATATCGCTTTTCGATAGTAGTCGTTGTTTCCAAAGGGATTTTGAGCTGTACTTGCTTCTCGATTGGTGCACTCCATCTTGAAATGCCCTTTTTCCCTGCAACGAAAACAAGTAACTTTAGACTTATCAAATCCTAAAGTTGAAACATTTGCATCGCGAAAATCATCTCTGCCTATAATTTGTTTAAACTTTTCAGCTCGTCTCAACACGCTAGCCATACACCATTTTATATCCATCAATTCCATCTCCTCAGCATCAATTTGATCGTAATCCTCTTTCGTTAGCATAGGATTCCCGATCCTCCCTGCAACTAAACCTCCATAAGATTCAAGCACAGTTACCAACAAAGACATGTGGCTTTTAGCAACTTCCTCGGTATAATTCTGATCATTTCAAGGTTCAAAGCAATGTTGCATTGAAGAACTTTGCCACTTTTTGTTATAGAAAAATGTGGATCAAATGTTGGAAATGAAGTGAATCCAGTTTTGCTGCTTGATCCCTGATATGAACTTTCTGAAGAACTTTTTGCATTGAAAGCAGTTTCAACTTTTGGAGAGAAATTTGTCTTTTCACTAACACCACCTTTGAAATACAATCCGATGTCTTGTTCTCCATCATAATTCTCCATTCTAGCGATCTTTCTTTGCTCCATCTCTTGAGCTTCAAGATGTTTGATGAACCCACCCAGTCTTAGCTCGTTATATTCCTTTCTATTATTTCTCAGCATCATCAGAAACGTTCCCCAAACATCATGTGGCAATGCATCAGCCAGCTTCTCAATCAACTCATCTTTATTTTTGTTGATGCCCAATCTTGTCAAGTTTTTCACCAAGTTACAATATCTTTCAATAATCTGCTTGGTGCTTTCCGTTCTCAAACCATTGAATAGATCAAATTCTTTCTTCATAAGTGACATCTTGTTCCTGAGCATATCATCACTACCAAGGGACTTTGCTTCTAATTCTTTCCAAATCGAATATGCACTTCCGTTATGTTGAAGAATGTAACAACCTTGATTTTCAAACATGTAGTTGTTTGATGCACAGATAGCAGTTGTCATATATCGAGATGCAATTTGTTTGATTCATGCTTTGTTTTATGCTCTTACATGATGTACCGGGCCAAACACGTGAATATTTGCTTTAATTATTGAGTTTCGTGCTTATAAACGAGGCTACATTAATTACAAGGGCCTAATGTGTCATTATGTGAAAGTATAAGTTAAGGGACTTAATTGTCATTCCTTGAAACTTGTTTGGAAACTTCAATTTTAAATCCGTAAATAAATCCGTCACTATTTTTACAAAATATAAAGTTCGGGGACTAAATTGTCATTTTTGAAAATTAAAAGTTCGGGTTAAAAATGTAATTTTTGATAATAATAAAGTTTAGGGTCCTTATGACATTTCTGAAATTTGTTTTATAAATAAAATATAAAATTATTAAAACTTTTAAAAGTATAGGGTTTAAAATGTAATTTTTGAAACATGTATTTTAATAAACAAAATACACATATTTTTTAATTTAAAAGTCCAAGGGCCATTAGGTCATTCTATCAAACTAGTAGTTCAGGGACTGGTTTGGACATTTTAAAACTGTTTTTGGTTAAATTACCCTAACCCGGTTAGATAATATAAAAGGAAATCTTGTTTAAAAATTAACTAAGTTAGCCTTTTCAGTTAACAAGTCCAGGGACCATTCCTGTCGTTTTTAAAGTTGTTTTCACCGGACAATTTAACTCAGTTAGCTTTTATATAAAGGTTCTTATATAAAAACCTAACCCAGTTAGTTAGTTTAACTAACTATTACAAGGACTAACCACGTGAATAATCAGAACCTCAGGGACCATCTGTGCATGTTTCTGTAACACAGGGACTAAATTGCAAACTATTTTTTTTAAAACCGGTATTACACCGCGCATATCGCCGGAACTCGGCCAAAACACAAACAGACAAGATTCAAGGTCCCTAAACGCATGCTGCTTGATCCCACTCGACATACGAACCCGTCCAACACTTCAATTTCACCAAACCATGCATTTATGTTTATGAAACCGGAAAAAAATTATAAAATCTAAGTGGGAATCAGAATCTGTATTATTCGTTTGTTTCTGAATCAATTGGAACGTTTTATAAATTCCCTGAACCCCCACGAACCTCACAACATTTTCAAAACACTCAAACATATCGAAATCGTACCTCTGTTCTTGTCGCCGGAGTTACAGACGAACCAGTCGCTGGAGAGACTCGGTCCGCCATCTTTAACCGATACCGGAGCTTTCTTTTTCGATCATTCGGTACAATTACATTTACATTACGACCCTGTAAAGTTAATTTAGTTATTGTTCAGTTTTGATGTCGAATTGATGGGGTTTGACTTCGGGTTGACTAATTTGGGGAAGATGATGATGAATTAGTTTATTTATTTATTTTCTATTAAATGCAGATTTTTCATTAATTCATAACAATTCGATAATTAATTATTAAAATCCAAAATTTTTATCATAAGTTATGTGATTACTGATGCATTTAATAAAAAAATATAAATGTTTGCAAAACTTTTATAAAACTATTTTATTTTAATTAAAAACATTTTTAACTTTAAAAATTTGTATTAATTCGGATTGTTGGAATTAATTATTGAAATTTTTATGTTATATATATATATTAAACAGTATACCTTGTAAAAATAATTTTTATCATGATATTTGATACTGTTTTGATATTTTATAATTAAAACAGTTAATTTACATGTTTTATTAAGTTGAATTTAATTAATTAAATTATTCTAAGGTTGTATTTTATATCCGAAATTATTTTTATAATATTATACATGTTTTATTGAGGTTATTAAAAACCAGAAATCTTATTTTATATTTTGCATGTCATTTTTTTATAATAAACTTATTAAATCAGTTTATTTGTAATAATCCTTTTTAATTCCAGATTATATTTATAAAAATTATTCAAGGCCATAATATTTATTTTAAATCTGTATTATTGCATGTCAATATTTAAAAATATTGTTTCTAATTTTTCTGTTTTAAATAATTATTTAGGTAATTATTTACACAATTATCCAGTTATTTCATTTTTAACAAATAATTAAACTGTTTATTTAAAATATATTTATTTTCTGCCATGATAATTATTTTAATCTGATTTATGCTTGTTATATAATTAAAATGTCATTTTTAATTATTCTGCCCTAAATTAATTATTAGATAATTAAATTGTATATTTATCATATTATTCTGAAAATACATATGTTTTGATAATACAGAAAATAATTTATACATCCTATAATTAAACTTGGACTTTTGGATTATATTTTTAAATTCTTAAATTATACAAACTGTTTACATAATTTTTATAAGTTAACATATATATATTTATATATATATATATAGACTTAAAAGTATAATTATATATATATATATATATATTAGTTGTTTAAATATACAAATAATAATGTTTTACTTATTATTTGTATAACCTAGTATTTTATATAAATACTTCTCAAATTTATCAAGTTACCAAGTGTTCCCCAAACAGATTGTCAAACCGTACAACACAAAACCTTGTCACCGTTTATACAAAGTTACAGTTTTGCCTTTTGTTGATGCTATGTTCTATATTTGTTTGGTGCATGTTTTTAGAGTGACGTGGAAAGTCTTGTTCCCGCAAAACTCTTATCCATTTACATGTTTGGAATTATTTCGCAAACAAGGTGAGTTCATAGTCCCCATTTTTTTTGTTTTACAATATTTTCGGGGTGAAACATATGTATAATGTGATACAAACTCATTTGCATTTTGTGGCTATCCTGATTGTTTTCTTGCAATTGTTTGATTACTTGATGCTTAAACATTACATTCATTAACTCCGTACAAGCCCAGCGGTATATTATAGCGCTATAGGTGTGACGCCCCATCCGACTTCCAGTTCAGACCCTTTGTTGTTGTTATTCATGTTATTCAATGCGTAAGTTTGGGTGATCAATGCCGTGTTTACGTCTACATGGTTTGAATGTTCACCAAGCGGGACTTGTTTCATTCAATTGTTTAAAACATATCAAATGCCACATTGTTAAACGTTTTATTTCATTATCACATTATTTGTTTATTACCGAACTAACCAAAACCTATGAACTCACTCAACCGTTTGTTAACCCAAATTATTTTTAACATATGTTTCAGGTGATGATGCTTGAAGTTAGCTTTTGGATCACATAGGATTGCTCAAGACAAGTGCCTTAGTTTAAATAAAATCAAAGACCTTTTGTGCACAATGTGTTGTAATTGTTTGTTCTAGTTGGATGTGAATGCAATCCTTATAACCAACTTAATTATATTTCAACTTTAATTAAATCACCATGTGCTCATATGCATTCTATCAAGTTTCATGATGCCCTCGACGTTTCCGCCTCCGGTCAGGGTGTCACAAAGAAGAACCAAGATGTCCTCTTTGATTGCTTGCTGTAACAAACTAACCATCAATTTCTCATCTTTATACTTCTTTTTCTCCTCAGGATTCATTTCTCTAATTGGTATTTTTTCATCATTGTTCTTGAGTGGTCTAGTATATTGCTCTTCAGTATGTTCCCAAGCATCCAAATGATATGCTTCAACCCAATTACCAAAACGTTCGGACCAACCATTATAATCATCAATATCCAAAAGCTTAGGCGGTTTTTGAGTTGTCCCCGTCTCATTTTCAAGCAATGTACTTTGAGTAACAGTCATTGGGCTAGCAAAGGCATTATAAAACTCGTTCTCCATGTTTCGTTTTTCAAAAAATTCACAAACTGTTGACTTCAAATGGAATTCCACTATTCAAGCGAAATTACCCTCTCAAACGGAATCACCCTGAAGCGAAATCAGACTTATTCCAAGCGGAATTATCTTTCAAACGAAATCAGTCTACTTTCAAGCGGAATCAGATTTTCAAGCGGAATAACCACTTTCAAACGGAATTACGTAATCTCATTTGAAAATACAGGCCACGTTCAAGCGGAATAAGGATTTCAAGCGAAATCACTCAAGCGGGATATCGATTTCAAGCGGAATTACTGTCTAATTCCGTATGAAATGCAGATGACGTCAGAAAATAAGATCAGTTTTCAAGCGAAATTACAATTTTAACACGTTTTAGTTCGATTTTAGTTCTGAAAGTTTCCAGGATTTGTTAAAACACTGTTGCGCACATTATGTGAGAAAATTAGCCGATTTTAACCGTGAAAAATTTTTCAATTTGAAAAAGGTGTAGAAATCAGAAAATGCAGCTGAAATGGTAAGAACTCTTCCTCCTGAGCTCTGATACCACTTGTAGGATCCTTTTCAGACCCAAACGAGTCGATCAGAAGAGTTATTCACCAGTACAAGTGGCGGAAACAAATGTATCAGTGTTATTTCAGCTGGAATGCACAAGAAATCACTTTAAACTGTCTTTAGATTGATTTAAGATCGTTTATAGAGCTGTAGACACTTCGACAGAGCTTCGCCGTCGGAAAACACCACACCTAATTCCGTTTCAAATGACACCGGACATCAAGTATTTATAGGAGACATGATTCCGCTTGAAACTGCTTCAAACGAGATCTAATTCCGCTTGAATATGTCTCAACCGAAATTACCATGTTGATTCAAGCGAAATTATCATGTTGATTCTGTTTGAAATGACACAATGTCATTTCAAGCGGAATTACCTATAAATCCACTTTCTTGATTTCCGTGCCCTGATCTATCTAGTTTAGTACAAGACTCGATACAAGACGAAGTCGAAAGACGCATGCACCAACAAAAATAATATATTTTCTTCTTGTCAAAAATATGATATAACTTTGTAATAATTGTAAAAATCATATTTTTGTTCTCTTGGTGTCCAAAATATTATTTACCAAAATATACTTACGAACAAACTTTCTGGAATATTTTGTAAGTTATATTACTTGGTTCGGTTTCACCAATACTTTTGTGTAAATGTGTATACTCGTATTCTTGGAATTTTGGTAATATTTTGGATTGTAAATTTTGGTGTTTTAGGTGAGTTATATTATTTCAAGTCCTAAAATAATATAACTAATACACATAATATACAAATAATCACACACATGGTGACTTTTAAATATATATTTTCCTAAATACATATTTAGTCACTTTTATTTATGAAAAACAACCTCCAATATTTATATTTTTGTAACAAAAATCACGGCAAAGTTTATGTGAGAAATTCATGGTTTAAAATGCACTTGTAAATATTTGTTTGGAAATATTTTTCTAAGTGTTTAATTTTTAGAAAAATTTTGCCATAGTTTCCCCTAAAAATGGAGGTTTCCATACCTTGAAGGTATATTATTTTCTTTTGTAAAATCAACACAATCAATTCACAAATCAATAACAAACAACCTTTACTTTCCAATTTTGCCAAAAACAAGCATAATCTACTACTACATGAACTTGAAAATTTGTAAAAATTTGTAGTAACTTGCTAGTGTTCTTAGTAAGCCTTGTTATCCTTTAAAGTGTGGTTATTTATTTATAAATCATATTCTTGAAGGATTTAGACTTTCACAACTTGTAGAATGATTTTTCTAAAAATCAATCTTTTGAATTTTTCTCGTTAACAACATAGTTCTACACTTGATTTAACACTAAAACATGGTTAGTTTCTTTAAAAATCATATTTATGTAAATCTTGTAATTTAAACTTGGTTTCTTGAGAAAACTATCTTTAAAATCATCCATGTTCAAGACTAATAAGTAATAACATGTATTCATCTTCATTTTACACAAAATCATCTTTGTTTTCAAGTTCATGTTCACATAATAGGATGATCATCTTAATTATTCACAAGATCATCCTCTCACTTGCTAGATCATGTGTTTAATCACAATCTAGCAAGTCTCATATGATGTTTAACATCATAAACATGTATGAACAACAATCATCAAGTATAACAACACATATTTATCAAGATTTCTTATGTATTCAAGCTTATGTTCAAGTTCTTTTCTTGTGATTCTTAGTGTTCTTCAAGATTATCATTATGTAGCATCTTTTAACCACTAATATAAGATGTAAAATAGCAAGATCAAGGTTCTTACCACTAGCTCAAGGCTAGGGATGATCAAGTGAAGTTATGAGATGGATAAAAGCAAATGAAAGAGGTCCTTGATCTTCTACAAGCTCCTAGCTCCTTTGTATGCCTTCTAACACCCTTGTATATGCTTGTAATGGATGTAGGATGAATGAAAATGGTGAGTGTGTGTGTGTTGAGGTTCGGCCGAGAGCACAAGGGAGGAGGGAGGAAGAAAGATGTGTGTGTTTAGTGTGTGAAAGTATGAGTGTTATGATCTCATGGTGTTAACTTATAACCATTTCAAGACTTTAACTTTTGGGTTTAATGTCCATAAAGTGCCAACACAATCTAGTTTTAAATTGCAAGAAAATCACAAGTGTGGGGCCCTTGTTGGCCGTCCACTAGATGGGGGGGGGGGTAGTAGATTAGGTTAAACTAAGTTAGTTAGTTTGAGGTAAAAATGTAAGTATGTAGTTAGGTTTCTAGTTAGTTGATATTTTTATGAGGTGTTATGATGTTCGGGGACCATAACTAGCTTGTTAATGTTAAAACAGTGCCTCTAGTGTAAATTCGATGTTTCGGGTAGTGTCCGGTTGTTCGGTTGGTTACTGGTTCGTTAAGGTGCTAAACTTTGCAGTTTAGTGTGCTTTATGTACCCTTTTGTGACACTTTTGATTCCCGACACTTAGGAAAGCATTCAGGATCATTTAACCATATTTCTGCATAATATTAGATTGTTTAAATGCTGATTTTTGCTGATTTTTGCTGAATTCAGCACTTTGGGTGAGTTTTAGGCACTTTCCGGCACTTAAACTATCACTAGAAAGGCAGTTTTATGATCCTTTCTTTCCTACACACTATACTAGTGCAATACTTGGTTTCTGGCTCATTCTGTGTCTCAACACCTTATCTGTCTATGTACTGAACTCCGTCAGCATTTTTCTAATTTGTCTGATTACTGTGCTAACTGTGTTTCGTGCATCATTTGAGTCAAATAAGCTTTCATGCAATAATGGTATAACATTAAGTAATGTATGATGCACAAGTATGTATATGGAAATAATCAGTAAGCAGTTAATTGTAATTCAGCACAGTCATTAAGCACTAATCATGGTTTAATAGTTGTACGGATACCTGGAATTTTGACAGTTGTCACACCCGTTTTGACCCATGACCCAACCCAACCCGACCGACCCGTTTACCAGGTCTACTAATACGCATTTTTGCACGCATGTAATTGAGACGTGATATGATTGCATTGTGATGCTTAAGAACATGATCTAATAGATCGTTGTATCAAGTAGTTGGATCATACTCTCTTACCAGGATACATACGCAGTTGTGTATCATAATCAACAGCCAGATATGGATAAGATGACAAGGCACACATATGGTGAGCTACAACAATGGTTAAAGAGATAACTGATGCAGGCTCAAGTATAGAAGATCGAGCTACAACATTTTTGGAGGCCCATGATCGAGCTACCAAGGGTGATACACGAAAATGACGATAACTTTAGCTACGGGTCTCCGTTTTAGACGTTCTACTAGTCAAATCAAAGCTTGAAACGAGAAGCATGATGTGAAAAGGGCCAGAAAGGGCCTTGCCCAAGTTTTGGTCCAGAAAATGCATTCTAGTGGAAGTTACAAACACTTTTATGTTTGTCTTCATGTTTTATGCACTTTGTTTTTAGGCTTGTGTTTAGCCCGTGGCCCTTTTATGGTCCGTTTTGAATTTCTATCTTTATTTAAGTACTTTTCATGTAATATGGATTGTCATTCATTAATTTTTCAATAAGAACATCCTTTCATTTCAAATTCTCGACCCATTTGGGATGAATTTGGGTGGGTTGGGGAAGATTGTCACATGTATTCTTAGAATCAATGTGATCAATTCTTCGTTACTATTTCACACGCTACATCAATAGTTGAGCACACCACAAAGTTGTTAGGATCTCCTATAGATTGTATTGACTTGCCTAAATGGTTAAATCTGTACCATCCCTACCCTGTTGTGCAAGGCAATAATAGAATAATGCTAACTATTGAGAACATGCTCTTAATTACCGATCTAGAGGAACTTGTACAAACCTTTTGTTTTATATATTGAAAAAAAAGTTGTGTACTAATTGTTGGGATTATTGACGAATTTAGTTATGAATAATAAGAACTTTCTTTTATTCAAAAGATATCACTGAGCAGTCATTTAGGAGCCTTAGCTGGTGATGAGGGTTATTCCCCTTTTATATGAAGCCTATCCCATCGACAACCTTGACCCCACCCTAGTTATTTTGTGGTCTCTAAACGACGACCATCAAGTCAAGAACCATTTCTTTGATGCAAGGAAACTTGTTCATCTTCTTGATTTGCTTTGGGTTTAATTCTTTGCATATACCTTTAGTAATCAGTCTTATACTATTTACTTTAAGCCTACTTATTTTAAGCCCAATTTTGAAATTGTCTCGGCTAAAGGACCTGCCTTTCAGATAGTAGGACCAATATGCAACCTTTGGCCTCAATTGGTCCTAAAAGGGATCGACTGAGTATCAGACCAACACGGAAATATGGAACGTTTGGGCTAAAAAAGGATCGACCGGTGTCAGACCAGTATGCCGCCTTTAGAACCAATTAATCCTAGAAAGATCAATTGGGTGGCAGAGCAGTACACAACATTTAAACTCAACTTGTACTAAAAAGGATCAACTGGGATACGTTGGATGAACATTTCTAAAACACTGCATTAACTTATAACATGTTGAAATTCCTTGGCCATAAACAGCATATACTTTCCCGACCAAAGATGATTAAATGCACTTTTCAAACACAAGTCTCACTACAAAAAAAGCCATCTAGTGGCACACATTTTTAATGGCATTTAGCTTTTGTGCCACTAATTTTTTGTTTTTAATGGCACTTTAGGTATTTAACACATATATTTAGTGGCATTTAACTTTTATGTCACTAATAAAGGCTTTTAGTGGCATTTTGCATATGACACCAAAATTTTCTATATGTTTTAATGGCACTTTACCTGTGCCACAAAAATTTTTGAACAACCCGTTTAAAATTTTCACCATTTCCCTCTTTAAAACCTAAAAATTTCCCTAGAAATTTCTTCTTCTTTCACCAAAAATCAATTTCCCTCCCCAAATCATTTCATATTCCCGCTCATTCCCCTAACCCCGCATCGATTTCCCCAAACCCTAACCATGCCCCTCCCTCCCCATTCGACATCTTCTCTTTAATAATGGTTACGTCGGCTTCTTTGATGTTGAAACCACAGACGGAAAGTTTTTTACTTTTACTGATTGGAAGTTAGTTGTTTCGTAAAATCCCCCACAATCTCACCACATTATGCTTCAATCCATCATCAAGTTCGGGTATATATGAACTGCTCTTAGTTTTTTGAGAAAAATGCCTGGATAGTCCCTGTGATTTCGCCTTTTTTCACCTATAGTCCTCAACTTTCTAAAATTACCTGAATAGTCCCCAAGTTTTCATTTTTTTGTTCCCGGATAGTCCCTGGGTCTAACTTCAGTTTGTTTTCGCTGTTAAGAGGGTGTGAAATGACAAAAATACCCTTTCCTTAAAAGGCCAAACCACACGGACTATCCGGGCATCTTCTTCATTTTTATTTATAAAACCCCACCACCAAACTTCATCTTCAACCTCCACCCACCATTACCCTCCTCCACCCTGTAGGACCGAGTTTCGTGACCGAAACCGTGATTATCATGATTATGTTCATAGACGAGAAGATTAGAGACGGATAAAAGTACTTACTCGTATAGATTTGTAACATAACAAAGCAAGCCAGCCCGATTAACAAGCTAACCGAACCATACCAAAGGAGTACACATCCGGGGAGAGACCAAGTGGTGATCCCTCCCGGTGAGGTCTCAAACCTCCTAAAACTTCCAGTGTTGGAAATGACTTGGGGTTGTTATTTATAGCCACACCCCCATTGTCTTTCAAACACACACGGTCAAACAAATAACCCTCTCATTTGACCACTTCAAACGAGCGGGTCTATACACGCTTGTTAAACCGTTTCACTAACTATTACAAATTCAGCATAAAATAAATATAATCTATTCGACAAGCATCGGACACAAAATCTGTATCAACAAATTCCCCCTTGTCCGTTACTGTCGAATGCCGAAAATGCAACTGCAATCGATCTTCAGTCAAGTATTCATCTTCTCTGTGTTAACAAATTCCCCCTTGACCGATGATCCAGGTAAGTAGTATCTTGATGCTTCTTGTATAATAGTTCCCCCTCAAAGTATGCGTATCCGTGTTGGGTGTTGTGCAATTTCCTCAAAAGGCTCAATTGACCGATCTTCCGCTGATCTTCCAATACTCCAACTGGCA
Source organism: Helianthus tuberosus (assembly GCA_030545235.1). Classification (NCBI taxonomy): domain Eukaryota; kingdom Viridiplantae; phylum Streptophyta; class Magnoliopsida; order Asterales; family Asteraceae; genus Helianthus; species Helianthus tuberosus. The sequence goes on from CM060381.1 coordinate 140,787,409, forward strand.
TTTGATAAGGGTACCATTCTTTAAAAAACTGCATCAAGTCTTGATCTTCAAGCATACTACATTGGTAGAGGTTTCTGGTGAACTGTCTTCTGTAAACCGTCTTTGTGGAATCGACCAAGTAATGCACTTTAATCTTCAGCATCAACACTCAGGAAAGTCAGCTAGACCAAGTGTATCCCTTGCAAGCTCAACCAAACGGCACGCTTAGTTGAACTACATCCAGATCTCATTGTCTCGCCTTTGTGAAGTTGACCACTTAATGCACTACGGATCTTCAGCATCAGTACTCAGGAAGTCAGCTAGACCAAGTACATCGTTTGCAAACTCAACGAATTGAGTTACCCCCAGATCCCTGTAAAATCCCAAAGAAACATCAAACCCAAAACCGAATCCTGCAGGTCTTCAGTCTTGAACTATCAGCTTTCATAAAGATTCCCCAGGTCTTCAGTGAACATCGCTTTTGTAACTAGTGTAGACTTTAGAAACCTGTATTTTTCCGTGCAAAAGCCTTCACGCTGGCTGGAGAATTAATTAAAATCCTCAAATATGTGTCTGTGCAAAACATTCCACGCCGAACCGTTAGTATCACCAGAAAATCACAAACTCTACCACCTGTGATTGCGTTTAGAAATTTACCGAAGAAATTCAACATACGAAAATTTTTATTCCCCCTATTTCGTTGGTAAGATCTCTAAACCTTAACAGATTCCCTCCACTTTAAAGGAACTGTCGTCAACTATCAAATGTTCACCAATTCCCTTCACTTAGCGGAACTGTCGTCAATCTTCATTGAATGTTCTCGGTTCCGAAAAATCACGAAAACGACTTTCTTCTTTGCATATTCTAGTTGAATAAGAACGTCCCCTAGTACCCCGTAGGATCCGACTTGTATCCCTCCAAAGACTTTGTGAACTCGTTAGGACCGGTATTGACATTCTAGGTTCATTCATTCGTTACCAAATGCGAGAATATGACAATAAACAAAAAACTTTCTTCTTTGCATATTCTAGTTGATAAAGAAATTTAGCCTAGTACCCCGTAGGATCCGACTTGTATCCCTCCAAAGACTTTGTGAACTCGTTAGGAACGGTATTGACATTCCAGGTTCATACGTTCGTTTTCAAATGCGAAAATATGACAATAAACAAAATGCTTTCGAACATTTTCGAATAACCGATAACAATCATAAACATTGACGTGCGGAAGTGAACATACCGTTTTGTTTTTGGCCCATAGTAGTCAATTCAACAAATTTTGACGTTTGCATCGGTAACCGTGACTACCCCACAATTTTCAAAATATCATCATCTTTTGTTTTCATCATGCTGCATCATCCTGCCTGTCCCAAAACCCGTACGAATTTTGACCTTGATATTTAGAAGCGCGATTCAAATCAACTCCGCGAATACCCGATCCAACTTTAAACAAAGCTACAACCTTACACCTTGAAATCAAAATAAACCTGCTGCATATTATCGGCCCAATTAAAATCATTTTTCAAAAATCAAATGGGCCCATTCAAAATACAATGCTCCTTGGCCCAATCAAAACTTCATCTTGTCTAAAAACAATCGTCGTAACTTCTGGGCCCAAGAAAATGTGAATTAATGCCCAATTAAAACAAACCAAGGGAAGGAACAAGTCCAGCACTCCAAGCCGTCATTTAAGTGGGCCCAAGAATTAAACATGTGTGCATCCATTATCCCATCTAATTAGAGTGTATATATTCGACCCAAAAGTCAACAACCCTAATAAACTTTCTAAACTTGACCAGCCGCTAACATCAGCCCTCTCTCCTCAATCTGCGATACACAACCAGCAAAAACCAGACAGATTTTTCGATGAACAAACATCCAAAACCCCAAAAAAAATTTGAGTTCCCAAAACATAACAACATCAGTCTGCCGTTAATACATCTGTCTTCCTCTTCATCGATACCCAGCAACAATCAAGATACCCAAATAAAAATCCAGCCGACACCTCTTCACTTTCTGCGATTCACACATCCAATCGACATCCATGTCTGCTTCAGCGATGAACAACAGCAGCAGCCGTTCTTGTCTCCTGCGATAACAAGAACATCCAACAAACCCCTTTTTTTTTTTGCTGAACTCTTTTGACGAAATCAGGATTTGTTGCTGAACTGTTAGTGTTTTCGTCCAGATCAAGTGTGATGAAGATAGGTGTTTTCGTCTGACGATAAACAATGACGAAAATGGTGATTTCGTCTGAGACCAGTGATTTCGCCCAGGGTGATTTCGTCAAGATCAAGATGATTTCACCCAAGGTGATTTCGTCCAAGATCAGGTTGACGAAACCAAATTATGGGTGATTTCGTCCAGGGGCTTTTGATGAAGTTGGGTGATTTCGTCGTAGGGTATCAACAGGAACCCTAGTGTTTCTTACCAGCCGCCAAGCACATCTCAAGAACACAAGCACTGTTTATTTTGCAGATTTGACGAAAATCATTGTATATATGATATTTGATGATGATAACTTGATTATTTAGGTGTGAAATACAAAACCCAACTCTTGTATATGTTCTGTTTCATCTAGACCCGAGAATTTCAGTCCAGATCTGGGTTTTTCACCATTTTTACATCTTGAACAAAAGCATAAAAATCACAGATCTAGAGCTCATGTGACTTAGTAAACGGTTAGATTTACTAAATCGGGTACCATGGCTCTGATACCAATTGTAGGACCGAGTTTCGTGACCGAAACCGTGATTATCATGATTATGTTCATAGACGGGAAGATTAGAGACGGATAAAAGTACTTACTTGTATAGATTTGTAACATAACAAAGCAAGCCGACCCGATTAACAAGCTAACCGAACCATACCAAAGGAGTACACATCCGGGGAGAGACCAAGTGGTGATCTCTCCCGGTGAGGTCTCAAACCTCCTAAAACTTCCAGTGTTGGAAATGACTTAGGGTTGCTATTTATAGCCACACCCCCATTGTCTTTCAAACACACACGGTCAAACAAATAACCCTCTCGTTTGACCACTTCAAACGAGCGGGTCTATACACGCTTGTTAAACCGTTTCACTAACTATTACAAATTCAGCATAAAATAAATATAATCTATTCGACAAGCATCGGACACAAAATCTGTATCAACACACCCTCCACCATCGCCGCCACAGTCACTCTCCACCAAATCAAATGAAGAAATTAACCTCTCACTCTCAAATGTCGTTTGCTTCTTGTACGATCAAAACCCTAAATTCCTTTAGAAAATTTCAGCCGCCAGACTCTGATGAAGATGATTAACGATGAAATATGAACGACGGTGATGTGCAGGTTGGTCGGAGACGGACACCGGAGATAACGGTGGAGGTCGGCGGTGAACTATGTGCAGGCTGGTCAGAGACGGCGCCGGAGAAGGTATGATGTAAGGTGAAGATGATGATGACAGAGGAGATCAGAGGTGGTGGTTATGGAGGTGGTTGAACGGTGAGCTGGATGGTTGTTGAAGAAGATTGAAGGCGACAGTGGTGATGATGAACGATGATGGCGGAGGTGATTCGTTGGTCGTCGGAGAAGAAACGGTGGTGTGCCGCTTATCGCCCCGCCCGCCCATTACATTCTGAAATGGTGACTATCAGCGATGATGATGATGACGTAAGCTGCCCTATACAAATCCCCTTTCATTACTGTGTTCAATTTTTGATTTTGAACTTGGTTTTTGGTACTTCAGGGAACTGATTGGGTTGCAGTTTGTGAAGCCATCGATGCCGCTTGCGCTGAACGATCATCTGCTGCTGCTACATCTACCCCGTTTTCAATTTCAAATTCACATGTCCCTAACATTAAACCCACTTCTTCTCGTCAGTCCACACTTGATGGATTCGTTGGACTCAAATCCAACAAACAGGAGCCAAAACATGATGCCCCTGATGATGGTGATAGAATTAGCTTCGTTAGTATTGACCCAGAGGCTGCAAAAACTGGATATACCCAGATATATATATGCCTTATGCACTGTTGTTATTGTTTATTAATTTTGAGAGCCTTGAATTTGTTATGATTGGACGTGGTTGTCAAGCAAATATCTTTACTTCACAACTGGAGAGTGACTGTGGTGGTGATGGTGGAGGGTGGAGGAGGGTGATGGTGGGTGGAGGTTGAAGATGAAGTGTGGTGGTGGGGTTTTACAAATAAAAATGAAGAAGATTCCCGGATAGTCCCTTTGGTTTGGACTTTTAAGGAAAGGGTATTTTTGTCATTTCACACCCTCTTAACAGAGAAAACAAACTGAAGTTAAACCTAGGGACTATCCGGGAACAAAAAAATGAAAACTTGGGGACTATTCAGGTAATTTTAGAAAGTTGGGGACTATAGGTGAAAAAAGGCGAAACCACAGGGACTATCCGGGCATTTTTCTCTAGTTTTTTTTTCTGCAATTTTTCCCTTTAACTTATTCGTTATTATTGATTTACTTGTAATCGTAGAGATCAACGACGATAACGGCGGTGACAGAGGAGCATTGGATTTGGTGTCAAGTCTACCTAAACAAAAGGGAGTGTGATTACTTTGCTTTGGCTGCTAGGTTACGAGTCCTATGTATGTTATGGTTCTTTTTTTGTAAGTTTTTGCTTATTACTTCACTTGCTAGTTGCAACCGACCACAAAAGCTTGTTTTCTTTAAAAGATAGAATGTGCGGTTAGGATAATTGCTCACATGTTTGTTTTGGGAATATGTTGAGTTTAAACTTTGATAGTAAAATTGGTGGCTTGAGCAGTTATCCTAACTGCACAGTAAGGACCAGATCTAGCATTAATCTCACCATAACCACTTCGCATTGCACAGTACACTAATCTGTATATGCTTTGCATTAACATTCCACATGAACCCCAGTTTTTGAATGGTTAACTGGAACAGTTTCGACCCGTTTCCCTACCTGACCTCACTTGCGCTTTTGCTTGGCTTACATTCAAGAGTTAGGATTAGATAATTCTCTGCAACAAGTGATTAAAGGTAGAGATATATGTATTTTTACATTTAAATTCAGAAGTAATTTCTTTCTAGAAGTTTCTTACGTGCTTATTAATTTTTGGCTATTTTGACTCTAAAAGATAAGAATTATTGGAGTTTCATCCCTTTGAAGTACGTGTAGTTCATATTAGATATTTTAGTATATGTAGTGCCTCCTCTTTATGCTTGAATTAAACAAGTTCCTTAAGTATTGTTTATACTTAGGGAAAGTAAATGCTAAGCAAGTATTAAACTATCAGTACCACTAAGCACAAAATTTCTGTTGCAAATTACCATTTTTCCCATTAGTAATCAGGTACAAAGTAGTATTTTGATTAAAAAAAACTGCTTTGTTGTATGTTAATAATCATTACAAAACTCTAATAGCACTACACCAGTTTCCTTTATTTTGTGAGAAACAATGTTATATCACATTTTTTTAAAAGCAGCACTTACTTTTGCAAATGAGGACTATATCAGTTATCATGTAAATCTTTTTTTATGCTAAGAAACTTCACATATGAAACCTGCTTTAATGCTACCATTTTCTATATAAGCTGCTGAATCTCAGTATTTGGGGTGATATGCTGCATACTATTGTATTTTGCAAAGTCTTTTTCTTTGTTATAGAAGATCAAGTCCTTTTTTACTTGTGGGGCCATCATGGAAAATGCTAGCAATTTAAGCACAAAAGTAAAGTTCAACAATCAATTGATCACTTGATAAGAGCTCTATAAGTTGAAGGTCTGTGTCTTTTTATTTTTCATCTGGGATTACTTGTATAGATTCATCGCTCAATGTTTGACTTTTCTACAAATTGTGTAGCTTACCCAAATCAATCACAAAGATAGTCCCCATTGTTGGGTTAGCCACAATGGATGCTATCAAGAAGGACAACCATATGAAAGGAAAAATATAGGAAAATGTATGTAGTTGATTTATATTGGAGCTCTTTATTATCATATACTTAAGCTAACTTGTTTTAATAACTTTAGTTTCAGCTTGGAATAAAGATGGCATGTCTCTTTGTCTTTGGTAACATTAGTTGGGGAACTAGGTAAGGATAGAGCCTTTCTAGCAACTTATGCTTGACGCGATGAATTTCCTGCACTCCAAGTAGTTGCTGATTATCTCATACCTCAGGTATGTGCTCACATGTCATAGTATTTAAGTTAGAGATGAAAATTCTGACCCGTTTACTTATGAATGGGTCGCTTTGAATCATTTCGAACCGTACATAAATAAATTGATTTTAACATGTCTGCCTACCCGCCCAACCCACCTATATTGCACTACTATTATATATTTAACAACGATTACAACATATTTACAAATCAGTTTCCGAATCTTGTGCAGTCTTGGCACATAGTTAGTGTTTGCTGGGTTTGTATCATTCTGCACAAAAGGTTCAAGAAGTTTATTGGAAGATTTACAACTCGCTTTATGTTGGTGCTGATGATGCATTTGCGGTGGAGCGAACAATATTTGTCTAAGGTTGACTTTGTTTAAATCTCTCTTATTTTGCTATCAGTTGTTGTTCCATATTGTTGTGTTTCAAACTACTTAATTTGGATGCTGCTATTTTCGAAATGATAATGTGTCTGGACTCTGGAGTAATGTAGTTACTTTTCATTGTTGGAACAGGTACCAGTGCACACAGTTAAACGGGTGCAGGTGAGTCAGGTATGGCAATCAAGTAAAAAAAATTGGTTGAAAACGGGTCACTTTTAGTACAACTCATCTCAGGTTAACCTGTAAACTCTGGTTGTCTTTTTCAAACTCTTTTATGATAACTAAGCTAATTATGATTACAAAACTGTCATTCTGATAGTTTCAGTTTTTGATAATAAAATTATTTAGGAAGTTGTATGCATTATAATAATAGAATTATGACTGACTTTAACCTCTTTGAGATAACATGTCCACTAAATTCGGAATTTAATAGGTCGCGTATGCCCTATAATCTTTATATTGTAAAATTGTTTTGTCCATAGTCTAATTGGGCTTATCACAAGTGTGGCACAAGGAATTGCTAGTCTTCTTAGCAATACAATTTATGGCCATAGCAATGCTACCACTCAAGTTTGTAGAAATACTGGCTACACACAAGGTATAATTTGTTTACTTGTTTAAAATCATATAAACAGTTAACTTTTTTTTGCACCCGTAATTTTGTACTTTAAGGGTATTGTTACATTTACGATGGATGACCCTACTGCAAGCAAGATGGAAAGGCAACATAAGGGAATGCCACCTCATGGCAAAGGCATGATAAATGAACTTCTAGAGGTTTATTTTTTTTTTGTTTTTCAACGTTTGTCATGTTATTAACTAATTTTTATGATTCTTACAATCCCTTTTTTAGTCAGCTATATATATATAGGGTAGGGATCCTAAGAGAAGTCCACCCTATTTGAGAAACTTGAGAAGCAATCTGGACCACACATTTTCCTTAAGCAAAAAATGCAAAAAAAAAAAAAAAAAAAGGGTGAAAAAAATGCAATTTTTTTTTTTTTGGAAAAAATCGCAGCTTTTCCTTTTAGGATTAAATTTTTTATTTTTTTTATTAAATTTTTTTTTTGGATTTATACACATGTGTATATTGTTAATCTTTTAACTATACATATATGTATATACATGTTTAAAATTGAAAAAAATATGTGTTATAAATCCTAAACCTTAAACCATAAACACTAAAGCTAAACCTTAATGCTAAACCCTAAAGCTAAACCCTAAAGCTAAACCCTAATGCTAAACCCTAAAGCTAATGTAACATTCCCAAAATTTTTATTTATATATATATAAAAACTTATGTTATTAAAATGATGCATCATGGGTAAGTTGACCAATAAAAATATAAGGTATTTTGGGCAAGCGTAGGAACCGTTTAATAATTAAATTATAAAAATACATTATATTTGAATCTACTCTATTTTTAATGAAACTTGGTTCAAAATGAAGACAAAAATATTCTCGTTCTAAAGACATATTCATTGTTTTATTAAACGTCGTATTTTATAAGTTATAAGCGCCAAATAAGTGAAGTAGTTTAATTAATTATAATATATAAATAAATAATAAAATAATAAATCAACATATGTAAAATCAAATGCATGTACGGTTACATGGAAAATAAAAAAATTAAAATTCAATTGAATTTATAATGTACATGCATGTTCTAATTTATGAATATGGGATACGTGGAACTATATGCATGTTCCATTTAATATTGAAGGAATACGTGGAGTGTATGCGTGTTCACTAATCTTTCAATCAAGCGACTATAAATACCTGCAAAGTTAGGAAGGACAAACTTGTTCAAAATCCCTGTTTACTCTCCATCTCTCACGATCTCTCTCTAAGAAAAATTCTATATTTCTATTTCACTTATAAATATTAAAGCCCTGCCCTGTTTTAAGTATTGTAGCCCCTGGTCACTGATGCCCTGTCCAATTGACGTAGGACCCCGTAACTTATGACAAGGCTCTGCCTAAATTCGTTGGGGTTCTGTCTCGTGACGTAGGGATAAAGTAGAATTGGGTCACTATACTTAATGAGAGTGCACTATATATTTTATTAAATAACCCAGGAGTGATACCCAAAATCTAACCACCCTCCTAAAACACCCCTGACACCCTACACTTTCTAAAATACATCCCATACGTAAAAACCGAGCCCGAAATATAATATAGTATTAAAAATAATTAAAAACAAGAAATATTAAGTTGAGGCGGGCCGCGTAAGACCCACCCCAACACTCACGCGGGCGGTATCAAGGCTGAAACTGAATTCGTTGATTTCTTTAGTTTAGGCGGGCCACGTTAAAGTTCCCGTTAGTTGACGCGGGCCGCGAGAGTCCCAAAATGTGGCGCAGCCTGGTGCGGCCACGTGGCCCAACACCCGTCAGGCCTACTCAATGACTCAGCCCAGCTACACGTTGACCTGGAGTCAACGCGGGCCGCGTAAGCCCATCCCATATGTTACGCGGGCCGCGAGGGAACGAGATTCAGCAACTATAAATAGAGGCCATCGGATTTCAGTCGAGAATCGCTCACAAACGTTTCTTTTCTCTCATTCCTGAATATAGGCTTTATTAAGCGGGTATAATACCCCCCCCTAAATAACGAAGTTCTGCTCCGTTGTAAGTATTATAACCCAGTTTCGTATTAGATACGCTGCCCGATTGATTTAGGGTTCTGTAACAACTGTCGAGGTTCTGCCCGACGTAGTTGTTGGAATACCGTCTCGGGGAGGGTATCATTAATATTTTGAAAGGGTTATGATACTAACCTATATACATTTGTGTAAATTATAGATTATTCCCAGGTAACCCTTACACGAAGTCTAAGATAGCAATGTGAGTTTATCCTCTTTTTGTTAATCTTTTTGGTAATGTTTTACCATGAAATTTAGCAGTGATTGAGTCTTTGTAGTTCTTCAATTACTGCCGGTATGTTGGGGTTTTGTATACAAAATTTGTACTACTTGTGAGTAGTAAGTCTGGATGACAATACGTTACCATTGGACAATGAGTTAGCCAATGGGTAATATGACCCACAAGTCAGGATTGATAGTACCAAATGGAGTAATTGTGTAGACATAAACAATGTGATCACTCTCAATACTGTTCACTGTGACTTTTTATTTAAACTTGATTAAACTGGGATTCACTCACCAGTATTTCTTGCTGATAAAATGTTTTAAACACGTGTTTCAGGTAACTTAGTGTGAAGCCAATAAAAGCCAGCTGGAGAGCACTGAAGGCTTGGAAAAGTGGCAATAAAGTTACCTAAAATAAAATAGATGTTTTTATTAAATAAAATAGGATTTATTCCTATGGAAACATGTGTACTACGAATTTGGGTTTTTCCCATATATAATTGTATTTATAAAATATGGTGGTTTACTCTGATCAAATATTTCCTAACTACGGTCCTGATGAAAATTTTCCGCTGCCAAATTAATAAACAACGATACCACCGAAACTGGCTCGCGGCCGCCCGTTCCCGGGAACTAGGGATCGGGGGTTGTGACAGAAGGTGGTATCAGAGCCTAGCCACTGGTTCAAGCCAAAGAAGTGTTCTGCTGACACTTAAATTTTAATTCTGTGTTAGGAAATAACTTATGTGATTATGTGTTTTATATTATTTGACTATTTATTAGTCTACAGTATGTGTAAGCAAAGAATTTCGGACATCTATCGTCAACTAGATAGTTCACCAAAAGATAAGGGAACCTTATTTCAACCAAATCCCTCAGGATACTCAGCAGATATTGAGGAAGGAATATTTGTTCGTAAGGCACAGTCTAAGAAACCATTTACCACTAAGAAAAGAAATTGGATTATTAGCAAAAGTCGAGAGAAAATAAAGAAGTCACAACCGAAGGGAGCGATAATCAATCAGGAAATAAATGCACAAACTCAGGAAACAGGCAATAACCTACTACAGAAAGGTGAATTAGATGAACAATGGGTAAATCTCCATATGTTAGCCACTACAGCAGTAAATGCTAACTTATATTAAATAGTTGAACGGCCAAACCAGTACTAGTACCCATGCCGCCTATGAGCTAGAAACTTTAAAATGAACTTTGCTTATTAGATAACAACTTAGTAGAAACAGGAGATAGAATAAACTTTACATAGAGGCATGTTGAGACTAAAATAAGTTACGGATGCATAATCCCTAGTTTATTTTGAATTCCAGTTGTAGTTTGTAATAAATACATATATATATATATATATGAGTCGCAATGTTCGCCGTTTTTAATCAATCTATTTTTATGATTGTACCCAAATATTTGTACTAGAAATTTGTCTGTGATAATTAATACCACCCACTCAAATAATATCATAATATACATCAAACTAAGTTGATTATTAACAAAGCAGTCATATTTATGACTCTCTTTTTGAAACCAATCATTTACTTTGGTTTAAAATACATATTGAAATATATGGTATAAAGCTTTAAAACTTTGTAGTTTAAATAATATTGTTTCAAAATAATTTATATTCCAATAAATAAAACCAAAGCTATTAAATTAACCGAAATGATTTTAAGAAGTAATAAAATCTTTAAAAGATTGCTTTAGTGGATCTAGTCAAAGCAAGTTTTGAAATCCAGGTGTATCAATTTCTCACTCTATTTTATCATTTCTGGTTTATAACTAGTTGACCGTAAGACTTCATACTTTCATAGTTTTATGAAATAATTTATGTTGGGATCACTTGTAAAAGTTTCCATTGAAATACTTAGCGATAAAATAGATGGTTAATTGAATGTGATAGGTATTCATGATTAAATAAAAACATTTAAAATTTTTAGAGATTTGGGTTAGTTGGACTACGTAGAAAGGCCTAACTAAACGTTGAAAGCATTTCTACAAATCTTTAATATTAAGGTATATCCAGAATAGGTCTTATGCTTGGGAATAATTAATTATAAGATTAACCAGTCATATTAGTTACAGGATTGTGTATCCTAAATTATAAAGAAAAATATTCGAGTCAGCTGGCTGATGTATAATAGTTAAATAATACAAGATTAGTAAATGAGTGGAGTTGATAAATTGGATGTTAAACTTACTCTAAGTAGTTGCGAAGTTTTAATTTTGGATTTTTTTATATTAGCACATGGTTTGTTGGTTTGCCTAAAACCATAAATAAATTATTTTTATTAAGATGTTCTTTCTCAAAATAATTTATTAGTTTAAACTTAAATTTATTTTGAAGTACATCTTTGGAGTATCTTTAACGAAATACTTGAGGAAAATATTTATTTTTCAAACAGATGTTAAAGTTTGACCAAAGATAGAAATCCACTAGTACATATGGGTATCTATCCTATACGGTTTTCGGTTGGAAAAAATAATTTGATATTTAAAATCTAATATAAAATTTTCAAATATTCGACTCGTACAGTAAGTCAAATATATATTTTTGATTTATATATTACACTTATAATCTTATAACTCATAATATTTGAGTTCATCTGTACCTTTTATATTATTAGTATAATGATAAAACATTTTACAATGATATATGAATAGTATATTTTACTATAAGATAGTACAGTAAGTAAAAGATATATTTTATATCTAAAATTTTAATAAAATATCATGGTGTAATAAATTTTAATAAGTATAGAATAGTATAGGCACTTATGTTTTAAGTCTGTTGCGGGTTTATTAAAATGTAACAAGGCTATTAGATCTTTTTACTAGAATATGTATACAAATCCTATCTTCTCATAAGTATAAGTATATTATACAATACGAAAATAATATACTGTATATTTTTTATCCTTGCACGTTAAAATGTTCCTAAACTGTCACACCCCGAACTTTCCACGTATGACCGGTGGGCCCGGTGGGGAAGTATCGTGACGTGGTTGGCAACATTACAGTCAAACAACACAATATTTAAAATGCACAGCGGAAGCAAATGAAACATATATTTCAACCGAATAAAATATTGTAATATCAAGTATCACAACAGTTGAAATTCATCCACAGAAGGATCAAAATAAATAGGAAACTTGTAGTTCAACAGACTTTAGGCATCTTAAGCTTGCGAGACTCTTATTGATGCTAAGGAGAAATCCAGCCTATTACGAGTAGTACCTGCATTTAATCTTTCTGGGAAAATACGTCAGTTTACACTGGTAAATACAATTAACCGACTCATTTTAAAAATGATTAAAAATTGATTTGGATGCACATGGCACAAACATTTTATAACTTGGGATAATTATTTAAATATATAAACTTGTAAAAGGATTACATGTTCCTTATGCGTTCAGTAGCCGGGATCGTGCCGGGTTAAAGATCAATAGACACACCACATTATTTATTTATGCACTGACGGGTGTACGCCTACACCCCGCGCTTAGGTCGTGGCCATTTCGTCAAATGATGCCATGGATATCCGGGACATGGTCATTAACCCCCCAAAGGCTTTAAGCAAACAAAACAATTCAAACGGGTCATCTCGATAATACTTAACCACCAATCAATTAAGGTCAAATGCCCGACCAAGCGGTATTTTATATACCGTACCCCAAGCCCGTATAAGGGAAAATAAGTTAAGAGTATTTACCTTTGCAAGTATAATTCACAAATATCAAATGCGGGTAGCTTTTACCGATTCTCCTATTCTGGAACAAAGGTTAATAATAACCTATTAGAATCCTAACGGTCTTTAGTTAAGCTTAAGCTTAGACCGATTAGTTTTAAGGAATGATACGGTTCGAACGCGTGATTAAGCGAAGACCGGAATAGAATGTTATTTATGCCCGAAAAGTTTGAAGAGTTGTCTTATATGGGTAATCTAAACACATTCTGGATTTTGAGATAAAACCGATAAGGTTTGACCCGTTTCGGCTAATTTATGCAAACTAGTTACATAAACCGAACCGAACGCGCAAGAGGCGTAAGGGGTAATCATTAGAGCCATATACAGGTTTCCTAAGTTAATATGACTTAAATATGTTGTGACATCAGTAAGATATCTTTTATTATGCCCGAAACGAATTTAAACACACACTATGCCCCGTAGGGGCATTTTGGTCATTTATAAGGTTATAAAAGAGTTTAAATATTAACCTGAGTTACAGGTCTGATGTAAACAGAAAAAATACTTAATTTGATAAGTTATAACAGTAGGGTATTGCATATATGTGAAATTTATCAATTATAATCAAACTATGCACCGTAGGGGCATTTTGGTAATTTCACATAAGCCGAAGAGCTCAAAACTGAAGTCTGAGTTAAACAACTTTTTCTTACTGTTAAAATATTAAAATTTATCTAAAATATCAGTAGGTATCAACCCTCGTATGTTTAAAATAGTTTTAGTACATATTATGCGTTTAAAGCGCTTAAAAAGGCGATTAGAAGCCGTTTCTGGGTTCTATATAGAAAACTGATATTTTTATTATTCCAGAAGGCTAAAATAATTTATTTATCATATATAATCAGTAGCAAAAGGTTTGGGGTCAAAAAGATATGTAAAACTCATTTTATAGCCCAAAAGGGCAAAACCGACAATTACCGGATCAAGCTTATAACTCTAAGTTATGCTCAGCCTAAAATTAATTAAAAATCTTTGAAAATCCCAAAATAATATATTATATCAGTGGGTAATAAATTTGATATCAAAACCTAGGGTTAAGTAGGCTATACGCTAATTACGCCGTTTAATCGCTAAAGAAGCTTTCTAATTACGCTAATGAGCATAACTCTCAATCTCCACCTCAAACCGTTGTCAAACTTTGGGTGCAAGTTTATGAATCAGTAACTAAGGTTTATACTCTTTTATATTTTCAAAATCAGGTTTTATGGTGAAAAGGGCATAATGGTCAACATATAGGCAATTAACGGCATCATGCATATTAATTGGATAACTAACGAACCAAGGTGTATAATCACAGAGGGTTATACTAGCATGTAACCTAGCCCAATTAAAGCTCTAAGGCATTTCTAAAACATACTAAAACGGGTCAGAACTGAAGTCAAAGCAAAAGTCAAAGCTTTGCGACTTTTGGTTCCGAACCGGGTCTAAACAGAAAACTGTCGGGTTGAACATGTTTAGACATGTTCTTACATTAATTACCAATTTATATTAATGATCAAACAGGTTGTATGGGTTCTACATTGCTAATTATGCATAAATTGGAAATTAAGCATTCTGTTGACTTTTTAATAACAAGTTTGACCCGACATTTGACCTAGTTAGAGTGGGAATCAGGGGGTGCCCTTTTAAGGGTTTATTGCCCACATAATTACCAACTTATAACTACTTTCAATTCGACTAATCACTGGACCATTAGTGATTAATCGTGAAGTCAACCGTTATTTACGACGGTTTGACTTTTAAGCTAAAACTAAGCAAAAACTCAACTAAGAAAGGTTAAGCATACTTACTGAAGTCCTATGCACGATTTGGAAGGACTTGGGTCTGCTCTTAAGCTCCAGGAAGCTCCAGGAATGCAGAAATGAGGTGTGATCAAAATGGTTGCAACAAGGGCACTTATATAGTGCTTTAATCACCTTGGATCCTTGACAAATCATGCTAGCAATGGCCATGGATCATCAACAGATGCCCCTAAGGGCCTAGGGGTTGTTTAGGGGTCGCCCATGTAGTGAAAATATCTGTTTTGGGTCGGTTATGCGCATATACAGGCTGCTGTCTAAAGTTTCTGCATCTGGGCATCTGACGCGGCTCGCGTAAGATCATAACAACTCTTACGCGGCCCGCCTAAGCCTCGTTTTCAGGTTTTCACATTTTCAAGTTGTTGCATCTTGTCTCTTGGCCCTTCCAAAGGTCACCCAAGCTTATTTCTTGCACTATGGCCCCTTCACATTTATTTACAAGGGCTTCAAGACTTATACCCACTTTGTTAAGTCCTTGGTCACTTTGTTATTACCCGAAAAGTCATAATTTTCAACGTTGACGCTTTTAACCCCTCGTATACGAATTTGAACATAACTTTCTCATACGATAACGGAACCTTATGAAATTTATATCGTGCATTCTAGTGAGCATAATTAACCGTTACATAGCTTCGGGTTTGCTAAAAGGTCACTCAGAGGTATAACTTAAACATGTTGACACATTTAACCCCTGTAGTTTGTAATCTCTCACTTTCATTCACAATTAGCTTCGTATGATCCATGATTTATTCGTTTGAAGGTATGCGCATTATGTAGGGTTAATGTTAAGTATATTTATTCAATGTTGACATTTAGAATCCGTATATTCACATACTTTCCATGATTGTCAACTTTAATCCTTCTATAACATTCTTTCACACGTTCAAACCTATGACACGTGTCAACACATTATAGGACGTGAATTTTCGAGGTGTTACATCCTCACCCCCTTAAAAGAAATATCGACCTCGAGATTTACTGAAATAAATGAGGGTACTTTTCTTTCATTGTGGACTCCACCTCCCACGTATACTCGGGACCTCTACGGGCATCCCATTTTACCTTTACAATAGGCACATGCTTCCTTCGAAGCTTCTTAACCTGTCGATCTTCAATCGACAGTGGTTTTTCCACAAATTTCAAGCTCTCATCTATATGCACATCCATATGTGGTATGACTAGCGATTCGTCAGCTAGGCATTTCTTCAAATTGCAGACGTGGAATACGTTATGAATACCACTGAGCTCTTCAGGTAAGTTTAACTTGTAAGCCACTGACCCAACACATTCGATAATCTCAAATGGTCCTATATATCTCGGGCTTAACTTACCTTTCTTTCCAAATCACATCACCCCCTTCCAGGGTGATACTTTAAGCAACACTTTGTCACCAACTTCAAATTTCATAGGTTTACGCTTTGGATCCGCGTAACTCTTCTGCCTATCCCTGGCAGCTTTCAGACGGTCACGAACCTGGACAATCTTGTCCGTCGTTTCAAATACTATTTCAGGTCCTGATAATTGAACTTCTCCTACTTCCGCCCAACAAACGGGCGTTCTGCACTTTCTACCATATAAGGCCTCGAAAGGCGCAACCTTGATGCTGGTATGGTAGCTATTGTTATAAGAGAACTCAATTAATAGTAGGTGGTTGTCCCAATGATGTGTATAAAATGCAACATATAAATTACATCAAATGAGGCATAAAACTAACCCTTTTTAAGTACTAATATTGGAAAAAGAGTGTTTTTGTCTTCCTTTTGTATTTTCAGGATTAAATGAGCTCAAAAACACAAAAGAAGCAAAAAGACAGCTAAATCCAACATAAATACAAGGAAAGGAACATTAGTGGACTGCCCGACCCCTCAACGGCACCTTCCAAAGCAAAAAGGAGAAGACAGAAGGCTGAACACGCCCCGTGCTCAGCCAGCACGGGGCCGTGCCCAAGAAGCAGCAGAAAAGACAAATCCATAGAAGCTTCTATTGCCCATCACGGGGCCGTGCTCAGCGGACATGGGGCCGTGTCGAAAGTACAGCAGGCGCATTTATTGTAATTGCGAATTACAATTAATGAGGAGAGAGAGTGTCAGACGGACACGGGGCCGTGCCCAGCGGACACGGGGCCGTGTCCAGCTCTCTGTTCAGCCTATAAATCGGAGTGCTTGGATTCATTTCATCTCATTCCTTGGCACTCCACCTCTCTCACACTTCATCCACCACCCACCACCATCACAACACCATCATCCGCCACCATCATCCATTGTCCATCATAGAGTGTGTGTGAGTCGTCTCGGGATCCAAGATTGATCGTAAGAATTCTTGACAATCAAGGCCATGTTTGCCTAAGTCTCTTACATCACTTGGTGAAGACAAAGTGTCTAGTATAATACTTTTTATTTCTAATCTTTTGCACTTTTTATTTGGTTTTGTATTAATGACTTTAATAACTAGTTACTTATGTTGAAGGTGATCTTTCCTTATCGTTTGTCCGTGGTGTCTTGGCATTATTTTACTGTCTATATAAAATAAAGGATTTTCACCATTCATATCTCCACGGTCTATATGGAGATATGTTGGCTACCTGGTAGGGGGTTAAGGGAACGGTTTGGTAAAGGTCTTGCCATTGTTCAGCGTTTAGAGGTCCTGCAATGGACCTGGGTCAAATTTAGTAGGACCTCCTTCAATACTTCACGGTATTGGATGGCGGGGGTCCAAACTCTTTGACCCCCTCATAAGTTAACTACTATTAATACTATAACCCGGCTATTTAGGACTGTATCCCTGCTGACTCAGACTACTTAGCCGAGGGTAACGTCACCGCCAAAAGCGGGGCCTACCATAATACTGCATTAATAACTTAATTCATTATCTTCCAATAATCCACCCTTTTAGGATTGTATCCCTGCTGACTCAAACTACTGGGGTGAGGGTAACGTCACCTTCAAAAGAGGGGCCTACTACAATAACTAAGATAATATCTTAATTATGTGCAAAAGTGCGGAAATAATCAAAGGTTATACTAGATACGAGTCGGAACCAAGTGATTCATCTTGTCTATCTGTTTTTCTTTTATTTTCATTTTCAGCATTTTAGTTAGTTTTTATTTTTCTTAGTTTAAAACATCTTTTCTAAACTTTTTATTTTGGTTAGACGTTGAGGATAAACCGGTATTAAAAGCTCTTGTGTCCTTGGACGACCTCGGTATCTTACCAACGCTATACTACACTCAACGATGGGTGCACTTGCCCATATGTGTGTTTAGTGTTAGTGAAATATCGTGTTTTATAAATTTAAAACTTGGCTAAAATAAGTGTTAAAAAGGGCTTAAAATATATACCTAAAATATACGACACTTCGCACGCATAAAGTTTTTGGCGCCGCTGCCGGGGACACAAGGATTTTAAGAAAGTTAGGAATCAACGGCCTAATCATTTTTTTATTTTTCTTTTTAATTTTTTAGGATTTTCTTAGTTTTTCAGCTTCTGCAGAGCTCAGCACGGGCCGTGCCCGCTGAACACGCCCCCGTGCTCAATTTTTGGAACTGGCAATCCTGTTTTACATCAGACAGTAAGCTGAACACGGGGCCGTGCCCACTCAACACGCCCCCGTGCCCAAGTTTCAGTTACTGAAAACAGAACCGTTAGATCCCGGCGGTTGGTAATTTCTGACACAAACATGAGTGATAGTAATTGTTTTTACTTTCGGCACTCTTATGGTACGTGGTGTCAATTATGTGGTGGCAACCATGAAGAAGTAGAATGCTACTTTCTAAATTATAGGCCCCACTACATGGACCCACCGACTTCTCACAACCTTAAGAGGGGCGAAAGTAAAAATAAGCACTATTTCTCCCTCGAATGCGCCCAGCCAGAGATTCTAGGGGAAATGCTCCTTGATGAGTTATTTCAACTAGAAAAACTAATTCTAAATTGGTTAAAAGAGCTTAGGAAGGATTTCATTGATCCTCCCCAAGATGATAACCATGAAGAAACGTTGGAACCGCATTCCGACAACCTCGTTGCTCCCGAAAATACCTTCGTTCCTAGCAAAGACTTGGACGATAGTCGTCCCTGTGTCGATTGTGCCGTGAAGGACTCCCCATCGACTTCGTTCGGTGCATACATAGACCTGAGCGATTCGGCATACACCTTCTTTAACGAGAGCCCGGGAAAGGGTTGGACTTGTCCACCTAGAATGAAAATAGGAATTACCCTCACCGACAACCTCTTGCGTTCTCGCCTTAGTCTGGGACAATTAAGGTATCTTAGGCACTTTGGGGTTGTTCCAACCAGTCAGGAGCCACCTGACACTAGCAAGTTCCTTAAAAAACTAGACAACTTCATAAAACAGTCCCTAGACACGGGGCCGTGCCCAGCCAACATGCCCCCGTGTCCATCGAAAGATTCCCTTCTGATCAGTACGTCAGAATACGGACAAACTGTGTCAGAACCCCACCTGCACACGGGGCCGTGCCCACTGAACACGGGGCCGTGTCCAGGATGCTGTCATTTTCTATAAATGCAGCCAAGAATTCTGCACATTTGGACCAACTTGGGGCAGAGATTTGCAGGAATCTTCTCTCAAACTATCCTAGGTAAGTCTAAAAGAAGGTTCCAACAACCCATCTTGTCCTTTCCTCTTTTAGCCATTTCCTTCTTCTTCATCTTTCTCCAAGAGCTACCATTGAAAGTTTGGAATTTCTCCAACTCTATGGTAGGGATAAATGAGTTTTGTTCAAAGAATCTTGGTAAAAACGTGTTATGAAACATTGTTTTAAGTTATTTGTAACTAAATAGGCCCCACAAGTTCAGAAAATAACTTAAAAATCCAAGTTTCCTTATTTCGAAACTCTGCAGAAAGATGAACACGGGCCGTGCTCAGTGAGCACGGGGCCGCGTCCGGTCACTGTTTCATTAAATAAGCTATTTTTAGTTTATTTTTCGTAGGATGTCGAGTGAAAACAGCGAAACATCTTCTGTGCATTCATCAAACAGCCGGAGAGGAAGAAGACCCTCCATTTAAGCTACACTTGTGCACTATGTAATAGCATTAAGGGAGGCTCTCGACGAAATGACTTCAGTAGAGGAGGTCCTAATCGACCGTATAAACGATCTTACGATGGGACTTGAAAGCAGCTTCCAAGAAATTAACCTCTTGCACCAAAGGTTAAATATTCTTGTAGCACCTCCAATGGAACCAGTCCTTCCTCAACAGGATTGGAACCTAGCACTCGGAATCAACAACCCTACCGGGTGGGAAGACTTACCGGCGGAACCTCCCATGGAACACCTACAAGAGATCCCGGTGGAAGTTGAAAATCCTCAAACAAATGCCAATGAGCCTTCTTTTCTCCTCCCAAGGGAGGTGGAAGAATGGCTCGCCGACATTTGAGGAGGACCGCACGCGGAAGAAGGAGTTCAAAAAGGCCTTAGTTAACCAAGAATAATTACTTCTTGGAAATTTTGCTAATTAAAATAAAAGTATAGGCTAGGACTCCATGGTTTGTTATTTCGTTGTTTTATCTAGTTTAATTTAGGACTATGTAAGTTCTCTCTATGATGAAATGAAATGATGGTTTTAAGGTTTGGATGGTTTGTAAGGAATAAAACACACTCATGGTGGTAAAGGATGAAAAGGGGAACGAGAAAAATGAAACCATGCACAAAGAACAAGGCAACCCGACAATTCTCACCATTCCAGAAGGTTCAACACGGGCCGTGTCCAACCAACACGGCCCCGTGTTGAACCACCTGCAGTAAAACGCCCAGTTCAGGTAACTGGACACGGGCCGTGTTCACCCAACACGCCCCCGTGTCCAGGCTTCTGTTTCTTTTAATTTAATTCTGTTACTGGCACTTGAACACGGGGCCGTGCCCGGATAACACGGGGCCGTGTTCAGTGCCCAGTAACACAGATTTTTGCTTTTTAAACACTATTTTACACATCTAATCAACCTAAAAATTTATTTTTGGGACACATTGAGGACAATGTGTAATTTAAGTGTGGGGGGGGGGGGGGGGGGGATGCTAAAACCTTGAATTTTGCAAGTCCTAAATACAAGCCTTACACAAAACTCTATTGGAACCGCTAATCACCCCAAATTTTTTCAAAAATTTCATTTTTTTTTACTTGTCTAGGTTTAACTCGGGAAATTCAAGTTCTCAAAAAGGTTATATTTTTACAAATTTACAACCGATAGCGTAGTGATAAAAAGAACCAACATAAGAAAATTATGAAAAGGCATAGCAAACTTATTTAAAATTTGATTATATATACTTGATCACATAAAAACTCATTCCCACAAAAGTGAGTTTTGAGCCTTTATTGAGCACACAATTACATATCATTTGACTAAATGCTCAATTTTCGTTTCTTGTGTGAATAGCCGCTTGGTTCTTACAACTCTAGAACTTGCCATGACAATGCATTCCCGGTCCTTATCAACTTAAACCCGAGTAAGTAAATGATGGAGGCATTAGGACTAACCCTTTTTATTTCTACACCATTATTTTTCTTTTTCTTTTACCACCTACCCAAAAATCCCCCTAGTTAGCCCCTTTGAGCCTAAACCTTTTCGTTTCATCACCCAAACAAAAACCCTTTTCACCCACCAAAACCTTTTTCTTTTTAACCCTTTATTTTAGTAACAAGTTCGGTTCTTCTTAAAAAAAAAAAAAAAAAGTATGTTAATGATGAAGCAAAAAGAAAATAAACAAACAAGTTAATCAAAAATAACTTAGTTTGAATAAAAGCTTCATCAAAATAAAAAAGTTGCAAAAATACGAAAACCGACACTTGTTACGCTTTTAGCCCTTTTTCTACTAACCACTAACCCAACCACCTACCTTTAACCCTATCCTAACCCTTAACCCACAAAGTCCTCTTGATATCTACAAAGGTATAAAAGTTAAAAAGGAGGAGGATTGATTTCTTGGCAAGCCTATGGTAGGAATAAGTTTCATGTCGCTCTCGAGTGATTCACTAAAAATACACCTTCGGCCGAGTGTGAGTGATTTCCCCGTGAGGTATGTGAATTTGTATATAAATAGAATTTTAAAAAGGCATGTTATGCCCAAATAAGTAATTTCTTTTATGAAAATTTCTAAATAAATCATTACGAATAGGAGTGTAAATAAATAAAAATAAAACCCCAAAAAGATCTTGGAAATCCCGACACTCTACGACAAGCCTAAAACCTTCTCTTCTACCTATTCCATTTGGGAGTGTAAGCCACATATTAAAGAGTTTTGCTTGAGGACAAGCAAAAGTTCAAGTGTGGGGGTATTTGATGTGTATAAAATGCAACATATAAATTACATCAAATGAGGCATAAAACTAACCCTTTTTAAGTACTAATATTGGAAAAAGAGTGTTTTTGTCTTCCTTTTGTATTTTCAGGATTAAATGAGCTCAAAAATACAAAAGAAGCAAAAAGACAGCTAAATCCAACATAAATACAAGGAAAGGAACATTAGTGGACTGCCCGACCCCTCAACGGCACCTTCCAAAGCAAAAAGGAGAAGACAAAAGGCTGAACACGCCCCGTGCTCAGCCAGCACGGGGCCGTGCCCAAGAAGCAGCAGAAAAGACAAATCCATAGAAGCTTCTATTGCCCATCACGGGGCCGTGCTCAGCGGACACGGGGCCGTGTCGAAAGTACAGCAGGCGCATTTATTGTTATTGCGAATTACAATTAATGA
This sequence comes from Helianthus tuberosus, assembly GCA_030545235.1. Lineage (NCBI taxonomy): Eukaryota > Viridiplantae > Streptophyta > Magnoliopsida > Asterales > Asteraceae > Helianthus > Helianthus tuberosus. The sequence goes on from CM060381.1 coordinate 140,810,030, forward strand.
GGAGAGAGAGTGTCAGACGGACACGGGGCCGTGCCCAGCGGACACGGGGCCGTGTCCAGCTCTCTGTTCAGCCTATAAATAGGAGTGCTTGGATTCATTTCATCTCATTCCTTGGCACTCCATCTCTCTCACACTTCATCCACCACCCACCACCATCACAACACCATCATCTGCCACCATCATCCATTGTCCATCATAGAGTGTGTGTGAGTCGTCTCGGGATCCAAGATTGATCGTAAGAGTTCTTGACAATCAAGGCCATGTTTGCCTAAGTCTCTTACATCACTTGGTGAAGACAAAGTGTCTAGTATAATACTTTTTATTTCTAATCTTTTGCACTTTTTATTTGGTTTTGTATTAATGACTTTAATAACTAGTTACTTATGTTGAAGGTGATCTTTCCTTATCGTTTGTCCGTGGTGTCTTGGCATTATTTTACTGTCTATATAAAATAAAGGATTTTCACCATTCATATCTCCACGGTCTATATGGAGATATGTTGGCTACCTGGTAGGGGGTTAAGGGAACGGTTTGGTAAAGGTCTTGCCATTGTTCAGCGTTTAGAGGTCCTGCAATGGACCTGGGTCAAATTTAGTAGGACCTCCTTCAATACTTCACGGTATTGGATGGCGGGGGTCCAAACTCTTTGACCCCCTCATAAGTTAACTACTATTAATACTATAACCCGGCTATTTAGGACTGTATCCCTGCTGACTCAGACTACTTAGCCGAGGGTAACGTCAGCGCCAAAAGAGGGGCCTACTACAATAACTAAGATAATCTCTTAATTATGTGCAAAAGTGCGGAAATAATCAAAGGTTATACTAGATACGAGTCGGAACCAAGTGATTCATCTTGTCTATCTGTTTTTCTTTTATTTTCATTTTCAGCATTTTAGTTAGTTTTTATTTTTCTTAGTTTAAAACATCTTTTCTAAACTTTTTATTTTGGTTAGACGTTGAGGATAAACCGGTATTAAAAGCTCTTGTGTCCTTGGACGACCTCGGTATCTTACCAACGCTATACTACACTCAACGATGGGTGCACTTGCCCATATGTGTGTTTAGTGTTAGTGAAATATCGTGTTTTATAAATTTAAAACTTGGCTAAAATAAGTGTTAAAAAGGGCTTAAAATATATACCTAAAATATACGACACTTCGCACGCATCACCCAACTACCACCTAAGTCGATCACACATGCACGAAGCATGTCTTCCCATGTTTGGATAGTACGCTCACTCTGACCGTCTGTCTGAGGAGGGTAAGCCGTACTGAAATTTAAGCGCGTGCCCAAAGATTGTTGGAAACTTTTCCAAAAATGGGATGTGTATCTAGTATGTCTATCAGAGATAATAGACACAGGTATGCCATGCAAAGCTACAATCTTATCTACGTACAGTTGGGCTAACATGTCGGAGCTGTAGGTCTCCTTAATGGGTAGGAAATGTGCTGACTTAGTCAGTCTGTCTACGATCACCCATATGGTATCATTTCCTTTCCTTGTCTTAGGTAACTTGGTGATAAAATCCATAGTTACCATTTCCCACTTCCATGTAGGAAGTTCAGGCTGTTGTAGCAAACCTGACGGCTTTTGATGTTCTGCTTTGAGGTGCGCACACGTCAAGCATTTAGCTACATAGGTAGCTACAGACTTCTTCAAGCCTATCCACCAATAGTTGGCCCTTAGATCCTGGTACATCTTATCAGCTCCAGGGTGAACGGAATATTTACAACTGTGGGCTTCCTGGAGGATGACATCTCGAAGTCCTCCATAAACTGGAACCCATATCCGTACATTCAATCTCAGAATCCCGTCCTTGCCCTGAGATAACTATTCTTTGGTTACTCCAAGCTTTTCATTAGGATAGTTAGCTTCCAGCACAGCTTCCTTCTGTGCTGCTAACAACCTTTCGTTCAAACTGTTCTTAATCTCAATGCTCTTGGCATTGATTCGGATAGGTTTGACCCTTTCCTTTCTGCTCAAGGCATCGGCGACTACATTCGCCTTGCCAGGATGGTATCTTATTTCACAATCGTAATCATTCAACGTCTCCATCCATCGGCGCTGCCTCATGTTTAAATCCTTCTGGTTAAACATGTGCTGGAGGCTCTTGTGATCAGAATAGATCACACACTTGATACCATACAAATAATGCCTCCACAGTTTTAGTGCAAATACAACGGCACCCAACTCCAAGTCATGGGTGGTGTAATTCTTTTCATGCACCTTTAACTGCCGTGAAGCATAGGCAAATTACTTTGCCTTTCTGCATAAGCAAACACCCCATGCTAGTGTGTGATGCATCACAGTAAACTACGAATTCTTCGGTACCTTCAGGCAATGTCAGCACAGGAGCATTGCTCAACTTTTGCTTTAGGATATCAAAGGATTCTTGCTGCTTAGGGCCCCAATCAAAATTTATTTTCTTCTTAGTCAAAGAAGTTAGGGGTGCAGCAATCCTTGAAAAATTTTCAATGAAGCGCCTGTAGTATCCTGCTAAACCTAGGAAGCTACGAATCTCTGTAGGCGTCTTTGGCTTTTGCCAGTTCATGACAACTTCAACCTTAGCGGGATCCACTTGGATACCACGCTCACTAACCACATGTCCAAGGAATTGGACTTCTCGAAGCCAGAATTCACACTTAGAGAATTTGGCGTAGAGCTTCTCCTGCTGAAGTAGTGAAAGAATACATCGAAGATGCTTCTCATGATCAGCTTGGTTCTTCGAGTAGATGAGAATGTCATCGATGAAAACGATGACGAATTTATCTAAGTAAGGCTTGCAGACGCGATTCATGAGGTCCATGAATGCGGCAGGTGCATTAGTGAGCCCAAAAGGCATCACTAGGAACTCGTAATGACCATAACGAGTCCTAAATGCAGTTTTGTGTACATCTTCGTCTTTAACCTTCAATTGATGATAGCCTGACCTCAGATCGATCTTAGAGAAATAGCTTGCCCCTTGCAATTGATCGAACAGATCGTCGATCCTGGGCAAAGGATACCTATTCTTGATAGTGACTTTATTAAGCTCACGATAATCGATGCACAGACGCATCAATCCATCCTTCTTTTTGACAAACAAGATCGGCGCTCCCTAGGGAGACGAACTAGGTCTAATGAAACCTTTAGCTAGCAATTCATCCAGTTGTGCTCTCAATTCCTTCATCTCTGTTGGCGCCAACCTATAAGGTGCTCTAGCAACATGTGCTACTCCAGGGATGATGTCAATTCTGAATTCCACTTGCCTATCTGGTGGTAAGCCAGGTAGATCTTCAGGAAACACGTCAGGGTATTCAGAAATGACGGGGATGTCTTCCATCTTAGGTTTCGGCTCATTATAGTCACTTGTGCCATGTAGATGACGCAACCCTTCTTTAAACACTTAGAGGCCTTGAGCATAGTCACTTGCTCAGGCAATCCATACCGGGTATCTCCCTGAATGGTAATTGATTCGCCAGATGGAGTCTTGATCACCACTTGCTTTCTATTGCAGACAATCTGGGCCTGGTTATGAGATAACTAGTCCATGCCTAATACGATGTCAAAACCGGCTAACTTCAAAGGAAGTAGGGACAAAGGAAAAGAGTGGTTCTTAATGGATATGAAACATCCATCTAATATGGTTGAGGCGGTTTCTAAGGTGCCATCTGCTAATTCCACCTCATATTTCACACTTAATGTTTTAACAGGTAAATTCAGCAATTTGCAAAACTTATTATCTATAAATGATTTATCAACGCCTGAATCAAAAAGTACTCTTGCATAGATATCATTTATGAGAAAGGTACCTGTGATCACGTTATCGTCTTGCACAGCCTCCTTCGCATCCATCCTAAAGACCCTAGCATTGGTCTTCTTGACCTCTTCAGGCTTCTTGGCGTATTTAGGGCAATTGGTTTTAATGTGCCCTTTCTCATTGCAACTGTAGCACGTTGCATCCTTCAGATTTTTTGCAATCCAAGGTCTTGTGTTCCTTGGACTTGCATATCACGCAAGCAAAAGTTCTCGACTGAGTCTGCGAGTTCGATTCATACCTGCACTTCCCGAAGTGTTGTCTCTTGCAGATTTTACACTTGGGCTTATCACCAGATTGGTGCCCATCCTTCTTTGACTCAGACCCCTTCTTGTTGTCACCGTTTCCTCGGTGCTTCTTGTTTGACCTCCGTGAATTGTCATCTTCACGTTTTCTTTTCTCGGCATCCTTATTCCTCAGCGATCTTTGTCTGACCGCGTCCAGCGTGAGGGACAAAGATATATCAGCTTCAGATCTGAAAGTAGCTGGCCGAGAGGCCTTCACGCTTGCCTTGATTTCTGGGGCTAAACCCCCGATGAAACGAGCTATTCTTTTGGGTTCCGGGGTCACCAGATACGGAACCAACCTGAACATTGTGTTGAAGCTCGTGAGGTAAGCTTGGCAGTCTAGATTTGTCATTACCAAGGACAGAAAATCTGACTCAATCTTTTCGACCTCGTGCTGAGGACAATAATTCTCCCTGACGAGGGCAACGAATTGTTCCCACGTCATATTGTACAGTGGGATTTTCCCAGTAGCTTGGATCAGCGATCTCCACCAGGCTAAGGCCTCACCTTTAAACGATTGAGACACAAACTTGACTATATCCCTCTCAGCGCACCCGCTGATATCCACTACGGTGTCCATCTCATCTAACCACGTCATGCAGTCTATGGATCCTTTTTCCCCAGTGAAATCCCTGGGTTTGCATGAAACAAAGTATTTATAGGAGGAACCCTTATTACGGGGTTCTTGATTTAGTACAATCTGTTGAGATGGAGCACTGTGGTGGTTTGAGGAGAGTCGATCATCATCTTTCTTTGGTTCTTCCTTCTTGGAGGGAGGCTTTGAATGCGGTGTAGATAGGGTCCTACTTCGAGTCCCACTATATTCTTCATACTGCCGCTCTGTAACTGCGTCGTCAACTAACGCTTTCAGTTCAGCACCCGTTATATTAATTCGGGCGTTATCATCATTCTCCACTGGGTGCTATTAATTTCATCTGAGTCAGCCATTTTAATTGAACTGTTACATAAGACAAAGACAATAGTTTACTTGGGAGTTTATTATGGAATTGTCTTTTATGGCAATTCATTAACCATGGTAAACATAGACCATATTTGGTTAATTTATTAATCATATTTATTTATGATTTTTATTATAATTTATCCTAATTATGAAACAATAATAGTTTCATTAGTAGCACAAAAGGCCTAGTCACAAGGACATTTTAAATTATAAGCCATGATTTTAGAGAATCAAGGCATGAAGGTTTAAACATAGTTCTTTACCTTCTTCTGACAGAGAGTCATAGACTACTATTGTCTTTTGTCTCATATGAAAATGAGCAGGGCCCGTAGGCATTATATCACCAATGTATGGTTAACATATGATCATCTTAATTGATGATTTAAACCCATGATTTATATATCATTAGTTTAAGTTAGGAATCTTTTTAAGAATCCTATAAAAATGACGTGTGTGATTTTAACGAATCACGTCTGCCAGGAGCGTTAACATGTTTTCAGATGTTAACAAGGATTTGAATCTTTTTAACAGGTTTTACCATCTTGGCCAGGTCTTATAATGACATGCAGGCTAGGTTATACCTTTAAGATCCTTAGTTAATATTTAAATAGGCAGATTATTTTTAAAAGGAATGATTTTGATTCATTTGTTTCATATATAATTTATTTATGCATAAAATGGCAAAAAAATGAAATTTATAAACTTACATTCCATTAATTTATTAAAAGATTACATATCCCCCTAAACAGGACTTTTTAAGAAAACAACATACCCACGCAGGGGTCAAACTGAAATACTAGTCCACGCAGGGACTTAAACAAATAACATACCCTCGTAGGGGTTAACAGAAAGATAGACCCACGCAGGGGTCAAAACAAACAAACATACCCACACAGGGGCCAATACAGCAAGACAGGCCCACTCAGGGGCTCAACTGGTACAAGGAAATTACAACTAATAATGGAAGGATTCAATGGTCCTTCTTGCTCTTCCCTTTTATTAAACTTGTCAATCCATGGAAGAAACTCTGTCGCTCCCTGCGATCTCTGTGAAAATCTCGCTCGACCTGGTCCAATCTTTGAAGAATTTCTTCCCGCTCGGGTGGGGAAAACCGTGGCGGCTGCGATTGTTGCCGAATTATAGGTCTAGCAGGTATTTGGTACCCATGAGTTAGGTACCCTACTCCCCAAGGAGCTCTATACGGTCCTTCAGGAGGAAGGGCGTTATAGTTGGCCGCTACCAAGTATGGGTCGGCTTCAGCGTAATGATAGTTGGTGTGAGCCGGCGGCTCAAACGGGTTGTACGCCATCAAACCAGTGTAGGCAGGAATCGGGTTATCAAAACCCATCGGTGGTGGCTGTGGTGCAACTGGGTTTGAAGGCCCACCCATTTGTGGGTCTTCTTGAAGTGGCGGGTAATGACTGCCACTTGATTGATGAGGAGAGCTAAAATGAAAGTTTCCTCCTCGCGCGGACATCCGTGCGCCTGTCCTCCTACGCCTTGGCGGTTCTGGAGGTGCTTGATGAACTAGCGGTGGTGGAGGCGGTGGCGTGACTGCCACGAATCGTGAATCCCCAGAGGAATCCTGCTGCTGCTGCTGGTGGTGAGGTGACGAATGATGCGAGGGTGTAAAATACCACTCGAACTGGTTAAACCGTGCCTGATAACTGTCTGGACCACGGTAGGGTGATCCATGAAAAGACGAACCATCAGAGACTTCGATAGGATGGTTGGGGGTCCCGGTTGCAGGCTCGACGGGATCCGTGTCTTCGTCCATGTCCTCTGCATGATCGCCAGAGAAATGATCCTCTGGCCCCAATGGGTTAAAACCCACTGGTTCTTGTATGTAGTTTGCCGGGTTAAACCGGCCCCGGAAGGCAGGTGTGGGGTCTCCAAAGGAATGGTGCGATAGGGATCGCTGTAGAGGTATGTAAGACGGTTGAGGGTTATCGGGCTCATTTTCCGACTGTGGCCCATAAGAGTTATTAAAGGGAGGCGTCGAACTGTGTGAAACAGATCATCTCGCAGGCTCAAAAAGGTTCCTCCTGTTTTCTCGAGGGTCAGCACTCGCAGTGGTGGAAGGAGCTCGCATGTGCGAAGGCCCGGCCTTGTGGTCATTGGGGACGGTGATTGGCCCCTTGCCTCTTCCTCTTCGTCTGAAAAATCTTGGCGGCATATTTAATCCTGTCAATATAACATAAGATAACGACAAGAATATATAAAATAAAGGACAAAACAAAACAAAACAAAGTAGAATTTGTCCTATGTTATTTGTCTAGACTCGAAAGTTTTTAGGAATGTGCAATTGTGTAATTGAGATTAAACACAAAAGGCTAGTGTTTAATTCACTCAATGTTGGCTCTGATACCAACCTGTCACACCCCGAACTTTCCACGTATGACCGGTGGGCCCGGTGGGGGAGTATCGTGACGTGGTTGGCAACATTACAGTCAAACAACACAATATTTAAAATGCACAGCGGAAGCAAATGAAAGATATATTTCAACCGAATAAAATATTGTAATATCAAGTATCACAACAGTTGAAATTCATCCACAGAAGGATCAAAATAAATAGGTAACTTGTAGTTCAACAGACTTTAGGCATCTTAAGCTTGTGAGACACTTATTGATGCTAAGGAGAAATCCAACCTATTAGGAGTAGTACCTGCATTTAATCTTTTTGGGAAAATACGTCAGTTTACACTGGTAAATACAATTAACCGACTCATTTTAAAAATGATTAAAAATTGATTTGGATGCACATGGCACAAACATTTTATAACTTGGGATAATTATTTAAATATATAAACTTGTAAAAGGATTACATGTTCCTTATGCGTTCAGTAGCCCGGATCGTGCCGGGTTAAAGATCAATAGACACACCACATTATTTATTTATACACTGACGGGTGTACGCCTACACCCCGCGCTTAGGTCGTGGCCATTTCGTAAAATGATGCCATGGATATCCGGGACATGGTCATTAACCCCCCGAAGGCTTTAAGCAAACAAAACAATTCAAACGGGTCATCTCGATAATACTTAACCACCAATCGATTAAGGTCGAATGCCCGACCAAGCGGTATTTTATATACCGTACCCCAAGCCCGTATAAGGGAAAATAAGTTAAGAGTATTTACCTTTGCAAGTATAATTTACAAATATCAAATGCGGGTAGCTTTTACCAATTCTCCTATTCTGGAACAAAGGTTAATAATAACCTATTAGAATCCTAACGGTCTTTAGTTAAGCTTAAGCTTAGACCGATTAGTTTTAAGGAATGATACGGTTCGAACGCGTGATTAAGCGAAGACCGGAATAGAATGTTATTTAGGCCCGACAAGTTTGAAGAGTTGTTTTATATGGGTAATCAAAACACATTCTGGATTTTGAGATAAAAGCGATAAGGTTTGACCCGTTTCGGCTAATTTATGCAAACTAGTTACATAAACCGAACCGAACGCGCAAGAGGCGTAAGGGGTAATCATTAGAGCCATATACAGGTTTCCTAAGTTAATATGACTTAAATATGTTGTGACATCAGTAAGATATCTTTTATTATGCCCGAAACGAATTTAAACACACACTATGCCCCGTAGGGGCATTTTGGTCATTTACAAGGTTATAAAAGAGTTTAAGTATTAACCTGAGTTACAGGTCTGATGTAAACAGCAAAAATACTTAATTTGATAAGTTATAACAGTAGGGTATTGCATATATGTGAAATTTATCAATTATAACCAAACTATGCACCGTAGGGGCATTTTGGTAATTTCACATAAGCCGAAGAGCTCAAAACTGAAGTCTGAGTTAAACAACTTTTGCTTACTGTTAAAATATTTTAATTTACCTAAAATATCAGTAGGTATCAACCCTCGTATGTTTAAAATAGTTTTATGGATAAATTACACTTTTCGTCCTTTATGTTTATAGTGGGTTGCAATGGATGACCTTTAACTTTAATAATTACAGTTACAGTCCTTTGTTTGTAAAACTTGTTACACCTTAGGTCCTTTAACCCTAACCTAGTTAAAACTTTAAGTTAAATGAGGTCATGTGCAACCCATGTGAGGGCAAAATAGTAATTTAATAAAAAATATCAAAATTTAAAAATTATAAAACTAAACTATCATTATCATCTCCCATTTACTTTCACTCTCTCCCTCCCCTGTATTCTCTCTCTATACATAGTTACATACCATTTTACAACCATCTTTAACAACTATCATCATAAAGCGACCACCACCTACACCACCGCACCAGAATTAACCAACGGCTGAGATTATTTTCACCTCTCCAAAAAACCGATTCAAAACCCTGTATATATAAACCCTCATCGTCTCGTCATCATTCACCATCTCCTACCTTCTCTCTCTGAAAACACTTCTCCCTCTAGAGAATTTCACAACACAGAACTTTTCAAAACCACAAGAACGGCGTCTTCTGGACTCGTTATGGTTATCCTGTTCGCTATGATAGTCGGATCTGCCCTTTCTCAGTCACCGACTGCTTCTCCGACGGGTTCGCCGACTGCTTCTCCGTCTTTTCCGCCGCCGTCCCCGGTCGTTTCTTCGCCGACGGCCGCTCCGACTTCAAACATAGTATATGGCACACTAACAAACATAGTATGATTTGGTAAGAAATTGATGCGATTTTTCTTGTAAAGTACTATATCTGTTGCGATGAGTGTGCATGTATGAGTGATTGGAACAATTGATATGAATTTGAGTGTGAATGATTGGTTTAGGGTTTTGAGAGCTGCCATGGTATGTGCGGATGGGTGGTCTAGGGTTTGGTAGTTGAAAATTAATAAAATTGATGGAATATATTGAAGAAAATTGGGATATTAATAAACATGAAGAAGGTGGTATGAGAAGGGATCAGGAACCCTGATTCAGGATTACAATGAATCTGAAGGTTGATGAAGATTTGTGGACTTTGTTATGTAGAGAGAGAAAAAGAATACAGGGGAGAGAGAGTATAGAGAGATGATGATGATGATATTTTATAATTTTTATATTTTGATGTTCTTTTTTTTTTTTGTTACATGACTGTTTTGCCCTCACATGGGTTGCACATGATCTTAGTTAACTGAAAATTTTAACCAGGTTAGGGTCAAAGGACTTAAGGTGTAACAGCTTTTGCAAATAAAGGACTATGATTGTAATTATTAAAGTTAAAGGTCATCCATTGCAACCCATTATAAACATAAAGGACGAAAAGTGTAATTTATCCTAGTTTTATAAAGCGCTTAAAAAGGCGATTAGAAGCCGTTTCCGGGTTCTATATAGAAAACTGATATTTTTATTATTCCAGAAGGTCTAAAATAATTTATTTATCATATATAATCAGTAGCAAAAGGTTGGGGGTCAAAAAGATATGTAAAACTCATTTTATAGCCCAATAGGGCAAAACCGACAATTACCGGATCAAGCTTATAACTCTAAGTTATGCTCAGCCTAAAATTAATTAAAAATCTTCGAAAATCCCAAAATAATATATTACATTAGTGGGTAATAAATTTGATATCAAAAAGTAGGTTTAAGTAGGCTATACGCTAATTATGCCGTTTAATCGCTAAAGAAGCTTTCTAATAACGCTAATGAGCATATCTCTCAATCTCCACCTCAAACCGTTGTCAAACTTTGGGTGCAAGTTTATAAATCAGTAACTAAGGTTTATACTCTTTTTTATTTTCAAAAATCACGTTTTATGGTGAAAAGGGCATAATGGTCAACATATAGGCAATTAACGGAATCATGCATATTAATTGGATAACTAACGAACCAAGGTGTATAATCACAGAGGGTTATACTAGCATGTAACCTAGCCCAATTAAAGCTCTAAGGCATTTCTAAAACATACTAAAACGGGTCAGAACTGAAGTCAAAGCAAAAGTCAAAGCTTTGCGACTTTCGGTTCCGAACAGGGTCTAAACAGAAAACTATCGGGTTGAACATGTTTAGACATGTTCTTACATTAATTACCAATTTATATTAATGATCAAACAGGTTGTATGGGTTCTACATAGCTAATTATGCATAAATTGGAAATTAAGCATTCTGTTGACTTTTTAATAACAAGTTTGACCCGACATTTGACCTAGTTAGAGTGGGAATCTGGGGGTGCCCTTTTAAGGGTTTATTGCCCACATAATTACCAACTTATAACTACTTTCAATTCGACTAATCACTGGACCATTAGTGATTAATTGTGAAGTCAACCGTTATTTACGACGGTTTGACTTTTAAGCTAAAACTAAGCAAAAACTCAACTAAGAAAGGTTAAGCATACTTACTGAAGTCCTATGCACGATTTGGAAGGACTTGGGTCTGCTCTTAAGCTCCAGGAAGCTCTAGGAATGCAGAAATGAGGTGTGATCAAAATGGTTGCAACAAGGGCCCTTATATAGTGCTTTAATCACCTTGGATCCTTGACAAATCATGCTAGCAATGGCCATGGATCAACAACAGATGTCCCTAAGGGCCTAGGGGTTGTTTAGGGGTCGCCTATGTAGTGAAAATATCTGTTTTGGGTCGGTTATGCGCATATATAGGCTGCTGTCTAAAGTTTCTGCATCTGGGCATCTGACGCGGCCCGCGTAAGATCATAACAACTCTTACGCGGCCCCGCCTAAGCCTCGTTTTCAGGTTTTCACATTTTCAAGTTGTTGCATCTTGTCTCTTGGCCCTTCCAAAGGTCACCCAAGCTTATTTCTTGCACTATGGCCCCTTCACATTTATTTACAAGGGCTTCAAGACTTATACCCACTTTGTTAAGTCCTTGGTCACTTTGTTATTACCCGAAAAAGTCCTAATTTTCAACGTTGACGCTTTTAACCCCTCGTATACGAATTTGATCATAACTTTCTCATACGATAATGAAACCTTATGAAATTTATATCGTGCATTCTAGTGAGCATAATTAACCGTTACAAAGCTCCGGGTTTGCTAAAAGGTCACTCAGAGGTATAACTTAAACATGTTGACACATTTAACCCCTGTAGTTTGTAATCTCTCACTTTCATTCACAATTAGCTTCGTATGATCCATGATTTATTCGTTTGAAGGTATGAGCATTATGTAGGGTTAATGTAAAGTATATTTATTCACTGTTGACATTTAGAATCCGTATATTCACATACTTTCCATGATTGTCAACTTTAATCCTTCTATAACATTCTTTCATACGTTCAAACCTATGACACGTGTCAACACATTATAGGACGTGAATTTTCGAGGTGTTACATAAACATTCAATTTTCAAACTAGAATTTAAAATGGATACCCCACATAAGAATAGTTGAATCAAATGTGTGTTTAGTACGTTTGTCCTTTATAAAACTTTATTTAAAAATCAGATTACAATCTTAATATTGTAATATCTTTAAATAAATTACTATTAATATTGTATGGGATATACATACATATTTCAATACATGTATATTACTCAAATATATTTAGAATCAATTTTTGAAACGTCAAACTTTGTATTACTTACTATGTTATATGTTTTGAGTTATACTATATATTAATATTTAATCTTATCCGCTATCTTGTTATGAATTACAGAAAGTAATTTATGTATAGTATATATATCTCTTGGTAACCCATAAATACAATGTCATGGGTGACATATGCACATATTCTTCTAAATAATGCCTCTCAATCTTAAATGTATATTATAATTGATTCTTATAAAGGAAAAAGGTAGGAATGTGATAATTGGAATAAATATATAGATGGTTACTTGAGGAGAAATTATTAAGGTAACATAAATAGTGAGTCTGGTATTGTTTAACTCATTAGTTAAAAAAAAACTGTTCTTATGAGTCCAGAAAATTTATATTTTGAGTAATTTATTTCCCTAAACTTTTAATTCCCAAAATATTATATTTGACTGAAATTTATTTCAATATACTACCTTTATAAAATAAAGTTATGGAAATAAGCTTGATGATTGGTACCATCAAATGTATAGTTATAATTTTATATATGTGTGTATATATTCCGTAAGTTTAATATTAACTAAAGATTTGAAATTTTATACACATATATGTATATACCCAATATAACATCTTCTATAAGATAAACATAAGAGAAAATGTCATTGGTAATTCATATGAAAATATGAATAAACCATGAAACCTACTATGTTTTAAAATGCTATCTGTCTCAATGAAATATTCCTTGTAATGGAATCTAAGATTTTATAGGCATAAATAGAGTTAGCTGTAAGTATACTCATTACATCGAACCTAGCTATAGTGTCAATGGAGACAATGAAATATTTGAAACTCCATTCTCCAACCAAAAGAAAACCACAACCATAATAATATCTATGCTTAAATGGAAGAGTTGGGATATTGATATTCACTGGTAACAACCAGGACAGTATTTAGACTTGAACCTAAGAAGAATGCTTTAGCATGAAGCTTTGAGATAAACTCATTTAATTGCGTAGATAAAGTGTGATGGTTATTAAGATTCCGTAAGGATGATGACTAGAACAGTGCCTGTATGATAAATAAGCAATAACAACTGGCCACTGTTATTTCTTGTTTATTAGTACTACTCGGTTCTAGAATATGATCCATCATGAGATTACTGATTTCCTTGTTTCTTGATGCAAACTATAATAAACTATGTACTTTCAAAATCCTAAATTGAGAGAAGTCTATTTATGGGAAATACCATGATAATTACCTCTCCGGTAAAACTGGGCATGGTGCGGTAGACTCTCCAGCTTGTCCGGGTGAGATGGGGTTACCTCTCCGGCGAGACCGGGTGAGATGGGGTTACCTCTCCGGCAAGACCGGGTGAGATGGGGTATATGTTATGATAATAGAATTCCCTAAATAGTACCATGACCTGATGTCTGACTTGTGAGTCTGTTTACATTATGGATAATGCGCATACTACAGTATATGAAATATTATATAGACATGTATGTCTATGAGGAAATCCAAAGACTATATTGATTGTGTATTAGGAATAAATCATGAACAAGTGTGTCAATGATAATTTTAGATTTATTTATTAGGAATCTCTCGTATACGTCTCTAAATTCCGATATCAAACACTATTTCATTTGATCATCCGTCTCGAAATTCATGCGACAAGATGAACAACAGGAACTCTATAAGTTGGAACGCCATCAAAAGTATAAGAATTCACTTGCAATTATTGACGCATTAGGAAATCTGTAACTAAAAGTTGTGCGAAGACACAACACATCTAAACACTTACACTAATAATTTACTTTCATTAAGAAATCTTGAGAAGATAAGAATCTCACAACATAGAGAATAGTTCTGGTCAAAGTAAAGTAAAAATTCAAAACAAAGACCAGAATATACTAACTAAATTTTCATCCATATTTCAAGGAATCTCGAGGACGAGATTTAAAACAAGGTGGGGAGAATGTAACATTCCCAAAATTTTTATTTATATATATATAAAAACTTATGTTATTAAAAGGATGCATCATGGGTAAGTTGACCAATAAAAATATAAGGTATTTTGGGCAAGCGTAGGAACCGTTTAATAATTAAATTATAAAAATACTTTATATTTGAACCTACCCTATTTTTAATGAAACTTGGTTCAAAATGAAGACAAAAATATTCTCGTTCTAAAGACATGTTCATTGTTTTATAAAACGTCGTATTTTATAAGTTATAAGAGCCAAATAAGTGAAGTAGTTTAATTAATTATAATATATAAATAAATAATAAATCAACATATGTAAAATCAAATGCATGTACGGTTACATGGAAAATAAAAAAAAATTAAAATTCAATTGAATTTATAATGTACATGCATGTTCTAATTTATGAATAAAGGATACGTGGAACTATATGCATGTTCCATTTAATATTGAAGGAATACGTGGAGTGTATGCGTGTTCACTAATCTTTCAATCAAGCGACTATAAATACCTGCAAAGTTAGGAAGGACAAACTTGTTCAAAATCCCGGTTTACTCTCCATCTCTCACGATCTCTCTCTAAGAAAAAATCTATATTTCTATTTCACTTATAAATATTAAAGCCCTGCCCTGTTTTAAGTATTGTAGCCCCTGGTCACTGATGCCCTGTCCAATTGACGTAGGACCCCGTAACTTATGACAAGGCTCTGCCTAAATTCGTTGGGGTTCTGTCTCGTGACGTAGGGATAAAGTAGAATTGGGTCACTATACTTAATGAGAGTGCACTATATATTTTATTAAATAACCCAAGAGTGATACCCAAAATATAACCACCCTCCTAAAACATCCCTGACACCCTACACTTTCTAAAATACATCCCATACGTAAAAACCGAGCCCGAAATATAATATAGTATTAAAAATAATTAAAAACAAGAAATATTAAGTTGAGGCGGGCCGCGTAAGACCCACCCCAACACTCACGCGGGCGGTATCAAGGCTGAAACTGAATTCGTTGATTTCTTTAGTTTAGGCGGGCCGCGTAAGAGTTCCCGTTAGTTGACGCGGGCCGCGAGAGTCCCAAAATGTGGCGCAGCCTGGTGCGGCCACGTGGTCCAACACCCGTCAGGCCTACTCAATGACTCAGCCCAGCTACACGTTGACCTGGAGTTAACGCGGGCCGCGTAAGCCCATCCCATATGTTACGCGGGCCGCGAGGGAACGAGATTCAGCAACTATAAATAGAGGCCATCGGATTTCAGTCGAGAATCGCTCACAGACGTTTCTTTTCTCTCATTCCTGAATATAGGCTTTATTAAGCAGGTATAATACCCCCCTAAATAACGAAGTTCTGCTCCGTTGTAAGTATTATAACCCCAGTTTCGTATTAGATACGCTGCCCGATTGATTTAGGGTTCCGTAATAACTGTCGAGGTTCTGCCCGACGTAGTTGTTGGAATTCCGTCTCGGGGAGGGTATCATTAATATTTTCAAAGGGTTATGATACTAACCTATATACATTTGTGTAAATTATAGATTTTTTCCAGGAAACCCTTACGCGAAGTCTAAGATAGCAATGTGAGTTTATCCTCTTTTGTTAATCTTTTTGGTAATGTTTTACCAAACCTTAAATGTTTTACCATGAAATTTAGCAGTGATTGAGTCTTTGTAGTTCTTCAATTACTGCCGGTATGTTGGGGTTTTGTATACAAAATTTGTACTACTTGTGAGTTGTAAGTCTGGATGACAATGCGTTACCATTGGACAATGAGTTAGCCAATGGGTAATATGACCCACAAGTCAGGATTGATAGTACCAAATGGAGTAATTGTGTAGACATAAACAATGTGATCGCTCTCAATACTGTTCACTGTGACTTTTTATTTAAACTTGATTAAACTGGGATTCACTCCCCAGTATTTCTTGCTGATAAAATGTTTTAAACACGTGTTTCAGGTAACTTAGTGTGAAGCCAATAAAAGCCAGCTGGAGAGCACTGAAGGCTTGGAAAAGTGGCAATAAAGTTACCTAAAATAAAATAGATGTTTTTATTAAATAAAATAGGATTTATTCCTATGGAAACATGTGTACTACGAATTTGGGTTTTTCCCATATATAATTGTATTTATAAAATATGGTGGTTTACTCTGATCAAATATTTCCTAACTACGGTCCTGATGAAATTTTTCCGCTGCCAAATTAATAAACAACGATACCACCGAAACTGGCTCGCGGCCGCCCGTTCTCGGGAACTAGGGATCGGGGGTTGTGACAGCTAAACCCTAAAGCTAAAACTAAACCCTAAAGCTAAACCCTTAATGCTAAACATTAATTCAAACCCTAAAGATAAAGCTAAACCCAAAAGTTAAAGCTAAACCCTAATGCTAAACCCAAAAGCTAAACCCTAATGCTAAACCCTAAATACTATTGCTAAACCCTAATGCTAAACCCTAAAGCTAAACCCTAAACCATAAAGCTGAACCCTAAACCCTAATGCTAAACCCTAAATAACACTCATTTTTCAATTTTAAACATGTATATACATATATGTATAATTGACAATATACATATATGTATAGTTAAAAGATTAACAATATACACATGTGTATAAATAAAAAAAAAATTTTAAAAAAATAAAAAATTTAATCCTTAAAGAAAAAGCTGTGATTTTTTCAAAAAAAAAAAAAAAAAATGCAGTTTTTTACTTTTTTTTTGCATTTTTTTGCTTAGGGAAAATGTGTGGTCCAGAATGCTTCTCAAGTTTCTCAATTAGCCTACTACTTCTCACATGATCCTTATCCTATATATATATATATATAGGGGGCCGCTAGAATGAGAACCACCACGAGTTATGAGAACCGCGAGAACCAAGTGCCACGGAGGGCCGTTGACCACGAAATTTTTTTTACACCTAGATCCGTATATTTTAAGACCGGGGGTAAATTTTGGGTTCAAACGGCGCGCCCGAGGGGGTAGTTTTTACGCCCAAAGTTTGGGTTTTTTTAATTTTTCTTTTTTTTTAACCAAACTTTGGGCGTAAAAAACTACCCCCTCGGGCGCGCCGTTTGAACCCAAAATTTACACCCGGTCTTAAAATATACGGATCTAGGTGTAAAAAAAATTTCGTGGTCAACGGCCCTCCGTGGCACTTGGTTCTCGCGGTTCTCATAACTCGTGGTGGTTCTCATTCTAGCGGCTCCCTATATATATATATATATATATCGTGATTTTTAGGGGCTCAGTGGTGTTTTCGTCAATAAGAGAAGCTAAGAAACATGGTCATCCAGGATTCCTTTCAGAGTTTCAGGTATTAATTTTGTTATAAGGTTGTAATTCTGGTCTTATAGAGATACTAGGAGATGAGATTTGTTACTACCTTGAGATTGTTTGTGGAGAAATTGGCGGGTTGGTTAAAGGTTATTTGTTTAAATTTTGTCTACCAAGATTTCTCGTTTATGAATAGTTGTCACGTTTTAGGTTTATGAATTAGTTTCCGATAATGTGTTCCCCTCCACTTAACTTTGATGTTACACATATGGAAGGGTTAGATTCTGTAGTTCAAGTCATCCTAAAATTAATGGTATTTTCAACTAATGAGGTACGGTCTTGCTCGCAATTATTTTATTTTGCTGATACTTTGAAGGTCTAGTAGAAAAATCAATCAGATAAATAAAATCTATTATAAACGTCAAAGTTTCGTATTAGTACACATAATCTTATTCTTGTTATAGTTGTATACCTGGTTAAAGCTCTCCCCACTTCAAACATAACTTATTATTTATGTATCATTTTATTGTCTAACCGTTGTGAGCCTCTTTTCATATGGCTTTATTACAGACCATTGAAGCTATATTTGCCTTTTACTGGCCCAAACTAAATAATTCAGCTCAGTTTGCATCTTATATGGTTTATAACTGTCACTTGAATATAGTGTACTTCAAGAAAAATCTATAAACACTTTGACCATTCATTTTGAGTGTAAGACAAAAAAGACTATCTTATGTTAATCTTATGTAAATATTTGTCTCTTCATGGTAATGGTCATATTTGTTTACTTTTTGTTTAGGTTACAAGTGTTCTCGACTTTGATCTTGGTTCCTTTTTGACCACTGAAGAAGGTATCTTTGAACTCAAAGCTAAACCTGGTGACACTCATCTTGGTGGTGAGGATTTTGACAACATAATGGTTAAACAATGAAGTTTCTAGCTTTCATTCAAAAAATTGTTGTTGTGTTTCAAATGTTTGATATTTAGAAGTAGCCCGACTCTTATTAGAAATTTGTTTGTAAACCTTTGCAATGTTTGGAAGACGATTCAATTTTTAATTGAAGTGATATGCTATGATTTTTACATTATATATTTTTGTTTATATTTTTTATATTGTAAATTAATTAAATTACACAATTAATTTGATTTGATTATTGTGACATAAATTATGTGCCATTAAAAGGCTTTAGCGTCAGCGCTTCTAGTGTCACTTTTCTTGTGTGCCGCCCATTCTTACAAGGGTCTTTAGTGGCACTTTTTATGTGTCGCTACATGACATTTTTTTTGTAGTATCTGAACTCCCCCATTAACAACAACCATACACGAATTTAAATCTAAAGAGAGATTGAATGTTTGTATGCTTTCATGTTTCAGAGCTATACCCAAGAATCTACACTTATCTTTTTATGTTTTACATACTGTATACCAACACACAAAAACACGCTAAATCCACGCGATCTCTAGCATACTAGTCCTACCCCGAGCTTCTGCTAGAGAAACCGCCATGGCTAGCATCATCTGCTCTTCAAAGCTCTCATGAACTACGCTCCCCCGCACCAACGTAACCATTATCCACCTCATCATGTATTGTCCTTTGTTTACATAATCACCATCATTATCATCTACTGTCCTCAAAGTATCACGATCCTAGTATTTTTCACACAATTCTTCTAAATTATCATGGTATATTTGTATATGGTTATCAAGTGATAATAACCCGGTTTCACTATGGCCGGGATGCATGTTGTATGCTAATAAATTCCCACTATAATTTTTGTAATTAGTTGATGATTCACCTCCCGTTTGCTAACGTTCAGCTAGGGTAGCATTGGCGCATGCAAGTCCACCCGAAGGTCATGACGATGAAGCTGAAAATCAGGCTTGTGGGGCCATGGATGCTAAAACACGAACTTCTGTAGTGTATCTTACTAATTAAGCGGCATCACCATAATTAGGGTTATGGTGTTTGTGTTTATGCTTGTTTTCCTCCTAGATAATTTACCAATAATCATGAACATAAAAAAGATATCATAATGAGCAAATGTTAGAATTTGAAGATACAAATTTTAAAGTAAAATGGCTAAAAGTCTTTCAGTACCTGATAAGACAACCAGATGGCTTCCATGAGCATAATGTTTTCAGGATCAATATCAAATTCATCATCTCTGCATTAACATACAGCCCATGAGATGTAATCAAGAAAGACTTGTAGAAAAATTGCTTAAAAAAGTCCGTATATAGTGGGATTTTTAAGACGTTATCATGGTAATACAAGACGTTATCATGGTAATGCAATCGTGTACGGATGGCGGATTGAATCGATGAACTCGAACACGACTCATATATTTATTCGTGCCAAAGACATTAACCCTAAGCTGAACACCCATGTAATCAATTTAAATATATAACCTTAACTGGTTGTAAATGGTTGGTGGGTTAGAAACTGGTTTGGCTGATTGTGAACGTGTTGTAATAAATGGGTTAAACTGATTGGCGAGTTCACCTTATAAATTATTTATTGATTAGGTTTTTTAACTATAAGCGGGTTGATTTGAGTAATTTGGGTACGTTGTGTTTCTTACAGTTACATCTATAGAAGCCCTTAATTAAATTATGTGGAAAATCTTATGCGTTATGTGCATATTCAAACAAAATGTTCCAACTTTAAAATTTTATAGATTCATACACAGGGCAGATTGCATAATAAGGTAACAAACTTTGGTCTAATTTTTGTTTGGGGTAATCATCTTTGTTTTCGACTATATAAAGGTAGCTAGCTTTTAAATTTAGATAAATCCTTCAATCCTCAAAATTAAGGTAATCTGACCCTTTTTGTGAGAGTAAGTATGTTACCTAAAAATCCAAAATAATAAGGGGAGTGGGGGTGGTCACTAGTGATAGAATTCTATCACTCACAAGCATCCAAGCAAGTTACGCCATGTCATTAACCATTTTTCCATCACCCACAACCTTTTTTAGTGGCATTGGTCATCACTCACAACACCCACAATAAACCCTCACACCCTCTCACATGTTCCATCACTAAAATCCCATAACGCGTTGAAAACATCACTGACTCTTGCCTATCACGCGTTGAAGTTTTGGTGGCGGTGGAAGTTTTGGCTATCACGCGTTGAAGTTTTGGCTATCACGGGGGGATAACGTTCCACCCCCACCGCCCTAAATAGAGCAAAGTATTCACTTTTTATGCAATACGCAATATATAACATTAGCCTTTAGCTGATTGAAGAGATCAACTCGTCAAGCGCTTTGGTTGGTCAAAACAAGGCTTGTAAATTTAAAAAAACAAACCATCCCCTACCAAATTGTGACCTTTTGACTTTCAAAGTCAAACATACTACCATTCTATACTTCAAACCTAGTACATATTTCTTTATTCAAGAACTTAAATGACAGCATTACAATATACAATATGTGCAACGTATAACAAGTAATACACCAATTTTCAAAGTCTGCATACGATAAATTATCATGCAAAAGAGAGAATATAATAGCTAGAATAGAATCTGAAATGCAAGAGATTAAAAAAAAATCACACACCTGTTCTCCCTCGTCCGTGAAGAATGTCTAAATGTTGAGGGGTTTGGAACAAAAATCAATTTCCTCAGTTTCAGACGAAGATGCTGCTACATATATAGAATTTATTTACTAACTGAAACAAGATATAAAGTAATCGATACCAAAAATACTATAAAAGTTAAAACAATCCCGGCCAATTAAATAAAAACAGTTCAGTAACATGAACAAAAGACATGTTTAACATGATTATTGAAATGAATCACTTAATGTAACAAATACGAAAACATGACTAACACGATAAGTTGCAAAACCTTAATAAAAATCCAATTTATACCAAAAAGTGATTCCATTAATACCTGCTCTTAAGAAATATTCAGTATCACTTGGTTCAATAGCCCTGCTTGAACTCGATCTTGCCTTTTTAACATTCTTTCCTCTTCATCTTAAATTTCTTGTTGTCTCATTCTTATTTTTGCTTCTATCACCCTTTTTTCTTCCTGCAACAAACACAATAGCATGTCAAAAGAAATATAAAATAATTCAACAAACCATGTATAAATTGTTGGAATTAATCTTGATGTTACGGGTTGTATACGGGTCAAGTCGGTTACCGAATAGCAAATGGGTCATGTGTTTAGAATTGGTCATATGTTGACCGAGTAAGTTGGAGATAAAGTGGAAGTGAAGGAGCATGCAACTTTTACGTGGGTTGTTTTGGTTTATTTAACATGTGCTTATATTAGTTATATTATTTTGTTTATTATAAATAGGTTAGAGTTATTTTGTTTTGACGTACCACATTTGTTAATATAGAAAGCTTTTCATCCTTTCTTTCTTTGCTGCACATTTACGTGTACATATATTTCATATTTGCAAGTGTGTGTAGTTAGTAATCTTGAGGGCCTGAACCAACAATTGGTATCAGAGCAAGGTCATCAAGAAACGAGAGCCAGGTGAAGACGGTGTTTGCCGTTTTGAGAGTCGTGTTCGAGAAGGGGTAGCAGCCCTCTAAATTGCGGGGTCGAGAAGAGAAAGAATTCGCTGAAGGGTGTTCAAGAGATCGCTTGGTATTAGCGATTGAAGTAGAAGGAGGCGTTTCATGTGAATCACGAGAAGAGGTGTGAAGACTGGCTGCCAAAGCAGCAAAGACCGTTGCCTCGCCGGAAAAATTGTACCGGTGAGACCGAGAAGAACGGAGCCGCAGAAAGACCGTAGAATGAAATTGTGAACCAGAGACCGAGACCGAAGAGGTTCACATAAGACTGAGACCGTGGGTGTGACATTGACCGGAGGCTCGCACCATGAAAGAAAGAAAGCTTTTATCAAAAGAAAGCTTAGACCGAATGACAGAAAGAAAGACTGAGATTGTGAACAAAGACCGAAATGTTCACATCACACCAAGATAAACCGAGAAAGATTGTAGACTGAAAGAAAGAAAGAAAGAAAGAAGAGGCGCCACAAGAAAGAAGAAAGTACGAAAGAGGCCGGCGTCCCTTAGCAAGAAAGAAAGGCCTCGAAAGAAAGAAAGAAACCGGTGCCGAAAGAAAGAAAGAAAGAGAAAGCATCGGCTAGAAAGAAGAAAGTATGAGTGTCGATTTGAAAGAAAGAAAGAATCGACAGCCTGAAGAAATAAAGAAAACTGGAAGTTAACAAGATACCGGACCATTGTGGTTCGTAGCAAGATCGACTCTTTATGATTCGAATAACAAGTTTATAGCAAGAATGAAGTGGTGATAAGGATGTGTAGTAACAACTGTGGGAAGAAGCTTGCATTGCAATGGAAGTGTGGTGAAGAACTGTACGAGAAAAAAAAACAAGGGAAACATTATTTGTGCTATTTTGTTTCTTTGTTTTGGCAGGTGTGAGTAAACACAAAGAATATGTCGGAACCAAAGACGGGAGAAGGCGAAGCGATTGTACCCGTGAGTAGCATGGTTCGCAAGAAGTAATATTCTGTGCAAGATAGCAAGTGCGGTTCGTTTAGCATGAAGCAAGTTATCTAGCAAGAGCAAGTCGGATCGGATCTGTGCTAACCAATCAAGCAAGATAAGCAAGAAACCGAACACAAGCATGAAAGAAGCAAGAAAGAAACGACATCAAGATTAAGGGGGTGAATGTTGGAATTAATCTTGATGTTACGGGTTGTATACGGGTCAAGTCGGTTACCGAATAGCAAATGGGTCATGTGTTTAGAATTGGTCATATGTTGACCGAGTAAGTTGGAGATAAAGTGGAAGTGAAGGAGCATGCAACTTTTACGTGGGTTGTTTTGGTTTATTTAACATGTGCTTATATTAGTTATATTAGTTTGTTTATTATAAATAGGTTAGAGTTATTTTGTTTTGACGTACCACCTTTGTTAATATAGAAAGCTTTTCATCCTTTCTTTCTTTGTTGCACATTTACGTATACCTATATTTCATATTTGCAAGTGTGTGTAGTTAGTGATCTTGAGGGCCTGAACCAACATAAATTAAGCAACTTGCATGAGTTTAGCGCTTACAATTTGCTCATGCCCCTTTCCTCTTTAGTCTTCACACCTCTATATTCAACAGCATAGTTCAAAGTTTTACAAAAGGGACATCTTTCTGTTGTAAGAAAACAATAACAAGATAATACAATAATATTGTTTTCAATGTTTTTTTGCATCATAAAAAAAGGATACTATGTAGGGCGTGTAGAATTAGGCATCTTCATCTGCAAGAAACACTATGATTGAACAACAAAATATATTAAAATATAGTCAAGCTGTTTACAAGAAAATTCAAACACGCGATATATACCCGTACAAATGCCTTTTGTGCAACATCTTGATCTATTTAGGCTTGGATAATACTGGGAAAAACATGCATCAGAAACACATGATTGAAGAAATTGAATATCTAAATCAACAGTAATCAAACCACTGTTCAATCAATTTTAGGGTGGCAATTTCATACACGACATGAAATAATCATGTTTTGCCTATATCTACCCTAATACACAAGTGGGAATTGAACTTGAGTCTCCATTGAAAAACCCAAGCCTCTTACCACTAGGCCATAAGTAAGGGGATTGATTTTAAATGACCAAACCTGGTTCATTTAGTTTCAGTTAATAGCAAAAACCAAACCTGGGCTAAAACTTTTGCTTAGAAATATATGAAATTGAGGTATAAATACACGAAATGAAAGTACAAATATATGAAATGGAGATATAAAATATGAAATATATGAACTGGATGTATAAAAGCTAGAAATATATGAAAATACGATTAACTCGGTTCGGTTCAGCTATTTTCGGTTAAACGAGAGTACACAAAAATTGATAACCGGTTTATGGTTAATCTAGTTTTCAATTTTCAGTTAATTCAGTTTTTGGTTGATTTCGGTTCGGTTTCGTCTGTTTTTAGTTTGCTTTAGGTTAACGATTTAGGATTACCGGTTTTGGTTAATAACCGATAGGTGCAAGCGCGATGCGGCAGAAACATAAACATTACCACGGTGTGCATTGTTTGGTTGGTTAGTGTAACACCTCGGAAATTTATAACGAATAATATGGCAACACGTGTCCAATCAACTCTCAAATATGCCAAATTGTTTGGACGAGAGGGACCATATATGTAAAATTTTGAAAGATTGGATGTGGAGGGATCATATGTGACAAAATGCCAAAGTTTGGCCTCTGAGTGATCCTTACGGACCGCAAGACATATGCCTTACGAACCGTAAGGCATTGATTAATAATTTCCTGATAGTCCCTTACGGATCGCAAGGCTGATGCCTTATGGACCGTAAGGTATTTGAAACCATGGGCGGGCTAAGGTCCTTACGGACCGTAAGCCATTACCCCTTACCGTAAGGGGTGCGCTGGCAGTTTGTGTAGACTGCCATGGCAGCCTGCTGCTTGTGACACCTAGTTCGCAAATTGGAACCATTACTCTGCTTCTTACACATAAGTAGACACTAATCAACACTAGAAAAGCCCTGCCAACACTTGGCATGATCTTGTTTACCTTGTGCAAGTATAAATAGAGCTGCTTATGCCTCATTTCAACTTGCACCTTCAATTCATTCTTTCTAATTCACTCTTGGAGTTGCTTCTGATCATATAGAGGCCTCCTACCTGAAGCTTCGTCTTCATTAAACACTTGTAAGTGTTCTAATTCAGTTCTTTTTAATTCTAGGCTAAGTTCTTAGCCGAAAGTCAAGCAAATTGACTTTTGCTCTGAATTTCGGTTATGACCATTTCGGTCAAGCCAATGTTCGAATCGAACATGGCTACGTGATCATAATAAGGTAGGTGATAATCCCTTATGAGGGCACCTCCTGAAAATCACGTTAAGTCGGTCGACGGGTCAAAGTTTTGTTAAAATAAAAGTCAAAACGCAGATTTTCGTAAATTAAGTTAAATGAACTTCTAAGTATCTAAACACCAATGTTTGACATTATATCAGCTTGTATAACATATTAGGACATATTAAATCATGTCCAACCGTTGTTTCCTGCTTATAGCTCGGTTTGCAACCGAAAGTCAAATAGTTTGACTTCTACTTTGACTTTCATTCTGACCCATTTAAGCTAAGTTAGCTACGGATTTGAAGTTGAAATATGATCATATTAAAGTATTGAATAACCCTCTGAGGTTATATCATTTGATCATATCGGTTGTCGGGTTTTATGCAAGTTCATGTATTAAAAAATACCAATTATGCTCTTTTGTGCATAAATTGATTTTGAATCATAATGAAGATGTAATTTGAGTTATATACTGATGTGGTAACATAATAAATATACTTTGGCATAATGGACTTGACAATGACCCATCCGATCACCCGATGTCGCTTATGCGCGTATGGTTGACTTATATAGCCTAGTTTATATAAGTTAGCCGAATCGGGTCAAATTTCTTTCAAATCATTTCTAATCAGAATGTGTTATTGTTTAACCCATATTATACGAGTCACAGTACTCGTGAGGGTACAAACCATATTTTATCCGACTTCCGCTTAATCTAGCGAACCGTACCGATTTTATTATAAGTTAACAGGTCCAAGTCATATGACTTGAATAAGACCCGTTAATATTCTAACGGATCATAGTTCCATTCATTCCAGACTAAGGGCATCCAGTAAATTGCAACCTTGTTAGTTATTTTGTTTAAACGGCTATGCTTACATATATATTTGGATTGTAAAGATAAAGCTCAGGTAAATACTCTTAACCTATTTTCCCCTATACGGGCTTGGGATATGGTAAATTATTACCATTTGGTCGGGTATGGGATCAATGACCAATGTGTCCAAAATTCAAATAACCTGTTTTAATCCGATATGCTTGATAACTTAAACATTGGGGGTTAATGCAACCATGTCCTGGATATCCATGGCTCACTTAATTACAAGTGGCCACGACCTAAGCACAGGGTGTAGACATACACTTGACAGATGCTAATGATATGATAAAATATTTTTCTTACCCAATATGGGGATTAAAGTGGTGTGTAGGTTAATCATGTATCGAAGTTTAGTTATGGTTTGTCCCAAGTTATTTATGACAAGCATGTAATACTGGTAACAAGAGATATGGTTTGTCCCAAGTTATTTATGAAAATTGATATACCAAATGGTATATAAAATAATTTTGAAATATTTTCAAAGTGTGTCGGTTAATTGTATTTACCAGTGAAAACTGAATATTTTCAAAAGACTAAGCGCAAGTTTGCAAAGTACGGAATAGGCTGGAAGCTGCCCAGTAATTGCTTATTGAAATTTGCGACTCCAAGCAAAAAGCCTAGTAGTCTTTTATGTAATCATTTGATATTCAATCCTCCTAGGGATCTTTTAGTACACTCTCGTCTGTATATTATTGTTGAACTTTCGGACAATTGTATTTTGTAATAATTATTTTATACTCCCAAGACTTCTGCTGTGTTAAACGTGAAATCAGGGTGTGACAGTTAGATTGTTATCCTCAACCAAAATCGAGGTCCTCGATTAGTCTATTTTATTAACCAATCTGTTTCAGTTAATTAGTTTGGTTTATTTAGTTAGACTGATAGTTTTTGGCTTAATTCATTTAGTTTCGGTTAATAGCTAAAACCAGACTTGGGTTAAAACTTTTGATTAGAAATACATGAAATTTAGGTATAAATACATGAAATAGATGTATAGGTTTATGAAATGGAGGTATGAATACATAAAATGGGGGTATAAATATGAAGTACAAGAACTCAAGGTATAAAAGCTATATTTAGATGAAAATATGAATGGTTCGGTTCTGTTTTTTTTTTTGTTAAATGAGGGTACAAAAAAAATCGTTAACCGTTTTTGGTTAATTTGGGTTACGGTTAATCAGTTTCAGTTAGTTCAGTATTTGGTTGATTTCGGTTTGGTTTTGGTTAACGATTCAGTTATTACACACCCTTAGACACTATTAATCACGTAACATATAATTTTTAATTAAAAAAAACTATAACAATACCATACTCAAATTAAAGAGAATAAAATACTCGTTTATATGATGTAATTAAAAAAATATTAATGTACCAAAAAGTTACGACCGTTTAAAAATGGCGGGGGGTTTAGTTTTTTACAAGTGGATAAAATGTAACTACTAGATAATTATCTATAATTTGGTTAAAGATGACCGATTAAATTATAATCTAGATGAGATGATTAAATTGACGATCACTTGACATTCTATAGCTATTAAATATTTTGTGATAATGACTAAGTACTTCGGGCTTTAATTACTTGTACATTTAGACGTCATCTACTTGTAGCTTTTAATCCACATGTCAATGCTGACCATGATAACTATCAAAACGTCGACAAAAATGTGTAGGTTATCGTGGTATTTTTGGATTTTTTTTAAATATTATAGTTTATAAAATATGACAAGAATACGTAAATAAATTATAAGTTTGTTGTGGAGGGGGCAAGTGTAACTATTTACTCATAATTATGTTAGGGATTTAAGTATAATAAGATGGGTGGCTAAAATATAATTATTGTTTAAAAAACCAATTTACCCTCATTTTAGAGGTGTATTTATAAATTAAGAGGAAAAAATCTTATTTTTTTAGTATCTTAAAATACCCTTTACTCATACATTATAGATATAGATATAGATATATATATATATAGAGAGAGAGAGATTATTATCATAAAGCAACTTAATTGGTTATCGCGTATACACTCAAGCACTACGTTCCGGGGTGATTCCCGAAAGTTTCTTTTTGTACATTTTTTTCCAATTTGTGTAATGGATTCTCAATGTCCACTTGTAAATTTGTGTAATAGAATTTTCCTAGTTTCAATTCTACACTTTTACGTTTTAACAAATTGTTACAATATTAGTTACTTTATTTACCTTTTATATTATAAATAATATACATTTTAATTCATTTATTTTGATTTCTTTCAATAGGTTACATTCGTTAACTTAAAAAAAATCAATACATGGTTGTGTTTAATTCAGTATAAATTTTGTTAGAAATGAAGTTCTATTAAAAGTAGAGCATCTTTGTCGAATGATGGAACCGTGACGATACCCTGACAAACTGCATTGATTCCGACCAAATAACATTTGCACCGATAGTCCAACACAACAGTCATTAAATTATATCAAGTTCATTAATTTAGTATTATTCTAGCCGTGTTCTTATTTAAATAACATCAAAATTATTATTTGATAAGAAAATACAAACTAAGTGCATTATTCTAGCCGTGTTCTTATTTAAATAGTATCAAAACTAAGTGCATTACGAGAACTTTGGAAAAATTGCTTTTGTTATCCTTTTATTAAAAAAAATTGTGGTTAATTTTTTTCTCAAAGCTTCGATATAAATTTTTGTTAGACCCAGTACAGGCTCAAAACAATCTTCTTTTCACGTAATATGGCAAGTGATTTCAGTAGATGTGAAAAAGATGTGCGGAAATGGAAATCAGACTTTCAAGAAACAAGACCTACAGAATTATCAAGTTTATATCACTTTGAAACAAAAATGGTTTACAAGGTGATTGTAATATTATTATCTAATACAAATGAATCTTGAATTATGTGGGGGAGAGAGCAATGGAGTTTTGATGTATGTGTGAATGATAAGCTTCAAACTCACTTTGCTTCTCCTGGTTGAGCCTTCTATTTATAGACGGCTTGTATGAATAAACAATAGTTTATTCATACAATAATTCCTGCAAAAAGTAGCCAATTTACATATTCATTGTTTCCAACGTTCAAGTTGCCTTTTTCATCATGATATCATTTAATGTCAACTTGCTTCGGTAATTGTGGCAGGACAGAGCCAATTTCAGACAAGTGGGTTGTTTCATCAGAAATTCTGATAAACCACTTCATCAGAAATTCTGATGAACAAATCATCAGAAAATCTTTGATGATTAGAATCGTCAGATACTGATGATATTTCATCAGAAATATCATCAGATCCATCAGAAATGACCTTTTCTGTAATCCAATTCAGCTCTTGATCAACTTGTAATTCTTTGAAGTAGATTCTGTGCTTTCCAGTTGTCCCATCTGATCTTCTTTTTCTAGTTCGTGATCTTCAGGACTGTGATCTCTTCATAGACACAGTTGATTATGCTTTTCTTCAATACTTACAAATAAAGTTTCCTAACAGTTTCCCCCTAAGTATTGTAAGAAAAAGAACTACCTCATGAACAGAAAAATTTCCAAACAGTGGAAATATAATACTTGAAAATGTAAACCAGTTACTGAAGTTAAAACAAATTACATAAAGGATGAGAAGTTTAAATAAACAGTTCTTTCAATTAAGTTTCACTCTCTTATGTGTATCTCCTGTCTTTAGCTTCTTTTTGTAGGAGATATATTTGTTGCAGCTGACATACATGTCTTTATACCATTCCCTTGCTTGAATCCATTCTTCAATCATCTGCTCAATTTCTTTTTTGCTTCCCTCCATGTTCTTTTCTATCTTCTGAAGATGTTCTTGTCTTTTGTTCATGGTTTTCAAGATATACCTCAGAGTTTGATTTGAGTACTTGTAGATGTCAGCACTTCTGAACATAACTTTGTTTTCATCCTGATCTCTGAAGATTACACCATAATCTTGTTCTTTATTTGCGTTTGTCAGTATGATGATGTCTCCTGATCTTGCATCTTCTACTATGTCTAAAGGAACTTTTGTTTTTGGTGATCTGACATATACCTTTTTGTTGTGTACATGCTCAAAATTTATGCATAAATCAAAGTCTGAAAAAGCAACTATTTCAAACAGCAGTATTCCAGCCTTTGATATGCCATTTAATGCTCTTCTGACTTCTTGATTATTTTTCTTTTCTTTTTCATAATGATCCTTCATAAACATAATGTCTAAAGGATGCAACTGATCAACAATTTCTTCATCAGTCACCTTTTGTTCTTCTCCATTCTCCCTCTGAAGTGTGTATCTGTTTTGCACATCAGTTCCTCCAATATCATCAATTGCAGTCTTTACTTCACTTACGTTTAGAATTCTTTTTACTGGATTCCAATTTTGTTTGTGAATGCTGCTTGACCCTCTTTTTATTCTTTCTTCTCTTAAGCCCAGTCTGGTTGGAGATAGTGATCTTGGTGCTGTATCTTCTTTTGTCAGATAGTAGCTCACCAGATTGGTCTCAGGAAATATCATTACATCTCGTGCAATCTCTTTAACCACGATGGACTTGGTTTCAGAGATCTTTCTCTTAACAGTCTTTGATTTGGTTGCTGACTCTCCTTCTTGTTCCCATTCATTCATAATTTGTTTATTCATATACTTACTTATTGCTGAGTCATCAGATATTGTTGGATTTGGAACAGATGCTAGCAATTTCAAATTTGTAATAACTTGAGGTTTTGCAGTTGCAAACCTTTTCAGTATTTCTTCTTTTGGAACATTCGGAGGAGGACCCATCACTGTGGTTCCAGCTTTTGTGATTGGTGAGATTAATGATTGTTGAGGAGTTGACTTTGGAGTTTCTTGATATGAGCTTTTGGCAGGAATTTCTTTCATTAGTTCTTGTGGATTCACTTTGGCTAGTTTTGCAATATTGAATTGCATTTTCTCTACCAGTTGTTGCACTTCTTTTACCTGTTTTGAGTTGCTGTGTATGTTTTTCTGAATATTTATGAATTCAGTTTGAGCTTTTGTTTGAATTTCAGCCCATTCTTTTGACAGCTTCTCAAGGGCATCTGTGATACTGTTATTACTTGCCCTTAGTATGGTAACTTCTTCCAAAACTCTGTTTGTATTACTTGACTGCCTTGATTCAATCACTTTTGCAACTTGTGCTTTGATTTTTTCTATTTCTGTGAGAATTGTTTGGATTTCTGATGCAGAGATGTTGGATTCTGGTGCCTTTTCTTTCATCTTTTGAAGAGACTTTAGTGCTTCAGTGTTTTCTTCAGTTTGTTTCTTCATTTCCTTCACTGATTCTGACAAAGTCTTCTTTTCAGCCTTTTGACCTTGTATTTCTGTCAGCAACATATCAAGTTTTTCTTCTACTGGATTTCTTTTGTAGACTTTGTAACATTTTCCAGTATTTCTTCTAGATTTTCTTGGTTCATGGGTTTCTCAGGGATAATTGGAACAACAGATGTTCCTTCTAACATTCCAGCTGCAAACACATTTGCTGCTGTTTTAGAGATGATAGGGTCATTCTTGGCCAACACACTTGGTGCAGCTTTGAATTTACCAGAATTATCTCCACCAGTGATGAAAAACTCATTCTCATTCTGGGTTTCCTTATTTCCTTGAATCATATCAACATATGATCCTCCATAAGTTTTTGAGGTAAACACATTACCTTTAGCCAGATTTCCTTGATCAGTTTCCTGATCTCCATCTGTTGGGATCTCATTCTCTTCCTCATTTTCTGATTCAGAGTTGAGATTTATGGAACTAGTAACCTCTTGATCAACATTCGTTGTTCTGTATTCTATTTTGTAAGAAACGTTCACAGAACTTTCTGAGTTTGTTTCTTCTCTGTGAGTTTCTACTAGAACAATGTTTAAAAGGGATGTACCAGCAATGCGAGATTCATCATGATGAATGACTTCAGTGGCTTCAATGTCAACATTGTGTGTTTCTCCAGCAATGTGTGATCCTGCATCATGTGTTTGATGGATTTCAAATTCATGATGAATTCCTGCTTCATGAATCTGTTGACTTTCAGCATGCTTTTCTTCGTTTTCTAGTGATTTGGCTATCTCCAAGTTAGCTTTTTCCAGAATTCTTCTTTCTTCTACACCCTCATTTTCTGATGGTGAGGACTTCTCATTGTCTCCTTTTTCTGTTGATGAAGAACAGTTCACAATTTCTCTGCTTGATTCTTCTGTGGGAGAGGTTGATTTTGTCAGAAGTTTTTCATGTTGTATTCTGTATTGTGAGTCTGGTGCAATGAAGCATAACATGCTTTCTGGTAACACAGGGATATCTTTGTCTGATTCCCATCCATGATTTGAACTCCAGGCGTTCATTGTTTTTTATCTCCAGATGTCTTCTAAGATTAGAATCTCCGTGTTTCTTTCTATAAATGCTTCAGAAATAAAAATTGAGATTAACCTTGGATATGGCAGATGAGAGGTTATTCTTCCATTTCTGGCGATGATTGATCTTTTGAGAAGATTAAAGATTTCTGATCCATAATCAATTTTGAACCCATTTATGAGTCCAAACATGATCGTCAGAATAGCTTGATTGATTTGATAAGTTCCTCCTATCTTTGAGGTGAGACATTTGTTTAACACTTCCTTCATCACTTGCCAGATGGCTGGTAATTCACTTCTTCTTATTGCTCCAATTTTGTTGATATCTCTTTTCTTGTATCCAAGCCCAATGACGAAGTCTAATAAATCTTCTTTGCTTGGGGCTTCAGTATAACTGCCAAGAATAGGCAATCCAAGCCATTCTCTTACTCTTGCTGGAGTTAATTCCACATAGACACTTCCCCATACATGA
Source organism: Helianthus tuberosus (assembly GCA_030545235.1). Lineage (NCBI taxonomy): Eukaryota > Viridiplantae > Streptophyta > Magnoliopsida > Asterales > Asteraceae > Helianthus > Helianthus tuberosus. Next base: position 140,843,255 of record CM060381.1, read on the forward strand.
GCAGACACCCGATTTTCTTCAATTTCTTTAAAAGTGTAAACAAATTGCTGTAGCATCCTTTCTGGTATCTCTCTTTCTTTTGTTAGTGCTCCTGAGATTGGGCATTTTGTAAGATATTCTACCAGAAGTTGACAACTTTTATCATACTCTGAATACTCTGTATTCATCAGCAGATTGTTTTCCTTCATTGGTAGAAATTCTGCTTCCTCGACAAAAGGTACTTCATGTTGAATAATTGGAATATTGAGGTTAACTTCTGCCATTTTTGGAGTTAGGGTTTGAGATTTAGGAATTTTTTATTTACGAGTGAAAAACAGGGGATTTTAGGATATAAGGAAATTGAGAGTATTGTGGTTGTATGAAGTAGAAGGTGTTTGAACGGGTATAAATCGTGGTATGAGATGGTGATAAAAAGATCATTAATTGTCTTTATAACCGTTAGATCGTGGATGCTGAAATTTTGGTTCAAAAAATAACCGTTGGATCGTGGGTGTTAAGACTTTAATGAAATTGTTTATCATGGAATCGTGGTTATGCCCTTTCAACTTGACTTTTCAATTTGTAGTTTCTTCAATCTTTTCTTGAAAGTGTTGCACTGATTTTTGATTGGAGAAAGCTATCGGTTCTATGACACCTTTTCTTCTTTTGTGGACCCCTTTTGATAAGTGGTCCAATTATCTTCCTTCATATGTTCCCTCTTTTCTTCATAAGTCAGAAATTCCCATTCTGATAAGGTCATCAGAAATTCTGTTGACCAAATGTATCTTTCTTTTGTTTTGACTTCTGTTGACTTTTTGTGATGTAGTCAACAGAAATATTCAGTCTTTTCAACAGAATCTCTAAGATTTCCCCCTAAACTTATGAGTGTCCCCCCCCCCCTTTTTTTTTTTTTTGAGATGAGAGGGAATAAGGAAAGATCAGAAGACTTACATTTGTTTTTCTGGTAACATCCAAGCTTCTTTGACTTTTCTGACAATTTCTAAAAACATTTTGTTATCATTGAAGTTTTATCAGAAAATTTTGAATAACCAGATTTTGTCCCATTTTATCAGAAAATTTTGAGTTCCATTTCTGATATTCATTTTATCTTTACCTGTTTCCCAAAATCACAAACCAGAAGACTAGTAAGCAAAATATTAAAAAAACTTTTACAAGCAAAACAGATAAACCTAATCAATATCTACTCCTTCACCATGTTCCATTTCCAACAGTAACAATAGGTCAGTTATCATCCCAGAATTGTTGTTAGCGGGTACAAGCACGCTGAGACCCATGTTTTCTTGAAGTCTCATGTCAGCCCTTGGATAACTTGCAGGTATGCCTACAAAGTCTAGCTGACTTGTAATTATCTTTGTTAGAAAACGAGGATACATCAAGAATGGTTTGGCAACCCACATGTTACTTACAAAATCACTCATCAGATAATGAGAGAAGTTGTAAGGTACCTTAAGTACCAGGGCTAGTATAGGTTCCATCAATTTCAGAGAAATTTCATGATGATTGATGACCTTCTTTGAAAAACATGCACCCATCTGAGTGACTAGATATTGCCATGGCTTTTTAAAGCCATTTTTGTTGATTGCCCGTTGTTGGTTTGGTGTGTGATAACCCATTTCTCTTAAGACATTTTCCTTCTGATTCCTTGTGAACATCAGAGCGTCATTATCATCATTTAGTTGAAGAGCTGTCCTGATGGTGGCTTCATTTAACAGAATTTTTTGATTTAGCACTTCACTCTTGATGGTCATCTGCTCCCTGTTTTGATACTCAGATAGTGTTGCACTTTTCCAGAAGATTTGAAGAATCTCTGGATGAATACTTATGTGAGCAGTGAGAGCATAGCTCAAGTTGCTATTCATGAGCATCTTGAGTACAACTTGACACCCTTCCCACTGAGGACCATCCAGATTTGTTCTTAATCTTAGATTATGATATGGATAAAGAACAAGTGGGAAACATGCATCTTTGATAGAGTTCATTTTGCGAGTGTGTGTGATTATGTGATGAAGATGAGAAGTGAAGATGACAGATTTTAACTTAAAGGGTGAATATTTATAGTAAATTTAATATTTGCTAAAAATAGAAGCTACCAGCTTGTGGACTTTCTTCACTGCAATCCTTGTTATTTTAATGATTACCAGAGACCAGAAAAAAATAACAGAGATATGTTCCTTCTCCACTACACATGCATTGATTTATCTAGGTGGCAAATTTCTGGTAATGTATCATTGTAGCCTACCAATATGTCACTTCAACCTTCTTAAACATGATGGTGTGTAATAAATGAAGGAGAGAGAAATATCTATTTTAACGAGTTCCCAGAAATTTTCTGTTTGTATGACGTTATCAGCACAAAAAAATATTATATATATATATATATATACAAAACAAATTTCAAACATAAACAAGCAATATATGAAAATATAAACAAGGAATATGAATGCAGATATTAACATGCAGTAATTTGTTTCAATGAACTACGATAATTCTGACTATCAGCCTTTTTTGCTGAAGATTCACCAGAATTCTGATGATTTATCAGACATTCTGATGTTGAATCAGATTTTCTGACAACTTCATCAGAATTTCTGATAAGTTGACATATGAATTTGATTATCACTAAAGCAATTATCTAAGTAGTTTTTATCATTGAATTAACCACAACTAAGCAAATTATGTGTTAATCCTTTCAACAAAGACTACTCTCTTTTATGGTTAAACATCCAAATTTTTGCAACCATACCCCATGATCCTCCCTTTCACTCCATTTCAAAAATTTACCATTCTACCCAGCTTTGAAACAAAGTTGCTGAGTAAGCTTCTGTCCCCAGTCATGTGCTTGGAGCTTCCTGAGTCGCAGTACCAGATCTGCTGCACATGATGGTCCTGAAATGAAATGATTAGAGCGTTTTTGGTACCCAGGCATGCTTGGGTACAGTTTCTGATGAAATTTGAAACATTTTATTTTTATTTCTTCTTGGTTTTGCATCAGAAACTCTGTTATATGCTGAGCCATTAACATATTTTACATTTTTCTTTTGAAGATGGTGCTGGACAAGCTTCAGTATGTCAACACACATACAAGAGTTATCAGAATTTTCTGATAGTTCCTCTTGTGATGAAATGATTGGATAATTTTGAAAAGATGAGTGAACTGCTTCTGGAGTTTTTACATATACTTGACTGCATTCACTCTTGTTTGTTTTGAAGTTTGGTTTGTTAAAAGAATATTCAGAACAGATTGATTTGCAAGATTCAGATTCAGATTCTGATACTAAATTATCAGAAATCTGATGAGTTGCTTTTACAAAGATAGTGGGTTTATTTCTATTTGAGCTTGTAGTACTTGTATAGCCTAAACCCTCTCCTTTGTTCTTTGGTGTGGACTCAATAAAATTTATGAATTCTTTAGCCTGTTGAAAACCTCTTACGTTGATTTCTTTGTCATTGATTTTCTTGTAAAGATCTTTTCTTTCATTTTCATAAAACTCAATTTTTGCTCTTTGATCTAAACTGTCCTTTATAAGATGTTGGTTTTCAAGAATGATTTTATTCAAAGTCCTTTGCAACTCATCATATTTTCTAATATCTGATTTATGTTTTTCTTGCAGATTTAGAAAATCTGACATGAGCTTGTTTAGCTTGTTTTCAAGATCAAGATTGTCTAAATTTACCTTTTGTTCTGAAGTTTCTGGTAGTCCTTCAGAGAGTGCCATGAGGCAGAAATTTGCCAATTCTTCTTCTTCATCATCAGAAGAATCATCAGATAACCATGTATCTGTTCCAGCAATTAAGCTTACTTGTTGCTGCTTCTTTGCTTCTTCAAGCTTTTTCTCATAATAGGCAACATCCTTCAGCTTTTTGGTCTTGCATTCTGATGCATAATGACCTATCTGCTTGCACTTGTAACACACAACTTCAGCCTTCCCTTTATCCTTAGATCTAAACTCTTCTTTAGATCTTCCATCCATCCTTACTTTGTCACTCCTCTGGTATCTCTGGTTACCTCCCCTCAACCTCTGCTCAAATGTTTTGGTGAGCAGTGCTATTGCTTCAGCAAAAGCTAAAAAGTCTGATGATGCATCAGAAGTTTCAAGATTTTGACTGTTTGAAGGTTGTGGATCATTTGTTGTTGTTGATCTTTGTGAGTTGGAGATTAGAGCTAAAGATCCCCCTCTTTGAATAGTTTCTTCAAAAATTTCTTCCTCTCTGGGGATCAAGATGCTGTATAAGTCATGAAGACTCATGTTTCCTAGTTCTAAAGTTGATGATAAAGTCATGGTGAGACTTCTCCATTCTCTAGGAAGGGCATCAAGAAATTTTATGTTTCTTTCATCGTTTGATTTTGTTATACCAAATTTCTTTAGCTCGTTTAAAAGTTTAGTAAATCTTTGATATGTATCATTTAACCTTTCATTTGGTAAACTTTTAAACCTTTCATAAGATGAGACATTATTTGTTCTTTTGTTTCTTCTCATCCTTTCTCCTCCTTCACAAAGGTTTTCCAACTGATCCCATATTTCCTTAGCTGATGCACATGCATCAACTTGTGAAAATATGTCATTGGGGATGGCCATAATTAAAAGTGACTTAGCCCTTTCATCCCCAGCCACCAGGTCCTTGTCTTCCGCACTCCAGTTTAATTCACTTTTAGGAGCGCGGGAGGCAGGGATTGCTGGTGATTGGTCAGTTGCTGGAATAGCAGGTATTTCAGTCATTGGTGTATGTGGACCTCTTTCAATGGATTGAAACAGAGCTCGGTCATGACCGTTAAGGAAATTGACCATCCTGATTTTCCACTAGGGGTATTCCTCTCTGACCAGAGTCGGAGGTTTAGACATAGAACCAATGTTAAAAGCATTATTCCAGGATTGAAAGCTGGCCATATTTAGAGAAAAGAAGATGAGCGATTGATCGTTTGAAAATAGTTTATTCAATCTGGCTCTGATACCAATTGTTAGACCCAGTACAGGCTCAAAACAATCTTCTTTTCACGTAATATGGCAAGTGATTTCAGTAGATGTGAAAAAGATGTGCGGAAATGGAAATCAGACTTTCAAGAAACAAGACCTACAGAATTATCAAGTTTATATCACTTTGAAAGAAAAATGGTTTACAAGGTGATTGTAATATTATTATCTAATACAAACGAATCTTGAATTCTATGGGGGAGAGAGCAATGGAGTTTTGATGTATGTGTGAATGATAAGCTTCAAACTCACCTTGCTTCTCTTGGTTGAGCCTTCTATTTATAGACGGCTTGTATGAATAAACAATAGTTTATTCATACAATAATTCCTGCAAAAAGTATCCAATTGACATATTCATTGATTCCAACGTTCAAGTTGCCTTTTTCATCATGATATCATTTAATGTCAACTTGCTTCGGTAATTGTGGCAGGACAGAGCCAATTTCAGACAAGTGGGTTGTTTCATCAGAAATTCTGATGAACAAATCATCAGAAAATCTTTGATGATCAGAATCGTCAGATACTGATGATATTTCATCAGAAATATCATCAGATCCATCAGAAATGACCTTTTCTGATAATTCAATTCAGCTCTTGATCAACTTGTAATTCTTTGAAGTAGATTATGTGCTTTCCAGTTGTCCCATCTGATCTTCTTTTTCTAGTTCGTGATCTTCAGGACTGTGATCTCTTCATAGACACAGTTGATTATGCTTTTCTTCAATACTTACAAATAAAGTTTCCTAACAATTTTATTAAACTATAAATTGTGTTCAAAACAAAACAATTATCATCAGGAACAAAACAAGTATGTAGCTTTTTTTATGTCGTACATGTGATAGTTTAGTAAAAAAAAACGCTCATCACCTGCTTATGAGACACCTCGTCGCGAAACGCGGGTGTCTTACCTAGTATATAATCATATACATTTTCAAACTAGATGTACATATATCATTGGTGGAAGTGGGTGGCTGCTTATTTTTTTTCTCTGCTTTCATTTTTATACATATTTAATGTAGTACTAATTTTATTCAAGTCGCGTCTTGCGGTGAAACGGATCAGCAAATAATAATGTGAATCAAAAGTTATTTTAGAATGAAGTTTGTTGTTTAGAAAGCAAACCGTCATAATCGGTTCAGTTCATCGCCGTACAATTTTATGATACCAAATGTATACTAGGAAAAATTACACGTTTTGTCCTTTATCTTAATACCATTTTGCAGGCGGTGTCTTTTTCAACGAATTTTGACAGGTTTTTGCCCTTTATAGAGAATTTTATTGTACGTTACGTCCTTTGAGCCTAACCCAGTTAAATTTTTCTTGTTAAATCTGGTAGGTCAATTTAGTCCTTTTACTCATTTATCTAATATTTTATTTTAATAAATAAACAAAAACATTTAAAAAATTATTGTGTATATATATACACTAAAAAGAAAATATATATACACTAAAAAGAAAAATCAGTGTTCTCCTATACCCCACCACCTACAACCACCGTTCATCACCTAAAACCACCCTATACCACCTGCCACCGCCACCTCACGCCACCAACCACCACCCATACCCTTGATCTCTTTAACAATTTTCACATGCTTTAACACAAACAATACAACACCTCTCGGGCCAGATTACACAATAGAGAAGCAAAAGACGGCAGAAACGGGCAATCCTCTTCCATACCAAGATCACCTATCAATCCCAAACCCTAAAAAAACCCAAATCATATATATTTAGTAAAGCAAAACCCTTTAAAGAATAAGTCAAAATCCCCAAAATTCACACGAATTAGGTCTTGTAAGGTGATATAGAGCGCATGATTACAGAACTGAAGCCGCAATTGAAGTAGGTCTTAGTGAAATTGGGGTAAATGTTTGCAGGGTTTATGGAGATTGAATACAGAGAGAATTGTGCTTATCTATTGAGACGGTACCCACTGGATCTATTGCTTTTCTTCGTCGGTTTCTCTGACATAGCTGTGTATAGAGATACTGATTGTGTATTATGTGTAATTGTGGTTGTGTATCGGTGGTTGGATGGTGAAGATGGCGTTGGTGGTAGCAGCATATGGTGGTGAAGACGGTGGTGGTTGCGGCATATGGTGCTGTTGGTGAAAACGGTGGTATGTGAAGGGAGAGAGAGGAGGGAGGGGGAGAAATAAATATCTGTATTGTTATATATATATATATATATATATATATATATATATATATATATATAGGGTTGAGTTCATTTCAGAACTCTAAATAACTACAGAACTTTCAGAACTCCTAATAAACAATCATTTTATATATAAGTTTTTGTATTTAGGATCTTTTTATCATCTATTATATGTATTTCTTTGATTACATACATGTTAAAAGTAGTTTACATATGTTTAATTGCCAAAATTATATATATGTGTCATAACTAATTACATATATGTAAAAAAACTAGTTTACAAATGTGTAATTATAAAATTACATATAAAAAATGATAAAATTACTCTTAACATGTATGTAATCATAAAAATACACATAATAAATAATAAAATTATCATAAACATATAAATATATAAATAAAAAGATTGTTTATTTGAAGCTCTACGAGTTCTGTAAATATTTATGGTTCTGAAATGATCCTGGCCATATATATATATATATATATATATATATATATATATATATAGGGAAAGGTTAACATACAAAAGCCCTTATCATACTTCACGTACGCGACAATGGTAACCGTCAGATGAGGGCTATAATCACGTATGGAGGTGATAATCAAGCATGGGATCAGTTATTTGGTGATAATCACGCATGGGAGGTGATAATCACGCATGGGGAGTATAATCACGCACGTTATGATGGTGAAAAAAATAATTACGCACGTTATGTATTTGGTCGCGTAGGTTAATGTAGGTTAAGCCGTAATGTACATTATACTTTCTTTCTCTCTCTCTCTCTCTATATATATATATATATTGTAATATTTTTAAAGAATAAATTACAAGTTTTGTCTTTTAAATAAATGAGTGAGTAAAAAGACTAAATTACCCATGTGTAATAAGATTTAACAGAAAAATTTAACTGGGTTAGGCTCAAAGGACGTAACGTGCAACAAAATTCACTATAAAGGGCAAAATCTATCAAAACTCGTTGAAAATGACACCGATTGAAAAAAGGGTATATAGATAAATGACAAAACTTATAATTTTTTCTATATGTTATAATTTGAATACAAATTCATGTTTAAGACTATTTATACTAGAATGTCGAAAAAAAACAAAGCAAAACTACGCACTTAAATTTTTGGAAAAAGCTAACGAACGTAATTTATTTAAGAAATATGAAACTAAATAATAAAGGAAACAAATGACAAAAAAAATCGTTATAAAGGAAATATAATTTAAGAAAAAGAAAAATGAATTAAAAAATAAAAATAATTATTAAAAAAAGAAAAAAGTTAACGAAGCTAAGGTATTAAAAAATATAAATATAAACGATAAAGAAAATATGATTTAATAAAAAAAGAATTAATATAAGAAAATGTGATCATAAAAAGAAAAAAAATGATTTTAAAAAGAAATTATTATTAAAAAATTAAGGGACATGTTATTATTTATGGCCCTTCACAACTAATATATACTAGTTTTTTTACGTCGTGTTTTACGGCGAAACCGAGCAAATGATAATGTAAAACAAACGTGATTTGAAAATAAAGAATGTTGCTTAAAAAGGCAAACCATTATAACGGTTTAGTTTATCATTATACCGTTTTATGATACCAAATAAATACTTTGTTTTGAGTACAACTTCGTTTTTAACAAAACTTAAAACGGAATGTCGAGTGAAAAAATCAATCACAACTACGTACTTAAGTTTTTAGAAAAAAGTTATAAACGTAAATTAGTAAAAAAGTATCAAATTATTTGAAAAATTAATATATGTTCTAAAAAAGAAAAAATATTATTAAAAATAATAAAGGAAACATATAATTTTACAGAAAAATAATTGAAAATATATTATTAAAAATAAATATATTAATAAACTATTATAATATATTAAATATAAAAATATAAAAATAAAAAAAAACTATATATTATTTTAAAAATAAATTTACTATTGATCTTCCTTCCTTCGTAATATATATATATATAGGGTCAACATTTAGAGAAAACGGTGGAAAGTGTGAGAACGGTGAGAACGCTTATGAATCGTCTGATCAAAACAATCTATGGACTAGATTGGCGCGGTGGCGTTTTCATAAATAACATCAATTTTATTACGTGGACGCGCTTCGTTAAGGGTAAAAAAGTATTTTGACTTCTCCTCACATAACGCCATCTCGTGAAATAAAACGACAAACAAATAGCACACACCATTCTAACTAAAAACGCCATTAGATATAAAATGCCAAACTTAATTATAATAAAATCCCGCCAAAAAAAATCCTATATATACAACATCTCAGACCTTCAATTAAAAATACACACAAAACCCCAAACGCCATATTTAATATATACCATTCGTCTTAGAAACGCCAAAAAACCCAAACAACAAATATCTTCTAAACCAAAACGTTTATTTGAAATTCAGTTTGGTTGTCTGTAAGGTTTCACTCAATGTAATGGACAAAAATCCTTAAGTGAGGATATTGTCCATTTCATTGAGTAAAATCTTATTGACTTTATCCTCAACTTCCATCCAATTTATAATGTCAAAACATACAAAAACATTATTGAGGTTTGTTGTCAATAAAGTTTAGCTGTATGGGGTGGACAACATTGTCAGTTATCTTTCTTAACCGAGGATTAACAATGTTGTCCATCTCATACAACAAAACATTATTGATTTTAGCATGATCAAATTTTGAGGTTTAAGGTGCTTTTAGTTAGTGGAGTTCTTTTTATTGGTAAAACGCCAAAATTAAAAAATCAAACATCGTTCATTGGAAAATTCAAGATTGTTGGCTGAAGGGTGTAAACTCAATAACATTTTGCTGCATGAGAAGGACAAATCTTCAAGAAAAAGATGCTGATGTCAGACTTTGTGCTTCCAAACGGCGACAAAAAACAAAATGAATCATACGAAAGTCAAAACAGCCAGTTAAGATGATTCAAAAAAGAAGAAAGAGACTGGTGACAGTGAAGATTTGAAAGATCAATTGTTTATATATTCTTTTTTTTAATTTTCTTTTTCAGTTGATTGTTATATAATAAAAACGCCATATATAATAAAAACGTCAGACAGACAAATGCTTGTTAAAACCCTATCATGCCGTAAAACGCCCCAAAAACTACCGAACTATAATAAAATTACTTTGGAAAAGTATTATAAAAACCCAAAAAAAAAAAAAAAACCAAACTTGAACATGTAACTAGAAACAGTAACTACAAAACAGTAAAAATGAAGAAATGGAAAATTTATTATATTAGAATCTAAAACGCCAAACTTGAAAGACGGGACGTGTTACAGACTTCAGAGATAAAAGCTTATTAAAAACAATAATTAAAAACAGTAACTGAAACGACGAATAGTTTATTATAATAATGCACCGCCTAACCTACGACGCCAAAAGAAATCCTATAAAATAATACCTCTCAGCAACTTCCATTTAATCAAACCAAAAAAACAAACGCCAATACTACTAAATACCACTCACTGTAAAACGCAAAAAAATAAAAAAAAATAAAAAAGATATCTTAGATATTCAGTATCGTTCTTCGTGAAGTTTCACTGAATAGATTGTTAGGTGAGGGGAGTAACTCAGTAAGATTTTGTTGCATGAGATGGACAAATCTTCAAGAAAAATATACTAATGACAATCGAATGTCATTTTGTGTTCTTTGTTCTTGAATAAGGCTTGGATGAGGAGAAGAGATCAATGACACTGAAGAGTGGGATGATTATAAAGATGAAGATCAAGATGAAGAAAAAGCGAAAACCCCACCCACACGTCATAGATCTATGTCCCAAAACATTCACAAAAAGCCACTTCAACAGACGAGCAGGCAAAAAAATCAACCGATGGGTTTGTTAGGTTTTACATAAAACGCCATATATTTGGTGACAATTCTTGTACTATTAAAGAAGAGAGAGACTGGTGACAGTGAAGATTGTGAAGAGAGATCCGATTAGGATCTTTAATTTATTTTCTTCGCTTCTATTTTTTCCCTGTGGTTGTAATATAATTTTACAATTGTAAAACGCCAAGATACCATAAACACCAAAATGTATATAAAAATAATAGAACAATGGGCCATCTTGTTTAAAATGCCTTGAAAAATGCCATTCAGATAGATTTCCGGACCCCCTGGGGTTCCAATGGCATATGATTTGAAAACGGCATAAACGCCAAAATGTTAATACAACTAAACCATTAAACACCATTAATTATTGAATTTGGTTAACGCCGAAAATCTTAAACCCCAAAAATAAAACAATATTGTGAAAAACGGAACTGGAAAAGCAGAAGATAAAATGACAAAAAAGCCCATACGCCCTAATTATATCGCGCGCCACGTGTTAGGCCAGGATGCGTTCTCACACTTTTGAGCGTTTTCTCCTGATCCCGTTTCTATATATATATATATATATATATATAGATTCAAGATTTAGAGAAAACGGTGGAAATTGTGAGAACGGTTATGGATCGTCCGATCAAAACAATCTATGGACTAGATTGCGCGGTGGCGTTTTCGTAAATAACATCAATTTTATTATGTGGGACACGCTTCATTAAGGGTAAAAGTGTCTTTTACCGCTCAAATTCAAAACGCCAACAAATGACAACACGCCATTCAAAAAAATAAAGCGCCATTAAAAACAAAACGCCAAAAAATTAGTGATAAAACGCATTGGATATTACAGGAAGAGGTAACAACACAGTAACTGAATTTCAATTATTAACATTTATTAGAAGAAATTCCCTCCTAAATTACGCGCAAAAAACATCATTATATAAACGACATAAAGCATCACTTCCATAATCACTTCAATCTATCATTTCTACAAAAACAACTTTAACCAAAAACGCCAATTTAACCAAAACGTCAAAAATGGCAACAATCGTTTGGTGGAGATACACTCTGGCAATCAGACGATTCATCCTGAGTTTTGACAACAGAAGGAGGGTGTATGTTAGGACGATCAAGGCAATTTTGAAGATGGAAGAAGAGGTACAAAGGGGTATCCTATCTCTTGGCATCGCTCTGGATAAAGAATGCCATGAAACACATATGCTTATGAAAGCATTAACAAGGAAATTTGGACCAATCAAAGCAGATGTAAATTCGGACCCTGTCATGACATCATGGTGTTTTGATGATGAAACAGACATGGTGACCGTTATATACGACAGCGGAGAGCAGGAAGACTACTGGCTTGAAAACATCATGACAAAGCAGGGGCTTGGGTTCATGGAAGAATTGCATAACGCCACTTGTTTGAACACAGAAATGGACTCAAAATTGGTGTTAATGCAAGATATGTTCAAATGGAGGCTTCAGAATCTTCAGGAACAAGAAGCCAATGAAGGTGAAGGTAATGACATGGATGAAGATCCAGATGAAGACTTCGAGGAAGAAGATGACGCAAGTGATGGATACTATTCGGATAAAGTACCTTCTGATGAAGGGTTTTAATTTTTTTTCTTCTTTGTAATCTCCTTTTTTTAAGATAATTAAATGATATATTTCTCTATTTATTTGCAAAACACCAAAAAATACTACAAAAAGTTATTGCTTACAAAACACCAGAAATAACAAAAAATATTTTTCCTGCTTAATATTTTATTTTCTCCGTTGTTGTATTTTCTCATCTTGGTCTACATAACGCCATTTAAAAAATGCCAAACTTGGAAGATGGGGCGTCTATCGCCCTAGAAACTGATAAAAACTGATCAAAACAGTAAATAAAAACAGTAACTGAAAAGACGGTTACTTTATTACTATCATTTCTTATAATAAAAAAATCTCGCCTAAACTACGCGCCAAAAACCTCCTATAAGAGAGGGGTCTACACACAATGAATTTATCACACCCAGAAAAACAAACGCCATGTTCTCTAGAAACCACTCACTTTAATGTGACAATTGTCAAAATTTAATGTATCCGTACAATAATTAAACAATGATTAGTGCTTTAATGATTGTGCTGATTTAAATCAATGACATGAATGCTTTCTGATTATTGTTATCATACATACATGTGCATCATACATTGCATAATGGCATATCATTATTGCGTGCAACACCTTATTGATTCAAATGATGCACGAAACAAAGATAGCACAGTTATTAGACAAATCAGAAAATGCTGACGGAGTTAAGTACTTAGACAGACATGGTATTGAGACACAGAATGAGCCAGAAACCAAGAGTTACACTAATATTGTGTGTAGGAAAGTAAGGATCATAAAACTGCCTTCCTAGTGATAGTTTAAGTGCCGGAAAGTGCCTAAAACTCACACAAACTGCAGAATTCTGCAGAATTCGGCAAAAATCAGCATTTAAACAACTAAATATTATGCAGAATTATGGTTTAATGGTCCAGATGTAACACCTTTGCTATTATTTTAAATATTTTTGTATATATAACGAAAATAAACATGTAATTAAGATTAAGGATCCGTAAAAAACATACGAGTAATTTAAAACTTTTACAACTTAAAAGTTTACAACATAATATAATTAAGTTTGTTGTTTAAAATGACAACGAAACGCCGTGCGGAAGCTTATATCTTGATCGTATTCGGTCCTTCAACGAGCTTGATCTTCATCCGTAAGCTTACTAAAGTTTACCTGTAATCAAAACCAACACAAATGTTAGTTTTGATACTAATATAACTAGTTTTATCAAGTCCCTTTCAACTAAGTAATCAAAACAACAAATTTTGCTGGTTTTATACCCGTCGCGCCGCGCGACGGGATTTTGATGTACGGTCGCGTGCCGCGACGGTGGTGACCCCCACCTGTTGCGCGACGCGAGACCCCCAATTCGAAAAAATGTTTCTCAATTTGTTGCTGCACTTGCCCAACTCAAACTTAAACCAAAATCTTAACTTTAAAACTTCATAACTTTTGTTCTACTCATCCGTTTCGCATGATTCTTTTTCCCACGCGTCCATAATTTAATTCTCTGACATATGGAGTCATAACCCTACACCCGAACTTATAAAATATGGGATTTCAAACCCTCGGCATGAAATCGAATTACTAAGACTTTTGACCCGTTTAGCGGATTTTAGCTATCTAGTCTAAACTAACTCTTTTCTTTTCACAATTTGTTATTCCACACCTAAAATATATGCTTATATTCCACCACGACTACTTTTGTGGTATATTTAGCATATCTAACTTATTATCCAAAATTTACCCTTCAATTGGTCATATTACGCAAATGACCCATTTTTAGGCATTCGACCCACGAATGTGCATGCCTATAACCTTGATTCAAACTTAATGATCCCATAATCAAATACAAACTTCTAAACAACCTTTATGAGTCGTTGCCCAATTTACCCTTCAAGGGCAATTTGGTCAACTTTAGTCCCTCATTTAATGACGAAGGACTTTCGCTAATTAATTGACCAAGAATCGTATGTTTCACTAAAAGCTTGTTTATACTTACCTAGCTCGGGTCAACATATAAACCCGTTTTATACCTTGCTTTTATTAGCCGCTACTTATGGCGACGAAATTATTCACTTTCGGTTCACTCCTGTGAACATACGACTTAACAACCGACGTTAGTCAATATCGTCAAATGGTGTTATCACCACCATTTAACCCGTTTGGCCTATATGGCCAAACATTCGCATATATAACAAAGCATGGTTTTTAACACCCATTCACACATCCGACCCATTTCGGATTTACCACAAAATTTCTCTTTTTTTTCTTACATATTTAACCCATTTCGGCTTACGCCATGGGTATCCATTTAATCTCAACTTACATTTAGTCATCACGTGACTAAATTACCCTTTTTACCCCTTTTTCCCATTACTAGTTACGCTATTAGGTAATTTTAAGAAAACTTATAAATTTTTAGTCAATTCGTGACTAAATTACTATTTTGCCCCTTTTCACCTTTAACCATGGTTTTGATCGTTTTTATTTGTTCCGACTTCTTTTGGTTCGTGTCCATTTTTCGAACATAATCCATTGTTGTATTTATCTCCTATAAAACAAATACGTATACTACAAATGAGTGTAAGCTTTACTTACCTTTCGTCCGATTTTGCCCTTTCTTCGCGTATTCAAGCCGTTTGACCCGCTTCTTTTCCCAAGCCGCCGCCTAGCTCGTCAAGTGTCAAACTATCGTATAGTATTCACAAGGTAGTTAGATTAGTCGTTCTAGATCATAACCTTTACGCCTTATGAACTTTTATACTACTTTTCTTACCGAACTCTATCATAGGTCGGTTTGACTTTTAAAAGTCAAACCGACTTATAGCATATGAAATTGAGCAACTAATTTGACAAACTCATGTTGGTGTTCCACCCTTTACTCGATAGCACTATTCTTAGGCCACCATTTTAACTAATAAGTAATCTGAGTTCATGCTATTTTTAATACTAAGGTATCTTAGCTCTTGATTATCAACGTCACATTATTCTTTCATTACGCAAAATCTATGGGTTTTCATCTATAAATGAAACCCGTTTCATCATGTTATTAGGCATTCCTACGGATACCTAATCAAATCAAATTCTTCTTACAGACGTGCGATTCCACTTAGGCATTTTAACAAACACCTAGTGGGCATAATTTTTACACATTTTCCACTAGTTTATAACTTGTCATTTTGCCAAGATTAACATCAATTAGGCAAGTTCATATCAAATTTTTACACCAACAAATCTGAATTTACTTCATGGAACTCAAATTACACTAGAATAACTATCAAGATCCTAGTGTTTAACATGTTTCTACAAAACCCACTTAACACCTTCAATGGTGATTGTGGAATTCTCAAGCATTGAGTATAATTTCAACAATCTAATGACTAGGGTTTATTCCTAGACACTATTTCATTCTAATTTCATCCAAACAACATTCATGCAATACTAATTTCGGATTATAATTGTTCATCCAGAATTTTGAATGGAATCAAACAACGAATTTTGACATACCTTGTGATCCCCTAGGCTTGGTGATCACTAATTTTAGCTTGGTTTTCCATTTAGACTTGATTTGCCCCATGAATTTGGTTGATTTTTGGTGATTTAGGGTTCAAAAGAAGAACCCTTTCTTGGCTCTGTGGAATTGTCGACCAGAACACACTTTGTGTGTGTTTTGGTTTTTAATTTTTTGTTTTAGTCAAAACTCTTTCCACACTTAACCCTTTTAGTCCCTATAGTTCTAACCTTTTTATAAAAAGGTTCATTAATTCTTATTTTATTTCTTGTTTTCACTTAATTACTCACTACTAACTAGGTTAATTATTCCTAGTTAACTTAATGGGTTCGGGGAGTTACATCCCGTTTTATTTTAAGTCCCGTTAACTCGGGCCTCTCATAAACTTTATTTCCTGTAAAGCTTTTATTCCCTTTTTAATTTAATATTAGGTTTATTTATTTAAATCCTAATATTTACCAGGTTAATTTCACCACTAACGGTATTTTACCCGTTCATAAATATTAACGTGGTTTGATTACCAAACTTGTTTTCGGGGTGTTACACCAGAATGCTTTCCTACGTGCCGGGAATTAAAACTGTCACAAAAGGTAAAATAAAGCACACTAAACTGGGTAGTTTAGCACCTTAACGAATCGGTAACCAACCGAACAACCGGACACTACCCGAAACACCAATTTTTTACTAGAAGCATTGTTTTATCATTTCCGAGCTAGTTATGGTCCCCGAACATCATAACATACTATATAACATCATAACAACTAAATTCCCTAACTAGACACTTAGAAACTAACTTGATAATCTAACTTACCATTACAACCTAATCTATACCCCCCCCCCTTATTTACGGTCACCATAAGGTGGCCCACCCTTGGATTTTATTTTAATTGTTTAATAGATCTTGTTGCCTCTTTATGAACATAATACACATTAGATAAATTGTTGTTGGAGGATTATAAGTGTAACCACAAGACATAACATCCTTCATTCTCACAAACTCACAACACACTTCAACTCTCCTCTCTCCCTCTCCTACCTTCGGCCGAGAACAAACAACCATACTACCACCATCTTCATCTCATCTTCATCCATTTACTAGAGATCACAAGCTGCTAGGAGCTTACATATGGAGCTAGGAGCCTTTGGAAGTGGAAGGACCTCTCTCACAAGCTATTAACCACCAAATTCATCATCATCTTCATCTTGTGTTCATCCCTAGCCTTGTGCTAGTAGTAAGATCCTTTTAATCCCATTTAACATCTTGTTAAGTTGGTTAAAAGTGTATGTAAATCACTAATCATGAAGAACACTAAAGATCAAGAACATAATCTTTAACATAAGACTAAAAACATCATGAACCATGTTGTTTAAGTGTTTATATGTTTCTTGATTGTTTATTGTTTGTGTTAATGATGTTAAACATCATATGAAACTTGCTAGATTGTGATTAAACACATGATCTAGCAAGATAAGAGGATGATTATGTGAAGAATCAAGAAGATCATCCTTATGAGTAAACATGAACTTGAAAGGTTAAGTGGTTTCTTGAATGATGATGATCAAAGTGTAATATAAGTCTTGTAAATGTGTGATTTCAAAAATGATTTTCTCAAGAAACTAAGTTTACTTATGAGATTTACATAAATATGGTTCTTAAAGAAACTAATCACATTTTTAGTGGTTAATCAAGTGTAGAAACATATTACTAACAAGAAAAATTCAAGAAGAAATATTTTTAGAAAATCATTTTACAAGTTGTAAAGATCTAAAATCTTCAAGAATGATGTTTTTAAACAAATAACCACACTTTAAAGGGTAACTAAGCTTACTAAACACTCTACTAAGTTACTACAAATGTTTATAAATTTTCAAGTTTATGAAGTAGTGTAAATAGCTTGATTTTGGCACTTGGTAAGTATTGTTTAAATTGTTGATGATTTGTGTTGATTTTTAAAAGAAAATGATATGCTTTGAAAGCATGGAAACCTCCATTTTAAGGGGAAACTATGGCAAAATTTTTCTAGAAATTAAACACTTAGAAAAATATTTTTAAACAAGTGTTTACAAGTGTATTTTAACCATAATTTTTCATATAAAAATTGCCATAATTTTTGTTACAAAAATTATAAATATTGGAGGTTGGTTTTGATAAATAAAAATGACTAAATATTTATTTAGGAAAGTATATATTTAGATGTCACAATGTGTGTGATTACTTGTATATTATGTGTATTAGTTATATTATTTTAGGACTTGAAATAATATAACTCACCAAAATACCAAAAATTACAATACAAAATATTACCAAAATTCCAAGAAATAAATATATAATTTATACCCAAAAAATGGAGAAACCGAACGAGGAATATAACTTACATAAATATTCGGGAATTAAATTCACGGGTATATTTTGGTAAACAGTATTTTTGAAACCAAGAAAACGAAAATATGATTTTTATAATTGTTACAAAAATATATCATATTTTTTACAAGAAGAAATCATTTTATTTTTGGGTAAAGAAAAATATATATATGTTTTCTTGAATTACTAGAAAATATGTTATTTTTGGATAAAATATATATTTTCTTAAATAAACTTAGAATATATTATTTTTGGGTGAAAAATGGATTTATAAATATTTTCTAAGATAATCTTGAAAATATATTATTTTTGAGGTTTATATGAAAATATAAATATTTTTGCCAAGAAGAAGTATAGATAAATTTCTATAAATGATTTCTTAAATTATATATTATAAGAATATTTGTTGGTGATTTTTTATTAGAAATATTATTCCGGAAAAATTTAATACAAAATTAAGTATAAAAATACTTAATAAACACAATAAAAATACGCATTCTCGTACGTTTAAATATACACCAGAATGCGCCACCAATACTTGGCAAAAATATACAAGTTTAAGAATATGAGTATGAATACACCCATCCTTGGGGAAAATATACATGTACAAATACATAATGTGTCAAGTTAGAATACATTATTTTAACTAATATTCCAAAATCTAATAAATATAATTTAAGTTAAAATATTTATTATTTTAACAAATAATTATATACTTTGGGATAATATTAAGACACAAAGAAACGTAACTCAAAGATGCTAATTAAGACAAATGTCAAGGCTCGACCCATCCGTCTAATACGCCTTAGCACGTTTGTAGGTAGTCGTGTGATCGAGTATCAGCTTTGAGTTACACCAGATTTCGAGACGCAAGACTGTGAGTTCATGCCCCCCTTTTCTTTTAACTGTTTTTCAGTTTTACAAATTCGGGGTGAAGTACATGTTACAAATTTTTACAAACGTTTACATATGGTATGGTTAGCTAAGGAATGAACTGCTAGATCATGTGAGTGGTGGGTACAACGCTTAAGAACATTAATCATCGTAGTAGGACCGAGGGACATGAATGATAGTTCTATTTGGGTGTTGCGAGCCCCACCCATGGAGACCGGGATTTGGCCCATGAGGTGACTATGTCTTCCAGCCGGAAGCCCGGTACAAAATCCGCTAGGCTTGAGCCTTCCTGCATCATATCACACATATTAATGGCCTTGCAAACCATTAATTGAACTGTTTCCTTGTTGCTTTTATACCGGGGTTTACAAATATATACATACAATGTTTACAAGTTTATTACGAGCTCACATACAAAACACATGATGTAACACCCCGTGTTTTCGGAGTCAAAGTCAAAGTCAAGGTCAAAGTCAACGACCGATTGTACGAATTTGACTTATAGTAATCTCCTTATTTTAATTGTATTATGTGGAGTAAGTGTTGTTAATTGCTAAAATCGATGTGTGTTAATCGCTATCTAATTGACTTACGACTGTGAATTATAGGAAGTAACAATGCGATAAAGTTAACTAATCGATAATCAAGCTATGCTACTCGACATCGAATCGTGATACGAACCGCAACTCGACTTAATCTGGTTATTATACGTGTGTGTGTGTGCCTTATGTGTTACTTGTGCGTGTTATATATATATATATATATATATATATTGTGGAAATCAATCGAACTCAATCGAAACTCTAAACGTAATCGAACTCGAATCCGAATCGAAAATCGAACTATGATAATTAGTGGTTAGGACTGAAAGTAATTTGACTAGGAAACCCTATCGTGACGAGCCGCGTGCAATCGAAATCGAAGCATCAAAAATCATCGCGTTAAACAATCGAACCAAGTGCCATCCGACCGGATAGCCATGACGCCACAGGTCAGGTGTCATCCGACCAGGATGTCATCCGACCGGATCGTCATCCGGGCGGTATGCCATCCGATCGGATACCCCTTTCCTCTTTTGGAATCCTATAAATACCCATGTCATTGTCATTCTTTCCATTTCTGGAAACCCTTTGTCCGAACCATTTGTGCTCCCCACATTTTCTTCGATTTCTCTCAATCCAGGTAAGATCTCACCCTAAATCTTGTACATTCTTGATCTACACGCACTCCTACACCTTTCTATCTTTTAAATCTTATCTTTTAACCGTGAAATCACTAGATTTCGGGTGTTCTAGGGTGACGTCATCATGTGTTCTTCAAGAACTTCATGTTTTGACTTCAATCCACCAAGAACAACCGAGATCTAACCGATTTCCACAAAGATCTTGTAAAGATCTCGACACAAGGGTGATGAAAGAGGATTGAAAGATGGTTCTTAACTTTCTTTCAACTCTTTTGCACTCAATGTACTCAAAGACGATAGGATCCGACCCTGATTTAGTCTTCTACTCGATTGTAGTGTTGTACTAGCTCAAGATCCGGATTCTACCCATGAGAATACCGATTTCGGGTTAGTCAAGAACAACCGTCTCAAGCCGGTAACCGGCCGGACTAGGGTGATTCCTGGTCGGGTTGTTCATCTGGGTCGAACTAGGGGTTCTGTTGGCTAACACGTTGTCAAAGTGTCTCGACATGACGACAAACCATCAAAACGACCAAGTGTAGGACGAACGGGACAACCGTAACGGATTGCTATCCGACCGGATTGCTATCCGACCAGATTGCTATCCGATCGGATAGGTCATCCGAACGGATTGCCATCCGAACGGATCACACTTGGGCCCCAACTTTAAAACAATCTTAGCTGAAGTTTAAGTATCGAACGAATTGCAATCCGATCGGACGACCATCTGACTGGATTACTCTTTGGATCATGAGATACTAAGAATTCAAAGACTTAAACAATTTTCAACATGTTCAATAACAAGGTTGCCATCCGATCGGATTGCCATCCGATCGAATGACGCTTCTGTTGTGAACTTGCCTTCAGTAAGTAACCTCACCACTAAGTCGCCGTCCGACCGGACCACTTTCCGACCGGATGACCATCCGAACGCATGACCAGTCATCCAATCCAACGACTTAATGGATAGAGATACTTCCGTGTTTTCAAAATACTACAACGAAAACTTCAAAAGTCAAGCCATCGTACACAAACACATACTTTTTATAGGAAGAAACAATCCACTCGAATCGTCATCCGACCGGACCATTATCCGATTGGATGACCATCCGAATGAATTGTTATCTGCACGGATTGCTGTCCAATCGGATTACCATCCGATCGAACCACTATCCGATGACGTTTTACGCATCACTTATCGTTATGCTATCAAATCTATTCAGGCTAACCTTACTCGCTAAGCGCTCCCTTCGATCCATTAATCGCTGTGAGTATACTCGATCCCTTTTTGCTTTAAGCACTTTTGGGTGTTACATACGTTACAACTATTCAAATCACATCAATCACACTACTCAATACTATTTGAACGCTAACCATTAATGCATGTTATACGTGGCTTATGAATGCTTGTTTGTTATGTTTACACATGGAATGCTGTCTACCTGCCTTAGCAACGATAGTACTATAGTTTGGACTCAGCACCCGTTCACACGGGGGTTGTTAAGGACCTTACTTGCATGGATTATGGTGGTAATCATGTATTGCGAACTGCCTCGGGCAGTCAACCCGCAGTCATTGGTATCGATGGATCTATGTCGATAGCTAACGTGCTTCATTTCACTATGTGTACGTGCTGGTTATGCGTAAACGAATTCGAACTCTATATGCTATTATCAAACTTGTATGCTCACCTTTACATTTTATGTATTGACATTATTTTAACGTATGTGACAGGTGCTTAGGACACACACTTGGTAGGAATTTGAAGCTAGAATAAAGCTTTAGAGCCCAACAAATAGTTGTCTGTAGTGGTCAAACTAAGGGTCTCTAGAAGCAGATAAACAACTGCTGTCTATTTAAAATCTGAGTTGTCGGAACATAATATTTGCCTGGATTTTTGTCTGTAATAATTATTTTGCTGTTTGAGATACGGTATGGGACGTATTATTTAAATTGAATAGTATTGATAATTGTTATGGAAACTTCTGGACAATCTGTTTCGCTCAGTACCATGCCCCGATGTTTCCGCCATCGGTTGGGGTGTGACAGATTGGTATCAGAGCCATAACTATAGGGAATTAGGCAAGACTCGACCTAGTCCGGGTCGATGTCTTAGATACCTAGTCTATAGTTAGGAACCAACAGACCGACTTGTGCATATCCATTAGGGATTATGTATGAGCTTACCATTTCTCGCTATTGTCGCTTATGCTACACTATCACTGCACTCGAATTTTCAACTATGAAAGAGTAACTAAGCCTAGAATAGGTGTGAAAACCGCAAACTCTCGACTAAAGTTGCTTAATTAACCCGCATTTTATCTACAAACGAGGAGAATTATGCCAAATCAGGAGTGAAATCCATATTTTGATGAATAATCTCCTCTATTTTATCAAAAACAGGGACGAAGTTGTTGAGCCAGGGGTGAAACCCTAACCTTGACGACTTGTTCCGAGCATTTTATAAAACTCCCACCAAAGTCTCGACGGACTCCAACGACCTGAAGTCACGACTTGACTAACGGGATGTGTACCAAACGCCCAAGAATCGAGGCGAGGATACAGTCCTGAAAGTCAAACGTAGACGACAAGTCCTTGTGAATAGTTGAATCGCTTTGGTTAGTTGAAGTCTACTAGCCGCAGACAGTCTATCTCTCGATTTTTGCGTGTTTCAATTCTGAGCCCGCAACTGCTGACTCTGATAATTCGTCGATTTTATGATTTTATATGTGTGTTTACCTGTTTATGTGTTTAAAATTTTGGAATTTACTCGATATCGCTTTCACTTCGATCGACACATACGACTCACACTGCTTTTCTACCTCAAAACGTTAACAAATCGCGAAATTTTGGACGACCTTATGCTACGATGTACGCTTATACTACGCTACTCGATATACTAAAACACGATCGGTATATTCGAACGCTCGCGAACTTTGAATGATAGGTTTCTGTATTTTGACTACCTCTCAATGATAAAGGAACATGCATAATCATAAGATAGAGGATACACACAAAATATGTGTTTAAGTAAGTTATGTGCCTATGTGCCTATGTGCTTATGTGCCTATGTGTTTATGTGTTTATGTGATTATATGGTTCTGTGTCCTACATGGTTATATGTCTATGTGTCTACATGATATGTGTTCCTAAGCTTTAGTAGTAGTAGACGTGTGAGGTAAGATTCGAATACATGTGTTGAGTCCTGTGACGATGTCTATTGCAGACAATGTCGTCTGGATCCCGTCACGCACTTTCTCATCAAGAAAAGAGAGACAAACGTCTTGCTGCCATCATCGCTAAAAGTGTAGCAAAGGCCGTGAGTGATGTTTATGAGAATGTCAGCAAATCGTCTGAGGAATCGAGAACCGAAGCTCCTAAAGCTACCGCGAAGACCTTCAATTTCAAGCAATTCAAGTCGTGTGGGCCAAAAGAATTCACTGGCGAGGGATGTCCCACTGCATTATTCCACTGGTTTGATTCCATTGAGGTTACTCTGCGACAGAGTGGTTGCCCTGATGACCTCCGTACTCTGAATGCTACCGGTGTTTTCCAGTCCCGTGCACTAGACTGGTGGACGGCCGAGAGGAACAAGCGAGGGAACGATGCAGCCTACGGTCTGTCGTGGGACGAGCTCAAGGAAGTTATGCTAGAGGAATTCGGCCCTCCTCACGAACGTCAAAAGCTAGAAGATGAATTTTGGCACATACAGCAAAAGGATGGTGACAATGCTGGTCTCACTGCTCGTTTCAAACAGCTCAGCATTATTTTGTGCAAGCGGCTAAGACTACGACGATCGAGGAAACTTATCTACTGGCCGCTGAAATCAACGACAAGCGGGTTAAGGCTGGTGTCTGGGATAAGACTTCGAAGCATCTGCATCAAGCTACCACCACCGCACCAACTGCCGAACCCACCTCCTCGAGCAACAAAAGGAAGAACAAGAGAAAGAACAGCTCCAGCAATAAGAACTGTGCGATCACTGTTGCACCAGTTCAAGCTGTACCAGCTCAACAACGCCAAGTGGCATCGCCTGTGGCCAATGCACCTCTTGCTAAGCGTGCATACACTGGGCCACATCCGCTCGGCCCTACTTGTACCTACCATCACCCAACTGCCATTGCTTGCCGTTTTTGTGCTCATTTCAATGTATACGACCATTTTACTGCTAACTGCCGTATTCGACAAGCTCCTGCTCATCAAGCTCTACTCACAGCCCCCGAGGGTCAACAAGCTCCTCCGGCACCCGCGGTAAAAGCCAGAGCCTGCTTCGCATGTGGCGATCCTAACCATTTTGCCAACATGTGCCCAAACAGGGTTGTGAAAAAAGAGCCCCAGCAGCAACAGCCTCAACAGCAGCAGCAACACCAGCAACAACAGCAGCAACAACAACAACATGCCGCACGCGCCAGAACTTTCAACATCAACGTGCGCCAAACCCAAGCCGACAACAACGTGGTTAATGGTACGTTCCTTGTGAATGGTATTTATGCATCATGTTTGTTTGATACTGGAGCCGATAATTGCTTTGTGTCGTTTGAATTCAAGAAGCTCCTTAATCGTAAACGCTCCAAACTTTCTTCGACGTTCGATGTAGAAGTCGCCATTGGAAGAACTGTCGCCGTCAATTCCGTTATCCGTGATTGTACTCTTGAGCTCAACAATCACCACTACGTCAAAAAAGGGCTACGGCCACACTAAAAAAGTGTGACTATATGCCTTTCGCCACACGAATTTTTTTCAACTCAAGTGTGACCAAAGGTCCAGTCATCATAGGTATCATACGGCCACATTCACTTTTTAGTGGCCGTTGCAACTTAAAAGTATGGCTAAATGGTACTAAAAATTTCTTACTGGAATCAAGAATAAGTGTGACTAAATGGTAGCAACAGTCACATTAATGTACTTTAAGTGTGACTGGTTCTATTATATGGTCACATAAATTTAGTAAAAAGTCTACTTTTGCCACATTAGTTAAAAAAGAGTGTGGCAAAAAGGGTTGTAATCAAGCACTGTGTTTATTAAGTGTGGCTAAATTGTAGCAACGGCCACATGAATTTACTATAAGTGTCGTCGATTCTATTATATAGTCACATGAATTTATTGTAAGTGTGGCTAAAAACTTTTATTAGACACATAAAACATTTTTGTAATTGTAAGTGTGGCTATTGTGTAACCTTTGGTCACACAAGTTTGTTTTCCCATAACATTTGGTATCATTTCGTCACATAAACAAAAAACAAAGTGACTATGGTGTGACTAATGGTTATTTATAGCCACATTAAATTTTGTAATTTTAAGTGTGGTTATTTTATAATCTTTAGTCACACATAACTTTTTTCCCATGACGTTTGGTATCATTCTGTCACACAAACAAGAAACAAAGTGACTATGTTGTGGCTAACGATTATTTATAGCCACACAAAATTTTGTAAATTCCAAGTGTGGCTATTGTCCAACCTTTAGCCACACATATTTGTTGTGGTTCTATGTGACCATTTTTGCATAATTATCAATTTTTTTTTATTTTTATTTTTTTGTAAAATTAAAACGGGAGTAAAGTAGTAACCATGAACAAACCTAAAAACAAAACTAATGATATTAATAATAATAAACCAAAATCCATACATAAGTTTTAAATTTAAATAATATATTAATAAACTTTTGATCATAAGCTATCTACAAATAATGCAACTACTACTTCATGTGGATCTCTCTCAAGGTCTTCAATAGCCATTTTAAAGAAAACATATGCCTTGGTTGTCCAAGTCCATTTCTTCTCCCCACATTATTGTTGTGTTGCTGCAGAGATAAAACCTTCATACTTTGCTCCTTCATGTTTGCAAATAATGAATCCAAAGTCTATCCTTCTGTTTTGGCACTACTTTCCCTTATTTTCGATACATTCACCAATCCACATAAAGTCTTCTTTTACACTAAACAGATAAATATAGTACCATGAAAGTAAAGCCTCCTCCATTTGAAGCCTTATTTCGAACGGGTCAAGCCACATCCCTTCACAACACATAACCAGCTTGCACACCTAACATCATGGAACAGAATCTTGTATTTACAATGATAGAATAAATGAAATCTCAATAGGTTGTTCTTTTCCTCTCTTAAAAACAGATTTGTGAACAAAAATTTGTTCGATGAACTAGACTCAAAATCACGTGGAATAAATGTGCATTATTACTAATGTTCCATAAAACAATAACTACACCAAATAAACACTTTGCTCTTTTTTTTGGATTTTTTTTACTTTTATTTAGGTGCAAAATAGGAAATCCAATATCATTATCACAAGTTACTTTGTTACTATTGAAGGTATTCAAAACACTAGAAAATGATGAAACCTGTGCTTCAAGGCAAATGTGTCCAACAACATATCCATGGGAACCACCTGAAAATTTCCCATCAGTTAACAACGCAACTTCCTGCAAAATCCAACAAATTTGTTGCAACTGTAATTATAAATTTATGACAATAAAATCCAAATGTGTGATTAAAAATTGTAATTAGAATCTAACTGAATCATAGCAAGCAATGAATTAAATAAGTTATACGAAACGTTGCATGTAACTTACGAATATTGCTTATCAAGTTATGGGTTAAACTAAATTAAATAAGATATAATTACAATACTAATAGAACATCTTACCTGTTAAAAAAACTCCAGCAGATATTATCAACATAATGCCTGAAAGTTAAAAACTTGGAGATTCCAACCAAAACAATAAAAAGATATTTATGCGCAGAAATCAACATATGCTATTTTAATGTATATGGCATTAACTTACAACTAAATATGAAACTACGTTAATTAACAGTTCTACAAATGTGAAAAACGAGTTGTTTTTTTGCAGTAAAATGCCATTTTCGTCCTTGAGGTTTGGCCACTTTTGCGATTTTGGTCCAAAGGTTTGTTTTTTCGCATCCGGATCCAAAGTGTTTGAAATCTTGTCATTTTCATCTGACTCGTTAACTCCATCCATTTTTCTCTGTTAAATGAGAAGCATGTCCGTCTTTTTAGACACTTTTTTATTAAAATAAAAAAACACTACAAGAAAAAAGATCCACCTCTGTTGACTTTCTCCCCACCCCATCGACACCCAAATAGGTAAAATAACGAAAGTACCCCTGACTTAACTTTAAAAAAATGAATGGAGTTAACGAGTCAGATGAAAATGGCAATATTTTAAACCTTTTGGTTCCAGAGGCGAAAAAACAAACCTTTGGACGAAAGTCGCAAAGTAGCCAACCCTCAGGGACGAAAATGTCATTTTACTCTTTTTATTTAAATTCGGTCTAGTCACTGATCTTGTTAGCCGGTTCAACAACCAGTCCGACACATAAATGGATGGCCCAAATGAAGGCAGTTCAAGAATACTCAACCGGATTAGTTATGTAGGCGGTTTCCGGTCCGGTTCTGAGAACCGTGCTTTCAAAATTTATAAATAATGTTTACCTGAATGCAAAAGCAAATATTAGGAGAAATATAGGAGCAGCAGATTTACACTGCAGAACAAGAGATAAATCTAGTTAAACGCATTGACTTTTACAACATTAAGTTAAGTGAGAACATTGACCGACCATGGTTGCAAATGTAACCGATTTGAAAACGAGTGATTCATTGCTCAAATTTATATCCAGTGTTGTTCCAGTAGC
The DNA here is from genome assembly GCA_030545235.1 of Helianthus tuberosus. Lineage (NCBI taxonomy): Eukaryota > Viridiplantae > Streptophyta > Magnoliopsida > Asterales > Asteraceae > Helianthus > Helianthus tuberosus. The sequence goes on from CM060381.1 coordinate 140,871,451, forward strand.
AGTTGGTACAACTGTCAAATTCAAAGTAGATCTGGAGGATTATTAATTAGAAGAGTTCATTAAATTTGGTCAATTTAGGAAAAAAAAATGTTAAAAAATAACTAATCCGGGCTAGTTGATTCTCAATGCTAGCGTACATGAATATTACATCGCCGGCATAAACGCTTAATGTAACCAAGATTTTGCTAAGTTTTTACCTCTCATAAAGTAGTCTTTCCATGACATAGTTAATGTCGGTTGGAATCTTTCGGACCAAAAGTATACAATCGCCTTTGAAAAAACGGCTTGCATTCCAAAATGAATCGTATTCATTAACAAAGGAGCGGGAAATTTCCCCTGATCATCTCCCAATAGTTTCTTATTATACCTAAACATTGAACAAAGTTTGGTTTAAAAAAGCGAGCTTAAAGCGTGAGGCGATGAAGCGTTAAGGTTGTCGCTTTTTTTGCTCTGAGGTGACAAATCATGTTATTAGGCATTCCTACGGATACCTAATCAAATCAAATTCTTCTTACAGACGTGCGATTCCACTTAGGCATTTTAACAAACACCTAGTGGGCATAATTTTTACACATTTTCCACTAGTTTATAACTTGTCATTTTGCCAAGATTAACATCAATTAGGCAAGTTCATATCAAATTTTTACACCAACAAATCTGAATTTACTTCATGGAACTCAAATTACACTAGAATAACTATCAAGATCCTAGTGTTTAACATGTTTCTACAAAACCCACTTAACACCTTCAATGGTGATTGTGGAATTCTCAAGCATTGAGCATAATTTCAACAATCTAATGACTAGGGTTTATTCCTAGACACTATTTCATTCTAATTTCATCCAAACAACATTCATGCAATACTAATTTCGGATTATAATTGTTCATCCAGAATTTTGAATGGAATCAAACAACGAATTTTGACATACCTTGTGATCCCCTAGGCTTGGTGATCACTAATTTTAGCTTGGTTTTCCATTTAGACTTGATTTGCCCCATGAATTTGGTTGATTTTTGGTGATTTAGGGTTCAAAAGAAGAACCCTTTCTTGGCTCTGTGGAATTGTCGACCAGAACACACTTTGTGTGTGTTTTGGTTTTTAATTTTTTGTTTTAGTCAAAACTCTTTCCACACTTAACCCTTTTAGTCCCTATAGTTCTAACCTTTTTATAAAAAGGTTCATTAATTCTTATTTTATTTCTTGTTTTCACTTAATTACTCACTACTAACTAGGTTAATTATTCCTAGTTAACTTAATGGGTTCGGGGAGTTACATCCCGTTTTATTTTAAGTCCCGTTAACTCGGGCCTCTCATAAACTTTATTTCCTGTAAAGCTTTTATTCCCTTTTTAATTTAATATTAGGTTTATTTATTTAAATCCTAATATTTACCAGGTTAATTTCACCACTAACGGTATTTTACCCGTTCATAAATATTAACGTGGTTTGATTACCAAACTTGTTTTCGGGGTGTTACACCAGAATGCTTTCCTACGTGCCGGGAATTAAAACTGTCACAAAAGGTAAAATAAAGCACACTAAACTGGGTAGTTTAGCACCTTAACGAATCGGTAACCAACCGAACAACCGGACACTACCCGAAACACCAATTTTTTACTAGAAGCATTGTTTTATCATTTCCGAGCTAGTTATGGTCCCCGAACATCATAACATACTATATAACATCATAACAACTAAATTCCCTAACTAGACACTTAGAAACTAACTTGATAATCTAACTTACCATTACAACCTAATCTATACCCCCCCCCCTTATTTACGGTCACCATAAGGTGGCCCACCCTTGGATTTTATTTTAATTGTTTAATAGATCTTGTTGCCTCTTTATGAACATAATACACATTAGATAAATTGTTGTTGGAGGATTATAAGTGTAACCACAAGACATAACATCCTTCATTCTCACAAACTCACAACACACTTCAACTCTCCTCTCTCCCTCTCCTACCTTCGGCCGAGAACAAACAACCATACTACCACCATCTTCATCTCATCTTCATCCATTTACTAGAGATCACAAGCTGCTAGGAGCTTACATATGGAGCTAGGAGCCTTTGGAAGTGGAAGGACCTCTCTCACAAGCTATTAACCACCAAATTCATCATCATCTTCATCTTGTGTTCATCCCTAGCCTTGTGCTAGTAGTAAGATCCTTTTAATCCCATTTAACATCTTGTTAAGTTGGTTAAAAGTGTATGTAAATCACTAATCATGAAGAACACTAAAGATCAAGAACATAATCTTTAACATAAGACTAAAAACATCATGAACCATGTTGTTTAAGTGTTTATATGTTTCTTGATTGTTTATTGTTTGTGTTAATGATGTTAAACATCATATGAAACTTGCTAGATTGTGATTAAACACATGATCTAGCAAGATAAGAGGATGATTATGTGAAGAATCAAGAAGATCATCCTTATGAGTAAACATGAACTTGAAAGGTTAAGTGGTTTCTTGAATGATGATGATCAAAGTGTAATATAAGTCTTGTAAATGTGTGATTTCAAAAATGATTTTCTCAAGAAACTAAGTTTACTTATGAGATTTACATAAATATGGTTCTTAAAGAAACTAATCACATTTTTAGTGGTTAATCAAGTGTAGAAACATATTACTAACAAGAAAAATTCAAGAAGAAATATTTTTAGAAAATCATTTTACAAGTTGTAAAGATCTAAAATCTTCAAGAATGATGTTTTTAAACAAATAACCACACTTTAAAGGGTAACTAAGCTTACTAAACACTCTACTAAGTTACTACAAATGTTTATAAATTTTCAAGTTTATGAAGTAGTGTAAATAGCTTGATTTTGGCACTTGGTAAGTATTGTTTAAATTGTTGATGATTTGTGTTGATTTTTAAAAGAAAATGATATGCTTTGAAAGCATGGAAACCTCCATTTTAAGGGGAAACTATGGCAAAATTTTTCTAGAAATTAAACACTTAGAAAAATATTTTTAAACAAGTGTTTACAAGTGTATTTTAACCATAATTTTTCATATAAAAATTGCCATAATTTTTGTTACAAAAATTATAAATATTGGAGGTTGGTTTTGATAAATAAAAATGACTAAATATTTATTTAGGAAAGTATATATTTAGATGTCACAATGTGTGTGATTACTTGTATATTATGTGTATTAGTTATATTATTTTAGGACTTGAAATAATATAACTCACCAAAATACCAAAAATTACAATACAAAATATTACCAAAATTCCAAGAAATAAATATATAATTTATACCCAAAAAATGGAGAAACCGAACGAGGAATATAACTTACATAAATATTCGGGAATTAAATTCACGGGTATATTTTGGTAAACAGTATTTTTGAAACCAAGAAAACGAAAATATGATTTTTATAATTGTTACAAAAATATATCATATTTTTTACAAGAAGAAATCATTTTATTTTTGGGTAAAGAAAAATATATATATGTTTTCTTGAATTACTAGAAAATATGTTATTTTTGGATAAAATATATATTTTCTTAAATAAACTTAGAATATATTATTTTTGGGTGAAAAATGGATTTATAAATATTTTCTAAGATAATCTTGAAAATATATTATTTTTGAGGTTTATATGAAAATATAAATATTTTTGCCAAGAAGAAGTATAGATAAATTTCTATAAATGATTTCTTAAATTATATATTATAAGAATATTTGTTGGTGATTTTTTATTAGAAATATTATTCCGGAAAAATTTAATACAAAATTAAGTATAAAAATACTTAATAAACACAATAAAAATACGCATTCTCGTACGTTTAAATATACACCAGAATGCGCCACCAATACTTGGCAAAAATATACAAGTTTAAGAATATGAGTATGAATACACCCATCCTTGGGGAAAATATACATGTACAAATACATAATGTGTCAAGTTAGAATACATTATTTTAACTAATATTCCAAAATCTAATAAATATAATTTAAGTTAAAATATTTATTATTTTAACAAATAATTATATACTTTGGGATAATATTAAGACACAAAGAAACGTAACTCAAAGATGCTAATTAAGACAAATGTCAAGGCTCGACCCATCCGTCTAATACGCCTTAGCACGTTTGTAGGTAGTCGTGTGATCGAGTATCAGCTTTGAGTTACACCAGATTTCGAGACGCAAGACTGTGAGTTCATGCCCCCCTTTTCTTTTAACTGTTTTTCAGTTTTACAAATTCGGGGTGAAGTACATGTTACAAATTTTTACAAACGTTTACATATGGTATGGTTAGCTAAGGAATGAACTGCTAGATCATGTGAGTGGTGGGTACAACGCTTAAGACCATTAATCATCGTAGTAGGACCGAGGGACATGAATGATAGTTCTATTTGGGTGTTGCGAGCCCCACCCATGGAGACCGGGATTTGGCCCATGAGGTGACTATGTCTTCCAGCCGGAAGCCCGGTACAAAATCCGCTAGGCTTGAGCCTTCCTGCATCATATCACACATATTAATGGCCTTGCAAACCATTAATTGAACTGTTTCCTTGTTGCTTTTATACCGGGGTTTACAAATATATACATACAATGTTTACAAGTTTATTACGAGCTCACATACAAAACACATGATGTAACACCCCGTGTTTTCGGAGTCAAAGTCAAAGTCAAGGTCAAAGTCAACGACCGATTGTACGAATTTGACTTATAGTAATCTCCTTATTTTAATTGTATTATGTGGAGTAAGTGTTGTTAATTGCTAAAATCGATGTGTGTTAATCGCTATCTAATTGACTTACGACTGTGAATTATAGGAAGTAACAATGCGATAAAGTTAACTAATCGATAATCAAGCTATGCTACTCGACATCGAATCGTGATACGAACCGCAACTCGACTTAATCTGGTTATTATACGTGTGTGTGTGCCTTATGTGTTACTTGTGCGTGTTATATATATATATATATATATATATTGTGGAAATCAATCGAACTCAATCGAAACTCTAAACGTAATCGAACTCGAATCCGAATCGAAAATCGAACTATGATAATTAGTGGTTAGGACTGAAAGTAATTTGACTAGGAAACCCTATCGTGACGAGCCGCGTGCAATCGAAATCGAAGCATCAAAAATCATCGCGTTAAACAATCGAACCAAGTGCCATCCGACCGGATAGCCATGACGCCACAGGTCAGGTGTCATCCGACCAGGATGTCATCCGACCGGATCGTCATCCGGGCGGTATGCCATCCGATCGGATACCCCTTTCCTCTTTTGGAATCCTATAAATACCCATGTCATTGTCATTCTTTCCATTTCTGGAAACCCTTTGTCCGAACCATTTGTGCTCCCCACATTTTCTTCGATTTCTCTCAATCCAGGTAAGATCTCATCCTAAATCTTGTACATTCTTGATCTACACGCACTCCTACACCTTTCTATCTTTTAAATCTTAACTTTTAACCGTGAAATCACTAGATTTCGGGTGTTCTAGGGTGACGTCATCATGTGTTCTTCAAGAACTTCATGTTTTGACTTCAATCCACCAAGAACAACCGAGATCTAACCGATTTCCACAAAGATCTTGTAAAGATCTCGACACAAGGGTGATGAAAGAGGATTGAAAGATGGTTCTTAACTTTCTTTCAACTCTTTTGCACTCAATGTACTCAAAGACGATAGGATCCGACCCTGATTTAGTCTTCTACTCGATTGTAGTGTTGTACTAGCTCAAGATCCGGATTCTACCCATGAGAATACCGATTTCGGGTTAGTCAAGAACAACCGTCTCAAGCCGGTAACCGGCCGGACTAGGGTGATTCCTGGTCGGGTTGTTCATCTGGGTCGAACTAGGGGTTCTGTTGGCTAACACGTTGTCAAAGTGTCTCGACATGACGACAAACCATCAAAACGACCAAGTGTAGGACGAACGGGACAACCGTAACGGATTGCTATCCGACCGGATTGCTATCCGACCAGATTGCTATCCGATCGGATAGGTCATCCGAACGGATTGCCATCCGAACGGATCACACTTGGGCCCCAACTTTAAAACAATCTTAGCTGAAGTTTAAGTATCGAACGAATTGCAATCCGATCGGACGACCATCTGACTGGATTACTCTTTGGATCATGAGATACTAAGAATTCAAAGACTTAAACAATTTTCAACATGTTCAATAACAAGGTTGCCATCCGATCGGATTGCCATCCGATCGAATGACGCTTCTGTTGTGAACTTGCCTTCAGTAAGTAACCTCACCACTAAGTCGCCGTCCGACCGGACCACTTTCCGACCGGATGACCATCCGAACGCATGACCAGTCATCCAATCCAACGACTTAATGGATAGAGATACTTCCGTGTTTTCAAAATACTACAACGAAAACTTCAAAAGTCAAGCCATCGTACACAAACACATACTTTTTATAGGAAGAAACAATCCACTCGAATCGTCATCCGACCGGACCATTATCCGATTGGATGACCATCCGAATGAATTGTTATCTGCACGGATTGCTGTCCAATCGGATTACCATCCGATCGAACCACTATCCGATGACGTTTTACGCATCACTTATCGTTATGCTATCAAATCTATTCAGGCTAACCTTACTCGCTAAGCGCTCCCTTCGATCCATTAATCGCTGTGAGTATACTCGATCCCTTTTTGCTTTAAGCACTTTTGGGTGTTACATACGTTACAACTATTCAAATCACATCAATCACACTACTCAATACTATTTGAACGCTAACCATTAATGCATGTTATACGTGGCTTATGAATGCTTGTTTGTTATGTTTACACAGGGAATGCTGTCTACCTGCCTTAGCAACGATAGTACTATAGTTTGGACTCAGCACCCGTTCACACGGGGGTTGTTAAGGACCTTACTTGCATGGATTATGGTGGTAATCATGTATTGCGAACTGCCTCGGGCAGTCAACCCGCAGTCATTGGTATCGATGGATCTATGTCGATAGCTAACGTGCTTCATTTCACTATGTGTACGTGCTGGTTATGCGTAAACGAATTCGAACTCTATATGCTATTATCAAACTTGTATGCTCACCTTTACATTTTATGTATTGACATTATTTTAACGTATGTGACAGGTGCTTAGGACACACACTTGGTAGGAATTTGAAGCTAGAATAAAGCTTTAGAGCCCAACAAATAGTTGTCTGTAGTGGTCAAACTAAGGGTCTCTAGAAACAGATAAACAACTGCTGTCTATTTAAAATCTGAGTTGTCGGAACATAATATTTGCCTGGATTTTTGTCTGTAATAATTATTTTGCTGTTTGAGATACGGTATGGGACGTATTATTTAAATTGAATAGTATTGATAATTGTTATGGAAACTTCTGGACAATCTGTTTCGCTCAGTGCCATGCCCCGATGTTTCCGCCATCGGTTGGGGTGTGACAGATTGGTATCAGAGCCATAACTATAGGGAATTAGGCAAGACTCGACCTAGTCCGGGTCGATGTCTTAGATACCTAGTCTATAGTTAGGAACCAACAGACCGACTTGTGCATATCCATTAGGGATTATGTATGAGCTTACCATTTCTCGCTATTGTCGCTTATGCTACACTATCACTGCACTTGAATTTTCAACTATGAAAGAGTAACTAAGCCTAGAATAGGTGTGAAAACCGCAAACTCTCGACTAAAGTTGCTTAATCAACCCGCATTTTATCTACAAACGAGGAGAATTATGCCAAATCAGGAGTGAAATCCATATTTTGATGAATAATCTCCTCTATTTTATCAAAAACAGGGACGAAGTTGTTGAGCCAGGGGTGAAACCCTAACCTTGACGACTTGTTCCGAGCATTTTATAAAACTCCCACCAAAGTCTCGACGGACTCCAACGACCTGAAGTCACGACTTGACTAACGGGATGTGTACCAAACGCCCAAGAATCGAGGCGAGGATACAGTCCTGAAAGTCAAACGTAGACGACAAGTCCTTGTGAATAGTTGAATCGCTTTGGTTAGTTGAAGTCTACTAGCCGCAGACAGTCTATCTCTCGATTTTTGCGTGTTTCAATTCTGAGCCCGCAACTGCTGACTCTGATAATTCGTCGATTTTATGAGTTTATATGTGTGTTTACCTGTTTATGTGTTTAAAATTTTGGAATTTACTCGATATCGCTTTCACTTCGATCGACACATACGACTCGCACTGCTTTTCTACCTCAAAACGTTAACAAATCGCGAAATTTTGGACGACCTTATGCTACGATGTACGCTTATACTACGCTACTCGATATACTAAAACACGATCGGTATATTCGAACGCTCGCGAACTTTGAATGATAGGTTTCTGTATTTTGACTACCTCTCAATGATAAAGGAACATGCATAATCATAAGATAGAGGATACACACAAAATATGTGTTTAAGTAAGTTATGTGCCTATGTGCCTATGTGCTTATGTGCCTATGTGTTTATGTGTTTATGTGATTATATGGTTCTGTGTCCTACATGGTTATATGTCTATGTGTCTACATGATATGTGTTCCTAAGCTTTAGTAGTAGTAGACGTGTGAGGTAAGATTCGAATACATGTGTTGAGTCCTGTGACGATGTCTATTGCAGACAATGTCGTCTGGATCCCGTCACGCACTTTCTCATCAAGAAAAGAGAGACAAACGCCTTGCTGCCATCATCGCTAAAAGTGTAGCAAAGGCCGTGAGTGATGTTTATGAGAATGTCAGCAAATCGTCTGAGGAATCGAGAACCGAAGCTCCTAAAGCTACCGCGAAGACCTTCAATTTCAAGCAATTCAAGTCGTGTGGGCTAAAAGAATTCACTGGCGAGGGAGGTCCCACTGCATTATTCCACTGGTTTGATTCCATTGAGGTTACTCTGCGACAGAGTGGTTGCCCTGATGACCTCCGTACTCTGAATGCTACCGGTGTTTTCCAGTCCCGTGCACTAGACTGGTGGACGGCCGAGAGGAACAAGCGAGGGAACGATGCAGCCTACGGTCTGTCGTGGGACGAGCTCAAGGAAGTTATGCTAGAGGAATTCGGCCCTCCTCACGAACGTCAAAAGCTAGAAGATGAATTTTGGCACATACAGCAAAAGGATGGTGACAATGCTGGTCTCACTGCTCGTTTCAAACAGCTCAGCGTTATTTTGTGCAAGCGGCTAAGACTACGACGATCGAGGAAACTTATCTACTGGCCGCTGAAATCAACGACAAGCGGGTTAAGGCTGGTGTCTGGGATAAGACTTCGAAGCATCTGCATCAAGCTACCACCACCGCACCAACTGCCGAACCCACCTCCTCGAGCAACAAAAGGAAGAACAAGAGAAAGAACAGCTCCAGCAATAAGAACTGTGCGATCACTGTTGCACCAGTTCAAGCTGTACCAGCTCAACAACGCCAAGTGGCATCGCCTGTGGCCAATGCACCTCTTGCTAAGCGTGCATACACTGGGCCACATCCGCTCGGCCCTACTTGTACCTACCATCACCCAACTGCCATTGCTTGCCGTTTTTGTGCTCATTTCAATGTATACGACCATTTTACTGCTAACTGCCGTATTCGACAAGCTCCTGCTCATCAAGCTCTACTCACAGCCCCCGAGGGTCAACAAGCTCCTCCGGCACCCGCGGTAAAAGCCAGAGCCTGCTTCGCATGTGGCGATCCTAACCATTTTGCCAACATGTGCCCAAACAGGGTTGTGAAAAAAGAGCCCCAGCAGCAACAGCCTCAACAGCAGCAGCAACACCAGCAACAACAGCAGCAACAACAACAACATGCCGCACGCGCCAGAACTTTCAACATCAACGTGCGCCAAACCCAAGCCGACAACAACGTGGTTAATGGTACGTTCCTTGTGAATGGTATTTATGCATCATGTTTGTTTGATACTGGAGCCGATAATTGCTTTGTGTCGTTTGAATTCAAGAAGCTCCTTAATCGTAAACGCTCCAAACTTTCTTCGACGTTCGATGTAGAAGTCGCCATTGGAAGAACTGTCGCCGTCAATTCCGTTATCCGTGATTGTACTCTTGAGCTCAACAATCACCACTACGTCAAAAAAGGGCTACGGCCACACTAAAAAAGTGTGACTATATGCCTTTCGCCACACGAATTTTTTTCAACTCAAGTGTGACCAAAGGTCCAGTCATCATAGGTATCATACGGCCACATTCACTTTTTAGTGGCCGTTGCAACTTAAAAGTATGGCTAAATGGTACTAAAAATTTCTTACTGGAATCAAGAATAAGTGTGACTAAATGGTAGCAACAGTCACATTAATGTACTTTAAGTGTGACTGGTTCTATTATATGGTCACATAAATTTAGTAAAAAGTCTACTTTTGCCACATTAGTTAAAAAAGAGTGTGGCAAAAAGGGTTGTAATCAAGCACTGTGTTTATTAAGTGTGGCTAAATTGTAGCAACGGCCACATGAATTTACTATAAGTGTCGTCGATTCTATTATATAGTCACATGAATTTATTGTAAGTGTGGCTAAAAACTTTTATTAGACACATAAAACATTTTTGTAATTGTAAGTGTGGCTATTGTGTAACCTTTGGTCACACAAGTTTGTTTTCCCATAACATTTGGTATCATTTCGTCACATAAACAAAAAACAAAGTGACTATGGTGTGACTAATGGTTATTTATAGCCACATTAAATTTTGTAATTTTAAGTGTGGTTATTTTATAATCTTTAGTCACACATAACTTTTTTCCCATGACGTTTGGTATCATTCTGTCACACAAACAAGAAACAAAGTGACTATGTTGTGGCTAACGATTATTTATAGCCACACAAAATTTTGTAAATTCCAAGTGTGGCTATTGTCCAACCTTTAGCCACACATATTTGTTGTGGTTCTATGTGACCATTTTTGCATAATTATCAATTTTTTTTTATTTTTATTTTTTTGTAAAATTAAAACGGGAGTAAAGTAGTAACCATGAACAAACCTAAAAACAAAACTAATGATATTAATAATAATAAACCAAAATCCATACATAAGTTTTAAATTTAAATAATATATTAATAAACTTTTGATCATAAGCTATCTACAAATAATGCAACTACTACTTCATGTGGATCTCTCTCAAGGTCTTCAATAGCCATTTTAAAGAAAACATATGCCTTGGTTGTCCAAGTCCATTTCTTCTCCCCACATTATTGTTGTGTTGCTGCAGAGATAAAACCTTCATACTTTGCTCCTTCATGTTTGCAAATAATGAATCCAAAGTCTATCCTTCTGTTTTGGCACTACTTTCCCTTATTTTCGATACATTCACCAATCCACATAAAGTCTTCTTTTACACTAAACAGATAAATATAGTACCATGAAAGTAAAGCCTCCTCCATTTGAAGCCTTATTTCGAACGGGTCAAGCCACATCCCTTCACAACACATAACCAGCTTGCACACCTAACATCATGGAACAGAATCTTGTATTTACAATGATAGAATAAATGAAATCTCAATAGGTTGTTCTTTTCCTCTCTTAAAAACAGATTTGTGAACAAAAATTTGTTCGATGAACTAGACTCAAAATCACGTGGAATAAATGTGCATTATTACTAATGTTCCATAAAACAATAACTACACCAAATAAACACTTTGCTCTTTTTTTTTGGATTTTTTTTACTTTTATTTAGGTGCAAAATAGGAAATCCAATATCATTATCACAAGTTACTTTGTTACTATTGAAGGTATTCAAAACACTAGAAAATGATGAAACCTGTGCTTCAAGGCAAATGTGTCCAACAACATATCCATGGGAACCACCTGAAAATTTCCCATCAGTTAACAACGCAACTTCCTGCAAAATCCAACAAATTTGTTGCAACTGTAATTATAAATTTATGACAATAAAATCCAAATGTGTGATTAAAAATTGTAATTAGAATCTAACTGAATCATAGCAAGCAATGAATTAAATAAGTTATACGAAACGTTGCATGTAACTTACGAATATTGCTTATCAAGTTATGGGTTAAACTAAATTAAATAAGATATAATTACAATACTAATAGAACATCTTACCTGTTAAAAAAACTCCAGCAGATATTATCAACATAATGCCTGAAAGTTAAAAACTTGGAGATTCCAACCAAAACAATAAAAAGATATTTATGCGCAGAAATCAACATATGCTATTTTAATGTATATGGCATTAACTTACAACTAAATATGAAACTACGTTAATTAACAGTTCTACAAATGTGAAAAACGAGTTGTTTTTTTGCAGTAAAATGCCATTTTCGTCCTTGAGGTTTGGCCACTTTTGCGATTTTGGTCCAAAGGTTTGTTTTTTCGCATCCGGATCCAAAGTGTTTGAAATCTTGTCATTTTCATCTGACTCGTTAACTCCATCCATTTTTCTCTGTTAAATGAGAAGCATGTCCGTCTTTTTAGACACTTTTTTATTAAAATAAAAAAACACTACAAGAAAAAAGATCCACCTCTGTTGACTTTCTCCCCACCCCATCGACACCCAAATAGGTAAAATAACGAAAGTACCCTTGACTTAACTTTAAAAAAATGAATGGAGTTAACGAGTCAGATGAAAATGGCAATATTTTAAACCTTTTGGTTCCAGAGGCGAAAAAACAAACCTTTGGACGAAAGTCGCAAAGTAGCCAACCCTCAGGGACGAAAATGTCATTTTACTCTTTTTATTTAAATTCGGTCTAGTCACTGATCTTGTTAGCCGGTTCAACAACCAGTCCGACACATAAATGGATGGCCCAAATGAAGGCAGTTCAAGAATACTCAACCGGATTAGTTATGTAGGCGGTTTCCGGTCCGGTTCTGAGAACCGTGCTTTCAAAATTTATAAATAATGTTTACCTGAATGCAAAAGCAAATATTAGGAGAAATATAGGAGCAGCAGATTTACACTGCAGAACAAGAGATAAATCTAGTTAAACGCATTGACTTTTACAACATTAAGTTAAGTGAGAACATTGACCGACCATGGTTGCAAATGTAACCGATTTGAAAACGAGTGATTCATTGCTCAAATTTATATCCAGTGTTGTTCCAGTAGCAGTTGGTACAACTGTCAAATTCAAAGTAGATCTGGAGGATTATTAATTAGAAGAGTTCATTAAATTTGGTCAATTTAGGAAAAAAAAATGTTAAAAAATAACTAATCCGGGCTAGTTGATTCTCAATGCTAGCGTACATGAATATTACATCGCCGGCATAAACGCTTAATGTAACCAAGATTTTGCTAAGTTTTTACCTCTCATAAAGTAGTCTTTCCATGACATAGTTAATGTCGGTTGGAATCTTTCGGACCAAAAGTATACAATCGCCTTTGAAAAAACGGCTTGCATTCCAAAATGAATCGTATTCATTAACAAAGGAGCGGGAAATTTCCCCTGATCATCTCCCAATAGTTTCTTATTATACCTAAACATTGAACAAAGTTTGGTTTAAAAAAGCGAGCTTTAAGCGAGCTTAAAGCGTGAGGCGATGAAGCGTTAAGGTTGTCGCTTTTTTTGCTCTGAGGTGACAAATCACGTGAAGCGTTTTGAAGCGCGCTTTAAGCCCGAAGCACCATTGGTTTGAAGCGACGCTTCAGCCCAATCAGGTCAGATTTAGGTTTTTAATGTAGGCCCAATAGTCTCTAATAGGGTTTCATTGAGGCCCGCTACTTCTTTACCCTAAAAAAAAAGAACATTAGTAAACATCTTCAGTCGCTCCCTCCCTCTTCTCCATCGATTCTTCATACTTTCTCCAATAATCGACTTTAATTTATGTTTTTTATGTGTTAAGTGTGTTTTTTAATCATGTTTTTGTGTTTATTATTGGTTAACAAGTAGAATATGTCATATTGATGTGTAGAAATATTTTTTTATTTTTTTTATTTTGAGCGCTCCGTATACGTGAAGCTCTCGCTTCGCGCTTGAAGCTTCGCTTAAAGCTTTTGGAACCAAAACACTTCTGAGCGCCTCGCGCTTTTTTAAACCAAGGAACAAACACATTACATGACACTATAATTCAAGATGACATTAACCTAACATCAAATATCAAGGGACCCGACTTACAATGTGAGTAATATGCTGAATGTGTACCAAATGAGTATAAAAAACAATGTTTTGAGTATATCGACAACGACAATCGGGCTCTTGTTGCTTGCCAAAACCTCTCTATTTCTATCAACAAAATCTGTTGTATTCGAGTATTTCAACCCTCCATTTGTATCATTTTCAAACCAGTACCGTACCATACCGAACCTTTTGGTATCGGTACCAGTACCCACTTTTGATGATTTTCGGTACCGATACCACGCTCATCCCTAGCTACCAGTGTTGATATCTCTTTTGAACTTTTAAAGCTACATATCTCTAGAAACCAAATCCAAAATGTGTTTTAATTCTTTTGCCCATACATCAAACAATCAAAAACAACACAGCAGCCATAAATTTGCACTAACACAAACTAAGCATTTAATTAAAAAAAAATCAAATCACTTGCCAACTACAATCATTTTGCCTTATGTTGAGTCAAAACTAAACTGATTGGCAGTATGAATATAGAAGCCTAATAAATATTTAGGGAAAGTTGAAATATATTGGGCCAGAAAGGAAGGAACAATGATATACAAAATTCAAGAAACAATTAAACGATTTAATGAAACCCTTAAACGATTTTAAATTGCATTTACACAATCTGATGTGGATTGTCATGAAACCCTTTAAATAACATGGCAAAACCCAACTTTATATTTCAATATCTTCTTCATTCTGTATTTAATTTAGACACGCAGGTTCAAATAACATGGCAACCGTCAAAACCCAAGACTTACAAAATAAGCAGGTTCAATAACCCACGGCAGGCGGCAATCTGATCAGCGGTTCGGCACTCAGCAGGGCTTCGGGCGATTTGATATTGTGTGAGTTTTATTGTCCTCTAATCTTTTATGATGATTCATATTATATTATATTGTTATTCTTCACTCGAATGGAATGACAAAAAAAGAGTATAGGTGTAAAACAACACCTTCTGGCTTCTGATGTTGCTCGATTTATGCAACAGTTGTTTCTTTTCTTGTTGTTTTTTTCTTTCTTTATCTCTATTTATTTTATTTTCCCAACAAGCTATATAAGTTATAACATTGTCAAACTTGGTGTTAGGTGGACTTGTAAGTTGTATAGTTTAGATAATACATATGTTGTTTAGTTTTAGACTTATATTGTTATTCTTCACTCGAATGGAAGTAAGTTGTTTTTACTATTACTAGTACTCTTTGTCTGGTTGTTTGTTTCGATTCCCTTAGCCACACTTTATGTTACCTCGTTTATTACACTCTAAATGTAAAAAAAGCCGGGTTTCTATAAGCAGTTTAAAAAAGCAAAATCCCAAACACCCCTCATATCAATACATTTCACACACCAAACCACCCTTTCTAGTATCAGAGGATAATAATCTAAGAAAATTTAAAATAACTTCCAAGCAAACACAATAATGAACAAAAAAACCAATAACTGAAACTGAAAGAAGACAGAATACATAGTAAACCTCGATCATTATCACAATTTCAAATGATTCTCAGAAACAATCCCACAACCAATTATAACTCATGTCAATTATTGATGTGTGTAAAATGCAACATATAAATTACATCAAATGAGGCATAAAACTAACCCTTTTTAAGTACTAATATTGGAAAAAGAGTGTTTTTGTCTTCCTTTTGTATTTTCAGGATTAAATGAGCTCAAAAACACAAAAGAAGCAAAAAGACAGCTAAATCCAACATAAATACAAGAAAAGGAACATAAGTGGACTGCCCGACCCCTCAACGGCATCTTCCCAAGCAAAATAGAGAAAACAGAAGACTGAACACGCCCCGTGCTCAGCCAGCACGGGGCCGTGCCCAAGAAGCAGCAGAAAAGACAAACCTATAGAAGCTTCTATTGCCCACCACGGGGCCGTGCCCAGTGAACACGGGGGCGTGGCGAAAGTACAGCAGGCGCATTAATTGTTATTGCGAATTACAATTAATGAAGAGAGAGTGTGTCAGATAGGCACGGGGCCGTGTCCAGCGGACACGGGGGCGTGCCCAGCCTTCTGTTCAGCCTATAAATAGGAGTGCTTGGTTTCATTTTAACTCATCCCTTGGCACACCACCTCTCTCACACTTCATCCACCACCCACCACCATCACAACACCATCATCCACCACCATCATCCATTGTCCATCGTAGAGTGTGTGAGTCGTCTCGGGATCCAAGATTGATCGTAAGAGTTCTTGACAATCAAGGCCATGTTTGCCTAAGTCTCTTACATCACTTGGTGAAGACAAAGTGTCTAGTATAATACTTTTTATTTCTAATCTTTTGCACTTTTTATTTGGTTTTGTACTAATGACTTTAATAACTAGTTACTTATGTTGAAGGTGATCTTTCCTTATCGTTTGTCCGTGGTGTCTTGGCATTATTTTACTGTCTATATAAAATAAAAGATTTTCACTATTCATATCTCCACGGTCTAT
Organism: Helianthus tuberosus; assembly: GCA_030545235.1. Classification (NCBI taxonomy): domain Eukaryota; kingdom Viridiplantae; phylum Streptophyta; class Magnoliopsida; order Asterales; family Asteraceae; genus Helianthus; species Helianthus tuberosus. The sequence continues at coordinate 140,887,939 of CM060381.1, forward strand.
ATGGAGGTATGTTGGCTACCTGGTCGGGGGTTAAGGGAACGGTTTGGTAAAGGTCTTGCCATTGTTCAGCGTTTAGAGGTCCTGCAATGGACCTGGGTCAAATTTAGTAGGACCTCCTTCAATGCTTCACGGTATTGGATGGCGGGGGTCCAAACTCTTTGATCCCCTCATAAGTTAACTACTATTAATACTTTAACCCGGCTATTTAGGACTGTATCCCTGCTGACTCAGACTACTTAGCTGAGGGTAACGTCACCGCCAAAAGCGGGGCCTACCATAATATTGCATTAATAACTTAATTCATTATCTTCCAATAATCCACCCTTTTAGGATTGTATCCTTGCTGACTCAAACTACTGGGGTGAGGGTAACGTCACCTTCAAAAGAGGGGCCTACTACAATAACTAAGATAATCTCTTAATTATGTGCAAAAGTGCGGAAATAATCAAAGGTTATACTAGATACGAGTCGGAACCAAGTGATTCATCTTGTCTATCTGTTTTTTTTTTATTTTTATTTTCAGCATTTTAGTTAGTTTTTATTTTTCTTAGTTTAAAACATTTTTCTAAACTTTTTATTTTGATTAGACGTTGAGGATAAACCTGTATTAAAAGCTCTTGTGTCCTTCGACGACCTCGGTATCTTACCAACGCTATACTACGCTCACGATGGGTGCACTTGCCCATATGTGTGTTTAGTGTTAGTAAAATATCGTGTTTTATAAATTTAAAACTTGGCTAAAATAAGTGTTAAAGGGGCTTAAAATATACACCTAATATATATAACACTTTATCGCACATCAAGTTTTTGGCGCCGTTGCCGGGGACACAAGGATTTTAAGAAAGTTAGGAATCAACGGCCTAATCATTTTTTTTATTTTTCTTTTTAATTTTTAGGATTTTCTTAGTTTTTCAGCTTCTGCTGAGCTCAGCACGGGCCGTGCCCGCTGAACACGCCCCCGTGCTAAATCATTGGAACTGGCAATCCTGTTTTTAGTCAGACAGTAAGCTGAACACGGGGCCGTGCTCACCCAACACGCCCTCGTGCCCAAGATTCACTTACTGAAAACAGAACCGTTATATCCCGGCGGTTGGTAATTTCTGACATAAACATGAGTGATAGTAATTGTTTTTACTTTCGGCACTCTTATGGTACGTGGTGTCAATTATGTGGTGGCGAACATAAAGAAATGGAATGCTACTTTCTAAATTATAGGCCCCACTACATGGACCCACCGACTTCTTATAACCTTAAGAGGGGCGAAAGTAAAAATAAGCCCTATCTCTCCCTCGAATGCGCCCAGCCAGATATTCTAGGAGAAATGTTCCTTGACGAGTTGTTTCAACTAGAAGAGCTAATTCTAAATTGGTCAAAAGAGCTTAGGAAGGATTTTATTGATCCACCCCAAGACGATGACCATGACGAAATGCTGGAACAGCATTCCGACAACCTCGTTGCTCCCAAAAATACCTTCGTACCTAGCAAAGACTTGGACGATAGTCGTCCCTGTGCCGATTGTGCCGTGAAGGACTCTCCATCGACTTCGTTCGGTGCATACATAGACCTGAGCGATTCGGCATACACCTTCTTTAACGAGAGCCCGGGAAAGGGTTGGACTTGTCCACCTAGAATGAAAATAGGAATTACCCTCACCGATAACCTCTTGCGTTCTCGCCTTAGTCTAGGACAATTAAGGTATCTAAGGCACTTTGGGGTTGTTCCAACCAATCAGGAGCCACCCGATACTAGTGAGTTCCTTAGAAATACTAGACAACTTCATAAAACAGTCCCTCGACACGGGGCCGTGTCCAGCCAACACGCCCCCGTGTTCATCAAAAGATTCCCTTCTGATCAGTACGTCAGAATGCGGACAAACTGTGTCAGAACTCCACCTGCACACGGGGCCGTGTCCAATGGACACGGGGCCGTGTCCAGGATGCTGTCGTTTTCTATAAATGCAGCCAAGAATTCTGCACATTTGGACCAACTTGGGACAGGGATTTGAAGGAATCTTCTCTCAACTATCCTAGGTAAGTTTAAAAGAAGGTTCCAACAACCCATCTTGTCCTTTCCTCTTTTAGCCATTTCCTTCTTCTCCATCTTTCTCCAAGAACTACCATTAAAAGTTTGAATTCTTCCAACTTTGTGGTAAGGATTAATGAGTTTTGTTCAAGGAATCATGGTAAAAATATGTTATGTAACATTGTTTTAAGTTATTAATGGCTAAAAAAAAAACCCCACAAGTTCAGAAAATAACTTAAAATTCCAAGTTTCCTTGCTCCAAAATTCTGCAGAAAGATGAACACGGGGCCGTGCTCAATGAGCACGGGGCCGTGTCCGGTCACTGTTTCATTAAATAAACTATTTTTCAGTTTATTTTTCGTAGGATGTTGAGTGGAAACAGCGAAACATCTTATGTGCATTCGTCAAACAGCCGAAGAGGAAGGAGACCCTCCATTGAAGCTACACTTGTGCACTATGTGATAGCCTTAAGGGAGGCTCTCGACGAAATGACATCAGTAGAGGAGGTCTTAATCGACCGTATTAATGATCTTACAATGGGACTCGAAAGCAGCTTCCAAGAAATTAACCTCTTGCACCAGAGGTTAAATATTCTTGTAGCACCCCCGATGGAACCAGTCCTCCCTCAACAGGATTGGAACCTAGCACTCGGAATTAACAACCCTACCGGGTGGGAAGACTTTCCGGCGGAACCTCCCGTGGAACACCAACAAGAGATCCCGGTGGAAATCGAAACTCCTCAAACTAATGCCAATGAGCCTTCTTTTCTCCTTCCAAGGGAGGTGGAAGAGTGGCTCGCCGACATATGAGGAGAACCGCACCAGGAAGAAGGAGTTCTAAAAGGCCTTGTCTAACCAAGATTAGTTGCTTTTTGGAAATTTTGCTAAATTAAAATAAAGTAGAGGCTAGAACTCCATGGTTTAATATTTCTTTGTTTTATTTAGTTTAATCTTAATTTAGGACTATGTAAGGTCTCTCTATGATGCAATGAAATGATGGTTTTTAAAGTTTGGATGGTTCATAAGGAATAAAAACACACTCATGGTAGTAAGGGATGAAAAGGGGAACGAGAAAAATGACCCCATGCACAAGAACAAGGCGACCCGACAATTTTCTCCATTACAGAAGGTTCAACACGGGCCGTGCCCAACCAACACGGCCCCGTACTGAACCCCCTGCAGAAAAACGCTCAGTTCAGGTAACTGGACACGGGCCGTGCTCACCAGACACGCCCCCGTGTCCAGGCTTCTGTTTTTTTTCTTTAATTTCTGTTACTGGCACCTGAACACGGGGCCGTGTCCGGTCCCCACGGGCCGTGTCCAGACTGCCAGTAACATAAATCTTTGCTTTTAACACCATTTTACACATCTAATCAACCTAAAAATTTATTTTTGGGACACATTGAGGACAATGTGTAATTTAAGTGTGGGGGGATGCTAAAACCTTGAATCTTGCAAGTCCTAAATACAAGCCTTACACAAAACTCTATTGGAACCGCTAATCACCCCAAATTTTTTTCAAAAATTTCATTTTTTTTTACTTACTTGTCTAGGTTTAACTCGGGAAATTCAAGTTCTCAAAAAGGTTATATTTTTACAAATTTACAACCGATAGCGTAGTGATAAAAAGAACCAACATAAGAAAATTATGAAAAGGCATGGCAAACTTAGTTAAAATTTGATTATATATACTTGATCACATAAAAACCCATTCCCACAAAAGTGAGTTTTGAGCCTTTATTGAGCATACAATTACATATTATTAAACTAAATGCTCATTTTTCGTTTCTTGTGTGAATAGCCGCTTGGTTCTCACGACTCTAGAACTTGCCATTACGATACATTCCCGGTCCTTATCAACTTAAACCCGAGTAAGTAAATGATGGAGGCATTAGGACTAACCCTTTTTATTTCTACACCATTATTTTTCTTTTTCTTTTTCCACCTACCCAAAAATCCCCCTAGTTAGCCCCTTTGAGCTTAAACCTTTTCATTTCATCACCCAAACCAAAAACCCTTTTACCCACCAAAACCTTTTTTTATTTTTAACCCTTTGTTTTAGTAACAAGTTCGGTTTTTCGTATAATTGAATATATATATATATGTGTGTGTGTTGATGATGAAGCAAAAGAAAATAAACAAACAAGTTCATCAAAAATAACTTTGTTTGAATAAAAGCTTCATCAAAATAAAAAGTTACAAAAATAGAAAGTCCTACAAAAACCGACACTTGTTACGCTTTTCGCCCTTTTTCTACTAACCACTATCCCAACCACCCACCTTTAACCCAAGCCTAACCCTTAACCCACAAAGTCCTCTTGATATTTACAAAGGTATAAAAGTTAAAAAGGAGGAAGATTGATTGTTTGGCAAGCTTATGGTAGGAATAAGTTCCATGCCGCTCTCGAGTGATTCACTAAAAATACACCTTCGGCCGAGTGTGAGTGATTTCTCCCGTGAGGTATGTGAACTTGTATATAAATGGAATTTTAAAAAGGCATGTTATGCCCAAATAAGTAATTTCTCCTATGAAACGTTCTAAATAAATCATTACGAATAGGATTGTAAATAGATAAAAATAAAACCTAAAAAGATCTTGGATTCCCAACACTCTACGACAAGCCAAAACCTTCTCTTCTACCCATTCCATTTGGGAGTGTAAGCCACATATTAAAGAGTTTTGCTTGAGGACAAGCAAAAGTTCAAGTGTGGGGGTATTTGATGTGGGTAAAATGCAACATATAAATTACATCAAATGAGGCATAAAACTAACCCTTTTTAAGTACTAATATTGGAAAAAGAGTGTTTTTGTCTTCCTTTTGTATTATCAGGATTAAATGAGCTCAAAAACACAAAAGAAGCAAAAAAACAGCTAAATCCAACATAAATACAAGAAAAGGAACATAAGTGGACTGCCCGACCCCTCAACGGCATCTTCCCAAGCAAAATAGAGAAGACAGAAGACTGAACACGCCCCGTGCTCAGCCAGCACGGGGCCGTGCCCAAGAAGCAGCAGAAAAGACAAACCTATAGAAGCTTCTATTGCCCACCACGGGGCCGTGCCCAGTGAACACGGGGGCGTGGCGAAAGTACAGCAGGCGCATTAATTGTTATTGCGAATTACAATTAATGAAGAGAGAGTTTGTCAGATAGGCACGGGGCCGTGTCCAGCGGACACGGGGGCGTGCCCAGCCTTCTGTTCAGCCTATAAATAGGAGTGCTTGGTTTCATTTCAACTCATCCCTTGGCACACCACCTCTCTCACACTTCATCCACCACCCACCACCATCACAACACCATCATCCACCACCATCATCCATTGTCCATCGTAGAGTGTGTGAGTCGTCTCGGGATCCAAGATTGATCGTAAGAGTTCTTGACAATCAAGGCCATGTTTGCCTAAGTCACTTACATCACTTGGTGAAGACAAAGTGTCTAGTATAATACTTTTTATTTCTAATCTTTTGCACTTTTTATTTGGTTTTGTATTAATGACTTTAATAACTAGTTAGTTATGTTGAAGGTGATATTTCCTTATCGTTTGTCCGTGGTGTCTTGGCATTATTTTACTGTGTATATAAAATAAAAGATTTTCACCATTCATATCTCCACGGTCTATATGGAGGTATGTTGGCTACCTGGTCGGGGGTTAAGGGAACGGTTTGGTAAAGGTCTTGCCATTGTTCAGCATTTAGAGGTCCTGCAATTGACCTGGGTCAAATTTAGTAGGACCTCCTTCAATGCTTCACGGTATTGGATGGCGGGGGTCCAAACTCTTTGATCCCCTCATAAGTTAACTACTATTAATACTTTAACCCGGCTATTTAGGACTGTATCCCTGCTGACTCAGACTACTTAGCCGAGGGTAACGTCACCGCCAAAAGCGGGGCCTACCATAATATTGCATTAATAACTTAATTCATTATCTTCTAATAATCCACCCTTTTAGGATTGTATCCTTGCTGACTCAAACTACTGGGGTGAGGGTAACGTCACCTTCAAAAGAGGGGCCTACTACAATAACTAAGATAATCTCTTAATTATGTGCAAAAGTGCGGAAATAATCAAAGGTTATACTAGATACGAGTCGGAACCAAGTGATTCATCTTGTCTATCTGTTTTTTTTATTTTTATTTTCAGCATTTTAGTTAGTTTTTATTTTTCTTAGTTTAAAACATTTTTCTAAACTTTTTATTTTGATTAGACGTTGAGGATTTACCGGTATTAAAAGCTCTTGTGTCCTTGGACGACCTCGGTATCTTACCAACGCTATACTACGCTCACGATGGGTGCACTTGCCCATATGTGTGTTTAGTGTTAGTAAAATATCGTGTTTTATAAATTTAAAACTTGGCTAAAATAAGTGTTAAAGGGGCTTAAAATATACACCTAATATATATAACACTTTATCGCACATCAATTATATTCACGTATAACTTGAACTTTTCATCTAATCAACTAACTAGAACTAAAATTAACAACAAATAAGCATTATGAATCACTACAAATCTGAACCAAATAGGGTTCGTGCACTTACCTTAATCACGTCAGTCCTTAATTGGTTTTCAGAGCTCCGATTAAGGTCTAGAATCGGATGGCTTCTGATTTATGTTCCTCTTCCTTTGGTTCGCGTTCAATCAGAGGAGAGATTAGATGGATTCAATGGAGATGCTTCGTGTCCGGTTTCTTTCTCTCTCTTTATCGTAATGCCAAAACAAGCTGATTAAACAAAAAGAGAAGATGGGGGGGGGGGGTATCAGTACGAGATCTGGGATGAATTTTGGGAGGGAAATCCCATTTAGGGTTAAAAGGAAAATAGGGGGAAAAGTAAAAATGAACATGACTAGGAGGAGATACAAAAGAAAGGAGAGGGAAATTAGAATTTTTTTGGGAAATGGTGGGAAACGAAAATTAAAGTTATATTTTTTCATATATTATATAAAATAATAATAAAAAATTATATTTATGTTACGTTTGAAATATTTGTGTTGTGTATGAAAATCGTGTCATATATATGAACCCGAACACGACCCGACTGAATTTAAGTTATACAATCTTATGTTAATTTCTCTTTTAAGTTATAATTATAGCATAAAATACACACCCAACTTATTTTATAACATAAAATATATTGTAAAAATATATAATATAATATCATTGAAGCTAGCTGACAATCATCAGACCTAGTTGACTTTCATTAGGCCTAATTGACCATCATTGAGTTCAAAAACAGTAATTAGCCATCATTTGGCCTAAATGACCATCATTGGGTCTATTTGATCACCGCTGGGCTTAACTGGCCATCACTGAGCCTCGACAACTCTAATTGACCTTCATTGAACCTAGTTTACCATCGTTAGGTCTAATTGACCGTCATTGGACGTAATTGGCCATCATTGAGCTTAACAACCCTAACTAGCCTTCATTATGCCTAATTGACCTTTATTAAGCTCAACTAACTATCATTAAAGCTAAGTGACAATCATTAGACCCAGTTGACTTTCATTGGGCCTAATGGGCCGTCATTGAGCTCAAAAACCGTAATTAACCATCATTTTACCTAAATGAGCATCGTTGGGTCTATTTGATCACCACTGGGCTTAATTGGCCATCACCGAGCCTCAACAACTCTAACTGACCTTCATTAAACCTAGTTTACCATCGTTGGGTCTAATTGACCGTCATTGTGCCTGATTGACCATCATTGAGCTTAACAACCCTAACTAACCTTCATTAGGCCTAATTGACCTTTATTAATCTCAACTAACTATTATTGAAGCTAACTGACAATCATTAGACCTAGTTGACTTTCATTGGGCCTAATGGGCCATCATTGAGCTCAAAAACCGTAATTAACCATCATTTGGCCTAAATAAGCATCGTTGGGTCTATTTAATTATCACTGGGCTTAATTGGCCATCACAGAGCCTCAATAACTCTAATTGACCTTCATTGATGTAACATCCCGAAAATATAAAACTTTATATTAGAATTATAAAGTATAAATAAACGAGAATTTACTAACTAGGAATTTTAACCTAGTTAGTTACAAGTCTAGAAATAACTTATAATAGGGTTAAAAGCAACCAAACTGTATGTTGAACAAAGTGGAGGGGCCTAAGTTGTTAAAATTGAAACTTAATTTGATAAAACAAATAAAAAACAAACCAAACACCCCAAAAGAGGTGTCTGGTCGATCAGAAGCAGGAGGAGGTCGACCCCCATGCTCCAAACCCTAAAAATTCACTAAAACTCTCAAATTGGAGGTGCAAATCTGGTCCAAAACGAAATCCGAGCTTAGAATTGTGAACCTCATCGCAAGAGGATTATAAGGTATGTAAAACTTGATGAGAATTATCTACTTGAAATTCTCATGAATTTAGGAAATCTGAAAATTGATGATGCATGTTTGTTACTTGGGTAGATTAGAAAAAGATAAAGTGTCTAGGAGCAAAACCTAGACAACAATATGTGAAATCATGATAAAATTCTGAAAATTTCATAAACACAATGAAGGTGATTCATGGGTTTTGTGAGATAATGTTAAACACTAGGATGATAGTGGTTGTTCTAGTAATGTTTGACATGTATGAAGTGATTTCAGAATTTTAGAAGATAAAGTTCATGTAAAATGGTTGATTGATGAAAAATTAAGGCTATATGATAAGTTGAGAACTTGATAATATATAGTGTAAATTTCTGCCCTTAAAGTGTTCGTATAAATGCCTCAAAGAAGGCTTAAATCTGAAAATTTAAGTTAAACCGCATGATTTTGATGTTTAGGCAATTGTGAATTGAAAAGAGTTCTAAACATGTTATGGTTGAACTCAATAGGAAAGGATACCAGAGCTTTAAGCGGACAAGCCGGTGGCGACTTGCGTTTGAAGGGTGTGCACTAAAGGTATGTAACTTGACCCGTTACATTAAGTAAATTTTGATGATTATCATATGCGTAGTTGAATTTTAGAATAAGGGTTGTTTTGAATCAAAGCGGCGATGTCGCTATATTGAATAATAGGTCAAAATTTGGTTAGAACTCGTTGGTAGCCGTCATAATGGAGGATTCCTTAGACGAGCCAAACGGGTCGAATAATCAAATAAAGCATGGATATTGCTTCGTAATATGATTGATTGGTCTTTTGTCATCGATTGATAATTGACATATTAAAATACAAGAATTTAGTATGTTGGTTGTTAGAATAAAAGATTTGAGAAATTGGTATGGGCAAAACAAACAAAACAGTCAAAACATGCATTTGCAGAGGCTACCGTAAGTTACGGTATCACCGTAACTTACGGTAGAGGCCAAATCCTTACGGTGGAATTCTTCTGAGTTACGGTGGACCAGTGTTGTAAAGTAACTACCGTAACTTACGGTAGGAACCGTAAGTTACGGTAGAGCCTGAAATTTTTATAAATTTTGTATAATTACTACTAATCGAATCCACTTTGATCGTAGTTTCGATTAAGTATTATTTCTAAGTATTCTAATACTAATGTTTTATGTAAACATTTCAGTTTTTAGGTATTCAAGGATTACGGATGATGATCAAGCAAGCTTTTGAAGAACCGAACACTATTTACAAGCTTCCGCAATGTTTTAATCTTACTTAGATTTTGTTTATGGGTTGTAAACAATTTGTTAAACAACTTTTGAATGTTTCAACTTAGTCGTTAGTTGACTAAGGTTTATGCTACTTATGAACTTGACTTATGAAACTTATGTTAATTTGGTATCTTTTGTATGAAAATGACAAAAATTATTATTAAATTCTAGTAAAATTAGACGGGTGTTACAATTGAACCTAGTTTACCATCGTTGGGTCTAATTGACCGTCATTGTGCCTAATTGACAATCATTGAGCTAAACAACCCTAACTGACCTTCATTAGGCGTAATTGACCTTTAAGAACCCAAATAACCATCATTGGGCCTAAATGACTGGTTCTAATTGACCGGTTATACCGACTAATCGAACCGATTATTGAAATTAACCGATTTATGCAACTCTATGACATACTAGTGTCCATTGTGATCCAATAAGTCCCAATATCGTCCATTAAGCCATATATGACTTCTTGTTGTAAGATTCTTGTATCATCATCATCATCATACTCAGTAAATCCCACCAATAGGAAAGCTAAGGTAGGAAAACTGTCACACCCCGACCCGCAGTGGACAAGGTGATCAGGGCATGATTGGTTGAGACAAAGCTCACGGCATACTATGTAATAGTCCAATATCTATTAATTTCCCATTTAAAAGAAAATCCAAGTAACACATAATCCAATCAAACAATACATAAACCAAAATGTTTATAAATTAGTTATTTATATGTAATAATTTTTCTTAATAATTTGTTATTTATCTATGATTAGATTTAAAATTTTAATTATATAAAAAAAGAAAAATAATTAATTGTTTTAGATAATATAAAAAAGAAAAAAGATTTATATATTTATATGAATTAAACTTGACAGAAAGAATAGCGAAATTTAAGAGCAAATTAAAGGAATTAAAATTAAAAAAAATTGCCCAAAACCAGGCATAAACGAGGATCGAACCCGTGACCTTAAGTTTGTGTGCACCCACCCCTTCCACTGGGACAAGTATCTAACCCAATGGAATATTTGATTTTAATTTCTTTTATACTGAATCTTGTGAACTTCATTAACCGACCATATTCAATGCACTAGTTGATTAATTGAGTTTTATATAACTGGTGGCCTCATTGAGCAAATGAGAATATCATTATCATGATGAGTGTGTTAACTGATAAGGAATTTGTTTGGTCATGGATTGGCCGGATAAGTTAAGTAATCTGATTGGTAATATGATTCGTAATTTGGCCATAGGCTAAACCAAATTGACCCATTGATACAAAAGTTCACAAATGCATCAGATTCTTAAAGGCAGGACAATGGTTACTTTACTTGCAAGTTATCTATAATTTTATAAGTGATAATAATTAAAAAAGAAGACCACAGTAACCATCATAAAATATATATCCCTATTTTACTTTATTAATATATTTTTTTTTTGCATGTGCAGAAACAAGGGATGGTAAAAGACTCGCTTTTTAGCCGCCTCACCTTAAGGCGCTATGTTGCTCTTACACTTCAGTTAGTAATGCCGCTTTAGACTCGCTTTTCAGCCGCCTCACCTTAAGGCGCTATGTTGCTCTTACAGGAAACCTGTCCCGGAGCTAATTGGCACTTGAGTTAACCAGTTTTAGTGTCAGCGTGTCACCAGAAGTCAACAGCCACGGCTGCTGCGTTTTTTGTTCTACGTTAAGCCATGATGCCCAACCTAACACATTTGTATTAATATTTGGTGCCAATGACTGTTGTTAATGGCAAAAACGTATTTTACTACAACGGTTGCTCTGTGTGATGCTCATTTATATGTTAAACTTGATGATGATGTACATGTTAATATAGGTATATGTTTTTAATAAATATATAACAATGAGACCATTACATATATGTAAACCGTTTGTCATTTTTCAAAAAATAAATTGTTAAATGTAGGTACACAGTCGAATATCTCAGCAAAATTTGACCCATCAAATTTACTTCTTGTTTTAGCTATTACAAATCCCAACTGACCCCGCATTTTTTCACCAATGATTTACTTATTTTGACCCGTTAAAACAGTTCGGTTGGGAACTGTACGGGTTGAAACGGTTCGCGTCGAAACAATTCAGGACGAAAAGATTCCCTATCTTCCCATATAAATATCATTTTCAATTACAAAAGCGACAACAAGACCAAATATGAGAATTGAAGTTTCATATTAAGTATGCTTATAGGAAGAGTGCTACCGAGTGCATTCTTTAGAAGTTTTGCTTCTGTAACAACACTCTCGATAATTTCTGATTTCCTGCCAGCAACTGTGAGCGTATCTTCAGCTGGAGCCTATTCTTTCACCTGAGTAGGTGCCAATTTTAACACGAATCATGTCAAGTCATTACAATAGATTAAGGTAAAGGATGATCACCTTAACAAGCGATAGAAGAAGTCTACGATATGAAGAAATTAGATGCTCCATACTTTCCAAGCTCTCTTTTAAGGCTGTATACTCGATTTTCATTCTGCATAACATATACAGAATTGAAAGATTTATATATATCTTTTATTATAATGTTCATCATTATTTATAAACATCGCACGTTTCACAACTCAGACCGGCCGCGAACAGGCCTGCTGACCGGCTGCGGACATGCCTGCGTACCGGCTGCGAACAGGCTGCGAGCAGTCTGCGAATAAGCTGCGAACAGGCCTGCTGACCGGTGTGGTCCCCATGACATGTATGCACTTGTGATTTCAGACCATACCTCTTCACTCTAATAATAAAAATTAAAAAAAAAACTGATTTGTATTTTAAAGTTATATATTAATAAAATACAGTTATAATAAAATTAAATACAAAATATGTTTATTATATATACCTACTATAGAAAATAACTTGTAACTATGTAGGGGGAAGCTCATGGGGTAGTGTTAGGTCTCTGTCAATGGTCGCTTGGAGTTGCAGTATCATCTATCGATTAGCGATCTGCTCCCTCTATAGCGACTCTAACCATTCTTCCTACGATATGCAAAACGTTACACAAATAAATTTGTGTACTGTTGATCATATAATAGATACATTATACAAAACATATTACCTCCCGATTCATCCGAGAAACGTACAATTGCCAAATGCCGAAAGTCCCCGACTCACGAGTAATGGCATAACAGGGACATGCATCGGTACCTAAAACTTTTTGGGCGACTTTGACTTCTTCCGTTTTTAGCTAAACTTCTATTTTACAGATATGACTCGATATAGATAAGAGTAACCTAATCCTAAATCGGCCCATTAATAAGTAAACTGGTTGAAACTGCCACCCATAAACTGTTACAATTCCTTGTTATTTTGGAGGTACTTTTAGTCTCTACTTGTTATTTTGACCTACAAGATTGCCTTACACTTCAATGGAGGACATTTTTGGTGTCTGACTAGTAGTCAATGAACGAATGAAGTTATGAAGTGTGAATTCGGTCAAAGTCCTTTTTTTGTTTGTTACATATCCATCTATGAAGAACTGAATGACTTGAACATGCGTATCATCTAATGTTTCAGATTTGCGAAATTTGCCAATGGGTCGATTCATGTAACTGGTAAAGTAGGTGATGATATAGTAGTTTGATGGAGAAAGTAGCTTACATGGAGGGATACTAAAATGTTTGGAAGAGATTGGCCATAAGTGTCATGAAAGTGAATTGCTAGCTTTTCAACAGGAACAACTGACATCACTGCTCCGAGCATAGAAATTACTGTTCCTACACAATCGAGTTTGTAATTGAATTAAAAGTTCTGAAAATATAAAAATCTCAGCTAATCGCATATCAATAGGATTAGGGGTGGTCTTCGGGTTTTTTTCTCGGGTTTCGGGTTTTTCGGGTCGGGTTGTTCGGGTTTTTGGCTAGGAAAAAGTGACCCGATAACCAAATCATTTAAAGCTCGGGTTGATCGGGTTCGGGTTATTCGGGTTAGTTCGGGTCGGGTTATACGGTTTTCGGGTTTAGATGTTATATTAAAAAAAATTGCAATATATAATTAAAATTCATCATTTCCTAGCTTAACTTTTTCTTACTGCAAAGGTTGATGATTGCACATATATAAGTGCTAGCATGACTTAAATTTTAGGTAGATCTTGTATGGGAAGTTTGTAATCACTAATGTATGATGTAGAGCGTTTTGTATCTGTTTTGGTTGTTTTTCCAGGGCGTGTGGAGTCTAAGATTCTGACAATTACCTGGTGTGCCAATCCCGATAGTATCACCAAGTGATATTTCAGAACAACCCATATCATAAAGTTCTTTTGCAATGTGTGTAACTTTTGATGGAGAAATTATTCCTTCAACCGGGCATCCAATCACACATGATACATACCTAAATAATATAAAATGATATTAAATAGTAAACTGAATTATGCATAAGTCTGAAAATAAAACACGTGTATTAATTATTGTATAGAATTAAGAGCATACCCGCGAACACGAATATTGAGCTTTGTAGCAGCATTAACTACAGCCCGATAACTAGAAAAACTTTCGTCAATGGTACATACATACATGCAGTGACTCAAATCAAAGATCAAATGCAACCATATGACTGGTGTTTGAGTTTATTGTTTCTGACCCTTTATGTAGGAATTTAAAAACTAGCATCTAATTTTGTGATTAGTTGGTGATTAAAGCTATGACTGTAAAAGGCACTTAATGCCTAGTTGGGGACCTAAATGCAGGTCAATATTAACATAACTCCAAAGGATATTAATCCAATGCAGATCATATTCATACACACTCAGATGACTAAACTAATGATTAAACATAGTCTAATATTTTACAAACCACAAAACCTTATTGGTTTACTAAAAACCAAACAATAAAAATAATCGATGAGCCCGACCAGCATATTTTGGCATGCATTTCAAAAGTCTTCAAGTTCCCACAATCTAATTCTGAAATGTTGAAAGTTTAAACATGATAAGATTAATAAAGCAATACAACTCAGAAGTCTAATATTTAGAGCTATTTTCTTCATGTATAGGTTATAATTCTTAAAAACACAGTAGCCTATAACATAAACTAAACATGTTAAAAATCCTGCATCAATATAAACAATTAAAAATGGCATATGATAGATCTTACCTCATCACAAGAAAGCATATTACAGCATAGATATAAAAGAATTTGACAGTAGAGTTTGGGACAATGTGCGCACAATTGGTGCCATTTCCTTTAAACATTCCGTTAAAACCCTCAGTTCTTCATATAAACTTTAGTCTCTAAATAGTTCCATTCTAGAGGAGTAACAGCAGTACGCGAACTGCAACATAGAGTAGATTCATCAAATCACAGAAATCAACAGCTATAGTTCTTATATACGAACATAAACTCTAATTAACAAAAATCTACATGAATGCACGATGTGTGAACCTAATTAACAGAATGCAAGCATCAAGTCGAAGAACAGGTTCAGTATACGAAATTAACTAGAAAAAATAACTACCTAATTAGTGAGAAGAGGCGACGAAATAGAACAGTTGCTTTGAAATCGCACAGGAGCTTCGCTTGTTCGATTTTGTTATTCACATCGATTTTTCGAATTTTGTTCTTCACAGTCATCGTGAGGAAGAAGCTATACCCCACCTCTTCAAGGGCAATGGGGGCGCAACGTGGTGGCATCATCACCGTCATTTCTCTTAGAATAAATGGCATGTTGAATTTTGGGTGAAACTGGGATTTGGGGATTAGGGTTTTTTTGTGAGAGAGACTGAGTAGGTTTGTTGGAGTAGAGAACATGGTTGGTTGGGGATGGAAGAAACGGAGGGGATAAGGAGTGAAAAGGTTGGCCAAGTAAAGTAATTAAAGTGTGATTATAGAATACGTATAGCCACATTTATTTTATTTATGGTCACAATTAATAATTTTTAGTCACGCGTAAAAACCTGTAAGTGACTAAATAAAAAATACTCTTTGATTTGAAAGTGATTTATATGAATCATCTTTTAGCCACATCATTAAAAACTTACTATGACGGTTAGTAATATTTGGCCACACTTTTCTACCATGGCTAGTGATTGTCATATTTTTTTATTGAAAGTGTGACTAAATATTTCAAAAAAAATGCGTTTCCGTCACATTAATTAAAAAAGTCAAACAAAGATTGTGGCAATAGGTTATATTTGGCCACACTTTTTAAGCCGTGGCTAGACATGCTAGTAAATGTCACATTTTTTCTGAAAAGTGTGGCTAAAGGTTTCGAACTGGTATACAATGGTCACATTAATAACAAATTGTGTGGCTAAAAGTATTTTAAAATATTATAAATGACCTTTAGCCACACATTTTCTCATATGTGTGGCAGAGCGGTTTTAGAAAAAATGTGGCTAAAGCCCAGTTTTGACGTAGTGCACATCTTCCCAATCGACCTCATTCTGATGCAACTCGGAAGCTTCGACGTCATAGTAGGCATGGACTTTCTACGCGAAAACCATGCTGAAGTTGTGTGTTATGAAAAGATGATTCGATTCTCGCTCGCGAATGGTGATTTATTGTGTGTATACGGTGAAACTGCCTCGAAAGGGCTCAAGCTCATGTCATGTGTCCAAGCTAGCAAGTATCTCCACAAGGAATACAAAGCTTTCTTGGTGAACATTGTAGTAGCGGAGAAGGAAAAGAAAGAGAAGAAGGAAGTAAAAGACGTTCCTGTGGTTCGTGAATTTCCTCATATGTTTCCTGACGATCTTCCAGGTTTGCCGCCAAGCCGTGATATCGACTTTTGTATCGACCTCATTCATCGAGCAAATCCTGTTGCCAAAGCACCTAATCGGCTAGCGCCATCCGAAATGCGTGAACTCTCAAACCAACTCCAGGAATTACTTGAGAAAGGCTTCATTCGCCCGAGCACCTCTCCATGGGGCGCTCCAGTCCTTTTCGTTAAAAAGAAGGATGGATCGTTCCGGATGTGCATTGACTATCGGGAATTGAATAAGTTAACTATCAAGAACCGCTATCCCCTACCCCGTATTGACGACTTGTTCGATCAGCTCCAAGGTGCTACGTGTTTCTCGAAGATTGATCTACGTTCAGGCTATCACCAACTACGCATACAAGAGGAGGATATACCCAAACCCGCTTTTCGCACTCGTTACGGTCACTACGAATTCGTTGTTATGCCTTTTGGCTTAACATGGATCTGATGAATCGCGTGTGTAAACCGTATCTCGACTGTTTCGTTATCGTATTTATCGATGATGTCTTGATCTATTCCAAATCGAAAGCCAAACACGAGCAACATCTACGTTTGGTTCTCGAGCTACTCCAGGGGAACCAACTCTATGCCAAGTTCTCCAAGTGCGAATTCTGGTTGGAGGAAGTTCAGTTTCTGGGTCACATTGTTAATAGTCAAGGCATTCACGTCGATCCTGCGAAGATTGAAGCTGTCAAGAGCTGGGTTACGCCAAAGAATCCGTCCGAAGTCCGTTCTTTCCTCGGACTAGCGGGCTATTTTCGACGATTTATCAAAGGATTCTCGAAGATTGCTGTGCCGCTTACCACTCTCACGCATAAAGATCAGCCTTTTGTTTGGGGAACTAAACAAGAGACTGTCTTTCAAACCCTCAAGCATAAGCTTTGCAATGCTCCTGTTCTCACATTGCCCGACGGAAACGACGATTTCATTGTCTACTGTGATGCTTCCAACCTTGGTCTCGGTTATGTCCTCATGCAACGGAACAAGGTTATAGCTTACGCATCTCGTCAGCTCAAAATCCACGAGAAGAACTATACAACCCATGATCTCGAGCTAGGCGCGGTTGTTTTTGCATTAAAGATTTGGCGACACTACCTGTATGGTACCAAGTGTACGATCTTCACCGATCATAGGAGCCTACAACATATCTTTAATCAGAAGGAACTTAATATGCGTCAACGCCGATGGGTAGAACTTCTCAACGATTACGACTGTGAGATCCGTTATCACCCAGGCAAGGCGAATGTTGTTGCCGACGCACTCAGCAGACAGAGCTATCTGCTTAGCACTCGTAATGTTCAAGCCCAACACGACCTCGAAACCCTTATTCGTGAAGCCCAGCATGCGTGCTTTAACGAACGCACACGGAAGAGGGAACGAATCTATCACGATGGAGCCCAGCTTGTGAGCAAATCCAATGGGATATTCCACTTTCTGGACTGAATCTGGATCCCTAAGCGGACCAATTTGCGACAGATCCTGATTGACGAAGCCCACAAATCCCATTATTCTATTCATCCCGGTGCCGATAAAATGTACCAGGACCTCCGTTATAAGTACTGGTGGCCGGGTATGAAAAGGGATATTGCCCTCTACGTTGGAAAATGCCTAACTTGTGCAAGAGTCAAGGCAGAACACCAAAGACCCTCTGGCTTACTCGAACAACCACCAATTCCTATGTGGAAGTGGGAAAGTATAGCTATGGATTTCATAACGAAGCTTCCACACACGTCATCAGGTCACGAAAGCATTTGGGTTGTGGTTGACCGTTTGACTAAATCAGCTCACTTTCTTCCGATACGAGAAGACTACAAGGTAGAACGATTAGCCCGAATCTACACCGACGAGATCATTTGTAATCATGGGATGCCTCGTGACATCATCTCTGATCGTGATGCTCGGTTTACCTCACGACTGTGGGAAACGTTTCAAAAAGCTCTTGGTACAACGCTCAATCTAAGTACCGCTTTCCACCCTCAAACCGACGGTCAGACTGAAAGAACGATTCGTACTCTTGAAGACATGCTCCGTTCGTGTGTCATAGACTTCGGAGGTAATTGGGATAAATACCTGCCGTTAGTCGAATTCTCGTATAACAACAGTTATCATTCCAGCATACAAATGGCACCATTCGAGGCATTATACGGAAGGAGATGTCGATTGCCTATTGTATGGCACGAGATCGGTCACTCGCAACTAACCGGTCCTGAGCTACTGCAAGAAACGACAGACAAAATTTTCCAAATCCGGGACAACCTAGTGAAAGCTCGGGATCGACAGAAAAGTTACGCCAATAAACGACGCAAGCCCCTTGAATTTGACGTTGGCGACTACGTACTCCTAAAGGTTTCACCTTGGAAGGGTGTGGTCCGATTCGGCAAGAAAGGGAAACTAGCGCCTCGATATATTGGACCTTTTAAGATTCTAGAAAGGATCGGAAAAGTCGCCTACAGACTCGAACTACCGGAGGAACTTAGTAACGTCCACCCGACTTTCCACGTGTCAAACCTCCGAAAGTGCCTAGCCAACCACGACTTACATGTCTCTCTCGATGACCTGCAAGTAAACGAAACATTACACTTCGTGGAGAAGCCTGTCGAAATCATGGATCGCCAAACCAAGCAGCTCAGACGCTCTCGCATTCCTATTGTGAAAGTCCGATGGGAAGGCAAACAAGGCGTAGAGTTCACTTGGGAACTCGAAAGCGACATGAAGGCAAAGTACCCGCAGTTGTTTAAAGAGAAAGTCTAGAGAGAGAAAGTGACATCGTGATTCAGGTGCTTTGTACGATTTCATATCAACCAATAGAATCACCGATTATATTACGTTCTCGTGTGTTTGGTCACGTTCGTGTACGGATTCCGGACGTCACACGTTCAGTTCGCAATTCTCAAACGTGATTCACGGTGTTGTACAGCTTCCAGCTTAATTTCGAGACGAAATTCCCTAAACAAGGGGAGGCTGTAACACCCCGTGTTTTCGGAGTCAAAGTCAAAGTCAAGGTCAAAGTCAACGACCGATTGTACGAATTTGACTTATATTAATCTCCTTATTTTAATTGTATTATGTGGAGTAAGTGTTGTTAATTGCTAAAATCGATGTGTGTTAATCGCTATCTAATCGACTTACGACTGTGAATTATAGGAAGTAACAATGCGATAAAGTTAACTAATCTATAATCAAGCTATGCTACTCGACATCGAATCGTGATACGAACCGCAACTCGACTTAATCTGGTTATTATACGTGTGTGTGCCTTATGTGTTACTTGTGCGTGTTATATATATATATATATATATATATATATATATATATATATATATATATATATATATATATATATTGTGGAAATCAATCGAACTCAATCGAAACTCGAAACGTAATCAAACCCGAATCCGAATCGAAAATCAAACTATGATAATTAGTGGTTAGGACTGAAAGTAATTTGACTAGGAAACCCTATCATGACGAGCCGCGCGCAATCGAAATCGAAACATCAAAAATCGTCGCGTCAAACAATCGAACCAAGTGCCATCCGGCCGGATAGCCATCCGACCGGATAGCCATGACACCACAGGTCAGGTGTCATCCGACCAGGATGTCATCCCACCGGATCGTCATCCGGGCGGTATGCCATCCGATTGGATGACCCTTTCCTCTTTTGGAATCCTATAAATACCCCTGTCATTGTCATTCTTTCCATTTCTGGAAACTCTTTGTCCGAACCATTCGTGCTCCCCACCTTTTCTTCGATTTCTCTCAATCCAGGTAAGATCTCGCCCTAAATCTTGTACATTCTTGATCTACACGCACTTCTACACCTTTCTATCTTTTAAATCTTAACTTTTAACCGTGAAATCACTAGATTTCGGGTGTTCTAGGGTGACGTCATCATGTGTTCTTCAAGAACTTCATGTTTTGACTTCAATCCACCAAGAACAACCGAGACCTAACCGATTTCCACAAAGATCTTGTAAAGATCTCGACACAAGGGTGATGAAAGAGGATTGAAAGATGGTTCTTAACTTTCTTTCAACTCTTTTGCACTCAATGTACTCAAAGCCGATAGATCCGACCCTGATTTAGTCTTCTACTCGATTGTAGTGTTGTACTAGCTCAAGATCCGGATTCTACCCATGAGAATACCGATTTCGGGTTAGTCAAGAACAACCGTCTCAAGCCGGTAACCGGCCGGACTAGGGTGATTCCTGGTCGGGTTGGTCATCTGGGTCGAACTAGGGGTTCTATTGGCTAACACGTTGTCAAAGTGTCTCGACATGACGACAAACCATCAAAACGACCAAGTGTAGGACGAACGGGACAACCGTAACGGATTGCTATCCGATCGGATAGGTTATCCGAACGGATTGCCATCCGAACGGATCACACTTGGGTCCCACCTTTAAAACAATCTTAGCTGAAGTTTGAGTATCTAACGAATTGCAATCCGATCGGACGACCATCTGACTGGATTACTCTTCGGATCATGAGATACTAAGACTTCAAAGACTTAAACAATTTTCAACATGTTCAATAACAAGGTTGCCATCCAATCGGATTGCCATCCGATCGAATGACGCTTCTGTTGTGAACTTGCCTTCAGTAAGTAACCTCACCACTAAGTCGTCGTCCGACCGGACCACTGTCCGACCGGATGACCATCCGAACGGATTGTCGTCCGCACGACCAGTCATCCGATCGACCGACTTCATGGATAGAGATACTTCCGTGTTTTCAAAATACTACAATGAAAACTTCAAAAGTCAAGCCATCATACACAAACACATACTTTTTATAGGACGAAACAATCCACTCGAATCGTCATCCGACCGGACCATTATCCGACCGGATGACCATCCGAACGGATTGTTATCCGCATGGATTGCTGTCCGATCGGAATACCATCCGATCGAACCACTATCCAACCCTTTCACACTTTGTGACGTTTTACGCATCACTTATCGTTATGCTATCAAATCTATTCAGGCTAACCTTACTCGCTAAGCGCTCCCTTCGATCCCTTAATCACTGTGAGTATACTCGATCCCTTTTTGCTTTAAGCACTTTTGGGTGTTACATACGTTACAACTATTCAAATCACATCAATCACACTACTTAATATTATTTGAACGCTAACCGTTAATGCATGTTATACGTGGCTTATGAATGCTTGTTTGTTATGTTTACACATGGAATGCTGTCTACCTGCCTTAGCAACGATAGTACTATGGTTTGGACTCAGCACCCGTTCACACGGGGGTTGTTAAGGACCATTACTTGCATGGATTACGATGGTAATCATGTATTGCGAACTGCCTCGGGCAGTCAACCCGCAGTCATTGGTATTGATGGATCTATGTCGGTAACTAACGTGCTTCATTTCACTGTGTGTACGTGCTGGTTATGCGTAAACGAATTCGAACTCTATATGCTATTATCAAAATTGTATGCTCACCTTTACATTTTATATATTGACATTATTTTAACGTATGTGACAGGTGCTTAGGACGCACACTTGGTAGGAATTTGAAGCTAGAATAAAGCTTTAGAGCCCAACAAATAGTTGTCTGTAGTGGTCAAACTAAGGGTCTCTAGAAGCAGATAAACAACTGCTGTCTATTTAAAATCTGAGTTTTCGGAACAGAATATTTGCCTGGATTTTTGTCTGTAATAATTATTTTGCTGTTTGAGATACGGTATGGGACATATTATATAAATTGAATAGTATTGATAATTGTTATGGAAACCTCTGGACAATCTGTTTCGCTCAGTGCCATGCCCCGATGTTTCCACCTTCGGTTAGGGTGTGACACATGAACTCGCTCAACTTTTGTTGATGTTTGCAAACTACATGTATTTCAGGGAATTCAAATGGATCTGGCGGGCGCTGAAGTTTTACAAGTTATGTCTTCCAAATAAAAGATGTCATCCAGTGTTAAATGGTTTGGATTGTGTATCTTATCTTGGATAAGATACATAGTTCAAAGCCTAGCTTTTAATAGTGTCTTAAATAAACTTAGAATATATTATTTTTGGGTGAAAAATGGATTTATAAATATTTTCTAAGATAATCTTGAAAATATATTATTTTTGAGGTTTATATGAAAATATAAATATTTTTGCCTAGAAGAAGTATAGATAAATTTCTATAAATGATTTCTTAAAATGTATATTTTAAAAATATTTGTTAGTGAATTATGATTAGAAATATTATTCCGGAAAAAGTTAATACAAAATTAAGTAGAAAAATACTTAATAAACACAATAAAAATACGTATTCTATTACGTATAAATATACATCGGAATACGCCACCAATACTTGGCAAAAATATACAAGTTTAAGAATACGAGTATGAATACACCCATCCTTGGGGAAAATATACATGTACAAATACATAATGTGTCAAGTTAAAATACATTATTTTAACTAATATTCCAAAATTTAATAAATATAATTTAAGTTAAAATATTTATTATTTTAACAAATAATTATATACTTTGGGATAATATTAAGACACAAAGAAGTGTAACTCAAAGATGCTAATTAAAACAAAAGTCAAGGCACGACCCATCCGTCTAATACGCCTTAGCACGTTTGTAGGTAATCGTCTGATCGAGTATCAGCTTTGAGTTACACCGGATTTAGAGACGCAAGACTGTGAGTTCATGTCCCCCTTTTCTTTTAACTGTTTTCAGTTTTACAACTTCGGGGGTGAAGTACATGTTACAAATTGTTTACAAACGTTTACATATGGTATGGTTAGTTAAGGAATGAACTGCTAGATCATGTGAGTGGTGGGTACAACGCTTAAGACCATTAATCCTCGTAGTAGGACCGAGGTACATGAGTGATAGATCTATTTGGGTGTTGCGAGCCCCACCCATGGTGATCGGGATTTGGCCCATGAGGTGACTATGTCTTCCAACCGGAAGCCCGGTACAAAATCCGCTAGGTTTGAGCCTTCCTGCATCAGGTCACACATATTAATGGCCTTGCAAACCATTAATTGATCTGTTTCCTTGTTGCTTTCATACCGGGGTTTACAAATACATACATACAATGTTTACAAGTTTATTACAAGCTCACATACAAAACATATGAACTCGCTCAACTTTTGTTGATGTTTTTAAACTACATGTATTTCAGGGAATTGAAATGGATCTGGCGGGCGCTGAAGTTTTACAAGTTATGTCTTCCAAATAAAAGATGTTATCCAGTGTCAAAGGGTTTGGATTGTGTATCTTGTCTTGGATAAGATACATAGTTCAAAGCCTAGCTTTTAATAGTGTCTTTTGTTAAGTCTAGTTTGGAACTTTAAACAATTTGGATGGCTTGTATTATGAATTTGAAGTCTCGGATTTCTGTTAAACAATGATGGTTGTATTATCTTGAAACATAATTTATGGATGAACATCATGGGTTTATCATATAGTTTTTTGTTATGGTTGAATGCAATGATATTAAGAAAGTCACACATAATCACGCTTTCGCAAAAGTCAGGGTGTGACAGTTTGGTATCAGAGCTTCGATTGTAGCGAACTAGGATTCTTTCTCGAGTTTAGACTACAATCCTTAGGGCTCCCACAAAAATATTTTTACAACATGTTTTCATTGCATACACAAAACGCCCAGTTCCATGGAACAAACATTTTACAAAAAGGAAAGACAATAAACACAGTTGCAAGGTTACATTGGTGGTTTAGTCTGCACGAGGCAGACTAGGAAAGATAGAACAATTTCATGAAGGATGATGTGAATACATGATTGGATGATAAATTGTCTTGGTTTGCATATACTAAGGGTTAGTGGTTAATATATGCGCACATGATATGATTATTATGTTACAGCATCATGTTATCTTCTGAGAGTAGGTTATCGGATGCCCATGACCCGATGGAAGTCGTATCAGACGACGAGGTTGTGCCCGATCCAGAGATATATACGTCGGACACTGAGAGTGATCCTGACATGCTATCTGAGGATGAGGACGACTTCCAGCCGTTCGCGCTACCAGACTATGGTGATGATTTGCCTATTGCTGATGGTTTCCCTGACGAGGATCCTTTTGACATTCCTGCTCCAGTCCATGATCACCTCATCATTGGTCACCCCGATGGTGAGCACATCGTGGCTCCGATCTTCGATCTCGTTCCTATTGTGGTCATTCCTCCCGAGGATTGGCCTTTCGATGACTTGTTCGATGACGATGTCGATTTGTTTGTTGACGGTCCCCTAGTTGATCCCCAGGGCGATGGGGAGATAAATGAGGACGTTGTAGTTGTCCCACGTCCTGTGATCCCTGTCATTGATATATCTTCTGACGCCAGTTTGCACTCAGTTTAAGACTCATTTGAGTTTGTGACTTCTTCAGCGTTACGGGCGGCCGGATTGCAACTTTTTGCTACTGACTCCGACGAAGACACGGCTATGTCTGCTGCACCATCTCCTGCTCGTGACCCCACGCCTCCACACGACCCCGAGCATATCCCCAAGCCAGACCCTATTCATTTTGATCAGCCTGATGTTGCACCCATTGATCCTGAGCCGATTCTTGATCCTGACCATGTCCCGTTTGGGTTACGTGATATCGCACCACTTATTCCAGACCCAGTACCCACACCTGTTGATCTTCCTCTTGCTGAGCCATTTATTCCTCCACCCGCACCCGCTGATGTTGCACCTCTCCCTCCTGTAGAGTCGGATGTCCACCACACTTATTTTCCAATCGTTTTCCTCTAGGACATCCTGCACCCCGTCCAGGGGAAGGTACTTCGGGCCAGCACCCGAGTTACGATCCTTTTGCTTCAGCAGCTTTTCCTCAGATTCCTCAGACTGCACCATTTGCTCCCTTTACTTCTACACCGCTTGACGAGCCATTCCGATGGTTCCCACCATACTCTATGCCGATCTCAGACTCCTTTCATCCCTCCCATTTTGTTGGCTACACACGGGATGAGTTGCTTTTGTCCTTGCAGTTACAGTTTGAGGTTTTGAGTCGCAAAATTTTGGAGCTTGAGCTGACTCCACGTCCTCCACCTTGTCCCTGTCAGTCTACTTTTGTTCTCCCACATTCATCGTCATCTCCTTTTGCACACCCACCTGCTGCTCCTGCCCCTTTTCCGGGTGTTGATTCTCGTTCCCTTACTATCGAGCAGCAGATTAGCTTCTTGCTTCGTCGTGTGTATGAGCTCGAGGAGGAGCTCTCACATGTTCACAGTTTTCTTTTCTTCCCTCCTCCTCCTCCACCATCAGCACAGTAGGTTTTTGGTTTTATGCAGATTGCATTACTTTTGGTGAGAGCACTACTATTGAGTCGAGATTGTGAAGACTTTTGAAGGCCACTTTTGACCATGTGATTTTTGTACATTGACAGACTTATTGGATAAGGGTAGTGTGACCCTGTGTCCCTTTTGATGTGATACACTTTGTAAACAATGTGATTGTGGTCGGTAATTAATGAAAGCTCAGTCGTCATGTTCTCACTAAACACTTTGTTGATTTACATGTTGTGCTATGATTATGTTGTTGCATGAATGCTTACTATGATTGAATGCTTATATATATACATACATACGACCTTTAGACAACTATTTATTTATTTGGCAAATAAGACCTGACCTATCCAATCTTCTTCCAAGAAGAAAGATGCCGCCGCGAAGGAACACCGGTACCAACAATCCTCTGCCGACGACAGAGGCGGAATTGCAAGAGCGCATCTCACAAGCCATCGCACAGCACGAGGCCCTTCGCTCCAAACACAGCGGGGGTACCTCAGGGAATAACCCACCCAATGGTAATGTTTAGTAATCTAAGACACATTACAATACGTTTGGACATTTCCAAGTGTGCTTGCTAATGTTTTCTGTGAATGATACTGCTTATGTTGCAGGCTGCACCTATAAGAAATTTTTTGACTGCAAGCCCCTGAATTTCGATGGCACAGGGGGTGCCATAGCCTTTGTGCACTGGGTTGAAAAGACGGATTCTGTTCTAAGGATGAGTAAATGTGCACCAGAGCATCAAGTTACGAACATTTCTGGACTGTTTCTAGATGGGGCTCTGTCATGGTGGAACCTTCAGGTTCAGACGTTGGGTGAGGCTGCTGTGTATGCTTTGACGTGGAATGAGTTGAAAGAGTTGATGCGTAAGAAGTATTGTTCGAGGGCCGAAATCCAGAAGTTGGAAACTGAATTCTGGAACTTGAAAATGGAAGGTCCAAAGATAGCTGAGTATGTACAGAGATTTCATGATTTGTCCAGGGTGGTTCCTTACTTGGTGGAGCCAGAGTTTAAGAGGGTAGAACGTTTCATCTGGGGATTGGCACCTCAGATTCTAAGCATGGTGACAGCATCTAAGCCTCCAACGATTACTGAGGCAATTGACTTGAGTGTGGCGCTTACTGAAGAAGCAATCAGGTTGGGCAAGTTCACGATTTCTGAAACAAAGAAGAAGGAGACTCATGTAGATTCATCTGGGGATAACAAAAGGAAATTTACAAATTTCAAGAAAGGTACTCGGGCGAACAACAACAATGCTAACAAGCGCCGAGACACAAATCCGCCAGTTGAGGCACAAGCTGGAACTGCAAATGCTGAGAACAAAGGAAAAGGGTAATGCTAACAAGCTCCGAGACACTAATCCGCCAGTTGAGGCACAAGCTGGAACTGCAAATGCTGAGAACAAAGGAAAAGGGTACATGGGTACTCTACCAAAGTGTGATGTATGCCAGTTTCATCATGCCAGTCAGTGCAGGTTTAGGAAGTGTGGTAACTGTGGAAGGAATGGTCATTATAAGGAAACGTGTTGGTTTGGAGCTGGTCGTGGAAATGGAGGGCAAGGAGGAAATAGAAATGGTAATGGTAACCGTGGTGGTAATGGGAATCAGAATGGTAATCAGAACCGCGGTGGAAACGGAAACCAGGCAGGAAATGGAAACCGTGGTGGACACAATAACAACAATAATCAGGGTGGTAATGGGAATGGACGTGGCCAAGGTTATTATGGTTGCGGTGATGTAGGTCACTTTAAGCGGGACTGCCCCTAGAATAACCAGACACGTGGAATGGTGTTCACAATTGGAGCTAGGGAAGCCCGCCAGGATCCGAACGTGGTTACTGGTACGTTCCCTATTAATCAACGTTATGCTTCTGTGTTGTTTGATACTGGTGCCGATTATAGCTTCGTGTCTCTAGAGTTTAAGGATATACTTGGTTTAGTAGCAAGTAAGTTAGACGTCCCGTACTCAATAGAACTGGCTAATGGGAAGCTAGTAGAAGCTAATGAGGTGATTAGAGGTTGTGTTATAGAGCTTGGAGAGCGTGAGTTTTCGATAGATCTTCTGCCGGTCGAATAGGGAAGCTTCGACGTTGTAGTTGGGATGGATTGGTTGTCAAGTAACCGTGCTGAGATTGTATGCCATGAGAATATTATCCGCATCCCGATGGCGAATGAAGAGACGATCGTGATACACGGGGATAAGCATGATACACCTCTATGGATTATTAGTTGTTTGAAAGCATGGAAGTTCCTACGTAAAGGATGTGTTGCCTTCTTAGCTCATGTCATTGATAAAGAGGCCGAAGAACCGAAGCTCGAAGATATCCCAGTGGTAAGGGAATATCCTGAAGTCTTCCCCGAAGACTTGCCATGATTACCTCCTCAACGACAAGTCGAGTTCCACATTGACTTGGTTCCAGGTGCCGCGCCTGTAGCCAAGGCACCTTATCGACTTGCGCCTTCAGAGATGCAAGAGTTATCAACGCAGCTTTAGGAGTTATTAGATAAGGGATTCATAAGGCCAAGCTTCTCGCCTTGGGGAGCTCTAGTACTGTTCGTCAAGAAGAAAGATGGTAGTTTCCGTATGTGCATCGACTACCGAGAGCTGAACAAGCTAACCATCAAGAATCGGTATACTTTGCCGAGGATTGATGATTTATTCAACCAACTTCAGGGATCAAGCTGCTATTCCAAGATTGACCTTCGATCAGGTTATCACCAGCTGCGGATTCAGGAGGAAAGTATACTGAAGACTGCCTTAAGAACTCGTTATGGACATTACGAGTTTCTAGTGATGTCGTTTAGGTTGACGAATGCACCGGCAGTATTTATGGATTTGATGAATCGTGTTTGCAAGCCATATCTCGATAAATTTGTGATCGTATTTATCAATGACATTTTGATTTATTCACGGACAAAGGAAGACCATGAGTAACACCTCAGATCCATCCTAGAGCTGCTAAAGAAGGAGAAGCTCTACGCTAAGTTTTCAAAGTGCGAGTTTTGGATACGTGAGGTACAGTTCCTCGGTCATATGGTAAATGAGAATGGTATTCATGTGGATCCCACCAAGATCGAGGCAATCAAGAACTGGGAAACTCCAAAGACACCGACCGAGATCTGACAGATTTTGGGTTTAGCAGGCTATTATCGCAGGTTCATTGAGAATTTCTCCAAGATAGCTCAACCGTTGACCTCCCTTACTCAAAACGACAAGAAGTATAAATGGGGAGATAAACAAGGAGAAGCATTTCAGCTCAAGAATAAGCTATGCGATGCACCTATACTATCCCTACCCGAAGGCATCGATGACTTCGTGGTATATTGTGGCGCCTCGCGTCAGGGATTAGGTTGCGTGCTCTAGCAACGCCAGAAGGTTATCGCTTATGCTTCACGCCAACTGAAGGTCCATGAGAAGAATTATACCACGCATGATTTGGAATTAGGCACAGTGGTGTTTGCTATGAAGATCTGGCAACATTATCTGTATGGTACTCGATGTACTATTTTTACGGATCACAAGAGCCTTCAGCACATATTTGATCAGAAAGAGCTTAATATGAGACAGCGACGATGGGTTGAGTTGTTAAATGATTATGACTATGAAATCAAGTATCATCCCAGAAAGGCGAATGTGGTACCAGACACCTTTAGCCGAAAGGAAAGGATCAAGCCCATAAGGGTTAGGGCTTTAGAGATGATTATTCAGACGGATCTTACTTCTCGTATTCGTACTACACAAAGAGAAGCTCTTAAGAAAGGGAAAATTAAGGCTGAATACCTCCGAGGAATGTAGAAAAAGTTGGATCCTAACGAGGAAGGAACCTTGTATTTCATGGGACGTATTTGGGTTCCGCTTTATGGTGGTATTAGAGAGGTTATTTTCTATGAAGCTCATAAATCAAGGTACTCGATCCATCCAGGGTCGGACAAGATGTACCAAGATTTGAAGGATTACTATTGGTGGTCAAGACTTAAGGGTGACGTTGCCATGTATGTGGGAAAGTGCTTAACTTATGCCAAGGTAAAGGCCGAGTACCAGAAACCCTCAGGTCTTCTGCAACAGCCGGAAATACCCATGTGGAAGTGGGAACAAATTTCTATGGACTTCATAACCATGTTACCCAGAACCCCTAGATGACATGATATGATTTGGGTAATCGTGGACTGATTGACAAATTCTGCGCACTTCTTACCGATTCGAGAAAAGGATAACACTGGTAAGCTAGCTGAGCTTTACCTCAGAGAGATAGTAGCATGTCATGGAGTGCCTATCTCGATAATATCGGACAGAGATGGACGGTTTATGTCAAGGATTTGGCAATCCTTTCAGGAAGCTTTTGGTTCTCAGCTGAATCTGAGTACCGCTTTTCACCCGCACACTGACGGACAGTGTCACACCCTGACTTTTACGGAAGCGTGATTATGTGTGACTCGCTTAATATCATTGCATTCAACCATAACAAACACCTATATTCTAGAACCAAGATGTTCATCCATTGATTAAGTTTTAAAACATCATAACAACATTGTTTTAGAATCCAGACATGGACTTCAAATCCAAATTACAAACCATGCAAATTGTTTTAAAGTTCCAAAGAACTCGTCAAAAGACATTAATAAAAATAGGCTTGAGGTATGTATCCTATCCAGGATAGAATACACACTCCAAAACATTTGACACCGGATGACATCTTTTATTCCAAACAACACTTGAAAACTTCAACGCCCGCCAGATCCATACTTAGTTTTCCTGAAATACATGTAGTTTGAAAACATCAACAAAAGTTGAACGAGTTCATGTGTTTAGTGTGTGAGATCGGATAATCTTTGTAATCATCATAAGTAAGTATGTATGTATTTGTAAACCTTGGTACGAAAGCAAACAAGGAACAAATCAATTAATGTGTAGCTAATACATTAACATGTGTGCAATGGCATAGGAAGGCTCAATCCTTTGCGTATTTAGTACCGGGCCTCCCGGATGGAACGACATAGTCACCACATGCGGTCAACTCGCGGACCCATGGGTGGGGCTCGCAACACCCAAATAGATCTATCACTCATGCCCCTCGGTCCTTAATAAGGATTAATGGTCTCAAGTTAACGCCTACCCATTCGCATGATCTAACAGTATTTTCCTTAGCTAACCATACCATTTGTAATCTTTGTAACATTGTAACATGTATTTCACCCCCGAAGTTATAAAACTGAAAACAGTTAAAAGAAAAGAGGGACATGAACTCACAGTTTTGCGTTCTTCGTATCCAATGTAACTCAAAGCTTCCTCTAGAACGCACGACTACCTACATGCGTACTACGGTTCATTAGACGGGTAGGTCGTGCCTTGACCTTGGTCTTAATTAGTGTCTTGAGTTACGTTAGTTTGTGTCATCAATGTTATTCCAAGTACATGATTATTTGTCAAAATAATAAATATTTTAACTTAAATTATATTTATTACATTTTGGAATATTAGTTAAAATAATATATTTTAACTTGACACATAAGTGTATTTGTACATGTATATCCTTCCCAAGGATGGGTGTTTTTGTATTCGTATTCTTATACTTTGTGTATTTTTGCCAAGTAGCGGTGGCGTATTCCGGTGTGTATTTATACGTACGAGAATACGTATTTTTATTGTGGCATCTGGGGAAATCCACGGTTATCCTGATCTAACACTGTGCTACTTTGGATTACTTATCAAATTTTGGGACGAAATTTCTTTCAAGTTGGGGATGATGTGACAACCCGAGATTTTAAGGTCTTTTCTCTGCGCATCACTTGTTTCACAATTCTGTTGTTACAATCTGTTTTATGTGATGTCATGCATAGTTTATTTAAATGATTAGAATACTGTGATGTTTGATTGTTAGATGTGTAATGTTTAATGTTTAGACATAGCATGGCACCACACTTGTTTCACGAGAAACCTAAGTCAGCGAAGAACTAGGGTTCTTCGCCCAAGCATGTCGATGAAAAACTAGAGTTCTTCGTCCCACCTCACGTCGAAGAAGGTTCTTTGCCTGGAGGTCTTTCGCCAAAAAGGGTCTCAGCCCAGAACCATTCGTGGCCCAAGATGAGCCGATAGTTGTTTTGTTTGAATAATCACTAGTGATCGTCAATCATAAACTCAAAACCCTAAAACTCTCTTTTCTCCTCTTCATGTGCGACGACAATCGTAGGTCTCGAAGCTTTTCCATCCCGAATAAACTAATCACTTCGGTATCATGGTTAGTGTCTATTATTGTTTGTTGCTAAAATCTTGATGTTGTGATTCTATGAAAAACTAGGGTTTCGTTATTAAGATCGTAAATCTAGTACATGCGGTTGAATATTGTATAAAACTATGATGGACTTGATGAGTAGGAATCTTTGGATTAATAAACTGATGACTTGTTCGATTAGTACGATGGTTCACATGATAAATTATTAGTTATGATTGGTTTGACGAATAGGAACTGTTATGTTATGAATGGATTTGAATGGTTGATGATTGTTCATAACTAGGGTGCATGATTATGATTAAGAGGCGTTGTTTGATCTGAATTGGAAACTGTCAAATCTGTTAGCAACTGTTACGACTAAACCTAAGGGAATTGTAACCGTCTGTTGATGCAGCGACGAAACACTCCTCGCGAAGAACATAACTCGACGAAGAACCTGATCCTTTGTTGATTGGCTTTTGACG
This sequence comes from Helianthus tuberosus, assembly GCA_030545235.1. Lineage (NCBI taxonomy): Eukaryota > Viridiplantae > Streptophyta > Magnoliopsida > Asterales > Asteraceae > Helianthus > Helianthus tuberosus. The sequence goes on from CM060381.1 coordinate 140,920,238, forward strand.
TACAACTAAGGTTCTTCGCCATCCCCATTCCTTGACAAAACATGGTTCTTCGCAGGAGGGTTCTTCGCCATGAGAGCATCCCACGAAGAATTGATTCTTCGTGGAGATGCTGTAAGTGAACTAAATGTACAGAGCAGTTAAACAGTCTATGATGTTGTGATAATGGACAAGTGTGTTGCATGACAATAATGTTGATTAGGAATGGGAAATCTAGTTTGACTTGTGAGAACAACAAACCCATATGTTACGTGTTGTTATGTGTCATAAACATGGAATGTGAACTTGTATGCGAACTAAGTACTTGCTATATGTTATATAGTGATCTTTGTGATGAACACAATCTGTGTGAAATACGTGACTTAAATTATTATGAAACTGATTTCATTGGTAACCACGGTAGGGTTGGTTGACTAACTAGAACGGGTAACTTAATATACCGAGCAAATATAAGGTGAGTTCACTGTTTTTTTTCTAAGCATGCTTGCCGGGGAGGGACATTTGGTAAATATTTCGGGGAGGAATATTGGGTAAATGGGTTTAACTGGAATGTTAAACTTGGGATGTTGGTTAATACACTCATATCTATCACTTAAGTCCCATTATATACCGAATTGGTTGTCGGGGAGGCAACGGGGTTATTAGTTGATAGCGCTATTAGGTTTGGCACCCTCACACCGTACCGGGGAGGACGGGCGTGAACTAATTACCTTAACCACTCGACCAATGTTTGATAGAGCATTGGGGAAGGGCAAATAATCTGGAGCTATCTCGCGGTACTCGAGTTATTAACAATATTGTATTTCTGAAAAGCTTTAAACTTATACTTGGTAACTAAACGTGATAACCAACTTTGAACTCACCAGCGTTGTCTGACACACTTGTCTGCATTCTTGCAGGTCGTTAGATTCATGGTTATGGGACTTGCTATCTGGGAGTGCTGGAGTGGCCATGGGTCGTGGTTCTTGGACACGTGTTCATTGTTTTCGCACATTTGTTTGGAACACTTGAATAACGGTTTACATTATGCTTCCGCTGAACGTACTTGTCTTAAGTTGTGATTTGAATTTGCTTTATGAAATAAATGGGAACTTTTATTTATATCTTGTTATAGTTCAATGTGATTGGTGGGTGGATCCTGGTACGTCATACGCCCCGCGGTGTTTCCGCATGTGGTATTTTGGGGGTGTGACATTTATTGTATTTATTAAGTATCCTTATACTTAATTTTTTTATTAACTTTTCCGGAATAATATCTTTAATAAAAATATTTCAATATGTATTTCCGAAATATATATTTTGAGAAATATTACTTAGAAAAAATATTTATAATTTTTCCCTTGGCAAAAATATTTATAAACCTCATACAAGTCTCAAAACTAATATATTTCCAAGTCTAATTTAGAAATATATATAAATCCATTTTTCTTCCAAAAATAATATATTCAAAGTTTTTTTAAGAAAATATACTTTCTTCTAAAAATCACGTATTTCATGTTTGTTTGAGAGAACATATTTTTCTTCCAAAAATAGCACATCTTCTAATAATTCCAAGAAAATATACATTTTCACTTTGTTTAAAAATAATACATTTCCTTCTTGTAAAAAATATTATATATTTTTGTTAGGTCCGGTTTGTACAGGATCTGATTGACACAAACGTAGATGAATCGACCTTGATCAAAGTGCAGAATCCTTTGGATCAAGTCACAGAAGTACGACAAAGTATTCAACGTTTAAACACCGTTTGATCTTTCTATTAAGATGCTTTAAAAGTACACAAGTGCCAGTAGAAGTCAGACTTGACAGAGTACACCAACAGAATCAGCAAAAGTTCTAAATGACATACCCTAGTGGGGTATTTATAGGCAACTCAGGAGGCTACTAAGTGCTGTCCGATCGGATGGCAGGACTGCTGTCCGATCGGATGACAGTGCTGTCCGATCGGATGGCCTATCCAATCGGGTGACACAAGCCAACTTTGGTCAACACTTTTACAATCCAATCCCATATCTTGAGTTATCATACTACGTACATACATACATAAACATAATTGTTTACAAAGGACATAAACATACAAAATACGACTAAATGCTGACGGAAGCTACAGACGCATGAACTAACAGACTCCCCCTCAGATGTTGCTGCAGTTCCTTCTAGCATAGTATTTATTCCTTTCTGTTACGCCTTCGTTCTTTGGCCCTCTGTCTTCTCTTTTCGGCTCTTTCTTCTAACATTCTTTGCCTTATAAGCCTTCCTTCCTCGATCCACCATTTCCTATATACCAGATCACCATCACGCTTCCGGTCCCACTTAGGAATCTTGTTTTCTTCTTTCTCGATTGGCGTTTGATCCGTTGGTGGCGGCCTTCCCATCTTGCATTTGCCAAGTTCAGCTGCTCTATCAGCAATCTCTTTAAACTTTTGGTTGCGCTTGTACCTTTTCAGGAATTCTTCAATCTCAAGATCTCTCCATTTCGTCCTCCAATACATTCCTGAGTTGATGTCTTGAGCAAAACACACATCTACAATCTTTTGGTACTGCAATGCTTGTTCTTTATCTCTTTTCTCATACATAATCTTGTTATAGAACAAGCAGTCGATGTCTTTCTTCGAGCAGTTGACAAGCCACATAGGATCCAGAATACTGATTCTTCATGATTTTCCGGTGGACTTGTCAAACAATGAGATTACTGCCTCAGCTGTTGTTTCATTGTACAGCCAGCCTTTGAATAAATCATGAAAATCTTGCTCAATTGCTCTAGGAGGCATGCTCTTTAAACATCTTGGAGGCTTGATATCTAGCGTTATATCTTTCTCTCCGTTTCCAACATTGTGACAATTTGCTTTGGTCGTTGTGGCTCCCAGTCAGGATATCCAACCTTAGCTTGCTGCTTTATGTAATCCCATAAATGTTGATCATGTACTTTCACTTCCAGACCATAATAGAACTGCTTTATATTCTTCGTCTGCACAAGTTCATCAACATCCCACCATGGAAGTGTTTTCATATCCGATAGAAATTCAAAATACTGAACACCCTGCTCACGTCGAATAGCATAAACCTGCAGATCTTCCAGATATCCCCATGATAAAATGTCACCCCATGAGATGTCTTTGTTGTGTGTGAAGTACTGAAGTGCCCTAAGAGATTTCCCCTCCTTCGGCATCACTTTAAACCACTTTTTCCTCTCCTCAGCCATATTTTCTCTTGGAATTGTCTTTGGATTACCTTCAGTTGAAACCTTCTCAATGATTTTTCTCCTGATTTCATCTTTGTTTCGATCTTTAAACATTTCCGCCAAAGAAGGAAATGTCTCATCAACTCCAGAATAATGAAAATCAGTTTCTTCATATGAGGAATCTGAAGCATCTTCAACAATAACGTCATTGTAGTGATCAGCTTCCTGAGCATACCTAGGCTCAAATTCTTTTTCTGGAGATGCAGGGATTTCATCTTCAATGTCAAACTTGAACTTCCCATCATCCAATCCCAACTCCTCCAACATTTCTTCCCTGGACCTTGGTATCTCTATCTCTCCCTCATAATGAGCATTTAAGTAAATCACAGTTGGTTGAGTGAGATATACCTGGTTAGCATGTTGATTTCCAGATGTAGAGGCTTCTTGATGATCATCATCCTCTTGTTCGTTGATTTCATCATTCAAAAAATCTTCAATTCTCTGCTCAACATTAGGATTTTCAACCAACAATCCAGACGCACCCTGATCATCATCATCATCATCATTACCCTTATCATCTTTATCATCTTTCTTATCAGACTTGTCATCATCGACATTATCATCTTCATCTTCTTCTTCATCACCAAATAATTCTTTGTCAGAATCATCATCAACAATATCTCCTCGAGCTATCTTAGCTTTTCTTCGCCTTTCTTTAACTTTGATTTGGCGAACAATCTCTTTTATGCTATAAGGTACTGAAGATGGTTTTCCAATAAGAACAAATTTCTGTGTTTCTTCCTCTACTTCTTCCTCATCTTTCCATTTCAACATCAGCACTTCTCTCGCCTTCTTCTTCTTTTGCAAAACATGCACTCGGCAAATGATGTCATAAAGATCAAAAGATTCAGAAGACTCACCGACTAGCACGAATTCCTGAGGATCTGCTTCAGCTTCAGTCATTTCCACATCTATTTGGCTTGAAGAACCACCAGCTTCTTGAGTTTCCTCAATAACACTTTTGTTCTTCTGTGTGGCTTCTTCAGCCAGTCGCCTTTCTCTTTCAATTCTTTGTTCCTCAGCTCTTTTAACCTCAATCTCATTAAAAGCAGCATGAACATCTATTTTCAGATGACTTTCCATGACAACATATAACATGTTGAGCTGATTGTCCTTCATCACTTTATCAGCCTTCATGGCTTCCATCTCCAGCTTCATTGCTTTCATTTCATTTACTGATGCTTCATGAAGTTCACTAAGCAACTGATTCAATGTCTTATTGATATTGTTCATCTTTGCTAGCTTTTTATTCAAATCATAAATTTCTTCTTGCATGACATCAAAGAGCTTTGTGTTATCTTCAACATCATCTTCCATCTTCTTTAACTTTTCTTCTTGATCTATCATGACCATTCTAATTTCATCACTTACTTTCATCAGCTCTTCAATCTGCTTCTTTAAAGCGTCACGCTCAGCTTCAGCTTTATCCTTTTCTTTTTCAAGTTCAGCAATTTTCTTCGTCAATTCTTTTACAGCTTCATTAGTGAACATATCGTAATATTCATCTAGAATATCTTCTCTGTATACTCCAGTTGCAGGAGGAAGATCTCCAAACAGATTATCAAAAGTTGTATTCTTTTGTTGAGATGATTCAGGAGCTTCATGAATAGGTTGATCTTTTGGTGGAGGTAGTGGTGGTGGTGAAGCTGCTTTGTACCCTATGATTTCAACATAATCAGCACCACCTATCTTCTTTTGAACCTCAACCTCAGATACTTCAACATTTTGCACCTCTGGTTCCTTTGGAATCTCAACACTTTGAATATTCTATGCTTCAGTAACTTTTGACGTTACCACTTTTTCTTGCACGAACTCTTCTCGGAATCACTCCAGATTGAACAGCCTTACGCTTTGCTCTTTTCTTCTTTTGCTTCTCAGGTGGCACATAAGTAGAATCTTCTTTATCTGATCCTTTCTGCTTCTTTGTAGGCTTCTTCTTTAACTGAGCTTTACCTCTTTCGAGTGTTGTAGGATCTAGTTCAGACTCTGACTCAGTAGCCTCAGAATCTTCTTCACTTGAATCATCTTGAACCACACCTTCAGGCTCAGTAGCTTTGACAACTTCAGCTTGAACACTTGAACTTTGATCTTTCTGAGGAGCACTTGCAGCTTCATTGAGCTGAATGAATTGTTCCAATGTTACCGTTGCCAGATCAATACTTTCTTGTGGAATGCTTGAAGGATCTATCACTGTTTCATCCACCAATCTTTGTTGTGGTTCTTTAGAAGGTCCTGCAAAACACACATTGACAAATTCATTAGAAACATGTAACAACTTAAAGTTCTAATTACCTTATGACTCCCCCTTTCACTATACCCTTTACTACAATCTTCGATACTGGCTCCTTTGGAATAGTAACTGAAGGGGAAGTCTTTGGCGTTCTCTTTCTTTTTCCATCTCTTACAAACCACCATCTGGTTTTCTTCTCAACCATTTCACTCATCCTTTGATCTTCATTATCAGAATCACTATTCTCATGTCTCCATCTATCATTTTCTGGAGCAACATATGCTGGCCTGCTTATTTTGCAAATCATTCTCTTAACTCTTTCATCAGTTCCTTTGGTCAGTCTAGTAATGGTTTCAGATGCCATGTTTCTCAGACCCAAAATATCACCATTATCCTTCGGAATATCCTTGAACTGATCATCAATCATCATCATGATGAAACGTGGATACATGATGTATTTATTGCTTCCAGCTCTTATGTTTTCTAACATATACTCAAAAAACACTTGTGAAACATTGTACTTTCTATTCAGAACCAAACTTGTGATTATGTTCAAGATATAATCGGATGTTTCATCGTATGCTCCCTTCCTGTGTGATAGAGAATGTACCACACAGTGAATCATGAACCTGTAAGCACTAGAGAACATTGTTTTTATCATTTTTTCCATTGATATAACCAGTGAATCCCATTCTGTACCATAATCCTTTAGCTAAACGTTCAGGAATGATGGTCGGATCATTATCACTATCTCCTAGCTCGAACACTTGTCTAAGATCTTCAACGCCAAACTTCATTTCCAAGTCAACATCATTTCCATTCTCATCCTTCTTTCTTATAGCTGAGTGTATCATCTTATCTTCCCCTCATATCTAGTTGAGTTCCAGAACCGTCTCACATGAGATTCGTATACTATGGTTTTGTCGGTTAAAGCTTTACCAATCCTGCTTTCTCTAAAAAACTTAGCTATCTCCTCTACCACAGTTTTGTCTGTAAATGTTGCTTCTAACAGACAATATACATTATGACCTTTGTCCCTGTCTTTTCCCTACAATAATATTCACTGTTAATCATTTGCACGAGGTTTGAGACATAAAGATGTATAATGAGAATTTTGAAAAACTTCAAAATTTTTCTAACTCTGGATCCCTCTATGTGTTAGTACTGAGGATCGGATGGCTGTTCGATCGGATTGCCATTTTTGTGCAAGAAGAAGTCAACATAGTTAACTGATTATGAATCGGATGACCACCCGGTCGGAGTGCTGTCCGATCGGGTTGCCACTTGACTTTTTGGCAAACTTGAAAACAGTTGAAATGTTTTGTCGTTTAGTGGTTGTCCGATCGGATTGCAGATGATGTCCGATCGGATTGCCACTTGTCATGAGTGCACAAATTTCAAGACATAGTGATGTGAAATAGAATAGCTGTCCGATCGAATTGCTGTCTGATCGGATTGCCACCCTATTCATGGCATGTGATGAGTAATGACTAAGTGTAATGGAATGAACTGCCACTCGATCAAGCTGTTGTTCGATCGGGTTGCCAAACCTTCCAAGACACTCAGTGAACAATAATGGCACACAAAACAATACAATGACAGAATATGATGTGGAAAAGAATGGATGTCCGATCGGATTGCTGTTCGATCGGATTGCCACACTTTCCAAAACACTTTGACAAATTAAGGTACACATTTCAAAGACTCAGATATTCTAACACTTAAGGCACGGATTCCTAGGTGCATTCAATTAGAAAATTTTCAACAATAACATGTATAGAATCTGGTGGTCGCCCGACCGGACTGCCGTTCGATTGGGTTGCACCTCGTTCCATGAACATTCAAGAACAGTCATGAACACCAAAAAATTTCCTAAGTCTAAACATCAAATTGAACATAGATCTACGTAGAGAATCTCATTGCGATCAAAACCTTATGTCCATCATGTTCTAACTCGGCTTAATCAGTGACTAATTTGACTTTTAAGGGTCCGAAAGCCGACTTATTCATTCATCAGATCTACACATTTAAACAAGTTTTTGGCACAAATTGGACCGGTAAGCATGTAGATCTAATCATTGTGATCACAACCTAATGCTCAGATTTCATCAATTCATCCTAAATCTATCTAGATCTAACAATGAAGGTCCGAACAGATGACGTCATCGAACAAGAACAGTCAATAATCATCAAGTTTTAACAGATTAGAGCATGAAAAACTTACCTTTGCCATTGTGAGAGTTGTTCAAACCAACAATCCAACGTTCTTGTGCAAAGAGAGTGTGTAAAATCAAAGATCAAATGAGAAAGTATGAGAGAGAATAAGTCGGTCGGTCGAACGAGTGAAAGGTTTGACTGAACTATTGACCGTCTATTTATAGTGTGTCTTGAATCGGAGTGATGTTCGATTGACTTGCTGCCCGAATCAAGTTCACTTCTCTTTGACTTTTAATCTTTGACTTTTTGACTTTGATTTCATCAGTTCTCAGGAATCCACTTAAGTATCTAGGTCCAAATTAATGACCTTAGGTACTTAATTTGCCTACCAAGTCCAACTTAATGACCTTGGTTGACCCGAAACAAAGCATACTGACATTTTGTTCATTCTTTTTCAAACATTTTTCTGAAAATTACAAGTTTCAAATTAATGAACTTGCTTTGACTTTGCATTTTATCAGGTTTAATATGATAAGCTCCCAACCCATCAGTTCAGTTCAGAAACTTCCTGCATCTGCTTCAAACTGCGAATCTGGATATCAGCTTTCCACTTTGGTTTGTCGATAAAACAAAGCAGAAATGTAAAATCTTTTTGTGATTTTTTAAAGAAAGTTTCTAGACTAGAAAGCTATGAAATCTTTTTAGGTTTTGAATGTTAAACTGAAATGAAATGCAGTAAACTATTTACAAACATATTTTTGGTGTGCGTGTTAGGGGATCATATCAGCTGTTGACAAGTTACAAGTACCGTTAAGCTTGATTTCATACTAAGCATTGAACAATTCACAGTGATTGCCGATATACTGATCCAATTTAAATTTTCACAAAATTTTCAATCTGTTCAGGATACGAATTAGTGTTTTAAAGCCTTAACTTATACGCGTGTCCCACCTTAGAATATACTCCCGTATCCAGACAATCTATATTCAGTCTTACATGTGAATGTACACTAATGATATCTGTAAACGGGTAATGCGAGGCCATGAGAGCTCAGGGTAGAACTTCCGTTCAGACAGAGAGATGATGGCTCGACTTTCGGTGTGTCCCGTTTGGGGATCTTTTCTTCAACAGCACATGATTAGCATTTTTCAATGTTTCATCATTTTTTATGCTGGGGGTGAGCTTTAAGAATAAAGTAGTGCAGAGTATTATACAAGGACTAGGCTATTGCTTCCGCAAAATCAGAAGTCCAGGTATAATACCCCAGATATCATAACGCACATAGACCTAGTATATCAGAAATAGAGTCTTTCAAACAGGATTTCAGGGGTTACCTATATATCCGAGAAATGTTCCCCACGTAATAAGTAAATAATGATTTAGGTTTATATCCCGAACAAACTTACTAAATGTGTAAAAACCTATCGGCATATCATCAGCGAGACTGCTTAACACTTTTAAAACTTTACAATTCTTTAGCGTACTGCAACTGTCTAGCTGATGTACTATCATTTCCCCTTTTTACACAAGCTCTTTTTCGGTTTTCTAATGTTTTTGGATTTTGAAATATCTCATGTTTTTGGGTTTTTGGATTTTTTATTGTTTTTGTATTTTCTAAAAATATAACATATCTCCCCCTAAATACCAAACCAGCTAAAAATCGACAAACCATTGCAGATTGCTTTTCAACATCATCTACAGGGGTACCTTCATCTACGCTAATAATCCCATCCGCAACCGATAGTAACTCCATACCATTAAGTTTCAAAAGATATTGAAAATGATTTTTGTCAAACGCTTTGGTATGTAAGTCAGCTTTTTGTTCATCGGTGTGGATTTTTTCTATTCGTATCAACTTCTTTTCGAAACAGTCTCGAATGAAGTGATGACGAATTTCAATGTGTTTGGTTTTAGCATGATGAACAGGATTTTTTGTTATGTTTATAACTGCCTCATTATCAAAAAAGATAGGGGTGGTAAGAAATTGCAAACCGTAGTAGCGCATCTGTTGCTGAATCCACAAGATATGGGAGCAGCAGCTGCTAGCAGATACATACTCGGCTTCACATGTAGACAAAGCAACAGAGGTCTGCTTCTTACATTGCCAGGTGACCAATCGGGGTCCGAAAAACTGGCATCCCGCTGTTGTTGACTTCGTGTTTAGTTTGCAGCAACCAAAATCGGAATCAGAGTACCCCTCAAGCGTGAAATCGCCATCCTTTGGATACCACAACCCCAAGCTAGGAGTTCCTTTCAGGTAGCGTAATATCCTTTTGATGATAATCATATGCGAAGCTCTGGGACTTGATTGAAATCGGGCCACGAGGCAGGTAGGATACATAATTTCCGGTCTTGATACCGTCAAATACATCAGCGATCTGATCATGGAGTGGTACAACGTTTCATCCACCCTTTCTCCGGTGAGATCGGGGTTTATTCCGTGGTTCGTCGCTAACGGGGTGGAAGTTGGAGCAGTCCTAGACATCCCAAATTTCTCTAAGACATCGTGAACATACTTCGTATGAAGTATGAACGTTCCCTCGGGCAGTTGATCAACCTGAAGCCCTAAGAAGAACTTCATCTCACCCATTGATGACATTTCAAACTTCTGCTTCATCACTTTTTCAAAATATTTGCAGAGTTGTTCATTTGTCGACCCAAAAATTATGTCATCCACGTAAATCTGGACAATCAGAAGATGGCTGTCGACTTCGTTTGTGAAGAGGGTAGCGTCTATCTTTCCTCGGATGAAGTTGTTGGCTATCAGATGTTGAGACAAGGTCTCGTATCAGGCTCTCGGGGCCTGATGTAAGCCGTATAACGCCTTATCCAAGAGATAATCCTTATCCTTGTGGATTGGGTCGGTGAAGCCCGGTGGCTGTCCGACATATACCTCCTCCTTCACTTTACCATAGAGAAATGCCGACTTCACATCTAGCTTATATACTTTAAATCCTTTCCAAGATGCAAATGCTAGGAAGATTCTGATAGCCTCAAGTCGAGCAACTGGAGCATATACTTCGGTGAAATCTATACCCTCCTGCTGACTGAAACCCTGGACTACGAGTCGAGCTTTGTTGCGAATAATAACCCCTCGATCATCCCTCTTGCACTTAAACACCCACTTAGTATTTATCTTCCTATGACCATCAGGCAAGTCTACCAGTTTCTAAACGCCTAACTTCTCAAACTTATTGAGCTCCTCCTGCATAGCGTTGACCCAGGAATCTTCAGTTAGTGCTTCATTGTACGTTCGCGGCTCAATCTGCGAAATGAAACAACTAAGTGAAAACTTTGTTTGTAAAGGAGCAACTTTTGTATAAAAGCAAGTAAGGCCCTGGTCAATTTGTCGTCTGGTGCGGACGCCTGTTTGCAACTCTTCGATAATCAATTCTTCTGGATGATATGAAAGAGTTCTTGGCATCACCTCGCCTAGAACATCTACCTCACTTTCCAAATTCGTAATGTTCTGATTTGCAACTTGTTTGCTGACAGGAATTGTCTGATCTTGAGACTGGATTTGCTCCCCCTCAGACTCTTAATCACCACGATCAAATGTTGGCCTTTCATCAGATTCTGAATTTTCATTGTCTGCCGTCTGATTGTTAAGAGCTTGTTCACATTCTGAAGATGTCGAAGTTTGATGAACATCATCATTTTCTCCAGCATTGCTTGGACCAACTTCATCATCGTTTGAAGTTTGTCGTTGACGTCTCGGAGATTCTGCTGGGAATATTTCTTGTGATGCTTCATATTCTCTTAGAATATCCAACTCGTCAAAGAACTCTGGTTCTTCCTCTATGTCGAATGAGTCCCACGGAGTATCGTAATTGAAACGCCATGAGTCGGCGGGTTTCTGAGGTGGCATTGTACAACCTTGACACTCAACATGATGTGCTTCGACGATCCGCTTAAAGCTTGGAATAAAGACTCGTATCATTGGACTTGCATATCCCACGAAGATACCTTTAATACTCTTTGGACCAAATTTTCCACAAGGTTCTAGAACTGTACAGGGAGACCCGAACGGTTCTAAATACTTGAGGTTAGGTTTGCGGTTGTTAATCAGCTTGAAACACCTCTTGTTGAATTTCTTCACCGTAAGAACCCTGTTGAGCGTATAGCAAGTGGCTGACACTGCTTCTGCCCAGAAATTGACAGGTAACTTTGAATCAGCAAGCATTGTCCTGGCCGTTTCAATCAGCGTCCTATTCTTTCTTTCTGCAACTCCATTTTGCTGCGGAGTATAAGGCACGCTGAATTCTTGCAGTATACCTCTTTCATCACAATATTCTTCCATTTTTTTATTCTTAAACTTTGTACCGTTATCACTTCTCAATCTTCTAATTCGAGTTCGGTACAAGTTCTCAATCTTTCTAAAAAGTGTCATCAAACTCTCAAATGTCTCATCCTTTGTCTTCAGGAACGTCACCCACAAAAATCTCGAAAAGTCGTCTGTGACTACTAAGCAGTAGAGATCACCGGTTATGCTTTTGACATTCACAGGACCAAATAGATCCATGTGAAGTCTTTCCAACGGCCTCGAGACTGAGTTCATCTTCTTTCCAGGGTGAGATTTCTTTCGCTGTTTACCTTTGATGCAACTAATACACTCCCCCTCAAGATGGAAACCCTTCAAGTGAACCTTCAAGTTTTTCGCAGGTGAATGTGGTCCATTTTTCGATGCCACAATTGCGATTCTTTTTCAGTGGCTCTTGACATGAAGCAGTGAGTCTGACCCGTGGTAGTAGTGGCTACACTCATGTCCAACACGTACAGATCGTCGACTCTTGGTGCTCTCATGATGACCCACTCTTCAGGGACAACAAACCCCGGCTTCAATATCAAACATTCCTTATCTGTGAAGTGCGTTGAATACATTCGATTACAAATTTGAGATATGCTCAGAAGATTGTTCTCCAGCTCGGCGATGTAATTTACTCTTTCAAATGTGACAATACCATTCGATAAAGTTCCCTCACCAATGATACGACCTCCCTGATTTCCAGCAAAACCAACATAACCTCCATTAAATCCTCTCACATCATACAGTAGGGCTTTTATCCCTGTCATGTGTCGAGAAGCTCCACTATCCATAATCCAACGTGAGACGGATCTTGGAAGCTCATGCACATATCACAAATATTTAGTGAGATTTTGAAGCAACCCAAGCCTCTTTCGACTCAGGTAGCTTGACATTGATGCGGGTGGTTTTGGTGTACAATGGCGGGAAATTCTTGTCATTCATTTTTAAACTTTCTTCAGATCCAACCTCAACCTTTTTGTATAAGAAAAATTAATCTTTCTGACGTTGACCAGATGGTTGGTCTTTCTTCGGAACATACTTCTTCCCTGGTGGGGTAGAAGTTTGTTTCTCAAGTTTCTCATAGTAATCCAAAGGAACATTCATCTTTACTGGTGTGGTAGAGGATGATTGTTTTTCAGATACAGAAACCTTTGGTTTTGGAGAACTTGTTTTCTTTTCAACAGATTTTTGTTTCCAAGTTTGTTGGGACGAAGCGACTCGTTTGTAAAATTTATCAGTTTTAGTTATCAACTTCTTTACGGGTTCAGTTTTGATTTTGGTGTTGTCGTTTTTCAAAACTTTCTTCTCAACAACCATTGGAGCTTTGCCTTTTGCATCGTTTTTCTTGTTCGCATTCTCGACAACCACAGACTTAGGTTTCGAGTTGGTGCACTTTCGTGCAATGTGTCCAACTTGATTGCATTTGAAGCATGTTCGGGTGTCAACTACCCGACTTGTGCCTTTGGTCTGAGGCTGTGAGGCCTTCTTTTCAAAGAATTCTTCATTTGATTTTGAAGAAATCTCAGATTCTTGCTCGGAATGAGAACTCGAGCTTTTCACAAACACCTTTTTCTCAACAAATTTCTTGTTTTGAAGGTTCGTTCTTTGATTATTCTTACCACCCTGATAACCACCCGACCATCTGTTTTGGTTGTTGTTAGAAAAACGTGGTGGTATAACAGGTTTTTTGTAGTAAGATTTATCCTTTTCGAAGTTCAATTGCCTTTCAAAATGTTTCAAGCCTTCGATTTCACAAGCATCAATCTCAACCAGTTTAAACACATTTTTCAATTTGTCGACATTCACATTCTCCCGAGGAAACTCAAGATCCGAATACAACTTATCTGAACCCATCATCTTGTACATCACAAGAGTAGGTTCTTCACTTAAGTTGTTTTTGGATTTTGATTTCGGAATGTATTTATCCAAAAAGCACTCTTCGTCCTCAGTTGAGTCACTGTCAGATTTCAAAACATTTTCAACCACATTTTTAACAACTTCGGACTGAACACTGTCTTCATCAGATGATGAAGAGAATGTGATATCAACTGTTTCTGGTAGTTTAATCTCATTTGTTTCATCATCATTAACCAACCCAGACTTTTTCTTTGAAAAATTATTCAACACTGGCGGTGGAACTTGATGATACCCAACCCCAGTTCCGTCTGAATATACATCTTCACCAGCTTTTTTCTTCCCAATGGGTTTGGGAACTATGTGTTGGAGAACAAAGCTCGCGGAGTTTTAACTGGTTAGTTTCAGATTGATTCGTTCGTTTTCAATCTTAGCTTCCTGAAACTGAAGCTTCAGATTGGCAATCTCATCCAACTGTTGGTTGATTTGCCTTTCTTTCGACTGAAGTACTCCTAACAGTTGAAGATTTTCTTGGGTTGTTTTACTGTTTCTTTCATCAGAATCCTTTATCGTTCTTTTTAGCTTCTCATGATTTTCAAAAAGTTGACGGTTTTCATGAATTAACTTTTCATTTTCTTTCCTAACTTGATCTACATCAATTTTCTCTTTTTCAATTTTCTCAGTTAATTCCTTAATTCGATCATTTGAAGCTTTCGCCAATTTGTCACGACTCAAGATTTGATTTTCGACTTCTATGACGCTTTTAGTCAGATCTTCAGTCTTTTTAGTACTGAGATAAGCATGTGTACTACAAACCTTGCAGTTTTTCATGATAAATTAGAACGAATTTAAAACAATCCAATGAATAAATAATTAAATCCGTGCATGAGATGCGTAAACGAGATTTGCACAAGCTTCAAATTTAGTGAAAGCATCACCACAAGGCGTCGAAACCAACAAACGATTTAATGGAGTCGTAAGCCAAACAAGCCTACTACGACTCGGAACAAGAGAAACATTAGCAAAAATAAATGTGAATATGATGCTCTCAATACATCATATGGTGTCTTGAATTGAATATGCGAAATGGATAAGTTCAAGCAATTGAACTTGGTATCAGCGCAATCTGTCAATAAACCTATGTATCGACAAGGGGATTTCGGCATGGTTACAATGATAAACCATGTATGTAACTGAAAAGAAACGAAATTTCAAGAAGGTTTTGTTGTCTCAATATCAAGAAGTTGATACTTACAATAATGCAGAATATCCGACTCACCAGGCAATAATCGGATATAACGAAATAATATTTATAACTTTGATGAAAACGATCATTAGAAGGGAAGCTACATGCGTGACAAACGATTGCATGTGTATCATATGAAATGATCAAGTACTGAAGCAAATAAGTGTTCGCTCAAATGAGGAAAATTGTCATGATGCAACTACCATTAAGAGGAGTAGGAATGGGAAAATCTACTCATTAGATGCAAAAGTGGGAATTTCAATAAAATAAATTCGAGTACTTTATCCGATCGGTTAACTAAAATAGCTTGCATGACAAAATAATAATGTTTGCCCGAGTTAATAGAAGTGGTTCTTACGTGGTGACCTTTGATCTCGACATAAGTTCCCGAAGGTCTTAAGTGCATGCTTCCTAAACCCTCAAAGTTCTGTATTCTGTGTGTAACTATTTTATGTATCGTGTATAAAACACAGTATTAGCGTATGTTTAGAACAACTTGTTGACTCACTGTACCTTGGTATACTTTCTTCCTAAATTCACAGCTAATGATACTCGATCGACGTTCAATCTTAGAATAGTAGTTTGATTCTTGCAGTTAGTTAAATAAATTGTTAATTCTCAGCAAGAGTTACCGACTCTTGATGGTTAGCTTGTTCAGCTCCCGGTAGTTAATACTCAATCGAAAACTATTGTCCTTCTTCTTGACGAACAGTACTGAAACTCCCCAGGGCAAAAAGCTTGCCTTATAAATCCCTTATCTGGAAACTTCTGAAGTTGCGTTGACAAATCTTGTATCTCAGAAAGCGCAAGTCGATAGGGTGCCTTGGCTACAGGCGTGGCGCCTGGAACCAAGTCAATGCGAAATTCGACTTGTCATTGAGGAGGTAATCCTGGCGTGTCTTCGGGGAAGACTTCAGGATATTCCCTTACCACAGGGATATCTTCAAACTTAGGTTCTTCGGCTTCTTTGTCCATGACACGAGCCAAGAAAGCAACACATCCTTAGCGCAAAACTTCCATGCCTTCAAACGACTGATAATCCGTAGGGGCGTATCCTGCTTCTCCTCATGAATCACGATCGTCTCTACAGTCGCCATCGGGATGCGGATAACAATCTCCGCTCGATTTCTCGACAACCAATCCATCCCAATTACAACGTCGAAACTTCCCATTAGCTAGTTCTATCGAGTACGTGATATCTAACTTAATAGCTATTGAACCAAGCATATTCTTAAACTCTAGAGATACGAAGCTATAGTTGGTACTAGTATTGAATAGCATAGATGCAAAGTGTTGATTGGCAGGGAACGTACCAGTGACTTCGTTCGGACCCTGGCATGCTTCATGAGCTCCAATGTTGAACGCTCTTCCATGGTCTTGGTTAATCTTCCTAGGGCAATCTTTCCTAAAGTTCCCCACGTCCCCACATTTGTAGCAGCCTGGAACTCTACCACTATCGCTCTCGTCTTGGTTGCCGTCATCATTTCCTCCTTGTCTGGGATACTGTGACACTTGTGCCTCCGTGACCATCAAAAAAATACCAAATCAATGAAATATTGTGTTTCATACTTGTGATTTGTATAAATATGTGTATCAATTGCACATATTAATTCATGTTCGATTTCGAGCTTTAAATCGCTTTCTGGAAGATTATACGCGATCTGATGCGTAAATATAATCAGTTTAATGCAACAAACACTCCGGAACAATGACATAGGCTTAACATACCTTAAATAACCTTTACACAACTTAGAAATAAGTTTTGGAGGGTTTGGTATGCCGAAATCAAGTTTATTCGATCACAGGGACTAATTTCGACAAACTGCGAAATATGCCGATTCGTACTGTGACAAACATTCCGGAACTTGATCATAAGTTAAACATACCCTAAATATCATTTACCTAGCTTAGAAATAGGCTTTGAGGTGTTTGGTGCGCAAAAATAAACTTATTTGATCAACAGGGACTAAAAGCGTCAAAAAGTGCACAAGTTTGCATTTTCGCGCATATCGTACGTTTTGAATATATCCGGACATCCAAAAATTTATGTAATCATTAAAATACTTTATTTTAGTGATTGGCATGATAAAATTCCATTCGTCGCTTAATTTGGATCTTTTTTGCGTTCGTTACGACTTCCGTCGTAATTAACCGAACAACGCAACCGTACGGCCAAACGAACCGACATTCGATATATTTTTGAGCATGTTTCATGTTCCCTATACTTTAACTTCATTTTAGAGCCTTAAAATGGGGTTAACGGGGCTTAAACGTGTCAAAAATGCATCGAAAACCAAGTTTTGGGACTGCAGGGGCTAAAATTGTAAATCTGCCAAAGTTTGCTAGGCCAGGGGCATAAACCTAAGCTTATTCTTACGCGGCCCGTGTAAAATCCCCAGATCAGAAAACTTGTTTTTCAATTCAGCAACTGGTTTCATGAGTTTTGCACATGGTTTCTTCATACTAGGGGCTTGTTTTGAGCACCCATGATATTCTAATTCAGTGGGCACACATGGATGGTTGAGATTGAAGCTCCGGAATCGAGGAACGATCTTAACGGTGGACCGAAATCTTTAAATACCCACACTTTCATTCCTTGCAATTCACAAATCTAATTCAATTGCTCTAAGTTGGGGCTTAGCACTTCATACCTGAGCAATTTGAATCAAGATTTCCTTGCTTGGACCCTTTGTAAGTATTCCTTCGTTCTTTTATGCGTTTTTTAAGCGTGAAAGTCAAACGCAGTTTGACTTTCAGCTTTAACCAGTTTATGGTCAACACGAAGTTCGTTTAAACTTCGTAACGTGAGTGTAATCACGATGGTCATAGTCCTTTGTGACTATGCCTACTGATTACCACGATGATTAGGTGTAGTGACGAGTCATTGTTTCGATCAAAATGCGCGTTTATGCGTATTTTGCAACCAAACTATTCTTGGGTATCAAAACCCTTTGTTTTGATACCAAACTTGTTTTTAAACCTTGTTAAACATGTTTTAACATGTTTAACTCTTCACTTTTAGATTAGTGCTTGTATAGGGTCGTAAGATAAGCGGTCTAAACAACTGCTTAGACTTCCGAACCCGACCCGTTTGGTCGATCATTAGGATCCAACCAAACACATTAGGTGACCATAGTTGTATAGGGAATAACCTTCCGAGGTTATACCTTATGGTCACTTCGTTTAGTTAGTTGTATGATAGGTAGTTTATATGCCTTAGGTAAATGACCAAAATGCCCTTTTTACGCATAAATTCATTTTAAGCATATGTAACCTAAATTTTTACATCTAAACTGATTAGGTAACATTATTAGACATGTTAAGGCATGTAATACTTGTCATAGGACTAGTTAGGCGGTCCAAACGCGTTTTACGCGAACAACGCGTTAAAGTAGCGTAAGCTACCTAAACGGGTTGTAATGGGTCGTAAGCACTTAAGTTAGGTTTCAATTTAGTATGTAGGCTTTGTTAAACCATGTCATATGAGTTCCAATACTCATTTGGTTTACGAAATCTCATCCTATCCGATCTCCCGATTTAGGTCCGGTTATTAATGTAGTTACCTATATTAGGTTCCGTTTGATTTCCTTTATCCTTCTAGCTTTGCTTGGTTGTTGTTCAAGACTTCTAAACATCCTTAGGTGAGTACATATTCCCCTCTTTTACGTTTTCAAATGCTTTGGGGTGAAACACATCTGCCTACTTGTTACTTTCATGCTTTTCATGCTTTCATAATATGTACTTGCTATGTTCATTAGTACACTTATAGTACATGATTTCATTATGTTTTGCTATGTATGTTCTCATAGCATGCTAGCATATTGATTTTCATAAATACTTTTGTCGCATATATTCATCCCGCATATGGACACATTGTTTTACATTTTGAATCTGTTTGAACCGTTTGAAGCTGTTTGATCTATGTGAATTATTTGTACTGTTTGAACCGTTTGAAGCTGTTTAATCTATGTGAATTATTTATACTATTTGAACCGTTTGTTTGATTGATGTGAACCGTTTGAATCTGTTTGAACCGTTGGGTTAGGGAAGTGATTAGGTAACGGGGCGAGTGTTATGTGATAAAAGCATGGTGGATACGCCGCTGGTATTTCCTATATATAAGCGCTTTTAACACATTATATTTCGTTGCGTTATCTAGATCACTTGGGCAAGGTTATCAAAACAAAGTTATATTACAAGGTTTTTCTAACAATATAAAACATTCGAGTTTTATTTCAAAAACGATTTACAATTTGGGTTTACTTAAACAAATGTTTTGGAGTTAAGATTCAAGGTATCGAGGTTTTATAAAACATATCTGTTTTGACATGGTTATTTCAATTTACATTACAAGCATTTTACAAAACTTGGTTTTCTAATTATTAATTTACAAAAGTGTTCAAGTTATTTTCAAAATATAAACGAGCCATGAATCTGACACTCACATAAAATCCTATGTACTCGCCGGCATTTTTATGCTGACGTATTTTCACATGTGTTTCAGGTATCATAGTTGGTGATGTTTGATGATGATATTGATGCATGCTCACATAGGAACGGACGAGGCTATAGTGACTTAATAATAATGAAAGTCTATTTGTTCATGTTTTGTTTCTAATTTCAATGTAATGTAATACATTTAATTCAATAAAACATAACTTCAATCCATGTGTTTTGAAACAATGATTCTGTTACAACACTCCCCGACGTTTCCGCCACGATTTGTTGTTTTACGTGGTCGGGTTGTGACAGAAAAGTTGGTATCAGAGCCCATGGTTATAGGAATTAGGTTATTAGTTATGCTTTAACCTAGTCTATAACCTTCCTAGGACCCTAACGCGAGTTTACTTGTGTTTAGTCATAAAACAATATCGTCGCCTATCTTTAGGTGACAACCACAATGAGAACACAAATTTCGAATCCGCTTTGAAAACTAATCATCTGTTCTAGGATAATTTATTATAAGGTTTTGAACCTTCCAAGTTTTCAAAATCCCGTCAGGGTTTGGGTCTTATTAATGTGAACACGTGCAATCTAGAAGGGTGGATGCCTGTATCCTGAGTTTTCTGTCTAAGGCTAGAGTGTCCATACAAATCCGCAGTATCGGACCAGTCACTCTTACCTGGGAACTCTTGGGGTGAGTGTCCACTTATAGGCTAAAGCATATCTTCACGATACATTATAAGGACCTATTTACTTTGATTCAGCTTTTGTGCGTCGTTTGTTTGCTTCGTGGTTCGGACAAATGACCATCACCCTTGCCTTTTGGTCGGTAATTGTAACATTCTTACCCTATGCCTTTTCACTTGTTTTCTCTCTTGCTTCCTCTTTTAGAATGCCTCCAAGACGCGACAATCAGATACCTAATGAAGAACTGGCAACTATCATTATGCAGTAAATGGCTGCTGCAATCCCAAACATCATTGTTCAATGTAACCAAGCCCTCAACAACAATAATGCCCCATGCAACTTCAAGACATTCAACTCTGCCAAGCCATCAAAATTTTCTGGGTCTCAAGGAGCGACTGCACTTCTGCAATGGTTTGAAAGTTTAGAGAGCACCTTCTGACATGTTCAGTGTCCGAACAAGCGAAAGGTTGAATTCGCATCTAATGTCTTTGAGAAACGAGCTTTGACATGGTGGAATGGTGTGATGAGAGATAGGGGTGTTGAGGTAGCACTGGCTCAAACATGGGAAGAGCTTCGAGCTCTAATGATGAAGGAATTCAGCCCTGGTCATGAAATCAGGGCATTAGAAAGGGGATTCGACGATCTTAAGCAAGATAGTGGTGAGCATCGAGCTTACACGGACCGTTATGAGGAGTCTGTTGTTCCCTAACATGGTTACGCCTTTGGATAAGGCAATCGAAAAGTACATTGATGGCCTCCTTGACTCAGTACAAGACATTGTTACTGGTAGCAATCCCACTACAGTTAGACAGGCCATTGAGCTATCCGCTACCTTGAATGAATCCCAGATCAGGAAAGGTAAACTTTTCCGAAAGGGTGACAAGAAACCAATCGAGGAATCGAAACCAAAGGATGAACATACTGGATCTCCCAAGAAGTCAAAGAAGCGAAAGGCTTCTCAGAACTTCGCCGTGGTTGCCCACAATGATCAAGTTGTCCCCCAACCAACCTGCTCAACCCCCTGCTAGGAAGCCCTACAACAGAACTGCACCCTTGTGCAACCAATGTAGCCTTCATCATCATGCTAGTGTGAAGTGCCGCAAATGCCAAATTTGTGGACTTATTGGTCATACAGCAAGAGTTTGCCCAGTTGCAGCTGCACCCAATCAAGCTGGCAACAATCCTGCTCAAGCTCGTTTTCTACCAGGTTCTTGCTTCAATTGTGACGAGATGGGACATTTCCAAAGAAATTTCCCAAAGCTTGCTAATGCAAATCCAGTGCAAGGATGAGCATTTGACCGACTAGAAGACAACGCTGTTTAGAAATTAATCAAGCTTTATGTATTATTTTCTTTTGTTGTCAAGGTCTATGAAACAGTTGTTGTTGTTGTTTATAAATAAATCTTTTATTTACATTGCAATGTATTTATGTGGTTGCATGTATAAACAACATATCCCCTACAATACCGACAATCAAGGAATCGTATTCCTTGAAGAACAGACTACCCCCAAAATTCTTCCATTTTATGATCTCTTGCGTTTTCCACGAAAATCCTAAGTACCTGTTTCTTCCAAGGAAACGAAGTACAAGGCGCAAGTTATGACTCTGGACGAATACCCAATCCTTAATAGGGTACCTAAGGGTATTTCCGTAAGTCCTTAACTGTTGTGTAACTTAATTCGAATGTTATGATTCCTTGTAATCAAAAATCGAATTTTTGGAAGATCATCCTATCTTTTAAGGTAGATTCTTGAGGACGTTGAAGTCCATCGACTGGGTTCCTGGTATACCTTGAATACCCATGTTCAAATCGATAACAAGTTAATAACAAATTAATAACCAAGAAAACAATTATGTGCTTATGTGTTTATGTGTTGACCCAATCAAAGTTGTCTTAAGCTTGTTCAAATTCTATCCCTTTTGCATTATAAAACAAACTGTGCGAACTGTGCAAGAAATTACGTAATTATGGATGAATACATAATTATGGAATTTAGTGCACAGAAACCACAGCAAGTTTTGTCATGTGTCTAGAGTTAATTCTATTCATTTCCGTTTTTGATAAAGCACCCATTGAAAATGACTCCGTCTGTTCATTTTCGCTTTTTGAAGAATGTCCATTGAGGGAAATGAATATCCTTTTGAGTTAGTTCTAATCATTTCCATTTCTGATGAAGCACCCGTTGAAAATGACTCCGTCCGTGCATTTTCGTTTCTGAAGAATGTCCGTTGAGGGAAATAAATGTCCCCTTTAGTTAATTCTATTAATTTCCATTTCTGATGAAGCACCCATTGAAAATGACTCCGTCCGTTCATTTTCGTTTCTGAAGAATGTCCGTTGAAGGAAATGAATATCCTTTTAATTATTCCTTCATTTCCATTTCTGAAGAATGCCCGTTGAGGAAAATGACTCCGTCCGTTCATTTTCATTTCTAAAGAATGTCCGTTGAGGGAAATGACAGAATTATGCCTTGCATATCTATGATGGTTATTTAACACAAAGTCACAGACAGACTCCTACGAATAAATTTCGGGACAAAATTTCCGAAAGTAGGGGAGACTGTGACACCTGTGCCTCCGCGACCATCAAACAAATACCAAATCAATGAAATATTGTGTTTCATACTTGGGATTTGTATAAACATGTGTATCAATTGCACATATCAATTGATGTTCGATTTCGAGCTTTAAATCACTTTCTGGAAGATTATACGCGATCTGATGCGTAAATATAATCAGTTTAATGCAACAAACACTCCGGAATAGTGACATAGTCTTAACATACCTTAAATAACCTTTACATAACTTAGAAATAAGTTTTGGAGGGTTTGGTATGCCGAAATCAAGTTTATTCGATCACAGGGACTAATTTCGACAAACTACGAAAGTATGCCGATTCGTACTGTGACGAACATTCAAGAACTTGATAATAAGTTAAACTTGCCCTAAATATCCTTTACATAGCTTAGAAATAGGCTTTGAGGTGTTTGGTGCACAAAATAAACTTATTTGATCAACAGGGACTAAAAGCGTCAAAAAGTGCACAAGTTTGCATTTTCGCGCATATCGTACGTTCGGAATATATCCGGACATCCAAAAATTTATATAATCATTAAAATACTTTATTTTAGTGATTGGCATGATAAAATTCCATTCGTCGCTTAATTTGGATCTTTTTTGCGTTCGTTACGACTTCCGTCGTAATTAACCGAACAACGCAACCGTACGGCCAAACGAACCGACATCCGAGATATTTTTGAGCATGTTTCATGTTCCCTATACTTTAACTTCATTTTAGAGCCTTAAAATGGGGTTAACGGGGCTTAAACGTGTCAAAAATGCATCGAAAACCAAGTTTTTGGACTGTAGGGGCTAAAATTATAAATCTGGCAAAGTTTGCTAGGCCTGGGGCGTAAGCCTAAGCTTATTCTTACGCGGCCCGTGTAAACTCCCCAGATCAGAAAACTTGTTTTTCAATTCAGCAGCTGGTTTCATGGGTTTTGCACATGGTTTCTTCATACTAGGGGCTTGTTTTGAGCACCCATGGTATTCTAATTCAGTGGGCACACATGGATGGTTGAGATTGAAGCTCGGGAATCGAGGAACGATCTTAATGGTGGACCAAAATCTATAAATACCCACACTTTCATTCCTTGCAATTCATAAATCAGATTCAATTGCTCTAAGTTGGGGCTTAGCACTTCATACCTGAGCAATTTGAATCAAGATTTCCTTGCTTGGACCCTTTGTAAGTATTCCTTCGTTCTTTTATGCGTTTTTTAAGCGTGAAAGTCAAACTGCGTTTGACTTTCAGCTTTAACCAGTTTATGGTCAACACGAAGTTCGTTTAAACTTCGTAACGTGAGTGTAATCACGATGGTCATAGTCCTTTGTGACTATGCCTACTGATTACCACGATGATTAGGTGTAGTGACGAGTCATTGTTTCGATCAAAATGCGCGTTTATGCGTATTTTGCAACCAAACTATTCTTGGGTATCAAAACCCTTTGTTTTGATACCAAACTTGTTTTTAAACCTTGTTAAACATGTTTTAACATGTTTAACTCTTCACTTTTAGATTAGTGCTTGTATAGGGTCGTAAGATAAGCGGTCTAAACAACTGCTTAGACTTCCGAACCCGACCCGTTTGGTCGATCATTAGGATCCAACCAAACACATTAGGTGACCATAGTTGTATAGGGAATAACCTTCCGAGGTTATACCTTATGGTCACTTCGTTTAGTTAGTTGTATGATAGGTAGTTTATATGCCTTAGGTAAATGACCAAAATGCCCTTTTTTACGCATAAATTCATTTTAAGCATATATAACCTAAATGTTTACATCTAAACTGATTAGGTAACATTATTAGACATGTTAAGGCATATAATACTTGTCATAGGACTAGTTTGGCGGTCCGAACGCGTTTTACGCGAACGACGCGTTAAAGTAGCGTAAGCTACCTAAACGGGTCGTAAGCACTTAGGTTAGGTCTCAATTTAGTATGTAGGCTTTGTTAAAGCATGTCATATAAGTTCCAATACTCATTTGGTTTACGAAACCTCATCCTATCCGATCTCCCGATTTAGGTCCGGTTATTAATGTAGTTACCTATATTAGGTGCCGTTTGATTTCCGTGATCCCTCTAGCTTTGCTTGGTTGTTGTTAAGACTTCTAAGCATCCTCAGGTGAGTACATAGTCCCCTCTTTTACGTTTTCAAATGTTTTGGGGTGAAACACATGTGCCTACTTGTTACTTTCATGCTTTTCATGCTTTCATAATATGTACTTGTTATGTTCATTAGTACACTTATAGTACATGATTTCATTATGTTTTGCTATGTATGTTCTCTTAGCATGCTAGCATATTGATTTTCATAAATACTTTTGTCGCATATGTTCATCCCGCATATGGACACATTGTTTTACATTTTGAATCTGTTTGAACCGTTTGAAGTTGTTTGATCTATGTGAATTATTTGTATTGTTTGAACCGTTTGAAGCTGTTTGATCTATGTGAATTATTTATACTGTTTGCACCATTTGTTTGATTGATGTGAACCGTTTAAATCTGTTTGAACCGTTGGGTTAGGGAAGTGATTAGGTAACGGGGCGAGTGTAATGTGATAAAAGCATGGTGGATACGCCGCTGGTACTTCCCATATATAAGTGCTTTTAACACATTATATTTCGTTGCGTTATCTAGATCACTTGGGCAAGGTTATCAAAACAAAGTTATATTACAAGGTTTTTCTAACAATATAAAGCATTCAAGTTTTATTTCAAAAACGATTTACAATTTGGGTTTACTTAAACAAATGTTTTGGAGTTAAGATTCATGGTATCGAGGTTTTATAAAACAAATCTGTTTTGACATGGTTATTTCAATTTACATTACAAGCATTTTACAAAACTTGGTTTTCTAATTATTAATTTACAAAAGTGTTCAAGTTATTTTCAAAATATAAACAAGCCATGAATCTGACACTCACATAAAATCCTATGTACTCGTCGGCATTTTTATGCTGACGTATTTTCACATGTGTTTCAGGTATCATAGTTGGTGATGTTTGATGATGATATTGATGCATGCCCACATAGGAACGGACGAGGCCTTAGTGAGTTAATAATAATGAAAGTCTATTTGTTCATGTTTTGTTTCTAATTTCAATGTAATGTAATACATTTAATTCAATAAAACAGAACTTTAATCCATGTGTTATGAAACAATGATTCTGTTACAACACTCCCCGACGTTTCCGCCACGATTTGTTGTTTTACGTGGTCGGGGTGTGACAGATACTTCGCCCAGCAGGCATCCTTGTTGTGTCCTTCCTTTCGCACCTATTGCACCTAGGTCTCAAACATCGACCTTCATGGTGAAACTTGCACTCATCACATCTTGGTTTAGTCCCCAAGTAAATCTTACCATCGGGCTGGTCGCTTTTAGGGCAATACTTCCTGAAATGCCTCACATTACTGTAGTTAAAACACCCTTGTTCACGTCCTTGATCGTCACCATTTCTGCCTTGATAGTTGCTGTTGTCGTTGTTTCCTTCGCGATTTCCGCCATCATCTTGACCTTCGTTTCCATGTTCAGTACCTTGCCTACACGTCTCCTTGACATGCCCACCTTGCCACAGTTATCACATTTTCCATATTTACATAGCCCGACATGATAACGTCGACAATTGTCGCACTTAGGTAGGATGCCCACGTACTTTTTTCCCTTTTTGGCTTTGTTGTTGTTATTCGCTCGAGCGCCCTTTTGGAAATCGATGAGCTTCTTTTTGTTCTTCTCAGATGACTCCGCATGAGTCTCCTTCTTCTCGTCAGGGGTTGAAAGTTTTTCTAATCTAATTGTTTCTTTAGTGAGCGCCACACTCAAGTTACTCGCATCGATGGTTGTTGGAGGATTTGATGCTGTCATTAAGCTTAGAACCTGAGGCGCCAATCCCCAGATGAATCGTTCTAGCCTCTTAAGCTCTGGTTCCACCGGATATGGAATAACTCGCGACAAGTCGTGAAGTCTCTGCACATATTCCGCCACCTTTGGACCTTCCATCTTCAGGTTCCAAAATTCAATTTCCAGCTTCTGGATTTCCGTCTGAGAACAATACTCTCTACGCATCAACTCTTTCAGCTCATTCCATGTCAAAGCATACGCAACAGCCTCGCCCAACGTCTGAACCTGGAGGTTCCACCATGACAGAACCCCATCTTGAAACAGTCCGGAAATATACATGACTTGTTGCTCTGGAGTACATTTTCTCATTCGCAAAACAGAATCTGTATTCTCGACCCTTCTGAAAAAAGCTACGGCACCTCCAGTGCCTTCGAAGTTCAGAGGCTTGCAGTCCAAAAACTGCTTGTAAGTACAGCCTGTACCCAAGCAACATCATTACAGAAAGCGTCAGCAAAGCACACTTGGAATTGTCCAAACGTATTGTAATGTGTCTCAGGTGACTTAGACATTACCGTTAGGTGGGTTATTCCCTAAGGTACTTCCGCTGTGTCTATAGCGAAGAACCTCGTGCAGTGCGATGGCCTGTGTGATGTGTGCTTGTAATTCTGCCTCGGTCATGGGCAGCCAAATGATCTCTTGAGGAGGCATCTTTTAAGAAGGAGATCGAATTGGTCAGGTCTTATTTGTTCAGGCAATGTATTTAGTTGTCTAGAGGTCGTATGTACATACACATAATCAATCACCATGTCAAGCATTCATATATCATCATAATCATAGCACAAGCATGTAAATGGGAACATGTTTAATGAGAACATAACAAGCAAGTACGTTGTTGATTCACATGTTTAATGAGAACATAACAAGCAAGTACGTTGTTGATTCACATGTTTAATAAGAACATGACGATTGAGCTTTCGTTAATCATTGACCACAAAGTATTGTTATATGTTTTACAAAGTGTATCATATCAAAATGAACACAGGATCACAGTATCCTTGTCCATCAAGTCTACCAATCTACAAAAGTCTTACAATCAAAAGTGATCTCCAAAAGGCTTCACAAGCTCAGCTCAATGGTGGTGCTCTCATCACCGGTAATGCATCTGCATAAAACCAAAAACCTACTGTACTGATGGCGGAGGAGGAGGGGGAGGAAAATCAAACTAAAAACATATGCGAGCTCCTCTTCTAGTTTATGCACATCGCAAAGCAAGTAACGGACCTGCTGCTCGACAGTGAGAAATCGAGCATTAAACTCTGGGAAAGGAGTAAGAGGAGTAGGTGGACGAGCGAAAGGAGGCGGTGATGAACGAGGGGGAACAAAAGTAGACTGACAAGGATACGGTAAAGGACGCGGTGTCGACTCGAGCTCCAAGACTCTGCGACTCATAACTTCAAATCGAAGCTGAAGCGAATAAAGTAACTCATCCTGTGTATAGCCAACAAAATACGAGGGATGGTAGGGGTCTGAGGTCGGCATGGAATATGGCGGGAACCATCGGAATGGCTCATCAAGTGGTGAAGAAGTAAAAGGAGCAAAAGGTGCATACTGGGGAATGTGTGGAAAAGCTGCTGAAACATAAGGGTCATGACAAGCCTGCTGGCCTGAAGTGCCTTCCCCTGGATGGGGTGCGGGTATATCCTGCAAGAAAACGATAGGTAGATCAACACGATGAACATCAGACTCCACGGGGTGAAAAGGAGCAACATCAGCGGGTGCGGGTGCAGGAACAAATGGCTCAACAATAGGAGGGTCAACGATTGCAAGAACTGGGTTAGGTATGAGGGGTGCAATGTCAGGTAAGCCAAAAGGAATATGGTCAGGCTCGGGTATCGGCTCAGGATCAGCAGGTGCAACATCAGGCTGATCAAAAGGAACAAAATCTAGCTCAAGATCAAGCTCGGGATCGTGTGGAGGGGATGGTGCAGCTGACATGGCCGTGTCATCGTCAGCATCAGTAACATATCGTTGTAATCCGACCGAACGTAAGGATGAATATGTCACAGACACAAAGGAATCTGAGACAGAGTGCAAACTAGTATCAGAGGATAACTCGATAATAGGGGTCTCAAGAAGTGGAATAGCAACAACGTCCTCGTCTAGCTCTTCATCACCATGGGCGTCATCAGGAGGACCATCAATAAATAAATCAAAGTCATCATCAAACAGATCATCAAAAGGCCAATCCTCAGGAGGGATGACCACCAAAGGAACAGGAGCGAGGATCGGTGCCACGATATGCTCACCATCGGGATGCCCGGTGATAAGATGATCATGGACTGGAATGGGAATGGGAATAACAAAAGGATCCTCTTCTGGGATACCATCAGCAAGCGGTAAGTCATTTCCAAAATCAGGCAACGCAAGCGGCTGGAAGTCGTCGTCGGAAACAATAGCCATAGGGTCATCCGTATCGGACAATCCGCTCTCGGATGAAAACATAGTGTCTGTAACAGAACAATCATAACATATGCATATATATTAACCACTATCATTTAGTATGCAATCAAAGACAATGTATCACGAAATCATGTATCATTCCTAGTCTCCCAGACTAAACCACCCAGTATTCCAGACTAAACCACCTAGTCTCCCAGACTAGACCACCTAGTCTCCCAGACTAAACCACAATAGTAAACCTTGTAATCGTGTTTCTTGTATTTCCATTTGTAAAAATGTTTGTTTCCCTGGATCTGGGTGTTTTGTGTATGTAATGAAAACATGTTGTAAAAATATTTTCATGGGAGCCCTATTGATTGTGGTCTAGACTCGAGAAAGAATCCTAGTTCGCTACAATCGAAGCTCTGATACCAAACTGTCACACCCTGACTTTTGCGGAAGCGTGATTATGTGTGACTCGCTTGATATCATTGCATTCAACCATAACAAACAACTATATACTAGAACCAAGATGTTCATCCATTGATTAAGTTTTAAAACATCATAACAACATTGTTTTAGAATCCAGACATGGACTTCAAATCCAAATTACAAACCATGCAAATTGTTTTAGAGTTCCAAAGGACTCGTCAAAAGACATTAATAAAAACTAGGCTTGAGGTATGTATCCTATCCAGGATAAAATACACACTCCAAACCATTTGACACCGGATGACATCTTTTATTCCAAACAACACTTGAAAACTTCAACACCCGCCAGATCCATACTTAGTTTTCCTGAAATACATGTAGTTTGAAAACATCAATAAAAGTTGAGCGAGTACATGTGTTTAGTGTGTGAGCTCGGATAATCTTTGTAATCATCATAAGTAAGTATGTATGTATTTGTAAACCCTGGTATGAAAGCAAACAAGAAACAGATCAATTAATGTGTAGCTAATACATTAACATGTGTGCAATGGCATAGGAAGGCTCAATCCTTTGCGTATTTCGTACCGGGCCTCCCGGCTGGAACAACATAGTCACCACATGTGGTCAACTCGTCGTCCCATGGGTGGGGCTCGAAACACCCAAATAGATCTATCACTCATGCCCCTCAGTCCTTAACAAGGATTAATGGTCCCAAGTTAACGCCTACCCATTCACATGATCTAACAGTATTTTCCTTAGCTAACCATACCATTTGTAATCTTTGTAACATTGTAACATGTATTTCACCCCCGAAGTTATAAAACTGAAAACAGTTAAAAGAAAAGGGGGACATAAACTCACAGTTTTGCGTTCTTCGTATCCAATGTAACTCAAAGCTTCCTCTAGAACGCACGACTACCTACATGCGTACTACGGTTCATTAGACGGGTAGGTCGTGCCTTGACCTTGGTCTTAATTAGTGTCTTGAGGTACGTTAGTTTGTGCATCAATGTTATTCCAAGTATATGATTATTTGTCAAAATAATAAATATTTTAACTTAAATTATATTTATTACATTTTGGAATATTAGTTAAAATAATATATTTTAAATTGACACATAAGTTTATTTGTACATGTATATCCTTCCCAAGGATGGGTGTTTTTGTATTCGTATTCTTATACTTTGCGTATTTTTGCCAAGTATCAGTGGCGTATTCCGGTGTGTATTTATACGTACGAGAATACGTATTTTTATTGTGTTTATTAAGTATCCTTATACTTAATTTTTGTATTAACTTTTCCGGAATAATATCTTTAATAAAAATACAACAATATGTATTTCTGAAATATATATTTTGAGAAATATTACTTAGAAAAATTATTCATAGTTTTTCCCTTGGCAAAAATATTTATAAACCTCATACAAGTCTCAAACCTAATATATTTCCATGTCTAACTTAGAAATATATATAAATCCATTTTTCTTCCAAAAATAATATATTCAAAGTTTATTTAAGATTTTCTTCTAAAAATCATGTATTTCGTGTTTGTTTGAGAGAACATATTTTTCTTCCAAAAATAACACATCTTGTAATAATTCCAAGAAAATATACATTTTCACTTTGCTCAAAAATAATACATTTCCTTCTTGTCAAAAATATGATATATTTTGCGGTAATTATGAAAATCCAATTTTCATTCTCTTGGTGTCCAGAATACCAATTACCAAAATATACTTGTAAATAATTTTCCGGAATATTTTGTGAGTTATATTCCTTTGTTCGGTTCCACCAATAAATTGGGTATTCTTTGTATATTTATTCCTTGGAATTTTGGTAATATTTTGGATTGTAATTTCTTGGTATTTTGATGAGTTATATTATTTCAAGTCCTAAAATAATATAACTAATACACATAATATACAAATAATCACACACATGGTGACATCTAAATATATATTTCCCTAAATACATATTTAGTCACTTTTATTTATAAAAACCAACCTCCAATATTTCTAATTTTTGTAACAAAATTTATGGCAAACTTTATGTGAAAATCCATGGTTTGAAATATACTTGTAAATATTTGTTTAGAAATATTTTTCTAAGTGTTTAATTTTTAGAAAAATTTTGCCATAGTTTCCCCTAAAAATGGAGGTTTCCATGCCTTCAAGGCATATCATTTTCTTTTGTAAATCAACACAATCAATCAACAATCAACAATCTATACTTATCAATTTTGCCAAAACAAGCATAAACTACTACTTCATGAACTTGAAAATTTACAAAAATTTGTTGTAACTTACTAGTGTGTTTTGTAAGCTTAGCTACCCTTTAAAGTGTGGTTATTTCTTTAAAAACATCATTTTTGAAGAATCTAGATCTTTACAACTTGTAATCACATTTTCTAAAAATGCTTCTTCTTGGATTTTTCTTGTTACATAAGTGTTCTACACTTGTTTAACCTTTAAAAATATGGTTTATTTGTTTAAGAACCAAGATTTAGTAAACTTTGTATCTTTAACCCGGTTTCTTGAAAAAATCATTCTTGAAATATTAGATTTGCAAGACTTACATCTTACTTTAATCATCATTTTACAAGAAAACAATATATTCTTTCAAGTTCATGTCTTTCATGAGGATGATCTATAAATCTTTAACACTTTCATCCTCTCATCTTGCTAGATTATGTTTTTAGTCATCATATGATGATCTACATCATTTACATAAGTAAAAAACAATCAACAAGTATAACAACACATAAACAACATGATTTCTTTAAGACTTAAGCTTATGTTCATGTTTCATTCTCTTGATTCTTAGTGTTCTTCATGATAATCAACATGTATCATCTTTTAACCATTTAAACGAGATATAATATGAAGAGATTAGTGTTCTTACTACTAGCTCAAGGCTAGGGATGATCAAGAGAAGAAATGAGGTGGATAAAAGCAAATGGTGAAGGTTCTTCAACTTCTGAAAGCTCCTTGCTAACTTATGCACCTTCTAACACCCTTGTATATGCTTGTAATGTATGGAAGTTGAATGAATGAAGGTGGTGTGTGGGGGGTTGTTTACGACCGAACACAAGAAGGAGAGGAGGAGAAGAGCTCCAAGGTTGTGAAGTTGATGAATGAGAAGTTATGTTCTAGTAGGTTATACTTATATCCATAATCAACACATTTTCCATTGGTTTTTATGTTTATTAAAGAGAAAGAAAGATCTAATATTTAATCAAAATAAAATCAAGAGTGGGGTCCCTTGGTTGGGCCATCCTCTAGGTGGGGGGGGGGGGGGGTATAGGCTAGGTTTAAACTTTAAGTTAGTTATTTAGTTAGAAATCAAGTATATAGTTAGGGGTTTAGTTGTTAGATATTTATAGAGTGTGTTATGATGTTCGGGGACCATAACTAGCTTGGTAATGTCAAAACAGTGCTTCTAGTGAAAATTTGGTGTTTCGGGTAGTGTCCGGTTGTTCGGTTGGTTACCGGTTCGTTAAGGTGCTAAACTATGCCGTTTAGTGTGCTTTATGTACCCTTTTATGACAGTTTCGATTCCTGACACTTAGGAAAGCATTCAGGACCATTTAACCATATTTCTGCATGATATTAGTGTGTTTAAATGCTGAATTTGCTGATTTTCTGCAGTTTGTGTGAGTTTTAGGCACTTTCCGACACTTAAACTATCTCTAGGAAGGCAGTTTTGTGATCCTTACTTCCATACACACTATACTAGTGTCATACTTGGTTTGTAACTCATTCTGTGTCTCAACACATTGTCTGTCTATGTATTGAACTTCGTCAGCATTTTTTTTATTTGTCTGATAACTGTGCTAGCTGTGTTTCATGCATCATTTGAATCAATAAAGTTTGCATGCAATAATGGTATGTCATTTGCAATATATGATGCACATGTATGTATATGGTAATAATCAGGAAGCAATTCAAATCATTAATTGTAATTCAGCACAGTCATTAAGCACTAATCCTTGTTTAATAATTGTACGGATGCATGAAAATTTGACAGTTGTCACAGACAGAGCGAAAGAACTATTCAGACGTTGGAAGATTTGCTCCGTGCTTGTGTAATGGATTTAGGTGGCAGTTGGGATACTCATCTACCTCTGGTTGAGTTTTCCTATAACAACAGCTACCACATGAGCATTCAAGCCGCATCGTTTGAAGCTCTTTATGGCCGTAAGTGCCGTTCGCCTTTGTGCTGGGCAGATGTAGGTGATAGACAGATGGTTGGTCCTAAGCTGGTCCAAGAAACAACTAATAAGATCATGCAGATCCGAGAGCGCATCAAGTTGGCTCGTGATCGAAAAAAGAGTTATGTGCACCAAAGGCGAAAACCCTTGGAATTCGAAGTATGTGATATGGTTTTGCTGAAAGTCTCACCTTGGAAAGGTGTAGCACGCTTTGGGAAGTGTGGTAAGTTAAACCCACGTTATATCAGGTCATTCAGGATTCTAGAAAGGGTTGGTACCGTAGCATACAAGTTGGAGCTACCAAAGGAACTACACGGTGTTCATGATACATTTCATGTATCCAATCTGAAGAAACGTCCAACTTAAGAGACAGTTGTCATTCCTACGGATGAGGTGCATATAGACGATACACTCCACTTCACTGAAGAACCCGTTGAGGTTACCGACTGGAAAGTTAACAAGACTCGGAGGAGTAGTGTTATGTCGCAACCCCCGATCCCTTATCTGTCCCGGGAACGGGCGGACGCGAACTCAGAATTCTGGTGGTATCAGTTTGTTAATTTGGCAGCGGAAATTACATCAGGACCGTAGTTAGGAAATGTTTATTAGAGTAAAACCACCATATTTGATATTAATAATCACATGGGTAAAACCCAAGTTTCTTATTACAACATGTTTATAGGGATAAACCCTATTTTATTGAATTTAAAACATCGTCTTTTAGGTAACTATTATAGCCACATTTTTCCAAGGCCGTCAGTGCTCTCCAGCTGGCTTTTTACTAATTGGCTGTCACATTGTGTTACCGAAAACGCGTTTTAAAAACATTTGTCAGTGGGAAATACTGGTGAGTGAATCCCAGTTTAATCAAGAAATATTTTATCAATTAACACAGTATTGAGAGCGATCACATTGTTTATTTCTACACAATTACACATTCAGTACTGTCAATCCTGACTTGTGGGTCATATTACACATTGGCTAACTCTTCGTCCAATGGTAACGTGTTGTCGTCCCGACTTACTATTCACAGTGTAGTAAATTTTGTATACAAAACCCCAACATACCGGCAGTAATTGAAGAACTACAAAGACTCAATCACCACTTAATTGCATTGTAAAACATTTAAGGTTTTGTAAAATATTACAAAAAGGTTAACAAAAAGAGGATAAACTCACATTGTTATTTTAGACTTCGCGTAATGGTTTCCTGGGATTAATCTATAATTTACACAAATGTACATAGATTAGTATAATAACCCTTTGATTATATTAATGATACCCTCCCAGAGACGGTATTCCAACAACTACGTCAGGCAGAACCACGACAGTTGTTACGGAACCCTAAATCAATCGGGCAGCGTATCTAATACGAAACTGGGGTTATAATACTTACAACGGAGCAGAACCTCGCTAATTAGGGGGGTATAATACCCGCTTAATAAAGCCTATATTCAGATTTGAGAGAAAGAAAAGAAAGATGGACGAATTCTGATTGATACCCGATGGCTCCTTTATATAGTGCTGATACATGACTCTCTCGCGGCCCCCGTAAGAGTAGCCTAAGGGCTACACGGCCCGCGTCATAGCTAGTCAACGGACTAGCTTGTCCGGGTCATCAGGTAGGTCCGCCACGATGATGACACGTGTCGGCCTGGGGTGTTGCTGCGTTCTTGATCTCTCGCGGCCCGCGTAAGCTTAGGGGGTGGCTTACGCGGCCCGCCTAAACTAAAAAAAAACAGATTTTTAATTTATTTTTAATGCTATAACGTATTTCGGGCTTGGTTTTTACATACGGGGTGTATTTAAAGACATATTGGGATATTTTAAAATATACTAGGGTGTCGGAAATATTTGAGAGTGTCGGTTTTATTGAGGATTGTTACATCCTCCCCACCTTGTTTTAGAGCTCGTCCTCGATATCTACTGGAACAAGTGCGGATATTTCCTTTGCATTTCAAATTCAAGCTCCCATGTGTACTCAGGTCCTCTTTTGGAGTTCCACTTCACTTTAACCAGAACTAATCTCTTGTGTTTGAGATTCTTAACTTTCCTGTCTTCAATCTGTAGAGGCCTCTCTACAAATTTGAGTTGTTCATTTACCTCTATATCCTTAAGAGGTACCATTAGCGATTCGTCGGCTAAGCATTTCTTGAGATTAGATACATGAAACACATCATGTATTCCTGCCATTTCCTCTGGTAGTTGTAGCTGATAGGCTACAGGTCCTATTCTTCTAATAATCTCAAAAGGTCCAACATACCTGGGACTTAGCTTTCCCCGTTTGATGAATCTTACTACTCCTTTCCAAGGAGAGACTTTCAACAATTCTTTATCTCCTACTTGAAATTCCAATGGCTTGCGTCGGTTATCAGCATAACTCTTCTGTCGATCACGTGCTGCTTTCAGTCGTTCCTTGACTTGAATAATCTTGTCGGTTGTTTCTTGCACTATCTCAGGTCCAGATAGTTGTTTTTCCCCAATTTCTGCCCAACAAACTGGGGTTCGGCACTTTCGTCCATAAAGTGCTTCGAATGGTGCAGCATTGATACTTGTGTGATAACTATTATTATAAGAAAATTCTATTAAAGGTAAGTGATCATCCCAATTACCTCCAAAATCAATTACACAAGCTCTAAGCATGTCCCCCATTGTCTGAATTGTCCTTTCACTTTGTCCATCCGTTTGAGGATGATAAGCTGTGCTTAGATTCAACTTGGTTCCCATTGCCTTTTGGAAACTTGACCAAAAATGAGAGGTAAAACGGCTATCTCTATCAGAAACAATTGATAAAGGTATTCCATGTAAAGAAACGATTTCATTTACATATAATTTAGCTAACTGTTCCATACTGAAAATTTCTTTCATTGGTAGGAAATGAGCTGACTTGGTTAGCCTATCTACAATCACCCAGATTGTATCATTTCCTTTCTTTGTTTTGGGTAATTTAGTAACAAAATCCATTGTTATTAATTCTCATTTCCACACTGGCATTTCTAATTGTTGTAGTAATCCTGAGGGTTTCTGGTGTTCAGCTTTGACTTGAGAACAGGTTAAACATTTAGAAACATAGGCTGGTATGTCCTTTTTCATTCCTATCCACCAGAAATTTTTCCTTAAATCCTGGTACATTTTATCATTTCCTGGATGCATCATATACTTAGATTTATGGGCTTCTTCTAATATACGATGACGTAGGTTTCCTAATTTAGGTATCCACATTCTCTTTTTATGGAATCTCCAAATTCCATCTGTTCCTTGTTCTAATTCTTTTAGCATACCTTTTAATTTTTCAGTATCATCCTTGATTACTGATTCTTGTGCTTCTCTAATTTGCTCATTTAAATCTACTTGTAGATTTAATTTAAGAGAACGTGCCATTTTTGGCTTTTCATGATACTTTCGGCTTAAAGCATCTGCCACTACATTTGCCTTTCCTTCATGATACTGGATATCACAATCATAATCACTAAGCATCTCCATCCAGCGTCTTTGTCTCATATTCAACTCTTTTTGCTTGAAAACATACCTTAAACTCTTATGATCAGTAAATATGGTAAACTTACTACCGTAAAGGTAATGTCTCCAAATCTTAAGAGCAAAAATTATAGCTCCTAACTCTAAATCATGGGTTGAATAATTCTCTTCATGATTCTTAAGTTGTCTAGATGCATATGCTATAACCTTTTGAAGTTGCATCAATACACATCCATAACCTAATTTGGAAGCGTCACAATAGACTACAAAGTCTTCAGTTCCTTCTGGTAACGCTAATATGGGTGTAGGTTAATCTTTGCTTAAGGATTCTAAATGCTTCTTCTTGTTTTAATCCCCATTCAAACTTAATGGATTTACAGGTTAACTTAGTTAAGGGAATAGCTATTCTAGAAAAATCTTGAATAAATCTCCAATAATAACCGGCCAATCCTAAGAAACTTCTAACCTCGGTTGGTGACTCAGGGGTTTTCCATTTGGTAATCGCCTCGATTTTTGTTGGATCCACATGAATTCCTTCATGAACACTAAGTGTCCAAGAAATTGTACCTGTTCTAGCCAAAACTCACACTTTGAAAATTTAGCGTAAAGCTTTTCCTTTCTTAATAAACTTAAAAGTGCGTGCAAATGCTTTGCATGATCTTCTTTATTTTTAGAATAAATGAGAATATCATCTATGAAGACGATTATGAATTTATCCAAATATGGCTTACATATTCGGTTCATCATGTCCATAAATGCGGCTGGGGCATTGGTTAAACCAAATGGCATGACAGTAAATTCATAATGGCCATACCTTGTTCTGAATGCAGTCTTAGGAATGTCCTCTTCATGTACCTTTAATTGATGATATCCTGACCTTAGATCGATTTTAGAGAAAAATCGAGCTCCTTGCAGTTGATCAAACAGATCATCGATTCTTGGTAATGGGTACCGGTTCTTAATCGTGACCTTGTTTAATTCACGGTAGTCAATGTACATACGCATTGATACGTCCTTCCTTTTAACAAATAAAATCGGTGCTCCCCATGGCGACGAACTTGGCTGTATAAATCCTTTTTCCAACAATTCATCTAATTATTTCTTTAGTTCTTGCATTTCTGCGGGTGCCAAACGGTAAGGTGCTTTAGCAATCGGTGATGTTCCTGGCAGTAGATGAATTCTGAATTCAACTTCTCGGTCTGGCGGTAGTCCTGGTAATTCTTTCGGAAATACATCTGAAAACTGGGATACCACTGGAATATCCTTTAAATCCTTTCCTTTAGTGTTAGTGATTATAGAAATCAAATACACTAATGATCCTTTTCTTATGTAACTTGCTGTTTTCATCACAGAGATGAATTTAGTAGATTTGGAAGTTTTATATCCTTTAATCGTGATCTTTTCACCTTTTGGTGATTTTACTTGTATCGACTTTTGATCACATAAAATACTGGCTTTATTGGCTATTAACCAATCCATTCCTAATACGACATCGAATCCTGCCAGATTCATGGGGTAAAGATTTGCAATAAATTTCTAATTTAAAATTTCTATTCTTGCTCCCTGCAAGATTTCAGAAATCTTAATGGTTTCTCCATTTGATGTCTCTACTAGACATTCTTGTGGAAGTTTAGTTAATGATTGCTTAAGAAATTTGCAAAATGAAGTATTAATAAAACTTTGGTTTGCACCAGAGTCAAATAATACTTTAGCAAAAATATCATTAACTAAAAATGTACCAGTGATCACATCCGGGATCATCTTTGCTTCTTCTGCTGTTAGAACAAATGCTCTAGCATTTTTAGTATTCTTGTTGTTAGCTTTCTTCCTGCAGTCTTCTTCCTTGTGTCCCGATATTTTGCAAAAGTTACAATATATGGAGCATCTTCCTGAATGCTTTCTTTTGCAATTCTTACAGTAAGGTGTAGAGGTAGAACCTATATTTTTCCCACGATTAAAATTTCCAGAACGAAATTCTTGTGTGAGCTTCTGGGTTAGGTTCCTCCTTTGATCCTCTTCTCGGGTACGGACTAATTCATCTGTCAAGGTATTTGCTAGTTCTACAACTTCTTCTATAGTTTGAGGTCTAGCTGCCTTGACTACATGTCTTATTTCCCCAATTAATCCCCAGATATAATGGGAGATTAACATTGGTTCAGGTGAAGCAAGGGTTGGCACTATTCTAGCATATTCAAAGAATAATTTAGTGTATCCCTTACTATCCACACCAGTCATCCTAAGGTTTAAGAACTTGTTTGCTATCTGTTCCTTTTCATTGGGTGGGCAAAATTTCCTTTCTACCTTGTCCTTAAATTCCTCCCATTCCATATTGTAAGTTCTATCACTTCCTCTTGATTGGAGGATAGTGTTCCACCATTCTAGTGCTGAATTCTTAAATAGATTAGAAGCAAACATTATCTTATCTTCTTCAGCACACTTACTTATTCTTAAGACTGCCTCAGTCTTCTCTATCCAGCGTAGTGTTGCAATGGCCCCTTCGTTGCCCGAGAATTCCATTGGTTTACAAGACCAGAATTCTTTATAAGAACAACCGTAAGACACGGTTCTTCTCCTTTTGGGAATGGGCATTTGAAGTACAGGTCCATTGTTCACGCTGTTTTCTGGTTCGATTGGTCGCTTACTGCTATGCTTACTTTTATTATTCGCTTCTTGAATTGTTTGAATAATAAATGGCATTGCATCTATGATTCCTTGTGCCACTATATGTTGGACGGCAATATTATCCATTTGGTTTCCATTGTTATTGATGCTCGGATTCTCATTAACCACGTTAATGTTACTCTGGTTATCATTATTCAGATTTCCTTAATTTCCTTCATCGGCCATCTGAATTTTAAACATTTACCAATCATTAATAGAATAATTAAATAGTTTAAGTAACAATCCACATAATACACAGACTGGTCAAAAACGTCGTGCATTGCGACTTTACTCTTTTCTATATAGTATGCGTCAAATACACACTAAAACAGGAATTAAAAATTACAATACTATTATGCCTCGTTAACCATCAAGTGGTCTATACTACGATAGATTTATTACACATATATTTTATTTATTATTATTACTAACTTTACCATCACTTTCACGGGTATGGATTTTCCCTGAAATCCATCTGATGCTCATCGTATTTCCATACGAGTTGCTCTCCTACATACCTCATCCTCTCACTATTTTCTATGATTTCTTCTCCAAAATTTTGGAGTTCTTGCAAATTCTCTGCACTCATTGGGGGTGCAGGTGCTGGTATTGGCTCTGGGTACTGAGGTACTAGATTCTCCTGAGGGTATGGATTCTCCAAAATCTCCCTAATGTATTCATTATTGTCATAATAGGGATCTAGAGGGTCCAAACCTGGATATGCTGCTAAGTTCGGCAAGGTTTCTTCGTTTAAGTGATAACGTGGCACATAATCCCTAAGATCGTCAAACCAGGGATCATAATTTGGATCTAAAGGATTAGGGGCTGGTATCCTAGGTATCTCCTCAGGGTTAAAATCATGCATTTCTACCTCCATCGGTTGATTGGGAATCAAAGGTAAGGGTTGTGGGGCTAC
This sequence comes from Helianthus tuberosus, assembly GCA_030545235.1. Classification (NCBI taxonomy): domain Eukaryota; kingdom Viridiplantae; phylum Streptophyta; class Magnoliopsida; order Asterales; family Asteraceae; genus Helianthus; species Helianthus tuberosus. The sequence goes on from CM060381.1 coordinate 140,960,940, forward strand.
TAATTATTCCAGACTTGGGTCAGCAGCAGTTCTAGCTAGGATATGGAAATTGGCTAGGCTTCTATTAAGCATATCCTGTGTATGGGCATCTGACTCTCTCTTAGCAGCTGCTAGAACTCTCTGCAGTTGCAACTTTCGCATTCTTTTCCTACGTGCAAATGCTTCCTTACTGAACCATCCTCTCTTTTTATGAGGGAATGGCTCTTCTGACTGAGCTTTAAAGGCAAACATCCCTTCTTCCTGATCAGCAGAATACCCAGAGAGGATAGGCTGTGAAGAGGTACCTTCACTCCTAGGTGAATCAGACAACTGACGACACATGTCTGAGGGTCCTTGATCACTCATACTGTAAACTAACAAATAATCAAATAACACAAAACACATAATCACATAAATTATTTCCTAACACAACATTTAAAATCTAAGTGTCAGCAGAACACTTCTTTGGTTTAGACCAGTGGCTAGGCTCTGATACCACCTTCTGTCACAACCCCCGATCCCTTATCTGTCCAGGGAACGGGCGGACGCGAACTCAGAATTCTGGTGGTATCAGTTTGTTAATTTGACAGCAGAAATTACAACAGGACCGTAGTTAGGAAATGTTTATCAGAGTAAAACCACCATATTTGATATTAAAAATCACATGGGTAAAACCCAAGTTTCTTATTACAACATGTTTATAGGGATAAACCCTATTTTATTGAATTTAAAACATCGTCTTTTAGGTAACTTTTATAGCCACATTTTTCCTAAGCCGTCAGTGCTCGCCATCTGGCTTTTTACTAATTGGCTGTCACATTGTGTTACCTAAAACGCATTTTAAAAACATTTGTCAGTGGGAAATACTGGTGAGTGAATCCCAGTTTAATCAAGAAATATTTTATCAATTAACACAGTATTGAGAGCGATCACATTGTTTATTTCTACACAATTACTCATTCAGTACTGTCAATCCTGACTTGTGGGTCATATTACACATTGGCTAACTCTTCGTCCAATGGTAACGTGTTGTCGTCCCGACTTACTACTCACAGTGTAGTAAATATTGTATACAAAACCCCAACATACCGGCAGTAATTGAAGAACTACAAAGACTCAATCACCGCTTAATCGCATTGTAAAACATATAAGGTTTTGTAAAATATTACAAAAAGGTTAACAAAAAGAGGATAAACTCACATTGCTATTTTAGACTTCGCGTAAGGGTTTCCTGGGATTAATCTATAATTTACACAAATGTACATAGATTAGTATAATAACCCTTTGATTATATTAATGATACCCTCCCCGAGATGGTATTCCAACAACTACGTCAGGCAGAACCACGACAGTTGTTACGGAACCCTAAATCAATCGGGCAGCGTATCTAATACGAAACTGGGGTTATAATACTTACAACGGAGCAGAACCTCGCTAATTAGGGGGTATAATACCCGCTTAATAAAGCCTATATTCAGATTTGAGAGAAAGAAAAGAAAGATGGACGAATTCTGATTGAAACCCGATGGCTCCTTTATATAGTGCTGATACATGACTCTCTCGCGGCCCGCGTAAGAGTAGCCTAAGGGCTACGCGGCCCGCGTCAAAGCTAGTCAACGGACTAGCTTGTCCGGGTCATCAAGTAGGTCCGCCACGATGATGACACGTGTCGGCCTGGGGTGTTGCTGCGTTCTTGATCTCTCGCGGCCCGCGTAAGCTTAGGGGGTGGCTTACGCGGCCCGCCTAAACTAAAAAAACAGACTTTTAATTTATTTTTAATGCTATAACGTATTTCGGGCTCGGTTTTTACATACGGGGTGTATTTAAAGACATATTGGGATATTTTAAAATATAATAGGGTGTCAGAAATATTTGAGAGTGTCGGTTTTATTGAGGATTGTTACATGTTAAGCTTGTCAAGGTTCGATGGAATGCACGTCACGGCCCAGAGTTTACTTGGGAGCGTGAAGACCGTATGAAAGCAAAATATCCGCATTTGTTCCCCAACTCCCTTGCAACCAATAGCGCAGCTTAAAATTTCGGGACAAAATTTTCTTAACAGGGGGAGAATGTGACAATTGTCAAAATTTCATGTATCCGTACAATAATTAAACAATGATTAGTGCTGATTTAAATCAATGACATGAATGCTTTCTGATTATTGTTATCATACATACATGTGCATCATACATTGCATAATGTCATATCATTATTGCATGCAACACCTTATTGATTCAAATGATGCACGAAACAAAGATAGCACAGTTATTAGACAAATCAGAAAATACTGACGGAGTTCGGTACTTAGACAGACATTGTATTGAGACACAGAATGAGCCAGAAACCAAGAGTTACACTAATATAGTGTGTAGGAAAGTAAGGATCATAAAACTGCATTCCTAGTGATAGTTTAAGTGCTGGAAAGTACCTAGAACTCACACAAACTGCAGAATTCAACAAAAATCAGCATTTAAACAACTAAATATTATGCAGAATTATGGTTTAATGGTCCAAAATGCTTTCCTAAGTGCCGGGAATCAAAACTGTCACAAAAGGTAACATAAAGCACACTAAACTGCGTAGTTTAGCACCTTAACGAATCGGTAACCAACCGAACAACCGGACACAACCCGAAACACCAAATTTTTACTAGAAGCATTGTTTTATCATTTCCGAGCTAGTTATGGTGCCCGAACATCATAACACACTATATAACATCATAACAACTAAATTCCCTAACTAGACACTTAGAAACTAACTTGATAATCTAACTTACCATTACAACCTAATCTATACCCCCCCCCTCTATTTACGGTCACCATAAGGTGGCCCACCCTTGGATTTTATTTTAATTGTTTAATAGATCTTGTTGCCTCTTTATGAACATAATACACATTAGATAAATTGTTGTTAGAGGATTATAAGTGAAACCACAAGACATAACATCCTTCATTCTCACAAACTCACAACACACTTTAACTCTCCTCTCTCCCTCTCCTGCCTTCGGCCGAGAACAAGCAACTACACCACCATCTTCATCTCATCTTCATCCATTTACTAGTGATCACAAGGTGCTAGGAGCTTACATAAGGAGCTAGGAGCCTTTGGAAGTGGAAGGACCTCTCTCACAAGCTATTAACCACCAAATTCATCATCATCATCTTCATCTTGTGTTCATCCCTAGCCTTGTGCTTGTAGTAAGATCCTTTTAATCCCATTTTACATCTTGTTAGGTTGGTTAAAAGTGTATGTAAATCACTAATCATGAAGAACACTAAAGATCAAGAACATAATCTTTAACATAAGACTAAAAATCATCATGAACCATGTTGTTTAAGTGTTTATGTGTTTCTTGATTGTTGATTGTTTGTGTTAATGATGTTAAACATCATATGAAACTTGCTAGATTGTGATTAAACACATGATCTAGCAAGATAAGATGATGATTATGTGAAGAATCAAGAAGATCATCCTTATGAGTAAACATCAACTTGAAAGGTTAAGCGTTTTCTTGAATGATGATGATCAAAGTGTAATATAAGTCTTGTAAATGTGTGATTTCAAAAATGATTTTCTCAAGAAACTAAGTTTACTTATGAGATTTACATAAATATGGTTCTTAAAGAAACTAATCACATTTTTAGTGGTTAATCAAGTGTAGAAACATATTACTAACAAGAAAAATTCAAGAAAAAATATTTTTAGAAAATCATTTTAGAAGTTGTAAAGATCTAAAATCTTCAAGAATGATGTTTTTAAACAAATAACCACACTTTAAAGGGTAACTAAGCTTACTAAACACTCTACTAAGTTACTAGAATTTTTTATAAATTTTCAAGTTCATGAAGTAGTGTAAATAGCTTGATTTTGGCACTTGGTAAGTATTGTTTAAATTGTTGATGATTTGTGTTGATTTTTAAAAGAAAATGATATGCTTTGAAAGCATGGAAACCTCCATTTTTAAGGGGAAACTAAGGCAAAATTTTCTAGAAATTAAACACTTAGAAAAATATTTTTAAACAAGTGTTTACAAGTGTATTTTAACCATAATTTTTCATATAAAAATTGCCATAATTTTTGTTACAAAAATTATAAATATTGGAGGTTGGTTTTGATAAATAAAAATGACTAAATATGTATTTAGGAAAGTATATATTTAGATGTCACAATGTGTGTGATTACTTGTATATTATGTGTATTAATTATATTATTTTAGGACTTGAAATAATATAACTCACCAAAATACCAAAAATCACAATACAAAATATTATCAAAATTCCAAGAAATAAATTTATAATTTATACCCAAAAATTGGAGAAACCGAACGAGGAATATAATTTACATAAATATTCCGGAATTAAATTCACGAGTATATTTTGGTAAACGGTATTTTGGAAACCAAGAAAAATGAAAGTATGATTTTTATAATTGTTACAAAAATATATCATATTTTTTACAAGAAGAAATCATATTATTTTTGGGTAAAGAAAAACATACATGTTTTCTTGAATTACTAGAAAATATGTTATTTTTGGAGAAAATATATATTTTCTTAAATAAACTTAGAATATATTATTTTTGGGTGAAAAATGGATTTATAAATATTTTCTAAGATAATCTTGAAATTATATTATTTTTGAGGTTTATATGAAAATATAAATATTTTTTTGCAAGAAGAAGTATAGATAAATTTCTATAAATGATTTCTTAAAATATATATGTCACACCCCCAAAATCCACACGCGGAGTACCACCGCTTGGAGGCGTGACATGACCAGGATCAAGCCACCAATCATATTGAACATAAGTACATATATATCAAAAGTCATTCATCAATACGATAGGTGTTTACAAAACCAAATATAAACAAGTGTGTAGCGGAAGCATTAATGTAAAACCCAACATAAGTTTAAGTACAAAAGGTTATAATGTTTAACAACACATTCACGATCCATGTCCACAACGACCGTGCCTCCCGTGCAAGCTCCAAAAGTACCTAAGGTCCTGCAAGGCATGTAACAGAGAGTCAACAACTAGTTGAGCGAGTTCACAGTTGGTTATTCAGTTATAGAGTTCGTTTCGTAAATCAGTTGTTCGTTTTGTAAACCATGTTTCTCATTAATTTCTATCGCGGTCCTCCAGACATCTTTGCGAAGATTAGTGGCCGTATCGCGGCCTATTCAGGCATCTGTGCGAAGGTTTGTGGCCGTATCGCGGCCTTTTCAGGCATCTGTGCGAAGATTAGTGGGGGCTTCCCCATGTGTTAGACTAGTCGTGTTTGTACGTGCCCTTCTTGATCCAAGGACCGTAGCGAGTGTGAGTGTACGTAGGTTTTACGTACGTTAAGGTTGTTGTCCTACCGGACGAACGTACGTATTCTACCCAAGGAGAATACGCAGGATTAATATTGGCATCCTACCCATGGAGGATGGCGGTACATATCCTACCCAAGGAGGATATGTAGGTTCCATTTTAGTTTCTTTAACCCATTCCCAACCACCGGGAATCCCATGCCTTAGAAAGAGTGTGAACTCACCTTAGTTTGCTCGGTATGCTAAGTATGTGCTCACAGTTAATCAATCACGTCCTAAGGTATGCACGTATACATAATCAGTTTGTATTCACGAAGTTGGCACGTAAGTATAATCATAATGGACAACGCATCAATAATCACCGAATAACACATTGCACGTAGGTTGAATCATACAAGTTATGTTTTACATTTAACGGAAGTTAACTAACCAAGTTAACTTTTAACAGAATCAAAGTAAGTTATTGTGCTGTTTTCCCATTCGACGAAACACCCTTGTTTCGTCGTGATACCCTCGGCGAAACACAAATTGGCGAAACACATTCTGTTTCGCCGTGGTCTCCTTTGGCGAAACAAAGTTCTGTCTCGTCGACTGCCCTTGGCGAAACACTTTCTGTTTCGCCAAGAGATCTATTTCGTCAGCCTGTTACAGGGTGATGTCAGTTTCGTCAAAATCACAGAAACCCTAAATGTCGTAAACATCAAGAAGCAATCATGCGGACATCATTAACATAGATATCATCATGGAATCAATCAATCATAATAGGCCAAGCATTAACCTTAACAAGCTATTCAGACAACGAGTATAACACGAGCACAATCCATCATATTACTAGGTGTTCATACGATTAATACTAGTTCCGATTCGTGGGTTCAAGGGATCATCATACAATCAGATCTGTCATACAAAACGTAACTAACCATAGATTCCGTTTACCCAATCATAAATCATTCATGAACACAACACTATCTATCATTGATTCTAATGAACTTGAACTAAAAACAGTTTACAACAATGAAATCAAACAATCATGCAGGGATTTAATCACTAACCACAATGAACGGAACAGTAATTAAGTCGATTCGGGGTTCCGGGGCACACGATCGCCGTCAATCAGAGAAGATGGAGCTCTAGGGTTTTTGTTTTAGCCAAAGATGTGAAACAGGAAGTCGGTTCACGTTAATATGAACGAATTACCGTTCTGGGCCCTTAATGGGCTTGGCAAAACTGGGCTTGGCGAAACTGACTTCTGTTTCGTCGAGATGCTTATGGCGAAACAGTCTGTTTCGTCGGGTCCTGTCTGTTTCGTCGAGTCCTGTCTGTTTCGTCGAGTCCTTTCATATGTTAACAGTTTAAGTTTTCAACAGGTTTCATGTTATACAGCCAAACACAAAATCATGCAACCACAATGCGTTCATAAAAAAAAAATAACGTGTACAGTTACAAGTTAAACAAGTCAAACAACTACACAGTCAAAGTCAACGTGCACTTAATGCGAAAGTGAAAGTCGGAAACTCGAGTTGTCACATTATCCCCAACTTGGAAGAAATTTCGTCCCGAAATTTAGCATGCGGTTACTGAGGAAGCTAAGTAAGTTGTATCGTTTACTGGTTTTCCTAGGGTGTCACATCATCCCCCCGTTGAGTTGGAATTTCATCCCGAAATTCGGTAGTAGCTTCAGCCTCAGTAGTAGTTGCACGGTTTCTGAATAACTGGGGATACTTGAGTTTCATATGATCTTCTCGTTCCCAGGTGAACTCTGGGCCACGACGGGAGTTCCAACGAACTCGAACAAGAGGTATTCTAGTGTTCTTGAGGACCTTAACATCCCGGTCCGTGATTTCAACTGGTTCCTCGACGAAGTGTAACTGTTCGTCGATAGTGAGTTCCTTCAAAGGAACTATAAGGGTCTCATCTAACAGACACTTCTTCAGATTCGACACGTGAAAGACGTTGTGAACTGTACTGAGTTCAGCTGGTAAGTTCAATCTGTAGGCTACCCTGCCTATCCTTTCAATGATTTCGAATGGTCCGACATATCGCGGATTGAGCTTGCCTCGTTTGCCAAAACGAACCACACCCTTCCAGGGTGAAACTTTGAGTAGCACTCGATCCCCAACCTGGAACTCGAGTGGTTTCCTGTTTTTTATCAGCGTATGCTTTCTGACGGTCACGAGTTGCCGCCATGCGTTGTCGTATTTGAGCAATCTTTTCTGTTGTCTACCACAAATTTTGGACCAGTGATCTGACAGTCACCCACCTCTGCCCAACAAAGAGGTGCTCGGCATTTACGCCCGTACAATGCCTCAAATGGAGTAGCTTTAATGCTGGTGTGGTAGCTGTTATTGTACGAAAATTCCACAAGTGGCAGATGTTTTTCCCAGCCATTGCCAAAGTCAATTACGCACGCCCGAAGCATGTCTTCTAGAGTTTGAATAGTGCGCTCAGACTGTCCATCCGTCTGAGGGTGGTAAGCTGTGCTCATGTCTAATCGAGAGCCAAAAAAAATTTGTGCATTGCTTGCCACAGTTCTGAAGTAAAACGTGCATCACGATCGGAGATAATAGAGGTAGGCACCCCGTGCCTTGAGACAACCTCCTTAAGGTATACGTCTGCTAGAGTGGAGAACTTATCTGTTTCCTTGATAGCCAAGAAGTGAGCAGACTTTGTGAGTCGATCCACTATCACCCAAATAGTATCATTTCCGCGCAGAGATCTAGGTAGGCCAGTAACAAAATCCATGGAAATTTGCTCCCATTTCCATTGTGGTATCTCAGGTTGCTGAAGTGAACCTGATGGTTTCTGGTATTCAGCTTTGACTCTTGCACAAGTCAGACACTTGCTAACGTAAGTGGCTATGTGAGCTTTCATGCTAGGCCACCAATATGTAGTTCTGAGGTCGTGGTACATCTTATCCGAACCAGGATGTACTGAGTAGCGAGACTTATGAGCTTCTTCCATTACAAGCTCGTGTAAGTTGCCATAGTGTGGGACCCAGATGCGTCCTGTTACATAGGAGGCGCCGTCTGCCTTTTGTTCCATCCGTTGTCTGGAATCCGCGTAGGGCTTCAGCCCTGACATTTTCTGGTTTCAATTCTTCTACCTGAGCATCTCGTATCTGTGAAGGAAGACTAGACTAAATAGTGAGCTGCAATGATCGTACACGCCTAGGTGTAGTATCCTTTCGATTGAGGGCGTCGGCCACCACATTGGCCTTGCCTGGATGATACTTTATAGCACATTCGTAATCATTCAGCAACTCGACCCATCGACGTTGTCGCATGTTCAATTCTTTCTGCTTGAAAATATGCTCAAGACTCCTGTGATCGGTGTAGATAGTGCACTTGGTGCCATACAGATAATGTCTCCATATCTTGAGTGCAAAGACAACAGCTCCAAGCTCTAAATCGTGCGTAGTGTAATTCCGTTCGTGAATCTTAAGTTGGCGCGAAGCATAAGCAATAACTTTATCCTGCTGCATCAACACATATCCAAGACCTTGAATAGATGCATCGCAGTAGACTACAAAATCGTCCGTGCCTTCAGGCAATAAGAGGATAGGTGCGCTACAAAGTCTATCCTTTAAGTGCTGAAACGCTGTATCCTATGTATCACTCCAACGGTAAGCAATACCTTTCTGTGTCAGTAATGTAAGCGGCTGTGCAATCTTTGAGAAGTCTTTGATGAACCGTCTGTAATAACCTGCCAAACCCAAGAATTGGCGTATTTCTGTTGGTGTACTAGGTGCAGGCCAGTTCTTGATCGAATCTACTTTGGATGGATCGACATGAATCCCATCCTTGTTTACCATGTGGCCTAGAAAGTGGACTTCACGAAGCCAAAAGTCACATTTAGAAAACTTAGCGTATAGCTGTTCCGTTCGTAAGAGTTCCAAGTTAAGTCGTAAGTGCTGCTCGTGTTCCTCCCGATTCTTCGAGTAGATCAGGATGTCATCAATAAAAACAATAACAAACTTGTCAAGATAGGGTTTGCACACCCTGCTCATAAGATCCATGAAAGCCGCAGGCGCGTTCGTTAGCCCGAATGGCGTGACCAAAAACTCGTAATGGCCGTAGCGAGTTCTGAATGCTGTTTTAGAGACGTCCTCATCCCGGACTCTCAGCTGATGATATCCTGACCTTAAGTCTATTTTGGAGTAGTAGCTCGACCCTTGCAGCTGATCGAATAAATCATCTATACGCGGAAGAGGATAACGATTCTTGATCGTCACCTTGTTGAGTTCACGGTAGTCTATACACATCCTGAACGTACCGTCTTTCTTCTTTACGAATAACACTGGAGCTCCCCAGGGCGAAGAGCTAGGACGTATAAAACCCTTTTCCAAGAGTTCTTGTAGCTGCTTTGACAGTTCTTCCAATTCAGTTGGAGCTAAGCGATAAGGCGCTCGAGCTATAGGTGCTGCTCCTGGAGCTAGCTCGATCTGAAATTCGACCTGGCGATGGGGCGGTAACCCAGGTAACTCTTCAGGAAACACTTGAGGAAAATCGCGTACTACAGGAATATCCTCAATCTTTTTCTCTTTCATCGATTTATCAGAAACGAGTGCTAATATAGCTGAGTGGCCCTTTCGCAAACACTTTTGTGCCTTCAAGAAGGAGATGATGCCACTCACGACACCACTCTTGTCGCCTTGAACTTCAAGAGGTTCTTTGCCAGAACGAGGAATACGAATGATCTTCTCCTTGCATAGGATCTCTGCTTGTTGTTGGGATAACCAATCCATACTAATGACGATGTCGAAACTATCGCAACGCTGGGGTCACTCCTAGTATCACCCTGACCAATCACGAACACTCGACCCCTGGCACCACTGCCGTCGTTATTACCCCCGTTGTCTTCCCTAGTCCCCGTTTCCTAGGTTGTGGTTCTGATTCTGGTTCTGGTTCAACCGTGGGCAGTGTCTCTTGAAGTGACCTTCAGCACCACACTGATAACATCCCTTGTTACCCTGCTGTTGCTGCTGATTCTTTAGATCTAGTGGTTGTTGTTGTCGGTTATGGGTTGCAGGACGTGAGCTTCTACCATCTTTGGCTCCATGACCAAGCTTGTTGCATTATTGACAATGATTTCGGTTGCACTGCCCGCTGTGGTGCAATTTACGTCGTTTGCACTTAGGGTGGTTTCCCCTGTATCCACCCTGCCCTTGACTACCAAAAGGTTGCTGACCAGGACTTTGGTTGTCATCAATCCTTTGCTGTTGTGCCTGGGACTGAACTGAAGTCGAACCCTTGCTAGAGGTTCCATCCCCTTTTAGTTTGTTGTTACTAGAAGTAGCAGAAGTAGTAATAGTGGTAGTAGTGGTACCGATACACTTGAGCAGCCTGTTCTGTTCCACTGCCTGGTCTATGAGACGATGAGCAAGACGAGTAACACCCTTGAATAGCAGCAAGATTAGCAGCCATCACATGGCTTTGAATTTCTGGTACAAAACCTTTGAGGTACAGCTCAGTGCACCTGATGGGAGGTTCCACCATAGTAGGACACAAAATTGCCAGTTCGTTAGATCGATTCGTATACGCCTCTACTTCTGACCCCGTCATCTTCAGGTTAAAGAACTCCACTTCCAGTTTGTGGATGTCATCACGGTTACAGTATTCTAGCTTGATTAGTTCCTTGAAATCGTTCCATGGGGTGGCATTAGCAGCCGCCAGCCCCAGCATCTGAACTTGCGCGTTCCACCAAGTTAACGCAGTGCCTTCGAGAGTATCAGTGGCATATTCCACCTTACGAGCCTCGGGTCATTCACACACTCGAAGACCGATTCGAGTTCCTCGAACTAATGGAGGAGTCCAACAGCTCCTTCAGTGTCGCTAAAAGTAGTAGGACGACAGTCCATAAAAAAAAGTCTTGTATGTGCATTCAGGTGGCTGAGCGTGTTAACTTGTCGTGTGCGTAAGAGTAATCAAAATTAAGCACAAGTGTTGAGTTACGAGAGTAGGATCTAAAGATCCTAGAGTAAGTGGTGATGGCAGGTTACACCTCCTGCCTGGGCAGCTGCGAGTGCTGCAGTAACTTGTTCAGTGATCGAAGCCGCCAACTGGGCTTAAGTTAGGTTAACGCGTCCACTCATGATCTTGCCATCAAGGAGAACATGTGGGTGAGAGGTTTCACGAATAGTGCGAAGAGAGTGAGCATACAAGTATTCTCAAGCAATAACATATAGTAGGTTCCGAAATCTGAGCATACCACGAGCAAAGTTCTATGTAATTCAAACAAGTAGGTAAGGTAACATGAATAGTAGTACCTATGATGCTGAGCCTTGCACGTGGAGCGAAGCGTCGTTGTGGATCGTTGAGCACTGTTCTGGTTATAGTCTGGTTTTAATAAAAACGTTTTTCCCTTATTAAAACCGAGTTCTCTATAACCAATGGCTCTGATACCAATCTGTCACACCCCCAAAATCCACACGCGGAGTACCACCGCTTGGAGGCGTGACATGACCAGGATCAAGCCACCAATCATATTGAACATAAGTACATATATATCAAAAGTCATTCATCAATACGATAGGTGTTTACAAAACCAAATATAAACAAGTGTGTAGCGGAAGCATTAATGTAAAACCCAACATAAGTTTAAGTACAAAAGGTTATAATGTTTAACAACACATTCACGATCCATGTCCACAACGACCGTGCCTCCCGTGCAAGCTCCAAAAGTACCTAAGGTCCTGCAAGGCATGTAACAGAGAGTCAACAACTAGTTGAGCGAGTTCACAGTTGGTTATTCAGTTATAGAGTTCGTTTCGTAAATCAGTTGTTCGTTTTGTAAACCATGTTTCTCATTAATTTCTATCGCGGTCCTCCAGACATCTTTGCGAAGATTAGTGGCCGTATCGCGGCCTATTCAGGCATCTGTGCGAAGGTTTGTGGCCGTATCGCGGCCTTTTCAGGCATCTGTGCGAAGATTAGTGGGGGCTTCCCCATGTGTTAGACTAGTCGTGTTTGTACGTGCCCTTCTTGATCCAAGGACCGTAGCGAGTGTGAGTGTACGTAGGTTTTACGTACGTTAAGGTTGTTGTCCTACCGGACGAACGTACGTATTCTACCCAAGGAGAATACGCAGGATTAATATTGGCATCCTACCCATGGAGGATGGCGGTACATATCCTACCCAAGGAGGATATGTAGGTTCCATTTTAGTTTCTTTAACCCATTCCCAACCACCGGGAATCCCATGCCTTAGAAAGAGTGTGAACTCACCTTAGTTTGCTCGGTATGCTAAGTATGTGCTCACAGTTAATCAATCACGTCCTAAGGTATGCACGTATACATAATCAGTTTGTATTCACGAAGTTGGCACGTAAGTATAATCATAATGGACAACGCATCAATAATCACCGAATAACACATTGCACGTAGGTTGAATCATACAAGTTATGTTTTACATTTAACGGAAGTTAACTAACCAAGTTAACTTTTAACAGAATCAAAGTAAGTTATTGTGCTGTTTTCCCATTCGACGAAACACCCTTGTTTCGTCGTGATACCCTCGGCGAAACACAAATTGGCGAAACACATTCTGTTTCGCCGTGGTCTCCTTTGGCGAAACAAAGTTCTGTCTCGTCGACTGCCCTTGGCGAAACACTTTCTGTTTCGCCAAGAGATCTATTTCGTCAGCCTGTTACAGGGTGATGTCAGTTTCGTCAAAATCACAGAAACCCTAAATGTCGTAAACATCAAGAAGCAATCATGCGGACATCATTAACATAGATATCATCATGGAATCAATCAATCATAATAGGCCAAGCATTAACCTTAACAAGCTATTCAGACAACGAGTATAACACGAGCACAATCCATCATATTACTAGGTGTTCATACGATTAATACTAGTTCCGATTCGTGGGTTCAAGGGATCATCATACAATCAGATCTGTCATACAAAACGTAACTAACCATAGATTCCGTTTACCCAATCATAAATCATTCATGAACACAACACTATCTATCATTGATTCTAATGAACTTGAACTAAAAACAGTTTACAACAATGAAATCAAACAATCATGCAGGGATTTAATCACTAACCACAATGAACGGAACAGTAATTAAGTCGATTCGGGGTTCCGGGGCACACGATCGCCGTCAATCAGAGAAGATGGAGCTCTAGGGTTTTTGTTTTAGCCAAAGATGTGAAACAGGAAGTCGGTTCACGTTAATATGAACGAATTACCGTTCTGGGCCCTTAATGGGCTTGGCAAAACTGGGCTTGGCGAAACTGACTTCTGTTTCGTCGAGATGCTTATGGCGAAACAGTCTGTTTCGTCGGGTCCTGTCTGTTTCGTCGAGTCCTGTCTGTTTCGTCGAGTCCTTTCATATGTTAACAGTTTAAGTTTTCAACAGGTTTCATGTTATACAGCCAAACACAAAATCATGCAACCACAATGCGTTCATAAAAAAAAATAACGTGTACAGTTACAAGTTAAACAAGTCAAACAACTACACAGTCAAAGTCAACGTGCACTTAATGCGAAAGTGAAAGTCGGAAACTCGAGTTGTCACAATATATTTTAAGAATATTTGTTGGTGACTTTTTATTAGAAATATTATTTCGGAAAAATTTAATACAAAATTAAGTATAAAAATACTTAATAAACACAATAAAAATACGTATTCTCGTACCTATAAATATACACCGGAATACGCCACCAATACTTGACAAAAAATATATCACTTTAAGAATACGAGTATGAATACACCCATCTTTGGGGAAAATATACATGTACAAATACATAATGTGTCAAGTTAGAATACATTATTTTAACTAATATTCCAAAATTTAATAAATATAATTTAAGTTAAAATATTTATTATTTTAACAAATAATTATATACTTTGGGATAATATTAAGACACAAAGAAACGTAACTCAAAGATGCTAATTAAGACAAAAGTCAAGGCACGACCCATCCATCTAATACGCCTTAGCACGTTTGTAGGTAGTCGTGTGATCGAGTATCAGCTTTGAGTTACACCGGATTTCGAGACGCAAGACTGTGAGTTCATGTCCCCATTTTCTTTTAACTGTTTTCAGTTTTACAACTTCGGGGGTGAAGTACATGTTACAAATTGTTTACAAACGCTTACATATGGTATGGTTAGCTAAGGAATGAACTGCTAGATCATGTGAGTGGTGGGTACAACGCTTAAGACCATTAATCCTCATAGTAGGACCGAGGGACATGAGTGATAGATCTATTTGGGTGTTGCGAGCCCCACCCATGGAGACCGGGATTTGGCCCAGGAGGTGACTATGTCGTCCAGCCGGAAGCCCGGTACAAAATCCGCTAGGTTTGAGCCTTCCTGCATCACGTCACACATATTAATGGCCTCGCAAACCATTAATTGATCTGTTTCTTTGTTGCTTTCATACCGGGGTTTACAAATACATACACACAATGTTTACAAGTTTATTACGAGCTCACATACAAAACACATGAACTCGCTCAACTTTTGTTGATGTTTTCAAACTACATGTATTTCAGGGAATTAAAATGGATCTGGCAGGCGCTGAAGTTTTACAAGTTATGTCTTCCAAATAAAAGATGTCATCCAGTGTCAAAGGGTTTGGATTGTGTATCTTATCTTGGATAAGATACATAGTTCAAAGCCTAGCTTTTAATAGTGTCTTTTGTTAAGTCCAGTTTGGAACTTTAAACAATTTGGATGGTTTGTATTATGAATTTGAAGTCTCGGATTTCTGTTAAACAATGATGGTTGTATTATCTTGAAACTTAATTTATGGGTGAACATCATGGTTTTATCATATAGTTGTTTGTTATGGTTGAATTCAATGATATTAAGCAAGTCACACATAATCACGCTTCCGCAAAAGTCAGGGTGTGACATTTAAAACGCCAAAAAAGGTTAGTTAAAATAACCACAGATGGCAAAGCTTTCACTGAATGGATTCTTCTCTGAGGGGGTTATCTCTATAATCTTTTGCTGAATGAGATAGACAAATATTCAAGAAAAAGAGACTGATGACAGTGATATGTTATCATGTGAGCTTTGTTCTTGATAAATATAGGCATGGCATAAAGGGATCAACACAAGTGTAAAATGCTATTTTGGACTCCATTATTATAAATAGCATCAAGCAAGAGTTGATCTTCAATGACATGCCACCAAACAAGAATATTACACAAAAAAATAGGATGCCACTAAGAAGCTTCGTCTAAAAAAGGCGGAGTTTATGTAGGAAAGTTGGCATCAAGCTAAGGTATTCAAAGGTTCAAAACGCCAAAACAATTTCAAGAAGAAGAGGCTGATGACAGTGAAGATTCGGATGAGAAATTAGATTACCATTTTTAATTTTTTTTCTTTTTCACTTTATATTGTTTTGTTATCAAATTATCTGTTGTTTTGTTATCACTTTATATAGGGTTAGGTTCATTAGTGAACAACACCCTTGTTTGTGAACCTAGTGAACTAATCTTAGCCATTCATTTATTTTTTAGATGAAAATGATAGGATTGTAATTTTACATTTAACTATTTATTAATTCATTATTCTATATTAACCCATAATCAGTTACATGTTGCTATAATTAAGCTAATTTAAATTATCTTTTAATTTATTCCAAGATTCTAATCTTCCTTATTGAAATAATAATTTCGAAAATCGGTTAAAAATCAGTTCATAGCAACATAACATGATTGGCATTTTTTTATATTTCCTTCGTTCCGAAACAGTTCCGTAATCGTACACAAGTGTATAAATTGTTTTGTTTCGTAAATATTGTTGT
Source organism: Helianthus tuberosus (assembly GCA_030545235.1). Taxonomy (NCBI): domain Eukaryota; kingdom Viridiplantae; phylum Streptophyta; class Magnoliopsida; order Asterales; family Asteraceae; genus Helianthus; species Helianthus tuberosus. The sequence goes on from CM060381.1 coordinate 140,977,000, forward strand.
TTTATGTGTTCCAATTGGTTTGACACATATGTATAGTGAATGTATCGTTTTGGTAGACACATAGCTTTTGTATTAATCGTTGATACACATGTGTACACTTGTTTGGTTTTAATTAATTTCATATTTAATATGAATCTACATGCATGCATAGTATACAATATGTTGTTAATATACAAAAATGTAACCACTTTTAATATAATACACTGATGTATAAAAGCATGTACACATGTGTATAAACTAACAGTTGTGTATTTTGTATAAGCTGATAGTTTGCGAGATTGTACACATGTGTATAAACTAACTTCTGTATAACTTGTATAAAGTGATACTAGCGATACTGTACACATGTTTATAAACTAACGGCTGTGTATCTTTTATAAACGGAAATCAGCAAGATTTTAGGGAGTTTTTATTATATTGTTTAAACAATGCAATTTACAAATGACAAAAATACCCTGATGTCATTTATTTTAAAAGGATGTTATAACATTATAATTACAATCTTACCATTGATAAAAAAAAAACTCTAGATCTTCTAAATGAATGGCCAAGATTCAAGGCTGCAAATGAACCGAACAAACACTAACAAAACCTTGTTCGTGTTCGTTTGTTAAGAAATATATGTGTTTATGAACCGTTCATGAACACTTATCGAATGAGATTTTGTGTTCGTGTTCGTTTGTTAAGGAAATGAACTTGTTCGTGTTTATTTGTTAATTTTAGGCAACGTACAAAAACCAACGTTGACGAAAACAAATAAGCACAAACTAATGTTCATGATCACAAATGGAAACAAACGAACACAAACAATTTTTCATGAATATAATATATAATACACTGACACTTATTAGATATTAAATTTGTCGAAATTTTAAAGTACTTAAATAAATATAAAAACTGAAAACACCAATGAACTATCGAACACAAACGAACACGTTACCGAACGTTCACGAACACGTTACTGAACGTTCATGAACATAAACGAACGAACACGACCTCTGGTCATGTTTGTTCATTTAATTAAACGAATGGAATTTCTTGTTCGTGTTCGTTTGTTTAATAAACGAACGAACACAAACGAACTTGCCGGCGAACGGTTCACGAACTGTTCGCCGAACGTTTGGTTCGTTTGCAGCCCTACCAAGATTTGTTCACTTAGTTCACAAATAAACAATTGTTCACTCTACAATATATATATATATATATATATATATATATATATATATAGGGTAATGCTCTATAGAAAACCCTTGAATTTTAGAAAACTTTGCAAACCCAATGCATGGTCTAGATTTTGCCACGTGTCCATAGTAAATATCATATATTTTTTGTCCTTGAGGGCATTATGGTATTTTCACATCTATCTTAGATATCTTCCCCTATTTGATTTAACAATAATTAATACCCATCACATCCAAATCTACTTTCAAAACCTAAGATCCACCATTCAAAACCTCCATTTTTTCATTAACTTCATCTCTGTGTTTCAAGATCCACCCTTTCAAAACCTCCATTTTCCATTAACTTCATATCTGTTTCAAGTTCTACCCAAGATCCATTTCCATGAACTTCATTTCGGTTTCAAGATCCACCATTTCAAAACCTCCATTTAAAGATCCCCACTAACGGGAACGTCATTCACAACGAGTTCCCTACTGACGAGGACAAGAATGATCAAGGTTTTTCATCCTTTTTTTGATGGGTTCGAGTTTTTTTTTTCTTTTTTACACCCCTAATTCAACTTTACATGTTAATTTCTTAAAAGAAATCGAAGAACCAAGATATTGTCGAAGAATCAAGATCCTGTCAATAATAAGTTGGTTTTGATTTTTAATTGTCATTTACTTTGATTTTCGTTCTTCACAATTGCTTTTATTTTTTCCAGAATTAAGAATGTTGCCAAAAGATTAATTATTTTTCAATACCATTGATTATTGTTTCAAAAAAAAATGACGTTTATAGGTAATAAATTTCAATACTATTGATTTTAGTTTGGTTTTCATTCTCCTGGTGTTTATAAATTTTGATTTTGATTCATGGATTACTTGTTTTGGTTTCAAACTCGTTTGATTTTGATCCATGGATTAGTTATTTTTGTGTTAAAAAAATGTGTTTGATGGTTTGGGGATTTTGATCTGAACAGTAACTGTTTTTTTGTTGGTTTGGTTGCCTTGTTTGGTGCTTTTTGATCTGAATAGTAACTGTTTTTTGTTGGTTAGGTTGCTTTGTTTTGGGCTTTTGATCTGAATAGTAACTATTTTTGTGCGTTATAGTACAGAAACAGACCCATAACATGTGTTAATCCCCTGTTTCACAGCTAAACCATAGTAACTGTTTTTGTGATGTTATTTGAGAAAAAAGATTTTCTGGCTATGAATGTGTTAATATTTATGTCTGGTTAACGACTTAACGGTTATCTTATCTTATCTTTTTGTTTATTAGGACGGTGATGGATACAAGGGATATAAGATCCAATTCTCGGGACCGTTGGTTTCGTCAAACGTGGATCAGATACTCAAGGATCATGACCATGTTTATGTTGCAGCACAACACAACTAACACGTGTTATAGTTTGAACTTCTCGGACATGCATGTGTTACATGTGACATGAAACCCATGTACAACGTAACACGTGTTACGTGTGACATGAAAACACATTTTTATAACTTCCCTGGCATACGCACACCCACATGTTTACAAACCGTTTCAAGACCGACCCAAACAATAAAGCAAGGGTAGCCGCTGAAAAGCTAAGGCAGCAAAGGTAGCCGCTGAAAAGCTAAGGCAGATTTTCAAAGGAAGCTCCGCCATTTTCTTAGTGCTATGTATTTTCGTTTACTAGTAATATGTAATGTGAGACTCTTATTTTGTTTTGTCTAGTACATGATGTTAAAACGGTATGGACTTAACACATTCTGGAAGTCTTAACACACGTTATAAAAGAGGCTTAACACACGTTATATCAGGTATACTATGTTATTAAGTTACTATTGGAGTTTATGCATCCATTCTGGAAGTCTTAACACACGTTATAATAGAGGCTTAACACACGTTATACAATATTAACTTGTAAGTTCCATATTAACTTGTACACATATTAACTTGCAAACCACTTTCATATACATGAATACAAGTCGGGTTATAATGTATGCTTACATGTTATCATATGTATACAAGTGGGGTTACAACAAGATTACGATATTAACTAAGCTCACCATTAAACTCATCGCCCCCGTCGACTGTTTTCACCCTTGTCACATGTTAAGCAATTACATGTTCCGAACAGACAAATTGTAACACATGTTAGATCCGTATATACACATCATGGTGTTTTGTAAACCCCTAGCTTATACATGAATATATGTCAGGTTACAAAAAGATTATAACAGAGGCTTAACACATGTTATACATTCCAAAATGAGCAAAACAAACACATGTTATAAACGAACGAAGAGTTCTTTCCCAAGTTATATATCATTCTAACAAGGGCTTAACACATGTTATACATGAACACATGTCAGGTTACATCATGGTGTTCTGTTACAGCTTGAACCACCAACACATGTTATAAATGAACGAAGACTTCTTTCCCAAAGGATGTGACTTTCATATACATGAATACAAGTCGGGTTACGGTATTACAATATTAACTTGTATGTTCCAAGATTATACAAGTTAATAGTGTTTTAGAAACCACTAGCTTATACATGACACAATGTTGGGTTAAACCAAAATTATAACAGAGCCTTAACACATGTTATCCCAGGTATACGGTGTTACAATATTAACTTGTATGTTCCATATTAACTTGTACACGTGTTACGATCAGTATATGCACATCATGGTGTTTTTGCAAACCACTTTTGATATACATGAATACAGGTCGGGTTATAATGGATGCTTACATGTTATCATATGTATACAAGTGGGGTTACAACAAGATTACGATATTAACTAAGCTCACCATTAAACTCACCCCCCCCCCCCCCCGGTCGACTGTTTTCACCCTTGTCACATGTTAATCAATTACATGTTCCGAACAGACAAATTGTAACACATGTTAGATCAGTATATACATATCATGGTGTTTTGTAAACCACTAGCTTATACATAAATACATGTCAGGTTACAAAAAGATTATAACAGAGGCTTAACACATGTTATACATTCCAAAATGTGCTAAACATGTTATAAATGAACGAAAACTTGTTACAGCATGAAAACTTCTTTATGGATCTGTTACAGCATGAACCACTAACACATGTTATAAACGAACGAAAACTTCTTTCCCAAAAGATTTGACTTATTCAATATCCCCGCATCCATCCAGCTTGTCAATTGAATATCTTTATGGATCTGTTTCTGTAAATCAACACACGTTATATATTATTCTAACAGGTGCTTAACACATGTTATGGGTCTGTTTCTGTAAATCAAACAACCCAACAAAAGAAACACTTATTGTTCAGATCAAAAGGCTAAACCAGCAACCAAACCAACAAAAAAAAAACAATTATTGTTAAGATCAAAATCCCCAAACAAGCAACCAAACCAACAAAAAATCCCGTTCAAAAATCTCATCCTAAAGTTTTCGATTTATTTAAAATACATGAACATTAACCATTACTAGATCTTGATTGAAGACAGAGGAGAGGAGAGGGAGAGAGAACATTAACCATTACTAGATCTTGACTCCGACGACGTTTCGAACTCCGGCGCCACCAACCACCCACCCTCCACCACCTTCTACAACCACCCACTGTCGCCGCTATCAACTACCAACAACCCAGAATGAACCAGCCACCACCTTCCACCAACCACCATCGTGCCTCACTCATCATGCATCTACCGCCTCCCCTGCCCCAACCATAACGGTCAACAACACCACCGCCACAGCGCTGCTGCTGCCGTGGGTGGCTGGAAACCCACCAGTTTTCTCTCTCTCTCTTTCGATTTCTCTGGACCTCTCTTTCTCTTTCGATTTCTCTGGTACTCTCTCTCATGGCTCTCACTCTCTCTTTAGGCTTGCAGGTTGTAAGTGTTGTGTAGAGAGAAGGGAAAGTTATGGGAAAGAGGGAATTGAGAGAGCTGAGATTTTGATTTTGAATTGGATATGAAGAGAGAGAAAGAGAGGTGCATTAAAGATGATAGGACTAGACAGTGGAAAGAGAATGAATATGCTACCCAAAATGCCCTTCTAGTTGACTAATGTGTATTATTACATTTCTTTTAAATCTAATTGTTATCAAAATTATGAGAGCCATTGATCAAGTGTGATGAAACATAATCAATGGATGGTATTGGGTTTGCATAGTTTTTTAAAAAAGATGGGGTTTCTTGTATAGCCAAGCCCTATATATATATATATATATATATATATATATATATATATATATATATATATATATATATATATATATATATATATATATATATAATAGCTTATCTCAAAATTTAATCAGCTGGTCTCTTGGATGGAGCAAATGCGTAGAACCCAGCGGTATACTTTTTCAGTCACGTTCCCCGTTTTTTCTTTTTTGTGTTTTTGCTGTTTTGTTTTTTTTAAATAAGTAAATACGTTTTCGTTCTAATTAAATCATAAAATCATGCTTAGTCACAGTTTCTAAACCTGTTCACTTTTTCATTAGATCATGCTTAGTCACAGTTTCTAGACCTGTTCACTTTTACATTAGATTAATAGTTAGAGGCTCTTTGACAACTTCTGGATGATAAAGTGTTGAACCAGTAAAAGATCTGAATCATTAAGAGTTAGTATAATGCTTAACCATTCAGAGTCAAATGTCTGACCAATTTAGATTAGAGCTCTTAACTATTTAGACTCAGTATAATGATTAACCATTCAGAGGCAAATGTCTGAACCATTCAGACATCTACTCGCGAAACAAACAGTCTAAACCATTAACCGTTGAACCAGTAAGAGGTCTAAATTATTAAGAGTTTCATTAATTAAGATGTAAACAAACAGCCCCTTAGATTTCTATATTACAAAGTAATCCAGACTATTTTTAACATAAACCTTGTCATGAAACATTAAAATAATCCATACAATTTTTATCCTAAACTTTTTCATGAAGAAATAATTATGAGATATTTTTATTAAACTTTAAATCATTTAGTTTTTTTAACCAAAATTACGGATTTTTTTATTTTTCACGTGGAATTCAAATATTTGATTATAACTTCGGAATTAAACAAAAGCAATAGCCAATATTATTAGTTAAAGACAATGTATATTCTTTTTACAAAATCACGTGTATATCATTAATACTATATAAACATTTGATTTATATTTAATTAGTTAAGGTTACATTTAGTTAGGGTATTACTGGAACTGTTACCGATATTCGTTTTTTATTGTTTTAACCGATTTAAAAGACGTATTTATGTGTTGAGGGTATAACGAGCCGAACTGATACCAAATGAATTATCGCAGTGAAGCGTAAGAAATCCCGCTAGTGATGTTACATAATACTTAACTTATGTCCGGGTCTATATAGTCAAAAGGATGTCGTGTAGGTTATTCAGAATGTTAGAGGGCACTAAAACGGTATAGTAGTTAAAGTTATTTTAGTGATGTCTAGGAAGGGTTACAAGGATCGAAACACACCCTATAAATACCTTGTGTCCCGCCATATTTGTATATATTTACTCTCTCAAAGTTTTTTAGCCTACCAAATTCTATAGTTTGAAGGAGCCTTTTGTTTATCATTTAGAATGTCAATTCTTGATTTGGAGAAAACTCAGAAAACTTCTTATATTTGTCGTCTAAGCTTGATGAGGTCCAATCTCTCGAATACTAGTTCTTGATTTTCGCTTTCAACAAGCATTTTCATTTGACTTCTCATGCATGTAATTCAGTTGACTTTCTTTGCATCATCTATGAATTCATTTATGTTTCTAAAAATATCCTAACTATATATATTTTTTTTATTTCTTTATGGGGTCTAAACTTTAATTTAATCGTCTTGCTCAAAGTTTGTGCGGTCATGATCTCCGACGTTATTAATATATTTTTTGTTTGAACGGTGAAATAAAATAATATATATTACAAAAAAGAAAAGGAAAAACGACCAGTGGGAAACTGGCCAATAAGTTTAGTTACACAAAATACAACTCTGAGAGAAGCTAATCACCATAGTAACCTATGCTTATACATTATAACACCAAATTTAAAAGGTAGAAACAGAACGTACCATTCCCCTAGCATTTTATCACCGTATAATCGTTGAAGGGGTGTGTGTTTGCATTCAAAAAAACAGTATCATTGAGCGTACGTAAATCAAATCAACGAATTCTTCCTATTGCATTTTCCGCTATCCGTAATTGAAGTCATTCTTATTGATCGATTGATCACTCTTAATAATCCCATTATGATATTTGATATTACCACTCGAATATATCGTTTCCTTTACTTGATTGTCTAGATGCCAATGTAAGCTAGCTCACTTGGTGAGACACATGTCTCTCAGAAGGGATGCTCTAGTTTCAAACTTGGGCAAACAACTGAATAAGTAGGTTATAATAATTGGTGTAAAACTTTACATTCTAGATCCATAATGGACGGTATACTAAGTTTTTTTTAACGGTAAATTTGAATCACTGACGGACCACTAAAGTATCATCGTGCCACCAACGGAACCACACGATCATATTAATCTCCAATAGGCAATAACTCAGGAGGAAACCCAACAAATCTAGGGGAACCCCCTTTGGGAATCGAACTCAGGACATAATGGTTCCTTAGCCTTATCTCACTCCAAAAATGCCATTAGGCTATAATGTCATGGTAATTTCATAAACAAAAAGCTATATTTCCAATCAATTGTTTGTATAATAAAAAAAATCAAAGGAGAAAACCATATATACTCAATTTATCAAAATTTAGAATAAAATAAAATTATTTATTAATTAAAATTAAATACATGGATATACAAATATGTATACAGTAGTTATATTTTTTTACAAGGAGGAAAAAAGAGGAGGTATATGATTAGTTAATAAAGTAAACTTAATCAACACAAAATTGATACATTTCATCCATGGTAGGCAGCTCTAAAAGCAACTTATCAAGGTCTCTAAACGACATCCCTTTATTCAACATCGGTGAACTCATACCACCAGCACCAACATCATTTCTACCACCACCCCGTGACAACTTACCGTTTAGAGGTATGGCGGGGTTGGGTGAATCTTTTCCTGTGAGATGTTGCACCACCGATTTAAAGTTTGTGGCATCAGTCTCAATATACTCGGTGTTGATGATCACAACCTTTATAGGGTCTCCTCTTCTTGATCGTGACATAGTTTCTATCGATCGGTCGATCTCCGGATTGAACCCAAGTTAGAAAGAAAGAAACGTACTCTAATTAGATGGTGCAAAATATAGTCGAAATAAGCCGTTATTGGTACAAAATGATGATGGATATGAATATATAATTATGTTTGTTGGTTGGTTTATATAGGAATACGTCGAGTAACACCTTTTGGAAGGTGGGGTAGGGGTCGAGGACTCGAGGTTCTTAGTAAAGTTAATTTCCAATTTTCACCTTTTAATTACAACTTTTTTACATTTTTGGTCCTTTATTCTAAACTAGTGTTTGCAAATGACGCGCGTTGCGCGAAAGGCATTGGTGTTTTCGACCGTGGGGTATGGTGGGGCGGGGGTTTGGGGCATGGGTTGACACGTGGACTTCGAGCCCGCCACTGGTAAGTGACGTGTTGGGTCGGTATGGCGGGGCGTGGCTAGCCCGCGTGGGTTGGCCAGTTTTATAAAAATTTAAAAAAAACCTAAAATTAAAAAATACACACAGAATTAAAAAAAAGCCTAAAATTATTATTAAAAGTTCCAAAAAAATTACAAAAAAAAGGATTAAAAAAAAAGCCTAAAGCGTTAGGTAGATTTCGAACAGGGCGAGCTGGTCAAACGGCTTCCGCTCCTTGCCCCGGAACTGGATGTTGGCCACCGCCACCCGGTCTTCGTGACTTATATCACCGCCCCGGACGCTATCGTAGTAGGCTTTAAAACGGTCGAGCTTCGGTCGTAGCTCGCGCCACTTATGTTGGCACGCGTTTAAATTGTGCCGGTCGTTCCCCACGTTGTGCCGGTAGCTAGCGAAAGCTTCCGGCCAGTAACTGGTCTCACCGGGTTGGCGGCCCTTCATCGCGTTGTGTCGGTATCAAGTGTGGGTAGCGGGTTCGGATAGGTGGAGTGAAGGTTTGGGGTAGCGAAGTGGACAGGTGGTGGGGTTGGAGGGTTTTATAATGACTTGGGTGAACCGTTTGGCTTGGCCAAACGGTTATTTTTTAAAATTTAAACCTAGCCGTTACAGCCTAGCCAACCCAATCAATGAGAGCCGGTCTTGGAAGACCGCTAGGCATGCCCAACGCCCGGGCTGAAACTCCCGCCCAAAAGGCCACACCGAAACCCAAGCCCACCCGGGGTGGTGACTTGGGCATTTGTACCCAACCCACTCCCCAAAACCTCGCCCCATACCCCATAGTCCAAATAGTCTAATAAATAAATATAAGAAAATCACATAAAGCCAAACGGTTATTTTTTAAAAGTTAAACCTAGCCGCTATGGCCTAGCCAACCCAGCCAATGAGAGCCGGCCACGGAGGACCGCTAGGCATGCCCAACGCCCGGGCTGAAACTCCCGCCCAAGAGGCCACACCGAAACCCAAGCCCACCCAGGGTGGTGACTTGGGCATTTGTACCCAACCCACGCCCCAACCCTCGCCCCATACCCCATAGTCCAAATAGTCTAATAAATGAATATAAGAAAATCACATAATAAAGAATTATATAATAACTGTTCATTCACTTTTAATTTTATCATATATAGATTGGCCGTGTGTGAACGAGCCGAGCTCGGATATGGGTGTTCATAAGACAACCAAGTTTAGCGCGTTTAATTTGTATAAGCCCAAACTTGAATTCAGCACGTTAATTTGAGTTCTATGAACACGAACCGAGCTCGGATATGGGAGTTCACAAGATGATCAAGATTAGCTCGTTTAATTTAAAAGAGCTCGAACTTGAGTTGGGCTGGTTAGTTTAAGTTCTATTTCTAAAATTCATCAATTTCTGTTTGTTGATAATTTTTCAACCCGGAGCTTGACTCGAGATCGATCGTAAATATTATTTATGATATAATTGGTTATTTGATTTATATATACCATTTATTTCATATCATATAGTTACAATTTTATATATAACATAATATATATTTCTTTACTTTTAATCAAGTATTCATAATTTTATATATAATAAACTTTTTTTGTTATGTATAAATTTTCATATATAAATTTATAATTAGTATACTTTTATTGATAATGGTTCCGATTAAATTCGTGAGCCTTGTCTTGCTGAGACTAATTTTCTTAGGAGTTCTTGCTTGAGTTCGTTTAAACTCCGCTCGACTCAAGCTTTTAATAATCAGGTGGCGGGTAACTCCCAAATGACTTGTCTCCTATGCACTGCTTGGTTATATGCCTCCCATTCATTTCAACTTTCATTACATATAAAATTCATAAACTAAATATAACAACATGAATTCAACATATTGGTTTAGAATGAAATAAAAAGATGAAGTTTGATCCAAAAATTACAAAAAGTTTTTGTAAAAGCCAAATCCTAAAACTAGGTATAATAAAAGGACTAAAGTTGAAAAGTGAAATAAGTTGGGAGAAGATGACCGTTGATGAAGAAAAACAAAGCAGTCTAGAAGGACCAAATAAAATAGCCATATAAGATATGGATCTAGTCAAGCCACGATATCAATCATAACCATGGTCCTTTGAACCTTCCTTTGCCTTTCACCATCGAACCTGCTTGCATTATTTGCCACAATTGTCATTCAAGTCTATCTAGTTACGTCGACAAGACTTAATAGACTAAATACCATACGATTATGATAGATACATGAATACAATGATTCTAAATGTGTATATGAATACAATGATTCTAAATGTGTATATGTTAAAAGATCTGACGAAAAACTTATATTTCTTATTTTAGAAAGGTATAAATATTAAAGGTTTTTTTTTTTTCAATTTGTGTGTATAGTTGGATTTAAAAATAATTATTGACTTGAGATACCAAAAAAGTCTCTTTAGAATCAGCTACCCAGAGTAGTGTGAAACCAAGATTTCATGGTATTTTCTTGTATTTTTTTATTATAAAAAATATTAAATACATAATAATATTTTACTGCATGTGTAGACTCACAATGAGGACCGTCCCTTCCAAGGATTTCATGAATCATCATTTGCTTGAGCCAACCCCATTCTAGAATAATGTATAGGATGACTGTTTTAAAAGGCTTTTACATTTTGGTTTGATAGAAAGTGAATATAAAAATCACAACTTAATATATTCATCAGAACAATCAAGGCCGACCCTGAGAATTCGTATACCATATCCCAGCTCGAAAAAACGTGTCCTTAGTCCTTAACGAAATTAGGTATTGGGAGGTCTAAACCTAATGACAATGAGCTAATAACTAATCTAAACCTTAAAAATAGTTTTGAAAGTGGGACTATGTTGGTGTTTGTATGGGTATACCCTATATATTTATTTTTTTACATATACATATATTTTTTTACCCTATTAATTTATTTTTTACATATACATATCATTTTTTAAAGATAACGTGCACTTCGAAATATCGGGCCCTGTCCTGTTGTCCTCCCCACCCACCCTTAAGGCCGGCCATGAGAACAACGATGATCAACAGTGTAGGTAGATTTGGACCAAAAACTCAAACGTGCAAGTGTTATTTGAACAAGATATATTTTATAACGATACTAGAAAATGAAATTTTACGGACAAAAAGTTAAGCAACGTATTATCGATTTAAAGAACCAACTTACCTAATAAGAAATAGGACAATCTAAATATTTTATGTTTTCGTTGGTCAATCACACATCTGTACTTGATCAATTGGTCAATATTGGCCAATCTATGTTAACAAGGATGATTCACAAAACATGAAACAACATACTTGGTTAGTCTAGATCAATTACAACTACACTTGGTCAATTACAACGGTACCGTACCATGCCAACATACACCTCAAACCCTTAATTCAAGATTTTACATAAGTAAACAAGTTTTAAATTTTGCCTGAAATAACATTACATATTAAATTCACTGAATAGTAAACAAGTTTTAAAAATGTTCTAATTAAATCACTCGTATTAGTTTTGTCCCAACTAAATAACTTAACATTCAAATCGAGTCATGTCCTTTTTTCCATGTGTCAAAAAAAAAATATATATTGGAGCATAAGATGCTGGGGTCGTATTATTTTAATATATGAAATTATATTTATTAAAAATAAAAACACATTAATTACTTTAAAAAATAAAAAACAAGTTAAAATCCACATCATCACTCAATGTTAGCATCAAATAAAAGGGAAAAAAGAAACAAAAATTTACATCACCACGGTTACGTATGAAATTGATGAAAAAACCTTTAGAGTAAATTATCATTTTAGTCCCTGAGCTTTGACCAAAATTACCAATTTAGTTCAAATAGTTTTTTTTCTTGCCATTTTAGTCCAAATAGTTTTATTTTCTGCCATTTTAGTCTCTGACTTTAGTCATTTTTCACCATTTTCATCGACCACCACCTCCCACCACCCACCACATCACAACCTTCTATCATCGCCACCACCTGCCTGCACCGTCACCACTCACCCACCCCACCACCATCACCACCCACCATTTCCACCACCACCGGCCACTTTTCCGCCACCCACGCCATCAACAAACACCACCGCCATCATCGTAAAACCAACAACCACCACCATCATCTTCACTGTAAGCCGGAACAACACTATCCCCATACCATAGCATCTGCAAAAAAAAAAAAAAAAAAAAAGAAAAATATGGTTTGACCAAAATTCACCTAAGTTAACTAATTTTTTTGAATGGAGTTAGTGGGTTGGATGAAAATGGCAAAAAATGACAAAAGTCAAGGACTAAAATGGCAGAAATCAAAACTATTTAGACTAAAATGGCAAGAAAAAAACTATTTGGACTAAAGTGTCAATTTTGGTCAAAACTCATGGACTAAAATGGCAATTTACTCAAACCCTTAATTTTAATATAAAATTAATCTTGAGTGACCTGATTGGAACACTTTTAAAACTTAAGTGACCTAATTGGAACACTTTTAAAACTTGGTTACTATTTTGCAAAATTACCCCTTAAATAAAAGAAAACCTCATTTGATTGAATTAAATATTTCAACATCCTCCTGAGTTACCCTTTCGATTTTAACCATCAAACAATGTATTTTGTTGGCTAATACTTAAATGTTTTTTTGTAATTCAAAATGCAGCTTTTTTATCACAAAGTAGTTCAATTTTTAGGTTACTAAAGACATTTAACAAACAAATAATTTTACACCCATAAATACTCACAACTTTGTATCATCAATCGGTAAAAGATCAAAAAACACTTGTTTGTGGTTGCTTTCCCAGAATATTTAAAAATTTTCTAGAAAATAAAGTAGCCAGTCACTTCAGAATTGCCAAATTACTTACCCAATCTAAAACAGCAAGTCAGTTTAATATAAACAACCTACTGTTGATAAAAGAAAATATATTTTTGAGGTGGTTTTGTCAAATTACAAAAAAATAAAAAAATAAAAACCTAAATGCAATTTCAAAGTATGCCTCAATTGTTAGGTTGGGTGCTATTGTGATAACCCGCAACTTCAGGTTACTACTTTAACCTATCCACAGTTAACTTAATCATACATTCATAGCACTGCATTTAACTAGGAATAGTTAAATGAGTCTACGTCGGTAATTTGGGGAGTTACCAGAACACATACATGTTAACTCTCGAACATTGACAACCATCGTGAACAATAATTGTAAACGGACAGTTTTATACGAAACTCTTGAGTTGTATGACAAATACGTGAACTATATGTTTTAATTGTAAATTAAGATTTGTTATGTGTTTATGTGAAAATTTCAAAGTTAGGGGTGTTTATTGTTAATATTGAAAATAAAAACCCTAATCATTTCTCATAATTCCAATCATACAGCAGTTGCAACTTCTCTAAATCATATTGTTAGGATCGGAGGCTCTCATGATTGTGTTTGTTTGTATGTTTTGAGCAATTTGTGAATATGAAAATATATAAAGTGCAGCGGAAATGAATAACAAACTTTGTAAACACAATCAAAGGAGAAATTAGTTTGATAAACAATTGCTTCTCATAGAGTCAAAAGATTTACAAATCAAAGCAAAAGATTACAGATATGCTTACAAACTAAACTCCCCCTCAGCCTGATACCCCAAGGTTGGTTGCACACAAGATGAAAGGATTAGACATGAGGAGAAGAACCCGCTCAGTCAATCAAGTGTAACAGTACAGAGTACTGTTACATTTATAGGCAAACCAAACCACTGAGGCATCTCAGCTGACGTCACCATGAAAGTGACATCTAACAAACTAACAAACTCTATCTACTGATCTATACAACCTCTACTATGCTAACTACTGATATTTCAATACATTACATAAGATGAATCAAACTGCTGCTGCAACCTTCCACTGTTGTGAACCCAGCAGTACTTGTCATGATCAGCAATGCTTGACTTAGGGCAGTAGATTGGGCAGCAGGGCTTAAGTCCTTCATCAGTCTTTGACTTGATCAGCAGTTTCCAGTGTCAGCAGTTGTTGATAAAGGCAGTACTTTGGAGTATATCAGATGTTATGATCACTTTCAAGGGGAAAGCCTAGGGCAAACTGCTGCTTATGATTAATCCACTGTTGTGATCCGGTTTTGGCTCTACATCATCTGTTCCTCTGTAGGGTTCAATCCCAACAATCTCCCCCTGGAACAGATGATGCCAAAACCCTTCATTATTCTGGATTTTTATTTACTCATCACAAGTTTCCTGACTTGTCCTTTGAATTGTAATTCAAAGCCAATGGGGCTTGTATCATCCTCATCCCTGCACAGTGTAAGCTCAAGGAGATCTTGCAAATCTTCAACACCCAGGCCAAGTGCTGTTTCCCTTGATATATGCTTCACTTCACCATTGGATCTGAGCAAAGTCAATACGTGGGTCTTTTGATCAGACATCCACTTTAGTATTTTTGAATCCAATGGGTTTCTTGGAGAGATTTATTTGAATGATGAGTTTGGAGATTGAGGCCTGGTGATGACAACTTTGAGCAGTGTCTTGAGATTTTGCTGTTTCTTGTAGTTCTGCTCTAAGTGTCTGAAGAACCATCTTCATGATATATTCTTCTCAAGCTTGTTCTTCTTTTGATATTTCTGCATCCATCTGCTTTGTTTCCTTCTTTGTTTGCGATGGCAGTGGATGTGGTGTGTGTTGATGTGGTATTGGTGGCAGTTGTTTGAGTGACATATGTTGTTAATGGTGGAGGTGTAAGTGATTTTGTGGGAACAGAAGTTGTGGTTGAAGTAGTAACTGGCTTAGTTTTAGAAGCTGTGGTGGTTGATTGCCTTGTTTTTCTAACTTTAATGAAGTACCAACCTCTTCTTTTTTCTTTTTGCAGAACTAACTTTTTCTCAACCAAAGCTCTGCTCTCATCCCTTACCCTTTTAATATCAGCAGTGGTTTTGAGACCAGCTGAATTGACTTGACTTTGAACGATCCTCATTTGTGTATCTTCATCATCTGCTTGAATTTTCAGGGTTTCATCACCTCCCTTTTCCTTTTCTTTGACAGATGTTTCAGCAGAAGTTACTGAGAGATTTTCCTCAGAGTCATTTTTCTCCCCCTTTTTGGCATCATCAACTCTTTCGAAGATAGTGCAGGGGTTGAAATAAGTTCCACAGCTCATCTGGAGTAGGAGCAGATGATGGAGTAGCTGTTGGAGATGGTGCAGCAGTGGATGGTACCGTTTGTGCTTTCAACAACTGTTGCAGCATGTCTTTGATTACTGCATCAGATGTATCCAGTTTATCAATTCTAGCCGTCAATTCTTGGTACATTAAACCATCACCCAACTTAATAGGGTCATCTGATTTCCCACTAGCAGTGGTTGTAACAGTGGTTGAGTTGAGGAAGTGTATCCCAAAAATCATCCACTGTTGCCCCTTTGTCTTGGTACTGGGGACTTCTTTCTTCATAATGAGAAACACTTTTTAGTGAACCAGTGAAGACTGGATACACAAGAGTTCCTAGTGAAGAAATTTCCTTCAAGGAAGTCTTATTGATGAAACTACTGTCCAAGTGCAAACCAGTGGGTTCAGCACTTGTAGTAGCTGCTTCACTTGAACTACCACCAAGAGTTACTTGTAACTCAAGGGGTGTAACCTCCTCAGTTGTTGCTGGGATAGCAGAGGTATAAGCATCAGATTCAGTCACTTGTTGGAGCGTACTCTCAGTGATAGGTGGTTGAGAGGAACTGATTTGTGTCTGAGTTATATCCAAAGCATGCAACAAGGTCATTATTGATGGTGGTATTTGTGAAGTGGTGATGGAAGTTGAAAATGAAATTTCCTCCGGCAGTGGACTGTGGATGATGGAATCAAGTGATTCCAGAGCATCATAATTTGGTGTCCCTGTTCTTACAACCTGTTCTTTTTTAGAAGAAGCAGGAGGAGTTTTAGACATGGGTTGAGACCTTTCTACCATTTGCTGTGAGGAAGTAGCAGCAGTGGTTTCTAGTGACTTTTGTGTTGTCACTGGCAGTTACTCTGGGATCTCATCTTCCAGAGTTGCCTTTATTGTAGGTTTTGTGGGCTTTTTGGATGATGTCTTTTTGGTCTTTTTGGTGGTTTTAGGTGTGGGTTTCACAGCAGTTGTACTACTGCTGTGATCACCTTGAGCAGTGGGCTCAGCAGCAGGTATCTGAGTAGCAGTGGTAGCTGCTAAAATCTGCTCAGGCATCTCTGCTTTTGTTTTGGAAATTATTGATAGCCTTGTAAATGTTTTCAGGTGTAAGGCCATTTATTTGAAAAGTGTGATGCACACAACTGTTGAATAACATCTATCCACGTGTAACCTCTGTTGTAAAGTGTTTTGCACAAACAGAGGATACACTTTGGCAGTGGATAGATTTTACTATTTAACAGAGTTTTAATGCCATCAGTGCTTTGAACAGACTTTGAGGATTTATTGAAAAATTCAATTTTAAACTATTTTTAAGGTTATTTTTCATTTTTCTAAAAACATTTTTATGCTATTTACACATGGAACACAAGAAAGCTTGCTTTAATCCAGGTTTAGCACTCTAATCATAGGGATCAAGTTTTTAACAGTAGATGAATCCAATTTTTAAATTTGTACATCTACCAACTGATCTTTAGGATGGACATGTTAAAGATGAAATCAAACCTTTTTATAGCAATCCCTCACAAAGTGATGTCTGATAATGAATGATGGTGAATCAATGAGATATTGAACTTTTGATGATATATTTCAGCTACTTGACTGCCCTGCATAAAAACAATCTTTTGAGCAACTATACCGAAATTCAATAACATATTTTGAAGTTACAAACAGTTGGACTTTTCAGCAACATCAGCAGCATCATAATATTCTTCAATCAGTGGTTGGAAATATCTGCTGCATGTGCACAGTCAATAACACCTTGATATTTGTACTTGTTTTGAGTTTGATAAAACTTGACAATCATGCTCCTAGCATATGCAATGTTCTTTGAGGACCCACTTTTCACCAAGAGATTCTCATCCTTTGGCTGTGGCACAAGATTTTCAAACTTGTTGTCACTGAACTGCTGAAGCTCCTCTTAAATGACAGCTACCCAACTTTCTATCTTTCAGTGCTATAAGGCACATGACTCGTTGATGGAATGGTAGATAGTCACCAAGAGAACAAGTGTTTCAGGATAGACTTTTTGAAAGAATCCCTTTTCATTGATGTTGTCAAGTGTATGGTAAATTGGATGTGATTAAAAAAAGGATTAAGGTTTAAAAGATGAGGCTGCAGATGTGAGTCATCTGAGCTAACAACTGTTGGTGACTTTAATGATCCAACAGCTGTTTGAAGGTGAAAGTGGAGAAATAAAAGAAATTGGTGATAACCGGTGTTGATTTTTATCCACGTTAGTAGATTTTTATCAATAGTGGTTGTGGACTTGGAAATAGAGGTGAAGGGCTACTTTGATCAAGCAATTGTTGAGGTAGCAGTCAAGTGATTTCTATCCATTTTTTTATGGACTTCTATCAGCAACTGCTGCTGTATCAGTGGGTGAGCTTTACCAGCTGTTTTGTACATCTGCTGCTCAGATGAAGGAAATGATTTTGTCCTGTGATAATCACAGTATCATGTCCAACATCTTTTGATGGTGATAATGAGATATCTGCAAAGTAACATCCTTGACAAAACACATTTTAGATGCATATTATCAAGATTAACACATTAACAGATTTTTATAGGGATTTGTATTCAAGGTTTTACTACTTATCTATTTCCTGTTTTAAACATTTATAACTTTTGACAGTAGTTGAGTATCCCAGATGATGGTGACCTTTTCACTTTGACTACCCATTTTGTTTTCTAATCCTTAGAGTAAAACATGAATAGTCAAGAATTTTAAGGTCTGTTAGCAATCAATCTTTGATCTGTGATAAAACAAACTTGAGTTTGACATGACCTTGACATATGTATAATTTCTTTTTGAGCTATTTTCCAGGATAGTATCATAAAAAATAAGAGAAATATATCCTGACAGGAGAAACAAACTTTTACTATCAAAAACCAAGTAAAAGTTCAAAATATATCATTCTCATAAAAAATGGAGAATAATATATCCTGTTTTATTGAGAAAAACCTTTTAAAAAAAAATTAAAGGTTATTCTGAAAATGACATCAAAAAGGATCTGGTACATTTTTAATAAAGCTCATAGTCATATCATTTTCAAGTCTTACGAAAGTGGTCAATGATTTGAACAACCACTGTTTGAGACCATTTCTTTGTCAATTGATTGCTAAAATGAGGAGACATGTACACATAAGTTTTGAAAGTCCTGTTATAGACTTTGTTACCATGTGATGACACTGAAAAATTTTGTCTAGTCCTCTTTGTAAGTTTAATTACTGGTGATACTTTTTGTTACCTGAATTTCCCTGAATCAATGAATGCACATAGTTGCTTGATGACCATTATTCACCCAATTTTGGACTCTTAAGTGTTTTATGTTTATACTCTTTTCTTTTGATTTCAAAAGTTTTGAGATAAACACACTTTTGAGTTTTTGTAATTTTTCTTCTTTCCCTTTTTACCCTTTCCATAGAAAAGTATTGAAACTTTTACTGGAAGGTTTTCAAGGAAAAAATACTCAATCCAAAATCATTTTCAGCAATATTTTGAGAGATTTGGTCATTTTTGCACATGCTTATGCCAAATTTCACATTACTCATGATCTGGATATTTTGACTGCTGATTTTCTTAATGTATTCTTAACACAATTGATTTTGGTCCTTTTAGAGGACACTCAACCTGTTTTTCAATACATAAGATTCAAATCACTAAAGTTTTGATTTCCTTCTTTTTTTATGTTAACAAAGATACTAGTGCTTTTATCCGCACATAGGCTTTTGTCAACCATGAGGTGAACACCTTAGCTGCAGTTATGATGAAAACAACACAAACTTCATAATAACATTTGAAATCAATTTTGTAAAGAGAATAATCACACCAAAGTCACCAGACAAGTTTCCAGATCTGAAACTATTGGTGATTTATGCATGACATCACTTGTTATGTGAATTTCGTGTGTCTTATGACATCTTGGTTGTTTTACAGAGTTTTTGAATAAACAACTTAGAACATGATTTACTCGATACTCTGTTTTTCAACTAAATACAACCAACCTTAGTATCAACGAATTTTGAGCCGAACTGTTATGTCAATTTGACTGTTAAATCGAAATTGACTGTCCAGGCTCTGATACCAATTGTTAGGATCGGAGGCTCTCATGATTGTGTTTGTTTGTATGTTTTGAGCAATTTGTGAATATGAAAATATATAAAGTGCAGCAGAAATGAATAACAAACTTTGTAAACACAATCAAAGGAGAAAATAGTTTGATAAACAATTGCTTCTTATAGAGTCAAAAGATTTACAAATCAAAGCAAAAGATTACAGATATGCTTACAAACTAAACTCCCCCTCAGCCTGATACCCCAAGGTTGGTTGCACACAAGATGAAAGGATTAGACATGAGGAGAAGAACCCGCTCAGTCAATCAAGTGTAACAGTACAGAGTACTGTTACATTTATAGGCAAACCAAACCACTGAGGCATCTCAGCTGACGTCACCATGAAAGTGACATCTAACAAACTAACAAACTCTATCTACTGATCTATACAACCTCTGCTATGCTAACTACTGATATTTCAATACATTACATAAGATGAATCAAACTGCTGCTGCAACCTTCCACTGTTGTGAACCCAGCAGTACTTGTCATGATCAGCAGTGCTTGACTCAGGGCAGTAGATTGGGCAGCAGGGCTTAAGTCCTTCATCAGTCTTTGACTTGATCAGCAGTTTCCAGTGTCAGCAGTTGTTGATAAAGGCAGTACTTTGGAGTATATCAGATGTTATGATCACTTTCAAGGGGAAAGCCTAGGGCAAACTGCTGCTTATGATTAATCCACTGTTGTGATCCGGTTTTGGCTCTACATCATCTGTTCCTCTGTAGGGTTCAATCCCAACACATATAGGGTTTCACAATCTCTAAACTTTGATCTTTGATCTCTCAATCCTTCAAGAACAAACTCCACATCGAATCTAAGGTAATTGGTTTATGACTGTACGTCGATGTTTTTGCTCTTTGATTTCATGCAAACTCTAGAGGTCCAAACATGTGGTTCTATGTTTAGTTAATCATCCTGATTGAATGTGCTATAGTTTGAGACTGTTTGTATGATCGTTTGCCTGGTATTAGGATGCAATTGGGATATTAGAATTGTTAAACTGTTTCTTGATTCATGTGTTAGATTAGGGTTTTGATCGTACTGATTGTGATTGTAACTGTTGTATTGAAATATTGGTTTTGTTAATTCCGTGCGTTGTTTGTCCGGAGTAACAGTCCGGCTTTGTGAAGTCACAAAGTCCGAGGTTACTCATGTCAGGACTTGTGTGTTTTAAAGATCAGAGTTTGTTAAATTCTGATATACTAGTCAGAGTTTATAAATAAAGATCAGAGTTTACCAAGTCTTTAGTTTTCAAGTTAAATAAATATGAGAGTTCAGGGTTTTGCTTTATAATTCAGGATTTGTGAGAATAAAACAAGGTGTCCGAGTTATTAAAACCAAAGATCAGAGTTTGTTTAATGTTTGAAATAAATATACAAGTTCCGAGTTTGTTAAGATAAGGATGTGGTCCGAGTTTTTAAACTTACAGAAGGTGTCCGAATATAGTACATGAAGGTTCCGAGTTTCACATGAAGGTTCAGGGTTTATAATTAAATTAAAATGTTCAGAATTTGCTTTTAAGTGTCCGAGTTTTATTACTTGGGGTCAGTTTTATAAAAAAAACACTGAAGTTCCGAGTTTAATTATGTATAGAGTTAGATGTATTGTTTCAGGACTTGTATTTTATGTTGATGGTCCGAATATGTATTAAGTTAGATGTATTGTTTCAGGACTTGTGTTTTATGTTGATGTTCTGAACGTGGAATATTCATAGTTTGGAAGGTGAGTCATTAAAGTCTGACACCCCACATAGAATGTAGTTCGAATTAACTTGTGAAATCGAAAACTGAGTACACAGTCAGAACTTCATGATTTAGTTGGTTCGGGCTTCCGAGCTTGTGTTAGGCCTTGTCTATAACATTTTCTTTGGTCCAATTTAATAAAAAAAATGAAAAAGTGGTCAAGATTTGTTATTTTTACTAGGGTCCGGATATGTACAAATTGAGTGGAGTAATGTTTAGTTGAGAGTTATTTCAATAGGCATGTCAGACTTTATGGGAGGAATACTTTTGCTTATGTATTGTATGTCAGGAATGCATGTTAAAGTGTGTATTTCATTTCAAACGACCCACCGTTGCTTATGTTAAACTTGATAACCTGACCACACTGAACACTGTCATTTGGATACTTAGGGTATTGCATGACCCTTCATACGTGTACTTATATCAATTGTACCTTAGGTCGCGTGTAACGGACCTAACAGTTAACGAACATTAGAAGTATATTATCAAACCGAGCAAACTAAGGTGAGTTCACTACTCTTTCACAAGCATGCGTCCCTGGGAGGGACAAACAAACTAATATTCTGGGGAGGAATACTTGTATTACTTTGGTTTAATTTTGATGTTAGTTAATAAACTCAACTCTATCACAAAAGTCCTTACTTACTACTAAACTAGTTGTCGGGGAGGCAACGGGGTATTAGTTGATAGCGCTACTAGGCTTGACAACCTCACACCGTACCGGGGAGGACCGACGTGAACTAATGACCTTAAACACATGGCCAATGTTGATAGGCATTAATGAGGGCAAATAAACATACGTCACTTCGGTATCGAGTTTATTATTACCATGTCTTTAAACTAAAACCCTTAGCATGTTTGTTAAACAAAACTGTAAACTCGCCAGCTTTATGCTGATACACTTTTTCTACATGCTTGCAGGTCGTTAGATGATTTCTGGAAACGGAGCTTGCAATCGGAGGGGTTGTGGATGTCATGGGTCGTGACATTGTTAACCTATCTAATGTTATGCTATGTTTTGCGAATAATTTGTTTTCAAATACTTAGAACTATTTCAATTGCTTCCGCTGAATGTATATTGTTTTAAACAGATGTTTTTGAATTTCACTTTTCACGTTGAATGAGATTTCGAATTCGTTATATTACTGTTAGTTCAATGTGATTAGTGGCTAGATCATGTTACATCACACACCTCGTTGTGGTTTCCGCATGTGGTATTTGGGGGTGTGACAGTTTGGAATCAGAGCCACTGGTTATAGTGAACTAGGTTTTAAAACGTTTTTGTAAAACCAGACTATAACCAAATAAGTTCCGAAAGCGACCATGACACTCCCCTCCAGATTGCAAGGTTTGTCTTTTACTTACTGTATACATTATATATCTAGCATACACATACGCATTGCATTGCCTATAATTGCATACATAGTATTATAGCATCTCTAGAACTTCATGATCCTTATCAATTTGATAACACCTTAGCTTTTAACACACGAATCTGATGATCTTTTGACGCAAGTTAAGAGGAACTGAGATGAGCATGCAAATCACATTATCATTACGGGTGCACACGTAATAATAATGTGGGGTGCATGTGAGTCCCGGTGAGACTTAT
This sequence comes from Helianthus tuberosus, assembly GCA_030545235.1. Lineage (NCBI taxonomy): Eukaryota > Viridiplantae > Streptophyta > Magnoliopsida > Asterales > Asteraceae > Helianthus > Helianthus tuberosus. Next base: position 141,000,327 of record CM060381.1, read on the forward strand.
CAAGTGTAAAAGGATTCTGACCCATTATCCTACATAATTGGGGATTCAACAATCTATAGGAGTCAGCACGATGATTGGCTTCTATTCAATCGTGATCCTTACTCTTTCCACTCTTCTTGTGGATGCAGAATCATGAGTGGACGAGGTGGTGGCCGCGACGGTGGACGTGGCAACATCGTCATGACTCAGGCAGAGCTGACGGACCTTATCAATACGTGTGTGGCTGAGGCCTCAGCAGCTCAGCAAGTTGGTACGACATTCACAACAGGATGATTCTTATTCTTTGTTCGTACATTTAAACTCACATTCGTACATTGTACATCCTCTCACATCCAGGTCAACATGTGAACCAAATCAGAACAATCCGCCTATATGTACTTTCAAGGCGTTCATGGATTGCAAGCCGCAAACATTCAATGAAACCGAAGGAGCGGTGGGACTTCTCCATTGGTTTAAGAAGGCTGAATCTGCTTTTGCTATGTGTAACTTCCCGGCAGGGGATAAAGTGAAGTATGCTTCAGGTACACTAGAGGATGGTGCCTTAACTTGGTAGAACGCCCAAGTTCAAATGCTGGGAATTGAAATGGCGAATGCAACTACTTAGGATGATTTCAAGGAGCTGTGCGAGAGGAGTATTGTCCTCGTGACCAAATTCAGAAGTTGAAGAATGAGTGCTACCATCTAAAGATGGTAGGATCTGAGATCGAAGCTTATACGAAGCAATCTCATGAGATTGCAGGCATGTGCCCAAACTTATCGAACCCGCCCTACAGGAGGATCGAGTTGTACATCAATGGGTTGGCGCCACAGATCAAGGGTATGATTACTACGGCGAACCTCGATAACTTACCGCGGATTATCCGTCTAGCCCATAAGATTACAGATTAGGAATTTGAATGTGGTTCACTACCAGAGCGTGGTGTTGCGAGTACTCCTGCTGCCGATAACAAACGTAAGTGAAATTCATACAAGTCTTCCAACTCAAATCAGCAATAGAAGAAGACTGATAACAACAATAACCACAACTTCAACCAGTCTTCCTCTGCAAATCAAAACCAGGGCAACAGTCAGAATCAAGGTTCATACGCAGGCAAACAGCCAAAGTGCAGTAAGTGCAATTTTCATCATCGTGGGCAGTGCACTCGAGTCTGTCAGAGGTGTGACAAGGTAGGCCACATGGCGAAAGATTGTAGAGCTCCTTTCCCGAAACAGCAACAACAGCAACCTCAACAGCAACAACAACAACAACAGCCGCAACAACAACAATGACAACAGCCACAGCAAAATCAGGGTTATCAGAAGGGGTGCTTCTAGTGTGGGAGTGAGGGTGATATCAAAAAGAATTGTCCACAGTTGAACAACAATAATAACAACAACAATGGGAACAACAATAACCACAATTACAACAACGTCGGGAACAACAACAACAATAATGGTAATAATTGAGGAAACGGTGCTCGTGGGAGGGCATTCACTATTGGTGCCGGTGAAACGAGGAACGACGGCAACATCGTGACCGGTATGTTTTCTGTGAACAATCTTTTCGCCTCTGTTTTATTCGATTCTGGTGCCGATAGGAATTATGTGTCCTTGAAATTCAGTAGACTGATAGTATCAACCCCGACACCTCTCGAAACCAAACAAGTTGTAGAATTGACCGACGGCAAGCCAATTGAAGCGTCTCATATTCACATTGGGTGTAAACTCGATCTATTAGGTCAAATATTTTGACATTGATCTTCTTCATGTCACTCTTGGTAGCTTTGACGTAGTTGTCGGTATGGACTGGTTGTCAAAACACCGAGCCAAAATTCTCTGCAAAGAGAAAATCGGCCGTATTCCTCTCCCTAGTGGGGATTCACTATCTGTTCAAGGTCACCGAAGTGGTGCTACGGTTGGCATCATTTCAGCTATGAAAGCCCAGAAGTGCATACAGAAGGGCTATCCAGCTATTCTAGCTCTCGTTACCGACATCCAGTCTGAGGAAAAGAAGATCGAAGACATTCCAGTCGTTCGTGACTTCTCGATGTGTTTCCCGAGGAACTTCCAGGACTACCCCCACATTGACAGGTGGAATTTCAGATCAAACTCATGCTAGGAGCAGCTCTGATTGCTCGCGCTCCTTATCATCTTGCACTGGAGAATTGCAAGAACTCTCGAATCAACTCCAAGAACTGTTGGATAGAGGTTTTATCTGACCTAGTTCTTCGCCATGGGGAGCCCCAGTCCTATTCATGAAAAAGAAAGATGGGTCTTTCTGCATGTGTATCGACTATCGCGGACTTAACAAGGTGACGGTCAAGAACCGTTATCTTCTTCCTCGTATCGACGATCATCAGATGAGAGTCCGAGAGGAAAATGTTCCCAAAATAGCTTTCCAAACGCAGTACAGCCATTACGAGTTTTTGGTCATGCCATTCGGGTTAACTAACGCACTTACGGTTTTCATGGACCTCATGAACCGTGTGTGCAAACCGTATCTTGCATTCTGTATTTATCGATGACATTCTGATTTATTCTAAGAGAAAGGAGGATCATGAGCGATACTTGCATCTTATCTTGGAACTCCTGAGGAAGGAGCAGCTTTACGTGAAAATTTCCAAGTGTGATTTCTGGATTCGAGAAGTCCACTTCCTTGGTCACGTGGTCAACGAGTCGGTAATACACGTAGATCTATCAAAGATCGATTCTATCAAGAATTGGGCGGTACCTAAGATGTTTATGGAGGTGCGACAATTTCTTGGCCACGCAGGGTACTATCGCAGATTCATTGAAGGATTCTCGAAAATTGCTCAACCTCTTACCGCTTTAACTCAGAAGGGATCACGTATTCATGGGGACTGATATAGGAGAGCGCCTTTCAGCTTTTAAAACAAAAACTCTACAGTACACCAATATCGCCTTTACCCGAAGGTATGGACGACTTCGTGGTGTACTGTGATGCTTCTATTCAGGGTCTCCGTTGCGTCTTGATGCAACACAAGAAAGTGATAGCTTACGCTTCTCGACAGTTGAAGATTCACGAGAAGAATTACACGACTCACGATTTGGAGTTGGGAGCCATGGTTTTTGCACTTAAAATCTGGAGGCATTACTTGTACCGTACTAAATGCACTATTTATACCGATCACAAGAGCCTTCAGCATATATTCGACCAGAAAGAGTTGAACATGCGACAGTGTCGCTGCGTAGAACTCTTAAACGATTAGGACTACACCATTAAGTATCATCCAGGCAAAGCTAACGTTGTAGCCGATGCCCTCAGTTGAAAGGAAACCAAACCCAAACGTGTTCGAGCCTTACAATTCACTATCCATTCTAACCTTCCTGACCAGATTCGTTTTGCCCAGACTGAAGCGTTAAAGGACGAGAACCTTCAAGTTGAATCCATGTGGGGCATGAAGAAACAGGTCGTAACCAAGACTGATGGTATTCGCTATTTTATGGAGCGAATATGGGTCCTATGAATACATTTTGTTTATTGCTTCCATCAATCATGTTCATAATTATCAATATATCGAGTTGTAGTTGATTGTATAGGTTTATAGGTTAGACAAGATGAGTTTGTGAAGATAATGCCAGTTAGTACGAATGGCCAATTCACACGAACATTCATCCCAGGGTCTCATTCGTGATAAGGTCCCATTCGTCCTAGACAATACATGCGAATGGGACACGCCTATAAATAGGGAGTCAAGTCTTGTCATTTGTAATCTTTCGGTGGAACAGAGGGGAACTCTGTCCATTTGGTTTTGTGGTATTGTAACTTCATATAATCAATAGAAACCAGTTTAATTAGCTTGTTCTTGTGCATGTCTCCTTCATACTCGGATTCCGCATGAGATATGGAGTCAAACTAGTCGGTCGGAGCAATCAGGAGCACCAAAACAGTCCTCACAAGTGGTATCAGAGCATGGAGACCGGTTTCAAGGACTGAAGACACAAGATTCAAGAAGATTCAAGCCATTTTGGATCTGAATTCTTCATCTTTCTACTCACTTCTCTTCTACACGTCTTCTTCAAACTTAAAACGCAAAACTAACGTTGAATTCACGGACAAAATTTTCTGATTTTTGGATATAATGTGCGAAATCATGTTTTAATCAATCCTTGAAAGAATCAGATTAAAATTCAAACTAAATCGTTGAATATTCTTAGAAAAACCATGAAAAACGTGACTTGAGTTTCACGATTCGTTTGAATCTGTCAAGACATTTTCGTACGAAAGTGCATAAGAATCAATGTTTTGAAAAAGTTTGTCACATTCGCACGAATCTGACTTGTCTAGTTCGCATGAATCTGACTTGTCCAATTCACACGATTCTGACTTGTCGAGTTCATATGGAGTGGAATTCACATTCGTACGAAAGGAGTATATATCATTGTTTTCAAAATTGTTTGACAGTGTGTTGATTTTTGCAGGTGTTGAATATGGATTCTGAATTTTATAATGCCTTTGCAACTATGTCGGATTGGGTGTCTCAGACGTTAAAATTTGATAAGAACATGGAACACTGTCACACCCCGACCGCGTAAAACAACAAACCGCAACGGAAACGTCGGGGAGTCGAGCAACAGAATTATTGTTTCACAACCATGGTAATTAAAGTTTTGTTTTATTTATTAACAAAAGGGGTCACGTTGTCTTAAACAAAGGAAACAAGAGTACATAACAAAATTTAAACCAGTCTAGCTTCATTTTATGTCACTAAGGCACAGGTCCGCCTAAGTGTATCTCGATCATCCTATGCATCAGCTCCTGAAAACACATGTGAAAATATGTACGTCAGCATAAAAATGCCTGTGAGATACATAGGTTTATTGATTTAGTATTCATGACTTGTAAGTTTAAAGAATTTGTTTAACAAAAATTAGTCATGAACCTTATTAAAGGTTTTCTTTTATAAATCATATGAAAATCGATACGTAATTAGATGATATATAAAAGAAAGACGTGTGGTTAAATAAATAACCAAGTGAAATTAAATTTGTATAAGTTATGTTGTTTGTAAAACAATGTTTTGTGAAATTATGTTCTTTGTATAAAATGTAATATGTCTAATTGAAATGGTTTAAATAACGCTACGATATGTAATATCATAAAAGCATTTATATATAGGAAGTACCAGCGGCGTATCCACCATGCTTTTATCATATTACACATGCCTCGTTATTTAAATCACTTACCCAAACAAACCACCAAATGAATTGTTTAAACCAAAGTCAAAATGTTTATGTGTAAACAATGTCAAATGTCAAATGTAATTCATGTTCATGTATAATCAAATGTTATGTATGGCAAATAAAAGTGTCTACTCAAAGCATATGTAAAATGCACAAAAACAATGTATTGAAATAAATCATAGTTTAAATCAAAAGTTATGTTTTGTAAAATAAATGCATGCTTTATTGATACAAACATCTATGCGGAAATGTTAAAACGCATACATTCAAGCCTTGCGACTGTGGAGACAAACCCTTAAACAAATTAAAGGTTTATAAAAAATTATGAATATCGGATTCAGTCATTTCCTACTTCCAAACAAACCTAGGAAGCAGGGAATGGGAATTGTCAATTCCTATGGTACCAGTACTTACTACCGAGCGGCTTAGCTAATGTTAATGAACGTACTTTTGTCCCGTTAAACAAACCAAATGTCATACCAAATGTAAGCATGTTATGTGAAAACAAAGTACTAAGTATGCAAAAATGAACATACATAGCATGAATAAGATGTAAATCAATGTGTACATATGCTAAAATGAACATATGAAACAAATGTGTTTATAAAATCAATGTACTAGCATGTTAATTAAACATACATAGCATAAAACATGGATGAAATTATGTACTATATGTGTACTAATGAACATAGCAAGTATATGATATAAAAACATGAAAAGCACGAAAGTAACAAGTAGGCACATGTGTTTCACCCCAAAATGTTTGAAACACAGTAAAAGAGGGGTCTATGTACTCACTTGAGAATGCTTAGAAGTCTTTGAATAACAACCAAGCAATGCTAGAAGAATCACAAAATCAATCGGCACCTAATACAGGTAACAACGTTAATAAACCGGACCTAAATCGGAAGATCAGATAGGATGAGGTTTCGTAAACCAAATGAGTATAGGAACTCATGTAATATGGTTCAAGAAAGCCTACATTCCAAATCGGAACCTATCCTAAGTGCTTATGACCCATTACGACTCGTTTAGGTAGCTTACGCTACTTTAACGCGTCGTTCGCGTAAAACGCGTTCGGAACACCTAACTAGTCCTATGACAAGTATTATATGCCTTAATATGTCTAATAATATTGCCTAATCAGTTTAAATGTAAAAATTTAGGTTACATATGCTTAAAATGAATTTATGCATAAAAAGGGCATTTTGGTAATTTTCCTAAGGCATATAAACTACCTATCATACAACTAACTAAACGTAGTGACCATAAGGTATAACCTCGGAAGGTTATTCCCTATACAACGATGGCCACACAATATGTTTGGTCGGATCCTAATGATCGACCAAACGGGTCGGGTTCGAAATTCTAAGCGGTTGTTTAGACCGCTTACCTTTACGACCATATATAAGCACTAAACTAAAAGTGACGAGTTAAACATGTTAAAACATGTTTAACGAAGTTTGAAAATAAGTTTGATATCAAAACAAAGGGTTTTGATACCCAAGAATAGTTTGGTTGCAAAATACGCATAAACGCGTATTTTGACCGAAACTATGACTCGTCACTATGCCTAAATAACGTGGTAATCAGTAGGTATAGTCGCAAGGGACCATGACCATCGTGATTACGCTCACGTTGCGAAGTTCAAACGAACTTCGTGTTGACCATTGACCAGTCAAAGCAGAAAGTCAAACACTGCTTGACTTTTACGCTTAAAAACGCATAAAAGCTTGAAAGAAACTTACAAGAGGTCCAAGCTATGAAGATTTGATCTAAAAATTCTCAGGTATGAAGTTTTGAACTTCAACTTAGAGAAAAATTCAGATCAAGTGTGAGTTGAAATGAAATTGAGGGTGGGTATTTATAGATTTCTCAAGACCATTAAGATTGTTCCTCGATAAATGAGCTTCAATCTCAACCATCCATGTGTGCCCATTGTTTTAGTAATATATGGGTGCCCAAAACAAGCCCCTAGAGTTGCAAAACCATGCTCAAAACCCAGGAAAACCAGCTGCTGATTTGTAAAACTGTTTTCCTGAACTGGGCTGCTTACACGGGCCGCGTAAGGAGACACCTTGGGCTATGCGCCCCACCTAGGCCATCTTTCAGAAAATGTCAGAAATGGTCCCTGCAGGTTTGAAACTTGGTTTTCGATGCATTTTTGGCACGTTTAAGCCGCGTTAACCCCATTTCAAGGCTCTAAAATGATGTTAAAGTATAGGGAACTTAAAATATGCTTAAAAACATCTCGGATGTCGGTTCATTTGGCCGTACGGTTGCGTTGTTTGGTTAATTACGACGAAACACGAACGGACGCGAATAACGATCCAAATTACGTGACGAATGGAATTTTATCATGCCAATCACTAAAATAAAATATTTTAATGATTACATCAATTTTTGGATGTCCGGATATACTCAGAACGTAAGATATGCGCGGAAATGCAAACTTATGCACTTTTTGACGCTTTTAGTCCCTGATTGAACAAAAAGTTTATGTTTGCACACCGAACCCCTCAAAGCCTATTTCTAAGCTATGTAAAGGATATTTATGGTATGTTTAACTTATGGTCATGTTCCAAAATGTTCGTTATCATACGAATTGGTAAACTTTCACAGTTTGACACAAATAGTCCCTGCGATCGAATAAACTTGATTTTGCCATACCAAAGCCTTCAAAACTTATTTCTAAGTTATGTAAAGGTTATTTAAGGTATGTTAAGACTATATTGATGTTCCGAAGTGTTTGTCGCATTAAACTGATTACGTTTACGCATCAGTTTGCGTATAACTTTCCAGAAAGCGATATAGAGTTTGAAATTGAACGAAAATCAAAACATGTAAAATGTCAAACATAAATGAACAAATATTGGGGTTAAATAACATTTCTTTATTGATAATTGAACAAATTAGAGTTTATACAATGATTACAAGCACAGATGTCACAAACACCATCTAAACCACCTAGGTTAATGAACTTAGATGATTATCAAAAATGTGAAGAGTGGTTTGCCGACTGGGTTCAAGCTTACCATAAGGAGTGTTGGTATGCTATCTTAAGAGAATATAAAGAACCGTTGGATAATGATGGTCAAAAGAAATTACTTATGGAATATAATGAAGAAGAAAAATTAAAATAAAAAAACGAAAAGAAAATGATCAATTTTATACAACAATCAGCGAAAGATAGTACTCTTTCTTTATTACAACACAATGGAACTGCTTTCTCAATATGGAATGCTTTAAAATTTAAGGCTAAAGGAAATGAGTAGGTATTGAAAAGCAAGAGAGCGTTAATGAAGAAAGAATTTGAAAAGTTTACTTGTCTGAAAGGCGAATCAGTTAAACAACTCATTGAAAGATTTTGTCATTTGATTAAAGAGTTGAAATTGTTAGGGATTGAGAAGTTTCGGGAAGATATGATAGAGAAACTCGTTGATGCACTTCCAAAAGAAAATGATTGGTCTACGTTTATTTTGATCATGAAAATCAATATGGAATACGAGACCGTTAGTTTCAACAAGTTAATCCAAAAACTGGAACCACACGAGTTAGAGTTGAGAAAAGCAGGAATATTGAAAAATGAACAGCAAGATGTGGATTTGTACTACAAAGGTGGTAGTTCATCAGAAATTCAAAGTCAAAAAGTACAAACAACATACAGTGCAAAAAGTTCATCTGGATTTTCTGGATTTTCAATTAATAGTAACTCAAGCGGTGGTGGATTTGGAACATTTTCAAGCAATGATTCAATTTTCTCAACTCCAAATTCAAAATCAACATAGGGATTAAACACAAATTCAAGTCAAAGAAATAATTAGTCTCATGTGATACAATGCAAATTACAGTAAATCTTCAAAATGCTCAAAGTCTAAATGAATCCATAGTGAAACAACAGATGGCATTTCTTGGATCAGTCCTTGAATCATATGACAGTCTTATAGCTGGAAATGTTGGAAACTGTAATATGACAAAGGAGGATTATGATTAGATTGATCCAGAAGAAATGGAGCTGATGGATATCATGTGGAACATGGCGACCATTATGAGACTAGCACAGAGATTTACTGAAATCACAGGGAGACAGTGTTTCTTGGCGTCTGATGCTAAACTGGGCTTTAACAAGTCAAAAGTGACTTGTTTCAAGTGCAAATGAAAAGGGCATTTCAAAAGAGAATGTACAAGCCAAGAAAATCAAGATAACATCAATCCGTTCAGTGATTATTATAAGCAGGCAATATATCACAAGCCACAGATTGAAACTTGATCTTTAAAATCGAGAACCAAAGCGTTAGTTATCATACATGAAGATGAAGGTTTCAACTGGAACAACATGTTTTCTCAACCTGACGGACGAGCAATGATGGCTGAGATAATTGAAAAACCTCAAGAGACGGTTGATGAGGAAGAGTGTTGTGCTGATAAAGTTTCTAAAAATTCTAATGTTTCTGTAACTTGATGTAATTTATAATAATCTTGCAGATATGTACTAAAGCAGCATTGGAATCAGCAGGGAAGAGAGAGAGAAAGAAAAGATGATGAAAGAAGATCAAGCAATGGAAGCTCAGAACGTTGATGATGATGGTGAAAATGGTAAAACTGAGAGTAAGTTTGATATAATACCATGTGAAGTCTGTGCAGAAAACGAAGATTTTTTCAAACAAAAACGCACAGTACTTATGAAAAAAGAAGATTTTTTAAACAAAACTTATGTCGAAGTTGCTCAAAAAGAAGACTTTCTTGAACAAAAATGCAAAGAAGCAGTTGAATTTGAAGAGTATCTAAATCAAACTCATTCAGAGTTTGAGAAAAAAGAATTGTTTCTGATATGAAAATGCAAAGAAGTTCTTGAAAAGGAAAAGGTTTTGAAACAAAAAGAAGAAGAGCTGACACAAAAATGCATTGTTTTTTAAAAAGAAAATGAAATGTTAAAGCAAAAGTGTTCAACACAATGCAATGAGTGTATTGAAAAAGAAAATAATATTTAATAGTTGCAAAAAGAATATGATGTGATGAAATATTCACATCACAGAATGAAAGAAGCATACGATGAGGTGAATGATAGATTTAAAGATCTTGAAAAAAGAGTTTTAAAATATGCTGAAACTACCAAATTTCTTGAAGCCAATTATAAAGATAAACAATTGATGGTAAATTACTATATCGATCAATTTGCTGTGCTAAAATGTGAATTGGCTGAAAAAGAAAAGAAGAATAATAAATTACAGAGTTATCATGTTTTTTCATATATCCTTGAACGTATTTTCAATCTTACACCAGATGAGAATGACTTTGAAAAGAAAAATAATAAAGTAGGCATAGGGTCAGAATATCATCAGGTTCCACCACCAATGATGGGAAATTATATGTGTTTTGATAGTGAGAAGGTGGAAAAGGAAATAAATAATGTTGATCAGTTGCCTGATAATATTGATGTGACTTACACCAAATCTGATGCTGGTGAATCAGAGGTGGTAAGAAATGTGGTTGAAAATGTTTTGAAAGATGAAAATCATTCCACCAAAATTGAAAATTCCATATCATAAGATGAAGATAAAGAAAGTTTTCACAAGAATTATTTGAAAAATTCAAAGTCTGAATCTGAGACAATTTAAGTGGATAAGTATACTAACAATCTAAGTGAAAATTTTGTATCTTGAATCATTTGGAGTTTGTGTGAAAATTTAAGTGGATAAGTATACTAACAATCTAAGTGAATCGTTTAGAACTTAAAGTTTAAATAGATCAACAGTGTTAGAGATTTGTCAAAATCTGATATGATCCTCTAACATGAACTCAACAAAAATATGTCTTTAAATTTTTTATCGTTGCATTTAATTACAGATAAAATCACAAAAAGATTTTAGGTATGTTTTAGCATAAAGTTTGTAAAATCCAAAAAGATTTTGTTTCACTTTATGTTTTGACAACAGATGTTGGAAAGCTGAATTTCAAAATCTGATAATGCTGAACATGTCTCAGAAAAATAACAAGTTCATTAATTTGAAACTTGAATTTTGAAAATGAAAATTTAAAAAGAGTTTGAAATCGTCAACCAAGGTCATTAATTTGGACTTGGTAGATAATTGGATAGTCAAGGTCATTAAGTTGAACTTGATTATCTGTGAGGGTTATAAAGATAATCAGGCTTAAAAGACAAACATAACTTTGAGATTTGTAAGTTAGAAAGTTGTTTGATAGGGGGAGATTGATATTTAATGTCAACATATATAGAAAGCTCTCAAGTGGTTCTCACGAATGGTTCTAAATTTTCAAATAAACAGAAAGCTCGAAGAGACAGGAAATGATCCTGAAGCTAAATTGTCAAATACAGATTGTTTAAAGCAAGGGGGAGCTTTCTAAGAGGGAATCTATGAATCAAGATGTAAAGGGGAGTCTGTGATTCAGAAATGTCAAAGTATTTGAAGACTCAGAGATAATGAAGATTGGCTACGATAAAGATTGACTGCAGCAATATCCAAGGGGGAGTCTATGAATGCATTATGTCTATTGCTTCCGTCAATCCTATTCATAGTTGTCAATATATCGAGTCGTAGTTGATTGTATAGGTTTGTACGAATGGCCAGTTGATAATGCCAGTTCGTACGAATGGCTAGTTCGCACGAACTGGACATCCCATTCGTCCCAGGGTCTCATTCGTGATAAAGTCCCATTCGTCTTAGACAGTACATGTGAATGGGACATGCCTATAAATAGGGAGTCAAGTCTTGTCATTAGTAATCTTTCGGTGGAACAGAGGGGAAACTCGGTTCATTTGGTTTCGTGGTATTGTAACTTCATACAATCAATAGAAACTAGTTTAATTAGCTTGTTCTTGTGCATGTCACCTTCATACTCGGATTCCGCACGGGATATGGAGTCAAACTAGCCGGTCGGAGCATTCGAGAGCACCGAAACAGTCCTCACAAGTCCCTTTGCATGGTAATCTGAGAGTGCTTGTGATGGATGAAGCACACAAGTCTCGCTATTCTGTTCATCAAGGTTCTGATAAGATGTATCAGGATCTGAAAATATTATATTGGTGGTCGAACATGAAAGTGAACATAGCGACGTATGTGAGCAAATTCTTGACTTGTGCGAAAGTCAAAGTAGAATACCAAAAACCGCCCGGTTTGCTTCAGCAACTAGAACTGCCTATGTGGAAATGAGAACAAATTTCCATGGATTTATCACTGGCCTGCCAAGAACTCAAAACGGAAAGGATACCATCTGGGTGATCGTTGACCGTCTAACAAAATCTGCACACTTCCTTGCTATCAAGGAAACTAACAAGTTTTTGCAACTTGCTAGTATTTACTTAAAGGAAGTGGTATCTAGGCACGGGGTGCCGACTTCTATCATTTCTCATCGCGATCCGCGTTTTGCGTCCGATTTGTGGCAAGTGATACATGTTTAGACATGAGCACCACTTATCACCCTCAGATGGATGGTCAGAGTGAACGAACCATCCTGACACTCGAAGATATGCTACGAGCGTGTGTAATCGATTTCGGTAAAGGCCGGGAAAGACATTTACCTTTGGTAGAGTTTTCCTAAAACAATAGTTACCATTCTAGCATTCAGGCAGCTCTGTTCGAGGCGTTGTACAGATGGATATGCCGATCTCCTCTTTATTGGGCTGAGGTGGGTGTCAGCCAAATCACGGGTCTAGATCTCGTACTCGAAACTTCTGAGAAGATTGTTCAGATCAGAAATCGTATGGCGGCAGCATGAGATCGCCAGAAAAGCTACACCGACAAGCGTAGGAAACCCTTGGAATTCACCGTGGGCGATCGTGTTCTATTGAAGGTCCTACCATGGAAGGGTGTGGTACATTTTGGGAAGCACGAAAAGCTTAATCCACGTTATGTTGGTTCGTTCAAGATTCTGGAAAGAATCGGTAAGGTGGCTTACATGCGTGAGTTTCCTGATGAGCTTGGTAATGTTCATAACCTTTTTCACGTCTCTAATTTTAAAAAGTATTTGTCCAATGATGTCACACCCCTTTCTAAGGCGGAAGCACGAGGTGTGATCCTGAAAGGTTCTCATTGCATACGAATGCTAAACATACTACATGATCATAAAATAAACTCCACTTGCCATTCATAGAGTAACATCCCAAAATAAAGTTAAGTTTAATGTTTACAACATAACATAAGATAATTGTTTGAAAAGTTTACAACTTCATTTCAAAAACAAATATCAAGGTTTTGTTCATTATATCTCCGCAGAAGGTGGGTGATAACGAACAAATCCTGCAAAAGTGGCAAGGAGCATCGACACAAAATGACTTGAAACATAAACAATCATCTTGAACAAGGAGACCGCGCATACATCCATCTAGTTACCTGAAATACATGTAAGTTTTGGAAAATCGTCAACATAAGTTGGTGTGAATTCATGCAGTTTTGTGTAAAACATTTAAATATTCGTTGTAAGAATCATGGTATGCATTGGTACTTGAAAAAGTATTCTGTAAATGTAAGGAAATCGATATCACTAATGGTTTGCAAGGCCATTAACATATGTAACGACATAGGAAGCATCCAAAAGATAGGCATTTTACTTGTCGGTTCATGACTAGAGACATAAAAGCACTCTCGGTAAAAATGTGGCCAAGAGTGTGACTGCCTGAAACCAATTAGATCTAACCTTTTGTTCCGCGGTCTAGGACTTACTTTAATTAATGGTGCTTATGACACCCTATTCGTGACATGATCTATTGTACCATTCCTTAGTTTTGTTTCTACATGCCACAGTACATGTATTTTCCCCAAGTTTAGAAAACAAGAAAATGTTTAAAAGTGGGGACATGAACTCACAGTTTTGCATAACTCGCATGGTAAACGTTAACCGGCTGTGTCGTGTAGGCGTCACAACCTATAATTGTTCTATGTACGTTAGTCACTAGACTTGTGTCACACAAGTACAAGTCACCATCTTAAGTTTATGTATTTGTCCTTTGTATGTTCAACTCTTGTGAGGGTCGTGCCCTTGCTTGTCTGGTCTTGTCTGTTCGTCGTGTCTTTGCACTTTGAATTTGTATTGTTTATTTGTAAATATATATTTTACTTCCCAAAAATATATATTGGTTTATGTAGTCTTTGCCAAAATAATAAGTGTTAAAAATAAAATATATTTTTAACTTATCCATATATGTTACTTATATTATTTTCCAAAAATGAATATAAGTATTTTGTTAAATAATATATTCAATATTATTTTTGTGCAAGTATACTTAGGAAAGTATACTTGTATTTTTATGTAAATACTTGTGTATTTTACATTATTTGACAAAAATCAATACTTTGATTTTTATTACTTGTGTGGAATATATATATTTTCTTAAAAATAATATATTTTTAAGACTTGTGTGGAATATATATATTTTGTCATGCTTGAAAATATATATATTTATTTTTGTTATTCACCCGATTTTGTATAATTTTTACTACTTGGTAGGAGATATATATTTGTCCAAAAATATATGTTTAAGTCCATAATTGTCCGTAAATTGTCCAAGTCCAAGTATTTGTTAAGGGATATATTTATACAAATATATTTTCTTGTATTTGTCCTTAAACTCTTCTTGAGAGGAATTTTGTATACTTGTATACTTAAGTATCCTTATGTATTTGTATGTGTATTTTGGTATTTATACTCCTTGGGAGTATTTAGTGTACTTTTCAAGTTCCTAATACACTACTACATATAATACACATAATATACACTTAGCACAAAATTTGGTGATCACTAAATATATATATTTTTCCTAAAAGAATACATACTTAATATTAATTTTAACTTGAAGAAATCATTATTTCTTAACTTGAAATTTTATACAAAAAATAGGAAACCTGGATAAATATTTTTAGGTGAATTTTGGGGATTAAGTTTCACCAAAACTTATATTTTTCTAAGTGTCAAAATTTTATAAAATTTTTGACATAGTTTCTCCTAAAAATGGAGGTTTCCCATGTTTTCAAAACATGTGTTTATACATGCATGAATTCTTATGTAAGGCAAGTAATCACACAATGTTGACGTTTAAGCACATAATTGCCTATAATAAATATTAAATAAATAGTACAAAAATTACCGGTTTTGTGCCAGTTGTCATGGTCTCCCCCCGTTAAAAGAATTTCGTCCCGAAATTCAAGCTGAGCTATCTCTTGTAGGAGCTTTCTCGAATAGGTGGGGGTACTTGGCTTTAAACTGTTCTTCGTGTTCCCACGTGTACTCGGGTCCCTGTTTAGAGTTCCAACGTACCTTGACAAGTTTAATGCGACTTCTTCTTGTTTTCTGGATTTTCCAATCCATTACCTCAACAGGCTCTTAAGTAAATCGGAGTTTGTCGTCGATGTGTACCTCATCCGCTGGGATGATAACTGTTTCCTGGGTTAGACTCTTTTTAAGGTTTGACACATGGAACGTATCATGTACACCATTCAGTTCCTCTGGTAACTCCAATTTATACGCTACAGTACCAATCTTTTCCAAGACCGTGAATGGTCCAATGTATCGTGGATTCAACTTTCCACGTTTTCCAAACCTTGCTACACCTTTCCAAGGTGAGACCTTCAACAAAACTTTGCCTCCCACCTCAAAGTCTAAAGGCTTCCATCTACGATCGGCGTATCTCTTCTATCGAGCACGAGCCGCCTTGATGCGTTTTCGAATCTGCATGATTTTTCGGTCGTTTCTTGAACAAGTTCGGGACCAATCATCTGTTTATCTCCAGCGTTTGCCCAACACAACGGTGAGCGGCACTTGCGGCCATATAGAGCTTCGAACGGTGTGGCTTTTATGCTCGTATGGTAGCTGTTATTATAGGAAAAATCAACTAAGGGTAGATGAGTATCCCAACTACCGCCTAAATCCATTACACATGCGCAAAGCATATCTTCCAGTGTTTGTATAGTCCGTTCGCTCAGACCGTTTGTTTGCGGATGGAAGACCGTGCTTAGATCTAATTGAGATCCAAAGGTCTCTTGGAAGGATTTACAGATCCTTGATATGAAACGTCCATCTCTGTCTGAAATAATCAAAATAGGCACTCCATGACGCGCCACAATTTCCTTGAGATACAGCTCAAGAAGCTTTCCGGTGCTATCTTTTTCTCGGATTGGTAGGAAGTGTGCAGACTTTGTTAATCGATCAACTATTACCCATATCATATCATGCCCTCTATGCCCACTTCCATATGGGAATATCAGGTTGTTGCAGTAGACTAGAGGGTTTCTGATATTCGGCCTTGACCTTAGCACAGGTTAGGCACTTTCCAACATAAGCAGCAACGTCGCTTTTAAGTTTTGGCCACCAATAATACTCTTTCAAGTCCTGATACATTTTGTCCGATCCTGGGTGGATCGAGTATCTTGACTTGTGAGCTTCATCAAAGATAACTTCTTGAATACCGCCATAGAGTGGAACCCAAATGCGTCCCATAAAGTATAAGGTTCCCTCTTTATTTGGCACCAATTTCTTCTCCATTCCCCGGAGATATTCAGCTTTAAGATTTTCCTTCTTAAGGGCTTCTTGTTGTGCATCATGAATGCGCGATGTGAGATTCGTACGGATAGTCATTTCCGATGCTCGTACCCTTAAGGTTTTAACCCTTTCCTTTCGACTCAAGGCATCTGCTACCACATTCGCCTTTCCAGGATGGTACTTGATCTCACAGTCGTAATCGTTCAGCAACTCAACCCATCATCGCTGACACATATTTAATTCCTTCTAATCAAATATGTGCTGCAAACTCTTGTGATCGGTGAAGATAGTACATCGAGTATCGTAGAAATAATGTCGCCAAATCTTCAAGGTAAATACCACCGCGCCTAGCTCCAGGTCATGGGTGGTATAATTCTTCTCATGTACCTTCAATTGTCGTGATGCGTAAGCGATGACTTTTTGACATTGCATGAGCACGCAACCCAATCCCTGAAGCGAAGCGTTACAGTATACCACGAAGTCTTCAGTGCCTTTGGGTAGAGATAGTATCGGTGCATCTCATAGCTTGTCTTTGAGAAGTTGGAAGGCTTCTTCCTGCTTGTCTCCCCAATCATACTTCTTGTCTTTCTATGTAAGGGAAGTTAGCGGTTGATCAATTTTGGAGAAATTCTCGATAAATCTTCGGTAATAGCCCGCTGATCCCAAAAACTGTCGAACTTCAGTTGGTGTCTTGGGAGCTTCCTAATTCTTTATTGCTTCAATCTTCACTGGATCTACATAGATACCATTCTCGTTCACCACATGACCAAGGAACTGTACCTCGTGAATCCAAAATTCTCATTTTGAGAACTTTGCATAAAGCTTCTCTCTCTTCAGTAGTCCCAGAATGGTTCTGAGATGTTCTCGTGCTCTTCCTTTGTTCGTGAATAAATCAAAATATCATCGATAAATACAATCACAAATTTATCGATATATGGTTTGCAAACACGATTCATCTGATCCATAAACACTGCTGGTGCGTTCGTCAATCCAAACTGCATCACTAGGAACTCGTAGTGCCCATAACGAATCCTGAACGCAGTCTTTGGTATGCTCTCCTATTGAATCCTCAACTAATGATAGCCAAACCCAAGGTCAATCTTGGAGTAATAGCTCGATCCTTGCAACTGGTCGAATAAGTCGTCAATCCTCGGTAACGGATACCGATTCTTAACAGTGAGCTTATTCAACTCTCTATAATCAATACACATTCTCAAGGTTCCATCCTTCTTCTTAACAAACAATACTGGAGCTCCCCAAGGCGAGAAGCTCGGCCTTATGAATCCTTTATCCAACAACTCCTAGAGTTGTGTAGATAATGTCACATCCCTTTCTAAGGCGGAAGCACGAGGTGTGATCTTGAAAGGTTCTCATTGCATACGAAAGGTAAACATACTACATTCTCGTAAAATAACTCCAAAGGCCATTAACAAAACATAAGTTAAGTGTTTACAACACAAATACAATATTGTCTGACAAGTTGACAACTTTATTCAAAGACAAACATAAGGGTTTTGGTCCTTATATCACCACACGGAGTAGGACATAACAACCAAACCCCACAAAACGGCATAGGAGTCTTGACACAACATAGCTAACAACATAAACCACATCCAAGAGCAAGAGTAAGACCTCTCGCACATCCACTTTAGTTACCTGAAATACATGTGAGTTTTTGGAAAATCGTCAACATAATGTTGGTATGAATTCATGCAGTTTTTGTATTGAATGTTTGTATACTTGAATGAAAACATGGTATGTAATTTGTATGAAACAAGTATTTCTGTAAATATAAGGAAATCGAGATCGCTAATGGTTTGCAAGGCCATTAACATGTGACACGACATAGGAAGCATCCAAACCATAGGCATTTTTAGCTGTCGAATCCACGACTGTCGATTCACGACTAGAGACACAAAAGCACTGCTTGGTACTAGTATGACCAAGAGTGTGGCTGCCTGAAACCCATTAGATCTAACCTTTTGTTCCGCGGTCTTGGTATGTAACTGATTAATTGTGCTTATGGCACCCTATTTCGTGACATGATCTAAAGTATTATTCCTTAGTTTTTGCATTTAACATACCATAACACATGTATTTTCCCCAAATTTAAAAACAAGTAAAAGTTTAAAAGTGGGGACATGAACTCACAACTTTGCGTTTCCTGCGCCGTAAACTTCACCGGGTTTGCTTATATAGCGTCGTGACCTATACGTGTTTTATTAACGTTAGTCACTAGACTTGTATCGCACAAGTACAAGTCACCATCTTTTATGTATGTGTTCTTTGTTGTTAAAAATAATTTATATTTTTAACTATGTATCTTACTTATATTATTTTCTCAAAAATAAATATAAGTATCTTGTATTTTTCACCCGAGTTATATATTTTCGTCCAAAAAGACATTTTAAGTTCGTAACTTGTCCAAGTTACATAATCTTTTAAGAAATATATTTTCATAAATATATGTTCTTGTATTTGTCTAAGCATGTTGTATGTGTATTTTTGTATTTCTACTCCTTGGGAGTATTTAGTGTATTTTCAAGTCCTAATACACTATTACATACAATACATATTACATACACTTAGCACAAAATTTGGTGATCAATAAATATATATATTTTCCTCAAAAATATACATACTTAATATCAACTTTAATCTTGAAGAAATCATCATTTCTTAACTTGAAATTTACACAAAAATTAGGGAAACCTTGGTAAGTATTTTTAGGTGAATTTTTAGGGAATAAGTTTCACCAAAAACTTATATTTTTCTAAGTGTCAAAATTTATAAAAATTTTGACATAGTTTCCCCTAAAAATGGAGGTTTCCCATGTTTTCAAAACATGTGTTTATTTTCTTTTAAAATCATCAACAACACAATCAAGACTTACCAATAAGCCAAAATCATGTAAATTACACTACATCATGAACTTGAAGTTTTTGTAAAAACTTGTAGTAATTTACCATGTTATTTAGTAGGTTTAGTTACCCTTTAAAACATATTTATTTGTTTGTAAATCACCCTCTTGAAAGATTTAGTCATTTACAAATTGTAAGATGATTTTTCTAAAATTATTTCTTTTGTATTTTTCTTGTTACAAACATGTTTCTAGTCTTGTTTAAACACTAAAAATATGATTAGTTTGCTTAGAAACCATGACTTTGTAAATCTCATAAATAAACTTGGTTTCTTGAGAAAATTATTTTTGTAATCATCTATTTACAAGATTTGTATTTTGTTTAAATCATCTTTACATATGAAAACCAATTTCATCATTCAAGTTCATGAAGACATAAAGCATGATGACCTTGGTCTTTCACAAGATCACCACCTTAACTTACTAGATCATGTGTTTAATCACAATCTAGTAGGTTTCTTATGATGTCTAACATCACTAACACAAATAATCAATCATCAAGAAGCAAATCAACACAAATCAACATGTATTCTTATGTTATTTAAGCTTATGTTAAAGTATCATGATCATGTTCTTTAGTGTTCATCAAGATTAACAATGTTCATCATCTTTTAACCAACTAAATATGAAGTAACAAGAGATTATCAGGTCCTTACTACTAGCACAAGGCTAGGTAAGAACACAAGAGGTTGAAGATGACAAATGTGATGGTTAAAAGCAAATAGAAGAGGTCCTTCAAGCTCCACAAGCTCCACACTTCCTTAAACACCTTCTAGCACCTTGTGATAACTTGGGATTGGATGATCAAATTCGAATGAAGGTGGTGGTGTGGATGGTGGTTTTGGCCGAGAATGGCAAGAGGGAGAGGAGAAAGGTGATGAGTGTTTAGTGTGGGTGATGAATGAGTACCTATCCTTCTTATAACCATCCAATCCTTTTAACCATTGTGCATTGTGTTTTCAATAGTACAAGCAAATCTCTAAGTAAATCTTCACAAGATTAGGGGAATCAAGGAGGATAAAGGAAAGATCATGGTGGGGTCACCCTTGTGACCGTCCACTTAAGGGGGGGGGGGTATAGTTGGTGTTTAATGGTAAGTTAAGTTATCTAGTTAGGATTTAAGTGTAATGTTTAGGCGTTACCGGGAATGATTTGGAAGAGCCAAAACCAAAAATAGCATATATGGTGTTATATAGTGTGTTAGGGTGTTCGGGGATCATAACTAGCTCAGAAACACTAAAACAATGTTTCTAATATAATTTTGGTGTTTTGGGTAGTGTCCGGTTGTTCGGTTAAATACCGGTTCGTTAAAGTGTCAAACTATTCCGTTTAGTGATCTTTAAGTACCCTTTTGTGACACTTCTAATTCCCGACACTTAGGAAAGCATTCAGGACTACTTAGTCATATTTTTACATGTTACAAACTTGTTACAATGCGGGAATTTTGCTGAAATATGTAAAATTCAGTATTTAAAGTGTGTTTCGGGTGCCTTTTAGTGCATAATTTAGCTCCCGGAAAGTCTATATGTTAACCCTTGTATCCATACTTGGCTTTTAATGTATTTTAGACGTTGGACCTACTCCTAGGCCCCAATTCTACTGTCTGACTGCTTTCTGCAGAATTGCTGACACAATGTGTCTTACCGGTGAGTTTACTAGTCTTTCTGACGCAACGCTAACAGTAATGCATAAAGCAATATTTGAAGTATAAAACATGCATGAATTCACAAGTATAGCATGAAATCAGACAATGTTGACATTTAAGCACATAATTGCAGATATTAAATAATAATAAAATTGTACGGAAGTTACCGATTCTGTGCCAGTTGTCACAGATAATTCTTGCATCTCGGATGGTGCAAGTCGATATGGTGCCTTGGCTACAGGAGCGGCGCTTGGAACGAAGTCAATATGGAACTCGACTTGTCTTTGCAGAGGTAATCTTGGCAAGTCTTCGGGAAAAATATCAGGGAATTCCTTTACCATAGGAATGTCTTCAAGCTTCGGCTCCTTAACCTTCTTATCTACTATGTGCGCCAAGAATGCAACACATCCTTTCCGCAAGCATTTCTGTGCCTTCATACAGTTGATGATCCGCAAGGGTGTGTCCCTTTTCTCTCCATGGACTATGAGCGTTTCATCATTTGCAAGAGGGATGCGAATGATCTTCTCGTGACAAACAATTTCGGCTTTATTCCTGGACAGCCAGTCCATTCCGACTACAACATCAAAGCTACCCAACTGAACAGGCAAAAGATCGATGCTAAATCTTTCTTTACCAAGTTCCATTATACATCCTCTAACAACTTCGCCCGATTCAACGAGTTTACCATCGGCGAATTCTATGGAATAAGGGATATCTAATTTACTAGACTCAACTCCAAGCATATGTTTAAATTCCACAGATATGAAACTATAATCAGCACCAGTGTCAAATAATATGGATGCAAAGTGATTGTTAATGAGAAACTTACCGGTGACCACATTAGGGTCCTCGCGGGCGTTCCTTGCTACGAATGCTCGAGCTTGAGCGTTGTTTTCCCTTGGGCAATCTTTCTTGAAGTGCTCTTTGCTACCACAACCAAAACATCCTTGGTTTTGTCCATTTCCATTTCCATTTCTGTTACCGGTACCATTGCCATTTCCATTACCGTTCCCATTACCAGCACCATTTCGGTCTCCATTCCCATTCCTATTTCCACTTCCACCTCTTTTTCCCTAACAATCATCGGCACGGTGACCCAATTTTCCACACTTATCGCACTTTGGAATGCGACAAGCTCCATCATGGTGACGCTTGCACTTGTTACATTTAGGCATGGTGCCCTGGTACCCTCTAGTAGCAGTGTCATTTGCAGCTGCAAAGGTTTTTGCCTCCTTAGGCGGGTTCGCATCACGTTTCTTGTTGTTGGAATCCTTGTTATTATTATGGGTTGCTTGACTCATATTCGAATGTTTCCTTTTCTTGTCACCAGATGATTCAGCATGGGTCTTGGTTTTCTCAGTGGACTTTAATGATAGCTTCTTCATGCGAACAACATCCTCAGTAAGGCTGACAGGCAGAGTTATAGCCTGAGTGATCGTTGTGGGTTCCGCCGCAGTCACCAAACTGTGAAACTTCAAAGCCAATCCCCAGATGTAGCGCTCGATGCGCTTAAATCAGGAGTCACCAGATAGGGGATCACTCTCGAGAGATCATGGAATCTCTGAGTATAACCAACAAAGTCCGCACCAACCATGTACAGATTAAAAAAACTCTGTCTCCAGTTTTTGAAGTTTAGCGCGCGAGCAATACTTCTCCCTCATTCTTTCCTTCAAATCATCCCATGACATACCGTAAGCAGTATCATCACCCAGAGTTTGGACTTGTAAATTCCACCAAGTCAAAACTTTATTGACGTACAATCCAGTAACAAAAGTGACTTGCTGGTCCGTGGTGCACTTGCTCATGCAGATCGTGGAATCAGTTTTCTCCGTCTAGCGCACGAAAGCCACTGCACCTCTAGTGCCGTCGTAATTCAATGGCTTGCAGTTGAGAAACTGCTTATAGGTACAGCCTGGAATTTATCCAACCAATTCACACATAAGCAATCAATGAAACAATGAAACAAGACCGTTCATAGGTTTCCGGAAATTATAGCAAATCAACTTAAGGTTACCTTGGGTCGGGTTTCCTCCAGATGAATCTCCATGTCCATTGTGCCCGGTACCGCCTAAGCCTCCACTGTTCTCAGCACGGTTCGCCTCGTACTAGGCGATAGCTTCAGAAATCCTTTCCCCCAGCAGAGAGTTCAATTCCTCAGAAGTCCTCGGCATCGGCGGAGGAGGTGGTTGGTCAGAACCTCGAGTGTTCACAACTCTCCTAGGTGCCATGTTCTTCCAAAACACAACACAACAGGGTTAGGTATTTGTCTGATACCATCATACTAGATAGTAGTAGTACATATACGTATACATATACATACATAAGTAACATCAAACAATGCACCAAACATATATATCAATTCATACAGCAACAAGCATGCATAAACAGATAAATACTGATGTGTCATGTCACACCCCAAAAACGTCGCAGCGGAATATAAAACGTAGTGATGACGGAAGTTGGTGCCCATAATATCTTTCTTGAACGATGCATTTAATTATTAGACATAATAACTTAATTAAAAAATAAGTTTTAAACATAAAGTTTCAAAACATGACACAACCACGACATAGTTAAGTTGTTTTGATCCTCACGGATCTTATTACATTTGTCCTAGAAAGTTTTAAAAGTTAATCCAACATATTAAGTAACAAAACATGCATCAACAACTCCAAGATACGCCATAATTTCCTGAAGCCGAACTCAAGTACCTGAAGAACACGTTAAAATTAAGTGTCAACACAAAGGAAGGTGAGTTCACATATTCAAATTTAAAGTAAGTTGATCCCAAGGAAATACTTTCCAAATATGTGTTTATTATAAAAACATCCATATAATTTACGAAAGTAAATTTATTTCCTTAACAAAAACCCAAGGGTCAGCCGTCGCAAGCGTTTCCCAGAAACCTTCGAACTAAGCATCTTCCCAAGTTTACATATTAAATTTATAATATCAAATGTTCGGAATCGTAAGTTAGCTAGACATTACGAACTATATATTTACAATGAAGGGATAATCAAAGCTAGACAATAAACATAATATCAATTCGTCGTTTGACTTGACTCGGAGCGACCGGTCACGACAGGGTTGTCAACCCGATAGATCTACCAACAATTCCTCACGTACAATACTTAAATGATTAAACGAAATCACTTGCACATGGTCCATATCGAGACCATCTATGATGCCTGCCTCACGTACAATATATATATATATATATATATATATAGGCTAAAGATAAATAGAAAACCACTTTTAGCTAGAAAACCCGGGAAACTCTAAGCTCCCGACATTTTTTTTTTGAAAAAAATAACACATGTAATATACATGTTTTTAAGACTTTTGGGCCAAAAAAAACAAAAAAGCGCCGAAGGGATTTAAAAAAAAAATAAACAAATTCAGCAACTCTGCTGTGTAACACGTGTTACACAAAAAATGCTGAAATTTGTTTATTTTAAAAAAAAAAATCCCTTCGGCACTTTTTTTGTTTTTTTGGCCCAAAAGTCTTAAAAACATGTATATTACATGTGTTATTTTTTTTCAAAAAAAAAATGTCGGGAGCTTAGAGTTTCCCGTGTTTTCTAGCTAAAAGTGGTTTTCTATATATCCTTACCCTATATATATATATATATATATATATATCCTACTAATATGACAAATTTAATATAAACAGTTGTACGAATTTACTGAAATCCCTTGGACCAAATAAATTCGTCCCAACTACACGATCGTTTTCTCTGAAACACCGTACAATTCCCGTTTCATCCCCGAAACATATATTCAACAAAACTGTTTCATCCCAAAAACATATATTTTCACAAAATCTATATATTTTCATCGAAAATATATTTTATATCAAATGTGACAATTGTGCTCTGTAAATGATGTATAAATGTAAAACAATATCAATTATCAATAAAACGATGTGTTTTGGTGTTTATATATGTGTATTTGTGTTTGACGATTTTACGATTTGATTCGAGTTCGATTTCAGGCTTTAAATCGCTTTCTGGAAAGTTATACGCAAAGTGATGCGTGAATGTAATCAGTTTAACGCGACAAACACTTCGGAATAGTGATATAGGCTTAATATACCTTAAATAACCTTTACATAACTTAGAAATAAGTTTTGGATGGTTTGGTGTGTCGAAAACAAGTTTATTCGATCGCATGGACTATTTGTGTCAAACTACGAAAGTATGCCGATTTATAGAGTAACGAACATTTTGGAACTTGATCATAAGTTAAACATACCCTAAATATCCTTTACATAGCTTAGAAATAGGCTTTTAAGGGTTCGGTATGCGAAAATAAACTTATTCGATCAATAGGGACTAAAAGCGTCAAAAAGTGCATAAGTTTACATTTTCGCGCATATCTTACGTTCTGAACATATCCGGACATCCAAAAATTTTTGTAATCATTAAAATATTTTATTTTATTGATTGGAATGCAAAAATACTATTCGTCACGTAATTTGGATCGTTTTCGCTTCCGTTCGAGTTTTCGTCGTAATTAACTGAATAACGCAACCGTACGACCAAACAAACCGACATCTGAGATGTTTTTAAGCATATTTTAAGTTCCCTATACTTTAACTTCATTTTAGAGCCTTGAAATGGGGTTAACGGGGCTTAAACGTGTCGAAAATCAAGTTTTAAGCATGCAGGGACCTGTTTCGCCAAAAACTGAAACTTAGAACCGACCTCCCCCGAGCCACTCGCCAAGCCCAGGTATACCTGGCGCGCCACGTGACAGGGACCAAAAACCAGTAACTCAATTTCAGCAAAAGGCTTGAATTACAGGGTTAATTGTGCAAAATTCTCACTACCTGGAGCTGGTTTTGGATCCCCATTGTATTCAATACCATGTTCCACAAGTGTAGGGTCAAGATTTCACCTTCTAAACACTTGGAATGATCTCCTTGATCCATACTTTCTATAAATACCCACTTGATCATTCTCATTTCTTGACACTTGATTCAAAAACCTGCTCTAAGTTGGAGTTCTATACTTCATACCTGAGCAATTTTGAATCAAATCTTCATTGCTTGGACCTTTTGTAAGCTTCTTTCATGCTTTTATGCTTTTCAACCATGAAACTCAAACAGTGTTAGACATTCTGCTTTGACCACGAGTTAGTCAACACAAAGTTTGTTTGAACTTTGTAACGCGAGCGTAATCACGATGGTTATAGTCCATTGTGACTATACCTACTGATTACCACGTCGATTAGTCGAAGTGACGAGTCAAAGTTTCGGTCAAAATACGTGTTTATGCGTATTTTGCATCGAAGTTATTTTTGGGTATCAAAACACTTTGTTTTGATATCAAACCTGTTTTCTAACTTAGTTCAACATGTTTAACTCGTCACATTTAGTCTAGTGCTTGTATAGGGTCGTAAGATAAGCGGTCTTAACAACCGTTTAGACTTTCGAACCCGACCCGTTCGGTCGATCATTAGGATCCGAACAAGCATATATTGTGACCATTGTTGTATAGGGAATAACCTTCCGAGGTTATACCTTATGGTCACTAGTTTAATTAGTTGTATGATAGGTAGTTTATATGCCTTAGGAAAATGACCAAAATGCCCTTTTCATGCATAATTGGATTTTAAGCATACATAACTTAATTTTTGTCACTTAAACTGATTATGCAACATATTTAAACATGTTAGGGCATATAATACTTGTCATAGGACTAGTTAGGCTCCTCTAACGCGCATTTACGCGAACGACACGTTATAGTAGCATAAGCTACGTTAATGGGTCGTAACGGGTCGAAAGCACTTAGGATAGGTTCTGATTTAGAATGCAGGCTTTGTTAAACCATATCACATGAGTTCCAACACTCATATGGTTTACGAAACCTCATTCTACCCGATCTTCCGATTTTGGTGTCGATTTATTAATTAGCGATCCGATTACTAGGTGCTACTTGAATTCCTTGGTTTACTCGAGCTTTGCTAGGTCATTAGATCGAGGATACTTTGCACTGTGATGTGAGTACATAGTTCCCTTATTTTACTGTTTTCAATTGTTTTGGGGTGATTCATATGTGTTAAACGATTTCGATGCTTTCAACAATGATTCAAAAACGAATACTATGGTTTATATTAAACAAAACGATTTTGACAATGTGAACGAACTTGTTGGAAGTATTTACATTACGAATAACATTCATTAACAATGATCAAGCCAACCAGTATTAGGTTATGGTACCATAGGATCTGACAAATCCCGTTATCAGGCTGCACCCATGGTTATGTATAGGGGTTATGTGGGTAATGACTGAACCTGGTGATTGTTAACTTACCCTTTGGTGGTTTGTTAATGCGAGTTGAACGATGGACGAGTTGCGAAGGTTTAAATGTTATAAGCGAGACGACCAAAAGTTAGATTTCACTATTAAAACGAGAATGATTTGAACGATTGAACGATTATGAACGATTTGAACAATTTTGAACAATTTGAACGGGTTAAACAAATGAACGATGGTCGATTACATGAACGAGTTAAACAATTTAAACGATTGGTTTTGGTATATGATTAGGTAACGGGGCGGGTGTAATATGATAAAAGCATGGTAGATACGCCGCTGGTACTTCTTATATATAAGTGCTTTTAACATATTACATATCGTGGCGTTATTTAGTTCCCTTGGACGAACGATTTTAAACGATGTCACACAACGATGTTTACTATACGATATAAACCATATGAGTTTTATTACGAGAACGATTTACGATTTGGTTTACATAAACAAGTGTTTTGGGTTAAGATTCATGGCTTCGAGATTTTATAAACTATAACCAATCTGTTTCGAGTTGGTTATTCATTTTACAATGCAAATGTTTTACAAAACAAGATTTTCAATTATCGACTCATGTTTTTGTATGAGTTATTACAACATGTAAACAAGCCATGAATCTGACACTCACATAAAACCTATGTGCTCGCCAGCATATCTTTGCTGAGTTTATTTTTACATATGTTTCAGGTGGTGTTGAATGATGTTGAATGCGACTAGGATGCATGCTCACTTAGGACTGGATGAGGCCTTAGTGACTTAATAACGATGATAGTCGATATGTAAACTTCTTAGTTTTAACTTTAAGACAATGTAATTATTCAATAACTAAATAAAACAAAACATTCAAATCCATGGTTGTTAAACAATGATTCTGTCGCTCCACTCCCCGACGTTTCCGTCGCAGTTTCGTTGTTTTAACGTGGTAGGTGTGTGACAGAAGAGTTGGTATCAGAGCACATGGTTATAGGGAATTAGGTTATTAGTAACGCTTTGACCTAGACTATAACTTTTCTAGGATCCCGACGCGAGTTTCTTGCGTTTAGATTTTAAAACAATACAGTCACCTATCTTTAGGTGATAACCAAATGAGAACACAATAACAAATCCGATTTGAAAACCAATCATCTCTTTGTAGATGATTTGTTATAAGGTTTTAAACCTTCAAAGTTTTCAAAATCTCGTCAAAGTTTGGGTCTTATAATGTGAACACGTGCAATCTGGAAGGGTGGGTGCCTGTATCCTGAGTTTTGTGTCTAAGGCTAGAGTGTTCGTACAAATCCACATAATCGGACCAATCACTCTTACCTGGGAACTCTTGGGGTGAGTGTCCACTTATAGGCTAAAGCATGTCTTCACGATACATTAATATAAGCCGCTTACTTTGATTAGTCACCGAGTCATTTGTTTGCATTAGGTAACAAACAAATGATCACAATCCTTGTGTGTTGTCGATATATTTAAACATTCGGTTTTGATTATCCGATAAACACCTCACTTGTTTTCTCCCATATTCTTTACTATCTTTAGGATGCCTCCGCATCACAGCAATACTCAAAAGTCCGAACTGGCAGCTAAAATTGCCCAACTGCTAAGCATAGTGCTTCGTGGGACCATTGAGTTAGCTGTTGCCATGTCTCATCTCAAGGATGAAACTACTCAAGAGGCGCCTAAGAAGATAAAAACCAAGTCTTCGAGAAGGGCAAGAAAGCGTAAAGCTTCCAAGAAGCTTGCAGCGATTGCTCTAAATCAAGCAGGATCTAGCCAAGTGGCATCGCCACCAGCTAAGAAACCATACAAAGGAAAGGCTCCTTTGTACAATCAATGTAACCTTCATCACCATGTCAGTGTCCAATGCCGAAGTTGTATGAACTGTGGATGTTTTGGTCATATAGCAAAAATCTGTCGTTCAGCCACTGCGCCAAATCAAGCTATTCAGAACCCTGTTCAACTTCAAGCAGATCCAGCACAAGCTCATTTTTTCATCTGGTACTTGCTACAACTGTGGCGAGATGGGTCATTTCAGAAACAATTGCCCAAAGCTTGTCAATACGAATCCGACCCATGAATGAGCATTTGGCTGACTAATAGATGATGCTACTTAGAAACAACTATGATTCTATGCTTTGTTTCTTTTGCTTTCCAAGAATCTTGAAACACTTTGGTTGTTCCATAGATAAATTTGGTCGTTTCCATTTTATTTACAAAAATCAATGTGAACACATGTATATATGACATATCCTTTCAATACCGACACCAAGGAACCGTGTTCCTTGCAAAACAAACTACTCTTGTAGTTCTTCTATTTTTGTGATCCCCAACGAAAATCCTATGTACTCGTTTCTTCTAAGAAACGAAGTAGAAGGTGCAAGTTACAATTCTAGACGAGTACCCAAAGTACCACTTTAAATCCTTAATAGGATACCTAAGGGTACATCCGTAAGCCCTTAATTGGTCTTACATATCATATCCTCCAGACTTCATGATATTTTACACCGCATATGTTTTCAAAAGATTATGCAGGTTTTCAAAAAACATATTTTTAACGATTGCAAGCATAGATTTCGTAAACAATCTGCCTGTGTGTAGTCTTAGCATACGTGGTACATGATTTTCAAGAACACCCTGCTTCGTATGCTGGCTTAGCATGCTTAGCACAATGATTCCAAGTATTCATTTGCTTCATATGTTGTCTTGGCATATCTAGCACCTTGATTTCAGAAAACACTATACTTCGTATGTGGTCTTAGTATACTTAGTGCAAGGCTCCTAAACACTTCGCGCTATACAAATTCCAAATCCTTATAGGATCTTCTTCATAGTTAGATCCTTGGGGATGTTTAAAGCACAAAATCAAAGCCATCAATTGGATTCTTTGTGTGCTTTAATATGAATGTCACGATTCTTTGAAAACGAAACCATGTCCTTATAAGATCATCCTATCTTTATAGATAAATTCTTGAGGATGTTTAAAGTGCTAGTTGAAGTCCATTGATTGGATTCCTAGTATACTTTAAATGCACATGTACAAATCGATGACAGGATAACAACGAATCGATAACAAACAGATAATGAGTTGATAACAAGCTAACAACCAAGTTGACAATTGTGTGATTATGTGTATATATGTTTTTGAGTAATCCGAATGCTCGCTATCCAAATCCTTGTAAAATCCTCCATATCTTCATATGATGAATTCTAAAAAGGATATCCAAAAGTGTTGTCTTAAATCCTTAATGGGCTTCTATGCAATAGTCAAGACTCTTGGATTTAATAAGTACTATACCAAAGATAAAGAGACCCCGTGGTGGAATAGTCAAATCATCAGGAGATTTTTCGTTTAATTCTTTCCCCTACACATTTTTCAAATAAACTGTGCGGACTATGCAAGGAATTACGTAATTATGGATGCATACATAATTATGGAATTCAGTGCACAGAAACCACAGAAAGTTTTGTCATGTGTAAAAACTATAGTAATAAGAATAATAAACAAAAAACTCTGTGATGCTCCTGTCTTATCTTCGCCCGATGGAAACAATGATTTCATTGTCTATTGCGACGCGTCAAATCTTGGCCTTAGTTGCGTTCTCATGCAACGATGCAAAGTTATAGCTTATGCGTCAAGATAATTGAAGATTCACGAGAAGAACTACATGACTCATGATTTTGAGTGGGATGTTGTGGTTTTTGCTCTCAAAATCTGGAGACACTATCTTTATGGCACGGAATGTGTGGTTTTCACAGACCACAAAAGTCTCCAATACATTCTCAATCAGAAGGAGCTTAACACGAGATAACAACGCTGGGTTGAGTTATTGACCGATTACGATTGCGAAATTCGCTACCATCCTGGTAAGGTGAATGTCGTAGCCAATGCGTTAAGTCGAAAGGAACGAGCCAAGCTTAATTTTGTTCGAGCTCTATCTGATATTCAAACTCGTGTCTCTCAAGCTCAACAATCTTGTGTTTCACAAAATTTGATGGGTAAGTAATTACCACATCAACTAGAGCTTAAACTCGAAACGAAAGACGATGGGTTTCTTTATTTCAAGAATCGTTTGTGGTTTCCGAAACAAGACGATCTTCGCACTTTAGTGATGGACGAATCTCACAAGTCTCGATATTCTATCAATCCTGGTGCTGACAAAATGTACAAGGATCTTCGTACTCAGTATTGGTGGCCTGGTATGAAGAAGGATATTTCCTTGTATGTATCGAAATGCCTAACTTGTCTCAAATTCAAGGCTGAACATCAATGACCATCTGGTTTGCTTGTACACCTAGAGATACCGGTATGGAAGTGGGTGAACATTGCAATGGATCTCATCACTAAGTTACAGCGTACATCTAGAGGTCACGATGCTATTTGGGTTGTTATTGATCGATTAACGAAGTTAGCTCACTTTATACCGATTTGTGAGGATCTATCTGCCGATAAACTTACCAAGATTTATGTTGACGAGATTGTATCTCGACATGGTGTTCCCTTGGATATCATATCTGATCGTAATGCTCGATTTTCATCTCACTTTTGGAAGACCATGCAATCTGCTTTGGGAACACAACTAAATCTAAGCACTGCTTATCATCCCCAAATAGATGGACAATCCGAGAGAACGGCACAAACATTGGAGGATATGCTTAGAGCATGCGTGATAGACTTTGGTGGTAATTGGGATTCTCATCTACCGTTGATTGAGTTCTCTTACAACAACAGTTATCATGCTAGCATTAATATGGCACAGTTCGAAGCTTTATACGGTCAAAAATGTCATTCACCTGTCTGTTGGAATGAGATCGGTGAAGCTCAGCTTACTGGACCTAAGCTCATTCTGGAAACAACAGTTAAAATCAAGAAAATTCGTGATAATCTTCTGACAGCTAGAAGCCGTCAAAAGATTTATGCGGATATGTGACGCAAGCCCTTGGAATTTCAAGTCGAAGACCGTGTCCTACTCAAGGTATCACCTTGGAAGGGAGTGGTGAGATTTGGAAAGAAAGGAAAACTTGCACCTCGATATGTTGGATCATTTAAGATTGTCGAAAAAATCGGAAAGGTTGCCTATTGACTAGAGCTACCTCCTGAACTTAGGAATATTCACCCTGCATTCCACGTGTCCAATTTAAGAAAGTGTTTAGCCGATACTGATCTTCATATTCCACTCGACGAAATTCAAGTTGATGAAATAATGCACTTTGTCGAGAAACCTATGGAGATAATGGACCGTACAATTAAGCAACGGAAGAACAAGCGAATACGATTGGTCAAAGTTCGCTGGGAGTCTAAACATGGCCCAAAGTTTACTTGGGATCATGAGGACCAAATGAAAGCAAAGTATCCACAATTGTTCTCACAAGTTTTCTCTAGCTAAAATTTCAGGACGAAATTTCCTAAAGTTGGGGACACTGTGACAACTGTGCTCTGTAAATGATGTACAAATGTAAAACAATATCAATTATCAATAAAACGATGTGTTTTGGTGTTTATATATGTTTATTTGTGTTTGACGATTTTACGATTTGATTCGAGTTCGATTTCAAGCTTTAAATCGCTTTCTGGAAAGTTAGACGTAAACTGATGCGTGAATGTAATCAGTTTAACACGACAAACACTCCGGAATAGTGATATAGGCTTAACATACCTTAAATAACCTTTACATAACTTAGAAATAAGTTTTGGATGGTTTGGTGTGTCGAAAACAAGTTTATTCGATCGTAGGGACTATTTGTGTCAAACTGTGAAAGTATGCCGATTTATACAGTAACGAACATTCTGGAACTTGATCATAAGTTAAACATACCCTAAATATCCTTTACATAGCTTAGAAATAGGCTTTGAAGGGTTCGGTATGCGAAAATAAACTTATTTGATCAATAGGGACTAAAAGCGTCAAAAAGTGCATAAGTTTGCATTTTCGCGCATATCTTACGTTCTGAACATATCCTGACATCCAAAAATTATTTTAATTATTAAAATATTTTATTTTATTGATTGGAATGCAAAAATACCATTCGTCGCGTAATTTGTATCGTTTTCGCGTCCGTTCGAGTTTTCGTCGTAATTAACCGAATAAAGCAACCGTACGACCAAACGAACCGACATCTGAGATGTTTTTAAGCATATTTTAAGTTCCCTATACTTTAACTTCATTTTAGAGCCTTGAAATGGGTTTAATGGGGCTTAAACATGCCGAAAATCAAGTTTTAAGAATGAAGGGACCTGTTTCGCCAAAAACTGGAAACTTATAACTGACCTCCCCCGAGCCACGCGCCTAGCCCATGTCTACTTGGCGCGCCACGTGACAGGGACCAAAAATCAGTAACTCAGTTTCAGCAACAGGCTTGAATTATAGGGTTAATTATGCAAAATTCTCAATAACTAGAGCTGGTTTTGCATCCCCCTTGTATTCAATACCATGTTCCACAAGTGTAGGGTCAAGATTTCACCTTCTAAACACTTGGAATGATCTCTTTGATCTATACTTTCTGTAAATACCCATTTGATCATTCTCATTTCTTCACACTTGATTCAAAAACCTGCTCTAAGTTGGAGTTGTATACTTTATACCTGAGCAATTTTGAATCAAATCTTCATTGCTTGGACCTTTTGTAAGCTTCTTTCATGCTTTTATGCTTTTCAAGCATGAAAGTCAAACAGTGTTTGACTTTA
The DNA here is from genome assembly GCA_030545235.1 of Helianthus tuberosus. Lineage (NCBI taxonomy): Eukaryota > Viridiplantae > Streptophyta > Magnoliopsida > Asterales > Asteraceae > Helianthus > Helianthus tuberosus. The sequence continues at coordinate 141,034,553 of CM060381.1, forward strand.
TGCTTTGACCACGAGTTGGTCAACACAAATTTCATTTGAACTTCGTAACGCGAGCGTAATCACGATGGTTATAGTCCCTTGTGACTATACCTACTGATTACCACGTCGATTAGTCGAAGTGACGAGTCAAAGTTTCGGTCAAAATACGTGTTTATGTGTATTTTGCATCGAAGCTATTTTCGGGTATCAAAACACTTTTTTTTTGGTATCAAACCTGTTTTCTAACTTAGTTAAACATGTTTCAACATGTTTAACTCTTCACATTTAGTCTAGTGCTTATATAGGGTCGTAAGATAAGCGGTCTTAACAACCGCTTAGACTTTCGAACCCGACCCGTTTGGTCGATCATTAGGATCCGAACAAGCATATATTGTGACCATATTTGTATAGGGAATAACCTTCCGAGGTTATACCTTATGGTCACTTAGTTTAATTAGTTGTAGAATAGGTAGTTTATATGCCTTAGGAAAATGACCAAAATGCCCTTTTCATGCATAATTGGATTTTAAGCATATGTAACTTAATTTTTGTCACTTAAACTGATTATGCAACATATTTAAACATGTTAGGGCATATAATACTTGTCATAGGACTATTTAGACGCCTCGAACGCGCAATTGCGCGAACGACGCGTTAAAGTAGCATAAGCTACCTTAATGGGTCGTAACAGGTCGAAAGCACTTAGGATAGGTTCCGATTTAGAATGCAGGCTTGGTTAAACCATATCACATGAGTTCCAACACAAATATGATTTAAGAAACCTCATTCTACCCGATCTTGCAATTTAGGTGTCGATTTATTAATTAGCGATCCGATTACTAGGTGCTACTTGAATTCCTTGGTTTACTCGAGCTTTGCTAGTTCATTAGATCGAGGATACTTTGCACTGCGATGTGAGTACATAGTTCCCCTATTTTACTGTTTTCAATTGTTTTGGGGTGATTCATATGTGTTAAACGATTTCGATGCTTTCAATAATGATTCAAAAACGAATACTATGGTTTATATTAAACAAAACGATTTCGATAATGTGAACGAACATGTTGGAAGTATTTACATTACGAATAACATTCATTAACAATGATCAAGTCAACCAGTATTAGGTTATGGTTCCATAGGATCTGACAAATCCCGTTATCAGACTGCACCCATGGTTATGTATGGGGGTTATGTGGGTAACGACTGAACGTAATGATTGTTAACTCACCCTTTGGTGGTTTGTTAATGCGAGTTGAACGATGGAGAGTTGCGAAGGTTTGAATGTTAAAAGCGAGACGCCCAATTTTAGATTTCACTACTAAAACGAGAAAGATTTGAACGATTGAACGATTATGAACGATTTGAACAATTTGGAACAATTTGAACTGGTTAAACAAATGAACGATGGTCTATTACATGAACGAGTTAAACAATTTAAACGATTGGTTTTGGTATGTGATTAGGTAATGGGGCGGGTGTAATCTGATAAAAGCATGGTAGATACGCCGCTGGTACTTCTTATATATAAGTGCTTTTATCATATTACATATCGTGGCGTTATTTAGTTCAGTTGGACGAACGATTTTAAACGATGTCACACAACGATGTTTACTATACGATATAAACCATATGAGTTTTATTACGAGAACGATTTACGATTTGGTTTACATAAACAAGTGTTTTGGGTTAAGATTCATGGCTTAGAGATTTATAAACTATAACCAATCTGTTTCGAGTTGGTTATTCATTTTACAATGCAAATGTTTTACAAAACAAGATTTTCAATTATCGACTCATGTTTTTGTATGAGTTATTACAACATGTAAACAAGCCAGGAATCTGACACTCACATAAAACCTATGTGCTCGCCGGCATATCTTTGCTGACTTTATTTTTACATATGTTTCAGGTGGTGTTGAATGATGTTGAATGCGACTAGGATGCATGCTCACTTAGGACTGGACGAGGCCTTAGTGACTTAATAACGATGGTAGTCGATATGTAAACTAGTTAGATTTAACTTTAAGACAATGTAATTATTCAATAACTAAATAAAACGAAACTTTTAAATCCATGGTCGTGAAACAATGATTATGTCGCTCCACTCCCCGACGTTTCCGCCGTGGTTTCGTTGTTTTAACGCGGTCGGGGTGTGACATCAAAAAGATATGTTTTATTCGAAAACATTATTAAACCCTTTTTGGTATGTTCTTCCCCCAAAACATATACAAAACATTAAAAAGCGGGGGTTTGGTGACACTCACCTTTGGGTGCGTATTTTTAAATAGCGCAATCCCACAGATTGATTTCTAAACGTCCTACTCCTATTATACATTGAAACGATTTATAAATCAATATATCACAAAATCCTAAGTTTCTCCATTTCTTAGAATTTTCACATAACTTTGAGATTTTCTAGAAAAGTTATCGTTTTAGATTATGTTGGCACATTAATATATATATGAGTCCATATATTTGTATTTTTAAGATTTTGCGACTTGAACGATTTTATTGGTGACCGTTATCATGTAAATCCATCAACACACCCGTTTATACGTAATATATCTATGATTTGCGCGTCGTAATATATATACATAAACATACACATAAATCAACATCGTAACACGTGTAATCTCGTTAACTTATTTATTTTGTCATTTTTAAGGCATGCATACATAAAATAACTCATATGTATCAATTTTCATGCTCGACAAACAAGTTACACGTTAAACGCGATTTTACCGATTCTAAACGCACAAGTGTACATGCATAGTTTAAATTTCCCCACTATCATGTCAACACTTAACATATTATCACATTCACATACTTAAATCACATAACACATTTTAATACATAAGGTTCACTCAAAATAACCCATATTAGTGTTCATTGTAAAACGTGTATTATAGTGATTCGATAACGTTTTCAGGCGTTGGAAGTCACGTATGACCAACCAAACACCAAGTAAACTTGAAATTAGTGAAAATACTTTTTTTTTAACTAAAAATACTAGTTTACTTATTGATCTAAATCAGTTTCATAAAAATCGTTCGAAAAGCCGATTTGTTACCGTTTTACCGCATATTTTTGCGTTAAACGTTACTATAACCATCACAACTCGGAATGACTTGATATTTTAACACAATACATTTTATTTACTGATTAAAATAGTGATTATAATCAGATTAGTTCAGTTTTTGTGTAACTCACATAAATCATGTGATTTCACGTATTTTATTACTCCTAATGCACCAAGTACAACATGCAAGACTAGTAAACTTTATGACAAAGTTTTATATCATTAAACACTTAAAAATAATCATATTTTAGTGTTTATAATCTGATAAAAAATTATTATTATCAAATCACGTTTAAATCATCATTTCATGCTTTCATCTCATCATGCATGTTCATGTATGCGCATCTAACGCACTCATACAACATCATCATCATTACTTATGATTTAGTCATACCCAAGAACACATTAACTCCATGTTATTTCAAAACACAACATACATCATCATGATCATCCAATCATTCATATATAAATGCAAGTATCCTTCACATTTATGAATATGTGACAAGCTTTTACATGCATGCATACATATATACATACATATACACGACATACATATATACATATGAACTTCACAAAGTTCACTTTTTATCATGTCACTTTCAAATCTTGAAACCCTTTTTAGAACATTCCTTTATAACACATTTGATTCTTGCATGCTTTCTACTATTCAAGTAACATGTTAATCAAGAATCTTTCAATCAAAATCAAAAAACACAATCACCTACATATACACAGATATTCATGGCCATACATACACACATATATATATACACCCATTTTATTTCATTCAAAAACCCATTTGTTTTTAGTTTCAAGTTTGTGATTAAACTCAAGAACAATAGAAACTTCCATCATCATCAAGATCTTCAAGAATAAAAAACAAGGTTTTTAAAATAAGTTTTATACCTTCAAGTTCTTGAATGATTTTTAGTAAAGATTGATGATATGGGACTTGATTGTTGCTTGAAACACCTTGAAATCACTTGTAAACCACCAAATGGACTTGTAAACACCTTGTAATGAGTTTGAATCCTCAAGAACAATTTGGAAAATGAAATTCGATGTGATCTAGAGGGTGTTCGGCCATGTATAATCAAGAGAGAGAGAGAGAGAGTTGTGTGATTTTTGAATTGTGTCTTGGAATATGAAAGATGTTGGAAAGTTTTGGAAGGATTAATCATCACTTTGATATTTCCAATGTTAACAAGTGTAAGAGAGAGGGTGTTTTATGCTTTCCCCTAGCCGCCACCTTGCACATTACATGTAACCATCTCAGTTCTCACACAATTTGATATATACATACATATATGTATGTAAATTAGTGTTAAAACTGGTATTTTACTGGATACCGGGCATTTTATCTAGCGTTTAATCCTGTTTTAGTGTGTTTTATATTATTTTTATCATTGTATAAAAATAATCACACTAAATTATTACTGAAATAATTACCAGTTGCCTTGACAGGCTGCGTTGACAATACTTTGTCAAATACGCGCAGTATTACGTAGTACGCGCTCAAACTCGAAAAATAGAGTTTCTTAGCGTTTTAATTTATTTTTCCTCACGAACATGATTAAAATTACCATTCTAATCATAACAGACTATTTTTAGGATTTTAACACTGATCGGGTGGTCACCGACGTTCGTTTCGCATTTTAATCGTTAAACGATATGCGTTTATTTTATCATTGCCAACATAATTTTTATCAATGTTTGGATTCACCAACACATTATATATCACATATAAATATCAAAATCAGTCAAATACAACCTTTTTATCTATTCCCGACTCGTGTTACAATTGTACGGTATGGCCTAAAAATCCGAGTGTCACATTATCCCCCTGTTTAGGGAATTTCGTCCCCAAAATTCTACTCTACAGGTTTGTTTTCGCACTAGGGGGAAGAGATGAGGATATTTCCATTGCATATGGTCCTGTTGTTCCCAAGTGAACTCGGGTCCTCGCTTAGAATCCTAGCAGACCTTGACCAACTTAATCCTACTACTCCTGAGTTTGTGATTTTTCCAATCCAGAACCTCCACTGATTCCTCGATAAATCTCTGTTTATTGTCCACTCGAACCTCTCAAGGGGGATAATCAACATCTCATCAGACAGACACTTTTTCAAATTGGAAACATGAAACACGTCATGAACTCCACTTAATTCCTGCGACAGCTTAAGCCTATACGCGACTGATCCAACTCGAGATGCGATTTCAAAAGGACCTACATAACGCGGGCTTAGTTTTCCCCCGTTTCCAAACCTCACAACGCCCTTCCAAGGCAATACCTTCAACATAACCCGACCACCGACCTGAAACTCCAATGGTTTCCTCCGGTTATCCGCATAACTCTTCTGTCGATACGTGGCAGCTTTCAACCTTCCCTTAATCTGGACAACCTTGTCCGTGGTTTCCTGGATAAGCTCGGGTCCGGTTAAATGCTTTTCGCCAACTTCAGCCCAACAAAGTGACAATCAACACTTTCTTCCATACAAGGCTTCAAACGGAGTGGCCTTGATACGCGTGGTAACTATTGTTGTAAGAAAACTCTGTCAACGGCAAGTGAATATCCCAACTTCCACCGAAATCAATCACACATGCTCTCAACATATCATCTAATGTCTGAATGGTTCTCTCACTCTGACCATCCGTTTGAGGATGATACGCAGTACTCATGTCCAAACGAGAACCCAACGACTCTTGGAGAGATCGCCAAAACCTTGAGTCAAACCGACTATCTCTATCCGAGATAATTGACATGGGTACTCCATGATGGGCTACAATCTCGTTAAGGTACAACTGTGATATCTTTTCTGTATTGTCTATTTCCTTAAGTGCTAAGAAATGAGCAGACTTTGTTAATCGATCCACAATTAACCATATCGCATCATGTCCACGTGATGTACGGGGTAACTTGGTGATAAAGTCCATCGTAAGATGTTCCCATTTCCACTTAGGGATCTCTGGTTGCTGCAGAAGCCCAGACGGCTTCTGATGTTCAGCCTTAACCTTAGAGCACGTCAGACATTTGCCCACATAGACTGCGATATCTTTCTTCATATTCGGCCACCATTATAACTCCTTGATATCCTGATATATCTTGGTAGAACCTGGGTTAATTGAATATCTGGAATTATGAGCTTCATTCATAACCAGTTCACGTAGGTTACCTCTAAGCGAAACCCAAACCTGGTTCATGAAGTACATCACTTCATCCGCTTTTGGCATCAGTTCAAATTCTAATCCTCTCAAAGCTTCTCTTCTTAGGTTCTCATCCTTCAAAGCTTCCCGTTGCGCATTACGAATATGATCAGTCAAAATCGTCTATATGGTCAAGCCTAAAGCATGCATACGTAGAGGCTTCTCCCGCTCTTTCCTGCTGATCGCATCCGCAACAACATTTGCTTTTCAAGGGTGATAACGAATATCACATTCGTAATCGTTGAGTAACTCTACCCAACGCCGTTGTTGCATGTTGAGCTCCTTCTGATCAAAGATATGAAGGAGGCTCTTATGGTCTGTGTATATCGTACACTTCGTACCATACAAATAATGTCTCCAGATCATCAAGGAAAACACAACAGCTCCAAGCTCCAAGCTCCAAATCATGCGTTGTGTAGTTCTTCTCGTGCACTTTTAGTTTTCTGGATGCATAGGCTATCACTTTGTCCCTTTGCATAAGCACCCATCCAAGTCCTAAACGTGACGCATCATAACATACAATGAAATCATCACTTCCCTTAGGAAGGGAAAGAATAGGTGCACTACACAACCTTTCCTTCAACGTCCGAAAAGCTTCCTTCTGCTTTTCCGTCCAATCATACTTCTTTTCCTTCTGGGTCAATAGCGTCAAAGGTTACGCTAATCTAGAGAAATTCTCAATGAATCTCCGGTAGTACCCAGCAAGCCCTAAGAATTATCTCACCTCCGACGGAGTCTTTGGCGCTTCCCAATTCTTGATCGCCTCTATCTTCAACGGATCCACGTGTATACCTTTCTCATTTATGACATGTCCGAGAAAACGAACTTCCCGAATCCAGAATTCACACTTAGAGAACTTGGCATACAACTTCTCTTCCTTCAGCAACTCCAAAATCAACTTCAAATGATACTCATGATCTACTTTGGTTCGCGAATAGATAAGTATATCGTCGATGAATAAGATCACGAATTTATCCAAATAGGGTTTGCATACCCTGTTCATGAGATCTATGAACACAGATGGCGCATTAGTTAGGCCAAAAGGCATGACTAGAAACTCGTAATGGCCATATCGTGTTCGAAAAGCAGTCTTCGGAAGATCTTCGTCAGCAACCTTCAGCTGATGATATCCTGAACGCAGGTCGATCTTCGAGTAGTAACTAGACCCCTGTAGCTGATCAAACAAATCGTCAATCCTCAGTAAAGGGTACCTATTCTTGATAGTCAACTTGTTCAGCTCTGGTAATCAATACACATCCTGAAGGATCCGTCCTTCTTCTTCACAAACAAAACAGGTGCACCCTAAGGCGAAAAACTTGGTCGAATGAAACCTTTGCCTAGTAGCTCTGGAAGCTGATTCGACAATTATTTCATCTCTGACGGTGCTAATCTATATGGAGATTTTGCAATCGATGCAGCACCAGGTACTAGATCAATTCGGAATTCGATCTGTCTTGCAGGGGGCAATCTAGGTAAGTCTTCAGGAAAAACTTCAGGATAATCGCGAACAATAGGAATCTCCTCGATCTTCCTACCTTCAGCCTTCATATCCACCACGTTAACTAAGAACGCAGGATAACCCTTTCGCAACAACTTGAGCATCTTCATAACATTGACGACACTCGACACTCGACTCGATCGGTCTCCGTGAACAACTATTGCTTCACCACCATCAGGACGAGGAATCCTCACTTGCTTCTCCGAGCAAATGATCTCAGCTTTGTTCTTGGATAGCCAATCCATCCCCACGACTACATCAAAACTCCCCAGCTCCACTGGTAACAAGTCGATACTAAAACTATGATCATCTAACTGAAAACTACAACCGCGAACGACCTCGCTAGTCTCTATCAGTTTACCATTTGCTAGTTCTATTGAGTACTTTTTACTTAGCTTACTTGTTGGTGAACAAAAAAATGGTTCAAAGTTTTTCGAAGCAAAACTCAAGTCAGCCCCAGTATTCAAAAGTACGAACGCAGAATGGTTATTGATAAAAAATATACCGGTAACAACAGCAGGATCATCACGTGCCTTTCCAGCGTTTAGCTTGAACGCTCTACCCCTGGCATTCTGACCCTTTTGCTTTAGGACAATCTCTCTTGAAATGTCCCTGTTCACCGCACTGGAAGCATCCCTCTAGCTTCGTTCCCTCCGAAGTACTTTTATCATTGCACTCGAGGGTAACATGTCCAGTTCGACCACATCTGGCGCACTTTTTCTGCTCATCCTCGTGAGTCTTCCTCTTAGAACCACTCCTGCCATTCCTGGCATTATCCCTTCTAGAACTGGCCACATACGCCTTCCCCGAACTGCGTTTCCTGTCACGCTTCTCATCGGTTTCCTTCCTCGAGCTCTCGGACTTGCACTTCTTTGAATCTCCTGACTTAGACTCAGAATGCCCCGATCGTTCAGATTTCGCATCTGCTTTGGCCATGCCCGATAACTTCCCGGTTTCCTCCTTTTTGTCAAGACTACCTTTGCGAGCAGCGTCATCCGCTAATGACTTTGCCAATGTAGTAGCCTCTAGGTAGGTAGTGGGTTTCGGTGATGTAACCATGCTGCGAATCCGTGGCGACAGCCCCCAGATATACCTCTCTACCTTTACATACTCAGGAGTAACCATTCGTGGAACTAACCTTGCCAAATCGTTAAAACGAGAAGTGTAAGCTCTGGCGTTCAGACCTTCCATGGTTAGGTTCCAGAAGTCGGTCTCGATTTTCTGTATCTCACTACGCAGGCAGTATTCCTTTAGGAGCATCTCTTTAAGTTCGTTCCAGGTTAGACCATAGGCAGCGTCTTCACCCAAAATTTGAACTTGCGAGTTCCACCAGGATAGTGCTTCATCAAGAAAAGAACAAGAAGCATACCTCACCTGTTAATCAATAGCACAACCACTGATTGCCATGACGGATTCCATCTTCTCAATCCATCTGGTGATATCTAAGGGTCCTTCAGCACCGGTAAATGATCGTGGGTTACAGCCCTGGAATGTTTTATAAGTACATCCGTGCACTATTCATATGGTTAATGAAAATCAGGAATATGTTCCGAATATATCATAACACATGAACTATTAAAACTTCCCGATCATATTTTACCTGGAGGGTTTCCAATCTGTGCCTCTCCAAAACCATGCCCATGAGCACCACGTCCCTGGCCATCATTTTGGTTAGCATTATGCTGTTCCGTGGCAGTATTAATGTGTTGGGCTATGAGTTGTGCCAACTCTTCCGGTGTGGTAGGTAATCCATAACCCTGTCTTGCTTTTGGAGGCATTTCGTCGTTTCTATTATTACAACAATAATAATCACATAAGACGATAACCAAAAATAATTCAATCATTAAATGCTAGTGGACCAAACATTGCGCATGTATAATATCCACATATTAATGAGAATAATTTTTAAACCAAAAGTAATCCAACCAATATTATCATAGATATTAATAAACTTGTTTCTAGTACACACTTACTTCCTTTGGCATGTCTACGTCAACACCCAAAACAAGTTCACACAAAAATTTCTACATAATATCCCAAAATATCTTGCACGCAGGCCCCAAACAGAAAGTATCAAAAGTGTTTAACAAAACAACCAACAAAAATAAACAACCACAACATCTAACGCTTCAAACCCAGGAAATCTAACATCCTCCTGACAAGCTCCTCCAGATCCACTATCCTCCTGTGCATTTGGTCCATAGCACTGTCATCTAAAACCTTCAACTCCTCGTACCAATCCATCTGCCCTTTGAGGTCCTTCATCTTACCCTTGGCTGAGTCCAGGTCTCCGTGCAGAGTGGCAAACTGTCGATCATAGTGGCGACATCGGTCTATCCAAACCCCTTTCTGCTTCTTGGAAGCAGATGCCGTCTCAGCGTGTGACGTAGATGCGATTTCCCCAGCAGGCCTAATCCTCTTCCTATGATGATAATAAACCAAAAGAGGTGTATTAGGAGCGCGTGACTTAATGACCGGTAAAGATAACTCAGAAGAAACAGGTGGAGGGATCTCAGCAACAGGCTCGATCACAACAGCAGGTGGGATGACTGATGGCTCTAATGGCTGAGCCGTGACAATAGTGGCGTCCACCACTGGTACGATACTGAGATATCCTCCAATAATAGAGACACCTCTAATCAAATCATCGATAACAGGTACAGTGCTAGATGATTGTCCCGTCTCATGAATCAAGAGAGGAGCATCATCATCATCATCATCATCATCTATCCACCCATTGCTAGTGAAAGTGTATCGGGGGTCTACCTAGCTGGCAAAAGCAGCAGGGTCGACATGGAAAGATGAAGCAAACTCAACAATACCAACCATCTGTGGAGTCGTGATAGGTGTCTCTGGTAGAATAGATCTGGGTGAAGTCTCGAAATCTGGCTCGCTACCTGAGTCATGGATCTCGATGACCTCGTGCTCATGCAACATCTATGACACATATATAACCGTACAAGTAAGGGTGTGATCAAATGAATAGTAACACATAAGGCCCAAATAAATAGAAAATCACGTATGCACATAAACACGCAATGGTTTTCATACATGATAAAAATTTTCCATGTTTATTTAAAAATTTGGCTTCGAGAATTTTGGACTTAAATCTCAAAAATCTTCGGTTGAAGTCTAAAGTTTTTCCCGAAAACATCTAGTTTGCTAACAACCATTGGCTCTGATACCAACTTCTATCACACCCCAAAAACGTCACAGCAGAATATAAAACGTAGTGGTGACGGAAGTTGGTACCCATAATATCTTTGTTGAACGATGCATTTAATTGTTGGACATAATAACTTAATTAAAACATTAGTTTTAAACAAAAAGTTTCAAAACATGACACAACCACGACATAGTTAAGTTGTTTTGATCCTCATGGATCTTATTGCATTTTGTCCCAGAAAGTTTCAAAAGTTAGTCCAACATATTAAGTAACAAAACATGCATCAACAACCACAAGATACGCCATAATTTCCCGAAGCCGAACTCAAGTACCTGAAGAACACGTTAAAGTCAAGTGTCAACACAAAGGAAGGTGAGTTCACATATTCAAATTTAAAGTAACTTTATCCCAAGGAAATACTTTCCAATTATGTGTTTATTATAAAAACATCCATATAATTTACGAAAGTCAATTTATTTCCTTAACAAAAACCCAAGGGTCATCCGTCGCAAGCGTTTCCCAGAAACTTTCGAACTAAGCATCTTCAAAAGTTACATATTAAATTTATAATATCAAATGTTCGGACTCATAAGTTAGCTATACATTACGAACTATATATTTACAATGAAGGGATAATCAAAGCTAGACAATTAACAGAATATCAATTCGTCGTTTGACTTGACACGGAGCGACCGGTCACGACGGGGTTATCAACCCGATAGATCTACCAACAATTTCTCGCGTGCAACACTTAAATGATTAAACGACTTCACTTGCGCATGGTCCATATCGAGACCATCTATGATGCCCGCCTCACATACAATATATATATCCTACCAATTGTTATGGGCGGTTTTCTGAACATATATCCTGACTAATATTCTAGCTTTGATTATTTATTTGTGATCAGGATACCGAATCAGGATATTGGTAACATCCTGATACGATATCCTGGTAGTGACTAATTTGACCACGTGCAGATTAGAAGGTGTAAGTCTCCAACGTTCAAGTGGACTTCTTCTCCTCAAGACTCGGGCAAATCAGTTGGGTCATAGACGTTGAAGTCGGAAGACGTGGACTACAATGTTCACTTGAGGAATATTCGAAGCATCCCGGTTTAATAGGGTAGTTTCTTATTTTCATTTTACTATAAATGGATTGATTGCATCAGATAGCAACACACACAATATTTCGCACACTCTTTCTCTCTACTTGCAAACACTCACAATGCACTAACACTTGTACTCGAGCTGCATTGTAACACTTAGTTGATCTGCATCATATCCTGCACTGTATCATGATATTTGAAGCAATAAGAAGAACAAGGCAGCTGCGATTGCCAGCTCTCGAGGTTTTGTGCCAGCGATCTAGATTGATCAAGGGCTTTCCTTGTATATCCCGTGTCACCCTTTACATTTTTGCTCACTGTTTGATCATAGATATAACTCGATATCCTGAGCTATATCCTGAACCTGTTTTCGTAAACAACTTAACTAGCATATTCTCAACACACGCTTTTAGCACACTACCTCACTTAAATAATTTGATCACTTAATTGCTTCGGTAATTTTTTACCAAAACAATTTGGCGCCCACCGTGGGGCAAGTGGTGCTATTTCTACTAAAAGCTTTTGCAAAATCATTACTTGGTTTTCTATTTTCAAAACTTTTTGCTACTTTATTTTCAATGGCCTTGAGATCAAACATGAGCTCTTCCACTGTGTCTGCTACAACCTCTGCAACAATTAGTTCAGTTCTTCCACCACCTCCTCCCAGAATGCAAGCCTCTTCACAGGAAACTGAAAGTCATGTGGCTCAGGATGTTATCCCCGCTCGCAATATCCAGGGATCTGGTCCTGTTTTGGCTTCTAATGTAGAAATTCTAAATTTGTTTGGTAGTGTACATGAACAGATAAGGCAGCAGCATGAAACTAATCAGATGCTGATAAGAGAGATACAACTCTTGAAATCCGGGCCAAGTAGGCCTGCTGAAGATACTGTCACTTCGTTGCAACCCAGGGCTTTGAACTTCAGTTCTGCAGTTTATACTGAGGATAACCGGGGGAATATTGTGCCTAGCCATTCCCAGAATCATACTCATGAGATACCCTCTTTAGTAAGAGTATCAACTGTGAGAAGCTCATGATATGCTTCAGGATATGGCCAGAATCCCCAGACTGGTAATGTATCTAATAATAATAATAATAATACTCTTGCTACTAATGGTGTTGGATCTTTGCAGGATACAGGTATGACATCAGCATTTTCCAGGGAGCTTCAAAAACTAAAAGACATGATATCTAGTGTACCTGGGGTGGTCCAGCCAATTCCAGAAGTGTCCCAGGATAGCCACAGGATATCACGGTTTGCATATCCTATTTGTGATGCTGAAATCCCAAAAAGATTTCAAACCCCCAACATGAAACTCTATGACGGAACTACGGATCCTGAGGAGCATATTGCCCAGTATAGGGAAAGGATGGAAATCAACCCTATCCCTCCAGATCTCAAAGAAGCATGCCTGTTCAAGGGTTTTGGTTCTACCTTAAATGTTCCTCCTCACTCGATTACTTCATTTGCTCATTTGGTTAATTTGTTTAATAGTCAATTTTCTTGTAGCCGAAATTTTGAGAAACTGACCAGTGATCTTTAAAGGATAACTCAAGGACCTCAGGAATCCTTGAGGGATTATGTGAACAAATTTAGCCGGGAATCCTTAGATATCCCGCATCTTGACGTTGCAACAGTTGTGCAGGCTTTCAAGATGGGATTGCAAAAAGACTCTCAATTTTACCAGGATCTTGTGATGAATCCCTGCAGGAATTTGGACGAAGCTCGTAACAGGGCTTTAAGATACATTCGGCTGGAGGATGACAAAAAGATGCAAGAAAGAATGAATTCGTCAACAACCTATGAGTCAACCAACAGGAAATCAGAATCCTCGTACAAACCATATCGCTCTAAGCCATATGGCAGAAATGACAGCAAGAAAGTGAATGCTGTTGAAGATGAGGATCCTGAGGAGTATCCTGAGTTGTCTGAATATTGTTTTTCCGTTAATATACCTGAACTAATGTATGCTATGCTGGGTTTAGGAGACAAAGAAAGATGGCCCCGGAAAAATCAACAGAAAGCTGATTGGAAAGATAAGTCCAAATGGTGTGCCTTCCACGAAGATTTCGGACATGTTACTAAGGATTGCATCGCTTTAAGGAAAGAAATAAGCTATCTCTTAAGCAAGGGATATCTGAAGGACCTCTTGGGAAGAAAGAAGAATAAGGGTCAGGATCCTGAGAAGGATCCTGAGCGAGCAGCATCACCTCCTGCGGATGCGAAAATAATTAACTTTATTTCAGGAGGATCCGACATCTGCGGCACATCATATTCTGCGACAAAAAGATATGCGAAGGAAGCCAAAGCAGAGAGGGGAGATAAGCCAACCAGGATGTCAACCCTCACGACTGACAAAGTGATCACGTTCGATAATGATGACAGGGATACTGTCCAGGATCCTCATCATGATGCTTTAGTAATAACGTTATATGTTGCTAATCATTTTGTGCACAGGATATTAGTGGATAATGGCAGCTCAGTCAACATAATTCAGCTGGAAACATTGAAGAGGATGAATGTATCCCTGATGGATATTACTTCGAAGTCCACTGTGCTCGTTGGTTTCAGTGGAGAAGCTAGGAATACCGTAGGAGAGATAAAGTTACCCGTGTATGTTCAAGGGGTCAACTCAATGCAGCGCTTTTGTGTCATGGACTCTTTATCTTGCTATAATATTATATTAGGTAGGCCTTGGATCCATGATATGGAAGCTGTTCCGTCAACCTACCATCAATGCATCAAGATCCCTACCCCTTGTGGAGTTGTCAAGGTGGAAAGTGATCAACAGGAAGCAAAGGAGTGTTATTCTTCTTCAATGAAACCCTCAACAAAACCTAGTGCAGCATAGCAATTAAAGATGCGAGGCCAGGATATTATGGAGGCTTCAGAGCAGGATGTAAAGAAAATTATCCTGGATCAGGATAATCCAGATATCTCGGTGCTCATGGGAACCAATATCCCTCAGGATATTGAAGATCAATTGACTAATTTTTTGAAATACAGGATGTCAACATTCGCATGGAAGCACGAGGATATGACAGGTATTTCCAAGGATATAATAACACATAAGCTTGGTATTGACGGGTCATTCAAGCCTGTCCAACAAAAGAGAAGGAAATTTGCTTCGGAGCGAAATATGATTATTCAGGAAGAAGTAGACAGGTTATTGAAATCCAAAATGATCAGAGAGGTCAAGTTTCCAAGATGGCTAGCAAATGTAGTGGTGGTGCAAAAGAAAAATGGGAAATGGAGAGTTTGTGTAGATTACACAGACTTGACAAAGCTTGTCCCAAAGACCCATTTCCTCTTCCTCATATTGATTCAATGGTGGATGCTACTGCTGGCCACGAGATGCTAACTTTCATGGAATGCCTCCTCAGGATTCCAGCAGATCCAAATGGAACCTTCAGACTAGGAGGATACTGCCTTCATGACACCAACATGTATTTATTGTTACACTGCTATGCCCTTTGGTTTGAAAAATGCAGGTGCAACATATCAAAGATTGGTGAACATGATGTTCAAAGAGAAGCTGGGGGACACTATGGAGGTATACATCGATGACATGGTAGTAAAATCCAAAAAGGCTGAGGATCATCTCCAGGATATTAAGGGAGCATTTGATATCCTGGATCAGTATAACATGAAGCTGAATCCTGCTAAGTGCCATTTCAGAGTGGGGGCAGGAAAGTTTCTAGGATATATGGTGACTAAAAGAGGGATAGAAGCAAGCCCAGAACAGATCAAAGCCATCTTGGATATCAAGTCACCTTCAAATATGAAGGATGTTCAACGATTAATAGGGTGAGTAGCAGCATTAAACATATTTATTTCAAGATCCTCGAAAAAATGCAAGGAATTTTATGATATCCTGAAGAAGAATAAGAAGTTCGAATGGGGAGTAAAGCATGAAGCAGCCTTGCAGGATTTGAAGCTGTATCTTTCAACCGCACCTCTATTGATGAAGCCTGAGAATGGTGAACCATTATCCATGTATCTTGCAGTATCGGGGAATGTAGTAAGTGTTGTCCTTGTAAAGGATCATGAAGGTCAGCAGTATCCTGTTTATTATGTTAGTAAAAGTTTATTAGATGTTGAAACTAGATATTCTCATTTAGAAAAATTGATATTAGCCCTAGTTATGGCATCAACGAAACTTAGACATTATTTCGAAACACATAGGATTCATGTTAAAACTAACTATCCTGTTAAAAATGTGCTTAGGAAACCCGAGATGTCAGGTAGGATGGCTAAATGGTTAGTGAAATTAAGTGCCTATGATCTAGTGTATGAACCTAGAAATGCCATAAAGTCTCAGGCTTTAGCTGACTTTGTGGCTGATTTCAGTAGTGATATTCAAAGTGAAGTAGACCTAGAAGTACAACAGCTAGGAGAAAACTTAGAATCTTGGACTTTATATACTGATGGAGCATCTAATGTCAGAGGTGTAGGTTTGGGTATACTACTAAAATCGCCACAGGGGGACATATTACCCCAGGCTATTAGATATGAGTTTCCTGCCACTAATAATGAAGCATAATATGAAGCTTTAATTGCATGATTAGAATTGGCTAAGAGCATGAATATCAAGAGTTTACAAGTATTTGTTGATTCCTTGTTAATCACTAATCATTTTAATGGGACATATGCAGTTAAAGGTGAGAAGTTAATCGAGTATCTCGAAATTCTCAAAAAAATAGCAGGATATTTCGATATTTTTACACTTGAACAGGTACCAAGAGAGGATAATGCTGAACTGATACCTTGGAAAATCTAGGATCATCAGTCAGGATACCGGAAGGAACCCGAATACCAATGTTACATATCCTATATCCTGCGACGGATCCTCAGGATAAGGAAGTAGTAAGTGTTCAGGATCCTGATGATGAGTATCCTGAGGAGGATCCTAAGTCTTGGATGGCTCCAATCGTAAGATATCTCAAGGAAGGACGCATCCCAAAGGATGAAAATCCTAAGGCCTTTAGAATGAAGGTATCACGATTCACTATTATAAATAATATCTTGTACAAGAAATCTCTTGCAGGACCATATCTGAGGTGCTTGGAGGATCCTGAAACTAAAGAAGTGCTTCAGGATATACACGAAGGGGATTGTGGTAACCATCCTGGGGGCATGTCATTATTCTCAAAGGTATTAAGAACGGGATACTATTGGCCGACGATGAGAAAGGATGCAGCAGAATATGCTCGACGATGTGATGCGTGTCAAAGACACAGTAATATATTACATCAACCTGCTGAGCCACTTTATCCTATCACTTCCCCTTGGCCATTCATGAAGTGGGGAATGGATATAGTAGGAAAATTGCCAAAGGCTCCAGGAGGAAAGGTCTTCATGTTGTCAATGACTGATTATTTCTCTAAGTGGGTTGAAGCTAAAGCATTTGTTCAAGTCAGAGATCAAGAAGTAGTATCCTTCATAAAAAGGAATATCCTGACTAGGTTTGGAGTACCAGCTGAGATAATTTGTGACAATGGATCTCAGTTTATAAGTAAGAGGACTACTGACTTTTGCAAGAGTTGGGGAATCAAAATGATCACATCCACACCGGTGCATCCTCAAGCAAATGGATAAGCAAAATCCTCAAACAAGATAATAGTCAACAATTTAAAGAAAAGGCTTGGAGCTAAGAAGGGAAGATGGGCAGAAGAATTACCCTTTGTTTTATGGGCTGATAGAACAACGGTAAAAAGTGCAACTGGCCAAACCCCGTTTTCCTTGGTATTTGGAGCAGAAGCGGTGATCCCGACAGAAATGGTGATACCTACGGCAAGATCCAATCTCCGGGATCCTGAGCAGAATCCTGAAGCCCTATGCCAGGAATTGGATACTGTTGATGAGACAAGAGATGCAGCAAAACTAAGGATGGCAGCATATCAACAGAGGATATCCAGAGCATATAACAAGAATATAAGGACTAGAAGGTTCTAACTTGGAGATTGGGTGTTAAGAAAAGCTTTTCAGAATACTACCAACCCTACAGATGGAAAACTGGCTCCAAAGTGGGAAGGACCCTATGAGATTGAATCAGAATCAGGAAAAGGAGCATATTGACTCAAGAATATGGAGGGGGATATGCTACCAAGATCCTGGAATGCTATACATCTAAAGCTCTATTTCAAGTGAGTTTGGAATTTAAATTCTAACTCAGGATGGTATGGATTCTATCTCTTTTAATATGTTTTAATATTATTTATTCTTTTAAACCCATTACTGACTTAAGCATCGGAGGGGTGTTAGCCAGGCTAACACCCACCTTAGTTTACAGTTGTTTTGCAGTATATGCTTCGGGATATAGCTCCAGGATACACACTCAGGATACTTCGAGAGATTAGAGGATTGGCCCCCTCTCTCACGTTTAAGGGATCCTGATCCCTTCACAGGTTTAAAGGTATTCACCTTTCTCTCGAATTGGGTTTAAACACCCAGCCTAGAGCGCAAGTTATCCAGGGATAGTTCAAGATAGCGGGACCAGTCCATGTAAAAGTGGCTGACAATTTCGTTATTGTTGGCTATATCCTGGATCCTAAAGGTGTATGAGGATTGATCACCCTCTCTCACGGAAGGGTATTTTCATACTCTCTAAGGTTTAAAGGTTATCACCTTTCTAAGTCTTGGAGTTTATACACTCCCGCCTGTAGTGCATAAAAATTTGGGATTTTCCCCAGGATACCTATGGGTTTGTCCCCAGCATACTAAGGATTTATCTCCAGTGTATTTTAGGATTTATCCCCAGTAACACAAGAACTATTCAAACGGTTGGAATTGATGTTCAGAAAATTTCTAAGTGATCAAAGACTTTATGCACACGGGACGTTCCTTCTGAGGCAATTGTGTAAAGCTCGAAGGATCAAATTTGGACCTAGTGTATTAAGTATCTCGGACTGGGGACATCTTACTGGAAGAGAATTGCAAAAGGAGTGAAGCTCAAAAATAGGGTTACACTCTATTCTTAGTATGATCTTTCCTTTGTAAACCTTATTTGAACTTTTGAAACTATGCTTAAATATCCTGATTAGGATATATCCTTAGGATATATTCTGAAAATGTGTTTTCGGAATATGTTTCAGGATATTTGGTTGGAATATTCGAGACATAATACTTGAATTAAAAGCTAAAATTGCATTCTAATCAAACAAGTGTTGTCAAAACAAACATTGTAAAATGAAAATGAAATGTCCTTATTTCTTTGAAAACTTTATCTGAATTGTTTGAATTTTGAAAACCTCATTAGACGAAAGTCTTTATAGGATATTGCCGAATATACTGATCAAGATCTTTTCACGATATTTGGATAAGACAATGGAAATTATCACAGTAATTTTTGAGATGCTGAAATTTAAACTAAACAATGTATAACAAAAAAATAAAAGGCAACACCAAATAAGTTAAAAGGAGGTTATATTATTAACATGTCAAAAGTTGTGCTTTTGGTTTCACCTTAAACTGAGGACCATCCACCAAAAGCACGATAAGTTCCTTACCATATTTACACAACAATTGAAGGTTTCGTCTCAAACCGAGACCCATCCGCTTCCAACCGTTGTATTGTTCAAAACAAGTTATACTAATTGATGACTAAAGGCTTCATCCTGAAACCCAGGACCCATCCACCTTTGGCCATCGTATTGTTCTAGTGCAGGAAATATAAATTGTTCAAAGTCTGGAAAAGTAAATTGTTCAACAAACCACAATGATCAAATCTAAAAAATTGGGCTCCGGCCTTGGCACGTATATCCATCATCGCCCACTTCGCTGCTTAAGGAGCAGCACCTTCTTGACCAGCAACATCTTTCCCAGCGCCTGCACCAGCATCACCCTCGGGATTCTTCTCAGCATCACCACCAGCATCAGCCACCTCCTTTGCCGCCTTAAAAGGCTCCTCACCAGTATGCTTTGCAGGACGTTCCACAGGATTGCCTCCAAGATCCTGTAATTTCGCTTCCCAAGCCTTGACGTTCCAGGAAGGGCATTCGAAGCCCAAGGCTTTAGCCTCATAGGCCATTCTTAACCTGGCTTGGAGAAGGGAAACAACAACGGATCCTTTGAGGCCATCCCGATAGGAACTCATATCCTGCTGGTATTAAAGATGAGCAGCATCCAGCTTGGCTTGAGCATCCTCACTGGCTTTGTGAAGGGCAGCTTGGTGCTCTTGGGTCATCACATTAAATTTATCTTCATAATGCTGAGACTTGGCAGCAGCAATCATCCCTTGGTCAGCGATGGTGACTTCAGCTTTCTTGAGCTTGACCTCCAGCATCTTGTTAAGCCCACATGCTTCTTCATACAAGTGCATGAGACGTTCCAGGCCCTGCAATAAAAAATACAGGTATCAACATATATAGGATGTGTAAGATAATGGTTAACATATATGTGCAGGATATCAGATGAGAATTTTTACCTGGTTAAGAAAGCCGGTCATGAAATTGCTGGATTCAACTCTCCTTTCTCTTGCGGGAACTTGAGGCACGTGGCTTGGTAGCAGGAGAGGGCTTAGGAATAACTGCCGGTTTAGAGTTGGATGTTGGCTTAGAAGTGGAGGCAGGTTCGCTGGGTTCTTCGCTTGGACAGGAATGGGGTAGCTATCCAGTTCATCGAGATCGAAAACTTCTAGAAATTTGGCTGGTGCTGCTAAACAGGGGAAATATCTAAATCACTATTCTTATTTTTTTTTATTTTTTAATTACAAATATACAAAGATTATGCATTTCTTACCAGACATGTCTGATGAAGAATATTGGCTTGAACTGGGAAGATGTTGTGTAAAGGATCTGTCACAATCAGGCAGGTGGTAGATCCTGTTGATTCTTTCTTGGGATTCTTCTGTAGGAGGAGCAAACTCTTTAAAGTTTGCTGCAAAAGAGAGAAAGACATCAGGATATTAGCACAGGATGCATCACCAGGATATGTTTGGGGATATCTAAAAACCCTAAACCCTACCGGAGGTCAACCATTTCACCGGAAGGCTTTTGCCCTCGGGAATGGAGTCCCGTCTAACAAAGAAAAATTTTCGTTGCCACCCATCTTCATTTTTTGAAGCTTTAAGGATGAGAGGGTTGCTAGAGGTTGAGAAAAGTAAAAAGCGACTGTTGCCGTGTGACCGGAGACGGTAAGCAATCGGAAGTTCTTCGATACCGAGATCGGGGACATGAAGGGTTTTGATCTGGTTAAGCATGATAAGTACTCTCCAGACCATAGGCATTGTCTGAGCAAAACAAAGGCCGGTGACTCGGAAAAAATCCATGATAAATTCCGGAAAGGGATATCGAAGGCCAAGAGAAAATGGGTAAGATGAGAAACAAATCCACTCCTCGGAAGATACATCGGAACGAATGCTCCGGTTGAATGGACGGATAATCGATGCCTCGGGAAAGGCACCGGAGGTTCTTAACACAGCAATATCAGCGTTGTCGAAGGAGCACACCTCTTTCTCAGGGTGTTTGAGCAGGTTCTGATTGACAAATGATGAGGTGGACTCGCCGAAGTGAGAACGTGTTCTGGTGGCCATCGGAGGATTTGAGCAAAGAAATTCTAAGAGATAAGAAGAAGAAAGTACCTGAGAAATCTGGGATCAACGAGGAAGAGAGAAGATATAGGGGCTAAATGGATAGCCATCGAGTAGAAAGCGCGTGGGAAGTTGCACATTGTCATTTCAAGAGTCCAGTCATATTAATTGCCTCGATCCGGGTGATAAAGTTTAAAATATATCCGTTTGAATTCAGAATTCCAACAGATATATTTTGGGGACAATTGTTATGGGCGGTTTTCTGAACATATATCCTGACTAATATTCTGGCTTTGATTGTTTATTTGTGATCAGTATACCGGATCAGGATATTAGTAACATCCTGATATGATATCCTGGTAGTGACTAATTTGACCACGTGCAGATTAGAAGGTGCAAGTCTCCAACGTTCAAGTGGACTTCTTCTCCTCAAGACTCGGGCAAATCAGTTGGGTCATAGACGTTGAAGCCGGAAGACGTGGACTACAACGTTCACTTGAGGAATATTCGAAGCATCCCGGTTTAATAGGGTAGTTTGTTATTTTCATTTTACTATAAATGGATTGATCGGATCAGATAGCAACACACACAATCTTTCGCACACTCTTTCTCTCTACTTGCAAACACTCACAACGCACTAACACTTGTACTCGAGCTGCATTGTAACACTTAGTTGATCCGCATCATATCACTGTATCCTGATATTTGAAGCAATAAGAAGAACAAGGCAGCTGCGATTTTCAGCTCCCGAGGTTTTGTGCCGGCAATCTAGATTGATCAAGGGCTTTCCTCGTATATCCCGTGTCACCCTTTACATTTTTGCTCACTGTTTGATCATAGATATAGCTCGATATCCTGAGCTATATCCTGAACCTGTTTTTGTAAACAACTTAACTAGCATATTCTCAACACACGCTTTTAGCACACTACCTCAGTTAACTAATTTGATCACTTAATTGCTTCGGTAATTTTTGACCAAAACACTAATATGAAAAATTTAATATAAACAGTTGTACGAATTTACTGAAATCCCTTGGACCAAATAAATTTGTCCCAACTACGCCGTCGTTTTCTCTGAAACATCGTACAATTCCCGTTTCATCCCCGAAACATATATTGAACAAAACCGTTTCATCCCCGAAACATATATTTTCACAAAATCTATATATTTTTATCGAAAATATATTTTATATCAAAAAGGTATGTTTTATTTCAAAACATTATTAAACCCTTTTTGGCGTGTTCTTCTCCCAAAACATATACAAAACAGTAAAAAGAGGGGGTTTAGTGACACTCATCTTTGTGTGCGTATTTTTAAATAGCGCAATCCCACAGATTGATTTCTACACGTCCTATTATACGTAGGAACGATTTATAAATCAATATATTACAAAATCCTAAGTTTCTCCGCTTCTTAGTATTTTCACATAACTTTGAGATTTTCTTGAAAAGTTATCATTTTAGATTATGTTGGCACGTTAATATATATATATATATATATATATATATATATATATATATATATATGAGTCCATATATATATATTTTTAAGATTTTGTGACTTGAACGATTTTATTGGTGACCGTTATCATGTAAATCCATTAACACACCCGTTTATACGTAATATATCTACGATTTGCGCGTCGTAATACATATACATAAAGTACACATAAATCAACATCGTAACACGCGTGATCTCGTTAACTTATTTATTTTGTAATTTTTAAGGCATGCATACATAAAATAACTCATATGTATCAAGTTTCATGCCCGACAAACAAGTTACATGTTAAACGCGATTTTACCGATTCTAAACGCACAAGTGTACATGCATAGTTTAAATTTCCCCACTATCATGTCAACACATAACATATTATCACATTCACATACTTAAATCACATAACACATTTTAACACATAAGGTTCACTCAAAATAACCCATACTAGTGTTCATTGTAAAACGCGTATTTTAGTGATTCGGTAACGTTTTCTGGCGTCGTAAGTCACATATGACCAACCAAACACCAAGTAAACTTAAAATTAGTTAAAATACTTATTTTAAACTAAAAATATCAGTTTACTTACTGATCTTAATCAGTTTCATAAAAATCGTTCGAAAAGCCGATTTTTGACCTTTTTACCACATAGTTTTGCATTAAACGTTACTATAACCATCCCAACTCGGAATGACTTGATATTTTAACACAATACATGTTATTTACTGATTAAAATACTGATTATAATCAGATTAGTTCAGTTTTTGTGTAAGTCACATAAATCATGCGATTTCATGTATTTTACAACTCCTAATGCAACAAGTACAACATGCAAGACTAGTAAACTTTATGACAAAGTTTTATATCATTAAACACTTCAAAATAATCATATTTTAGTTTTTATAATCTGATCAATTTTTTTTTATCAAATCGGGTTTAAATCATCATTTCATGCTTTCATATCATCATGCATGTTCATGTATGTGCATCTAATGCACTCATACAACATCGTCATCATTACTTACGATTTAATCATACCCAAGAACACATTAACTCCATGTTCTTTCAAAACACAACACATATCATCATGATCATCTAATCATTAATACATAAATGCAAGTATCCTTCACATTTATGAATATGTTACAAACTTTTACATGCATACATACATATATACATACATATACACGACATACATATATACATATGAACTTCCAAAAGTTCACTCTTTATCATGTCACTTTCAAATCTCGAACCCCTTTTTAGAACATTCATTTATGACACATTTGATTCTTGCATGCTTTCTACTATTCAAGTAACATGTTAATCAAGAATCTTTCAATCAAAATAAAAAACGCAATCACCTACATACACACACATATTTATGGCCATACATACTTATATATATACACCCATTTTTATTTCATTTAAAAACCCATTTGTTTTTAGTTTCAAGTTTGTGATTAAACTCAAGAACAAGAGAAACTTCCATCATCATCAAGATCTTCAAGAAACAAAAACAAGGTTTTTAAAGTAAGTTTTATACCTTCAAGTTCTTGAATGATTTTTAGTAAAGATTGATGATATGGGACTTGATTGTTGCTTGAAACACCTTGAAATCACTTGTAAACCACCAAATGGACTTGTAAACACCTTGTAATGAGTTTGAATCCTCAATAACAATTTGGAAAATGAAAATGGATGTGATCTAGAGGGTGTTCGGCTGTGTATAATCAAGAGAGAGAGAGAGAGAGTTGTGTGATTTTTGAATTGTGTCTTGGAATATGAAAGATGTTGGAAAGTTTTAGAAGGATTAATCATCACTTTGATATTTCCAATGTTAACAAGTGTAAGAGAGAGGGTGTTTTATGCTTTACCCTAGCCGCCACCTTACACATAACATGCAACCATCTCACAAAATTTGATATATACATATATATATGTATGTAAATTAGTGTTAAAACTGGTATTTTACTAGATACTGGGTATTTTTTCTAGCGTTTTAATCCCGTTTTAGTGCGTTTTAAATTATTTTTATCATTATATAAAAATAATCACACTAAATTATTACTGAAATAATTACCAGTTGCCTTGACAGGCTGCGTTGACAGTATTTTGTCAAATACGTGTAGTATCGCGCAATACGCGCTCAAACTCGAAAAATAGAGTTTTTTAGTGTTTTTATTTATTTTTCCTCACGAACATGATTAAAATTACCATTATAATCATAACAGACTATTTTTAGGATTTTAACACTAATCGGGTGGTCACTGACGTTCGTTTCGCATTTTAATGGTTATGCGATATGCATTTATTTTATCGTTGCCAACATAATTTTTATCAATGTTTGGATTCACCAACACATTATATATAACATATAAACATCAACTGCAATCAAATACAACCTTTTTATCTATTAACGACACGTGTACAATTGTACGGTACGGACTGAAAAGCCGGGTGTCACATGTCATAAGATATTCACCGAGCTTTTATACATATCAGGACAACTTGTTACATCATTATTTGTGAAGAAAACAAAAATTCATAAGGGTTACATCACCCAATAGTACAAGTTTAATACATATAAAAGACAAAATATCTTTCTTCACATTGGCGGTCCTCGTCTTCAAGCTGTACCCAAAACTCGGTTGTAGTCTCATACCAAAACTACTGCACCATCAAAGTACCTGCAATGAAAAATCTAATGGGCTGGTGGAGAGGGTGGGAGTGTAGGGAAAATCAAACTGCGAAGAGGAGCCACTTCTTCCTCGAGCTCGTGGACTCGACGGATGAGAAAACTAACCTGCTGCTCTACGGTGAGGAACCGAGCAGCATGACCCTCGATAGGTGCATGAACAGGTGGTGGTGGAGATGCAGGTCGTGGTGAGGATGGTGGTGGTGGTGCGACTGGCGGTGGATAATCCGGTGCTGGAGGTCGTCTCGCATCGGCCTCATTCTCCAACTCGTAGACCCTACGACAAAGGATCTCCACCTGAAGCTGGAGTGATAGAAGAAGATCATCTATGGTGTATCCAGTGTGATGAGAAGGATGGTATGGATCGGATAATGGCATCGTATATGGAGGAAATAATCGGGGTGACTGAAAGTGTGGACTCAACTCAGGTGGGGGTATATGTGGATGACCTGAAGGCTCTCCCCCGTGAGTGGGAAGTGTATGCGGAAAAGCTGAAGCATAACAAATACTATGTGCACCACTAGAATGGTCCACCAGGACAGGTGGCTGTGAAGAGCTGTCACTAGCAACGTGAGTGGGAGCATGAGGAGGTGTATCAGTAGGTGTAGGAACGTGAACGGGAGAATTTGGTGCAACGGATATAGCATCATCATCCTCATCAGTAGGCTAAGCCCCTAGTCCAGCAGCTAGAAGGGCTAAAGAGGTCACTGACTCAAAAGAGTCGGCATCAGAATCAGGGTCAGATTCAGAAGAGATGTCAATAACAGAGACAACAGATGATGCTACGTCTAGGATGGCGATGTCGAATACCTCGCCATCACCCAGGTCATCGTCAAGGTAATCTACCTCAATCATAGGAACATCGATATCATTGTCCAAGTCAACAATAAAAGGCCAATCCTCGGAAGGGATGGCAGCGAGGGGAACAACATGGGTTAAAATGGGCTCGACAAGATGCTCGCCATCGGGATGTCCAATGATGAGCTGAACGTGAATGGGTAGACGGAAAGCTAGAACGTCATCAACGAAAGGGATGCCGTCACCAAAGTCGGGTAAAGCGAAAGGCTGGAAATCATCAAGGTTATCGTCATCAGACATAAGCTCGGGATAGGTCTCAGAGTCGGAAGTGAAGATCTCGGGAGCTGATGCTACCTCGTCGTCAGAGACGAGTGCCATGGGATCGTACTCCTCCGTCAGGTCGTTGCTCTCCAATGATGACATGTACCCCAGCTCCATAAAAGTTATGACATGTGTACATATATTAATTACTATTACTTAATTAATATATATATATATATATATATATATAGGGCATGGTTATATGGAAAACTCTATCTTTTTGACAAAACTCTGCAAACCCAATGTCATCCATTGATTATCTTTCATATAACTTGATCAATGGCTCTCTTCATTTTGGTAAGAAATAGATTTAAAAGAAATTTTATAATACACATTAGTACAAGTGGAAGGGCATTTTGGGTAGTGAAAAAGGGGCTTTTTGACCATTGAAAAGAACCCACTCCACTTCCCTATGCAATACCATCAAATCACCAACTCTTTCTCTTTCTCTTACCTCTTTCTCTTTCCTCCCCCACCCCACAAACGTGAAGAAGAACAAGAAGAAGATATCTCATTTCAGAATTCAAATATCTACCTTCAAGATTCCAAGAAACACTAATCCCAGATCTAAAAGTAATCTCAACAAACACTAATCCCAGATCTTTTAGAGAGAGGATGATGGCAGGACAAAAGTTTTTAGAGAGATGAAGTTTTTTGTTTTAGAGAGAGTAACAACAATCTTCATCATGTTCATCTATAACACCAAGAACACACATACAAGTGTGTGAGAGAGAAGAAGTTTGAAGTATGTTGTTTTACAGAGAGAACGATGACAAGAAGAAGGTTTGAAGATCTTCTTCGTGTTCATCGGACGGTTATAGATCCGGTAAGTGTTCTTGAAATGTCATTTCACACTTGATTTTTTGTTGAAATGGTTGTTAATATGTTTTTGTGTGCTGAAAGTGTTTTAGTAATGGTTAATGTTCATGTATTTTAAATAAATCAGAAACTTTAGGATGAGATTTTGAACGGGTTTTTTTGTTGGTTTGGTTGCTTGTTAGGGGCTTTTGATCTTAACAGTAGTTGTTTTTTTGTTGGTTTGGGTTGTTTGTTTGGGTTTTTGATCTGAACAGTAAGTGTTTTTTTGTTGGGTTGATTGATTCACAGACTCAGGCCCATAACATGTGTTAAGCCCCCTGTTAGAATGTTATATAACGTATGTTGATTTACAGAAACAAACCCATAAAGATATTCAATTGACAAGTTGGATGGATGTAGGCGAAGTTAATGCGTGTTCTAGTAATGGTCAATGTTCATGTATTTTAAATAAATCCAAAACTTTAGGATGAGATTTTGAACGGTTTTTTTTGTTGGTTTGGTTGCTTGTTTGGGGCTTTTGATCTTAACAATAATTGTTTTTTTGTTGGGTTGCTTGATTTATAGAGACAGACCCATAACATGTGTTAAGCACCTGTTAGAATGATATTTAACGCGTGTTGATTTACAGAAACAGATCCATAAAAGATATTCAATTGACAAGCTGGATGGATGTAGGCGACGTTAATGCGGGGACATTGAATAAGTCACATCCTTTGGGAAAGAAGTCTTCGTTCATTTATAACATGTGTTGGTGGTTCATGTTGTAACAGAACACCATGATGTAACCTGACATGTGTTCATGTATAACATGTGTTAAGCCCTTGTTAGAATGATATATAACGTGTGTTAACCTTTTTTTAATTTAAAAAAAAAACAAGTAATATCTATTTTATTTTTGTTGATGTTTAAAATATCTGATAATGTGGATACTGAGCGTAAAACTTGTACAAGTAATAAATGTACAAGTTAGTATGTTACGTGTAATATGAAACGAGCCATTTATGGTAACACATGTACTGGTAATTTTGGAATATATAATATGAAACGGGTCATTTGTTTTGCACATTTTGGAATGTATAACATGTGTTAAGCCACTGTTATAATCTTTTTGTAACCTGACATGTATTCATGTATAAGCTTGTGGTTTACAAAACACCATGATGTGTATATACTGATCTAACATGTGTTACAATTTGTCTGTTCGGAACATGTAATTGCTTAACATGTAATTGCTTAATGACAAAGGGTGAAAACATTCGACGGGGGTGATGAGTTTAATGGTGAGCTTAGTTAATATCGTAATCTTGTTGTAACCCCACTTGTATACATATGATAACATGTAAAGCATCCATTATAACCCGACTTGTATTCATGTATATGAAAGTGGTTTGCAAAACACCATAATGTGCATATACTGATCATAACACGTGTACAAGTTAATATGGAACATACAAGTTAATGTTGTAACACCGTATACCTGGGATAACATGTGTTAAGCCTCTGTTATAATCTTGGTTTAACCCAACATGGTATCATGTATAACCTAGTGGTTTCCAAAACACCATGATTTGTATATACATACTGTAACATGTGTTACGCGCCTGACATGTATAACGTGTGTTAAGCCTCTATTATAACGTGTGTTAAGACTTCCAGAATGGATGCATAAACTCCAATAGTAACTTAATAACATAGTATACCCGATATAACGTGTGTTAAGCCTCTTTTATAACGTGTGTTAAGACTTCCAGAATGTGTTAAGTCCATACCGTTTTAACATCATGTGCTAGACAAAACAAAATAAGAGTCTCACATTACATATTACTAGTAAACGAAAATAGATAGCACTAAGAAAATGGTGGAGCTTCCTTTGAAAGTCTGCCTTAGCTTTTCAGCGGCTACCTTAGCTTTTTAGCGGCTACCCTTGCTTTATTGTTTGGGTCGGTCTTGAAATGGTTTGTAAACATGTGGGTGTGCGTATGCCAGGGAAGTTATAAAAATGTGTTTTCATGTCACACGTTACACGTGTTACGTTTTACATGGGTTTCATGTCACATGTAACACATGCATGTCCGAGAAGTTCAACCTATAACACGTGTTAGTTGTGTTGTGCTATAACATAAACATGGTCATGATCCTTGAGCATCTGATCCACGTTTGACGAAACCAATGGTCCCGAGAATTGGATCTTATTTCCCTTGAATCCATCACCGTCCTAATAATAAAAAGATAAGATAACTGTTAAGTCGTTAACCAGACTTAAATATTAACACATTCATAGCCAGAAAATCTTTTTTCTCAGATAACATCACAAAAACAGTTACTATTCAGATCAAAAGCCCCAAACAAAGCAACCAAACCAACAAAAAACAGTTACTATTCATATCAAAAGCCCAAACAAGCAACCAAACCAAGCACAACTTTTTAACACAAAAATAAAAACCTGCAAATTAATCTTACACAACTGAAACAACAACTAACAAAGTACACAGAACTAAAAACCTGCAATTAATTCGTCATACCCTAATACATGTCTCTAATACATCGTCATACCCTAATACATGTCTCTATAACATGTTACTATGGTTTAGCTGTGAAACAGGAGTTCAGACTATAACACGTGTTACGTTGGTTGTGCTGTAAGACAAACTTGGCTTAGCTGTGAAATAGGAGTTCAGACTATAACACGTGTTACGTTGGTTGTGCTGTAAGACAAACTTGGCTTTTCGTTTCTAAAAACAGATGTGCCGATTATTAGACGTCTAAAAATAAAAACAGATGTGCCGATTATTGAACGATTCAAACTATTCAAGCATGTAAGGTATAATATGAAACCGGCCATTTATGTACTTGAAATTTAGTATGTAACGTGTAATATGAAACGAGCCATTTACAATTTACATATCATAATCTTAACATAATAAACTTTCCCAACGCATCCAAAAGCATTTATCCATGACTCAAACATCCACGCAGTACCCAAGCTCAAAATTTCAATCATTTAACAATATTACCCTCGCACATAAAAAAAACCCCCAAAATTAATCCAAACAAATTTTAAATAAAAAACAAACAATTAAACCTTTGTAGTTGATATGAGTTCAACATTCGGATGGAGATCGTTCCCCCAAATATAACTTTGGATGGAGAACATTCGGGTTCAGATTGATACGATCTCAAGAGCTCGTCGACATCGGTGACCTTTGAGCAGTAGTTGATGATGGCAACATTTAGATCTGGTGCCATTTTGAGTTGAATATATTCAGTTCCACATCTGAATATAGGAACTGAATATATGGGTTGGGGTTGGGGGATGGCGGTGGTGGAGGGGCAGTGGGGGGGGGGGGGGGGGTTGTGCAGCGGGGGTCGGCCGACGGTGGTAAAGGTGCAACGGTGGTAGGGGTTGTGCAACAGGGTTGGAGGTGTTTAAGGTGGTGCTGGATGTACAATACAGATGGTGGTGCGGTGGTGATAATGGTGGTGGTGCAGTGGTGATGGTGGTGTGGTGGAAGAGAGAGAGGTGTACGATGAGAGAGAGATTTGATGAAGAGAGAGAGAGAGAAACTAATCAGATTAAGGAAGAGAGAGAGGTTTGGGAAGATAAATGGGAAATAAATGTTGTCAAATCATAGTAGACAAAAGTCAAAATATCTTTTTGAGTTGGGTAGTGTAATGTTGAATTTACCAAAGTGCCCTCAAATGCAAAAAGAAAGATGGAGATGGCTGGGACACGTGGCCAATTGTAGGCCTTGTGATGGGTTTTCAAAGTTTTCTCAAAATAAGGGGTTTTCTCTAGAGCATTACCCTATATATATATATATAGTTACACACAAATAAGCAAGTAGTCCCTAGTTGAAGTTAAGTGCTACCCCTGCACCCTAATTCTCGTAGTGTCCTTACTTGTGTGTGACCCAATCATGTAATCGTCCTTGCTTGATTTTTGAAAAAAAAAGTTCAGGTAGTGGATGTCGCGGAAAGTTTTATGCAATGAAAATTTTTGAAAAATTGTTTTCGTGAGAGGATCCTAAGGATTGTAGTCTAGACTCGAGAAGGAATCCTGGTTCACTACAATCGCAGCTCTGATACCAATCTGTCACACCCCTTTCTAAGGCGGAAGCACGAGGTGTGATCCTGAAAGGTTCTCATTGCATACGAATGGTAAACATACTATATGAAAAAGTATTCTATAAATGTAAGGAAATCGAGATCGCTAATGGTTTGCAAGGCCATTAACATATGTAACGACATAGGAAGCATCCAAAACATAGGCATTTTACTTGTCGGTTCATGAATAGAGACACAAAAGCACTCTCGGTAAAAATGTGGTCAAGAGTGTGGTTGCCTGAAACCCATTAGATCTAACCTTTTGTTCCATGCTCTAGGACTTACGTTGATTAATGGTGCTTATAACATCCTATTCGTGACATGATCTATAGTATCATTCCTTAGTTTTGTTTCTACATACCACAGTACATGTATTTTCCCCAAGTTTAGAAAACAAGAAAATGTTCAAAAGTGGGGACATGAACTCACAATTTTGCGTAACTCGCGTGGTAAACGTTCACCGGCTGTGTCGTGTAGGCGTCGCAATCTATAATTGTTCTATGTACGTTAGACACTAGACTTGTGTCACACAAGTACAAGTCACCATCTTAAGTTTATGTATTTGTCATTTGTATGTTCAACTCTTGTGAGGGTCGTGCCCTTATTTGTCGGGTCTCGCCCGTTCGTCGTGTCTTTGCACTTTGAATTTGTATTGTTTATTTGTAAATAAATATTTTACTTCCCAAAAATATATATTGGTTTATGTAGTCTTTGCCAAAATAATAAGTGTTAAAAATAAACTATATTTTTAACTTGTCCATATATGTTACTTATATTATTTTCCAAAAATGAATATAAGTATTTTGTTAAATAATATTCTTAATATTATTTTTGTGCAAGTATACTTAGGAAAGTATACTTGTATTTTTATGTAAATACTTGTGTATTTTACATTATTTGCCAAAAATCAATACTTTGATTTTATTACTTTCCGGATTTATATTTCTTAAAAATAATATATTTTTAAGACTTGTGTGGAATATATATATTTTGTCATGCTTGGAAATATATATATATATATATATATATATATATTTTGTTATTCACCCAATTTTGTATAATTTTTACTACTTGGTAGTAGATATATATTTGTCCGAAAATATATGTTTTAGTCCATAAATGTCCGTAAATTGTCCAAGTCCAAGTATTTGTTAAGGGATATATTTATACAAATATATTTTCTTGTATTTGTCCATATACTCTTCTTGAGAGGAATTTTGTATACTCGTATACTTAAGTATCCTTATGTATTTGTATGTGTATTTTTGTATTTATACTCCTTGGGAGTATTTAGTGTACTTTTCAAATTCCTAATACACTACTACATATAATACACATAATATACACTTAGCACAAAATTTGGTGATCACTAAATATATATATTTTTTTCCTAAAAGTATACATACTTAATATTAATTTTAACTTGTAGAAATCATTATTTCTTAACTTGAAATTTTATACAAAAATTAGGAAACCTTGATAAATATTTTTTGGTGAATTTTGGGGATTAAGTTTCACCAAAACTTATATTTTTCTAAGTGTCAAAATTTTATAAAATTTTTGACATAGTTTCCTCTAAAAATGGAGGTTTCCTATGTTTTCAAAACATGTGTTTGTTTTCTTTTCATTACCAAAAACAATTTTCTCAAGTAACATACACTAATTACTTCATGTAAAACATGATGATGAACTTGATTTTTGCTAAAAATGTGTAGTCTTTTAGATCTACACTTTACATACAATGATCTTTCAAAATCAATTGTTCTTGTAAATTTTAAACAAAATTTTTATGAAAGTTTAATTTACTAACCAAACCATCCATGAGTTTTAAGGTTTTAAAGTCTTGAGAATCATGTTCTAAAATCATTCTTATGCTCATTTTAAAGATCTTCATGTTTAAAACCATGTTTCATCGTGGATCTTTCAAGATCCATACTTAACATCCTTGAATATTTCGTAAACAAGCTTCTTGATGAACCATTAACAAACTTTTCATGGATTTTAGTTTCAAAAGTTAGCTTTACATACACTTAGTTACTTCAAGAACACAAGATCATGCTCCAAAAATCATCTTTCAAGTTCACATAAAGGTTTCACAAGTTCATCATCATGTTTAACCATGGATCCTTCAAGATCCATGCTTAAACTTGTTAGATCTAAGCTTCTAACAAGCTTAACATGATAGATCTAAACATTCACACAAGATTCAACAACCACAACTTCATCACATACACCAAATAACACTAAAATTACTTGTTTTCCTCATGATTATGTTAGATCTTTATTTCTTCATCTTTTAAAGTTTAGTTTCTTAGATGGTGTGACTTGTACATAACTTAAACATGAACTAAAATAGTGTTTAGAAGGCTTACAACTAGCTCTATTGGCTAGGGAAGTGGCACACGAAGGATGAAGATGAAGAATGATGATAATGAGAGCTTAATAGCTCCTCCAAGTGGTCCTTCAACTCCTTGCACTTCACACCTTCTTTGATGACCTTCTTACACCTTGTAGTAACCTTGGATTGCTTGGAAAGTGATTGAAAAATGATGATGTGTGGGTGGTGTAGGTGAGCCGAGAGCAAGAGGTAGGGAGGAGAGAAAGATGTGATTTTTTTGAATGAAGATGATAATGGAGAAGTCTTATGGTTCTAGTTCCTTTTATCCTTCAACACTATAATATCCAAGGGATTTCATGTCTAATATCTCACTAACATTGCAAATAAAATATCGTAAATTGGTGTGGGTCCCTATGGGGCCGGTCATGGATGGGGGGGGGGGTAAAGTGCACAAATTTGGAAGTTGGGGGTTTTAAATGTAAACTAGAAGGTTTAAGTTAGTTTAAGTGTGTTTAGGTGTTTTTATGATTTTTAAGGTGTTTTATCACCAATACTAGCTTAATATCATAAAAACAATGCTTCTAGTCTAGTTTTGATGTTTTGGGTAGTGTCCGGTTATTCGTTCGGTTAACGGTTTGTTAAAGTGCTAAATTACGCAGTTTTGCGAGGTATGAAGCACCTTTTGTGACAGTTTTAATTCCTGACACTTTGTAAGTTATTCTGGACACTAAAACATCAATTTTGTATAATATTTTGGTGTTAAAATGTTGTTTTTTGCTGTTTTTCTGCTGAATTCTGCAGAATTCAGCATTTAAGGTGAGTTTCGGGTGTCTTTTAGTGCGTATTTTAGTTTCTGGAAAGTGTATATGTTAATCCTTGAATCCACACTTGGGTTTTAATGTGTTTTTGATGTTGGACCTACTCTTAGGCCCTAAATCTATTGTTTGACTGCTTTCTGCGGAAGTGCTGACACAACGTGTCCTACCGTTGAGTTTACTAGTCTTTCTAACGCAACGCCTAATGTAATGCACAATGCAATATTTGAAGTATAAAACATGCATGAATTCATATGTAAGGCAAGTAATCACACAATGTTGACGTTTAAGCACATAATTGCATATAATAAATATTAAATAAATAATACAGAAATTACCAGTTTTGTGCCAGTTGTCACAGTCTCCCCCTGTTAAAAGAATTTCGTCCCGAAATTCAAGCTGAGTTATCTCTCGCAGGAGCTTTCTCAAATAGGTGGGGGTACTTGGCTTTAAACTGGTCTTTGCATTCCCATGTGTACTCGGCTCCGTGTTTAGAGTTCCAACGTACCTTTACAAGTTTAATGCGACTCCTCCTTGTTTTCTGGATTTTCCAATCCATTACCTCAACAAGCTCTTCAGTGAATCAGAGTTTGTCGTCGATGTGTACGTCATCTGCTGGGATGATAACTATTTCCTGTGTTGGACTCTTTTTAAGCTTTGACACATGGAACGTATCATGTACATCATTCAGTTCCTCCGGTAACTCCAATTTATACGCTACAGTACCAGTCTTTTCCAAGATCATGAATGGTCTAATGTATCGTGGATTTAGCTTTCCACTTTTTTCGAACCTTGCTACACCTTTCGAAGGTGAGACCTTCAACCAAACATTGTCTCCCACCTCGAAGTCTAAAGGCTTCCGTCTACGATCGGCGTAGCTTTTCTGTCGATCACGAGCCGCCTTGATGCGTTCTCGGATCTACATGATTTGGTCAGTCGTTTCTTAAACAAGTTCGGGACCAATCATCTGTTTATCTCCAGCGTCTGCCCAACACAACGGTGAGCGGCACTTACGGCCATATAGAGCTTCGAACGGTGTGGCTTTTATGCTCGTATGGTAGCTGTTATTATAGGAAAACTCAACTATGGGTAGATGAATATCCCAGCTACCGCCTAAATCAATCACACATGCGCGAAGCATATCTTCTAATGTTTATATAGTCCATTTACTCAGACCGTCTGTTTGCCGATGGAAGGCCGTGCTTAGATCTAATTGAGATCCAAAGGCCTCTTGGAAGGATTGCCAGATCCTTGATACAAAACGTCCATCTCTATCTGAAATAATCGAAATAGGCACTCCATGACGTGCCATAATTTCCTTGAGATACAGCTCAGGAAGCTTTCCGGTGCTATCTTTTTCTTGGATTGGTAGGAAGTGTGCAGACTTTGTAAATTGATCAACTATTACCCATATCATATCATGCCCTCTAGGGGTCCTGGGTAATTTCGTTATAAAGTCCATCGAAATTTGCTTCCACTTCCATATGGGAATCTTAGGTTGTTGTAGTAGACCAGACGGTTTCTGATATTCGGCCTTGACCTTAGCACAGGTTAGGCACTTTCCAACATAAGCAGCAACGTCGCTTTTGAGTTTTGGCCACCAATAATACTCTTTCAAGTCCTGATACATTTTGTCCGATCCTGGGTGGATCGAGTATCTTGACTTGTGAGCTTCATCAAAGATAACTTCTCGAAAACTGCCATAGAGCAGAACCCAAATGCGTCCCATAAAGTATAAGGTTCCCTCTTCATTTGTCACCAATTTCTTATCCATTCCCCAGGGATATTCAGCTTTAATATTTTCCTTCTTAAGGGCTTCTTGTTGTGCATCATGAATGCGCGATGTGAGATTCGTACGGATAGTCATTTCCAATGCTCATACCCTTAAGGTTTTAACACATTCCTTTCGACTCAAGGGATCTGCTACCACATTTGCATTTCTAGGATGGTACTTGATCTCACAGTCGTAATCGTTCAGCAACTCAACTTACGCATATTTAATTCCTTCTAATCAAATATGTGCTGCAAACTCTTGTGATCGGTGAAGATAGTACATCAAGTACCGTACAAATAATTTCACCAAATCTTCAAGGCAAATACCACGGTGCCTAGCTCCAGGTCGTGGGTGGTATAATTCTTCTCATGTACCTTCAATTGTCGTGATGGGTAAGCGATGACTTTTTGGCGTTGCTTGAGCACGCAACCCAATCCCTGACGTGAAGCGTCGCAGTATACCACGAAGTCTTTAGTGCCTTCAGGTAGAGATAGTATCGGTGCATCGCATAGCTTGTCTTTGAGAAGTTGGAAGGCTTCTTCCTGCTTGTCTCCCCAATCATACTTCTTGTCTTTCTGTGTAAGGGAAGTTAGCGGTTGGGCAATTTTGGAGAAATTCTTGATAAATCTTTAGTAATAGCCCGCTAATCCCAAAAACTTTCGAACTTCAATCGGTGTCTTGGGAGCTTCCCAATTATTTATTGCTTCAATCTTCACTGGATCTACATGGATACCATTCTCGTTGACCACATGACCAAGGAACTTTACCTCGCGAATCCAAAATTCGCATTTTGAGAACTTTGCATAAAGCTTCACTCTCTTCAGTAGTCCCAGAATGGTTCTGAGATATTGCTCGTGCTCTTCCTTTGTTCGTGAATAAATCAGAATATCATCGATAAATACAATCATGAATTTATCGAGATATGGTTTGCAAACACGATTCATCAGATCCATAAACACTACTGGGGCGTTCGTTAATCCAAACGGCATCACTAGGATCTCGTAGTGCCCATAACGAGTCCTGAACGCAGTCTTTGGTATGCTCTCCTCTTGAATTCTCAACTGATGATAGCCAAACCGAAGGTCAATCTTGGAGTAATAGCTCTATCCTTGCAAATGGTCGAATAAGTCGTCAATCCTCGGTAACGGATACCGATTCTTAATAGTGAGCTTATTCAAGTCTCTGTAATCAATACACATCCTCAAGGTTCCATCCTTCTTCTTTACGAACAATACCGGAGCTCCCCAAGGCGAGAAGCTCGGCCTTATGAATATCAGGGAAGTCTTCGGGAAAATATCAGGGAATTCCTTTACCATAGGAATGTTTTCAAGCTTCGGCTCCTCAACCTTCTTATCTACTACATGCGCCAAGAATGCAACACATCCTTTCCGAAAGCATTTCTGTGCCTTCATATAGTTGATGATCCGCAAGGGCGTGTTCCTTTTCTCTCCATGGACTATGAGCGTTTCATCATTCGCAAGAGGGATGCGAATGATCTTCTCGTGACATACAATATCGGCTTTATTCTTGGACAGCCAGTCCATTCTGACTACAACATCAAAGCTACCCAACTAAACAGGTAAAAGATCGATGCTAAATCTTTGTTTACCAAGTTCCAATGTACATCCTCTAACAACTTCACCCGATTCAACAAGTTTACCATTGGCTAATTCTATGGAATAAGGGATATCTAATTTACTAGACTCAACACTAAGCATATGTTTAAATTCCACAGATATGAAACTATAATCGGCACCAGTGTCAAATAATATGGATGCAAAGTGATTGTTAACGAGAAACGTACCGATGACCACATTAGGGTCCTCGCGGGCGTTCCTTGCTCCTATCACGAATGCTCGAGCTTTAGCGTTGTTTTCCCTTGGGCAATCTTTCTTAAAGTGCTCTTTGCTA
Organism: Helianthus tuberosus; assembly: GCA_030545235.1. Taxonomy (NCBI): domain Eukaryota; kingdom Viridiplantae; phylum Streptophyta; class Magnoliopsida; order Asterales; family Asteraceae; genus Helianthus; species Helianthus tuberosus. The sequence goes on from CM060381.1 coordinate 141,073,190, forward strand.
CCACAACCAAAACATCCTTGCTTTTTTCTGTTTCCATTTCCATTTCTGTTACCTGTACCATTTCCATTTCCATTACCGTTCCCATTACCAGCACCACTTCGGTCTCCATTCCCATTCCTATTTCCACTTCCACCTCTTTTTCCCCAATAATCATCGGCACGGTGACCCAATTTTCCACACTTATCGCACTTTGGAATGCGACAAGCTCCATCATGGTGATGCTTGCGCTTGTTACATTTGGGCATGGTGCCCTGGTACCCTCTAGTAGCAGTGTCATTTGCAGCTGCAAAGGTTTTTGCCTCCTTAGGCCAGTTCTCATCACGTTTCGTGTTGTTGGAACCCTTGTTGTTGTTATGGGTTGGTTGACTCAGATTCGAATGTTTCCTTTTTCTTGTCACTAGATCATTCAGCATGGGTCTCAGTTTTCTCAGTGGACTTCACTGATAGCTTCTTCATGCGAACAACATCCTCATTAAGGCTGACAGCCAGAGTTACAGTGAGTGATCATTGTGGGTTCTGCCGTAGTCACCAAACTGCGAAACTCAGGAGCCAATCCTCAGATGTAGCGCTCCATGCGCTTAAATTCAGGAGTCACCAGATAGGGGATCACTCTCGAGAGATCATGGAATCTCTGAGTATAACCAACAATGTCTGCAACAACCATGGACAGATTCCAAAACTCCGTCTCCAGTTTTTGAAGTTCAATGCAGGAGCAATACTTCTCCCTCATTCTTTCCTTCAACTCATCCCATGACATACCGTAAGCGACATCATCACCCAGAGTTTGGACTTGTAAATTCCACCAAGTCAAAGCTTCGTCGACGAACAATCCAGTAACAAAAGTGACTTGCTGGTCCACGGTGCACTTGCTCATGTGGATCGTGGATTCAGTTTTCTTCATCCAGCGCACGAAAGCCACTGCACCTCTAGTGCCGTCGTAATTCAGTGACTTACAGTTCGAGAAACTGCTTGTAGGTGCAGCCTGGAATTTATCCAACTAATTCACACGTGAGCAATCAATGAAACAATGAAACAAGACCATTCATAGGTTTCCAAAAATTATAGCAAATCAACTTAAGGTTACCTTGGGTCGGGTTTCCTCCAGATGAATCTCCATGTCCATTGCGCCCGGTACCGCCTGAGCCTCCACTGTTTTCAGCATGATTCGCCTCGTACTGGGCGATAGCTTCCGAAATCCTTTCCTCCAGTAGAGAGTTCAATTCCTCAGCAGTCTTCGGCATCGACGGAGGAGGTGGTTGGTCAGAACCTCGAGTGTTCACAACTCTCCTCGGTGCCATGTTCTTCCAAAACATAACACAACAGGGTTAGGTATTTGTCTGATACCATCATACTAGATAGTAGTAGTACATATATGTATACATATACACACATAAGTAACATCAAACAATCCACCAAACATATATATACCAATTCATACAGCAACAAGCATGCATAAACAGATAAATACTAATGTGTCATAAGATATTCACCGAGTTTTTATACATATCAGGACAACTTGTTACATCATTGTTTGTGAAGAAAACAAATATGCATAAGGGTTACATCACCCAATAGTACAAGTTTAATACATATGAAAGACAAAATATATTTCTTCACATTGGCGGTCCTCATCTTCAAGTTGTACCCCAAACTCAGTTGTAGTCTTCATACCAAAAATACTACTCCATCAAAGTACCTACAATGAAAAATCTAATGGGCAGGTGGAGAGGGTGGGAGTGTAGGGAAAATCAAACTGCGAAGATGAGCCACTTCATCCTCGAGCTCGTGGACTCAACGGATGAGAAAACTGACCTGCTGCTCTACGGTGAGGAATCGAGCAGCATGACCCTCGATAGGTGCACGAACAGCTGGTGGTGGAGATGCTAGTGGTGGTGGAACGACTGGCGGTGGATAATCCGGTGGAGGAAGTCGTCTCGCATCGGCCTCATTCTCCAGCTCGTAGACCCTACGACAAAGAATCTGCACCTGAAGCTGGAGTGATAGAAGGAGATCATCTCTGGTGTATCCAGTGTGATGAGAAGGATGGTATGGATCAGATAATGGCATCGTATACAGAGGAAATAATCGGGGTGACTGAAAGTGTGGACTCAACTCAGGTGGGGGTATATTTGGATGACCTGAAGGCTCTCCCCCGTGAGTGGGAGGTGTATGCGGAAAAGCTGAAGCATAACGGATACTACGTGCACCACTAGAATGGTCTGCCGGGACAGGTGGTTGTGAAAAGATGTCACTAGCAATGTGAGTGGGAGTATAAGGAGGTGTATCAGTAGGTGTAGGAACGTGAACGGGAGAAGATGGTGCTACGGACATAGCATCTTCATCATCATCATCAGTAGGGTAAGCCCCTAGTCCAGCATCTAGAAGGGCTGAAGAGGTCACTGACTCAAAAGAGTCGGCATCAGAATCAGGGTCAGAATCAGAAGAGATGTCAATAACAGAGACAACAGGTGATGGTACGTGATGTCGAATACCTTGCCGTCATCCAGTTCGTCGTCAAGGTGATCTACCTCAATCACAGGAACATCGATTTCATCGTCCAAGTCAACAACAAAAGGCTAATCCTCAGTAGGGATGGCAGCGAGGGGAACAACGTGGATCGGAATGGGCTCGACAAAATGCTCTCCATCAGGATGTCCAATGCTGAGCTGATCGTGAATGGGTAGAGGGAAAGCTAGAACGTCATCAACGAAAGGGATGTCGTCACCAAAGTTGGGTAAAGCGAAAGGCTAGAAATCATCAAGGTTGTCGTCATCAGACATAAGCTCGGGATCGGTCTCAAAGTCAGGAGTGAAGATCTCAGGAGCTGATGCTACCTCATCGTCAGAGACGAGTGCCATGGGATCGTACTCCTCCGTCATGTCTGTGCTCTCCAATGATGACATGTACCCTAGCTCCATAAAAGTTATGACATATGTACATATATTAATTACTATTACTTAATTAATATATATATATAGTTACACACAAATAAGCAAGTAGTCCCTAGTTGAAGTTAAGAGCTACCCCTGTGCACCCTAAGTCTCGTAGTGTCCTTACTTGTGTGTGACCCAATCATGTAATCGTCCTTGCTTGATTTTTGGAAAAAAAAAAAAACAAGTTCAGGTAGTGGATGTCGCGGAAAGTTTTATGCAATGAAAACTTTTGAAAAATTGTTTTCGTGAGAGGATCCTAAGAATTGTAGTCTGGACTCGAGAAGGAATCCTGGTTCACTACAATCGCAGCTCTAATACCAATCTGTCACACCCCTTTCTAGGCGGAAGCACGAGGTGTGATCCTGAAAGGTTCTCATTGCATACGAATGGTAAAATACTACATGGTCATAAAATAAACTCCACTTGCCATTCATAGATTAACATCCCAAAATAAAGTTAAATTTTATGTTTACAACATAACATAAGATAATTGTTTGAAAAGTTTACAACTTTATTTCAAAAACAAATATCAAGGTTTTGTTCATTATATCTCCGCAGAAGGCGGGAGATAACGAACAAATCCTACAAAAGTGGCAAGGAGCATCGACACAAAATGACTTGAAACATAAACAATCATCTTGAACAAGGAGACCGCACATACATCCATCTAGTTACCTGAAAGACATGTAAGTTTTGGAAAATCGTGAACATAAGTTGGTGTGAATTCATGCAGTTTTGTGTAAAACATTTAAGTATTCGTTGTAAGAATCTTGGTATTCATTAGTACTTGAAAAAGTATTATGTAAATATAAGGAAACAGAGATCGCTAACGGTTTGCAAGGCCATTAACAAATGTAACGACATAGAAAACATCCAAACCATAGGCATTTTACTTGTCGGTTCACGACTAGAGACACAAAAGCACTTTTGGTAAAATGTGGCTGCCTGAAACCCTTTAGATCTAACCTTTTGTTTCGCGGTCTAGGACTTACGTTGATTAATGGTGCTTATGACACCCTATTCGTGACAAGATCTATAGTATCATTCCTTAGTTTTGTTTCTACATACCACAGTACATGTATTTCCCCAAGTTTAGAAAACAAGAAAATGTTTAAAAGTGGGGACAGGAACTCACAGTTTTGCGTAACTTGCGTGGTGAATGTTCACCGACTGTGTCGTGTAGGCGTCGCAACCTATAATTGTTCTATGTACGTTAGTCACTAGACTTGTATCACACTAGTACAAGTCACCATCTTAAGTTTATGTATTTGCCCTTTGTATATTCAACTCTTGTGAGGGTTGTGCCCTTGTTTGTCGGGTCTCGCCCGTTCATCGTGTCTTTGCACTTTGAATTTGAAGTGTTTATTTGTAAATATATATTTTACTTCCTAAAAATATATATTGGTTTATGTAGTCTTTGCCAAAATAATAAGTGTTAAAAAAACTATATTTTTAACTTGTCCATATATGTTACTTATATTATTTTCCAAAAATGAATATAAGTATTTCGTTAAATAATATTCTCAATATTATTTTGGTGCAAGTATACTTAGGAAAGTATACTTGTATTTTTATGTAAATACTTGTGTATTTTACATTATTTGCCAAAAATCAATACTTTGATTTTTATTACTTTCCGGAATTATATTTCTTAAAAATAATATATTTTTAAGACTTGTGTGGAATATATATATTTTGTCATGCATGGAAATATATTTATTTGTTTTTGTTATTCACACGATTTTGTATAATTTTTACTACTTGGTAGTAGATATATATTTGTCCAAAAATATATATTTAAGTCGATAATTGTCCCTAAATTGTCCAAGTCCAAGTATTTGTTAAGGGATATATTTATACAAATATATTTTCTTGTATTTGTCCATATAATCTTCTTGAAAGGAATTTTGTATACTTAAGTATCTTTATGTATTTGTATGTGTATTTTGGTATTTATGCTCATTGGGAGTATTTAGTGTACTTATCAAGTTCCTAACACACTACTACATATAATACACATAATATACACTTAGCACAAAATTTGGTGGTCACTAAATATATATATTTTTCCTAAAAGTATACATACTTAATATTAATTTTAACTTGAAGAAATCATTATTTCTTAACCTGAAATTTTATACAAAAATTAGGAAAGCTTGATAAATATTTTTAGATGAATTTTGGGGATTAAGTTTCACCAAAACTTATATCTAAGTGTCAAAATTTTATAAAAATTTTGACATAGTTTCCCCTAAAAATGGAGGTTTCCCATGTTTTCAAAACATGTGTTTATTTTCTTTTCATCACCAAAAACAATTTTCACAAGTAACATACACCAGTTACTTCATGTAAAACATTATGATGAACTTGATTTTTGCTAAAAATGTGTAGTCTTTTAGATCTACACTTTACATACGATGGTCTTTCAAAATCAAGTGTTCTTGTAAACTTTAAACAAACTTTTTATGAAACTTTAATTTACTAACCAAACCATCCATGAGTTTTAAGGTTTTAAAGTCTTGAGAATCATGTTCTAAAATCATTCTTATGCTCATTTTAAACATCTTTATGTTTAAAACCATGTTTCATCATGGATCTTTTAAGATCCATACTTAACATCCTTGAATCTTTCATAAACAAGCTTCTTGATGAACCTTTAACAAACTTTTCATGGATTTTAGTTATACATACACTTAGTTACTTCAAGAACACAAGATCATGCTCCAAAAATCATCTTTCAAGTTCACATAAAGGTTTCACAAGTTCATCTTCAAGTTTAACCATGGATCCTTCAAGATCCATGCTTAAACTTGTTAGATCTAAGCTTCTAACAAGCTTAACATGATAGATTTAAACATTCACTCAAGATTCAACAACCACAACTTCATCACATACACCAAATAACACTAAAATCACTTGTTTTCCTCATGATTATGTTAGATCTTTACTTCTTCATCTTTTAAAGTTTAGTTTCTTAGATGGTGTGACTTGTACATAACTTAAACATGGACTAAAATAGTGTTTAGAAGGCTTACAACTAGCTCTATTAGCTAGGTAAGTGGTACAAGAAGGATGAAGATGAAGAATGATGATAATGAGAAGTTAATAGCTCCTCCAAGTGGTCCCAGATGTGGCTGATGTCATCTTACATTTCGAAGATGTTGTGCTCCATTGCTCCGACCCGAGTGTAGGTGTTGCGGGCCATGTTGTAGGTGTTGCGAGTGCATAAGAGGTTTTCCTCCAAAAGATCATGTAAACTTTGAAAGTTAGGAAAACCACCCTCTTGAGATGAGGAGGAACCCGACTGGCCATGAAATTGAGGAGGAGGACGAATTGGGTTGGCGTGTGGAACGAGGGCTTCCTCTGGGTTCCAAACATGCCCTAGAGTGGTTTGGAATCGGACTGTCCCGTCACCCGTTTTGTGGATGATCCCCATTGAACGGCATTGAATGAGATCTACCTTGCCCGACCATGGACCCTTACGGAAGGATTTCAGCATTCGTTGAACAAAGGTCTTGTAGAGGCGGTAGATCCATCCCCCAAAAAAGATAGGTGTCGGGGAGGAGGCCAACTGATTCAAGTGCATGTTTCGGAGGAGCAGGTGTGGGACATCAAGAGGAACACGGTTGTGGATGCTATACAAGACCGTCAGATCACGCAAGTTGACAACACCAGTGCTATCACACCTTTGACTGAGAGAGTTGCTAAGGACCCTATGAATGTAGTGGTAGAGAGGGTCCCGCAACTGGGAGCTCTTGGTTTGGCTTGGATCGTATGCTCCATCCCTGATTTGAGCCCATGCCGTTTGACGCATGTTAGTGGGGATCTCACGGAGACCACCCGTGTTCTCTTCGTTACTAGACTCTTCTTCGGAGAAGAAACCAATTTGCACTCGAAATTGTGCGATAGAGATTGAAAGCATTCCCCCGCACATCGGAATTCAACCGCTTCTACCTCAAATGGCTCTGCTTTAGCTTTGAACGTGAGAGTGCTATAGAACTCCATGCTATACTCATGAACCGCATGGAGTCTAGTGCAGAGGGCCACCCTTAGTGGACCCGTGACCAAGGTGTTGAAATGGTCTAGTTGCCCCACAACTTCTAAGGTATCGAGGCACACTTGTCTCGGTATTTCTTCGGCCCTTGTTTTGAGAACATCATAGCGGGCTTGATAGTTCCATTCATTTTGCTTGAACTTAGTGAACTTGTTGGCCATCTCTGAAGAAGAAAATGCAAAACAATTAGTGTGAAATGATAAATTTTCGAAGAAAACTGAAAACAGAAGGCTGGACACGGCCACGTGGCCATTGGCTACGCCCCGTGTTCAACTGAGTTTTCCTGGACACACCCCCATGTTCGCTGACCACGACCCCGTGGTCAGGGTTCTGTTTCCCAAAAATCCGTCTAGAGGAGGTTCCGGGGGAATGTCGTCCCATCCGGTAGGATTAATAACTTCTTGTGCTAAGTTCCAATCTTCTTGTGGGAAGATTGGTTCCATAGGCGGCATTGCAAGAATGTTCAACCTTTGGTGCAAAAGGTTGATTTCTTGGAAGCTACTCTCTAGTCCCACCATTAGATAGTTGATACGGTCAATTAGGACTTCCTCCATGGATGTCATCTCATCGAGTGCCTCTTTTAGCGCCATTAAGTAACGCATAAGAGTTGCTTCGATCGATGGCCTTCTTTCCCTGCGACTGTTCCTTGAGTGAGCTGAAGAGGTTCCGCTATTCTGGCTCGACATTCTAAGAAAACAAGTCGAAAAGTTCAAAACAATGAAACAGTAACTCCGGCCACGGCCCTGTGCTCGCTGAGCACGTCCCCGTGGCCACCATTCTGCAGATTTTTGAACTCAATAATCCTATAGTTTTAAATTATTTTTCTAAACTTTGAGACATTTCTGAGTAGAAATAACTTAAAACAGTGTTATAAAACTTATTTTTGCTAAGATTCCTTGGTTAAAAACCTAGCAAATATCACAATAAAGCTTAAAAACATGGAGGTTTTAAGCTTTAATGGAGGTTTTGAGGAGTTTTTGGAGAAGAAAGCAAGATACAAAAGTGGTAAAGACAAGATGGTTGTTGGGAACCTTCTTTGGAATATACCTTGTAGGGTATATGTGAAAATCCCAACAAATCTTGGTCTTTGGAATGGGTCCAAATGTGTAGGAATCATGCTGACTTTGTAGAAAACGACAGCACGCTGACCACGGCCTCGTGTCGGTTGGACACGACCCCGTGGTCAGACATGAATCTGACACATTTTGTCCGTATTCTGAACAAGGGTGTGTTGACCTGGACACGACCCCGTGTTCAATTTTTAGGTGGGCACGGGGCGTGTTGACCTGGACACGGCCCCGTGGTCAGAGTTTTATAAAGTTTCGTCTTATTTTTAAGGAATTTATCTTGATCGGGCGGTTCCTTACTGGATGGAACAACACCGAAGTGCCTAAGGTACCTTAATTGCCCTTGCTTTAAACAAGAACGCAAGAGGTTATCGGAAAGGGTAAACCTAAGCTAAATACCGGTGGGCGAAACCGACCTTTATTCCCCTTATCCGGGCTCTCGTTAAAGAAGGTATATGTCAAATCGCTCAGGTCTATGTATGCATAGGCGGATACCGATGGAGAGTCCTTCATGGCACAATTGACACAGGGACGACTATCGCTCAATTCCTCACAAGAATCAAAGGTGCTTTCGGTATCGACGATGTTGTTAGATTCTGAATGCTTCCCCAATAATTCTCCTTGATTATCGTCTTGTGATAGATAACTTGCATCCATCTCAAGTTCTTTTAACATTTGGAGAATTATTTCATCGAACTGACATAATTATTCTAAAATTATGTCACCCAAAAGAAATGGTTGAGGGCACTCAAGAGAGAGATAGGGATCGTTTTTACTTTCGTCCATCTTAAGGTTACAGGGAAACGATGGGTCTATATAGTGGGGAGTGTAATTTAGAAAGTAACATTCTAAATCTTTATGAGATCCACCACATATTTGACACCATGCACCATAAGAGGAGCGAAAGTAAAAATAATCAATATCACTTATGTTTGTGTCAGAAATTACCAACCGTCAGGATCTTACAGTTCTGTTTTCAGTATCTAATGTTTGGACACGGGGGCGTGTTTAGTGGGCACAGCCCCGTGTTCAGCTACTGTCTGACTTAAAATTGGATTGCTAGTAACAAAGATTGGGCACGGGGCGTGTTCTGTGGGCACGACCCTGTGCTGAAGTCTACAGAAGCTAAAAAATTTCGAAAAATCCTAAAAAAATAGAAAAACAAGAAAAAAAAATGATTAGGCCGTTGATTCCTAACTTTCTTAAAATCCTTGTGTCCCCGGCAACGGCGCCAAAAACTTGCTGTGCGTTAGGTGTGTTATGGTTTTATTGATATTTTAAGCCCATTTTACGCATTAGTCAAGTTTTAAATTTATAAAACACGATATTCTACTAACACAAAACACACACTTGGGCAAGTGCACCCATCGTGAGCATAGTATAGCGTTGGTAAGATACCGAGGTCGTCCAAGGACACAAGAGCTTTTAGTACCGGTTTATCCTCAACGTCTAATCAATCTAATATATTTTTGAGAAAAAGGTTTTAAACATGAAAATAAAAACTAAAAATGTAGAAATAAAAATAAATTAAAAACAGATAGACAAGATGAATCACTTAGATCCATGTAGGACCGGTTTTCGACTCTGAAACGATTACGAACCGACTCATGTAACGTGCGGAATCCGTACACGAACGTGGACCGAACACGAGAACATACTAAATCAGTGATTCGATAAAAGATCTGAAAAGTACAAAGTCACGTGAATCACCTAGAGCACTTTCTCTTCTCTACTTTCTCTCTCTAAGCACCAAGCTCTCCAAAGATCCAAATGAGCAAAAGTCCTTAAACTAAGGCATAACCCTCCTATTTATAGGCCAAGGCTTTAATGAGAAAACTCATTAATTACAATATTGCCACCTTGCCTTTTCCCTACTTATTACAATATAAAGACTAGAATTCTTTAGACTTCTGCTACGGACTGATTGACGGAGGCGATAGACATAAATGCACTAACAGACTCCCCCTTGGATATTGTCGCAGTCAATCTCGTAGCATCTTGTCTTTCTCTCTCTCTTTCTGAGTCTTCTTGAAGCTTTATCATCTACAGCAACATAGACTCCCTCTTGCTCGAACAAAATCCCCGTGGATCTGTCTTCAGCTTCAGCTGCTCCCCCTTTCGTCAAGCTTTCGTGCTTTTGGGATCGACACCTGGCTTTCCGGATACAAGCTCCCCCTTGCGTCGAACTCGTCTTCAGACTCCCCTTTAGACTCGGCTATCGGGATCATAATCTGGAACAACATCTGCATTTTCTCAAACATTTATAAGTAAAAATATTTTGAACTACCAGGATTGAAAGCCTGGCTCTCTTAGCATAAACCGAAACATTTCAAATATTCGATAGTGAAAGCTTTTTCGATTGTCAAGGAATCGTGACCTGGCTCTTAAAACTTTTAATCAAGATCCTGGCTCTAAGATATAATAATATGAATATATCCAGGAATACTTGATTCTCTCCCCCTATCGAATCTTCATAGAATTGGCAGTTTTAGCGAACAGGATCGAAAACTGGCTCTTTACATTAAATTTTAACAATTTGAGCATCCAAATCCCTCACATTTAATCATCCAAGTCCAACTTAATGACCTTGGAGATATCACAAACTGTTTTTTTATTTTTAATTGAAAAAATTTAAGTTTCAAATTAATGAACTTGTTTATTTTCAGAAACATGATCAGCGTACTCAGATTTTGAAACTCAGCTTCCCAGATATCGGTTGTCGAAAATAAAGCAGAAATCAAAATCTTTTTGTATTTTTCTTGAAACAGAAAGCAGTAAAGAAATATTTATAGACATATTACAGTCGGTATTTTTGTTTGAGTTCTCGTTAGAGGATCATATCAGTTTTTGACAAATCACTAGCACCATTGAGCTTTAAACACGTTAAGTTCTAAACGATTCACTTAGATTGTCAGTATATTGATCCACTTAAATTTTCACACAAAGTTCAATTGATTCGAGATACGAGTTTAGTGTTTTAAGAACTTAAACTTATTCGTGTGTCCCCCCTCAGAATATACTCCCGTATCAAAATTCCCTAGATTCAGTCTTACAGGTGAATATACCAATTTGATATCTGTTCTCTGGGTTAGTGCTAGACCTTGAGAGCTCAGGTATGAACTTCCGTTCAGTCAAAGAGATGAAGGCTCGACTTGAGGTGTGTTCCCTTTGGGAATCTTCTTTATAACTGTTCTTGATTTGTATCTTTCGATATTTATCAATTTTTAAGCAGAGGGTAAGCTTTAACAGCGTGTAAAGTGTTATACTAGGTCTAGGCCATTGCTTCCGCAATATCAGAATACCAGGTATAATACCCCAGATATCAAACAGTATAAAGACCTAGTATCTCAGAATAAGGCAATCTCTCAAACAAGATTTCGGGGGTTACCCATATATCCGAGAGATGTTCCCCACGAGATAAGTAAGTATTTGATATTTAGGTTTATATCTCGAATTCAATTTACTAAGCGTGTAAAAACCTACTGGCATATCATCAGTGAGACCGCTTATCACATTTGACATTCCATTTCTTTAGCGTACTGTGATTGTCTACTGGTGTACTATCATTTCCTCTTTTTACACAAAACTCATTTTTGAATTTTATCATGTTTTTGGCTTTTTCAAATTTTCTAATGTTTTTGGATTTTCTTGAAAATTTCTTACTCCCCCTAAAATTCAAAACATTTTAAAGAAAATTTGATAACCGATGTAGATAACTTTGTCTCGCCATCCATTTTCTGCTTCTCATGCTCTGATCTGTAGAAAATATACTGTACCCCCATGATTTACAACCATTTGATTTTCGACAGTTTGAAAACCGTTTTTCAATCTTATGAAATTAATCATGTTTGTTCCGCCGTGAGGGTTTCGGCATATTCACTTCATCAATTTTTTTTTTAATTTTTGATTTTTGACAAATTTAAAAACAAACATATTTTTTATTTTTCAATTTTTTGACAAAATAAAAACATATTTTTGGTTTTTAAATTTTTCAATTTTTAAGGTTTTTGAAATATGGTTTATTTATGTACAGAATCACAAACTCCCTGTTTAACAGTCGCAGGGACCAGCAGCCTTCTCTTCTCGTGCCAGGCTGCTCCGACACTCCTCTTGATGACATTCAGTTTTCTTCGGAAGCACCTGCACATTCAACTTAATTCAATCACTTGAACAAGTTAGCCCATGTCTGTTTAACCTTAGGCATTTCAAAACAATAAGTTTCATTCAATCTTGGAAAATTAACATCGTTTTGAACAGACAACTTTTCATCTTTTACTTCATCGTTTTTTATTGAATCAGTTTTCTGTTCAGAAGCAGGCTGTGTTTTAACTGCCCAGCTTTGACCTTTTGAAGCACTTCTTTTATAAAAATGTGATTCATTTTGGACGTTTTGATTTTGAACAACAAATTTTGGTTTCCAAAACTGATTTGGTTTTGTTGCATCAACAGTTGTTTTCCAACTTTGTGTTGTTCTAAGTCTAGGTGTCACTGGTTTCAATGTTTGTTGTGAGTCGGTCTTTGACATTTTCGGCTTCCAAGTTTGCTTTGAATCAAACTTGGTTGATTTCTGATTCACAACATCAGACTCCTTTTTTGTCACACCCTGTCTTTTGTGGAAGCGTGGTTTATTTGGTGTGACTTCTTAATACCATAGCGACAATCATATCAATGCTATATGATAAAAACACGAGATGTTTATCCATTAATAAAGTTTAGAAACTACCACAACACCATTGTTTGAAGACATCAATACCAAATTAAGATACAACTCGTGACGTGTTTAAACGAGTTCACAAAGACTCAACAAAAGTACTTAAATAAAACCTGAGTTTAGAATCGTGTATCCTGTCCAGGATTAGGATTCACCCTCTAAACTCGACAACCATGGATAACATCTTTTATTTCACTACGCAGCTTGAAGACACATGCATACCCTGCCATATCCATTAGTTCCCTGAAATACATGTAGTTTGAAAAATCAACAAAAGTTGAGCGAGTTCATGTGTATGTGAGTATGTATAAACCTTTGTAAACAGTGTATGTATGTATGTATGTATGTATGTATGTATGTATGTATGTATGTATGTATGTATGTATGTATGTATGTATGTATGTATGTATGTATGTATGTATGTATGTATGTATGTCCCGGTATGATTGCAAACAAGGAAAAGATCACCAATGGTTTGCAAGGCCACTGATATGTGTGACGGTGTAGGAAGACTCAAACCTAGCAAAGTTGTACCGGGCTCCCGGCTGGAAGACATAGTCACCACTATGGGCCGCCCCGGCCTCATGGGTGTGGGCTCCCTACACCCAAATAGATCTATCACTCATGCCCCTCGGTCCTGCAACGAGGATTGATGGTCCCAAGTATCCGCCTACCCTATCACATGATCTATGGTTCTTTCCTAGGCTAATCATACCAATAGTATTGTAAGTATCCCTTTGTAACATGTATTTCACCCCCGAAGTAAGTAAACAAAAGTTTAAGGAAAAGGGGGACATGAACTCACAGTAGTGCGTCTTCAGTATCGTTAACTCAAACTCTGTCATCTACACGACAACCTACAACGTACTAATGTCTATTAGACGAACGGGCAGTGCCTTGGCTTAGTGTTTAACGTTTTGAGTTGCGTTCCTTATGTTATTCCAAGTTATAATTATTTGTTAAAATAGATTATTTTAACTTTAAATTATATTCAAGTGTTGGAATAATCGTTAAACAATATTTTGTATTAATACTTCACAAGTATTTTAACTCCGTATTTCCTTCCCAAGGATGGGGGTATTTTATACATGTATTTTGTAGTTCCGAAATAATATATTTTTAAGTCTCACTTAAAATATATATAATTTATTTGTCAAAAATAATGTACTCCCAAAATATATATATATCTTTCCCAAAAATAAGATATTTTCACTTCTTTAGTTTCCAAAATAATATTTACCAAAAATATATGTGTAAGAGTATTTTCTGGAATATTTCATAAGTTACGATTTTGCGTTCGGTTTCACAATATCAAGTGTGTAACTTAAATATGTATTCCTAGTGATTTTTGGTATTATTTTGGAGTTGTAAATTTCATGGTGTTTGTTAAGATATATTATTTTACCCTAAAATAATATAACTATTCCACCAAATAAATAAATATTCACACAAGGGTCTTAGTATAAAATATATATTCTAAATATATATTTATCCATTTTATTTACAAAAACCATCCTCCAATACTTTGTATTTCTGTTATAAAACCGATGGCGAAGTTTGTTTTGAAAAACAAGGTTAAAAACATATTTGTAAACACTTGTTAGAAAATATTTTCTAAGGGTTGGAATTTTTAGAAAATTTCGCCATAGTTTCCTTTGTAAATGAAGGTGTCCATGCTATTTAGCATATCATTTTCTTTTCGAAAATTATTTAACAATCAATCTTTAAACAACTTTACATCACCAAGAGCAAAAACTATATGCTTTATATAATAATCATGAACTTGTTATTTCACAAAAACGTGTAGTAACTTGGTAAAGCGTTTAGTGGCCTTAGTTACCTTTCAAAGTGTATTCATCCCTTTAAAAATCTCGTTTTTAAAGAATCTCGGTGTTAACAACTTGTGAACAAATTTTACAAAAATATTTATTTACAACATCTTTTTGTTTTGCTAGCCTTCGTACACTTATTTTATTTCCAAAAATAATGTAAGTATATGTAAGAATCATGATCTTTCAAAAACCGTCTTTTAAACTTGGTTTTCTTTAGAGAATCATTTGTAAATCTCAGATCTACATGATCACCAACTCACTCTGTTTACTTATATTTCAAGAAACCATCTTTATTTATCAAGTTCATATTTTTATTAGAAGATGATTATTTTATGCAAACACATAATCATCTCCTAATCTTGTTAAATCATGTTTCTAATCATCATCTAACAAGTTCCATAGGATGATCAACATCACATTACTAATAAATCAACAAGTAATCATCAACATATTCAAAACAACTACATTTTATCATTATTTCATCATGTTTCATCTTTATGTAAAGCTTTATGTTCATGATTTATGTTTATGTTCTTTTAGTGTTCATATGATTTCATCAAGATATATCTTTTAACCGCTAAAACATGAAGTAAACAAGAGTTTAAAGAAGTCTTACAACTAGCTTAAAGCTAGGGAAGATCACAAGTGAAAATGTGGAGGATAATAGCAAACGAAGGTGGTCCTTCAAGTTCCGTGAGCGCCGAGCCTCGTTGATGACCTTGTTGCACCTTGAGATACACTTGGAATGAGAGGATGAAAACCGAAAATCTTGATGTGCAAAGAGGGGTGTTCGGCCGAGAGCAAGCCAAGGGGAAGAAGAAGAGAGTGTGTTGGGTGTTGTGAAAGATTATGATCCTTAATGCTTCTCTTATAACCACTATTAACTTTTGTCCAAAGGATTATGTGTTTGAGAAGTACATGACACAATCTCATCAAATCCCAATAAGATCATTTAGGAGATTTAGTAAGATTGAAGAGATCTTTGGTGTGTGGGGCCATATGAGCCGAAAATCAGCAAAGGGGAGGGGGGTGGGGTTTAAGTGTAATATTTGATGGTAAGTAGGTGATTAGTGGAAGGTGTTAAGTGTAAGTCTTGTGTTTAATGTGTATCATGTATTATGTAGGGTGTTTAAGTGTTCGGGAACCAATACTAGCTCAGAAAAATAAAAACAATGCTTCAAGCAATATTTTAGTGTTCCGGGTAATGTCCGGTTGTTCGGTTAGACACCGTTCCGTTAAAGTGCTAAGTTATTCCGTATAGTGTCCTTTATGTAACTTTTTGTGACATTTTTAATTCCCGACACTTAGCAAAGCACACAGGACCATTTTGCCATATTTTTGCATGTTACTAGCATGTTAAAATGCTGAATTTTAATGATTAATGCAGAATTCTGCACTTTGAGTGGGTTTTAGGCACTTTCCGGCACTTAAACTATCACCTAGTGACACAGTTTTATGGTCCTTACTTCCCTACACTCCATACTAGTGTAGTACCTTGTCTCTGGCTCATACTGGGCCTCAAAACACTGTCTGTCTATGTACTGGCACTGTCAGTATATTTCTGAGTTATCTGCTCACTGTGCTAACTGTGCTTTGTGCATCAAGTATGTCACTAATGTTTGTATGTAATGAATGGTGTGACAGTATGAAATATGATGCACATGTATGTATGATACAGAAATCATAAAGCAGTTTATATCATCAGTCGTAGTTAAGCACAACCATTAAGCACAAATTTAATATTAATTAATTGTACAGATACCTGTAATTATGCGGGTTGTCACATTCTCCCACTGTTAAGAAAATTTTGTCCCGAAATTTAAGCTCTGCTACTAGATGCAGGGGTCTGGGGGAACAAATGTGGGTATTTGGCTTTCATGCGATCTTCACGCTCCCACGTGAATTCTGGGCCATGTCGTGCATTCCATCGAACCTTAACGAGTTTGACACTACTCCGGCGTCTCTTGTTAATCTTCCAATCAGTAACCTCAACGGGTTCTTCAGTAAAGTGGAGTGTGTCGTCAATATGAACTTCGTCGGCAGGAATGATAACTGTTTCCTGTGTTGGACTCTTTTTCAGATTTGATACATGAAATGTATCATGAACGCCATTTAGTTCAGCGGGTAAATCCAACTTGTATGCTACGAGACCAATCCTTTCCAGGATTTTAAATGGTCCAATGTACTGCGGATTCAACTTCCCGCGCTTCCCAAAGCGTGCCACACCCTTCCAGGGTGAAACCTTCAACAAAACCATATCTCCCACCTCAAATTCCAGAGGTTTTCTTCTCAGGTCCGCATAAATCTTTTGAAGATCGCGAGCCGCTTTGATGCGCTCTCGGATCTGGAAAATCTTGTCAGTCGTTTCCTGGACCAATTCCGGGCCAACAAGCTGTCTATCACCTGCGTCTGCCTAGCATAAGGGTGATCGACACTTACGCCCATAGAGAGCTTCGAACGGTGCGGCTTGTATGCTTCCATGGTAACTGTTGTTGTATGAAAATTCAACCAATGGAGGTGAGTGTCCCAACTTCCACCTAAATCCATTATGCAAGCTCGCAACATGTCTTCTAACGTTTGAGTCGTTCGTTCGCTCTGTCCATCCGTTTGCGGGTGAAATGCAGTACTCAGATTCAACTGAGAACCAAAAGCTTCTTGGAAGGATTGCCTAATCCTTGATACGAATCTTCCATCTCTATCAGAGATAATCGAGAGAGGCACTCCATGCCGTGCAACAATCTCTCTCAGGTATAGCTCAGCTAGCTTACTCGTGTTGTCTTTCTCCTTGATTGCCAAAAAGTGTGCAGATTTTGTTAAACGGTCTACAATTACCCAAATCGTATCATGGCCCTTGGGCGTCCTTGGTAATTTCGTTATAAAGTCCATTGAAATCTGTTCCCATTTCCATTGGGGTATTTCAGGTTGTTGCAGAAGACCTGAAGGCTTCTGGTATTCGGCCTTCACCTTGGCGCAAGTTAAACATTTGCCAACATATATCGCAACGTCACCTTTCATTCTCGGCCACCAATAGAAATCCTTTACATCCTGGTACATTTTATCTGATCCTGGGTGGATCGAGTACCGTGACTTGTGAGCTTCATTGAAGATAACGTCTCTCAAACCACCAAAGAGGGGAACCCAAATTCTTCCCAAGAAACACAATGTTCCATCCTCCTTTGGTACCAATTGCTTCTCCATCCCACGGAGATATTCATTCACAAGGTTTTCCCTTTTGAGAGCTTCTCTCTGCGCGGCATGAATGCGCAACGAGAGGTTCGTTTGTATGATCATTTCTAAAGCCCTAACCATTATGGGCTTGATCCTTTCTTTCTGACTCAGGGCATCGGCGACCACATTCGCCTTCCCTGGGTGATACTTAATCTCACAATCATAATCGTTCAATAGTTCAACCCAGCGTCTCTGTCTCATGTTAAGCTCTTTTTGATCAAATATATGCTGCAGGCTCTTGTGATCAGTATAGATTGTGCATCTCGTGCCATATAAGTAATGTCACCAGATTTTCAAAGCAAACACCACCGCGCCTAATTCCAAATCATGCATGGTATAATTTTTCTCGTGGATCTTCAACTGGCGAGATGCATATGCTATAACCTTCTGACGCTGCATAAGCACACAGCCTAAACCTTGACGCGATGCGTCGCAATATACCACGAAGTCGTCTGTGCCTTCGGGTAGAGATAAAATTGGCGCGTCACAAAGCTTGTTTTTCAACCACTGAAATGCTTTTTCTTGTTTGTCTCCCCAATCAAACTTCTTGTCTTTTTGTGTGAGGGAAGTTAACGGTTGAGTGATTTTCGAGAAATCCTCAATAAACCTGCGATAATATCCTGCCAAACCTAGGAATTGTCGAATCTCAATTGGCGTTTTCGGAGTCTCCCAATTCTTGATCGCCTCGATCTTTGTGGGATCCACATGAATTCCATTTCCATTAACCACATGACCAAGAAACTGAACTTCTCGTAACCAGAACTCGCACTTTGAGAACTTAGCGTATAACTTTTCTTTCTTAAGCAGTAGGTGCTGCTCGTGCTCTTCTTTCGTCTTCGAGTAGATCAGAATATCATCAATAAACACAATCACAAACTTGTCGAGATACGGCTTACAAACCCTATTCATCAGATCCATAAACACGGCTGGTGCGTTTGTCAACCCAAATGGCATAACCAGGAACTCGTAATGTCCATAGCGAGTCCTAAAAGCAGTTTTTGGAATACTTTCCTCTTGTATTCTCAACTGGTGGTAACCTGATCGTAGATCGTTCTTAGAGTAAAAACTCGAACCTTGTAGTTGATCGAACAGGTCAACAATCCTTGGCAAAGGATATCTATTCTTGATAGTCAACTTGTTCAGCTCACGGTAGTCGATACACATGCGGAAACTACCATCTTTCTTCTTAACGAACAAAACTGGAGCTCCCCAAGGCGAGAAGCTTGGTCTGATAAATCCCTTGTCTAGCAACTCCTGAAGTTGCGTCGACAATTCCTGCATTTCCGAAGGCGCAAGTCTAAAAGGTGCCTTAGCCACAGGCGCGGTGCCTGGAACTAAGTCAATATGAAACTCGACTTGTCTTTGTGGCGGAAAACCTGGCAAGTCTTCTGGAAAGACTTCAGGATACTCCTTCATGACTGGAATATCTTCTAGTTTTGGCTCAGCGGCTTCTTTATCCACGATGAGCGCCAAGAAGGCAACACATCTCTTCTGTAAACACTTTCGAGCTTTCAAACAGCTAATGATCCTTAGAGGCGTGTCGCGCTTCTCTCCATGTACCACAATTGTTTCTTCATTCTCCAATGGAATGCGAATGGTCTTCTCATGACATACAATCTCGGCTTTGTTACTTGACAACCAATCCATCCCTACTACCACATCGAAGCTTCCCAACTCGACTGGCAGTAGATCCAGTGTAAACTCGTGTTCTCCCAGCTCTATTACACATCCTCTAATGACTTCATTCGTTTCAACTAGCTTTCCATTAGCCAATTCAATTGAGTACGGAATGTCTAACTTACTAGTAGTTAACCCAAGCATTTTCTTAAATTCTAGCGATACAAAACTATAGTCGACACCAGTGTCAAATAGTACAGATGCAAAGCGTTGATTAATAGGGAACGTACCAGTAATGACATTTGGATCTTGGCGTGCTTCCCTCGCACCGATATTGAAAACACTTCCTTGTGCTTGATTGAGTTTCGGGCATTCCCGCTTGAAATGCCCCATGTCCCCACAATTAAAACATCCTGGTCCCCGACCATTACCGTTCCCGTTACCACCTTGAGCGTTGTTCTGGTTGCGATTCCCACTTCCAGCTTGATTCGCAAAATTACCACGGTTTCCATTCCCATTACCTCCACTGTTGTTGTTACCAAAACCCCTTTGGCCACCACGACCAGTACCAGGCCCAACATGTTTCTTTTGAGTGGCCAGTTCTTCCACAAGATTCACACTTTCCAGATCGGCATCGTCCCTCGTGATGCTACTGACACGCGTTACACTTGGGCAAGGTGCCCATATACCCCTTTCCTTTGGCCCTGGCCGGTGCGCTTGCCTCATCCTTCTTGATCATACTGCTGGTGCCTTTCTTAAAGTTAGAGAACTTCCATTTGTTCCCTCCCGAGGACTCGACGTGAGTCTCCTTTTTCTTGGGGTCAGAAATTGAAAACTTGTTTAGCCTGATCGCCTCTTCAGTTAAAGCCACGCTTAGATCAATTGCCTCAGTAATTGTGGCAGGCTTCGATGTTGTCACCATGCTCATAATCTGAGGTGCCAACCCCCAGATGAAACGTTCAACACGCTTGAACTCTGGACTAACCATGTAGGGTACCACATGAGATAAATCATGGAATCTCTGTACATACTCCACGATCTTCGGGCCGTCCATCTTAAGGGTCCAAAATTCAGTTTCCAGCTTCTGAATTTCGGCCCTGGAGCAATACTTTTTACGCATGAGCTCCTTCAGTTCAGTCCATGTTAATGCATACGTCGCCGCCTCCCCCAGGGTCTGGACTTGAAGAATCCACCAGGATAAAGCACCATCAAGAAAAAGCCCTGAGATGTAAGTAACTTGTTGTTCAGGAGCACACTTGCTCATCCTCAAAACAGAATCCGTCTTTTCCGTCCATCTGATGAAAGCAACAGCACCCCCAGTGCCGTCGAAATTTAAGGGCTTACAATCCAGAAATTGCTTGTACGTACAGCCTGTACAGGCAATAACATTTACAGAAAGCATTAGCGGATGTGCAAGGAATATCCAAATGTAACGTAGTGTGTCTCAAGCGACTTGAACATTACCATTGGGTGGGTTGTTGTTTCTTGAGGTATTCCCGCTTGTTTTGGCGCGTGAGGCCTCGTAATCCGCTATTGCTTGGGAGATCCTTGCTTGCAATTCGGCCTCAGTAGGAGGTAAAGGATTTTCCCTTCGTGGTGGTATCTTCTATAAGAAGATTGTATAGGTCAGGCCATAATAAGTATAGTAAGTACGTAACACGCGCATGTAATAACATCCATCCACAATAACACATAACATCCCATGTTATAACCCAAAACAAATAATCTAACAACGCATGTAATGAGAGTGCTGCGATTGAGCTATCATATAACAAGACCACAAGTACAGTTTACAAGTTTCATAATTGTATCGTACATCAAAAGAGACTAAGGGTCACATCGCCCTTGTCTGATTCGTCTACAATCTACAACAACCAAAAATCAAATGTCAAAAGTCATAACGTGGTCTTCAAAAGTTGTGCAATCAGGCTCAATAGCTGAACTCTCATCAAAAGTAATGCTACCTGCATCAAACCAAAAACCTCAAGCCGATGGGGGAGGAGGAGGAGGTGGAGGAATGATAGGGCTGGCATATCGTGTATACCCGTACACGATAAGACACAACACGATAAGACACGATACACGAAATCCCATACACGAACACGACACGATAACTTATCGCGTCCTTTTTTTCAAAGAAGAACACGAACACGACACGATATACACAAAAATTACCTGTTAATACCAATTAACACGACCGTTTGACTGTTATACACGAAAATTACCTGTTAATACCTGTTAACACGAATAAAAACACGAACACGACATGCTATTTGAGAGTTACAGAGGGAGTTTAGGGTTTTATCTTTTTTTGAATTGAATGAGGAATGAAAATAGAAAGGAATTAAGGAACCCACAAGCACATGGCTGATGAGTTTTATTTAATTTAATTTCTTATCTGTACTAACGGGTATTAACAGGTAAACAGGTATTTAACCTGTTTATACATGAAAATTAACAGGTAATCTCGTGTCTACCTATTTGGTACACGATACATGTTAAGGCCATACATGATACATGTTAACTGCGTGTAGGTTCGTGTCGTGTATTCGTGTATTCGTGTAAAATTGCCAGCCCTAAGGAATGAAAAGCAAACGGCACAAATGCACCAAATCCTCCTCTAGTGCATGAACAATACGCAACAAACAGGCAATCTGCTGCTCCATCGTGAGAAAACGGATACCATAATCTGGATAAGGAAACAGTGGAGCAGGTGGAAAAGCAGTCTGTGATGGATCAGTAAACGGTGGAGGACGCGGGATCCTCTCGAGCTCAGCGACTCTCCGACT
This sequence comes from Helianthus tuberosus, assembly GCA_030545235.1. NCBI lineage: Eukaryota > Viridiplantae > Streptophyta > Magnoliopsida > Asterales > Asteraceae > Helianthus > Helianthus tuberosus. The sequence continues at coordinate 141,095,421 of CM060381.1, forward strand.
CAACATATCCTGCTGTAACTGCAAGGATAAAAGTATATCATCCGTAGAGTACCCAACGTGAAAGGGATGATATGGATCTGATAAAGGCATGACGTTGGGTGAAGACCACATAAATGGCTCGCCCGTGGGTGCTGAAGAAGAGGCAGCGTGTGGAAACTGCGGCATGAACTGATCGGCTCATGACACAAAAGGTATGTGAGTGTGCTGCTGTAACACCCGTTCTTATAAATTAAGGTTTAACGTATCATTTACGAAAAACAGTCATATAATTAAGATTACATATGCATTGGAAATTACGGGTTTATTAAAAGTTTTTACAATTTAAAAAAGTATACAACATATCATGTGTACGTTCGTCGTTTAACATAATAACGATACATAGTGGGGAAGCTTATTTCGTGATCGTGTTCGGTTCTTGCTCGTCGCTTGATCTTCATCCGTGCACTCTTGGCATTCACCTATGATCAAAACCAACTTAAAAGTTAGTTTTGATAGTCAAATATTAAGTTCAAACAAGTACAGGGGTTAAAAATGACAAAATTTAACAATTTTCAGAGTTAGGGGGCTAGACGTGACGCCAAGGGCCTAGGTGTCACGCCTAGCCCTGTTTTTCACCGCCTACTGCCTTCAGCTGATGTTGTAGATACCCTGCACGATCTGATTTCACGGAAACGGCCATAACTTCTTCGTTATTGATCCGTTTTACCCGATTCTTTTTCCTACGCATCCGTAATTTAATCCTCCATCTTATGGAGTTAAAATACTACATCCAACATAAGAAATTTCGAGACTTCTAAGCCTTTGACTCGTTACCTTTTTACCGAATTTTAACCCGTTTATGCATTTTATCAAACAAACGTGTTTATTTGATTCCTATATCTCATACATTTCTTCAAATTAATGTTACCTACTATATTAGGTTCTAATCATAGGTTTATTACACAATTTAAACCCTTTTTCGCTTGTATGCTTATTTTGACCCGTTAAGGGTATTTAAGCGCTTTCGAGCCTAAAATCGCTTTCGATTACTTCTAGCACTTCATCACCACATTTCTTATCCTATAATATCCCACCACAACTGTGTTTATGGCGGGTTTAATGTGGTGAATAATATAAACCAAATTTTACCTCTCGAATCATTATTTTACAGCAAAAACTCAAATAGTGCCATTTGGCTAATATAATACCTCTTTCAGTTTCTATACTTATTCTAAGTATTTACCTAGTCATAAAACTCGTTTCCAAACAACCTTTAAGGATCGTTTCTTCCATTTAGCCTACAAGGGCGTTTTGGTCGATTTTAGTCCTTTTATGACTAAGGACTCTCTCTCAAATTATTCGACTAAAATAGCACTTTTAACTACAACATAATTACGCGTACCTGGCCAGGATCAACAAGTAGACCCGATTTATACCTTGTTTTCATTATCACACCATCAATGGTGACGCAATTATCCGATTTGCTAATCGGTCCTGTTAACATAAGACTTGACAACCACATTTGTCGATATTGTCAAATGGTGTTATCACCACCATTCGACCCGTTTGGACTATATGCCCAACATTATTTATTTAATCAAAAACATCGTTTTTGATTTCCAATTCATACATCCATCCCATCCCGGATTTTATAACCATACCCTTTTTCTTTTACACTCTTTTCTTACAATTTCAACCCATTTCGGCTTACACCATGGGTATCCTTTTATCCTTGATTTACATTAGTCGACACTTGACAAATTTCCATATTTCCAATATTATCATTATCACGTTTACAACGTATCGAATATACGAGTATTCTACATAAGTGTGTAAATTACACTTACCTTGCATCCACGCCGCGCTTTTCTTTCCGTACTTGCTCCGTTTGACCCGCTCCCTCTTCCAAGCTTTCACCTAGCTTGTTACGCGTCAAACTATTGTCAAACATTTACAAGGCGGTTAAATTAGTCATTAACAATCACGACTATTCCACCTCACTTATTTTCTATGCCGAAGCTACTATTCGGCTTCATGATTAGTTAACTTAACTTATCTAAAGTTAACTACTTTCAATCACATGTTTACTACATTAAGTCTAAATCAACATAGTATTTAGAACTCTTATCACTTCATATCACGCGTAATTGCCATATCATTCAAATACGCGTTTTCACTCTAAATTCAATACTTTAGTTCTCATTTAGGCATTTTAACAAACACCTAATGTGCATAATTTCACATATTTACTAACTAGTTCATAACTAATTATTTTCACCAAGATTTACATCAAAATCAAACCTCTATGTCTAGTGTTCATGAACTACATCAAGAACTTATATCATAACAATCAATATTCATCAAATTAACACTCTAATCCGAGTGTTCATCATATTGTCAATAAACCCATTTAACACACATATAGGTAATCACCAAATCATTCAAGTCATAGCATCATATGCATGATTTTCACTTAGGGTTTCGTTCCTAAGCAAGTATACATCACTAATCTAGCCATAGCTTCTCTAATTCATGCCTAATTCGCGATTAGGATGATTATCAAATTTTTACAACTTCACGAATGTTAGAAATTCAACATACCTCACGATCCCCTTGACTTGGTGATCGTTTCTACACGTTCATGCATTGATTTGGATCTTGATTCGAGCTTCAATTTGACCAATTTGTTGATCTAGGGTTTTGAGCTCCTTGCTCTTGTCCCTGGTCGTACGCACACACACACTAAGTGTCTGTTGTGTTTGATTTTTAGTTTTTATAAATCAAGTCCCTTTGTTTGCAACTTAAGTCCCTCTAGTTTGGTTAGTTATTAAGTAGGCCATAACCTACTTACTTCTAGTAACATTCCCTCTTATTAACTAGGTTAATTATTCCTAGTTAGCTTACTGGGTTCGGGAAGTCATAACCCGTTTTATTTTAAATCCCGTTAACTCAGGCTCTTATAAACTTAATTCCTTAAAACTTTGATTCATTTTTATTTAATATTAGGATTTCCTATTTAAATCCAAATATTTGCCGGGTTATTTTTACTAATAACGGTACGTTACCCGTCTTTTAGTATTAACAGAGTTTAATTACCAAGCCCGTTTTCGGGGTGTTACAAGTCTACCCCCTTAAAGAGGTTTCGTCCTCGAAACCTTGCTTACATAGTTCATTGAGTTCTAAACACAATGCATTTGACCTGAGTAATCTCTTAAGCATTATTCATACTTTAACCAATTGTTAGTATTACCAGAAAAATTGTGGTAATATCTTTTTGGTTACAGAACCTCTACGTACCTCATACGACATAATGTAACTTGAAATAACGTAATTCCGTTATTTCTACTAGTTTAGTTAACTTAGCGATTTCCATCGCTTTTATATATTATCGAACTCTTGGTGAATCCGTTACCTTGACCCGTTTAAAGGTCTTTAGTGAAATATTTCACTTTTAGCAATAATTTCTTTTGTTTTCAGATTTATTTATTCGGTTCAGTTATACCGAATCCACCGCTTACAAGCAAACCAATTTTTATTGATTTGAATTACTGGCCTTAACCGGTCTTACTAACTAGACTTATTAGTCCCGTTACTTTTCACCGTTCGCTTGGTTATAATGTGATTTAATTCACATTACATTTCCTAACCGTGATCGTGTCACATCGTGTTTAGTTTGTATCAACCTTTCATTTTTGAAAATATCACTTTTCGAATATATCGTCTTGCGCCTATCAGTGTCAAGACTTGAACCTTTCATGCTTACTATTCAAATTCCTATCAGAATTTATATTTGTAACAAAGTTATTTCTTACTAAAATCGAAGTTTTAGTTTTAGGATCTTTTCTTTAACTTTTGTCAATTATCCATAACATGATATTGACAGCCCATAATTTATTCTTTTAAAATCTTAGTTTTATACGGGGAATCGTAACAAGTTCCCTTACCTCACACTATCGACCCGTAGGTTCCTTCACTTAACCTCGTAGGCTATTTCCTTAGGCTTTCACCTCTTTGAGGCGAGGCCCTTATGATCCTTTTGCTTCAATTCATGACCCGTGGGTCATTTTGGCCCCGTAGACCTTTGCTCTAATTAATATCCCGTAGGTTATGATGATCCCGTAGATCATCTTTTATTCGAGTCTTTATTCAAATGTGTATACATTTATATACGCATATGGCGTTAAGGCACCCCTTCTTATGTTTTAGAATTATTCACCTTTACTTTTTGGATTTCTTTTGACCTTGACCGTAGTCTAAGGCTACATTGTTTTCTCTTGAATTATCTTTCCGACTTCTTGACTTCTAACGTTAATTACACGTCAGTTTGCCCTACACTTACCGTTACCCGGTTCTTACCTATACTTCTTTACGTCCCATTACTCGGGTTCTTTTATTTTAATGTTTTTAACATTTTTATTTCGCTAGTTTGCGTTTTTCCTATATATATTCCTTTATGAGCCATCACGTAGGTTCATTAATGTTTCACGCTTCCATTATTCGGTTTGCGCTTACTTGCATTACCAAGTTTTTATACTTTATTTATCTCGTTTGACTTGTTCGTGTGAAATTTCATCACTTGTGAACATCAAACTTTGTTCTTTATTCGACCCGTTCAACTTTAAAATAGTTGAGCGTAGTTATTAACATTTCTGTTTGCAAATTCTCATTGTCTTTTAGTCATGACTCATATTCCGAGTCTTTTGACTTTCTGTTTCGCGTTCCCGTCTCTTGGTTTACGCATTCTTTCCAAATCCTACCCATTCATCGGGTATCTTTACCGTAATCATTTTCAAGTAACCATTTTTATATGGTTTTAGACGTTATTTTAATTTATTTGGTAGTCTTAGCGAGATCCATTGCTTTTATTCAATCAAGTTCTTTATTCTTTATTCAATTCGTTTGGCTTGTCCATGTGAATTTCATCACTTGTGACAGTCAAGCTTTTATCCCTATGCCTTAGCATTCCTATTGGTCGGTCTGTATTTTCTTTTTACTTAATCCTTATCCCTTCTCTCGGGCTCGTTATTCTTACGTAATACGCTTCCGTCATCCGACTTACATTTACGTTTACCATCAAACGTCTTACTTATTTGATTCATTTGGGTACCATTTAAGTTAGTCCCATTCACCCCACCCTTACTACATCGGACATAAATGTGTCCATCATAAGAAGTTCATGGTACCACGTGTTCACTACTTACTTGGCCAGAGTAAGCGATCAACACCTGGTATACATGACCTTTTTATAATTTTCACATTACACCCTATGTAAGTAATGCCTCTATTTGTTTCTCTTGGAAACAATATCCTGGATAGGTATTCTATTCAGGTTTGTCCAAGTTTTCAATCTAAATCTGCAACTATCAATTTCTACGTATTGGTTGCATGTTTATATTCATGCAATAATTTAAACGTGCACCTGGTAAATGCTTGCCCTAACGGGCTTTTCTTGCCATTAGCCTTGTTCGCGACCATTACGCGATTTAGGTCCTTAATGAGCATGCTCTTCTTGTCATATCTCGGACCATTCCATCATCATATCCACAATTCGTTTGACTCTCGTCGTCTTCAAACGCGAGTGTCCTTCAATTAAAACATTCACAAAAGTTAGTAACATCTACTTCAATAATCGCCAGTATTCTAATACAAGGTTTTTTCTACTATACGCGTCAATGCACGTATTTTCGTCAACTATATCAATCATTTCAATTGGGGTAACGTGTATCACACGGTAGCCCTGTGTGTTGTTTACAACACTTTAGCATGCTAAACTATTAACATACATGTACTTACCAGATTTGCGATCAAGCCACGAACCGAACACCAATCTTTATTAAGAGCATAAGGTTTATGTCCAAGCATAGTTTTCCCACCATACTTGAATCTCTTAAACCAAGGCTCTGATACCAACTTGTAACACCCGTTCTTATAAACTAAGGTTTAACGTATCATTTACGAAAAACAGTCATGTAATTAAGATTACATATGCATTGGAAATTACGGGTTTATTAAAACTTTTTACAATTTAAAAAGTATACAACATATCATGTGTACGTTCGTCGTTTAACATAATAACGATACATAGTGCGGAAGCTTATTTCGTGATCGTGTTCGGTTCTTGCTCGTCGCTTGATCTTCATCCGTGCACTCTTGGCATTCACCTATGATCAAAACCAACTTAAAAGTTAGTTTTGATAGTCAAATATTAAGTTCAAACAAGTACAGGGGTTAAAAATGACAAAATTTAACAATTTTCAGAGTTAGGGGGCTAGACGTGACGCCAAGGGCCTAGGTGTCACGCCTAGCCTTGTTTTTCACAGCCTACTGCCTTCAGCTGATGCTGTACATACCCAGCACGATCTGATTTCACGGAAACGGCCATAACTTCTTTGTTATTGATCCGTTTTACCCGATTCTTTTTCCTACGCGTCCGTAATTTAATCCTCCATCTTATGGAGTTAAAATCCTACATCCAACATAAGAAATTTCGAGACTTCTAAGCCTTCGACTCGTTACCTTTTTACCGAATTTTAACCCGTTTATGCATTTTATCAAACAAACGTATTTATTTGATTCCTATATCTCATACACTTCTTCAAATTAATGTTACCTACTATATTAGGTTCTAATCATAGGTTTATTACACAATTTAAACCCTTTTTCGCTTGTATGCTTATTTTGACCCGTTAAGGGTATTTAAGCGCTTTCGAGCCTAAAATCGCTTTCGATTACTTCTAGCACTTCATCACCACATTTCTTATCCTATAATCTCCCACCACAACTGTGTTTATGGCGGGTTTAATGTGGTGATCAATATAAACCAAATTTTACCTCTCGAATCATTATTTTACGGCAAAAACTCAAATAGTGCCATTTGGCTAATATAATACCTCTTTCAGTTTCTATACTTATTCTAAGTATTTACCTAGTCATAAAACTCGTTTCCAAACAACCTTTAGGGATCGTTTCTTCCATTTAGCCTACAAGGGCGTTTTGGTCGATTTTAGTCCTTTTATGACTAAGGACTCTCTCTCAAATTATTCGACTAAAATAGCACTTTTAACTACAACATAATTACGCGTACCTGGCCAGGATCAACAAGTAGACCCGATTTATACCTTGTTTTCATTATCACACCATCAATGGTGACGCAATTATCCGATTTGCTAATCGGTCCTGTTAACATAAGACTTGACAACCACATTTGTCGATATTGTCAAATGGTGTTATCACCACCATTCGACCCGTTTGGACTATATGCCCAACATTATTTATTTAATCAAAAACATCGTTTTTGATTTCCAATTCATACATCCATCCCATCCCGGATTTTATAACCATACCCTTTTTCTTTTACACTCTTTTCTTACAATTTCAACCCATTTCGGCTTACACCATGGGTATCCTTTTATCCTTGATTTACATTAGTCGACACTTGACAAATTTCCATATTTCCAATATTATCATTATCACGTTTACAACGTATCGAATATACGAGTATTCTACATAAGTGTGTAAATTACACTTACCTTGCATCCACGCCGCGCTTTTCTTTCCGTACTTGCTCCGTTTGACCCGCTCCCTCTTCCAAGCTTTCACCTAGCTTGTTACGCGTCAAACTATTGTCAAACATTTACAAGGCGGTTAAATTAGTCATTAACAATCACGACTATTCCACCTCACTTATTTTCTATGCCGAAGCTACTATTCGGCTTCATGATTAGTTAACTTAACTTATCTAAAGTTAACTACTTTCAATCACATGTTTACTACATTAAGTCTAAATCAACATAGTATTTAGAACTCTTATCACTTCATATCACGCGTAATTGCCATATCATTCAAATACGCGTTTTCACTCTAAATTCAATACTTTAGTTCTCATTTAGGCATTTTAACAAACACCTAATGTGCATAATTTCACATATTTACTAACTAGTTCATAACTAATTATTTTCACCAAGATTTACATCAAAATCAAACCTCTATGTCTAGTGTTCATGAACTACATCAAGAACTTATATCATAACAATCAATATTCATCAAATTAACACTCTAATCCGAGTGTTCATCATATTGTCAATAAACCCATTTAACACACATATAGGTAATCACCAAATCCTTAAAGTCATAGCATCATATGCATGATTTTCACTTAGGGTTTCGTTCCTAAGCAAGTATACATCACTAATCTAGCCATAGCTTCTCTAATTCATGCCTAATTCGCGATTAGGATGATTATCAAATTTTTACAACTTCACGAATGTTAGAAATTCAACATACCTCACGATCCCCTTGACTTGGTGATCGTTTCTACACGTTCATGCATTGATTTGGATCTTGATTCGAGCTTCAATTTGACCAATTTGTTGATCTAGGGTTTTGAGCTCCTTGCTCTTGTCCCTGGTCGTACGCACACACACACTAAGTGTCTGTTGTGTTTGATTTTTAGTTTTTATAAATCAAGTCCCTTTGTTTGCAACTTAAGTCCCTCTAGTTTGGTTAGTTATTAAGTAGGCCATAACCTACTTACTTCTAGTAACATTCCCTCTTATTAACTAGGTTAATTATTCCTAGTTAGCTTACTGGGTTCGGGAAGTCATAACCCGTTTTATTTTAAATCCCGTTAACTCAGGCTCTTATAAACTTAATTCCTTAAAACTTTGATTCATTTTTATTTAATATTAGGATTTCCTATTTAAATCCAAATATTTGCCGGGTTATTTTTACTAATAACGGTACGTTACCCGTCTTTTAGTATTAACAGAGTTTAATTACCAAGCCCGTTTTCGGGGTGTTACAAGTCTACCCCCTTAAAGAGGTTTCGTCCTCGAAACCTTGCTTACATAGTTCATTGAGTTCTAAACACAATGCATTTGACCTGAGTAATCTCTTAAGCATTATTCATACTTTAACCAATTGTTAGTATTACCAGAAAAATTGTGGTAATATCTTTTTGGTTACAGAACCTCTACGTACCTCATACGACATAATGTAACTTGAAATAACGTAATTCCGTTATTTCTACTAGTTTAGTTAACTTAGCGATTTCCATCGCTTTTATATATTATCGAACTCTTGGTGAATCCGTTACCTTGACCCGTTTAAAGGTCTTTAGTGAAATATTTCACTTTTAGCAATAATTTCTTTTGTTTTCAGATTTATTTATTCGGTTCAGTTATACCGAATCCACCGCTTACAAGCAAACCAATTTTTATTGATTTGAATTACTGGCCTTAACCGGTCTTACTAACTAGACTTATTAGTCCCGTTACTTTTCACCGTTCGCTTGGTTATAATGTGATTTTACTTCACATTACATTTCCTAACCGTGATCGTGTCACATCGTGTTTAGTTTGTATCAACCTTTCATTTTTGAAAATATCACTTTTCGAATATATCGTCTTGCGCCTATCAGTGTCAAGACTTGAACCTTTCATGCTTACTATTCAAATTCCTATCAGAATTTATATTTGTAACAAAGTTATTTCTTACTAAAATCGAAGTTTTAGTTTTAGGATCTTTTCTTTAACTTTTGTCAATTATCCATAACATGATATTGACAGCCCATAATTTATTCTTTTAAAATCTTAGTTTTATACGGGGAATCGTAACAAGTTCCCTTACCTCACACTATCGACCCGTAGGTTCCTTCACTTAACCTCGTAGGCTATTTCCTTAGGCTTTCACCTCTTTGAGGCGAGGCCCTTATGATCCTTTTGCTTCAATTCATGACCCGTGGGTCATTTTGGCCCCGTAGACCTTTGCTCTAATTAATATCCCATAGGTTATGATGATCCCGTAGATCATCTTTTATTCGAGTCTTTATTCAAATGTGTATACATTTATATACGCATATGGCGTTAAGGCACCCCTTCTTATGTTTTAGAATTATTCACCTTTACTTTTTGGATTTCTTTTGGCCTTGACCGTAGTCTAAGGCTACATTGTTTTCTCTTGAATTATCTTTCCGACTTCTTGACTTCTAACGTTAATTACACGTCAGTTTGCCCTACACTTACCGTTACCCGGTTCTTACCTATACTTCTTTACGTCTCATTACCCGGGTTCTTTTATTTTAATGTTTTTAACATTTTTGTTTCGCTAGTTTGCGTTTTTCCTATATATATTCCTTTATGAGCCATCACGTAGGTTCATTAATGTTTCACGCTTCCATTATTCGGTTTGCGCTTACTTGCATTACCAAGTTTTTATACTTTATTTATCTCGTTTGACTTGTTCGTGTGAAATTTCATCACTTGTGAACATCAAACTTTGTTCTTTATTCGACCCGTTCAACTTTAAAATAGTTGAGCGTAGTTATTAACATTTCTGTTTGCAAATTCTCATTGTCTTTTAGTCATGACTCATATTCCGAGTCTTTTGACTTTCTGTTTCGCGTTCCCGTCTCTTGGTTTACGCATTCTTTCCAAATCCTACCCATTCATCGGGTATCTTTACCGTAATCATTTTCAAGTAACCATTTTTATATGGTTTTAGACGTTATTTTAATTTATTTGGTAGTCTTAGCGAGATCCATTGCTTTTATTCAATCAAGTTCTTTATTCTTTATTCAATTCGTTTGGCTTGTCCATGTGAATTTCATCACTTGTGACAGTCAAGCTTTTATCCCTATGCCTTAGCATTCCTATTGGTCGGTCTGTATTTTCTTTTTACTTAATCCTTGTCCCTTCTCTCGGGCTCGTTATTCTTACGTAATACGCTTCCGTCATCCGACTTACATTTACGTTTACCATCAAACGTCTTACTTATTTGATTCATTTGGGTACCATTTAAGTTAGTCCCATTCACCCCACCCTTACTACATCGGACATAAATGTGTCCATCATAAGAAGTTCATGGTACCACGTGTTCACTACTTACTTGGCCAGAGTAAGCGATCAACACCTGGTATACATGACCTTTTTATAATTTTCACATTACACCCTATGTAAGTAATGCCTCTATTTGTTTCTCTTGGAAACAATATCCTGGATAGGTATTCTATTCAGGTTTGTCCAAGTTTTCAATCTAAATCTGCAACTATCAATTTCTACGTATTGGTTGCATGTTTATATTCATGCAATAATTTAAACGTGCACCTGGTAAATGCTTGCCCTAACGGGCTTTTCTTGCCATTAGCCTTGTTCGCGACCATTACGCGATTTAGGTCCTTAATGAGCATGCTCTTCTTGTCATATCTCGGACCATTCCATCATCATATCCACAATTCGTTTGACTCTCGTCGTCTTCAAACGCGAGTGTCCTTCAATTAAAACATTCACAAAAGTTAGTAACATCTACTTCAATAATCGCCAGTATTCTAATACAAGGCTTTTTCTACTATACGCGTCAATGCACGTATTTTCGTCAACTATATCAATCATTTCAATTGGGGTAACGTGTATCACACGGTAGCCTTGTGTGTTGTTTACAACACTTTAGCATGCTAAACTATTAACATACATGTACTTACCAGATTTGCGATCAAGCCACGAACCGAACACCAATCTTTATTAAGAGCATAAGGTTTATGTCCAAGCATAGTTTTCCCACCATACTTGAATCTCTTAAACCAAGGCTCTGATACCAACTTGTAACACCCGTTCTTATAAACTAAGGTTTAACGTATCATTCACGAAAAACAGTCATGTAATTAAGATTACATATGCATTGGAAATTACGGGTTTATTAAAACTTTTTACAATTTAAAAAGTATACAACATATCATGTGTACGTTCGTCGTTTAACATAATAACGATACATAGTGCGGAAGCTTATTTCGTGATCGTGTTCGGTTCTTGCTCGTCGCTTGATCTTCATCCGTGCACTCTTGGCATTCACCTATGATCAAAACCAACTTAAAAGTTAGTTTTGATAGTCAAATATTAAGTTCAAACAAGTACAGGGGTTAAAAATGACAAAATTTAACAATTTTCGGAGTTAGGGGGCTAGACGTGACGCCAAGGGCCTAGGTGTCACGCCTAGCCTTGTTTTTCACAGCCTACTTCCTTCAGCTGATGCTGTACATACCCAGCACGATCTGATTTCACGGAAACGGCCATAACTTCTTTGTTATTGATCCGTTTTACCCGATTCTTTTTCCTACGCTGTGACAACTCGTATTTTCCGAACTTATCAACGTACTTGATGTAACGTAATTGAACTTGGTATAATTAGTTGATATGTTGAATTAATGAGATTATGTGTGATTTTGTCAGTGATTAAATGTTATGTGGTTATAATTACGTGATGATGTGTATTGCATAGTATTTATCCGATCGCACAACACAACCCACTCGCACAAGTCTTTTTGGGCTACACTTTGTATTCGGATCAATGGACAGCCCATTGAGGGTTCGGCCCACTCTCCTCTTTGTCGCATAACACTAAGGGGTTAGGGTAAAACTCCTCATTTGTTACTAAACACCCACACACACAAACCCTAGCTCTTTTCTCTCTCTCTCACAAACCGAAGGCAGCCAAACATCTTCCTCATCGAAGTTTATAGTTCTCGGATCAATTCTTGTTCCTTCCTTATTCGGTTAGTATGTCATCTATTGTTTAATGGTTCCATGATGTGTGTTATATATATTCGACATGATGGATGATGATTTGTTATGATATGATTGTTCGAATAAGATATGATTGAGTATGAATGTATGTAATCGGCTGCCATGATGTTACGTGTATGATGATGTAACATGACATGCTAATTGATAGGTAATGGTTCTCATGTTTGGTCCAATAGAAATAAGACTAGGGGCTTAGTGGTCGGTTACTTTAGATGAACCTCTTTGACTATCTTGTTGTAGACATGTGCAGCCAAACATATAGAAAACATAAACACAATCGGTTGCACATGAATTGTCAGTATGTTTGTGGTTGTAATTGAATGGACCTTGGTGCATAATTAATTAATAGATCATAATGCTGAATTTCATGTATGAATTCGGTTAGACATTTATGAGATAGGAACATATGATAATATTTAATAAGTGGTTGGCCATTGTTGTTTAATTTGATGATGATCATGTGTGGTGGTTGTTCATAATCATGATGTTAGAGCTATGTGAAACATTTGTTAAAAGTATTGATTTGATCGATTATTAGTTAGGATAGAAATTGTTAATTGATTATTTATGCGATAATGGAAACTTGGTAAATTGATTTGCAAGATAAAAGTTATGTAACTGCTTTCCTTAAATTCTGGATTTTTAAACTAGTCGCACAAGCCTCTTGATCGTACAAGAGGTTCTGGTCACACAAGATCACACGTACAAGACATCTTGGTCAGTCGCACAAGATGTCTTCTATCGCACAAGATTGTTACCTGTTAGTTGTAATTGGACCGTAGGTTTATATGTGTTGGGCCTACTTGTTGGGCTGGACTAGCTTCAATCGTACAAGCTATCCACAATCGCACAAGTTTAGTTGTTTATTGTTATTGGGCCGTATATTATATGCTTTGGGCTGGGAAACAGGACTGATCGCACAAGTGTTGTTCGGTTTAATTGTTGGGCCGGGTGGTTATGTTTGGGCCGGGCTTGATCTGATCGCACAACACGCTGTGAATCGCACAAGGATGTGCTGATCGCACAACGTGTTGGGCCGAGACTTATGTGGGCTTCATCCGTATATTAAACTGATAACATTTAATACATTCTATGTGTGTACTATGTTGCCATGCTCGATACGTGTTAGCAATACGTTAAACTATGTGTAATCATACGTGCTTTAATCGAACCTAAACCTGACATGTGTGATAACCATGTTAGGACGTGGTTGACCACTAGCATTTAGACGTGACCTTTCTGTGTTATCTGCCGAGCAAACCAAGGTGAGTTCACACTCCGTTACAAAGCATGGGGTTCCCAGGGGTTGGGAATGGGTTAAGGAATAGGGATTCCTCGTCCTGTTGAGACGTAACCAGGAACATAGATTCCTCGTCCGGTTGAGACGTATTAAACTATACTAGACTAGAACTCTATCAACGAAGTCCCTCCATTTTATATCGACTTAATCGCCGAGGCCAATGGCGAACGGGTCATTAGTTAAATAGCGCTATTAGGTTTAACAAACCTCACACCGTGCCGCAGAGGACGGGCGTGGACTAATGGACTATGGCACGTCAGTGATGATAGACACAGACGTTAGGGCACTTAAACATGACGAACGTTAGTAGTCGATATGGTAACGAGTCTGGTGAATTAAACATGGGGTAGCCCCCACGGCCATAGAGCCGGGCTGGAATAGCCAACGTACGAACGGGTAACTAATAAACGTTTTTCGAACTATGGGGTAACCCCCACGGCTGGATAGCTGGTAAAGAACAAACTGTGTTTTCGGAATAACTATAAACTGGACAACCAAACGTGAACTCACTCAACTAGTTGTTGACTCGTTACTACATGCTTTGCAGGTCTATAGGTACTTAGCTGGAGCTTGCACAAGGAAGGGTCGTTGTGGGACATGGACAGCTGTGTGCCATGTTAAACCTTTGGATATTTAAACTACGTTTTGGTTTTACACATTATGCTTCCGCTCATAACTTAACTATGTTTGTTTTGGACACTAATCGTGTTGGTTGGACTTTTACAATTAAATTACTTGCTTGTTCAATATGATTAGTGGTTTGATCCTGGTCAGTCACGCCTCCAAGCGGTGATACTCCGCAGGTGGATTTTGGGGGTGTGACAGATTGGTATCAGAGCCATTGGTTATAGAGAACTTGGTTTTAATAAGGGAAAACGTTTTTTGTTAAAACCAGACTATAACCTGTACAGTGCTCTACGATCCACAACGACGCTTCACTCCACGTGCAAGGCTCGACATTCTAGGTGATATGGTTTACGTTTTGTATTGCCTACTTGCTAGATTGCATAGAACTTTGCTCACGGTATGCTTAGGTTAACGTAGCAGCTATAGTTTGAAAACACAATTGTGCTTGCTCCCTACTGTCACTACACACTTATGCACATTCGCGACACTTTTCCTATTGTGTTTCCTTCTATGTGAGATCTTGAGGGAACGTGTGAACCTAACTCAAGCCAGCGGACGGCTCTTATCAACGAACAAGTTACGGCAGCACTCGCAGCTGCCCAGGCAGGAGGTATAACCTGCTACTACGAACCTACCCTAGGATGGTAGATCCTACTCTCATGACCCAACTCTCGCGCTTAACCCTGTCGTTTCTTCCTCGCGCAACAAGGTCAGAACGCTCAGCCGCCTGTATGCACATTTAAGACGTTCATGGACTGTTGTCCTAGTACTTTCGGTGGCACTAAAGGAACTGTTGGACTCCTCCATTGGTTTGAAAAGCTCTAGTCTGTCTTAGCTGTCTTAGAGATGTGTGAATGCCCTGAGGCTCGTGGGGTGAAATATGCCACTGGTACTCTCGAAGGCACTACACTAACTTGGTGGAACGCACAAGTTCAGATGCTGGGGCTGGCGGCTGCTAATGCCACCCCATGGAAGGATTTTGAGGAACTGATCAAACGTGAATACTGTAGTTGTGATGACATCCATAAGCTGGAAGTGGCATTCTTTAACCTGAAGATGACGGGGTCAGAGATAGAAGCGTACATGAAACGATCCAACAAACTGACGGTGTTATGTCCAATAATGGTGGATCCTCCCATCAAGCGCATTGAGCTGTATCTCAAAGGCTTAGTACCAAAGATTCAAAGTCATGTGACTTCTGCTAACCTTGCTACTATCCAGGATGTTACTCGTCGTGCTCATCGTCTCACAGACCAAGCAGTGGAACAGAACAAGCTGCCTAAACGTATCAGTGCTACTACTACTACTACTACTACTTCTGCTACTCCTAGTGACAACAAACGGAAGTGGGATGGAAATTTAAGCAAGGGTTTCACTTCGGTTCAATCTTAGTCGAGTACAGGAGCCCCAGTCAGCAGTCTTTTGGTAATTGAAGTCAGGGTGGATACAGGGGAAACCACCCTAAGTGCTATCGATGTAATTTGCACCACAGCGGGCAGTGCAACAAGGATCGTCGTTAGAGATGCAACAAGCTTGGTCATGGAGCCAAAGATTGTAGAAGCTCACGTCCTGCAAACCAGAACCGATAACAGCAGCCACAAGCTCCACAAAATCAGCAGCAACAACAGGATAACAAGGGATGTTGTCAGTGTGGTGCTGGAGATCATTTCATGAGACGCTACCCACGGCTGAACCAGAATCAGAATCAGAACCACAACCAAGGAAACGGAAACAACAATGGGACAACACCGGGGGTAATAACGACGGCAAGGGTGCCAGGGGTCGAGTGTTCGTGATTAGACAGGGTGATATTAGGAATGACCCCAACGTTGTGATGGTTTCGACATCGTTATTGGTATGAATTGGCTACCTCAACATCGAACAGAGATTCTTTGTAACGAAAAGATTGTTCGTATTCCTTGCCCAGGCGCTGAACCTCTTATGATTCGTGGCGACAAGAGTGGTGCTGTTGTGAGCATCATTTCTTCCCTTAAGGCCCAAAAGTGTTTGCGTAAGGGCCACACTGCCTTTCTGGCTCTCGTTACCAACACCTCGAAGAAAGAAAGGAAGATAGAAGATTTTCCAATTGTACGCGACTATCCTGAGGTATTTCCTGAGGAATTACCTGGCCTCCCGCCTCATCGTCAGGTCGAGTTTCAAATCGAGTTAGCCCCTGGAGCGGCACCCATAGCTCGTGCACCGTATCGTTTGGCTCCATCAGAGTTGAAAAATCTATCTACGCAACTACAAGAACTCTTAGATAAGGGTTTTATTCGTCCTAGCTCTTCGCCCTGGGGAGCTCCAGTGCTATTTGTGAAGAAGAAAGACGGTACGTTCAGAATGTGCATCGACTACCGTGAACTGAACAAGGTGACTGTGAAGAATCGCTACCCTCTTCCACGCATTGACGACCTATTCGACCAGTTACAAGGGTCGAGCTACTATTCAAAGATCGATTTGAGATCGGGATATCACCAGCTGAGAGTCCGAGAAGAGGACGTCTCTAAAACAGCCTTTAGAACCCGTTATGGACACTATGAGTTTTTGGTCATGCCTTTTGGGATGACAAACGCACCAGCGGTCTTCATGGACTTGATGAATCGAGTGTGCAAGCCGTACCTAGACAAGTTCGTTATCGTATTCATCGACGACATTCTCATCTATTCGAAGAGTCAGGAAGAACACGAACAGCATCTACGACTCATTTTGGAACTCCTTCGAACAGAACAGCTGTACGCTAAGTTTTCAAGATGCGACTTCTGGCTTCGTGAAGTCCATTTCTTAGGTCATGTGGTGAACAAGGATGGGATTCACGTTGATCCATCCAAGGTAGACTCGATCAAGAGCTGGCCTGCACCTCGCACACCAACGGAAATTCGCCAATTCTTGGGTTTGGCAGGTTACTACAAGAGGTTCATTGAGGATTTTTCTAAGATTGCACAACCTCTCACCTCACTAACGCAGAAAGGCGTTGTTTATCGATGGGAAATGCACAGGAACTAGCAATTCAGCACCTAAAGGATAGACTTTGCAGTGCACCTATTCCTTCATTGCCAGAGGGCACAGACAACTTTGTGGTTTACTGCGACGCATCAGTTCAGGGTCTTGGTTGTGTATTGATGCAACGGGATAAAGTTATAGCCTACGCCTCACGCCAACTTAAAGTTCATGAAAGGAAACTACACTACACACGATATAGAGCTGGGAGCTGTTGTTTTGGCACTTAAGATATGGAGACAGTACCTGCATGGTACCAAGTGCGCCATCTACACTGACCACAGGAGCCTCGAGCATATCTTCAAACAGAAGGAACTCAATATGCGACAGCGACGATGAGTCGAACTACTGAATGACTACGAATGCTCGATTAGGTATCACCCAGGCAAAGCCAATGTTGTGGCTGACGCCCTCAGTCGAAAGGACACTGCGCCTAAGTGCGTACTAGCTTTACAACTCACTATACAGTCTAGTCTTCCTTCCCAGATACGAGATGCTCAGGTAGAAGCATTGAAACCAGAAAACGTCAGGGCTGAAGCCCTACGCGGCTCAAGGCAACGCTTAGAACAGAAGGAAGACGGTGCTTACTACGTTACAGGACGCATCTGGGTCCCACTTTATGGCAACCTACAAGAGCTTGCGATGGATGAGGCACACAAGTCTCGCTACTCGGTACACCCTGGTTCAGATAAGATGTACCACGATATCAAAACTACGTATTGGTGGCCTAGCATGAAGGCCCACATAGCAACTTACGTTAGCAAGTGCTTGACTTGTGCGAGAGTCAAGGCGGAATACCAGAAACCTTCAGGCCCCCTCCAACAACCAGAGATACCACAATGGAAATGGGAGCAAATTTCCATGGATTTTGTTACTGGCCTGCCTAGATCTCAACGTGGTAACGATACTATTTGGGTGATCATGGATCGACTCACAAAGTCTGCTCACTTCTTGGATATCAAGGAAACGGATAAGTTCTCCACACTAGCAGACGTATATCTTAAGGAAGTGTCTCGAGGCACGGAGTGCCCACCTCTATCATCTCGGATCGAGATGCATGTTTTACATCAGAACTGTGGCAAGCAATGCACAAGTCCTTTGGCTCACGTTTAGATATGAGCACAGCTTATCACCCGCAAACGGATGGGCAGTCGGAACGTACCATCCAGACCCTCGAAGACATGCTTAGGGCATGTGTGATTGACTTTGGCAACGGCTGGGAAAAGCATCTGCCACTTGTGGAATTTTCATACAACAATAGCTACCACACCAGCATTAAAGCTGCTCCGTTTGAGGCATTGTACGGGCGTAAATGCCGGTCACCTCTTTGCTGGGCAGAGGTGGGGGATAGTCAGATTACTGGTCCAGAACATGTGGTGGACACAACAGAGAAAATTGCTCAGATACGACAACGAATGGCGGCAGCTCGTGACCGTCAGAAAGTCTACGCCGATAAGGACAGAAAACCATTAGAGCTCCAGGTTGGGGAGCGGGTACTACTCAAAGTTTCACCCTGGAAGGGTGTGGTTCATTTTGGCAAACGGGGCAAACTTAACCCACGATACGTTGGACCCTTCGAAGTCATTGAGAAGATAGGCAAGGTGGCCTACAGATTGAACTTACCAACGGAACTCAGTGCAGTTCACGATGTTTTCCACGTGTCGAATCTGAAGAAATGTCTGTCAGATGAGACCCACGTAGTTCCTTGGAAGGAGCTCACGATCGACGAGCAGTTACGATTCGTCGAGGAACCTGTTGAAATCACGGACCGGGATGTTAAGGTCCTCAAGCGTACTAGAATACCTCTCGTTCGAGTTCGTTGGAACTCACGTCGCGGCCCAGAGTTCACCTGGGAACGCGAAGATTAGATGAAGCAAAAGTATCCCCAACTGTTCGCAACCGGTACAACCACTACTGAGGCTGAAGCTACGGAATTTTGGGACGAAATTCCAGATCAACGGGGGGAGGATGTGACACCCCAGGAAAACCAGGAAAACCATGCAACTTAACTAGCTTCCTCAGTGAGTACGTGCTAAATTTCGGGACGAAATTTCTTTCAACTTGGGGATAATGTGACAACTCGTATTTTCCGAACTTATCAACGTACTTGATGTAACGTAATTGAACTTGGTGTAATTAGTTGATATGTTGAATTAATGAGATTATGTGTGATTTTGTCAGTGATTAAATGTTATGTGGTTATAATTACGTGATGATGTGTATTGCATAGTATTTATCCGATCGCACAACACAACCCACTCGCACAAGTCTTTTTGGGCTACACTTTGTATTCGGATCAATGGACAGCCCATTGAGGGTTCGGCCCACTCTCCTCTTTGTCGCATAACACTAAGGGGTTAGGGTAAAACTCCTCATTTGTTACTAAACACCCACACACACAAACCCTAGCTCTTTTCTCTCTCTCTCACAAACCGAAGGCAGCCAAACATCTTCCTCATCGAAGTTTATAGTTCTCGGATCAATTCTTGTTCCTTCCTTATTCGGTTAGTATGTCATCTATTGTTTAATGGTTCCATGATGTGTGTTATATATATTCGACATGATGGATGATGATTTGTTATGATATGATTGTTCGAATAAGATATGATTGAGTATGAATGTATGTAATCGGCTGCCATGATGTTACGTGTATGATGATGTAACATGACATGCTAATTGATAGGTAATGGTTCTCATGTTTGGTCCAATAGAAATAAGACTAGGGGCTTAGTGGTCGGTTACTTTAGATGAACCTCTTTGACTATCTTGTTGTAGACATGTGCAGCCAAACATATAGAAAACATAAACACAATCGGTTGCACATGAATTGTCAGTATGTTTGTGGTTGTAATTGAATGGACCTTGGTGCATAATTAATTAATAGATCATAATGCTGAATTTCATGTATGAATTCGGTTAGACATTTATGAGATAGGAACATATGATAATATTTAATAAGTGGTCGGCCATTGTTGTTTAATTTGATGATGATCATGTGTGGTGGTTGTTCATAATCATGATGTTAGAGCTATGTGAAACATTTGTTAAAAGTATTGATTTGATCGATTATTAGTTAGGATAGAAATTGTTAATTGATTATTTATGCGATAATGGAAACTTGGTAAATTGATTTGCAAGATAAAAGTTATGTAACTGCTTTCCTTAAATTCTGGATTTTTAAACTAGTCGCACAAGCCTCTTGATCGTACAAGAGGTTCTGGTCACACAAGATCACACGTACAAGACATCTTGGTCAGTCGCACAAGATGTCTTCTATCGCACAAGATTGTTACCTGTTAGTTGTAATTGGACCGTAGGTTTATATGTGTTGGGCCTACTTGTTGGGCTGGACTAGCTTCAATCGTACAAGCTATCCACAATCGCACAAGTTTAGTTGTTTATTGTTATTGGGCCGTATATTATATGCTTTGGGCTGGGAAACAGGACTGATCGCACAAGTGTTGTTCGGTTTAATTGTTGGGCCGGGTGGTTATGTTTGGGCCGGGCTTGATCTGATCGCACAACACGCTGTGAATCGCACAAGGATGTGCTGATCGCACAACGTGTTGGGCCGAGACTTATGTGGGCTTCATCCGTATATTAAACTGATAACATTTAATACATTCTATGTGTGTACTATGTTGCCATGCTCGATACGTGTTAGCAATACGTTAAACTATGTGTAATCATACGTGCTTTAATCGAACCTAAACCTGACATGTGTGATAACCATGTTAGGACGTGGTTGACCACTAGCATTTAGACGTGACCTTTCTGTGTTATCTGCCGAGCAAACCAAGGTGAGTTCACACTCCGTTACAAAGCATGGGGTTCCCAGGGGTTGGGAATGGGTTAAGGAATAGGGATTCCTCGTCCTGTTGAGACGTAACCAGGAACATAGATTCCTCGTCCGGTTGAGACGTATTAAACTATACTAGACTAGAACTCTATCAACGAAGTCCCTCCATTTTATATCGACTTAATCGCCGAGGCCAATGGCGAACGGGTCATTAGTTAAATAGCGCTATTAGGTTTAACAAACCTCACACCGTGCCGCAGAGGACGGGCGTGGACTAATGGACTATGGCACGTCAGTGATGATAGACACAGACGTTAGGGCACTTAAACATGACGAACGTTAGTAGTCGATATGGTAACGAGTCTGGTGAATTAAACATGGGGTAGCCCCCACGGCCATAGATCCGGGCTGGAATAGCCAACGTACGAACGGGTAACTAATAAACGTTTTTCGAACTATGGGGTAACCCCCACGGCTGGATAGCTGGTAAAGAACAAACTGTGTTTTCGGAATAACTATAAACTGGACAACCAAATGTGAACTCACTCAACTAGTTGTTGACTCGTTACTACATGCTTTGCAGGTCTATAGGTACTTAGCTGGAGCTTGCACAAGGAAGGGTCGTTGTGGGACATGGACAGCTGTGTGCCATGTTAAACCTTTGGATATTTAAACTACGTTTTGGTTTTACACATTATGCTTCCGCTCATAACTTAACTATGTTTGTTTTGGACACTAATCGTGTTGGTTGGACTTTTACAATTAAATTACTTGCTTGTTCAATATGATTAGTGGTTTGATCCTGGTCAGTCACGCCTCCAAGCGGTGATACTCCGCAGGTGGATTTTGGGGGTGTGACATACGCGTCCGTAATTTAATCCTCCATCTTATGGAGTTAAAATCCTACATCCAACATAAGAAATTTCGAGACTTCTAAGCCTTCGACTCGTTACCTTTTTACCGAATTTTAACCCGTTTATGCATTTTATCAAACAAACGTATTTATTTGATTCCTATATCTCATACACTTCTTCAAATTAATGTTACCTACTATATTAGGTTCTAATCATAGGTTTATTACACAATTTAAACCCTTTTTCGCTTGTATGCTTATTTTGACCCGTTAAGGGTATTTAAGCGCTTTCGAGCCAAAAATCGCTTTCGATTACTTCTAGCACTTCATCACCACATTTCTTATCCTATAATCTCCCACCACAACTGTGTTTATGGCGGGTTTAATGTGGTGATCAATATAAACCAAATTTTACCTCTCGAATCATTATTTTACGGCAAAAACTCAAATAGTGCCATTTGGCTAATATAATACCTCTTTCAGTTTCTATACTTATTCTAAGTATTTACCTAGTCATAAAACTCGTTTCCAAACAACCTTTAAGGATCGTTTGTTCCATTTAGCCTACAAGGGCATTTTGGTCGATTTTAGTCCTTTTATGACTAAGAACTCTCTCTCAAATTATTCGACCAAAATAGCACTTTTAACTACAACATAATTACGCGTACCTGGCCCGGATCAACAAGTAGACCCAATTTATACCTTGTTTTCATTATCACACCATCAATGGTGACGCAATTATCCGATTTGCTAATCGGTCCTGTTAACATAAGACTTGACAACCACATTAGTCGATATTGTCAAATGGTGTTATCACCACCATTCGACCCGTTTGGACTATATGCCCAACATTATTTATTTAATCAAAAACATCGTTTTTGATTTCCAATTCATACATCCATCCCATCCCGGATTTTATAACCATACCCTTTTTCTTTTACACTCTTTTCTTACAATTTCAACCCATTTCGGCTTACACCATGGGTATCCTTTTATCCTTGATTTACATTAGTCGACACTTGACAAATTTCCATATTTCCAGTATTATCATTATCACGTTTACAACGTATCAAATAAATGAGTATTCTACATAAGTGTGTAAATTACACTTACCTCGCATCCACGCCACGCTTTTTCTTTCCGTACTTGCTCCGTTTGACCCGCTCCCTCTTCCAAGCTTTCACCTAGCTTGTTACGCGTCAAACTATTGTCAAACATTTACAAGGCGGTTAAATTAGTCATTAACAATCACGACTATTCCACCTCACTTATTTTCTATGCCGAAGCTACTATTCGGCTTCATGATTAGTTAACTTAACTTATCTAAAGTTAACTACTTTCAATCACATGTTTACTACATTAAGTCTAAATCAACATAGTATTTAGAACTCTTATCACTTCATATCACGCGTAATTGCCATATCATTCAAATACGCGTTTTCACTCTAAATTTAATACTTTAGTTCTCATTTAGGCATTTTAACAAACACCTAATGCGCATAATTTCACATATTTACTAACTAGTTCATAACTAATTATTTTCACCAAGATTTACATCAAAATCAAACCTCTATGTCTAGTGTTCATGAACTACATCAAGAACTTATATCATAACAATCAATATTCATCAAATTAACACTCTAATCCGAGTGTTCATCATATTGTCAATAAACCCATTTAACACACATATAGGTAATCACCAAATCATTTAAGTCATAGCATCATATGCATGATTTTCACTTAGGGTTTCGTTCCTAAGCATGTATACATCACTAATCTAGCCATAGCTTCTCTAATTCATGCCTAATTCGCGATTAGGATGATTATCAAATTTTTACAACTTCACGAATGTTAGAAATTCAACATACCTCATGATCCCCTTGACTTGGTGATCGTTTCTACGCGTTCAAGCATTGATTTGGATCTTGATTCGAGCTTCAATTTGACCAATTTGTTGATCTAGGGTTTTGAGCTCCTTGCTCTTGTCCCTGGTCGTATGCACACACACACACACTAAGTGTGTGTTGTGTTTGATTTTTAGTTTTTATAAATCAAGTCCCTTTGTTTGCAACTTAAGTCCCTCTAGTTTGGTTAGTTATTAAGTAGGCCATAATCTACTTACTTCTAGTAACATTCCCTCTTATTAACTAGGTTAATTATTCCTAGTTAGCTTACTGGGTTCGGGAAGTCATAACCCGTTTTATTTTAAATCCCGTTAACTCAGGCTCTTATAAACTTAATTCCTTAAAACTTTGATTCATTTTTATTTAATATTAGGATTTCTTATTTAAATCCAAATATTTGCCGGGTTATTTTTACTAATAACGGTACGTTACCCGTCTTTTAGTATTAACAGAGTTTAATTACCAAGCCTGTTTTCGGGGTGTTACAACTGCTGACTAGAAGGTCCTTCCCCTTGACGGAGAGGAGGGATGTCCTGAAGAAAACTAACTGGTAAATCAGTGTGATGAACGTCTGACACGTGTGGGTAAAACTGTGTGACATCAACGGGTACCTGAACAGGTGTAGCAGGGAGAGTAACTGGTCTGACAAAAGGAGGATAGTCATCGTCATCCTCAATCCACCCATTACGTGTGTGAGCATATCTAGGGTCAACGTGTGTAGTAAAAGGTGCACGATCAACAAACACAGGGGCCGGGTCAGACAAGGGTGGTGCAATAACTGGAACATCAACAACTAGTGGTGCAACGATTGGAGCATCAACAACGGGTGGTGCAATGACTGATACATCAACAGGGATAGGGTCGTGCACAGGTAAAGGGTCGTGAGCAAAAATAGGCTCTGGTGCAAACTCAGGCTCTGGGTCAGCTAGAGCAGGCTCATGATCAGCGGGTATGTCAAGGAGCTGATCATCGGGAAGTATAGGTGCATCAATGGGCTGCTCAGCAGGAATGAAATCAACCTCCTGCTCAGGATCGATAATAGGATCAACAGGTGGCTCCAAGGGCTGATCATCATGAACAAACTCAACCTCGTGATCGACATCAAAATTGTGTGGGAAGTCAGGGATGAACCCAAAACCCAGCTGCGGAACGATAGGATCCATCTCATCATCAAAATCAGGATCAAACTCGAGATCGTGTGGTGAACCAGGCACTGCTGACATAGCAGTGTCGAAATCAGTGTATGAGGGATATCGCTATAATCCCAGTGCATGAAGAGTAGAAGATGACACGGACTCAAATAAATCAGGACCAGACGAATCGTAACCAGACTGGTCAGATAAAACCTCCATAACAGGAACCTTGACAGGTGGAATAACAATGGCATCAACAACAGGAACCTCATCCAAAGGAATAGCAACATCATCATCAATCGGAGCCCCGCCATCCTGGTCATCCTCAGGGGGACCCTCGATGAAGAGATCGACGTCATCATCGGACATATCATCAAGTGGCAGATCCTCAACAGGAAATGCCGCAAAGGGAACAGGAGCAGGGATCTGAGTAATGGGTAGATCCCCGACAAGAAAACCATCAGCTAAAGGTAAATCATCTCCGAAATCCGGTAGGGCGAAGGGCTGAAAGTCATCGTCGTCACTACTCGTAGTATCTGAAGTGTAAACCTCTTCCTCTGGAAGGATCTCGTCATCTGATACTATAGCTATCGGGTCTATGGTGTCTGACACTCCACTCTCGGAGGATGATGACATGGTGTCTGTGACAAACAATCACACATATGCGCATATATCAACAATCAGCAAATAAGTATGCAAGTAATAATAATGTAAGCAAGTAATCATCCTAGTCTTCCCAGACTATCCCACCCAGTCTCTTAAACTCCCTAGTCTCTCAGACTAACTCCCTGGTCTCTAAGACTAAATCCCTGGTCAATAAGACCAAATCCCTGGTCTCTAAGACCAAATCCCTGGTCTCTAAGACCAACTCCCTGGTCTCTAAGACCAAACTTCCCCAGTCTCTAAGACTAAATTTTCCCAAGTCTCTAAGACTCAATCTCCCCGGTCTCTAAGACTGATCCTCCCTCAGTCTCTAAGACTGATCCTCCCTCGGTTTCTAAGACTGAATTATTTGAAATTTGTATTTGTGCCTTTTGTTGTAAAAAGTTTGTTCCCGGGATCTGGACGTTTAGTGCATTCAATGTAAAAAATTTTGAAAACATTTTCATGAGAGCCCTGATGATCATAGTCAAGACTCAAGAAAGAATCCTAGTTCGCTATGATCGAGGCTCTGATACCAAGCTGTCACACCCTGGCTTTTGCGGAAGCGTGGTTTATTTGGTGTGACTTCTTAATACCATAGCGGCAATCATATCAATGTTATATAATAAAAACACGAGAAGTTTATCCATTAATAAAGTTTAGAAACTACCACAACACCATTGTTTGAAGACATCAATACCAAATTAAGTTATAACTCATGACGTGTTTAAACGAGTTCACAAAGACTCAACAAAAGAACTTAAATAAAACCTGAGTTTAGAATCGTGTATCCCATCCAGGATTAGGACACACCCTCTAAACGACAACCATGGATAACATCTTTTATTTCACTACGCAGCTTGAAGACACATGCATACCCTGCCAGATCCATTAGTTCCCTGAAATACATGTAGTTTGAAAAATCAACAAAAGTTTAGCGAGTTCATGTGTATGTGTGTATGTATAAACCTTTGTAAACAGTGTATGTGTGTATGTATGTCCCGGTATGATTGCAAACAAGGAAAAGATCACCAATGGTTTGCAAGGCCACTGATATGTGTGACGGTGTAGGAAGACTTAAGCCTAGCAAAGTTGTACCAGGCTCCCGGCTGGAAGACATAGTCACCACTATGGGCCGCCCCGGCTCATGGGTGTGGGCTCGCTACACCCAAATAGATCTATCACTCATGCCCCTCGGTCCTTCAACGAGGATTGATGGTCCCAAGTATCCGCCTACCCTATCACATGATCTATGGTTCTTTCCTAGGCTAATCATACCAATAGTATTGTAAGTATCCCTTTGTAACATGTATTTCACCCCCGAAGTAAGTAAACAAAACAGTTTAAGAAAAAGGGGGACATGAACTCACAGTAGGGCGTCTTCAGTATCGTCAACTCAAACTCTGTCAGCTACACGACAACCTACAACGTACTAATGTCTAATAGACGAACGGGCCGTGCCTTGGCTTAGTGTTTAACGTTTTGAGTTGCGTTCCTTATGTTATTCCAAGTTATAATTATTTGTTAAAATAAATTATTTTAACATTAAATTATATTCAAGTGTTGGAATAATCGTTAAACAATATTTTGTATTAATACTTCACAAGTATTTTAACTCTGTATTTCCTTCCCAATGATGGGGGTATTTTATACATGTATTTTGTAGTTCCGAAATAATATATTTTTAAGTCTCACCTAAAATATATATAATTTATTTGTCAAAAATAATGTATTCCCAAAATATATATATATTTCCTAAAAATAATATATTTTCACTTCTTTAGTTTCCAAAATAACATTTACCAAAAATATATGTGTAAGAGTATTTTCTGGAATATTTCATAAGTTACGTTTTTGCGTTCGGTTTCACAATATCAAGTGTGTAACTTAAATATGTATTCCTTGTGATTTTTTGTATTATTTTGGAGTTGTAAATTTCATGGTGTTTGTTAAGATATATTATTTTACCCTAAAATAATATAACTATTCCACCAAGTAAATAAATATTCACACAAGGGTCTTAGTATAAAATATATATTCTAAATATATATTTATCCATTTTATTTAGAAAAACCATCCTCCAATACTTTGTATTTTTGTTATAAAACCGATGGCGAAGTTTTTTTTGAAAAACAAGGTTAAAAACATATTTGTAAACACTTGTTAGAAAATATTTTCTAAGTGTTAGAAAATTTTGCCATAGTTTCCTTTGTAAATGGAGGTGTCCATGCTATTTAGCATATCATTTTCTTTTCGAAAATTATTCAACAATCAATCTTTAAACAACTTTACATCACCAAGAGCAAAAACTATATGCTTTATATAATAATCATGAACTTGATATTTCACAAAAACACGTAGTAACTTGGTAAAGCGTTTAGTGGCCTTAGTTACCTTTCAAAGTGTATTCATCCCTTTAAAAATCTCGTTTTTAAAGAATCTCGGTGATAACAACTTGTGAACAAATTTTACAAAAATATTTATTTACAACATCTTTTTGTTTTGCTAGCCTTCCTACACTTATTTTATTTCCAAAAATAATGTAAGTATATGTAAGAATCATGATCTTTCAAAAACCTTCTTTTAAACTTGGTTTTCTTTAGAGAATCATTTGTAAATCTCGGATCTACATGATCACCAACTCACTCTGTTTACTTATATTTCAAGAAACCATCTTTATTTATCAAGTTCATATTTTATTAGAAGATGATTATTTTATGCGAACACATAATCATCTCCTAATCTTGTTAAATCATGTTTCTAATCATCATCTAACAAGTTCCATAGGATGATCAACATCACATTACTAAGAAATCAACAAGTAATCATCAACATATTCAAAACAACTACATTTTAACATTATTTCATCATGTTTCATCTTTATGTAAAGCTTTATGTTCATGATTTATGTTTATGTTCTTTTAGTGTTCATATGATTTCATCAAGATATATCTTTTAACCACTAAAACATGAAGTAAACAAGAGTTTAAAGAAGTCTTACAACTAGCTTAAAGCTTTGGAAGATCACAAGTGAAAATGTGGCGGATAATAGCAAACGAAGGTGGTCCTTCAAGTTCCGTGAGCGCCGAGCCTCATTGATGACCTTGTTGCACCTTGAGATACGCTTGGAATGAGAGGATGAAAACTGAAAATATTGATGTGCAAAGAGGGGTGTTCGGCTGAGAACAAGCCAAGGGGAGGAAGAAGAGAGTGTGTTGGGTGTTGTGAAAGATTATGATCCTTAATGCTTCTCTTATAACCACTATTAACTTTTGTCCAAAGGATTATGTGTTTGAGAAGTACATGACACAATCTCATCAAATCCCAATAAGATCATTTAGGAGATTTAGTAAGATTGAAGAGATCTTTGGTGTGTGGGGCCATATGAGCCGAAAATCAGCAAGGGGGGGGGGAGGTTAAGTGTAATATTTGATGGTAAGTAGGTGATTAGTGGAAGGTGTTAAGTGTAAGTCTTGTGTTTAATGTGTATCATGTATTATGTAGGGTGTTTAAGTGTTCAGGAACCAATACTAGCTCAAAAAAAATAAAAACAATGCTTCAAGCAATATTTTAGTGTTCCGGGTAATGTCCGGTTGTTCGGTTAGACACCGTTCCGTTAAAGTGCTAAGTTATTTTGTATAGTGTCCTTTATGTAACTTTTTGTGACATTTTTAATTCCCGACACTTAGGAAAGCACACAGGACCATTTTGCCATATTTTTGCATGTTACTAGCATGTTAAAATGCTGAATTTTAATGATTAATGCAGAATTCTGCACTTTGAGTGGGTTTTAGGCACTTTCTGGCACTTAAACTATCACCTAGTGACACAGTTTTATGGTCCTTACTTCCCTACACTCCATACTAGTGTAGTACCTTGTCTCTGGCTCATACTGGGCCTCAAAACACTGTTTGTCTATGTACTGGCACTGTCAGTATATTTCTGAGTTATCCTCTCACTGTGCTTTGTGCATCAAGTATGTCACTAATGTTTGTATGTAATGAATGGTGTGACAGTATGAAATGTGATGCACATGTATGTATGATATAGAAATCATAAAGCAGTTTATATCATCAGTTGTAATTAAGCACAGCCATTAAGCACAAATTTAATATTAATTAATTGTACGGATACCTGTAATTATGCGGGTTGTCACATTTTTCCTTTCAACATCAACAGGTTTTAGATTTGGACACTTGCGAGCAAGATGTCCTGTTTGATCACATTTGAAACATGTTCTCTTTGAAACATCTTTCACCTGTTGTTGTTGCCTTTCCTTTTGAGCATAGAACTCTTCATTAGACTGTCGTCTAAATTGTTGTTCTTTCACTTCTTCGGAACTTGTTCTGTGAACAAAGTTCATCTTTTGCTGATAATTTGGAGTTTCATTTCTTTTCCAGTTATGTTTCCTTTTATAACCCAACCCATCCTTCATGTTTTTCTTTTTGTAACCAAGTTTGTTATAAAAAGTTTTGTGACTCTTTCCAGCAAACTTTGAAATCTCAGATTTTTCAATCTCAACCACTTCGAAAACTTTATCAATCTTTTCTGAAATCACATTCTGAATCGGGACTTCAAGATCTGAGAATAATTTTTCCGATCCAATCATGGTATATACCAATCCTTTTGAATCATCATTTGCCTTTTTCTCAGATTTTGAGTTTTTCAGATAACCTTCATGAAAATTACCTTCATTTTCATCCTGTGATTCAGATTTACCTGTTTCAACCGACTCTTCTTTCAAGACACTTTCAACGACCTTACCTACCACCTCTGAATCACTAGAATCATCAGATTTTGAATAGGTTATGTCAATGTTATCTGGAAATTGATCGACCATGTTGAAAGCTTTTTTGTCACACCCAGATATTTCCACGTATTACCGGTGGGCCCGGTGCGGAGTATCGTGACGTAGTTGATATCATCATAGACAATTTATCACAGTTTATATACACAGCGGAAGTCGAAAGATAAAATCATTACAAACTGAATGAAAATAATATCATTTATTACAAAAACGGTTGTAAAGGATCCACAGGCGGATCAAAGTTTAAAGAAACATTGTTCAGCAGATTTATAAACATCTAAGCTTGCAAGACTCTTTATTGATGCTAGGAGTAGCCAGCCTATTCCGATTAGTACCTGCACTTAACCTTTTTGGAAAATACGTCAGTTTTCACTGGTAAATACAATTAACCGACTCATTTTGAAAATGTTTAAGAAAATTGGTTTGAATGCACAAGGCACAAAATATCTTTTATAACTTGGGATAATTATTTAAATATAAACTTGTAAAAGAATTACATGTTTGTTATACGTTCAGTAGCCCGAGCTGAATATCGGGATAAAGATTAATTGACACACCACATAATATAATCCCGCGGCGAGTTATTCTCGAACGGCGGTTATATCTTTTTATTTACGCACCGGCAGGTGTATGCCTACACCCCGTGCTTAGGTCGTGGCCATTTCAATGAATGATGCCAAGGATATCCGGGACATGGTCATTAACCCCCCAAAGGCCTTAAGCAAACAAAACAGATTAAACGGGTCATCTCAATAAATTAACCTTCATATGATTAACAATTCAATGCCCGACCAAGCGGTATTTTATATACCGTACCCCAAGCCCGTATAAGGGAAAATAAGTTAAAAGTATTTACCTGAGCAAGTATAAATCTCAATCAGCGAGTGCAAGTATCTTTTACTGGTCTCCTAATCTGGAACGAAGGTTTTAATAACCTATTAGATTCCTAACGGGTCTTAGTTAAGCCTAAACTTAGACCGGTTAGTTTTAAAAGAAGATGTACGGTTCAAAACGCACGATTAAGCGAAGACCGGATTAGAATGTGGTTTAGACCCGACAAGTTTGTATACTTGTATAATATGGGTAAACTAAACACATTCTGGATTTTGAGATAAAAATGATAAGGTTTGACCCGTTTCGTTAATTTATGCAAACTAGTTACATAAACCGTACCGAATGCGATAAATGCATAACGGGTAACCAAATGAGTCATGAACAGGTTTCCTAAGTTAATATGCCTTAAATATGTTGTGATATCAGTAGGATACCTTCCATTATGCCCAAAACGAATTTAAACTCAAATTATGCCCCGTTGGGGTATTTTGGTCATTTTAAAGCTTATAAAAGAGTTTAATTATTAATCTGAGTTTCAGGTCTGATATAATCAGTAAAAATATTTATTTTTATAAGTCATAACAGTAGGGTATTGCATATATGTGAAATTTATCTTTTATAACCAAACTATGTACCGTAGGGGCATTTTGGTAATTTCACATAAGCTTTAAAGGTCAAAATTAGAATTCTGAGTTCAAAACTTTTGCTTACTGTTTAATTATAAAAATTTACTTAAAACATCAGTAGGTATTAAGTCTTATATGTTAAAAATAGTTTTAACCCATACTATGCGCTTAAAACGCGTAAAAGTCGGTTTTAAGCGATTTTCGGGTTTAAATAAGAAATCTGAGTTTTTGATCAGTTTATAAAGTTTAAAATATTTTATTTATCATATAAAATCAGTAGCAAAAAGTTTGGTATCAAAATATTATGTAAAACTCATTTTATTCAAGAAAAGGGTATAACCGACAATTACCGAATTATAGCAAGAACCCTATGTTATGCTCAGCTTAAAAATAAATAAAAAAATCTTCAAAAATCCCAAAATATTATATTACATCAGTGGGTAAAAATTTTGGTGTCAAAATTTGGGTTTAGATAGGCTTTATGCTAATTACGCCGTTTAGTTAATAGAAAGCTTCTTAATTACGATATTGAGCATAACTCTTAATCTAGACCTCAAACTGATGTCAAATTTTTAGAAAAAGTTTATAAATCAGTAATAAAGGTTTTTGTCCTCTCACATTTTCAAAAATCTCGTTTTAAAGTCAAAAGGGCATAATGGTCAACATTTAGGCATATAACGGAAACATGCAAATGAATCGGATAACTAAGGAACCAAGTTGTATAACCTCAGAGGGTTACACTAACCTATAACCTGGTCCTAATAGAGCTCTAAGGAATTTCTAAAATCTGCTACATTGGTTTAGAACTGAAAGTCAAAGCAAAAGTTTACTTTTGCGACTTTCGGTTCCGAACCGAGCCTAAACTGAAAATTGTCGGGTTGAACATTCTTAGACATGTTCTTACATTAATTACCAAGTTATATGAGTGGTAAAACAGGTTTCATGGCTTCTACATTGTTAATTATGTGTTTATTCAAAAATTAGCTTTCTGTTGACTTTTTATAATTAAGTTTGACCCGACAATTGACCTATTTAGAGTGGGAATCAGAGGGTGCCCTTTTAAGGGTTTATTACCCACATAATTACCAACTCATAGCTACTTTTAATTCGAGAATTGACTGGACCATTAGTGATTAATCACTAAGTCAAACCTTAATTACGACGGGTTTGACTTTAGGCCATTAAACAAATAAAACTGAATTTAGAGAGGTTAAGGAAGCTTACAAAGGTCCTAAGCACGATTTTGGAACTTAAGGAAACTTGTTTGATGACCAGAGAGCTCCAGAGAAGAGTATTGGATGATTTTTGAAGTGAACAAGTTAAGTGTTGCAATTTATGTTCCTTATATAGGGACTTTAATCTCATAAGATGATGCCAACAAGGTCTATGGGTGATTCCTGATCATCCCCAAGTGTCCCTATGCATGAAAAACCACTGAGACAGTCCCTGATTTCGAATACAAGGATTCTAAGGAAATGGAACTGGCTGTACTCGAAGGTGTGCAGAGATTCTGTCGTGTGCCGACAGAGAGCTTTAGTGGTGGCACAGCGCCAGCATGTAGGTAACCAGCCAAACAAGTTTAAAACTTGGCAGTTTTGACCCCTGGACCTTTAAAACCTTAATTCTTTCATTTTAAGCACAATTAACCCATGAAATTTATATTTTTGTGATCCATGATGTATAACCAAACATCGTTAGGTCCGGTTTCATTAAACGATAAGCGAAAACACAAGTTTTGCCTCGTTGACGCTTTTAACACCTTAATTACGAAAGTTAACGTATCTTCCTCATACGATATCGAAACCTTGTGAAATTTTTATCACTTATTCTTATGAGTATAATTAATCGTTATAAGGCTCCAGGTTCGCTAAAAGGTCACTCAGAGGTATAACTTAAACATATTGACACTTTTAACCCTTGTGTCTTGTAAACTTTCACTTTCTTCCACAAACGGTTTCATACGCTTCATGATTCATTCGTTTAAGGGTATAAACATCGTGTAGGGTTGTTAAAAGGCATAATTATCAAATGTTGACACTTTGAATCCTTATATACATATATTTTCTTCTTTTGTCAACTTTAGTCCCTCATATTCAATTTGTAACACGTTTAAAGTCCATGACACGTGTCGATACTATATTGGACATGATTTTACAAGGTGTTACATCCTCACCCCCTTAAAAGAAATCTCGACCTTGAGATTTACTTAAATAAATGAGGGTACTTCTCTTTCATTGTGGACTCTACCTCCCACGTGTACTCGGGACCTCTACGGGCATCCCATTTAACCTTTACAATCGGTACCTGCTTCCTTCGAAGCTTCTTAACCTGTCGATCCTCGATCGACAAAGGTTTTTCAACAAATTTCAGGCTCTCATCTATGTGCACATCCATATGTGGTATGACTAGTGATTCATCAGCTAGACATTTCTTCAGATTGCAGATGTGGAATACATTATGAATACCACTGAGCTCTTCAGGCAAATTTAACTTATAAGCCACTGTTCCGACACATTCGATGATCTCGAATGGTCCTATATATCTTGGGCTTAACTTTCCTTTCTTACTAAATCGCATTACCCCTTTCCAGGGTGATACCTTCAGTAATACTTTGTCACCAACCTCAAACTTTAGAGGTTTACGCCTTTTATCTGTGTAGCTTTTCTGCCTATCTCTGGCAGCTTTGAGATGATCTCTTATCTGCACAATTTTGTCTGTCGTCTCCAAGACTATATCAGGTCCTGTGAGTTGGACATCTCCAACTTCTGCCCAACAAACGGGCGTTCTGCACTTTCTTCCATACAAAGCTTCAAAAGGTGCAGCTTGTATACTGGAATGATAGCTATTATTGTATGAGAATTCTATCAATGGAAGATGATCATCCCAACTTCCTCCTAAGTCAATAACACAAGCTCGTAGCATATCTTCGAGTGTTTGAATAGTGCGCTCGCTTTGACCATCCGTCTGAGGGTGGTATGCTGTGCTGAAGTTTAATCGAGTGCCTAGGGATTGCTGAAAGCTTTTCCAGAAATGCGATGTATACCTTGTATCCCTATCAGAGATGATAGACACTGGCACTCCGTGGAGAGATACAATCTCGTCCACATACAGCTGAGCTAATTTATCTGAGCTATGTGTTTCCTTAATAGGTAGGAAGTGGGCTGACTTAGTCAGTCTATCCACTATCACCCAAATAGTATCATTTCCTTGCTTTGTCTTAGGTAACTTGGTGATAAAATCCATAGTCACCATTTCCCATTTCCAGGTGGGAAGCTTAGGCTGTTGTAGCAAACCTGACAGTTTCTGGTGTTCTACTTTAACTTGAGCACATGTCAGACATTTGGCCACATAAGTGGCTATAGACTTTTTCAAACCTATCCACCAATAATTTTCCTTCAAATCCTGGTACATCTTATCACTTCCAGGATGAACAGAATACTTGGAGTTATGGGCTCCTTGAAGAATTACATCCCTAAGTCCTCCATAAATTGGAACCCATATTCGTCCATTCAATCTTAGGATTCCATCAATGCCATATGATAACTGTTCTGCAGTGACTCCCAACTTTTCATTAGGATAGTTAGCTTCTAATACAGCTTCCTTCTGAGCGGCTAACAACCTTTCATTCAAAATGTTTTTCAATTCAATGCTCTTGGCATTGATTCTAATGGGCTTAACTCATTCCTTCCTGCTCAAAGCATCGGCGACTACATTAGCCTTGCCTGGATGGTATCGTATTTCACAATCATAGTTGTTTAAAGTCTCCATCCATCGACGCTGTCTCATGTTTAAGTCTTTCTGATTAAACAGATGTTGAAGGCTCTTGTGATCAGAATAGATCACACACTTAGTACCATATAAATAATGCCTCCAAAGTTTTAGTGCAAACACAACTGCACCCAACTCCAACTTGTGGGTGGTATAATTCTTCTCGTGCACTTTTAATTGCCGAGAAGCATAGGAAATGACTTTACCCTTCTGCATTAGGACACATCCCATGCCAGTGTGTGATGCGTCGCAGTAAACCACAAATTCTTCAATTCCTTCAGGCAATGTCAACACAGGAGCATTGCTTAACTTCTGTTTAAGAATATCGAAGGATTCTTGTTGCTTAGGACCCCAATCAAACTTAATATTCTTGCGAGTTAAAGAAGTTAGGGGTGCAGCAATCCTTGAAAAGTTTTCAATAAAACTCCTGTAATATCCTGCCAGTCCCAAGAAACTGCGAATCTCTGTGGGCGTCTTCGGTTCTTGCCAATTCATGATGGCTTCAATCTTAGTGGGATCTACCTGGATTCCACGCTCACTAACCATGTGTCCAAGAAATTGGACTTCATGAAGCCAAAACTCGCATTTAGAGAACTTAGCATAAAGCTTCTCTTGCTGAGGAAGTTTAAGAATACACCGAAGGTGCTTCTCATGGTCAGCCTGATTCTTTGAATAAATAAGAATTTCATCAATGAAGACAATGACAAACTTGTCTAAGTAGGGTTTGCAAAAGCGATTCATGAGGTCCATGAATGCTGTTGGTGCATTAGTGAGCCCCGAACGGCATCACTAAGAACTCGTAGTGGCCATAGCGAGTTCTGAATGCAGTCTTATGCACATCTTCATCTCTAACCTTCAGCTGATGGTAACCCGACCTTAAATCAATCTTGGAGAAGTAACTTACTCCTTGCAGTTGATCGAATAGATCGTCGATCCTGGGTAATGGATATCTATTCTTGATTGTGACCTTGTTAAGCTCGCGATAGTCGATGCATAGACGCATCGATCCATCCTTCTTCTTCACAAACAGAATCGGTGCTCCCCAAGGAGATGAGCTAGGCCTGATAAATGCTTTTGCCAACAAATCATCCGACTGAGTTGTCAACTCTTTCATCTCAGTTGGGGCCAACCGGTAAGGTGCTCTTGCAATAGGTGCTGCTCCAGGTATAATGTCGATTCTGAACTCCACTTGCCTATCTGGGGGTAAACCAGGTAGTTCTTCAGGGAATACATCAGGGTATTCAGCAATGATGGGGATGTCTTCAATCTTCGGTTTTGGTTCATCAACAGTCACTTATGCCATGTAGATGACACAACCCTTCTTCATACACCTTGATGCCTTAAGCATTGACACTTGCTTAGGCAACCCATACTGAGTATCTCCTTGTATTGTGAGTGGCTCACCATACGGAGTCTTGATCACTACTTGCTTTTTATCACAAACGATCTGAGCTTGGTTATGGCATAACCAATCCATGCCTATTACTATGTCGAAACCAACTAATTTCAAAGGAAGCAAGGACAATGGAAAGGAGTGGTTCCTAATGGATATAAAACATCCATCTAGCACAGTTGAGGCAGTTTCTAAGGTACCATCGGCCAACTCTACTTCATATTTCACGCTTAGGGTTTTAATAGGTAAATTCAACAACTTACAAAACTTATCGTCTACAAATGACTTATCCGCACCCGAATCAAATAACACCCTTGCATAAACATCATTTATAAGGAAGGTACCTGTTATAACATTATCATCCTGGACGGCTTCTCGTGCATCCATTCGAAAGACCCTTGCATTGGTCTTTTTGACTTCTTCAGGCTTTTTAGCATACTTAAGGCAGTTGGTCTTGATGTGCCCTTTCTCATTACAGTTATAGCATGTTGCATCTTTTATCTTCTTGCACTCTATCGTCTTGTGCTCATTTGACTTACAAATCCCACAAGCTCTTGGCTGTGATTGGGATTTTGACTCGTATCTGCACCTCCCCAAATGGTGCTTCTTACAGATTTTGCATTTGGGCTTCTCGCCCGACTGTTGGTCATCTTTCTTGAACCCTGAACTCTTCCTGTGGTCAGAGTTCCCTTTGTGCTTCTTGTCTGAACGGTGTGAGTTTTCATCCTCACGTTTTCTCTTCACTATATCAGAATTTCTCAGCGATCTTTGCCTAACCGCATCAAGGGTAAGCGATAGTGCCAGATCGGCTATAGATCTAAAGGTAGTCGGTCGAGATGCCTTCACACTGGCTTTGATCTCCGGGGCTAAACCCCCAATGAAACGGGCTACCCGCTTTGGTTCCGGCGTCACTAAGTAAGGAACCAATCGAGACATAGTATTAAAACTCGTAAGATAAGCCTGACAGTCCAAATTCTTCATAACCAATGTCAGGAAATCGGTCTCGATCTTCTCAACCTCATGTTGAGGGCAGTAATTTTCTTTGATGAGAGTAACGAACTGCTCCCAAGACATGCCATACAAATGGACTTTTCCATTAGCTTGGATCAAAGACCTCCACCAAGCTAGCGCTTCTCCTTTAAATGACTGAGATACAAACTTCACAGCGTCCCTATCAGCGCAACCACTGATATCAACCACTGTGTCCATTTCATCGAGCCAAGTCATACAATCGATGGCTCCTTTCTCCCCTGTGAAGTCTCTAGGCTTGCAGGAGACGAAATACTTATATGTACAGGACTTACCACGTGATTCTTGTTTGAGCTCAATCTTCTTCGACGGGACACTATGCTGATTTGAGGAGTGATGATCGTCATCCCTCCTTGATCCGTTATGTTTAGGAGGTGACTTACTATGAGCTTCAGAGTGAGTCTTAGGTTTAGAATGGGGTACAGATGAGGTCTTGCTTTGAGTACCACTTGACTCATTAAACTGCCTATCTATGGCCTTGGTAACAGCACTATCAATCAATGCTTGAAGTTCCGTACCAGTTACGTTGATCCTAGTAGTATCATGATTCTCCCTTGGATGACTGTTGACTTCTTCAGACTCTGCCATGTAGCTTGATTGCTACATAAAATGATGACAATGATTTCTTAGAGGTTTATAATAGATTTGTTATCTTATTAACTTATTAACCATGGTATTAAAGAACCATATTGGTTAATTTGTTAAGTATTTCATTCAGGATTTTTCATTAATAACCCTTAGTTACAATTAAAAATAATAATGGCACAAAAGGCCAAGTCACATGGACTCGTTCAAATTTTAAGTCAAGATCTTATAGGATCGAGGTACTAAGGCTTGAATCATAGTTCATTACCCATTCTTGACAGGGAGTTATAGGCTACAACTGTCTTTTGTCTTATATGACAATGATTATGGCCCGTAGGCATTACATCACCATTGGATGTTTAAATTATAAGGAAGGAATTGGAAGAATCCAATATAAGAATGACATGTGTGATTTTAACGAATCACATCTGCTAGGAGTGTTAACATGTTTTCAGATGTTGACAAGGGTTTGAATCCTTATAAACAGGTTTTACCATTATGGCCAGGTCTATAATGACATGCGGGCTAAGTTTTACCTTTTAAGATTCTTATTTAATATTTAATAGGCAGATTATTTTAAAAGGAATGAGATTTTTTATTTATATATTTCATAGATTATATTTATGCATATAATGACAAAAATTGAAAATTTAACATTCCACTAAAATTAAAAGAGTACATATTTGCCCTAAACGGGACTTTAACAGAAATAACTTGCCCACGCAGGGGCTAAACTGAAAACACAAGTCCTCGCAGGGACTGAATACAAAGATAGATGTCCACGCAGGGACTAAGGATAAAAAGACAAGTCCGCGCAGGGACTAAGTACATAAATAAATAATTGTCCACGTAGGGACTTGATTGAAAATTAAAGAAATACAAAATAAACAAATAAGGGATTTAATGATCCCTTTTGCTTTTTCCCTTGATTAGATTCGCCAGACCTTTGAGGAATCCCCGGTGGTTCCTACGTTCCTCTTGAACCTCCCGTTCCACCTGGCTCAACCTCTATAAAATCTCCTGTTGCTCCTGGGGCTGAATCAATGGCGGTTGTGGCGGCTGCTGATGCGGAGGTTGAGGAGGTGGTGGGTGTTGATACCCATAAGGTGGGTACCCGGTTTGGTAGGAGGATGCGTAAGGCCCTTCAGGATGATGGGCATTGTAGTTGGCTGCTACAAGGTATGGGTCAACATTGGGGGCATTGTAGTAGTTATACCCCGGGTAGGCAGGCTGCTCAAAGGGGTTGTATGTCGCTGTACCGGCGTATGTAGGAATTGGGTTATCATAACCCACTGGTAGCGGTGCGACTGGCGCAGACTCCACCTCAGAAACAGGGTTCGAAGGCCCACCCATCTGTGGGTCTTCATATAGTGGCGGGTAATGACTGCCACTTGAATGCTGAGGGGTGCTGATACGGATTCCCCCTCGCACGGATATCCGTGCGGTTGTTCTTCTCCGCCTTGGTGGCTCCGGAGGCAGCTGCTGCTCAAGCGGTGGTGGTGGCGGTGGAGTAACCACTACAAAACGCGAATCCTCCGAGGGATCCTGCTGCCGTTGCTGTTGCTACTGTGAGTGGTAACTGGGAGTAAACACCCAGTCGTATTGGGCAAACCTTGCCTCATAACTGTCTGGACCACGATAAGGTGATCCATAATATGACGACCCATTCGAAATCTCAATGGGGTGAGTAGGTGTTCCGGTTGGCGGCTGGGCAGGTTCCGGATCCTCTTCCATGTCCATGGAGAAATGGTCCTCCGGTCCCAACGGGTTATAACCCATTGGCTCTTCAATTTGGTTTGCCGGGTTGAACCGGCTTTGAAAGTAAGGTGTTGGGTCGTTGAAGGAATGGTGTGAGTTGGGGCGTTGAAGGGGTATGAAAGAGTGATGTGAGTTGTGGGGCTCGTTCTCCGATTGAGGCCCGAAAGAGTTGAGGTAGGAAGGTGAGGAGCTCAGCGAGACTGAACGCCTCGCTGGTTCTAAAGAGGTCCTCCAGTCTTCTTGAGGACTGGTACTCAGA
This sequence comes from Helianthus tuberosus, assembly GCA_030545235.1. Lineage (NCBI taxonomy): Eukaryota > Viridiplantae > Streptophyta > Magnoliopsida > Asterales > Asteraceae > Helianthus > Helianthus tuberosus. The sequence goes on from CM060381.1 coordinate 141,136,289, forward strand.
GTGGCTGATGGAGTTCGCCGGTGTGAAGACCCGACCTCTTGATCGTTGGGGGTGATGAATGGCCCTTTGCCTCTTCCTCTTCCTCGGAATCTTGGCGGCATTTTTGTTGGTCCTGTCAAAACAACCAAAGAAACAACAAAAGAAACAATAAAGGACAAAACAAAATAAGTCAGAATTAGTCCTAAGTTCTTTGTCTAGACTCGAAAGTCGAGGAATGTGCAAACTGTGTCATTGAGATTAAACACAAAAGGCTAGTATTTAATTCACTCAATGTTGGCTCTGATACCAACCTGTCACACCCCGAGATTTCCACGTATTACCGGTGGGCCCGGTGGGGAGTATCGTAACGTAGTTTATTTCATCATAGACAATTTATCACAGTTTATATACACAGCGGAAGTCGAAAGATAAAATCATTACAAACCGAATGAAAGTAATATCATTTATTACAAAAACGGTTGTAAAGGATCCACAGGCGGATCAAAGTTTAAAGAAACATTGTTCAGTAGATTTATAAACATCTAAGCTTGCAAGACTCTTTATTGATGCTAGGAGTAGCCAGCCTATTCCGATTAGTACCTGCACTTAACCTTTTTGGAAAATACGTCAGTTTTCACTAGTAAATACAATTAACCGACTCATTTTGAAAATGTTTAAGAAAATTGGTTTGAATGCACAAGGCACAAAATATCTTTTATAACTTGGGATAATTATTTAAATATAAACTTGTAAAAGAATTACATGTTTGTTATACGTTCAGTAGCCCGAGCTGAATACCGGGTTAAAGATTAATTGACACACCACATAATATAATCCCGCGGTGAGTTATTCTCGAACGGCGGTTATATCTTTTTATTTACGCACCGGCAGGTGTATGCCTACACCCCGTGCTTAGGTCATGGCCATTTAAATGAATGATGCCAAGGATATCCGGGACATGGTCATTAGCCCCCAAAGGCTTTAAGCAAACAAAACAGATTAAACGGGTCATCTCAATAAATTAACCTTCATATGATTAACAATTCAATGCCCGACCAAGCGGTATTTTATATACCGTACCCCAAGCCCGTATAAGGGAAAATAAGTTAAAAGTATTTACCTGAGCAAGTATAAATCTCAATCAGCGATTGCAAGTATCTTTTACTGGTCTCCTAATCTGGAACGAAGGTTTTAATAACCTATTAGATTCCTAACGGGTCTTAGTTAAGCCTAAACTTAGACCGGTAAGTTTTAAAAGAAGATGTACGGTTCAAAATGCACGATTAAGCGAAGACCGGATTAGAATGTGGTTTAGACCCAACAAGTTTGTATACTTGTATAATATGGGCAAACTAAACACATTCTGGATTTTGAGATAAAAATGATAAGGTTTGACCAGTTTCGGTTAATTTATGCAAACTAGTTACATAAACCGTACCGAATGCGATAAATGCATAACGGGTAACCAAATGAGTCATGAACAGGTTTCCTAAGTTAATATGCCATAAATATGTTGTGATATCAGTAGGATACCTTCAATTATGCCCAAAACTAATTTAAACTCAAATTATGCCTCGTATGGGTATTTTGGTCATTTTAAAGCTTATAAAAGAGTTTAATTATTAATCTGAGTTTCAGGTCTGATAAAATCAGTAAAAATATTTATTTTTATAAGTCATAACAGTAGGGTATTGCATATATGTGAAATTTATCTTTTATAACCAAACTATGCACCGTAGGGGCATTTTGGTAATTTCACATAAGCTTTAAAGGTCAAAATTCTGAGTTCAAAACTTTTGCTTACTGTTTAATTATAAAACTTTACTTAAAACATCAGTAGGTATTAAGTCTTATATGTTAAAAATAGTTTTAACCCATACTATGCGCTTAAAACGCGTAAAAGTCGGTTTTAAGCGATTTTCAGGTTTAAATAAGAAATCTAAGTTTTTGATCATTTTATAAAGTTCAAAATATTTTATTTATCATATAAAATCAGTAGCAAAAAGTTTGGTATCAAAATATTATGTAAAACTCATTTTATTCAAGAAAAGGGTATAACCGACAATTACCGAATTATAGCAAGAACCCTATGTTATGCTCGGCTTAAAAATAAATAAAAATCTTTAAAAATCTCAAAATATTATATTACATCAGTGGGTAAAAAGTTTGGTGTCAAAATTTGGGTTTAGATAGGTTTTATGCTAATTACGCCGTTTAGTTAATAAAAAGCTTCTTAATTACGATATTGAGCATAACTCTTAATCTAGACCTCAAACTGATGTCATAATTTTTGGACAAGTTTATAAATCAGTAATAAAGGTTTTTGTCCTCTCACATTTTCAAAAATCTTGTTTTAAAGTCAAAAGGGCATAATGGTCAACATTTAGGCATATAATGGAAACATGCAAATGAATCGGATAACTAAGGAACCAAGTTGTATAACCTCAGAGGGTTACAGTAACCTATAACCTGGTCCTAATAGAGCTCTAATGCATTTCTAAAATATGCTACATTGGGTCAGAACTGAAAGTCAAAACAAAAGTCTACTTTTGCGACTTTCGGTTCCGAACCGAGCCTAAACTGAAAATTATCGGGTTGAACATGCTTAGACATGTTCTTACATTAATTACCAAGTTATATGAGTGGTAAAATAGGTTTCATGGCTTCTACATTGTTAATTATGTGTTTATTCGAAAATTAGCTCTCTGTTGACTTTTTATAATTAAGTTTGACCCGACAATTGACCTAGTTAGAGTGGGAATCAGAGGGTGCCATTTTAAGGGTTTATTACCTACATAATTACCAACTCATAGCTACTTTTAATTCGAGAATTGACTGGATCATTAGTGATTAATCACTAAGTCAAACCTTAATTACGAATGGTTTGACTTTAGGCCATTAAACTAATAAAACTGAATTTAGAGAGGTTAAGGAAGCTTACAAAGGTCCTAAGCACGATTTTGGAACTTAAGGAAACTTGTTTGATGGCCAGAGAGCTACAGAGAAGAGTATTGGATGATTTTTGAAGTGAATAAGTTAAGTGTTGCAACTTATGTTCCTTATATAGGGACTTTAATCTCATAAGATGATGCCAACAAGGTCTATGGGTGATTCCTGATCATCCCCAAGTGTCCTTATGCATGAAAAACCACTGAAACAGTCGCTGATTCGAATACAAGGCTTCTAAGGCGGTGGAACTGGCTGTACTCGCAGGTGTGCAGAGATTCTGTCCAGGTCAGGCCGTCACGTCGTGCGACGGCAGAGAGCTTTAGTGGTGGCGTAGCGCCAGCATGTAGGTAACCAGCCAAACAAGTTTAAAACTTGGCAGTTTTGACCCCTGGACCTTTAAAACCTCAATTCTTTCATTTTAAACACAATTAACCCATGAAATTTATATTTTTTTGATCCATGATGTATAACCAAACATCGTTAGGTCCGGTTTCGTTAAACGATAACCGAAAACACAAGTTTTGCCTCGTTGATGCTTTTAACCCCTTAATTACGAAAGTTAACGTATCTTCCTCATACGATATCCAAACCTTGTGAAATTTTAATCACTTATTCTTTGGAGTATAATTAATTGTTACAAGGCTCCGGGTTCGCTAAAAGGTCACTCAGAGGTATAACTTAAACATGCTGACACTTTTAACCCTCATGTCTTGTAAACTTTCACTTTCTTCCACAAACGGTTTCATACGCTTCATGAATCATTCGTTTAAGGGTATAAACATTGTGTAGGGTTGTTAAAAGGCATAATTATCAAATGTTGACACTTTGAATCCTTATATACATATATTTTCTTCGTTTGTCAACTTTAGTCCCTCATATTCAATTTGTAACACGTTTAAAGTCCATGACACGTGTCGATACTATATTGGACATGATTTTACGAGGTGTTACATTTTTCCACCTTCTCATCATCATAGAATGTGAATTTGTCCTCAAACGATGGTGGAGCTTGATGATATTCTGAGCCAATTCCCTTTTTGTTTTGCTCAGAATCTTTACCATCCGGTTTTAGATTGAAAATGCGTTCAAGGACATATGATGAAGCGTGATAACTATGTAGCTTGTTGTTATCTTGTTCTAAATCAGCTATTTTACGCTTTAGCTTAGCAACATCTTCAATGTAAGAATTTACAACTTGTTTCTTTATTTCATACTATCGCTTAAGCGTATCGGTTGTTTCAGAACATTATTTCAATCTAGATTGAACAAGTTTCATTTGACTCTTCACATCTTCATATGATCCTTTTGTAATATGATATGCAAGTTTTATCGAATCATACTCTTTCTTCATTTCTTGATAAGCATTTTCTTTTTGTAAACATTCTTCTGTCATTTTTGAAACTTTTTCTTTTAAAATTTCATTTTCTTTTTCTAAACTTTTGCATTTTTGTGTGAGCTTTTCATCATTATCTTTTAAAACTTTCATTTTCTAGCATTTCTTTGCATTTTTCTTTGAAAACATTTTCGATTTTAGTAAATTCTAGATCTCTTGTTCTGAACTTTTCGTCTTTTTCAGTACAAGCACCGAATGTTTCCATGCATTTCATGCACTTTTCAACATTTTTGTTTAAGACTTCAGAATCAGATTTTACCTCAGTGATTGGTACTTTGACTTTTTCTGCTGTCTCTATCTGATCAGCATCTTTCTTCTGTTCTTCTTCACCAGTACCAGCATCACCACCAACATCAGCATCCAATCTCTCTAACTTCACTTCTTCTTCATTCTGCTGTTTTTCAGTAACAGCTTTTTCACCAATTGCTTCGTCTTTCTTTTCTTTCTCTTCCTCGGCTATCTTCTTCAAATCATTCACCAACTCATCAACATTTTTCTTCATTCTTTCTTCATCCCTCTTCTTCAGACTTGCTGTCATGGCATCTCTGATGATTTTATCCAGGCTTTTCTTATAGTATTTGACTTTTTCAACATTTGAGTAGTACTCGTCGGATAGAGGGATTACTGCAAGAACATCATCAAAAACCACTTCTTTTGGATGAACAACTGGTTCACTTTCCCTGTTGACATAACATTCTCGCTTCTTGTCCCATCTTCTATTACTTCTTGCTTCTTCATACTCTTTTTCCATCTCCTCAATTCTGTATCCAACAATACATCTTTCTCTGTAAGTTTTCTCGTTCAGAATCTCTTCTCGAGTTTTCTCCTTTATTTCAGCAACAAAAGCACGATGTTTGCTCTTTGATATAGTTCCGCCATGAGCTGTGAGACGGTCATCAACAAGATCATCTTCTAGAAGGAATTCGTTCCAGTCAAACCCTTCGTCATCTTGAATAACTGCACATGCTCTTGATTTCTCTTTTGTATTGTTTTCAATCTTTTTCAAATTTGGAAACTCTTCTTTACTGCGATGGTATATTGCTTTCTGATAATAATCGTCTTTGAACGGATTTTCATTTCCATCAACTGCAGAGTTGGTGCATTCTCTTTTGAAATGACCTTTTTGCTTGCACTTGAAGCAGGTCGCTTTGGATTTATCAAATCCCAGCTTCGTTGATGGACCACTGATTGACTGTTTGCCAGTAATCTCCATGAACCGCTGAGCTCGTCGAATGCAGCTTGCCAAACACCAGCGTATGTCAATGAGTTCCATCTCTTCCGGATCGATCTGGTTATAGTCTTCCTTGGTTAATTCAGAATTTCCGATTTTACCAGCTACTAGACCTTCATACGACTCTAGGACAGATGCGAGAAAACTCATTTGTTGTTTAGCAGAGTTGATGCTCATTGCTGGAGAATTTTTTAACTTTAAAGAAATTTTGCAAAGAATTTCTTCTGATTCTTCAGGATTTGCTTTTGCAGAAGACGAATGATACCCTGGATTATAACTTGATGAGCCTTTATGTGGTTCTTTTGTGTTTTCAACACTGAATGCCGTCTTTGGTGAATTACCAACAGTCACCGGAGGTATGTTACCTTTGTATTAAAGACTGACATTCTGTTGATGTGAAGAGCTACTCATCTTGTTCTGTTTCTGCAGTTCAAGCTCATGAGTTTCAATCTTTTCAATCAACACATCAAGAGTAATTGTTTCATACAAAACATCATTTTTCAAAATAAAAACAAACGTTTACCACTAATCAGATCGTGGTAACGCTTCAATGATTTTGTCTATGATTTCCTCTTGAGTTTTTATTATTCCAAACCTATCAAGCTCAATTTTTAAATGGCAAAATCTCTCAATCATTTGCCTCACCGATTCTCCTTTTAGACTATCAAACAAATCAAACTCTTTCTTTAACAAAGCAATTTTATTTTTCTTTATTTGTTTACCCCCTTAACCTTAATCCTTAAAGCTTCCCAAACAGATTTTGATGACCCATCATGTTCAAGTAATGCAAAAATGTCATCTCTAATCGATGATTGGATTAGAGAAATCATTCTCTGTTCATATGAGAAGTTTTTCTTGTCATCAGTGGTTAAGCTCTTGAGTGGGATTTCTTCGCCTTTGATGAAACGCTCCTTCCACCAAGTATAGTCTTCAATACTATCCAACTTTGGTGGTTTTGAGTGCGTCCCATAAAAATTATCATGATTGATATTTTCTGTTATTGCTTTTGAGATGCTTTTCGGTGCGACAGTCGACGTTTCAGACGATTCTGATGTAAACGCCTTGTAGAACGTGTTATAAAACTCTTCAGCCATGACGTTCCTCGCTTTTTACCTAAATCACTTCGAATCGCCTGAATCACAAGCAAAACAATCAAACAAACAATCAGTTTTTTTTAACAAATATCAACCAGCTGAATCGGATGGGTATCCGATCGAGTGAAGTCAACGAGAGTCAGCGAAAGAACAATGATCGGATGGCAGTGGATCAGATGGTGATCCGATCGAGTGACGATCTGACACTTGGACAATAAGCTTTGGATCGAGTGGTGATCCGAAACGATTGTCGGTATCCTTTGATGATTTCCGCACTTTTGCACTTTTTAAGAGATTATCTTAGTTATAATAGTAGGCCCCTCTTTTCAAGGTGACGTTACCCTCAACCCAGTGGTTTGAGTCAGCAAGGATACAATCCCAAAGGGTTGGAATATTGAAAGATAATTAATTAAGTTATTAATGCGAAAAGTGGTAGGCCCCTTTTTTGAAGGTGACGTTACCCTCGGCTAAGTGGTTTGAGTCAGCAGGGATAAAATCCCAAATAGCCGATTTAATGTATTAATAATAGTTTACATATGATGGGATCAACCCATTCGCACCCCCGCCATCCAATACCAGTGGGTATTGAAGGAGGTCCTAGTAAGCTTGACCCAGGTCCTTGCAAGATCTATACACTAAACAAGGAAAGAACCTTACTAAACCATTCCCTTAACCACCGACCAGGTAGCCAACGTATCTCTATATAGACCGTAGAGATATGAATGGTGTAAATCTTTTACTTTATATAGACAATAAAGTAATGCCAAGACACCACGGACAAATGATAAAGAAGTTTCACCTTCAACATAAGAAACTAGTTATTAAAGTCATTAATATAAAACCAAATAAAAAGTGCGAAAAGATAAAAAATTAAAAGTAATACATTAAATACTTGTCTTCACCAAGTGTTGTAAGAGACTTAGCCAAACATGGCCTTTGATTGACAAGAACTCTTACTATCAATCTTGGATCCCGAGACTACTACACACTCTAAAGGTGGATGATGGATGATGGTGGTGGATGTGGGTGTTGTAGTGGTGGTGGATGTGGGTGTTGTAGTGGTGGTGGAGTGGTGGCAAAGTGGGAGAGTAGTGGTTTGCCAAGGGATGCCTTTGAAGTGAACCAAGCACCCCTATTTATAGCCCGAACAGAAGCCCGGCCACTGCCCCGTGTCCAACGGACACGCACCCGTGGCCATCCTTTTATCTTCCTTCATTAATTTCTTTTGTAAGCATTGGGCTCCACACAGCCCGTGTTCACTGGGCACGGCCCCGTGGGAAGAAGGGTATCTATACTACCAAGATTTTGCAAGATTCTGCGAATCTTAGCGTTGACCACGCCCTGTGCTGAGCTGGGCACACCCCCGTGGTGGGCGTAGAAGCTTCCACAGCTTTGTCCTTTTTGCAGACATCTGACCAAGCCCTCGTGTTCAGTGGACACGGGCCGTGGTCAGCCTTCTATTTCTTGTTTTTGCTCTTGGGGATGCTGTCGAGGGGTCGGGCATGTCACGTTTGTTCCTTTTCTTTGTATTTATGTTGGTTTTTGGTGTATATTTGTTCCTTTTGCTCGTTTAAGCTCATTTTGTCCTGTAAATTCAAAAAGAAGACAAAAGCACGTTTTTTCCAACATTATGTTGGATTATGTATGCCCAAGACACATATTAAATTGATGTGGCTAGTACGTTATGATCCAAGTCGAGTCATACCCAAATACAAGCTAGACAAACACTTATAATATTTATTTATGATATGATCAAACAAATAAATATTATCACTTATAATATTTAGAAATCAGTTTTCTAAATAATTGCACTTGGCAAACTAATAAATTATATGGATAATTTATTTTGAGAGAATATTTTATTTTGTTATTTAATGGGTTAACTAACTTAATAAAAATTGTATAAGTCTTAAAACATGTGATGTTACAATTTTATAAAAGTTATAAAATTATATAAGACTTAAATTGTTATTATAAGAAAATTTTTGATTTTTTTTTATAAAATAAAGCCTAGCCCCCCCCCCCCCCCCTTGGTGTTCTTCCCAAGCACTTTGGTCCAATAAGACTCCATGCATTTTGCATGTCTAGTTGGCACATGATTGGTCAAATTGGGTGGTTAATTCTCTCTCTTAGTTTTAATAATTTTGTGAGACAAAATAGTTAGGATACTTAAAATTTTAGGAACATTTTCAAGTTGCAAGAACTTGTTTTTCCTCTCAAAATTTCGGCCAAGATAGTGCCAATTTGGGAGATAATTTTTCAAGTGAAGAACTTGTAAAAGTGTCTCTAATTTTCGGCCAAGATGTGGTTGATCAAGAGGGCTTTTTCAAGTTTGAAAATCAAGTGCAAGAACTCAAAATAGTCCTTCTAATTTTCGGCCATATGAGGGTTTCAAATTTGAGTTACAAGTGTATAAAATCCTAGCTACAATCAAAGTGTTTGTTGGAAGGCTTGGTGTATACAAGCTTGAGGTCTTCTACACTTGAAGGCAACCATTCAAGAAGCATCATTTTCTTCATATCCTTTACTCCTTGGAAGGTAGTATTCTTGAAACACCCTATGGATCCGGGGATGGGATTTTGCATATAAAATGGGTTTTATATTTTGAAAGTAAACATGTTTTAAATTATATTCCGCTGCGTTTTTATTTTATATGGATTAAATAACTTTGATAAACATGTGAAAAACCCAACAATGGCATCTAGAGCCGCTTATATGAGTGCAAGCTTCATAGGATATGAAATTTTCGGGTTTCGGGTTTAGGTAAAACCCTATGGCCGAAATTTTTCATCATGGTCCTCCTTTTGTTTTTCAAGATTATTTTCTTACATGCATAAAAATCTTCTTGAAAAATTATGTCATTTGGATGATTGTTTTGTTTGGACAAAAACCCACTTTTTCGGTTTTTTATTTCTTGACCGAAAGTAGGTTGTAAAAAGGAAACCATTTTTGCTTCTTGAATTTTATATATATAGATATATATTTTGGTGTTCATAACCTAGCCATGACCTTGTGTGAATATGTTGAATGATTGTGTTATGATTTATATTTAATTATTTCAAAGGTTGTAATAATTAATTATTTTTGTTCTTCCATTTGTAAAGTTATGTAATTTATTTATTTTCATTTGGTATGTAAAATAAATAGATTAGGTGCATTTCATTTTACAAGAAAAAATATATTAGGATATTTTTTGTAAAAGAAGATGCACACAAAAATGTGGTTTTGGTTTTGGCTAATTTCGGGCCTAAAGGACTTCATAGTTCTTAACGGGATTTTAGCCCGATAACCAAAACATATTTTTGAAGCCCAAAGGAGTTTGGATCTAAATATAAAAGACATTTGGAAGCCCAAAGAATGTGAAGAAATCATAACACAAGAAGAAGACTTGAAGCATTTGGATGCGGGATCAAGTGGGAGTTCAACGACTCATTATTTGTGTCAATATTCACCCTTTAGGAAGGACCTTTTGACACACTTGTTTCGGCTAACAAGTGTGGTCAAAATAGTTGGCTAAGGTTATGCACCTTTTTAATATATGTGTTGTGCTTGTATGGTTATTTTATTTATGGTTGTTTGGATGATATTGGATATGCATGCTTAACAACTAATAATCCGTAACAAGCTTAAAATTGGTTCTTAACAAAATAATTAAAATGGTTAATAAAAGGTTTTATTAAAAGTTAATGATTTTATAATAAAATGAGTTTTATTAAAAAGAACCTTGAAAATTTGTTTTCACAAAAGTACCAAGGATTTGAATGCATGCAAATATATGGTACATAAAGTTTTCTAAACTAGAATTTTGAAAACTCAAAATCCCTTTTATAAAACAAGTCAAACACCATCCTTTTATACAACACTCGAATCACTTGGGAACTCTTATTGTGGGATAAAGGTCACCTAACCACATTTGAGAGAACTTGTATATTCGAGGTGGGTTTACCATGTTTGTGGGATAAAGGTCACCTAAACACTTATGTGTATAAACTCACACGTGTGTGTAAGTTGGACGACTTGATTTAGAAACCATGAACTTAGGGTTACCGAAGCATGGCGAACAAAGGGTGTTGATGGGATTAAACATGCCAACTAAACATAATGATGTTTAACCGATCCCATACGGCTAAAAGTTGCAAAACGTTGCAATCGTCAAACGTTGACTACCTTGTTAATTTAAATAGAGGGATAAAGGTCACCTAACCAATATTTAAATGTAACGTTGGATTCTAGATTTTAATTGTTAATTGTCTATGAGACATAAAAGGGTATTAATGATTAAAATATAATAATATTGAAAATACTAAAATTGAACCTTGTTAAATTTTGTAGATGGCCACTAACAATATTACCCAAACCGTCCGTAACCTATCACTAAAAACAATCCTTGAAAAGGATCGTCTCAATCATAACACTTCATGGATTAATATCGAAACTTAAGAATCATTCTCAAGTAAGAGAAGATATCCTATGTGTTGAACGATCCTAATCCCGATGAACATCTTATGGAAGATAAGGATGCCTATAACGATTGGATTAAGTATATCGAGGATATTATGCAAGCCTCTTGCCTCATGTTAGGAATTATGTTTCCCGAGATTCAAAAGGGTTTTGAACATCACGGGGCATACGACATGATTACCCAATTGAAGGAAATGTTCCTACAACAAGCAAGGGTAGATCATTTCGAAACGGTTCGGGGGCTTCATGCATGTCGGATAGAGGAAACCCAATCGGTCTCATCTTATGTCTTTAAGATGAAAAGCCACATTGATCACCTCGAAAGTCTCAATATGGATAAAAGGGCTTTATCCATTCTAACGATCAATGAGGTTGGCAACAAGAAAGGGCATCACCCCGACTCCAAGGCAAGTATTGCAAAGAAAGGGGCACATCAAAGGGAAAGGAAAAAGAAAGGCTAAAGCGGAACCACCGAAACCAAAAACAAAAGAAGGCAAAGGTTGCCATGAACGATCCATGCTTTGAGTGTGGTGAGATAGGGCATTTAAAAGGAATTGTCCAACCTATCTCAAGGAGTTGAAAAACAAGAGGGATGCAGGGGCAAACCTCAGGAACAATCTTAATGATACATATTGACCTTAATGTTATTTCTTCTAACACATGGGTATTAGATACCGGATGTGGAACTCATATTTGCAATTCGTTGTAAGAGTTCAAAAGAAATAAGCATTACAAGAAAGGAGACTATGTTTTGAAACTTCCAAATGGTTTGGAAATTGTTTTAAAAATATATTGTATGCTCCTAGTTTGACTAGGAACACTATTTAAGTTTCCCTTATAAGACAATATGGTTTTGATTTAAAGTTTGTAAACAATGACATTTATATCGATGAATGACATGTTTTACTTTAAAGTTATGCCTTCAAATGGTATTTATGAATTGGTTCATGATAATACATCATTTGATAGTTAAATGTACCAAGCAATCACCAAGAAACTCAAAATGGATTTGAGTGAGACCTATCTTTGCCATTGTCGTCTTGGTCATATAAACAGAAATCGCATGCAAGCACTTCAAAAGAATGGTCTTTTGGACACAAATGAAGTTGGTTTATTTGATACATGTGAATCTTATTTATAAGGTAAAATGACTAAGGAACCCTTTAGTGGGAAATGGCAAAAGATTTATTAGGTATAATGCATTTGGATGTATGTGATCCTTTTAAGCCAATGACTAGGAATGTTGAAAGATACTTCATTACTTTTACCGAAAACTATAGTAGTTGTGGTTATGTGTACTTGACACAAAGAAGAAGTTTTGAAACGTTCAAAATCTTCAAAAAGTGAAGTACAAAATCAACTCTTTTAAATTTCTTCGTTTCGATAGAGGAGGAGTCGAACTCTATTGGATATGGTTCGATCTATGATGGCTAGGATCGCATTATCTCTATCATTTTGGGGTTACGCTTTGTTCTCCGTGGCCCGTACATTCAATGTGGCCCAGACTAAGAAAGTGGATAAGACACCTTTTGAAATATGGCATGGAAGGGCTCCATCATTATCATATTTAAAGGTATGGGTTGTGAAGCTTATGTGAAGCAATACACCCAAACAAATTAGAAGTACGATCCACTAAGTGTATCTTTGTAGGATATCCTAAAGATGGTATAGGATATTAATTCTACGATCCAACAGAGCAAAAGGTATTTGTTGCTCGAAAGGTTGAGTTCTTGGAAGCTAAGTTCCTTGTGGAAGGAATTAGTAGAACAGTGGAACTTGATGAGGATCAAGAACCACAAGCAGCGATACACGTTTGGTTGAGACTAGCACTCAACAAGAGGTTGTTGAAGATGATCAAATGGTTGATCAACATACACAAAATGCTCGCAGATCTGGTAGAATTAGTAATCCACATGAAAGATATGGATTTTTCATGGATGGATGCTACGTGGTAGATTTAGATGAACCAACCACATGCCATGATGCAATGTTAAAATCCGATTGCGACAAATGGCTTGAAGCCATGAACGTAGAGATGCAATCCATGTATGACAACCAAGTATGGGAATTGGTTGTGCCACCTCTTAACTCCAAAGTAGTTGGAAGTAAGTGGGTTTTCAAGAAGAAAACGGATATGCATGGTAACTTGGATACTTATAAAGCGTGACTTGTAGCAAAAGGTTTCACTCAAACTCAAGGGGTTGATTATGAAGAGACCTTCTCACCCGTGGCGATGCTAAAGTCGATTAGGATATTATTTTCCATACCTGCATAATATGATAATGAGATTTGGAAAATGGATGTCAAAACGGCTTTCCTTAATAGATATCTTGAGGAAGATGTCTATATAGTTCAGCCTGAAGCTTTTGTCGATCCAAAACATCCTAACAAAGTATGCAAGTTAAAGAAATCAATATGTGGATTGAAACAAGCATCGAGAAGTTGGAATCACCGTTTTGATGAAGAAATTGGGAATTTTGATTCATCAAGAACGTCGATAAAGCTTGGGTGTATAAGAAGGCTAGTATTATGACTTTCTTAGTATTGTTTGTCGATGACATTATACTATTTGTAAATGACATTCCAACCATGGAAGGTGTAAAAACTTGGCTTGGAAGTTGTTTTTCCATTAAGGATCTTGGTGAAGCCGCCTATATTTTGGGAATAAAGATCTATAGGGATAGATCAAGGCGCTTGATAGGTTTAAACTAAAGTGCATACATTGACAAAGTCTTGAAAAGGTTCAAGTTAGAGAACTCTAAGAAAGGTTTGGTACCTATTCAAGAGAGGAAAATATTGAGTACATCTCAATGTCCAAGCTCAATGGATGAGCAAGAAAGAAAGAAAGAAAGGAATCCCATATGCGTCTGCTATAGGATCCATTATGTATGCAATGATATGCACTAGACCGGACAAGTCATGCGCTTTAAGCATGACGAGAAGATACCAGCGAGTAACGGTCATTGGGTGACTGTTAAAAATATATTGAAATACCTTAGAAGGACTAAGGATATATTCCTAATATATGGATCTGGTGAAGAAGAACTCGTTGTAAAGGGTTACAGGGATGCGAGTTTCAGAATTCGTTGTAAAGGGTTACATGGATACGAGTTTCCAAACTGATCGAGATGGTTCTCGATCACAATCAGGGTAGCATTGTCTACTACAGGATCAGAATACATCGCCGCTTCATTGATCGAGATAATTCATATAGATCTGCCACTTGAATTATTGCCGATCTAGGGGTAGTCCCTACCGTTCAGGACTCCTAGAGATCTTTGTGATAACGATGGTGCGACTGCTTAAATCAAGGAACCTCATGCACATCAAAAGACTAGGCACATTGAGCGGAGTTTCAACTACATAAGGGATGAACTTGAAAAAGGAAAAGATATGTATTCGCAAAGTTCACACTGATCAAAATATTACGGATCCACTCACGAAGCTCCTTGAACGGGCAAAGCATGAAGGTTCATACTTGTGCCTTAGGACTTCGATATTCTAGTGATTGGATTTGATCTTCTTTGTATTTGGATATTGGAACAACTGTTATTATAACTCTTTATGGTATTTTGAGTTATGTTCCATATTAGCATGTTTAAATCCATGAATAAGTTGCTTATTCTAAATGTTCGTAGTCGATCATACTTGTGGGAACAAATATGAATGTAAGACTATTATGAACTTGGATTGGTGGATATTCATTAGGTATGAATATAGAGCAAAGTGTTGCTGCCAAAGTTCATAGATATTTGTGGGATACAAATATTGGACTGACTCGCTCTCAAATATTACTGCATGGAATCATTTGTGATTGATCATAAGTAAATTTGAGTAAAGGAGAATATCATAATATCCTCTGACCTGAGATACATATTGGGTATTAATATTCACCAAATATTATACCTTGACTTATTTCTTCGCTGTCTGTAATAAGATAGTATATAAGGCTAAGCTCATGTGTGATACAAGGTGATTGTGAGAGACGTATGTAGTCAAGAAGGGATTTGTTGCTCTTATTCATTGAGAGTAAGATGTCTAAGGCCTGCTAAAGTTAAATCAACAGAGAGTGATCACTCTATGTCTCTGGATTTGACATGACATCTGTAACGAAAGGATAAATGATAGATTCACCTAAATCATGTTCAAGTAAGAGACTTGAAGGGGATGATGTTATTGAATGGGACATATGGTCATACGTATTAGGGGTAGTAAACTATAGTTAGGTGGTCTTTACTACTTGCATCAATCTTCTATGTATCTTGTGCAAGTGGGAGATTGTTGAATTCTGTATGCCCAAGACACATATTAAATTGATGTGGCTAGTACGTTATGATCCAAGTCGAGTCATACCCAAATACAAGCTAGACAAATACTTATAATATTTATTTATGATATGATCAAACAAATAAATATTAACACTTATAATATTTAGAAATCGGTTTTCTAAATAATTGCACTTGGCAAACTAATAAATTATATGGATAATTTATTTTGAGAGAATATTTTATTTTATTATTTAATGGGTTAAATAACTTAATAAAAATTGTATAAGTCTTAAAACATGTGATGTTAAAATTTTATAAAAGTTATAAAATTATATAAGACTTAAATTGTTATTATAAGAAAATTTTTGAAATTTTTTTATAAAAATAAAGCCTAGGCCGCCCCCTGGTGTTCTTCCCAAGCACTTTGGTCCAATAAGACTCCATGCATTTTACATGTCTAGTTGGCACATGATTGGTCAAATTGGGTGGTTAATTCTCTCTCTTAGTTTTAATAATTTTGTGAGACAAAATAGTTAGGATACTTGAAATTTTAGGAACATTTTCAAGTTGCAAGAACTTGTTTTTCCTCTCAAAATTTCGGCCAAGATAGTGCCAATTTGGGAGATAATTTTTCAAGTGAAGAACTTGTAAAAGTGTCTCTAATTTTCAGCCAAGATGTGGTTGATCAAGAGTGTCACACCCCAACCGATGGCGGAAACATCGGGATGAGACGAAGTGTGTATAGATTGCTAGAGACTTCATAACACTATGTGACAATATTTAATTAAACTCAAATTTCATTGCAATTGCTAAATTGTCATACAACATATAAAATGGAAATAACAACATTGTTCAAATTTCAACATAACATCAAAAGATAGATAGATTAAAGGTGTGTATCTAGTCCACCCTAAACTTGTTTCATCAATCATCCATACTTCATAAGTCAACCTGCAACATGTATTAAAATAGAGTTTCAATGCAAAGGCAATGAGCGAGTATACAAGTTTGTTTACATAGCATAATAGAATAAAAACTCAAATCCAACATGATTCATAATATGTGATTACTAGTATGCAATTTTGGCGTACAATATGATCAAACCCTAGAATACAACGCATACAATAGCCTAATCCCAATAGTTTAGCGGGGTGGTAACTTAACAATACCCAATTAGAATAGCGGACGGGGCGTTAATCCTATAGCGCTATAATTGTTAAGGTGGGCGAGCAAAGTCAATGAGCATATAACGTTCCAAATCGTTCATAGAGCATACAAGAATAGCAAGTAAGTCACATTAGTTTCATGCTTCGTTCAAGGATTGAGTATGTTTAGTTTAAAAGTATTTGCATAATTATACATGTTGCATCCCAAAGTGTAAAGGGGAAAAAGGGATCGAGTATACTCACGGTGGTTGCAAGCTTTCCTACTTGGAATTCCCGCGAGCGAGTTGTTGGAGTAGATTAAGTTGGAGCACCTAGTCCTTCTACACGAGGAAACGTAGGTGTGTGAGTTTGGCGTTCAACGGAAGATTATAACTTTGGAGTTTAACATAACATAAAGTATGATATCAAAATAATCATCTTTAACTTATAACTCTTTATATGACACTATGTAACCACTAGGGTTATATTGTATTTCATGGGTAGTACACCCATTAGAATCATATCAAGGTTTTAGGTCTTAGATGATATCCTACTACTTTAACATATAAACACAAGTTTAACATTAAAGGTTCGAATGAGTGTATATATATATTTAGGTTAAGTATTACGTATTATTTAGTCCAATAATTCATGTAGGAGGTAGAAGATTTAGGATCTTCATTTAGGCACCTCGAGTTATCATGGATGTCATGTATGGGGTAGGAAGACAAGCTTCCATTTAGGAACCCCTTGAACGTTCACCACTTCACTTGATGTAAAGACAACCAAGGAGGGTCAAGAACTAGGATTAATACAAGTATGCAAATAATCTAAACTAAGAGAAATCATCAAATCATGTGAGGATTCTATATAGGAGCAACCCAAGTTGTTCCATAATCACTCTACATCAAGATCTAAGCTCGAACATGACTTGTGGGTAAAATACCCTAACAAAACAGAAAGTTTATGAGGTTTAATCCTCTGATTTAAGTGTCTCAACCTTGTTTTTAAGCTTAACCAACCATGAGATAGGTTGTAAGCATTGGGACATAGGTATGAGATGTGTTAGACACAAGTTGGATAAGTTTAAACAAGCTTTTGAAGAACTTAAAACAAAACAGAAAGTTTATGGACCATTTCAGGGCAATTCCAGGTCTGATTTCTCCAAGGAGAAATCAAGGAATCGATCCCCATGATTATCCAAGCAAGTAGGAAGAAGAATCAAGTAATTTCGTTGAGAAATGAGCAAGTTGTACTCACTTTTGTGCAAGAGTATGAATCTGTCCGAAAATGCAGATTTGCAACAGATTTGAGAGTGAATTTGTGAGTTGTAGAGAATTGTGAAAGTGTAAAAATGCTTGGAGAGGGGTTGTATTTATAGTGGAAGAGGTTAGGGATGATTGGAGGTGATTAGAGGTGGATTAGAGGTGATTGGGTAAGGTTAGAACTTAGGATTTCGTGCAAAATCGCGTCAAAACGCAGCTGATTGTGTTTTCTGCGAAACTGATGTTCACGCGGGTCGCGTAAAGGACAAGGGGGTCCTTGTCGCGGGCCGCCTCAACTTATTGTTCCGGAAATAAGTTTCAAATATTACATTTTGGCCCCCAAAGTTGTTAGTTTAGTGTTTCTAAGGCCATTTAGGGACTATATTTGCCACAAAAGCATAGTTTAAGATAAATTCAAGTATGAGAAGTATAAACCAAATATGATTAAGCGTATGAGTATCAAAATCAAGTGTCGTTCACGTTCAAGACACGTTTTAAACATAAGTTTAGATTAATTACAAGTTTAGCACATAGTTTCCAAGAATAATGATTAAACACCAATTGATTCACCAATTCGAACATGCGAGCATACATAACGTGTGTATAACATATTTGTAACAAAATACGAGTTTCATTAATGATCCAAATCTCGGTTTTACAATGATTACAAGGAAAGGACGATTACCAGAATACGAGGTTTCCAAAAATAGAAATACGAACAAAACTTTCTATAAATGGAAAGTACAAAAGAGTCGGGCGTTACAAAGAGGGCTTTTTCAAGTTTGAAAATCAAGTGCAAGAACTCAAAATAGTCCTTCTAATTTTCGGCCATATGAGGGTTTCAAGAGGGTTTCAAATTTGAGTTACAAGTGTATAAAATCCTAGCTATAATCAAAGTGTTTGTTGGAAGGCTTAGGGTATACAAGCTTGAGGTCTTCTACACTTGAAGGCAACCGTTCAAGAAGCATCATCTTCTTCATATCCTTTACTCCTTGGAAGGTAGTATTCTTGAAACACCCTATGATTGTGTTTTAGTTTTGATAGCATGCATATTCGTATATGGATAAGGGGATTGGGTTTTGCATATAAAATGGGTTTTATATTTTGAAAGTAAACATGTTTTAAATTATACTCCGCTACGTTTTTATTTTATATGGATAAAATAACTTTGATAAACATGTGAAAAACCCAACACATTAGTACTAAAAAAGGGTTAGTTTTATGCCTTATTTGATGTAATTTATATGTTGCATTTTACACACATCAGAGATACACCCTCAAAATCAGAAGATATGTGATACGTTTTGACAACAGAAGAGTGTTTGTTAAAAGAATCAAATCCATTTTGAACATGGAAGAAGAGGTACATAGGGGGATCCTATCACTTGGCATCCCTCTTGATAACGAATGTGATGAAACACATAAGATTATAAGAAGATTAACCAGAAAATTTGGACCAAACAAAGCAAATGCAAAAATGGACCCAGTCATCACATCATGGCGTTTTGATGAAGATACAGACATGGTCACTATTATATGTGACAACGGAGCGCAGAAAGACTACATGCTTGAAGACATCATGACCAAGCAGGGTCTTGGGTTCCTAGAGGAGTTACACAACGCCACATGTTTGAACACAGACATGAACATAAAATTGGCGTTGATGCAAGACATATTCAAATGGAGGCTTCAAATCTTCAAGAACAAGAAGGCAGTGAAAGTGAAAGTGATGACTTGGATGAGAGACTAGAAGAAGAATCCAAAGAAGAAGACGAGGGGAGTGATGGATACTTCTCAGACAAAGTCTCTTCTGACGAGGAGTTTTATTTTTTTTTCTTTTGTGTAATTTTGTTTTAAATAATAAAATACTATACTTCTTTCATTAGTTACAAAACGCCAAAATGCCACAAAAGCCATTAAATACAAAACGCCAAATAATAAAAACTATTTTTTCTGTGTAATTTTTAATAGTGTTTTAGTTAGTTTATTTTATCATCTTGGTCTACACAACGCCATTAAATATAAAACCCCGGATTTGACAGATGGGACGTATTACAGCCTTAACAGATAAAGTTGAACAAACCAGTAAATACAAACAGTAATTGAAACGACATATATTTTATTACTAGCATTTATTATAATAAAATCCCGCCTAAACTACGCACCAAAAACATCCTATAAAGAGAAACGTCTCAGCGCATTCCATTGATCACACCCAAAAAGAACATCATGTTTCTTAAATGCCACTCACTTTAAAACGCCAACAAAATTTAAAAAAACCACGGATGGCAAACCGCGTTTCTTAGATATTCATTATTGTTCTGCATGAAGTTTCAAAGAATAGATTCTTAGCTGAGGGGGGTAACTCTATAAGATTTTGCTGAATGAGATGGACAAATCTTCAAGAAAAAGAGACCGATGACAGTGATATGTCATTTTGTGTGCTTTGTTCTTGAAGAAGGTTTGGATGATAAGAAGAGATCGATCCTAGTGTAAATTCTATTTTGGACTCCATGATGATAATAGCATCCACACAGGCTTTGATCTACAACAGGTCAACAAACAACAATAGATCACACCAAAATACAGGATGCCATATTTCACTGACTGAACAGCTTCGTCCAAAGACGGGCGTTATGTAGGAAAATCGACATCTATCTAAGGTATTCAAAGGTTCAAGGCACAAAAACTTCAAGAAGAAGAGACTGATGACAGTGAAGATTTAGATGAGAAATTGGATTAGCATTTTTAATTAGTTTTTTCATTTTCTATTTTTCTATTTTTTTTGGGTCATTTTCTGTGGTTTGTTATCTAATTCTCCACTGATAAAATACATCATTTCTGTAAATTGCTTATAAAACGCCAAGATGCTACAAACACCAAACACCTAAAAGTGTGAAAACTGTGAGAACGGATCCTGGCCGAACATGTTGTTGCTTATAAAACATGAAAATGCCAAAACTTATAATAAAATGCCATTAAGTACAAAACTCCAAAACCTAAAAAGATGGGACGTGTTACATCGTTAACAGATGTAGCTGAACAAACAGTAACTACAAACACTAACTGAAACGACGGAGACTTTATTACTATAATTTATTATATTAAAAGCCACGCCATCGTAATTGAATTTATTTATATTTTCAAAACGCCATAATTAACTGTCACATTATAGTTCTACATCCTACATGGCACGACAAAAGATAGAAAAAATACACATAAAAAATATAATTATTAATGTATTTTAGCGCCAAAAACATATATCTACCTCACGCCAAAAAAAGGTCATTATATAAGTAGAATAGGTAAACAAAACTTAACACTCCACACATTTTCTAAACACGCCACACATTGTCTAAAACGCCATACAACTTAAAAAAATACCTCAGGTTATTGCATGGAGGTTTGAGAGGTCGGAGAGACATTTCGTCCTAAAGTTCTCTGACAGGTGAAGGGTGAAAGTAAAGACAATCAAGGCCATACTTAGTATGGATGAAGCCGTTCAGAGGGATATTTTGGCCCTTGGGATTCCAATGGCCAACGATTGTGAAATGACTCGAATGGTAATAAGAAGATTGCAGAGAAAATTTCCAGCAGATGATGATGTTGACGATACTGATCTACCAAAATTTACCAGTTGAAGTTTGGATGAACAATCAAGAACGGTGAAAGTGACTTATCAACACGGGGTGGATTATTCATTGACAACGGACGAAATACTGAACACATATAGACTACATCTTCTTGAACAACTCGGTGATTTAGCACCTTCGAACAATGCATGATCCAGGGTTGTGATGATATTTAAGTATAGGATGCAACAAAGATGAGACGAGATTATGGCGTCATACGCCAAAACACAAGATCATGATGATGAGTCTGATGAGAGTGATGAACAAAGCGATGGGTACATCTCTGATGTAATACCATCCACATAAGACTATTAGTTTGGTTTGATTTCATCTTAGTTGTAATCTTTTGAAATATTAATGAATTATGATGAATTTAAAAACGCCATGAACGCCAATAAATTTAACTTTATAAAACATATATGGGATTAATTCAACTAGTGAAATATGCAAAAACGCTTAAAAATTATGAAGTTTGAATTGTTAAAGGTATGTAATGAATTTGGGAACGCCATGGACGCTAAGATGTTAGAATTATTAATTGATTTTAAGGAATTTGGGAACACCATAAACGCCAAAATTATTACTATGTAACACAAAAACGATTAATTCTTTTTACTAATCTAAACAAACAAATAAAACACCATGTAGTTATTGAATCTAACTAAACGCCAAAAGTGAAGCGATGTTGTGAGACGCATTGGAAAAAAAGAAGAAGATAAAAGGACAAAAAAGCTCATCCGCCTTCATTATATCGCGCGCCACGTGTACGCCCAGGATCCGTTCTCACTGTTTTCACATTTTTAGGCGTTTTCTCCTGATCCCGTTTCCCCCTCCCCTCTCTCTCTCTCTCTCTATATATATATATATATATATAGGTCAGTTAACGTACAATAGGGTTTATCGTACGATACGTACGCGATCATCCCAACCGTACGATCTGGTGCGAATTCAATCTTCCACATGCGATTTTGTCCATCTACACACCCTATGCCATTTTTAACATTACCCCATGCTAGCCATTTTTGCACATGCGATATTCAATCTTCCACATGCGATTTTGTCCATCTACACACCCCATGCCATTTTTCACATTACCCCATTCTAGCCATTTTTTCACATGCGATTTCATTTGCATGGGATCTCAAAACATGCGATTTCATTGCATTTTCAAGCCATGCGATTTCATTTGCCTTTTTATAACATGCGAAGATTGAATTCGCACCAGATCGTACGGCTGGGATGATCGCGTACGTATCGTACGGTAAGCCCTATTGTACGTTACACTTTTTCTATATATATATATATATATATATATATATATTTGAGCGACAAATTTGAATCACTGATGGACCACTAGTGTAACATTGTGCCACCTGCGGAACCACCCGGTCATATCCATCTCCACTAGGCAATAATGCTTATACATCAATTCAGGAGGAAACCCAATAAATCAGGGAAAAAACCTCATTGTGAGAATCGAACCCATGACCCAATGATCATAAGCCTTATCACACCTTTAATATGCCACTAGGCTATAATGTCATTTATATATTTGCGGAAAGTTCTACGAAGGCTACCGCGTGGGGTATATAAAGGAAACCCTCTTTTATGTATGTATACATATATAAACGGAAAGTTCTAAGAAGGCTACTCTGTGGGTATCTGTTTTGTCCACATCTAAGTTATTGCTGACTTTCTATATCGGAGGGCAAGTCAAATCTCTAACTTGCCTAATTAGTTTCTTTCAAATAAATTGACTTTAAAGGGTCCATGTTGAAGAAGACACTTCCCATTTTTTTATTATATTACAAGGTTTAGAGGGTCTTATACGATTTAAATGTATTTAAGTGTTTCGTTGAATTACATATATTTGATTGATGAAATAGCAAATATCAAATACTTAATAATACCGTTAAAATATTTCTTAAATGTTTTATTTATAATTTCATTGTAAAACAATAAACGAAGTCATGGAACTAAAACAATCCACTTTAGAGTTTTATTGCAAATGTGGGTAAAACTTAATCAAAAGCTAATTACGTTACTCTTTTTTCTATTCGTAATTGGAATTTTCAAAAGATAAAAGGAAAAAGAAGAAAAATCGAATCACAACTCGTATAATTTAGAAAAATAGAATAAAAATTACAACGGATGAAAATTTTCATCATAAGAAGGGTAAATCTTAAACAATCTAGTTTTCCATGAGTTTTTTTTTTTTTTTCTTCTGATTGTTTGAAGTAGAAACATCACAATACATAAAATATATAATAAAATATAATGAAGGAACATGTGTTCACACTTCACATGTTATCACAAGACATTATTAGTACTGCATTACAACGAAAAAGCACATACTTTTTTTCTTAAAATTATTTAACATATATTAAATATTATATATTGTATACTAGGTTTATAGCTCGTGTACATGTGATTAGATACAAGAAATGATGCAATAACAACTATTTATAATAAATAATTATATATTACATTACATGTAATAATGAAAAGTTACAAACTAATATTATATTTATAATTTAAAAATCTATTAATACAAATAACACAACTCTAAAAAAAATTTTTAGACAACATTAAATGTCCTACTCGGAAGATTGCCATATTTAACAACAAGAGTTAATTACACAGATGGGTCCTGTGGTTTATAGCTAGTTTCACCTTTTGGTACTAACTTTTTTTAACAGGTTTAGTTTTTATGGTTTCAATTTTGTAACACATTTAGGTACTAACACCAAAATTATCAATATAATGACTAAAATACCCTTCCATTATTTTTAATTTTATCAATGTAACACATTTGGGTACTAACACCTAATTTTATTTAAGTTTAAATCAATTTTACAAAATCTATTTTTTTATTTTTATCTTTTTATTATATCTCTTAATTAACATAAAATCTATTTATTTTTTTTATTTTTTTTAAATGTAAATATTTATATATATATTTTTAAGAAATGATAAATAATTTAGCACGATAGAAGTTGCTCAAAATCTTAAATAATTAAAAATTCAATAGGTATAATAATAATTGGTAATGTGCAAATAAATTATTATTAAGATATTAGGTTAAAACTCCGTGTATTACACGTGTTTAATGTATAAAACTTAGTTTTAATTTTTGTAATTTTAAATATATGAGATTAAAAAATATAAAACCAATAACAATAATAATAGAGATTTCATGGTTTAATCACACCATCTTAAAATGTGCCAAGTAATTGATCGTAACAAACAAATCAGATTAGATTATACATTTTTATGATTTTACTACAAAATATATTAAATTAGTTGTAGTTATTTTTAAACAGTTGTAACACCTCGCAAAATCATTACCAATGAAATGAAGACACGTGTCATAAACCCTGATCATGTAAAAAGTTAACTTTGAAGGGCTAAAGTTGATAAACAATGAAAAGATGTATGTGGAAGGACTAAAAGTGTCAACATGCCAAACTTGTGCCTCTGATTGACCTCACACGATGTTCGTATTCTTTAATGAGTAAATTTTCGGACGCATGAAGCCGTTTGTAATTAAAATCAAAAGTTTATAAAGCACAGGGGTTAAACGTGTCAACATGTTAATTCTTACCACTGAGTGACCTTTTAACGATCCCGAGACTTTGTAATATTTTATTATACCCGCACGAATGTCGGATAATGATTTCATGAATTTTTGATGCAATTAAATGATTTAATTTGCAAATTCCAAGAATAATGGATTAAAAGGGTCAACGATAGAAAATAGTGCCTTTCGGGTGATCCCGTAACTGATCGGAAGCTTAACGATGTTTATTTTATGACCCAAGACACTTAAAAGTTAACTATGGGGGTTAATAGTGCAATAAATGAAAGATATTTCAAGTATTAAAGGACCAGGGACTGAAAGTGCAAAGTTTGAAAGTTTGTAACCGGAACAGGGGGTGTCACGCGGCGCATAAGCTTTCTTTGAAGACTACGCGGCCCGCGAGGAACCTGCCAGCGACCAAAAACTGGACAGCTGCATGTACAGGCCTGTCCACCGCCATTGCATGGCTTCTGAGCGATACCAGGGGGTGGTAAATGGTTTCTACTGCCACATGAACACTTGTAAACATCTGGTATCACTCCCTAACAGCTGGAATCATCTCAAAGACCCACAAATCCCTATAAATAGCTCCATTGTTTGAGCAATTGAACTTGCACTCTCATTTTTTACTTCGCCTCTTCTTCTCTGGGGTATCCTGTACCTAAAGGAAGCTCTCTAAGTTCAAACTTTCGTGCTAAGGACCCTTGTAAGTGTTCTTGGCTCCTGTAGTTTAGTTTTTACATGTCTAAGGACCGAAAGTCAAAGATATCGTAAATACACTTTGACTTTCAGTTTAATCTATTTCAGTCCAGCCATTATTCGAATTGAAAGTGGCTATGTGTTGGTAATTAAGTAGGTAATAATCCCTCAAAAGGGCACCTCCTAATTATCACGTTTACTTAGTTAATTGTCGGGTCAAAGTAATTAAAGAAAAGTCAAACTGGTCAGTTTTTAAATAAAATTCATAACTGATAATGTAGAAGATATAAAATCAGTTTTATCACTTTAATAACTTGGTAAATATTATAAGAACATGTTTAGACATGTTCAACCCGACAATTCTGAGTTTAGGCTCGGTTCGCAACCGAAAGTCGCAAAAGTTGACTTTTGCTTTGACTTTCAGTTCTGACCCTAATTAGCTTAGTATCTTTATGCCTTAAGGTTCCTTTGTGACCATATTATATGTTAGTATAACCCTTTGAGGTTATACTACATGGTCCCTTTGAAATCAGAGTTCATTTGCATGTTCCCGTTATTTGCTTAAATTTGACTATTATGCCCTTATAATGTAAAAACGAGATTTTTGGATATATGAGTATACAAATAGCTTTGTTATTGATATATAAGCATGTCAAATTAATTTGACATCAGGTTTTGGTCTCAAACTAAAGTTATACAAGATATCGTAAAATGGAACTTTTTATTAATTAAACTACGCTTTTTAGCATAAATCATATTTAAACCCAATTTTTGGCACCAAACTCGTTAGCTACTGTTATGATATTATTTTTAGGGATTTTTAGAATATTTGGTCAGATTATAAACTGTCCATACCATTGAGTTCTTTTATAATTCTATAAATGACGATAATGCCTTTTTGTTAATAAAATGAGATTAACATACCAAACCTTTTCCTACTGATTTTATATGAAAAATAAAATGTTTTAAACATTCATGACTGATCAAAATCTCAGAACTTCATAAACATCTCAAATATCGTCAATTGTCGACTTTTACGATAATTAGGTGCATAGTATGGTTTAAAACCATATTTAACACCTAAGACTTGTTACCTACTGAGTTTATAAATAAATTTTAATATTTTTACAGTAAGTACAAGTCATGAACTCAGACTTCCAATTTTACCCCTAAAAACATATGTGAAATGACCAAAATGCCCCTACGGTGCATAGTTTGGCCATTAATGATAAACCACACATATGTATGATATCTTACTGATTTAACGTCATAAAATAAATGTTTTTACAGAAGGTTTTAGACCAGAACCTCAGTTTACTATTTAACCTCTTTTATAAATTTCAAAATAACCAAAATACCTTTACGGGACTTAAATTGGTTTAAAAAATCTTTTTGGGCATAATTGTTGATATCCTACTGATATCATAACATATTTGAAGCATAATAACTTATGGAACTTGTACATGACTCATCCGGCTACCCGTTAGGCATATACGCGTTCGGTACGGTTTATGTAACTAGTTTGCATAAATTAACCGAAACGAGTCAAACCTTATCATTTTAATTTCAAAATCCAGAATGTATTTAGTTCACCTAATTTATACAAGTCTCCATGCTTGTCGGGTCTAAATCACATTCCAACCCGGTCACCTCTTAATCTAGCGTATCGTGCCGTAAACCTTTCTTTAAACTAATCGGTCTAAGTTTACAACTTAAATAAGACCCGTTAGGAATCTAATAGGTTAATAAAACCTTCGTTCCAGATTAAGAGCCCCGGTAGAAGTTATTTGCACTTGTTTGAGTAGACTATACGGCTGAGTATACAAAATTTGTATTTTTTAAGCTCAAGTAAATACTTTTAACTTATTTTCCCTTATACGGGCTTGGGATACGGTAAAATATTACCGCTTGGTCGAGTGTAGAAACCTTTTAATCCGATATGGTTAAATTGCATAATCATGTTTTAATCAGTATTGCTTGATAACAAATAACATTGGGGGTTAACGACCGTGTCCTGGATATCCTTGGCTCATTTAAAAAGCGTAAATGGCCACGACTTAAGCACGAGGTGTAGGCATACACCTATTTGTTGTGTATGTAAAAGATATACTCATTTGCTGAGGTGACCTGCCGTGAGTTTATATTTGTGGTGTGTTGTTTAATCTTGTTCGGTTTATTTATACTGGCCCTAAATGTTGGACAAACATGTAAATCTGATACAAGATTGTTATTAATATAATTGTCCCAAGTTAGAAAAACATTTGTGCCTTGTGCATTTAAATCAATTTTCATAAATGCTTTCAAAAGAGTCGGTTAATTGTATTTACCAGTGTAAACTGATGTATTTTTCAAAAAGACTAAGTGACAGGTACTGTATGTAATTGGCTGGGAGCTCTAGGCGTTAGTTAAAGAATCTTGCAAGTTCTAAACGCTTAAAGTCTGTTGAACAATATTTTGTATTATGTTTTAGATCCGCCCGTGGATCCTTTTACAACCGTCTGTATATTATTTATTCGTACTTTACATTTCGGTTTGTAATAGTATTTCCTCCAAGACTTCCGCTATGCAATAAACTGTATATATTTGACTATGATGATATCAACTACATCACGATACTCCCCGTCTGGCCCACCGGTAATATGTGGAAATATCGGGGTGTGATAGGTTGGTATCAGAGCCAACATTGAGGGAATTAAACACTAGCCTCTTGTGTTTAATCTCAATGACACAGTTGCACATTCCTTGACTTCCGAGTCTAGGCAAACGACCTAGGATTAATCCTAATCTTATTTGGTTTATA
Organism: Helianthus tuberosus; assembly: GCA_030545235.1. Lineage (NCBI taxonomy): Eukaryota > Viridiplantae > Streptophyta > Magnoliopsida > Asterales > Asteraceae > Helianthus > Helianthus tuberosus. The sequence goes on from CM060381.1 coordinate 141,164,785, forward strand.
TCTTTTGTTTGTTCTTTGCTTTGACAGGTTTATTTTTGATCATGCCGCCAAGAGTTAGAGGCAGAAGTGGACAAGGTAAGGCACCCATGCGGGGAAGACATGATCATGAAGCGGGGCCCTCGCATAGACGGACCCCTTTGGCAACTTTCAGCTCCGATTCACACCCGGATTGGAGAAACTATTTTGAACCCGCGAGGCGTTCTGTCTCGCTCAGTTCTTCACCTTCCTACCACCACTCATTCGGACCTCAACAGGAAGGCGAGCCCCAAGATTCACACCACTCGTACCTTCCCTTACAACGTTCCAACTCTCACCACTCTTTTCAAGTCCCCACGCCTTACTTTCAAATCCGTTTTAACCCCATGAACTAAAATGACGAACCAATGGGTCATAACCCATTGGGACCAGCAGATCACTTTCCTGAGTTCCAGGACATGGATATAGACGATGATCCAGATGCCGATATGTCACCTTCTGGGACGCCCACGCATCCCATCGAAATCTCCAGCGGATCTTCTTTTCATGGTTCACCATACAGAGGCCCTGATATATGGGCCGAAAAGTGGAGCACATATAAGTGGGAGTTTACTCCTCCTCACCACAACTCACCTCCACATCAGCGGGCCCCCTCAAAGGACCCACATTTTCAGGCGGTCACGCCACCGCCACCACCAGCACCAGAGCGGCCTCCGCCGCCAGAACCGACGAGGCGAAGAAGAACTGCACGGATGTCCATGCGAGGGGGTTTTCATTTCAGCACCCCCCAACATTCCAGCAACTATCCTCCTATCTTTGAGGACCCACAAATGGGTGGGCCTTCAAATGCTATTTCTGAAGTCGACTCTGCACCAGTCGCACCTGCATCACCACCCATGGGTTATGAAAACCCAATTCCATCTTACCTAGATGCAGCTGGGTACAACTCGTTTGAGCAGCAAGCTTACTCGGGTTATAACTACCATGCACCTGCCGTCGACCCATACGTCGAGGCAGCAAACTTTAATGCTCTCTACCCCTCGCCCTTTCCACGTACCCAACTGGGTACCCCGCATATGGGTATCAATACCCACCACCTCCGCAACTTCAGCAGCAGCAGCCACCGCAACTTCCAGTTCAACAACTGCAACAACAAGAAATACCCCAAAGTAGGGTAGAAGAGCATGATAGGAGTCACTGCGGTTTTCTAAAGGGTTTAGCAAACCTCATCAAGGGGAAAAGAAGAAAGACCGTTGAAGAACCCTTATTTATTGTTTTGTAATTTAAAATTTCAATTAAGTCCCTGCGTGGACATTTTATTTAAGTATTTAGTCCCTTCGTGGACTTGCTTTCTTATTTAGTCCCTGCGAGGACAAGTTTATTTGTTTAAAGACCCGTTTTGGGCAACTATTGTAATTCTTAGGACTTATTATGAGAAGTTTCCTTTTGCAATTACTTTTGGCATTATACATATACATTATATTACAAATCAAAATATCATATCATTTTATAATTGATCTTCCATTAAATCTCAAAAAGAAAATCTTAAAGGTATAACCTAGCCTATATGTTATTTTAAACATGGCTATGATGGTAAAGCCTTTTTAAGATAATAAATCCTTGTTAACACCTAAGAACGTGTTAGCACTCTTGACAAATGTGGTTCGAGAAAATCACACTAGTCATCCTTATATTGGATTATTCCAATTCCTAATCTAGCCTAATGATCTAGAAATCATGGCTTATATCATCAAATGAGATGATCACATTATAAACATCCATTAGTGATGAAGTGCCTACGGGCTATACTTATTGTCCAATAAGACAAATGACAGTTGTAGTCTATGACTCCCTGTCAAGAACGGTAATGAACTATGTTCAAACCTTAATGCCTCGATCCTATAAGATCATGGCTTATAAATTAAAACTGTCCTTCTGACAAGGCCATTTGTGCCACCATGATATCCATAATAGTTTATAACTGGGATTAATTATAATGAAAAGTTTAAAATAAATCTGATTATCAAATTAACCAAATATGGTCTATTTATACCATGGTTAATGAATCACCTAAAATGATGATTCCATAATAGACCACTAAACAAATTGTTGTCAATTGTTTTATAGCTATCAAGCTTCATCATGGCTAACTCAGAAGAAGTTAATAGCCATCCAAATGAAAGAAATGACAACACCAGAATGAATGTAACAGGTGCAGATCTGCAACCATTGATAGACAATGCTGTAACAAAAGCCGTTGGCAGAATATTCATAGAACCAAGTGTTACTCGTACCAAGGCACAATCAGTGGCCCATTCAAAGCCCCTTTCCAAAACACATACATCAAAGAAGGACGATTCACGGCATTCGTCATATCAGAAAAGTCTCCCGTCTAAGAAAATTGTGTTTAATCAGGAACCGCGTTCAAAGACTTGTTCTTACAAATACTTCATCTCTTGCAAACCAAGGGATTTTACAGGTGAAAAAGGTGCCATAGACTGTATGACATGGCTTGATGAAATGGATACCATTGTTGATATCAGTGGTTGTGCAGAGCAGGATGTTGTGAAATTCGTATCGAATTCGTTTAAAGGGGAGGCATTGGCTTGGTGGAGGTCATTAATTCAGGCCACGGGAAAAATCCCACTCTATAACTTGTCGTGGATGCAATTTGTGGCACTGATCAAAGAAAACTTTTGTCCTCAGCATGAGGTAGAGAAAATTGAAACAGACTTCTTGACTCTGGTCATGAAGAATTTGGATTGCTAAGCGTATGTCACGAGTTTCAACACTATGTCCAGACTTGTTCCTTATTTGGTTACTCCTGAACCTAAGCGCATAGAGCGATTCATTGGAGGCCTGGCCCCGGAAATAAAAAAAGAAATGTCAAAGCTTCCCGGCCTACTACTTATAGGTCAGTGGTGGATTTGTCCTTATCCCTCACACTTGATGCAGTCAGGAATAAGGCTGTTAAGGCTTCTGATGAGGGAAAAAGGAAAAGGGAAGATGGGAGCTCACATCGCTCTGACAAGAAAAAGAAAGGCAGTTCTGAGTTTAAGAAAGGTTCTGAGTTTAAGAACAACTCAAATCAGTCAGATAAAAGACCCAAGTGCAAGAACTGTAGGAAGCGCCATTCAGGGAAGTGCACGATTGACCTGCATGCTAAACTCTGTGGAATTTGCAAGACAAAGGGTCATAAAACTTTAGAGTGCAAGGAGTTGAAAAATGCAACTTGTTACAATTGTAATGAGAAAGGACATATCAAGACCAACTGCACAAAACTCGCAAGGAAGCTTGAAGAGGCCAAGAAGACAAACGCTCGAGTTTTTTTAGATGAATGCCAGAGAGGCAGTACAGAACGATAATGTTATAACAGGTAGTTTCCTCATAAATGATGTTTATGCTAGAGTTTTATTTGATTCTGGCGCAGATAAGTCCTTTGTAGACAATAAATTTTGTAAACTGTTAAATCTGCCTGTTAAAACTCTAGGCATAAAATATGAGGTAGAATTGGCTGATGGTACCTTAGAAATTGCTCCAACAATTTTAGATGGATGTTTCATATCCATTAGGAATCACTCTTTTCCGTTGTCTTTGTTACCGATGAAATTGGCAGGATTCGATATAGTTATAGGCATGGATTGGTTATCTTTCTACCAAGCTCAAATTTCATGTGATAAAAAACAAGTTGTTATCAAAACCCCTTATGGTGAATCACTTACTATTCAAGGAGATACACAGTATGGATTGCCTGAACAAGTATCTATGCTTAAGGCATCTAAATATTTAAAGAAAGGTTGTGTCATTTACATGGCACAGGTGACAATGGATGAGCCAAAGCCCAAGATTGAAGATATTTCCCGTTATTTCAGAATACTCAGACGTTTTTCCTGAAGAGCTACCTAGTTTACCTCCCGACAGACAAGTGGAATTCAGAATTGATATTATTCTAGAAGCAGCACCAGTCGCCCGAGCTCCTTATCGTTTGGCACCGACCGAGATGAAAGAATTAAGGACCAAGTTGGATGATCTATTGGAGAAAGGTTTCATTCAACCAAGCTTGTCCCCTTGGGGAGCGCCCATTTTATTTGTAAAGAAGAAGGATGGATCAATGCGTCTATGCATCAATTATCGTGAGCTGAACAAAGTTACAATCAAGAACCGCTATCCATTGCCCAGCATCGATGATCTGTTCGATCAGCTGCAAGGGGCAAGTTTCTTTTCAAAGATCAATTTAAGGTCGGGGTATCACCAGTTGAAGGTCAGAACCGAAGATATACACAAGACCGCATTCAGAACAAGATATGGCCATTACGAATTCTTAGTGATGCCTTTCGGGCTCACTAACGCACCTGCAACATTCATGGATCTCATGAATCGTGTCTGCAAGCCGTATCTAGACAGGTTTGTCATTGTCTTCATTGATGACATACTTATCTATTCAAAGAGTCAAGCCGATCATGAAAAACATCTCTGATGCATCCTTAAACTTTTGCAACAAGAGAAGCTCTACGCAAAGTTCTCTATATGTGAACTCTGGCTTCGAGAAGTCCAATTTCTTGGACATGTGGTAAGTGAGTGTGGTATCCAGGTGGATCCCGCTAATATTGAGGTGATTATGAATTGGCAAGCACCTAAGACGCCCACTGGAATTCACAGCTTCTAAGGTCTGGCAGGTTACTACAGGCGTTTCATCGAAAATTTTTCAAGAATTGTTGCACTTTTAACTTCTCTAACTCGCAAGAATGTGAAGTTTGATTGGAGTCCCAAACAACAAGAATCCTTCGAGATTCTTAAGCAGAAATTAAGCAATGCTCCCGTGTTGACATTGCAAGAAGGGATAGAAGAGTTTGTTGTTTATTGCGACGCATCGCACACTAGTATAGGTTGTGTGCTTATGCAGAGAGGCAATGTTGTGACAACTGGCACCAAACCGGTAATTTCCGTACACTTTAATTATTATTTAATGACTGCAATTATGTGCTTAATTGTCAGCAATGTCTGAACACATGATTAAACAAGTGAATTCATGCACATTGTATACTACAAAAATATTGCTTTATGCATAAACGAGAGCGTTGCGTCAGAAATAATAGTAAACTCACCGGTAAGACACACTGTGTCAACAGAACTGCAGAAAGCAGTCAGACATTAGAATTGAGGCCTAGGTGTAGGTCCGACGACAAAAGTACATTAAAACCCAAGAGTACATATAAGGGTTTAATTTATAGACATTGCGGAAGCAAAAATAAGCACTAAAAAGCACCCGAAACGCACTTTAAGTGCAGAATTTATATAATTCAGCAATAAATCAACATTTAAACATATGAATATTATGCAGAAATGTCGTTTTATTATCCGGAATATTTCCCGAAGTGTTGGGAATTGAAAGGGTACAAGAAAGGTACTTATTAGACACTAAAAGGTGTAATTTAGCACTTTAACGAACCAGTGTCTAACCGAACAACCGGACTTTACCCGGAGCAAAAAAAAATATATTGTCTATGACATTGTTTTTATTTTTCTAAGCTAGTTAGGGTACCCGAATACTCTAACACCCGTTATAAATTACTACACACATTACACTCTAATTTAATCCCCTAATTTACCAACTAGCTTAACTACTTAGTTCAAATCCAATCCCATTTGTAAACCCCCCACCACCGTTTGGTTTCCCCATGGGGGACACCACTCTTACCTAGTTGATTATTTTATTTGAGTGTTTAATATCATGGTGGCATATTACACATAGGGTATTAGGAATTGAATTATATATGGGACTTAGAGATGACAACTTTCATTCACTTCACAAATCACATAACAAAATTCCACTATCTCTTTCTCCTCTTGCTTGGTCACGGCCGAACCCACACACAACCATCTCACCACTTTCAAATTCCATTCTTGCCATATTATTCACATACAAAGGAGAAGGGTCACACATAAGGAGGCTCGGTGCTTACGGAATCGTGAGGACCTCTCTACGTCGCTTTTAACCACCCATTTTTCGTCTAGTTTCTTCCCTAGCCACGAGCTAGTAGTAAGTGACTCTAAACACCCTATTGATCTTGTCTAAAGTGGTTAATAAGAGATTTGTTGGATAAAAATTATGAACACTAGAGACCAAAACTAAAAGTCTACAAAAAAAAAAAATAATAATAAACTTGATGGTTAATAAAGGAATGCTAGTGTAAAACTTATGGAACTTGTCTTGTTATGATTATTTATTATTGTTGGATGCTAGTAGGGGAAACGGATCGTCATCTAACCACGCTAGGTCACGTTCATGGAACATGAACTAGCACTATGTTTAGTGTAAAAATAACTAGATGACGAACCCTTTTACTCACAAACATGAACTTGTGTAAAAACGATTTTTCTTATGAAATGGAGTTCTAAACTAGTAGATCTACGGATCTACAAGTTGTATTTTTGAAGAACCAAAAGTATGATGAAATCATGTTTAAAAAGCCGGATCTTTCTCAAAATAAAGACATTTTTGAGAACCAAAAAGTGTGTAGACACTTGTGTAACGAAAGGATTTAACAAAGAAATATTTTCGTAAATACCAACTAGAAGTTGTAAAACTTCATATTCTTTAAAAATAAAGTTTTCGAGATAATGATTTTATTTTTAGAGATGGAAAGACTTACTAAATGTGCTAGTAAGTTACTACACATTTTTGTAAATATTCAAGTTCATGAAATGGAGGAATTAGTGATTATTGTTGATGATTATTGTTGATAATTGTTGTTGATGATTGTTGACAATTTAAAAGAAAATAAACACATGTTTTGAAAACATGGGAAACGTCCATTTTTAGGGGAAACTCTGATAAATTTTGACACTTAGAAAAATATAAGTTTTTGAGAAACTTATTCCCTAAAAATGTATTTAAAAGTATTACCAAGGTTTCCCTAATTTTTGGTGATAAGAAATGAGGATTTCTTCAAGAATAAAAATGGATAAGTATGTATATTTTTTAGAGAAAAATATATATTATTTTATCACCAACTTTTGTGCTAAGTGTATATAGTATGTGTTATACGTGCTAGTGTATTAAGACTTAAAAATACACTAAATACTCGTGAGGAGTATAAACAAAAATACACATACAACATACCAAATACATAATTCGGGTGCAAAGTGCAAAATACAAAAAGCTTATATTTATTTTTGAGAAAATAATATAAGTAAGACATTTAGTTAAAAATATAAAATATTTTTAACACAAGAATATATACACAAAAGAGAGTGATTGTACTTGTGCGACGCAAGTCTAGTGACTAACGTTAAGAAAACGCGTATAGGTCACGACGTTAATTAAGCAAATCCGGTGAAGTTTACGACGCTAGGAACGCAAAGTTGTGAGTTCATGCTCCCCCTTTTCTTTAACTGTTTTCAGTTTTTATAACTTCGGGGGTGAAATACATGTACAAATGTACAATATTTATAATTGGTATGATATAAATATAAGAAGCACACTTGGTGAGAACGAGAATCAAGTGTGATGAAATATAAATACAAGAAGTACACTTGGTGAGAACGAGAACCAAGTGTGACGAAATATAAGAATACAAGAAGTACACTTGGTGAGAACGAGAACCAAGTGTGACGAAATAATAGAATATGAGAAACGCACTTGGTGAGAACGAGAACCAAGTAGGATGCGTTATGAGAAATGATAACAAGAAACGCGCTTGGTGAGGACGAGAACCAAGTAGGATGCGTTATGAGAAATAGTGTCACGAATAGGGTACAGAAGCACCATTAATCAACAATATACCTAGACCGCAGAACAAAAGGTTAGATCTAACGGGTGCCTGGCAGCCACACTCTCGGTGAGGGCGAGAATCGAGTAGTGCTTTTGTGTCTCAGAATATACCAATTAAATGCCTTAGGTTTGGTGACTTCCTATGTCGTGTCACATGTTAATGGCTTTGCAACCCATTAACAATCCTGATACTTACAGGAATACTTTATTTACATAAAATTCATACCATACTAAAACTTGATGAATACTTGAGTACGTGGGGTACTCAAGAAAAGCTTGAATTATACTTGAAGTACGTGGGGTACTCAAGAAAATGAGAATTATACTTGAGTACATGGGGTACTCAAGAAGAATTTGAATTATACATGAGTACGTGGTGTACACATGAAACTGGATTTATATATGAAAACTTGATTTATTCACAAAATATGTTTTCATACAAAGTATACAAACGTGAAATACAAAACTGCATGAATTCACACCAACATTATGTTGACGTTTTTCCAAAAACTCACATGTATTTCAGGTAACTAGGATGGATGTGCGCGCGGTCTTGCTTATGCTCGTGGATGTCGTTTGTGTTTAACTTTAAATAAAGTTGTAAACTTTTAAGACAATGTTTTAAGCTATCTAGCGATGTAAACGCTATCTTATGTTTTCAAATTATGGTATTTGAAGTATTTTTACGAGCATGTAGCATGTTTACCTTTTGTATGCAATGAGAACCTTTCATGATCACACCTCGTGCTTCCGCCGCAGAAAGGGGTGTGACAGATTGGTATCAGAGCTGCGATTGTAGTGAACCAGGATTCCTTCTCGAGTCTAGTCTACAATCTCTAGGATCCATTCACGAAAACAATTTTCAAAGAGTTTTCATTGCATAAAACGTCCCGCGACATCCACTACCTGAAACTGTTTACATGAGTCTAGAAAGACACTACGAGACTTAGAGTGCACTTGAGTAGCACTTGTCATTGACTAGAAATTACTTGCAATTATGTGTGGTAATTAGCATGAACTAGAAGTAGAATGTCACAAGTATACGTGACTTTATCTGAAAGCGATGGCCCATCTGAAGGAAGAAATACGAGGATGAAACGAACTGTGCGGACTGTGCAAGGAGTTACGTAATTATGGATGCATACATAATTATGGAATTCAGTGCACAGAAACCACAGCAAGTCTTGTCACGTATAGATTCCCTCAGTGCAAGCCTACTAAGTACTCTGCTAGAGTAATAATTGTTTGATGTCACTTATGTGGTATATACCTGTGAATATATATACTACTACTGTCTAGTAGGACGATATCAAACAAATGTCTAAACCTGTTGTGTTATGTTCTGTCAGAACATGGCACCCAGGAAAGCTGTGAATGCTCGCAATGACGATCAACCTCCTCCTCCCCCACTGCCAAGAACTGCTGAAGAGCTGAACGCTCTACTGGAGGAAAGGATCTCCGCTGCTATCGCCCAATACAAGGCGAACCGTACTCAAGACAGTGGAGGACCAAGCAATGCTAGGCGTAACGGGCATGGAGATTCGTCTGGAGGAAACGCAGCTCAAGGTAACCTTAAAACAATTTACTAAGCATGAAGAGATTTATGAACGGTCCTTGTTTCATTATTTCTTCGATTGCTCATAAGTGAATTGGTTGGGTTAATTCCAGGCTGCACTTTCAAGCAGTTCCTCGACTGCAAGCCGATGAACTATGATGGAACAGGAGGTGCAGTAGCATTTGTGCGCTGGACGGAGAAGACTGAAGCTACTATCCGCATGAGTAAATGTACCGCGGATCAGCAAGTCACCTTTGCTACTGGGTTATTCGTAGATGAAGCTCTGACTTGGTGGAACCTGCAAGCCCAAACCTTGGGTGATGATGCCGCTTATGGCTTAACTTGGGAGGAACTGAAGGAAAGAATGAGAGAGAAGTATTGCTCTCGCGCTGAACTCCAAAGGCTGGAAACGGAGTTCTGGCACTTGACCATGGTAGGTGCTGACATTAATGGTTATACTCGAAGGTTCCATGATCTGTTAAGAGTGCTTCCCTACATGGTGACTCCCGAATTCAAGCGCGTTGAACGCTACATTTGGGGACTGGCCCCAGAGTTTCGTGGCATGGTGACGTCGGCCAAACCACAAACAATCACTGAGGCTGTAACTATGGCTGTCAGTCTGACTGAAGATTGTGTTCGTATGAAGAAGTTATCGCTAAATCCAACAGAGAAGACCGAGACACATGCTGAGTCGTCCGGTGACAAGAAGAGAAAACATTCGAATCTGAACCAAGCAACTCGCAACAACAAGGGTTTTAACAAGAAGCGCGACACTAACCCGCCTCAGGAGACGAAAACCCATGCAACCAAAGCATACCAAGGCTCCATGCCTAGATGCCAAAAATGTAAGTATCATCATGATGGAGCTTGTCGCATTCCAAGGTGCGACAAATGTGGTAAATTGGGTCATCAAACAGAAGACTGTTGGGGAAAAGGAAAGAACCGAAATGGAAACGGTGCTGGTAACAAGAATGGTAACAGGAAAGGGCAGAACCAAGGATGCTTCAAGTGTGGAAGCAATTATCATCTCATGAAGAACTGCCCAGAGAGAAACAATGCTCAGGCTAGAGCATTTGTGATTGGAGCAAAGAACGCACGCGAGGACCCTAACGTGGTCACCGATACGTTTCTCATTAACAATCACTTTGCATCCATATTATTTGACACTGGCGCCGATTATAGCTTTATGTCTGTGGAATTTAAACGCATACTCGGAATAGAATCTAGCAGATTAGAAATTCCTTATTCCATAGAACTAGCCAATGGTAAACTTGTTGAATTGGGCGAAGTTGTTAGAGGCTGCACACTAGAACTTGGTGAACGGAGATTTAGCATCGACCTCTTACCTATTCAATTGGGTAGCTTCGATGTAGTAGTCGGGATGGACTGGTTGTCCAAGAACAAAGCTGAAGTTATTTGTCATGAGAAAATCATTCGCATCCCTTTAGCGAATGGTGAAACTCTCATCGTGCATGGAGAAAAACGAGACGCGCCTCTTCGAATCATCAGTTGTATGAAGGCACAGAAGTGCTTGAGGAAAGGATGTGTCGCTTTCCTAGCACACGTTATAGACAAGAAGGCTGTGGAGCCAAAACTCGAATATATTCCTGTGGTGAAGGAATTTCCTGATGTGTTCCCTGAAGATCTGCCAGGACTACCTCCGCAACGACAAGTCGAATTCCGTATAGACTTGGTTCCAGGAGCCGCTCCTGTGGCCAGGGCTCCTTATCGACTTGCTCCATCCGAAATGCAAGAATTATCTACACAACTCCAGGAGTTGTTGGATAAAGGATTCATAAGGCCAAGCTTCTCACCCTGGGGAGCTCCAGTATTATTCGTGAAGAAGAAGGATGGAACACTGCGGATGTGTATCGATTACAGGGAACTGAACAAACTCACGATCAAGAATTGGTATCCGCTACCAAGGATTGATGACTTATTTGATCAATTGCAAGGATCAAGCTACTATTCCAAGATCGACCTTCGGTCTGGATATCACCAGCTGAGAATCCAAGAGGAAAGCATACCAAAGACTACATTCAGAACACGCTATGGGCACTACGAATTTCTGGTGATGCCATTCGGGCTGACGAATGCACCAGCGGTCTTCATGGATCTGATGAACCGCGTTTGCAAACCATATCTCGATAAATTCATGATTGTATTTATCGATGATATCCTGATTTATTCGCGAACAAAAGAAGAACACGAGCAACATCTCAGAACCATCTTGGAACTACTGAAGAAAGAGAAGCTTTAAGCAAAGTTCTCGAAGTGCGAATTCTGGATTCGCGAAGTACAATTTCTTGGTCACGTTGTGAATGAGAAGGGCATTCATGTAGACCCGTCCAAGATAGAAGCAATAAAGAACTGGGAAGCTCCCAAGACCCCAACTGAAGTTCGACAATTTTTGGGCTTAGCGGGCTATTATCGGCGATTCTTTGAGAATTTCTCAAAGATAGCTCAACCGCTAACAACCCTTACACAGAAAAACAAGAAATACGACTGGGGTCACAAACAGGAAGAAGCCTTTCAGCTACTTAAGAACAAGCTCTGCGATGCACCGATACTATCATTACCCGAAGGCACTGAAGACTTCGTGGTATACTGCGACGCCTCACGACAAGGCTTGGGTTGCGTGCTTATGCAGCGCCAAAGGGTCATCGCTTACGCTTCCAGACAATTGAAAGTTCATGAAAGAAACTATACCACTCACGACCTGGAGCTGGGCGCAGTGGTATTCGCCTTGAAGATCTGGGGACATTATTTATATGGTACTCGATGTACAATCTTCACAGATCACAAAAGCTTACAACACATATTTGATCAGAAGGAATTGAATATGCGCCAACGACGTTGGGTCGAGCTGCTGAACGATTATGACTGTGAGATTAAGTACCATCCTGGAAAGGCAAACGTTGTAGCGGACGCGTTGAGCCGAAAAGAAAGGGTTAAGACCCTAAGGGTTCGAGCATTGGAAATGACGATTCGAACGAACCTCACTGCACGCATTCGTGATGCACAACAAGAAGCTCTTAAAGAAGAGAACCGTAAAGCTGAATACCTACGGGGTATGCTGGAATACATGGTGCCAAACGAAGAGGGAGCCTTATACTTCAAGAAGCGTATTTGGGTTCCACTCTATGGTGGCTTACGAGAAATCATCCTTAATGAATCCCACAAATCGAGATATTCGATCCATCCAGGATCGGACAAAATGTATCAAGACTTAAAGGAGTACTACTGGTGGCCAAGACTTAAAAGCGATGTTGCTGTTTATGTTGGAAAATGCCTAACCTGTGCCAAGGTTAAGGCAGAATATCAGAAACCGTCTGGCCTACTACAACAACCAGAGATTCCCGTGTGGAAGTGGGAACAGATCTCGATGGACTTCATAACGAAATTACCCAGGACCCCGAGAGGGCACAATATGATATGGGTAATAGTTGATCGATTAACGAAGTCCGCGCACTTCCTGCCGATCCGTGAAAAAGACAGCACTGGAAAGCTTGCTGAAATATACTTAAGAGAAATTGTGGCACGTCATGGAGTGCCAATCTCAATCATTTCAGACAGAGATGGACGCTTTGTCTCAAGAATCTGGCAATCATTTCAGGAAGCCTTTGGATCTCAGTTAGATCTGAGCACGGCCTTCCATCCGCAAACAGACGGCCAGAGCGAACGGACTATACAAACGTTAGAAGATATGCTTTGCGCATGTGTCATGGATCTAGGCGGCAGCTGGGATACTCATCTACCGTTAATTGAGTTCTCCTACAATAACAGTTATCATACGAGCATAAAATCCGTGCCGTTCGAAGCTCTGTATGGCCGCAAATGCCGATCGCCCTTATGTTGGGCAGATGCCAGAGATAAACGTATGGTTGGTCCTGAACTTGTACAAGAGACAACCGACAAGATTCCGCAGATTCGAGAGCGCATTAAGGCGGCTCGAGATCGAAAAAAGAGCTACGCTGATCCGAAAAGAAAATCAGTAGAATTCAAGGTGGGAGACAAAGTGTTGTTAAAAGTCTCACCAAGGAAGGGCGTAGTCAGATTTGGAAAGCGTGGAAAGCTGAATCCACGATACATTGGACCATTCAGAATATTGAAAAGAATTGGTACCGTGGCATACAAGTTGGAGTTACCGGAAGAACTTAATGGAGTACATGATACGTTTCATGTATCCAACCTGAAGAAGAGTCCAACACAAGAAAACGTGATCATCCCGATGGATGAAGTGCATATTGATGAAGCCCTCCGATTTACAGAACAACCCGTTGAGGTTACCGACTGGAAAGTCAACAAGACCAGGAGGAGCAGTGTGAAACTTGTCAAAGTACGTTGGAGCTCTAAGCACGGACCCGAGTACACATGGGAACGTGAAGACCAGTTTAAAGAAAAGTATCCCCACCTATTCAAGAAGACTCCTGCGAGAGTTAGTTCAGCCTGAATTTCGGGACGAAATTCTTTTAACGGGGGGAGACTGTGACAACTGGCACCAAACCGGTAATTTCCGTAGACTTTAATTATTATTTAATGACTGCAATTATGTGCTTAATTGTCAGCAATGTCTGAACACATGATTAAACAAGTGAATTCATGCACATTGTATACTACAAAAATATTGCTTTATGCATAAACGAGAGCGTTGCGTCAGAAATAATAGTAAACTCACCGGTAAGACACACTGTGTCAACAGAACTGCAGAAAGCAGTCAGACATTAGAATTGAGGCCTAGGTGTAGGTCCGACGACAAAAGTACATTAAAACCCAAGAGTACATATAAGGGTTTAATTTATAGACATTGCGGAAGCAAAAATAAGCACTAAAAAGCACCCGAAACGCACTATAAGTGCAGAATTTATATAATTCAGCAATAAATCAGCATTTAAACATATGAATATTATGCAGCAATGTCGTTTTATTATCCGGAATATTTCCCGAAGTGTTGGGAATTGAAAGGGTACAAGAAAGGTACTTATTAGACACTAAAATGTTTAATTTAGCACTTTAACGAACCAGTGTCTAACCGAACAACCGGACTTTACCCGGAGCAAAAAAAAATATATTGTCTATGACATTGTTTATATTTTTCTAAGCTAGTTAGGGTACCCGAATACTCTAACACCCGTTATAAATTACTACACACATTACACTCTAATTTAATCCCCAAATTTACCAACTAGCTTAACTACTTAGTTCAAATCCAATCCCATTTGTAAACCCCCCACCACCGTTTGGTTTCCCCATGGGGGACACCACTCTTACCTAGTTGATTATTTTATTTGAGTGTTTAATATCATGGTGGCATATTACACATAGGGTATTAGGAATTGAATTATATATGGGACTTAGAGATGACAACTTTCATTCACTTCACAAATCACATAACAAAATTCCACTATCTCTTTCTCCTCTTGCTTGGTCACGGCCGAACCCACACACAACCATCTCACCACTTTCAAATTCCATTCTTGCCATATTATTCACATACAAAGGAGAAGGGTCACACATAAGGAGGCTCGGTGCTTACGGAATCGTGAGGACCTCTCTACGTCGCTTACCACCCATTTTTCGTCTAGTTTCTTCCCTAGCCACGAGCTAGTAGTAAGTGACTCTAAACACCCTATTGATCTTGTCTAAAGTGGTTAATAAGAGATTTGTTGGATAAAAATTATGAACACTAGAGACCAAAACTAAAAGTCTACAAAAAAAAAAAATAATAATAAACTTGATGGTTAATGAAGGAATGCTAGTGTAAAACTTATGGAACTTGTCTTGTTATGATTATTTATTATTGTTGGATGCTAGTAGGGGAAACGGATCGTCATCTAACCACGCTAGGTCACGTTCATGGAACATGAACTAGCACTATGTTTAGTGTAAAAATAACTAGATGACGAACCCTTTTACTCACAAACATGAACTTGTGTAAAAACGATTTTTCTTATGAAATGGAGTTCTAAACTAGTAGATCTACGGATCTACAAGTTGTATTTTTGAAGAACCAAAAGTATGATGAAATCATGTTTAAAAAGCCGGATCTTTCTCAAAATAAAGACATTTTTGAGAACCAAAAAGTGTGTAGACACTTGTGTAACGAAAGGATTTAACAAAGAAATATTTTCGTAAATACCGACTAGAAGTTGTAAAACTTCATATTCTTTAAAAATAAAGTTTTCGAGATAATGATTTTATTTTTAGAGATGGAAAGACTTACTAAATGTGCTAGTAAGTTACTACACATTTTTGTAAATATTCAAGTTCATGAAATGGAGGAATTAGTGATTATTGTTGATGATTATTGTTGATAATTGTTGTTGATGATTGTTGACAATTTAAAAGAAAATAAACACATGTTTTGAAAACATGGGAAACGTCCATTTTTAGGGGAAACTCTGATAAATTTTGACACTTAGAAAAATATAAGTTTTTGAGAAACTTATTCCCTAAAAATGTATTTAAAAGTATTACCAAGGTTTCCCTAATTTTTGGTGATAAGAAATGAGGATTTCTTCAAGAATAAAAATGGATAAGTATGTATATTTTTTAGAGAAAAATATATATTATTTTATCACCAACTTTTGTGCTAAGTGTATATAGTATGTGTTATACGTGCTAGTGTATTAAGACTTAAAAATACACTAAATACTCGTGAGGAGTATAAACAAAAATACACATACAACATACCAAATACATAATTCGGGTGCAAAGTGCAAAATACAAAAAGCTTATATTTATTTTTGAGAAAATAATATAAGTAAGACATTTAGTTAAAAATATAAAATATTTTTAACACAAGAATATATACACAAAAGAGAGTGATTGTACTTGTGCGACGCAAGTCTAGTGACTAACGTTAAGAAAACGCGTATAGGTCACGACGTTAATTAAGCAAATCCGGTGAAGTTTACGACGCTAGGAACGCAAAGTTGTGAGTTCATGCTCCCCCTTTTCTTTAACTGTTTTCAGTTTTTATAACTTCGGGGGTGAAATACATGTACAAATGTACAATATTTATAATTGGTATGATATAAATATAAGAAGCACACTTGGTGAGAACGAGAATCAAGTGTGATGAAATATAAATACAAGAAGTACACTTGGTGAGAACGAGAACCAAGTGTGACGAAATATAAGAATACAAGAAGTACACTTGGTGAGAACGAGAACCAAGTGTGACGAAATAATAGAATATGAGAAACGCACTTGGTGAGAACGAGAACCAAGTAGGATGCGTTATGAGAAATGATAACAAGAAACGCGCTTGGTGAGGACGAGAACCAAGTAGGATGCGTTATGAGAAATAGTGTCACGAATAGGGTACAGAAGCACCATTAATCAACAATATACCTAGACCGCAGAACAAAAGGTTAGATCTAACGGGTGCCTGGCAGCCACACTCTCGGTGAGGGCGAGAATCGAGTAGTGCTTTTGTGTCTCAGAATATACCAATTAAATGCCTTAGGTTTGGTGACTTCCTATGTCGTGTCACATGTTAATGGCTTTGCAACCCATTAACAATCCTGATACTTACAGGAATACTTTATTTACATAAAATTCATACCATACTAAAACTTGATGAATACTTGAGTACGTGGGGTACTCAAGAAAAGCTTGAATTATACTTGAAGTACGTGGGGTACTCAAGAAAATGAGAATTATACTTGAGTACGTGGGGTACTCAAGAAGAATTTGAATTATACATGAGTACGTGGTGTACACATGAAACTGGATTTATATATGAAAACTTGATTTATTCACAAAATATGTTTTCATACAAAGTATACAAACGTGAAATACAAAACTGCATGAATTCACACCAACATTATGTTGACCTTTTTCCAAAAACTCACATGTATTTCAGGTAACTAGGATGGATGTGCGCGCGGTCTTGCTTATGCTCGTGGATGTCGTTTGTGTTTAACTTTAAATAAAGTTGTAAACTTTTAAGACAATGTTTTTAGCTGTCTAGCGATGTAAACGCTATCTTATGTTTTCAAATTATGGTATTTGAAGTATTTTTACGAGCATGTAGCATGTTTACCTTTCGTATGCAATGAGAACCTTTCATGATCACACCTCGTGCTTCCGCCGCAGAAAGGGGTGTGACAGATTGGTATCAGAGCTGCGATTGTAGTGAACCAGGATTCCTTCTCGAGTCTAGTCTACAATCTCTAGGATCCATTCACGAAAACAATTTTCAAAGAGTTTTCATTGCATAAAACGTCCCGCGACATCCACTACCTGAAACTGTTTACATGAGTCTAGAAAGACACTACGAGACTTAGAGTGCACTTGAGTAGCACTTGTCATTGACTAGAAATTACTTGCAATTATGTGTGGTAATTAGCATGAACTAGAAGTAGAATGTCACAAGTATACGTGACTTTATCTGAAAGCGATGGCCCATCTGAAGGAAGAAATACGAGGATGAAACGAACTGTGCGGACTGTGCAAGGAGTTACGTAATTATGGATGCATACATAATTATGGAATTCAGTGCACAGAAACCACAGCAAGTCTTGTCACGTATAGATTCCCTCAGTGCAAGCCTACTAAGTACTCTGCTAGAGTAATAATTGTTTGATGTCACTTATGTGGTATATACCTGTGAATATATATACTACTACTGTCTAGTAGGACGATATCAAACAAATGTCTAAACCTGTTGTGTTATGTTCTGTCAGAACATGGCACCCAGGAAAGCTGTGAATGCTCGCAATGACGATCAACCTCCTCCTCCCCCACTGCCAAGAACTGCTGAAGAGCTGAACGCTCTACTGGAGGAAAGGATCTCCGCTGCTATCGCCCAATACAAGGCGAACCGTACTCAAGACAGTGGAGGACCAAGCAATGCTAGGCGTAACGGGCATGGAGATTCGTCTGGAGGAAACGCAGCTCAAGGTAACCTTAAAACAATTTACTAAGCATGAAGAGATTTATGAACGGTCCTTGTTTCATTATTTCTTCGATTGCTCATAAGTGAATTGGTTGGGTTAATTCCAGGCTGCACTTTCAAGCAGTTCCTCGACTGCAAGCCGATGAACTATGATGGAACAGGAGGTGCAGTAGCATTTGTGCGCTGGACGGAGAAGACTGAAGCTACTATCCGCATGAGCACATGTACCGCGGATCAGCAAGTCACCTTTGCTACTGGGTTATTCGTAGATGAAGCTCTGACTTGGTGGAACCTGCAAGCCCAAACCTTGGGTGATGATGCCGCTTATGGCTTAACTTGGGAGGAACTGAAGGAAAGAATGAGAGAGAAGTATTGCTCTCGCGCTGAACTCCAAAGGCTGGAAACGGAGTTCTGGCACTTGACCATGGTAGGTGCTGACATTAATGGTTATACTCGAAGGTTCCATGATCTGTTAAGAGTGCTTCCCTACATGGTGACTCCCGAATTCAAGCGCGTTGAACGCTACATTTGGGGACTGGCCCCAGAGTTTCGTGGCATGGTGACGTCGGCCAAACCACAAACAATCACTGAGGCTGTAACTATGGCTGTCAGTCTGACTGAAGATTGTGTTCGTATGAAGAAGTTATCGCTAAATCCAACAGAGAAAACCGAGACACATGCTGAGTCGTCCGGTGACAAGAAGAGAAAACATTCGAATCTGAACCAAGCAACTCGCAACAACAAGGGTTTTAACAAGAAGCGCGACACTAACCCGCCTCAGGAGACGAAAACCCATGCAACCAAAGCATACCAAGGCTCCATGCCTAGATGCCAAAAATGTAAGTATCATCATGATGGAGCTTGTCGCATTCCAAGGTGCGACAAATGTGGTAAATTGGGTCATCAAACAGAAGACTGTTGGGGAAAAGGAAAGAACCGAAATGGAAACGGTGCTGGTAACAAGAATGGTAACAGGAAAGGGCAGAACCAAGGATGCTTCAAGTGTGGAAGCAATGATCATCTCATGAAGAACTGCCCAGAGAGAAACAATGCTCAGGCTAGAGCATTTGTGATTGGAGCAAAGAACGCACGCGAGGACCCTAACGTGGTCACCGGTACGTTTCTCATTAACAATCACTTTGCATCCATATTATTTGACACTGGCGCCGATTATAGCTTTATGTCTGTGGAATTTAAACGCATACTCGGAATAGAATCTAGCAGATTAGAAATTCCTTATTCCATAGAACTAGCCAATGGTAAACTTGTTGAATTGGGCGAAGTTGTTAGAGGCTGCACACTAGAACTTGGTGAACGAAGATTTAGCATCGACCTCTTACCTATTCAATTGGGTAGCTTCGATGTAGTAGTCGGGATGGACTGGTTGTCCAAGAACAAAGCTGAAGTTATTTGTCATGAGAAAATCATTCGCATCCCTTTAGCGAATGGTGAAACTCTCATCGTGCATGGAGAAAAACGAGACGCGCCTCTTCGAATCATCAGTTGTATGAAGGCACAGAAGTGCTTGAGGAAAGGATGTGTCGCTTTCCTAGCACACGTTATAGACAAGAAGGCTGTGGAGCCAAAACTCGAATATATTCCTGTGGTGAAGGAATTTCCTGATGTGTTCCCTGAAGATCTGCCAGGACTACCTCCGCAACGACAAGTTGAATTCCGTATAGACTTGGTTCCAGGAGCCGCTCCTGTGGCCAGGGCTCCTTATCGACTTGCTCCATCCGAAATGCAAGAATTGTCTACACAACTCCAGGAGTTGTTGGATAAAGGATTCATAAGGCCAAGCTTCTCACCCTGGGGAGCTCCAGTATTATTCGTGAAGAAGAAGGATGGAACACTGCGGATGTGTATCGATTACAGGGAACTGAACAAACTCACGATCAAGAATTGGTATCCGCTACCAAGGATTGATGACTTATTTGATCAATTGCAAGGATCAAGCTACTATTCCAAGATCGACCTTCGGTCTGGATATCACCAGCTGAGAATCCAAGAGGAAAGCATACCAAAGACTGCATTCAGAACACGCTATGGGCACTACGAATTTCTGTTGATGCCATTCAGGCTGACGAATGCACCAGCGGTCTTCATGGATCTGATGAACCGCGTTTGCAAACCATATCTCGATAAATTCGTGATTGTATTTATCGATGATATCCTGATTTATTCGCGAACAAAAGAAGAACACGAGCAACATCTCAGAACCATCTTGGAACTACTGAAGAAAGAGAAGCTTTAAGCAAAGTTCTCGAAGTGCGAATTCTGGATTCGCGAAGTACAATTTCTTGGTCACGTTGTGAATGAGAAGGGCATTCATGTAGACCCGTCCAAGATAGAAGCAATAAAGAACTGGGAAGCTCCCAAGACCCCAACTGAAGTTCGACAATTTTTGGGCTTAGCGGGCTACTATCGGCGATTCATTGAGAATTTCTCAAAGATAGCTCAACCGCTAACAACCCTTACACAGAAAAACAAGAAATACGACTGGGGTCACAAACAGGAAGAAGCCTTTCAGCTACTTAAGAACAAGCTCTGCGATGCACTGATACTATCATTACCCGAAGGCACTGAAGACTTCGTGGTATACTGCGACGCCTCACGACAAGGCTTGGGTTGCGTGCTTATGCAGCGCCAAAGGGTCATCGTTTACGCTTCCAGACAATTGAAAGTTCATGAAAGAAACTATACCACTCACGACCTGGAGCTGGGCGCAGTGGTATTCACCTTGAAGATCTGGCGACATTATTTATATGGTTCTCGATGTACAATCTTCACAGATCACAAAAGCTTACAACACATATTTGATCAGAAGGAATTGAATATGCGCCAACGACGTTGGGTCGAGCTGCTGAACGATTATGACTGTGAGATTAAGTACCATCCTGGAAAGGCAAACGTTGTAGCGGACGCGTTGAGCCGAAAAGAAAGGGTTAAGACCCTAAGGGTTCGAGCATTGGAAATGACGATTCGAACGAACCTCACTGCACGCATTCGTGATGCACAACAAGAAGCTCTTAAAGAAGAGAACCGTAAAGCTGAATACCTACGGGGTATGCTGGAATACATGGTGCCAAACGAAGAGGGAGCCTTATACTTCAAGAAGCGTATTTGGGTTCCACTCTATGGTGGCTTACGAGAAATCATCCTTAATGAAGCCCACAAATCGAGATATTCGATCCATCCAGGATCGGACAAAATGTATCAAGACTTAAAGGAGTACTACTGGTGGCCAAGACTTAAAAGCGATGTTGCTGTTTATGTTGGAAAATGCCTAACCTGTGCCAAGGTTAAGGCAGAATATCAGAAACCGTCTGGCCTACTACAACAACCAGAGATTCCCGTGTGGAAGTGGGAACAGATCTCGATGGACTTCATAACGAAATTACCCAGGACCCCGAGAGGGCACGATATGATATGGGTAATAGTTGATCGATTAACGAAGTCCGCGCACTTCCTGCCGATCCGTGAAAAAGACAGCACTGGAAAGCTTGCTGAAATATACTTAAGAGAAATTGTGGCACGTCATGGAGTGCCAATCTCAATCATTTCAGACAGAGATGGACGCTTTGTCTCAAGAATCTGGCAATCATTTCAGGAAGCCTTTGGATCTCAGTTAGATCTGAGCACGGCCTTCCATCCGCAAACAGACGGCCAGAGCGAACGGACTATACAAACGTTAGAAGATATGCTTCGCGCATGTGTCATGGATCTAGGCGACAGCTGGTAATTTCCGTACACTTTAATTATTATTTAATGACTGCAATTATGTGCTTAATTGTCAGCAATGTCTGAACACATGATTAAACAAGTGAATTCATGCACATTGTATACTACAAAAATATTGCTTTATGCATAAACGAGAGCGTTGCGTCAGAAATAATAGTAAACTCACCGGTAAGACACACTGTGTCAACAGAACTGCAGAAAGCAGTCAGACATTAGAATTGAGGCCTAGGTGTAGGTCTGACGACAAAAGTACATTAAAACCCAAGAGTACATATAAGGGTTTAATTTATAGACATTGCGGAAGCAAAAATAAGCACTAAAAAGCACCCGAAACGCACTTTAAGTGCAGAATTTATATAATTCAGCAATAAATCAGCATTTAAACATATGAATATTATGCAGCAATGTCGTTTTATTATCCGGAATATTTCCCGAAGTGTTGGGAATTGAAAGGGTACAAGAAAGGTACTTATTAGACACTAAAATGTTTAATTTAGCACTTTAACGAACCAGTGTCTAACCGAACAACCGGACTTTACCCGGAGCAAAAAAAAAAATATATTGTCTATGACATTGTTTATATTTTTCTAAGCTAGTTAGGGTACCCGAATACTCTAACACCCGTTATAAATTACTACACACATTACACTCTAATTTAATCCCCAAATTTACCAGCTAGCTTAACTACTTAGTTCAAATCCAATCCCATTTGTAAACCCCCCACCACCGTTTGGTTTCCCCATGGGGGACACCACTCTTACCTAGTTGATTATTTTATTTGAGTGTTTAATATCATGGTGGCATATTACACATAGGGTATTAGGAATTGAATTATATATGGGACTTAGAGATGACAACTTTCATTCACTTCACAAATCACATAACAAAATTCCACTATCTCTTTCTCCTCTTGCTTGGTCACGGCCGAACCCACACACAACCATCTCACCACTTTCAAATTCCATTCTTGCCATATTATTCACATACAAAGGAGAAGGGTCACACATAAGGAGGCTCGGTGCTTACGGAATCGCGAGGACCTCTCTACGTCGCTTTTAACCACCCATTTTTCGTCTAGTTTCTTCCCTAGCCACGAGCTAGTAGTAAGTGACTCTAAACACCCTATTGATCTTGTCTAAAGTGGTTAATAAGAGATTTGTCGGATAAAAATTATGAACACTAGAGACCAAAACTAAAAGTCTACAAAAAAAAATAATAATAATAAACTTGATGGTTAATGAAGGAATGCTAGTGTAAAACTTATGGAACTTGTCTTGTTATGATTATTTATTATTGTTGGATGCTAGTAGGGGAAACGGATCGTCATCTAACCACGCTAGGTCACGTTCATGGAACATGAACTAGCACTATGTTTAGTGTAAAAATAACTAGATGACGAACCCTTTTACTCACAAACATGAACTTGTGTAAAAACGATTTTTCTTATGAAATGGAGTTCTAAACTAGTAGATCTACGGATCTACAAGTGGTATTTTTGAAGAACCAAAAGTATGATGAAATCATGTTTAAAAAGCCGGATCTTTCTCAAAATAAAGACATTTTTGAGAACCAAAAAGTGTGTAGACACTTGTGTAACGAAAGGATTTAACAAAGAAATATTTTCGTAAATACCGACTAGAAGTTGTAAAACTTCATATTCTTTAAAAATAAAGTTTTCGAGATAATGATTTTATTTTTAGAGATGGAAAGACTTACTAAATGTGCTAGTAAGTTAGTACACATTTTTGTAAATATTCAAGTTCATGAAATGGAGGAATTAGTGATTATTGTTGATGATTATTGTTGATAATTGTTGTTGATGATTGTTGATAATTTAAAAGAAAATAAACACATGTTTTGAAAACATGGGAAACGTCCATTTTTAGGGGAAACTCTGTCAAAATTTTTATAAATTTTGACACTTAGAAAAATATAAGTTTTTGAGAAACTTATTCCCCTAAAAATGTATTTAAAAGTATTACCAAGGTTTCCCTAATTTTTGGTGATAAGAAATGAGGATTTCTTCAAGAATAAAAATGGATAAGTTTGTATATTTTTGAGAGAAAAATATATATTATTTTATCACCAACTTTTGTGCTAAGTGTATATAGTATGTGTTATACGTGCTAGTGTATTAAGACTTAAAAATACACTAAATACTCGTGAGGAGTATAAACAAAAATACACATACAACATACCAAATACATAATTCGGGTGCAAAGTGCAAAATACAAAAAGCTTATATTTATTTTTGAGAAAATAATATAAGTAAGACATTTAGTTAAAAATATAAAATATTTTTAACACAAGAATATATACACAAAAGAGAGTGACTGTACTTGTGCGACGCAAGTCTAGTGACTAACGTTAAGAAAACGCGTATAGGTCACGACGTTAATTAATCAAATCCGGTGAAGTTTACGACGCTAGGAACGCAAAGTTGTGAGTTCATGCTCCCCCTTTTCTTTAACTGTTTTCAGTTTTTATAACTTCGGGGGTGAAATACATGTACAAATGTACAATATTTATAATTGGTATGATATAAATATAAGAAGCACACTTGGTGAGAACGAGAATCAAGTGTGATGAAATATAAATACAAGAAGTACACTTGGTGAGAACGAGAACCAAGTGTGACGAAATATAAGAATACAAGAAGTACACTTGGTGAGAACGAGAACCAAGTGTGACGAAATAATAGAATATGAGAAACGCACTTGGTGAGAACGAGAACCAAGTAGGATGCATTATGAGAAATGATAACAAGAAACGCGCTTGGTGAGGACGAGAACCAAGTAGGATGCGTTATGAGAAATAGTGTCACGAATAGGGTACAGAAGCACCATTAATCAACAATATACCTAGACCGCAGAACAAAAGGTTAGATCTAACGGGTGCCTGGCAGCCACACTCTCGGTGAGGGCGAGAATCGAGTAGTGCTTTTGTGTCTCAGAATATACCAATTAAATGCCTTAGGTTTGGTGACTTCCTATGTCGTGTCACATGTTAATGGCTTTGCAACCCATTAACAATCCTGATACTTACAGGAATACTTTATTTACATAAAATTCATACCATACTAAAACTTGATGAATACTTGAGTACGTGGGGTACTCAAGAAAAGCTTGAATTATACTTGAAGTACGTGGGGTACTCAAGAAAATGAGAACTACACTTGAGTACGTGGGGTACTCAAGAAGAATTTGAATTATACATGAGTACGTGGTGTACACATGAAACTGGATTTATATATGAAAACTTGATTTATTCACAAAATATGTTTTCATACAAAGTATACAAACGTGAAATACAAAACTGCATGAATTCACACCAACATTATGTTGACGTTTTTCCAAAAACTCACATGTATTTCAGGTAACTAGGATGGATGTGAGCGCGGTCTTGCTTATGCTCGTGGATGTCGCTTGTGTTTAACTTTAAATAAAGTTGTAAACTTTTAAGACAATGTTTTAAGCTGTCTAGCGATGTAAACGCTATCTTATGTTTTCAAATTATGGTATTTGAAGTATTTTTACGAGCATGTAGCATGTTTACCTTTCGTATGCAATGAGAACCTTTCATGATCACACCTCGTGCTTCCGCCGCAGAAAGGGGTGTGACAAATGTAATTGCCTATGCATCACGTCAATTGAAGGTGCACGAGAAGAATTACACCACCCATGATTTAGAATTGGGTGCCGTTGTATTTGCACTAAAATTATGGAGGCATTACCTATATGGAACCAAGTGTGTAATCTATTCAGATCACAAGAGCCTTCAACATTTGTTTAACCAGAAAGATCTCAATATGAGGCAACGTCGTTGGATGGAAACATTGAACGATTATGACTGTGAATTTCGCTATCACCGGGCAAAGCGAATGTTGTCGCTGACGCTTTAAGCAGGAAAGAAAGGATCAAACCTATTAGGATTAATGCCAAAAGCATTGAACTAAAGAACAGTTTAAACGAGAAATTATTGTCAGCTCAAAGAGAAGCCGTTATGGAAGAAAACTTTCCAGCAGAAAGATTAGGTGCAACTGTTGATCAGTTGTCACCTGGGAACGATGGAATCCTTAGATTGAATGGTCGAATCTGGGTTCCAATTCGTGGAGGACTTAGAGATGAGATCCTCCAAGAAGCCCATAATTCTAAATATTCGGTACATCCGGGCAGTGATAAAATGTACCAAGATCTAAAGGCAAATTACTGGTGGATGGGTTTGAAGAAATCCATAGCCACATATGTGGCTAAATGTCTGACGTGTGCACAGGTTAAAGCCGAGCATCAAAAGCCATCAGGTTTACTGCAACAGCCCGAACTTCCCACTTGGAAGTGGGAAATGGTAACTATGGATTTTATCACCAAGTTACCAAAGACGAAACATGGGAATGATACAATATGGGTTATAGTCGACAGACTTACGAAGTCAGCTCATTTTATACCCATCAAGGAGATGCATAGCTCCGATAAACAAGTCCAGCTATATGTGGATGAGATTGTATCTCTCCACGGAGTGCCAGTATCTATTATCTCTGATAGGGATACTAGATACACATCTCATTTTTGGAAAAGCTTTCAGCAATCT
The DNA here is from genome assembly GCA_030545235.1 of Helianthus tuberosus. Lineage (NCBI taxonomy): Eukaryota > Viridiplantae > Streptophyta > Magnoliopsida > Asterales > Asteraceae > Helianthus > Helianthus tuberosus. Next base: position 141,191,323 of record CM060381.1, read on the forward strand.
CTAGGTACTCGTTTGAATTTCAGTATTGCTTATCATCCTCAGACGGATGGGCAAAGTGAGCGTACAATTCAAACACTAGAAGACATGCTTCGGGCTTGTGTTATTTACTTAGGTGGAAGTTGGGATGATCAAACACTAGAAGACATGCTCCGCGAGGAACCTGCCAGCGACCAAAAACTGGACAGCTGCATGTACAGGCCTGTCCACCGCCATTGCATGGCTTCTGAGCGATACCAAGGGCTGGTAAATGGTTTCTACTGCCACATGAACACTTGTAAACATCTGGTATCACTCCCTAACAGCTGGAACTCAAATCTCTATAAATAGCTCCATTGTTTGAGCAATTGAACTTTCACTCTCATTTTTACTTCACCTCTTCTTCTCTGGGGCAACCTGGACCTAAAGGAAGCTCTCTAAGTTCAAACTTTCATGCTAAGGACCCTTGTAAGTGTTCTTGGCTCCTGCAGTTCAGTTTTTACATGTCTAAGGACCAAAAGTCAAAGATATCGTAAATACACTTTGACTTTCTGTTTAATCTATTTTGGTCCAGCCATTATTCGAATTGAAAGTGGCTATGTTTTGGTAATTAAGTAGGTGATACTCCCTCAAAAGGGCACCTCCTAATTATCACGTTTACTTAGTTAATTGTCGGGTCAAAGTAATTAAAATAAAAGTCAAACGGGTCAGTTTTTAAATAAAATTCATAACTGATAATGTAGAAGCTATAAAATTAGTTTTATCACTTTAATAACTTGGTAAATATTATAAGAACATGTTTAGACATGTTCAACCCGACAATTCTGAGTTTAGGCTCGGTTTACAACCGAAAGTCGAAAAAGTTGACTTTTGCTTTGACTTTCAGTTCTGACCCTAATTAGCTTAGTATCTTTATGCCTTAAGGTTCCTTTGTGACCATATTATATGTTGGTATAACCCTTTGAGGTTATACTACATGGTCCCTTAGAAATCAGAGTTCATTTGCATGTTTCCGTTATTTGCTTAAATTTGACTATTATGCCCTTGTAATGTAAAAACGAGATTTTTGGATATATGAGTATACAAATAGCTTTATTACCGATATATAAGCTTGTCAAATTAATTTGACATCAGTTTCTGGTCTCAAACTAAAGTTATGCAAGATATCGTAAAATGGAACTTTTTATTAATTAAACTACGCTTTTTAGCATAAATCATATTTAAACCCATTTTTTGGCACCAAACTCATTACCTACTGTTATGATATTATTTTTAGGGATTCTTGGAATATTGGATCAGATTATAAATTGTCCATATTATTGAGTTCTTGTATAATTCGATAAATGATGATAATGCCTTTTTTGTTAACAAAATGAGATTAACATATGATTAACATGCCAAACCTTTTCCTACTGATTTTATATGAAAAATAAAATATTTTAAACATTCAAGACTAATCAAAATCTCAGAATTTCATAAACATCTCAAATATCGTCAATTGTCGACTTTTACGATAATTAGGTGCATAGTATGGTTTAAAACCATATTTAACACCTAAGACTTGTTACCTACTGAGTTTATAAATAAATTTTAATATTTTTACAGTAAGTACAAGTCATGAACTCATACTTCAAATTTTACCCTTAAAAACGTTTGTGAAATGACCAAAATACCCATACGGTGCATAGTTTGGCCATAAATGATAAACCACACATATGTATGATATCTTACTGATTTAAAATCATAAAATAAATGTTTTTACAGAAGGTTTTAGGCTAGAAACTCAGTTTACTATTTAACCTCTTTTATAAATTTCAAAATGACCAAAATACCCTTACGGGACTTAAATTGGTTTAAAAAAATCTTTTTGGGCATAATTGTTGATATCCTACTGATATCATGACTTATTTGAAGCATAATAACTTATGGAACTTGTACATGTCTCATCCGGCTACCCGTTATGCATATACGCGTTTGGTATGATTTATGTAACTATTCTGAATAAGTTAAGCGAAACGGGTCAAACCTTATCATTTTAATTTCAAAATCCAAAATGTATTTAGTTTACCCATTTTATACAAGTCTCCATGCTTGTCGGGTCTAAATCACATTCCAACCCGGTCACCATTTAATCTAGCGTTTCGTGCCATAAACCTTTCTTTAAACTAACCGGTCTAAGTTTACAACTTAAATAAGACCCGTTAGGAATCTAATAGGTTAATAAAACCTTCGTTCTAGATTAAGAGCCCCAGTAGAAGTTATTTGCACTTGTTTGAGTAGACTAAACGGCTGAGTATACAAAATTTGCATTTTTTAAGCTCAGGTAAATACTTTTAACTTATTTTCCCTTATACGGGCTTGGGATACGGTAAAATATTACCGCTTGGTCGAGTGTAGAAACTTTTTAATCAGATATGGTTAAATTGCATAATCCCGTTTTCATAAGTATTTCTTGATAACAAATAACATTGGGGGTTAACGACCGTGTCCTGGATATCCTTGGCTCGTTTAAAAAGCGTAAATGGCCACGACTTAAGCACGGGGTGTAGGCATACACATGTCTGTTGCGTATGTAAAAGATATACTCATTTGCTAGGGTGACCTGCCGTGAGTTTATATTTGTGGCGTGTTGTTTAATCTTGTTCGGTTTATTTATACCGGCCCTAAATGTTGGATAAACATGTAAATCTAATACAAGATTGTTATTAATATAATTGTCCCAAGTTAGAAAAACATTTGTGCCTTGTGCATTTAAATCAATTTTCATAAATGCTTTGAAAAGAGTCGGTTAATTGTATTTAACAGTGTAAACTGACGTATTTTTCAAAAAGACTAAGTGACAGGTACTGTACGTAATTGGTTGGGAGCTCTAGGCGTTAGTTAACGAATCTTGCAAGTTCTAAACGCTTAACGTCTGTTGAACAATATTTTGTATTATGTTTTAGATATACATGTGGATCCTTTTACAACTGTCTGTATATTATTTATTCGTACTTTACATTTCGGTTAGAAATAGTGTTTTTCTCCAAGACTTCCGCTGTGCAATAAACTGTATATATTTGACTATGATGATATCAACTACGTCACGATACTCCCCGCCGGGCCCACCGGTAATATGTGGAAATATCGGGGTGTGACAACAGTTTTTCTCGATTATGCCACATATCTTGATATATTAATTTAACTAATTTTCAGATGTTATATTCGTGTGTTTTCTATCGTGCTAAATTATTTATCATTTCTTAAAAAAATATATATAAATATATACTTATAAAAAATAAAAAAAATAAATAGATTTTATGTTAATTAAGAGTTATAATAAAAATATGAAATTAAAAAAATAGATTTTGTAAAATTGATTTAAACTTAAATAAAATTAGGTGTTAGTACCCAAATGTGTTACATTGATAAAATTAAAAAGAATGGAAGGTTATTTTTGTCATTATATTGATAATTTTGGTGTTAGTAAACAGAGGTGTTACAAAATTGAAACCATAAAACTAAATTTGTTAAAAAAAGTTAGTACCCAAAGGTGAATCTAGCTATAAACCACAGGACCCATCTATGTAATTAACTCTAACAACAATTAACAGTTCACGTCTATCTCTGTTTTTTACTATGGAAAAAACCACATTCAAACCATGTGAAAACACTAGTCTTTTTAAAAACAAAAGCACATCGAGATAACGATTTTCCATTAATTTTATTTATTGTAATTCGTAAAGATATAACGAGAGAAAATTGTTTTCTTTTATCTTATGTATTAAAAATACATGGGGCTAAATAAAATGAAAACAAATATGTAAATGTTGATTTTTTTTTAAATTGATATTTCTTAAGCTATACTCCCTCCGTCTCATTAAATGTGCCTTATTTTGAATTTTCAAAGTCTTCATTTATATACTTTGACTTTATTTATATATTTTTGTGTTATATAAAACTTGATGAAAATTAACACGATAAAAACACTTGTAAAACACACTCAAATCATATAACTTTCATCAAGTGTTATCTTACACAAACAAAATTATTTAAAGTCAAAGTTTATAAGTAAAGACTTTGAAAATTCAAAATTGGACACTTTTAATGGGACGGAGGGAGTATGTTTTTTTTTATATAACCTAAACATATTAGTAAATTTAATTACTATAAATGAGAAATTTAATTCAGAAAATTAAAAGATATAGATAAAAAACAAAAAAAAATAGTTTGGAGATAATTTAGGTATGAATTTAGATATATTACATCAATTAATATAAAATACGATATTGAATATTTGACTTACCAAAATTTTGATAGACCCGTGTATTACATATGTTCACAAAAGTTTTTTTTTTAAATATTTATTTTAAATAACATATCATATATTTATAAAAAATGCATAGGTCATCAAAACTCAAGACGTGACATCTAATATTTAACCTATGAAATAGATGGAAAAACTAAATTTTATGTGGCTTACAAAGCTATGTCTTCTATTATTTTATTTATTAGAATAAACATTGAAGATAATATTGTGGAGGAATGGCCCGATTCGGTTATTCCGGGTCAAATACTAACCGTTAGTAAATAATAAATAAGGAAGATATTTCCATATATCTCCGTACGTGTATATCTCCGATAAAACAGGAGTTACCTAACCGACTTCCCAAAATATGGGGAAACCCTAAAAACCTCCCATAAGTATAAATAGAGGAGTTCATCACAAAGGTACGACACATTGTTCTCTCTACTCATTCTCTTTACTCCCACAAACAAATACTTATTCTCACGCCGTTGGGTGGTTATAGGAATAACCCCATTCCTGTAACGAGTCCTAACGGTGTCTTGTTTTGCAGACCTAGGATCGGACCACTTCTCATCGGATAACCCAGTTTAAATATGTGCTCAGGTACTGTTCTTACATTGGCGTCATCTGTGGGACCTGCTAGTACTAAACGAACCTATTACCATGATGAGTGCTCCGAACGAGGTGTTGTAACCTCCAGCATGGTGCTGACCTCTGTTGCTGAAGGAGGAAGCACAACGACAACCAACGTTACAACGACAGTCACGGCTCCAGCGGTCACCAGGTCCTTGGCCCTGGAGTTTGATGCAGAATCGCCCCCGGGATTTGAGCGGGGGCAGATGGACACAGCGTCTTCAAGAATTGGTTTCTCCCCCTTAGGGTCAGGGGTTACACGGTCATTTGCTACTACAACGACGGGAACATTGGCTTCGACCGTCTCCACACAAGGGGTACCCCTAAGCTCTGATTCCCCGGTGTTTACGCCGGCATCAGGATCAAGAAGTTACCACTACAGACCAGCCCAGCCGGTCTATACTTCTCGCTGGATGGTGATTTCCAGTTTCCCCGTTGTACTTAACATCCCTTACAGCAGCTCTCATAGCAGCAATGTCCACACCACCTCAGCAAACGGTGACGATGCCCAGGGCAGCCTTGAATACCCCAATTACTTCCGGAAATCAAGCCTATATCCTGTCGTACTATTACATGCCGCCAAACGGGTACGCGCCCCTTCCTATGTATGGGGTGACCCCAGAAGGGAACAAGATAACCCCGTGGGGGTTCCAATACCCACATCATATGTTCTGGCCTGGGAGTTATGGTCCATATGCCATGCCCGGACAAGGTACAACGCCCGCTCCTGTTGGGAACGCGGCAAGTATGGGTCAACAGCCGAACTTTGGCCAAGCAGGTTTTTCGTTGCCAACCCAAACAGTCACCCCTCCAGTTTCTCAGGGGACCCTTGTGTTGGTTCCGGTCGGTTCTGAAGACGATGACGAGTTTGCTAGGCCTTGCAAGTCGGCAGAAGTAACATTCAGATCCAAGTTTTCAAGACGTATAGCAGAGGCTCCTATCAAAGAGAAACCAAAGATGCCACCTACAGTTGGAAAGTATGAAGGAACCAGCGATCCTGATAATCATATTAGTTTGTTTAGAAGTGCGGGGGAAGTCACCCTATGGCCTATGCCCCTATGGTGCAAGATGTCCGTACAGACTCTGGTCGGATCGGCACGGGTGTGGTGGGATAGTCTCCCGGTAGGTGGGATTGATAGTTTTGAGGAATTAGTAACCAAGTTCTCATAACAATTTAGTCAACAGCGAAGACACACCAAAGACAGAACTGAAGTCTTGCACATTCGCCGGCGAGATAATGAAACAGTGGAAAATTTCTTGACCAGGTTCAATAAGGAGAGCATCGCCATCCTTGGCCTAACCCAGGATTTAGCCTGTGGCGCCTCCCTGCAAGGTGTGAATGATGATGAGCTTCTTAGAAAGCTACACGACAGGAACGATGTTCTAGATACCATAGAGGAAATCATGAAGATAGCAAAAGTCTACGTACGATAGGAAAATTCAATAATAGCCAGTCACGCTGCCAACAAGAAAAAAGAATCATATCGGCCAGCGGAAGAGTCTGATCGGCGTGGAGGAAAGATCAAAACCCAGAGCGGGAGGTTCTCTCGGGGGCTTCACGACGAATCTCAAGGCAGGTACGACAGGCCTTGAAACACGGAGTAGAAAAGGGATTATTCCTCAAGTGGAGCGAAGACTGACTACCCGACATTAAGTAAGATGCCATCAGAGATCCTAGCATCTGAGAATCTCAAGCTTAACCCGCCTAAGCCCTTGAAGGATTCGGTTGGGAAGGACTCATCCAAATATTGTTAATATCACAAGGGACGGGGACATGACACCAATGACTGCTATCAGGTAAACTAACACAACTGGTTAAAGACATTAAGCAAGGGCCTATAGCGGTAAAGGACGAAGAGAGAGCGCCGGGAAAGAAGCGAGAGATGAACATGGTGTATGTTGAGGATGCAAGAGGAACAAAGCGAGGATTTAAAATCCCCGAACCATGGATGTCGGTCGACATCCGTGCTGGGCCTAGACAACGGGATACCAGCATAAGTACAGACCCGTTCGTAGTCACCACGGTGGTAGGTGATTATCATATGAGAAGAATACTAATAGACACGGGAAGCTCAGAAGACACTATCTACGAGCATTGTTTCAATCGTATGCAGAGGGAATACCGTGCACTCCTCAAACCAATTCACGCTCCCATCAAGGGCTTTACGGGAGAAAAGGTGGACCCCATTGGACAAATTACCTTCCCGGTAACATTTGGGGAGGCTCCGTGTGAACGAACGATAATTATACACTTCCTGGTGGTTAGGGCAGAATCACATTATAATGTCATTATTGGACGATACACACTGGGGAAACTTGATGCCATTGTCTCGATGGCGCGGGGGTTTATGAAGTTCCCGACTCCCGGGGGAGTGGTAACGGTGTGTCGTGATCATATCGGTGAGGTAATGAATGCGAAATGGTGCCGACAAGGGCCGACAGGAGTAATAGGATCGGAAAGGTGGGTTCTGAACACCGATCACCTGGATCAGATGGTCACTATAGGCGACACCCTTTCCCTAGAAACGAGGGAAAGCTTCAAGATTTTACTCCATAATAATATGGACATTTTCGCCTTCGAGCAAAAGGATATGACCGGTATACCACGTGATAGAGCCGAGAACCGGCTATCCACCTTACCCGGGATAAAACCCGTAGCTCAACGGAGACGTAGTATGGCCCCCGATAGAAAAGAGGCAATCGTTAAAGAAGTATTAAAGTTAACGGAAGCAGGTATACTTAGATAAACAAATTACCATACCTGGGTAGCCAACCCAGTCATGGTTAAGAAAATAGACTGCACATGGAGGATGTGTGTCGACTATAAGGACCTAAACAAGGCTTGCCCCAAGGACGCATACCCACTGCCAGAAATTGACTTCAAGGTTGACTCTTTCGTTCCCTATCTTTTCAAGTGCGTCTTGGACACTTACAAGGGATATCATCAGATATATATGGTGAAGTAAGATGAAGAAAAGACGACTTTCTTCACCGACGTCGGCATATTCTACTACACAAAAATGCCATTCGGCCTAAGAAACGCAGGGGCAACTTATCAAAGGCTGATGGACAAGGCATTTACAAATCAAATTGGGCGTAATCTAGAGGTATATGTTGACGACCTCGTGATCAAGAGCATGGAAGAAAAGATAATGCTTCAAGACATCGAAGAAACCTTCAGGGCACTGAGAGAATACAACATCAAGTTAAACCCAAAGAAGTGCTCTTTTGGGGTCGAAGAATGTAAATTCCTCAGAGTCATTGTCACGCGTGATGGTTTCAAGGAAAATCCCGAGACGCTATCACCAACATGCTTTCGCCAAGCACTCTCAAGCAGGCACAAACCTTGAATGCCAGGCTGGTGGCCATTAATAGATTCCTAGCTAAACATGCTGAAAAGTCGCTTCGCTTCATCAAGACCTTAAAGGATTGTTTGAACAAGAATAACTTCCGCTGGACGGCGGAAGCTGAAGAAGCGTTACAAGAGATGAAGTGTTTCCTGGCACATCTGCCAACGTTAACAGCCCCAAAGCCTCACGGGGTTCTAAAGATGTACTTGGCCTTCGCTCACCAAGCCGACAGTATTGTCTTAATGGTGGAACGCGGTGGGGTGCAGACGTCGATCTACTATGTTAGCAGGGTTCTCTCAGACCCGGAGACTCGATATCCTACATTGGAAAATTTGGTACTAGCCCTAGTTCACGCCTCTCGGCGACTCCGGAGATACTTCCAGGGTCATACAATTCAGGTGCTCACAAATTATTCATTAAAACTAGTACTCAATAAACCCAAGATCTCAGGGCGACTTGCAAAGTGGGCAATCGAATTGGGTACACTAGACATCGAGTACCGCAAATTAACGGCGGTAAAAGGACAGGTAGTGGCAGACTTCATCACCGAAATCCCAGAGGGGGAACAGATTCTGGAAACGAACAAGGAAAAGCCAGAGACAAGTACAGCTAGGGAAACATGGAAGTTGTATACTGGCGGTTCCTCGAGTAGCAAGGAGGCCGGAGCTAGCTTGATGCTTGTGAGCCCGGAGGGTGTTAAGTTAATTTATGCACTAAAATTCGAATTTGAGTGCTCCAACAACGAGTCTGAGTATGAAGCATGGTTGGAGTGGCTGCGTATTGCACACGCCATGGGAGCAACTCGGGTGGACACATACGTATCTAGCCAACAACCAAATCAACGAAACCTACAAGGCTTGAGATGAGACAATGGTCAAGTATCTAGCCAAAGCTAAAAGCGTAATCGCCTTGTTTGATCATGTGACATTGACACATGTTCACCGGGTAAAAATAAAATCGCTGATGCGCTCAGTAAACTCGCTACATCTAGGATCGAGCACGAAGTAAAAATTGAAACACTATACACTTCGTCAACACAGGAGGGGGAAGTGTCAGCAACAAGTGGCGAAGACGAATGTTGGATGACCCCCCTCGTGAAATACTTAAAGAAAGGGGAGTTGTCGGCTTCCAAGGGGGCGTCAAGGAAAATACAAGCTAAAGCCCTGCAGTACGAAATGCAGGGCGGGATCCTATACCGGAAATCATACCTTGGACCGCTTCAACGCTGTGTTTCCCCACCAGAAGCGGAGTACCTAATTAAAGAAATACATGAGGGGGTATGTGGCATTCACGCCGGACCCCGTTCGGTAGTAGCAAATATAACAAACGTCGGGTATTATTGGCCTGACATGCACGAAGACGCGATTAAAGAACTACGAAAGTGTATGAGCTGCCAGTATTATGCCCCACATGTTTTATGCCCTCATAGTATCTTGATACTAGTAACAGTGGCATGGCCTTTCCAAAAGTGGGTTGTGGACATCGTAGGCCCTTTCCCCCTGCACCCGGCAAGGTAAAGTTCCTTATCTTCGCAATCGACTACTTCACAAAGTGGATCGAGGCTAAGCCTTTGGCAAAAATAGGGGCGGATAGCATTAAAAAGTTCCTCTAGGAACACATAGTTTGTCGATTTGGGTTGCCGCTGTACTTGGTTAGTGATAACGGGACTCAATTCGCAGATAAAACCATACAGGAATGGTACAAAGAGCTAGAAATACAACAGGTTTTTACCTCGGTGGCCCACCCTCAAGGCAACGGCCAGGTGGAACGGGCCAATAGGAGCCTATTGGATGGACTCAAGAAATGCCTGGACAGAGAAGGTGGATGCTGGGTGGAAGAATTACCAACCGTCTTGTGGGCCCATTGCACATCTCCCAAGACAGTCAATAAAGAAACGTCGTTCGTCCTAACGTGTGGGATGGAAGCAATGATTTCCGCAGAAGTCGGATTACCCTCATTAAGGCGCCTGACAACACAAGATAACAATGATCAACACCTTAGGGAAAATCTCGATCTTTTGGAAGAACGACGCGAGGCAGTGGCTATTAGCGAAGCAAGGTACAAGCAGGCCATGGAAAATTACTATAACAAAAGAGCAACCACCGTCGCATTCCGGGTAGGTGATTACGTCCTACGAGATAACGGGGCCGGCAGAGCTGAAAACACTAGAAAAATGGGTCCCACCTGTGAGGGACCATACATAATCTTGGAAGTATTAGGGAAGGGGGCGTATGTATTAGAACACCTAGACGGTGCACCAGTCCCCCGCTCCTGGAGCACAGCTCAACTCAAAAGATGCTACATGTGATCACCATCAAGCGTAGTCACAGATATTTGTTATTTTCTTTTCTTCATGTTTAGAATAGGATGTCGTTTATCTACCTATTGGTCAAACTCTTGTAAGACATTCCTATTTAGTTGAAATAAAACTTCGATCCTTCGATTAAAGTTTAAATACAAAAAACCATGCACAATACTCAACAAACCCCTTGCTTAACATGAATTAAGTCATCAGGAGTATACATCATATTAACGTCAAAACAAACGACTTACATTAGACATGTAGTTTTCGACCAAAAACTTTACAGCGCTAACAGATAGATGCCTTGGTAATAGGCACATAAACTATCTAAAACTAGACCAACATGAAGCCCTAAAGTTATCATCATGGTCTACAAAAATAAACCAAGTACTTGTACATTTACCCACTTAACGGGGAACAACAAAAGCAAACTTGATCAAGGATATGTTAATCAACACCGACCTGCATCTCCATTACCTCTGCAGGGGTATGAAGAATGCCAGTGTCTAACACGACGAGGTCAGGAAAAACTTCCAGACCATCTCCTAGCACAATGGGATGGCCAGTGTCGTCGCCTTGATCTAACGATGATCTGGTTACTATCGGGTCACCTCTATGATAACGAATATAATAGGCACCAAATCGACGAGTGTCGGACTCGTCGGTAACAGCCCTCGGCATGGAATGACGTTTTCCTCGAGGACCCTTTGGAACCGGGGGGTACAATCCGGGCATAGCAGGTAACAGTTCACCATGACTGATCCTGGATTTATTCGTCGGAATTGGACCGGAGGTAGCAATGGTGACATTCTCTGGCAATCGGCGAAGATCAAGAAGGGCCTCAGCGGCCTCACAAGTGTCCAGCTCTTCCGATACACGACGGCGACGTGATGGATTCTTCATGAAGTTAAAAAGTGGTCAACATGTGTTTACCAAATGAGCACATTTTATATACCAAATAGTGAGCATTTAATCTGATTAACATATGACGGTCACATCGCCCCCATGTCAAGGGAGAAGTCAAAAACAATCATGATAAGCTGTAAGCAAAACATAGGGATAACGTCATTCAACAAAAAGTAATTAAGTGTTTGCATACATAACTGTTCACAAAATATCTAAACACAACATGTGTTAGTAAAGTCCTCAACTTGCATCAACATTGGAAGTTGAAGAGTCAAACAGTCGGCATATTATCTCCGAGTCTGGATTCCCCGCGGTTTCTTGAATTTGTTAGAACTCAGGAAGAGGATCTTTCGCCACATCGGAGAGGGTCTCTGCCATATGAGTTGAAGCAGAGGCAATTGCCGACCGAAGTTCCTCAGTAACCAACTCAAGACGACCACACTCCAAGTAGGCGGCGTGCATCCCATCATGTTGACCAGTCTCGTACACCGCGGTCGCTATATCATCCAGCAAACTGCTGAAGTGTGGTGACCGCCAAAGGAACTCAAAGCATGACGTGACGCCGTGGCTAACTCACCAGGATTTCTCCTCCTTAAGTGCAACAAGTTGGGCGGACAGTTCTTCTGCCTCAACCAGCGCTTGGTTTGCAGCATTCTCACTCTCAGCATGACGAGACTTTTCAATGTCCAGGTCACGTTGCAATTGGGACCGCTGCACCACTAACTCATCACACCTTTGGGTGGCTTGGTCAAGCTTGGCATGGGTATCCTCCATTTCCGCCATAAGAGCATGATGTCGTTCCTTCATCTGTGTCACAAATTCACGATCAATATGTAACTGGGCAACCTGAGAGGACAAGGCACGAACCTTTTCCGCCTCCAGTACGGCTTTCCAACTCAGCTCCCCTAAGACTTTTAACGTGTGTGCTATCACCCTTTCTTTCTCCTGAATATCACTGGCCCATATCACACGCTCTTCGGCGAGGTTTGAAGTAACCCTCTTAAGGTCTTCTTTAGCCTTTTGTTTTTCGGCAAGAAGACGGGACTTCCTAGCCTTAGTAGTATCCAACAGGCTATCCCGTCGTTGGATATCATCCATTATTTGTTGTACGATGTGACAACTCTGTTGAAGCTCACGACTGTCCTGACCCCAGTGGCGCTTGATTTCCGCAATTCTTTTAACTCCAGCCACGGCGTCAGCCAACGTGGAATCCAATAGCGGCCCGGAGTCCTGACCCTCAACATAAGATACCTTCGCCGGGGGGAAGGCATGATCTACCCAGTGGTTGACTACTTGAGGGTATATAAGGCGGGTGGACTCGGCGATCTTCCAGTGGGGGTTATATGGCTTGTCAGGCATACGCGGGTCCCAGGTGATGGTCGACAAATATAAACCTTCAATGTGAGGCATTTCGTCACGTGTACAACCACTGGATCCCGCTGTCTCCTCGTGGCTAAGGCCCTTGTCACTGGAAAACTCAAAAGAGAAAGTAGGCACGGTGACAAGCGTGTTGCTGGTGGGTGGTGTTGCAGCCACAACAGTCTTCTTCTGGCTTGATGCTGAAGGAGGTGTTGGAACCTGAAGGTTTATTCATAGAGGGTTACAGTAGTTCAGGGGTTGATATGTAATGTTTTGTTTAATGTATGTTTGGGTCGAATATATGTAGTTTGGGTCTTGTTGGTTTCGAGTGGGCCTAGGGGTTTCGACCCATTAGTGTAGTATATAATCAAACCTCAAACTCATGTTTTAGGTTGATCAGTCTATCGAGATCAAGAGGCCAACCGAAACCAAGTTTGTGTTCTTGTATCAGTCATCGTATTTTGGTGAATGCAAAGAACTTCTAGTTTGTTTTGATTTATATTGTTTCGGTTTTTATATATTGTTCTTGAATCAACTTGTGATTGGTTTCCGCACACTCACAAGTTCTTGATTGATATCATTGAAAGATCCTATTCGGAAATTACAATTGGTATCAGAGCCAAGAAACCAATTCTTGGTTCGGTTCGATATCATTCAGATTCAAGAAGGCCTTATTTATTACTGATCTTCTTTGCTATTGTCTGTTTTACAGCGAATTTTGGTTTGATTGTGTTTTCTGATTTTGGAACATTCAAACTGTTCTTCGCAATATTACATCAAAAGTGCTAAATTTTCGTTCGTGTGATTCCAGAAAAGTGTTTGCTGATTTTTCGGAAGTTGTTGGGGATATAAATTTAAAGATTTTGAAATCTTTGAATTTTGGAAGGTGCTGGAAATCAGGGATTAGGAGTCTTTTTATCTCACAATCTGTTTTGCGGGTTCTCGACTCGTAATCAGCCAGTCTCGACTCGCAACCAGCCAGTCTCGAGTTGTCAATTTTTCGGTCTCGACTCGTAATCAATGTGGTCTCGACTCGCATTCACACTCCTGTCTCGACTCAACAGTGACTCTGTTGCTACTAGACTCCAAGGTCTCGACTCACAACAAAGTGGTCTCGAGTTGTAACTTTTTTACTCGAAACCAAGTCTCGACTCGCAACACTCGTCTCGACTCAAGACTTTAACACTTGCAATCGTGGTCTCGACTCACTGTCTCGGCTCGAAACGACATTCTTCAACGTTGATTTTGACCTTGGACTTTGGACTTATTGGACATAAAATTAATCAATTAAAATAAAATAATGACTTTAACCAATCAGACCGTTGACTTGACAGCCATAAACAAACATCAAGAATTGGACTCTATTATTGGGACCACCACCCGTATTCCCAAATTGTTAAGTGGTGATGAATTCCTAGAGTGGAAATGGATTTTTGAACAACACGTGAAGGTTAAGGATGCTAAGATATGGAGAAGTATTCTAAGGGGTCCTAGGGATATTATGTTTGAATGAGAAAATGCTCCTGGTGTTAAAGTCAAGAAACCTATTGCTGATTATACTGAAGATGATTTTGCTATAGTTGAGGAAGATGACAAAGCTTTGTCATATCTTACAATGGCATTGGCACCAGATATTGCCATTGGTTTTCGAACTTGCAAGTTTGCCAAAGAGTTATGGGCAGCATTGATAGATGTTTACGAAGGAAACGAAGATATGAAAGAAAGTCGAAGAAATCTGCTCAGCCAAAACTTCAATAACTTCAATCATATTTTTGGAGAGACTGTAGAAAACCAAATTCAGCGGTTTGTGAAGCTTGTCACTCAGATGAATATGGAAGAACTACCTCTGTCAAATGCTACTACTAACCGACAGCTTCTCAAAGCTCTACCGAAAAGCTGGGAGCATCATGTTGCCATGATCAAGAAAACCAAAGATCTTGTCAGATCCATTTTGTCTGAGATGATTTCTCACATCAAAGCGTGCGAGCTAGATGACAAATAGAGGGAAACAAATTATAAGAATAGTATGCTGGCTGCTGGATTTTCTCCAACACCCTCTGCCTCAAACAACAATGTTGCACTCATGTCACAAGCTGGTTTTCAAATGTTCAGCAACTCGGCATCTGCTAAGGCTGCTCCTACATCTGCTAATGCTTACTACTTGGGAACTCCAGCTCCTTCTTGTTGGGATTGAACCCTACCAAAGGAACAGTTGATAAAGCCAAAACTGGATCAGAACAGTGGATTCACAATAAGCAGATGTTATGCATCAGTCTTTCCCCTTGGAAGTGCTCTAACAACTGACGACCTCCATGCACTGTCCGTCTACAACAACTGCTGATCACTTAACATCTGATGAAGACCTAAAGACTGTTGAAGACAAATACTGATGCTTAATCTACTGATATGGGTTAAGCACTGCTGAAGATATAAAGTACTGCTGGAGTCACAACAGTGGAATGAAGAATCAGTTGTTTGTAATAGCAGTAGTTGTATTAGATAAGTGGTTGTAGGTTGTTAGGAGGTTAGATATCACTTTCATGGTGACGTCAGCAAAGATACTTCAGTGGTTTGCTCGTGCCTATATAGAACAATACCCTGTACTATTCTATTAGCTCTTTCATCACTTGTCATTCTGTACGAACAGACCAGTGTGAGCTCAGGCTGAGGGGGAGATTGTATTGCATCCATGCATTGAGATTGAATCATTGTAATAAATATAATCATTTGATTTCATGTTAAACATGTGTGTTGAAAGCATTTCTTCCATTTGATTGTGTGTTGAAAGTTTGTTTCCATTTTTTCCGCTGCAATTACTCTTTTATCTTCATAATTCTCAAACAAAAACACAATCATAAGAAACTCAGATCCTATCAATTGGTATCAGAGCTAGGACAGTCAAATTTGATCTAACAATCATTTTGACGTAAAAGTTCAGCGCAAAATCGTTGATACTTTTAATTGTTCATTTCATTGAAAAACAGAGCAAGGTTTAATCACGAGCAAAGTTGATTAATCAGTGCCTGTAAAACAACCAGAATGATCTCACAATCACAAGATATGAACAATAACATTGGTTCTCTCTTCAAACCACCCATGTTGAAAAGAAATGAGTACAACATCTGGGAGCGAAGGATGGGTCACATCTTAGCTCAACAAAACACCGGATGTTGGAAGTCGGTTATCTTTGGACCACATGTTCCAATGGTGCCGAGTGCTGAGGATCCAAAGAAGTTTGAACCTAAGAAAGTTGAAAACTATACTGAACAAGATTTTCAGAAAATTGAACTGGATGCCAAGGCATTTAGCATCGTTGCATCTGCACTTCCCAATGAGATCTATGCTGGGCTGTTACATTGTAACCGTGCCAAGGATTGTGGGATGCACTGAAGGAACAATAGGGAAATTTTGAACCAACAGTATGAAACCTTTTGTCACATTAAGGGTGAAACATTAACACAGCAGTTTGAGCGATTTAGCTGTCTCATAAGTGAACTTAGGCTTGTTAAAACTGAATTTCCTAAATCAACTGTAAACAACAGGTTTTTAAGGTCACTTCCTGAAAAATGGGACACAATTGCTTTTGTAACCAGAAATTCTGATGGGTTCAAATATCTGACCCTGACCCAACTTCATGGTAGACTCCTGACCTATGAAAGGGAGTTGAACCAGAAAAAGAAGTTGCAAGAGTCTTGCAAAGTTGCTGATGACTACCCATTTGGCAACACAGCTCTTCAGGGTCATGAAGAGTCTGGCAGTAGTAAGGATCCGAGTTATGATCATTTTATTAACATAACTGTTGGTGGAAACTTCAACTCTGATCCTCACTCATCCAATTATGCTTTTATAGCAAATGGAGAAAGCCAGAACTCTGACAATCTATGCTTTGAACTCAATGATTTACAGCATTTTGATCCAACTGACTTAGAGGAAATGGACATTTTGCACCAACTTACACTGTTGAGTGTTAGAACCAGCAAGTTTTACAAAAGGACAGGGAGAAAATTTCCAGGGTTACATGGGAACCTAAAGGTGGGGCTGAATAAAACAAAGATTAAATGCTATAAGTGTAATAGGTTAGGTCATTTTACTAGGGAGTGCAGGAGTCAGACCAATGGACCAATTATTACACATCCTAGCTCAAACCCTAGACCACAAAATAACCAAAACACTGTGCAATATGCCCAATATGCCCCTGCTGCTCATGTAAACACTGCTCATTGTGCACACCCTGCAACCCCTGTGCCTGTACATTATGTTCAAACCACTGTTCCTCAGATACAGTATGTCCAGGCCCTTGCTCCTCAGGTTCAGGTATAACAAGCTGCACCTCAACAAACTGCACCAGCAGTGGTTCAACCAGATCAACAAAGCTTTTTCACCCAAGGCTTTGTTGACTGGAGCAGCTTACCTGATGAGCTAGGTGATGAAAATTTTGCACTCTATGCTACCAATGATGCTTTTAATGATGATGTTTGTTTCATGGCATTAGAGTCAATACAAGAAGGGCTGGAAGCTGAAGAAGGACAGTCAAGTGATGAAGCAGTGGACAAAATTGCTGAAGCAGTGGTTACAGCTGTTGCTGGTGAAATACTGTCGGGAGAAAGTTCAAAACCCCTGTTGGAACCACTGTCTGACCCCTTGTCTGAAGAAGAAGAAGAAAAGAAGGAAGAAGGTGAAAAAGAAGAGAAAGCTCAAGATGAAAGTGATCATATCTGTGACTGTGCCATGATGGCTGCAACTAAGGTATAACCCCAGGTTCTCAAAAACCTTTGTTCAGACAAGTGCATCATAGCATTTGCAAACATTAAGGAGGTGAATGAAAACCTTAGAGATAGGTTATTAACTGCTGAAGTTCAATTTGAAAAATCTTTAAAAGAATTGAAAAAAAAAATTGAATGAAAAGGAAAATGAAATTTGCAGCATCAAACAAGAGCATAGCATAACCAAGGACCAACTTCAGACCATGATAGAAAAATATCAAGTCTGCAAAAAGGAGATGGAATCCACCTAAATTTCTTGTGAAAAATGGGTGGAATCCTGCAAAGGTTATGAAGTTATGCTTGAAAAACATATCAAAAACAATGTAAAATTTGGTATAGGTTTTAGAAAACATGACCAAGTTGAAAACAATGCTGTAAATGAATCTGGTTTTGTTGAAATCATTCCCACAAACAAGGATGGCGAAGAGGTTAAAATAACTGATAAACTTGGTAACAATATCACTTTGGAAAGATCTGTGGAGACCTCAACTTTTGAGAAATTGAGAAATACCAATTTAAACCCACATGGTCTGATGAGTGTGACATCCTTGAAAACTTCAAACCCATGGACTTCACAACCACTGATGGTGTCAAAGCTCCTAAGGCCAAGGTTATTCCTCTTAAGGACATCCCAACAGTGGTTCAAAACTTTGTTGCAAAGGAGTCTGAAAAGAAGAAGAAAAGATTAAAAACTTGTTTTGTGACTTTTTTTAAAAGAAAAATCACTTGACCAAAGATTTTTTTCACTTAAAAGCTTATGATCTTAACAAAACAAGTACTATAGTGCCTTCACAGAGCTGCACCATCTGTGGTAAATCAAATCATTCTACTCAACAGTGTGTGTACCTGAAATCCTTTGAGGTAAAAAAGGAAGAGTACATGTCAAAAACACCAATGAGTTCATCAAAACCACAAGTCAAACAACAACCATTGTTTGTGCCAGTTCAAACAGCTGTTACAAAACAGTTGAACCAAACCTCTGTTAAAAGAGAAGTTCAGGTGACTGATGCACCCCCTGCTAACCAATACCAAAGAGGTAAAGGTCAACCACCATATCCTAGGGTCCCACATTTTATGAAGCCTACAAAAGGCCTTCTAAACCAAAAGTGAACAGGCATCCCTATGGGTATCAAGAATTGATTGGAAATGGCCCCCAACAGTGGTTAGAAAAACAAGTTGCAAAAATTAATCAATCCCCTGATCTAACCACTGTCCATCTTCCAGACCTTAACATAGACACTGCTGAGACCCCATCCAAATACTTATTGGCTTTGGAGACCCTCATGAACTAACCTTTTACTTGATGTGTAGGGAGCTTCTGCATGCTTAGATTGTCTTTGGTATGTAGATAGTGGAGGCTCCAGGCACATGACTAGATGTAGAGCCCTACTCAAAGATTTCAAAATTCATGGAGGGGTGATATATCCATTGGAAATAATAGTAAAGGGAAGGTGATGGGGTCTGGTATAGTTCAGTCTGGAAATGTTAAGTTTGAAAATGTCAATCTAATAGACAATCTAAAATTCAACCTTCTTAGTGTCTCTCAAATGAGTGACAAGGGCTATGGCTCATTCTTTACTAAGGATTGTTGTAGGATTATTGGACAAGAAATGGTCAAAAAGATTGAAGAAATAATAAAAAATGGAAAAACTCAACTTGTTGCTCAAAGGAGTGGCAATGTTTATGTAGTTGATTTGTCAAAAGAGATCCCCAGGACTGATGCATGTCTGTTCTCAGCTGCCTCTAACAAATCAACTACATAAACATTGCCAGGACTTTCGCACAGGAGATTAGGGCACACAAATCTCAAGACAATAACTGCTTTGTCAAAACAGGGGTTAGTAAGAGGTCTACCTCAAAAACTGTTCACCTGTCCTGAGCATTGTGTTTCCTGCTTAAAAGGAAAACAACATAAAAGCTCTTTTAAGTCCATTAAAGAGTCCAAAACAACCAAGTGCTTGCAAATGCTTCACATGGATTTGTTTGGCCCAGTTAAAGTCATGAGTCTTAAAAAGAAAAGATATTGTTTGGTAATTGTAGATGACTTTTCTAGGTTTACATGGACTTATTTCTTACATTCCAAAGATGAGACTGCAGGCATTTTGCAAGACTTTGTTACACATGTTGAAAAGCAATTTGACTTGCCAGGAAAAGTCTTCAGGAGTGACAATGGCACAGAGTTCAGAAATAGGGAGTTGGATGAGTTTTGTATGTCAAAAGGATTGTAAGGGAGTACAGCATTCCAAGGACACCAGAGCAAAATGGGGTTGTTGAGAGAAAGAATAGGACATTGATTGAGGTTGCCAGAACCATGCTTGCTGATTCATGTTTGCCATTAACTTTCTGGGCAGAGGCAGTAAACACTGCTTGCTATGTCCAAAACAGAGTTTTAATCAACCCCAGGCATCAAAAAACTGCCTATGAACTTCTGTATAAAATCAAACCATTGATCTCATACTTTAAAGTATTTGGCTGCCCATGCTTTATTTTGAACTTAAAAGACTCAATTTCAAAATTTGCAGCCAAAGTAGACAGTGGATATCATTTGGGATACTCAACCACTGCTAAGGCCTACAAAGTGTTTAACACAAGGACCAAAACAGTGGAAGAGACTTTGAATGTGAAGTTCAATGAACTTTCTTCAATGAAAATCCCTGCAAACCCTGCAGAATTGTTTGATCTTGATAAATTTACTTTTGAAAATGTTTCTGTCAAGACTAACAGTGCAGGTCCATCAGCAAATCTTCCATCAGACAATGGGAATGAAGTGATTATTCCACAACAAACCTTCAAATCCATTGCCAGAGCAGCAGATGTTCAAAACAGCTGTCAAAGCTCAACCACTGCTACCTCAACAGTTGTTAACCAAAGTAGCCCATTAACCCCTGCTTCCACATCATCAAACACTGTTGATAAAAATCCTCAAACAATGGATAAAAGTTAAAAGATGTCCACAACAATTCCACCTATTCCTCCACCTCCATTTCAAACCACTGATGGATCATCAAAGTCACCATCAGTGGTTAGCTCAGATGATTCACATATGCAGCCCTCACCTTTAAATGCCATTGTTCTATACCAAGGAGATTTAATCTTCTTGAAGTCTCATCCACCTGACCAAATCATTGGCAACATCAGTGAAAGGGTGCTCACAAGAAAGCAATCCCAAAACATCTATCTTTTTGCTGGTTTGCTATCTCTCCATCAGCCAGTCAAGTACCAAGAGGCACTAAAAGACAACAGCTGGGTAGAGGCCATGCAAGAGGAGCTCCAATAGTTTAAAAGACAATAAATATGGGAGCTTGTACCACTGCCAGAGGATGTGAGTCCTATTGGCACAAAGTGGGTCTTCAAAAACAAAACTGATGAAAGGGGCATTGCTTTCAAGAATAAAGCAAGGCTAGTTGTTCAAGGTTTCAGACAGGAAGTGGGCATTGACTATGATGAAAATTTTGCCCCTGTAACAAGATTGGAAGCTATCAGACTGTTCTTGGCCTTTGCTGTCAACCACAACATAAAGGTGTATCAAATGGATATCAAATGTGCATTCCTCTATGGTAAAATTCAAGAAGAGGTATATGTTTGTCAACCTCCAGGTTTTGAGGATCCATTTTATCCAAACCATGTCTACAAGTTAAATAAAGATTTGTATGGCTTGAAACAAGCACCTAGAGCAAGGTATGAAACTCTTTCCACTTTTCTTCTTTCCATTGGTTTCACAAGAGGTAAAATAGACAAAACACTGTTTTTAAAATGGAGAGGGAAAAACTTGATTATTGTCCAAATTTATGTGGATGACATCATTTTTGGAAGCACATGTCACAAAATGTGTGAAGAGTTCAGACAACTCATGACAGCTGAGTTTGAGATGAATGCAATTGGTGAACTTCAGTGTTTTCTTGGTCTCCAAGTAAAACAACTGCAAAATGGTACATTCATCCATCAAGGCAAATATGCCAAAGAACTTTTAAAGAAATTTGAGATGGATGATTGTAAACCATGTAGTACACCCATAGCAACCACAAAAATAGTCATGTCTGATGAAAAGGATGATTTGGTTGATCAAACACTTTATAGAAGCATGATTGGGTCTTTATTGTACCTAACTGCATCTAGGCATGACATCATGTTTGCCACATGTGTTTGTGCAAGATCCCAATCAGCCCCTAGAAAGTCTAACCTTATTGATGTAAAAAGGATATTCAGATACTTAAAAGGTGCTCCCACACTTGGTATCTAGTATCCAGCTGATGGAAATATCAAGCTTTCAGGTTTCTCAGATAGTGACTTTGCTGGATGTGACAAAACAAGGAAGTCCACTTCAGGAGGGTGCCAATTCCTAGGCAATTTCTTAGTGTCTTGGCAAAGAAAAAAGCAAGCAGTTGTATCTACATCTACTGCTGAGGCAGAGTATATAGCTGCTGCAAGCTGTACAGCCCAACTGCTTTGGCTTCAAAATCAATTGCTGGATTTTGGTATCACTGCCTTAAAGACACCTCTCATGTTGGACAGTCAGGCAGCAGAAAATATTATCAAAAATCTAGTTTCTCATTCAACCACCAAGCACATTGATATCAGACATCACTTTGTGAGGGATTGCTATGAAAAAGGTTTGATTTCTCTGCATCATGTTCCAACTAAAGATCAGCTGGCAGATGTGCTAACAACAACATTAGACACATCCACCTTTGAAAGCTTGATCTCTTGGATTGGCATGCTAAACATGGAATAACAAGCAAAATCTTGTTTTTCTATGAATAAAAGCATTAAAATGTTTTCAGAAAATCAAAAATCCATCCTTAAAAATAGTTAAAAATGAAAATTTTTCATTAAATCCTTAAAAGTCTGCCATAACCACTGTTTGGTTCAAACATCTGTTCTGCTAAACGTTGTCCACTGCTGAAAGTTAACCTCTATTCTCTCATTTTCCTTGTAAATGTTGTTGATCAAACATCAGTGTTTTCATCCACTGATAAGCTATCCACTGATAGTTAACATCAACCACTGTTTTCATTATTACCGTTGCAAACCACTGATAATTGTTCCAATCAGTGGTTTCCTAAACAACTGTCTTCCATTTTTTATCTTTCCTTCAGAGGTTCGCACGTGGTCAGTACATATCCGTCAGATCTTTGTAACCGCTGCCACATCAGCATTCACTTTTTCCCTTTATAAAACCCTGATCAAACCCCCAAACAGGGTTTTCACTGTCGGATCGAATTCATAATTCCTTTCTCAAAGCAGTTACCATCCATTTCTCTCAAATCATTCATCGTCTTCTTCCTCTTGAAATCACACAAATCACTCACCATTCTCATCTTCTCGCAAATACACTCAAAATCGCCATGGCTCTTCCTTTCAAAGCTCCCCACAATTATTTGGGTCTACTTGTAAAACGAACTCACACCACCACTTTCAACTCCGTCATTGACTCTCTTTCGTCTTCAAAGTACAAAACTTTGTTGACTTATGATGCTCCAGTTTATTTGGAAACCCAGCAAGAATTTTGGAAAAATGCTAAGCTTGATTCTAAAGATAAAAATCCCTCAACCATTAATTCTTTGATAAAGGGAGTTCCAATTACAATAACACCACAAACCATCTCGTAAGTCTTTGAACTGGATGATCTTCAAGGTAAAACTTCTTTCCCCAAAATAGAGTATCAAACTGACTTTCTTGAGAGGGGGTATGACGAGGAAATGAAAAAAGATACCTTACAAAAAGGTAGCTTTCCTCCTGGTCCAAGGTTTTTATTTCATACCCTCTTAATGTGTGTGTCAAATAAAACCACTGCTTTCAATGAAATTCCATTGAAGATCCAATACCTGGGTTTTGCTATCATGAATGAAGAAATTTGAACTACTCCCAGGAGATCTTCAATGATTTGGTCAAAAATGTTAATAAAAAATCATATTTACTATTTCCAAGGTTCTTAAGCTACTATTTTAATAAGAAATTTTCAAAGGATAATGCTCATGTGCTTATCCAAGGAGAACCTTGTCAAATAAACAGCCTAACTCCTGAAAAATTCACACGGCTGTCAAAAATTTCAAAAACACAAGCAGAGGTTCCTGAGCAGACTTTAGCAGCAACCACTGCTCCTCAGGTATCTACTGCTGAGCCCACTGCTCAAGGTGATCATAGCAGCAAAACCACTATTGTGAAACCCACACCTAAAACCACCAAAAGACCAAAGAAAAAATCACAAAAGCCCCCCAAACCTACAAAAAAGGCAACTCTGGAAGATGAGATCCCAGAGCAACTGCCAGTGACAACACAAAAGTCACCAATAACCACTGCTGCTACTTCCTCACAGTAGTTGGTTGAAAGATCTCAACCTGAACCTCATACTCCTCCTGCTTCTTCTAAAAAAGAACAGGTTGTAAGCACAGGGACACCACGTTATGATGCTCTAGAATCACTTGATTCTATCATCCACAGCCCAGCTCCCGGGCCAAATTCTCTTTCTACACCAATCCTTACTCCCCAAATTCCACCACATATATCACCCTTGTTGGATGCACTTGATATAGCTCAGACAGAAATCAGTTCTTCTCAACCTCCCATCACTGAGAATATGCCTCAACAAGTGACTGAGTCTGAGCTCCCTATCTCTGCTAACCCACTAACAACTGAGGAGGTTACACCCCATGAGATACAAGTATCTCTTGGTGGTAGTTTAAGTGAAGCAACTACTACAAGTATTGAACCCACTGGTTTACACTTGGACAGTAGTTTCATCAATAAGACTTCCTTGAAGGCAATTTCTTCTTTGGGAACCATTGCAACCACTGATGTGTTTCCAGTATTTACTGGTTCAATCAGAATGGTGACCTCTTTTGAAGAAAGAAGACCCCAGTACCAAGAAAAAGGGGCATCAGTGGATGATTTTTGGGACACTTCCCCTAAGTCAACCACTGATAAAACCACCACTGGTGGGAAATCAGATGATCCCATTAACTTGGGTGATGGTTTAATGTATCGAGAATTGACGGAGAGGGTTGCCAAGATTGACACAACTGTTGTAAAAATCAAAACAATGCTGCAACAGTTGTTACAAGCACAAAAGGCACCACCCACTATTGCATCATCTCAAACAGCTGCTCCATCATCTACTCCTACTCCAAATGAGCTATGGAGTTTATTTCAACCTATGCTTATTCAACAAAGACAATATGCTGATCAGCAACACGAAATTCAAGTTCAAAAGATCAGAAATATGATGGAAGCTAGGTTCAAGGATACACAAGAAGACATCAAGGCGATTAAGGCCCATTTGTTGAACACCACTGGCACTGCTCCTCCCTCAATCGTTTTTGTGGACAACCCACCACCTAATGATGCCAAAAAGGGGGAGAAAAAGAAGTCGTTAAAGAAAAAGGGATATGAAGATGGTCTGTACATTGCACCAGATAACTCTAGTATGCTTGCAGATCTCCCTAGGTCAGATGGTTCCAAAAAGGTTGATGTAACCCTAAATGCCTTTGCTGATGAAAAAGCAAGGCTGAAAAGGGATATGGAGGCAAAGGGTAAATCAAGGTTTGAAGGGGAGAAGAAAGTTTTAATGACAATGGAAGAACAGGGTACTTCAGAGCCCAAGGATGATCAAGAAGAAACTCCTAAGCCTAAAAGGAGACAGCCCACTAGAAAAGTGAGGCAACCCAAATCCACACCTTCCAGAATCACAAAACATACTCCCCAAACTCCCAAAAACTCCTCACATTAAACCTCCAAACCAACAGATGTTAAAACACATGTTGTATCAATAGCTGTTGGTACTTAAGTGGTTTCAACAGTTGTTAACCCAACAACCACCACTTTAACACACACTTCAACCACTGCGCTCACCACTCAATCCACTGCCACACCAAAAACATCCTCACCACTACAAAAACCACCATCCCAAAAGCCACCTGCTAAAAAGCAGAAGACATCAGATGATACATCATCTGTTGTAATGACAACAGTGGTTGAAACACCAGTTGTTTCAACAGCTGTTAGTCAATCACCTATCACTCAAATAACCACCACTCAACCCACCAAAACACCACCAACCTCTCCTAAACCCAAAAGGAGAAGGATAATCTTGGATGATGACTCTT
The DNA here is from genome assembly GCA_030545235.1 of Helianthus tuberosus. Classification (NCBI taxonomy): domain Eukaryota; kingdom Viridiplantae; phylum Streptophyta; class Magnoliopsida; order Asterales; family Asteraceae; genus Helianthus; species Helianthus tuberosus. The sequence continues at coordinate 141,217,002 of CM060381.1, forward strand.
CATCACCTCCAACTTCTTCACAACCACTGACCCTTGCTATCATTCCAAACCCTGACCCACTATCTTCAGTACAAGCCTCAAATTCAAACACCGCCATTGTTCCTACAGGAGTCCAATTTCCATTAGATCTTCCAGCAGTTAGAGAGGAGATAAAATCCTTCTACTCTGAAGATGACCCTGCTAAAAGGAACTTACCATCTCTTCAAGGATATCCCAGGCCTAATAACATTGAAGAATATTTGAAGTTAAAGGCTCAACAAGCAGAGGATATCTCCAAAAGAAATACAAAGGGAAAATCTGACAAAGAAATCCAAAGAAACTACCAATATCTGTTCACACAAGTCAGAACTTTGGAGCAGTTTTCAAAGGATCTTTGTCATAAACTTTCAGAAAGAGATGATGAAAGCTTGAGAAAAGACTACATTGATCACATCATGGCTTTCAAAAGATACAAGGCAGATAAGGCTCAATATAAAGAATGGACCATCAGTGAATTAAAGGAAGAGTTAGAAAGAGTGCAACAGATGAATAAAGATAAAGTAAAACATACTCCTCCTGTTTGGTCCAAGTATAAAAAGAATGTTCCAGAAAGAGCTTTAAGGCTGAAGAGAATGAAAGAAGAGCTTATTACAGCTGATTTTGGGTCAAGGAATCAGGTGACAAGATGGTCAGATGATAAGGTCATGGCATCTTACAAAAAGTTGGAAGAATTGAGAAAGAAAAATCCAAACATTCCTCAAAAGCCTGACTACTCTGAAGCAGTGGTTCCAACCAAACCACAAAAGCTACAAATCAGGAAATCTACTGCTCCACCTGCTGCCCACTTTTATCAAAGAAGGAAACAAACGCAAATGGATAAAGAAACAACAGAAGATATGGCACAAGGGGATTACATCATAAAGATGGTCCTTAAACAAATGATGGTTGAGAATCCTGAATTGGCAAAAGCTGCAAACACTGCTCAACCAGTCATCACCAGGCCTCCATCTCCAAACTCATCAACAAATAAGCCTCTCCCAAGAAACCCAAAGGATTCAAAAATACTAAAGTGGAAATCTGATAAACAGACCCATGTATTGACATTGCTCAGATCCAATGGTGAAGTGAAGCACATATCAAGGGAACAAGCACTTGGCCTGGGTGAAAAAGATCTTCAAGATCTCCTTGAGCTTCCACTGTGCAGGGATGAGGATGACACAAGTTCCATGGACTTTGAATTACAATTCAAAGGCCAAGTTAGGGAATTTTTGATGAGGCAATAAAAATCCAAAAATAATGAAGGGTTTTGGCATCATCTGTTCCAGGGGGAGATTGTTGGGATTGAACCCTACCAAAGGAACAGTTGATAAAGCCAAAACTGGATCAAAACAGTGGATTCACAATAAGCAGATGTTATGAATCAGTCTTTCCCCTTGGAAGTGCTCTAACAACTGATGACCTCCATCCACTGTCCGTCTACAACAACTGCTAATCACTTAACATCTGATGAAGACCTAAAGACTGTTGAAGACAAATACTGATGCTCAATCTAATGATATGGGTCAAGCAATGCTGGAGATATAAAGTACTGCTAGAGTCACAACAGTGGAATGAAGAAGCAGTAGTTTAGTCTATCTTTTGTTTATATTGTAATCAGTTGTTTGTAATAGCAGTAGTTGTATTAGATCAGTGGTTGTAGGTTGTTAGGAGGTTAGATGTCACTTTCATGGTGACGTCAGCAAAGATGCTTCAGTGGTTTGCTCGTGCCTATAAACAGAACAGTACCCTGTACTGTTCTATTAGCTCTTTCATCACTTGTCATTCTGTACGAACAAACCAGTGTGAGCTCATGCTGAGGGGGAGATTGTATTGCATGCATGCATTGAGATTTAATCATTGTAATAAATATAATCATTCGATTTCATGTTAAACATGTGTGTTGAAAGCATTTCTTCCATTTGATTGTGTGTTGGAAGTTTGTTTCCATTTATTTCCGCTGCAATTGCTCTTTCATCTTCATAATTCTCAAACAAAAACACAATCCTAAGAAACTCAGATCCTAACACTTCTCCTGCTACTGCATCAACTACCACTACCACAACTGCTGCTTCAACTTCCACTGTGAAGAATGAGATGATTGTTTTCTTCTCACAACAGTCCAAGGATAATTTGGATATTGTTGCCTCTCTCATAAATTGTTTGAATGATTTTGCTGCAGGTAAACTAGATCCTCCAAGGTTCTCTATGGATGATTTAGATCAAATACATCCCGAGGATGTAGAAGAAATGGATATCACATGGCAGATGGCTATGCCAGCATTCAGGGCCAAGAATTTCGTAAGAAAAACTAGAAGAAAAAAATGGCAAGGTCTTACATTTTTAGGACCCACTAAGATGTCATTCGAGTTACGTTGCTAAAATTGTCATGAACCAGGACACTTAGCACGAAATTGCACCAAGCCACAAGTCAACAGAAACCAGACTCCAGCTCAACCTGCTCCACCTTACGCTGAAAGAGCTCTTGTTACTACATCTAACACTACTACTGCTGCTACTAGTGGAAGTACTAAAGCCTTGGTGGTTCAGCCTGATGTTACTTTTGATTGGAACTCAGAGATTCAACGACTGAACATTTCAGCCCCAGAGAATCAGACCACGTTAGACAACATTGCTTTCATGAATTCAGCACCAGAGGATCAGACTTCTGCACCTGAGGATCAGGCTTCTGCATACAACTTGGCATTGATGACTCAGATCCTGTCAGCTCCCGTTCATGGACTCACTACTGAAGAGGTAAGTTCTGTTTTCTGTACTCCTGAATGTCGTGGTAAAGTTGAGGCATACCAGTTACACAACGCTGAGTTGATCCAAGATTATAACGATATAAAAAGACATAATTTTTCTCTAAAGAAAAATGAAAAACTTTATAAAAAAAATTGAAGCTCAAAGAAAAGATATTGCTAAATTAAAAGAGGACCTTAGCATTAAAAGTTGTAATTATGAGTACGATAAGGTGATCATGAATAATTTGATCAAAGAGCTAGAAGAGATCAAGTTGAAATATCAAATAAATGAAATCAATATTAAAAAATATGATACTTCTAGCAAATTGGTCAAGGATATATGTGATATTCAATTGGAATACAAGAAAAAGAAAGGGTGTGGTTTAGGTTATAATAAGGTCCCTTATCGTCTTGCACCAGGGGAGTTACAGGAGTTGTCAAACCAACTCCAAGAGCTGTTGGATAGGGGTTTTATCCTACCTAGCTCTTCACAGTGGGGAGCCCCAGTTCTATTTGTGAAGAAAAAGGACGGGTCCTTTCGGATGTGCATAGATTATCGCGAGCTCAACAAGGTGACGGTCAAGAACCGTTATCCTTTACCACGTATCGACGACCTTTTTTACCAGCTGCAAGGGTCAAGTTTTTATTCCAAAATAGACTTAAGGTCGAGTTATCATCAGGTACGAGTCCACGAGGAGGATGTACCCAGGACGGCTTTTCGGACGCGGTATGGCCACTATGAGTTTTTGGTTATGCCGTTTGGGATGACTAACGCCCCAGCGGTCTTCATGGATCTCATGAACCGCGTGTGCAAACCGTATCTCGACGACTTTGTTATTGTTTTCATCGACGACATCTTGATTTACTCCAAGTGCAAGGAGGACCACGAGCGGCATCTACGTCTTATCTTAGAGCTCCTGAGGAAGGAGCAGCTTTACGCGAAGTTTTCCAAGTGTGATTTCTGGATTCGGGAAGTAGACTTTCTTGGGCATATTGTTAACGAGATGGGTATACATGTGGATCCTGCAAAGATCCATGCTATTAGGAATTGGGCGGCACCGAAGAATCCTTCGGAGGTGCGACAATTTCTTGGTCTTGCGGGGTACTATCGTCGGTTTATTCAGGATTTCTCGAAGATTGCTCAACCTCTCACCTCTCTGACACAGAAGAACGTTGTTTATTCTTGGGGAACGAAACAGGAGGATGCTTTTCAGCTCTTGAAGCAGAAACTGTGTAGCGCACCGATCTTGTCTATACCAGAGGGTACCGAAGATTTTGTGGTTTACTGTGATGCTTCGATTCAGGGTCTCGGTTGCGTGTTGATGCAACGCGAGATGGTAATAGCTTACGCCTCACGCCAGTTGAAGGTTCACGAGAGGAATTACACGACACACGACTTGGAATTAGGGGCTGTGGTTTTCGCGTTGAAGATCTGGAGGCATTACCTGTACAGTACTAAATGCACTATTTATACCGACCACAGGAGCCTTCAGCACATTTTCAATCAAAAGGATCTGAATATGCGACAGCGTCGCTGGGTTGAACTTTTAAACGATTATGATTATGCAATCAAATATCATCCGGGTAAGGCCAACGTTGTAGCTGACGCACTTAGCAGAAAGGAATCGAAACCCAAACGTGTTCGTGCTTTGCAGCTCACCATTCATTCTAACCTGCCTGTTCAGATCCGTTCGGCTCAGGCCGAGGCATTGAAGGAAGAAAACTATGAAGCTGAGTACTTACGGGGTATGGAGAAACGACTTGTGGTAAGGTCTGACGGCATTTATTATTTCATGGATAGGGTATGGGTTCCTTTGTATGGTAATCTTCGAGAGCTTGTGATGGATGAAACGCACAAGTCTCGGTATTCGGTTCACCCGGGCTCAGATAAGATGTATCAGGATCTCAGGGTTATATATTGGTGGCCAAAGATGAAGGCTCACATTGCGACGTACGTGAGTAAGTGTTTGACTTGTGCTAAAGTCAAAGCAGAGCATCAGAAACCCTCGGGCCTACTTCAGCAGCCAGAGATACCCACGTGGAAATGGGAGCAGATCGCCATGGATTTCGTAACAGGGTTACCGAGGACTCAGGCTGGGAACGATACTATATGGGTGATTGTTGACCGTCTTACGAAGTCAGCACATTTTCTGGTAATCAAGGAAACAGATAAGTTTTCCCAGCTTGCAGCAGTTTATCTTAAGGAGGTGGTATCTAGGCACGGGGTGCCAACTTCTATCATCTCAGAACGAGATCCGAGTTTCACTTCTGAACTATGGCAGTCTATGCATAAGTCGTTCGGTTCACAACTCGATATGAGTATCGCTTAACACCCGCAGACGGATGGTCAGAGTGAGCGCACCATTCAGACACTTGAAGTCATGCTGCGGGCATGTGTGATTGACTTTGGGAAAGGGTGGGATAAACATTTGCCATTGATAGAGTTCTCCTACAACAACAGCTACCACACTAGTATTCTGGCAGCTCCATTCGAGGCACTGTACGGGCGAAAGTGTCGTTCTCCTCTCTGTTGGGCTGAGGTGGGTGACAGCCAGATCACAGGTCCTGAACTTGTTCTTGAAACTTCAGAAAAGATTGTTCAGATCAGAAACCGTATGGCGGCGGCGCGTGATCGTCAGAAAAGCTACGCCGACAAGCGTAGAAAACCCTTGGAGTTCGAAGTTAATGATCGTGTCATGTTGAAGGTCTCACCCTGGAAGGGCGTGGTTCGTTTTGGGAAACGCGGCAAGCTTAATCCACGTTACGTTGGGCCGTTTAGAATTCTGGAGCGGATCGGTAAAGTCGCTTACAAGCTTGAGTTGCCTGCTGAGTTGGGCAATGATCACGATGTCTTTCACGTTTCGCAGCTGAAGAAGTGTCTGTCTGATAAGATACTGGTTGTGCCATTTCAAGAGTTGAAGATCGACGACAAGTTACAGTTTGTCGAAGAGCCTATTGAGATCATGGATCGGGAAGTCAAGGTGCGTAAACATAGTCGTATTCCGATTGTTAGAGTTCGTTGGAACTCAAGGCAGGGACCAGAATTCACGTGGGAACGTGAGGATCAGATGAAGCTCAAGTATCCTCAACTTTTTCCTAAAGACAAGTCTAAATCTAGTAAAGCCAGTGAATTTCGGGACGAAATTCCTCTTCAAGTTGGGGATGATGTAGCACCTGAGGAAAATCCGCAACAATCTTGATTTCTCACTTCATTCCTTGTGCTTACTTATCAAATTTCGGGACGAAATTTCTTTCAAGTTGGGGAGGATGTGACAACCCGAACTTTCAAGGTCGGTAACGTTCCATCTTTTGATACTTACTTCTTGTTACCTTTCTATAATATGTTAAAACGTTTTATTCGTATAACCTTGTTAGATTGATTGGTACAATAACACTAACTAATGTTTTGACACATTGGGCCGCATCTTCACACCCGAGCCCAATACACCACTAGTTTCAATCTAATCTCGGCAGCCCACTTACTTTAACTTGATCTTGGCCCAATACATGGTGCAGTGTGTTCGGCCCACTTTGTTTTAATTTAATCTCGTATAACCTTGTGAGTATTGTTCGGCCCACTTTGTTTTGACTATTAGATGATAGGTTATGACCGGCCCACCTTAGATGGTTTGGTATTATATTAGTGTTACGTGATTTCTTTTTTTAATTTACAACTCATAATAACAACAAACAAACCCTACCCCCTTCCCCTGATCGCACGACTTCAGCAGCCCCCCTTACCTTTGCCGAATCTTGCCTAGTGAATATCAATCTCAGGTTAGTTTAATCATGCTTGTTAAGTTATTGATGTAGTGTGCTCATTTAAATAACTTGATCGGATATGATTTGTAGCAATAAGATGAACTAGGTGGTTAAACGTATGATGGTTTCATGTGAACAATATTGATTTTCGTATTACATCCTGGTTAGTATCATTGCTCCTGCTTGTTTTAATGCTTAGGTTATATTGGTTTGTGGGGGGGGGGGGTGTGCTAGTTAGGGTGTGCATAAATTAAGGGTTAAATGCATAACATGAATTGTGGATTGGATTAAATACATGTGGTTGATTACTGTTAGTAGTAACAGAGGACTAGGGTGTTTGTTAAATGATTTATTGGAATGCATGACTATGACTTAGTACGTATGCGAATCGGTTCATTATGATGAATGAATCATGATGTGCTCAGTGATGTAGATTCATAGGATAATTAAATTCTTTGAGTCTTGGGTAATGTTTGCTAGTATATGATGATGCGATGAACTATCAGTTGTTTTGAAGTTTGCATGATTAATCTGAACCAAATCTTGTTTTGATGTTCGTTTCTTGCGGCACTTCAAGAAAATAATTAGAGCTGTCATGGGTGCTTATTATCCTGGCCACATGTTATAGTAGGTTTTATTTGGGCATGAGTTATGAAATACAGGTGGGCCACATGGGTGGTTAGTTGGGCCGGAACCAACAGGGTTGCATAATACATTAGATAAATACATGTATAAATATATGCTTGGACCCCACACACTTGCTATAGTTAATAAGAATTGGGCTGTTATAATCAGACGGCCCAACCGACCAATGAGGTTAACTTCTGGGTTGGCCGAATAGAATTAATGGATGGAATGGTAGTGTGGTGATTTTATGTTAACTATTTATTGGGCTGGTGGTTTGGGAACTATGCAATGGGCCACATTTTAATAGTGTTGTGTGTTATTAGGCAGTGATGTTCATGGTACGAAATTTATGTGATCTGAATGCGAATGGTGTGCTATGTAAACTTGCATTGTAAATATACTACGCCCAGAATGCTTGTAAGACGTACGTGATGTTACATGTTTCATTGCTCACTGTTTGAACAATACGTGTGAATAGTTGCGTGAACTGTGAATTCGTGAAATTGACTGTCTTTGGTAACCACGGTAGGGTTTGATTGATCAACTGTTAAACAAGCACTTAGTCTAACCGAGCAAACCAAAGGTGAGTTCACTGCTCTTTTCCAAGCATGCATCCCGGGAAGGGATATCGGGTAACGTTCCAGGGAGGAATGCAGGTTAATGGGATGTTGGTTATTACTCAGTTTCTATCATATAAGACCCCTTACATCTACCGATTGTTGTCGGTAATGCAACGAGGTATTTAGTTGATAGCGCTATTAGGTTTGGCACCCTCACACCGGGCCAGAAGGACGGGCGTGAACTAATTACCTTGACCACTTGACCAATGCTTTGATAGAGGCATTGGGGTTTGGGCAAACACATCTAGTAGCCACATACGGTAATCGAGTTAATAACATCATCAAAACATAACGTTGAACTGTTCTAAACACACATCTGGTAACTAAACGCGTTAACAAAACTTTGAACTCACCAGCGTCGTCTAACACACTTGTCTGCATGCTTGCAGGTCATTAGATTTCTTGACATGGACTTGCTATCTGGGAGTGTTGGAGTGGTCATGGATCGAGGCTCTTGGATATATATTTGATACATTGGTTTTGAACATTATTATGAAACAGTTGTTTAACGATTTACTATATGCTTCCGCTAAACATCTCTTTTGGTTTAATCTTATGATTTGGATTTACTTTTGGCAATTAATGATATGTTTTATTTAAATACTAAGCGTTGTTCAATGTGATTGGTGGCTGGGATCCTGGTATGTCACGCATCCCGCGGTGTTCCCGCATGTGGTATTTTGGGGGTGTGACAAACCTCAACGCTAGTAGGCACACCCGTAGTTGCAGATACGTTGGTAACAGCTTCACTAATAGCGACACTCGTTGTTTCATCCCCGGTGGCTTGAGTGGGGGAGGAAGGAATAATAACATCGGACGATTGTATGACAGGGGAACCTGCAAAAGAATCAGCAAGTTAGCTAAGGGCGTGAAGCAAGGTTACGGGGTTAAACTAACCAAACTTACCAATCCCAGCAAGGACGGCATGCCTTCGGGCCTCAAAGTTAGTAAATTGAGGCATCACCGTTCTGATCTTCTTCAACGGTGGTCCGATAGGCGCTGCCACCGTTGTTATGGCCACGCTGATGTAATGAATTTTTACCGTTTCAATGATAGTGGTAGCAGCAGCGGGACTAGCAGCCCTGGATGGTTGACCCTTGGTACTACGCTCACCTCCGACCCTCCGGATCCGAATAGTTTTCTTCAGAGCTGGGCCAGCCAAATCAACCCCTTTCGCATCCCCGCTAACGGGAACTCCCTGGAGCACCCTATCCATATGGGAGGGCGAAATAAGAAAACTACTAACATTAGCCCACAGGATATCATCCTCCCCAGGACGCAGCGGGTGGTCAGCGGCAAGGATGGAAGCCGATTTGTCCGAGTATAGGAGGTCGGCAAGAGTAAAAGGTGCTATATAAAAAAAACTAGTTATAACAAACCAATGGATATTAACAACATCTAAGGGTCGATGACTTACCTCAATCGGCGGTCCTGAAAGCATGATAAATTTGCACATCACGCCAACATAAGCTCATCCCTACCAAGGCTAGGGCACCTTCAGGAATAATCGAAATCTCTGAAGGATGGGTAGTCAATGCCTTGAACAATGCGTTCTCCTAATACTCTGCCTTCGGCGGGGCAACATATTTCACTTTCTCCTTGGTTGACATTACTCGCCAATGCATTTCCCCGGGATAACATCGGCATCCACATAAAAGAACTTCTTTTTCCAATCTTTATCCCGACAACTAGCAGACACGAGTCGAAGACACGTCTCGTCAGTGCTTCGCCTGTCAAATGTGAAGAAGGGGGTTTTCCACACCAAAGAGTACAAGGCACGAAATACAAGTGGCTCCGGCAAGAACCCCAAACTCAAACAGGCATATTCGAAATGATGGAGTTTGGCAAGGCCAAGGGGATGCATCTGAGATATGTGCGCACAACATACTCATCAAGCATCGATTTATAGAAAATCGTAATCGGATGCCGGAAATTACAGAACTTGAAGAATTCGGCAAATAAAGTGATCTTGCCGTTCTTCAAAGGAAATGCAGTGTCCCTTTTTGATGGCATTACCGGATCCCACTCCGGCCTTATGTAATACGTCTGCAGGAGTGCATCGAAGGAGGTTCTATTCCATTTGAAGTACAAAGCTTCATCACGGGACACAAAATCGGAAGTTTTGGGGGGCCATGGTGGACAAAGGGAGAGATCTTGAAACGATGATTGAAGTAGTGGGGAAAAGTTTTGATTCTTTGGGATCAATCGCCCACTTATAGTCCTCATTCACACGTTTTTAAAATTAAAAAATGGAGCCCAAAACAACGCATGGCAACACAGGCAATAATGGGCAGGCAGTTGATGTGACAATTGACGCCGCCAAAACGCCCTTTCAGGTACCTGTCAACAGATATGATGACGTCTTCATTTTATAATGTTTTCTTTTAATTTTTGATAGGCACAATTGTACGTTTACGCACCATGGCATTTTTTGTTGTGGGTTTTTTCGCTTTTATTAGTCCAACCCCATGCAAAGCCCCATAGACTCGGAATGGGGGGACATGTGGAGGAATGACCCGATTCGGTCATTCCGGGTCAAATACTAACCGATAGTAAATCATAAATAAGGAAGATATTCCCATATATCTTCATACGTGTATATCTCCGATAAAATAGGAGTCGCTTAACTGACTTCCCAAAATATGGGGAAACCCTAAAAACCACCCATAAGTATAAATAGAGGAGTTCATCACAAAGGTACGACACATTGTTCTCTCTACTCATTCTCTTTACTCCCACAAATAAATACTTATTCTCATGCTGGAGGTTGGTTACAGGAATAACCTCATTCCTGTAACGAGTCCTAATGGTGTCTTATTTTACAGACCAAGTATCGGGCCACTTCTCATCGGATCACCCAGTATAAAGACGTGCTCAGGTACTATTCTTACAAATATATATATGTGTGTGTGTGTGATAAGGATCAGTTAGGAACCACCCTTTATTGTGAGAACCGCGAGAAATAATGTGAACACAACCAAAAATACCTAAAAAACACACAAATTCTTTTTTACTATTTTTTAAATAAAAGTCGCTATTTTTCGTTTCTAAAAAAAATCGAGTAACAATTATGGATGCACATGTGCATATGTATCATTTCTTTGACATATTGTCACAGCCCCCGACCCCACCCGGGGAGTGGGCGCCGCGAACCTGAACTAGTGGTATCGGTGTTTATTAAATTTGCAGCGGAATTAAATCATCAGGGCCATAGCTAGGAAATAATTTCAGAGTTTGCAAACACCAAACTTTTATATTAAACAAATGGGCTAAAACCCGTATTACATTGATAATGTATTTAATAAACCCTAGTTGCTGAAAATATAACTTCTTTTATTCTACCAATTTATAGCCACTTTATTTAAGCCTCCAGTGCTCCATGGCTGGCTTCTAATAGCTTCAGATCAAATTAACTGAAACGTGTTTTAAAATTATTTTATCAGCAAGAAATACTAGCGAGTTCATTCCATTTTAATAAAAGACACATAGTTATAACTTTACAGTATTAAGGGGAATTACAATGTATATTGGACATTCCCCTGTGCTCATGGTCATGTTACTTTGGGTCTTGTCATCCAACAGTAACGGTTCATGTCACACCCTTGGTGACTGTGGACTAGTAATGTATACAAAACCCCAACTACTGGCAATAATTATAGATTACAAAGACTTAATCCATGTAAGTATAACTGAAAACATTTAAGGTTTTGTAATGTAAGTTGATGAAAAGAAGAATGACTCACTTTGCAAACTTAGGTTTTACTACATGCTCCCTACTGACTCAGACCAACAGGTTGAGGGTAACGCTGCCTGGAAGGGGGCCTACCACTTTTCGCATTAATAACTTACTTAACTATCTTTCAATAATCCGACCTTGCGGGACTGTATCCCTGCTGACTCAGACCAGTAGGTTGAGGGTAACGCTGCCTAGAAGGGGGCCAACCACTATAACTAATATAATCTCTTAAAAAGCCTAAAGTGCGAAAATCGTTAAAGGATACATAAAAGAGGAGTTGGAACCAAGTGATTCCTTCTTGTCTATTTGTTTTCCTTATATTTTTATTTTCTAGTTTATCTTTTAAAACTTTCAAAACTTTTATAAAAAATTTGGTTAGATTAGACGTTGGCGATAAGCCTGTATTAAAAACTCTTGTGTCCTTGGATGACCTCAGTGTCTTACCATCACTATACTACGTCCACGATGGGTGTACTTGCTCTAACGTGTGTAGAGTGATAGTATTGTATCGTGTTTTATAAATTTAAAGCTTGATTTGCGAGAAAAGAAGTGCTTAAAATATATCTAAAATTATGTCCACACCCTCACGGGGTCGTGCCCAGTGACCACGGAGTCGTGGGCATCCCTAACCCCAGACACGAGGCCGTGTCCAGACCTCTTGATTTCAATCTTCGCATAATTTTTGACACGCCAACTGTCTTACTGGTTCTTTCTTGCAGGAATGGCACCACACAAGTTTTTGAGATTCAAAACTTCTGAACTTGATTATCAGAAGGGGTTTGAAATATTGAAAGCGAGGCACGAAGAACCCCCAAGACAAGTGTGTTATGATAAGCTTGAAACTATTGGACAAAGGGAGAGATATAATGCTCTAATTACTGGTCCACTCCGTATCTTCCTATAGACCTGACTTAGATCGATCCATGAATATAACATGGAGTTCTTAAGCACACTGACTTTCAACAAGAATGAGCAGGATCTCTTTGACTCAGATGTAGTACAATTTAGGTGTGGGGGAGAGTGGTACAGCATATTTGTGGCCCAGTTCGGCGTAAACATTGGGTTATACACTAAGGAAGACACAGTCGAACCAAACTTCACGGAAGTTGTTCGTGAACTCCCGGATAATCTGAGACATGTTGTTTGGGCACTGATCAGAGAAGGCCATTATAATCCGAGCTCCGCAAAGAGCACAAAGATAAGGGACCCTCTAATCCGATACATTCATCGGGACCTTAGCGGCTCTTTGTGCCAACAAAAGGATAGTGGTGGGGGTGGTGAACCTTCGTGAGCTCACTTGCCTTTATTTCATCGTGAATCACCAACCCATCGATGTCGCCCACATGCTATTGAGAAACATGGCCACCAATGCCACCGTAGACGCCCGCACACCCATCTTTTTTGAAGGATGGATCGGCAAGCTTTTCAAGAACTACATTAGGCGTACTCCGAGTGCATTCCACAAGGGTGTGAGCGTGACGCGGTCTGACCTTGGCTTATGACGAAGTTTGAACCTCATCATCGATTGTAACAACGGGCTCATGCGCTTCAAGGATGCACATGGCCGAGTTTGGAACCCAAATGACCTGGATGAAATCTTTGCAATCAAATATGACCCCAACCATCCTCGACACTCCGGATCCTTCCCGGGCTCCTCTTCTCAAGGCAGAGGAGATTTTCCTAACCTCCACAATTTATATAATATTATCCAAGAAACCTTCCAGGTATCGAAGAACGCTTACAGCTTGGGATAAAGCTCAAGCAGCCGGATCGGAAGCATAGAACGCAACATCGTCAACATGCAAAACGATATCACCTATATCTAGGAGCACATGGCGTTTCGAGATGAGGAGGAGGAGGAAGGTGAGGACATGGACTCGGACTCGGCAGTGGTGGTGGCAGGCGGCAACACTATCCTTCAGGTTATCTTTCTATGATCTTTGAACAATTTCGTATCTTCCGGGTTGCGTCCTGATGAACAATTTACTTCTCAAAACATTTTACTTTCCTGTATTTTTTTCTTTTCTTTTGATGTGGTGATGGTTGAATAACTTAAACACTCGTAATTTAGGAAGTTTTCATGTTGTGTTTGATTATTGTATTGCGGCAAGACTATAGCTTACATGTACCTTGGGAGGCTTGGACACACTAAGCATAGTGGTCCCCAAGCCCATAAAACAGAAGCCATGCAACGCAACCCAAATTTTTAACTGACACGGACGTTTGCCACGTGGCCATGTCCACCAGGCACGCCCCCGTGTTCACCATATTGTAAGTCTTCTGTTAAAACATGTTACTGGCACTTTGGCCACAGGGCCGTGTTCACCAGGCACGCCCCCGTGCCCAGTGTCCAGTAACCACAAAATTGTTATTTTTACCCACTTTTTGCACATTTAACCAAAACAAATCCTATTTGGACACATTGAGGACAATGTGCAATTTAAGTGTGGGGGGATGTTAAAACCTTGAAACGTTTGTCCTAAAAACAAGCCTTACACAAAACTCGCATTGGAAAATCGCTAATCACCCCAAAAGTTTTTGTCGAAATTTCTTATTTTTTTATTTATCTTGGTTTAGTTCGGAAAAATAAGTCCTAAAAGTTATGTTTTTACTAATTTACACCGGATAGAGTCGTGATAAAAAGAACAATGTTTTCAGAACCGGACCGGACATTGAACCAGACGTCTTACTGGTTCACTGGTCGGACCGGTTGAACCTGGGGAACCGGATTTAAGAACCAGATGACATTATAAATATTTATAAAAATATATACTTAATTTTATAACAATAGTTTTAAAAGTTATAGAACTTGAAACATGATTTAATAGTTTTGTCATATAATTTTAGTAATGTAGCAATTCTACTAATTATTACGTGAATTCTAATAACTAAAACATGTATAAACTACATAAAATTAAAAATTGTAATGAATTTAATAAGTTTTTTTTTTTGAAAGGACATCAATTTCATAAGTTAATAATTTAAATCAAATTTAAACAAAATGGATCAGATGTGACAACTCGTGTTTCAAACCTCTCCTTGTACTTTGATGTAACCAGTTAGAACGTTATGTGATTATATGAACTTTGATGATTAATTGAAATGTTATGTTGTTATGATTAAGTGATTAGGTGTAACGAATGTATGTATATAAATAACTCGGGTCGCACAACACAACCCGATCGCACAAGCCCATTCGGGCCACACTCTTTGCATCCGAAACCAATGGGCAGCCCATGATGGGTTCGGCCCACTCCCTTTTGTCGCATAACCTCATGAGGAGGGGGTATACTCTTCGTTGTTTTGGCAAAACACTTTACACATCAAAACCCTACTCTCTTTCTCTCCTCTCAAAGTTGACGGCAACACCCCCATCTCTCTCTAAGCTTTTGGTTTGGATCATCCTTGTTCTACTTTCTAATCGGTTAGTGTATTACTTTGATTGTATGATTGTTGATATGTTGGCTTACATGTTTTACATAATGATTTAGGGATGTTAAGTGTTAGATTATGATGTGAACTGTTAGAGTTTGGTGTTCGTAATAATCGGCTCACATGTGTACTTGATGATATTCATATGATTCGGATTGCATGATCTAGATTTAGAACCGAATATATACAATCGGCTGTTGTGATTTGATAATCGAAGTGTTTGCATGATGGTTAGGATTGCATATAGATATAAAAGTTTACTAATCTAATGATCCGGATTGAACGTTTGATTATTGCTCATGACTATGATTAATTAGGGTTTATACGAATCACATGATGATTGCTAGAATTGATCGATTATTGGTTTGGACGGAAACTGTCGATTGTGTTGAGTGTTAAATTGCAAATATGGAAACTGTTAATTTGGTCAAACGAATTGATTGGAACTAGTAACTGACTTGCATGATTTTAGGGAATCATATAACCAATCGCACAAGTTTGTCGGTCGCACAAGATTAGGTCACACAAGACCTGATCTGATCGCACAAGAGCAAACCGCACAAGCTAGGTACAACCATCTATGCTTAGGGTACTGTTTAGATATGCATGATCGCACAAGACCTTGTGGATCACACAAGGTTGTGCCGATCGCACAAGGCTTGGGCCACACACAAACATTTGGACGGTTGGGCCTTAAAGCCCAATATCCACTCGCACAACCCAACTGGATCGCACAAGTCGTCCGGATCGCACAAGTCGTCCGGATCGCACAAGGTCACTGTTTGTCATTAAATGGGCCGAGTATGCTGTTGGGCTTCTTAATGTTGGGTCGGGTATTATTTGGGCTTCAATGGGTGAATCGCACAAGGCTGTTAGACTTGTGCGAGCCCAATCTTTTGTATTGTACAAGTATGAGTATGTTATGTTCGTGACTGTTAATGTGTTGCCATGATCAATCCGTGTTTGTAACCTGTTAGCTTATGTGTAAACATATATGCACTACTTGAACCTAGACCTGACTTGTATGGTAACCATGCTAGGACGTGGTTGACCACATATAGCTCAAGTAACCTTTCTGTGTATCAGCCGAGCAAACCAAGGTGAGTTCACACTCTTTCCAAGGCATGGGATTCCCAAGGGTTGGGAACGGGTAAATGATTTAAATGATAACTACAACCATCCTCCGTGGGTAGGATGCCATGATTACACACTGGACCAAACCTCTATCACTGAAGTCCCTCATTTATATCGACTTAATCGCCGAGGCCTATGGCGAGCGGGTCATTAGTTAATAGCGCTATTAGGTTTAACAAACCTCACACCGTGCCAGTCGGACGGCCGTGTACTAATGGACTATGGGCAAAGGGTCAATGCTGATAGACATTGACTTAGAGCACCTCTTACATTTTCGTAGTAGTCGATACGCACGGTCTAGTAACACATGGGAAGCCCCCACTAATCTTCGCAAACATGTCAGGGTGACCGCGATACGAATTAATACGATACATGGTTTACAAACGAACATACGATTTACGAAACGAATGCTATAACTATACAACCAACTGTGAACTCGCTCAACTTTGTTGTTGACTCGTTGTTACATGCCTTGCAGGTCGTTAGGTACTCTTGGAGCTTGCACAGGGAGGCGCGGTCGTTGTGGGACATGGCAGTGTGTGCCATGCTAATAACATTACTTTATTTCGTACTTAATACTTTCATTGGGTTTTACAATTATGCTTCCGCTAAATACTTAACTACGTTTTGATTTGAAACACCTTTCATATTGTATGTTGAATTTTACTTACTACTCGTTATGTTCAATATGATTGGAGGCTTGATCCTGGTCATGTCACGCCTCCAAGCGGTGATACTCCGCGTGTGGATTTTTGGGGGTGTGACAGATTGGTATCAGAGCCATTGGTTATAGCGAACTTGGTTTCAATAAGGGAAAAAGTTTTGTTAAAACCAGACTATAACCTGAACAGTGCTCAACGATCCACAACGACGCTTCGCTCCATGTGCAAGACTCGACATTCTAGGTGATATGATTTATGTTTACATTGCCTACTTGCTAGTTTACAAAGAACTTTGCTCATGGTATGTTAGATAAACGTAACAACTATTGTTTGAAAACACGTGCGTGTTTACTCTCTTCTGTCATCGCACTTTCGCGAACCCCTCTCACTCAAGTTTCCCTTGATATGAAGATCGTGGCTGGACGCGTTAACATGACTCAAGCCCAGTTGACGGCTCTGATTAACCAACAAGTTGTTGCGGCACTTGCAGCCGCCCAAGCAGGAGGTATATCCTGCAGTCACAACCCACTCTAGGATCTTTAGATCCTACACTCCTAACCCAACTCTTGTGTTTAACTTTGTCCTATTCTCGTTTACACAACAGGCCAGCATGCTCAGCCGCCTGCGTGCACGTTCAAAACTTTCATGGACTGTCGTCCTAGTACTTTCAGTGGCACTGAAGGGGCCGTTGGACTCCTCCATTGGTTTGAGAAGCTCGAGTCAGTCTTCGAAATGTGTGAATGCCCTGAGGCTCGCAAGGTGAAGTATGCCACTGGTACTCTCGAGGGTGTAGCGCTCACGTGGTGGAACGCTCAAGTCCAAATGCTGGGGTTGGTTGCTGCCAATGCCACTCCATGGAACGACTTTAAGGAACTGATCAAGCGGGAATACTGTAATCGTGATGACATCCACAAGTTGGAAGTGGAGTTCTTTAACCTGAAGATGACAGGGTCAGAGATAGAGGAGTATACGAAGCGATCAAATGAACTGGTAATTTTGTGTCCTACCATGGTGGATCCTCCCATCAAATGTATCGAGCTGTACCTCAAAGGCTTAGTACCAGAGATTCAAAGCCATGCGAATTCGGCTAACCTTGCTACCATCCAGGATGTTACTCGTCTTGCTCATCGTCTCACAGACCAGGCAGTGGAACAAAACAAGCTGCCTAAGCGTATAGGTGCTACTGCTACTACTACTTCTGCTACTCCCAGTGATAACAAGCGAAAATGGGATGGAACCTCCAGCAAGGGTTCGACTTCAGTTCAGTCCCAGGCACAGCAGCGAAGGACTGATGACTATCAGAGCCCTGGTCAGCAATCTTCTGGTAGTCAAGGGCAGGATGGATATCGAGGAACCCTCCCAAAGTGCAACAAATGCAACAGACACCACAATGGTCAGTGCAACAAGGGTCGTTGTCAGAGGTGTCTCAAGATGGGGCATGAAGCCAAAGATTGCAGGAGCTCACGACCTGCGAATCAGAACCAACAACAACAACCACCAGCTCCACAGAACCAGTAGCCACAGCGAGGCAACAGGGGATGCTTTCAATGTGGTGCTGAAGGCCACTTTACGCGGGACTGCCCTCAGTTAAACCAGAATCAGAACAACAACAACAATAATCAGGGCAATGGGATCAACAACGGGGGAAACAATAATGGAAACAATGGTGCCAGGGGTCGAGTGTTCGTGCTGGGTCAGGGTGACGCAAGGAATGATCCTAACGTAATGATGGGTAAGTTCCTTCTCGATGACTTTTATGTTACTGTCTTATTTGATTCGGGTGCCGATACCAGTTATGTGTCTTTAAAAGTTAGTCAAATGCTTAAACGCACACCAGCACCTTTGAACACTAAGCATGTTGTAGAGTTAGCAAACGGTAAGAGTCTAGAGGCTACGCACATAGTTAAGGGCTATAATCTTGTTTTAGCTGGTCAGACTTTCTCTATCGATCTCATTCCTATAGTTCTGGGTAGTTTCGACATCGTCATTGGGATGGATTGGTTATCCCAACAACAAGCAGAGATCCTATGCAAAGAGAAGATTGTTCGTATTCCCCGTTCTGGCAAAGAGCCTCTCATGATTCAAGGTGACAAGAGTGGTGCTATTGTGGGCATCATCTCTTTCCTAAAGGCCCAGAAATGTTTGCGAAAGGGGTACACTGCTATACTAGCCCTCATTACTGACGCATCAACGAAAGAGAAGAAGATAGAGGATATTCCAGTTGTACGCGACTTTCCTTAAGTGTTTCCTGAGGATTTACCTGGTCTTCCGCCTCATCGCCAGGTAGAATTTCAGATCGAGCTAGCTCCAGGAGCAGCACCCATAGCTCGAGCACCTTATCGCTTAGCTCCAACTGAACTGGAAGAACTGTCTAAGCAGTTGCAAGAACTCTTGGAAAAGGGTTTCATTCGTCCTAGCTCTTCGCCCTGGGGAGCTCCAGTGTTGTTTGTAAAGAAGAAGGACGGTACCTTTAGGATGTGCATAGATTACCGTGAACTCAACAAGGTGACCGTGAAGAATCGCTATCCTCTTCCACGTATTGATGACTTGTTCGATCAGTTGCAAGGGTCGATCTACTATTCGAAGATTTACTTAAGGTCAGGCTACCATCAGCTGAGAGTCCGGGACGAGGACATCTCTAAGACAGCGTTCAGGACTCGTTATGGGCATTACGAGTTCCTGGTTATACCTTTCGGACTAACAAACGCACCTGCGGTCTTCATGGACCTTATGAACAAGGTGTGCAAACCTTACTTGGATAAGTTCGTGATTGTGTTCATCGACGACATTTTGATCTACTCCAAGAGTCAGGAGGAACACGAGCAGCATTTGCGACTTATCTTGGAACTCCTACGTACAGAGCAACTTTATGCAAAGTTCTAGAAATGCGACTTCTGGCTTCGTGAAGTCCATTTCCTAGGCCATGTGGTAAACAAGGATGGGATTCATGTTGATCCATCCAAGGTAGACTCGATCAAGAACTGGCCTGCGCCCCGTACACCAACGGAAATCCGCCAATTCTTGGGCTTGGCAGGCTACTATAGAAGGTTCATCAAGGACTTCTCCAAGATTGCGCAACCCCTCACTTCACTAATGCAGAAAGGCGTTGTCTATCGTTGGGGTACTACACAGGAATCAGCGTTTCAGCACCTAAAGGATAGACTTTGTAGCGCACCTATCCTCTCATTGCCTGAAGGCACAGACGATTTTGTAGTTTATTGTGACGCATCCATTCAGGGTCTTGGATGCGTGTTGATGCAACGTGACAATGTTATTGCATATGCGTCACGTCATGTCACGTCAACTTAAAGTTCATGAAAGGAACTACACTACGCATGACTTGGAATTGGGAGCAATGGTTTTTGCTCTTAAGATATGGAGACATTACCTATACGGTACCAGGTGCACCATTTACACCGATCACAGGAGTCTCGAGCATATCTTCAAGAAAAAGGAGTTAAATATGCGACAATGCCGATGGGTCGAGCTCTTGAATGATTACGAATGCGCAATCAAGTACCATCCAGGAAAAGCCAATGTTGTGGCCGACGCCCTCAGTCGAAAGGATACTACACCAAAGCGCGTGCGAGCATTACAACTTACCATCCAGTCTAGTCTGCCTGCACATATACGAGATGCTCAGGAAGAAGCATTCAAAACAGAAAACGTCAGGGCTGAAGCCCTACGTGGCTCAAGGCAATGGTTAGAACAAAAGGAAGACGGCGCCTACTACGTAACAGGACGCATTTGGGTCCCACTCTTTGGTAATCTACGAGAACTCATAATGGATGAAGCACATAAGTCTCGCTACTCAGTACATCCTGGTTCAGATAAGATGTACCACGATCTCAGAACTACGTACTGGTGGCCTAGCATGAAAGCCCACATAGCAACCTACGTCAGTAAATGTTTGACTTGTGCGAGAGTCAAAGTCGAATACCAGAAACCCTCAGGCCTGCTTCAACAACCAGAGATACCACAATGGAAATGGGAGCAAATTTCCATGGATTTCGTTACTGGTCTGCCTAGATCTCAACGTGGAAATGATACTATTTGGGTGATCGTGGATCGACTCACAAAGTCTACACACTTCTTGGCTATCAAAGAAACTGACAAGTTCTCTACTTTAGCAGACGTTTACTTGAAGGAAGTGGTTTCGAGGCACGGGGTGCCCACCTCAATTATATATGATCGTGATGCACGTTTTACTTCAGAACTGTGGCAAGCAATGCACAAATCTTTTGGTTCTCGTTTAGACATGAGCACCGCTTATCATCCACAGACGGATGGGCAGTCTGAACGCACCATCCAGACTCTTGAAGACATGCTTCGTGCATGTGTTATCGATTTTGGAAATGGCTGGGAAAAGCATCTACCGTTAGTGGAATTCTCGTATAATAACAGTTACCACACCAGCATCCAGGCCGCTCCGTTTGAGGCATTGTACGGGCGTAAATGTCGATCACCTCTTTGTTGGGCAGAGGTGGGGGATAGTCAGATCACTGGTCCAGAACTTGTGGTAGACACAACAGAAAGGATTGCTCAAATACGACAACGAATGGCGGCAGCTCGTGACCGTCAGAAAAGCTACGCTGATAAGGGCAGGAAACCACTCGAGTTCCAGGTTGGGGATCAAGTGCTACTTAAAGTCTCACCCTGGAAGGGTGTTGTTCGTTTTGGTAAATGAGGCAAGCTGAATCCACGATACGTTGGACCGTTCGAAATCATTGAGAAAATAGGCAGGGTGGCCTACAAACTGAACCTACCAGCAGAACTCAGTGGAGTTCACAACGTTTTCCACGTGTCGAATCTGAAGAAGTGTCTGTCAGATGAGACTCTCATAGTTCCTTTGAAGGAAGTCACTATCGACGAGCAGTTGCGATTCGTCGAGGAACCAGTAGAGATTACTGACCGAGATGTGAAGATTCTCAAGCGTACTAGAATTCCTCTTGTTCGAGTTCGTTGGAACTCCCGTCGTGGCCCAGAGTTCACCTGGGATCGCGAAGATCAAATAAAACAAAAGTATCCCCAATTGTTCGAGAACAGTACAACCACTACTGAGGCTGAAGCTACTGCGGAATTTCGAGACGAAATTCCAAACCAACGAGGGAAGGATGTGACAACCCAGGAAAACCATGCAACTTAACTAGCTTCCTCAGTGAGTACGTACCAAATTTCGGGACGAAATTTCTTTCAACTTGGGGTTAATGTGACAACTCGTGTTTCAAACCTCTCCTTGTACTTTGATGTAACCAGATAGAACGTTATGTGATTATATGAACTTTGATGATCAATTGAAATGTTATGTTGTTATGATTAAGTGATTAGGTGTAACGAATGTATGTATATAAATAACTCGGGTCGCACAACACAACCCGATCGCACAAGCCCATTCGGGCCACACTCTTTGCATCCGAAACCAATGGGCAGCCCATGATGGGTTCGGCCCACTACCTTTTGTCGCATAACCTCATGAGGAGGGGGTATACTCTTCATTTTTTTGGCAAAACACTTTACACATCAAAACCCTACTCTCTTTCTCTCCTCTCAAAGTCGATGGCAACACCCCCATCTCTCTCTAAGTTTTTGGTTTGGATCATCCTTGTTCTACTTTCTAATCGGTTAGTGTACTACTTTGATTGTATGATTGTTGATATGTTGGCTTACATGTTTTACATAATGATTTAGGGATGTTAAGTGTTAGATTATGATGTGAACTGTTAGAGTTTGGTGTTCATAATAATCGGCTCACATGTGTACTTGATGATATTCATATGATTCGGATTGCATGATCTAGATTTAGAACCGAATATATACAATCGGTTGTTGTGATTTGATAATCGAAGTGTTTGCATGATGGTTAGGATTGCATATTGATATAAAAGTTTACTAATCTAATGATCCGGATTGAACGTTTGATTATTGCTCATGACTATGATTAATTAGGGTTTATACGAATCACATGATGATTGCTTGAATTGATCGATTATTGGTTTGGATGGAAACTGTCGATTGAGTTGAGTGTTAAATTACAAATATGGAAACTGTTAATTTGGTCAAACGAATTGATTGGAACTAGTAACTGACTTGCATGATTTTAGGGAATCATATAACCAATCGCACAAGTTTGTCGGTCGCACAAGATTAGGTCACACAAGACCTGATCTGATCGCACAAGAGCAAACCGCACAAGCTAGGTACAACCATCTATGCTTAGGGTACTGTTTAGATATGCATGATCGCACAAGACCTTGTGGATCGCACAAGGTTGTGCCGATCGCACAAGGCTTGGGCCACACAGAAACATTTGGACGGTTGGGCCTTAAAGCCCAATATCCACTCGCACAACCCAACTGGATCGCACAAGTCGTCCGGATCGCACAAGTCGTCCGAATCGCACAAGGTCACTGTTTGTCATTAAATGGGCCGAGTATGTTGTTGGGCTTCTTAATGTTGGGTCGGGTATTATTTGGGCTTCAATGGGTGAATCGCACAAGGTTGATAGACTTGTGCGAGCCCAATCTTTTGTATTGTACAAGTATGAGTATGTTATGTTTGTGACTGTTAATGTGTTGCCATGATCAATACGTGTTTGTAACTTGTTAGCTTATGTGTAAACATATGTGCACTACTTGAACCTAGACCTGACTTGTATGGTAACCATGCTAGGACGTGGTTGACCACATATAGCTCAAGTAACCTTTCTGTGTATCTTCCGAGCAAACCAAGGTGAGTTCACACTCTTTCCAAGGCATGGGATTCCCAAGGGTTGGGAACGGGTAAACGATTTAAACGATAACTACAACCATCCTCCGTGGGTGGGATGCCAACATTACACACTGGACCAAACCTCTATCACTGAAGTCCCTCATTTATATCGACTTAATCGCCGAGGCCTATGGCGAGCGGGTCACTAGTTAATAACGCTATTAGGTTTAACAAACCTCACACCGTGCCAGTCGGACGGCCGTGTACTAATGGACTATGGGCAAAGGGTCAATGCTGATAGACATTGACTTAGGGCACCTCTTACATTTTCGTAGTAGTCAATACGCACGGTCTAGTAACACATGGGAAGCCCTCACTAATCTTCGCAAACATGTCAGGGTGACCGCGATACGAATTAATACGATACATGGTTTACAAACGAACATACGATTTACGAAACGAATGCTATAACTATACAACCAACTGTGAACTCGCTCAACTTTGTTGTTGACTCGTTGTTACATGCCTTGCAGGTCGTTAGGTACTCTTGGAGCTTGCACAGGGAGGCGCGGTCGTTGTGGGACATGGCAGTGTGTGCCATGCTAATAACATTACTTTATTTCGTACATAATACTTTCATTGGGTTTTACAATTATGCTTCCGCTAAATACTTAACTACGTTTTGATTTGAAACACCTTTCATATTGTATGTTGAATTTTACGTACTACTCGTTATGTTCAATATGATTGGTGGCTTGATCCTGGTCATGTCACGCCTCCAAGCGGTGATACTCCGCGTGTGAATTTTTGGGGGTGTGACATCACAGCTCACCTTTGGAAACATAAACCTACTGCTAGTATTATTACTCTCATTAAAAAGTTATAAACACGACTTTTCATGCTTTCTCTTTCTTCAACCAACTTCATCTTCTTCGTCGCAATTCTCGAGTTTCACTTTTCATGTTCTTGTATAACCTTCCATTCTTCTCTATCTTACATATAATTTCGATTGTATTGCTGAAATGAAGCGTCTATTCATAGACATGTGGTTTATAGTTCAAGAAATATGATGACAGATTGAGGGTAAAAAAAAAGGAAACTGGCCCGAATCACAGCGAAGACCCGCCACCCGACCGCCGGCCTGATGTTGGAAGGGGTTTTTGGCATGAACCGGCCCGGATGAAGTCCCGGATCCCAGCTGGACTGGTCTGACCGGCCGGCCCATTGAAAAAGAACCAATTAAGAAAATTATAAAAACGGGCATAACATATCTTTGTAAAATTTGATTATATATACATTTTTACACTAAAAACCCTTTTCCCACAAAAAGTGAGTTTTGAGCCTTTATCGAGCATACAAATACACATCTATACTAATTGCTTAATTTTTCATTTCTTGTGAAAATAGCCCGTTTGGATCTTACAAATCTAGAACTTGCCAAAATGATACATTCTAAATCCTTACTGACATAAATCCAAGTAAGTAAATGATAGAGGCATTAGGATTAAACCCAATTTTCATTTTAAACCTTTATTTTTCTTTTCATCCCTTACCAAAAACATCCTCTTAGTTAAACCCCTTTGAGCCTTAACCCTTTCGTTTCTAAACCCGCAAAAATATATACTTTTGCAAAAACAACCACCCACAAAACTTTTTTTTACACCACTTATTTTTGTAAAAAGTTCAGTTATAAAATTACAATTATGGCTTAGTTTCAACATTGGAAAAAAAACATTAGCCAAAGTCTTTTTGCTAAGCCACAAAGCAATAGAAAAACCAATACTTTTTATGCTTTTCACCTTTTTACCCAAACATACTTACCCGAGCCACAACCTACCCTTTTTAAGCCCTCTTGATATTTACGAGGATTAAACGTCAAAAAGGAGGAGGTTTGATTGTTTGTCAAGCCTATAGTAGGAGTAAGTTCCAAACCGGGTCTAAGTGTTTCACTGAAACAAGGCGTAAAATCAACACTTTTTCTGTACTAATGTTAGAAAAAGCATGTTTTCTTTGTTTACTTTTAATTTTCAGTATCAAAAGAGCTTAAACGCACAAAAGGAACAAATTAGCAGTAGAAACCATCACAAATACAAAGAAGAAGGATTGACACGACTTGTTAAACCTCCATCCACATCCAAACCAACAAAAATAACAAAAATAGAAGCTTAGGCACGGGGCCGTGCCCAGTCAAGATTCCCTGCAGAAAAAGACAAACTAACACGGGGTCGTGCCAACTCAACATGGGTCGTGGTCAACTCTAAGATTCATAGAATCTGAGATAGTACAGCAAGTACAATCACCACGGGGCCGTGCTCTGCCACCACGGGGAGTGTTAGTACAAAACCTGACATCTGCAGTTAATGAAGAGAGAGAAAGTGAAGACCACCATGCCGTGGTAGGTAGGCACGGGGCCGTATGAATGATCTGTTTCCAGCTATAAATAGGGGTGTTTGGTTTCATTCCAACCCATCCCTTGGCAAACCACTTCTCTCACACTTGCCACCAGTCCACCACCACTACAACACCAACACCCACCACCATCATCCATCTTTCATCTTTTAGAGTGTGTAGTAGTCTCGGGATCCAAGATAGGTCGTAAGAGTTCTTGTCAAACAAAGGCCATGCTTGGCTAAATCTCTTACACCACTTGGTGAAGACAAATCTTTTATGTATTACTTTTTATTTCCAATCTTTGGCAACTTTTTATTTGGGTATGTATTAATGACTTTAATAAGTAGTTTTTTTATATTGAAGGTGAACTTTACTTAATCATTTCTTCATGTTTTGTTGATTCACTCATTCGTGTCTTTACGGTCTATATAAAACGCGTTAACTGCCAGGAAGGGGTTAGAAGGGTGTTTAGGTAAAGTTCTTGCCTCGTTCAGTGTATAGATCCTACGATGACCTGATTCAAGCTTAGTAGGACTTCCCTTGAGGCAGATAACATCAAATCGGGGGAAGTAAGAACAGCTTGTAATCCCTTATCTATAAACTACTATTGAAACATTAAATCGACCTTGCGGGACTGTATCCCTGCTGACTCATACCAATAGGTTGAGGGTAACGCTATCTGGAAGGGGGCCCACCACTTTTCGCATTAATAACTTACTTAATTATCTTTCAATAATCCAACCTTGCGGGGTTGTATCCCTACTGACTCAGACCAATAGGTTGAGGGTAACGCTGCCTGGAAGGGGCCTACCACTATAACTAAGATAATCTCTTAAAAAGCCCAAAGTGCGGAAATCATCAAAGGATACATAAAAGAGGAGTTAGAACCAAGTGATTCCTTTTTGTCTATTTGTTTTCATTATATTTTTATTTTCTAGTTTATCTTTTAAAACTTTCAAAACTTTTATCAAAAATTTGGTTAGATTAGACGTTGACGATAAGCCGGTATTAAAAGCTCTTGTGTCGTTGGACGACCTCGGTATCTTACGATCACTATACTACGCCCACGATGGGTGCACTTGCCCTAATGTGTGTAGAGTGATAGAATTGTATCATGTTTTATAAATTTAAAGCTTGATTCGCGGGAAAAAGTGCTAAAAATATATTTAAAATTATACCCACACCCTCACACGTCAATAAACAAATGTTTATTCATGACCCAGACTCTCTATAAATAGAGATGTCAACACCGAATTCTTTAAGCATTCATTTGTAACAGTCAATAACTTTGTTTTCCAAAGTGATTAATACACTTGAAAATTCTGTAAGTTGTTTCTTGAAAGTTTAATTTCTAGTTTCGCACAATATTTTCGTACTTGTTGAAATCTATTTTCCATACTTAGTCAAAGAGCATCTTATCTGGGATCAACAGTAGAGAACATATGGAAAGCAACCTGAGAATCCACAAAGTATTTTCAGATCTAATGAACAACACACACTAAAACACACACACACAGTGATATTAGGGTTTCTTAGAAAAGATTTCTTGCACTACAATGTTTCCCAAAAAGTTATCTTCTAAATTCTGTACACAACAGTCTTTATATAGACCAATATCCAGAACATATAAGTTCTGAAGTATCTATAGAGAATTTGGAATAACTAGCATATAAACAATGTTCCAAATTACACAGGAAGTAATTAGGAACTTGCATTATGTTCGGAACTTAACATATTAGAAAGAAAATAATTGAAAAGTTACATAAAGACCCCTACAATTCTTCAAGCTTGACGAATCCAACACTTCATCACACTTAAGGTGTTTTACTTAATAGAACACAACTTGGTAAAAAGAATACCAAAAAATAGGGTAAATTACATTTTTTGTCGTTTATGTTTGTATCAGGTTGCAATACAGGACTTTTAGTTTCACTAATTACAATCACAATCCTTTTATTTACAAAAACTATTACACCCGAGGTCCTTTAGCACTAACCTGGATTGTTTTAAACGTTAAGTCACATCATGTGCATCTCATGTAAGGGCATTTATGCCCTTTTACCCCTTGATCATCTACTAACCACCCACCATCACCACCCCCACAATTTGATTATGGAGCGTTAGAACTTCCTTGCAAATTTGTAACTCGTTAATCCTATTAATACTTGCAAACAAAGACCACCATCCTCATGGTGGCCACAAACAAAGAAAATGAAGTTTAACATCTTTAAAGTATAGATCATGATCTATTACATGATAACTAAACATCTTAACATCTAACATCTAACAACACAAGTCAGGGTTCTACAATTCAACACACAGAAAACAGAATATAACAAAATTATAAAAACAAACAAACAAAAAACCCTAATTTCCTGATTCAGTTGCAGCAACAGCTTCATCATCTTGCTTATCAATTCTAGAAAATTCAAAGAAATTCCGATCATAGTTTCACAAGATTCACAGAAACCCTAAAAACCTTCTAGGGCAACAGATTCTTCCTCGACCTACCTCTCTTTCTCGACACCATAGCTCCGGCAGTCGTTGGCGTCGTCGACGTCGTCTTCGGAACCCCTGTTATAGATGGAGATCTGCATCAAATCCAATACTTTCCAAACACCAATACTTCAATACTAGCACTACCAGCAAGAAACAAATATCCCCATTTGCAGTTGGAGATCTGCATCGACGTCGTCGTCAGAACCATCATCGGCTGCTCGTTTTCCAGTATAAACAAAGATCCCCAATTTGTTGTTCCATTTAGGGTCTTAAAATATTTGCAATGTGATTTATTTAATTGTAACATTTGCAGTTTCCCTTGGGTTTGTGGAGATGCGAATCAAACCCGGGTGGTGGTGGTGGGGCTTGGTGGACGGATTTGGTGGTGGTGGTGGTTGCTGGATACAGTGGTGGCGGTTGGGATACGATGGTGGACTGGTGGTGGTTGGATTTAGTGATGGTGGAGGTTGGTTGGAGAGAGAGAGAGAGAGTTGAGAGAAAAAGATAGGGTTTTATGTGTACTTAGACTGGCTCCAATGCGCATGTTGGGGGTGCATTTGATGAGTTGGCGTGGTGCACTTGGGAAGGATGGAGTGGAGTGAAGAATAAAGTGAGGAGCATGTATGTTGGGAAGTGCAGCCAAGTGCAGAGAGAGAGGGTGGACCCATTCATTAAAAAATCAATTTTAAGCTAAAAACAAAAAGCCAAAAGGCTATTTTTTTAAAGAGAGAGGATGCATGTGGGAATGATGGGTTGTAGTTAAAAAGACGAGAGAGAGAGTGCATGTGGAAAGGATGGGTAAAAAACTGATGTGGCAGTGATGACTATGATGCATGTAGTAAATGCAGCCCCTTGAATTGGAGCCAGTCGTATATATATATATATATATATATATTAATGTTTTAAACAAATGAGTGAACTTACCAAACTTCCCTCATGTGCTAACCATATGAGTAGACTTAACTTAAAATTTTAACCAGATTAAAGGACCTAAGGTGAAATGGTTTTAACAAAGAAAGAATTGTGACTGTAATTATTGTAGCTAAATGACATCCATTGTAATCCGATACAAATGTAAAGGACGAAAAATGTAATTTACCCAAGAAATTATAAATATATAGAATAAACTCAAAAAATTATATTTTATTTAATGGTAAAATCCAGATCCAAAAATCCGAGTCGAGAAGATCCGGAAAAATCCGGTGGGTTGAAATTTTTAAATTCGTATTGGATCCGGCTGATCCTGCCGGATTGTATCCAGTTTCCCAGTCGGATCAAGTTATATTCAGATTTTTTTACAACTCTGATCTAGGGTTTAATAATCAATGTAAATGAGTGGCTAATTGTTGGTGCATATTTCGTACGTCTGCCACTGTGCGAATAGTTAGATAGAGCGTGTGTTGAATATTGTATAGAATAGAGAAAAGTTGGACCGGGTATGTAATTGTCAAAGCCAATCCGATCGGGTGGCAACCCGACACTCGACCAGATAATCAAATGCCTTAAAAAAGGCATTTTTTGATCGCAACGACGAGGAGAGTCTCCAGAAAAATTTGGTGATTGTCAATTTTTTCGGGTTTTTAACGACCAAGCTGGGTTGTTCGGGGACACCGTCGGGGGCTTCAGTGAACATATTTGATGATGCGATCACGGATTATGGAAATTAGTGGGGTAGTCATGATATTGGTGCAGAATGTTTATCATTCAGGATAGGATATCTGACTATTTGTGGGCCAAAACGTAAAATCCGCAAAGGCGAAAAACTGACAATTATGGCAAATATTGTGTCAACTCAATTCATATGTTGAGAAAATGTGCTATGGGATTTTAAATAAGATAAATTGTATTGAACTGTAACAAACTGTGTGCTCGTTTGATTCGTAGAATTTTTTGTAAAGGAATTAGAAATGGAATTTTTTGTCCCTTCTTTTTAATCTCCGAATTCTATTCGGTTCACCCTTCCATGTGCTGCTTGTCGTTGACTTTGTTTGGTTTTTTTGGTTTTTCTTTGTTGATTTTGTAAATTTTATGGTTGTTGGAGATAGGTTGAAACATTGGCTTCAAGTTTTTCGATTTTGGTTTCAATTGGCTTCAAATATGTCAATGATTTTGTCGTTGTTCTTCATTGATTTTGTTGTCGTTATTTGTTGATTTTTTTTCCAATTTTGGTTTGAATGCATCAAGTTTATCGATCATAGTTACTAAAATTAATTTGTGATTTTATGGTTTCAAGGTGTAGATGAAGATGAAAGAGAGGCAATTAGTATAGTTTGAGTTCTTGGTTTACTGACGGAAAATATGAATCATTAATTTAGATAATGAAATTTTAAAATATGAACTAGATAGAATTGCTAATATTAAATTCTACTATTGTATCCTTTTTTTCTCTCTCTCTCTCTCTTGCGGCGGATCCCTAATCTGTCGCGTTCCCGTTCCGGTTTAACAGCCCGAGCTTGTGTGAGGACTTCCCTGTCTTCACATATATCGAGATTGTTAGCCGGGATTGGGGTCGACTGGTTTAGGTGTTGTTTTTGCCGAAGATCTTCCTTCTTGTTTTTTGGTCGTGGTTACGCGAGGAGTGCTCGATGACGACGATTGCATAAGCTGATTAACTTGCAAGGTGTAACTGTCTGGCCGTCGGTAGCTAGATCTGTTTTTACCTTTCAATCTAATTAGTTTCTGTCGGAGTCCATTCGCCTCCGAGGTTTCCTCTGTGCTCTTTAGCGATGGGAGAAAACGAAGATGCCGGGGAATGGAATGATGTGTCGGATAGACAGAGAAATAGGAACCAAAGCAAGTCCGCTGGTAGCAATATGGGGGGAGGTGTCACCAAATTTTTCGTATCTAACCTTCCGGTTGGGTTTAGGCTGTGGGATGTGGCCGACTGTTTAAGAAACTTTGGGGAGATCAACCAACTGGGGTAGCCCAGTAGGCCACCGACACCCACCTCTTCCCAGAGGTACCGGGTTCGAGTCTTGGGAGTGGCATATGTCGCCCAAGATAAGAACTCGGCAAGGATAATTCACCGTGGAGCTAGCTTGGTCGGGTAGCGGCTCCCGGAGTGGGATCACTCCGGCGGTTGGGAGGACCGTGCACTATCCCCCCCCAACTTTGGGGAGATCACCGGCATGTACATTGCTAGGAAGACGAACAAGAAAAGCAACAGATTTGGTTTTATCAGTTTCAAGAATGTGAAGGATGTTAAACAACTTGAAAAGAACCTGGATGGTACGAAGATGGGAGGTAGTAAACTGAAGGTGAATGTTGCTAGATTTGCCAATGAAAACGCTAATTTCTGGGAGTTTGACGAGAAGGTCCAGGTTAATGTTGCTCACCCTGTTGGGAAGAAATACAATGATGTGAGTAAAGGAGATAACAACAAGTTTCGTGTGGAGGGAGTTTCCTACAGAGATATGGTGGCACCAAGATCAGTACCCGACTCGGACCATGTTGTTTGTCCGAGGACTAGTAATTAAGAAAGAGTTATCAAGGTTCACGGTGAGATAAGTGCTTTTTTTGCTTTCCAAGAAAAGGCGGTGGTTGGGAGAACTAGGGATATCAAATCGTTATCGGCTATGAATGTCATGTTATCTTCGTCTGGGTTCCCAAAGGCAAAGGTTTATTATGTTGGTGGGCTTCAAGTTTTGATTGTTTTCCCGGAGGATTACGAGGCTACGGAGTTCATAAGTAATCATAGTTTGTGGAGTAATTGGTTCTCTTTTCTGGATATGTGGGAAGGACAATCACTGCCTTACGAGAGAATAGCATGGATTAAATTCGATGGGGGTCCCGGTGCATTTGGCAGAAAATAAGGTTTTTGACGAACTTGCGGAATTCTACGGGAAGGTTGTACATGCCTCGCAGTTATCCCCAGAAGTGAGAGATCTCTCGGTAAATCGTGTCGGAGTTCTGGTAGAGCATGGGAAGCTTATATCAGACACTGCGGTTCTTAGTTGGAAAGGTAAAAGATACAAGGTCTGGATCTCGGATGAACAAAGTGACTGGGTGCCGGAATGTTTGGTGGAAGTGGTTCGACCGGAGCCGAAGATCGGGGTGGAAGATGATGCTCGGATTCCGATGGTCGACGATAAGGAAGTGAATAGTCAGGTTGGAGAAGGTGAACGACCACGCATGCAGGTGCATGGGGAGGAGGAATTGAATATGAATAATAATGATGATGGGGGGCGATTGGTAAATGGAATGTTCCATTCCCCAAAGGCTTTTGATGTTCCTGATAAGGTGGGTCATGTGGTGCAGCCTCAGGTGAATAGAAAAAAGCCATTCAATTTATTAAAAGACAAACATAAACAATTTCCCAAACCTTCAAGCCCAATTAACTTGGAAAGGCCCAATAAACGAACGAGATCCGAAAGGGACAGGCCTTTTGAGTCTTTTAGTTTCCCGGCCCATCCTGAGTTAATCCCTGATTCTTTTTTGGGTGGCAATTACGAAGTCAGAGCACAGGAAGGTAATCACAGTATTGACCTCAATGTGGAAGCAAACAATAAGTTCGATGAAGGTGAGGGCTCAACTGAGGAAACGTTGGTGGATGACTCGTAGGAAATAAGACATAATAAAGAGGTGGAAGTGATGAGCTTGAGGAAACGATTCGTGTCAAAAAATTGGTTGGTGTGAATCTTACAGAACATGGTAAGATGATTCAGGAGACTTTGGGTAAAGAAGGTATCAATGTGGTGAGTAAATGAATTTCCTTTCTATAAACGCTAGAGGGATTGGGGGGCGGTTAAGGAGGGCTGGATTAAGGGTTTGAAACAACAAAATAAGGTTGATTTTCTTATGATCCAAGAAACGAAACTTACGGATCTCTCAAAGTTAAATGTGGTTAATTTTTGGGGTAAGCAAGATTTTGGGGTCGAGAGAGTATAGGCGATTAGTTTATCTGGGGGTCTGATGTGTATTTGGGACAAAGGGATATTCGAGGTTACCAGTAATGTTAAGAATAGGAATTTCCTTTTGGTGAGTGGGATCATTAAAGGATCTCAACAGAAAATCAACATTATTAATGTTTATGCATCCCAAAAAAAGGCGGACAAACTGAGCCTGTGGAATAAAATTAGAGAAGTGATGATTGGGGTCGAAGGTATGTGGGTTATCGCTGGGGACTTTAATGCGGTTTGAAATCAAGACGAGCGTAAAAACTCTAGTTTTAAAAATGCTTGCGCCAGGAATTTTAACGACTTCATTTTTGAAGGGGATCTTATGGAATATGAATTAAAGGGTAGAAAATTCACGTGTATAAGGGATAATGGCAGGAAGATGAGCAAAATTGATCGGTTTTTGGTGTGCCATAATTTTTTTAGCTGCTGGCCGGATGCTTGTTTAAGAGGTATATCGTTTTCCCATTCGGATCATTGTCCGCTTTTACTCACGGTTAACAGGAAGAATGTTGGGGCCAAACCGTTTAGAATTTACAACTCGTGGTTGGGGATTAAGGGGTTCTGTGAGACGGTGGAGAAAGCTGTGAACTATAAGGTGGAAGGCAATTGTTAAGCTGATATTAAATTGATGAATAAGTTCCATAAGATTAGAGATGCTATTAAAGAGTGGAGAATAGAAGTTTCTAAAAAGGAGGGGGAGATGGTTGTTAAAGCGAAAGAAGAGCTAGAAGATTTAGAGAATATTATGGAGGAGCGGGACCTAAGTGAAGTAGAGGAATGGGAGTTCGTGGAAAACCAAAATGTGTTGATAAATTACGAATTGAATAAGTGCAAGGATATGAAGCAGAAATCTAGGATTAAGTGGGCGCTCGAAGGAGATGAAAACACTAAATTTTTCCATTCCCATGTCAATATTAGGCGGGCCTCAAACCAGATTCCGAGTCTCAGTTTCAATGGGTGTTGGGTCACGAAGCCGAATATTATTAAGAAGGAAGTTATGTGGTTTTTAGAGACCGGTTTAAGGAGAGTTATCATCTCAGGCCTAAGCTGGTGTGTAATGATATAAGGAAGTTAAGCCAGGAGGAAAGTAACGTGCTCACTGTTCCGTTCACTGCGGAGGAGATCAAAGTTGCAGTTAACGGTTGCGGGGATGATAAAAGCCCTAGGCCGGATGGCCTAAATTTGAAGTTCATTAAGTTGTTCTGGGATCTCTTTGATAAAGATTTTAAAGATGTCTTGGATGAATTTTTTGACAGTGGAAAAATTAATGTCGGGTGTGGTAGCTCTTTCATTACTTTGGTTCCTAAAACTAAGGACCCTATCGGGCTTAACGGGTATCGGCCGATTAACATTATCGGTATTATTAGCAAGGTAGTGTCAAAAGTTCTTACTAATCGTCTCAAGAAGGTGATTGATTCTGTTGTCTCCGAAGCTCAATCGGCGTTTATAAAAGAGAATTATATATTGGATGGTCCTCTTCTTATTAATGAGATTACAAACTGGGGAAAAAAGAACAAGAAGAAAGCCTTTTATTTAAAGATCGATTTTGAAAAAGCTTATGACAACGTCAATTGGAATTTCCTTTTATCATCTATGAGTCAAATGGGTTTTTTGGATAGGTGGTGTTCATGGATAAAAGGCATTTTGGGGTCGGCCAGGTCTTCGGTTCTTGTCAACGGAGCCCCTACTTTTGAATTCCAATGCCATAAAGGGCTACGGCAAGGAGACCCTATTTCTCCTTTCCTTTTACTGATGGTGATGGAAATGTTATCTTATATGATTCTTAAAGCTGAAAATTCAAACGTTTTCTCAGGTATTCAAATCCTGAATGGTCCGCGCGTTTCCCATCTTTTATACGCGGACGATGTCATTATTCTTGGGGAGTGGTCGGAAGATAATATAAAGACGGTGGTTCGTATTCTTCGGGTGTTTAATATTTGTTCGGGTCTCAAGATTAATATTGATAAGTCGAGTATTTATGCTATTGGAGTCCAACCGATTGGAGTTGCTAACATGGCGAAGATTGTGGGGTGTCAAGCGGGGAGTTTCCCGTTTAAATAACTCGGTTTATTGGTAGGAGCTAACATGAACAAAGTATCGAACTGGAAACCTATTTATGACATCTTCGACGCCAGGTTGGCTAAATGGAAGGCGAATCTTTTATCTATCGACGGAAGGATCACTCTGATCAAGGCCGTGTTGGAAAGCTTGCCCAACTACTTTTTTTCATTGTATAAAGCCCCTGTCAAAGTTGTTAAGGATCTGGAAGCTAAAATGAGGAACTTTCTTTGGGGCGGAAACGGTTACATTAGGAAGTTACATTGGGTGGCTTGGGAAAAAGTTTGTTTACCGGTTAAGAGCCGGAGGTTTAGGGTTGAGTAAATTAAAAAATGTTAACACATCACTTCTGTCAAAGTGGGAATGGAGATTTATTACAAACAAAAACAAGTTGTGGAGCAAAGTCATCATTGCCTTACACAATAATAGAAGCAGATGGGGTTTCATTCCAGCTAAGAAATCTCTTAGATGAGTATGGTATAACATTGTGCAGGTGTTGAATAAGCCGGTGGTTAATGGGGAGCCGTTAAATAAGGTTGGCGTTGCCCATAACTCTAGTTCCAACCTCGTTTTTTCAATGAACCCAACACTACGCCTTACAAAGATCTTTTTCTGAATCGGGTCATACATTCGGTAGGCTTTTGAACCGGGTTCAGAACCGAAGTACACAAGTGGTCTGCCATGTCATCAAGTTTTCCAATTTCACTTTTGGCTTAGTAGCATATCCAATACAACCGAAGACTCTTAGGTGGTGGATATTTGGAGTCCGTCCCAATAACACCTCATAAGGTGTCTTTAAATGAACCGGCTTAGTGGGAACCCTGTTGAGCACATAAACACTATGTTTTGCTGCTTCTCCCCAGAATTCATGTGGCACTCTCATCGTCTTAAGCATACATTGGACAGCTCCTATTACGGTACGATTTCGCCTTTCAAAGACCCCGCTTTGTTGAGGGGAATAGGGAGCTGTCAGATGTCTCTTGATTGCATTAACCTCGCACCAATCGTTAAACTCCTTTGATGTAAACTCACCACATCGGTCTGTTCTGAAAGTCCCCACCTTATAACCAGTATCAGCTTCCACCAATCCTTTGAACCTTTTGAGGTGATCGAAAGCTTGGTCTTTTGTCTTCAATAAAATACACCACATATAACGTGACACATCATCTACAATTAGGAACATGTACCTGTTTCCAGTTGGTGTAGAAAGCACTATCGGACCACACAAGTCTCCGTGAAGAAGCTCCAAAGGTCTAGAAGCTCAGAAATTTGTTTGGTCTAGAAATGGTTTTTGTGTTTGCTTCCCTGCAAGGCATGAATCACAAATATTTGTAATATGATTACTCTTGGGCATACCTCGCACCATAGACTTTGTACTCAAATTTTTCATTGTCTCGAAGTTCAAATGGGCTAAACGGGCATGCCAGAGCCATGCATCATCATCCAATTTTGACATCAAACATACTGGTGAACCGACGGTAAGGTTTATTTTGTAAAGACGATTCGTCGAACGATGAACTCTCATCATCAGTCTTCTAGTGCGATCATAAACTAGTAAGACATTGTCTTCCATAATTACCCTGCAACCTGTCTCAGTAATTTGCCCAAGACAGATAATATTGCTTCTAAGGCTTGGTATATAATAGACATCTGTCAAAAACCGATGTTCACCACTCTTACTTTTAAATAGAACAGAACCCTTCCCTTCTATGTTTACCCGTGAATCGTCCGTCCCCAAATCTAACCTTTTCGGTTACCCGCCCATTAAGTTCAGAAAAATAAGATTTGTTACCAGTCATGTGGTTCGACGCCCCATTGTCGAGGTACCACGTGTTTTTCTCCATTTTTTCGGATTCGCACTTTCTTGGTATCACAATTTCTTCATTTAAGAGAATCGTTTCCTTTGTGCACCTCAGCATAAAAAGTGATGGATCTACACCTTCAGTCTCGTGTAAATTTGATTCTTGAGTTTGATGTTTTCGTTCTGGACAAGAGGAGGCATAATGCCCCATTTGATCGCACCTGAAGCATTGAATTTGAGACTTGTCCTTCTTTCCTTTATGACGATCATCAGACTTGTTCTGCGAGCTCTCTTTCCCACCTCGTGCATGCCCTGATCTCCGACCCCTTCCCCGTCCCCTATTATGGTTTCAACTTGGAGTGGAATCCCTGCCACGACCATGAGTGCTTTCAACCTTCGAAGACCCTTCAGCTTGAGTAAACAACAACTTGCTTTGGCTTTCACTAAAGTACTCTGCTCCTTTAAGTCTATCCTCGAAGGTTTTGAGTCTTCCAATCGCTTCCTGAAACAACATGGTCTTCAAGTCAGCGAACTGCTCAATTGAAGCCACAATGGGACAAACTTTGCTGGTGCAGAACCCAACAGTTTGCGAGTTAGCTTCTTATCTTCAAACACGGTTCCAAGACTTGCAGCTTTTGTGACCAATTGACTAATTCTTGATGCAAAATCGTCGATCATCTCTGTGTCCTTCATTCTTAATGAATCAAACTCCGCCTCTAATTGTTCTATTCATGTCTCTCGTACCCTATCAACACCCACATACCGTGTTTTCAAAGCTTCCCAGATTTCCTTCGTTGTTTTGTACTGCGCCACTTGAAACACGAGCTCTTCTGGAATAGCCTGAAGTAAAAGTGCGACAGCCATTTCATCCTTCTTGGCTTCGACTTGTTGATCTGCTGGTTCCGGTGCCTGTAAAATTCCATGAACTTTAAAAACTGCCTTAATACGAATTGCCCATATGTTATAGTTGATAGCTGTTAACATAGGACACTAAAGATTCGTAGTATTCGGCTCCTTTGAGGAAGTCACACTAGACCCAGCATGTGTTTCTACCATTCTGGACCTTTTCTTCCTGCTGTAGGTAATACTCCAATCCTTTGAAGCTTCCGTTCTGATCCAATAAATCAAACCCTAGTTCCAACTTGAACACAGAGTCCGAACAGTCCTTTCCCTGTTGCTTCAGTGTCTTCTGAAACTAGCCAGTAATCAGCGCTGCCTGCTGATCACCTCTGCTACTCGATCAGGTCTGAACATGATGGATTTTTGGGAATACTTGAACCGGCTCTGATACCAATTCAAGTCCCAATCATAGAATAAGAAACAAGATTTAAAACTGAAACTGCTCTTCAATCTTATTAACAAAGAAAATTACTCAAAACTTTGTTTCTCACAAGCACGCAACATGCTTTGCGATGATTGATTACATATATAGCCATGTGCTCGGCAATTCTAATCTCAATATAATTCTATTTCTTTCCTACAGATAATTACTAAATAATCTCTTAATAATTATCTCTAAGCTATTAAACATAATAGATAAATATAAGAAACATAACTAGGGTATAACTCTCCCTAATTATGCCAGCTCACCATTGACTCGGTGAGTAGGGAATTAGAATCTATCGACCAACATAATTTTGTAGAGTATAATAATTAATCTACAAGTGTATCAAAATTACTCTGCAAGTTTCAAAATTACCCTATAATAACATTTTACAAAATTACCTTACAAGATCATTTGTAGAGTAATTTTGATAATTACCCTATGAGCAAATAATTACGAAAATGCCACCGCATTTTTTTTTTTTTTTTTTTTTTGCTTTTTCATATATTTCGTATGTTTTGTACGATAAGGTTATTTCTCCATGAAATTAAGAACTTAACTCTTGCTAATGAAAATATGAATCACATGGGAAGAAACGTATGGGGTGTTTGGTCATTTTAAAACATTCCATTCACTTCAGTGACGGATTGTTGAAATCCAAGTAGTGTTGGAATTCATTCCACTTTTGCCAACCAAACACAATTTTCTATGGAACTCATTTCAATTCCTTCAAATTCCATCAACCAAACGAGCCTGAAATTTTGAAATATATAGTATTATCATTTTATTTTGATGGATAATGATTCTGCAGGGGGGTTTACACAAAATATAAATGTAATCTTTCCATTCGTTTCAAGTTATAGGTGCTATGCACTTGCTGAAACTGCTGAGTTGCGTACAAACTACAAACTGCTTGAATTTATATTTTATAGTAATATTTGGACTTATTGACATACTGTAACTATCGAAGTACCGATTGAATCATTGGAGGCGAGCTTTGAGAAGACCGATGAGTCGACGAACAGGCTACAGGTTAACTGGAAACGCATTGTGATTGACGTCTGTCAATGTAGGGTGTTCCTTGGGTCGTCGACTAATTGAGGGGAGAAAGGCTGCTCTAGCAGTGCAGTTCGTCTCCACCACTTTCGACCGAGTCTCAATGTTGATATCATGGTCTGTTACAAAAGGTTGGGCTAAAGTGGCTGGACAACACTCAAATTTGGGTTATTCGGTTCTAACCGGATTCGGATTTGGAAACCGGATACCTAATTTTTACAGATTTAATTTCGGTTTAAACCGAACCGAATTTGTAATTCGGTTTGGCTATATTTAGTTCGATTTGATTCAATTTCGGGTTTAATCAGTTTCAAACCGAATAATGTATAGCCTACAAATGAGCTGTTAAAAAAGCCACAAATGAAGGGCATGGAACTGAATAAAATCGGTTTCTAAAGCTTATTTTGCTCGAGCCTTACACTTGTAGACTTTGATGTAAATTTATATATGTTATATATTATATGTATTTTACATTTGTTGTAATATGAGAAAAAACAAAACCGAACAAATTAGTTATCAACTTTGGGACTGTCATTCCTCTGGTTAATATAACTATTGTGGCCAAAAGCCAAAATGCCCAAAGAAAGGAAAGAAAAGATGGACAGATTACCAAACATAAGGTTCCTCATGGATGCATGGGTGCATATGCTACAGGTATATGATTAGTTGGTTGAGGGAGAGCGAGCCACTCGGCCCTTCACAGGTGTCTTGGAAGGACTCACCCTTTAAGAATGAAGAGTTTGTGTATGTTAAGCAAGCGACTGATTATCAAGATTTCAAAAGTAACAAATACATATTGAAAACTAACCTGATCTTTTGGCTTCCAAGCGTCTGCCCAGAGCAATCCAATGCCATAATCGCACTCTCTGCCTGCAAATTGTTAAAATTATTAGGAAAAGAAACCATCATCAAAAAGTTCCCAATAAGTCGAGATTGGGTTTTATATTTATAAGACCATCTCCATCACAGTCACTCGTGGAGACCCTTGATCCAATGTAGAAGAAAGAGACGCGCCTTGGAATCCTTTTGCAAGGGCGCGATCGGCGAATGCCGCCTATAGGGAGAGGGAGGAGACAGAGAGAGGCGGTCAACCAACGTGAAGCTGAGTTGGCCACCCATGAAGATGGCAGTGATGGATGCAGTTTACCTCCCAAAGGTTTGGTCAAAACATCAAGTTTTATCCACTTTTAACACTTTTTGTGCCTGACATTTCAAGATTTTACACATTTGGTCCCTACATCTAACAGAGGCTAACACCGTCTATATTATCTATTAATATTCATGTGTTGTATTAAAAAAAATAACATATACATATAAACTCCACCAAACAGTGATAGTGGCGGTGTATGGTACGAATCGACGGCTGTCAGTCTATTTCCCGACGAACAAGGTAATTTTTCAACACCAATCTCTGGAATGGGTTGTGCATCAGTCACATGCAGTGACATCGCGGTTCCGGTAATTATACATGGTTTCGTGGCAGCAGTAGGTGTTTCTGGCATGGTACGTAGTGGCAGGGGCGGAACTATAGTGTTAGGAGCCGTAGCATGGGCTACGACTCAACCGCGTATTCGTAGCGTTTTTTCCGGTTTTATACAAAGGATACCCCTAAAAACTACGAGGACACCTAACCAAAAAATAGGATACTTGATATTACTAAAATCCCATTTTTCTATAAGCCCAAACATTTTACAACCCGAAAACTTGTAGAATAATTAAGCTCGAATGATAAAATAAGCCCAAGTTTTAACAATAATAGAATTGAAAGGAGACCCTAAATATAATTGATAAAGTTAGTCCAACACCCAAACAATAATCTATTTATTATTTGTTTTACTTTATTTATAATCGTCTTTTTTATTATTGTATGATTGCACGGTAAGAAAAAAAATTCGGGATACCCCTAAATTAATGGGCTAGCTCCGCCACTGTAGCGGCTATACTGTATCCGTGTCGCCCTGGGACAACAAGATCATGATCTTCATCGATTTGAGTTTTGATTTAAGACAAGAAGATCATAAATTACACTTACAGCTCCCCCGCTCGCAGATGAAGAAAGGGGACGAACAAGACGATCGGTGACCTGCAAATTGGTGATTGACGATCGATGTCTATCCTATTATAAATAAACTTGAAATTTTGTTTATTATGCTATCGATAGTTGTTAGAGTGGTAGATTGAATAGGTTTCCTCCTTGTATATATAGATAAATGTATTTAATTTGTATACATCTAATGTATTTCATCCTTTGCTCTAGTTTTACTAATATTTTATGATTGTATTTAGAAATGAATATGCTTTTTTAAAGTATACTGCCTTTTAAAACTGGTGCAAAGTTGTTTTTGTTTTGTAAAAAAGTTAATACTATCTAAATAAACAATAACAACTAAATAAGCAACTAAAGTGGTTTCATGCATTTTATATAAATTTCGGATGATGTTCGACCTGTTTTTTCTATACTTAAACCTTTAACCTATTTATATGTAACTGGGTCAAAGAAACCACCTACAGTTGTCTGCAACTAAATTAGAGCTCACCGGACTGTCAGTCTGTCTAACATGTCCAATCCATTTGGCCCATCCTATGGAAGAAAATTTCTCACCGATTTGAGATAACTACAAGGGATGGCAAACACGCCTAAACCCCAAAACATTTCGAACGGGTCTACAATTTCACGTGTTTAGAATGGGTATGATATTAGGTGATACCGCCCCATTACCTGAATCTGTTTACCAGCATCGAAACGGAATGTTTACATATCATATGATCTTAGAAAATAGAATAAATAGCATGTCAACGTTGTTAGAAACATAAAATTATTAGAAGTGTAGTTGAATATTCTATATTTCAAGTCGGTTTCTAGTGTTACTTTAAGATCGCAATCAGGTAATGCTCATCCCAACATGCAATTTCTAACCACATAAGACCATAAACGGGTATACCCACGAACCCGCTGGGCATTGAGTATATAATCAGCTTTGTGACCAAGATTACCAATACCCAACCCATTGTCATTGTTATTAACTACAATCCAGATCAACCCATTCATCAGTAAATGTGTCAGATTTGTCATCTATTTGATTCATTTAAAGGGGCACACAATAACATGAGACTCCTAGAGAATATTGGAAACGAATATTAGAACTTACCGAAACAAATTCGACAAAAGCAATTCGTGAATGAACATGGTCCCCCGAAAGCTTGATGTGAGACCAGTGTTGCAGAAATCGGCCTAGGCGGCCGATTAATCGGCGCCTAGGCGCTAGGCGGTTGGCTACTGATTAATTTTAAGCTAGTCGGTGGAATTAATCGGTTTTGGTCAAAGTCGGTCGTAGGCGGTCCTAGGCGGTGAAAATCGGTCCTAGGCGGTCAAAAATCGGATTAATCGGACTATATTAATCGGTCAAAATCGGTCCTAGGCGGTTCTAGGCGGTCCTAGGCGGTCCTAGGCGGTCAAAATTGGTCAAAATCGGTCAAAATCGAACCATACTATCTGAAACTTGAAGTATTTATGTGAATTTTGAAGTATTATTTTTATATTATTGGGTATATATATATAATTTTGAAAAAATACATATAAAAATCCCATTCCGATTAATCCCGATTAATCCCTATTAATCCCGATTAATCCCTAGGCGGTACCTCACCGCCCGACTAGCGCCTAGCGCCTTCTACAACATTGTGTGAGACACCTTAATAACAAGTTAAACATAGGAACATATTTAGTAACATTTAAACAGAATACAACCCTATGTTGTAAAAGACGCAAGGCGCATAGGCCTCGCCCGGAGCCTAGGCGCAAGGCGCAAGAAAAGCGAGGGCTTTTTTAAGAAAGGCGCCCATAGAAAAAGAAAAATTAAAAAATATATTATGCTTTGAAAATAGATACAATTCCACATATAAAATAAAGAAACTATTATAAAAAAGATGAGTATAGTCTGGTGGCTGATTAGGTTAAAAACGACAAGGAAACACATCTTTATCCAATAGTTAAAAGGTTGACTTTTCAGGTCAGTTGAAACAATGGTTTACAGCTGTGAAAAAGCTGTATAAAAGCTTTAAAAATAGCATATAAAAAGGAGCGCCTGACAGAATTAATCACACGTTTTTCCCTCGCTGCAGCTGGTTTCGGGTGCTCGCCTGAGCACCGTTTTTACAAAAAAAAAAAAAACCCAGATTTGTGCCTAAGCTACAACCAGGCGCTATAGCCTCGCCTCGCTGCGCCTAGGTGTGCGCCCGACGCGCTTTTAACAACATAGAAACCTGCAACCAAAAAAGGCTAAATAGCAAAAAAAAAAATGAGAACACTGTCCCAACCTCGCCACATCTTGCTTCAAAAAAGTTCTTGACTTCATCTCGAGAAACCTACAATAAGACGCTTCTTATGATTTTTTTTTCTTTTTGCAGATACGAACCTATTTGTTACAACTTAAGCAAGTAAAAAAAAAAACTCATTTAATCAGACAGATCATTACAAAATAAATGGAAAAACAAAAAAGAAAGCTTCAACCTTTTTGTCAATATTTGTACAATAGACTGTCCTTGCACATATCTCCTTCTCATCATCTGACTGTATTTTAGATAAATAAATATTAATAAATAGTGGCATCTTTTAATACCTAAAAATTTAGATATCATTAGAGCGATTCCTACCTTGGGAAGAAAAGTTGGATTTACAGGAAGAATT
The DNA here is from genome assembly GCA_030545235.1 of Helianthus tuberosus. Lineage (NCBI taxonomy): Eukaryota > Viridiplantae > Streptophyta > Magnoliopsida > Asterales > Asteraceae > Helianthus > Helianthus tuberosus. Next base: position 141,261,159 of record CM060381.1, read on the forward strand.
GCTGTTTTTGAAGGCAAGACCGTTATTTGAGAGAATCCCAACATTATGCCACTAAGATTAAGAGCTGATCTTGCAGAATCTGCCATCATTAAAAAAAATTTCAGCGTGGTCAAAGTTACCGACACCTCAGTTTTCACATCACCGTTTTGACCCGTTACCGAGTGATATTTATTATCTTAACATGAAAATTTAGAAAGTTTTAGCTTAGATCAAAATTTTGAACTCTAATGATTTCTCCGTTTTGACCCGTTACTGAGTGATATATGTTATCTTAACATGAAATATTTGAAAATTTTAGCTTAGATCAAAATTTTGAACTCTACAGATGTTGTTCGCAATTCTGATATACAAGTATAGTTACATGTGTGTATGGCATTTCCCTATAATACCTACATTAAGGAACTATGTTCCTTACAAACTACTTTTGCGAATTTCCCATTTTTGTGTTTACTCATGATTCCCTCGAAAAATTTTAAGTACTCGTTTCATTCCAGGAGACAAAGTACAAGAAATAAAGGGAAATTATGAGTAATCGTGCTTTTTGCACATCTATGCCATTAAATCCTTGGTTAGATAACTAAGGATATTTTCAATCTCATACCCATTATGTTCCGACTTTTTTTCAACATGCATAACATAAGTTTTCCAAAATAACCTCCATGATTTCAAAAACATCGTCTACGTTTCGAAAATAACCTTCATGACTTCAAAATGTTATTAATACAGTATATATCAAATACATGACTTCAAAAGCATCATTCATGTTTTCAAAAACCTTATACATAATTTCAAAATTTATCTTGCATGATTTTAAAACATTTTTGTAAATATATCTACCTAATACACCTACTTCATGATTTCAAAAGTATTATATATAAGGTTTCAAAAAACGTTAAACACATTTTCTTAAAAGAACCCCATGCATAGTTTTCAAAAATATTTTCCTCATACATTGACTTAACCTTCAAATTCTGCTTCATATGTCGCCTTGACATATCAAGCATCTCAACTTCATAAGCATTCTTACTTCATGTTTTGACATAAGCACATCCAGTGCAAGGTTTCAAAACATCTTCAACTTCTAAAATCCATATGGGATCTTTTTATCTTCACAATTAGATCCTTGTGGATAATTGTCATACAAATCAGAGTCCTTAATTGGATTCCTTATGTACCTTAATTCGAACATTTCGGTTCCTAATAATCGAAATCGAATTTTCTTTTTGAATGTTTCTATCTTTATAGTTAGATTCTTGATAACGTTTAAAGTACCAAATGAAATCCACGGAATGGATTCCTAGTGTGCTTTAAATGCATGTACGCAATTAACAAGACAAAATTAACAAACAATTTTGTGGTTATGTGACTATGTGTTTATTCATCTTATGTTTTCTTTTATGCATTTTGTATACTCTGGATATTCGTTATCCAAATCCTCGTAGAATTTTTCATATCTTCATATGAGGGATTCGTAGTAGGATATTCAAAAAGGTACTACCTTAAATCCTTAAAGGGCTTCTATGTAATAGTTAAGACCCTTGGATTATATAGTACCACTCCATGATTCATAAGAGACCCTTTTAGTGGTCTAGTAAAAAAGATTGATTCAGAATCTGGTTAAGAACGACATCTAGTGATGTAGCTGAACAGACTCCTTTAGTCTATTTAGATCATTTATTGATTTAATTAAAAGGACTCTATGGTGGTCTAGTCACACTCATCACAAGATTGTTCATTTGGTTTTACCCTACACATTATAAAATAGACTGTGTGAACTGTGCAAGGAATTGTCTAATTATGGACGCGTACATAATTATGAAATTTAGTGCACAGAAACCCAGTAAGATTTATTATGTGTAAGAACCGATAGCGACAACAATAACAAAATGAGAACGATGTAATGGAGGTACGGTGGACGCACCAATGACGCTTCATATACTTGTATATAAGTATCCCTCTTACATTGCAATCATGATGTTATTAAAGTTACTAGAAGTTCAGAACCCTAACCAATGTTGTTCGATCTTTTCAACTTCATGTTTTAAACTCTCACAAGTTTCCTCTAAATAAAAATTTCGGGACGAAATTTCCTAAAGTAGGGGAGACTGTGACACCTGGGTCACTGCGACCATCAAACAAATGCCAAGCCAATAAAATATTGTATTTCATACTTGGGATTTGTATAAATATGTGTATCTTTTTCACATATCAATTCTTGTTCGATTTCAAGCATTAAATCGCTTTCTGGAAGGTTATACGCGCACTGATTCGTAAATATAACCCGTTTAATGCAACGAACACTCCGGAATAGTGAAATATACTTAACATACCATAAACAACCTTTACATAACTTAGAAATAAGTTTTGAAGGCTTTGGTATGGCGAAATCAAGTTAAATCGCTTACAGGGACTAAAGTTGACAAACTGCGAAAGTATGCCAATTTGAACTGTAACAGACATTCTGGAACATGACCATAAGTTAAACACACCTTAAATATCCTTTATATAGCTTAGAAATAGGCTTTGAGGGGTTAGGTGTGCTAAAATAAACTTTTGGCTCATTCAGGGACTAAAAGTGTCAAAAAGTGCACAAGTTTGCATTTTCGCGCATATCTTACGTTCTGAATACATCCGGACATCTAAAAATTTATGTAAGCACTATAATATTTTATTTTAGTATTTGGCATAAGAAAAATCCATTCGTCGCGTCATTTGGATCGTTTTTCGCACTAATGCGCATTCCGTCGTAATTAACCGAACATCGCGATCATACGACCAAACGAACCGACATCCTAGATATTTTTGAGCATTTTTTGAGTTCCCTATACTTTAACTTCATTTTAGAGCCTTGAAATGAGGTTAACGGGGTTCAAACGCATCGAAAATAGCTTAAACGGGCTGCAGGGACCATGTCTGCCATTTTTGAAACTTTTCTGAATCTGGCACATGCTAGCGTAGCGCGAGCACCTTATGCCTTTCCAGTGGCACTACGTGAGCACCTCATCTAAACAGAAAAACCAGATTCAATGTATTAACATCTGTTAAACTCCCAACCACACACCCCCACTTGCCCTTTCAGTTCATGAGAGGCCATTTTTAGTCACCACAACATTCCAATAAGTGTACGCCTTAGATTCGATCACGGTTTCCAAGAAACGATCCTAACGGTTCGGGAAATCCTATAAATACCCACATCCCCCAACTTCAAAACCCACTAGAATCTGATTTGAGAAGCTCTAAGTTGAAACCTTTGTTTCATACCTGAGCTACTTGAATCAAGATTAGCATTCGGGGACCCTTCGTAAGTATTCCTTCGTTCTTTTATTGCTTTTCGAGTCCGAAAGTCAAACTTTGTTTGAGTTTCTGCGTTGACCAGTTTATGGTCAATGCGAAGTTCGTTTGAACTTCGCAACGTGATTGTAATCACGATGGTTATAGTCCCTTGTGACTCTGCCTACTGATTACCACGTTGTCTAGGGTCGTAAGGGTAAGCGATCTAATAAATCGCTTATACCTTCGAACCCGACCCATTTGGTCGATCATTAGGATCTGACCAAGTACATTAAGGTGACCATAGTATATAGGGAATAACCTTCCGAGGTTATACCTTATGGTCGCTTCGTTTAAGTAGTTGTATGATAGGTAGTTTATATGCCTTAGGTAAATTACCAAAATACCCCTTTGATGCCAAAATTCATTATAAACATATGTGACGTAACTTTTGACATCTAAACTGATTTGAAGACAATATTAGGCATGTTGAGGCATATTCTACTTGTCATAGGACTAGTTAGGCGGTCCGAACACGTTTCACGCGAACGACGCGTTAAAGTAGCATAAGCTACCTAAACGGGTCGTAATGGGTCGTAAGCACTTATGTTAGGTTTCATTTAGTATGTAGGCTTTGTTAAACCATATTACACGAGTCTCTATACTCGTTTGGTTTACGAACCCTCATTCTATCTAAATCCTCCGATTTAGGTCCGATTTATTAACATAGTTACCTATATTAGGTGCCGTTTGATTACGTGATCTCTAGCATTGCTTGGTGGTTATCTTAGGACTTCTGAGCAATCTCAAGTGAGTACATAGACCCCTCTTTTACTGTTTTCCAAACATTTTGGGGTGGAACACATGTGCCTACTTGTTACTTTCATGCTTTCCTGTTTTCATATCATATACTTCCTATGTTCATTAGTACATTTATAGTACATGATTACATTACATTTTATGCAATGTATGCCCATTGTGTGCGTACTTAGTACATTATTTTACATTACATTCTATGCTATGTATGCCCATTGTGTGCGTACTTAGTACATTATTTTACATTACATTCTATGCTATGTATGCCCATTGTGTGCGTACTTAGTACATTATTTTACATTACATTCTATGCTATGTATGCCCATTGTGTGCGTACTTAGTACATTATTTTACATTACATTCTATGCTATGTATGCCCATTGTGTGCGTACTTAGTACATTATTTTACATTACATTCTATGCTATGTATGCCCATTGTGTGCGTACTTAGTACATTGTTTTACATTACATTTTATGCTATGTATGCCCATTGTGTGCGTACTTAGTACATTATTTTACATTACATTCTATGCTATGTATGCCCATTACGTGCGTACTTAGTACATTATTTTACATTACATTTTATGCTATGTATGCCCATTGTGTGCATACTTAGTACATTGTTTTACATTACATTACATGCTATGTATGTTCATTATACTTAGTACATTGTTTTACATTACATTACATGCTATGTATGTTCATCATACTTACTACATTCGTTTCACATCACATGCTATGTATGTTCATCATACTTAGTACATTTATTATTCATTCACATGCTTACATTTTGATATGATATTTGGTTTGTTTTGATGGATCAATACGTTTGGCAATTGGTTTAAACATAGACATCTTACATTGTTGGTTTGGTTTGAGTAAGTGATTTAAGTAACGAGGCGTGTGTAATATGATACAAGCATGGTGGATACGCCGCTGATACTTCCTATATATAAGTGTTTGTATGGTATTACATATTGTAACGTTATTTGAATCATTTCAATTTGAGACATATAATATTTTATACAAATAACATACTTTTCACAAGACATTAATTTACAAACAACTTATCTTATACAAACTCATTTTACATGGTTATTCATTTAAGCATACATTATTCTCTTATTTATACATATCATCTGATCTTATCGTCTTTCAAATGATTTACAAGACAAAGCAAATTACAAGGTTCATGACTAAACATTTTCTCAAACATAAGTCATGAATTCTGTTTTCACAAAACCTATGTATCTCACAGGCATTTTTATGCTGACGTACCTATTTTCACATGTGTTTTCAGGAGATGATGCATAGGACTTATCAAGATACACTTAGGCGGACTTGGGCCTTAGTGACAATAAAAGATGCAAGACTAGTTATTTATGTTATGTTTCTTTGATTGTCAAGACAATGTAACTCTTTTATTTAATAAAACAATATTTCAATTTCCATGTGTTATGAAACAATGATTCTGTTACAACACTCCCCGACTTTTTCCGCCACGTTTTGTTGTTCTACGTGGTCGGGGTGTGACATAAATCGGGTCAGAACTGAAGTCAAAGCAAAAGTCAAAGTTTTGCGACTTTCGGTTCCAAACCGAGCCTAAACAGAAAATTTTCGGATCAACAAGCTTAGACCAGTTCTTATACTTATTACCAAGTTATATGAGTGATCAAATAGGTTACACGCCTTCTACATTGCTAATTTTGCGTTAATTCAAAAATTAGGATCATGTTGACTTTTTATAATAAACTTTGACCCGACAATTGATCTAGTTAGAGTGGGAATCAGAGGGTGCCCTTTTAAGGGTGTAATGCCCACATAATTACCAACTTATAACTACTTTTAATTTGACAAATCACTGGACCATTAGTGATTAATCGATAAGTCAAACCTTAATTATGACGGTTTGACTTTAAGCTAATTAACTAAGTAAAACACAACTAAGGGAGGTCAAGGATACTTACCAAGGTCTAATGCACGATTGGAGATGCTTGGGGACTGATCTTATGCTCCAGGAAGTTCCACAAATGCAGATGGAAAGCATGATCACAAAGTTGCAACATGAGGGGCCTTTTATAGTGAGTTTGATTGCTTGTGATCATGACAAACAACTCTACTATTGATCCCTGATCATCAACAAGTGTCCCTAGTGCCTAAGAACAAGCTTAGGCAGCCCTTGGTGTTGAGAAAAGGTAATGTAAGTCGGTTACAATGGACATAGCAGAGACCAGCCACATTTTTCGGCATCAGAAGGCCCCTCGCGTCACGCGTAGGTCCCCTAGGGGTCCTTCGCATCGCGCGACGCCCCCTCTGATCCAAATCCAATTTTCAGATTTTGCTGTTTTGGTCCTTGGTCCATATAAAGTTGTCTCGACATTTATTTTTGCACCATGAGCCCTCTAAATTAATTTCCAGGGACTCCAAGACATAACCAATCCTTGTGAAGCCTTTTTTTAACTTTGTTATCTCCCGAAAAGTCATAAACTTCATCGTTGACGCTTTTAACCCCTCGTATACGAATTTTATTATAACTTTCTCATACGATAACGAAACTTGGTGAAATTTTTATCATGTATTCTAGTGAGCATAATTAATCGTTACAATGCTTCGGGTTTGCTAAGAGGTCACTCAGAGGTATACTTTAAACATGTTGACACATTTAACCCCTGTATTTTGAAATTTCTCACTTTCATTCACAATTAGCTTCGTATGATCCATGATTCATTCGTTTAAGGGTATAAACATCGTGTAGGGTTATTGTAAAGTATATTTATCCATTGTTGACATTTTGAACCCTTACATTATCATACTTTCCTTGTCTGTCAACTTTAGTCCCTCTAGAACCTTCTTTCACACGTTCAAAGCTTATGACACGTGTCAACACATTATGGGACATGAATTTTCGAGGTGTTACATCCTCACCCCCTTAAAAGAAATTTCGACCTCGAGATTTTCTAAAATGCTGAAAGTACTTTTTGTCGCATAATGGACTTAACTTTTATAACATATCTGGAGTCTTTCCAAGCTCCCAAAGTGACCCCTATATTAGGTACATGTATCCTTTTGGAGCTTCTTAACCTGTCGATCCTCAATCGATACAGGATGCTCATCAAATCATAAATCTGCATATCATTATGTGATAGTGCTTCTTGACTTATTGGCGAAACACATCCTTCAGTCACTAGTGTGCAATGTATTGCGAGCTCTGCCAAACTCCTTAAATAGGTTTTAGCTTATAAGCTACTTGATCTTGAGACATTCGATTTCCTTTGGATGATTCTATATATTCAGAGCTTAACTAGCCTGATAATTTAACAAATTTGGCACACCCTTCCTGGGTGATATCTTTTGTTGAACCTTATTCCTTAACAAGAATTTAGGAAGGTTGCTACTTTCATTAATTCTTGATTTTCTGCCAAATATTGGCAACTTACAGATGATTAGGGATTTGTATGATCTTATTCGTTGTTTCCAATGCAACTTTCAGATCCTGATAAGTGGACTTCCCAAAGTCTCGTCCATCCAACGGATGTTTTGATATTTCATCTATACAAGGTCTCCAAAGGAGCAGCCTTGATGCTTATATATCAACCATTATAGAAAAGCTTATCTTAAGGTGATATGGTTATTCCAACCACTGTTTAACTAATTTTAAGGAATAGCTAATCCTTGTCGTTAGTCGAACAAATTGACGATCCTGGGCAGCTGATGGCAATTTCTTAATCGTTGCCTAATTAGGGTTGTGGCAACAATGCATAAGCAAAATGAACCGTCTTTCATAATTAACTATACCGAATTCTCAGGATATTGAGTTAGGCTATATGAACCCTCTATTTTAAAACTTAGTTAATCAGGGTTTCGATTCTTCCAATGATGGTACTAGCCGTCTTGGAGATTTCATGATAATACAGCCTTAACTGGGATATAAACCTTAACTCTACCTGCCTCTCAGGGGTAAACAGGGTAATCTTAGGAGAAGATAATCAAGATACAAGGAGGTTACAGAGATTTTTACAAATCTCAGGCTCCAATTCATCCACCATTGCTTGTGTCAATTAAGTGACACGTTTACGTTACGAGTCCACGAACTCCTTGATCTGGAACATTTACTTGGACAATTCCATTATGGATATCTCCTTTGAATACCATTAGCTGACTTTAGTACTCTATGACCATCAGAATATCTTTGTGGTCCCATGCATTAAACCTCCATGCTGATCAGGCATGGAAGCAATCTATGGAACATATTAAGATATACCAATCCTCATATGGCGCTTGTTATAATACCGTTTGGTATTCGCCATCTTTAGAGATCAAAGAGATATCAACTCTAAATGCTGACGCATTACACCTAGAGAGAGGATACTTCTAAAATTCTACGACTGAAGGTTTCTGACAGGAACAAAAGAAATGGTTCTTACGATTCGCTTGTGAGTCTTACCTTACACTTAATATCTGGGTTTCTTACGGGAAAATTTTCTAAAAGTTTGCTAAGCTTATGGTCTTTATGAGAGACTTAGCAGCACCTGAACCCAACACAACTCTTAGCAATAAATCACCATAAGGGGTTTATCTAGTGTCATTATAAATGTGAGGTGCCTCTTAATCATTCATTAGGAGGGTTAAATGCCTCCATTCTTAATCCTTTTAAACTTAGCTGCCAAATCTTTGACAAATTTTTTGGGCAGTCTCAACTTTGACTGGTTGATTCTTAGTCTATACAACGTGAGTAGCTGAGGTAGATCCATAATGGGTTTATAATGAGCAGGCTTTGGAACCTTAATGTGCCCTCTTATTTAAGATACTAACCACCAATAATCATTTGCATTAAGCTTAGATTTTGGGTAAATTGAATAGAGCACTAACTCAACCAATGAATTAAAATTTGCGAATTACTGTTGACAATCTAGAACTTTTATGGCGAGAGTCAGAAAATTCTTATTCCATCTTTTTTCCATTTTGTGATGTGGATAATAGGCTTTTCTAATAAGGTCCTTAAAATTTGGACCATCCCATAATGTATAAGGGGATCTTTCTTGTGGACTTTATTAATGTCCTTACTAATTAAGAGTATTGTCATCGAATGGCTGGGATGCATACTTCACCGTGTCCTTTCCAGCGCAACCGCTGATACACCTAATGGTTTCTACTTCATCTAACAATTTCTTGCAATCGATGGCCCCTTTTTATTATTGAAGTCTCTTGACTTCCAAGAGCCGAAGTACTTTTAAGTACATCCTAAAACGAATGGGCTCCTTTCCATATATGATTTTGTTTGGTTTATCCTTCGCAATTGAAGTATGAATATAGCTCTTCTCATGAGCAGTGACATGTGTTTTAAAGCGAGCAGCATTTGGCTTCTTGAACCTTTTCATGAAAATTTTTTTATAGCCTTTCTAATAGCTGCAGTAATTACAGTTTTGGAGATTAACTCCATGAACATTGAGGTTCACATTGGATGCACTATTAACAATTGTCGCATCTTCAGCATCGCGACTGTTTTTTGTCTCTTCTGAGTTTTCCATACTCGAAGCTTTGGTATTAAATACCAAATTCAGCAAGTGCTTAGGCACTTCATATTCAGTATCTCCTGGAACGGTCAAAGGCTCACCATAAGGAGTCTTGATAACTACTTGCTTCTTATCATACCCAATATGGGCTTGATTTTTAAGACGACTACTCATTCCTATCACTATATCGAGCCCCTCTTATTTTAATGGAACAAGAACAACGGAAAAATGATTCCTAATGGATATAAAACATCCATCTAATATTGCTGAAGCAGTCTCTGAGGTGCCATTGGCTAATTCTACTTTATACTTAACACTTAGAGTTTTAACAGGCATATTTAATGATTTACAAAATCTATTGTCTACGAAAGACTTATCTGAACCTGAATCAATTAATACTCTAGCATGAGTGTTATTGATAAAGAAAGTACCTGTTGTTACATTGTCATCTTGAATAGCCTCTTGAGCATTCATCTGAGAGCTTCCAGCTTTGGTCTTTTTAGCCTTGCCAGACTTCTTGGTTTTATTAGGGCAATTAGTTTTGATGTGCCCTATTTCATTGCAACCATAGCAGGTTGCGTCCTTTATGTCTTGGCACTCCAAAGTCTTGTGCCCTTCCTTATTAAAAATTCCACAAGGCTTAGCTTGTGCATTTAAAGTGCCTTTTCCTTTAGTCGCCATCTTTGGGCAGCGGGTCTTTATGTGCCCTTTTTCGCCACAACCATGGCAGGTCGCATCTCCCAACTTCTTGCAATCCAAGGTCTTATGCTCCTTGGACTTGCAGACCCCACAAGGTGAAGGCTGAGATTCAAATCTGCATTTCCCGAGGTGGTATTTCCTACAGGTTTTGCATCTGGTCTTTTTAATTGACTGCTGGTTGTCCTTCAATTCCTTGCATTCATGGGTCTTGTGATCCATCTCTTTACAGATGGCACATCCCCTGATCTGTTCATATATACATTTTCCGAAGTGCCTCTTCTTCCCGCAATTCTTACATTCGAGTTTAGCCTCCTTTGGTTTGGACTGGTTATAGCTTGAACCGGTCTTACCCTTTTTGTAACCCTTATTTGGGGTATTATCGCATTTTCACTTACGATCATTTAATACACGGTCCACAGCGTTGTTTACGGCTGTATCTATCATAGCTTGTAACTCGGTGCCCGTTAAGTTCAGTCTTGCATTATCATTCTGACCAACTGGATGATTGTGAGCTTCAGAGGAGTCAGCCGTGGTGAAGCTTTGAAGGCTACAAACCAAGTAGTAATAATTGGTTTAATTATATGGTGAATTGTCGAATTTGATGATTAAATAGCTATGGTGTAAATAAACCATATAGGCCAATAAATAGTATTTAATTTATTTGATTATGTTTTTCCTAGGTTTTTAAATAAACCATCCTTGGCGTGTAAACGGAATATAATCCTTCATATTTATTAGACAGGGGACATAAATCACGACTGTCAATGTTGTACCGACATTTTATATAGCACAAGAGCTTGTTCCAAAGGACTCTTGATGGCACGGGGGCCTTGTCACTAGGGAAAAATTTAAAACATAATCGATGATTCCTTTGGATCAGAAAATTTCATAGTTCATTGTCTTGACATGAAGTTATGAAATAAAACTATCTTTTTCATGCATTCATCTTTGCCCGTAGGTATACATCCCAAAATGGATGTTTTGATGTGTACATCATGTTCGACGTTTATTAGCCATGATCCCTCTTGATCATTTAAGCTAAAATAAGGGGTTTGGAAAATTCCTAATATAAAGATGACAAGTGTGATTTTATCGCATCACTGTTGTCGGGAGTGTTAACACATTTTTCAGATGTTAACAAGGATCTGAATCTCTTTTAAACATGTTTTACTATCATAGCTAGGTCTTTAATGACATTCACGCTAGGTTATACCTTTTAAGATTCTCTTTTAATATGTATACTAGCAGGAAAGGAATGATATTTATTTTACTCAGGATTTTCATTATAATTATCCTAGTTTTAATTAAAATATAACTATGGCACAAAAGCCAAATCACAAGAACAAAATTATAAGCCAAGATTTTATAGAATCGAGGCATTGAGGCTTGAATCAAAGTTCATTACCTTTTCTTGACAGGGAGTTGTAGGCTACGACTGTCTGTAGTCTCTGAGGACGTTAATTATAGCCCGTAGGCATTATATCCCTAATGGATGTTTAGATCACAAAATAAGAAAGGATTTCGGGAGAATCCAGTATAAGGATGATTTATGCGATTTTTATCGAACCACGTCTTCCAGGAATGTTAACATGTTATAGAGGTTAACAAGAATTTGAATATTTTGAATAGGTTCTACCATCTTGGCCTTGTCATATAGGCTAGGTTTACCTTTAAGATTCTTTTAATATTAAGCGCAGAACAATCCTAAATTGAGATGTTAATAAGGATCTGAATCTAATTGAGGAACTGCCATCTTGGCCCTGTCTTAAAATGACACATGGGCTAGGTCTTGTCCTTTTTAGAATTTGCCATTTTATTATAATGGTAGATCTTATAAAAGGAATGTTACTATTCATATTTTATGTTCATATATAATGATGTAAATAACCTTTAGATAAAATGTTCCAAGGATTTCTAAAAGAGGTACAAAATTGACCTGGACGGGACTTGAAAGGATGATGTTGTCCATGAAGGGACTAAAAGATAAGTATGCCCTTATAAGGACTTACTATGGAAACGAACTTCAGCAAAAGGAGTTTCTTCTTCATTTTAATTCTAAATGTTTTCTCCTCAGTTGCACGTTTATCCTAATCGCAGTACAAGGCTCCGCATTCCTCGGCTTCGGATGCGAAGGATTTCCCTTACGGATCCTTTGCTTGGCGATATATTAAAAGTATATAAAATTGAAAGCAATAGTTCTCCGAATAGAGACGAGAGCATTCCTATGTTAAGTCTAGACTCAGAAGGTCAAGGAATATGCTACTGTGTCATTGAGATTAAACACAAAAGGATAGTGTTTAGTTCACTCAATGTTGGCTCTGATACCAACCTGTCACACCCCGATATTTCCACGTATTCCCGGTGGGCCCGGTGGGGAGTACCGTGACGTAGTTGATATCATCATAGTCAAACAACCCAATATTTAAATGCACAGCGGAAGCAAAAGATAAATATTTTACAAACCGATATAAAGTAATATCCAAGTATTACAAACGGAATGTAAAAGATCCATAGGCGGATCATAAATAAAGGAAACATAGTTCATCAGATTTAAATGCACCCAAGCTTGCGAGACTCTTATTGATGCTAAGGAGAGGCCAGCCTATTACGAGTAGTACCTGCACTCAACCTTTTTGGGAAAATACGTCAGTTTACACTGGTAAATACAATTAACTGACTCATTTTGAAAAGTTTAATAAAATTGATTTGAATGCTTGTGGCACAATTTTCTTTTATAACTTGGGATAATTATTTGTATATAATACTTGTAAAAGAATTACATGTTTCTTATACGTTCAGTAGCCCGGTCCGCAGACCGGGTTAAAGATTAATAGACACACCACAGGTATAATGCCCACAAGGCTGATTCCTTTAAGTGGGATACCAGTTTTTACATATGCAGCTGTCAGGTGTACGCCTACACCCCGTGCTTAGGTCGTGGCCATTTCATGAATGATGCCAAGGATATCCGGGACATGGTCATTAACCCCCCAAAGGTTTTAAGCAAACAAAACAATTTAAACGGAACATTTCAATGATTTAACCTTCATACGATTAAAGATTCAATGCCCGACCAATCGGTATTTGTATATACCGTACCCCAAGCCCGTATAAGGGAAAATAAGTTAAAAGTATTTACCTGAGCTAAATATAAATTCAATCCCAGCCGTATCAAATCAGCAAGTACAGATAGCTTTTACTGGGCTCCTAAATCTGGAACGAAGATTTATAATAACCTATTAGAATCCTAACGGGTCTTTATTTAAGCTTAAACTTAGACCGGTTAGTTTTAAGGAAAGATACGGTTCAAATGCACGATTAAGCGAAGACCAGAATAGAACGTGTTTTAGACCCGACAAGTTTGAAGACTTGTATAATATGGGTAAACTAAACACATTCTGGATTTTGAGATAAAAACGTAAGGTTCGACCCGTTTCGGCTAATTTATGCAAACTAGTTACATAAACCGAACCGAACGCGCAAGAGGCGTAACGGGTAACCATGAGAGTCATTTACAGGTTTCCTAAGTTAGTATGCCTTAAATGGGTTGTGATATCAGTAGGATACCTTCCATTATGCCCAAAACGAGTTTAACCTTAATTTAAGCCCCGTAGGGGTATTTTGGTCATTTTAAAGATTATAAAAGAGATTAAATGAAATTCTGAGATTCAGGTCTGAATAAATCAGTAAAACAACTTAACTTAATAGGTTATATCAGTTGGTGATAAGTCTTATATGCCAAAATGGTTTTAAACCCATACTAGGTGTGTAATACGCGTAAAAAGCCATTTTAAGCGATTTCCGGTTTATACAGGAAATCTGAGTTTTCTGATCAGGTTATAAAGTTCAAAATACTTCATTTATTATATAAAATCAGTAGAAATTAGATTGGTGTCAAAATATTATGTAAAACTCATTTTATACACAAAAAGGGTATAATCGGTATTTACCGAATCAAGGCCATAACCTTAGGTTATGATCAGATTAAAAATAATTAAAAATCTTTAAAAATCTCAAAATATTATATTACATCAGTGGGTAAAAGGTTTGGTGTCAAAAATTGGGTTTAGATAGGCTTTACACTAATTACGCCGTTTAATTAATAAAATGCTTTCTAATTACGCTATTAAGCATAACTCCTAATCTAGACCTCCAACTGATGTGAAAATTTAGGGACATATTTATAAATCAGTAACAAAGATTATTGTTCTTCCACATTTCCAAAATTCTCATTTTATGGTAAAAAGGGCATAATGGTCAACATTAAGCAATTAACGGAAACGAGTAAACGAATCGGACAATCGACGATCCAACCGCAGAAGGTTATACTATCGTGTAACCTGGTCCTAAGGAAGCTCTAAGGTGTTTCCAAACCCATCTAAATTGGGTCAGAACTGAAGTCAAAGCAAAAGTCAAAGTTTTGCGACTTTCGGTTCCGAACCGAGCCTAAATAGAAAATTGTCGGATCAAACAAGCTTAGACCAGTTCTTATACTTATTGCCAAGTTATATGAGTGATCAAACAGGTTACACGCCTTCTACATTGCTAATTATGCGTTAATTCAAAAATTAGGATCCAGTTGACTTTTTATAATAAACTTTGACCCGACAATTGATCTAGTTAGAGTGGGAATCAGAGGGTGCCCTTTTAAGGGTGTAATGCCCACATAATTACCAACTTATAACTACTTTTAATTTGACAGATTACTGGACCATTAGTGATTAATCGATAAGTCAAACCTTAATTACGACGGTTTGACTTTAAGCTAATTAACTAAGTAAAACACAACTAAGGGAGGTCAAGGATACTTACCAAGGTCTAATGCACGATTAGAGATGCTTGGGGACTGATCTTATGCTCCAGGAAGTTCCACAAATGCAGATGGAAAGCATGATCACAAAGTTGCAACATGAGGGGCCTTTTATAGTGAGTTTGATTGCTTGTGATCATGACAAACAACTCTACTATTGATCCCTGATCATCAACAAGTGTCCCTAGTGCCTAAGAACAAGCTTAGGCAGCCCTTGGTGTTGAGAAAAGGCAATGTAAGCCGGTTACAATGGACATAGCAGATACCAGCCACATTTTTCGGCATCAGAAGGCCCCTCGCGTCACGCGTAGGTCCCCTAGGGGTCCTTCGCGTCACGCGACGCCCCCTCTGATCCAAATCCAATTTTCATATTTTGCTGTTTTGGTCCTTGGTCCATATAAAGTTGTCTCGACATTTATTTTTGCACCATGAGCCCTCTAAATTGATTTCCAGGGACTCCAAGACATAACCAATCCTTGTGAAGCCCTTGTTTAACTTTGTTATCTCCCGAAAAGTCATAAACTTCATCGTTGACGCTTTTAACCCCTCGTATACGAATTTTATCATAACTTTCTCATACGATAACGAAACTTGGTGAAATTTTTATCATGTATTCTAGTGAGCATAATGAATCATTACAATGCTTCAGGTTTGCTAAGAGGTCACTCAGAGGTATACTTTAAACATGTTGACAAATTTAACCCCTGTATTTTGAAATCTCTCACTTTCATTCACAATTAGCTTCGTATGATCCATGATTCATTCGTTTAAGGGTATAAACATCGTGTAGGGTTATTGTAAAGTATATTTATCCATTGTTGACATTTTGAACCCTTACATTATCATACTTTCCTTGTCTGTCAACTTTAGTCCCTCTAGAACCTTCTTTCACACGTTCAAAGCTTATGACACGTGTCAACACATTATGGGACGTGAATTTTCGAGGTGTTACAAAACCTAAGTTTAGAATCATGTATCCCGTCCAGGAAAGGAATACACCCTCTAAACTCAACAACCCTGAATAACATCCTTTATTCAAATGCAGCTTGACAACACATGCATACCCTTCCAGTTCCACTAGTTTCCTGAAATACATGTAGTTTGAAAAATCAACAAAAGTTGAGCGAGTTCATGTGTATGTGAGTGTTTATAAACTGTTAAGGTATGTCTATATGAATAAAAGTCCCTGGTACATAGCAAAAGGAAAAAGAGATCACCACTGGGTTGCAAAGCCAATGGTATGTGTGAAGTGATGCAGGAAGACTCAAACCTAGCAAATTTGTTACCGGGCTTCCGGCTGTAAGACATAGTCACCACATGGTCCACTCAGCGGACTCAGGAGTGGGGCTCGCTACACCCAAATAGATCTATCACTCATGCCCCTCGGTCCTACAGCGAGGATTGATGGCCTTAATCGCCCTACCCATTCACATGATGTAGTAGTAAACCCTCCTTAAGCTAACCATACCATGTATAAAAATGTCTGTAATAATTGTAACATGTATTTCACCCCCGAAGTATAAAACTGAAAACAGTTAAGAGAAAAGGGGGACATGAACTCATAGTAGTGCGTCTTCTCTTCCGTAACTCAAACTCTATCAGCTACACGATAACCTACAACATACTAATGTCTATTAGACGAACGGGCCGTGCCTTGGCTTAGAGTTTAACGTTTTGAGTTGCGTTCTTATGTTATTCCAAGTTATAATTATTTGTCAAAATAATTAATATTTCAACTTAAATTATATGTGGTGTTGGAATAATTGTTCATTCAATATTTTTGTATTAATACTTCTAAAGTATTTAACTCCGTATTTCTTTCCCAAGTATGGGGGGGGGGGGGGGTATTTATACATGTATAGTCGTATTTGAAATAATATATTTTTAAGTCCCACTTAGAGAATATGTTTAACTTATTCTCCAAAATAGTGTATCCCAAAATATACATATATCTTTCCTAAAAACCATGTATCTTCACTTCTTGTATCCAAACAATATTTACCAAAAATATATTTGCAAAAGTATGTTCCGGAATATTTCATAAGTTACGTTTTCACGTTCGGTTTCACAATGGTAAGTGTGTAACTTAAATATTTATTCCTTGTAATTTTTGGTATTAGTTTAGAGTTGTAATTGTCATGGTAATTTGTTGTTATATTATTTTACCCTAAAATAATATAATTATTCCACCAAGTAAACAAATATTCCCACAAGCGTCTTATTAATAAATATATATTCTAGATATATATTTAACCATTTTCATGTATAAAACCAAACTCCGATGCTTTGTATTTTTGTCACAAAATTTATGGCGAGGTTTATGTTTGAAAAACGTAGTTTAAAATACACTATTTTCTAAGTGTTTATATTTTTAGAAAGTTTCGCCACAGTTTCCCCTAAAAACGAAGGTGTCCACGCTATATGAGCATATCATTTTCTTTTTCAAAAATCATTCAAACAATCAACAACAAGTCACTAAACCATATTATGTTCACCAAGTGCAAAAACTATATGATTTTCACAACATCATGAACTTGATCCTTTACTAAAACGCGTAGTAACTTGGTAAAGCGTTTAGTGGCCTTAGTTACCTTCCAAAGTGTATTCACTTCTTTAAAAATCTCATTCTGAAAAGAACTAAATGTTTACAACTTGTAAACATTTTCTACAAAAATTATTCTTTTGAACTCTTCTTGTAAATAAAGTGTTCTTACACTTATTTTATTTACAAAAATGGTGTAAGTAAAAGTCATGATCTTTTTAAAATCATCTTTTTAAACTTGGTTTTCTTTAGAAAAATCGTTTGTAATTCTCGGAGCTACATGATCATCAACTCATTTTGTTTTACTATATTTCAAGAAATCGTGTTTATTTACCAAGTTCATATTTTTATTAGAAGATGATTATTATATGTAGAGACCTAATCATCTCCTAACTTGTTAAACCATGTATTTAATCATAATCTAACAAGTTCAACATGATGATCAACATCATATTACCAAGAAATCATCAACATATTCAAAATAACATCATACTAACAATATTTCATCATATTTCATTTTTATGTAAACATTATGTTCAAGCTTTTAGTTTATGTTCTCTAGTGTTCTCGTTATTTTTATCATACTACATCTTTTACCCATTAAAAATAGAAGTAAACAAGAGTTATGAGAGATCTTACTACTAGCTTCAAGCTAGGGAAGAATAATGGTGAAAATCGAGTGGATAAAAGCTATAGATGGAAGTCCTTCAAGATCCGTGAGTTCCACACCTTCTAATCTTGCTTCTTACACCTCAAAGTGAGCTTGGAATGCTTGAACTAAAAATGAAAAATGATGTTGATGTTGAAGGGGGTTGGGCCGTAGCTTTAATGGGGAAGGAGGAAGATGTGGTGAAGTGTTGTAATGAGGGTGAAATGTTATACTCTTTTATATAAATTCAATTATCAAGATCTTCTAGCATATCTATACAAATCTCTAACATATCTTCATGAGATCTTATGAAATCAAATAAAATCACATAAGATTATGGTGGTGGGACCACCTTGATGCCGTGAACAATGAGGGGGAGGGGGATTATGTGTAAGTTTTAAATGGTAAATAGGTTACTTAGAATATCCAAGTAATATCCAAAAGAATCTTCAAATATCTAAGCAAGATCTCCAAGTAATCCAAGCAAGATCCATTAAGATTGTGTGAAGATTTAGAAAAATCTTGAGTGGGGTGTGGGTCCTCTTGTGACCGTAAATGGGCATGGGGAGGGGTAAATTGTAAAATTTGATAGTAAGTAGGTAAATATTTAGGAGGTTAAGTGTAAAAATCTAGTGTATGATGTGTATGTTATGTTACATAATGTGTTGGGGTATTCGGGGATCATAACTAGTCCAAAAATAATAAAACAATGTCTTTGGCAAAAATTTGGTGTCCCGAGTAATGTTTGGTTGTTCGGTTAGATACTGTTCCGTTAAAGTGCTAAGTTATTCCGTATAGTGCCTTTTATGTAACTTTATGTAGCACTTTTAATTCCCAACACTTAGGAAAGCATTCAGGACCATTTAGTCAATTTTCTGCATAATACTAGTATGTTAAAATGCTGAATTTTGTTAATTAATGCAGAATTCTGCACTTTGGGTGAGTTTTAGGCACTTCCCGGCACTTAAACTATCACCTAATGACGCAGTTTTGTGATCCTTACTTCCCTACACACTACACTGGTGTGATACTTTGTCTCTGGCTCATACTGGGCCTCAAAACATTGTCTGTCTATGTACTGACACTGTCAGTATATTTCTGAGTTATCCGCTCACTGTGCTAACTGTGCTTTGTGCATCCAGTATGTCACTAAAGTCTGTATGTGAAATGATGTGATAGTATGTAGTGTGATGCACATGTATGCATGATACAGAAATCGTAAAGCAGTTTATATCATCAGTTGAAATCAAGAACAGTCATTAAGCACAAATTTAATATTAATTAATTGTACGGATGCATGCATATTTGAAGGTTGTCACAATATTTGATATCCTACTGATATGATATCATAATTTAACCACTTTTAAAGAATGTTTATGACCATGACATCAGTTTACTCGCAAGCTCCTTTTATAAGTTGTAAAATTACCAAAATGCCCTTATAAGGCATAGTTTGATTTTAAAATCTTAACGGGCATACAAGTTGATATCCTACTGATATTATAACTTGTTTAAAGTGTATTGGCATATGGAACTTGTTCATGACTCATCCGGTTACATAAGTTCGCTTATACGCGTATGGTTAGACTTACGTAACCAGTTTACATAAGTTTACCGAAAAGGGTTTAACCTTATCGTTTTGATCTCAAAATCCAGAATGTACAATGTTTACCCATATTATACAAGTCCTAGTACTTGTTGGGTTTAAACCACATTCTATTCAGTATACACTTAATCTAGCGAACCTATTCTTAAGTATCGGGTCATATCTAAAGGAACTACCTTTGGCCCGTATACATTCTAACAGATAATAAAACTATTCATTCCAGACTATAGTACCCCCCAGATAATCGGACTTGAGTCAATTATACTTAGACTTGCGACTTTTGCAAAATATAGTCATTGATTGGAAGCTAGCAAACAGGTAAATACTCTTGACTTATTTTAGTGTAAACTTGGGATGACAAATATGCCTCTTGGGACGGTTATTACATAAGTAAGTCGCCTATGATTGTGCAAAAGTGTCTGAATACGGTTTAATCCGTTTACTTGATAATTATTGTAATTGGGGGTTATTGATACCATGTCTGGACAACCCAATGGGTTAATCAAGTATATAATTTCGTGACAAGAATAATCCCAAGATATTTTTAAAAGATCACCTACGGGTTATCTATATGTATAAAACTCTTTTCGAAAAATTATTTTTTCAAAGAGTCAGTTAATTGTATTTACCAGCTTTGGCTGATGTATTTTCAAAAGATTGAACAGCAGGTACTGAACCTTATAATATGATGGGAATACGGGTCGGCTAGAATGAAGGTTAAGGAATTTGCACTCCTGATGCTTAAGGCCTATGATGTCTAAAGCTCTATTTATTTGGATCCTGCCTGTGGGATTGTATCAAACGCTTGTAATACTTTTATACATTCAAGCTTTATTTTAATAAATTAAATCCAATACTTTCACTGCATATTATTATATTATGATAAATGTTATCCAACCGTCACGATTGTACCCATCCGGGCCCACCGGAAATCGGGGTGTGATAGGTTAGTATCAGAGCTACAGTTTGAGTGAATTAGACACTAGCCCTTAGTGTCTAATCTCAAATATCACAAATGCAGATTCCTTTAAGAAAAAAACTCCGAGTCTAGACCTGAATATAAGACTACTCTTAATTTATATAGTAGTTATTGATTTTATACCGACAAGATGTCGCGGACAAGATGAAGAATATATAATGGGTCGCGGACTCAACGATTTCTACCATTGATTAGCTTGAAGCTTCATATGGTGAACTACATATGTTTTGGAGACGATGACTCCGATACGAGGATGATAAACCTCGTCACCTAATGATATATCTTTAGATATTCTTGTGATATCCTAATATCATGTATCTGAAGTCTATCATATTTGGTAGACATTCTGGTGATATCTCACCGGCTGATTGAAACATCAATAATTATAGAAGCCGTATCATAGCAAAGATATATGTGCACTTTGCACCAAATTCTATTCTGTGATTCAAATGTTCTCTCATTCTAGAGAATAAGCAGAAAAAAAAGGAATCACTTTCTCCGATCCATGCTTAAAGCATATAATTTCGAGTCTTCGAGCTCGATTAGTTCAAACCCATCAGGGTATATTATATTATATAAATTCGGCAACTCTCGCGAGAAATTTCTCCAACTGGAATACGACAATGATTTTTATTTCATTGATTTTTAACAACTACGAATGCCAAACTTAGTTTGATAGAAGCGCCATATGATAATTGGTAGTATCTTGGTGTGTCCTATAGATTGCTTTCATGCTTGGTCAGTATGACGGTTTAATGCATGGAACCACTAAGATCTCCCAAACGGTCATATTGTACTGATATCGGCTAATAGTAAGCATCTAATATAATTTGGCGATATTATTGCCATAAGAAGAATCATTGATTTTATGGAGCCCATTTTATGATTTTCCTTCTAATAATATGAAGGTTACAATTATTGCTCCTACCTTATCAAACAGATCTCTTGATTGCGCAATAGACGAAGGCCAAAAAGCACATGTTCCCACCAATGAGTGGTTGAAAAAGTGCAAAATGTTCGTCCAAATATGAGACGACGTATCCCCAAATCTCCAGATAAGGAGAAGGGCTTATATTTAAACGGTGTACTTTATTGAGCCGTATCATACAGTGTACTTTATTGAGCTGTATTATATACGCTATATTTTATTGAGGCATATCCCCAATTTTCCTGATAAAGAGAGGGGCACATATTTAAAACGGTATACTTTATTGAGCCGTATCATACAGTGTACTTTATTGAGCTGTATTATATACGCTGTACTTTATTGAGGCGTATTCCCGAATCTCCCCATAAGGAGAAAAGGCATATTTTATACAGTGTACTATATTGAGTTGTATTATATACGCTGTACTATATTGAGGCGTATTCCCGAATCTCCCCATAAGGAGAAAGGGTATATAATTAAACGGTGTACTAAATTGAGCTGTATCGTATATGCTGTACTATATTGAGGCGTATACCAAATATCCAATTAAGGAGAAGTGCATATAACTAAAACATCAAATGAGACGTGTCCTGGAAACTCCAACTAAGGAGAAGGACTAAAGGTGCCAATTCTATTGGGTGAAGACAAATTAGTCGAAGGACCGCTAGCAATCATGCAAATAAATCTCTTTTGAATTTACTCGGTCTACTAGTTCTTATGAAATTAAGACTAGTAAATAAGACCATGATAAAAGACTTTGTCTTAAATTTCCCACCAATAGTAGTGGTTGAAAAGGTGATAGAAGTGGAAAACTGATTCCCTCACACCCATATAATCTTAAAAATCTTTAAGTGATTCTCGTCCAACTATGGGACGGCACATATCTAAGATCTCCAACTAATTCCCGAATGTGTGGAAAGGAGATAGAAAGTTCATCCATCTATGATGCTAATCATCCCTGAATCTCCCAATGTGGAGAAGGATATATATTTAAACGGTGACTGTATCGAGCTGTATAATATACGCTGACTGTATTGAGGCGTATCCCCAAATTATCCCAATGTGGAGAGGGACTTATATTTAAACTTTAACTGCGACGTATTCCCGAATCCCCCACTACGGAGAGGAACTTATATTTTCAAACGTCAACTGAGACACATCCTCAACCCAGGAAAAAGGATTCGTATTTAATACTTTGACTGAAACGTAACATTAAAATCTCCAACAAATTCCCAACTGCGTGGAAAGGAGAAAACTCTCGTCCAACTTTGTGACGATATTTGTTCCAAATCTTTAACTATTCCCAACCATGTGGAAGGAGAGGAACCATATTAATACGTTGGCTGAAACGTATCAATGAATCTTCAACAAATTTCCAGTTGCGTGGAAAGAAGAATTTTTTCGTCAACTTTGTGATGAAACTTATTTCAAAACTCCAACTAATTTCCAACTGTGTGGAAAGGACGAAAAATCTTTGTCAACCTTGTGATGATACTTGTTCCAAGTCTTCAACCATTCCAAACTATGTGGAAGGATAGGAATCATAATACTGCATTGTCAGTTAAATCAATGACAATTGTGACCTTTATGGTTCCCTGTCTAAGGTGACGGGTTATACCCAAGCCTCGTAGTATATATGATCAATGCAATCATGACTAATATCATCTAATACGATGATCATATTATTTAACATCATTAATGATGTTTTGCCTTCGAGCTATAACATATTGTCCATTTGAGACATTAACATTGTGATTTTTATGATTCCTTGCCCAAGGAGGTGAGCTATGCTCAAATCTCATAGTCTATATAATCATTGCGATCTTGACTAATATCATCAGTATGATGATCATAACATTAACATCCCTAGTGATGAAGTTCCTATGGGCTATATTTTACTCTATTGCCGATAAGACAATGATAGTGGTGATCTTTATGGTCCCCTGTTCAAAGTGGTGGGTTATACCCAAACCTAATAGTCTATATGATCAATGCGATCATGACTAACATCATCAACATCATAATCATACTAAACATCCCTAGTGATGTCTCGTCTACGGGCTACATTATATCGTCCATTGAGATAATGACAGTTGTGACCATTATGGTTCCCTGTGCAAAGTGGAAAGCTATGCCCAAGTTTCGCATTCTCTGTGATCAAGTGCGATCATGACTGATATCATTAGTGCGATGACCATTAAATTAACATCCTTAGTGATGTTAATCGAATTGCCTATGGGCCATATTATATTGCCAATTATGGCGACGGTAGTAGTCTACGACCCCTTATTCAAAGGTAATGAACTATGATCAAACCTTAAAGCCCTTTGATCAAATGAGATCGCGACTTTTATATATCTTAAATGTTCTTCAGAACAAGGCTTCAGTGCCATATCTTCCAATGTTTTTCGTGACAAGGCTTCAGTGCCATATCATTCAAAGTCCTTCGTGACGAGACCTTTGTACCATATCTTTCACAACCTATGTGACAGGCCCTTGTGCCATGTCTTTCACGTCCTTCGTGACAAGCCAATATGCTATATTTAAATGTCCTTCGTGACAAGCCAATAAGCTACATCTATATGTCTTTCCTGACAAGCCAATGTGCCGTATTCTAAATGTCCTTGTGACATGCCAATGTGTCATATCCTAAATGTCCTTAGTAACAGGCCCATGTGCCATAATTAAATGTCATTTGTGACGATCCAATGAGTTATATAACTAAGCCCATTACCAACTGTGGTAAGTAAGGCTAGTGAATATGATGTATATAAGATCTGCAAGATCTAATACAAATAAATTAAATTTGCTATTTAGTTCTCGAATAATTAATGATGGCTTTATTATCTTTTAGATAAACTTATGGCGAGCCTGAGTATTGGTAAAGCAAGTAAGAAAAACGGGGGTGACAATTTAGAGTACCAGAACCGAAATGACGAAGAGAATCGTCTTCGATCCATAGTTGCCGATGAAGTCGGTAAAGCCCTGGTTGGATTTTTGGCCACATTTAAAGGGCCAAAGCCATCAGTACAGAAAGAGAACTCTATTACTAAACCCCATTCTAATACTCATAAGACTGAAAGGTCTCAATTCTCCTCAACTAAAAGTGAGCAGAATATCAAGAGTATCAAGAAAGCTGAGTCTCATGATTCTAAGAAGGGGTGTACATATAAATACTTTATTTCTTGTAAACCCGTTAACTTTACGTGTGAGATTGGAGCTATTGATGCTCTAAAGTGGCTAGATGAAATGGAAACCGTTGTCGATATAAGCGGTTGTGCCGCCAAGGACATTCTTAAATACGTGTCCCAATCCTTCCAGGAGGATGCTCTGACTTGGTGGAAGGCACTGATCCAATCCACTGGCAAGGTTGCAATGTACAACCTGAGTTGGTATGAGTTCGTGGAATTGATCTGCGAAACTTACTACCCACCTCACGAGGTGGAGAAAGTTGAAACTGACTTTCTAAAGCTGACCATGAAAGGCCTCGAGTGTCGAGCCTATTTAACTGAGTACAACTCTTTATCAAGACTCGTGCCATATTTAATTAGCCTCGATTCCAAGCGCATTGCACGGTTTATTGGAGGACTCGCTCCAGAAATCAAGGGGATGGTTAAATCCTCCAAACCTACAACTTTTAGATCCGCTGTGAATCTGGCTCTTTCTCTTACTGAAGATGAGATAAGAGCAAGGGCGATTGAGGCCGAGGAGGATCATAAGTGAAAGCGTGATGATACCCCAAGTAAGGATTACAAAAAGGGTAAGACTGGTTCGAATTATAACCAGTCCAAGCCGAATGAGGCAAACTCGAATGTAAAACCTGCGGGAAGCAACACTTTGGAAAATGTTTCCGTGAGCAGATCAAGGGATGTGGCATCTGTAAGAAGATGGATCACAGTTCTCATGAATGCAAAGACTTGAAAGACGCCACCTGCTATGGATGTGGCGAGAAAGGGCATATAAAGACCCGCTGCCCAATGAGGGCGACTGACGGGAAGAACAAGGCCACTGATGGCAAGAAAGGCAATGCTTGAGCCTTCCAATCTGCTGCAGTAGAAGCAGTTCAATACATATCTTTACAGATTTGTTTCCCGTAAATGATTTATTTACTAGAAACTTGTTTTAAACCCTGGAGCTAGTTAAAGATTCATCGATTGTAAATTTAATAAAATTTTAATTCTGCCCTTTCAAAACTTAAATGACATTTATAAAAATCAAGTGGCCAATCTAGATGGTTACACATACGATATATCTTTCTTGAATCAATTGTTAGTCCAAAAACCAAATCCCTATCTAGTGATATATTCACCATTCGTCTAAGAACAAACATTATGGATTGTCCGAAAAAGCTTTTATGCTTAAGGTATCCAAATGATTGAATGGAGAATGTGTCATCCACATGACACAAGTAGATTCTAATGAATTAAAGTCGAAATCTGAAGACCTGTCTGGATGGACATGAGAAGTCCGTAGCCACCTAGGAAGCTTAATGTTTAGAATGTTCGCCAATGAGTCGAACATAGTAGACCATTTTTGGTCTGCATCATTGAATTAGAAATCCCATAAAGAATTGGGAAATGGTAACAACGGATCTAATCTCCAAGTTACCTAAGATAAATCGCGCCAACGACGCGATGTGAATTATAGTTGGCAGGCTTACTAAATCGACACTTCTTATCAATTAAGGAAAATTTATAATTCCGACAAGTTAAGCTATATAACGACAATATTGAGACTCTTTATGTAGTACCACTGTCTAAAGTATCTATTTATGATACTAAAAATATTCTTATCTCTGGAAAATTCTAGCATAATGCTCAGCTGATAAGCACTTGTCATGTTTTGCCATGACATTTAAATGTGATCATAAGGTTTATTGAAAAACCTTGTCCACTATGGACCATGGAATTTGAAAGATTCCAATTTTTCCTCGTAAATTGATGCGTGTGTAGCGTGATATATTTTTATTAATATTTTAAGCCCTTTTTAACACTTCAGTCAAGTTTTAAATTTATAAAACATGATATTCTACTAACACTAAACACACATATGGGCAAGTGCACCCATCGTGAGCGTAGTATAGCGTTGGTAAGATACCGAGGTCATCCAAGGACACAAGAGCTTTTAGTACCGGTTTATCCTCAACGTCTAATCAAATCAAAATTTGAGAAAAGGTTTTAAACATGAAAATAAAAACTAAAAATGCTAAAAAATAAAATAAAAACAGATAGACAAGATGAATCACTTGGATCCGACTCGCCTTTAGTGTAACCTTTGATGATTTCCGCACTTTTGCACTTTTTAAGAGATTATCTTAGTTATAGTAGTAGGCCCCTCTTTTGAAGGTGGCGTTACCCTCAACCCAGTGGTTTGAGTCAGCAAGGATACAATCCCAAAGGGTCAGAATATTGAAAGATAATTAATTAAGTTATTAATGCGTAATGTGGTAGACCCCTCTTTTGAAGGTGACGTTACCCTCGGCTAAGTGGTTTGAGTCAGCAGGGATACAATCCCAAGTAGACGGGTTAATGTATTAATAGTAGTTTACATATGAGGGGATCAAGCTATTCGCACCCCCGCCATCCAATACCAGTGGGTATTGAAGGAGGTCCTAGTAAGCTTAACCCAGGTCCTTGCAGGATCTATACACTAAACAAGGCAAGAACCTTACCAAACCATTCCCTTAACCCCCGACCTGGTAGCCAACATATCTCTATATGGACCGTAGAGATATGAATGGTGAAAATCTTTTATTTTATATAGACAGTAAAATAATGCCAAGACACCACGGACAAATGATAAGGAAGTTTCACCTTCAACATAAGAAACTAGTTATTAAAGTCATTAATACAAAACCAAATAAAAAGTGAAAAAAGTTTAAAAATCAAAAGTATTACACTAAATGCTTGTCTTCACCAAGTGATGTAAGAGACTTAGGCAAACATGGCCTTTGATTGTCAAGAAATCTTACTATCAATCTTGGATCCCGAGGCTACTACACACACTTTAAGACGGATGATGGTGGTGGATGTGGGTTGTAGTGGTGGTGGAGTGTGGGTGAAGTGGGAGAGGGATGGTTTGCCAAGGGATGCCTTTGAAGTGAACCAAGCACCCCTATTTAAAGCCATCAAAGAAGCCCGGACACGGCCCCGTGTCCATTGGGCATGACCCCGTGTCCATCCTCTTTCTCTTTCTTCATTAATTGCAATTTATTTGCATTAGCTCCACACACCCCCGTGTGCAGAAGCGTATCTGTACTATCAAGATTTGCAAGATTCTGCGAATCTTAGCGTTGACCATGGCCCGTGTGGAGCTGGGCACGCCCCCGTGCTGGGAATAGAAGCTTCTATGGCTTTGTCTTTTCTGTAGGCTCCTGGCCATGACCCCATGTCCGCTGGGCACGGGGCCGTGGTCAGCCTTCTGTCTCTTTGTTTTTGTTTGGGAAGATGCTTTCGAGGGGTTGGGCATGCCATGTTTATTCCTTTTCTTGTATATATGTTATATTTTGCTGCATATTTGTTCCTTTTGTTCATTTACGCTCATTTAGTCCTGAAAATACAAAAGGATGACAAAAGCACACTTTTTCCAACATTAGTACTAAAAAAGGGTTAGTTTTATGCCTCATTTGATGTAATTTATATGTTGCATTTTACACACATCATAAATATGAAATGGGATTCCCATTATGGCCCAGGATACTCTTAAAAGGTTGAAACCTACTACTATACGGAACTGACCATATTACTCTGAACAAATCTCGAGGTCGAGTTTTCTTTTAAGGGGGTGAGGATGTAACACCTCGTAAAATCGTGTCCAATTATGTGTTGACACGTGTCCCTAATCCTAATTATGTTAAACATTGACTAGGAGGGACTATTATTACCAAACAATGAAAACTTTGAATGTGCAAGGACTAAAAGTGTCAACATGCTTGCGATAAAAACATTCAAAGTTTAAGCATGTTGACACTTTATTGATAGTTACAGTGCCGAGAAGTGCTTAAAAGTGTAACTATCACCTAGTGACGCAGTTTTGTCGTAAATAGCTCTTTACATTTTACTAACATAATAAAATGCTGAACTTTGAATGTTTTTAGGCACTTCTCGGCACGGTATTCGTATCCTCTTATAGAGCCACTTGTTGGATAAACAAAACCGCTTGCGATAAAATTCAAAAGTTGTGCATCGAAGGGTTAAAAGTGTCAACATGTTAATTCTTACCTCTGAGTGACCTTTTAACGAACCGGGTGCTTCAAAATGTTGGGTCATACTCTCGGGAATTCCAAATATGGACTATGTAAGGCTTTAATGTCGTTAAACGATATTACGCACAACTTTGTGTGTTAAAAGGACTAAAAGCGTTAATGTACGGAACTACGCTTTTTAGTGACCTTTTACACGAACCGGGAACTCCGTAACGCTTGGTCGTACTCTCGGGTGTGCCTAAGTATGGCCACTAATAACCTTCATGCCTTATATTAACATTCCATAAGAAAACACAAAGTTTTGTGCCAAATATGAAAGTTAAAATGCATATAAAAGCTTCAGGGACCAAAACTGTCGAGCTGCCAAACTTTTTCCGGACCAGGCTCGCTCGCGGGCCGCCTAAACTTGGGCCAAGGCGGTCGCGGGCCGCCAGAGTCCGATATCTGCAGATTCTTATTTTTTTTATTTTATTCTTCCTTGTTCTCCAAACAAACAACCATAGCTCCTATAAATCGAAACCATGGACTTGTATTTGGTTTTAGACACCTGGTTAGACACTTGTAAAGATCTTAGTGACCCTCAAACACTTGGCAATCATCCACAAAGTCCCCAAATACTATAAATAGAGGTGATCACCCACCTTCAACCTTGCACCATTCATTTCTTCTTTCTATCATTCTCTTTTGGGAGCTCCTGAGCATTAGGAGCATACCATTGAGTTCTCTTCAGTCCTTAGGACACTTGTAAGTGTTCCTTTCGTGGCTAGTTATTTTATTTGGCTCTTAAAGCCGAAAAGTCAAGCGTATACGATAAAACGCTTTGACTTTTAGTTAGACCTTAAACGGTCAAGCCATTGTTCGCAACGAACATGGCTACATGATCATAATTAGGTAGGTGTTAATCCCTCAAAAGGGCACCTCCTAAGAATCACGTTTGCTTGGTCAATTGACGAGTCAAAGTAATATTAATTTAAAAAGTCAACGGGTCAGTTTTTAAAATAATTGCGATATGAGTTTAGAAGTGTTCTAAAATATGTTTTATCACTTAAACAACTTGGTAATAATTATTAGAACATGTGTAAACATGTTCGGCTCGTCAATTCACAATTTAGGGTCGGTTCGCAACCGAAAGTCGCGTAGTTTGACTTCTACGTTGACTTTTGGTTATAAACCGAATTAGACTAGTACGATACTGATTTTAGGTTCCATTATGATTGTAATATAATGTAGTATGACCCCATAAGGTTATATTACACGATCGGACTAGGAATCTGAGTTTATACGCATGTTCCGTTATTATGCTGTACTTTGACTAAAATGCCCTTTTGTTTAAAAATAAGGTTTTAAATATAAATGAGCATGCAAATGAGTTACGTACTGATAAGTAAACATGTTTATAATATTTTGATGATTTTAATCTGGTCATAAACTGAGTTTACGCATATAAGCGCAAACTATGCTTTTAAAGGGACTAAAATGCCCTTTTACACCTAAAATGAGTTTTAAACATAATTTTAGCATAAAACTCATTACCTACTGATATGATATTATAATTAGGATTATTTGGGATGCTAAGTCAGATTGTAAACTGAGTTTAACTTCAAATTCGTATACAATGCCGATAAATGACGAAAATGCCCTTATGGCACATAAAATGCGTTTTAAGCATAATATTCATTCCAAACCTTTTTCTTAATGATATGTTATGACAAATAATATATTTTAACTATTTAAAGCTGGTCATCACATCAGATTTCATAAATCTTCGCATAAATCGTCATTAAACGACACTAACGTCGTTTAAGCGCGTAGTATGGTTTTAAACCATATGTTGTGACAACTGTGTTCTGTAATCATTGCATACTGTAAAACAATGTCAGTTATGAATAAAACAATGTGCTTTGGTGTTATTATATGTGTTTTGGTGTTATTGTATGTGCAATTGTGTTTAATGATTTTACAATTTGATTCGATTCCGATTTCAAGCTTTAAATCACTTTCTGGAAGCTTATATGCAAAATGGTGCTTAAACGCAATCAGTTTAACGCAACGTACACTCCGGAACTGGGTCGTAAGCCAAACGTACCCTAAATATCCTTTACATAGCTTAGAAATAAGTTTCGAAGGATTCGGTATGGCAAAAACATGTTTATTGAACTAAAGAGCTATTTACGACAAAACTGCGTCACTAGGTGATAGTTACAGTGCCGAGAAGTGCCTAAAACAAACTATAAATGCAGAATTCTGCATTTATTATTAAAAGTTCAGCATTTTATTATGTTAGTAAAATGTAAAAACATGGCAGAATGGTCCTGTATGCTTTCCTAAGTGCCAGGAATAATTTGTGTTGCAAAAATATATTCAAAAGACCTTTTTCGACATAATTAAACACTTTAACGGAACGGTGTTTAACCAGACAACCGGACATTACCCGGGACACTAATTTTTTTTTGCCACACACGTTGTCTTATTATTTTTGGCTAGTCTTGATCCCCGTTTATCATAACACCCATTAAAAATCAATTAACTAATATATATAATCAAATTACTTACATTCTAACTTATGGTTGCATTTTAGTTGAAAAAGTTACACCCAACCCCCCTCCTAACCGAAAATCGGTCCCCATGGACCCACACAATCACCACCTCCATGCCTTCAATCTTGCACTTGATTTAATTCCTTATTTTATTAGATTTTTACTTGTGTAAGTGTCCAAGATATGGTGCATGATCTTTATAAGTAAGCCTCAAGATTACTAACAATCATTCTCAATCTTACACCCTCACTTCACTCACTCTCTCTCTCATTTTCGGTCCACCCCCAAACCGAAACCATCACCACCATTTCACACCATCTTCATCCAAATATCAAGTTCCATACAAACTTTGAAGTTGATCCATGGAAGTTGCAAGTTGAAGGGCTTTCAAAGGAGCTTTATTCTAGTCTTCTTCATCATCATCTTTTCTTCATCTTTGCACTAGAGAATCATCCCTAGCTATAAGCTAGTAGTAAGCTCTTGTTTAACCTTTGATCATCTCATTTTATGGCTAAAATTTGTAGTATGATGCTTATGTTAAACACTAAAGTAACAAGACACAAGAAGATGAACATGAAACTTTTACATGAAGTTCAACATAAAAGTTACAAAATGTGTACATAAGAATGAGTCATGAAGATGAAAACTTGTTGGTTTAGGGTTGGTTAAAAACATGCATGACTATTGATCGTTGATTCCTTGACAAACCCGTTGTTAGGACACTTGTTAATACGGTTTAGTAATGTTTAAACCACAAAGTAACATGCTGATGTACATATTCAGCCGATTTCAACAGGCTGTAAACAGACCCTAATAACTCGAAAAACAGAATTTATGAAGCCTAAATTATGTATTTTCAAAAAACGAGGAAAATGGCACTGGAATCATATTTTTTTTGAAATCGTTTACTATTTTTAAAGACCCGTTTTGTAACAGCAGCTAAAGCTGAGTTTTATTGCAGTAAATGGGCGGTACGTTTTCAGTCATAACTCGAAACCTGAGTAGAACCAGCCCATGAAATTTATACTGTAAATGACCACTAATGTCATAGTAATTCTCCCACTGGAATTACGTCAAAAGGGCTTACGATAAATTTTAGATGAATTATTTCGTAGACTGCAAACAGAAAGTAACAAATCTGATTGCAGTCCGGTAAACGATTTTCTATAAAATACTGATAATGAATTGGATCCCTATATTTTTACACAATAATATTTGGTTTGTGTGAGATGTTCTGTAAAAAATTGGGAATTTTTGGAATAAGTTAACTATTTTATTTAAATGTCCGAAAACAGTCCAGTTTCATATATATTAAAACAGAAATGACATAAGTAGTATTTTGCATGTCAAAGTGTGGGTTTTTGATTATTAAAATCATTCTTATTTAATTTAGGGCGGATAAACAATTTGAGGGATTGTGTTAACATTTAAAAACGCACCCGAAGGTGTGTACATAGATCCCCTCTTTTTACTGTTTTCGATTGTTTTGGGGTGATTCATATATATCAAACGATTTCAATATTTCAACGATGGTTTCAAAACGATTGAGATGGTTTATACAAAACTAATAACAATTTCGATAATGTGAACGAACTTGTTGGTGGTAGTTACATAACGAATGACATTTATTAGCATTGATCAAGCCGACCAGTATTAGGTTATGGTACCATAGGATCCGACAAATCCCGTTATCCGACCGCACCCATGGTTATGTGTGGGTTAGGTGGATAATGACTGAATCTGATGACTGTTAACTTACCCTTTGGCGATTTGTTAATACGAGAACGAGTGGAACGATGGAAGAGTCACAAAGGTTTGAATGTTATTAGCGAGACGACCAAAAGTAGTTTTCACAATTAAAACGAGAACGATTTGAACGAGTGAATGAATTGAACGATTTGGAATGATTTGAACGAATTAAACAATATTACACAACGATGTTCACAAAACTATATAAACCATACGAGTTTTATTACAAGAATGATTTATGATTTGGCTTACATAAACAAATGTTTTGGGTTAAGATTCATGGCATCGAGGTTTATAAATTATGACCAATCTATTTTGACTTGGTTATTCATTTACAATACAAATATTTTACAAAACAAGATTTTTCTAATATCAATTAACAAAGTTGTACAAGTTGTTTCAACATACAAATGAGCCATGAATCTGATACTCACACAAAAACTATGTACTCGCCAGCATTTCTTTGCTGACTTTGTTTTTACATATGTTTCAGGTGAAGTTGCCTAGTGTTGATTGCGAATAGGATGCATGCTCACTTAGGACTGGACGAGGCCTTAGTGATTTAATAACGAGGATAAACTATGTTTGACTTGCTTGTTTAACTTTAAGACAATGTTTAATATTCAATATAACGAAACTCTTTGTATCCATGGTTTGAAACAATAATTATGTTACAACACTCCCCGACGTTTCCGCCACGATTTGTTGTTTTACGTGGTCGGGGTGTGACAGAAGAGTTGGTATCAGAGCCAATGGTTATAGGGAATTAGGTTATTAGTAATATTTTGACCTAGACTATAACTTTCTAGGACCCCAACGCAAGTTTATTTGCGTTTAGAATTTTTTTTAAAACAAAATCTGAATCTGCTTCGAAAATTAATCATCCGTTCTAGGATGATTGATTACTAGGTTTTGAACCCTCTATTGTAAGGTTTTGAACCCTTCCAGTTTGACTCATTTTTGGCTTAGTGCCTTCAGAGTTTTCAAAAATCTCGTCAAAGTTTGGGTCTAAATAATGTGAAACGTGCAAACTGGAAGAGTGGATGCCTGTACTCTGAGTTTTCTGTCTAAGGCTAGAGTGTTCGTACAAATCCACATAATCGGACCAGTCACTCTTACCTGGGAACTCTTGGGGTGAGTGTTCACTTATAGGCGAGCATGTCTTCGCTATACATTATTCTGATTCATTATTTTGATTAGTCACTGCGTGTCATTTGTTTGTTCGAGGTAACGAACAAATGATCGTGTTCCTTATGTTTCGTATATATTTTCAATACCTCTTTTGTTTTCCTAATTGTCGACCTCACTCGTTTCTCATATTTCCCTTGTTAGACAATGCCTCCTCGACGTGATGCACAATCTTTTACTACTGAAGAAATCGCAACCCTTGTCACTCAGCAAATGGCTGCTGTGCTTCCAGGCGTGGTGACCCAAATCCATGAGCTATACAACAACAATAATAACAATGCACAATGTAATTTCAAGAGTTTCAATTCTGCTAAGCCGCTAAAGTTTTCTGGGTCACAAGGAGCGACTGCACTCCTTCAATGGTTTGAAAGTATCGAGAACACATTCAGACATGTGCAATGTCCGAATGGGAGTAAGGTTGAATTTGCATCAAGTGTGTTTGAGAAGCGTGCTCTTACATGGTGGAACGGAGTGATGCGCGATAGGGGTGCCGAAGTGGCATTGGCACAGACAAGGGAAGAGCTTCGAGCTCTCATGATGAGAGAGTTTTGTCCCCGTCATGAAATTCGAGCTTTGGAACAAGAGTTTGACGATCTAAAACAAGATGGGGGAGAACACCGTGCGTACACGGATCGATTTGAGGAACTCAGTCTTTTGTGTCCTACTATGGTTACCCCGTTGGAGAAAGCGATAGAGAGGTATATCGATGGGTTACCCGATTCCATACAAGATATTGTGACTGGCGTTAATCCTGCTACTGTTCGTCAAGCGATCGAGTTATCTGCTACCCTGACTGAGTCGCAAGTCAGGAAAGGTAAACTTACCTGCAAGGGTGATAAGAAGAAGTCAACTGATTCTGCTAAAGACAAGGAAAAGGGTAAGGGTAAGAAGGGTGAGTCTTCGAAGAAGTCGAGAAAGCGAAAGGGTGCTCAGAACTTTGCAGTAACTGCACAAAATGCTCAGAACCCTCAGAACCTACCAGCTAAACCGCCTGTGAAGAAAGCATATGCTGGTACCGCACCTCATTGTGCTCGCTGCAACGGTCATCATGTTGCACAACAAGCTTCTAGGCAATGCACAACATGTGGTAAACTTGGGCATCTGGCCAACGTCTGTCGATTGGGTCAGAGTCAAGCTGCTCAGGTTCAAGCCCCAGTTCAGGGGAATGCTGCTAGATTCCCACCGGGTTCATGCTTCAATTGTGGAGAGTATGGTCACTTCCGCAACAACTGTCCGAGGTTGGAAAATGCGAATGCAAATCCGAACGTGAATGTCAATGCGAATGTGAATCCCGCTCATGGACGAGAATTCAATCTAAATATAAACGAGGCGCGAGCTGACAACCTCATCGTCAATGGTACGTTTCTTGTTAACAATCAACCTGCATCCATTCTTTTTGATTCTGGTGCCGATAGAAGTTTTGTTTCACTATCTTTTGAGCCTTTGCTTGCGTTACCTAGAACTAAACTGAGGAAACCCTTATCTGTCGAAGTTGCTACTGGTAAACCTCTTGTTCTCGATTCTGTTATTCGTGATTGTCAGTTAAACCTTGATAACCATCTTTTTCCCATTGACCTCACGCCGATGCAACTTGGGAGTTTTGATATTATCGTTGTGACACCTGTGTCACTTCAACCATCAAACAAATGACAAACCAATGAAATATTGTATTTAATAATTGGGATTTGTAAAAATATGTGTATCGTTTGCACATATCAACTCTTGTTCGATTTCAAGCTTTAAATCGCTTTCTGGAATACGCGCTCTGATGCGTAGATATAACTAGTTTAATGCAACAAACACTCTGGAATAGTGAAATAGGCTTAACATACCTTAAATAACCTTAACATAACTTAGAAATAAGTTTTTGAAGGCTTTGGTATGGCAAAATCAAGTTTAATTCGCTTACAGGGACTAAATTTGACAAACTGCGAAAGTATGCCAATTTGAACTGTAACAGACATTCCGGAACATGACCATAAGTTAAACACACCTTAAATATCCTTTATATAGCTTAGAAATAGGCTTTGAGGGGTTCGGTGTGCTAAAATAAACTTTTGGCTCATTCAGGGACTAAAAGTGTCAAAAAGTGCACAAGTTTG
Organism: Helianthus tuberosus; assembly: GCA_030545235.1. Lineage (NCBI taxonomy): Eukaryota > Viridiplantae > Streptophyta > Magnoliopsida > Asterales > Asteraceae > Helianthus > Helianthus tuberosus. The sequence goes on from CM060381.1 coordinate 141,297,751, forward strand.
CATTTTTGCGCATAACTTACGTTCTGAATACATCCGGACTTCCAAAAATTTATGTAAGCACTAAAATATTTTTATTTTAGGGTTTGGCATGAGAAAAATCCATTCGTCGCTTAATTTGGATCGTTTTTGCGTTCGTTACGACTCCCGTCGTAGTTAACCGAACAACGCAACCGTACGGCCAAACGAACCGACATCCGAGATATTTTTGAGCACATTTTAACTTCCCTATACTTTAACATCATTGTGGAGCTTGAAATTGGGTTTGACGGGTGTTAGAAGTGCCAAAACACGATGATACGCGCACAGGGGCCTGTTCTGCCATTTTTGAAAGATTCAGGTCTGCAAGGTCCTTACGGACCTCAACACTGATAATGTTGAGGTTCGTAAGCAGGGGTCAGATATGCAGAAACTTGTTTAATCTGCTGTTAACAGGCTTTAACCCCTTCAAAGGCCAAGGCCAAGTGTCAAACTATTGTGGTGGGAGCAATATGAGTTACCACAACATTCCGACAAGTGTACGACTTAGATCGTGCCCCCTTTTCCAAGAAACAATCCTAACGGTGGACCGAAAACTATAAATACCCACCTCCACCCTTCACTTTTCCTCACAAGAATCTGATCTAATGTGCTCTAAGTTGAAACCTTTGTTTCATACCTGAGCTATTTTGATCTAGATTAGCATTCGGGGACCCTTTGTAAGTGTTCCTTCGTTCTTTTATTGTTTTTCGAGTCCGAAAGTCAAACTTTGTTTGACTTTCTGCGTTGACCAGTTTATGGTCAATGCGAAGTTCGTTTGAATTTCGCAACGTGATTGTAATCACGATGGTTATAGTCCTTTGTGACTATGCCTACTGATTACCACGTTGTCTAGGGTCGTAAGGGTAAGCGATCTAATAAATCGCTTATACCTTCGAACCCGACCCGTTTGGTCGATCTTTAGGATCCGACCAAATACATTAGGTGACCATAGTATATAGGGAATAACCTTCCGAGGTTATACCTTATGGTCGCTTCGTTTAAGTAGTTGTATGATAGGTAGTTTATATGCCTTAGGTAAATTACCAAAATACCCCTTTGATGCCAAAATTCATATGTAACATAACTTTTAAACATATGTAACATAACTTTTGACATCTAAACTGATTTGACAACAATATTAGACATGTTAAGGCATATTATACTTGTCATAGGACTAGTTAGGCGTTCCGAATGCGTTTTACGCGGACGACGCGTTAAAGTAGCATAAGCTACCTAAATGGGTGGTGATGGGTCGTAAGCACTTAGGTTAGGTTTCATTTAGTATGTAGGCTTTGTTAAACCATATTACATGAGTCACCATACTCGTTTGGTTTACGAACCCTCATTCTATCCAATCCTTCGATTTAGGTCCGGTATATTAACATAGTACCTATATTAGGTGCCGTCTGATATCCGTGATCTCTAGCATTGCTTGGTTGTTATCTTGGGACTTCTGAGCAATCTCAAGTGAGTACATAGACCCCTCTTTTACTGTTTTTCCAAACTGTTTTGGGGTGAAACACATGTGCCTACTTGTTACTTTCATGCTTTCACATCATATACCGGCTATGTTCATTAGTACATTTATAGTACATGATTTCATTACATTACATGCTATGTATGCCCATTGTGTGCGTACTTAGTACATTGCCTTACATTACATGCTATGTATGCGCATTGTGTGCGTACTTAGTACATTGTTTTACATTACATTTTATGCTATGTATGCCCATTGTGTGCGTACTTAGTACATTGTTATACAATACACTTTTTGCTATGTATGTCCTTTGTTGCATACTTAGTACATTTGTTATTCATCACATACTAAATTTTGAACCGTTGTAACCATTTGACTATGTGAACCGTCGTAACCCTTTGATTATGTGAACCGTTTGTAACTGTTGAACCGTGTGAACCATTTGTATCTGTTGACATGATTTACATTTGACAATAGACATTTGACTATACATAAACATTTCTACAATTGTTGAACATTTTACTTTGGTAGTTTGGTTTGAGTAAGTGATTAAGTAACGAGGCGTGTGTAATATGATACAAGCATGGTGGATACGCCGCTGGTACTTCCTATATATAAGTGTTTGTATGGTATTACATATTGTAGCGTTATTTGAATCATGTCAGTTTGAGACATATAACATTTTATACAAATAACATATTTTTCACAAGACATTGATTTACAAACAACTTATCTTATGCAAACTCATCTTACATGGTTATTCATTTAACCACACATTATTCTCTTATTTATACATATCATCTGATCTTATCGTTTTTCAAATGATTTACAAAACAAAGCAAATTACAAGGTTCATGACTAAACATTTTCTCAAACATAATTCATGAATTCTGTTTTCACAAAACCTATGTATCTCACAGGCATTTTTATGCTGACGTACCTATTTTCACATGTGTTTTCAGGAGATGATGCATAGGACTTATCAAGACATACTTAGGCGGACCTGTGCCTTAGTGACTTAAAACGAGACAAGAACTAGTTAATTTATGTTATGTACTCTTCGGTTCTTGTTTAAAACAATGTAAACTTTCATGTTTGATTAATAAAACGAAACTTCAATTGCCATGGATTTGAAACAATTAATTCTGTTACAACACTCCCCGACGTTTCCGCCAGGTTTGGTTGTTCCACGTGGTCGGGGTGTGACAGAAAATTTGGTATCAGAGCCAATGGTTATAGGGAATTAGGTTATTAGTAATACTTTGACCTAGTCTATAACCTTCTTAGGACCCTAACGCGAGTTTACTTGCGTTTAGTCATAAAACAATACCGTCACCTATCCTTAGGCGACAATCACAACAAGAACATTAATTCCGAATCCTCTTTGAAACTAATCTTCTGTTTTAGGATGATTGATTACAAGGTTTTGAACCCCTTTGAATTTTCAAAATCTCGTCAAAGTTTGGGTCTTATAATGTGAACACGTGCAAACTGGAAGAGTGAATGCCTGTACCCTGAGTTTTCTGTCGAAGGCTAGAGTGTTCGTACAAATCCGCAGTATTGGACCAGTCACTCTTACCTGGGAACTCTTGGGGTGAGTGTTCACTTATAGGCGAGCATGTCTTCAGTGATACATTAATATGATCCGCTTACTTTGATTAGTCACCGTCTCATTTGTTTACCTTAGGTAACAAACAAATGATCGCAATTTTCATGCGTTACCATTCTGTTTTGATTATCCGATAACCTTTCACTTGTTTCTTCCTATGTCTTTCATTTTCTTCTAGAATGTCACTTCATCGCGGTGACGTCCAGATATCCGAGCAGACAGCCAAATTTGCCCAGCGAATAGACGAAGTAGTCCTGAAGGCTGTCGAATTAGCTACTGCCATGTATCGTCTCCAGGATGAAGCCACTCAAGAATCACCAAAGGAGACGGAAGCCAAGTCTTCACCAAAACCAAAGAAACGTAAAGCTTCAAGGAAACCTGCAGCAGTTACACCTAATCAAGCGAGACCTAGCCTAGTGGCAAGGCCACCGGCTAGGAAGCCATACATAGGAGCCACCTCATGGTGCAGGCGATGCAACCGTCATCATTCAAACCTCATGCCCTGCTCCAAATGTACCTACTGTGGACGGCGGGGACATTTGGTTAACATATGTCGTTTTGCTATCCAAAACAAAGTTGCTATAAATCTTGCTGCTACCCAACTCTAAGTTAACCCTACTCAAGCTCGTTTTCCGTCTGGTACTTGCTACAACTGTGGCGAGACGAGCCATCTCAGGAACAACTGCCCGAAGATTGTTAATGCAAATCCAGCACAGGGATGAGCATCTGACCGACTAGAAGACAACACCCTTTAGAAATAATCACGTCTTATGTATTATTTTCTTTTGTTGTCAAGGTCCATGAAACAGTTGTTATCATTGTTTATAAATAAATCTTTTATATACATTGCAATGTATTTATATGATTGTATGTATAAAGAACATATCCCTTACAATACCAACAATCAAGGAATCGTATTCCTTGGAAAACAAACTACCCCCAAATAATTTTTCTATTTTATGATCTCTTGCGTTTTCCACGAAATTCCTAAGTACCCGTTTCTTCCAAGGAAACGAAGTACAAGGCGCAAGTTACAACACTGGACTAATACCCAAAGTACCACTATAAATCCTTAATAGGGTACCTAAGGGTATTTTCGTAAATCCTAAAATTGTTATGTTCCTTAATTCGAATATTACGTTTCTTTGAGAACAAAAATCGAATTTTTGGGAGATCTTCCTATCTTTTCAGATAGATCCCAGAGGACATTGAAGTCCATCGACTGGTTTCCAGATCCATATTCAATCGATAACAAGTTAATAATAAATTAATAACCAAGTTAAACAACTATGTGATTAAGTGCTTATGTGTTCCCTTTTATGTTTTTGTGTGATCCAAATTTTGTTATCCAAATCCTCGTAGAATCTTCCATATCTTCGTATAAGGGATTCATAGTAGGATACCCAAAGGTACTACCAAAAAAATCCTTAATGGGCTTTTACGTAATAGTAAAGACCCTTGGATTATATTGTACTATTCCATAATTAGACCCCTTGAGTGGTCTAGTTAAACAGATTGATCCAAAAATCTGGTTAGGAATATCATGTGATGATATAGCTGAAAGGACTCCTTGGTGGCCTAATTAAAAGGATCATTTGTCGATCTAATTAAAAGGACCCTATGGTAGTCTAGTCACACTCATCACGGGTTTGATTTTCCTCCCCTAAACATTACAAGACAAACTGTGCGGACTATGCAAGGAATTACGTAATTATGGATGCATACATAATTATGGAATTCAGTGCACAGAAACCACTGCGAGTTTTGTCATGTGTCTAGAGTTGAATCGGTTCATTCGCATTTCTGAAGAAATTGTGGAAAATGACTCATTCCGTTCATTTTCGTTTCTGAAGAAATCGTGGAAAATGACTCATTCCGTTCATTTTCATTCCTGAAGAAATCATGGAAAATAACTCATTCCGTTCATTTTCATTTCTGAAGAAATTGTGGAAAATGACTCATTCCGTTCATTTTCATTCCTGAAGAAATCGTGGAAAATGACTCATTCCGTTCATTTTCGTTTCTGAAGAAATTGTGGAAAATGACTCATTCCGTTCATTTTCATTCCTGAAGAAATCGTGGAAAATGACTCATTCCGTTCATTTTCATTCCTGAAGAAATCGTGGAAAATGACTCATTCCGTTAGGGGTGTTCATCGGTTCGGTTTATGGTTTATTTGGTTTATTCGGTTCGGTTTATTCGGTTTTCAAAATTTTGTACCCCAAACCAAAACCAAACCAAACCAAATAAGGAATATGCAAACCGATCCAAACCAAACCAAATTCAATTCGGTTTGGTTTCGGATAGAAACCAAATAAACCAAATCTAACCAAATTGTACGTAAGTAATTTTTTTCCTAATTTTTATTTATATTTGTGTTCCAACTTCCGAACATCACAACTATTTTACACCTAACAATATATGAATACAAGAAAGTTTCATTGTGAAATAAAGCAAACACATCCACAATATATGAATCGGCTGAAGATAAATGAAGAAAACCTAAGCCCTAAAAAAAATAAGCTTGGGGGGTTTGAGTTTGAGATTCATGAACAAGAGGGTTTGAGTTGGGCTTTGGGTATTTTGGGTTGGGCTGCATAAAAAAATAATTATTTGGGGCTAATAAATTGTATAAGATTTATAAATATTATTATTTTTATTTAATAATTAATTAAGTTAAATGGTTTATTCGGTTATCCAAATAAACCGAATAAACCAAATAAAAATAAAATGTGGATCCAAAACCGAACCAAAAACCATATTCACAATTCGGTTTCGGTTAGAAACCAAACCAAAAACCGAATTCGTTATTCGGATCAGTTTATTTGGTTACGGTTACGGTTCGGTTTACGGTTTTTATTTGGTTACGTTTTTTTCTGAACACCCCTACATTCCGTTCATTTTCATTCCAGAAGAAATCGTGGAAAATGACTCATTCCGTTCATTTTCATTCCTGAAGAAATTGTGGAAAATGACTCATTCCGTTCATTTTCATTTCTGGAGGAATTGTGGAAAATGACTCGTTCCGTTCATTTTCGTTTCTGAAGGATACCCATTAAGGAAAATAACTCATTCCGTGTATTTTTCGTTCCTGAAAATTTTCCATCGAAGGAAAATGAATATCCCTGATTCTTCCTTCATTTCCATTTCTGAAAATGTTCGATAAAGAGGAATATCAGGATATGCCTTATCCTTGATGGTTATTTAACACAAAGTCACAGACATACTCTTACAAATAAATTTCGGGACGATATTTCCTAAAGTAGGGGAGACTGTGACACCTGTGTCACTTCAACCATCAAACAAATGCCAAACCAATGAAATATTGTATTTAATACTTGGGATTTGTAAAAATATGTGTATCGTTTGCACATATCAACTCTTGTTCGATTTCAAGCTTTAAATCGCTTTCTGGAGGGTTATACGCGCTCTGATGCGTAGATATAACCAGTTTAATGCAACAAACACTCCGGAATAGTGAAATAGGCTTAACATACCTTAAATAACCTTTACATAACTTAGAAATAAGTTTTTGAAGGCTTTGGTATGGCAAAATCAAGTTTAATTCGCTTACAGGGACTAAATTTGACAAACTGCAAAAGTATGCCAATTTGAACTGTAACAGACATTCCGGAACATGACCATAAGTTAAACACACCTTAAATATCCTTTATATAGCTTAGAAATAGGCTTTGAGGGGTTCGGTGTGCTAAAATAAACTTTTGGCTCATTCAGGGACTAAAAGTGCCAAAGAGTGCACAAGTTTGCATTTTCGCGCATAACTTACGTTCTGAATACATCCGGACTTCCAAAAATTTATGTAAGCACTAAAATATTTTATTTTAGTGTTTGGCATGAGAAAAATCCATTCGTCGCTTAATTTGGATCGTTTTTGCGTTCGTTACGACTCCCGTCGTAGTTAACCGAACAACGCAACCGTACGGCCAAACGAACCGACATCCGAGATATTTTTGAGCACATTTTAAGTTCCCTATACTTTAACATCATTGTGGAGCTTGAAATTGGGTTTGACGGGTGTTAGAAGTGCCAAAACACGACGATACGCGCACAGGGGCCTGTTCTGCCATTTTTGAAAGATTCAGGTCGACAAGGTCCTTACGGACCTCAACACTGATAATGTTGAGGTCCGTAAGCAGGGGTCAGATATGCAGAAACTTGTTTAATCTGCTGTTAACAGCCTTTAACCCCTCCAAAGGCCAAGGCCAAGTGTCAAACTCTTGTGGTGGGAGCAATATGAGTTACCACAACATTCCGACAAGTGTACGGCTTAGATCGTGCCCCCTTTTCCAAGAAACGATCCTAACGGTGGACCGAAAACTATAAATACCCACCTCCACCCTTCACTTTTCCTCACAAGAATCTGATCTAATGTGCTCTAAGTTGAAACCTTTGTTTCATACCTGAGCTATTTTGATCTAGATTAGCATTCGGGGACCCTTTGTAAGTGTTCCTTCGTTCTTTTATTGTTTTTCGAGTCCGAAAGTCAAACTTTGTTTGACTTTCTGTGTTGACCAGTTTATGGTCAATGCGAAGTTCGTTTGAACTTCGCAACGTGATTGTAATCACGATGGTTATAGTCCTTTGTGACTATGCCTACTGATTACCACGTTGTCTAGGGTCGTAAGGGTAAGCGATCTAATAAATCGCTTATACCTTCGAACCCGACCCGTTTGGTCGATCTTTAGGATCCGACCAAATACATTAGGTGACCATAGTATATAGGGAATAACTTTCCGAGGTTATACCTTATGGTCGCTTCGTTTAAGTAGTTGTATGATAGGTAGTTTATATGCCTTAGGTAAATTACCAAAATACCCCTTTGATGCCAAAATTCATTTTAAACATATGTAACATAACTTTTGACATCTAAACTGATTTGACAACAATATTAGACATGTTAAGGCATATTATACTTGTCATAGGACTAGTTAGGCGTTCCGAATGCGTTTTACGCGAACGACGCGTTAAAGTAGCATAAGCTACCTAAACAGGTCGTGATGGGTCGTAAGCACTTAGGTTAGGTTTCATTTAGTATGTAGGCTTTGTTAAACCATATTACACGAGTCACCATACTCGTTTGGTTTACGAACCCTCATTCTATCCAATCCTTCGATTTAGGTCCGGTATATTAACATAGTACCTATATTAGGTGCCGTCTGATATTCGTGATCTCTAGCATTGCTTGGTGGTTATCTTGGGACTTCTGAGCAATCTCAAGTGAGTACATAGACCCCTCTTTTACTGTTTTTCCAAACTGTTTTGGGGTGAAACACATGTGCCTACTTGTTACTTTCATGCTTTCACATCATATACCGGCTATGTTCATTAGTACATTTATAGTACATGATTTCATTACATTACATGCTATGTATGCCCATTGTGTGCGTACTTAGTACATTGCCTTACATTACATGCTATGTATGCCCATTGTGTGCGTACTTAGTACATTGTTTTACATTACATTTTATGCTATGTATGCCCATTGTGTGCGTACTTAGTACATTGTTATACAATACACTTTATGCTATGGTTGTCCTTTGTTGCATACTTAGTACATTTGTTATTCATCACATCCTAAATTTTGAACCGTTGTAACCATTTGACTATGTGAACCGTCGTAACCCTTTGATTATGTGAACCGTTTGTAACTGTTGAACCGTGTGAACCATTTGTATCTGTTGACATGATTTACATTTGACAATAGACATTTGACTATACATAAACATTTCTACAATTGTTGAACATTTTACTTTGGTAGTTTGGTTTGAGTAAGTGATTAAGTAATAAGGCGTGTGTAATATGATACAAGCATGGTGGATACGCCGCTGGTACTTCCTATATATAAGTGTTTGTATGGTATTACATATCGTAGCGTTATTTGAATCATGTCAGTTTGAGACATATAACATTTTATACAAATAACATATTTTTCACAAGACATTGATTTACAAACAACTTATCTTATGCAAACTCATCTTACATGGTTATTCATTTAACCACACATTATTCTCTTATTTATACATATCATCTGATCTTATCGTTTTTCAAATGATTTACAAAACAAAGCAAATTACAAGGTTCATGACTAAACATTTTCTCAAACATAAGTCATGAATTCTGTTTTCACAAAACCTATGTATCTCACAGGCATTTTTATGCTGACGTACCTATTTTCACATGTGTTTTCAGGAGATGATGCATATGACTTATCAAGACATACTTAAGCGGACCTGTGCCTTACTGACTTAAAACGAGACAAGAACTAGTTAATTTATGTTATGTACTCTTTGGTTCTTGTTTAAAACAATGTAAACTTTCATGTTTGATTAATAAAACGAGACTTCAATTGCCATGGATTTGAAACAATTAATTCTGTTACAACACTCCCCGACGTTTCCGCCACGTTTGGTTGTTCCACGTGGTCGGGGTGTGACAATCGTGGGGATGGATTGGTTAACCAAACATCATGCTGAGGTGGGCTGTTTCGATAAGATTGTTCGTATTCCTCTTCCGTCTGGCGATATTCTGGAAGTTCGTGGAGAGAAGCCATCAGGTGGTTTGAAGCTTATGTCATGTACAAAGGCCCAAAGTTATTTGCGAAAATGATATGTTGCTTTCCTGGCACATGTCACCGAGGAGAAAGGCAAGAGCAAAAGTATTCAGGATATTCCGATTGTTCTGGATTATCCGGAGGTGTTTCCCGATGAACTACCTGGTTTGCCTCCAGTTCGTCAAGTCGAGTTTCATATTGACCTTGTACCCAATGCCAACCCGATTGCGAAAGCACCCTATCGTCTTGCACCATTGGAGATGCAAGAGTTATCGAAACAGCTTCAAGAGTTGTCTGATAAAGGATTCATCCGTCCAAGCTTTTCGCCTTGGGGAGCTCCTGTCCTCTTTGTGAAAAAGAAAGATGGATCTTTTCGAATGTGTATCGATTATCGTGAGCTTAATAAGCTTACCATCAATAATCTATATCCCCTACCTAGAATTGATGATCTCTTCGACCAGCTGCAAGGTGCTTCATGCTTTTCCAAGATCGATCTGCGTTCTGGGTATCATCAACTTCGCGTGTTCGAAGAAGATATCCCCAAAACTGCTTTCCGTACGAGATATGGGCACTACGAGTTCACTGTAATGCCTTTTGGTTTGACAAATGCCCCAGCTATCTTCATGGACTTAATGAATAGGGTCTGTAAACCTTATTTAGATAAGTTCATTATTGTGTTATCGACGATATTCTCATTTATTAAAAGTCTCAAGCGGAGCACGAGCAACACCTCCGTTTGACATTGGAACTCCTAAAGAAGGAACAACTTTTTGCTAAATTCTCCAAGTGTGAATTCTGGCTTAAAGAAGTTCAGTTCTTGGGTCATATTGTCAATGAACAGGGTATTCATGTAGATCCATCCAAGATTGTTGCAATTAAGGATTGGAATACACCAACAACACCTACAGAAGTTCGTTCTTTTCTTGGTCTTGCTGGTTATTATCGACGGTTTATTTCTAATTTCTCGAAGATCGCGGTTCCACTCACTGCTTTGACTCAGAAAAATAAGACTTTTAAGTGGGGACCTAAGCAAGAAGAAGCGTTCCAAACGCTGAAACGGAAGCTCTGTGATGCTCCTGTTCTATCTCTACCTGAGGGAAACGATGATTTTGTTATCTATTGTGACACGTCGAATCTAGGACTTGGTTGCGTTCTTATGCAACGAGGTAAAGTCATAGCTTATGCATCTAGACAGCTGAAAATTCACAAGAAGAACTGTACGACTCACGATCTTGAATTAGGAGCAGTGGTTTTCGCACTTAAAATCTGGAGACACTACCTCTATGGAACGAAGTGTGTGGTTTTCACAGACCACAAAAGTCTCCAGCATATTCTCAATCAGAAGGAGCTGAACATGAGGCAACGACGTTGGGTTGAACTCCTAAACGATTATGATTGCGAGATCCGCTACCATCTTGGTAAGGCGAATGTCGTGGCCGATGCGCTTAGTCGAAAAGAACGAGTCAAGCTTCATTCTGTGCGAACTCTATCTGATATTCAATCTCGTGTTCTTCAAACTCAACGAGCTTGTGTGATCAAATACTTATTGAAATATGAGCTACCACTTCAACTTGAGCTTAAACTCGAAAGGAAAGACGATGGTTTACTCTATTTTGAGAATCGTTTGTGGATTCCGAATCAGGACGATCTTCGCACCTTAGTAATGGACGAATCTCACAAGTCTCGATATTCTATCCATCCTGGTGATGATAAAATGTACAAGGATCTTCGTACTCAGTATTGGTGGCCTGGTATGAAGAAGCATGTTGCCTTGTATGTATCAAAATGCCTAACTTGTCTCAAAGTCAAAGCTGAACATCAACGACCTTCTGGTTTGCTTGTGCAACCAAAGATACCGGTTTGGAAGTGGGAGAACATTGCAACGGATCTCATCACTAAATTTCCGTGCATGTCTAAAGGTCACGATGCTATTTGGGTCGTAGTTGATCGTTTAACGAAATCTGCTCACTTCTTACCGATTCGCGAGGATCTATCTGCTGATAAACTTGCAAAGATTTATGTTGATGAGATTGTATCACGACATGGTGTTCCTTTGGATATAATTTCCGATCGTGATGCTCGGTTTTCATATCATTTTTGGAAGACCATGCAATCTGCTTTAGGAACCCAACTAAATCTAAGCACTGCTTATCATCCCCAAACAGATGGTCAATCTGAGAGAACGATTCAAACTTTGGAGGATATGATTAGAGCATGCGTGATAGACTTTGGTGGTAATTGGGATTCTCATCTTCCACTTATCGAGTTCTCTTACAACAACAGTTATCATGCTAGTATTAATATGGCACCATTCGAAGCTCTCTACGGTCGAAAATGTCGTTCACCTGTCTGTTGGAATGAGATCGGTGAAGCTCAGCTTACTGGACCTGAGCTCATTCTGGAAACAACGGACAAAATCAAGAAGATTCACGATAATCTTGAGACAGCTAGATGCCTTCAAAAGAGTTATGCGGATTTGAAACGCAAGCCCTTAGAATTTCAAGTCGGAGACCGTGTCCTACTCAAGGTATCAGCTTGGAAGGGAGTGGTGAGGTTTGAAAAGAAAGGAAAACTTGCACCACGATATGTTGGACCATTTAAGATTGTTGAAAGAATTGGAAAGGTTGCCTATCGACTAGAGCTACCTCCAGAGCTAGGAAATGTTCATCCGACTTTTCACGTGTCCAATTTGCGAAAGTGTTTAGCGGACGCTGATCTTCACATTCCTCTCGAGGAGATTCAAATTGATGAAACAATGCACTTTGTCGAGAAACCTGTGGAGATAGTGGATCGTACATACAAACAGTTGAAGAACAAACGGATTCATTTGGTCAAAGTTCGCTGGGAATCCAAACGTGGCCCCGAGTTTACTTGGGAACATAAGGACCAGATGAAGATGAAATATCCGCATTTGTTTTCACAAGATTCCTCTAAATAAAATTTCGGGACGAAATTTTCTAAAGTAGGGGAGACTGTGACAACTGTGTTCTGTAATCATCGCATACTGTAAAACAATGTCAGTTATCAATAAAACAATGTGCTTTGGTGTTATTATATGTGTTTTGGTGTTATTGTATGTGCAATTGTGTTTAATGATTTTACAATTTGATTCGATTCCGATTTTAAGCTTTAAATCACTTTCTGGAAGGTTATACGCAAACTGGTGCTTAAACGCAATCAGTTTAACGCAACGTACACTCCAGAACTGGGACGTAAGCCAAACGTACCCTAAATATCCTTTACATAGCTTAGAAATAAGTTTCTAAGGATTCGGTATGGCAAAAACATGTTTATTTGAACTAAAGAGCTATTTACGACAAAACTGCGTCACTAGGTGATAGTTACAGTGCCGAGAAGTGCCTAAAACAAACTATAGATGTAGAATTCTGAATTTATTATTAAAAGTTCAGCATTTTATTATGTTAGTAAAATGAAAAAACATGGCAGAATGGTCCTGTATGCTTTCCTAAGTGCCAGGAATAATTTGTGTTGCAAAAATATATTCAAAAGACCTTTTTCGGCATAATTAAACACTTTAACGGAACGGTGTTTAACCGGACAACCGGACATTACCCGGGATACTAAATTTTTTTTTTGCCACACGCGTTGTCTTATTATTTTTGGCTAGTCTTGATCCCCGTTTATCATAACACCCATTAAAAATCAATTAACTAATATATATAATCAAATTACTTCAATTCTAACTTATGGTTGCATTTTAGTTGAAAAAGTTACACCCAACCCCCCTCCTAACCGAAAATCGGTCCCCATGGACCCACACAATCACTACCTCCATTCCTTCAATCTTGCACTTGATTTAATTCCTTATTTTATTAGATTTTTACTTGTGTAAGTGTCCAAGATACGGTGCATGATCTTTATAAGTAAGGCTCAAGATCACAAACAATCATTCTCAATCTTACACCCTCACTTCACTCACTCTCTCTCTCATTTTCGGTCCACCCCCAAACCGAAACCATCACCATCATTTCACACAATCTTCATCCAAATATCAAGTTCAATACAAACTTTGAAGTTGATCCATGGAAGTTGCAAGTTGAAGGGCTTTCAAAGGAGCTTTATTCTAGTCTTCTTCATCATCTTTTCTTCATCTTTGCACTAGAGAATCATCCCTAGCTATAAGCTAGTAGTAAGCTCTTGTTTAACCTTTGACCATCTCATTTTATGGCTAAAATTTGTAGTATGATGCTTATGTTAGACACTAAAGTAACAAGACACAAGAAGATGAACATGAAACTTTTACATGAAGTTCAACATAAAAGTTACAAAATGTGTACATAAGAATGAGTCATGAAGATGAAAACTTGTTGGTTTAGGGTTGGTTAAAAACATGCATGACGATTGATCGTTGATTCCTTGACAAACCCGTTGTTAGGACACTTGTTAATACGGTTTAGTAATGTTTAAACCACAAAGTAACATGCTGATGTACATATTCAGCCGACTTCAACAGGCTGTAAACAGACCCTAATAACTCGAAAAACAGAATTTCTGAAGCGTAAATTATGTATTTTTGAAAAACGAAGAAAATGGCACTCGAAACATATTTTTTTGAAATCGTTTACTATTTTTAAAGACCCGTTTTGTAACAGCAGCTAAAGCTGAGTTTTACTGCAGTAAATGGGCGGTACGTTTTCAGTCATAACTCGAAACCTGAGTAGAACCAGCCAATGAAATTTATACTGTAAATGACCAATAATGTCGTAGTAATTCTCCCACTAGAATTACGTCAAAAGGGCTTACGATAAATTTTAGATGAATTATTACGTAGACTGCAAACAGAAAGTAACAAATCTGATTGCAGTCCGGTAAACGATTTTCTATAAAATACTGATAATGAATTGGACCCCGATATTTTTACACAATAATATTTGGTTCGTGTGAGATGTTTTGTAAAAATTTGGGAATTTTTGGAATAAACTAACTATTTTATTTAAATGTCCGAAAACAGTCCAGTTTCATATATATTAAAACAGAAATGACATAAGTAGTATTTTGCATGTCAAAGTGTGGGTTTTGATTATTAAAATCATTCTTATTTAATTTAGGGCGGATAAACAATTTGAGGGATTATGTTAACATTTAAAAACGCACCCGAAGGTATGTACATAGATCCCCTCTTTTTACTGTTTTCGATTGTTTTGGGGTGATTCATATGTATCAAACGATTTCAATATTTCAACGATGGTTTCAAAACGATTGAGATGGTTTATACAAAACTAATAACGATTTCGATAATGTGAACGAACTTGTTGGTGGTAGTTACATAACGAATGACATTCATTAGCATTGATCAAGCCGACCAGTATTAGGTTATGGTACCATAGGATCCGACAAATCCCGTTATCCGACCGCACCCATGGTTATGTGTGGGTTAGGTGGATAACGACTGAATCTGATGATTGTTAACTTACCCTTTGGCGGTTTGTTAATACGAGAACGAGTGGAACGATGGACGAGTCACAAAGGTTTGAATGTTATTAGCGAGACGACCAAAAGTAGTTTTCACAATTAAAACGAGAACGATTTGAACGAGTGAATGAATTGAACGATTTGGAATGATTTGAACGAATTAAACAATATTACACAACGATGTTCACGAAACTATATAAACCATACGAGTTTTATTACAAGAATGATTTATGATTTGGCTTACATAAACAAATGTTTTGGGTTAAGATTCATGGCATCGAGGTTTATAAATTATGACCAATCTATTTTGACTTGGTTATTCATTTACAATACAAATATTTTACAAAACAAGGTTTTTCTAATATCAATTAACAAAGTTGTATAAGTTGTTTCAACATACAAACGAGCCATGAATCTGATACTCACACAAAAACTATGTACTCGCCAGCATTTCTTTGCTGACTTTGTTTTTACATATGTTTCAGGTGAAGTTGCTTAGTGTTGATTGCGAATAGGATGCATGCTCACTTAGGACTGGACGAGGCCTTAGTGATTTAATAACGAGGATAAACTACGTTTGACTTGCTTGTTTAACTTTAAGACAATGTTTAATATTCAATATAACGAAACTCTTTGTATCCATGGTTTGAAACAATAATTCTGTTACAACACTCCCCGACGTTTCCGCCACGATTTGTTGTTTTACGTGGTCGGGGTGTGACATATGTATAAAGAAGACTTGTTACCTACTGATTTTATAAACCATTCTAAATATTTTTATAGTAGGTATAAGTCATGAACTCAGGATCCCAAATTAGTTTTCAAAACTATGTGTGAAATGACCAAAATGCCCCTACGATGCATAGTTTGGTCTTAAAGCATAAACCACATATATATTTGATATCCTACTGATATGATATCATAATTTAACCACTTTTACAGAATGTTTATGACCATGACATCAGTTTACTCGCAAGCTCCTTTTATAAGTTGTAAAATTACCAAAATGCCCTTATAAGGCATAGTTTGATTTTAAAATCTTAACGGGCATACAAGTTGATATCCTACTGATATTATAACTTGTTTAAAGTATATTGGCATATGGAACTTGTTCATGACTCATACGGTTACCCAATATCGCTTATACGCGTATGGTTAGACTTACGTAACCAGTTTACATAAGTTTACCGAAAAGGTTTAACCTTATCGTTTTGATCTCAAAATCCAGAATGTACAATGTTTACCCATATTATACAAGTCCTAGTACTTGTTGGGTTTAAACCACATTCTATTCAATATACGCTTAATCTAGCGAACCTATTCTTAAGTATCGGGTCATATCTAAAGGAACTACCTTTGGCCCGTATACATTCTAACAGATAATAAATCTGTTTATTCTAGACTATAGTACCCCCTAGATAATCGGACTTGAGTCAATTATACTTAGACTTGCGGCTTTTGCCAAATATAGTCATTGATTGGAAGCTAGCAAAAAGGTAAATACTCTTGACTTATTTTAGTGTAAACTTGGGATGGAATATATACCTCTTGGGACGGTTATTACATAAGTAAGTCGCCTATGATTGCGCCAAAGTGTATGAATACGGTTTAATCCATTTACTTGATAATTATTGTAATTGGGGGTTATTGATACCATGTCCGGACAACCCAATGGGTTAATCAAGTATATAATTTCGTAACAAGAATAATCCCAAGATATTTTAAAAGATCACCTACGGGTTATCTATATGTATAAAACTCTTTTCGAAAAATTATTTTTCCAAAGAGTCAGTTAATTGTATTTACCAGCTTTGGCTGACGTATTTTCAAAAGATTGAACAGCAGGTACCGAACCTTATAATAGGCTGGGAATACGGGTCGGCTAGAATGAAGGTTAAGGAATTTGAACTCCTGATGCTTAAGGCCTATGATGTCTAAAGCTCTGTTTATTTGGATACTGCCTGTGGGCTTGTATCAAACGCTTGTAATACTTTTATACATTCAAGCTTTATTTTAATAACTTAAATCCAATACTTCCGCTGCATATTATTATATTGTGATAACTGTTATCCAACCGTCACGATTGTTCCCATCCGGGCCCACCGGAAATCGGGGTGTGACACACGCCCATGCATTCAGGAGTGCGTGTGTAAGGAGTCTTTTTTCTTAACTTGGTAAGTCAACATGGCAATGCAATGCATGATCGTGTTTTGGCTGAAATTTGTATATTTTTTCTTTATTTTTCCTTTTTTCGCTCATTTTCTACAAGTTAGCCATTGTCACCTAAAATTTCACAAAGAACGATATTAGGTATTAAGTCAAGTAAAAATTCCTCCACGGTTGCATAAAAGACGGAGAAATATGTGTGAAAAAAACATGTATAGATAATGGCACATCATATATCCCAACACTCGAACTTTTGCTTATCCGAAAGAGAACTTATGGTTAACCCAGGGAGAGGAAGAGAATCTAAAGTAGTCATTGTGACCATAGCAAAAAGGAATATCGAAGTAGACCGGTAATCAATGAAGAAAACCAAAATGTTTATTCATTATATTTTTGTTCTTTTCAAAATAATAAGGGAATCAGTGCTTGGGTAACAAGTCCGATAAATATTTTGTTATGCCCAAGTTTCAAACATCTCACGAATGATCACTCACGCTCGAGGTTTATCATGTGTAATTTTGGGGTGAACACTCAATGCTAGAAATGAAGCAAACCAAAACATAACTTTGAGTAAAAAGCAGATCTCCGCCAATTAACTTAGGATTAATGTTGAAATCAAGAGAACTTTGAAAATGGTAGGTTATGATGAAGGATAGGAAAATGTTAGAAAAAAATGAACTTGGAAATGTGTTGTTTTCCAGCTGAAACTTGTATTTTTCTCGGCATTTTTCATTTTTTTCGCTTGTTTTCCATAAGTTAGCCAATTCACCTGAAATTTCATAATAAAGAACGATATTAGGTATCAAATCAAGTAAAAATTCATCCAAATTAAAATATCTTAAGATTTAGAAAACTCTATAGACTCAAGAAGAAGAGCCCATGCTTATATATCATGATGTTGTTTACCTTACTTGCAAGGAATACTCCTTTTGGGGTAAGCCTCTTACAAGTTCCCTATTTGCCAATTGATTCATTGTTTTAAGGTTAACATGAGATAAACTCCTATAACACAAATATGTCTCATTAATGGATGTCTAGGAATAGAAACATGCCACAACATTAGTTGAGATCTCCCATGTCTAGGACATGCATATTGCTTGTGTCACAACCTCAATTTTCACATGCTGAGTACTACCGCGAGGCGTGGGCCTGACCAGGATCATGCCACCAATCATATTGAACAATAAATATAATAAAACAGTTGTCATCACTACCAATACGATTAGTGACTATTAATGTCTAAAGTTTAAAGTTCAAAACAATGTTTAAAGATAAAAGTGGAAGCATAAGTTTAACCATTCAAACAAAAGTTCACAAGTTCATAATTAATATTAATAAACCCAACATGGGTCATGCAACTATTACACTCCCCGCTGCAAGCTCCTGAGTTGTCACCGAGGACGTGCAAAGCATGCAGTAGGGTGTCAACATAAAGTTGGCGAGTTCACGGTTTATCCAGTTTTAGTTCCAAAACCTTTTGTTGTTAAATTACTCATTTATATCATGCCATGGGGAGCTACCCCATCTATAAGCTACTAAACTCCGTAATACCGAACACTTTACGACCCGTTGTATCGTTGTTGCCCCATTTTTCAATGTCTATCATCATTGATGGTTTGCCAAGACCTATTAGTTCATGCCTGATCCTATCCCGGCACGGTGTGAGTTTGGTGAAACCTAATAGCGCTATCAACTAATATCCCGTTTGACAGGCTCCGATGAATAATCGGTATAATAAGTTGGGAACTTCGTGATAAAGTTTCGTTTAGTACGCTAGTTCATGAAATATAAATAACATTTAACAGTATTCCAAACCAGGAATAGTAGGCAATCCCAAACCTACGAAAGTGTTGTTCGTTCCGTTCCCAACCACCGGGAATACATGCTTTTAGTAAAGTGCGTGTGAACTCACCTTTGTTTTGCTCGGCAGTTTATTTACTTGTTTTAAAGTCGGTCAACCACGTCCTATTATGGTTACTGAGCTTAAATCAGATTTGTATACAAACAACAAATAACATCACTTATTCTTACACGTATT
Organism: Helianthus tuberosus; assembly: GCA_030545235.1. Classification (NCBI taxonomy): domain Eukaryota; kingdom Viridiplantae; phylum Streptophyta; class Magnoliopsida; order Asterales; family Asteraceae; genus Helianthus; species Helianthus tuberosus. Next base: position 141,317,063 of record CM060381.1, read on the forward strand.
TAACATGTAGCACATAAGCATCACGTATCTCATAACAATATGCGGGCCAAATTGGAAACTTGTAATACAAACCCAACTCTGTGAACAGTAGCATAAATAACCCAATACATTTATTCTAAGTGTGCGACTCAAATAATATACAGTCCACTAAGGTGTGCAACCCAACTAATTAAAAGTCCAGTATAAGAGCGTGGCCTAATAAATTTGGGGCAACCCAATATGTGAATGTGCAGCACACAATGAAGTGTGCTGCCTCCTCATGTGTGTGGTTGTACAGAATTTAGTCGTACACTGTGCATTATAGTTTATACGTTGGAAGTGTGCGGATTCAGGGGTGTGCGACTATGCACTACTTGCTTGTACACTATGCATCTGTACTAGTAACTTCTATGAATATGCGGTGTAGAGTGTACGACCTCGCATAACTTGGGTGTACAAGGTGCATCATGAGTTGCACCTTTCCAAGTGTGCGGTACACGTGGCACATTCAGTGTGCGGATCTGCCGTGCCAGAGTGTACGTTATGTAGGTCAAGTTGTACATCTCATGACTGTACGGTCATCAATTTATCCAAATAGCAAACATCTCAAATAAATCAAACACATATTCTAGCATCAATCCCTTTATCCTAACATCATCTTTATCAGCATTTCATCAAATTAACACGGATCCAGGAAGCAGATTTAGACATAAACCTTAACATACAAAATCAGGTAATCATGTGGACGAAAACAGATTCAAACTTTAATCCTTCCAAAACTGATCTACATTTACCATCATTAACATAGATCTAGATTTCTACCCTTATAGTGAACACCATAACATCATCCAGCCTTACAGTATCTATCTATGTTGTCGACAAATTATTGAATTTTGATTCTAGCATGAACCTTACTTCTTTGTTCATTCACCAAGTATATTATTATCAAGCATAAAAACAGATCTAATGAATATCACATCAAACTGTCAACATATTAATATCAACAACCATAGTTCATTTAACACCACACAACCGTAGTCCATTTGTTACTCCTATTATGTTATTTAATCAGCACATGAACATATGTCATCATCAAACACACCTTTTCATTCATTTACAGATTCGAAGCAATATCTCAAATTGTCTAAGCATAATTTTAATCTAACCTGGAACTTATAAGCTAGAGTGTGTGTTGGAGCATATTTCGTATGTCCGCTACTGTGCGAATAGGTTAGATAGAGCGTGTGTTGAATATTGTATAGATTAGTGTGAAAACGGACAAGGTTTTGTATTGTAAATGTACATTCGTGCGGATGGATTCAATCCGTATGAATGGACATCATGACAAGTCCGCACGGATCTACATAGGTAGATCCGCACGAATGAGTTGATCTGTCCCTAATGGTGCATCCGTTATTAAGTCCATTCGCACACGTTCATCCTTGCGAACGGACTATCCATATAAATAGGGATGTGGTCTCCTCATATGGACAAGCTTTGGTTCCTAGAGGGGAGATGTTGTCCAATTGGTTTTGCGGGTATGTAACTTCAAATCATTGAATAGAAACCAGTGTAAATTAATATGTTCGGTGTTTATTTTACTTCTAATCCTTTCTTATCAATAATATTCCACCGAACCGGTTATCTCAGGGCCAAAACCTCGTCAAACCTGCCGGGATCCTGGAATCTCAATTGGTATCAGAGCTACAGTAACGATTCAATCGATCTAACAGTTGATTGAATCACCTATGCTCATGAATTTTGGATTTTTTGGAGGTTTTGACGTTAAACATCGAATAAATAACAAATTGAAGGTCAATTCACGGATGGAATTTGTAATTGAAGATATAATTATGTTCGTGATTGATTTTCGCACAATCCTGTGAAGTTTCATTATGAAATTCGCAGAAATAAAGATTTTGGATCAAAAAATCTTAGCTTTGAACATCTACCGATGTTCGACTATGTAGTCTTTTCTAAAGCCCATAAAAACCTTTCTCATACTTCACCTTTGTTAGTCTAAAGTCACTTTGACGTGACTGCTAGATTACATCATATCACATGTTTAGCTTAAGTATCAGATGCTCAAGCTTTTCTGCATAACACATATCTATTGTACGTTGATATGGGCCAATTGACAATTTCAAATCTCTCAAAAGATTTATTGTATATTTCATATACTTAACACTTTTTGTTAGATTTAGGAATCTCATTAGATACATTATCTTATAGAGATTTCCATAACTAATGGACTTAAGATATCTCTGTAACATGTAACTCATGATCTACATGTTTTCCAGATCTAAGCAATGTGTCATTACACAATCTTACTAAATTCTTCTTTGTATTTCACTTACAACTTCGGAAGACAATTCAACTCCCACTAGCTTACATAATCAAAAGCATTTCTTATTATAATTTGACCTTATCAAATACGAAGTCCATAAATGCATTTCAAACTCCAAGTGGAATTTGAATAACCACATACTTTACTGAGAATGATTATCACGAATTTCCTCAAGAGTATCGTTATAACATTCCTCAAGAGTATCGATTCCTTAATCAGTGTGATTTAATATTTTCTCTTTATATTTTACATTTTGGGCCCTATTATCATTATCTAACTCCTCATTCCTTCCAATAAGCTTTGAGATATATTTATGTTTTTCAACATTTCTTTACATCTGGGAGATCAAGTGGAGAGAGATGCCTATGTAACATCCGGTCCCTTACACCACCAATATTATCTTTGCACCAATGCGTTCAGGAACTCACGGATTTCTTTTTTGTATCCCAGGTGGAGACTTCCCAAGAGGTCACCCATCCTAGTACTACTCCCACATGAGCACGGCCGATATGGGATTTGCCTAGGGTGTTACAATGGTCCATGTTTTTTGTAAGCCCAAAACGCGTTGGTGAGTTAAGAGGCGGGGAATATCTTATGAACCAAGAAAGACACGACCGATGTGGGATTTTCCTAGGGTGTTACAATAGTCCATGTTAATCTTCATGGTATTGGTATCAGTATCATTACAATCACTCCTTTTAGGGACTCATCGTCCTCGATGAGGTTTGCCCCACCATCATGCGCCTCACAGTAGTGGCTCTAATACCATTTGTAACATTCGACCCCTCACGCTGTGACATCTGTGTCTCTACGACCATCATACAAATATGAATCCAATGAAATCTTGTGCTTCATTCTTTGTATTTGTATAAATACTTGTGGCAATCAAAAATATCAATTCTTGTTCGATTTTAAACTCTAAATCGCTTTCTGGAAAGTTATACGCAAACTGATGCGTAAACGTAATCAGTTTAACACGACATACACTCCAGAATAGAAAAATAAGCTTAACATACCTTAAATAACATTTACATAACTTAGAAATAATTTTTGAAGGGTTTGGTATGGCAAAAGCAAGTTTATTCGATCACAGGGACTATTTGTGACAAACTACGAAAGTCTGCCGATTCGTATAGCAACGAACATTCTGGAACATGATCATAAGCTAAACATACCCTAAATATCCTTTACATAGATTATAAATAGGCTTTGAGGGGTTCGGTATGCGAAAATGCGCTTATTTGATCAATAGGGACTAAAAGCGTCAAAAAGTGCATAAGTTTGCATTTATGCGCATATCTCACGTTTTGAACATATCCGGACATCCAAAAATTTTTGTAATCATTAAAATATTTTATTTTAGTGATAGGAATGCAAAAATACCATTCGTCGTGCAATTTGGGTCATTTTCGCGTCCGTTACGATTCCGTCGTAATTAACTGAAAATGCAACCGTACGGCCAAACGAACTGTCATCCGTGACACTTTTTAGCATAATTCAAGTTAAATATACTTTAACTTCATTATGGAGCTTGAAAATGGGCTTGACGGGTGTTAGAAGTGCCAAAACGCGATAAAACAAGGTGTAGGGGCTAAACTGTAAATAACTGAAACTTGCCTACCAGCAGCAAAGATCCATACGGACCGTATGGGACCCTTTGCAGTCCGTAAGCCACTCCCAGATCAGCAAAAACAACTGTCTTCAAAACAGCTACTGAACTTGGGTTTTGATCATGGTTTCTTCAACTGGTGGGCTGGTTTTAATCAGGTTCTAGCAAGTGTATGGCCAAGATTGTGCCTTGGGCAACACAAAAACACTTGTAATGATCTTATGGCATTTGATTTCCTATAAATAGCAAGCCATTTTCACAACTTCAACTTGCACATTTCATTTTCTTCTCTAAATCTGCTCTAACTTGAGGCTCTCACACTTGTTGAAGACCTCATACCTGTGTTTTCTTGTTCTTCTTCCAAGCTTTGTAACACCCCAAAAATGCATAAAAGCTTATTGTAATGTTTAAATATTTCAAATGATTAATTAAGTTTTAAATATATAAGGGAAGATTATAAACTTTGAAAGATATACAAAAAAATGACAACAAAAGCAACTTGGAGGGGTTGAACATGTAAATTACGATATTAATCATAATTAAAATAAAAAAAACCCAGCTTTGTTGGTGTGGGGTGCGACGCAGAGAAGGACAGGAGAGGGAAGAACCCTACTTCTCCAAGTTAGCAAGAATTTAACAAATTGGATGCGTTTTTGGATGGAAATCGAATGCAGGTGATAAATTCCTCATTCATCTAAGGGTTTCCAACATGAGGTAAGTCGAATTATGTGATTTTATGCTAGTTAATGATAAGGGTTTTGATTAATCCATGAAATAGTATGAAATTAACTTATATATGAATTAGAATCATCATTTAAAATATGATTATTGCTTGAATTTGATGGTATTGAAGGTTTGAAAGAAAACCTACTTAAACTAGTAGTATGATGATTCTATAGCCACATAAATTGACCAATTTTGATGGATAAATGTATATGTAAAGGGATATTGATGGATTATTATGTTGTAGAATGAATGAGTTATGTGAATTTAGTTGATTAAATGAGTTGTGAAGATTACTACTGAAATTGTGCATTGAATACTTGTACATAGTGCTTACAATGTTATATGCACACCAAGTGTTCGATTAAATGCTTGAATAGTTGATTTTTGTAATTTTGAATGAATTAGGAAGTCTTGCATTGTATGTGGAAAAATATGGAATTGATCTTTTGTGAAAAGTGCTATGGAATGCGAATTAAATGTGATTGTAATAGTTATATAGGTGAATGACATAATTTAGAATGAGAGTGGATTATGTATAGGATTGAAGTTAAAAGGTAAAAGTTGTATGCAAGAAACTATTGCGTTATGAACTAGCTAGTTGATGTGTCATGTACGGTAGTAATAAAGTATGATGATACATATCCCTTATATGCGCTAATAAACTAACGAAAGACAAATATTGCATGATTTGAAAGCCGGATGAATGAATGTATGTAAGCTAACCGTGTTATAATTATTACGACATGTACGGATAGGAGTCATGTCAATAGGGGCACAAACATGGAAGCGCCACGGGTCGAAGGTAAACACGGAAGCTATGTGTAAATTCGGACGCACAAGGTAAGTATTTCCCAGACTCCCTCTTTAGTAGTAAAGAGATTCCTTACATAATAATGTTAGTAGTCGTGTCGAAACGTGAATTTGATGATAATATCAACTATTAGTACCAAGTGAGTGATTATCCGGAATCACTCCTTAAGGTAGTAAAGTACGGTTATGTAATAGTTATTTAAGTATGCTATTGGAAATTAGAAAGGTATGGGTATGTAGAAGTAAAGGTTTCTTCTAAGTTGATCAAACGGGTCAAAATGAGAGTTTACTCATTTCGGTATAATTTGCATAAGTGACGATAAAGTATAATAATTGTTAGAAGATAAGTGAATTTTGTTGTTGATGAAAATATCAAGTAAGCAGTTTTAAGTAAGCGATTTTCCAGAATCACTTCTTAGTTTATTTAAGCAAGTTTATGCGCTAGTTATTTAAGTATGATAATCGGAGTCTAATAAGGTTTGGTTATATAGAAGTGAAGGTTTCCGTTAATTAGACCAAGTGGGTCAAAATAAAGTAAAAGGCAGACCGGGTAACGGGAGCGTAAAATAAATGAATTATGGATCCGGGTAATGGATTACAGCTTAGATATGTTAAGAAATGAACCCCAAGCGATTAAAATAAGTTTGGATGTAAAATGGGTGAAAAATAAACGTGCAGAGCTGACACGGCCGGGTGAATACTTGACACGGTTGGGTGAAGGTTCTGTTAAAAATATATGTTTACTTGACACGGCCGGGTGGACACTTGACACGGCCGGGTGAAGGGGCTGAAAGAGAAAGAAAAAAAATATATAATTTCTTTTGTTTAATTCTTTTGTTCAAATGCTTTGATTTCTAATCGTTTGAATGAAATTGCATGATAGGTAACGATGTACTTTAGACCTCGGAGGTGTAAGGAAATTTTACTAATAAAATTTCACTTCGTATAGTTGATTTAAATGAATGAGTTTAATGTATACTGGGAATCGGGTTCATAAACCCCATGTACGGAACTCCGGATAATGTAAAACTTCTATAGTTATAATGTTCATATGAGTATTGTGTATAAACAAATGAGTTGTTTGGTAAAAATCATGAACGGGTCAATAATTAGTAAATGAATATTAAGTCGAAAACATATAAGTCGTAAACATGCGAATGGATGGGACTTGTTTATAAGTAGGTCTATTATCGGATGATATGATAGTATAAGTACATGAGCATAAAGTGGTAAGTAAGAGCTTGTAGGTGCGTGTGTATGTAGTAATGTATGCGTGTATAAATGTAATTTGCTATGAATGTACATGGTTATGGTTTTTAATATATATGAGTATCGATTGTTGGTGCACTACATCTGTCGACTTCGTCTTGGATCGAGTCTTAGTCTTAGAGTGTTAGATCAGGGCATGTTTTACGAGAAAATAGGATAGCATATAGGTTTAACCTGGTAGGTCTGCTTATGTGTACATGTAGGTCCGCTTATGTGTCAGGTCCGCTTATATGTCAGGTCCGCTTATGTGTCAGGTCCGCTTATTTGTATATGTACCTTGGAGGGAACCTCATCACCTATAAATAGGTGCACATAAGCGAACCAGAGGGAGAAGACCTTGTAATTCGTACCGAAGTATTGCCGGATCGAGATTTGGATGTAAACTGTTATAAATCAATACAGAAAGGTGTTTAAAGAGATTTGCTAGCTGTTTCTACGTTGATTACTTGTTTTCCGCACCTGTAATTGACGAAAACTCCTCTGAATGACTCGTTCGGGTCGAAACACGATCCTACAAGTGGTATCAGAGCTCAGGAGGAGGAGTTCTGCAGAGAATTGCTGGAATTCATCAAATTTTCTTACTTCTACAACTTCTTTCTTCAGTTCAGAAATTTTCACCGGTCAAAATTAGTTCAAAATTTCAAGGATTGTGCATAATAGGATATAGACAAACCCTGGAAAGTTTGGTGTTAAAATTCGCATTAAAAATGGGTCAAATGAACTTCCGAATAGGTTCCGCTTTTTCAGACATTTAGTAGTTCCGCTTATTTGACAAGCTCAAGTCTGCTCATTTGTCACTATTATCAGTAGTTCCGCTCATCTGGTCAACCTGGTCCGCTTTTAGTGACAAAGTTCATTAGGTTCGCTTATTAGGTCATGTTTGTTGTAGATCCACTATAGAGGTCTGCTTATAGGGACATAATTGTAGTAGGTTCGCTCTAGAGCTCCGCTCCTAGTTACACATTTGTTGGAGTTCCGCTCAAGAGGTCCGCTTGTAGTTACAATTATTTGAGATCCGCTTTTGTGGTTCGCTCATTGTGACTTTGTAGAGGTTCGCTTGTGTGGTTCGTTTGTTGTGACATAGTCTGGTTCGCTCTTGTGGTTCGCTTATACAGACAACACCTGGTTCCGCTCTTTTAAACATCTGAGATTCCGCTCACATGATTCATTATTGCGTATGACAGTTCACGTGATCAGTTGTTGTCGGCAAATTTAAAAAAAAAAAATCACTTTGCCTGAGATAAGATTATAGGTGTCGACTTAGTGGGATTGGAAATAGAAGTTGCATGTGATCTGGGAATATTAAATCATTGGTTTAATAACATTTGAATTAATCAAAAGCTAGCAGCCCACTACTTGTTGTTGGCCCAATCAGATTTGTCTTGATTTGATATTGTCGGCCATTTGTTATACATATTGCATAAAGGAGAATTCTCGGCCCAATCATGTTTAGTTGATAATTGTGTTGTCAGTCTATTAAAGTCAGTGACCCATGTGAAAAGAATTAATCTGGTACATAGTGTCTTGTGATTCATAGTCGCAGCCCAATCAGAGAGTGTTAGCCCATTACAGTGTTTACGGCCCAAGTGTCATACAAAGGTCAAGTTCACAAGAGTTTCGATTGTTAGGTCCATTTCACCGGCCCATGTGACTTGGATTAGTGTCAGATACACAAAGTTGGTTTCGGCTCATTCACTCAGTTTGCACAATTTGGAGTTTTGTTCAGTTCGCGAGTCTTCGACACGAGTCCACAAATCTTTAACACGAGTCTTCGATTGATTTCATCAACACATTTTTACGTATTCAATTCGTTTAAACTGATAATTTGTTTGTTTGATCGTTAGGTGATTTACAAGGTGATACATTTCATTTGAAAATCCGAAACATGGACGAAGAATTCTACAACGCATTCGCTACTCCGGTTACTCAGATCACTATTGCACAAAACACAATGCTCGAAAACGAAGCAGGAACAATGCAAAAACCGCCAAAGCTCATGAACATCGAGGAATATAAAGGTTGGGAAGGTCGTTTCGAGAATTGGGTGCAAGCTAACTACTTGGATGCATGGGAATGTGTCGAGACAAAATACATTCGACCGACGAATGATGATGAAGAAGTGGTTCCGATTAAAGATCTAAGCGCCGATGCTAGAAAGAAATACAAAGATGAGAAAATGATGCTGAGTCTTCTACAACAAGCTGTGAAAGAAGACATTTTGGTGTTATTACAACATAATGGAACTTCCTATTCGATTTGGAAAGCATTAAGATCAAAGTTTGCTGGTAGTCAAGAAATGATAAAGAACAAGAAGTCACTTCTGAAGAAAGAGTTTGATCTGTTTCGTGATTTGAAGAATGAAAGCACAAGGCAGATTATTGAAAGATATTGCAATCTGCTAGCAAACATGAAGAGATTGAGCATCAAGAAAGACAATGAAGAGTTGATCGAAAAGCTTGCTGATTCATTGCCACACGAGACTTGGGGCACATATCTCATGATGCTTAGAAACAAGAAGGGTTTTAGCAGTTTGACACTCCACAAGTTCATTGAAAAGTTGGAAGCTCAAGAGATGGAGCAACGAAAGATTATTCGAATGAAAGACTTCGATGGTGAACAGGATATTACGTTGTATTACAAAGCAGGGGTGAATGAGAAGTCTACAAATATATCTCCAAAAATAGAAACTGCTTACAACGTCAATAATTCTTCTGGAAGTTCATCATCAGGATCAAACAGCAAAACAAGTTTTACATCATTTCCGTCTTTCGATCCAAATATTTCAGCAACAAAAAATGGGAGAAAACTTCAGTGCAATATTGTTTTAAATCTTGACAATGATCAAGATTATTCTGAGGAAGTTGCTAAAAACCACATGTCTTTATTGGGAATGGTTTTAGAATCTTGCAGTTGTTTTGTTGCAGGTCGTATCGGGAATCCAATGCTAACTAAGGAAGATTACGACCAGATCGATGCTGAAGAGATGGAACTGATGGACATAAAATGGTATTTGGCAAGCGTGTTAAGGAGAGCTGAAAAATTCAAGCAGATCACTGGAAGAGATGATCTTCGTGAGGCTAATGTTTCTACTTTAGGTTTTGACAAATCTAAAGTCACTTGTTTTCGTTGCAGGGAGAAAGGTCACTTCAAGAGGGAGTGCAAAAACCGTGAAGCAAGTGGAGCTCAAAATCCGTTCAACAACAACAATGATTACTACCGAAAAGCCATCTACCATCAAGTTGCTCAACAACCATCTCAACAACATCAATATCAAGCACAAACTGCACATGGAAGACACATTATTGAAGACTCTGGAAAGAGAGCTTATGCAGTTAATCAAGATTCTTCAAAGAAAGCTGATGGTAGTGCATTGATAATAGATCAAGATGATGAAAAGTTATCTGAAGGGTTTAGCTGGGAAAATTTCACATGGGATAATTATGTTCCTGATCAAGCCACAGCTTACACAGCTTTTGTTGCCAAAGTTGAAGAAGATAGTGATGATGATCGTGAATATTGGGCGAGAAAATTCGAAGCTGATATGAAACTGATTGCTGAAAGTGACAGTGAAGATGAAAAGGTTAAAAAGAAGAAGAAAAAGATCAAGACTCCAGTGAGCAGTGATGACGAAGAAATTCCAGTGATCAAAAGAAAAGTAAAAGTTGAAGTTCCAAAGTTCAAGGTTGATCAAGAAGTTGATGCTAAAAAGATTTCAGTGAAGTGTGAAAACTGTGAAGAAGCAGAACAGTACACTGATCTATAACTTGAATAGTTTGAAGGAATCTTATGATGTACTGAACAAAGCAATGAACCAATACAATCAAACAAGTGAAGAACAAGCAACAACAATGAAAACACTTCAAGGAGCTTTTATGACGAAGCAAAAAGTGGTGAACAACTACATTGAGAAGTGTGCTGTGCTAGAACAAAAGTTGGAATTGCAAAGAATTGAGACTGAAATAGTTAATCGTTTGTTGAAAAGTTACTCATGTACTTCTTATGTCATTGACAGGATTTATCCGACTGTTGAAGGCATGAAGGCATTTGAAGAGGATGAAGTCACTGAAGAAAAGAATAATGAAAAAGTGGCTGAAGAAAAGACTCCAGAAAAGAAGAACAAGAAGAAGTGTGATACAAAGAAAAAGACTGACAAGAAGGATTCTGGTAAGAAACAAGATGTTGGTTATAACAAATGTCCTCCCCGCTAGAAAATGGATATTTGCCCAGAAATCCAAATCAGGAAAGAGTCGAAAAAGCAACAAATTTACAATGGGAGTCGGAGTCCTCGGTCAATTTGCCAGAAAATATTGATGTCGTGTTTACATCATCTGACACTGATCATGAGTCCGAGTTAATAAAGAAAGTCGTCGATCAGGTGTTGGATAAAGATGAAACTGAGGAGTCAAAGTTGGAGTCAAACTCAGAGTTAAAGTCAGAGTCAGAGTCAAAGTCTGGTTCTGAAAGTTCGAGTTCGACAGTCAATAGTCAAAAGTCTTCAGTTAAAAGGGTTTATAATAAAGAATTCCTGTTATCAAAATCTAATTTGAGTGACGAAACATTTAAAGTTGCATATATATTGAATGATTCTGACAAATTATATTCTGATGAGGAATTTCCAATAAGAGGTGTCAAAAATGAATTGATCAAAAAGGTTTTCAAACTAACAGAAATTAATATTTCTGAAATAAAAGATTTAAATCTTAATGATAAATCTAAACCTTACACCTCAAGAGTACAACAAAGATTAAACAAGAAAAAAGGTTACAGTTCTGGTTCTGGTTTTCACAAGAAATCAAACCCTAACCGTAATTTCAAAAAGAAAGGTCTTGGTTTTACTCCAACAGAAAAACAGAAAAATGAAAAATATGTTCGTGATTTTAAAGCAAAGATGACATTTGTTTCAGGAACTAGCTCAGAAGAGGAAGAAAAGAAAGAATTCTGGAGACAATCGAACAAAGAATTCCTTGCAAAGAAGCAAGAAGAGATGAAAGAAACGAGAACCTGTTTCAAATGCAACAATGTTGGACATATTGCCAAAGATTGTTCAAAGGCAATACAATCAAAACAGGGAGTTTCTCGTAACTCGAAAGACAAAGAAATTGTGTTTGAACCACTAATTGACATAACCAAACTTTTCAAAAATTCTACATTTGAAATTGGTGAATGGTCAAACAATTTTTACAAGAAAAGAGCTCAATCTAACAACCAGAAATGGGTTGTAAAAAGGTCTGGTGGTAGCTCTAGCGATGATTCTGATAGGTCAAAATCAGAGGAGCTATCTTCTGGCGATGAATCTGATTCCACAAAATCAGATGAGCCACAGGTTGAGGTAAATGGAGAAAAATCAGTTGTGACTGTGGATGATGATAATTTTCCACCACTTCGGGCTGAAAATTTTAAGAAGAAAATTGGTAAAGTTGAAATATCAAATCAATTTTATAATGATAACAAGGTTTTTGATGTTGAAAAAGCCTTTAACCCCACTGTGAAACACATTTTTGGTAAAATGATTGATCGAAAAGTCAAAGGGGTTAAAGAGTTTTACGAGAAGAAAATGCTGAAAGATAGAGTTGAACCATCCCTGGTTTGTGACTGGGATGGTACATACTATGAACAATAAGTCTGTGGACTTGCCGGAGCTCCCAGGTTTGTAAGCGTGGAGCAGGAATCGGCATCTATCTTTCTTAGTTGGATTTTTCGTACAAGTGGTAAATCAGAGACATTAATTTGTACTTGATTTTCTACAAGTGGTTGAAGACAATATGATGAACCACATCCCCAACTTTACAAGTGGTAAAAACAAACTTATTTTCTGGAAAAATCATTTTGATTAAAACAAACTTAAGTGTTTTGAAATCTTAATGAGAAAATGGTTTGTTGTGAGGGGGAGTTCTGATTGTTTATGCCAAGTGAATGGCGAATTGAGGTGATTCGATATTAGTTGTCACGTTATTGTACAGTTTGTTTTCAAATTTCCTAAAATGTGTTTGCATTTTAGGGGGAGTAGAAAATTATTTCAGAAAATCCAAAAACATTTGAAAATTTGAAAAAGTAAAAAACATGATAAAATGAAAAATGAGTTTTGTTGTCAAGAAGAGGAAATGATAGTACATCAGTGGACGATCACAGCATGCTAAAGAATTGGAAAGTTAAAAAGTGATAAACGGTCTCACTGATGATGTGTCAGTAGGTTTTTGCACATTTAGTAGATTGTGACGAGATATAAACCTAAATTCAAAACTTTCTTATATCGTGGGGAAACATCTCTCGGATATATGGGTAACCCCCGAAATCTTGTTTGAAAGGTTCCTTTTTCTGATATACTAGGTCTTTATACTCAGTGATATCTGGGGTATTATTCCGGGACTTCTGCTGAATGGAAGTTCTGACCTAGTCCTCGAATAATACTTTCCACAATGCTTGAAACATAGCATCGCCCTCAGCATTTATGATAAGACAATAAAATTGCTTAGCAATGCTGTTGTAAAAAAGATCCTCTAAAGGGGACACACCCAAAAGTTGAGTCATGATCTCTCTGCTGAACGGTAGTTCTGACCTGAGCTCTCATGATTCTTCATAACTTATTAACCCCTTACAGATATCATTTGTGTCATAATTACCTGTAAGACTGAATATTGGGATCTGGATACGGGAGTATATTCTGAGGTGGGACACATGATTAAGTTTAAGTGCTTAAGACATTAATCTCGTATCTCGAAGCAGTTGAACTTTGTGTGAGAATTTAAGTGGACCAGTATACTGACAATCTAAGTGAATCGTTTAGAGCTTAAAATGTATAAAGCTTAACGGTGTTGGTGATTTGTCTCAGAAACTGATATGATCCTCTTACACAAACTCACAAAAATATTGTTTGTAAATATTTCATTTCTGCATTCTTTTGTTTTACAAGTGGTGTCAGTTATTATCTTTCAGAAAATACAAAAAGATTTTCGATGTGTTTTAGCATAAAATTTTTTAAAATACAAAAAGATTTTCGACAACTGATGTTGGAAAGCTGTTTTTCAAAATTCCAAGTGCTAAACTTGACGAACTGGTTTGGGAGTGTTGTGTGTGAAAGAATTTTTAAATATTGTTATAAGTGGTCATCAGAAGTTTTGAAAATGATATTCTTTCAAAAGGTTCATCAGAGACTATAAATGTTAGATCATTTTTGTGATAGTTACAAGTGGTGTTTATATGCTTAAATGTTTATCATAAAACTTATGTTTGTGGTAGAGTGTTATGTAGGAAATGTCAACATTTGAGGGGGAGTGCATGTTGATAATGATGAACTTAAAGATGTCAACATAAAAGAGAAAGAAATGAAGATAGAGAGAGAGAAGCCCAGAGACTGATCAAGACTGAAGGTGCGAAGACACGACATTGTCAAAGACTCGATGAACGACTCGTCAACATCTGAGGGGGAGTTTGTTGGTGCACTACATCTGTCGACTTTGTCTTGGATCGAGTCTTAGTCTTAGAGTGTTAGATCAGGGCATGTTTTACGAGAAAATAGGATAGCTTATAGGTTTAACCTGGTAGGTCCGCTTATGTGTACATGTAGTTCCGCTTATGTGTCAGGTCCGCTTATATGCCAGGTCCGCTTATGTGTCAGGTCCGCTTATTTGTACATGTACCTTGGAGGGAACCTCATCACCTATAAATAGGTGCACATAAGCGAACCACAGGGAGAAGACCTTGTAACTCATACCGAAGTATTTCCGGATCGAGATTTGGATGTAAACTGTTATAAATCAATACAGAAAGGTGTTTAAAGAGATTTGCTAGCTGTTTCTACGTTGATTACTTGTTTTCCGCACCTGTAATTGACGAAAACTCCTCTGAACGACTCGTTCGGGTCGAAACACGATCCTACATCGATGAATACTAATAATGTGACTTGAGATTGGAAGGTAATGCAGGAATGAGAACGTCAGGTTCATAAGGAATTGAAGCCGAACTTGGAACAAAAGACTTAAAGAGGATGATTGAGTGAATCCAAGCTTATATTGTGAAATGTTAAATGATTTTCGACTATATAAAATTATGTTGTATGGTGTTGCCAATGACTAACGGTTAAGTTGATTATGATGTTCACAGGAATTACACGGATCTCCTCTATTGCTAACAAAGACAAGCGGGCGTAGATAGATTCAAAGAGCAAGGATTGTACGGAAAGAACGGTCACATAGCTTTAATTATGTAATGCCTTAAAATGATACTTAGAAGTGAATGTTGTAAATTCATTTTAGTAAATGTTTAACAGTTTTGTATTTGGGCCGTCATGTAAGTAATTTGTCTAATAAAGAAAAAAAATTTAAGGCTCTTTTTCTGCTGCGTCGTTTTTAAGGTTAAACACTAGTGGGCGTAACAAGTTGGTATCAGAGCCCTGGTTTGAGAGAAATCAAGTATGAGTAGATAAATACTTGAACTCAAACCCGTGTGCTCTTGTGACCAAGAACTGTGACACCTGTGTCACTACAACCATCATAAAATGCCAAACCAATGAAATATTGTATTTCATACATGGGATTTGTATAAGTAAGTGTATCGCTTTAACATATCAATTTTTGTTTGATTTCGAGGTCTAAATCGCTTTCTTTGAAGTTATACGTGAACTGATGCGTAAACGTAATCAGTTTAATGCGACAAACACCCCGGAATAGTGACATAGGCTTAACATACCTTAAATAACCTTCACATAACTTAGAAATAAGTTTTGGATGGTTTGGTGTGTTGAAAACAAGTTTGTTCGATCGCAGGGGCTATTTGTGTCAAACTGTGAAACTATGCCGATTTGCATAGTAACGAACATTCCGGAACTTGATCATAAGTTAAACATACCTTAAATATCCTTTACATAGCTTAGAAATAGGCTTTGAGGGGTTCGGTATGCTAAAATAAACTTAGTGGTCATTCAGGGACTAAAAGCGTCAAAAAGTGCATATGTTTGCATTTTCGCGCATATCTTACGTTCTGAATATATCCGGACATCCAAAAATTTATGTAATCATTAAAATATTTTATTATAGTGATTGGCATGATAAAATTCCATTCGTCGCGTAATTTGGATCGTTTTTGCGTCCAATACGACTTCCGAGATATTTTTGAGCATATTTTAAGTTCCCTATTCTTTAACTTCATTATAGAGCCTTGAAATGGGGTTAACGGGGCTTAAACGTGCAAAAAATGCATCGAAAATCAAGTTCTGCACTTGCAGGGACCAATTTTGACTTTCTGCCATTTTGGTCTCTGGCGGGGCGCGAGAGGCCTCTCGCGGGGCGCCAGTGACTGATCTGGGCAGATTAGTTAATTCAGCTAAGTGGTCGAATTTCAGGGTCTTTTATGTAAAATTTTCAATACCTTGGGCTACCATTTGATGGTTTTTATGTTCCTATTGTATTCTAATACCTTGGGTCCAAGTGTAAGGTCATGATTCAAGCACGGTTTATGAGGAACGATCCTAACGGTTCAAGGAAATCTATATAAACCCCACCCCACTTCATTTCATTTCACTCATGATCAGAATACTTCTCTAAGTTGAAGCTCAAGTGCTTCATACCTAAGAATTTATAGATCATATCTTCCTAGCGTGGACCCTTTGTAAGCTTCTTTCATTCTTTTATGCGTTTTTAAGCACGAAAGTCAAACTGTGTTTGACTTTCTGCTTTGACCAGGTTATGGTCAACACGAAGTTCGTTGAACTTCGCAACGTGAGCGTAATCACGATGATTATAGTCCCGTGTGACTATACCTACTGATTACCACGTTGATTAGGCGTAGTGATGAGTCGTAGTTTCGGTCAAAATGCGTATTTATGCGTATTTTGTAACCAAACTACTCTTGGATATCAAAACACTTTGTCTTGACATCAAAACACTTTGTTTTGACATCAAAACCTGTTTTCTAACTTAACTAAACATGTTTTAACATGTTTAGCTCGTCACTTTTAGTATTGTGCTTGTTTAGAGTCGTAAGTCAAGAGGTCTAAACCACCGCTTAGACTTTCGAACTAGACCCGTTTGGTCGATCTTTAGGATCCGACCAAGCATATTATGTGACCATAGTTGCATAGGGAATAACCTTCCGAGGTTATACCTTATGGTCACTTCGTTTAAGTAGTTGTATGATAGGTAGTTTATATGCCTTAGGTAAATGACCAAAATGCCCTTTTTACGCAAAAAAATCATTTTAAGCATATGTAACCTAAATTTTGACATCTAAACTGATTAGGAAACATTATTAGACATGTTAAGGCATATATTACTTATCATAGGACTAGTTAGACGGTCCGAACGCGTTTCACGCGAACGACACGTTAAAGTAGCGTAAGCTACCTAAACGGGTTGTAATGGGTCATAAGCACTTAGGATAGTTTCCTATTTAGGATGTAGGCTTTGTTTAACCACATTACATGAGTTCCTATACTCATTTGGTTTACGAAACTTCATTCTATCCGATCTTCCGATTTAGGTCCGGTTTATTTACTTAGATACCTATATTAGGTGCCGTTTGATTCTGTGATCCCTCTAGCTTTGCTTGGTCGTTATTCAAGACTTCTAAGCATCCTCAAGTGAGTACATAGTCCCGTCTTTTACTGTTTTCAATGTTTTGGGGTGAAACATGTGTACCTATTTGTTATGTTCATGATTTCAATGTATAAATTGATTATACATGTTAGTACTTATCTTTTGACAAACCGAATGATTATTTATGGTTTAAACACTGATTTTCAAAGATTATAAAATTAATTGTTGGATTGTACTTGTTTTATACATTCACCAGACCGATTGGTAGTACGATATAGCGCTATAGGACTAGACACCCCATTCCTATTGTATGGAATGTCAGAAACCAATTTTTATCCAAATAGAGATTGCCTTTGTGGTATTTCTATAGTCTCTAAGGTGTAGTTTGATACACTAAGGTTTGAATGAATTCTAAATCATATTTTTTTTGTATATTTTGTTATACTTCCAAGGTATAGTTTGATATGCTCTCATATGTGATAATGTACAAAACTAACATATATTTTGTTAATTACCAAAGCATAGTTTAATATGTTATTCACAAAACCAAAACATAGTTAATATGTTATATTCAAAACCAAAGCATAATTTGATATGTTATTTACAAAACTAAAGTATACTTATGATATACTACCGAAAACTATTATTTTAACAACTAAAGTATATTTGATATACTATCTGTTTAACTATTTTGGAACAAAAATATATTTTAATATATTACTTATCCGACTTTCTTAAAACCAAGGTATATTTTTAGATATACTACAAACCTTTTTATCAAAACATTGTTTTACAAACAACACATTTTATACAAACTCATTTTACATGGTTATTTAATTATCTATGCATTATTCTTTTATATCATCAAATTTCTTATAAATTTTTGCATGATTTATAAAGAAAACATTTTTAAGTTCATGACTATTTTTTTAAAACATTCTTTTAAACTTACAAGTCATGGATCATGCATTAATAAAACCTATGTATCTCACAGGCATTTTTATGCTGACGTACCTATTTTTACACATGTTTCAGGTGCTGCTATGTGATGATTGTTGATACATGCTATACATAGGATGGACTCGTGCCTTAGCGACTTTAAAACTTGAAAGACAATATTTGTATTTATTTGATTTGTAACAAAACAATGTGTTCAATAATTCAATAAAAAAATTATTAAATCCATGGTTATGAAACAATGATTCTGTTACGACACTCCCCGACGTTTCCGCCATGATTTGTTGTTTTACGTGGTCGGGGTGTGACAGAAAAGTTGGTATCATAGCCAATGGTTATAGGGAATTAGGTTATTAGTAATACTTTAACCTAGACTATAACCTTCCAAGGACCCTAACACAAGTTATCTTGTGTTTAGTTTTAAAACAATACCGTCACTTATTCTTAGGTGACAACCACAATAAGAACACAAATTTCGAATCTGCTTTGAAAACCAATCATCTGTTCTAGGATGATTGATTACTAGGTTTTGAACCCTCTAAGTTTTCAAAATCTCATCAAAGTTTGGGTCTCACAGTGTGAACACGTGCAATCTGGAAGGGTGGATGCCTGTATCCTGAGTTTTCTGTCTAAGGCTAGAGTGTTCGTACAAATCCACATAATCGGACCAGTCACTCTTACCTGGGAACTCTTGGGATGAGTGTCCACTTATAGGCTAAAGCATGTCTTCGCGATACATTATGAGGACCTATTTACTTTGATTAAGCTTTCGTGTCATTTGTTTGCTTCGTGGTTCGAACAAATGACCATCACCCATGCTTCTTTGGTCAGTAATTGTAACATCCTTACCCAATGCCATTTCACTTGTTTTCTCTCATGTTTCCTTGTTCTTTTTAGACAATGCCTCCTCGACGAGATGCACAACCTCAAAATAATGAAGAAGTCGCAGCCCTTGTCGCTCAGCAAATGGCTGCAGTGCTTTCGGGCGTAGTATCCCAGATCCATCAGTTATATAACAACAATAACAACAACAACACCCAGTGTAATTTCAAGACCTTCAACTCTGCTAAACCTTTGAAGTTTTCTGGGTCTCAAGGAGCAACCGCGCTCCTGCAATGGTTCGAAAGTTTGGAGAGCACATTCAGGCATGTGCAATGTCCGAATGAGCGTAAGGTTGAGTTTGCATTCAGTGTGTTCGAGAAGCGTGCTCTTACATGGTGGAACGGGGTGATGCGTTATAGGGGTGCCGATGTGGCACTTGCTCAAACTTGGGAAGACCTTCGAGCTCTAATGATGAAGGAGTTATGTCCTCGTCATGAGCTTAGAGCGTTGGAAAGGGAATTCGACGATTTAAAGCAAGACATTGGTGAACATCGAGCCTATACTGACCGTTATGAGGAACTGAGCCTGTTATGTCCTGCTATGGTTACGCCTGTGGAGAAGGCGATTGAAAAGTAAATTGATGGTCTTCCTGACTTAGTTCAGGATATCGTTACTGGCAGCAACCCTATTACCGTCAGACAGGCCATTGAATTGTCTGCTACCCTGACTGAATCCCCGATCAGAAAGGTAAGCTTTTTTGAAAGGGCGACCCAAAACCCTCTGACAAGTCTACACAAGAAGAACCGAAGGATAAACAGGCCGATACATCCAAGAAGAAAAAGCGCAAGGCTTCTCAAAACTGCGTAATAACTGCTCAGAACAATCAGGTTGCACCAAACCAGCCAGCACAACCTCGTGCAAGGAAAAATTATGTTAGTACCGCACCCTTGTGCAACGAATGCAACCGTCATCATCTGGAGCAAGTACAGTGTCACAAATGTACCCACTGTGGGCGATTGGGACATTTGATCAATACCTGCCGTTATGCGAATCAAGCTGCTGCAAATCCTGCTGCTGTTCAAGCACAGTTTCCACCTGGGTCGTGTTGTAACTGTGGTGACCTTACTCACTACCGTAACAATTGCCCAAGACTTGTTAACGCAAAGCCAGCGCGTGGACGGGTGTTTAACATAAATGAGGCAAACGCGAATGACAATGCAGCAGTGAACAATTAGTCATTTGTATTTCCTTGTATGTTATCTTTCAATGTTTGAATCAACACAGTTGTTAAATAAATAAAATTTGTTGTTTCAATTTTATTTTACGAAACTGTTATGTTTGTGTGTATGGTTGATACAACCCTACGATGTCGACACCAAGGAACTGTGTTCCTTATAAGATAAACTACTCGTGTGGTTCTTTCATTTTTATGATCACTTGTGATCTCCCTGAAAACCTTAAGCACTCGTTTCTTTTTAAGAAACAAAGCCAAATTCCTATTAAGATCTTCCTATCTTCATAGTTCGATTCTTGAAGATGTTTAAAGTGCCAAATGGAATCCACGGATTGAATTCCTGGTGTGCTTTAAATACTCGTGTGCACAATTAACAAGAAAATTAACAAAATAAAGATCAAGTTAAACAATTATGTGATTATGTGCTTATATGTTTTCTTTTATGTTTTGTGTTTTGTGTAATCCGAATAATCATTATCCAAATCCTCATAGAATCTTCCATATCTCCATATGGGGGATTCATAGTAGGATATCCACGGGTACTACCGTAAATCCTTAATGGGCTTCTACGTAATAGTTAAGACCCTTGGATTATGAAGTACTATTCTATAATTGGACCCTTTGAGTGGTCTAGTTAAAAAGATTAATTCAAAATTTGGTTAGGAATATCATGTGAAGATCCCTTAAGTGGTCTATTTAAGGAGATCGTACGACGGTCTGGTTAAGGAGATCATGTGTTGATCTAGTTAAAAAGATCGTTCGTCGATCTACTTAAAAAGATCCTTTGGTGGTCTAGTTAAGTCACTACATGTTTATTCGATGGATTTTCCCCTACACATCATGAAATGAACTGTGCAGACTATGCAAGGAATTACATAACTATGGATGCATACATAATTATGGAATTCAGTGCACAGAAACCACAACAAGTTTTTGTCATGTGTTAAGACCTATAGTGATAAGAATAACGAGACGGGAACAATGTAAAAAGGGCATGTGGATACGTCGCTGGTACTTCCTATATATAAGTGTTCCTTATTACATTGCGAACATAACGTTATTTAAGTTACTAAAATTCCTGGACCTTGACAAATGTTATTTTATTTTACACTCTCCGACTCTGATTTCGAGCACACACAAGTTTCCTGTAACAGTCTTCATAGGAAACATTCTTCTATCCGTTGTTCGAAACTCCATGTTTTGTTTCTTCAAGGACATCACATGGGCAAATAAAAAATTCGCTAAAAATCAAAACGTGGCCCAGAGTTTTACTTAGGGTACGAAGGATTCATTCGAAAGCGAAACAATCATAGTTGTCTTCACAAGTTTCCTCTAAAATTAAATTTCGGGACGAAATTTCCTAAAGTAGGGGAGACTGTGACACCTGTGTCACTACAACCATCATACAAATACCAAACCAATGAAATATTGTATTTCATACTTGGGATTTGTATAAGTATGTGTATCATTTGCACATATCAATTCTTGTTCGATTTCGAGCTCTAAATCGCTTTCTGGGAACTTATACGCAAACTGATGCGTAAACGTAATTAGTTTAATGCGAAAAACACCCCGGAATAGTGACACAGGCTTAACACACCTTAAATAACCTTCACATAACTTAGAAATAAGTTTTGGATGGTTTGGTGTGTTGAAAACAAGTTTGTTCGATCGCAGGGACTATTTGTGTCAAACTGCAAAACTATACCGATTTGCATAGTAACGAACATTCCAGAACTTGATCATAAGTTAAACATACCTTAAATATCCTTTACATAGCTTAGAAATAGGCTTTGAGGGGTTCGGTATGCTAAAATAAACTTATTGGTCATTCAGGGACTAAAAGCGTCAAAAAGTGCATAAGTTTGCATTTTCGCGCATATCTTACGTTCTGAATATATCCGAACATCCAAAAATTTATGTAATCATTAAAATATTTTATTTTAGTGATTGGCATGATAAAATTCCGTTCGTCGCGTAATTTGGATCGTTTTTGCGTCCAATACGACTTCCGTCGTAATTAACCGAATAACGCAACCGTACGACCAAACGAACCGACATCCGAGATATTTTTGAGCATATTTTAAGTTCCCTATACTTTAACTTCATTATAGAGCCTTGAAATGGGGTTAACGAGGCTTAAACGTGCCAAAAATGCATCGAAAATCAAGTTTTGCACTTGCAGGGACCAAAACAATGTGTTCAATAATTCAATAAAACAAAATTATTAAATCCATGGTTGTGAAACAATGATTCTGTTACGAAACTCCCCGAAGTTTCCGCCATGATTTGTTGTTTTACGTGGTCGGGGTGTGACAAGAACCCGTACAATCCCAGATTCGATCAAGATCTAAAGGTAGAAGTGAATGTAAGTACGTACTCGAATATGCATATAATGAAAACTAACAGTATGTTGTGTGTAAGGTAACCATGATTATTTGGAGAGGATGATCCGCGAATGTGGTCTGGGACCGACACCAAGGCGTGTAATAAGACAAATTTGAACCCAGGTACGTAAATTCATATGTGGGTACATGTAATGGTAAAACCTATTAAAGGAAGGATAATGATGGAATAGTAATGAAGTTTTGAAATGTTACACGTGCCGAAACCTAATTCTTTGGACATAAGGCGATGATTACATGAAGGCACGAAACTAGTATGTGGATTGCGTACCTGGCCAGTACGCAAGAAATATATGATGTTCGTGAGACCGTGATAATTGTTGAAGGTATGTCTGAAAGGATTGGGTATTAGGTGGACGTGTGAGTGAGAATAATAAGACTCTCAAGAAAATTTAAAGCACCTCATGTAAATTGAAAGTATGAATTATATGTTTGAACCCGCGAGACGGATTCAAACATAGAAGTAATGGAATGTAGGAATGATATGTTTGAACCCGCGAGATGGATTCAAACATAGAAGTAATGGAATGTACGAATGATATGTTTGAACCCGCGAGACGGATTCAAACATAGAAGTAATGGACTGTACGGATGATATGTTTGAACCCGCGAGACGGATTCAAACATAGAAGTAATGGAATGTACGAATGATATGTTTGAACCCGCGAGACGGATTCAAACATAGAAGTAATGGAATGTAGGAATGATATGTATGAATCAACGAGACGGATTTAAGAACGAAAGAATGTCCATAGATGGCACACGAACCTAAATTTGAGTTAAGGAAAGAAGTTTTGATTAAGTTACATGTTAGATGTGTTGGTAAATGACCCTTGGGGGTCGGAATGAATGACGGGCTACGACCCGAATATTAACCTAAGTATGGACAGGAAGGGGAAGTTTTGGCAAAAAAAAGTACTGAAATGATATATTAAAGTCTTCGTATGTAGGCATGAATAGAGAGAAGTACGAATGTGTACTAACTTACATCCATGATAATTAAGAAACGCCAGTTTGACCCTGAAAAGTCAAACTGCAAAAAGGTTAACGAAATAATTATCGGAATGAAAGAATTGTGAGTATTTAAAACACCGAATAGAATAAATTTGGAGAGAAAGTAATAATGACAAGTACCGATGGAAAATGCTAACTTTGATGCTAGGCTTGTTGGCCATGTTCATCTAAACAAGGTACTGTTGGAAGGATGCTCATGAGCGGAAGCCCATTTCATGAAAGGAAAGGATCGAACTGGCATTCACACGGACTCATTCAAAAGCGGGCAGATCCAGTTTGCAGATCGCTAGTCTACGCAATGAAACCGAGGTTAGTAAAATGATTTACCCATGTTGGATAGATACGATACGGTATGGAATGTTGATTTTTAACAGTTGACATAGGAAGAAAAATTTTGTCACTAAAAAGAAAGTTTCAAAATATTGAGTGAAAGTTTCGGGTAATGATTAAGCTCTAGTATGATAAACTTGCACAACACGTATACTCATACAGAATAAGTAATGCATGAAGTGAGAGAGCTATAGTAAAGTGATATGAATGAGCCTAACGTAAAAGTATGCCTGGTAAAAGTAACTATAGAAAACATAGAATAAAGCTTAACCTTGGAATTTAATATGAACGTCTGAGTATGAAGTAGTAGTTTCATTACGATTACGAGAAAGAATTGGTTATTGAATGTCTTTGGTGCGAGTGGGATACTAACGACCCCCCGCCCCATACGAGTACAAACAATGATTAGAAGGCATGTTAGTAATAGAATGTTGTGATTTATTTATGGTGATCGAAATGAAATATCATAGATGATATATGAAATGAACTGAAATATTTAGAATAAGCAGAAACATGAGGGTATTATGATTAATTAGAAGGATAGGAAAGAGCCGTAAACTTAGACTTGTACGACCAATGGTGTACATTTGGAATAAATTTCAAGAAACGAACCGCTAGTGATGATGTGTGCTAGGAACTAGCATTATAAAGTGAAAACGACACTAATAAGAGCTCTGAAATATCATGAATTCATGTAGAATGAGTTTTTTTTTTCACAATCTGTAAAATGAGTTTGTGCTCCGACATGAGACTCCGACGTTTATGTGATTATGAAAGTATATTGCTCAACTTAAGAAGGTAGGTACAATACCTGCCATTATGTTTAGTTAAGAATAAGACCGTTAGCCAAGAGCCCGAATGTATGCGTGTTGTAGTATGCCCTTTGAATGAGTACAGTGAAATGGTAGGAGTACAAATGTGAAAGGTTTCGGGGACGAAACCTCCTTTAATGGGGGGGGGGGTAGATTTGTAACACCCCAAAAATGCATAAAAGCTTATTGTAATGTTTAAATATTTCAAATGATTAATTAAGTTTTAAATATATAAGGGAAGATTATAAACTTTGAAAGATATACAAAAAAATGACAACAAAAGCAACTTGGAGGGGTTGAACATGTAAATTATGATATTAATCATAATTAAAAAAAAAAAAAAACCTAGCTTTGTTGGTGTGGGGTGCGACGCAGAGAAAGACAGGAGAGGGAAGAACCCTACTTCTCCAAGTTAGCAAGAATTTAACAAATTGGATGCGTTTTCGGATGGAAATCGAATGCAGGTGATAAATTCCTCATTCATCTAAGGGTTTCCAACATGAGGTAAGTCGAATTATGTGATTTTATGCTAGTTAATGATAAGGGTTTTGATTAATCCATGAAATAGTATGAAATTAAACTTATATATGAATTAGAATCATCATTTAAAAGATGATTATTGCTTGAATTTGATGGTATTGAAGGTTTGAAAGAAAACCCACTTAAACTAGTAGTATGATGATTCTATAGCCACATAAATTGACCAATTTTGATGGATAAATGTATATGTACTAGGATATTGATGGATTATTATGTTGTAGAATGAATGAGTTATGTGAATTTAGTTGATTAAATGAGTTGTGAAGATTACTACTGAAATTGTGCATTGAATACTTGTACATAGTGCTTACAATGTTATATGCACACCAAGTGTTCGATTAAATGCTTGAATAGTTGATTTTTGTAATTTTAAATGAATTAGGAAGTCTTGCATTGTATGTGGAAAAATATGGAATTGATCTTTTGCGAAAAGTGTTATGGAATGCGAATTAAATGTGATTGCAATAGTTATGTAGGTGAATGACATAACTTAGAATGAGAGTGGATTATGTATAGGATTAAAGTTAAAAGGTAAAAGTAGTATGCAAGAAACTATTGCGTTATGAACTAGCCAGTTGATGTGTCATGTACGGTAGTAATAAAGTATGATGATACATATCCCTTATATGCGCTAATAAACTAACGAAAGACAAATATTGCATGATTTGAAAGCCGGATGAATGAATGTATGTAAGCTAACCGTGTTATAATTATGACGACATGTACGGATAGGAGTCATGTCAATAGGGGCACAAACATGGAAGCGCCACGGGTCGAAGGTAAACACGGAAGCTATGTGTAAATTCGGACGCACAAGGCAAGTATTTCCCGGACTCCCTCTTTAGTAGTAAAGAGATTCCTTACATAATAATGTTAGTAGTCGTGTCGAAACGTGAATTTGATGATAATATCAAGTATTAGTACCAAGTGAGTGATTATCCGGAATCACTCCTTAAGGTAGTAAAGTACGGTTATGTAATAGTTATTTAAGTATGCTATTGGAAATTAGAAAGGTATGGGTATGTAGAAGTAAAGGTTTCTACTAAGTCGATCAAACGGTTCAAAATGAGAGTTTACTCATTTCGGTATAATTTGCATAAGTGACGATAAAGTATAATAATTGTTAGAAGATAAGTGAATTTTGTTGTTGATGATAATATCAAGTAAGCAGTATTAAGTAAGTGATTTTCCGGAATCACTTCTTAGTTTATTTAAGCAAGTTTATGCGCTAGTTATTTAAGTATGATAATCGGAGTCTAATAAGGTTTGGTTATATAGAAGTGAAGGTTTCCGTTAAGTAGACCAAGCGGGTCAAAATAAAGTAAAACACAAACTGGGTAACGGGAGCGTAAAATAAATGAATTTTGGATCCAGGTAATGGATTACAGCTTAGATATGTTAAGAAATGAACCCCAATCGATTAAAACAAGTTTAGATAGGTTTGGATGTAAAATGGGTGAAAAATAAACGTGCAAAGCTGACACGGCCAGGTGAACACTTGACACGGCCGGGTGAAGGTTCTGTGAAAAATATATGTTTACTTGACACGGCCGGGTGGACACTTGACACAGCCGGGTGAAGGGGCTGAAAAAAAAAGAAAAAAATATATAATTTCTTTTGTTTAATTCTTTTGTTCAAATGCTTTGATTTCTAATCGTTTGAATGAAATTGCATGATAGGTAACGATGTACTTTAGACCTCGAAGGTGTAAGGAAATTTTACTAATAAAATTTCACTTCGTATAATTGATTTAAATGAATGAGTTTAATGTATACCGGGAATCGGGTTCATAAACCCCATGTACGGAACTCCGGATAATGTAAAACTTCTATAGTTATAATGTTCATATGAGTATTGTGTATAAACAAATGAGTTTTTTGGTAAAAATCATGAACGGGTCAATAATTAGTAAATGAATATTAAGTCGAAAACATATAAGTCGTAAACATGCGAATGGATGGGACTTGTTTATAAGTAGGTCTATTATCGGATGATATGATAGTATAAGTACATGAGCATAAAGTGGTAAGTAAGAGCTTATAGGTGCGTGTGTATGTAGTAATGTATGCGTGTATAAATGTAATTTGCTATGAATGCACATGGTTATGGTTTTTAATATATATGAGTATCGATGAATACTAATAATGTGCCTTGAGATTGGAAGGTAATGCAGGAATGAGAACGTCAGGTTCATAAGGAATTCAAGCCGAACTTGGAACAAGAGACTTAAAGAGGATGATTGAGTGAATCCAAGCTTATATTGTGAAATGTTAAATGATTTTCGACTATATAGAATTATGTTGTATGGTGTTTCCAGTGACTAACGGTTAAGTTGATTATGATGTTAACAGGAATTACACGGATCTCCTCTATTGCTAACAAAGACAAGCGGGCGTAGATAGAGTCAAAGAGCAAGGATTGTACTAAAAGAACGGTCACATATCTTTAATTATGTAACGCCTTAAAATGTTACCTGGAAGTGAATGTTGTAAATTCATTTTAGTAAATGTTTAACAGTTTTGTATTTGGGCCGTCATGTAAGTAATGTGTCTAATAAAAAAAGAAATTTTAAGGCTCTTTTTCCGCTGTGTCATTTTTAAGGTTAAACACAAGTGGGCGTAACAAGCTTGGACCTCTTGTAAGTTTCTTTCATGTTTGGTTATGCATTTCAAGCAAGAAAGTCAAACAGTATTTGACATTCTGCTTTGACCATGAATTGGTCAAGACAAAGTTCGTTTGAACTTTGCAACGTGAGCGTAATCACGATGGTTATAGTCCCTTGTGACTATACCTACTGATTACCACGTTGATTAGTCGAAGTGACGAGTCAAAGTTTTGGTCAAAATGCGTATTTATGCGCGTTTTGTGACGAAGCTATTTTCGGGTATCAAAACACTTTGTTTTGATTTCAAACCTGTTTTCTAACTTAGTTAAACATGTTTTAACATGTTTAACTCATCACTATTAGTCTAGTGCTTATATAGGGTCATAAGTGAAGTG
This sequence comes from Helianthus tuberosus, assembly GCA_030545235.1. NCBI lineage: Eukaryota > Viridiplantae > Streptophyta > Magnoliopsida > Asterales > Asteraceae > Helianthus > Helianthus tuberosus. The sequence continues at coordinate 141,345,446 of CM060381.1, forward strand.
GTCTAAACAACCACTTAGACTTTCGAACCCGACCCGTTTGGTCGATCATTAGGATCCGACCAAACATATTTTGTGACCATTTTTGTATAGGGAATAACCTTCCAAGGTTATACCTTATTGTCACTTAGTTTAATTAGTTGTATGATAGGTAATTTATATGCCTTAGGAAAATGACCAAAATACCCTTTTTGCGCATAATTTCATTTTAAGCATATGTAACTTAATTTTTGGCACTTAAACTGATTATGCAATGCTATTAAGCATGTTAGGGCATATAATACTTGTCATAGGGCTAGTTAGACCGTCCGAACGCGCTTTTACATGAACGACACGTTAAAGTAGCGTAAACTACCTAAACGAGTCGTAACGGGTCATAAGTGTTAGGATCTGAGTTTCTTTTTTATTGTGTTTTTGTTTAGAAATTAATGAAGATGAACAAGTAATTGCAGTGGAATTAAAATGGAAATAAACTTTGCACACAATCAAATAGGAGAAATGCTTTCAACACACATGTATGAACATTGAACCGAATGATTAAATTTATTCCAATCACGGATTACAACTTTGCATGCATGTAACAAACTCCCCCTCAGCCTGAGCTCACAGTGCTTGTTCGTACATGAAGAAAAGTGATGAAGAGCTAATAGAACAGTACAGGGTACTGTTCTATTTATAGGCACGCCCAAACCACGGTGGCATCTTTGCTGACGTCACCATGATAGTGACATCTAACCTCCTAACAAACTCTAACTACTGATCTAATACAAACACTGCTTAGCTAACTACTGATAAACAATACATTACAAAGAAAAGACTAAAATACTGCTTTCTCCTTCCACTGTTGTGACTCTAGCAGTACTTGTATTATCAGCAGTGCTTGACCCATAACAGTAGATTGATCAACAGGTCTTCAATCTTCATCAGTCTTTATATGTACAGCAGTTGTTTGTAGAACAACACTTGTATATGGACAGTGGATAGAGGCCATCAGTTGTTAGAATCACTTTCAAGGGGAGAGACTTGTATACATCCACTGCTTATTCTGGATCCACTGCTCTGATCCAGTTTTGGCTTTAATCAACTGTTCCTCTGGTGGGTTCAATCCCAACAATCTCCCCCTGGAACAGATGATGCCAAAACCATTCATTATTATGGAACTTTATTGCCTCATCAACAGTTCTCTTATTTGCCCTTTGAGTTGTAACTCACAGTCTAAGGCATCTGTATCATCTTCATCCCTACAAAGTGTAAGATCAAGGAGATCCTGCAGATCTTCAACACTCAGGCCTAGTGCTTGTTCCCTTGATATTTTCTTCACTTCTCCACTGGATTTGATCAGGGTCAATACATGGGTCTGTTTGTCAGTTTTCCACTTTAATATTTTTGAATCCAGTGGGTTTCTTGGGAGATTTTTATTAGATGAGGAATTTGGAGATGATGGCCTGGTGATAACTGACTGAGCAGTGCTTTGAGCTTTAGCAAGTTCAGGGATATCAGCTATCATTTGTTTGAGGACCATTTTTAAAACTTCATCACCAGCTGCTTGATCCTCTGGTGTTTCTGCATCCATCTGTTTTTGTCCCCTTCTTTGATAAAGGAGTGCACCCAGTGGAGCAGTGGCTCTCCTGACTTGCAGTTTTGGTGGTCTTGTTGAAACCTCTGCTTCAGGATAGTTAGGTTTTTGTGGAAATTTTGGATTTTTCTTTCTTAGTTCCTCCAAATTTTTGTAGCTGGCCCTGACTTTGTCTTCTTTCCACCTTAACACTTGGTTTCTTGACCCAAAATCAGTAGTGATTAGTTCCTCTTTCATCCTCTTCAGCTCTAGCACCTTATCAGGTACATTCTTCTTGTATTTTGCCCAATCAGGAGGAGTATGTTTAACCTTGTTTTTTATCATATCTTGAATCCTGGCTGCTTCACTTTCAAGCTCTTGAATGGTCCATTCTTTGTATATGTATTTTTCTCCTTTGTATTTCTTGTAAGCCATGATGTTATCAAGATAGTCTTTTCTCAAGGATTCATCTGCTCTTTCTGATAGTTGCTGACATACACATTTTTTGAAAACTGCTCCAAGGTTCTGACTTGTGTGAGCAGGAATTGATAATGCCTTTGAAATTCTTTGTCAGATTTTCCTTGTGAGTTTCTTTTGGAGATATCCTCTGCTTGCTGAGCCTTAACTTTCAAGTATTCTTCAATGTTATTATGTGACACTTGTGTCACTACGACCATCAAACAAATACCAATTTAATGAAATATTGTGTTTCATACTTGGGATTTGTAAAAATATATGTATCGTTTGCACATATCAATTCTTGTTCGATTTCGGGCTTTAAATCGCTTTCTGGAAGGTTATACGCGAACTGATGCGTAAATATAACCAGTTTAATGCAACAAACACTCCGGAACAGTGACATAGGCTTAACATACCTTAAATAACCTTTACATAACTTAGAAATGAGTTTTGGAGGGTTTTGGAGGGTTTGGTGTGGCGAAATCAAGTTTATTAGATCGCATGGACTATTTACGTCAAACTGCAAAAGTATACCGAATCGAATGATAACGGACATTCCGGAACTTGATCATAAGTTAAATATGCCCTAAATATCCTTTACATAGCTTAGAAATAGGCTTTGAGGTGTTTGGTGCGCAAAAATAAACTTTTTGGTCAATAGGGACTAAAAGCGTCAAAAAGTGCATAAGTTTGCATTTTCGCGCATATCTTACGTTCTGAATATATCCGGACATCCAAAAATTTATGTAATCATTAAAATATTTTATTTTAGTGATTGGCATGATAAAATTTCATTCGTCGCGTAATTTAGATCGTTTTTCGCGTCCGTTCGTGTTTCGTCGTAATTAACCAAACAACGCGACCGTGCGACCAAACAAACCGACATCGGAGATGTTTTTGAGCATATTCTAAGTTCCCTATACTTTAACTTCATTTTAGAGCCTTGAAATGGGGTTAACGGGGCTTAAACGTGTCAAAAATGCGTCGAAATCAAGTTTCTGGGCTGCAGGGGCCTTGTCTGCCAAACTGCCAAACTTATCTTAGGTGGGCCGCGTAAGATAGTGTCTATTCTTATGCGGGGCGCGAGGTCTTTCCAGACAGAAACTTCATTTTCAGCATTCTGGTCAAATTTCAGGGGTTTAAATGCAAAATTCTTAATACCTTGGGCTGGTATTTGATGGTTTTTAGCATTCCCATGGTTTTGAAAACCATGTGCCCAAGTGGAGGGTCAAGATCGAAGCACGGTTTACGAGGAACGATCCTAATGGTTATGGGTTTCCTATAAATACCCACTTCCATTCACTTGTTTCCTCACAAAATCTGATTGAATTACTCTAAGTTGGAGTTCAAGAACTTCATACCTGAGTAGTTTGATCAAGATTTCCTTGCTTGGACCCTTTGTAAGTATTCTTTCGTGCTTTTTTGCGTTTTTAAGCATAAAAGTCAAACAGTGTTTGACTTTCTACTTTAACCAGTCTTTAGTCAACACGAAGTTCGTTTGAACTTCGCAACGTGAGCGTAATCACGATGGTCATAGTCCCTTGTGACTATACCTACTGATTACCACATTGATTAGGTGTAGTGACGAGTCATAGTTTTGGTCAAAATGCGTATTTATGCGTATTTTGCATCCAAACTATTTTTGGGTATCAAGACCCTTTGTCTTGATATCAAACTTGTTTTCAAACTTTGTTAAACATGTTTTAACATGTTTAACTCGTCACTTTTAGATTAGCGCTTGTATAGGGTCGTAAGATAAGCGGTCTAAACAACCGCTTAGACTTTCGAACCTGACCCGTTTGGTTGATCATTAGGATCTGAACAAGTATTTATTGTAACCATAGTTGTATAGGGAATAACCTTCCGATGTTATACCTTATGGTCACTTCGTTTAGTTAGTTGTATGATAGGTAGTTTACATGCCTTAGGTAAAATGACCAAAATGCCCTTTTTATGCATAATTGGTATTTAAGCATATGTAACTTAAACTTTAGTCACTTAACTGATTTTGCAACATATTTAGGCATATAATACTTATCATAGGACTAGTTAGGCGTTCCGAACGCGTTTTACGCGAACGACGCGTTAAAGTAGTGTAAGCTACCTAAACGGGCCGTAATGGGTCATGAGCACTTAGGATAGGTTTCTTTTTAGTATGTAGGCTTTGTTAAACCATATCATATGAGTTCCAATACTCATTTGGTTTACGAATCCTCATTCTATCCGATCTCCCGATTTAGGTCCGGTTATTAATGTAGTTACCTATATTAGGTGCCGTTTGATTCCGTGATCCCTCTAGCTTTGCTTGGTTGTTACTCAAGACTTCTAGGCTATCTCAAGTGAGTACATAGTCCCCTCTTTTACCGTTTTAAACTGTTTTGGGGTGAAACACATGTGCCTACTTGTTACTTTCGTGCTTTTCATGCTTGTATATCATATGCTTGTTATGTTCATTAGTACACGTATAGTACATGATTTCATTATGTTTTGCTATGTATGTTCACTTAGCATGCTAGCACATTGATTTTCATAATTACATTTTGTTGCATATGTTCATCCAACATATGGACACATTGTTTTACATTTTGAACCGTTTGTAACTGTTTGATTTATGTAAACCGTTTGTAACTGTCTGATTTATGTGAACCGTTTGTAACTGTTTGATTTATGTGAACCGTTTGTAACTGTTTGATTTATGTGAACCATTTGTAACTGTTTGATTTATGTGAACCGTTTGAAACTGTTGATTGATGTGAACCGTTTGAAGCTATTTAAACCGTTGGGTTAGGGAAGTGATTAGGTAACGGGGCAAGTGTAATGTGTTAAAAGCATGGTGGATACGCCGCTGGTACTTCCTATATATAAGTGCTTTTAACACATTATATATCGTTGCGTTATCTAGATCACTTGGGCAAATGTTATCAAAACAAAGTTATATTACAAGGTTTTTCCTAACAATATATACTATTCGAGTTTTATTACAAAAACGATTTTCGATCTGGGTCTACATAAACAAATGTTTTGGAGTTAAGATTCATGGCTTCGAGGTTTTATAAATTAAAACAAATCTGTTTTAACTTGGTTATTTCAATTCACAATATTAACATTTTACAAAACTAAGTTTTCTAATATCAAATAACAAAGTTGTTTTGAGTTATTTCAAAAGGTAAAGGGAGCCATGAACCTGACACTCACACAAATCCTATGTACTCGCCGGCATTTTTATGCTGACGTATTTTCACAGGTGTTTCAGGTACCGTAGTTGATGATGTTTGATGATGATACTGATGCATGCTCACATAGGCATGGATGAGGCCTTAGTGAATTAATAACAATGGAAGTCTATTTGTTCATGTTTTGTTTCTAATTTCAATGCAATGTAATACATTTAATTCAATAAAACAAAACTATTTAATCCATGGTTGTGAAACAATGATTCTGTTACAACACTCCCTGATCTTTCTGCCACGTTTTGTTGTTTTACGTGGTCGGGGTGTGACAGAAAAGTTGGTATCAGAGCTCATGGTTATAGGGAATTTGGTTATTAGTAATGCTTTGACCTAGTCTATAACCTTTCTAGGACCCCAACACAAGATTCTTGTGTTTAGATCTTAAAACAATACCGTCACTTATCCTTAGGTGACAACCACAACAAGAACACAACTTTCGAATCCGCTTTAAAACTAATCATTTGTTCTAGGATGATTTATTATAAGGTTTTGAACCTTCAAAGTTTTCAAAATCCCGTCAAAGTTTGGGTCTTATAATGTGAACATGTGCAATCTGGAAGGGTGGACGCCTGTACTCTGAGTTTTCTGTCTAAGGCTAGAGTGTTCGTACAAATCCACATAATCGGACCAGTCATTCTTACCTGGGAACTCTTGGGGTGAGTGTCCACTTATAGGCTAAAGCATGTCTTCGCGATACATTAATATGACCCGCTTACTTTGATTAGTCACCATCTCATTTGTTTGCCTTAGGTAACAAACAAATGATCTCAGTTTTTATGCGTTGTCATCCTGTTTTGATTATCCGATAACATCTCGCTTGTTTCCTCCCATGCCTTCCATTATCTTCAAGATACCTCTTCATCGCAACAACAATCAAATGTCCGAACCAGGTGCTGTAATTGCCCAGCGAATAGGCGTTGTACTCCAGAGGACCGTTGATTTAGCTATCACCATGACTCGCCTCAGGGATGAAGCCGTACAAGGGAACCACTTTTTGGTGCAATCAATGTAACCGTCATCATCCAAATCAAATACCCTGTTTCAAATGTACCCACTGTGGACGATGGGGACATTTGGTTAACATGTGCCGCTTTGCAATCCAAAGCAAAGCTGTTGCAAATCCTGCTGCTGCTCAACCTCCAAATCCTGCTTCATATGTCACCTTGGCATATCTAGCACCTCAACCTCATGAACTTTCTACCTTGTGTATCGACTTAAGCACGCCTAGTGCACGGTTTCGAAACACCTCTCGTTACACAAATTCCAAAATCCATATAGGATCTTTCTATCAACATAATTAGATCCTTATGGATGATTATTGTTTTGGTCAAAATTTACCGAAGCAATTAAGTGATCAAATTAGTTAAATGAGGTAGTGTGCTAACGATGTGTGTTGAAAATATGCTAATTAAGTTGTTTGCAAAAACAGTTATCAGGATACGACTCAGGATATCGAGCTGTATCTATAATCAAACAATGAGCAAAAATGTAAAGGGTGACACGGGATGTACGAGGAAAGCCCTTGATCAATCTAGATCGTCGGCATAAAACCTCGAGAGATGATAATCGCAGCTGCCTTGTTCTTCTTATTACTTCAAATGTCAGGATACAGTGCAGGATATGATGCGGATCGACTAAGTGTTACAATGTGAATTCGATACAAGTGTAAGTGTATTGTGAGTGTTTGCAGCTAGAGAGAAAGAGTATACGAGAGATTGTGTGTGTTCTTATCTGATCCGATCAATCTATTCATAGTAAAAAGAAACTAACTAACTAGCCTATAAATCCGGGATATATGGAATATTCCCTTTGTGAATGTTGTAGTCCATGTCTTCCAACTTCAACGTCCATAATCTAACTGATTTGCCTGAGTCTTGAGAAGAAGAAGTCCACTTGAACGTTAGAGACTTGTTCCAATAATCTGCACGTGAGTTAATTAATTACCACCAGGATACTGCATCAGGATGTTACCAATATCCTGATCCGGTATCCTGATCACAATAAAAGAAACATAGTCAGAATTTTAGTCAGGATATATGAGCAGAAAATCACCCATAATAATTGTCCCCAAAATATATCTGTTGGTATACCAATTCCAACGGATATATTTTAAAACTTATCTCTTAAATCGAGGTTATTAAACTGAAACGACGGTCAAGATAGCATTATGCATCTTCCGACGCGGTTTTCACTCGATGGATATCTATTACGCCCCTATATCTTCTCTCTTTCTGTTTGAAAACCAAATATCATTGTTTTGGTCAAAAATTACTGAAGCAATTAAGTGATCAAATTAGTAAAGTGAGGTAGTGTGCTAAAAAATGTGTTGAAAATATGCCGGTTAAGTTATATGGAAAATCAGTATTCAGGATACGGCTCAGGATGTTGAGCTGTATCTACGATCAAACAATGAGTAAAAAGTAAAGTAAATGACACGAGATGTACGAGGAAAGCCCTTGATCAATCTAGATCGCCGGCATAAAACCTCGGGAGCTGACAATCGCAGCTGCCTTGTTCTTCTTATTGCTTCAAACTTCAGGATACAGTGCAGGATATAGACCAGATCGCTAAGTGTTACAATGCTTTTGTATGAAAGTGTAAATTGCTAGAGTGCGAGTGTTAGAGTGTATGCAGTGAAAATGTGATGTCCTATTTGATCTGGTATACCCACCTATTTATAAATACTAAATACAAAATAGAAACTAAAATTCCTATAAATATGGGATGCTCCCGAATATTCCATAAATAGCCGTTTGAAACCAAATAAAGCGGGCTTAACGTCTTTCATTGAACAACTTGGACCGAGTCTTCCGCGGAATGAGTCTTCGTGAACGTTGATAGCTTCTAACCCACGTACCTGCACATAATCCGTTAATAATCCTGAGGATACCATTCAGGATGTTACCAATATCCTGAACCAGCATCCCGGATGTAAACAGATACTGTATAGCCAAGATATAAATCAAGATATTTTCCAGGATATGGGCTCAGAATTTCACCCATAACAATTGTCCCCAAAAATGTTACCGTTTGTTATCCTTCACTAACGGTTACATTTTTCACGGTGGCCGAGGTAATTAATAGATAAGACTAATGATGTGACCGTTTTCAACTACCCAGCCTATATTTACTCATCATGCCCTATATCTTCTCATCCTCATCTCTTTTTTAATCATAATCGACAAGGAAAAGGTAACATTCTCTCTCTCATCTTCATATTTATCTTTATCCACTTTCTCCGGCCAAAAATTCAGGCGATCAAATGCCAAGGCAAACAAGGTCCAGTTCAGGCGACTCGGCTCCCACATTCATCCAACAGAACCTTCTCCAAGAACCGGAGAAGGAGATATACACCTTTGACAGTGCCCACCTGTCGGCCTTAAAATCCTCCGGTATCTTCCCGGAAGGAACCGTATTTAGACCGTTTGACCGGGAAATCCGGTCGGATATGGTCTCCAGCGAGTAGATATGCTTCAGTGCTTTCCCTTTTACCCTAGGGCTACAATTCCCCTTTTCGGACTTCATCACCGAATTCTTTAATATCACCAAAATCTCTTTCAGCCAAACCATGCCAATGCTCTGGCGTGTCTTGTCTGTTCTTGACCAGATCAAGAGAAACCACATTCCTGATCTTTCCGTCCATGATCTCCCCTTAGCTTACAAACTTAGATGCCATGGATCATGTAGGTTTCTGTTTTATTCTACTTCCGGTGACCCATTGATACTTCGTGCCACCAGGAACGAGGATGGTTGGCAATCCAAGTTTTTCTTTGTAAAAAGGGATTCAATCCCTGGTGGAACGGATTATCCGATGAGATGGTTGAAGAAGGGTAGGATTTAGGGTTTAAAGATGATCCCACCTCTTATCCTACTTTATATCCTGAACTGACCAATTTTATTTTCTCTGTTGTGTATGCAGCTGATTTTAGGAAGATTGCACCTCCTCTTGCTGATTCTCAAAAAAGAATAGACACCATCAGACTCCTTCCAGAGGCTGAGAGAAGTTTCAATCCATCCCCACCTACTCCAAGTCCTCTTTCAAGTGCAAACATGTCTGGTAAGGATCCTGTAAAATATCCTGTACATATATGTTTTTATTTGATTTCCTTAGGAGAAATTTAGAATTTTACTCCCTGTGTGCAGACTCCAGCAAAGTTCCAGTCTATCTAGACCTCGACGAACTCGACAGCTACCCAACTCCAGCCACAATCAAGAAAGAAACTCCTGCTGCTACTAGCTCCAAGCCACTCCCGGCTCCCAAGGCCAATCCAAGGACTCGTGCTTCCACAGCAAAAAAGAGGAAAGGTCTTGAAGTCAGTGCTCCAGGTTTAGAAGGGTTCTCCTATGACGAACTCAGCTTCTCTGATTCCTTAGAGCCAATGACATCCTTCCTTAACAAGGTAATATCCTGACGCATATCCTGCACGTATATCCTGCACGTATATCCTAATAGGATATCCTGACAGGATATCCTGGTCAATATATATTCTAACTTATACCTGTAATTGATGTGCAGGGCCTCCAGCATTTGCTCCACTTGTATAATGATGCCTGTGGTACTATTGCACTCCATGAAGCCAGGATCAAATAGCTTGAAAGCACCGTTGCTGACCAAGGTGCCATTGCCGAAGCAAAGACCCGGCACTACGAAAGCCTGCTGAAGAAGGTCACCCAAGACGGTGAGCTCAAACTTGCCACCGTTCAAATGGATCATGATCAAGCCTTGGTCAATTTTCGGGAGGGAATCAAGACTTCTGCCATCGTCTCCTTGTTACAAGCACGCATTAAGATGGCCTACGAGGCCAAGGAGACGGGCCTTGTTTGTCCATCTTGGCCAGTTGAATCCTGGGTGGCCAAGCTAAAGGAGCACGGAGGCAAAGCTATGCCACTTCCTGTTGAAGCTGGTGAGTCTTCTAAGTCAGCAGAGGTGGTGATCCAGGCTGGAGACAAGAAGGACGCTGGAGCGGATGCTGGGATGGATACTGGTGAGGATGCTGCTCAGGATGCTGGTGCTGAGAAGTCTGAGAAGGTTGGAGAAGATGCCGCTGTGTGAGGGCATTCAGGTGGGCGATGATGGATATACGTGCCAAGGCCGGAGCCCACCTTTTTGAATTTGAATGTTGGTCTGTAGTCCCAAAACAATTTACTTTTCTGCACTTTACTTTTCTGCACCTGAACAATTTACATTTCCTGCATGCTTTTTTGAACAATGCAACAGTTGAAGGTGAATGGGTCTCGGTTTGAGATGAAACCTTCAACTGTTGGGTAAATATGGTAAGGAACTATTAGTGCTCTTAGTGGATGGGCCTTGTTTTGAGGTGAAAGTAAGAGCACATCTTTTGGTATGTTAATAATATAACTTCTCTTTTGACTTTATTATTGTTGTCATTGATATACAAATTTTACTTGTGAAAACTATTTTGTTTGGACATTTTTTTAGGAACATATTATAAACGTATCCTAGAAGATATCCTGAAAGATATCTTGATCAGGATATTGACATACAACCTATTAATTATCCAAATAAAAAGGAGAGATCATACCAGAGATTCTTAGAGAATCAATTACAATCCTCCATTATAAGTTTGTCCCTAGTGCACACTTGTAAACTTGGATCCATCCTCTGAATAGTATAATGTGTGTCCCCTGTGTTCGATACAGAAACGCAAATGTATTCATACTTTGACTTGAATAAATTCTGAATACCCCAAGGCAAAACCCCTGATATCCTGAAATGAATCCTTAGCATACTTGGGATAAACCGTTAATATCTTGGGGATAAACCCTAATATCTGGGGATAAACCCTAAATTTCATGCGCTACAGGCGAGAGTGTATAAACTCCAGTTCTTAGAAAGGTGAAAACCTTTAAACCTTAGAGAGCATGAAAATACTCTTTCGTGAGAGAGGGTGATCAATCCTCATATACCTTCGGGATCTAGGATATAGCCAACAGTAACGAAATTGTCAGCCACTTTTACATGAACTGGACCCGCTACCTTGAACTATACCTAGATAACTTGCGCTCCAGGCGAGGTGTTTAAACCCAATTCGAAAGAAAGGTGAATACCTTTAAACCTTTGAAGGGACCAGGATCCCTTAAACGTGAGAGAGGGGGCCAATCCTCTAATCTTTCGAGTTATCCTGAGTACATATCCTGGAGCCATATCCTGAAACATATGCTGCAAAACAATTGTAAACTAAGGTGGGTGCTAGCTTGGCTAACACCCCTCCGATGCTTAAGTCAGTATTGGGTTCAAGATAATAAACAAATATAGTTAAAATAGATAGAATACATACCATTCTGAGACAGAAATTAAATACTGCTCTTACTTGAAATAAAACTTTAAATGTATTGCATTCCAGGATCTTGGTAGCATATCCCCTTCCATATTCTTGAGTCGATATGCTCCTTTCCCTGCTTCTGACTCGACTTCATATGGACCTTCCCATTTAGGAGCTAGCTTGCCATCGGCAGGATTAGTGGTATTTTGAAAAGCCTTTCTTAGCACCCAATCACCAACTCGAAATCTTCTAGTCCTTATGTTCTTATTATATGCTCTGGATATTCTTTGTTGATATGCTGCTATCCTTAGTCTTGCTGCGTCTCTTTTTTCATCTATAGTATCCAAATCTTGAAATAAGGCTTCAGGATTCTGTTCAGGATCCTGTAGGATAGATCTTGTAGTAGGTATCGTCATTTCTGTTGGAATCACTGCTTCTGCTCCAAATACCAAGGAAAACGGGGTTTGGCCAGTTGCATTCTTTACCGTTGTCCTATCAGCCCACAAAACAAAGGGTAACTCTTCCGCCCATCTTCCTTTTTTTGTTCCAAGCCTCTTCTTTAAGTTATTGACTATTATCTTGTTTGAGGATTCAGCTTGTCCATTCGCTTGAGGATATACCGGAGTAGATGTGATCATTTTGATTCCCCAACTCTTGCAAAAGTCAGTAGTCCTTTTGCTTATAAACTGGTGTTTTGGTCAAAAAATATGATGAGGATAATGCAACCAAACTCTCTGTTACGGGGAATGATGCTTGAAACGTATAACAATGATAAGGATCACTTCAATGTAAATTGCACAAACGACACAAGGATTTGTACGGGGAAAAAGCCCTTGATCAAGAGTTGATCTCCGGCACAAAAAACCCCGGGTGATGGAAACTACCGATCACCAAGCTTAAATAAATCAATAAATGTTTACAACTTCGGATAGTAACGAGCTAGGTACAAGGATCACTAGGGTGAAATGTGTGAAAGTGAGTGAAAACTGTTAAGTGTTTGTCGAGAGCTTCAAGAGTGCGATTGTACGAGAGTGTGTGTAGCTGAAAATGGCTAAGTGTTCTAATTACTAGCTCGTCACCCCTTTAAAAATAGAAGTTAACTACGCTAACAAACTATCCGACTTTTGTGCCATGCTCCCACGTTCTCCACAACGTCCATTTCCGGTCAAACGTGTGCGAAATACCCGTGGAATATTCCATAGTTACGTTGCCAAGACCAAGTCAAGCTTGTTACTCCTGCAATATAATACGAAACACAAACAAACAATCGTTAGTATGAGGATCCTTAAGGTGATCCATGATCCTGATCCTGAAGCTCTTCTGAGGATCACTATCTGTCACAGAAGTAAGGATCATTAATTAGGATAACAAGTAAGGATCACTAATTGTTAGAAAATCCTCCCCTAACAATTGCCCCCAAAATATAAGGAGTGATATGTAAAATGAGCGAATTATATTTTCTTGATCTTATCCGCAACTAACTATCGTAAATATAGCCGTTGTTGTAGAACTATCCGTTGCAACTATGACGTCACAGAAGTGACAACCCTGCACAATCATGATTATAAATAGGAGATAGAGATATGATCGTTTGCATTTAAATTTCAGAGATACTCCCTTTATAACTGCATCCGAAGATAAACAGGTATTCTCTCTTCATCTTCTTCCTTCTTTTGCTCTGTTTTCCGTCTCTTCCCATCATTCTATCAAAGATGTTGCTCCGGAATTCCCCAGCTAAGGATCACCCGAAAAACAGCCCACTGAAAAGCCAGGGGATCATCGAAGATTCCATAAAAGAACGCTGCTGTTTCAACGATGCACAGATTGATAGGATCTGCCACTGCTTCCCGGCGAACACCGAGTTTAGACCTTTTGATCCCAATGCCCTGAGTAATCATATTTCCGACAACTGGGTTGCTTTTCCTGTCACTCCGTTCACCATAGGCTATACATATCCTTTTCCAGCCTTCACCCAATCTTTTTTTTCCCTAACCTGTATCTCTTATATCCAAGCCATGCCGATGATATGGAGGGTTTTGTATACCCTTGAAAGGATCATCGAGCAGGAAGGAATAGACCTAGGAATGTCAGAGCTGGGAGAGCTGTATGATCTTACTACCTTTGGTTCTCATCGTTATTTGTTTAAACGTAAACCTGGTGAGGAACACCCGATCTTCAAAGCTACCAAGAATGATGCTAACTGGAAGCGGCGTTTCTTTTTCGTCAAGAGAGATTCTATTGATGACGGAAAGGATCTACCCAAGAAATGGGCTACCCATGGTAGGGTGGAGGATCCTGAGAAGGATCACCAGAGAACTTTCTTTTGATATAAGGATCACTTATATACTTTTGCTTTCTTGTTATGCAGCTATCACCGTTTCACACCTCAGACTGTCTCCTGCTGCCAAAGAGAGACTCATCGCTTTCAAGAAACTTGATCCTGAAACAAGATCTTTCAAGACAACCACCCAGGATTCTCAGGAGGTATCCTCAGGCTCTGTCACGATGTCAAGTAAGTATCTTTGTTTAAAAATTTAAATAAATAGTGAAATATAAGTGAAGTAAAGATACTTATCTTGTTTTGGTTGTGTAGGTGCTGGAAAATCCACCAAGTCTGCTTCAAAGTTCAATGTCACCGATCTCACCACCGTCAGATCCTCCAAAAGAAAGGCTCCTACCAGCCCGACAGCTTCAGTCCCCAAGGCACCCCTCAAAGGAAAGGGAATCAAGAAGAGAAAGACCTCCGAGGCTGAGGATCTGCAGGGTCTGCCTCTGATCCGCCACCAATTCCTCGAGTACTTCAACGATGTAAGGATCACTGTCTCTGCTAGTATATCCTGCTGACATATCCTGCTGATATATCCTGCTGATTTGAGGATCACTTGGTCCTGACCTTATCTTTTATACCCTTTGCAGAAATTCACTGAGATTGAGGATTATGTTGGCCACGTTGAGGATCAAGATAGGAAGATTGCCGACCTTCAGCAGGTTGCATTACTAAAGGACCACAAAATTGCTGATCTTCAGAAGGAGCTCCAGGATGCCAAGACTAAGACGGCTAAACTTCTGATCGACCTTGACTATGAAAAGCATGATCTCATAGAAGGTGCAAAGGTCTCTGCTGCCATCACAATGTATCAGACAAAACTAAAGATGGCCCAGCAAGCTCAAGATCCTAACTTCGACAGAAGCAGCTGGGATGTTGAGGACTGGAAAGCAAGGTTGGCTGATCTTAAAGATGATGAAGAGGCTGAGGAGGTTTTGGCGATCGAGGCTGGAGGCAAGGGTGAAGGTGGTGAAGCAAGTGGAGCCGGAGGTGGTGATGCAGGGAAGGTTTAGGCTGCATGATTGGGCGATGATGGAAACTTCTAGACATAGCCGGAGCCCAATTTTTTTTAGTTTGATGGTTGTTTTGTTGAACAATTTGATGGTCTGTACTGAACAATAGTTTTTAGGATTAAGGATCATGTATGATCCTTTGGACAATAGGCAGGATTGCAAATGGTGGAGGGATCCTCTGTTTGGGGGATGAAGCCATTGTGATCCTGCCGCCTTTATATTCCTGCACTACTTTTGAACCTATTATCATGGACACCCTTTACCTACGCCAGCGGACGGGCCACGTATTGCTGGTAGATGCTCGGGGTAGGTAATTTTGACAACCTTTTAAGGGTTAATCTTTTGTTAATAAATAAAACCTTAATCTTTTGTCACTTATCTTGTATTGTTATCCTTTTTGTCTCTTTAATTCTCAATTGTTCTGATGTACACTTAATGAATAAACAATTTTGAACAAGTCAGATTGAAAATATTTAGGACATAATCCATGATCAAATATCCTGTAGTTAAAGAATCCCAAAAAGTAATATATTTTAAGGATCACAAGTTTAGTTGTCAAATTTTAAGGGTTATTCAAATAAACAATGAATATAATTAAAAATAGTTAAGGATCATACCTGAGGATCCAAGTTAGGATCCTATCCATAATAAGGATAACTATAAGATAAACCTTAGAGAGAAGTAAGGATCAAGGATCCCTATTTGTTTATCTTCAAGGACCTGAAATAGAGCATAACTTGGGACTAAGCCAATATAAGATAAGAGTTAGCAACTGGGGACAAGCCCAAGGATAACTGGGGACAAGCCCAAGGATAACTGGGGACAAGCCCAAGGATAACTGGGGACAAGCCCAAGGATCGTATGTAAACTGGAGTGTGGCCCTAACTGGTGACTATCCAAACTTTGTGACATGAAAATGCCAAAACCTTAGCTAACGTGAAAACGTTAGAAACCTTAGGAACGGATGTATGGTACGTCTACCATTATACGTAGGATCCTAGGTATAGCCAGTACAATGGAATTATCAGCCCCTAAAGCGAGTACTGGTCCCACTACCTTGAACTATACCAGGATCATCATGCGCTACAGGCGGAACTGGGGTCAAGCCCAAATAACTGGGGTTAAACCCAAGGAACGGATTGCTTCTGCAGATAACCAATATTTTGCTAAGGATACCTGAACTTTCAAAACTTAAAATCACGTGAGAGATGGATAAAGGACACATGATCCTTATCCTTATATGAGAAAATAAAGAAATGAAATAGTTCAAGATTAGGATATTACCAAGTAAGGATCACCGATACTTTAAGGATCCTTCAAGGATAACTCCAATGTAAGGATCATCTGTGCAATGAGGATCCTGCTCACATGAAATATTTCTTCAAGTGGACAGCATTCCAAGCTCTTGGTAGCAAATCACCTTCCATGGTTAGCAATCTATATGCCCCCTTTCCTGCTTCAGCTTCAATCAAATAAGGGCCTTCCCATTTTGGAGCCAATTTTCCATCAGCAGGATTGGTGGTATTCTGAAATGCTTTCCTTAATACCATATCTCCAACTTGAAACTTCCTGATCCTGACATTTTTGTTGTAAGCACCAGCCATTCTTTGTTGATAACTGGCCATCCTTATCCTAGCCAGATCTCTGATTTCTTCAATAGTATCCAGGTCTTGAGCCAAATTCTCATCATTTTCCTCAGGATCACGGGTACTTGTTCTAGCAGTTGGAACAACCATTTCTGTTGGGATCACTGATTCTGCCCCAAATACCAAACAGAATGGCGTTTGACCAGTAGCATTCTTAGGGGTTGTCCTATCAGCCCAAAGCACATAAGGTAGTTCTTCTGCCCATTTCCCTTTCTTGGATCCAAGCTTCTTCTTCAAATTGTTGATGATGATCTTGTTGGATGATTCTGCTTGACCATTAGCTTGTGGGTGGACTGGTGTTGATGTTATCATCTTAATCCCCCAGCTGTCACAAAAGTTAGTGGTTCTGCCCCCAATGAATTGGGAACCATTATCACATATTGTTATGGGTGAAATTCTGAGCCCATATCCTGGAAAATATCTTGGTTTATATCTTGATTATATAGTATCTGTTTATGTCCGGGATGCTGATTCAGGATATTGGTAACATCCTGAATGGTATCCTCAGGATTACTAACGGATTATGTGCAGGTACATGGATTAGAAGCTATCAACGTTCACGAAGACTCATTCCGCGGAAGACTCGGTCCAAGTCGTTCAAATGAAGACGTTGAAGCCGTATTACTCGATCAATAACGTTCACAATGGAATATTCGGAGTACCCCATATTTGTAGGGATTATTGTTTGTAATTCATTACTATAAATAGGTGGGTATACCAGATCAAATAGGACATCACTTTTCGCACTCATTACACTCTAACACTCGCTCTCTAGCAAGCTTTCACTCTCACACAAAAAACATTGTAACACATAGCGATCTGGTCTATATCCTGCACTGTATCCTGAAGTTTAAGCAATAAGAAGAACAAGGCAGCTGCGATTGTCAGCTCCCGAGGTTTTATGCCGACGATCTAGATTGATCAAGGGCTTTCCTCGTACATCTCGTGTCGTTTACTTTACTTTTTGCTCATTGTTTGCTCATTGTTTGATCGTAGATACAGCTCAATATCCTGAGCCGTATCTTGAAAACTGTTTTCATAAACAACTTAACCAGCATATTTTCAACACCCGTTTTAGCACACTACCTCACATTACTAATTTGATCACTTAATTACTTAGGTAATTTTTGACCAAAACAATTTGGCGCCCACCGTGGGGCAAGTGGTGCTCTCTTTACTAAAATTTTTTGTGAAATCGCTAATCGGTTTTCTATTTTCAAAACTTTTTGCCATATTATTTACAATGGCCTCAATATCAAACATGAGTTCCTCCACTGTGTCTGCTACGACTTCTGCTACTACCGGTTCGGTGCTTCCACCACCTCCTCCTAGGATGACAGCTTCATCAAGACCTCAGGATATCATCCCTACTCGCAGTGTTCTGGAATCTGCTCCTGTTTTGGCTTCTAATGATGAAATTCTAACCTTATTTGGAAGTGTGCAGGAACAAATGAGGCAGCAACAGGAAACAAACCAAATGCTTTTAAGGGAAATACAACTCCTGAAGTCTGGCTCGAGCAGATCTGCTGAGGATATTGTCACTCCATTACATCCCAGAACGTTGAACTTCAGTTCAGCTGTGTATACTGAGGATAACAGGGGGAATATTGTGCCCAGCCTTCCTCAGAATCATACTCCTGAAATACCCTCCTCGGTCAGGATGTCAACCATGAGGGGCTCAGGATATGCTTCAGGATATGGGCAAAATCCTCCAACGGGTAACGTGTCAAATAATAATAGTACTCATGCTACTAACAATATTGGATCTTTGCAGGATACAGGTGTAACATCAGCACTTACTAGGGAACTTCAGAAGCTGAAGGACATGATATCTAGTGTACCTGGAGTGGTCCAACCGATTCTGGAAGTGTCCCAAGACAGCCACAAGATATCTCGCTTCGCATATCCTATTTGTGATGCTGAGATCCCGAAGAGATTTCAAACCCCCAACATGAAGCTTTATGATGGAACTACGGATCCTGAGGAGCATATTGCTCAGTATAGGGAAAGAATGGAGATTAACCCTATTCCTCCGGATCTCAAGGAAGCATGCTTGTGCAAGGGTTTTGGTTCCACCTTAACAGGATCAGCCTTGAAATGGCTATTGAATGTTCCTCCACATTCGATTACATCTTTTGCTCACTTAGTAAATTTATTTAATAGTCAGTTTTCTTGTAGTAGAAGCTTTGAGAAACTAACAAGTGACCTCTATAGGATAACACAGGGGCCTCAAGAATCCCTTAGGGATTATGTGAACAAATTCAGCCGGGAATCCCTAGACATTCCACATCTTGATGTTGCGACAGCTGTGCAAGCTTTCAAGATGGGGCTGCAAAAAGATTCTCAATTTTATCAAGACCTTGTAATGAACCCATGCAGGAACTTGGATGAAGCTCGGAATAGGGCCCTAAGATATATTCGGTTGGAGGATGACAGAAAGATGCAAGAAAGGATGAACTCATCTAACACTTATGAGTCAACTAACAGGAAGTCAGAATCCTCATTCAAATTATATCGACCTAAGCCATATGGTAGAAGTGAAAACAAGAGAGTGAATGCTGTCGAAGACGAGGATCCTAAAGAGTATCCTGAATTGTCTGAATATTGCTTTTCTGTTAACATTCCTGAATTGATGTATGCCATGCAGGGTCTAGGAGACAAGGCTAGGTGGCCTCGAAAGAATCAACAAAAAGCCGATTGGAAAGACAAATCAAAATGGTGTGCTTTCCACGAAGATTTGGGACATATGACTGAGGATTGCATTGCTCTAAGGAAAGAAATAAGTTATCTTCTAAGCAAGGGATATCTGAAAGATCTCTTAGGAAGAAAGAAGAATAAGGGTCAGGATACTGAGAAGGATCCTGAGCGAGCATCATCACCTCCCGCGGATGCCAAGATAATCAACTTCATTTCGGGTGGATCCGACATTTGTGGGACTTCGTATTCGGCAGCAAAGAGACATGCAAAAGAAGCTAAGGCCGAAAGGGGAGATAAACCTGTCAGGATGACTACCCTCACAACTGACAAAGTGATCACATTTGATGCTGATGACAGGGATACTGTCCAGGATCCTCACCATGATGCTCTGGTAATAACATTGTATGTGGCTAACCATTTTGTACGCAGGATATTGGTTGATAATGGCAGCTCCGTCAACATAATCCAACTAGAGACGCTGAAAAGAATGAATGTATCTCCAATGGATATCACTTCAAAGTCTACCGTGCTTGTTGGGTTCAGTGGAGAGGCTAGAAACACAGTGGGAGAGATAAAGTTGCCAGTATACGTTGAAGGAGTCAACTCAATACAACGTTTCTGTGTGATGGATTCTCTATCTTGCTATAACATCATACTAGGAAGACCGTGGATTCACGATATGAAGGCTGTGCCGTCAACATATCACCAATGCATCAAGATACCTACCCCTTGGGGAGTTGTCAAAGTTGATAGTGATTAGCAGGAGGCGAAAGAATGCTACTCATCCTCGATGAAATCCTCAACCAAGCCTAGTGCAGCATAGCAATTAAAGACGCGGGCCCAGGATATCGTGGAGGATCCGGAGCAGGATGTGAAGAAAATTATCCTGGACCAGGATAATCCTGATATTTCGTTGCTCGTAGGGACCAATATCCCTCAGGATATTGAAGAACAATTAATTAACTTTTTGAAATGCAGGATGTCGACGTTTGCATGGAAGCATGAGGATATGACAGGCATATCCAAAGATATTATCACCCACAAGCTTGGAATTGATAAATCATTCAAGCCTGTGCAGCAAAAAAGAAGGAAGTTTGCTCCTGAGCGGAACACAATTATCCAGGAGGAAGTTGAGAGATTATTGAAGTCCAGGATGATCAGAGAGGTTAAGTTCCCAAGGTGGCTAGCAAACGTGGTTGTAGTACAGAAGAAAAATGGGAAATGGAGAGTTTGTGTAGACTATACAGACTTGAACAAAGCTTGTCCTAAAGACCCATTTCCTCTTCCCCACATTGATGCAATGGTAGATGCCACTGCCGGGCATGAAATGCTGACCTTCATGGATGCATCCTCAGGATTTCAACAAATCCAAATGGAACCTTCTGACCAGGAGGATACTGCCTTCATGACGCCAACATGTATTTATTGTTATACAGCCATGCCTTTTGGTTTGAAAAATGCAGGTGCAACATACCAAAGATTGGTAAACATGATGTTCAAAGACAAACTGGGGGACACCATGGAGGTGTATATTGATGATATGGTGGTGAAATCAAAGAAAGCTCAGGATCATCTCGAGGATATTAAAGGAGCATTTGATATCCTGGATCAGTATAACATGAAGCTGAATCCTTCTAAGTGCCATTTCGGAGTAGGGGCAGGAAAATTCCTAGGATATATGGTGACCAAAAGAGGAATAGAAGCAAGCCCGGAGCAGATTAAAGCCATCTTGGATATTAAATCGCCCTCAAATATGAAGGATGTTCAACGATTAACAGGGCGAGTGGCGGCATTAAATAGATTTATCTCAAGATCCTCTGAAAAGTGTAAAGATTTTTATGATATCCTGAAGAAGAACAAAAGATTCGAATGGGGGGAGAAGCATGAAGCAGCCTTGCAGGATTTGAAACGATATCTCTCAACCGCACCTTTATTGATGAAGCCTGAAAACGGTGAACCACTATCCCTATATCTTGCTGTATCAGGGAATGCTGTAAGTGCCGTTCTTATAAAAGACCATGAAGGTCAGCAATATCCTGTTTATTATGTTAGTAAAAGTTTGTTAGATGCTGAAACTAGGTACTCTCATTTAGAAAAATTGATACTAGCATTGGTCATGGCATCAACGAAACTTAGACATTACTTTGAGACACATAGGATTCATGTAAAAACAAATTATCCTGTTAAAAATGTGCTTAGGAAACCAGAGATGTCAGGCAGAATGGCTAAGTGGTCAGTAAAGTTGAGTGCTTATGATTTAGTATATGAACCTAGGAATGCCATAAAGTCTCAGGCTTTAGCTGACTTTGTGGCTGATTTTAGTAGTGACATTCAGGATGAGGTAGACCTAGAAGTTCAACAGTTAGTAGAATCCTCAGGATCCTGGACATTATATACTGATGGTGCATCTAATATAAGAGGAGTAGGATTAGGAATACTACTAAAATCGCCACAGGGGGACATATTACCCCAGGCTATTAGGTGTGAATTTCCTGCTACCAATAATGAAGCGGAATATGAGGCTTTAATTGCAGGATTAGAATTGGCTAAGAGTATGAGTATCAAAAATTTACAAGTATATATTGGCTCTTTGTTAATTACTAACCATTTTAATGGATCCTATGCAGTTAAGGGTGAGAAATTGATTGAATATCTTGATATTCTCAAAAAATTAGCAGGATATTTTGATGTTTTTACACTTGAACAGGTACCAAGGGAGGATAATGCTGAAGCGGATGCCTTAGCAAATCTGGGATCATCAATCAGGATACCGGAAGGGACCCAAATACCAGTATTACATGTCTTATATCCTGCAACGAATCCTCAGGATAAAGAAGTAGCGGATATTCGGGACCCTGGAGTGGAATATCCTGAACAGGATCCTAAATCCTGGACAGCTCCAATTCTGAAATATCTTAAAGATGGACACATTCCCGAAAATGAAAATCCTAAGGCGTTTAGGATGAAGGTATCACGATTCACTATTATAAATAATATTTTATACAAGAAATCTCTTGCAGGGCCATATTTAAGGTGCTTGGAGGATCATGAAGCCAAAGAAGTACTTCAGGATATACATGAAGGGGACTGTGGTAATCATACTGGGGGCAGATCATTGTTCTCGAAAGTATTAAGGACAGGATACTTTTGGCCAACAATGAGAAAAGATGCTGCAGAATATGCTCGAAGATGTGATGCATGTCAAAGGCATAGTAACATACTACATCAACCAGCTGAACCACTATATCCTGTAGTTTCCCCTTGGCCATTCAGGAAATGGGGGATGGATATAGTAGGAAAGTTACCAAAAGCTCCGGGAGGAAAAGTATTCATGTTAGCAATGACGGATTATTTCTCTAAGTGGGTTGAGGCTGAAGCATTTGTTCAAGTTAGAGACCAAGAAGTAGTATCCTTCATAGAGAGGAATATCCTGACTAGGTTTGGAGTACCAGCTGAGATCATTTGTGATAATGGGTCCCAGTTTATAAGCAAAAGGACTACTGACTTTTGCAAGAGTTGGGGAATCAAAATGATCACATCTACTCCGGTACATCCTCAAGCGAATGGACAAGCCTAATCCTCGAACAAGATAATAGTCAATAACTTAAAGAAAAGACTTGGAGCCAAAAAAGGAAGATGGGCGGAAGAGTTACCCTTTGTTTTATGGGCTGATAGGACAACGGTGAAGAATGCGACTGGCCAAACCCCGTTTTCCTTGGTATTTGGAGCGGAGGCAGTGATTCCAACAGAAATGACGATACCTACTGCAAGATCAATTATGCAGGATCCTGAGCAGAATCCTGAAGCCTTATTTCAAGATTTGGATACTATAGACGAAAAAAGAGATGCAGCAAGGCTAAGGATAGCAGCATATCAACAAAGAATATCTAAAGCATATAATAAGAACATAAGGACTAGAAGATTTCGAGTTGGTGATTGGGTGCTAAGAAAGGCTTTTCAAAATACCACTAATCCTGCCGATGGCAAGCTAGCTCCTAAATGGGAAGGACCATATGAAGTCGAGTCAGAAGCAGGTAAAGGAGCATATCGACTCAAGAATATGGAAGGGGATATGCTACCAAGATCCTGGAATGCAATACATTTAAAACTCTATTTCAAGTAAGAGTAGAATTTATTTTCTATCTCGGAATGGTATGTATTCTATTTTAAGTATGTTTGTTTATTATCTTGAACCCAATACTGACTTAAGCATCGGAGGGGTGTTAGCCAAGCTAACACCCACCTTAGTTTATAATTGTTTTGTAGGATATAGCTCCAGGATATATGCTCAGGATAAGTCGAAAGATTAGAGGATTGGCCCCCTCTCTCACGTTTAAGGGATCCTGGTCCCTTCAAAGGTTTAAAGGTATTCACCTTTCTTACGAATTGGGTTTAAACACCTCGCCTGGAGCGCAAGTTATCTAGGTATAGTTCAAGGTAGCGGGACTAGTTCATGTAAAAGTGGCTGACAATTTCGTTACTATTGGCTATATCCTGGATCCTGAAGGTATATGAGGATTGATCACCCTCTCTCACGAAAGAGTATTTTCATACTCTCTAAGGTTTAAAGGTTTTCACCTTTCTAAGAATTGGAGTTTATACACTCTCACCTGTAGCGCATGAAATTTAGGGTTTATCCCCAGATATCAGGGTTTATCCCCAGGATATTAAGGGTTTATCCCAAATATGCTAAGGATTCATTTCAGGATATCATGGGTTTTGCCCTGGGGTATTCGGTATTCATTTGAGTCAAAATATAAATACATTGGTGTTTTTGGCAAACACAGGGGACATACGTAATACTGTTCAAAGGATGGATCCAAGTTTATAAGTATACACTGGGGACAAACTTATGATAAAGGATTGGAACTGATCCTCTAAGAATCTCTGGTATGATCTCTCCTTTTTGTTTGGACAATTTATAGGTTATATTTCAATATCCTTTTCAAGATATCTTTCAGGATATCTTCCAGGATTCATTTATAATGTATATTCCTAATAAAATGTACAAACAAAACAGTTCTCACAAGTACGATTTTCATATCAATGACAACAATAATAAAGTCAAAAGGGTAGTTATATTATTAACATGCCAAAAGGTGTGCTCTTAGTTTCACCTCAAAACAAGGCCCATCCACTAAGAGCACTATAGTTCATTACCATATTTACCCAACAGTTAAAGGATTCATCTCAAACCGAGACCCATCCACCTTCAACTGTTGTATTGTTCAAAAAGCATGCAGGAAATGTAAATTGTTCAGGTGCAGGAAAGTAAAGTGCGGAAAAGTAAATTGTTTTTTTGGACTACAAACCAACATTCAAATTCAAAAAGGTGGGCTCTGGCCTTGGCACGTATATCCGTCATCGCCCACCTAAATGCCCTCATACAGCGGCATCACCTCCAACCTTCTCAGGCTTCTCAGCACCAGCATCCTGACCAGCATCCTGCGCAGCATCCTCGCCAATGTCCATCCCAGCATTAGCTCCAGCATCCTTCTTGTCTCCAGCCTGGACCACCACCTCTGCTGACTTAGAAGACTCACCAGCTTCAGCAGGAAGGGGCACAGCTTTGCCTCCGAGCTCCTTTAACTTGGCCACCCAGGATTCAACTGGCCAAGATGGACAAACAAGGCCCGTCTCCTTAGCCTCGTAGGCCATCTTGATGCGTGCTTGTAACAGGGAGACGATAGCAGAAGCCTTGATTCCCTCCCGGAAATTGACCAAGGCTTGATCATGATCCATTTGAACGGTGGCAAGTTTGACCTCGGCGTCTTGGGTGACCTTCTTCAGCAGGCTTTCGTAGTGCCGGGTCTTCGCTTCAGCTATGGCACCTTGGTCAGCAACGGTGCTTTCGAGCTGTTTGATCCTGGCTTCATGTAGTGCCACAGTACCACAAGCGTCATTATACAAGTGGAGCAAATGCTGGAGGCCCTGCACATCAATTACAGGTATAAAGTTAGAATATATGTTGACCAGGATATCCTGCTAGGATATACGTGCAGGATATATGTGCAGGATATACATGAAGGATATGCGCCAGGATATTACCTTGTTAAGGAAGGATGTCATTGGCTCTAAGGAATCAGAGAAGCTGAGTTCGTCATAGGAGAAACCTTCTGAACCTGGAGCACTGACTTCCAGACCCTTCCTCTTTTTCGCTGTGGAAGCACGGGTTCTTGGATTGGCCTTGGGAGCCGGGAGTGGCTTGGAGCTAGTAGCAGCAGGAGTCTCCTTCTTGACTGTGGCTGGAGTTGGATAGCTGTCGAGTTCATCAAGGATATCTTGCAGGATTCTTACCAGACATGTTTGCACTTGAATGAGGACTTGGAGTTAGTGGGGATGGATTAAAGCTTCTCTCTGTCTCTGAAAGGAGTCTGATGGCGTCTATTCTTTTTTGAGAATCAGCAAGGGGAGGTGCAATCTTCCTGAAATCAGCTGCATACACAACAGAGAAAATAAAATTGATCAGTTCAGGATATAAGGCAGGATAAGAGGCAGGATCATCTTTAAACCCTAAATCCTACCCTTTCTCAACCATCTCATCGGATAATCCGTTCCACCAGGGATTGAATCCCTTTTTACAAAGAAAAACTTGGATTGCCAACCATCCTCGTTCCTGGTGACACGAAGTATCAATGGGTCGTGGGAAGTGGAATAAAATAGGAATCTAGATGAGCCATGGCATCTAAGCTTGTAGGCTAAAGGGAGATCATGGACGGAAAGGTCAGGTATATGGTTTCTCTTGATTTGGTCAAGAACAGACAAAACACGCCAGAGCATTGGCATGGTTTGGCTGAAAGAAATTTTGGTGATATTAAAGAACTCGGTGATGAAGCCCGGAAAGGGGAATTGTAGCCCTAAGGTAAAAGGGAAAGCACTAAAGCATATCCACTCGCTGGAGACCATATCTGACCGGATTTCTCGGTCAAAAGGTCGAAATACGGTTCCTTCCGGGAAGATACCGGAGGATTTCAAGGCCGACAAGTGGGCACTGTCAAAAGTGCATATCTCCTTCTCCGGTTCTTGGAGAAGGTTTTGTTGGATGAATGTGGGAGCCGAGTCTCCTGAACTGGATCTTGTTTGCCTAGGCATTTGGTCGCCTGAATTTTCGCCGGAGAAAGATAAAAGAAGAATATGAAGATGAGGGAGAGAATATTACCTTTTCCTTGTCGATTATGGTTAAAAAAGGAGATGAGGATGAGAAGATATAGGGCATGATGAGTAAATATAGGCCGGGTGGTTGAAAGCTGTCACATCAATGGTCTTATCTCTTAATTACCTCGGCCACCGTGAAAAATGTAACCGTTAGTGCAGGATATCAAACGGTAACATTTTTGGGGACAATTGTTATGGGTGAAATTCTGAGCCCATATCCTGGAAAATATCTTGGTTTATATCTTGATTATATAGTATCTGTTTACGTCCGGGATGCTGATTCAGGATATTGGTAACATCCTGAATGGTATCCTCAGGATTACTAACGGATTACGTGCAGGTACGTGGATTAGAAGCTATCAACGTTCACGAAGACTCATTCCGCGGAAGACTCGGTCCAAGTCGTTCAAATGAAGACGTTGAAGCCGTATTACTCGGTCAATAACGTTCACAATGGAATATTCGGAGTACCCCATATTTGTAGGGATTATTGTTTGTAATTCATTACTATAAATAGGTGGGTATACCAGATCAAATAGGACATCACTTTTCGCACTCATTACACTCTAACACTCGCTCTCTAGCAAGCTTTCACTCTCACACAAAAAACATTGTAACACATAGCGATCTGGTCTATATCCTGCACTGTATCCTGAAGTTTATGCAATAAAAAGAACAAGGCAGCTGCGATTGTCAGCTCCCGAGGTTTTATGCCGGCGATCTAGATTGATCAAGGGCTTTCCTCGTACATCTCGTGTCGTTTACTTTACTTTTTGCTCATTGTTTGCTCATTGTTTGATCGTAGATACAACTCAATATCCTGAGCCGTATCCTGAAAACTGTTTTCATAAACAACTTAACCAGCATATTTTCAACACCCGTTTTAGCACACTACCTCACATTACTAATTTGATCACTTAATTACTTAGGTAATTTTTGACCAAAACACATATAATTTCAGAAGGAATTCCAAATCTAGTTATAATATTTCTTTTAATGAAGGATATAACTTCCTTTTCTCTGACTTGGGCAAAACCTTCAGCCTCTATCCACTTGGAGAAGTAATCAGTCATAGCAAGCATGAATACATTTCCACCAGGTGCCTTAGGGAGCTTACCAACTATATCCATACCCCATCTTATAAATGGCCAAGAGGAGGATATTGGATGCAAAAATTCAGCTGGTTGATGAAGGATATTGCTGTGTCTCTGACAAGGATCACATCTCTTAGCATACTCCACAGCATCTCTCTTCATAGTTGGCCAGTAGTATCCTGTCCTCAGGATCCTTGAGAATAATGCCCTGCCCCCAGTGTGGTTTCCACAATCTCCTTCATGGAAGTCTTTTAAAACTTCTTGGATTTCAGGATCCTCAATGCATCTTAAGTATGGTCCTGCAAGAGATCGTCTATACAACATATTATTTAAAATTGTGAATTGAGATACCTTAATTTTGAAAGCCCTAGGGTTTTCTCCTGTAGGAATCTCTCCATGTTGTAAGTATCTCATGATTGGTGAAATCCATGATCCTGATCCTGAATGGGATTGAGTATCCTCACTAGGGATAATTGCAGAATTATTTCCTATCTCCATAGCCACATGATCCTCGATAGCCGGGGTCAGGATATGGATAATAGGGATCTTGATATCCTCCGGGATCTTCAAAGATGATCCTAAGTTAGCCAATGCATCAGCTTCTGTATTTTCTTCCCTTGGTACCTGTGTCAAACTAAAGGAAACAAAGGAGAGTGCCAATTCTTTGACTATCTCTAAATATTTGGTTAGCTTTTCACCTTTAACAGCATAGGATCCATTAAAGTGGTTTGTAATTAACAATGAATCTACATGTACCTCAAGATACCTGATCCCCATATGCTTAGCAATTTGCAAACCAGCAATTAAGGCTTCATATTCAGCCTCATTGTTAGTGGTTTGGAACTCACAAGCTATAGAGTGGGGTATTATGCCCCCCCTGTGGCGATTTTAGTAGTATTCCAAGCCCTGTGCCTTTGACATTTGAGGATCCATCAGTATAGAGTATCCAAGGATCCTTGGTCTCCTCTAGCTGCTGGACTTCTAACTCAGCTTCTTTTTGTAAATCACTACTGAAATCAGCCACAAAATCAGCTAATGCTCGGGATTTGATGGCTGTCCTAGGCTCATATCTTATATCATAGGCACTAAGCTTCACTGCCCACTTAGCCATCCTTCCTGACATCTCCGGTTTCCTGAGGACATTCTTAATTGGAAAATTAGTTTTAACAACAATAACATGAGTTTCAAAATAATGTCTCAACTTAGTAGATAACATAATTAACGCAAGAATAAGCTTTTCAAGGTGTGAATACCTGGATTCGACATCAAGTAAACTTTTACTTACATAATAGACAGGATGTTGTGTACCTTCATGATCCTTAACAAGGACCGCACTTACTGCTTTTGAGGATACTGCAAGATACAAGGATAGCACATCGCCTTTTTCTGGTTTCATCAAGGCCGGGGCTGAGGATAGGTAATCTTTGAGAGCTCTTAAGGCATTTTCATGCTTCTCAGTCCACTCAAATTTCTTGTTCTTCCTTAGGATATCATAGAATTCTTTGCACTTTTCTGAGGATTTGGATATAAATCTGTTCAAAGCTGCTATCCTGCCTGTTAGCCTTTGAACATCCTTAGCATTGGCCGGAGATTTGATGTTCACTATTGCTTTGATTTGTTCTGGACTGGCTTCAATGCCTCTCTTGGTCACCATGTATCCTAAGAATTTGCCTGCTTTAACACCAAAGTGACATTTTGAAGGATTAAGTTTCATATTATATTTATCAAGGATATTGAATGCTTCCTCCAAGTCTCTTAGGTGATCCTCAGCCTTTATTGATTTTACCACCATATCGTCTATGTAAACCTCCATAGTTTGTCCAATCTAATCCTTGAACATCATATTCACCAGCCTTTGATAAGTTGCACCTGCATTTCTTAGTCCGAACGGCATAGCAATATAGCAGTATATACCAGTTGGAGTCATGAAGGCTGTATCCTCTTGATCGGATGGTTCCATTTGGATTTGTTGAAATCCAGATGAAGCATCCATAAAAGTTAACAGTTCATGACCCGCAGTTGCATCCACCATGGAGTCAATGTGGGGTAATGGGAAAGGATCCTTGGGACATGCCTTATTTAAATCGGTAAAATCGACACATACCCTCCACTTTCCGTTTTTCTTTTGAACAACAACTGTTTTGGTCAAAAAATTCCGAAGATATTAAGTGATCAAATTAGTTAAGTGAGGTAGTGTGCTAGAAATGAGTGTCGAAAATATGTTAATCAAGTTAATTATAAAAACAGTTTCAGGATACGGCTCAGGATATAGAGATGTATCTAAGATCAAACAATGAGCAAAAAAGGTAAAGGGTGACACCGGATATACGAGGAAAGCCCTTGATCAATCTAGATCGCCGGCATAAAACCTCGGGAGCTGACAATCGCAGCTGCCTTGTTCTTCTATTACTTCAAATATCAAGATACAGTGCAGGATATGATGCGGATCAACTAGGTGTTACAACGTGATTTGATTACAAGTGTTGGTGTGTAGTGATTGCTAGAAGCTAGAGAGCAAAGTGTGCGAAAGAGAGTGTGTGGAAAAAGTTATCTCTGCCTATGATCCGATCGCTCCCATTTATAGTAACAAAAACTAACAAACTATCCTATTATTCCGGGATACTTTGGAATATTCCATTCTGAACATTGGGGAACTGCTTTTACTTGTTTTCCACGTGCTTATTGACTATAAAACCGGGTCTTCAGCTCATATGACCGTTACAACGTCAATAGCATTGACCAGCATCCGATATTCTCGCGGAATATGCCTTTCTTCTATTCTGACCGTTACAAGACCCATTCTTCCACCATCAACGTCCATTTTTCAACCACCTTGAGCGAATCTTCAGGTAGATCAAGTCCTTTAACGTTGGTACCTTGCAACCAAAGAAAATCGTTAATAGCAAGCAGGATACCCCCAGAGGATGTTACCAATATCCTGGTTCAGTATCCTGGCCGCAGCATCAAGCATATAATATCAGGATATGCTTCAGGATATAAGCTTGAAATTCCACCCATAACAATTGTCCCCAAAAATATATCTGTTAGGATCTTGAAATCCAAACGGGTATATTTTTCGTTGTGTTGTTCGATGCACTTAATGGGATGTAGATGTTGATGTGACTTCACGCAACTTCCAAGGTTATACTTTCTCATAACTAGGTAGTCTTCTGGCACGTCTGGTAAGGATATCTATTTTGAACATTCCTGCATATGTTTGGTTAATCAGCATATAATATGATAAGACTGAAACTACTCCCTTTTCTGTAGACTCTGCTAAGGTCCCTGTTGTCTTCGATCTTGAGGAGCTTGACAGTTACTCCAAGCCTGTCTTGGTAAAAAAAGAATCATCTGTTGCCACCTGCTCTAAGCCCTCCACTGTTGCTGCCGAAGGTTTCTCTTATGATGACTTTGGCTTCATGGAATCCATCGAGCCCATGACCTCCTTCCTTAATAAGGTAAATACCCAAATCCTGTATCCCGTACACATATACTGAACCTGTATCCTGGTTAGTTTGTCTTTAACGATACCTGTATTTTGCTTTGTAGGGTCTGAATCATCTGGTCGTCCTGTACTTAGAACAATTTTAATTTCCTGCAAGCTTTAGAACAATTTAACAGTTGGAGGTGGAGGGATCTCGTGTTTTCAGGACGAAGCCTTCAACTGTTTATGTAAATATGCTTTAAAAACTTAATTGTGTTCTTGGTGGATGGGTCTCTTTTTGAGATGAAACCAAGAATACAATTAATAATAAACTAACCTTTTGACCTTACATGTTGTTATTTGTTATGCATTGCTTAGTCTGAATTCCAATGTTCCAAACTTAGTGCAATTATTATTTTTTATGAAAATATTTTGATCAGTATACTCGCAAATATCCTATTAAGACTTCCGTCAAATAGGGTTCAGATAAAGTTTTCAGAGAAAGAGGACAGTTCATTTTTATTTTACAAAGTTGGTTTTGAGAACACTTGTTTGACTAGAACACAATTTCAGTTTTTAATCCAAGTGTCATGTCCCAAATATTCCAATCAAATATCCTGAAACATATTTTGAAAATACATTTTGAGAATATATCCCGAGAATATATCCTAATCAGGATGCTTAAGCTTTTGTCAAATATAGTTTCAAAAATTCAAGTGATTTAAATAACGTTTACAAAGGAAAGATCATACCAGGAATAGAGTGTAACCCTATTCTCAAACTTCAATCCTTTTGCAACTTTTCCAATGAAGATGTCCCCAGTCTGAGACACTTAGTGTACTAGGTCCGAGCTTGATCCTTTGAGCTTTACACAATTGCCTCAGTAGGAATGTCCCCTGTGCATAATGTCTTCGAATACTTAGAAATCAGCTGCAACCGTTTGAATAATTCTTATATTACAGGGGATAAACCCTAAAATATACTGGAGATAAATCCTTAATGTACTGGGGATAAACCCATAAGTATTCTGGGGAAAATCCCGAATTTTCGTGCGCTACAGGCGGGAGTGTATAAACTCCAAGACTTAGAAAGGTGAAAACCTTTAAACCTTAGAGAGTATGAAAATACCCTTTCGCGAGAGAGGGTGATCAATCCTCATATACCTTTAGGATACAGGATATAGCCAATAGTAACGAAATTGTCAGCCACTTTTACATGGACTGGTCCCGCCACCTTGAACTATTCCCGAATAACTTGCGCTCCAGGCGGGGTGTTTAAACCCAATTCGGAAGAAAGGTGAAAACCTTTAAACCTGTGAAGGGATCAGGATCCCTTATACGTGAGAGAGGGGGCCAATCCTCTAATCTTCCGAAGTATCCTGAGTGAGCATCCTGGAGCTATATCCCGGAGCATATACTGCAAAACATCCTTAAACTAAGGTGGGTGTTAGCTTGGCTAACACCCCTCCGGTGCTTAAGTTAGTATTGGGTTTCAAAGATCAAATCAAACATATTTAAAAGAGATAGAATTCATACCATCTTGAGTTAGAAATTAAATTCTAAACTTAGTTGAAATAAAGTTTAAGGTGTATAGCATTCCAAGATCTCGGTAGCATATCCCCCTGCATATCCTTGAGTCGGTATGCCCCTTTCCCTGCTTCTAATTCAACTTCATATGGTCCTTCCCATTTTGGAGCTAGCTTGCCATCGGCAGGATTAGTAGTATTCTGAAAAGCCTTTCTTAACACCCAATCTCCAACCTTAAATCTTCTGGTCCTAATATTCTTGTTATATGCTCTGGATATTCTTTGTTGATATGCTGCCATCCTCAGCCTTGCTGCATCTCTTGTCTCATCAATAGTATCCAACTCCTGGCATAGGACTTCAGGATTCTTTTCAGGATCCCAGAGGTTGGATCTTGCTGTAGGTACCACCATTTCTGTCAGGATCACTGCTTTTGCTCCAAATACTAAGGAAAATGGGGTTTGGCCTGTTGCATTCTTCACCGTTGTCCTATCAGCCCACAAAACAAAGGGTAATTCTTCTGCCTATCTTCCTTTTTTGGCTCCAAGTCTCTTCTTTAAGTTATTGACTATTATCTTGTTTGAGGATTCTGCTTGTCCATTCGCTTGAGGATGTACCGGAGTAGATGTTATCATTTTGATTCCCCAACTCTTGCAAAAGTCAGTAGTTCTCTTGCTTATAAACTGAGAACCATTGTCACAGATTATCTCGGCTGGTACTCCGAATCTGGTTAGGATATTTCTCTTTATGAAGGATACTACTTCTTGATCCCTGACTTGGACAAATGCCTCGGCTTCAACCCATTTTGAGAAATAATCTGTCATTGCCAACATAAAAACCTTCCCTCCTGGAGCCTTTGGAAGCTTTCCCACTATATCCATACCCCACTTCATAAATGGCCAAGGGGAAACAATAGGATATAATGGTTCAGCAGGCTGATGCAGTATGTTACTATGTGTTCGACATGCATCACATCTTCGTACATATTCTGTGGCATCTCTCCTCATTGTCGGCCGATAATATCATGTCCTTAATACTTTGGAGAACAATGACCTGCCCCCAGTGTGGTTACCACAATCCCCTTCATGTATATCCTGAAGTACTTCTTTGGCTTCAGGATCCTCCAAGCACCTCAAATACGGTCCTGCAAGAGATTTCTTGTAAAAAACATTATTTATAATAGTGAATCGTGATACCTTCATCCTAAATGCCTTAGGATTTTCATCTCCGGGGATATGTCCTTCCTTGAGATATCTCAGGATTGGAGTCATCCAGGATTTAGGATCCTTTTCAGGATACTCTGCTCCAGGATCCTGAATACCCGCTACTTCTTTATCCTGAGGATTCGTTGCAGGATACAAGATATGTAATATTGGTATTTGGGTCCCTTCTGGTATCCTGATCGATGATCCCAGATTTGCTAAGGCATCTGCTTCAGCATTATCCTCTCTTGGTACCTGTTCAAGTGTAAAAACATCGAAATATCCTGCTAATTTTTCGAGAATATCGAGGTATTCGATTAATTTCTCACCCTTAACCGCATAGGATCCATTAAAATGATTAGTAATTAACAAGGAGTCAACATATACTTGCAAATTCTTGATACTCATATTCTTAGCCAACTCTAGTCCTGCAATTAAAGCCTCATATTCTGCTTCATTATTAGTAGCAGGAAATTCACACCTAATAGCCTGGGGTAATATGTCCCCCTGTGGCGATTTTAGTAGTATTCCCAATCCTACTCCTTTTACATTAGATGCACCAGCAGTATATAACGTCCAGGATCCTGAAGATTCTCCTAACTATTGAACTTCTAGGTCTACCTCATCCTGAATGTCACTACTGAAATCAGCCACAAAGTCAGCTAAAGCCTGAGACTTTATGGCATTTCTAGGTTCATATACTAAATCATAAGCACTTAACTTTACTGACCACTTGGCCATCCTGCCTGACATCTCTGGTTTCCTAAGCACATTTTTTACAGGATAATTTGTTTTAACATGAATCCTATGTGTCTCAAAGTAATGTCTAAGCTTTGTTGATGCCATAACTAATGCTAGTATCAGTTTTTCTAAATGAGAATACCTAGTTTCAGCATTTAACAAACTTTTACTAACATAATAAACAGGATATTTCTGACCTTCATGATCTTTTACAAGGACGACACTTACAGCATTCCCTGATACAGCGAGGTATAGGGATAGTGGTTTACCATTCTCAGGCTTCATCAGTAGAGGTGCAGTTGAAAGATATTGCTTCAAATCCTGCAGGGCTGTTTCATGCTTATCACCCCATTAAATTTCTTGTTCTTCTTCAGGATATCATAAAACTCTTTGCACTTCTCTGAGGATCTTGAAATAAATCTGTTTAATGCTGCCACTCTCCCTGTTAATCGTTGAACATCTTTCATATTTGAGGGTGATTTAATATCCAAGATGGCTTTAATCTGCTCCGGGCTCGCCTCTATTCCTCTTTTGGTCACCATATATCCTAGAAATTTTCCTGCCCCTACTCCGAAATGACACTTAGCAGGATTTTGCTTCATGTTATATTGGTCCAGGATATCAAATGCTCCTTTAATATCCTGGAGGTGATCCTGGGCTTTCTTTGATTTTACCACCATATCGTCAATGTATACCTCCATGGTGTCCCCCAGCTTGTCTTTGAACATCATATTCACCAATCTCTGGTATGTTGCACCTGCATATTTCAAACCAAAAGGCATAGCCGTATAACAATAAATACCTGTTGGTGTCATGAAGGCAGTATCCTCCTGGTCAGAAGGTTCCATTTGAATCTGCTGAAATCCTGAGGATGCATCCATGAAGGTCAACATTTCGTGCCCGGCAGTAGCATCCAACATTGCATCAATGTGAGGAAGAGGAAATGGGTCTTTAGGACAAGCCTTGTTCAGGTCTGTGTAGTCTACACAGACTCTCCATTTCCCATTTTTCTTCTGTACCACAACTACGTTTGCTAGCCATCTTGGAAACTTGACTTCTCTGATCATCCTGGACTTCAACAATCTTTCAACTTCCTCTTGGATAATCGTATTCCGCTCAGGAGCAAATTTCCTTCTTTTTTGCTGAACAGGCTTGAATGATCTGTCAATTCCAAGCTTGTGAGTAATAATGTCTTTGGATATGCCTGTCATATCCTCATGCTTCCATGCAAATGTTGACATCCTGCATTTCAAAAAGTTAGTTAACTGCTCTTCAATATCCTGAGAGATATTGGTTCCTACGAGCACCGAGATATCAGGATTATTCTGATCCAGGATAATTTTCTTCACATCCTGCTCCGGATCCTCCACGATATCCTGGGCCCGCATCTTTAATTGCTATGCTGCACTAGGCTTGGTCGAGGATTTCATCGAGGATGAGTAACATTCTTTCGCCTCCTGCTGATCACTATCTACTTTGACAACTCCCCAAGGGGTAGGGATCTTGATGCATTGGTGATATGTTGATGGCACAGCCTTCATATCGTGAATCCATGGTCTTCCCAGTATGATGTTATAGCAGGATAGAGAATCCATCACACAGAAACGTTGTATCGAGTTGACTTCTTCAACATATACTGGTAACTTTATCTCTCCCACTGTGTTCCTAGCCTCTCCACTGAACCCAACAAGCACAGTGGACTTCGAAGTGATGTCCATTGGAGATACATTCATTCTCTTCAGAGTCTCTAGTTGGATTATGTTGACGGAGCTGCCATTATCAACCAATATCCTGCGCACAAAATGGTTAGCCACATATAACGTTATTACCAGAGCATCATGATGAGGATCCTGGACAGTATCCCTGTCATCAGCATCAAATGTGATCACTTTGTCAGTTGTGAGGGTAGTCATCCTGACAGGTTTGTCTCCCCTTTCAGCCTTAGCTTCTTTTGCATGTCTCTTCGCCGCCGAGTACGAAGTCCTACAAATGTCGGATCCTCCCGAAATGAAGTTGATTATCTTGGCATCCGCGGGAGGTGAGGCTGCTCGCTCAGGATCCTTCTCAGTATCCTGACCCTTATTCTTCTTTCTTCCTATGAGATCTTTCAGATACCCCTTGCTTAGAAGATAGCTTATTTCTTTCCTTAGAGCAATGCAATCCTCAGTTACATGTCCGAAGTCTTCGTGGAAGGCACACCATTTTGACTTATCTTTCCAATCGGCTTGTTGTTGATTCTTTCGAGGCCACCTAGCCTTGTCTCCTAAACCCTGCATGGCATACATCAATTTAGGAATGTTAACAGAAAAGCAATATTCAGATAATTCAGGATATTCTTCAGGATCCTCGTCTTCGATAGCATTCACTTTCTTATTTTCATTTCTACCATATGGCTTAGGGCGATATGGCTTAAATGAGGATTCTGACTTCCTGTTAGTTGTCTCATAGGTGTTGGATGAGTTCATCCTCTCTTGCATCTTTCTGTCATCCTCCAACCGAATATATCTTAGGGCCCTGTTCCGAGCTTCATCCAAGTTCCTGCATGGGTTCATTACAAGGTCTTGGTAAAATTGAGAATCCTTTTGCAGCCCCATCTTGAAAGCTTGCACAGCTGTTGCAACATCAAGATGCGGAATGTCTAAGGATTCCCGGCTGAAGTTGTTCACATAATCCCTTTGGGATTCTTGAGACCCCTGTGTTATCCTGTAGAGGTCACTTGTTAGTTTTTCAAAGCTTCTACTACAAGAAAACTGACTATTAAATAAATTGACTAGGTGAGCAAAAATGTGATCGAATGAGGAGGAACATTCAGGAGCCATTTCAAGGCTGATCCTGTTAAGGTAGAACCAAAACCCTTGCACAAGCATGCTTCCTTGAGCTCCGGAGGGATAGGGTTAATCTCCATCCTTTCCCTATACTGGGCAATATGCTCTTCAGGATCCGTAGTTCCATCATACAGTTTCATGTTGGGAGTCTGAAATCTTTTTGGGATTTCAGCGTCACAGATAGGATACGCAAAGCGGGATATCCTGTGGCTGTCTTGGGGTATTTCCGGAATTGGCTGGACCACCCCAGGTACACTGGATATTATGTCCTTCAATTTCTGGAGCTCCCTGGTAAATGTTGACATCATACCTGCATCCTGCAAAGACCCATTGTTGTTAGTAGCAAGAATATTATTATTTGACACATTACCGGTCTGAGGATTTTGGCCATATCCTGAAGCATATCCTGAACTCCTCACAGTTGACATCCTGACCGAGGAGGGTATCTCAAGGGTATGATTCTGAGAATGGCTTGGGACGATATTCCCCCTGTTATCCTCAGTGTACACAGCCGAACTGAAGTTCAAAGTTCTGGGTTGTAATGGCGTGACGATATCCTCAGCAGATCTGCTCGAGCCGGACTTCAGGAGTTGTATTTCCCTCAACAGCATTTGGTTTATTTCCTGTTGCTGCCTCATTTGTTCCTGCACACTTCCAAATAAGGTTAGAATTTCATCATTAGAAGCTAAAATCGGAGCAGATTCCTGAATACTCCGGGTAGGGATAATATCCCGAGGTTGTGAAGAAGATGGCATCCTTGGAGGAGGTGGTGGAAGCACCGGACCAGTAGTAGCAGAAGTTGTAGCAGACACAGTGGAGGAGCTCATGTTTGATCTTGAGGCCATTGTAAATAATGTGGCAAAAAGTTTTGAAAATAGAAAACCGATTAACGATTTCACAAAGATTTTTAGTAAAGAGAGCACCACTTGCCCCACGGTGGGCGCCAAATTGTTTTGGTCAAAAATTACCGAAGTAATTAAGTGATCAAATTATTTAAGTGAGGTAGTGTGCTAGAAATGAGTGTCGAAAATATGTTAATCAAGTTAATTATAAAAACAGTTTCAGGATACGGCTCAGGATATAGAGTTGTATCTAAGATCAAACAATGAGCAAAAAAGGTAAAGGGTGACACCGGATATACGAGGAAAGCCCTTGATCAATCTAGATCACCGGCATAAAACCTTGGGAGCTGACAATCGCAGCTGCCTTGTTCTTCTATTACTTCAAATATCAGGATACAGTGCAGGATATGATGCGGATCAACTAGGTGTTACAACGTGATTTGATTACAAGTGTTGGTGTGTAGTGATTGCTAGAAGCTAGAGAGCAAAGTGTGCAAAAGAGAGTGTGTGGAAAAAGTTATCTCTGCCTATGATCCGATCGCTCCCATTTATGGTAACAAAAACTAACAAACTATCCTATTATTCCGGGATACTTTGGAATATTCCATTCTGAACGTTGGGGGACTGCTTTTACTTGTTTTCCACGTGCTTATTGACTATAAAACCGGGTCTTCAGCTCATATGACCGTTACAACGTCAATAGCATTGACCAGCATCCGATATTCTCGCGGAATATGCCTTTCTTCTATTCTGACCGTTACAAGACCCATTCTTCCACCATCAACGTCCATTTTTCAACCACCTTGAGCGAATCTTCAGGTAGATCAAGTCCTTTAACGTTGGTACCTTGCAACCAAAGAAAATCGTTAATAGCAAGCAGGATACCCCTAGAGGATGTTACCAATATCCTGGTTCAGTATCCTGGCCGCAGCATCAAGCATATAATATCAGGATATGCTTCAGGATATAAGCTCGAAATTCCACCCATAACAACAACCACATTGGCCAACCATCTTGGATACTTGACCTCTCTAATCATACCTGCCCGGAGCAATTTCTCTACCTCTTCCTGGATAATGGCATTTCTTTCTGGTGCAAACTTTCTTCTCCTTTGATGGATTGGTTTGAAGGACCTATCAATGCCAAGTTTGTGAGTGATTACATCTTTAGATATACCTGTCATGTCTTCGTGTTTCCATGCAAAGGTAGTCTTTCTCCTTTTGAGGAAGGATATGAGGTCTTCCTTCATATCGCCAAGGATCCCTGATCCGATATAGATTTTGGATTCAGGATCATGAGGATCCATGAGGATTTCTACCACATCCTGCTCTCTTGCCTCCAAGACATCCCTTGGAGGATACTTTGATTGCTATTGCTCCCTTGACTTCAAGGCTGGTTTCATCGATGAAGTATAGCAATTCTTAGCCTCCTGCTGATCACTATCAATCTTGACTATTCCCCAAGGACTAGGGAGCTTCACACATTGATGGTAAGTAGATGGGACTGCCTTCATATCGTGTATCCAGGGCCTGCCAAGGATAACATTACAACAAGATAAACAGTCAATAACACAAAATTTTTGATAAGAATGTAGGCCTTCGATGTATATTGGGAGCTTAATGTCCCCCAGGGTATTCTTAGTTTCGCCACTAAATCCCACGAGCACGGAGGATCTTGGTATGATATCAGATTCAGGGATACCCATCTTCTTTAGAACATCAAGCTGGATAATGTTCACTGAGCTTCCTCCGTCTATAAGGATCCTGCGGACAAAATGGTTAGAAATGAAAAGAGTAATAACTAAACCATCGTGATGAGGATCCTGGATATCAACACGATCATCCTCATCAAACGTTATGACTTTTCCTTCGGAGACACTTGATGTTCGAACGAGTCTTTCTCCATTATCCATTTTAGTTTCCTTTGCATGCCTTTTAGCTGCTGAGAAGGATGTGCCACAAATGTCTGATCCTCCAGAAATAAAGTTTATTACTTGTGCATCTACTGGAGGGGCCGGAGCTTTCTCAGGGATCCTTTCAGGATCCTGAGTTCTTGACTTTTTTCTACCCAATAATTCTTT
The DNA here is from genome assembly GCA_030545235.1 of Helianthus tuberosus. NCBI lineage: Eukaryota > Viridiplantae > Streptophyta > Magnoliopsida > Asterales > Asteraceae > Helianthus > Helianthus tuberosus. The sequence continues at coordinate 141,385,539 of CM060381.1, forward strand.
TAGATGCCCCTTGCTCAACAAGTATCCAATTTCCTTTCTTAGTGCAATGCATTCTTCTGTGAGATGCCCAAAATCTTCATGGTATGTACACCACTTTGATTTATCTTTGGTTGCAGCTGGTCTATCATTTTTTCTGGGCCATCTGGCTTTGTCACCTAGATTCTGCATCGCAAGGATTAGTTCATTGTTATCAACAGAAAAACAATATTCAGAAATTGGAGGATAATCCTCATCATCCTCTTCCTGATCAACAGCATGCACATTCTGGTTATCAGATCTGTTATAGGATCTGAACTTGTTGTTCCTGAATGAGGATCCTTGCTTATCTTGCTTTGAGGATCCTGCTAACCTCTCCTGGATCCTTTTGTCATCCTCTAGCCGGATGAACCTAAGTGCCCGGGTTCTTACCTCATCTAGGTTCCTGCATGGTGTCATAACAAGATCATCATAGAACAATGAATCCCTAAGCAATCCCATTTTGAAGGCCTCAACAGCCGTGGCTATATCCAAGTTGCGAATGTCTAAGGATTCTTTACTGAATTTGGTAATGTAATCCCTTAATGATTCATTATGACCCTGGGTTATCCTATATAGATCACTAGTTAATCGTTCAAATTTTCTACTACAAGAAAACTGATTATTAAATAGGTTAACTAGATTAGCAAATGAGGTAATAGAGTAGGGGGAAGAGTTAGCAGCCATTTGAGAGCTGATCCAGTAAGAGTGGATCCGAATCCCTTGCACAGGCATGCTTCCTTCAACCTTTCTGGAATTGGATTGATCTCCATCCTCTCCCTGTATTGTGCTATGTGTTCTTCAGGATCCGTCGAACCATCATACAGCTTCATGGTTGGCACATGGAACCTCTTGGGTATCTCAGCATCACAGATTGGTGGTGCAAAACGAGATATCATGTGGCTCCCATCTGCAATCTCTGGGATAGGTTTGACCACTCCTGGAACACTTGATATCATATCCTTCAACTTTTGCAATTCTCTGGCCATGGCGTGGTTGATACCTGGATCCTGCATAAGGCCATGGTTAGTAGTATAAGAATTATTAAAAGTGTTACCTCCCATTGGATTCAGATTAGGAAGAATGGATGTTAATCCTTATTGTTGGGGCTCTGGAATGATCGAAGGACCAGTAGAAGCAATGGTCTGCATTGGAATAAAATCTCGCTGATGGACATCTGAACTTCCTGTTTGCAAACTCCTCAAGGATCCTGGCATCTGGAAGGATCCCTGAAATTGGTACGATCCTGGAACAAAGGAGGATCCTTGAACCTGGGATGATCCTGGAACAAAGGAGGATCCTTGAACCTGGGATGATCCTGGAACAAAGGAGGATCCTTGAATCTGGGATGATCATGGAACAAAGGAGGATCCTTGAACCTGGGATGATCCTGGAACAAAGGAGGATCCTTGAATCTGGTATAATCCTGGAACAAAGGAGGATCCTTGAACCTGGGATGATCCTGGAACAAAGGAGGATCCTTGAATCTGCTGCGCTCCTGAGTATCCTCCTGATTTCATGAAGGATCCCATATGCTAAGGATAGGATCCTGCTGGCTGGAAATATGAACCTGATGCCTGGGTCACTGTTGTTGTTCCGTAGTGCACTCCTTTCGGTCCACCCACATATTGAACATCTGGAACCACTGATGGCTGAGAAGTAATCACCGGAGTATCAAAATTCAAAGATCTGGGCACCAGTGGGGAATGATCCTCTGCCGTTTTCTTTTGTTTCATGAGATCTCCGATTTCTTTGAGAATCCTTTCATTGGTCTTGTCCTGTTGCTGTATATGATCCTTCATCTGCAAAATCAAAGTAAACATGTCACTAGTAGTGGGAGTGTAAGAAGCAGAAGAAGTTGGAGGTTTGGAGAAAATGGGAGTTGGTTTCTTCTCGGCATTTTTCTGAGGTCCAGAAGGTGGTGGAGGCAAAGGTGGAATGCCCTGAGATGAATTGACCGCAGACAATGCAGTAGAGGTATTCTTCAATGATGAAGCCATGTATTTGTATGCAATGAACCGGAATGATCACCAAAAGAAAAACTTTTTAGGAATGAAGCACCAATTGCCCCACGGTGGGCGCCAAACTGTTTTGGTCAAAAAATCTGATGAGGATAATGCAACCAAACTCTCTGTTACGGGGAATGATGCTTTAAACGTATAATAATGATAAGGATCACTTCAATGTAAATTGCACAAACGACACAAGGATTTGTACGGGGAAAAAGCCCTTGATCAAGATTTGATCTCCGGCACAAAAAACCCCGGGTGATGGAAACTACCGATCACCAAGCTTAAATAAATCAATAAATGTTTACAACTTCGGATAGTAACGAGCTAGGTACAAGGATCACTAGGGTGAAATGTGTGAAAGTGAGTGAAAACTGTTAAGTGTTTGTCGAGAGCTTCAAGAGTGCGATTGTACGAGAGTGTGTGTAGCTGAAAATGGCTAAGTGTTCTAATTACTAGCTCGTCACCCCTTTAAAAATAGAAGTTAACTACGCTAACAAACTATCCGACTTTTGTGCCATGCTCCCACGTTCTCCACAACGTCCATTTCCGATCAAACGTGTGCGAAATACCCGTGGAATATTCCATAGTTACGTTGCCAAGACCAAGTCAAGCTTGTTACTCCTGCAATATAATACGAAACACAAATAAACAATCGTTAGTATGAGGATCCTTAAGGTGATCCATGATCCTGATCCTGAAGCTCTTCTGAGGATCACTATCTGTCACAGAAGTAAGGATCATTAATTAGGATAACAAGTAAGGATCACTAATTGTTAGAAAATCCTCCCCTAACAACTGGGACCCATTATCATAAATGATCTCAGCTGGTACCCCAAACCTAGTCAGGATATTCCTCTTTATGAAGGATACTACTTCTTGGTCTCTAACTTGAACAAACGCTTCAGCCTCAACCCACTTAGAGAAATAATCCGTCATCGCTAACATAAAGACTTTTCCTCCCGGAGCGTTTGGTAACTTCCCTACTATATCCATCCCCCATTTAATGAATGGCCAAGGGGAAACTACAGGATATAATGGTTCAGCTGGTTGATGTAGTATGTTACTCTGCCTTTGACATGCATCACATCTTCGAGCATATTCTGCAGCATCTTTCCTCATCGTTGGCCAATAATATCCTGTCCTTAATACTTTCGAGAACAATGATCTGCCCCCAGTGTGATTACCACAATCCCCTTCATGTATATCCTGAAGTACTTCTTTGGCTTCAGGATCCTCCAAGCACCTTAAATACGGTCCTGCAAGAGATTTCTTGTATAAAACATTATTTATAATAGTGAATCGTGATACCTTCATCCTAAATGCCTTAGGATTTTCATTTCCGGGGATGTGTCCTTCTTTGAGATATTCCACAATTGGAGCCGTCCAGGATTTAGGATCCTGTTCAGGATATTCCGCTCCAGGATCCCGAATACCCGCTACTTCTTTATCCTGAGGATTCGTTGCAGGATATAAGACATGTAATATTGGTATTTGGGTCCCTTCAGGTATCCTGATCGATGATCCCAAATTTGCTAAGGCATCCGCTTCAGCATTATCCTCCCTTGGTACCTGTTCAAGTGTAAAAACATCGAAATATCCTGCTAATTTTTTAAGAATATCGAGGTATTCGATTAATTTCTCACCCTTAACTGCATAGGATCCATTAAAATGGTTAGTAATTAACAAAGAGTCAACATATACTTGTAAATTTTTGATACTCATACTCTTAGCCAACTCTAATCCTGCAATTAAAGCCTCATATTCTGCTTCATTATTAGTAGCAGGAAATTCACATCTAATAGCCTGGGGTAATATGCCCCCCTGTGGCGATTTTAGTAGTATTCCCAATCCTACTCCTCTTATATTAGATGCACCATCAGTATATAATGTCCAGGATCCTGAGGATTCTCCTAACTGTTGAACTTCTAGGTCTACCTCATCCTGAATGTCACTACTAAAATCAGCCACAAAGTCAGCTAAAGCCTGAGACTTTATGGCATTTCTAGGTTCATATACTAAATCATAAGCACTCAACTTTACTGACCACTTAGCCATCCTGCCTGACATTTCTGGTTTCCTAAGTACATTTTTAACAGGATAATTTGTTTTAACATGAATCCTATGTGTCTCAAAGTAATGTCTAAGTTTTGTTGATGCCATAACTAATGCTAGTATCAATTTTTCTAAATGAGAATATCTAGTTTCAGCATTTAATAAGCTTTTGCTAACATAATAAACAGGATATTGCTGACCTTCATGGTCCTTTACAAGGACGGCACTTACAGCATTCCCTGATACTGCGAGGTATAGGGATAATGGTTCACCATTCTCAGGCTTCATCAGTAATGGTACAGTTGAAAGATATTTCTTCAAATCCTGCAAGGCTGCTTCATGCCTCTCACTCCATTCGAATTTCTTGTTCTTCTTCAGGATATCATAAAACTCTTTGCATTTCTCTGATGATCTTGAGATAAACCTGTTTAATGCTGCCACTCGCCCTGTTAATCGTTGAACATCCTTCATATTTGAGGGCGATTTAATATCCAAGATGGCTTTAATCTGCTCCGGGCTCGCCTCTATTCCTCTTTTGGTTACCATATATCCTAGAAATTTTCCTGCCCCCACTCCAAAATGGCACTTAGCAGGATTTAGCTTCATGTTATACTGATCCAGGATATCGAATGCTCCTTTAATATCCTGGAGGTGATCCTGAGCTTTCTTTGATTTTACCACCATATCGTCAATATATACCTCCATGGTGTCCCCCAGTTTGTCTTTGAACATCATGTTTACCAATCTTTGGTATGTTGCACCTGCATTTTTCAAACCAAAAGGCATAGCGGTATAACAATAAATACATGTCGGTGTCATGAAGGCAGTGTCCTCCTGGTCAGAAGGTTCCATTTGGATCTGCTGAAATCCTGAGAATGCGTCCATGAAGGTCAGCATTTCAGGCCCGGCAGTGGCATCTACCATTGCATCAATGTGGGGAAGAGGAAATGGGTCTTTAGGACAAGCCTTGTTCAAGTCTGTGTAGTCTACACAAACTCTCCATTTCCCATTTTTCTTCTGTACCACAACCACGTTCGCTAGCCACCTTGGGAACTTAACCTCTCTGATCATCCTAGACTTCAATAATCTCTCAACTTCCTCTTGGATAATCGTATTCCGCTCAGGAGCAAATTTCCTTTTTTTTTTGCTGAACAGGCTTGAATGATTTATCAATTCCAAGCTTGTGAGTGATAATGTCTTTGGATATGCCTGTCATATCCTCATGCTTCCATGCAAACGTTGACATCCTGCATTTCAAAAAGTTAATTAACAGTTCTTCAATATCCTGAGGGATATAGGTTCCTACGAGCACCGAAATATCAGGATTATCCTGGTTCAGGATAATTTTCTTCACATCCTGCTCCGGATCCTCCACGATATCCTGGACCCGCATCTTTAATTGCTACGCTGTACTAGGCTTGGTTGAGGATTTCATCGAGGATGAGTAGCATTCTTTCGCCTCCTGCTGATCACTTTCGACCTTGACCACTCCCCAAGGGGTAGGGATCTTGATGCATTGGTGATACGTCGACGGCACAGCCTTCATATCGTGAATCCATGGTCTTCCTAGTATGATATTATAGCAGGATAGGGAATCCATCACACAGAAACGTTGTATTGAGTTGACTCCTTCAACATATACCGGCAACTTTATCTCTCCTACTGTGTTTCTAGCCTCTCCACTGAATCCAACAAGCACTGTAGATTTCGAAGTGATATCCATTGGAGATACATTCATTCTTTTCAGAGTCTCTAGTTGGATTATGTTGACGGAGCTGCCATTATCAACCAATATCCTGCGTACAAAATGGTTAGCCACATATAATGTTATTACCAGAGCATCATGGTGAGGATCCTGGATAGTATCCCTGTCATCAGCAATAAATGTGATCACTTTGTCAGTTGTGAGCGTAGTCATCCTGACTGGTCTGTCTCCCCTTTCGGCCTTAGCTTCCTTTGCATGTCTCTTTGCCGCCGAATACGAAGTCCCACAAATGTCAGATCCTCCCGAAATGAAGTTAATTATCTTGGCATCCGCGGGAGGTGATGCTGCTCGCTCAGGATCCTTCTCAGTATCCTGACCCTTATTCTTCTTTCTTCCTAAGAGATCTTTCAGATACCCCTTGCTTAGAAGATAGCTTATTTCTTTCCTTAGAGCAATGCAATCCTCAGTTACATGTCTGAAATCTTCGTGGAAAGCACACCATTTTGACTTATCTTTCCAATCGACCTTTTGTTGATTCTTTCGAGGCCACCTAGCCTTGTCTCCTAAACCCTGCATGGCATACATTAATTCAGGAATGTTAACAGAAAAGCAATATTCAGATAGTTCAGGATATTCTTCAGGATCCTTGTCTTCAATAACATTCACTTTCTTGTTTTCATTTCTACCATATGGCTTAGAACGATATGGCTTAAATGAGGATTCTGACTTCCTGTTAGTTGACTCATAAGTGTTAGATGAGTTCATCCTCTCTTGCATCTTTCTGTCATCCTCCAATCGAATATATCTCAGGGCCCTGTTCCGAGCTTCATCCAAGTTCCTGCATGGGTTCATTACAAGGTCTTGGTAAAATTGAGAATCCTTTTGTAACCCCATCTTGAAAGCTTGCACAGCTGTTGCAACATCAAGATGCGGAATGTCTAAGGATTCCCGGCTAAACTTGTTCACATAATCCCTTAGGGATTCCTGATGCCCTTGTGTTATCCTGTAAAGGTCACTTGTTAGTTTCTCAAAGCTCCTACTATAAGAGAACTGGCTATTAAATAAATTTACTAAGTGAGCAAAAGATGTAATCGAATGCGGAGGAACATTCAAGAGCTATTTCAAGGCTGATCCTGTTAAGGTAGAACCAAAGCCCTTGCATAAGCATGCCTCCTTGAGATCCGGAGGGATAGGGTTAATCTCCATTCTTTCCCTATACTGAGCAATATGCTCCTCAGGATCCGTAGTTCCGTCGTAAAGCTTCATGTTGGGGGTCTGAAATCTCTTTGGGATCTCAGCATCACAGATAGGATATGCAAAACGAGATATCTTGTGGCTGTCCTGGGACACTTCCGGGATCGGCTGGACCACTCCAGGTACACTAGATATCATGTCCTTCAACTTCTGAAGTTCCCTAGTAAGTGCTGATGTTACACATGTATCCTGCAAAGATCCACTATTGTTAGTAGCATGAGTATTATTATTATTATTATTTAACACGTTACCCGTCAGAGGATTTTGCCCATATCCTGAAGCATATCCTGAGCTCCTCATGGTTGGCATCGTGACCGAGGAGGGTATTTCAGGAGTATGATTCTGAGGAAGGCTGGGGACAATATTCCCCCTGTTATCCTCAGTATACACAGCTGAACTGAAGTTCAAAGTTCTGGGTTGTAATGGAGTGACAATATCCTCAGCAGATCTGCTCGAGCCAGACTTCAGGAGTTGTATTTCCCTCAACAGCATTTGGTTTGTTTCTTGTTGCTGCCTCATTTGTTCCTGCACACTTCCAAATAAGGTTAGAATTTCATCATTAGAAGCTAAAACGGGAGCAGATTCCTGAACACTGCGAGTAGGGATAATATCCTGAGGTCGTGAAGAGGCTGGCATCCTTGGAGGAGGTGGTGGAAGCACCGAACCGGTAGTAGCAGAAGTCATAGCAGACACGGTGGAGGAACTCATGTTTGATCTTGAGGCCATTGTAAACAATGCGGTGAAAAGTTTTGAAAATAGAAAACCGATTAACGATTTCACAAAGATTTTTAGCAAAGGGAACACCACTTGCCCCACGGTGGGCGCCAAATTGTTTTGGTCAAAAATTACCGAAGCAATTAAGTGATCAAATTAGTAAAGTGAGGTAGTGTGCTAAAAAATGTGTTGAAAATATGCCGGTTAAGTTATATGGAAAATCAGTATTCAGGATACGGCTCAGGATGTTGAGCTGTATGTACGATCAAACAATGAGTAAAAAGTAAAGTAAATGACACGAGATGTACGAGGAAAGCCCTTGATCAATCTAGATCGCCGGCATAAAACCTCGGGAGCTGACAATCGCAGCTGCCTTGTTCTTCTTATTGCTTCAAACTTCAGGATACAGTGCAGGATATAGACCAGATCGCTAAGTGTTACAATGCTTTTGTATGAAAGTGTAAATTGCTAGATAGCGAGTGTTAGAGTGTATGCAGTGAAAATGTGATGTCCTATTTGATCTGGTATACCCACCTATTTATAGTTACAAAATAGAAACTAAAATTCCTATAAATATGGGATGCTCCCGAATATTCCATAAATAACCGTTTGAAACCAAATAAAGCGGGCTTAACGTCTTTCATTGAACAACTTGGACCGAGTCTTCTGCGGAATGAGTCTTCGTGAACGTTGATAGCTTCTAACCCACGTACCTGCACATAATCCGTTAATAATCCTGAGGATACCATTCAGGATGTTACCAATATCCTGAACCAGCATCCCGGATGTAAACAGATACTGTATAGCCAAGATATAAATCAAGATATTTTCCAGGATATGGGCTCAGAATTTCACCCATAACAATCATCAACAGAATCTCCAGGTAATTATTCATTCTTTTTTCTTTCCCTGCTAATTTCTTCATTCTACTTCCAATGGCTACTAGAACCCGTTCTTATACCGGCGAATCGACGGAGACCTTCGTTTAGCAAAACCTTCTCAAGAACCCTGAGAAGGAGATCTTTTCCTTCGATAACGTAGATATCGCAGCGTTGAGAGCCTCCGGCGCCTTTCCCGATAGCGCGATTATCAGACCATTCGATCGGTCAGTTCGATCGGACGTTTCTTCTGCCGTTTGGGTCTGTTTTCCAGCATATCCTTTCTCGCTAGGCCTTCGGTATCCTTTTCCTGAATTCATGATGCAATTTTTTCGAACCACCGGTCTTAGCTTTGCCCAAACAATGCCCATGGTTTGGAGGGTACTGATCGTACTTAACCAAATCAAAAACCTTCACTTTCCTGACCTCTGCTTCGAGGATATTCCAATTGCCTATCGTCTCCGGTCAAATGGCTAAAGTCGGTTTTTACTTTTTTCCACTTCAAGTAAACCCCTCATTCTTAAAACCACCAAAAACGAGGACGGATGGCAACGGAAATTCTTCTTCGTTAAACGAGATTCCATCTTCGAGGGTACCAGCCTCCCGATGGAGTGGTTAACCACCGGTAGGGTTTAGGGTTTCAAGAATATCCCCAAATATTTCTAGGCCTATATCCTGTGCTAATACTTTTTTATTTGGCCCCTATGCAGTGAACTTCAAAGAAGTAGCCCCTCCTACTGGAGAATCTGAAAAGAGAATCGAAGCAATTTACCGGTTACCGGAAAGTGATAGGAGCTTTTCCATACACCTCCCAAGTTCCAGTCAATATTCATCATCTGATATGTCTGGTAAGAATCATTTTGTGAATGATTGATTAATGTAATATAATGAAAGAGTAGGAAGGATTTAGAACTTCCCCTTTATGCAGCACCAGCCAAACCCCAAAAGTTTTTGACCTTGAGGAGTTGGACAGTTACTCCGATCCTGTCCAGGTCAAGAAAGAGCCAAGTCCCAAACCTATTACCTCATACAAGCCCAGCAGCTCTAAAGCCATCATCATTCCTAAGCCTTCGCCAGCTACTAAGCCCTGGAGCTCAAGTTCTCGCAAGAGGAAAGAGACTGATTCACCTGCGACTCATGAGACGTTTCCCTACGAAAATCACGGGTTTATCGAGGCTAGCGGGTTCATGACTTCCTTTCTTAACCAGGTATAGATCCTTGTTGCATATCATGTACCTATATGTCAAACCAATATCTTGGTTATTAAACAATAACACCTGTGTTTTTCGGTGTAGGGCCTCGAACGTCTGGTTCATTTGTACGAAGAATCCTGCGGGCTCAACAAGATGCTCGATTCCAAATTGAAGAAAGTCGAGGTTACCATTTCTAACCAAGGTACGATTGCTGCTGCTAAATCTCGACATTATGAGGACAAGTTCAAAGCTATGACCCAGGAGCATCAGGCTGCCCTCAAGAAAGCCACTCATGATGCCCAAGCCCATCTTGACGCCGCCCAAGCCCAGCAAGAACATGATATGGCCATTTACCGGGAAGGCCTTAAAAGCTCCGTTGTTATCTCCCTTCTTCAGGCTAGGCTAAAAATGGCTTATGAAGCCAAGCCCTGGGCTTCGAATGCCCTTCTTGGAATGTCGATGCCTGGGAGACGAAGCTAAGGGGTCTTGGCGGTAATCCTGTGGAGCATCCTGTTAAATCTATAGATGAGGGGCCCTCAAAAGCGATTGAAAAGCTAATTGGTGCTGGTGGTGAGGCTGAGAAGGATGTTCAAGCTAATCCTGAAGCGGATGCTGGTGAAGACATGATGAATGAAGAAGGTGCTGCTCCTTAAAAGCAGCGAAGCGGGCAGTGATGGATGTTCATACCTAGGCCTGAGCCCACTTTTTTTTTTTTAATTTGATGGTCGTGTTTGTTTGAACAATTTCATTTTTTGTCCTTTAAACAATTTTCTTCTCCTGTATTAAAACAAAATGATGGCCAGAGGTGGAGGGATCCTGAGTTTCAGGATGAAGCCCTTGGTCATCAATTAATACGGTTTTATTTCTACAAAGTTTGTTTTGATAACATTTGTTTGACTAGAATAGAGTTTTAGTTTTTAATCCAAGTATTATATCCCAAATATTCCAACCAAATATCCTGAAACATATTCCGAAAATACATTTTGAGAATATGTCCTGAGAATATATCCTAAACATAGTTTCAAAAATTCAAATGATTCAAATAGGGTTTATAAAGGAAAGATCATACCAGGAATAGTGTGTAACCCTATTCTCAAACTTCAATCCTTTTGTAATTTTTTCCACGAAGATATCCCCAGTCCGAGATACTTAGTGCACTAGGTCCAAGTTTGATCCTTTGAGCTTTACACAATTGCCTCAGTAGGAATGTCCCCTGTGCACAATGTCTTTGAACATTTAGAAATTTTCTGGACATCAGTTCCAACTGTTTGAACAATTCTTGTGTTACAGGGGGTAAACCCTAAAATATACTAGAGATTAATCCTTAGTATTCTAGGGATAAACCCATAAGTATTCTGGGGAAAATCCCAAATTTTCATGCGCTACAGGCGGGAGTGTATAAACTCCAAGACTTAGAAAGGTGAAAACCTTTAAACCTTAGAGAGTATGAAAATACCCTTTCGTGAGAGAGGGTGATCAATCCTCATATACCTTTAGGATCCAGGATATAGCCAACAATAACGAAATTGTCAGCCACTTTTACATGGACTGGTCCCGCTATCTTGAACTATCCCTGGATAACTTGCGCTCCATGCGGGGTGTTTAAACCCAATTCGAGAGACAGGTGAATACCTTTAAACCTGTGAAGGGACCAGGATCCTTTAAACGTGAGAGAGGGGGCCAATCCTCTAATCTTTCAAAGTATCCTGAGTGTATATCCTGGAGCTATATCCCGAAGCATATACTGCAAAACAACAGTAAACTAAGGTGGGTGTTAGCCTGGCTATCACCCCTCCGATGCTTAAGTCAGTATTGGGTTCAAAAGAATAAACAATATCAAATATATTAAAAGAGATAGAATTCATACCATCCTGGGTTAGAAATTAAATTCTAAACTCACTTGAAATAGAACTTTAGGTGTATAGCATCCCAGGATCTTGGTAGCATATCCCCCTCCATATTCTTGAGTCGGTATGCTCCTTTCCCTGATTCAGATTCAATCTCATAGGGTCCTTCCCACTTCGGAGCCAACTTTCCATCTGCAGGGTTAGTAGTATTTTGAAAAGCTTTTCTTAATACCCAATCTCCAACCTGAAACCTTCTAGTCCTTATATTCTTGTTATATGCTCTGGATATCCTCTGTTGATACGCTGCCATTCTTAGCTTTGCCGCATCTCTTGTCTCATCAATAGTATCCAATTCCTGGCAAAGGGCTTCAGGATTCTGCTCAGGATCCCGGAGGTTGGATCTCGCCGTAGGTATCACCATTTCTGTGGGGATCACCGCTTCTGCTCCAAATACTAAAGAAAATGGGGTTTGGCCAGTTGCACTTTTCACTGTCGTTCTATCAGCCCATAAAACGAAGGGTAATTCTTCTGCCCATCTTCCCTTCTTAGCTCCAAGCCTTTTCTTCAAATTGTTGACAATTATCTTGTTTGAGGATTATGCTTGTCCATTTGCTTGAGGATGTGCCGGTGTAGATGTGATCATTTTAATTCCCCAACTCTTGCAAAAGTCAATAGTCCTCTTACTTATAAAGTGAGAACCATTGTCACAAATTATCTCAACTGGTACTCCAAATCTAGTCAGGATATTCCTTTTAATGAAGGATACTACTTCTTGGTCTCTAACTTGAACAAATGCTTCAGCTTCAACCCACTTAGAGAAATAATCAGTCATTGCCAACATTAAGACTTTTCCTCCTGGAGCCTTTGGCAATTTTCCTACTATATCCTGTAGGACCGGTTTTGTCTAGGAAATGATTGTGAAACGAACGTATGAAGTGCGGAATCCGTACACGAACGCGACCTAACACACACAATGTAATATAAATGTGATTCTATTAGAAATCTAACAAGAACAAGCACCTTGAATCACTTTCTCTCTCTAGAATCTCTCTCTAGATCTAGAGCTCTCTAAAACACAAAATGAGCCAAAAGTCTCTAAACTATGACATAACCTCCCTATTTATAGGCCAAGGCTTTTAATGAAACTTCTCTTTAATTACAAGATTGCCACCTTGCCTTTTGACTAGATATAACACTATAAACTTGTTATCTTCAGTTTCTCGCTACGGCTCGGATTGAAGAAGGCGATAGACATAAATGCACTAACAGACTCCCCCTTGGATATTGCCGCAGTCTTTCTCTCTCTCTTTGAGTCTTCTTGAAGCTTTAACACGTTTTCATCAACGTAGACTATCTCTTGCTTGAACAAAATCCCTGTGGATCTGTCTTCAGCTTCAGCTTCTCCTTTCTGTAGACTCTTTTCTTCATCTGGCTCCCCCTTTCGTCAAGCTTCCGTGCTTTTGGGATCGACACCTTGCGTTTCGTATACAAGCTCTTCTGGGATAGTTACATGGCTTCTAGAATCCACGCTTCCTCTTGCGTTGAGCTCGTCTTCAGACTCCCCGTTAGACCTAGCTGTCGGGATCGTAGTCTGGTACAACATCTGCAATTCTCAAACATTTATAAGTAACAATGTTTTGAATATTCAATTATTCAAAAATCGTAATCTGGTTCTATTTAACTTTCTAAAACACTCATCCTATCAACAATCTTCATTGATCGTAAACTGGTTTTTTTTTACAAATTTTAACAATATGAGAATCCAAATCCTTCACGGGTAATCATCCAAGTCCAACTTAATGACCTTGGAGATATCACAAACTGTTTTTGATTTTTGAATTTAAAAACTTCAAGTTTCAAATTAATGAACTTGTTTTATTTTCAGAAACACAATCAACATACTTAGATTTTGAAACTCAGCATTTCAGACATCGGTTGTCGAAAATAAAGCAGAATCAAAAATCTTTTTGTATTTTTCTGAAAATATAAAGCAGTAAAGAAATATGTACAAACATATTTACAGACAATATTTTTGTTTGAGTATGCGTCAGAGGATCATATCAGTTTTTGACAAGTCACAAGTACCGTTGAGCTTAGTTACACATTTAGAATTAAACAATTCACTTAGATTGTCGATATACTGATCCACTTAATTTTTCACACAAATTTCAACTGATTCAGGATACGAATTAGGTGTTTTAAGAACTTAAACTCATTCATGTGTCCCACCTCTTACAGGTGAATATACCTAGATGATATTTGTAAGGGGTTAAATTGCGAAGAACCGCGAGAGCTCAGGTCAGAACTTCCGTTCAGCAGAGAGATGACGGCTTCGACTTTTGGTGTGTCCCCTTTAGAGGATCTTTTCTTCAACAGCAATGATTATCAATTTTATTGTTTCATCATTTTTGCTGAGGGCGATTGCTATATTTCAAGCATGCATAAAGTATTATACGGGGACTAGGCCATTGCTTCCGCAAAATCAGAAGTCCCGGGATAATTCCCCAGATATCACTTAGCATAAAGGCCTAGTATCTCAGAAAGAGGGACCTTTCAAACAAGATTTCAGGGGTTACCTATATATCCAAGTAGTGTTCCCCACGAAATAAGTAAGTTTGAATTTAGGTTTATATCCCGAAAAAGTTTACCAAATGTATAAAAATCTACCGACACATCCACGGTGAGATCGTTTAACACATTTTGATTTTTCAAATTCTTTAGCGTACTGTAACTGTGTACTGATGTACTATCATTTCATTTTTTTACACAAAAACTCATTTTCATTTTTAATGTTTTTGTCTTTTTGCCAATAGGTTTTTATCATGTTTTTGTCATTTTCAAATTTTCAAATGTTATTGGATTTTCTGACAATTTTTCTCCCCCTAAAATGCAAAACCATTAAAAGAAAATTTGACAACCAATACTAATAGCTTTGTCTCGCCATCCATTTTCTGCTTGATGTGCTCTGTTTTGCAGAAAATCTAATATAAAGTACCCCCATGATTTACAACCCATTGATTTTCGACAGTTTGAAAACCGTTTTTCAATCTTGTGAAAGTAATCATGTTTGTTCCGCCGTGAGGGTTTCGGCCTATTCAAGCAACATCTTTTTGAATTTTTTTAATATTTTGACAAAATAAAAACATATTTTTGGTTTTTCAAAATCTTCAATTTTTTAGAGTTTTTAAAATATTGTTTATTTATATACAGAAAACAAACAAACTCCTTGTTCAACCAAACCAGGGTTCAGCAGCCTCCTTTCCTCGTTGTGCCAGGCTGCTCCAACTTCCATTCTCACAATCTTTTATTTTGTTGAGCACCTGCACATTTAAACTACTTGATTACTTGAACAATTTAGCCCAGGTCTGTTTGACCTTAGGCATTTCAACACAATATGTATCATGCAGTTTCGGAAAATCTTTTTCATCAAAGACTTTTTCAACTTTAACTTCAACTTTTTCATCTTTTACTGAGGTCACTTGTTTTTTAGCACTCCATGTTTGACCTTTCGGAGTACCTCGTTTGTAAAAATGTGACTCTTTTTGAATCTTTTGATTTTGAACAACAACTTTTGGTTTCCAAAACTCTTGTGGTTTTGTAGCATCGACAGTTGTTTTCCAACTTTGTGTTGTTCTGAATCTGGGTGTGTGAGAATTCCAGATCTGTTTAGAATCGAACCTCTTCAGGTTTGATTTCCAATTTTGATTCGAAACAAACTTGTTTGTGTTGTACCTCCAAGTTTGTTTTGAGTCAAATTTGGTTGACTTGTGTTTCACATCCTCAGATTTCTGTTTCTCAACATCATCAGACTTCTTTTTATCAACATCCACAGGTTTCAGATTTGGACACTTTCGTGCAAGATGTCCAATTTGATCACATTTGAAACATGTTCTCTTGGACACATCTTTGACCTGTGGTTGTTGCTTTTTCTTTTGAGCTAAGAACTCATCATTAGACTGTCTCAATTTGAGTTCTTTTTCTTTTGCTAAACTTATTCCTTGAACAAAACTCATTTTAGCCTGAAAATTTTGTGTTTCATTTTTATTCCAACGTTGTTTCTTCTTATAACACAACCCAGCCTTCATGTTTTTCTTTTTAAAACCAGGTTTGTTATAAAAAGTTTTGTGACCTTTAACAACAAGCTTTGAAATTTCAGACTTTTCAATTTCAACCATCTTGAAAACTTTGTCAACCTTTTCTGAAATCACATTCTAAATAGGGAATACAACATCTAAGAATAATTTGTCCGATCCAATCATGGTATAAACCAATCCCTTTGAATCATCATTCAAATTCTTCTCGGATTTTGTGTTTTCAGATATCCATCATGAAAATTACCTTCATGTTCATCCTGTGATTCGGAATTACCTGATTCAACCGACTCTTCTTTCAACACACTTTCAACGACCTTACCTACCACCTCTGAATCACTAGAATCATCAGATTTGAAATAGGTTATGTCAATGTTGTTTGGCAATTGATCTACCATGTTGAAAGCTTTTTCGACCTTTTCATCATCATAAAACACAAACTTTTCGGTGGTGGAACTTGATGAAACTCTGAGCCAATAGCTTTCGTGTTTTGCTCAGAATCTTTCCCATCCGGTTTTTTGTTGAAAATACGTTCAAGCACATATGACGACGCGTGATAACTTTTTAATTTGTTGTTATCCTGTTCTAAATCAGCAATCTTACGCTTAAGTTTAGCAACATCTTCAATATAAGAATTTACAACTTGTTGTTTTATTTCATACATTCGTTTTAGTTCATTTGATGTTTCAGAACAATATTTCAATCTTGATTGAACAAGTTTCATTTCACTTTTTACTTTTTCATATGATTCTTTTGTAATGTGATAAGCCAATTTTATTGAATCATACTCCTTTTTCATTTCTTGGCAAATATTTTCTTTTTGAAAACATTCTTCTGTCATTTTAGAAACATTTTCTTTCAAAACTTCATTCTCTTTTTCTAATTTTTTATATTTTTCTGAAAGCGTTTCATTATTTTCTTTTAAAAACTTTTCATTTTCAAACATTTCTTTGCACTTGTTTTTGAAAACTTCTTCAAGTTTTGTGAAATCAAGATCTCTTGTTCTGATCTTTTCGTCTTTTTCAGTACAAGCACTGCACGTTTCCATGCATTTCTTGCACTGTTCAACAGTTTCAGTCAAGATGTTAGAATCAGAATTTACCTTAGTGATTGGCACCTTGGTGTTTGCTTCAACTTCAGTCTGATTCTGGTCAGCATCATTCTTCTTATCTTTACTAGCACCAGCATCACCAACAACAACTGTTGAACTCTCAACCTTCACCTCTATCGAACTTTCCTTCTTCGTCTTGGCTTCTTCAACTTGTTGTTCTTCAGTAACAACTTCTTTCTCAACAACCTTCTTTTACTTCAACCTTTTCTGTCTCAACAACTTTCAAATCTTCCTCTTTTACTTTTTCAACCTTGACCACCTCAACAGCTTTTTTCAAATCATCAACTAAATTCTCAATGTTCTTCTTCATTCTTTCTTCATTCCTCTTCCTCATTTTTGTTGTTATAGCATCCCTGATGATTTTATCCAGCCTTTTCACATATGTCTTGTCTTTTGTAACATTGGAATAATATTCGCCGGATCGAGGAATAACCAGGAGAACATCATCATGAACTATGTCACTTCTTGGAACAACCGGTTCACCTTGTTTGTTGACAAAACATTCTTGTTTCTTATCCCATCTTTTGTTTTCCACTGCATTTTCATACTCTTCCTGCATTTTCTCCATTCTGCACCCCACAATGAATCTTTCTCTTTCAGTCTTCTCTTTCAAAATCTTTTCTCTGGTTTTCTCTTTGATTTCAGCCATGATACTATCTTCTTGAATCACCTTGATATAAACAACCAGATCAGTTTAATCACTAATAATCAACTAAATCGGACAGGTTTCCGATTGAGTGAGTCAACAAAAATCAACAGAAGAAATATGTGATAATGGATCGGTGGGGATCCACTTGAGCGAGTATCCGACGCTTTAACCTTGAATCACAACAACAAATGAAATGATTAGAGTCGGGTGGTAATCCGTTCGGATTGCCACTCGATTTTTTGCACTTTAAACTTGAACAAACAAAATCCTTTGAATAGGATTGTGACCTGATCGGGTGAATCAACAGGGTCAAACTTTTTAATGAAATATAATGACTTTGTCCAATCGGGTAGCTAACCAAAGTATGGCACAAAACGACAATCACTTTTCAAATATACAAACTTCAGTTATAATATCACATGCAATTAATGAACGACATACTTTTTAATACATCACATGCAAACAGATGAATGACTTTTCATGCACAAATGGTAATGGCCGACAACACTGTTTTTTATTGAAATCTCATTGGACCGCTTAGTATTATGGATCTTTTGCCGATAAAAAGTTCACGTGATGTATTGATTGGGTCGAGATTTTAACACATGAATACTGATTGCTTTTAATTCTTTGTTCCACACAATAAGTCTGATCACATGCAACTTTGACTAACAAATTGATTTAATTGGACCACTAAACTCACTGGATTGTTGTTTTTAATACTTTGGGCCGACAACTATCAATGTACAGTTATTCACATGTAATCCCTTGAGTTTAGCCAAAAAAATCAAATTTAATGTCAATTTATAATTGGGCCGTTTGTTATAATGGACTGATACATTCACGTGATACTTTTTCAATGTTAAGTTTCTATTGGTCCGATTAATATGATAAAATCACATGGTTCGGTGATATGATTCACATTCAAACTCGATTTCAAATGGCCGACAACAGTCACTTAATGGAATATGATTTGGCCGCTCAACTTTAGTCACATGGGCTTACTAAACAATTTTGAGTGAACCGATAATCACATGCATTTACCCAAAGAATTCTATTGGACCTCAATTTTGTAGGGTAGACAACAAATTAATTCCTTTCAATCTTATTTGACCGATTAGTTCTTAAAGATTTCAATTCACATGATGTCTATTATATTTCTTGGGCTGATAAAGATGTATATCATTCAAAGCGCATGGGTCTGACAATTTTGATTCACGAGATGTATTAAATGGGTCTGACAACCTAATCAAACTGATAATTCACAATATCGATGACAAGAATTAATGTCTGGTCGTTTTTCATTGGTCCGATGATCTTTAATATCTTGAAAACCAAATCACATGCAACGTTTGTTCAAACGGAATATGGCACTTTCAAGCGAAATAACAAATTTCAAGCGAAATAACTCTGATTTGAAGCGAAATAAGGACTTTTCAAGCGGAATAAGGTGTATTTCAAGCGAAATAAGGCACTTTCAATCGAAATTAGGCGTTTTCAAGCGAAATAAGGTGTATTTTCAAGCGGAATCAGTTGTTTTCAAGCGAAATTAAGGTGAACTTTCAAGCGGAATCAGGCTGTTGACGCGAAATCGGACCTAAAAACTCAGATTTCTCCTAAACGGATTTGAATTAGGATTTGAAACTTTGTAGGGTTGTAGATCAGGTGTTTTCGCACAACATATCAAAAAATCATGAATTTTGGACCGTAAAAACCCGTTCAATTTGACGAAAATCAGTTAAAAACGTGAAAAATATGAAAAAGATGAAGAAATAGATGAAATCCGGATCTGAAATCGATGAAATCACGAGCGGAATTGTGTGTTGGATCAGTGCAATCGAGCTCCTGCTCTGATACCACTTGTAGGACCGGTTTTGTCTCTGAAACGATTGCGAAACGAACGTATGACGTGCGGAATCCGTACACGAACGCGACCTAACACACACGATGTAATATAAAAGTGATTCTATTAGAAATCTAACAAGAACAAGCACCTTGAATCACTTTCTCTCTCTAGAATCTCTCTCTAGATCTAGAGCTCTCTAAAACACAAAATGAGCCAAAAGTCTCTAAACTATGACATAACCTCCCTATTTATAGGCCAAGGCTTTTAATGAAACTTCTCTTTAATTACAAGATTGTCACCTTGCCTTTTGATTGGATATAACACTATAAACTTGTTATCTTCAGTTTCTCGCTACGGCCCAGATTGACGAAGGCGATAGACATAAATGCACTAACATATCCATTCCCCACTTCATGAATGGCCAAGGGGAAGCGATAGGGTAAAGTGGCTCAGCAGGCTGATGTAATATATTACTGTGTCTTTGACATGCATCACATCTTCGAGCATATTCTGCAGCATCTTTCCTCGTCGTCGGCCAATAGTATCCTATTCTTAATACCTTCGAGAATAACGACCTGCCCCCAGTATGGTTACCACAATCCCCTTCGTGTATATCCTAAAGCACTTCATTGGCTTCGGGATCCTCCAAGTACCTCAGATATGGTCCTGCAAGATATTTCTTATACAAAACATTATTTATAATAGTGAATCGTGATACCTTCATTCTAAAGACCTTAGGATTTTCATCCTTTGGGATGTGTCCTTCCTTGAGATATCTCATGATTGGAGCCGTCCAGGGCTTAGGATCCGGGATACTCATCATCAGGATCCTGAATACTTACTACTCCCTTCTCCTGAGATTTAAGAAAATCCGTTGCTGGATACAGAATATGTAATATTGGTATTTGGGTTCCCTCCGGTATCCTGACTGATGATCCTAGATTTGCCAAGGCATCAGCTTCAGCATTATCCTCTCTCGATACCTGTTCAAGTGTAACAACATCGAAATATCCTGCTAATTTTTTGAGAATTTTGAGATACTCGATCAACTTCTCACCTTTAACTGCATAGGTCCCATTAAAATGATTAGTAATTAACAAGGAATCAACGAATACTTGTAAACCCTTGATATTCATACTCTTAGCCAATTCTAATCCTGCAATTAAAGCTTCATATTCTGCTTCATTATTAGTGGCATGAAACTCACATCTAATAGCCTGGGGTAATATGTCCCCCTGTGGCGATTTTAGTAGTATACCCAATCCTACACCCCTAATATTAGATGCACCATCAGTATATAATGTCCAGGATTCTAAGTTTTCTCCTAGCTGTTGTACTTCTAGGTCTACTTCATTTTGAATATCACTACTGAAATAAGCCACAAAGTCAGCTAAAGCCTGAGACTTTATGGCATTTCTAGGCTCATATATTAGATCATAGGCACTTAATTTCACTGGCCATTTAGCCATCCTACATGACATCTCGGGTTTCCTAAGCACATTTTTAACAGTATAGTTAGTTTTAACATGAATCCTATGTGTCTCAAAATAATGTCTAAGTTTTGTCAACGCCACAACTAGGGCTAATATCATTTTTTCTAAATGAGAATATCTAGTTTCAGCATGAAATAAACTTTTACTAACATAATAGACAGGATACTGCTGACATTCATGATCCTTTACAAGGACAACACTTACTGCATTCCCTGATATTGCAAGATACAGGGATAATGGTTCACCATCCTCAGGCTTCATCAATAGAGGTGCGGTTGAAAGATACTGCTTCAAATCCTGCAAGGCTGCTTCATGCTTTTCTCCCCATTCGAATTTCTTATTCTTCTTCAGGATATCATAAAATTCCTTGCATTTTTCTGAGGATATTGAGATAAATCTGTTTAATGCTGCTACTCGTCCTGTTAATCTTTGAACATCTTTCATATTTGAAGGTGATTTGATATCCAAGATAGCTTTAATCTGCTCCGGGCTTGCTTCTATCCCCCTTTTCGTCACCATGTATCCTAGAAACTTTCCTGCTCCCACTCCAAAATGGCAATTGGCAGGATTTAGTTTCATGTTGTATTGGTTCAGGATATCGAATGCTCCCTTAATATCCTGGAGGTGATCCTCAGCCTTGTTAGATTTTACTACCATGTCATCGATGTACACCTCCATGGTGTCCCCCAGCTTGTCTTTAAACATCATGTTCACCAATCTTTGGTACGTTGCGCCAGCATTTTTTAAACCAAAAGGCATAGCAGTATAACAATAAATACCTGTCGGTGTCATGAAAGCAGTATCCTCCTGATCCGAGGGTTCCATTTGGATCTGCTGGAATCCTGAGGAGGCATCCATGAAGGTTAACATCTCGTGGCCAGCCGGTAGCATCCACCATTGAATCAATATGAGGTAGAGGAAATGGGTCCTTGGGACAAGCTTTGTTCAAGTCTGTGTAATCTACACAGACTCTCCATTTCCCGTTTTTCTTTTGCACCACAACTACATTTGCCAGCCATCTGGGAAATTTCACTTCCCTAATCATCTTGCTCTTTAATAATCTTTCAACTTCTTCCTAAATAATTGCATTCTGTTCTGGAGCAAACTTCCTTCGTTTCTGTTGGACAGGCTTGAAGGGCCTATCAATTCCGAGCTTGTGAGTTATAATATCCTTGAAAATACCTGTCATATCCTTGTGTTTCCACGCGAATGTTGACATCCTGCATTTCAAAAAGTTAGTCAATTGGTTTTCAATATCCTGAGGGATATTGGTTCCCACGAGCACCGAGATATCAGGATTATCCTGATCCAGGATAATTTTCTTTACATCCTGTTCTGAAGCCTCCATGATATCATGGCCTCGCATCTTTAATTGCTATGCTGAACTAGGCTTTGTCGAGGATTTCATCGAAGAAGAATAACACTCCTTTGCTTCCTGCTGATCACTTTCCACCTTGACTACTCCCCAAGGGGTAGGGATCTTGATGCATTGATGATTGGTTGACAGCACAGCTTTCATATCATGGATCTAAGGCCTACCTAATATAATATTATAGCAGGATAAGGAGTCCATGACACAAAAGCGCTGCATTGAGTTGACCCCTTCAACATACACGGGCAACTTTATCTCCCCTAGGGTATTCCTGGCTTCTCCACTGAAACCAACAAGCACAGTGGACTTCGAAGTAATATCCATTGGGGATACATTCATCCTCTTCAACGTTTCCAGCTGAATTACGTTGACAGAGCTGCCATTATCCACCAGTATCCTGTGCACAAAATGGTTAGCAACATATAACGTTATTACTAAAGCATCATGGTGAGGATCCTGGACAGTATCCCTGTCATCGCTATCGAACGTGATCACTTTATCAGTTGTGAGGATCGACATCCTGGTTGGCTTATTTCCCCTCTCTGCCTTGGCTTCCTTCGCGTGCCTTTTCGCCGCAGAATATGACGTCCCGCAAATGTCGGATCCTCCTGAAATGAAATTAATTATCTTGGCATCCGTAGGAGGTGATGCTGCTCGTTCAGGATCCTTCTCAGCATCCTGGCCCTTATTCTTCTGTCTTCCCAGGAGATCCTTCAGATATCCCTTGCTCAAGAGATAGCTTATTTCTTTCCTTAGAGCGATACAATCCTCAGTAACATGTCCGAAATCCTCGTGGAAGGCACACCATTTGGACTTATCCTTCCAATCAGCTTTTTGTTGATTCTTCAGGGGCCATCTTGCTTTGTCTCCTAAACCCTGTATAGCATACATCAGTTCATGTATATTAACAGAAAAACAATATTCAGACAACTCAGGATACTCCTCATGTTGGGACTGAACCCTATTAGAGGAACAGATAATAAAAGCCAAAACTGGATCAGAGTAGTGGATCCAAAATAAGCAGAAGTTATGTTTTCATTCTCTCCCCTTGAAAGTGGTTTCAACATCTGATGACCTCCAATCCACTGATCTTTACAACTGCTGACCTACAACTGCTGATCAAGTCAAAGACTGATGAAGTCTAAAGCCCTGCTGATCAATCTATTGCTATGGTTCAAGCACTGCTGAAGTTCTCAAGTACTGCTGGAGTCACAACAGTGGAAGAATAAAGCAGTAGTTTAGTTTGTTTTATGTAATGTATTGTAATCAGTTGTTAGCATAGCAGTGTTTGTATTAGATCAGTGTTTAGAGTTTGTTAGGAGGTTAGATGTCACTTTCATGGTGACGTCAGCAAAGATGCCACAGTGGTTTGTCCGTGAATATAAATAGAACAGTACCCTGTACTGTTCTATTAGCTCTCTTCATCACTTTCATTCCTGTACGAACAAATCACTGTGAGCTCATACTGAGGGGGAGTTTGTTACATACTTGCATATTGTAATTGAATCTTGTAATAAATTCAAGTATTCGGTTCAATGTTAAACTTGTATGTTGAAAGCAATTCTCATGTTTGATTGTGTACAAAGTTTGTTGCCATTTATATTCTGCTGCACCTCTCATTCATCTTTCATCTTAATTCAAACATAAAACACAATCATTCTAAACTCAGATCCTAACAATTGGTATCAGAGCTCGGACAGTCAAATTTGATTTAACAATCATTTTGACATAAATAGTTCTGCTCACAATCATTGATCCTGATAGTTGTTCGTTTTGTTGAAAAACAGAGCAAGGTTTAATCACCATCAAAGTTGATTAATCAGTGCCTGTAAAACAACCAGGATGACGTCACAATCACAAGATGATAAGAATAACATCGACTCACTTTTCAAACCACCCATGCTTAAACGTAATGAATACAACATGTGGGAGAGAAGGATGGGTCACATCCTTGCTCAACAGAATACTGGATGTTGGAGATCTGTTGTTTTTGGACCACATGTTCCCATGGTGCCAAGTGCTGAGGATACAAAGAAGTTCGAACCTAAAAAACCCGAAAATTATACTGAAACTGATTTCCAAAAGTTCGAACTCGATGCCAAAGCATTTAGCATCATTGCATCTGCATTACCCAATGAAATTTATGCTGGGCTGTTACATTGTAACAATGCCAAAGAGTTATGGGATGCACTGAAGGAACAGTTTGGGGGAACGGAAGAAGTTATTGAAAATAATAGGGAAATTCTGAATCAGGAGTATGAAACATTTTGTCACATCAAGGGTGAATCATTGACTCAACAGTTTGAGCGATTTAGTTGTCTCATTAGTGAGCTAAGACTTGTTAAAGTTACATTTCCTAATTCAACACAAAATAGAAGGTTTCTTAGATCACTACATGAAAAATGGGATACAATTGCTTTTGTAACTAGAAATTCTGTTGAGTTCAAAGATTTGACCCTGGCCCAACTTCATGGTAGACTCCTGACCTATGAAAGGGAGTTAAACCAGAAAAAGAAGTTGCAAGAGTCTGGTAAAGTTGCTGACGATTATTCATTTGGCAGCACAACTCTTTTTGGTCAGGAAGAATCTGGTAGCAATAGTAAGGATCAGAGTTATAATCATTTTATTGATATAACTGCTGGTGGAAACTTTAACAACTCTGATTCTCACTCTGCAAATTAGGCTTTCACTGCAAATTGTGAAAAGCAGATGTCAGATAACTTATGCTTTGAACTCAATGACTTACAGCACTTTGATCCAACTAATCTTGAAGAAATGGACATTTTGCATCAATTGGCATTTCTTAGTGTAAGAACAAGCAAATTTTACAAAAGGACAGGGAAAAAATTTCCCAGGGTTACATGGGAATTTAAAAGTGGGGTTGGATAAGTAAAAAAACAAGTGCTACAAGTGCAATAGGCTAGGACACTTTGCTAGGGAATGTAGGAGCCAAACCACTGGTCCAATTGTTACTCATCCCAGCTCAAACCCTAGGCCACAAAATCAAAGCACTGTGCACTATTCCCATTATACCCTGCTGCTCATGTAAACACTGCTCATTATGCAAACCCTGTTCCTGTGCATTATGTTCAAACCACTATCCCTCAAATTCAGTATGTTCAGGCTCCTATACCTTAGGTTCAAGTGCAACCAGTTGCACCACAACAAGCTGCACCACCAGCAGTGGTTCAACCAGATCAGCAAAGCTTCTTCACCCAAGGCTTTGTTGACTGGAGTAGCTTACCTGAAGAACTAGGGGATGAAAATTTTGCACTCTATGCTACTAATGATGCTTCTAATGATGAATTTTTCCTTATGGCATTAGAGTCAATACAAGAAGAGCTGGATGCTGAAAAGGGGGAAACAAGTGCTGAAATAGTGGATGCAGTTGCTGAAGTAGTGGTTACTGCTCTTGCTGGTGAACTACTGCTGGAAGAAAATTCAGAAACCTTGATTGAACCATTGAATGACCCCTGGTCAAAAGAAGAAGAGAAGAAAGAAGGTGAGAAAGAGGAGAGAGCTGATGAAGAAAATGATCATCAATGTGAGTGTGCCATAATGGCTGCAGCTAAGGTATCATCTCAGGTTCTTGAATATATGTGTTCAGACAAATGCATCATAGCATTTGCTAACATTAAAGAGGTGAATGAAAACCTTAGGGATAGAGTGTTGAATGATGAAGTCAAATTTGAAAGGTCTTTAAAAGAACTTAAAAACAAATTGGCTGAAAAAGATAAAGATATCTGCAGCTTAAAAGAAGAGCAAAGCATAACCAAAAACCAACTTCAAACAATGGTAGAAAATATCAGGTTTGTATAAAGGAGTTGGAATACACCCAAATCACTTGTGAAAAATGGGTGGAATCATGCAAAGGTTATGAGGTCATGCTTGAAAAACAGATCAAAAGCAATGTGAAATTTGGTATTGGTTTTAGAAAAAATGATGAAATTGAAAACAATGCTTTGAAAGGATCTGTTCAATCCACTGTTGAAGTTATTCCCACAAACAAGGATGGCCAAGAGGTTAAAATAACTGACAAACTTGGTAACAAAATAACTCTGGAAAGATCTGTGGGGTCCTCAACTTTTGAGGAAATTGAGAAATACCAATTTAAACCCACATGGTCTGATGAGTGTGACATCCTTGAAAACTTCAAACCAATGGATTTCACAACCACTGATGGTGTAAAAGCTCCCAAGGAAAAAGTCATTCCACTCAAAGATATCCCAACAGTGGTTCAAAACTATGTTGCTAAGGAATCTGAAAAGAGAAAGAAAAGGGAGAAGATCAAAAACCTGTTTTGAGATTTTTGTGAAAAGAAAAACCATCTAACAAAAGATTGTTTTCATCTAAAAGCATATGATCTAAACAAAACAAGTGTAATTGAATCTGCTGAGAACTGCACCATCTGTGGCAAAACAAACCACAAAACTCAAGAATGTGTGTATCTTAAATCCTTTGTTGAAAAAAGGAATGAGTACACTTCAAAAACATCCTTAAGTTCATCAGTATCATCTGTCAAGTTCACCAAGAAACAACCACTGTTTGTGCCAGTCCAAACAGCTGTCACAAAACAGCTGAACCAAACATCTATCAAAAGAGATGTTCAGGTGACTGATGCACCCCCTGCCAATCAAAACAGAAGAGCTAAGGGATAACCATCATACCAAAGGATCCCACGTGTTTATGAGGTTTACAAAAAGCCTTCTAAACCAAGAGTGAACAGGTATCCGTTTGGTTATCAACAGGTGATTGGTCAAGACCCCCAATAGTGGTTAGAGAAAAACATTCCCAAAAATGTTCAAACCCCTGAGCTAACCACTGTCCATGCACCTGAACTCATCCCAGACACTGTTGAGACACCATCCAAAGCCTTATTGGCTTTGGAGACCCTAATGAACTAATCCTTTTACTTCATGTGCAGGGAGCTTCTGCATTCTTAAATAGCCTTTGGTATTTAGATAGTGGAGGCTCCAGGCACATGATAGGATGTAAAGCCCTACTCAAAGATTTCAAAATCCATGGAAGGGGTGATATATCCTTTGGTAATAATAGTAAAGGGAAAGTTCTAGGGTCTGGTACAGTACAGTCTGGTAATGTAAATTTTGAAAATGTCAATCTGATAGACAATCTAAAATTCAACCTCCTGAGTGTCTCACAAATGAGTGATAAGGGATATGGCTCATTCTTCACAAAGGATTGTTGTAGGATTGTTGGACCAGAAATGGTTGAAAAGATTGAAGCAATAATAAAAACTAGAAAAACCAAATTTGTTGCTCAAAGAAGTGGCAATGTTTACGTAGTTGATATGTCAAAAGAGAGCCCCAGAACTGATGCTTGTCTATTCTCAGCTGCCTCTAACAAAGAGACAGAATTATGGCACAGAAGATTGGGGCACACAAATCTCAAGACAATCACTGCCATCTCAAAACAGAGGTTAGTAAGAGGTTTACCTCAAAAACTGTTCACCTGTCCTGAGCATTGTGTTTCCTGCCTAAAAGGAAAACAACATAAAAGCTCATACAAATCAACTGATGAGTCCAAAACAACCAAATGTTTGCAAATGCTTCATATGGATTTGTTTGGCCCAGTTAAAGTCATGAGTCTTAAGAAAAAGAGATATTGTCTGGTTATTGTTGATGACTTTTCTAAATTTACATGGACTTACTTTTTACACTCAAAAGATGAGACTGCAGGTGTTCTGCAAGACTTTATGAAACAGGTTGAAAAGCAGTTTGACTTGCCAGTCAAAATCTTCAGAAGTGATAATGGCACAGAGTTTAGAAACAAGGAGTTAGATGATTTCTGTGTGTCAAAAGGAATTGTAAGGCAGTACAACATTCCTAGAACACCAGAACAAAATGGGGTTGCGGAAAGGAAGAACAGAACATTGATAGAGGTTGCCAGAACCATGCTTGTAGATTTAGGTTTGCCATTGACTTTTTAGGCAGAGGTAGTAAACACTGCTTGCTATGTCCAAAACAGAGTTTTAATCAACCCAAGGCATCAAAAGACTGCCTTTGAACTACTGTATAAAATAAAGCCATTGATTTCATATTTCAAAGTTTTTGGCTGCCCATGCTTCATTTTAAATTTAAAAGATTCTATCTCAAAGTTTGCAGCCAAAATTGATTGTGGTTATCATCTGGGATACTCAACCACTGCTAAGGCCTACAAAGTGTTTAACACAAGGACTAAGACAGTGGAAGAGACTTTGAATGTAAAGTTCAATGAACTTTCATCAATGAAAATCCCAGCAAATCCTGCAGATTTATTTGATCTTGATAAATTCACATTTGAAAGTGTTGCTGTCAAGTCTAACAACGCAGGTCCACCAGAAAATTCATCATCAGACTATAGGTATGAAGTCATCATTCCTCAACAAAGGTCTGTCTCATTGGGAAGAGCAGCAGATGTTCAAAACAATTGTCAAAGCTCAACCACTGCTACCTCAACAGTTGTTGATCAAAGTAACCCTTTAACCCCTGCTTCCACATCATCAAACAATGTTGATAAAAGTCCTCAAACAGTGGATCAAAGTCAGCATGTGTCCACACCATTACCTCCTATACCACCACCTTTTGAATCCACTGCTGGATCATCAAAGTCACCAGCAGTGGTTAGCTCAGATGATTCACATATGCAGCCTTCCCCACTTAATGCCATTGTTCCATACCAAGGAGAGCTTATCTTCTTGAAATCTCATCCACCTGACCAAATCATTGGCAACATCAATGGAGGGGTGCTCACAAGAAGTCAATCCCAAAACATTTATCTTTTTGCTGGTTTCCTATCTCTCCATCAGCCAGTCAAGTACCAAGAGGCACTAAAAGACAACAGCTGGGTAGAAGCAATGCAAGAGGAGTTCCAACAGTTTAGAAGAAAACAAGTTTGGGAGCTTGTTCCATTGCAGAGGGTGTAAGTCCTATTGGCACAAAATGGGTCTTCAAAAATAAAACTGATGAAAGGGGTATTGTTGTCAAGAATAAAGCCAGGCTTGTGGTTCAAGGGCTCAGATAGGAAGAGGGCATTGATTACGATGAAACATTTGCCCTTGTAGCAAGACTTGAAGCTATCAGACTATTCCTGGCCTTTGCTGTCAACCACAACATCAAGGTGTATCAAATGGACAATAAATGTGCATTCCTCTATGGTAAGATTCAAGAAGAGGTTTATGTTTGTCAACCTCCAGGCTTTGAGGATCCATTTAATCCAAATCATGTCTACAAGCTTAATAAAGCTTTATATGGCTTGAAACAAGCACCAAGGCCCTGGTATGAAACTCTCTCCACCATTTTACTTTCCATTGGTTTCACAAGAGGTAAAATAGATAAAACACAGTTTCTAAAATGGAGAGGAAAGGATTTGATGATTGTCCAGATTTATGTGGATGACATCATTTTTGGAAGCACATGTAACAAAATGTGTGAAGAGTTTAGAAAAATAATGACAACTGAGTTTGAAATGAGTGTAATGGGTGAACTCCAGTGCTTTCTTGGTCTCCAAGTAAGGCAACTGCAAAATGGTAATTTTATCCATCCAGGCAAATATGCCAAAGAACTCTTGAAGTAATTTGAGATGGATGATTGTAAGCCATGCAGTACACCCATTGCAACCAATAAAATAGTCATGTCTGATGAAAAGGATGATTTGCTTGATCAAACTCCGTATAGAAGCATGATTGGGTCTTTATTGTACCTAACTACATCTAGGCCAGACATCATGTTTGCAACATGTGTTTGTGCAAGATCCCAATCAGCCCCTAGAAAGTAAAACCTAATTGCTGTAAAAAGGATATTCAGATACCTAAAAGGTTCTCCCACACTTGGTATCTGGTATCCAGCTGATGGTAAAATTGAGCTTTTAGGTTACTCAGATAGTGACTTTGCTGGATGTGACAAGACAAGGAAGTCCACTTCAGGAGGGTGCCAATTCCTAGGCAATTATTTAGTGTCTTGGTAAAGCAAAAAGCAAGCAGCTGTTTCCACATCCACTGTTGAGGCAGAGTATATAGCTGCTGCAAGCTGTACAGCCCAAATGCTTTGGCTTCAAAATCAGTTGCTGGATTTTGGTATCAATGCCTTAAAGACACCACTCATGTTGGATAGCCAGGCAACAGAAAATATGATCAAAAATCCAGTCTCCCATTCAACCACCAAGCACATTGATATCAGATATCACTTTGTGAGGGATTGCTATGAAAAAAGGTTTGATTTCTCTACACCATGTTCCAACTAAAGATCAGCTGGCAGATGTGCTAACCAAAGCATTAGACACATCCACCTTTGAAAGCTTGATCTCTAGAATTGGCATGCTGAACATGGAATAACAGGCAAAATCCT
This sequence comes from Helianthus tuberosus, assembly GCA_030545235.1. Classification (NCBI taxonomy): domain Eukaryota; kingdom Viridiplantae; phylum Streptophyta; class Magnoliopsida; order Asterales; family Asteraceae; genus Helianthus; species Helianthus tuberosus. The sequence continues at coordinate 141,416,113 of CM060381.1, forward strand.
GTTTTTCTATGAATAAAAGCATTAAAATGTTTTCAGAAAATCAAAAATCCATCCGTAAAAATCTAAAAAATGAATTTTCATTAAATCCTTAAAAGGCTGCCATAACCACTGTTTTGTTCAAATATATGTTCTACTTAAAAGTCTGTCTACTGCTGAAAGTCAACCCCTGTTCTCTCATTTCCTCGATAAGCACTGTTGTTCAAAATCAGTGTTTTTATCCACTGATATGCTATCCACTGATAGTAAAAATCACCCACTGCCTTCATTTGTTACTGTTACAACCACTGATCTTCATCCATCAGTGGTTTGGCATGTGGACAGTACATAGTGGTCAGACCTTTTGTAACCGCTGCCATGTCAGCATTCACTTTTTCCTCTATAAAACCCCCTTCAAAACCCCCGAACAGGGTTTTACTGTCGAATCGAATTGACAAAAATTCCTTTCTCAAAGGAGTTTCCATCTCTTTCTCTCAAATCCATCATCAATCTTCTTCTTTAAAATGACAAAATCAAAGCCATCTGCAAAATCCGCTTCAAAATCATCTTCTAAAGAGGCCACTCAAATGGCTTCAACACCGATTGAAATTCCATACAAAGCTCCTCACAACTATCTGGGTCTTCTTACAAAACCCGGCATCATTGACATCTACGATTCAATCATTGACATATGCCTGCATCAAAGTACAAAACTTTGTTAACAGCAGATGCTCCAATTTACCTGAAAACCCAGAGAGAGTTTTGGAAAAATGTCACTCTTGACAAATAAGGTGAAGACGTCATAGCCATTAACTCTTCTCTAATGGCTAAAGCAGTCAAAATCACACCACAATCCATCTCGGAAGTCTTTGAACTCGATGATCAGCAAGGTAAAACTTCTTTTCCCAAAAACGAGTTAAAAACTGATTTTCTTGAAAGGGGGTATGCAGAACAAACAAAAAGGGATACCTTACAAAAAGGTTACTTCCCTCCTGCAACAAGATTTTTATTCCATACCTTGTTAATGCGTGTTTCAAATAAAACAACTGCTTTCAATGAGATACCATTAAAGATTCAATCCTTGGGGTATGCTATTTTACAAAATGAAAATTTTAACTACTCCCGGGAAATCTTTAATGATTTGGTTAAAAATGCTGATAAAAAGCCATTCTTACTTTTTCCAAGATTTCTAAGCTACTATTTTACAAAGAAATTTGGTAAGGATGATGCTCATGTGTACCAACAAGGTGACTCTTTTCAAATAAATGGGCTTCAATCTGAAACTTTTACAAGATTATCAACACCTTGCAAAACACAAGCAGAGTTGCCTGAGCAGAATTTAGCAGCTACCACTCCTCCTCGGGTATCTGCTGCTGAGCCCACTGCTCCAGGTGATCACAGCAGCAAAACAACTGCTGTGAAACCCACACCTAAAATCACCAAAAAGCCTCGACAAAAGAAAACTCAAAAGCCCCCCAAACCCAAATCAAAGGCAACTCTGGAGGATGAGATACCAGAGCAACTGCCAGTGACAGCACAAAAGTCACAAGAAACCACTACTACTACTTCCTCACAGCAGATGGTAGAAATATCTCAACCCATACCTCAAACTCCTGCTGCTTCTTCTCAAAAAGAACATGTTGTACATATAGGGACACCACAATATGATGCCCTGGAATCACTTGCTTCCATCATCCATAGCCCAATGCCCGTGGCCAATTCTCTTTCTACACCCAACCTCACCTCCACAATTCCCACACAAACAAAAATACTGTTGGATGCTCTTGATTTGAACTAGGCACAAACCAGTCCTTCTCAATCACCTGTCAATGAGAACATACCTCAACAAGTGATTGGGTCTGATGTATCAATCATTGCTAACCCACCAACACAACCTGAGGAGGTTACACCCCTTGAGTTACAAGTAACTTTTGGTGGTAGTCCAAGTGAAGCAGCCACTACAAGTGCTGAACCCAATGGTTTGCATTTGGACAGTGGTTACATCCATAAGATTTCCTTGGAGGTAATTTCTTCTCTGGGAACACTTGTGTATCCAGTTTTCACTGGTTCACTAAAAAGTGTTTCTCTTTTTGAAGGAAGAAGTCCACAGTAACAAGACAAAGGGGCATCAGTGGATGATATTTGGAGTACACTCCCTGAATCAACCATTGTTACAACCACTGTTAGTGGGGAATCAGATGATCCCATTAAGTTGGGTGATGGTTTAATGTACCGAAAATTGACGGGTAGAATTGATAAACTTGATACATCTGTTGCTGAACTTAAAAATATGATGCAACAGTTGTTAAAAGTTCAAAAGGTACCAACCACTGCTGCTCTAGCTCAAGCACTTACACAACCTGAACCTGCTGCAAATGAGTTATGGAACTTATTTCAACCACTGCTCCAACAACAAAGACAATTGGCTGATCAGCAGCATGACATACATGTCCAAAAGCTGAGAAACATGATGGAGTCCATGTTTAAAGATACCTAAGCTGACATCAAGGCTATAAAGGCCCACATCCTGAACACCACTGGCACTGCTCCTCCCACTGTTCTCTTTATTGACAACCCACCACCAGATAATGCCAAAAAGGGGGAGAAAATCAAGCAGTGGAAGAAGAAGGGAATTGAAGATGGTCTTTATATTGAACCAGAAAAAGATTGCATGACTAAAGACATTCCCTTGCCAGATGGTAGTAAAAAGATTGATGTTACCACAAATGCACTTGCTGAAGCAAAATCAAGTGTAAAAAGGGATAGAGAGGCTAAGGATAAAGCCAGGTGGGAACAGGAGAAAAGAGCTTTTATGAAGCTAAATGTGCAGGGTCCTTCTGAACCTATGGATGATGAAAATCCTAAGGATAAAAAGAAGAAGCCCACTAGAAAAGTGAGGGAACCCAAACACACACCATCCAGACTCACAAAGCATGCTTCCAAACCACTTTCCAAAAGCTCCAAACATCAATCTTCCACCCAAACAGCTGTTGTAACTCCTGTTGTATCAAAAACTACTGATACTTCAGTAGTTTCAACAACTGCTAGACAAACACCTGCCACCACTTCAACACACACCACAACCACTGTCTTACCACCGTCACCAAAGATCACCTCACCACCTAAAACATCATCTACACCACCTTCATCTCCTGCCAAAAAGCAGAAGACAACATATGTCACAACATCTGTTGTAATGGCAATAGTGGTTGAAACACCAGTTGTTTCACCAACTGTTAGTCAGAAACCTCCCACTTCAATCACTTCCACTACAATAACCACCACTCAAATCAATACCTCACAACCATCCAACACACCACCAGCCTCTCCTAAACAAAAAAGGAGAAGGATAATCTTGCCTGATGATGAGTCTCCATCACCACCACCTACATCTTCACAAACTCATACACTTGTAAATATTCCAAACCCTGCTCCTCTCTCTTCAGCCCAAGTTCAACAGCCAATCCTTGCCATCACTCCTGCAGGATTTCAATTTCCTCTAGAACTTATAGCAGTCAGAGAAGAGATCAAATCTTTCTACTTTGAGGATGATCCTGCTAAAAGGAGTTTGCCATCAGTTGAAGGATATCCTAGGCCTAACAACATTGAAGAATACTTGAAAGTTAAGGCTCAACAGGTAGAGGATATCTCCAAAAGGAACTCACAAGAAAAAACTGACAAAGAAATTCAAAGGCATTATCAATTTCTACTCACTCAAGTCAGATCCTTGGAGCAGTTTGCAAAGAATGTTTGTCAACAGATATCAGAAAGCGCAGATGAGTCATTAAGAAAATACTACATTGACAACATTATGGCATACAAGAAATACAAGGGGGAAAAATACATGTATAAAGATTGGACCATTCCTGAGCTTGAAAGTGAAGTAGCCAGGATTCAAGAAATGATTAAAAACAATGTCAAACACACTCCTCCTGATTGGGCAAAATATAAGAAGAATGTACCTGAAAAAACATTGGAGCTGAAGAGAATGAAAGAGGAATTAATTGCTGCTGACTATGGGTCTAAAAATCAAGTGATGAGATGGAAAGAAGATAAAGTCAGGGCCACCTACAAAAGGTTGGAGGAACTAAGGAAGAAAGATCCAAGGGTTCCACAAAAACCTGACTATCCTGAAGCAGAGGTTTCAACAAGGCCATCAAAGCTGCAAATCAGGAGAGCCATTGCTCCAGCTAGTGCTGCCATCTATAAAAGAAGACAACAAAAACAGTTGGATGTTGAAACAGTGAAAGAGTTAATGGTAGGAGATGACCTTGTAAAAGAGGGCATTAAGAGGATAATAGCATAAACTCTTGGATTGAATCAACCTGCAAGCACTGCTCAGTCAGTCATCACCAGGCCAGCATCACCAAACTCCTCATCAAATAAAAATCTCCCAAGAAACCCACCAGACTCAAAAGTACTAAAGTGGAAAACTGATAAACAGTCCCATGTACTGACTTTGATCAAGTCTAGTGGAGAAGTGAAGAAAATAACAAGGGAACAATCACTTGGCCTAAGTATTGAAGATTTACAGGATCTCCTTGATCGTCCACTTTGCAGGGATGAAGATGATACAGATGCCTTAGACTTTGAGTTACAACTCAAAGGACAAATAAAGGAACTGTTGATGAGGCAATAAAGATCTACAAATAATGAAGGGTTTTGGCATTATCTGTTCCAGGGGAAGATTGTTGGGATTGAACCCTATCAGAGGAACAAATAATAAAAGCTAAAACTGGATCAGAGCAGTGGATCCAAAATAAGCATAAGTTATGTTTTCAATCTCTCCCCTTGAAAGTGGTTTCAACATCTGATGACCTCTTATCCACCGATCTTTACAACTACTGACCTACAACTGCTGATCAAGTCAAAGACTGATGAAGACTAAAGCCCTGCTGATCAATCTACTGCTATGGTTCAAGCACTGCTGAAGTTCTCAAGTACTGCTAGAGTCACAACTGTGGAAGGTTAAAGCAGCAATTTAGTTTGTTTTATGTAATGTATTGTAATCAGTTGTTAGCATAGCAGTGTTTGTATTAGATCAGTGTTTAGAGTTTGTTAGGAGGTTAGATGTCACTTTCATGGTGACGTCAGCAAAGATGCCACAGTGGTTGTCCGTGCCTATATATAGAACAGTACCCTGTACTGTTCTATTAGCTCTCTTCATCACTTTCATTCCTGTACGAACAAATCACTGTGAGCTCAGGCTGATGGGGAGTTTGTTACATACTTGCATATTGTAATTGAATCTTGTAATAAATTCAAGCATTCGGTTCAATGTTAAACTTGTATGTTGAAAGCAATTCTCCTGTTTGATTGTGTGCAAAGTTTGTTACCATTTATATTCCGCTGCACCTTTCATTCATCTTTCATCTTAATTCAAACATAAAACACAATCAATCCAAACTCAGATCCTAACACCTCTGGATCCTCGTCTTCAATAGCATTCACTTTTTTGTTGTCATTTCTGCTATATGGCTTAGAGCGATACGGTTTATACGAGGATTCTGATTTCCTGTTGGTTGTCTCATAGGTTGTGGATGAATTCATCCTCTCTTGCATCTTTTTGTCATCCTCCAGCCGAATATATCTTAAAGCCCTGTTCCGAGCTTCATCCAGATTCCTGCTGGGATTCATTACAAGGTCATGGTAAAATTGAGAATCTTTTTGCAACCTCATCTTGAAAGCCTGCACAGCCGTTGCAACATCAAGATGTGGGATATCTAAGGATTCCCGGCTAAACTTGTTCACATAATCCCTCAAGGATTCCTGAGGTCCTTGAGTTATCCTGTAAAGATCACTGGTTAGTTTCTCAAAACTTCGACTGCAAGAAAACTGACTATTAAATAAATTCACTAAATGAGCAAATGATGTAATTGAGTGAGGAGGAACGTTTAAGAGCCATTTTAAGGCTGATCCTGTTAAGGTAGAACCAAAACCCTTGCATAGGCAAGCTTCCTTGAGATCCGGAGGGATAGGGTTGATTTCCATCGTTTCCCTATATTGGGCAATATGCTCTTCAGGATCCGTAGTTCCGTCATTGAGCTTCATGTTGGGGGTCTGAAATCTTTTTGGGATTTCAGCATCGCAAATAGGATATGCAAACCGAGATATCATGTGGCTGTCTTAGGATACTTCTGGAATTGGTTGGACCACTCCAGGTACACTGGATATCATATCCTTCAATTTCTGAAGCTCCCTAGAAAATGCTGATGTCATACCTGCATCCTGCAAAGATCCAATACCATTAGTAGCAAGAGTATTATTATTATTATTAGATACGTTACCAGTCTGATGATTTTGGCCATATCCTGAAGCATATCCTGAGCTTCTCACAGTTGACACCCTGACTGAAGAGGGTATCTCTGGAATATGATTCTAGGAATGGCTAGGCACAATATTCCCACTGTTATCCTCAGTATATACTGCAGAACTGAAGTTCAAAGCTCTGGGTTGCAAGGGAGTGACAGTATCCTCAGCGGGCCTGCTTGAGTTGGATTTCAAGAGTTGTATCTCTCTCATCAGCATCTGGTTGGTCTCCTGCTGCTGCCTCATCTGTTCCTGTACATTACCAAACAAATTTAGAATTTCTTCATTAGAGGCCAAAACAGGAGCAGATCCCTGAATACTGCGAGCGGGGATAACATCCTAAGGCAGTGAAGAGGCTTGGGTTCTCAGAGGAGGTGGTGGAAGCACCAAACCAATAGTTGCAGAGGTTGTAGCAGACATGGTGGAAGAGCTGATGTTTAATCTTGAGGCCATTGAAAATAGTGTAGCAAAAAGGTTTGAAAATAGAAAACCAAGTAACGATTTTGCAAAACCTTTTAGTAGAAATAGCACCACTTGCCCCACGGTGGGCGCCAAATTGTTTTGGTCAAAAATTACCAAAGCAATTAAGTGATCAAATTAGTTAAGTGAGGTAGTGTGCTAAGGATGTGTGTTGAAAATATGCTAATTAAGTTGTTTGCAAAAACAGTTATCAGGATACGACACAGGATATCGAGTTGTATCTATAATCAAACAATGAGCAAAAATGTAAAGGGTGACACGGGATGTACGAGAAAGCCCTTGATCAATCTAGATCGCTAGCATAAAACCTCGGGAGCTGACAATCGCAGCTGCCTTGTTCTTCTTATTACTTCAAATGTCAGGATACAGTGCAGGATATGATGCGGATTGACTAAGTGTTACAATGTGAATTTGATACAAGTGTAAGTGTATTGTGAGTGTTTGCAGCTAGAGAGAAAGAGTGTACGAGAGATTGTGTGTGTTCTTATCTGATCCGATCAATCTATTTATAGTAAAAAGAAACTAACTAACTAGCCTATAAATCCGGGATATATGGAATATTCCCTTTGTGAACATTGTAGTCCACGTCTTCCGGCTTCAACGTCCATAATCTAACTGATTTGCCCGAGTCTTGAGGAGAAGAAGTCCACTTGAACGTTAGAGACTTGTTCCAATAATCTGCACGTGAGTTAATTAATTACCACCAGGATACTACATCAGGATGTTACCAATATCCTGGTCCGGTATCCTGATCACAATAAAAGAAACATAGTCAGAATATTAGTCAGGATATATGAGTAGAAAATCACCCATAACAAATATCGCTCATCGGAGCCCTTAATTGAATTCTTTGTATGCTTTAATACGTACATTACGATTCAATAAGGATAAAAGCCGAATTCCTATTAAGATCTTCCTATCTTCATAGATAGATTCTTGAAGATGTTTAAAGTGCCAAATGAAATCCACGGATTGGATTCCTTGTGTACCTTAATTCGAATTTTACATTTCCTTGTAAACGAAATCGAATTTTGGAAGATCATCCTATCTTTACAGATAGATTCTTGAGGACGTTGAAGTCCATCGACTGGGTTCCTGGTATACCTTGAATATCTATGTTCAATCAACAAGAAGTTAATAACAATTAATAACAATTAATAACAAACTGATAACAAAATTAGTAACCAAGAAAACAATTATGTGCTTATGTGTTGACCTAATCAAAGTTGTATCGACCTTGTTCAAATTCTATCCCCTTCACATTATAAAACAAACTGTGATTTCTATGCAAGGAATTACGTAATTATGGATGCATACATAATTATGGAATTTGGTGCACATAAACCACAACAAGTTTTGTCATGTGTCTTGAGTTAACTCTATTCATTTTCCATTTCTGAAGAATACCTGTTGAAAATGACTCCGTCTGTTCATTTTCGTTTCTGAAGAATGTCCGTTCAGGAAAATGAATATCCTTTTGTTTATTCCTTCATTTTCCATTTCTGAAGAATACCTGTTGAAAATGACTCTGTTTGTTCATTTTCGTTTCTGAAGAATGTCCGTTGAGGAAAATGAATATCCTTTTGTTTATTCCTTCATTTTCCATTTCTGAAGAATACCTGTTGAAAATGACTCCGTTTGTTCATTTTCGTTTCTGAAGAATGTCTGTTGACGAAAATGAATATCCTTTTATTTATTCCTTCATTTTCCATTTCTGAAGAATACCTGTTGAAAATGACTCCGTTTGTTCATTTTCGTTTCTGAAGAATGTCCGTTGAGTAAAATGAATATCCTTTTGTTTATTCCTTCATTTTCCATTTTTGAAGAATACCTGTTGAAAATGACTCCATCTGTTCATTTTCGTTTATGAAGAATGTCCGTTGAAGAAAATGAATATCCTTTTGTTTATTCCTTCATTTTCCATTTTTGAAGAATACCTGTTGAAAATGACTCCGTCTGTTCGTTTTTGTTTCTGAAGAATGTCCGTTGAGACAAATGAATATCCTTTTGTTTATTCCTTCATTTTCCATTTCTGAAGAATACCTGTTGAAAATGACTCCGTCTGTTCATTTTCGTTTCTGAAGAATGTCCGTTGAGGGAAATGACAGGATTATACCTTGCATATCTTTGATGGGTTATTCTACGCAAATAGATAAACAACCTAGATTCCATGCAAGACAATTATTTAACACAACATCACAGACAGGCTCCTACGAATAAATTTCGGGACGAAATTTCCTAAAGTAGGGGAGATTGTGACACATGTGTCACTTCGACCATCAAACAAATACCAATTTAATGAAATATTGTGTTTCATACTTAGGATTTGTAAAAATATGTGTATCGTTTGCACATATCAATTCTTGTTCGATTTCGGGCTTTAAATCGCTTTCTGGAAGGTGATACGCGAACTGATGCGTAAATATAACTAGTTTAATGCAACAAACACTCTGGAATAGTGACATAGGCTTAACATACCTTAAATAACCTTTACATAACTTAGAAATGAGTTTTGGAGGGTTTGGTTTGGCGAAATCAAGTTTATTCGATCGCAGGGACTATTTGCGTCAAACTGTAAAAGTATACCGAATGGAATGATAACAAACATTCCGGAACTTGATCATAAGTTAAATAGGCCCTAAATATCCTTTACATAGCGTAGAAATAGGCTTTGAGGTGTTTGGTGCGCAAAAATAAACTTTTTGGTCAATAGGGACTAAAAGCGTCAAAAAGTGCATAAGTTTGCATTTTCGCGCATATCTTATGTTCTGAATATATCCGGACATCCAAAAATTTATGTAATCATTAAAATATTTTATTTTAGCGATTGTCATGATAAAATTCCATTCGTTGCGTAATTTGGATCGTGTTTCGTCGTAATTAACCTAACAACGCGACCATACGACCAAACAAACCGACATCCGAGATGTTTTTGAGCATATTCTAAGTTCCCTATACTTTAACTTCATTTTAGAGCCTTGAAATGGGGTTAACGGGGGGGGGGGGCTTAAACGTGTCAAAAATGCATCGAAATCAAGATTCTGGGCTGCAGGGGCCTTTTCTGCCAAACTGCCAAACTTATCTTAGGCGGGCCACGTAAGATAGTGTCTATTCTTATGTGGGGCGCGAGGTCTTGCCAGACAGAAACTTCATTTTTAGCATTCTGGTCAAATTTCAGGGGTTTAAATGCAAAATTCTCAATACCTTGGGCTGGTATTTGATGGTTTTTAGCATTCCCATGGTTTTGAAAACCATGTGCCCAAGTGGAGGGTCAAGATCGAAGCACGGTTTACGAGGAACGATCCTAACGGTTATGGGTTTCCTATAAATACCCACTTCCATTCACTTGTTTCCTCACAAAATCTGATTGAATTACTCTAAGTTGGAGTTCAAGAACTTCATACCTGAGTAGTTATCAAGATTTCCTTGCTTGGACCCTTTGTAAGTATTCTTTCGTGCTTTTATGCGTTTTTAAGCATAAAAGTCAAACAATGTTTGACTTTCTGCTTTGACCAGTCTTTGGTCAACACGAAGTTCATTTGAACTTCGCAATGTGAGCGTAATCACGATGGTCATAGTCCCTTGTGACTATACCTACTGATTACCACGTTGATTAGGTGTATTGACGTGTCATAGTTTCGGTAAAAATGCGTATTTATGCGTATTTTGCAACCAAACTATTTTTGGGTATCAAGACCATTTGTCTTGATATCAAACTTATTTTCAAACTTTGTTAAACATGTTTTAACATGTTTAACTCGTCACTTTTAGATTAGTGCTTATATAGGGTCGTAAGATAAGCGGTCTAAACAACCGCTTAGACTTTCGAACCTGACCCGTTTGGTCGATCATTAGGAACCGACCAAGCATTTATTGTAACCATAGTTATATAGGGAATAATCTTCCGAGGTTATACCTTATGGTCACTTCGTTTAGTTAGTTGTATGATAGGTAGTTTATATGCCTTAGGTAAAATGACCAAAATGCCCTTTTTTATGCATAATTGGTATTTAAGCATATGTAACTTAAACTTTTGTCACTTAACTGATTTTGCAACATATTTAAACATGTTTAGGCATATAATACTTGTCATAGGACTAGTTAGGCGTTCCGAATGCGTTTTACGCAAACGACGCGTTAAAGTAGCGTAAGCTACCTAAACGGGTCGTAATGGGTCATGAGCACTTAGGATAGGTTTCGTTTTAGTATGTAGGCTTTGTTAAACCATATCATATGAGTTCCAATACTCATTTGGTTTACGAAACCTCATTCTATCCGATCTCCCGATTTAGGTCCGGTTATTAATGTCGTTACCTATATTAGGTGCCGTTTGATTCCGTGATCCCTCTAGCTTTGCTTGGTTGTTACTCAAGACTTCTAGGCTATCTCAAGTGAGTACATAGTCCCCTCTTTTACCGTTTTAAACTGTTTTGGGGTGAAACACATGTGCCTATTTGTTACTTTCGTGTTTTTCATGCTTGTATATCATATACTTGTTATGTTCATTAGTACATGTATAGTACATGATTTCATTATGTTTTGCTATGTATATTCACTTAGCATTCTAGCACATTGATTTTCATAATTACATTTTGTTGCATATTTTCATCCAGCATATGGACACATTGTTTTACATTTTAAACCGTTTGTAACTGTTTGATTTATGTGAACCGTTTGTAACTGTCTAATTTATGTGAACCGTTTGTAACTGTTTGATTTATGTGAACCATTTGTAACTATTTGATTTATGTGAACCGTTTGTAACTGTTTGATTTATGTGAACCGTTTGAAACTGTTGATTGATGTGAACCGTTTGAAGCTGTTTGAACCGTTGGGTTAGGGAAGTGATTAGGTAACGGGGCGGGTGTAATGTGTTAAAAGCATGGTGGATACGCCACTGGTACTTCCTATATATAAGTGTTTTTAACACATTATATATCGTTGCATTATCTAGATCACTTGGGCAAATGTTATCAAAACAAAGTTATATTACAAGGTTTTTCCTAACAATATATACTATTCGAGTTTTATTAGAAAAACGATTTTCGATCTGGGTCTACATAAACAAATGTTTTGGAGTTAAGATTCATGGCTTCGAGGTTTTATAAATTATAACAAATCTGTTTTAACTTGGTTATTCAATTCACAATATAAACATTTTACAAAACTAAGTTTTCTAATATCAAATAACAAAGTTGTTTTGAGTTATTTCAAAAGGTAAAACGAGCCATGAACCTGACACTCACACAAATCCTATGTACTCGCCGGCATTTTTATGCTCACGTATTTTCACATGTGTTTCAGGTACCGTAGTTGATGATGATATTGATGCATGCTCACATAGGAATGGACGAGGCCTTAGTGACTTAATAACAATGAAAGTCTATTTGTTCATGTTTTGTTTCTAATTTCAATGCAATGTAATACATTTAATTCAATAAAACGAAACTATTTAATCCATGGTTGTGAAACAATGATTTTGTTACAACACTCCCGACGTTTCCGCCACATTTTGTTGTTTTACGTGGTCGGGGTGTGACATATTAGGCCTAGGATATCCTTCAACAAATGGTAAACTCCTTTTAGCAGGGTCATCTTCAAAGTAGAAAGGTTTGATCTCTTCTCTGACTGCTATAAGCTCTAAAGGATACTGGACACCTGCAGGAGTGATGGCAGTGTTTAGTTTTTAAACTTGAGCTGAAGAAAGAGGAATAGGGTTTGGAATAGTAACAAGTGACAAAGGTTGTGAAGATGTTGGTGGTGGTGGAGAATCATCATCTTTCAAAATTATCCTTCTCCTTTTTGGTTTAGGAGAGGCTTGTGGTGTGTTGGTTGGTTCAGTGGTGGTGATTTGAGTGGTGGTTATTGTAGTGGAAAGTGGCTGATTAACAGTTGTTGAAACAACTGGTGTTTCAACCACTGTTGTCATTACAACTGATCATGTGTCATCAGCTGTCTTCTGCTTTTTGGCAGGAGGTGATGGTGGTAATGAGGTTATTTTTGGTGGTGATGGAATTTTTTATGGTGGTGGTAAAGCAGTGGTTGTGGTGTGTGTTGAAGTGGTGGCAGTTGTTTGGTTAGCAGTTGTTGAAACCACTGGAGTATCAACAACTGTTGGTAGAACAGGAGTTTTAACAACTGTTGGTTTGGGAGATTGATGTTTGGAGCTTTTGGTAGGTTTAGGAGTTTGCTTTGTAGGTCTGGATGGTGTGTGTTTGGGTTGCCTCACTTTTATAGTGGGCTGCTTTCTTTTTGGCTCAAGATTTTCATCATCCTTAAGCTCAGAAATACCCTGCTCATTCAGCTCTATAAAAGCTCTTTTCTCCTGTTCCCACCTGGCTTTATCCTTAGCATACCTATCATTTTTCATACTTTCTTTTGCATCAATAATTGCATTTGTGGTGACATCAATCTTTTTGGATCCATCAGGCAAAGGGATGTCTGCAAGCATGCAGGAATTGTCTGGTGCAATATACAAACCATCATCATAACCCTTTTTCTTCCACTGCTTTATTTTCTCCCCCTTTTTGGCATCAGCTGGTGGTGGTTCTTCTACAAAAATGATAGAGGGAGGAGCAGTGCCAGTGGTGTTTGGTAAATGGGCCTTTATTGCCTTGATATCTGCTTGGGAGTCTTTAAACCTTCCTTCCATGAGATTTCTGATCTTTTGAACTTGTATCTCATGTTGCTGATCAGCTAATTCTCTTTGATGATGGAGCAATGGTTGAAATAAACTCCACAACTCATATGTAGTAGGAGCAGATGATGAAGCAGCTGTTGGAGTTGGTGTAGCAGTGGGTGGTACCTTTTGAGCATTCAACATCTGTTGCAGCATTTCTTTGATTTCTGCAACAGAAGTATCCAGTTTGTCAACTCTAGCCGTCAATTCTTGGTACATTAAACCATCACCCAACTTAATGGGATCATCTGATTTCCGACATTCAGTGGTTATAACAGTGGTTGACTTAGGAAATGTATCCCAATTGTTTAGATCATCCACTGAAGCCCCTTTGTCTTGGAACTGGGGACTTCTTCCTTCAAACTGAGAAACACTTTTTAGTGAACCAGTGAATACTGGATACACAAGAGTTCCTAGAGAAGAAATTGCCTTCAAGGAAGTCTTATGGATGTAACCACTGTCTAAATGCAAACCAGTGGGTTCAGCACTTGTAATGGCTGCTTCTCTTGAACTACCACCAAGAGTTACATGTAACTCAGGGGGTGTAACCTCCTCAGGTGTTGTTGGTGGGTTAGCAATGATTGGAATATCAAACCCAGTCACTTGTAGAGGTATGTTCTCATTGACAGGTGATTGAGAAGGACTGGTTTGTGCCTGATTCAAATAAAGAGCATCTAACAATATTTTTGTTTGTGGGGGAATTGTGGCAGTGAATATGGGTGCAGAAAGAGAATTTTCCCCGGGCTGTGGGTTGTGGATGATGGAAGCAAGTGATTCCAAAGCATCATATTGTGGTGTCACTGTTCTTACTACCTGATCTTTTTTAGAAGAAGCAGGAGGAGTTTGAGGCATGGGTTGAGATCTTTCTACCATCTGCCGTGAGGAAGTAACAGCAGTGGTTTCTAGTGACTTTTGTGTTGTCACTGGCAGTTGCTCTGGGATCTCATCTTCCAGAGTTGCCTTTTTTGTAGGTTTGTGGGGCTTTTGAGTTTTCTTTTGTCTCGGGTTTCTGGTGGTTTTAGGTGTGGGTTTCAGAACAGTTGTTTCGCTGCTGTGATCACGTAGAGCAGTGGGCTCAGCAGCAGGTGCCTGAGGAGCAGTGGTGTTACACCCTGACTTTTGCGGAAGCGTGGTTATTTGGTGTGACTTCTTAATACCATAGCATTCAATCATAACAATGCTATATGATAAAACCAAAAGATATTCATCCATTAATTATGTTTAGAAAATAACACAACAACTTGTCTTTGAAAACATCGATACCAAATTATGTTACAAACCATGACTTGTCTAATTGAGTTCAACAAGACTCCACAAAAGACTTGAATTAAAACTGGGTTTAGAAACATGTGTCCCGTCCAGGAGTAGGACACATATTCTAAACTCTACTACCTCGGATGACATCTTTTATTTATACGCAGCTTGAAAACATATGCATACCCTTTCCAGATCCACTAGTTCCCTGAAATACATGTAGTTTAAAAATATCAACAAAAGTTGAGCGAGTTCATGTGTATGTATGTGTGTATAAATCTTTAAAGTATGTCTTGTATGTATAAATGTCCCTAGTATGTAGCAATAAGGAAAAAGAGATCACCAATGGGTTGCAAAGCCAATGGTATGTGTGAAAAGGTGCAGGAAAACTCAAACCTAGCAAATTTGTACCCGGCTTCCGGCTGGAAGACATAGTCACCATTCTGGGCCGCACCGGCGTCATGAGTGTGGGCTCGCTACACCCAAATAGATCTATCACTCATGTCCCTCGGTCCTACGACGAGGATTAATGGCCTTAAGTGTTGTACCCACCCTTCACATGATCTAGTAGTAAACCCTCCTTAGGCTAACCATACCATGTATATACATGTCTGTAATAATTGTAACATGTATTCCACCCCTGAAGTATAAAACTGAAAACAGTTAAAAGAAAAGGGGGACATGAACTCACTGTATTGCGTCCTCAGCTCGTAACCCAAACTCTGTCAGCAAACACGACTACCTACAGTGTACTAACGTGTATTAGACGAACGGGCCGTGCCTTTGCTTAGTATTAATGTTTTGAGTTACGTATCTTATATTATTCCAAGTTATAATTATTTGTCAAAATAATTAATATTTCAACTTAAATTATATTTAGTTTTGGAATAATTGTTTAATCAATATTTTTGTATTAATACTTCTCAAGTATTTAACTTTGTATTTCCTTCCCAAGGATGGGGTATCTTATACATGTATATTTGTATTATTGTACTTGTAATTTCTGAAATTTTATATTTCCAAGTCTCACTTTATAAAATATATTAGTAAACTCCTCTTGTCCCAAAAATAACGTATTGCTCAGAAAACATATATTTTCCCAAAAATCATATATCTTCTAACTATATTAGGAAAATATATTTTTATTTCCCAAAAATAATATATTTTCACCTTGTCCAAAAATATGATGCAACTTTGTAATATTTAGAAAAGTCATATTTTTATATCTTGTATCAAAAATAGTATTTACCATAAATATATAAGTAACGGTATCGTTTTGTATAGTAAATTTCACGGTACTTTATTAAGTTATATAATATGACCATTTCACCGAGTATGCAACAAGTGTCTTAATATGTATATATATTCTAAATATATATGTTTACCCATTTTTATTTATAAACACAACCTCCAATATTTGTATTTTTGTTACAAAATTTATGGCAAAGTTTATATCGAAGACTTATGATCAAAATATACTTGTAAATACTTGTTAGAATATATTTTTCTAAGTGTTTATATTTTTAGAAAATTTTGCCATAGTTTCCCCTAAAAATGGGGGTGTCCATGCTATTAAAGCATATCATTTTCTTTTCAAAAATCAACCCAACAATAAATAATCAAACTACACTTCCCAAGTGCAAAAAAATAAAAATAAAAATTATACAATATATATAACAACATGAACATGAACTTTCAAAAAACTCGTAGTAACTTGGTAACATGTTTAGTAGACTTAGTTACCCCCTTAAAGTGTGTTTATTTCTTAATAAACTTCCTTCTTGAAAATTTTAGATGTTTACAACTTGTAAACATATTCTACAAAAATTATTCTTTTGAACTCTTCTTGTAAATAAAGTGTTCTTACACTTATTTTATCACCAAAAATAATGTACATTTATGTAAGAATCAAGTTCTTGCTAAAATCATATTTTGAACTTGATTTTCTTGAAAAAATATTCATAAATCTTAGATTTACAAAATTACTAGCTCACTTTAATTACTATTTTTCAAGAAATAATTTTATTTTCAAGTTCATGTTCATAAGTGAGGAAGATCTTCTTGGGTTAACACATAATCATCCTCTAACTTTCTAAATCATGTGTTTAATCACAATCTAGCAAGCTCCTTATGATGATCAACATCATAATTTCAAGTAAATAACAATCAAGTGCCATGCATGTATTTAACAACATTAATCCAACAAGATTTCATCACTTTTAAGCTTCATGTTTATGATTCTTGTTTATGTTCTTTTAGTGTTCTAGTGATTCATAACAATGTACATCTTTTTAACAAACAAAATAAGAAATAAAAACTAGTAGCAAGAAGCTTAAAACTAGCTCAAAGGCTAGGGAAGATCACTAGAAAAAAAATGATGAAGGAAGTGGTGTGTGAAAGCAATGGATGAAGTTTCTTCAAGTTCCTCAAGCATCAAGCTCCATGGATCACCTTCTTGCACTTAAATTGAGCTTGAAAATGGATGGATGGTGGTGGCAAGGTGGTGGTGGTGGCAGCGGCACCTTCTAGGGCCGAGAGGGAGAGAGAGAGTTTGAGGGAGTGGAGTGGTGAAGTGAGGTGTGAGATATGAAATGATTTTGAGATCACATGAACCATACTTATAATCATCTCTCAATATTATGTCCAAGATATCAAGCAAGATCATATTAAAATATAGAATTAAAATCTAGTGGGATATGGTGTGGGGTCCCTTGTGACCGTAAATGGTGAGGGGGGGGGGGTAATTGTAAATTTTTGATGGTAAGTTGGTAAATGGTTAGGTGGTTAAGTGTAAAAATCTAGTGTTATATGTGTATGACCTATTTTATAGTGTGTTGGGGTACTCGGGGACCATAACTAGTTCAAAAATAATAAAACAACGTATCTAGCAAAATTTTGGTGTCCCGGGTAATGTCCGGTTGTTCGGTTAGATACCGGTTCGTTAAAGTGCTAAGTTATACCGTACAGTGTCTTTTATGTAACTTCTTGTGACACTTTTAATTCCCGACACTTAGGAAAGCATTCAGGACCATTTAGTCAATTTTCTGCATAATACTAGTATGTTAGAAAGCTGAATTTTGCTGAAAAATGCAGAATTCTTCACTTAAAGTGAGTTTTAGGCACTTCCGGCACTCAAACTATCACCTAGTGACGCAGTTTTATGGTCCTCACTTCGCTACGCACCATACTAGTGTAGTACCTCGTCCCTGGCCCATACTTGGTCTCAAAACACTGTCTGTCTATTTACTGAATCCCGTCAGCATTTTCCTGCTTTACCCGTTAACTGTGCTAACTGTGTTTTGTGCATCAAGTATGTCAATAAAGTTTGTCTGTGATAATGACGTGACATTATGTAATATGTGATGCACATGTAAGTATGATGCAGTAATCAGAAAGCAATTATGTAATTCAGCACGGTCATTAAGCACTTAATTATAATTAATTAACTAATTATCCGGATACCTGATTTCATGAGCGTTGTCACATTCTCCCCCCGTTAAGAAAATTTCGTCCCGAAATTTAAGTTCTGCTTCTAGTTGCAGGGGTCTTAGGGAATAAATGGGGGTATTTTTCCTTCATATGATCCTCACGCTCCCAAGTGAATTCTGGGCCGTGTCGCGCGTTCCAACGAACCTTGACGAGTTTGACACTACTCTGTCGCGTCTTGTTAACCTTCCAATCAGTAACCGCAACAGGTTCTTCAACAAAGTGGAGTGTGTCGTCAATGTGAACTTCATCGGCAGGTATGACAATTGTTTCTTGAGTTGGACTCTTTTTCAAATTGGATACATGAAATGTATCATGAACGCCGTTTAGTTCTGCGGGTAAATCCAACTTGTAAGCTACAAGACCAATCCTTTCCAGGATTCTGAGTGGTCCAATGTATCTGGGGTTCAACTTCCCATGCTTCCCAAAGCGTGCTACACCCTTCCAGGGTGAAACCTTTAACAAAACCATAACTCCTACCTCAAATTCCAGAGGTTTCCTTCTTCGGTCCGCGTAACTCTTTTGTCGATCACGAGCCGCCTTTATGCGCTCTCGGATCTGTGTAATCTTATCAGTAGTCTCTTGAACCAATTCCGGACCAACAAGCTGCCTATCCCCCGCGTCTGCCCAGCATAGCGGAGATCAACACTTGCGTCCATAAAGGGCTTCAAATGGTGCAACTTGGATACTTGCATGGTAGCTGTTGTTGTATGAGAATTCTACCAAGGGTAAGTGAGCGTCCCAACTACCACCCAAATCCATTACGCAAGCTCGTAAGATATCCTCCAAAGTTTGAATTGTTCGCTCGCTCTCGCCATCTGTCTGCGGATGGAATGCAGTACTCAGATTCAACTGAGAACCAAGGGCTTCTTGGAAGGATTGCCAAATCCTTGACACGAACCTTTCGTCTCTATCAGAGATAATTGAGAGAGGCACTCCATGTCGTGCAACAATCTCTCTTAGGTATAGCTCAGCAAGCTTGCTTGTATTGTCTTTCTCCTTGATTGGCAAAAAGTGTGCCGATTTGGTCAGACAGTCCACGATTACCCAAATCATATCGTGACCTCTGGGTGTTCTTGGCAATTTCGTTATGAAGTCCATTGAAATCTGCTCCCATTTCCACATGGGTATTTCGGGTTGTTGCAGAAGACCTAAAGGCTTCTGGTATTCTTCCTTCACCTTGGCGCAAGTCAAGCATTTGCCAACATATGTTGCAACATCACCCTTCAATCTCAGCCACCAATAGAAATCCTTTAAATCCTGGTACATTTTATCAGATCCTGGATGGATCGAGTACCGTGATGTGACACCTGGGTCACTGCGACCATCAAACAAATGCCAAGCCAATGAAATATTTTATTTCATACTTGGGATCTGTATAAATATGTGCATCTTTTGCACATATCAATTCTTGTTCGATTTCAAGCTCTAAATCGCTTTCTGGAAGGTTATACGCGCACTGATGCGAAAATATAACCAGTTTAATGCAACGAACACTCCGGAATAGTGAAATAGGCTTAACATACCTTAAATAACCTTTACATAACTTAGAAATAAGTTTTGAAGGCTTTGGTATGGCAAAATCAAGTTAAATCGCTTACATGGACTAAACTTGACAAACTGCGAAAGTATGCCAATTTGAACTGTAACAAACATTCCGGAACATGACCATAAGTTAAAAATACCATAAATATCCTTTACATAGCTTAGAAATAGGCTTTGAGGTGTTTGGTATGCTAAAATAAACTTTTGGGTCATTCAGGGACTAAAAGTGTCAAAAAGTGCACAAGTTAGCATTTTCGCGCATAACTTACGTTCTGAATACATCCGGACATCCAAAAATTTATGTAAGCACTAAAATATTTTATTTTAGTGTTTGGCATAAGAAAAATCCATTCGTCACGCAATTTGGATCGTTTTTCGCGCTTATGCGCATTCCGTCGTAATTAACCGAACATCGCGATCGTACGGCCAAACGAACCGACATCCGAGATATTTTTTAGCAAATTTTAAGTTCCCTATACTTTAACTTCATTTTTGAGCTTTGAAATGGGGGTAAAGGGGCTTAAACGTGTCAAAAATGCATCAAATAGCAAGTTTGGAGCTTCAGGGGTCTGGTTTGCCATTTTTGAAACATTCTGGTCTGCAGGTGCTTGCGCACCTCAACACTCTCATTGTTGCGGTGCGCAAGCAGGGGTCAGATATGCAGAAAATCGTTTGATCTGCTATTAACAGCCTTTAACCCCTCCAAAGGCCAAGGCCAAGTGTCAAACCCTTGTGGTGGGAGCAATATGAGTTACCACAACATTCCGACAAGTGTACGGCTTAGATCGTGCCCCCTTTTCCAAGAAACGATCCTAACGGTGAACCGAAAACTATAAATACCCCCCTCCACCCTTCACTTTTCCTCACAAGAATCTGATCTAATGTGCTCTAAGTTGAAACCTTTGTTTCATACCTGAGCTATTTTTGATCTAGATTAGAATCTGATCTAATGTGCTCTAAGTTGAAACCTTTTATTGTAAGTGTTCCTTCGTTCTTTTATTGTTTTTCGAGTCCGAAAGTCAAACTTTGTTTGACTTTCTACGTTGACCAGTTTATGGTCAATGCGAAGTTCGTTTGAACTTCGCAACGTGATTGTAATCACGATGGTTATAGTCCTTTGTGACTATGCCTACTGATTACCACGTTGTCTAGGGTCGTAAGGGTAAGCGATCTAATAAATCGCTTATACCTTCGAACCCGACCCGTTTGGTCGATCTTTAGGATCCGACCATATACATTAGGTGACCATAGTATATAGGGAATAACCTTCCGAGGTTATACCTTATGGTCGCTTCGTTTAAGTAGTTATATGATAGGTAGTTTATATGCCTTAGGTAAATTACCAAAATACCCCTTTGATGCCAAAATTCATTTTAAACATATGTAACATAACTTTTGACATCTAAACTGATTTGACAACAATATTAGACATGTTAAGGCATATGTTACTTGTCATAGGACTAGTTAGGCGGTCAGAACGCGTTTCACGCGAACGACGCGTTAAAGTAGCATAAGCTACCTAAACGGGTCGTAATGGGTCGTAAGCACTTATGTTAGGTTTCATTTAGTATGTAGGCTTTGTTAAACCATATTACACGAGTCTCCATACTCGTTTGGTTTACGAACCCTCATTCTATCCGATCCTCCGATATAGGTCCGGTTTATTAACATAGTTACCTATATTAGGTGCCGTTTGATTCCGTGATCTCTAGCATTGCTTGGTGGTTATCTTAGGACGTCTGAGCAATCTCAAGTGAGTACATAGACCCCTCTTTTACTGTTTTTCAAACATTTTGGGGTGAAACACGTGTGCCTACTTGTTATTTTCATGCTTTCCTGTTTTCACATCATATACTTGCTATGTTTATTAGTACATTTATAGTACATGATTTCAATACATTTTATGCTATGTATGCCCATTGTGTGCATACTTAGTACATCACTTTACAATACATTTTATTCTATGTATGCCCATTGTGTGCATACTTAGTACATCACTTTACAATACATTTCATGCTATGTACGCCCATTGTGTGCATACTTAGTACACTGTTTTACATTACACTTATGCTATGTATGTCCATTACGTGCATACTTAGTACATTGTTTTACATTGCATTTCTGTTGCATATGCTCATCCAGCATATGAACACATTATACTACATTTTGAACCGTTGTAACCATTTGACTATGTGAACCGTCGTAACCCTTTGATTATATGAACCGTTTGTAACTATTGAACCGTAGTAACCATTTGACTATGTGAACCGTCGTAACCCTTTGATTATATGAACCGTTTGTAACTATTGAACCGTTGTAACCATTTGACTATGTGAACCGTCGTAACCCTTTGATTATATGAACCGTTTGTAACTATTGAACCGTGTGAACCAGTTGTATCTGTTGATATGATTTACATTTGACAATAGACATTTGACTATACATAAACATTTCTACAATTGTTAAACATTTCATCTTGATGGTTTGGTTTGAGTAAGTGATTTAAGTAACGAGGCGTATGTAATATGATACAAGCACGGTGGATACGCCGTTGGTACTTCCTATATATAAGTGTTTGTATGGTATTACATATCGTAGCGTTATTTGAATCATTTCAATTTGAGACATATAACATTTTATACAAATAACATACTTTTCACAAGACATTGGTTTACAAACAATTTACTTTATACAACTCATTTTACTTGGTTATACATTTAAACCATACATTATTCTCTTATTTTTACATATCATCTGATCTTATCGTTTTTCAAATGATTTACAAGACAAAGCAAATTACAAGGTTCATGACTAAACATTTTCTCAAACATAAGTCATGAATTCTGTTTTCACAAAACCTATGTATCTCACAGGCATTTTTATGCTGACGTACCTATTTTCACATATGTTTTTAGGAGATGATGCATAGGACTTATCAAGACATACTTAGGCGGACCTGTGCCTTAGTGACTTAAAACGAGACAATAACTAGTTAATTTATGTTATGTACTCATTAGTTCTTGTTTAAAACAATGTAAACTTTCATGTTTGATTAATAAAACGAAACTTTAATTGCCATGGATTTGAAACAATTAATTCTGTTACAACACTCCCCGGCATTTCCGCCACGTTTTGTATGTTCTACGTGGTCGGGGTGTGACACATGACTTGTGAGCCTCATCAAAAATACCGTCTCTCAGACCACCAAAGAGAGGAACCCAAATTCTTCCCAAGAAACACAATGTTCCATCCTCATTTGGTACCAATTGCTTCTCCATCCCCCGGAGATATTCATTCTCAAGATTCTCCCTTTTAAGAGCTTCCCTCTGCGCATAACGAATGCATAACGTGAGGTCTGTCTGAACAATCATTTCCAAAGCCCTAACCCTTATGGGCTTGATTCTTTCCTTCTGACTTAAGGCATCAGCGACTACATTCGCCTTCCCTGGGTGATACTTGATTTCAATATCATAGTCGTTCAACAACTCTACCCATCGTCTTTGTCTCTTGTTGAGCTCTTTCTGATCAAATATATGCTGCAGGCTCTTGTGATCAGTGAAGATTGTGCATCGTGTGCCATACAAGTAATGTCGCCAAATCTTTAATGCAAACACCACAGTGCCTAGTTCCAAATCATGTGTGGTGTAGTTCTTCTCGTGCACCTTCAGCTGACGCGAAGCATAGGCTATAACTTTTTGTCGTTACATCAGCACACAGCCTAATCCTTGACGCAAAGCGTCGTAATATACCACGAAGTCGTCAGTGCCTTCGGGTAGAGATAAAATTGGTGCATCGCAAAGCTTGTTTTTCAATAACTGAAATGCTTCTTCTTGCTTGTCTCCCCATTCATACTTATTATCTTTCTGTGTGAGGGAGGTCAAAGGTTGAGTGATTTTTGAGAAATCCTCAACAAATTTGTGATAATATCCTGCCAAACCTAGAAACTAGCGGATCTCGGTTGACGTCTTCAGGGTCTCCCAATTCTTGATTGCTTCAATCTTTGTGGGATCCACATGGATTCCATTTCCATTAACCACGTGACCAAGGAACTGAACCTCGCGTATCCAGAACTCGCACTTCGAGAACTTTGCGTATAGTTTCTCCTTCTTGAGCAGCTCTAAGATAGCTCTTAGATGTTGCTCGTGTTTTTCCTTCGTCTTCGAGTAGATCAAAATGCATCAATAAACACGGTCACAAACTTATCGAGATACGGCTTACACACTCTGTTCATCAAATCCATGTATACAGCTGGCGCATTTGTCAGACCAAATGGCATAACCAGGAACTCGTAATGTCCATATCGAGTCCTAAAGGCAGTCTTTGGTATGCTTTCTTCTTGTATCCTCAACAGGTGATAACCGGATCTAAGGTCGATCTTGGAGTAACAACTCGAACCTTGTAGTTGATCGAACAGGTCATCAATCCTTGGCAAAGGATATCTATTCTTGATAGTCAACTTGTTAAGCTCCCGGTAGTCGATACACATTCGAAAACTACCGTCCTTCTTCTTGACAAACTGTAACATCCGTGCTTGTAATCATTGTGAACAGTTCTATTATCAATAAAACAATTTTATTTGATCCCAATGTTTGTTTGGTTGTGTTTTACATTTTTCATGTTTTGACTTTTATGTAATTTCAAACTCTATATCACTTTCTGGAGAGTTATACGCAAACTGGTGCGTAAACGTAATTAGTTTAACGCGAAAAATACTCCGGAACATCAAAATATACTTAACATACCTTAAATAACCTTTACATAACTTAGAAATAAGTTTTGAAGGCTTTGGTATGGCAAAAACAAGTTAATTCGCTTACAGGGGCTAAACTTGACAAACTGCGAAAGTATGCCAACTTGAACTGTAACGAACATTCCGGAACATGAACATAAGTTAAACATACCATAAATATCCTTTACATAGCTTGGAAATAGGCTTTAAGGGGGGTTCGGTATGCTAAAATAAACTTTTGGGTCTTTCAGGGACTAAAAGCGTCAAAAAGTGCACAAGTTTGCACTTTCGCGCATAACTCACGTTCTGAATACATCCGGACATCCAAAAATTTATGTAAGCACTAAAATATTTTATTTTAGTGTTTGGCATAAGAAAAATCCATTCGTCACGCCATTTGGATCGTTTTTCGCGCTTATGCGCATTCCGTCGTAATTAACCGAACAACGCAATCGTACGGCTAAACGAACCGACATCCGAGATATTTTTGAGCACATATTAAGTTTCCTATACTTTAACTTCATTTTTGAGCTTTGAAATGGGGTTAACGGGCCTTAAACGCGTCAGAAATGACCTTATAGCACAACAGGGACCAAAATGGTAAATCTGCCAAACTTGGCCCTTGCGCACCGTAAGGGTTATTTGTTACGGTGCGCAAGCATTGTCCAGATGCAGCAAATCGTTTTTGGCTGCTGTTATCTGCGCCTAAACATTCTCCAAAGGTCAAGTGCCACTTGTTAAACTCTTATGGTGGCCAAAAATCAGTCACCACAACATTGCAACAAGTGTACGGGCTAGATCATTCCCTCTTTTCCAAGAAACGATCCTAACGGTGGACCGAAAACTATAAATACCCAACCTATTTCACTTCTTTTCTCACTAGAATCTGATCAATTGTGCTCTAAGTTGAAACCTTTGTTTCATACCTGAGCTATTTTGATCTAGATTAGCATTCGGGGACCCTTCGTAAGTGTTCCTTCGTTCTTTTATTGCTTTTCGAGTCCGAAAGTCAAACTTTGTTTGACTTTCTGCATTGACCAGTTTATGGTCGATGCGAAGTTTGTTTGAACTTCATAACGTGAGCGTGATCACGATGGTTATAGTCCCTAGTGACTATACCTACTGATTACCACGTTATCTAGGCTCAGTGACGAGCCGTAGTTTCGGCCAGAATACGCATTCTTGCGTATTTTGTAACCAAACTACTCTTAGGTATCAAAACCGTTTTTTTTTATACCAAACTTGTTTTCTAACTTAGTTAAGCATGTTTCAACATGCTTAGCTTGTCACTTCTAGTTTTGTGCTTGTCTAGGGTCATAGGGTAAGCGATCTAATAAATCGCTTATACCTTCAAACCCGACCCATTTGGTCGATCATTAAGATCCGACCAAACACATTAGGTGACCATAGTATATAGGGAATAACCTTCCGAGGTTATACCTTATGGTCGCTTCGTTAAGTAGTTGTATGATAGGTAGTTTATATGCCTTAGGTAAATTACCAGAATACCCTTTTCATGTATAATTGGTAATTAAGCATATGTAACCTAAACTTTTGTCTCATAACTGATTATGTAACATGTTTAGGCATATAACACTTGTCATAGGACTAGTTAGACGTTCCGAACGCGTTTCACGCGAACGGCGCGTTAAAGTAGCATAAGCTACCTAAACGGGTCGTAATGGGTCGTAAGCACTTAGGTTAGGTTTCATTTAGCATGTAGGCTTTGTTAAACTATACTACATGAGTTTCCATACTCATTTGGTTTACGAGCCCTCATTCTATCCGATCTTCCAATTTAGGTCCGGTTTATTAATGTAGTTACCTATATTAGGTGCCGTTTGATATTCCGAGATCTCTAACATTGCTTGGTGGTTATCTTAGGACTTCTAAGCAATCTCAAGTGAGTACATAGACCCCCCTTTTAATGTTTTTCCAAACGTTTTGGGGTGGAACACATGTGCCTACTTGTTACTTTCGTGCTTTCCTGTTTTCACATCATATACCTGCTATGTTTGTTAGTACATTATAGTACATGATTTCATTACATTTCATGCTATGTATGTCCATTGTGTGCATACTTAGTACATTGTTTTACATTACATTTCTGCTATGTATGTTAACTGATAGCATGCTAGCACATTGATTTACATGACTTTTCTGCTTTGTATGTTAACTTAGCATACTTAGTACATTGTTTTCATATGACATGTTCACTTTTGCTATGACATTTGGTTTGCACAAACGAGACTATTATACGTTCATTAACATTAGCTACGCCGCTCGGTAGTAAGTACTGGTACCATAGGACTTGACAAATCCCATTCCTGACATCCCGGGTTTGTTTGGATGTAAGGAATGACTGAATCCGAAAACATTTCTTTTGATAACCTTGACTGAAAGGGTTATCCGACTATCTCAAGGCTTGAATGTATGCGTTAACTTACCACATAAATGTTTGTATCAATGTAACATGTATTACTTTGCGAAACATAACTTTTTGATATATTCAAATTACTTTGTATTGTACATTTCTACATTTGGATTATGTGACAATACTTTACTTATAATACATAACATTTGTTACACATTACTTGACTACGTTTGGACTTATAAACATTTGACATGGCTTATACAAGGACTTTTGACTATTGGTTTAAACATAGACTTTATACATTGGTGGTTTGTTTAAGTGATTTAAGTAACGAGGCATGTGTAATATGATACAAGCATGGTGGATACGCCGCTAGTACTTCCTATATATAAGTGTTTGTATGGTATTACATATTGTAGCGTTATTTAAATCATTTCAATTTAGACATATGACATTTTATACAAATAACATACTTTTCACAAGACATTGTTTTACAAAACAACTTATCTTATACAAACTCATTTTACTTGGTTATTTATTTAACCATACTTTATGATCTTATTTATACATATCATCTGATCTTATCGTTTTTCAAATGATTTACAAGACGAAACAATTTACAAGGTTCATGACTGACTGTTATTAAACAATTTCTTAAACTTAAGTCATGAATCCTATTTTCATAAACCTATGTATCTCACAGGCATTTTTATGCTAACGTACCTATTTTCACATGTGTTTTCAGGAGCTTTTCCGTAGGATGATGATCGTGACACTAGGGCGGACCTGTGCCTTAGAGACTAAAAATGAAGATAGCACTAGTTTAATTATGTTATAAACTCGTTATTTCCAGTTTAAGACAATGTAATTCGCTTGTTGATAAATAAAATACAACTTTGAATGCCATGGTTATGAAACAATTAATTCCGTTACAACACTCCCCGACGTTTTCTGCGACGTCTTGTATGTTATACGTGGTCGGGGTGTGACAGAAGAGTTGGTATCAGAGCCAATGGTTATAGGGAATTAGGTTATTAGTAATGCTTTGACCTAGACTATAACCTTTCTAGGACCCTAACACAAGTTATCTTGTGTTTAGATCTTAAAACATGTACATCACCTATCCTTAGGTGATTATCAAAACAAGAAACCAAATTTTTCGAAATGATTTTTGAAAAACAATCTTCTGTTTTTGAATGATTTATTACAAGGTTTTGAACCCTCTTTTGTAAGGTTTTGAACCCTTCCAGTTTGACTAAATTTTTGGCCTCGTGCCTTCAGATTTTCAAAATCTCGTCAACGTTTTGGGTTTTAAATAATGTGAACACGTGCAAACTGGAAGAGTGAATGCCTGTATTCTGGGTTTTCTGTCTAGGCAAGCACTTCGTATACATCTCATCAGACGCGAGACCAGTTGTGCTTACCTGGGAATTCTTGGGATGAGTGTTCACTTATAGGCGAGCATGTCTTCGTGATACATTATTTTTGATCCATTTACTTTGATTAGTCACCATGCGTCGTTTGTTTGCTTGGTAATGCGGACAAATGACCACCATCTTTGCTTTTGTTAATTTTGTTTCATCTCATTCTTTTCATCCAATCATCTCACTCGTTTCCTTTCATGTTTTCCTCTTTTAGAATGCCTCCTCGACGCGAAAACCAAATAGCGACTGCCGAACTGGCAGAAATTATTGCGCAGCAGATGGCTGCTCAATTCCCAAATCTCTTTGCTCAATGGCAACAAGCCAACAACAACAACAATGCTCCATGCAAATACAAGGATTTTAACTCGGCTAAACCACTCAAGTTTAGTGGTTCTAAGGGAGCGACTAGGCTTCTTCAATGGTTTGAGAGCATTGAGAATACTTTCCGCCACGTGCAGTGTCCGGATAATCGCAAGGTCGAGTTTTCTTCGAGCGTGTTTCAGAAGAGGGCTCTCACATGGTGGAACGGGGTTATGAGAGATCGGGGTGCAGAAGTTGCTCTAGCACAAACTTGGGCTGAACTTAGGGCCCTTATGATGAGGGAATTTTGTCCTCGTCATGAACAGCGAGCGTTGGAGAAAGAGTTTGAGGACTTGAAACAAGACAGTGGCGAGCACAGGGCTTATACTGATAGGTTTGAAGAGTTGAGTCTGCTTTGCCCAACTATGGTTACCCCACTCGACAAGGCTATCGAAAGATACATCGACGGCCTACCTGACTCAATACAAGACATCATTACTGGTAGTAACCCTGCCACACTCCGTCAGGCGATCGAGTTATCAGCGACATTGACTGAGTCGCAGATTCGAAAGGGGAAGCTGCACAAAAAGGGTGACAAGGGTAAGAAACAGGTGTCTGATAAGGAAGATAGCAAGAAAGGTCAAAACAAGAAGGGAAAGAATTCTGGAGGGTCTAGGAAGCGGAAGGCTTCCCAAAACTATGTTGTTACTGGACAGGCTCAAGCTGCACCAAATCAGCCTGCGCAACCACTAGCCAAGAAGCCTTATCTTGGCAATGCACCTTTGTGCAACAGGTGTAACGGCCATCATCAACCACACCTCCAGTGTCGTCAGTGAACCAACTGCGGAAGGCCTGGTCATCTTGCTGCCACCTGCCGCATTCCTGTCAACCAGAACCAGGCAGTTTAGAACCAAGCCCAACAAGTTGCTCAGCCTCTTGCTCAGCAACAAGGTCAAGCTGCACGACCTCATTTTCCTCCTGGTTCGTGCTACAATTGTGGGGATCTGACCCACTACAGGAACCGGTGCCCAAGGCTAGTCAACCAAAATCAGAATCAGAACCAAAATCAGGCTCAGGCTCGAGGGCGAGCTTTTAACTTGAATGCCCAAGAGGCGCAGGCGGACGATAATGTGGTGAACGGTACGTTCTTTATTAATAATCAGGCTGCATCTGTTCTTTTTGATTCGGGTGCCGACAAGAGTTTTGTGTCATTGTCTTTTGAGCCATTACTTCGCGTGTCTAGAACAAAACTAGGTAAACCTTTGACAGTAGAAGTTGCTAGTGGTGAACCCATTGTTCTTGACTCTGTTCTTCACAACTGCCAGTTGAACCTTAACGATCATCTTTTTCCTATTAACCTCACGCCTATGCAACTTGGAAGCTTCGACGTCATTGTGGGTATGGATTGGTTATCCAAGCATCACGCTGAGATAGTTTGTTCTGAGAAGATTGTTCGTGTGCCTCTTTCGACAGGCGAGATCCTACAGGTTCAAGGTGAGAAACCTGCCGGTGGTCTCAAACTCATGTCTTGTTTTAAAGCTCAGAAGTATCTGCGGAAGAACTATGTGGCTTTCTTAGCACATGTTACAGCAGATAAAGGCAAGGGTAAGTCTATTTCAGATATTCCTATCGTTCGGGATTATTCTGAAGTTTTCCCTGAAGAGTTACCTGGTCTACCTCCAGCACGCCAAGTCGAGTTCCGCATTGATCTCGTACCTGGTGCAAATCCCATTGCCAGAGCCCCATATCGTCTTGCACCGTCTGAGATGCAAGAGTTGTCTAAGCAGCTTCAGGAGCTCTCTGACAAAGGTTTTATCCGTCCTAGCTTTTCACCCAGGGTGCTCCCGTTCTTTTTGTCAAGAAGAAGGATGGATCTTTTAGGATGTGTATCGATTATCGTGAGCTTAACAAGCTTACCATCAAGAATCGATATCCCCTACCGCGCATAGACGATCTCTTTTATCAGTTACAGGGCGCTTCTTGTTTTTCGAAGATTGATCTACGTTTCGGATATCATCAACTTCGGGTGCATGAAAAAGATATTCCCAAGACAGCTTTCCGTACTCGTTATGGGCATTACGAGTTCACAGTCATGCCATTCGGTTTGACTAATGCTCCTGCTGTTTTCATGGACTTAATGAATAGGGTCTGCAAGCCTTATTTGGATCAGTTCGTCATTGTTTTTATTGACGACATCTTGATTTACTCTAAGACACGAGCTGATCACGAGCAACATCTTCGTCTTACTCTGGAACTCCTAAAGAAAGAGCAACTTTTCGCCAAATTCTCCAAGTGCGAATTTTGGCTTAAAGAAGTTCAATTCTTAGGACATATTATCAACGAACAAGGTATTCATGTAGATCCCTCCAAGATCAGTGCGATCAAGGATTGGGATACGCCTACTACTCCTACTGAAGTTCGTTCTTTTCTTGGTCTGGCGGGTTATTACCGCCGCTTCATTGAGAACTTCTCAAAGATTGCAGTTCCTCTAACTGCTTTAACTCAGAAGAACAAGCCCTTTGATTGGGGATTCAAACAAGAGGAAGCTTTTCAACACTTGAAGCAGAAGCTTTGCGACGCGCCTGTTCTGACTTTGCCTGAGGGCAATGATGATTTCGTTGTTTATTGCGATGCATCTAACTGGGTCTTGGCTGTGTTCTTATGCAAAGGAACAAACTCATAGCATATGCATCGAGGCAGTTAAAGATACATGAGAAGAACTACACCACTCATGATCTTGAGTTGGGTGCAGTTGTTTTCGCTCTAAAAATCTGGAGACACTATTTGTACGGTACAAAATGTGTGGTTTTCACGGACCACAAAAGTCTTCAGCATATCTTCAACCAGAAAGAACTCAACATGAGGCAACGACGTTGGGTTGAGCTTTTAAACGACTATGACTGCGAAATTCGCTACCATCCTGGTAAGGCGAATGTCGTAGCTGATGCATTGAGTCGTAAGGAACGTACTAAGCTTCATTGTGTACGTGTTCAATCTGTTATTCAAGCTCGATCCGATATTCAAGCACGCATTTCTCAGGATCAACAATCTTGTGTTTCACAAGGTTTAATGGATAAGGAATTTCCCTATCACATAACACCTGGTCTGGAACTGAAGGACAATGGATCGTACTATTTCATGGACCGTTTGTGGGTCCCAAGCCAAGATAACCTTCGCACCTTGCTTATGGATGAAGCACATAAGTCGCGTTATTCTGTCCATCCTGGCTCAGATAAGATGTATAAGGATCTTCGTATTCATTATTGGTGGCCTGGTATGAAGAAAGACATTGCCTTATACGTATCAAAATGCCTTACTTGTCTTAAGGTTAAGGCTGAACATTAGCGTCCTTCTGGTTTATTGGAGCAACCAGAGATCCCGGTTTGGAAATGGGAAAACATTACTATGGATCTCATCACCAAACTTCCACGCACAAAGAAAGGTCATGATGCCATCTGGATAGTTGTTGATCGTCTTACTAAATCAGCGCATTTCTTGCCAATCCGCGAGGACTTTCCTGCTGACAGACTTGCAAAAATCTATGTGGATGAAATTGTGGCTCGACATGGTGTTCCTTTGAACATCATTTCTGACAGAGATGCTCGTTTCACTTCTCATTTTTGGAGAACCATGCAATCTGCTATGGGGACCCAACTTAACCTGAGCACAGCTTATCATCCGCAAACGGATGGTCAATCTGAAAGAACAATCCAGACTCTGGAGGATATGCTTAGAGCTTGTGTGATCGATTTTGGTGGTAGTTGGGATTCACATCTTAAGTTGATTGAATTCTCCTACAACAATAGTTATCACACCAGCATCAAAATGGCTCCTTTCGAGGCTCTCTATGATCGAAAATGTCGTTCACCAGTCTGCTGGAATGAGATCGGCGAGGCTTAACTTACTGGACCTGCTCTCATTTTAGAGACAACTGACAAGATAAAGAAAGTTCGTGATAACCTTCAGACAGCTAGAAGTCGTCAAAAGAGTTACGCGGATCCAAAACGCAAGCCCCTGGAATTTCAAGTCGGTGATCGAGTATTACTTAAGGTCTCACCTTGGAAAGGTGTGATCAGATTTGGAAAGAAAGGAAAACTTGCACCAAGATACGTTGGACCATTCAAGATCGTCGAAAGAATCGGAAAGGTAGCCTACAGACTTGAGTTACCTCCTGAACTTGGAAATGTTCATCCAACTTTTCACGTGTCCAATCTCAAGAGGTGTTTAGCTGATGAGAACCTCCACGTACCGCTTGACGAAATTCGTGTTGGCAAAACACTGAAATTTGTTGAGAAGCCAGTGGAAATCATGGAACGTGAAGTCAAGTGGCTCAAACGCAAGTGCATTCCTTTGGTCAAAGTTCGCTGGGAAGCTAAACGAGGACCCGAGTTTACTTAGGAGCGCGAAGATCAAATGAAGGCGAAATATCCGCATCTTTTCCCACGAGTTTCCTCTAAATAAATTTAGGGACGAAATTTCCACAAGTAGGGGAGACTGTAACATCCGTGCTTGTAATCATTGTGAACAGTTCTATTATCAATAAAACAATGTTATTTGATCCCAATGTTTGTTTGGTTGTGTTTTACATTTTTCATGTTTTGACTTTTATGTAATTTCAAACTCTATATCACTTTCTGGAGAGTTATACGCAAACTGGTGCGTAAACGTACTTAGTTTAACGCGAAAAATACTCCGAAACATCAACATATACTTAACATACCTTAAATAACCTTTACATAACTTAGAAATAAGTTTTGAAGGCTTTGGTATGGCAAAAACAAGTTAATTCGCTTACAGGGGCTAAACTTGACAAACTGCGAAAGTATGCCAACTTGAACTGTAACAAACATTCCGGAACATGACCATAAGTTAAACATACCAGAAATATCCTTTACATAGCTTAGAAATAGGCTTTAAGGGGGGTTTGGTATGCTAAAATAAACTTTTGGATCTTTCAGGGACTAAAAGCGTCAAAAAGTGCACAAGTTTGCACTTTCGCGCATAACTCACGTTCTGAATACATCCGGACAACCAAAAATTTATGTAAGCACTAAAATATTTTATTTTAGTGTTTGGCATAAGAAAAATCCATTCGTCACGCCATTTGGATCGTTTTTCGCGCTTATGCGCATTCCGTCGAAATTAACCGAACAACGCAATCGTACGGCTAAATGAACCGACATCCGAGATATTTTTGAGCACATTTTAAGTTTCCTATACTTTAACTTCATTTTTGAGCTTTGAAATGGGGTTAACGGGCCTTAAACGCGTCAGAAATGACCTTATAGCACAACAGGGACCAAAATGGTAAATCTGCCAAACTTGGCCCTTGCGCACCGTAAGGGTTATTTGTTACGGTGCACAAGCAGTGTCCAGATGCAGCAAATCATTTTTGGCTGCTGTTATCTGCCCCTAAACATTCTCCAAAGGTCAAGTGCCACTTGTTAAACTCTTATGGTGGCCAAAAATCAGTCACCACAACATTGCAACAAGTGTACGGGCTAGATCATTCCCTCTTTTCCAAGAAACGATCCTAATGGTGGACCGAAAACTATAAATACCCAACCCATTTCACTTCTTTTCTCACTAGAATCTGATCAATTGTGCTCTAAGTTGAAACCTTTGTTTCTTACCTGAGCTATTTTGATCTAGATTAGCATTCGGGGACCCTTCGTAAGTGTTCCTTCGTTCTTTTATTGCTTTTCGAGTCCGAAAGTCAAACTTTGTTTGACTTTCTGCATTGACCAGTTTATGGTCGATGCGAAGTTTGTTTGAACTTCATAACGTGAGCGTGATCACGATGGTTATAGTCCCTAGTGACTATACCTACTGATTACCACGTTATCTAGGCTCAGTGACGAGCCGTAGTTTCGGCAAGAATACGCATTCTTGCGTATTTTGTAACCAACCTACTCTTAGGTATCAAAACCGTTTGTTTTGATACCAAACTTGTTTTCTAACTTAGTTAAGCATGTTTCAACATGCTTAGCTTGTCACTTCTAGTTTTATGCTTGTCTAGGGTCGTAGGGTAAGCGATCTAATAAATCGCTTATACCTTCGAACCCGACCCATTTGGTCGATCATTAGGATCCGACCAAACACATTAGGTGACCATAGTATATAGGGAATAACCTTCCGAGGTTATACCTTATGGTCGCTTCGTTAAGTAGTTGTATGATAGGTAGTTTATATGCCTTAGGTAAATTACCAGAATACCCTTTTCATGTATAATTGGTAATTAAGCATATATAACCTAAACTTTTGTCACATAACTGATTATGTAACATGTTTAGGCATATAACACTTGTCATAGGACTAGTTAGACGTTCCGAACGCGTTTCACGCGAACGACGCGTTAAAGTAGCATAAGCTACCTAAACGGGTCGTAATGGGTCGTAAGCACTTAGGTTAGGTTTCATTTAGCATGTAGGCTTTGTTAAACCATACTACATGAGTTTCCATACTCATTTGGTTTACGAGCCCTCGTTCTATCCGATCTTCCAATTTAGGTCCGGTTTATTAATGTAGTTACCTATATTAGGTGCCGTTTGATATTCCGAGATCTCTAACATTGCTTGGTGGTTATCTTAGGACTTCTAAGCAATCTCAAGTGAGTACATAGACCCCTCTTTTACTGTTTTTCCAAACGTTTTGGGGTGGAACACATGTGCCTACTTGTTACTTTCGTGCTTTCCTGTTTTCACATCATATACCTGCTATGTTTGTTAGTACATTATAGTACATGATTTCATTACATTTCATGCTATGTATGTCCATTGTGTGCATACTTAGTACATTGTTTTACATTACATTTCTGCTATGTATGTTAACTGATAGCATGCTAGCACATTGATTTACATGACTTTTCTGCTTTGTATGTTAACTTAGCATACTTAGTACATTGTTTTCATATGACATGTTCACTTTTGCTATGACATTTGGTTTGCACAAACGAGACTATTATACGTTCATTAACATTAGCTACGCCGCTCGGTAGTAAGTACTGGTACCATAGGACTTGACAAATCCCATTCCTGACATCCCGGGTTTGTTTGGATGTAAGGAATGACTGAATCCGAAAACATTTCTTTTGATAACCTTGACTGAAAGGGTTATCCGACTGTCTCAAGGCTTGAATGTATGCGTTAACTTACCACATAAATGTTTGTATCAATGTAACATGTATTACTTTGCGAAACATAACTTTTTGATATATTCAAATTACTTTGTTTTGTACATTTCTACATTTGGATTATGTGACACTACTTTACTTATAATACATAACATTTGTTACACATTACTTGACTACGTTTGGACTTATAAACATTTGACATGGCTTATACAAGGACTTTTGACTATTGGTTTAAACATAGACTTTATACATTGGTGGTTTGTTTAAGTGATTTAAGTAACGAGGCATGTGTAATATGATACAAGCATGGTGGATACGCCGCTAGTACTTCCTATATATAAGTGTTTGTATGGTATTACATATTGTAGCGTTATTTAAATCATTTCAATTTAGACATATGACATTTTATACAAATAACATACTTTTCACAAGACATTGTTTTACAAAACAACTTATCTTATACAAACTCATTTTACTTGGTTATTTATTTAACCATACTTTATGATCTTATTTATACATATCATCTGATCTTATCGTTTTTCAAATGATTTACAAGACGAAACAATTTACAAGGTTCATGACTGACTGTTATTAAACAATTTCTTAAACTTAAGTCATGAATCCTATTTTCATAAACCTATGTATCTCACAGGAATTTTTATGCTGACGTACCTATTTTCACATGTGTTTTCAGGAGCTTTTCCGTAGGATGATAATCGTGACACTAGGGCGGACCTGTGCCTTAGAGACTAAAAATGAAGATAGCACTAGTTTAATTATGTTATAAACTCGTTATTTCCAGTTTAAGACAATGTAATTCGCTTATTGATAAATAAAATACAACTTTGAATGCCATGGTTATGAAATAATTAATTCTGTTACAACACTCCCTGACGTTTTCCGCCACGTCTTGTATGTTATACGTGGTCGGGGTGTGACACAAACAACACTGGAGCTCCCCAAGGCGAGAAGCTTGGCCTGATAAATCCTTTATCCAATAGCTCCTGAAGTTGCGTTGACAGTTCTTGCATCTCGGAGGGCGCAAGTCGATAAGTTGCCTTAGCCACAGGCGCAACACCTGGAACTAAGTCAATGTGGAACTCGACTTGTCGCTGCGGTGACAATCCTGGCAAGTCTTTTGGAAAGACTTCAGGATACTCCTTCACGACTGGGATATCTTCTATCTTTGGCTCAGCGGCTTCCTTATCCACGATGTGCGCCAAGAAGGCAACACATCCCTTCTTCAAACATTTTCTAGCCTTCAAGCAACTAATGATCCTTAAAGGCGTATCAAGCTTCTCTCTGTGTACCATAATCATTTCTCCATCCGCCATTGGGATGCGAATGGTTTTCTCGTGACATAAAATTTCGGCTCTGTTGCTTGACAACCAATCCATTCCTACTACCACGTCGAAGCTTCCCAACTCGACTGGCAGTAGATCCAGTGTAAACTCGTGCTCTCCCAGCTCTATTACGCATCCTTTGATGACTTCATTCATTTCAACTAGCTTTCCATTAGCCAGTTCAATTGAGTACGGAATGTCTAACTTACTAGCAGTTAACTCAAGCATATTCTTAAATTCTAGCGATACAAAACTATAGTCGGCACCAGTGTCAAATAGAACAGATGCAAAGCGTTGATTAATAGGGAGCGTACCAGTAACCACATTAGGATCTTGGCGTGCCTCCCTCGCACCGATATTGAAAACTCTTCCTTGTGCTTGATTGAGTTTCGGGCATTCCCGCTTAAAGTGCCCCATGTCTCCACAACTGAAACACCCTGGTCCTCGACCATTCCCATTACCATTACTGCCTCGATTGATGTTTGCTCCCCGGTTACCAGCTTGATTCCCAGCACTTCCATGATTTCCATTCCCGCCATTTCCTCCCTGCTGGCGGTTTCCATTCCCACCTCCATAACCCCGCTGACCACCACGACCAGCACCAGTACCAACCCAGCATGTTTCTTTTGAGTGGCCAGTCTTCCCACAAGACTCACACTTCCTGAATCTGCACTGGTTGGGGTGATGATACTGGCATGTATCACATTTGGGCAGAGCACCCATGTACCCTCTTCCTTTGTTTTCGGCACCAGTTTTGGCCCTGGCTGGTGCGTTTCCCTCTTCTCTCTTGCTGACACTGCTGGTACCCTTTTTGAAGTTTGAGAACTTCCTCTTGTTCTCACTCGATGATTCAATATGTGTCTCTTTTTTCTTCGGTTCAGAAATTGAAAACTTGTTTAATCTGATAGCTTCTTCTGTAAGTGCCACACTGAGATCAATGGCTTCGGTAATTGTTGGAGGCTTCGACGTTGTTACCATACTCATGATCTGGGGTGCCAATCCCCAGATGTAACGCTCAATGCATTTAAATTCAGGATCAACCATATAAGGCACAACGCGTGACAAGTCGTGGAACCTTTACACATATTCCGCAATTTTTGGGCCATCCATTTTGAGGTGCCAGAATTCAGTTTCCAGCTTCTGTATTTCGGGCCGTGAACAGTATTTCTTCCTCATGAGCTCCTTCAGCTCAGTCCATGTCAATGCATACGCCGCCGCCTCTCCCAGAGTCTGGACTTGAAGATTCCACCAGGATAAAGCACCATCAAGAAAGAGCCCTGAGATGTATGTAACTTGATGTTCAGGAGCACACTTGCTCATCCTTAAAACAGAATCCATCTTTTCCGTCCATCTGACGAAAGCAACAACACCCCCAGTGCCGTCATAATTTAAGGGCTTACAATCCAGAAACTGTTTGTAGGTACAGCCTGTACAGGCGATAACATTTAAAGAAGGCTTTAGCGGATGTGTAAGAAATATCCAAAGGTAACGTAATGTGTCTCAAGCGACTTGGACATTACCGTTGGGTGGGTTGTTGTTTCTTGAGGTACCTCCGCTAGTTTCCGCGCGTAAGGCCTCATACTGTGCTATTGTTGCGGTAATTCGCTCCTGTAACTCAGCCTCAGTAGTAGGAAAACGTGTGTCTTGTCGTGGCGGCATCTTCTAAAAGAAGATCATATCGGTCAGGTCATAGTAAGTATCGTAAGTAAGTAATATGCGTATGTAATAACATCCATCAACACAATAACACATAACATCCCATGTCATAACATAAACAAATAAATCAACAATACATGTAATGAGAATGCTGCGATTGAGCTTTTCATATAACAAGACCACCAGTACAGTTTTACAATTGTATCATACATCAAAATGAGACTAAGGGGTCACATCTCCCCTGTCCAAACTGTCTAACGACTACAGTAATCAAAAGTTAAAAGTATGGTCTTCAAAAGTCTTCACAATCATGGCTCAATAGCTGTATTCTCACCAAAAGTATTCTATCTGCAGGAGACCAATAACCTCTAAGCTGATGGTGGGGGAGGAGGAGGTGGGGTAATGAAAAGCAAACGGCGTATACGCGCTAACTCCTCCTCTAGAGTGTGAACAAGCTGCAACAAACAACCAATCTTCTGCTCCATCGTCAGAAATCGGATGTGGAAATCCGGATAAGGAAATAGTGGAGCAGGTGGAAAAGCAGACTGTGACGGATTAGCAAAAGGTGGAGGACGCGGGATCCTCTCGAGCTCAGCGACTCTACGACTCAACATATCCTGCTGGAGCTGCAGGGATAAAAGCAGATCATCCTTCGAATACCCCACATGAAAGGGATGGCACGGATCAGATAAAGGCATGACGTTGGGCGAAGACCACATAAATGGCTCGCCCATGGGTGCTGAAGCAGAAGCAGGGTGAGGAAACTGTGGCATGAACTGATCGCCTCCTGTCACAAAAGGTATGTAAGTGTGCTGCTGACCTGAAGGTCCTTCCCCTGGACGGGGAGAAGGAATGTCCTGAAGAAAGGTAACTGGCAAGTCTGTGCGGTGAGTATCTGACATGTGTGGGTGAAACTGTGTGACATCAACGGTTGCCTGAACAGGTGCAAAAGGGGGAGTAACTGGTCTGACAAAAGGAGGATAGTCGTCGTCATCCTCAATCCACCCATTATGGGTGTGAGCATATCTAGGATCAACGTGGGTAGCAAAAGGTGCACGGTCAACGAACACAGGTATCGGGTCGGGCAGTGGTGGTGCAACCACTGGAACATCAGCAGGGATAGGGTCATGCACAGGTGGAAGGTCATGAACAAGAACATGCTCTGGTGCTATCTCAGGCTCTGGGTCGGCGGGAGCAAGCTTATGATCATCGGGTATGTCAGGAAGCTGATCATCAGGAATAACAGGTGCCTCAACAGGCTGCTCCTCAGGGATAAACTCCATCTCATGGTCTGGATGAAAATCGTGTGGGAAGTCAGGGATGAACCCAAAACCCAGCTGCGGAACGATAGGATCCATCTCATCATCAAACTCAGGATCAAACTAGAGATCGTGTGGCGAACCAGGCGCTGCTGACATAGCAGTGTCGGAATCAGTGTCTGAGGGATATCGCTGTAATTCCAGTGCATGAAGAATAGAAGATGACACGGACTCAAACAAATTGGGACCAGATGAATCGTGACCAGACTGGTCAGATACAACCTCCATAACAGGTGGCAAAACAATGGCATCGGCAACAGGAATATCATCAACAGGGACAACAAGGTCATCAACCGGAATATCAGTAAGTGGAATAGCGACATCGTTATCAATCGGAGCCCCTCCATCCTGGTCATCCTCAGGGGGACCCTCGATGAAGAGATCGACGTCATCGTCTGACATATCGTCGAGAGGCAGATCCTCAGCAGGAAAAGCAGTAAGAGGAATAGGTGTAGGGATCTGAGCAAGAGGTAGATCCCCAGCAAGAAAACCATCAGCTAAAGGTAAATCGTCTCCGAAATCTGGTAAGGCGAAGGGCTGGAAGTCGTCGTCGTTACTGCTCGTAGTATCTGAAGTGTAAACCTCGCCCTCTAGAAGGATCTCGTCATCTGATACTATAGCTATCGGGTCTATGGTGTCTGACACTCCACTCTCGGAGGAAGATGACATGATGTCTGTGACAAAACAATCACACATATGCACATACATCAATGATTATTAGATAAGCATGTAAGCAATGACAATGTAAGAAAATAATCATCATAGTCTTCCCCAAACTATCCCACCCAGTCTCTTAGACTGAACTCCCTAGTCTCTCAGACTAACTCCCTGGTCTCTAAGACCAAACCTCCTAGTCTCTAAGACTAACTTCCTGGTCTCTAAGACCAAACTTTTCCAGTCTCTAAGACTAAATTTCCCCAGTCTCTAAGACTGAATTTCCTCAGTCTCTAAGACTGAATTTCCCAAGTCTCTAAGACTGAATCATCCCCAGCCTCTAAGACTGA
Source organism: Helianthus tuberosus (assembly GCA_030545235.1). Taxonomy (NCBI): domain Eukaryota; kingdom Viridiplantae; phylum Streptophyta; class Magnoliopsida; order Asterales; family Asteraceae; genus Helianthus; species Helianthus tuberosus. Next base: position 141,457,123 of record CM060381.1, read on the forward strand.
ATTATAAACGTAGCCTTTTTGAAATGTGTATTTGTGCCTTTTATTTGTAAAAACGTTTGTTTCCTGGATCTGGACAATTTGTGTATGCAATGAAAACGTTTTCGTGAGACATGCACAAGTAACACATAAGGCACACACACACACGTATAACAATAACCAAAAATGCGTAGTTCGAGTTGCGAGTTCGATTGTGATTTCGATGTTGATTAAATTAGATTGATTAATGTTTAGTTGACTTTACCGCATTGTTACCTCCTATTATTCACAGTCGTAAAGCGATTCATAGCGATAAGTACTCATCGATTACTGCGATTATAATTAATTACTCCACATAATACAACTAACACAAGCATAAATTAGACTGTCTACAGTCAAAGAAGTCAAAACAGGAATTGAGCAAGGAGAGGCAGGTCGCAATTAGCAATCTTTTCTTCCTTTGAATTCAATCTTGACTTTGACTTTCGAACACGGGGTGTTACAACCTCCTCTAGTTGAGGGAATTTCTTCCCGAAATTAGGCTGAAGTCGTAATAAACAACTGCGGATACTTTGTCTTCATGTCGCTTTCGAGTTCCCAAGTGAACTCTGCGCCTCGTTTGCCTTCCCATCGGACTTTCACGATAGGAATACGCGAGCGTCTGAGCTGCTTGGTTTGGCGATCCATGATTTCGACAGGCTTCTCCACGAAGTGTAGTGTTTCGTTTATTTGGAGGTCATCGAGAGGTACAATTAAATTATGCTCAGCTAGGCACTTGCGGAGGTTCGAAACATTGAAAGTCGGGTGGACATTACTAAGTTCCTCCGGTAGCTCGAGTCTGTAGGAGACTTTTCCGATCCTTTCCAGAATCTTAAAAGGTCTAACGTATCGAGGCACCAGTTTCCCTTTCTTGCCGAATCTGACCACACCCTTCCAAGGTGATACCTTTAGGAGTACGTAGTTGCCAACGTCAAATTCAAGGGGCTTGCGTCATCTATCGGCGTAACTTTTCGGTCGACTTCGAGCTTTCAACAAGTTGTGTTGAATCTGGAGGACTTTGTCAGTCGTTTCTTGTAGTAGCTCGGGACCGGTCAGAGATAATGTCGCGAGGTAAACCGAGCGTCCCGGTCAGAGATGATGTCACGAGGTGTCGCATGATTACAAATGATCTCATCGGTGTAGATTTGGGCTAATCATTCTACCTTGTAGTCTTCTCGTATGGGTAGAAAGTGAGTAGATTTGGTCAAACGGTCAACGACAACCCAAATGCTATCATGGCCGGTTGACGTGCGTGGGAGCTTGGTTATGAAATCCATAGCTATACTCTCCCACTTCCACAGAGGGATCGGTGGTTGTTTGAGTAAGCCAGAGGGTCTTTGATATTTAGCCTTGACCTTTGAGAAAGTCAGGCACTTTCCAACATAGAGAGCGATATCCCTCTTCACAGTCGGCCACCAGTACTTGTAGCGAAGATCCTGGTACATTTTATCGGCACCGGGATGAATAGAATACCGGGATTTGTGGGCTTCATCCATCAAAATCTATCGCAAATCGTTCCACTTAGGGATCCAAATTCGGTCCAGATAGTGGAATATCCCATTCGACTTATTAATCAGTTGGGCTCCATCGTGATGTATCCTTTCCTTCTTCAAAGTGCGTTCATTGAAACATGCATGCTGGGCTTCACGGATGAGAGTCTCGAGATGATGTTGGGCTTGAACATTGGGGATGCTATGCAGATAACTTCGTCTACTTAGTGCGTCGGTAACCACATTTGTTTTACTTGGATGATAACGAATCTCACAGTCGTAATCGTTGAGAAGTTCTACCCATCGGCGTTGACGCATATTAAGCTCTTTCTGGTCAAAGATATGTTGTTGGCTCCTATGATCGGTGAAGATCGTACACTTAGTGCCATACAGGTAGTGTCGCCAAATCTTTAACGCAAAAACAACCGCGCCTAGCTCGAGATCATTGGTTGTATAGTTCTTCTCGTGGATTTTGAGCTGACGAGATGCGTAAGCTATAACCTTGTCTCGTTGCATGAGAACACACCCGAGACCAAGGTTTGAGGCATCGCAATAGACTATAAAGTCATTGTTTCCATCGGGCAAAGCGAGTACGGGAGCATTGCAAAGCATGTACTTGAGGGTTTGGAAAGCAGACTCTAGTTCAGTTCCCCAAACAAAAGGCTTGTCTTTATGCGTGAGGGCGGTAAGCGGCACATCGATCTTTGAGAATCCTTCGATAAATCGTCGGTAATAGCCCGCTAGTCCGAGAAAAGAACGGACTTCAGACGGGTTCTTCGGCATAATCCAACTCTTAACTGCTTCAATCTTCGCGGGATCGACATGAATACCTCGATTATTGACAATGTGACCCAGAAACTGAACCTCCTCTAGCCAGAATTCACACTTGGAGAACTTGGCATAGAGTTGATTCCCCTGGAGTAGTTCGAGAACCAAACATAGATGTTGCGCAGGTTCGGCTTTCGATTTAGAATAGATCAAGACATCGTCGATGAACACGATGACGAAACGGTCGAGATATGGTTTACACACCCGATTCATCAGATCCATGAAAACCGTGGGTGCGTTGGTTAAACCGAAAGGCATCACAACGAATTCATAATGGCCATAACGAGTGCGAAACGCGGTTTTGGGTATATCCTCCTCTTGGATGCGTAGCTGGTGATAGCCTGAGCGTAGATCGATCTTCGAGAAACATGTAGCACCTTGTAGCTGATCAAACAAATCATCAATGCGAGGCAGGGGATAGCGATTCTTGATGGTTAGCCTTTTCAATTCCCGATAGTCGATGCACATCCTGAACGACCAATCCTTCTTTTTAACGAAGAGGACTGGCATGCCCCATGGAGAGGTCGGGCGAATGAAGCCTTTCTCAAGTAATTCCTGAAGCTGACTCGAGAGTTCAGGCATTTCGGACGGCGTGAGTTGGTAAGGAGCTTTGGCAACGGGGTTGGCTCCAAGAATGAGGTCGATATGAAAGTCGATATCACGACTTGGCGGAAGTCCAGGAAGGTCATCAGGGAACACCTGAGGAAATTCACGGACCACTGGAACGTCTTTCACTTATGTTTTTCCTTTCTTTTCCTTCTACGCTACTATAATGTTAGCCAAGAAAGCTCTGTATTCCTTGCGGAGATACCTGCTAGCTTGGACACATGAAATGAGCTTGAGACCCTTCGAAGAGGTTTCACAATAGACACACAATAAATCACCATTAGCGAGCGAGAATCGAATCATCTTATCGAAACACACAACTTCAGCATGGTTTTCACGAAGAAAGTTCATGCCTACTATGATACCAAAACTTCCGAGTTGCATTGGAATAAGGTCGATTGGGAAGATGTGATTGTTGAGCTCAAGAGTACAATCATGAAGAACAGAGTTAAAGGTGACAGTTCTTCCGGTGGCGACTTCTACATCGAACGTCGAGGGGAGATGAGAGCGCTTACGACTAAGGAGCTTCTCGAATTCAAACGATACAAAGCAGTTATCGGTTTCAGTATCAAACAAACACGATGCATAAATACCATCTACAAGGAATGTACCATTGACCACGTTGTTGTCAGCCTGGGCTTGGCGCACATTGATGTTGAAGGTTCTGGCGCGTGCTGCTTGCTGTTGCTGTTGTTGCTGCTGCTGTTGGTGAGGCTACTATTGCTGGGGCTCTTGTTTCACAACCCTATTCGGGCACATGTTCGCAAATTGGTTGGGATCGCCACATGAGAAGCAGACTCGGGCGTTGATCGCGGGTGCCTGAGCCTCGTATTGGCCTTGAGGGGCTGGAAGCAGAGCTTGATGAGCAGTGGCTTGAGCTGGGGCTTGGCGAGGACCAGTACAGCAATTAGTAGTGAAGTGGCCGTACATGTTGCAGTGAGCGTAGAAACGACAAGCAAGACCCACCGGGTGATGATAAGAGCATGTTGGGTAAGCAGGGTGGGGGCCTGTGTATGCACGCTTTGCAGGCGGTGCATAGGTAACTGGTGCTGGGCGGTGATGAGATTGCTGCTGAGCCGGTACGGCTTGAAGTGGAGCAGCAGTGATGGTGACAGCACAGTTCTTATTGCTGGAGTTGCTGTTGTTGTTCTTCTTCTTGCGGCTTGAGAACTTTGACGGTTGAGTGGCGGCGGTTTCGGAGGCTGGTGCGGTGGTAGCTTGATGCAGAGACTTTGAGGGCTTATCCCAAAAACCAACTTTTACCCGCTTGTCGTTGATTTCGGCGGCATGCAAGTAAGTCTCTTCAATCGTTGCTGGCTTTGCGGCATGCACAAAATCCGCAACACAGTCGGGTAGAGCTCGAATGTACTTCTTGATCGTCATGTCGGTAGTCTTGACTTGATCGGGACAGATGATGCTGAGCTACTTAAAGCGAGTAGTCAGGGCAGCGTTGTCACCTTCCTTCTGCTTAATATTCTAGAATTCGTCCTCTAGCTTTTGGCGTTCATGGGGAGAGCATAATTCGTCCATCATGATGGCTTTCAACTCTTCCCACGTCAGCTCATAAGCTGCATCATTCCCGCGTTTGTTTCGTTCGGCCGTCCACCGGTCTAATGTGCGGGACTGGAAGACGCCGGTAGCGTTTAGAGTGCAGAGATTTTCCGGACATCCACTCTGGCACAGAGTGACTTCGATGGAATCGAACCATTGAAACATAGCCATTGGGTCTTCTTCTCCAGGGAATTCCTTTGGACCGCAAGCCTTGAACTGCTTGAAGCTGAAAGCAGTCTTGGTAGCAACTTTAGGAGCTTCGGTTCTAGACTCCTCAGACGATTTGCTAACATTCTCGTAAATCTCACTCACGATCTGAGGCACAACCTTGGCCACTTGTTTAGCAAGTATGGCAGCAAGGCGTTTGTCCCTCTGTTCTTGACGAGAGAGCCGTGGGTGACGAGGTCCAGTTGACATTTTCTGCAACAGACATCGTCATAGGTCTCAGACACGTCATATTCGAATCTCACCTCATACGTATAATACCACTAAAGCTCAGGAACACAATGAAACATGTATCACATAAACACATAGGCACATAATCACATATTCATGTAGAGGCACATAAGCATATAAACACATAAGCACGTAGGGCACAGAATCCCAGAAGCACATAAGCATATAATCCCAAGAGGCCGTCAGAATACAGAAACCTATCATTCAAAGTCTGCGAGTACTCGAATATAGCGATCGCGGTTAACATATCGAGTAGTATAGTATAAGCGTATATCATAGCATAAGGTCGTCCATAATTTACCGGTTTGTCAGCATGATGTAGCGAGTGTTGTGAGATCAGCGGAAGTAAGAGGTGTTAAATCGAAACCAGTGATATCTCAAAACGCTAACAAATAATCATAAAACCATATAAACACATAAACTTCATAAAATCAACGAGTATCAGAGTCGGCAATTGCGAGCTCAGAATTGAAACACATAAAAATAGAGAAATAGATCGTCTGCGGCTATTAGACAGCGACTATCCAAAGTGATTCGACTATTCTCAAGGATGTACCACAAGTCCTTGCTGACCTAATAGACTGTGCTCTATCACCAACATACGGTGAATGGCACCCATCCTTTCGGTTGTTTAAGTATTCGAGTCCTTGGAATCCATCAAAACTTTGGTGAGAGTTTTGTAAAACCAAAATTGAGGTCGGAACAAGTCGTCAAGGTTCAGGTTTCACCCCTGACTTAACAACTTCTTTCCCATTTTAATAAAATAGAGACGAAAATCCGCGCTAAAGTATGGATTTCACTCCTGGTTCAACGCGATTTCTCTTGTTTTATAGATAAATACAGATCAAACAAGCAATTTAATCGAGAGTTTGCGGTTTCCACATCTAATCTCGACTTAATCGCTTATTCACAATTGAAAATTTCGAGTGCAGTGATAATGTAACATAGGCGAGAATAATGAGGAATAGCAGTAAGCTCATACATAATCCCTACTGGACATGCATGAGTCGGTCTTAATGGGTCCTAACTATAGATTAGGTCTTTAAGACATCGACCCGGACTAGGTCGAGTCTTGCCTAATTCCCTATAGTTATGGCTCTGATACCAATCTGTCACACCCCAACCGATGGCGGAAACATCGGGGCATGGCACTGAGCGAAACAGATTGTCCAGAAGTTTCCATAACAACTAAAATTACCAATTATTTAAAACAACACATCCCATACCATGTCATAAAAGATAACGTAATTATTACAGACAAAATCTAATCAAATTATTCTGTTCCGACAACTCAGGTTTCATTAGTACAGACAACTGTTTGTTGGTTTCTAGGACTCTTTCCTAGCCTTGATTTCCAAGCAAATAGACATCTTAAGCACCTGTCACATACGTTAAAATAGATGTCAATACACCTGGTGTAAAGGCGAGTATACAAGTTTGATAATAGCATATAGAGTTCGAAATAATTTACGCATAACCAGCACGTACACTGAGTAAAATGAAGCATGTTAGTTATCGACATGAACCTATCGATACCAATGACTGCGGGTTGACTGCCCAAGGCTGTTTGTAATACATGATCACCACTGTAATCCATGCAAATAATTGTCCTTAACAACCCCCGCGTGAGCGGGTGCTGAGTCCAAACTATAGTACTATCGTCGTTAAGGCGGGTAGACAACATTCCATGTGTAAACATAACAAACAAGCATTCATTTAGTCACGTATAACATGCAGTATTGTTAACGTTTAAAGTATTGCGTAGTGTGTTCGATGTAATTTAGAATAAGTAACGTAACCCAAAAGTGCGTAAAGCAAAAAGGGATCGAGTATACTCACAGTGATTGATGGAATGAAGGGAGCACTAGAGAGTAGGGTTAGCCTGATTATGACAATAACATAATGATAAGTGGCGCGTAAAAGGATGCAAGGTGTGTGTGGGTAGGACAGCAGTTCGATCGGACAGCAGTTCGATCGGACAGTAGTCCGATCGGACAGCCATTCGTTCGGTTGGTAGTCCGCTCGGATGGTAATCCGGTCGGGTGACCTTTCGAGTGGATTGTTTCTTCCTTTGGGAAAGATGCTGGCTTGACTTTTGAAGTTTTCATTCTATCATTTTGAAAACATCGAAGTATCTCTACCTTTTAGGTAGGTCGATCGAACGGTCGTTCGATCGGACAACAACCCGTCTGGCTAGGCACTTCAGTGAGAACAAGTTCACAGCAGGTTGTTACTCGATCGGACGATCATTCGATCGGGTGGCATCCTTTGTACATTGAACATGTTGAAAACTGTTTAAGTGTGGAAGTTTAAATGTTTCATAATACGGATGGCATGTCACACCCCGAAATATCAGAGCATTGGCGTGACTGGACTGGTATCTTCATTGCACAGCGGAAGCAAATAAGCAAAGACTTCTAGAAAAATGAACGCCGCTAAGTACTCGAAACTCCAATGAATCTCCTTGGCAACCGTGCCATAACTTTGAAAAGTAACCTGAGAAAGAAACATGCGAAAAATCAACATAAAGTTGAGCGAGTTCATAGTTTGTTCGTAAAAGATTTGAGATAAATCTTTTGAGTTATGAAAGGTTTGAAATAAATCTTTGGAATAACCGGTTTTTTTGAAATAGTATTGAGAAAATGAATTTAAAAATCATTTTCTTGCCAAGTTATATGGAAACGTTGTGTTTGTAACACGTTATGTTCATAAAACCATGTATTTGTAAAGCCTTGTATTTGTAATGTTCGCATAACCGTCAATGCCCACCCTGACTTTGACTCCATACCCGCATAATCCTATGCTTTGAATTTGTATAAAACATGGTATTTAATTTGTATGAACAAGTATTTTTGTAAGCATATATGTCCCTGGTATGTAGCAAATAAGGAAATAAAGAGATCACCAATGGTTTGCAAGGCCATTGATATGTGTGAAGTGCAAGTAGGAAGACTCAAACCTAGCGGATTTGTGCGTCGGGTACATAGTCACCCCGAGGTCCGTTCTGCTGGGCCTGGGGTTGGGCTCGCTACACCCAGACAGATCTACCGCATTGTGCCCCTCGGTCCTACAATGAGGATTAATGGCCTCCAGTTCCCGCCTACCCACTCACATGATCTAACTAATAAACCTCCTTACGCTAACCATACCATGTATAAAATAAATCCCTGGTCACCTTGACCGAATCCCTGGTCACCCTGACCAAATCCCTGGTCACCCTGACCAAATTCCTGGTCACCCGGGCCGAATATCATTCACATTTCGAAAATAAGCATTTGTTTTGTAAAAACCGGTATGTTTAGTATAAACCTTTCGTAATTCATTTGTGTTCCCCGAAATCCCTTCGTAATATGATTTAGAAATACGAGTTTTGCGTTAGTTCAAAACTTTGTATGTTTTTGCAAAACGTGCATGTCTTTCCACCCCGAAAACATTTATAAAAATGTAAAATAGTAAAAAGTGGGGGTTATGAACTCACCTGAATTTCCATGTGCAAAGCTAGCTAATTACGACTCCGTGATGTCGTTTCCAAAGTGAGACTCGCTAGCGTGCATTCTACAATATTCCTAACACGGAATATCTAATAAGTTTCTAAATAAAAGCGGTAACTAGTCTACGTGTCACCAAGCTCTACCGAATCGTTAATCGAACGATTCAACGGTAAGTTGTTAACTTAATGGAAAAGATTAAGTTATACGTGTTAAGTCTCGTTTAATGTCAGTAGCAGTTTAATAAGTCTTGAAAAAGACTTGGTTTCTGAGAGACTTAAAATGAATAAATATTTATATAAAAATATATAAATATATCGTTGTAAGTGTGTTAGCCGTCTCGAGTAGTCATACGTGTATAAAAGAATATTTCTATGAAAATATCATATAACAAACTCGTATTATATATCGCGTTTCGTATGAAAATAATATATAATAACTTGTATTATATATATCACGTCTTGTGTATATTTGCCAAAAATATACGTATATGCCGTTTAGGCATTCGAAATAAATATAAAAAGTTATATTTATTTTATAAAAGATTCCGCGTGTTTGAAATAAATATACAACTATATTTATTTTATACAACAAAGTCGTGTTGTTTGATATTCGAAATAAATATATAATCTATATTTATTTTGTAAAAGGATACGAATTAACGACGTTCGAAATAAATATAACATTATATTCATTTGTAAAAGCGTTTGGAAATATCAAAGTTTGAAATATTATAGACTCGAATTCCATTAAGTGTCGTTTTTGAAACTATAATACTTGTCGTGTTTACGAATTTTTCTCGAAAAACGGGCAGAGTTTCCTCTGTTTTTGGTCACCTCGACAACACAAGTTGTCGTCATTTTTCAAAATTCAAACAAGATTCACTCAATATATGTATGATTTTGTCAAATATATCAAACGTAACTATAATCAATCGGTTCAAGCTCGTTATCACGAAAGTAAATAGATTTATAAAATTAATGTAATGATTCGCGCCGTTAAAACTTTACCGCTCTTCGCGTCGAACCATTGACTGAGTTGACCCGAGTTGACTCGGTCCGACCGAGTCGACCCGAAACGCTTCCAAATCTGACCCGAACCGTTGATCGAAACCCGAAGCCACGTCTGACCTTGACTGTTTTGACCCGGACCCGTCTGATTTGACCTGAGTGACTGAGTTGACTCGGTTTGACCCGAGTCAACCCGCTTGACCGCTGTTGACTTCTGTTGATCGAACCCGAACCCGAAACCGAACCCGAGCCAAATCAAAGTTGAACCTTGAAACATAATAACTTAAATTACTTGAAACATAACAGCAAGTCCTCCTCATCGTTAACCTTCATCAGAAAGTAAAAGAATCGAGAATACAAGAACAGAGGCGTGTGTTTACCGGAAACATGTCGGACAGAAATAATGACCGTCGGACCGAGACAAGGACCGCCGGTCCGAGTCTCCGATCTCTCTCTCCTGAGCGGTCTTTCTTTCTCTCTAACCCTCCTCTCCGTCTATCTGTCTCCACCATGAAACCACGCCGTCACGCGCCGCCACGCGCCACCGGTTCTCTTTCTCCGCTGTCTCTCTCTCATCGCCTCTCTCTCTCTCTCTCTGTCCGCTGTCGTCGCTCACCACCACCGCACGGTGGTGGTGGTAGTCATTTCTGTCGTCGAGGGGGGGGGGGTCACCGATGACTGGTTCTCGTGTGTATGTCTGATGAAGGAGAGGGTTAATTACTAATGTGTGTTTGAGAAGTATAATTTCTCTGGGTTTTGAATGTATAGATCAAGAGAGATGAGAGGAAACCTTTAAAAGGATGATGGATTTTGTGGTCATTGCTTAGGAATCGGGAGAGAGAGAGGAAAGACCCTTTTGTGTGTGTGTATAAAATAATATGCAGACAAAGAATGGGTGTGGCCCTAATATAGAGAAGTTGAAATCTTTAAAGATCAAAATAAATCTTTTGAGGAGATTTTTGGTAGGATTTTTGGTAGGATTCTCAAGGGATTTAAGACAGATTTACAAGCAAAATCTAGTAATAAAGATTAATATATTATGTGTAGGTTTAGGCTTGTGTGTTTTGGGCTTGGGCCCGGGGCCCACAAGCTCAATCCCATGTGTAAGTGGCCCGTAATTCCTACGAGACCCGTTGTCAAATCCTGAACTTCGTTTTAACGTCAAAAATTAAAATACACAAAAATACGGTCGGTAGTCGTTGTTTGCACGCCCGTTCGTCGATCACGGTAATAATCACGAAAAACTTGTATTGTTGCCGTCTTTAATCCGTTTTTCAATCCGGGTTCGACTGTAGTCACAAAAATTTTGTTACGAAGCTAATATATATCGTAAAAATTTAATATTTTTCGGTGTTGTCAGTATTTTGTACGGCATCAGTTCGTTGTCGCTTAATATTCACCGGATCTTTCCGTAAACCACCGTTCACGCCCTGTAAAGCCGGTTAGCCGCTTCTAGGCATTCCAAAGACCTAGTTAAGTTAATTTGTGTCTTAAACACTATTTATTATTGCGTTAATCATCTGCTAATCACGTAATTAGGTGCCGTAAATCACGGGTTGTCACATTCTCCCCCTGTTACAGAAATTTCGTCCTCGAAATTTAGACTATGTTATCTCCTCAGAATTGTGTTGTTCACAGGTAAGTCCGAATAATAACAAAGTGAATGACCGCGTAATCGAAACAAGACTTATTCGAATCAGGTGAATTTAATAACATTCCTCCACAATAGGAATCCCAACGGTTTAAAAGAAATGTGTCTCAGTAATTGATGTCAAAGGAAACGAGACGTAATGATACAGTCACCAGTGCGACTAAGTTAACAAGGATCCAACAATGAACAGGAACTTCGACCAATCGAATTCCATATGAACGTTTATAACATGTAAATGAGTTCTAGAAGCAATGACATCCACTGGATGAACTTAGAATCAACAATCTCAAATATAATAGTTTGCATGAAACGCTCGATCGTGATCAACGCAAGCTGCAAGTCATACCGACGCCACAAGGTGTCGCAATGAATGAAACAATTCAATAATAGGAGTGTTCGAACAAGTATCACATGTGTTTTGCATGAAACGCTCAATCATGGTTAGCCTAAGCTACAAGTTTGTACTGACACCACAAGGTGTCGTAGTGACTTAATTAATTCAACAATGGCGGTGATCAAACAAATTCACCGTGTTTGAAGTCAAATGAAAGCGTAATGAAGTAAATAAGAATGTTTGTTCCAACAAACATCGAAAGATTTTCAATTGAAAATGGAACATCAAAGAAATAATGTTTTCGGTCGAAGATGAAGAAACAATAATTATCGTAAAATATTCGATTGATGTTGAAAGAACCGTTAGTAGGTACACCAGAATATAAAATGAATTTGTGTACCATTGTTTTAACACACTATTGTATTAAGACCGCTTTGATATAATAAATCGAAGTGGATTGGAAAACAATCAATAAATATTTAGATCCGTGCATGAGATGCGTAAACGAGTTTAGCGCAAGCTTCAAACTAATGAAAATCACCATCACATGGGGTCGAAAATCAACAGACAATTTAATGGAGTCGAATACCAAACAAGTTTACCTCGACTCGGAACAAATGAAACGCTTGTTAATACGAATTTGAATATGATGCTCCCAATACATCATATTATGTTCTGAAATGAATATGTGTAATGAACAAGTTCAAACAATTGAACTTGGTTTTAGCGTAATCCGACAATAAGTATATGTATCGACAAGAAAACTTTCGGCATGGTCACAACGAAAAACCATGTATGTAACTTGAAAAGAAGAGAAATTTTCAAGAAAATTTGTTGACTTGATAACAAAGGAGCCAACAGTTACAATAATGTGGGTCATTCGAATTCACAAGTCAATAATAATGATTGTGGCACAATGTCCATTAAGAGGAGTAGAGATACGAAAATCTACTCAGTAAATATGAGAGTCGAAATTTCAATAAAAGAAATTTGAGGACTTTACCTGGGGTTGCGTGTGATGACTGGTTGTTAGGTGACATTACCATGGAATGTCAAACATATCGTACTTGTCATTAGTTAGGTAGGGGGAATGCGGAGACAACCGTCTTCTTCCTGGCGTGATTCGTGTCGTTGCAGGATCGCGTGACAAGTTGTCGTTTCCTGATTGTTAGTTCTCCTGCTGACAGGAATCTAGCGTCGTCGTTAAATTGCGTCATCGTTCCTTCTCAAAGGCCTCGCCTCGATAGTCGTGTATGTCGTATTTCAATCTCCGTTGATGTATAGCTTAAGTTTCACGTATACCTGTGCACTAGCGTTGTGTGCCGCGTAGAAGGTGTTGTACCCCGACATCCGTTGGCGTAAAATTTGAGCTCTATGTATTCTCATGCGCTAGCGTTTTGTTATGCGTAGGATGCCTGCTCGGGAAGTTAAAATATCATAGACAATATGGATAATAGTGTGTGCCCGAGTTAATATTTGCGGTTCCTACGTGATGACCTTTAATAAACACACACATGCACAAATAACCCATAAGCAATCAAATAGTCCTCCTAGTCCCACTAGCCTCCCAGCCTCCCAGACTGACTCCCTAGTCCCACTAGACAATTTTCCCAGCCTCCCAGACTGACTCCCTAGTCCTACTAGACTATCCTCCCAGCCTCTCAGACTGAATCTCCTAGTCCCACTAGACTATCCTCCCAGCCTCTCAGACTGAATCTCCTAGTCCCACTAGACTATCCTCCCAGCCTCTCAGAGTGTTGTGCACTGTATGCGTCTGTTTTGTGTATCGTGTATAAAATACCACTATAGCGTATGTTTGAAAACAAAATTTTGACTGTTTGTTTTTCGGCAACGGTTGGAGACCATATTCGAGTACTAGGCGTTCTGTATGTATTCAAAGTCATAATAGTCTAAGTTCCCAGATGAAAGTGAGGTTAGAGCCTAGGTATCACAACAGGAACCTAATTCGCTGTAACCTATAGCTCTGATACCAATCTGTCACACCCCGAAATATCATAGCATTGGCGTGACTGGACTGGTATCTTCATTGCACAGCGGAAGCAAATAAGCAAAGACTTCTAGAAAAATGAACGCCGCTAAGTACTCGAAACTCCAATGAATCTCCTTGGCAACCGTGCCATAACTTTGAAAAGTAACCTGAGAAAGAAACATGGGAAAAATCAACATAAAGTTGAGCGAGTTCATAGTTTGTTCGTAAAAGATTTGAGATAAATCTTTTGAGTTGTGAAAGGTTTGAAATAAATCTTTGGAATAACCGGTTTTTTGAAATAGTATTGAGAAAATGAATTTAAAAATCATTTTCTTGCCAAGTTATATGGAAACGTTGTGTTTGTAACACGTTATGTTCATAAAACCATGTATTTGTAAAGCCTTGTATTTGTAATGTTCGCATAACCGTCAATGCCAACCCTGACTTTGACTCCATACCCGCATAATCCTATGCTTTGAATTTGTATAAAACATGGTATTTAATTTGTATGAACAAGTATTTTTGTAAGCATATATGTCCCTGGTATGTAGCAAATAAGGAAATAAAGAGATCACCAATGGTTTGCAAGGCCATTGATATGTGTGAAGTGCAAGTAGGAAGACTCAAACCTAGCGGATTTGTGCGTCGGGTACATAGTCACCCCGAGGTCCGTTCTTTTAAGACCCTAAATCGTACATGACAAAAGTCGCAGCGGAAATTCGTGCCATAAAAATTTCTTTCATTTCAAACGTCTTGACTTACTTAAAAGTTCGTTTTAATATGTATCTTTTACAAAGATAATGCATAAGTCCTGTTTTCTAAAAGTACATACTTAATTAATACCGTACAATCTATCTTGTGACTCGGTCTTCGATCTCTAATCCTTGTGATAATCGCCCATTATCCGTACAACCTGCATTCACCCCATACATTCATAACATTAGCACACATTATATAAACAAGATTCATTCGCGTACACTTCACACTTCGTCAACTTTCAAGCTTTAACCATTTCATCTGCATATCCATTTTCCTGGTGAGGCTTCAATAATGTACCTGCATTACTTTTCATTCTCAAGGTACACCATTAATAACGTTATCTTCCATCGGTTCTTGATCATGCATACGTACGTACTTACATACATACATACATATCTACATACGTACATATCTTTCCTACAACTTTACATACATACGTACACTCATACATGCCCTTATACATACATACATACAGATCTTCATACGTACAAACCTTTCCTACATCATTACATACATACATACACTCGTACATATCCTTACACATACATACACATCTATATGCTTACAAACCTTTCCTACATCATTACATACATACATACACTCGTACATATCTTTACACATACATACATACACATCTACATGCTTACAAACCTTTCCTACATCATTACATACATACATACACTCGTATATATCTTTACACATACATACATACACATCTATAAGCTTACAAACCTTTCCTACATCATTACATACATACATACACTCGTACATATCTTTACACATACATACATACACATCTACATGCTTACAAACCTTTCATATATCCGTACATTATCTACAAGATACTTACACTTGGCATCTATAGCCCATAACGCCAAGGGAACGATCAAAATCATGTTTTGGGAGCCCCGTCGAGGTCTACGGGTAACGAACCGAAGCCTACCATGCCCAAAACAACTTAGATAACAAACTTCAGCTTTTGAGACAAGGGGAGGCCGTCGGCGACGGCCCTTGCATTAACCCGTAGCCCAAAACACCCGTAGGCAGTAAGATAACCCGTCGGCCAAAACTAACTTTCTGGTGCCCGTCGGCGACGACCCCCTTACCCGTCGGCGACGGGCTCTCTAAAGTGCCTTTTTTCTGCAGATCCGTTTCTTCGTTCGTACGCACTAAAACGCGCGTAACTTTTGAACCGTTTACCCGTTTAACCTCCGGTTTCTTCCTACATGCTTGTAAATTCACATTCTATCATATGAACTTAAAATCCCACATCCGGATTAATGAAATTCTTATCTTACGCCTTATCGGCTTATTATCACATTCTAATTACTTGACCCGTTATGGGTATTTGCGCATTAATTGGTTTATGACATACCAAGACCATACTCTTCGCTTCCATACTTGTCCAAAACATTATACTCATCAAATAACTTGTTCATAAACTACTTGTTAAGATCGTTTGCCCAAAATACCCATCAAGGGCATTTTGGTCAACTTTAAATCCCATCCTTTACGACATAAGACTACTACACCTATTTGAGCTCAACCATCATGTTTAGTCAATTAAACACCATATTACTTAACTGAACATAAGAAGTGATTACAGAAATCACTTACCTTACGCGTCCGTGCTCGCATCCTATTCCTTGCCTCTTCTTGACCCGTTAACATCTCATGCTTGAGTCCGTCTCGACGTGATTCCTATACTTTCATTCCATTATAATCACGCTCTTATTAACATACTCATTTGCATACTTTATCAATCATATCAATCGCATATTTCACCCTTAACTTCCCTTAGTCATTTCTAACGAGCATAAAACATATAATCAACTTCCGATCCTTACCAACACATGTAATTCATCTTTAAATCACAATTAACGCAGGTTAACATAACATGTACCATACGACCTCCCATAATCATGCATTTACGACAACGAGTCAAATCCTGTTTCGTATACTTAGTTGACTTTTGAAAGTCAACTATTAACCATAACACTATCGACTTATCATCATATACCCGTAACATCATAATCGACTATACGGACGGCACTATATACATTTTATCATACGCTTGATGTGCGTACCACCTTTTAAGCACAACGTACAACTAATTCATACATAAATCTTCCAAGCTCATATATAACTCATATAATCCTATTCCTAATCAACATGTACCATTCCCACATAAACATCAAGCATACCAACATCATATTTCATTCAATTAATCTCACAAGAAATCATCATAAATCATCAACCATCACACATAATCGAACATGGATGATCATTCAAGTCATCATCCTTACCAAAACAAGTGGGTTTCACTCATAATCATCAAATTAACACAAACCTTACATAACCCATGTTCTATATGATGATTCTAACCCTTATACATGATCAATTTCATATTAACTCCCGGATTAGAGCATAACCCACTTCACCCATGATCACCAATCTTAGATTTAAGACATACCTTATGATCCCCTCGTGTTGGTGATCATTAATCCATGCTCGGTTATGAATTTAAGCATCATTTAGCCTTCCAATTGGATGATCTTTCATGTTTAGGGTTTGAGACTCCATGGGAGTCTCCTGATCGATCTAGAACACACACGAAGGTGTGTGTTTGTGTGTGTTATTATTTTCTTTTAATTAGTAAACAACTTTCATTTGTTCCACTTTAGCCCCTCGGGTTTTCCTTTAAAACATAAATGACACTACCTTTCATCACTTAATATTTTTGACCATACCCTTAACTAGGATAAATAGCCTAGTTACTTATTTCATGACGTGTCATAAAGGAACACCCGACAATTATTTACATTCAGATTTTGGGGCGTTACAAGTCTACCACCCTTAATTGAGGTTTCGTCCCCGAAACCTTTCTTACCTTTATTTATCACTAATTATTCTTTCTCTACATCCACTCGACACAACCACGAGCTCGTCACAATGACTATCATCCAATTTCAAGAACCCGTCCCAAAATTCTTATTAATGTTTCTTTCATGTTTATTTCATTACTCATATTATTGACTTCTCCCTAACATTTCCATACCTTCCTTATCATACTTTCGCATATCATTTTCATTTCCTTGACCTGCCAACCACGGTTCAATATACATACTTCTTTGACCCGTAATCACACACCTATGTACTTAACTCTAACGTGATCATCTTTCTACGCTTTCTACAATTACTTGCACCATGCATACCATTACGTTACTTTCCAACCATCTTTTTCATTTCACCTTTCACTTACTCTCACTTCGTGCGTTATTTAATTTACATACGTAAGTGTATCATGCAGTTCATCTTACTAGAATTTAATCATTACCCGAAATTTTCACTCAACACTTTTAGGATTCACCATTTTCTTCTTAGGTTGACTGTTAAAAGTCAAACATCACATACCTTACCATACCTATCCTATCCTATCCTCCACTTCATAGGTCAATTTCCAATCTTCTAATTCGTACACATTCAGCATAAGTTGAACATTTCACTAACCTCGGTTTCATTTCATAACTCAACGATCCGTAAGCCAGATCGATCCGTCTCTTCACGGGTACTAACCGTACCCGGCCGTGGTTCATTCATCCTTGTACTGAGCTTCCGCTAGTGCACATTTCATTCAAACAATTATTTTACTAGGTGATTACGCACCCATAATTCTTCTACAACTTCCTACGTACCTGCTATAACACATTCCATACTTCATTCCTTACATACAATTCTTTTACTCTAGTTACTTATTTCGTCACCCTTGCGGTTTGACCTTTCAAGTCCCACTGGCATTCCTTACTTAACAGAGATGCATCGAGGTACACGTTCGTGCTTCTTTCCATTCATGCTTACTCGCACAGACATCCATTACATTATTCCGGTACTCATGACCAAGCTTACCTTTCTTATTCATACTTAACTTATTATCCGGGTCGTAGCTCGTTCTACATTATGACTCCCATGAGTCGATTACTCACACATCTAACACATCCCGGGTTCAAAACTTCTTTCTTTCATCTTAAAATTTAAAATTTAGGTTTACGTGCCAATCATGATCATTCTTTCATTCAATTACTTTACATTTACTCACATGATTCGTTTGACACAATCGTAGCATCCATACATTTCTTTATTTCTATATTTTAAATCCGTCTAGCGGTTTCGAACATTCCCTTCATGTATTTCATACTTTGAATCCGTCTCGCGGGTTCAAACATTCCATTCATGCCTTTCATATCTTGAATCCGTCTCGCGGGTTCAAACATTTCTTTCATGCCTTTCATATCTTGAATCCGTCTCGCGGGTTCAAACATTCCATTCATGCCTTGCATACCTTGAATCCGTCTCGCAGGTTCAAACATTCCATTCATGCCTTTCATACCTTGAATCCGTCTCGCGGATTCAAACATTCCATTCATATCTTTCATTCTTTGAATCCGTCTCGCGGATTCAAACATCGCATTCGCGCTTTTCATCCCTTGAATCCGTCTCGCGGGTTCAAGCATTGCATTCATATCTATCATTCTTGAGAGTCTTACATTTCTCTTCACCCTCACGTCCACCTACTACTTAATTCTAACGGGCATACCTGTATCAACTATCACGGTCTCACGAACGTCATATGCTTCACGTGTACTGGCCAGGTACACAATCCACATACTAGTTTCGTGTCTTCGTGTAATTGCCACCTTATGTCCGAAGAATTAGGGTTCGGCACGTGTATCATTTTCAAAACATGTTTACTATACCTTCATGGTCCTTTATTTAGCATTTTTCTTTCCTTATTGCATTTTACCATTTCATATTCCCACATATATTGAATTTACGTACCTGGGTTCAACTTTATCTCATTTCATGCCTTGGTGTCGGTACTTGACCGCATTCGCGGATCATCCTCTTCAAACACTTATACTTACCTTGCATATACAAAACCATCAGTTTCTTTATACGTATACATAGGTACATACTTACATTCTCTTTTACCTTTGGATCTTGACCGAGTCTTGGATTGTACGGGTTTCTTATCACAAGAGCACACAGGTTTGAGTTCAAGCACTTACCTTCTTACACTTGATTCTCTCAAACCAGGGCTCTGATACCAACTTTTAAGACCCTAAATCGTACATGACAAAAGTCGCAGCGGAAATTCGTGCCATAAAAATTTCTTTCATTTCAAACGTCTTGACTTACTTAAAAGTTCGTTTTAATATGTATCTTTTACAAAGATAATGCATAAGTCCTGTTTTCTAAAAGTACATACTTAATTAATACCGTACAATCTATCTTGTGACTCGGTCTTCGATCTCAAATCCTTGTGATAATCGCCCATTATCCGTACAACCTGCATTCACCCCATACATTCATAACATTAGCACACATTATATAAACAAGATTCATTCGCGTACACTTCACACTTCGTCAACTTTCAAGCTTTAAGCATTTCATCTGCATATCCATTTTCCTGGTGAGGCTTCAATAATGTACCTGCATTACTTTTCATTCTCAAGGTACACCATTAATAACGTTATCTTCCATCGGTTCTTGATCATGCATACGTACGTACTTACATACATACATACATACATATCTACATACGTACATATCTTTCCTACAACTTTACATACATACGTACACTCATACATGCCCTTATACATACATACATACAGATCTTCATACGTACAAACCTTTCCTACATCATTACATACATACATACATACACTCGTACATATCCTTACACATACATACATACACATCTATATGCTTACAAACCTTTCCTACATCATTACATACATACACACACTCGTACATATCTTTACACATACATACATACATACACATCTACATGCTTACAAACCTTTCCTACATCATTACATACATACATACACTCGTATATATCTTTACACATACATACATACACATCTATAAGCTTACAAACCTTTCCTACATCATTACATACATACATACACTCGTACATATCTTTACACATACATACATACACATCTACATGCTTACAAACCTTTCATATATCCGTACATTATCTACAAGATACTTACACTTGGCATCTATAGCCCATAACGCCAAGGGAACGATCAAAATCATGTTTTGGGAGCCCCGTCGAGGTCTACGGGTAACGAACCGAAGCCTACCATGCCCAAAACAACTTAGATAACAAACTTCAGCTTTTGAGACAAGGGGAGGCCGTCGGCGACGGCCCTTGCATTAACCCGTAGCCCAAAACACCCGTAGGCAGTAAGATAACCCGTCGGCCAAAACTAACTTTCTGGTGCCCGTCGGCGACGACCCCCTTACCCGTCGGCGACGGGCTCTCTAAAGTGCCTTTTTTCTGCAGATCCGTTTCTTCGTTCGTACGCACTAAAACGCGCGTAACTTTTGAACCGTTTACCCGTTTAACCTCCCGTTTCTTCCTACATGCTTGTAAATTCACATTCTATCATATGAACTTAAAATCCCACATCCGGATTAATGAAATTCTTATCTTACGCCTTATCGGCTTATTATCACATTCTAATTACTTGACCCGTTATGGGTATTTGCGCATTAATTGGTTTATGACATACCAAGACCATACTCTTCGCTTCCATACTTGTCCAAAACATTATACTCATCAAATAACTTGTTCATAAACTACTTGTTAAGATCGTTTGCCCAAAATACCCATCAAGGGCATTTTGGTCAACTTTAAATCCCATCCTTTACGACATAAGACTACTACACCTATTTGAGCTCAACCATCATGTTTAGTCAATTAAACACCATATTACTTAACTGAACATAAGAAGTGATTACAGAAATCACTTACCTTACGCGTCCGTGCTCGCATCCTATTCCTTGCCTCTTCTTGACCCGTTAACATCTCATGCTTGAGTCCGTCTCGACGTGATTCCTATACTTTCATTCCATTATAATCACGCTCTTATTAACATACTCATTTGCATACTTTATCAATCATATCAATCGCATATTTCACCCTTAACTTCCCTTAGTCATTTCTAACGAGCATAAAACATATAATCAACTTCCGATCCTTACCAACACATGTAATTCATCTTTAAATCACAATTAACGCAGGTTAACATAACATGTACCATACGACCTCCCATAATCATGCATTTACGACAACGAGTCAAATCCTGTTTCGTATACTTAGTTGACTTTTGAAAGTCAACTATTAACCATAACACTATCGACTTATCATCATATACCCGTAACATCATAATCGACTATACGGACGGCACTATATACATTTTATCATACGCTTGATGTGCGTACCACCTTTTAAGCACAACGTACAACTAATTCATACATAAATCTTCCAAGCTCATATATAACTCATATAATCCTATTCCTAATCAACATGTACCATTCCCACATAAACATCAAGCATACCAACATCATATTTCATTCAATTAATCTCACAAGAAATCATCATAAATCATCAACCATCACACATAATCGAACATGGATGATCATTCAAGTCATCATCCTTACCAAAACAAGTGGGTTTCACTCATAATCATCAAATTAACACAAACCTTACATAACCCATGTTCTATATGATGATTCTAACCCTTATACATGATCAATTTCATATTAACTCCCGGATTAGAGCATAACCCACTTCACCCATGATCACCAATCTTAGATTTAAGACATACCTTATGATCCCCTCGTGTTGGTGATCATTAATCCATGCTCGGTTATGAATTTAAGCATCATTTAGCCTTCCAATTGGATGATCTTTCATGTTTAGGGTTTGAGACTCCATGGGAGTCTCCTGATCGATCTAGAACACACACGAAGGTGTGTGTTTGTGTGTGTTATTATTTTCTTTTAATTAGTAAACAACTTTCATTTGTTCCACTTTAGCCCCTCGGGTTTTCCTTTAAAACATAAATGACACTACCTTTCATCACTTAATATTTTTGACCATACCCTTAACTAGGATAAATAGCCTAGTTACTTATTTCATGACGTGTCATAAAGGAACACCCGACAATTATTTACATTCAGATTTTGGGGCGTTACAGTTCTGCTGGGCCTGGGGTTGGGCTCGCTACACCCAGATAGATCTACCGCATTGTGCCCCTCGGTCCTACAATGAGGATTAATGGCCTCCAGTTCCCGCCTACCTACTCACATGATCTAAGTAATAACCCTCCTTACGCTAACCATACCATGTATAAAATAAATCCCTGGTCACCCTGACCGAATCCCTGGTCACCCTGACCAAATTCCTGGTCACCCTGGCCGAATATCATTCACATTTCGAAAATAAGCATTTGTTTTGTAAAAACCGGTATGTTTAGTATAAACCTTTCGTAATTTATTTGTGTTCCCTGAAATCCCTTCGTAATATGATTTAGAAATACGAGTTTTGCGTTAGTTCAAAACTTTGTATGTTTTTGCAAAACGTGCATGTCTTTCCACCCCGAAAACATTTATAAAAATGTAAAATAGTAAAAAGTGGGGGTTATGAACTCACCTGAATTTCCATGTGCAAAGCTAACTAATTACGACTCCGTGATGTCGTTTCCAAAGTGAGACTCGCTAGCGTGCATTCTACAATATTCCTAACACGAAATATCTAATAAGTTTCTAAATAAAAGTGGTAACTAGTCTACGTGTCACCGAGCTCTACCGAATCGTTAATCGAACGATTCAGCGGTAAGTTGTTAACTTAATGGAAAAGATTAAGTTATACGTGTTAAGTCTCGTTTAATGTCAGTAGCAGTTTAATAAGTCTTGAAAAAGACTTGGTTTCCGAGAGACTTAAAAGGAATAAATATTTATATAAAAATATATAAATATATCGTTGTAAGTGTGTTAGCCGTCTCGAGTAGTCATACGTGTATAAAAGAATATTTCTATGAAAATATCATATAACAAACTCGTATCATATATCGCGTTTCGTATGAAAATAATATATATTAACTTGTATTATATATATCACGTCTTGTGTATATTTGCCAAAAATATACGTATATGCCGTTTAGGCGTTCGAAATAAATATAAAAAGTTATATTTATTTTATAAAAGATTCCGCGTGTTTGAAATAAATATACAACTATATTTATTTTATACAACAAAGTCGTGTTATTTGATATTCGAAATAAATATATAATCTATATTTACTTTGTAAAAGGATACGAATTAACGACGTTCGAAATAAATATAACATTATATTCATTTGTAAAAGCGTTTGGAAATATCAAGGTTTGAAATATTATAGACTCGAATTCCATTAAGTGTCGTTTTTGAAACTATAATACGTGTCGTGTTTACGAATTTTTCTCGAAAAACGGGCAGAGTTTCCTCTGTTTTTGGTCACCTCGACAACACAAGTTGTCGTCATTTTTCAAAATTCAAACAAGATTCACTCAATATATGTATGATTTTGTCAAATATATCAAACGTAACTATAATCAATCGGTTCAAGCTCGTTATCACGAAAGTAAATAGATTTATAAAAATAACGTAATGATTCGCGCCGTTAAAACTTTACCGCTCTTCGCGTCGAACCATTGACTGAGTTGACCCGAGTTGACTCGGTCCGACCGAGTCGACCCGAAACGCTTCCAAATCTGACCCGAACCGTTGATCGAAACCTGAAGCCACGTCTGACCTTGACTGTTTTGACCCGGACCCGTCTGATTTGACCTGAGTGACTGAGTTGACTCGGTTTGACCCGAGTCAACCCGCTTGACCGCTGTTGACTTCTGTTGACCGAACCCGAAACCGAACCCGAGCCAAATCAAAGTTGAACCTTGAAACATAACAACTTAAATTACTTGAAACATAACAGCATGTCCTCCTCATCGTTAACCTTCATCAGAAAGTAAAAGAATCGAGAATACAAGAACAGAGGCGTGTGTTTACCGGAAACATGTCGGACAGAAATAATGACCATGGGACCGAGACAAGGACCGCCGGTCCGAGTCTCCAATCTCTCTCTCCTGAGCGGTCTTTCTTTCTCTCTAACCCTCCTCTCCGTCTCTCTGTCTCCGCCATGAAACCACGCCGTCACGCGCCGCCACGCGCCACCGGTTCTCTTTCTCCGCTGTCTCTCTCTCATCGCCTCTCTCTCTCTCTCTGTCCGCTGTCGTCGCTCACCACCACCGCACGGTGGTGGTGGTAGTCATTTATGTCGTCGGGGGGGTGTCACCGATGACTGGTTCTCGTGTGTATGTCTGATGAAGGAGAGGGTTAATTACTAATGTGTGTTTGAGAAGTATAATTTCTCTGGGTTATGAATGTATAGATCACGAGAGATGAGAGGCAACCTTTAAAAGGATGATGAATTTTTGTGGTCACTGCTTAGGAATCGTGAGAGAGAGAGGAAAGACCCTTTTGTGTGTGTGTGTATAAAATAATATGCAGACAAAGAATGGGTGTGGCCCTAATATAGAGAAGTTGAAATCTTTAAAGATCAAAATAAATCTTTTGAGGAGATTTTTGGTAGGATTTTTGGTAGGATTCTCAAGGGATTTAAGACAGATTTACAAACAAAATCTAGTAATAAAGATTAATATATTATGTGTAGGTTTAGGCTTGTGTTTTTTGGGCTTGGGCCCGGGGCCCACAAGCTCAATCCCATGTGTAAGTGGCCCGTAATTCCTACGAGACCCGTTGTCAAATCCTGAACTCCGTTTTAACGTCAAAAATTAAAATACACAAAAATACGGTCGGTAGTCATTGTTTGCACGCCCGTTCGTCGATCACGGTAATAATCACGAAAAAATTGTATCGTTGCCGTCTTTAATCCGTTTTTCAATCCGGGTTCGACTGTAGTCACAAAAATTTTGTTACGAAGCTAATATATATCGTAAAAATTTAATATTTGTCGGTGTTGTCAGTATTTTGTACGGCATCAGTTCGTTGTCGTTTAATATTCACCGGATCTTTCCGTAAACCACCGTTCACGCCCTGTAAAGCCGGTTAGCCGCTTCTAGGCATTCCAAAGACCTAGTTAAGTTAATTTGTGTCTTAAACACTATTTATTATTGCGTTAATCATCTGCTAATCACGTAATTAGGTGCCATAAATCACGGGTTATCACATGGCAGTTCGATCGGATGGTAGTCCGATCGGGCAACAATTCGTTCAACACTCAGACTTCATAGATTGGCAAAAAAATGGTTAAGTGTGGGACCCAAGATGCAAGCCGTTCGGACTGCCCAGCCGTACGGTTTGGCTGTTCGATCGGACAGCAGTCCGATCGGCTGGCACCCCGTCCTGGTCGTCATGTTCGTCTTACACTTGGTTGTTTTGATTATTTTTTGTTTTATAGAGACGTTTTGATAACGTGTTAAGCAACAGAAACTTGTAAATACTTGGTACCCCTGATCGGACGTAATCACCCAGCCGGGTCAGTTAACGGTTCGAGACGGAGTTCCATGTTTAACCGGAAATCGGTCGTCTCCAGGATAGAATCCAGATTTTGAACCAACACAACCACAAGAAGGAGTGGTAAGTCGACACAAGCTCCGATCCTATCGGTTTTGAGTGCATTGAGTGTAAAAGAGTTGAAAGAAAGTTAGAAAACCATCTTTCAATCCATTTTATGGTGAATATGTCTAGATTTATGAAAGATCTTTGTTTGTTTATGTGGAATTCGGTTAGATCCAAGTTATTCTCGGTGGATTGAGGCCAAAACATGAAGTTCTTCAAGAACACATGATGACGTCATCCTAGAATACCTTGAATCTTGGTGATTTCACGGTTAAAAGTTAAGATTCAAAAGATAGAAAGGTGTAGGAGTGCGTGTAAATCAAGGATGTACAAGATTTAGGATGAGATCTTACCAGAATTGAGAGAAATAGAAGAAAAGGTGGTGAGCACGAGCGGGTCGGACAGAGAGTTGCCAAAAGTAGAAAGTGTGAAAGTGACATGGGGTATTTATAGAGTTACCCAAAGAGGAAAGGGCTGGTCGATCGATTAGCAGGCCGGCCGACTGGCTGGTCGATCGAACTGCTGTTCGATCGGATAGATGGTCGATCGGTCAGCTGCCAGATCGATCAGTCAATTGTTTTGACGAGTTTTGCCATTTCGATTGCGATTGTGAGCAATGCGAATGCGATAGGGTTTCCTATTTAAATTACTTTTAATTCCAACTACTCATATCTTGCACTATCTCTTCTCCACTAATTATCATAGTTCGATTGCGATTGAGTTTCAATTGCGTTTCGATTGATCATGACACATAACATAAATTAACATGCACAAGTAACACATAAGGCACACACACACGTATAACAATAACCAAAATGCGTAGTTCGAGTTGCGAGTTCGATTGCGATTTCGATGTTGATTAAATTAGATTAATTAATGTTTAGTTAACTTTATCGCATTGTTACCTCCTATTATTCACAGTCGTAAAACGATTCATAGCGATAAGTACTCATCGATTACTGCGATTATAATTAATTACTCCACATAATACAACTAACGCAAGCATAAATTAGACTGTCTACGGTCAAAGAAGTCAAAACAGGAATTGAGCAAGGAGAGGCAGGTCGCAATTAGCAATCTTTTCTTCCTTTGACTTCAATCTTGACTTTGACTTTGACTTTTGAACACGGGGTGTTACATATAGGCTTAACATACCTTAAATAACTTTTATATAACTTAGAAATAGGTTTTGAAAGCTTTGGTGTGTCAAAAACAAGTTTATTCACACTCAGGGACTATTTGAGTCAAACTACGAAAGTCTGCTGATTCACATAGTATCGAACATTCCGGAACTTGATCATAAGTTAAACATGCCCTAAATATCCTTTACATAGCTTAGAAATAGGCTTTGAGGTGTTTAGTGCGCGAAAATAAACTTATTTGATCAATAGGGACTAAAAGCATCAAAAAGTGCATAAGTTTGCATTTTCGCGCATATCTTACGTTCTGAATATATTCGTACATCCAAAAATTTATTTAATCATTAAAATATTTTATTTTAGTGATTGGCATGATAAAATTCCATTCGTCGCGTAGTTTGGGTCGTTTTTCGCGTCCGTTCGTGTTTCATCGTAATTAACCGAACAACGCAACCGTACGGCCAAACGAACCGACATCCGAGATATTTTTGAGCATGTTTCATGTTCCCTATACTTTAACTTCATTTTAGAGCCTTGCAATGGGATTAACGGGGCTTAAACGGGTCGAAAATGCATCAAAAACCTTGTTTTGCACATTCAGGGACCAAAGTTGACAATCTGCCATAGTTGTCTTAGGAAGGGACCAAAGTTGAAAATCTGATTTCCATCTTGTTCCAGTTGTTCCCCTCATTTGCACATGGTTTTAATGAAACTAGGGGCTTGTTTTGGGGTACCCATGGTATTCTAAAACCATGGGCACACTTGGACGGTCCGGATTGAAGCACGGTTTACAAGGAACGATCTTAACGGTCTTGAAAATCCTATAAATACCCCACCCCATTTTCATTTCATTTCATTTCACACATGATCTGATTTTGATGCTCTAAGTTGAAGCTTTAAGCTTCATACCTGGGTATTTAAATCAAGATCTTCCTAGCTTGGACCTCTTGTAAGCTTCTTTAGTTCTTTTATGCATTTTTAAGCACGAAAGTCAAACAGTGTTTGACTTTCAGCTTTGACCAGTCTATGGTCAACACAAAGTTCGTTTGAACTTCGCAACATGAGCGTAATCACGATGGTCATAGTCACTTGTGACTATACCTACTGATTACCACGTTGATTAGGTGTAGTGACGAGTCATAGTTTCGGTCAAAATACGCGTCTATGCGTATTTTGCAACCAAACTATTTTTGGGTATCAAAACTGTTTGTTTTGATATCAAACTTGTTTTCTAACTTCGTTAAACATGTTTTACCATGTTTAACTCATCACTTTTAGGATAGTGCTTATATAGGGTCGTAAGTGAGTCTAAACAACCGCTTAGACTTTCGAACCCGACCTGTTTGGTCGATCGTTAGGATCCGACCAAACATATAATGTGACCTTAGTTGTATAGGCAATAACCTTCCGAGGTTATACCTTATGGTCACTTCGTTTAGTTAGTTGTATGATAGGTAGTTTATATGCCTTAGGAAAATGACCAAAATGCCCTTTTTCGCATAATTTTATTTTAAGCATATGTAACACATGTTTTGATATCTAAAATGATTATATAACATAACTAGATATGTTAAGGCATATAATACTTGTCATAGGACTAGTTAGGCATCTCGAACGCGCTTTCGCGCGAGCGACGCGTTAAACTGGCGTAAGCTACCTTAATGGGTCGTAATGGGTCGTAAGCACTTAGGATAGGTTCCGATTTAGAATGTAGGCTTTGTTAAACCATATCACATGAGTTCCAACACTCATTGGGTTTACAAGACCTCATTCTACCCGATCTTCCGATTTAGGTGTCGATTCCCTAACATAGTATCTGTTACCCTAGGAACCGCTTCAACACTTGAACTCTTGGTCTTTTGAGCTTTGTTATACCCTTTGAACCGGGACTATACGCAACCCCAGGCGAGTACATAGTTCCCCTCTTTTACTGTTTTCAAATGTTTTGGGGTGATTCATATGTGTAATCGATCTGTTTTTTCAAAATGTATGGCATATGTGTGTTCACTAAGTGCTTTTATGTGTATTATTCCGATTATGCAAACGTAATATTTTATCCTTAAGTGATCTACCTATCTTCATAGTTAGATTCATGTAGGATATTTGAAGTACAGTCTTAGATCTTCCTATCTTCATAGTGAGATTTTTAAGAAGTACTTTACAACTCGATGGTTGGTTTTTTTGTAGTTTATTGGTGATTTAGATAATGAAACTAGATAATACAATAAGAACATGGTGGATACGCCGCTGGTACTTCCTATATATAAGTGTGCTTATTGTATTACCTTTCGTGGCGTTATCCCGAATCACCATTAGGATTTAGGATTGTTTTGATTCAATGTGACAGAACCCAAAATCCTTATAGCATCTATCTATCTTTATAGGTTGATTCTTGTAGGATGTTTAGAGTACTGATATTGGAGTCCCTATTTGGATTCATTGTGTACTTTAATGCGTGATAAGTTAGACGATGTTACGAGAACCCAGGATCCCTGTAGTACCTATCTATCTTCATAGTTAGACTTATATGGGATGTTTAGAGTACTAATATTTGAGTCCATGTTTGGATTCATTGTGTACTTTAATGCATGTTAGCTTAGACAATGTGATAGAACCCGAATCCTTATAGCATCTATCTATCTTCATAGTTAGACATATATGGGATGTTTAAAGTACTGATATTGGAGTCCTTGATTGGATTCATTGTGTGCTTTAATGCGTGTTTACGAGTTGGTACAAGTTGACGATTTATGTGTTATGTGGTAGTTGTGATTTAGATAACGAAACGTGTATAATAAAATAAGAACATGGTGGATACACCGCTGGTACTTCCTATATATAAGTGTTCTTATTTTATTATTCTTGTAGCGTTATCTGGGTCACTTTAGGATTTTGTGTACAATTGTTTCGATGTTTGATTATCAAAATCTTTGTAGAATCTCCCATATTTTTTATATGTTAGATTCTTAGAAAGATATCTGAAGTATTATCATGACTCATTGATTTGATTTATATAATACTTATATAAGTTTTGATTTATTTCAAAACAGTTATTATTAATCCTTGATTGGATTCCTAATAACATATTAACAAGTTTTTACAATGGTTTAATCAAGATATCAATATAAGGCATAAAATGACTTAGTAAATATCATATTGCCATATACAAACCTATTTTGTCACGAGTTTTCACAATTAAGATTAATACAAAATGTTTTGCCATTTATTTGGCTAATAAAACCTATGTATTCGCCGGCATTTTTATGCTGACTGTTTTCGCATATGTTTCAGGTTTTCGACTGTTCAAGCATGCGACGCATAGGACTGCATACGGGCCTTAGACTTCTAAAAAGAACAATTACATGTATTCTTTGTTTGTAAAACGATGTTAATGATATATAAACAATTTAGTACCAGTAGTTGTGAGCAATTTGTAACGTGACTCCCTGATATTTCCGCTGCGTGTTGTTATAATACGCGATTGGGGTGTTACAGATTGGTATCAGAGCACTGGTGATAGGGAATTAGGTTATTAGCATGCCTTGAACCTAGTCTATAACCTTCCTAGGACCCAAACATGAGTAGACTTAGGAACTCTTTCCTAATCCTCATCCTTCGTGCCACAACTGCTCTATGAATAACGAATCATCTAACCTTAGATGATTCATCCTGAAACCCTTAGGCTTTATGCCTTAAGGTATTCCTCAAAATGTTTTTCTCAAAACGTTTTCATTAAAATATTTTTCAAAATGTTTTCTCAAACGTTTTTGTCAAAATATTTCGCAAGCATGTTTTATCTCAAACGATTTGTATCAAAAGATTTCTTAAATGTTTTCTTCAAACGTTTTTCATCGAAATCTTGGGTTTTAATAATGTGAACACATGCAATCTGGAAGGGTGGATGCCTGTACCCCAAGTTTTCTGTCTAAGGCTAGAGTGTTCGTACAAATCCGCATTATCGGACCAGTCACTCTTACCTGGGAACTCTTAGGGTGAGTGTCCACTTATAGGCTAAAGCATGTCTTCGTAAAGCATTATAAACACCTATCCATCTTGACCCTACCGAATGATTTTTAAACGACCTTTGTAACCCTACTCATTCATGTTACCCTCGGTAATGTGTTTGCTCTTTATGACAATCGAAGCATCCTTCCTTTCCCAATACCATTTCATCATATTACCTTCGGTGATATGTTTGATTCGATACAGTTGAAATGAATCTCATTTCATTTCACGACTCTACGAGATCCTATTTTATTTTCAAAATACTACCTTTGTCTTTTAAAATTTCAAATTTTTACCATTTGGATGAGAATTTTCAAAATTTCAACACAAAGTTTCTTTATTTTAAAATTTTAATTTAAAAACATTCAGTCTTAAAAGTAATAAATTTTTAAAAGTCTTAAAAGTAATAAATTTTAACAGGTAAAGAATTTATGATACAAACCATTAACCCGGTTTGTATTCTCTCATCCAAAAATATTACAAAAGTTTATTTTCAAACAACTCTTGTTTCAAAACAATAATGTTACAAACTCATAACAATTGGACAAATCTAACTTTTGGTTTTCCCTATAGCTGTACTTTCAAAATGCCTCCTCGACGAGATACACAACCTCAAACCAATGAAGAAGTCGCAGCCCTTGTCGCTCAGCAAATGGCTGCAGTGCTTCCAGGCGTAGTAACCCAGATTCATTAGATATACAACAGCAATAACAACAACAATGCCTAGTGTAATTTCAAGACCTTTAATTCAGCCAATCCGCTAAAATTTTATGGGTCTGAAGGAGCAACCGCACTCTTGCAATGGTTCGAAAGTATAGAAAGCACATTCCGCCATGTTCAGTGTCCTAATGAGGGTAAGGTAGATTTTGCTTCGAGTGTCTTTCAAAGGAGAGCACTCACTTTATGGAATGGTATTATGAGAGACCGAGGTGCCGATGTAGCAATGGAACTGACGTGGGAAGAATTTAAGGATCTTATGAAGAAAGAATTCTGCCCACGAAGCGAAATAAGGGCACTTGAAAACGAGTTCTATCATCTGAAGCAGGATAGTGGGGAAAATCGTGCCTACACTGACCGATTTGAACAGTTAAGCCTACTTTGCCCCACTATGGTCACACCTTTGGATCGAGCCATTGAGAAATACATCGATGGTTTACCTGACCCTGTCCAAGACATTGTCACTGGCAGCTAACCTGCAACGCTTAGGGAGGCTAAGGAACTAGCTGCTATCTTGACTAACTCTCAGGTTAGAAAAGGTAAGTTATTTCGACAAGGAGACAAGAAACAAGACACAGAATCTGTTAACGAGAATTCAAGAAGATCAAAGGCCGAATCTTCTAAAAGTTCTAGGAAGCGCAAGGATTCAAAGAATTTTGCAATTCCTGCACCTGCTCCACTGAACTCAGTACCCTTTAAGGGATTTTATCCTGGGAAGCAACCTCTGTGCAATCATTGCAATTATCATCATGCATCAAATTCCCCTTGTCGCCAGTGTACAATTTGTGGTTTATTTGGACATCTAGCTGTGACCTGTCGTATCAAGAACCGAGCAGCCCCTACTCAGACTCGCCCAAGAGCATGTTTTAATTGTGGTGACTTAAATCATTTCAACCGAAACTGCCCCAAGCTTGCCAATGCTAATGGACGAGTATTCAATGTGAACGAGGCTCAAGCTAATCATCAAGCGCTTATGATCATTTGAACCTCTAAATTTTCTTGTTTATTTTCAAGATCAATGTACATATTTTAATTATGTTTGTAATGACAATATAAATTTCAAGAAGTTTATCTTTATCTCTGTTATTTAATTTTCAATTTCAAACTCTAATGTGATTGCACTATGTGTGATTTCAAATTTCATGCTAATTTTGAGGATTCCGTTCTTTAGGAACTAAATCTTATAATTTAGTATAATGTGATTGCACTCTGGTGCATTCGTACAAATTTGGTAAAACGATCAATACAAGTTAATACTGTTTTATGATCATAGCATTATATACATGATTTGTTTATCTAATATGTATAGCACATGATTATAAATTCAATTTGCTTCATATGTCGATTTAACGTACTTAGTTTGTTAACTTAGTGTACCTAGCACATGATTTGAGAACATTTTCTTGATATGCTTACATTATGGTGATAATGTATAATTAATATATGTTGCATTCTACCTGTTTGGTTAATATGAAACATATATAAATATTCGTACTAGAATGAAATACCTACTGCCCAATTTGTTGTATGCAGAATAAGTAGTGCTATTATTGCTAGTATGAAATGCAAATTTAATTTGACAGATATATTATTGTGACAATATTTAGTTGATAGTTCGACCTCATTATTTGTTTACCCTCGCTTAACAAGAGGAGCTACGTGGACCATGTGACGAAACGAGTAATTATGGGTGCACCCTTAATTATGAGTTTCGACGCATGAGAATCATAATAAGCCTTGTTAAGTATGGTGGCATAAAATCTAGAGTGATTAAGGTAACAAGAGAAGTATGATGCGATAAGAACACGGTGGATACGCCGATGGTACTTCCTATATATAAGTGTTCTTATTGTGTTATTCTTCAGAACGTTACTAAGATCACTTGGTGATTTTATGTTATCTTGGACCATTATGTGATTTTATGTTAAGTGTTATTCGTGTGGTTATTTCTGATGGACGACCACGAGTTGTAGGATCGCGATCTGACCTGAATGAGTCATTCAGAGAAGCTCTACTCTGTTTCAGGTGCGGAATAACAAGAAACGGAGGTAGAAATAGTTGATTCTTCACTTAATCTACTGATTGTGTTGATATAACAACGATTACAGCTCAATCTTCACACCGGCAGCACCTCGGTATGGAATCGTAAAACTGTTATGTGATTTCGCTCAAGAGACACTATATATAGGACTGAGATTTCGCTCCAAGGGACATGACCATAAAAGTGAAACCTCCACATGTCCATATCAGCGAAACCCTTAGCTACCCTATGAGCGAAATCATCAACCTAATAACATACATTTTCCAGTTTTCTCGTAAACCATGCCCTAATCTATACAATTCAATGTATGACTCGATACAAGACAAAGTCGACAGATGTAGTGCACCAACAGACTCCCCCTCAGATGTAGACGAGTCGACTATCGAGTCACGACAATGCTGTGTTTTCACTTCTTCAGTCTTGATCTGTCTCTGGGCTTTTCTCTCTCTTTATCTTCATCAACAGACTCTCCTTTAACAGTATCTGCTTGAATACCTTCAGACTCCCCCTCTCGATTTGCTGGCATTTTTTTGTTCTTCAGCAACATCTGGCACAAACTACAGAGTCTTCAATTTCCAGGATTGAAACTTGGCTCTAGTTCTGTCCATAGAATCTTCAGAATCGACCAGCCTAGCTTTCCTCAATCAAAGTCCTCAGGTATCGTAACCTGGCACTCTATCTTCAGGCTCAAAATCGAAACCTGGCTATTCCTGCACATTCTTAACCCAGAAGTAAATTTTCTATATTTAACAATTTGTATGCACCAACACTGACTCTCTCTCAAATCACTTTCTCTATGATGAACCACTTGTTGATTTCCAAAACACATTTGATGTTCAATATACACTCCCCCTCACAACAATGTCATCATGTTTAGCACTTGGAATTTTGAAAATCAGCTTTCCAACATCAGTTGTCGAAAATCTTTTTGAATTTTTCAAAAGTTTATGCGAAAACACACACAAAATCTTTTTGGATTTTTCTGAAAGAAAGTAAATGACACCACTTGAAGAATCAAGAAAATGCAGAAATAAAATATTTACAAACAATATATTATGCTTCGTTTTACTCAGTGTACGTGCCGGTTATGCGTAAATTATTTCGAACTCTATATGCTATTATCAAACTTGTATACTCGCCTTTACACCAGGTGTATTGACATTTATTTTAACGTATGTGACAGGTGCTTAAGATGTCTATTTGCTTGGAAATCAAGGTTAGGAAAGAGTCCTAGAAACCAACAAACAGTTGTCTGTACTAATGAAACCTGAGTTGTCGGAACATAATTATTTGACTAGATTTTGTCTGTAATAATTACGTTATGTTTTATGACATGGTATGGGACGTGTTGTTTTAAATAATTGGTAATTGTAGTTGTTATGGAAACTTCTGGACAATCTGTTTCACTCAGTGCCATGCCCCGATGTTTCCGCCATCGGTTGGGGTGTGACACTATGTCACTGTTCTGGAGTGTTTGCCGCATTAAACTGGTTACATTTATGTATCAATTCGCGTTTAACTTTCCAGAAAGCGATTTAAGGCTTGAAAATGAACTAGAATTAAAATGTGAAAGTGTAAAACACAAATAGACAAATTTTTGAGACCAAAACACATTGTTTCTTTGATAAAAGATAGTGTCCTACATCGTGTGTGTTTATGGAGCACAAGTGTCACATGAGCACCCCTTCATTGATGTTGCCAATGATTTAGTCAGGTGGATGAGATTTCAAGAAGATCAGATCTCCTTGGTATGGAACAATGGCATTTAATGGTGAGGGCTGCAGATGTGAATCATCTGAGCTAACCACTGCTGGTGACCTTGATGATCAAGCAATGGCTTCAAATGGAGGTGGAATAGGAGGTAATGGAGTGGACACATGTTGACTTTGATCCACTGTTTGAGGACTTTTATCAACAGTGTTTGATGATGAGGAAGCAGGGGTTGATGGGCTACTTTGGTCAACAACTGTTGAGGTAGCAGTGGTTGAACTTTGACAGCTGTTTTGAACATCTGCTGCTCTACCATTTGATGCAGACTTTTGTTGTGGAATGATGATTTCATATCCATAGTCTGATGATGGACTTTGTGAAGGACCTGCACTGTTAGTCTTGACAACAGTATTTTCAAAGGTAAATTTATCAAAATCAAACAATTCTGCAGGATTTGCTGGGATTTTCAAGGATGAAAGTTCATTGAACTTCACATTGAAAGTCTCTTCCACTGTTTTGGTCCTTATGTTAAACACTTTGTAGGCCTTAGCAGTGGTTGAGTATCCCAGATGATAACCACGATCAATTTTAGCTGCAAACTTTGAGATAGAATCTTTTAAGTTTAAAATGAAACATGGGCAGCCAAAAACTTTGAAATATGAAATTAATGGCTTTATTTTATACGGCAGTTCATAAGCAGTCTTTTGATGTCTAGGGTTGATTAAAACTCTGTTTTAGACATAGCAAGCAGTGTTTACTGCCTCTGCCCAGAAAGTTAATGGCAAACCTGAATCAGCAAGCATGGTTCTGGCAGCCTCAATCAAAGTCCCGTTCTTTCTTTCAACAACCCCATTTTGCTCTGGTGTTCTTGGAATGTTGTACTGCCTTACAATTCCTTTTGACACACAGAAATCATCTAACTCCTTATTTCTGAACTCTGTGCCATTGTCACTCCTAAAGATTTTTACTGGAAGGTCAAACTGCTTTTCAACCTGTGTAACAAAGTCTTGCAGAATGCATGCAGTCTCATCTTTGGAATGTAAAAAGTAAGTCCATGTAAACCTAGAAAAGTCATCAATAATAACCAAGCAATATCTTTTCTTCTTAAGACTCATGACTTTAACTGGGCCAAACAAATCCATGTGAAGCATTTGCAAACACTTAGTTGTTTTGGACTCTTCAATTGATTTGTATGAGCTTTTATGCTGTTTTCCTTTTAGGCAGGAAACACAATGCTCAGGACAGGTGAACAGTTTTTTAGGTAAACCTCTTACTAACCCCTGTTTGGATATAGCAGTGATTGTCTTGAGATTTGTGTGCCCCAATCTCCTGTGCCATAATTCTGTCTCTTTGTTAGAGGCAGCTGAGAACAGACAGGCATCGGTCCTGGGGCTCTCTTTTGACAAATCAACAACATAAACATTGCCACTTCTTTGAGCAACAAGTTGAGTTTTTCCATTTTTTATTATTTCTTCAATCTTTTTAACCATTTCTGGTCCAACAATCCTACAACAATCCTTTGTGAAGAATGAGCCATAGCCCTTATCACTCATTTGAGAGACACTTAGGATGTTGAATTTTAGATTGTCACACCCCGACCACGTTAAAACAACAAAACCGTGGCGGAAACATCGGGGAGTGTTGTCACAGAATCATCGTTTCAACAACCATGGTAATTAAAAGTTTTGTTTTATTGATTCATTAAGTAATGTACATAGTCTTGAACCAAACAAACAAATCGAATATAGTCTATTATCGTTTTTAAGTCACTAAAGCCACGTCCGGATCCTAAGTGAACTTTGCTTCCTAGCAATCAACATCAAGCATTATCACCTGAAACATTTGTAAAAACATAGTCAGCAAAGAAATGTTGGCGAGTACATAGGTTTTATAAGAGTGTAGGAATCATGGCTCGTTTATATATACATTGCAATACCTCGAAAACCTTGTTTTGAAAAGTATATAATATTGCAACATGATTAACCAACTCAAATCAAGATGGTTATAGTTTATAAAATATCGTAGCCATAATTCTTAACCCCAAAACATTTGATTTAGTAAACCAAATCGTAAAACATCTCGTTAAAAACTCGTTAATAAAACTCGTATGGTTTATATCATTTCGAAAACCTCGTTGTGTGACATCGTTTCAAATCGTTTTCCCAAGTGAACTAAATAATGACACGCAATGTAATATGGTAGAAGCATTTATATATAAGGTGTACCAGCGGCGTATCTACCATGCTTCTAACATGTTACACCCATACCATTACCTAATCACAACCCAAACCAATCGTTCGTTCAAATCGTTTTGTTTCGTTTAAGTCGTTCCAAATCGTTTTAACTCGTCCCAAAATCGTATTCGTTTTAATTGTGAAACTACTTTTGGTCGTCTCGCTAATAACATTCAAACCTTCGTGACTCGACTACCTCGTTCCTCGTATTAACAAACCACCAAAGGGTAAGTTAACAATCATCAGATTCGGTCGTTACCTACATAACCCCCACACATAACCATGGGTGTAGTCTGATAACGGGATTTGTCAGATCCTATGGTACCATAACCTAATACTGGTCGGCTTGATCAATGCTAATGAATGTCATTCGTTATGTAGTTACAACCAACAAGTTTCGTTCACATTATCGAAATCGTATTTAGTTTAATATAAACCATCTTAATCGTTTTTGAAAACATCGTTAAAATATCGAAATCGTTTTAATACATATAAATCACCCCAAAACAATTGAAAACAGTAAAATAGGGGAACTATGTACTCACATTGAATGAAGGGTATCCTTGATCTAAAGAACTTAGCGAAGCTCAGACAAACCAAGGAAATTCAAGTAGTACCTAGTAATCAGATCTCTAGTAAATAAATCAACACCTAAATCGGAAGATCGGATAGAATGACGTCTTGTAAATCAAATGAGTGTGGAACTCATGTGATATGGTTTAAAAAAGCCTACATCCTAAATCGGAACCTAACCTAAGTGCTTTTGTCCCGTTACGACCCATTAAGGTAGCTTATGCTACTTTAACGCGTCGTTCGTGCAAAACTATGTTCGGATGGTTAACTATGTGCTATGTCAAGTCTTATATGCCCAATAATACCTAAACATGTTACTAAATCAACTTATATGTCAAAAACATGTTCACATATGTAAATTACGGATTTAAGTTTCAAAAGGGCGTTTTGGTCATTACATATGGGCATATAAGCTACTTAACAAATAACTAACCAATCCTATGTGATCATAAGGTATAACCTCAGTGGTTATTCCCTATGCAACTATGATCACTAATCGAGCTTGATCGGATCCTAAAGATCGATCAAACAGGTCGGGTTCGAAAGTCTAAGCGGTTGTTTAGACCGCTTAACTTATGACCTTAAACAAGCACTATACTAATCGTGACGAGTTAAACATGTCAAAACATATTTAACCTACTGATTTGGTATCAAAACAATGGGTTTGAATATCCGAAAATAGTTCCTTTGCAAAATGCGTGCTAAAACGCATTTTGACCAAAACTTTGACTCGTCACTACGCCTAGTTAACGTGGTAATCATTAGGTATAATCGCTAAGGATTATAACCATCGTGATTATAATCACGTTACAAAGTTCAATTGAACTTTGACTTGACCAATTGATGGTCAAAACCGAAAGTCAAACTCTTGGCCAAACTGTTTGACTTTCTGCCTAAACATATAGAATAAGCATGAAAGAATACTTACAAAGTGTCGAAGCTATCTTTTCTACAAGAATAATCAGATTAGAAAGCTCCAAACACTTGGGAGAGCTCTCAAATCAGATGTAGAAGAGAAGAGAATGAGGAATGAGCAATGAACAAGTGAAATTGCTTGGCTATTTATAGTTGTTGCAACTTCATGAGATCATTACACATGTTTGTGTAGCTTCCAAGCATTAAATCTCATCCATACAATTGTTGCAAGCAGGTTAGAAGCCTTGGAGAGGTGGTAACTTGGCTACCACACAAAGAATTTGCATAAACAGCCCCTGAAGTTGCAACAGTTTGCTGAAATTGAGTTTCTGTCGCTGGACACACTGACACGGCCCGCGTAAACTATGGGGAAGGGGTCACGCGGCCCGCCTGGGCTCCCCAGTTCAACAACAGTTTGTTAAAAAGACAGTTCAGGTCCCTGCATGTGTTTTAAGTCCATTTCAGGCCCTTTTGACCCCCGTTAAGCCATTTTCAAGGCTCTACAAGGTCAATAAAGTTTAGAGGACTCAAAATATGCTTGGGACACTCTCGGATGTCAGCTCGTTTGGTCGTACGGTCGCGTTGTTCGTTAAATTACGAAGAAACTCAAACAGACGCGAAAACGAACCAAATTAAGCGACGAACGGTATTTTTGCTTGCCGATCACTAAAATAAAATTATTTTAGTGTGTACAAAAATTTTGGATGTCCAGATGTGGTCAAAACGTAAGATATGCGGGGAAAATGCAAACTTACGCCGTTTTTTACACTTTTAGTCCCTGTAAGATCAAATAAGCATGTTTTCGCACACCGAACCACTCAAAGCTTATTTCTAAGCTATGTTTAGGTTATTTATGGTATGTTTAGCTTATGATCAAGTTCTGGACTCTTCGATACCCTATGAATCGGTATAGTTTCGCAGTTTGACACAAATAGTCCCTGCGATCGAATAGACTTGTTTTCAACACACCAAACCATCCAAAACTTATTTCTAAGTTATGTGAAGGTTATTTTAAGTATGTTAAGCCTATGTCACTATTCCGGAGTGTTTGTTGCATTAAACTGGTTATATTTACGCATTAGGGCGCGTATAACCTTCCAGAAAGCGATTTAGAGCTTGAAATCGGAATCGAATCGAATCGTAAAATCATCAAACACAATTACACATATAATAACACCAAAACACATTGTTTTATTAATAATTAACATTGTTTTACAATGTTCATCGATTACAGAGCACAGTTGTCACAGTCTCCCCTACTTTAGGAAATTTCGTCCCGAAATTTTAACTAGAGGAAACTTGTGAGAACAATTGCGGATATTTCGCCTTCATTTGGTCCTTACGTTCCCAAGTAAACTCTGGGCCACGTTTGGATTCCCAGCGAACCTTGACCAAATGAATTCGTTTGTTCTTTAATTATTTGTATGTACGGTCCACTATCTCCACAGGTTTCTCGACAAAGTGCATCGTTTCATCGATTTGGATCTCGTCGAGAGGAATGTGAAGATCAGCGTCAGCTAAACACTTTTGCAGATTGGACACGTGAAAAGTCAGATGAATATTTCCAAGCTCTGGAGCTAGCTCTAGTCGATAGGCAACCTTTCCAACCCTTTCAACAATCTTAAGTGGTCCAACATATCGTGGTGCAAGTTTTCCTTTCTTTCCAAATCTCACCACTCCCTTCCAAGGTGACACCTTGAGTAGGACATGGTCTCCGACTTGAAATTCTAAGGGCTTGCGTCCTAAATCCGCATAACTCTTTTGACGGCATCTAGCTGTCACAAGATTATTGCGAATTTTCTTGATTTTGTCTGTTGTTTCCAGAACAAGCTCCGGTCCAGTAAGCTGAGCTTCACCGGTCTCGTTCCAACAAACAGGTGATCGACATTTTCGACCGTAGAGAGCTTCGAATGGTGCCATTTTAATGCTAGCATGATAACTATTTTTGTAAGAGAACTCGATCAATGGAAGATGAGAATCCCAATTACCACCAAAGTCTATCACGCATGCTCTAAGCATATCCTCCAAAGTTTGAATCGTTCTCTCAGATTGTCCATCTGTTTAGGGATGATAAGCAGTGCTTAGATTTAGCTGGGTTCCCATAGCAGATTGCATGGTCTTCCAGAAATGAGATGAAAATCGAGCATCACGATCAGATATGATGTCCAAAGGAACACCATGTCGTGATACAATCTCATCAACATAAATCTTTGCAAGTTTATTAGCAGATAGATCCTCGCGGATCGTAATAAAATGAGCTGACTTCGTTAATCAATCGACAACAACCCATATAGCATCATGACCCTTAGATGTAGGCGGTAATTTAGTAATGAGATCCATAGCAATGTTCTCCCACTTCCAAACCGGTATCTCTGGTTGCACAAGTAAACCAGATGGTCGTTGATGTTCAGCCTTGACTTTGAGACAAGTTAGGCATTTCGATACATACAAGGCAACATCTTTCTTCATACCAGGCCACCAATACTGAGTATGAAGATCCTTGTACATTTTATCGGCACCAGGATGGATAGAATATCGAGACTTATGAGATTCGTCCATCACTAAAGTGTAAAGATCGTCTTGTTTCGGAATCCACAAATGATCCATGAAATAGAGTAAACCGTCGTCCTTCGCTTCGAGTTTAAGCTTAAGCTGATGTGGTAATTCCTTACCTATCAAATCTTGTGAAACTCAAGATTGTTGAGCTTGAAGAACACGAGTTTGAAGATCAGATAGAGTTCGAACAGAATAAAGCTTGACTCGCTCCTTTCGACTAAGCGCATCGGCTACGACATTCGCCTTACCAGGATGGTAGCGAATCTCGCAATCATAGTCGTTCAGGAGTTCAACCCAACGTCGTTGCCTCATGTTGAGCTCTTTCTGATTAAGAATATGCTGGAGACTTTTGTGGTCTGTGAAAACCACACACTTCGTTCCATAGAGGTAGTGTCTCCAGATTTTGAGAGCGAAAACCACAGCCCCCAACTCAAGATCATGAGTCCTGTAGTTCTTCTCGTGAACTTTCAATTGTCTAGATGCATATGCTATAACTTTACCTCGTTGCATAAGAACACAACCAAGGCCTAAGTTGGACGCATCACAATAGAAAATGAAATCATCGTTTCCTTCGGGTAGTGATAGAACAGGAGCATCACAGAGCTTCCGTTTCTGCGTTTGGAACGCTTCTTCTTGCTTGGGTCCCCACTCAAAAGGCTTATTCTTCTGAGTCAAAGCAGTGAGTGGAACCGCAATCTTAGAGAAGTTCGAAATGAAACGACGATAATAGCCAGCGAGACCAAGAAAAGATCGAATTTCTGTAGGCGTCGTTGGTGTATTCCAATCCTTGATTGCTTCAATCTTGGATGGATCAACATGAATACCTTGCTCATTGACTATATAACCCAAAAACTGAACTTCTTTAAGCCAAAATTCACACTTGGAGAATTTAGCAAAAAGTTGTTCCTTCTTTAGGAGTTCCAGAGTCAAACGAAGGTGTTGCTCGTGCTCGGCTCGAGACTTCGAAAAAATGAGAATATCGTCGATAAACACAATAATGAACTTGTCTAAATAAGGTTTACAGACCCTATTTATTAAGTCCATAAAGATAGATGGAGCATTCGTCAAACCAAAAGGCATGACAGTAAACTCGTAGTGCCCATATCTCGTGCGGAAAGCAGTTTTGGGAATATCTTCTTCGAATACACGAAGCTGATGATACCCAGAATGCAGATCGATCTTGGAAAAACAGGTAGCACCTTGCAGATGATCAAAGAGATCATCGATTCGGGGTAGAGGATATCGATTCTTGATGGTAAGCTTATTAAGCTCACGATAATCGATACACATTCGAAAAGATCCATCTTTTTTTTCACAAAGAGGACAGG
This sequence comes from Helianthus tuberosus, assembly GCA_030545235.1. Taxonomy (NCBI): domain Eukaryota; kingdom Viridiplantae; phylum Streptophyta; class Magnoliopsida; order Asterales; family Asteraceae; genus Helianthus; species Helianthus tuberosus. The sequence goes on from CM060381.1 coordinate 141,499,994, forward strand.
AGCTCCCCAAGGTGAATAACTTGGACGGATGAATCCTTTATCAGATAACTCTTGAAGCTGTTTTGATAACTCTTGCATCTCAGACGGTGCAAGACGATAAGGTACTTTCGCAATCGGGTTGGCATTGGGTACAAGGTCAATATGAAACTGACTTGACGAACTGCAGGCAAACCAGGCAGTTCATCAGGAAAAACCTCTGGATAATCCCGAACAATCGGACTATCCTGAATATTCTTGCTTTTGCCTTTCTCCTTGGTGACATGTGCCAGAAAAGCAACATATCCTTTTCGTAGATAGGTTTGAGCTTTCGTGCACGACATGAGTTTCAAACCACCAGATGGTTTCTCGCCACAAACCTCTAGAACATCACCAGACGAAAGAGGAATACGAATGATCTTATCGAAACAAACCACCTCAGCATGGTGTTTGGTTAACCAATCCATTCCCACAATAATGTCGAAACTCCCAAGTTGCATCGGTATGAGGTCAATGGGAAAAAGATGGTTATCGAGGTTCAATTGACAACCATGAATAACAGAATCGAGAACAAGGGGTTTACCAGTCGCAACCTCGACAGATAAGGGTTTCCTCAGTTTAGTTCTAGGTATCGCAAGTAAAGGTTCAAAGGATAATGAAACAAAACTCCTATCGGAACAAGAATCGAAAAGAACAGATGCAAGTTGATTGTTAAGAAGGAACGTACCGTTAACAAGAAAGGTACCATGGACAACGAGGTTGTCAGCTCGAGCCTCGTTTGCATTCAGATTGAATGCTCATCCACGAGCGGGATCCACATTTGCGTTTGCATTCGGATTTGCATTCGCATTCGCATTCGAATTCGCCAGCCTCGGACAATTGGATAAAAGAGGTATAGAAAACATCGACAAAACACAAGGAAGGCGATCATTTGTTTGTACCTCGAACAAACAAACGACACGCAGTGACAAATCAAAGTAAATGGGTCAATATAATGTATCGCTGAAGACATGTTCGCCTATAAGTGAACACTCACCCCAAGAGTTCCCAGGTAAGAGTGACTGGTTCGATACTGCGGATTTGTACGAACACTCTAGCCTTAGACAGAAAACTCAGGGTACAGGCATTCACTCTTACAGTTTGCACGTGTTCACATTATTTAGACCCAAACTTTGACGAGATTTTGAAAATTGAGAGGGATCAAACCTTGTAACAGAGGGTTCAAAACCTTACAATCAATCATCTAAGGATAGATGATTAATTTTCGAAGCAGATTTGTTATTGTGTTCTCTTTGTGGTTATCACCTAAGGATAGGTGACGGTATTGTTTTAAAATCTAAACGCAAGTAGACTCGCGTTAGGGTCCTAGAAAGTTATAGTCTAGGTCAAAGCAATGCTAATAACCTAATTCCCTATAACCATTGGCTCTGATACCAACTCTTCTACTCTTCTGTCACACCCCGACCACGTTAAAACAACAAAACCGTGGCGGAAACATCGGGGAGTGTTGTAACAGAATCATCGTTTCACAACCATGGTAATTAAAAGTTTCGTTTCATTGATTTATTAAGTAATGTACATTGTCTTAAACCAAACAAACAAATCGAACATCGTCTATTATCGTTTTTAAGTCACTAAAGCCACGTCCGGATCCTAAGTGAACTTGCTTCCTAGCAATCAACATCAAGCATTATCACCTGAAACATATGTAAAAACATAGTCAGCAAAGAAATGCTGGCGAGTACATAGGTTTTATAAGAGTATCGGAATCATCGCTCGTTTATATATATTGCAATACCTCGAAAACCTTGTTTTGATAAGTATATTATATTGCAACATCAATAACCAACTCTTCTCAAGATGGTTATAATTTTATAAAATATCGTAGCCGTAATTCTTAACCCCAAAACATTTGATTTAGTAAACCAAATCGTAAAACATCTCGTTAAAAACTCGTTAATAAAACTCGTATGGTTTATATCATTTCGAAAACCTCGTTGTGTGACATCGTTTCAAATCGTTTCCCAAGTGAACTAAATAATGACACGCAATGTAATATGATAGAAGCATTTATATATAAGATGTACCAGCGGCGTATCTACCATGCTTCTATCATGTTACACCCATCCCATTACCTAATCACAATCCAAACCAATCGTTCGTTCAAATCGTTTAATCTCGTTTAAGTCGTTCCAAATCGTTTTAACTCGTCCCAAAATCGTATTCATTTTAATTGTGAAACTACTTTTGGTCGCCTCGTTAATAACATTCAAACCTTCGTGACTCGACTACCTCGTTCCTCGTATTAACAAACCACCAAAGGGTAAGTTAACAATCATCAGATTCGGTCGTTACCTACATAACCCCCACACATAACCATGGGTGTAGTCTGATAACGGGATTTGTCAGATACTATGGTACCATAACCTAATATTGGTCGGCTTGATCAATGCTAATGAATGTCATTCATTATGTAGTTACAACCAACAAGTTTCGTTCACATTATCGAAATCGTATTTAGTTTAATATAAACCATCTTAATCGTTCTTGAAAACATCGTTAAAATATCAAAATCGTTTTAATACATATGAATCACCCCAAAACAATTGAAAACAGTAAAATAGGGGAACTATGTACTCACATTGAATGAAGGGTATCCTTGATCTAAAGAACTTAGCGAAGCTCAGACAAACCAAGGAAATTCAAGTAGTACCTAGTAATCGGATCACTAGTAAATAAAATTGACACCTAAATCGGAGGATCTGATAGAATGTGGTCTTGTAAACCAAATGAGTGTGGAACTCATGTGATATGGTTTAACAAAGCCTACATCCTAAATCGGAACCTAGCCTAAGTGCTTTCGACCCGTTACGACCCTTTAAGGTAGCTTATGCTACTTTATCGCGTCGTTCGTGCAAAACTATGTTCGGATGGTTAACTATGTGTTATGTCAAGTCTTACATGCCCAACAAGACCTAAACATGTTACTAAATCAGATTATATGTCAAAAACATGTTCACATATGTAAAATACGGATTTATGTTTCAAAAGGGCGTTTTGGTCATTTTCTATGGGCATACAAGCTACTTAACAAATAACTAACCAATCCTATGTGATCATAAGGTTTAACCTCAGGGGTTATTCCCTATGTAACTATGATCACTAATCGAGCTTGATCGGATCCTAAAGATCGACCAAACGGGTCGGGTTCGAAAGTCTAAGCGGTTGTTTAGATCGCTTAACTTACGCCCTTAAACAAGCACTATACTAATAGTGACGAGTTAAACATGTCAAAACATGTTTAACCTACTAATTTGGTATCAAAACAATGGGTTTTGATACCCGAAAATAGTTCCGTTGCAAAATGCGTGCAAATCGGAATCGAATCGAATCGTAAAATCATCAAACACAAATACACATATAGTAACACCAAAACACATTGTTTTATTGATAATTAACATTGTTTTGTATTGTACATCGATTACAGAGCACAGTTGTCACAATCTCCCCTACTTTAGGAAATTTCATCCCGAAATTTTAACTAGAGGAAACTTGTGAGAACAATTGCGAATATTTCGCCTTCATTTGGTCCTCACGTTCCCAAGTGAACTCTAGGCCACGTTTGGATTCCCAGCAAACCTTGACCAAATGAATTCGTTTGTTCTTCAACTGTTTGTATGTATGGTCCACTATCTCCACAGGTTTCTCGACAAAGTGCATCGTTTCAACGATTTGGATTTCGTCGAGTGGAATGTGAAGATCAGCGTCAGCTAAACACTTTAGCAGATTGGACACGTGAAAAGTTGGATGGATATTTCCAAGCTCTGGAGGTAGCTCGAATCGATAGGCAACCTTTCCAACCCTTTCAACAATTTTGGATGGATCCACATGAATACCTTGCTTGTTGACAATATGTCCCAAAAACTGAACCTCTTTAAGCCAAAATTCACACTTGGAGATTTTTTCAAAAAGTTGTTCCATCTTAAGGAGTTCCAATGTCAAACGAAGGTGTTGCTCGTGATCGGCTCGAGACTTTGAATAAATGAGAATATCGTCGATGAACACAATGATGAACTTGTCTAAATAAGGTTTACAGACCCTATTCATTAAGTCCATAAAGATAGCTGGAGCATTTGTCAAACCAAAAGGCATGACAGTAAACTCATAGTGCCCATATCTCGTTCGAAAAGCAGTTTTGGGAATATCTTCCTCGAATACACGAAGTTGATGATACCCAGAACGCAGATCGATCTTGGAAAAGCAGGTAGCACCTTGCAGCTGATCAAAGAGATCATCAATTCGGGGTAGGGGATATCGATTCTTGATGGTAAGCTTATTAAGCTCACGATAATCGATACACATACGAAAAGATCCATCTTTCTTTTTCACAAAGAGGACAGGAGCACCCCAGGGAGAAAAACTCGGACGGATGAATCCTTTATCCGATAACTCTTGAAGCTGTTTCGATAAGTCTTGCATCTCGGACGGTGCAAGACGATAAGGTGCTTTCGCAATCGGGTTAGCATTGGGTACGAGATCGATATGAAACTTGACTTGACAAACTGGAGGAAAACCAGGCAGTTCATCAGGAAACACCTCTGGATAATCCCGAACAATTGGAATATCCTGAATATTCTTGCTCTTGCCTTTCTCCTCGGTGACATGTGCCAGAAAAGCAACATATCCTTTTCGTAGATAGGTTTGAGCTTTCGTGCACGACATGAGTTTCAATCCACCAGATGGTTTCTCGCCACGAACTTCTAGGACATCACCAGATGATAGGGGAATACGAATGATCTTATCGAAACAAACAACCTCGGCATGATGTTTGGTTAACCAATCCATTCCCACGATAATGTCGAAACTCCCAAGTTGCATCGGTACGAGGTCAATGGGAAAAAGATGGTTATCGAGGTTTAATTGACAACCACGAAGAACAGAATCGAGTACGAGTGGTTTACCAGTAGCAACCTCGACAGATAAGGGTTTCCTTAGTTTAGTTCTAGGTATCGTAAGTAAAGGCTCAAAGGATAACGAAACAAAACTCCTATCAGCACCAGAATAGAAAAGAACAGATGCAAGTTGATTGTTAATAAGAAACGTACCGTTAACAACTTCGTTGTCCGCCCTCGCCTCGTTCGCGTTTAGATTGAATACCCGTCCACGAGCGGGATTCACATTTGCATTTGCGTTTGCATTTGGATTTGCATTTGCATTTGCATTCGCATTTACCAATCTCGGGCAATTGTTGCGGAAATGACCCATTTCTCCGCAATTAAAACACGAACCAGGTGGGAATCTCGCAGCATTCCCTTGAGCTTGAGCTGGAACCTAAGCAGCCTGATTTTGACCAAAACGACAAATGTTGGCCAAATGCCCAAGTCTACCACACGTAGCACACTGTTTACAAGCATGTTGGGCAACATGGTGACCATTACATCGTGTACAGTGTGGTGCAGTACCAGCATATGCTTTCTTTGCAGGAGGTTGAGTCAGTGGGTTCTGATAAGTCTGGTTGGTGACAGCAAAGTTCTGGGAAACCTTGCGCTTCCTTGACCTTTTAGAAGACTCACCCTGCTTCTTTCCTTTACCCTTTTCCTTGTCAGAATCGGTCGACTTCTTTTTATCACCCTTGTGGGTAAGTTTACCCTTCCTGACTTGGGACTCAGTCAGGGTAGCCGACAACTCAATTGCGTGACGAACGGTAGTAGGATTAACACCGGTCACAATATCCTGAATGGAATCGGGTAAACCATCGATATAACTCTCGATTGCTTTCTCCAGTGGGGTAACCATAGTGGGACACAACAAACTAAGCTCCTCGAATCGATCCGTATAGGCACGGTGTTCTCCCTCGTCTTGTTTCAAATCATCAAATTCTCGTTCCAAAGCTCGAATCTGACGGGGACGGAACTCTCTCATCATGAGAGCTCGAAGCTCATCCCAAGTTTGCGCTAATGCCACTTTGGCACCCCTATCACGCATCACTCCGTTCCACCATGTAAGAGCTCGCTTCTCAAACACGCTTGAAGCAAACTCAACTTTACGCGCATTCGGACACTGCACATGTCTGATGTGCTCTCGATACTCTCAAACCACTATAGGAGCGCAGTTGCTCCTTGTGACCCAGAAAACTTAAGCGGCTTCGCAGAATTGAAATTCTTGAAATTACACCGTGCGTTATTGTTGTTATTATTGTTATTGTATAACTCATGGATTTGGGTCACAACGCCAGGAAGTACAGCAGCCATCTGCTGAGAGACAAGGGCTGCGACTTCTTCAGCAGTAAAAGTTTGAGCATCGCGTCGAGGAGGCATTGTCTAACAATGAAACATGAGAAACGAGTGAGGTCGACAATTTGGAGAAACAAAGGAGGTATTGCAAACATCGACAAAACACAAGGAGTGTGATCATTTGTTCGTTACCTCGAACAAACAAATGACACACAGTGACTAATCAAAGTAAATAGGTCATAATAATGTATCGCTGAAGACATGCTCGCCTATAAGTGAACACTAACCCCAAGAGTTCCCAGGTAAGAGTGACTGGTCCGATACTGCGGATTTGTACGAACACTCTAGCCTTAGACAGAAAACTCAGGGTACAGGCATTCACTCTTCCAGTTTGCACGTGTTCACATTATTTAGACCCAAACTTTGACGAGATTTTGAAAAGTCAAAAGGCACAAAGCCAAAGATGAATCAAACTGGAAGGGTTCAAAAGCTTACAATCAATCATCCAAGGATAGATGATTGATTTTCGAAGCGGATTTGTTATTGTGTTCTCGTTGTGGTCATCACCTAAGGATAGGTGACGATATTGTTTTAAAATCTAAACGCAAGATAACTCACGTTAGGGTCCCAGAAAATTATAGTCTAGGTCAAAGCAATGCTAATAACCTAATTCCCTATAACCATTGGCTCTGATACCAACTCTTCTGTCACACCCCGACCACGTTAAAACAACAAAACCGTGGCGGAAACGTCGGGGAGTGTTGTAACAGAATCATCGTTTCACAACCATGGTAATTAAAAGTTTCGTTTCATTGATTTATTAAGTAATGTACATTGTCTTAAACCAAACAAACAAATCGAACATCGTCTATTATCGTTTTTAAGTCACTAAAGCCACGTCCGGATCCTAAGTGAACTTGTTTCCTAGCAATCAACATCAAGCATTATCACCTGAAACATATGTTAAAACATAGTCAGCAAAGAAATGCTGGCGAGTACATAGGTTTTATAAGAGTATCGGAATCATCGCTCGTTTATATATATTGCAATACCTCGAAAACCTTGTTTTAATAAGTATATTATATTGCAACATCAATAACCAACTCTTCTCAAGATGGTTATAATTTTATAAAATATCGTAGCCATAATTCTTAACCCCAAAACATTTGATTTAGTAAACCAAATCGTAAAACATCTCGTTAAAAACCCGTTAATAAAACTCGTATGGTTTGTATCATTTCGAAAACCTTGTTGTGTGACATCGTTTCAAATCGTTTCCCAAGTGAACTAAATAATGACACGCAATGTAATATGATAGAAACATTTATATATAAGATGTACCAGCGGCGTATCTACCATGCTTCTATCATGTTACACCCATCCCATTACCTAATCACAACCCAAACCAATCGTTCATTCAAATCGTTTAATCTCGTTTAAATCGTTCCAAATCGTTTTAACTCGTCCCAAAATCGTATTCGTTTTAATTGTGAAACTACTTTTGGTCGCCTCATTAATAACATTCAAACCTTCGTGACTCGACTACCTCGTTCCTCGAATTAACAAACCACCAAAGGGTAAGTTAACAACCATCAGATTCGGTCGTTACCTACATAACCCCCACACATAACCATGGATGTAGTCTGATAACGGGATTTGTCAGATCCTATGGTACCATAACCTAATACTGGTCGGGTTGATCAATGCTAAGGAATGTCATTCGTTATGTAGTTACAACCAACAAGTTTCGTTCACATTATCAAAATCGTATTTAGTTTAATATAAACCATCTTAATCGTTTTTTAAAACATCGTTAAAATATTGAAATCGTTTTAATACATATGAATCACCCCAAAACAATTGAAAACAGTAAAATAGGGGAACTATGTACTCACATTGAATGAAGGGTATCCTTGATCTAAAGAACTTAGCGAAGCTCAGACAAACCAAGGAAATTCAAGTAGTACCTAGTAATCGGATCACTAGTAAATAAAATTGACACCTAAATCGGAGGATGGGATAGAATGTGGTCTTGTAAACCAAATGAGTGTGGAACTCATGTGATATGGTTTAACAAAGCCTACATCCTAAATCGAAACCTAGCCTAAGTGCTTTCGACCCGTTACGACCCATTTAGGTAGCTTATGCTACTTTATCGCGTCGTTCGTGCAAAACTATGTTCGGATGGTTAACTATGTACTATGTCAAGTCTTACATGCCCAATAATACCTAAACATGTTACTAAATCAGATTATATGTCAAAAACATGTTCACATATGTAAAATACGGATTTATGTTTCAAAATGGCGTTTTGGTCATTTTCTATGGGCATACATTCTACTTAACAAATAACTAACCAATCCTATGTGATCATAAGGTATAACCTCAGGGGTTATTCCCTATGTAACTATGATCACTAATCGAGCTTGATCGGATCCTAAAGATAGACCAAATGGGTCGGGTTCGAAAGTCTAAGCGGTTGTTTAGACCGCTTAACTTACGACCTTAAACAAGCACTATACTAATAGTGACGAGTTAAACATGTCAAAACATGTTTGACCTACTGATTTGGTATCAAAACAATGGGTTTTGATACCCGAAAATAGTTCCGTTGCAAAATGCGTGCTAAAACGCATTTTGACCGAAACTTTGACTCGTCACTACGCCTAGTTAACGTCGTAATCAGTAGGTATAATCGCTAAGGATTATAACCATCGTGATTACAATCACGTTGCAAAGTTCAATTGAACTTTGACTTGACCAATTGGTGGTCAAAACCGAAAGTCAAACTGTTGGCCAAACCGTTTGACTTTCTGCACTAACATAAATAAAAAGAATAAAAGAATGCTCACTAAAGGTCCTTGCTATCTTTTCTACAAGATAATCAGATTCGAAAGCTCCAAAGACTTGGGAGAGAGCTCCAAATCAGATGTAGAAGAGAAGATAAGGAAATGAGCAAATGAAATGGAAGAGAGCTTGGCTATTTATAGTTGTTGCAACTCAACAAGATCATTACACATGGATTGTGTAGCCTCCAAGCAAAGATCAAGGCCCTACAATTGTCACAAGCAGGTGCAAAGCCTTGGGGAGGAGATAACTTGCTCACCACACCAAGAAATTGCAAAATTGGCCCCTGAATTATGAAACAGCAGCTGAAACTGAGTTTTCTGGTCGCTAGGGACTGACACGGCCCACGTAAGAATAGGCAGGGGGCTTACGCGGCCCGCCTGGCCTCCCCAGATCAGCTTAAGTTTGTAAAATGACAGTTCAGGTCCCTGCATGTGTTTTAAGTCCATTTCAGGCCCTTTTGACCCCCGTTAAGCCATTTTCAAGGCTCTACAAGGTCAATAAAGTTTAGACGACTCAAAATATGCTTGCAACACTCTCGGATGTCGGCTCGTTTGGTCGTACGGTCGCGTTATTCGTTAAATTACGACGAAACTCAAACGGACGCGAAAACGAACCAAAATTAAGCGACGAACGGTATTTTTGCATGCCGATCACTAAAACAAAAATATTTTAGTGTGTACAAAAATTTTGGATCTCCAGATGTGGTCAGAACGTAAGATATGCGCGAAAATGCAAACTTACGCTGTTTTTGACACTTTTAGTCCCTCTAAGATCAAATAAGCATGTTTTCGCACACCGAACCTATCAAAGCTTATTTCTAAGCTATGTTTAGGTTATTTATGGTATGTTTAGCTTATGATCAAGTTCCGAACTCTTCGATACCATACGAATCGGTATAGTTTCGCAGTTTGACACAATTAGTCCCTGCAATCGAACAGACTTGTTTTCAACACACCAAACCATCCAAAACTTATTTCTAAGTTATGTGAAGGTTATTTTAGGTATGTTAAGCCTATGTCACTATTCTGGAGTGTTTGTCGCGTTAAACTGATTGCGTTTACGCACCAGTTTGCGTATAACCTTCCAGAAAGCGATTTAGAGCTTGAAATCGGAATCGAATCGAATCGTAAAATCATCAAACACAAATACACATATAGTAACACCAAAACACATCGTTTTATTGATAATTAACATTGTTTTGTATTGTACATCGATTACAGAGCACAGTTGTCACAGTCTCCCCTACTTTAGGAAATTTCGTCCCGAAATTTTAACTAGAGGAAACTTGTGAGAACAATTGCGAATATTTCGTCTTCATTTGGTCCTCACGTTCCCAAGTGAACTCTGGGCCACGTTTGGATTCCCAGGGAACCTTGACCAAATGAATTCGTTTGTTCTTCAACTGTTTGTATGTACGGTCCACTATCTCCACAGGTTTCTCGACAAAGTGCATCGTTTCATCGATTTGGATTTCGTCGAGTGGAATGTGAAGATCAGCGTCAGCTAAACACTTTCGCAGATTGGACACGTGAAAAGTTGGATGGATATTTCCAAGCTCTGGAGGTAGCTCTAATCGATAGGCAACCTTTCCAACCCTTTCAACAATCTTGGAGGTAGCTAAACACTTTCGCAGATTGGACACGTGAAAAGTTGTAACATAATCATCGTTTCAACAACCATGGTAATTAAAAGTTTCGTTTTATTGATTCATTAAGTAATGTACATAGTCTTGAACCAAACAAACAAATCGAACATAGTCTATTATCGTTTTTAAGTCACTAAAGCCACGTCCGGATCCTAAGTGAACTTTGCTTCCTAGCAATCAACATCAAGCATTATCACCTGAAACATATGTAAAAACATAGTCAGCAAAGAAATGCTGGCGAGTACATAGGTTTTGTAAGAGTGTAGGAATCATCGCTCGTTTATATATATTGCAATACCTCGAAAACCTTGTTTTGATAAGTATATTATATTGCAACATCAATAACCAACTCTTCTCAAGATGGTTATAATTTTATAAAATATCGTAGCCATAATTCTTAACCCCAAAACATTTGATTTAGTAAACCAAATCGTAAAACATCTCGTTAAAAACTTGTTAATAAAACTCGTATGGTTTATATCATTTCGAAAACCTCGTTGTGTGACATCGTTTCAAATCGTTTTCCCAAGTGAACTAAATAATGACACACAATGTAATATGGTAGAAGCATTATATATAAGGTGTACCAGCGGCGTATCTACCATGCCTAAACATATAGAATAAGCATGAAAGAATACTTACAAAGGGTCCTAGCTATCTTTTCTACAAGAATAATCAGATTAGAAAGCTCCAAACACTTGGGAGAGCTCTCAAATCAGATGTAGAAGAGAAGAGAATGAGGAATGAGCAATGAACAAGTGAAATTGCTTGGCTATTTATAGTTGTTGTAACTTCATGAGATCATTACACATGTTTGTGTAGCTTCCAAGCATTAAATCTCATCCATACAATTGTTGCAAGCAGGTTAGAAGCCTTGGAGAGGTGGTAACTTGGCTACCACACAAAGAATTTGCATAAACAGCCCCTGAAGTTGCAATAGTTTGCTGAAATTGAGTTTCTGTCACTGGGCACACTGACACGGCCCACGTAAACTATGGGGAAGGGGTCACGCGGCTCGCCTGGGCTCCCCAGTTCAGTAACAGTTTGTTAAAATGACAGTGTAGGTCCCTGCATGTGTTTTAAGTCCATTTCAGACCCTTTTGACCCCACGTTAAGCCATTTTCAAGGCTCTACAAGGTCAATAAAGTTTAGAGGACTCAAAATATGCTTGGAACACTCTCGGATGTTGGCTCGTTTGGTTGTACGGTCGCGTTGTTCGTTAAATTACGACGAAACTCAAACGGACGCGAAAACGAACCAAATTAAGCGACGAACGGTATTTTTGCATGCCGATCACTAAAATAAAAATAATTTAAATATTTTAGTGTGTACAAAAATTTTGGATGTCCAGATGTGGTCAAAACGTAAGATATTCGCGAAAATGCAAACTTACGCCGTTTTTGACACTTTTAGTCCCTGTAAGATCAAATAAGCATGTTTTCGCACACCGAACCACTCAAAGCTTATTTCTAAGCTATGTTTAGGTTATTTATGGTATGTTTAGCTTATGATCAAGTTCTGGACTCTTCGATACCCTATGAATCGGTATAGTTTCGCAGTTTGACACAAATAGTCCCTGCGATCGAATAGACTTGTTTTCAACACACCAAACCATCCAAAACTTATTTCTAAGTTATGTAAAGGTTATTTTAAGTATGCTAAGCCTATGTCACTATTCCGGAGTGTTTGTCGCATTAAACAGGTTATATTTACGCATTAGGGCGCGTATAACCTTCTAGAAAGCGATTTAGAGCTTGAAATCGGAATCGAATCGAATCGTAAAATCATCAAACACAATTACACATATAATAACACCAAAACACATTGTTTTATTAATAATTAACGTTGTTTTACATTGTTCATCAATTACAGAGCACAGTTGTCACATAGATTGTCTATTAGATTGACATTTTCAAATTTGACATTACCAGACTGTACTGTACCAGACCCCAGAACCTTCCTTTTACTATTATTACCAAAGGATATATCACCCCCTCCATGGATTTTGAAATGTTTGAGTAGGGCTTTATATCCTGTTATGTGCCTGGAGCCTCCACTATCTACATACCAAAGGATATCTAAGCATGCAGAAGCTCCCTGCACATGAAGTAAAAGGATTAGTTCATTAGGGTCTCCAAAGCCAATAAGGCTTTGGATGGGGTCTCAACAGTGTCTGTGTTTTGTTCAGGTTGATGGACAGTGGTTAGCTCAGGGGTTTGGACAGTTTGGTACTGTTTTTCTCTAACCACTGCTGGGGGTCTTGCCCAATGATCTGCTGGTACCCAAAAGGATGCCTGTTCACTCTTGGTTTAGAAGGTTTTTTGTAAACCTCATAAACATGTGGGATCTTTTGGTATGGTGGTTGACCTTTACCTCTTCGGTATTTGTTGGCAGGGGGTGCATCAGTCACCTGAACATCTCTTTTGACAGAGGTTTGGTTCAGCTGTTTTGTAACAGCTATTTGAACTGGCACAAATAGTGGTTGATTCTTGGTGAATTTGACAGATGATGTTGATGAACTCAAGGATGTTTTTGCAGTGTACTCATTCTTTTTTACATCAAAGGATTTGAGATACACACATTCCTGAGTTTTGTGGTTTGATTTACCACAGATGGTGCAACTTTCAGCAGGTACAATAACACTTGTTTTGTTGATATCATATGCTTTTAGATGAAAACAGTCTTTTGTTAGATGATTCTTCTTTTCACAAAAATCACAAAACAGGTTTTTAACTTTTTCTCTTCTTTTCTTCTTCTCAGACTCCTTAGCAACAGAGTTTTGAACCACTGTTGGGATGTCTTTGAGAGGAATCACCTTTTCTTTAGGAGCTTTTACACCATCAGTGGTTGAGAAATCCATTGGTTTAAAATTTTCAAGAATGTCACACTCATCAGACCATGTGGGTTTAAATTGGTATTTCTTAATTTCCTCAAAGGTTGAGGATCCCACAGATCTTTCCAGAGTGATTTTGTTACCAAGTTTATTAGTTATCTTAACTTCTTGGCCATTCTTGTTGGTTGGTGTAATTTCAACTGAACCAGCTTGTTTTGCAGCAATGTTTTCAATTTCATCATATTTTCTAAATCCTATGCCAAATTTTACATTGTTTTCAAGCTGTTTTTCAAGCATGGCCTCATAACCTTTACAAGATTCCACCCATCTTTCACAAGTGATTTGGGTGGATTCCAACTCCTTTTTGCAAATTTGATATTTTTCTACCATTGTTTGGAGTTGGTTCTTGGTTATGCTCTGTTCTTCTTTGAGACTGCAGCTTTCTTTATCTTTTTCAGCTAATTTGTTTTTAAGTTCTTTTAAAGACTTTTCAAATTTGACTTCATCATTCAACACTCTATCCCTAAGGTTTTCATTCACCTCTTTAATGTTAGAAAATGTTATGATGCATTTGTCTGAACACATATTTTCAAGAACCTGAGATGATACCTTAGCTGCAGCCATCATGGCACAATCACAAGTATGCTCTTTCTCATCAGTCACCTTCTCTTCCTTTTCACCATGTTTCTTCTCTTCTTCTTCAGACCAGGGTTCAGACAATGGTTCTATTAGGGGTTCTGAATTTTCTCCTAGCAGTATTTCACCAGCAACAGCAGCAACCACTGCTTCAACAACTTCATCCACTGTTTCAGCACTTGTCTGTCCTTTTTCAGCATCCAGCTCTTATGGTATTGACTCTAATGCCATAAAACAAAATTCATCATTAGGTGTATCATTAGTAGCATAGAGTGCAAAATTTTCATCACCAAGTTCATCAGGCATACTGCTCCAGTCAACAAAGCCTTGGGTAAAGAAGCTTTGCTGATCTGGTTGAACCACTGCTGGAGCAGCTTGTTGAGGTGCAACTAGTTGCACTTGGACCTGAGGTACAGGAGCTTGGACATACTGAATTTGAGGGACAGTGGTTTTACACTCAATGCACTCAAAACCGATAGGATCGGAGCTTGTGTCGACTTACCACTCCTTCGTGTGGTTGTGTTGGTTCAAAATCTGGATTCTATCCCGGAGACGACCGATTTCCGGTTAAACATGGAACTCCGTCTCGAACCGTTAACTGACCGGGCTGGGTGATTACGTCCGATCAGGGGTACCAAGTATTGACAAGTTTCTGTTGCTTAACACGTTATCAAAACGTCTCGATAAAACGAAAAATAATCAAAACAACCAAGTGTAAGACGAACATGACGACCAGGACGGGGTGCCAGCCGATCGGACTGCTGTCCGATTGAACAGCCAAACAGTACGGCTGGGCAGTCCGAACGGCTTGCATCTTGGGTCCCACACTTAACCATTTTTTTTGCCAAACTATGAAGTCTGAGTGTTGAACGAATTGTTGCCCGATCGGACTACCATCCGATCGAACTGCCATCCGTATTATGAAACATTTAAACTTCCACACTTAAACAGTTTTCAACATGTTCAATGTACAAAGGATGCCACCCGATCGTCCGATCGAGCAACAACCTGCTGCGAACTTGTTCTCACTGAAGTGCCTAGCCAAACGGGTTGTTGTCCGATCGAACGACCGTTCGATCGACCTACCTAAAAGGTAGAGATACTTCGATGTTTTCAAAATGCTACAATGAAAACTTCAAAAGTCAAGCCATCATCTTTCCCAAAGGAAGAAACAATCCACTCGAAAGGTCACCCGACCGGATGACCATCCGAGCGGACTACCAACCGAACGACCGGCTGTCCTATCGGACTACTATCCGATCGGACTACTGTCCGATCGAACTGCTGTCCTACCCACACACACCTTCCATCCTTTTACGTGCCACTTATCGTTATGTTATTGTCATAATCAGGCTAACCCTACTCTCTAGCGCTCACTGCAACATGTACGGCCACTTCGCTGTGAGTATACTCGAACCCTTTTTGCTTTACGCACTTTTGGGTGTTACATACGTTACGTATTCTAAATCACATCGAACACACTACGCAATACTTTAAACGTTAACAATACTGCATGTTATACGTGACTAAATGAATGCTTGTTTGCTATGTTTACACGTGCAATGCTGTCTACCCGCCTTAACGACGATAGTACTATAGTTTGGACTCAGCACCTGCTCACGCGGGGGTTGTTAAGGACAATTATTTGCATGGATTACAGTCGTGATCATGTATTACAAACAGCCTTGGGCAGTCAACCAGCAGTCATTGGTATCGATAGGTTCATGTCGATAACTAACATGCTTCGTTTTACTCAGTGTACGTGCTGGTTATGCGTAAATTATTTCGAACTCTATATGCTATTATCAAACTTGTATACCCGCCTTTACACCAGGTGTATTGACATTTATTTTAACGTATGTGACAGGTGCTTAAGATTTCTATTTGCTTGGAAATCAAGGCTAGGAAAGAGTCCTAGAAACCAACAAACAGTTGTCTGTACTAATGAAACCTGAGTTGTCGGAACAGAATAATTTGACTAGATTTTGTCTGTAATAATTACGTTATCTTTTATGACATGGTATGGGATGTGTTGTTTTAAATAATTGGTAATTTTAGTTGTTATGGAAACTTCTGGACAATCTGTTTCGCTCAGTGCCATGCCCCGATGTTTCCGCCATCGGTTGGGGTGTGACAGATTGGTATCAGAGCCATAACTATAGGGAATAAGGCAAGACTCGACCTAGTCCGGGTCGATGTCTTAAAGACCTAATCTATAGTTAGGACCCATTAAGACCGACTCATGCATGTCCAGTAGGGATTATGTATGAGCTTACTGCTATTCCTCGTTATTCTCGCCTATGTTACATTATCACTGCACTCGAAATTTTCAATTGTGAATAAGCGATTAAGTCGTGATTAGGTGTGGAAACCGCAAACTCTCGATTAAATTGCTTGTTTGATCTGTATTTATCTATAAAACACGAGAATTCGCGTTGAACCAGGAGTGAAATCCATACTTTAGCGAGGATTTTCGTCTCTATTTTATTAAAATAGGAAAGAAGTTGTTAAGTCAGGGGTGAAACCTAAACCTTGACGACTTGTTCCGACCTCAATTTTGGTTTTACAAAACTCTCACCAAAGTTTTGATGGATTCCAAGGACTCGAATACTTAAACAACCGAAAGGATGGGTGCCATTCACCGTATGTTGGTGATAGAGCACAGTCTATTAGGTCAACAAGGACTTGTGGTACATCCTTGAGAATAGTCGAATCACTTTGGATAGTCGCTGTCTAATAGCCGCAGACGATCTATTTCTCTATTTTTATGTGTTTCAATTCTGAGCTCGCAATTGCCGACTCTGATACTCGTTGATTTTATGAAGTTTATGTGTTTATATGGTTTTATGATTATTTGTTAGCGTTTTAGATATCACTGGTTTCGATTTAACACCTCTTACTTCCGCTGATCTCACAACACTCGCTACATCATGCCGACAAACCGGTAAATTATGGACGACCTTATACTATGATATACGCTTATACTATACTACTTGATATGTTAACCGCGATCGCTATATTCGAGTACTCGCAGACTTTGAATGATAGGTTTCTGTATTCTGACGGCCTCTTGGGATTATATGCTTATGTGCTTCTGGGATTCTGTGCCCTACGTGCTTATGTGTTTATATGCTTATGTGCCTCTACATGAATCGGTGATTATGTGCCTATGTGTTTATGTGATACATGTTTCATTGTGTTCCTGAGCTTTAGTGGTATTATACGTATGAGGTGAGAATCGAATATGACGTGTCTGTGACCTATGACGATGTCTGTTGCAGACAATGTCAACTGGACCATCATCTGGACCTCGTCACCCACGGCTCTCTCGTCAAGAACAGAGGCACAAACGCCTTGCTGCCATCCTTGCTAAACAAGTGGCCAAGGTTGTGGCTCAGATCGTGAGCGAGATTTACGAGAATGTTAGCAAATCGTCTGAGGAGTCTAGAACCGAAGCTCCTAAAGTTGCTACCAAGACTGCTTTCAGCTTCAAGCAGTTCAAGGCTTGCGGTCCAAAGGAATTCACTGGAGAAGAAGGCCCAACGGCTATGTTTCATTGGTTCGATTCCATCGAAGTCACTCTGCGCCAGAGTGGATGTCCGGAAAATCTCCGCACTCTAAACGCTACCGGCGTCTTCCAGTCCCGCGCATCAGACCGGTGGAAGGCCAAACGAAACAAACGCGGGAATGATGCAGCTTATGAGCTGACGTGGGAAGAGTTGAAAGCCATCATGATGGACGAATTATGCCCTCCCCATGAACGCCAAAAGCTAGAGGACGAATTCTAGAATATTAAGCAGAAGGAAGGTGACAACGCTGCCCTGACTGCTCGCTTTAAGTAGCTCAGCATCATCTGTCCCGATCAAGTCAAGACTACTGACATGACGATCAAGAAGTACATTCGAGCTCTACCCGACTGTGTTGCGGATTTTGTGCATGCCGCAAAGCCAGCAACGATTGAAGAGACTTACTTGCTTGCCGCCGAAATCAACGACAAGCGGGTAAAAGCTGGTTTTTGGGATAAGCCCTCAAAGTCTCTGCATCAAGCTACCACCGCACCAGCCTCCGAAACCGCCGCCGCTCAACCGTCAAAGTTCTCACGCCGCAAGAAAAAGAACAACAACAGAGCTCCAACAATAAGAACTGTGCTGTCACCACCACTGCTGCTCCACTTCAAGCCGTATCGGCTCAGCAGCAATCTCATCACCGCCCAGCACCAGTTACCTATGCACCGCCTGCAAAGCGTGCATACACAGGCACCCACCCTACTTACCCAACATGCTCTTATCATCACCCGGTGGGTCTTGCCTGTCGTTTCTGCGCTCACTGCAACATGTACGGCCACTTCACTGCTAAGTGCCGTACTGGTCCTCGCCAAGCCCCAGCTCAAGCCACTGCTCATCAAGCTCTACTTCCAGCCCCTCAAGGCCAATACGTGGCTCAGGCACCCGCGATCAACGCCCGAGTCTGCTTCGCATGTGGCGATCCCAACCACTTTGCGAACATGTGCCCGAATAGGGTTGTGAAACAAGAGCCCCAGCAACAGCAGCCTCACCAACAGCAGCAGCAACAACAGCAACAGCAAGCAGCACGCGCCAGAACCTTCAACATCAATGTGCGCCAAGCCCAGGCTGACAACAACGTGGTCAATGGTACGTTCCTTGTAGATGGTATTTATGCATCGTGTTTGTTTGATACTGGAACCGATAACTGCTTTGTATCGTTTGAATTCGAGAAGCTCCTTAGTCGTAAGCGCTCTCATCTCCCCTCGACGTTCGATGTAGAAGTCGCCACCGGAAGAACTGTCACCGTTAACTCTGTTCTTCGTGATTGTACTCTTGAGCTCAACAATCACATCTTCCCAATCGACCTTATTCCAATGCAACTCGGAAGTTTTGATATCATAGTAGGCATGGACTTTCTTCGCGAAAACCATGCTGAAGTTGTGTGTTTCGATAAGATGATTCGATTCTCGCTCGCTAATGGTGATTTATTGTCTGTCTATGGTGAAACCGCTTCGAAGGGTCTCAAGCTCATTTCATGTGTCCAAGCTAGCAGGTATCTCCGCAAGGAATACAGAGCTTTCTTGGCTAACATTATAGTAGGGTAGAAGGAAAAGAAAGGAAAAACATAAGTGAAAGACATTCCTGTGGTCCGTGAATTTCCTCAGGTGTTCCCTGATGACCTTCCTGGACTTCCGCCAAGTCGTGATATCGACTTTCGTATCGACCTCATTCTTGGAGCCAACCCCGTTACCAAAGCTCCTTACCGACTCGCGCCGTCCGAAATGCGTGAACTCTCGAGTCAGCTTCAGGAATTACTTGAGAAAGGCTTCATTCGCCCGACCTCTCCATGGGGCACGCCAGTCCTCTTCGTTAAAAAGAAGGATGGGTCGTTCAGGATGTGCATCGACTATCGGGAATTGAAAAGGCTAACCATCAAGAATCGCTATCCCCTGCCTCGCATTGATGATTTGTTTGATCAGCTACAAGGTGCTACATGTTTCTCGAAGATCGATCTACGCTCAGGCTATCACCAGCTACGCATCTAAGAGGAGGATATACCCAAAACCGCGTTTCGCACTCGTTATGGCCATTATGAATTCGTTGTGATGCCTTTCGGTTTAACCAACGCACCCACGGTTTTCATGGATCTGATGAATCGGGTGTGTAAACCATATCTCGACCGTTTCGTCATCGTGTTCATCGACGATGTCTTGATCTATTCCAAATCGAAAGCCGAACTTGCGCAACATCTACGTTTGGTTCTCGAACTACTCCAGGGGAATCAACTCTATGCCAAGTTCTCCAAGTGTGAATTCTGGCTAGAGGAGGTTTAGTTTCCGGGTCACATTGTCAATAATCGAGGTATTCATGTCGATCCCGCAAAGATTGAAGCAGTTAAGAGTTGGATTATGCCGAAGAACCCGTCTGAAGTCCGTTCTTTTCTCGGACTAGCGGGCTATTACCGACGATTTATCGAAGGATTCTCAAAGATCGATGTGCCGCTTACCGCCCTCACGCATAAAGACAAGCCTTTTGTTTGGGGAACTGAACTAGAGTCTACTTTCCAAACCCTCAAGTACATGCTTTGCAATGCTCCCGTACTCGCTTTGCCCGATGGAAACGATGACTTTATAGTCTATTGCGATGCCTCAAACCTTGGTCTCGAGTGTGTTCTCATGCAACGAGACAAGGTTATTGCTTACGCATCTCGTCAGCTCAAAATCCACGAGAAGAACTATACAACCAATGATCTCGAGCTAGGCGCAGTTGTTTTTGCGTTAAAGATTTGGCGACACTACCTGTATGGCACTAAGTGTACGATCTTCACCGATCATAGGAGCCTACAACATATCTTTGACCAGAAAGAGCTTAATATGCGTCAACGCCGATGGGTAGAACTTCTCAATGATTACGACTGTGAGATTCGTTATCATCCAAGTAAAGCAAATGTGGTTACCGACGCACTAAGCAGACGAAGTTATCTGCATAGCATCCCCAATGTTCAAGCCCAACATCATCTCGAGACTCTCATCCGCGAAGCCCAGCATGCATGTTTCAATGAACGCACTTTGAAGAAGGAAAGGATACATCACGATGGAGCCCAACTGGTTAATAAGTCGAATGGGATATTCCACTATCTGGACCGAATTTGGATCCCTAAGTGGAACGATTTGTGACAAATTTTGATGGATGAAGCCCACAAATCCCGGTATTCTATTCATCCCGGTGCCGATAAAATGTACCAGGATCTTCGCTACAAGTACTGGTGGCCGACTATGAAGAGGGATATCGCTCTCTACTTTGGAAAGTGCCTGACTTTCTCAAAGGTCAAGGCTAAATATCAAAGACCCTCTGGCTTACTCAAACAACCACCGATCCCTATGTGGAAGTGGGAGAGTATAGCTATGGATTTCATAACCAAGCTCCCACGTACGTCAACCGGCCACGATAGCATTTGGGTTGTCGTTGACCGTTTGACCAAATCTACTCACTTTCTACCCATACGAGAAGACTACAAGGCAGAACGATTAGCCCGAATCTACACCGATGAGATCATTTGTAATCATGCGACGCCTCGTAACATCATCTCTGACCGTGACGCTCGGTTTACCTCGCGATATTATCTCTGACCGGTCCCGAGCTACTACAAGAAACGACTGACAAAGTCCTCCAGATTCGACACAACTTGTTGAAAGCTCGAAGTCGACCGAAAAGTTACGCCGATAGACGACGCAAGCCCCTTGAATTTGACGTTGGCAACTACGTACTCCTAAAGGTATCACCTTGGAAGGGTGTGGTCAGATTCGGCAAGAAAGGGAAACTGGTGCCTCGATACGTTGGACCTTTTAAGATTCTGGAAAGGGTCGGAAAAGTCGCCTACAGACTCGAGCTACCGGAGGAACTTAGTAATGTCCACCCGACTTTCCATGTTTCGAACCTCCGCAAGTGCCTGGCTGAGCATAATTTAATTGTACCTCTC
This sequence comes from Helianthus tuberosus, assembly GCA_030545235.1. NCBI lineage: Eukaryota > Viridiplantae > Streptophyta > Magnoliopsida > Asterales > Asteraceae > Helianthus > Helianthus tuberosus. The sequence goes on from CM060381.1 coordinate 141,521,652, forward strand.
GATGACCTCCAAATAAATGAAACACTACACTTCGTGGAGAAGCCTGTCGAAATCATGGATCGCCAAACCAAGCAGCTCAGACGCTCGCGTATTCCTATCGTGAAAGTCCGATGGGAAGGCAAACGAGGCACAGAGTTCACTTGGGAACTCGAAAGCGACATGAAGACAAAGTATCCGCAGTTGTTTATTACGACTTCAGCCTAATTTCGGGACGAAATTCCCTCAACTAGGGGAGGCTGTAACACCCCGTGTTCGAAAGTCAAAGTCAAGATTGAATTCAAAGGAAGAAAAGATTGCTAATTGCGACCTGCCTCTCCTTGCTCAATTCCTGTTTTGACTTCTTTGACTGTAGACAGTCTAATTTATGCTTGCGTTAGTTGTATTATGTGGAGTAATTAATTATAATCACAGTAATTGATGAGTACTTATCGCTATGAATCGCTTTACGACTGTGAATAATAGGAGGTAACAATGCGATAAAGTCAACTAAACATTAATCAATCCAATTTAATCAACATCGAAATCACAATCGAACTCGCAACTCGAACTACGCATTTTTGGTTATTGTTATACGTGTGTGTGTGTGCCCTATGTGTTACTTGTGCATGTTTATTTATGTTATGTGTGGTGATCAATCGAAACTCAATCGCAATCGAAACTCAATCGCAATCGAACTATGATAATTAGTGGAAAAGAGATAGTGCGAGATATGAGTAGTTGGGATTAAAAGTAATTTAAATAGGAAACCCTATCGCATTCGCATCGCTCGCAATTGCAATCAAAACGGCAAAACTCGTCAAAACAATTGACTGATCGATCAGGCAGCTGACTGATCGACCATCTAGCGGGCCTGCTAACCGATCGACCAGCCCTTTCCTCTTTGGGTAACTCTATAAACACCCCATGTCACTTTCACACTTTCTACTTTTGGAAACTCTCTGTCCGACCAGGTCGTACTCCCCACCTTTTCTTCGATTTCTCTCAATTCTGGTAAGATTTCATCCTAAATCTTGTACTTCCTTGATCTACACGCACTCCTACACCTTTCTATCTTTTGAATCTTAACTTTTAACCGTGAAATCACCAAGATTCAAGGTATTCTAGGATGACGTCATCATGTGTTCTTGAAGAACTTCATGTTTTGGCCTCAATCCACCGAGAATAACTTGGATCTAACTGATTTCCACATAAACAAACAAAGATCTTTCATAAATCTAGACATATTCACCATAAAATAGATTGAAAGATGGTTTTCTAACTTTCTTTCAACTCTTTTACACTCAAGGCACTCAAAACCAATAGGATCGGAACTTTTGTCGACTTACCACTCCTTCTTGTGGTTGTGTTGGTTCAAAATCTGGATTCTATCCTGGAGACGACCGATTTCGGGTTAAACATGGAACTCCGTCTCGAACCGTTAACTGACCCGGCTGGGTGATTCCGTCCGATCAGGGGTACCAAGTATTGACAAGTTTTTGTTGCTTAACACGTTATCAAAACGTCTCGATAAAACGACAAACAATCAAAATAACCAAGTGTAAGACGAACAGGACGACCAGGACTGGGTGCCGTCCGATAGGACTGCTGTCCGATCGAACAGCCAAACCGTACGGCTGGGCAGTCCGAACGGCTTGCATCTTGGGTCCCACACTTAACCATTTTTTTTGCCAATCTATGAAGTCTGAGTGTTGAACGAATTGTTGCCCGATCGGACTACCATCCGATCGAACTGCCATCTGTATTATGAAACATTTAAACTTCCACACTTAAAGAATTTTCAACATGTTCAATGTACAAAGGATGCCTCCCGATCGAACGATCGTCCGATCGAGTGACAACCTGGTGCGAACTTGTTCTCACTAAAGTGCCTAGCCAAACGGGTTGCTGTCCGATCGAACGACCGTTCGATCGACCTACCTGAAAGGTAGAGATACTTCGATGTTTTCAAAATGCTACAACTAAAACTTCAAAAGTCAAGCCATCATCTTTCCCAAAGGAAGAAACAATCCACTCGAAAGGTCACCCGACCGGATGACCATCCGAGCGGACTACCAACCGAACGAACGACTGTCCGATCGGACTACCGTCCGATCGAACTGCTGTCCTACCCACACACACCTTGCATTGTTTTACGCGCCGCTTATCATTATGTTATTGTCATAATCAGGCTAACCCTACTCTCTAGTGCTCCCTTCAATCCATCAATCGCTGTGAGTATACTCGATCCCTTTTTGCTTTACGCACTTTTGGGTGTTACATACGTTACTTATTCTAAATCACATCGAACACACTACGCAATACTTTAAACGCTAACCGTACTGCATGTTATATGTGACTAAATGAATGCTTTTTTGTTATGTTTACACGTGGAATGTTGTCTGCCTGCCTTAAGGACGATAGTACTATAGTTTAGACTCAGCACCCGCTCACGCGGGGGTTGTTAAGGACAATTATTTGCATGGATTACAGTGGTGATCATGTATTACGAACTGCCTTGGGCAGTCAACCCACAGTCATTGGTATCGATAGGTTCATGTCGATAACTAACATGCTTCGTTTTACTCAGTGTACGTGCTGGTTATGCGTAAATTATTTCGAACTCTATATGCTATTATCAAACTTGTATACTCTCCTTTACACCAGGTGTATTGACATTTATTTTAACGTATGTGACAGGTGCTTAAGATGTCTATTTGCTTGGAAATCAAGGGTAGGAAAGAGTCCTAGAAACCAACAACCAGTTGTCTGTACTAATGAAACCTGAGTTGTCGGAACATAATTATTTGACTAGATTTTGTCTGTAATAATTACGTTATGTTTTATGACATGGTATGGGACGTGTTGTTTTAAATAATTGGTAATTGTAGTTGTTATGGAAACTTCTGGACAATCTGTTTCGCTCAGTGCCATGCCCCGATGTTTCCGCCATCGGTTGGGGTGTGACACTATGTCACTGTTCCGGAGTGTTTGCCGCATTAAACTGGTTACATTTACGTATCAATTCGCGTTTAACTTTCCAAAAAGCGATTTAAGGCTTGAAAATGAACTAGAATTAAAATGTGAAAGTGTAAAACACAAATAGACAAATTTTTGAGACCAAAACACATTGTTTCTTTGATAAAAGATAGTGTCCTACATCGTGTGTGTTTATGGAGCACAAGTGTCACATGAGCACCCCTTCATTGATGTTGCCAACGATTTAGTCAGGTGGATGAGATTTCAAGAAGATCAGATCTCCTTGGTATGGAACAATGGCATTTAATGGTGAGGGCTGCAGATGTGAATCATCTGAGCTAACCACTGCTGGTGACCTTGATGATCAAGCAGTGGCTTCAAATGGAGGTGGAATAGGAGGTAATGGAGTGGACACATGTTAACTTTGATCCACTTTTTGAGGACTTTTATCAACAGTGTTTGATGATGAGGAAGAAGGGGTTGATGGGCTACTTTGGTCAACAACTGTTGAGGTAGCAGTGGTTGAACTTTGACAGCTGTTTTGAACATCTGCTGCTCTACCATTTGATGCAGACTTTTGTTGTGGAATGATGATTTCATATCCATAGTCTGATGATGGACTTTGTGAAGGACCTGCACTGTTAGTCTTGACAGCAGTATTTTCAAAGGTAAATTTATCAAAATCAAACAATTCTGCAGGATTTGCTGGGATTTTCATGGATAAAAGTTCATTGAACTTCACATTGAAAGTCTCTTCCACTGTTTTGGTCCTTGTGTTAAACACTTTGTAGGCCTTAGCAGTGGTTGAGTATCCTAGATGATAACCACAATCAATTTTAGCTGCAAACTTTGAGATAGAATCTTTTAAGTTTAAAATGAAACATGGGCAGCCAAAAACTTTTAAATATGAAATTAATGGCTTTATTTTATACAGCAGTTCATAAGCAGTCTTTTGATGTCTAGGGTTGATTAAAACTCTGTTTTAGACATAGCAAGCAGTGTTTACTGCCTCTGCCCAGAAAGTTAATGGCAAACCTGAATCAGCAAGCATGGTTCTGGCAGCCTCAATCAAAGTCCTGTTCTTTCTTTCAACAACCCCATTTTGCTCTGGTGTTCTTGGAATGTTGTACTGCCTTACAATTCCTTTTGACACACAGAAATCATCTAACTCCTTATTTCTGAACTCTGTGCCATTGTCACTCCTAGAGATTTTTACTAGAAGGTCAAACTGCTTTTCAACCTGTGTAACAAGGTCTTGCAGAATGCATGCAGTCTCATCTTTGGAATGTAAAAAGTAAGTCCATGTATGTAACAACCCGCACTTTTGCGCGTTGTTACTACTCGTTATACTCGTTACGCCTAGCACCAGAGATTCGGATCATAATGTAACTATATCGTATATATCGCTATTCGAAGGATAAATCGCATATTTTCGAGATACAATATCACTATACTACACTATTATCACGCTAACACTCATGGAGGCATCGAGTGAGGACCTATTCTACCCTCCTCAGTGGCCGTGATGTGTCAAACGTAAACAATTAACGCTAACAAGGACCCTCGGGTGAGTGCTGTAGCTCCAGTCGTCATGACGATGATGACAATACGAGTAAACGATACCCCGTCAGTCTTTGTGGCACTACACGAAATAACGTTCACGATGACATCAAGATAGGACCTATACTACCCTCCTTGATGGCCGTGAAACGTCGCTAATAATCGCATACTCGAATCGGAAACCGATTGTTAATTATCGAAACTTTGGATTATGGATACGTAAATACGACTCCTAGTGATATATATATATATATATAATAATAATAACAATATAATAATAATATAAATTAATTATGGAAGTACGCGCTTCGAAATCTATCAAAAACGATAAAAAACGGAGAAGTCCAAGCGTCAGGATAGCTATCCGGACGGATAGGCCATCCGCACGCACGGGCCATCCGCACGGATGGGCTATCCGGGCCAGAACTCTTTCCTTCTCCTCTGTGGCCTATAAATACCATGTCACATCACTTGAACAGTGATGTGACAGCTCCTACTCAACCAAACACGCTCCAAGACCCTTTTCTCTCGATTTCCTCGCGATTCTGGTAAGATTTCAACCTAAAACTTGTACTTCTACAATCTACACTCGATTCTACATCATTCTATCTTTCGAAACTCAAATTCCAACCGTGAAATCTGCGGATTTGAGGCGTTTTGAGGTGATGTCACCAAGAGTTCTTATGAACTCCAAGTTGTGGCCTCATCCCACCATGAACGACTCAGATCTGGGTGATTTCCACATGTTTTAATGACAAATCTCACCTAAATCTGTGCGATTTTGAGTTAACCATGAAGAACCATCACGAACGGCCAAATCTGATGGAACGGGGTGATTCCCGGCCGTTAGAACGAGTCGAAATTGACGGAACTTCAAGTGTTAGGGCGAAGTTACACTACCCTAGTAAAAACGAACGTTTTTCCTTCCGTTAAACACTCAGAAATAGTGATCAGAGTGCGAACCAGACATGTCAGTCCGCACGGATGACCCAAGTCCGCACGGATGACTCATCCGCACGGATCATGTCAATCCGCACGCACCACTCACCCGCACGCACACTCATCCGCACGCATCACATCCATCCGCACGTACCACCACATCAACCGCACGGATCACCTGTTATCCGCACGGATAACAATTCATCCGGACGGATGACTTGTCATCCGGACGGATAACCTGTCAATCCGCACGGATAAGAACAATCCAACCAAATGAGTAACTTTTCAAGGCTAATCTTGCTTAACCGTATATCGTTTACTCTATTCTTCAAGGATCATTACAGACGTACTCGCAACCGACTCAATCAAGTTGTAATCTCGCTAAATACGCACTGTGAGTATACTTGAACCCTTTTTAATCGAGTTTTGGGTGTAACATACGTTTCTAACAAATCGAACTTATCAAACGAATTATTTTATCAATCGAATTATCACTTGCGAATAACTGCTATGCATAGATATACGTGATGCTAGTTGCATATGTGCTAGGGCTTATACTCACGACGTCCCACCACGACTAGTATAGTACTATTGCGCCCGACGGGGTCTAGTTATGCCATCGTACATTCGAGCATCAAGGACTTAGTTGGTAGTATCAGTTTTGTGAGTATATATGTCGTGTATTACGTTTATGCATGTGGAAATTCGCAGCACTTTTAATCTATTATGCTATACTTATCAAACCTGTATACTCGCCAATACTTTCGTATTGACAAATATTTTAACGTATGTTGCAGGTTAGATCACAGACCGTATCAAATCAAGCTAGGGAGTCTAGAAACTCAACTAAAATCTAGGTTGTCGGATTTGTATTGTTCGAGAGGACAGGAAATCTGTGATAACTTATGTGATTGTATTATTTGTTAGTATGGGATAACGAATGTATTAAATATTATCGCAATATAGTCGTTATGGATTCTCTTGAGCAATCTGATTCGCCTAGTGCCGCGCCCCGATGATTCCGCCATCGGTTGGGGTGTGACAGATTGGTATCAGACCCATAACTATAGGGAATTAGGTCAGACTCGACCTAGTCCGGGTCGACGTCTTAAGAAATTGACCTAGTCTATAGTCTAAGTACCAACAGGCCGACTCGTACGAACCCAGTAGGGTTTGTATCGGGCCTACTTGATACTCTCGACCGAAATTGCTAAAGGATACAACTTTGTGTGAACCCCGCGTACTACAACTTCACACGAAGAAGCCTTTCCTAAGGCTGAAATACTACTTAGCCTTTCCTAAGGCCGACACAATATACACGTTTTCGAAAATACTCGCATAACGAAACCGAGCGATCCAGTCAAGATCAGGTGTGAAAACCAAGAACTCTCGATAGGATTGCTCACTCAGCGCATTTTTCCAGCACGAGAACCTTTCATCGAGTTAGGAGTGACATCCACATCTCGACAAAAGTCTCCATTTCTAAATCTAGTGGAACTCGCGAATTTATTCGAAGAGCATAGCCACAATTAGGAACGAAACTGTTAAGTCAGGGGTGAAACCCGTACCTTAATAAGTCGTCCCACTCTCTATAAACTGGTTTTCAAAAGCTCTCACCAAGGACTCGACTATCTCGATAACTCGGGCCACGCGATCACTAGGAAGACGAATGCCAGGAGCTGCATCCCAGTGGAAGCATGGAGTCTTCTAAGTCAACGCGCGCGCACGAGCTGGTTGGATGTAGTTGGGTTACCTTGGGTAGTCGACGCCTAAACACCCAAGGCACTCTATCGTACGAACAACCAATTTTACAACTGGCTGGAACTTATTTACGTTTTGAAACTTTACGCTTTATCGATTTCTCGACTTAACGATTTTCACTCCCTACTTTATAAACACACAACTCGCACAGCCATCGCAATCTAAAACGAAATCCGAATGTTCGCAACAAAACTAATGCATAATCTATCGCATTCGCTCTCGTTTTCTCACTTCAACGCGACCTCGCTTATTCTAAATCAACCTGTATATGCACGATTACAAATTACATCTATATAAATAAATATATATATATATATACGTATAAACAAACAAGTCATTGTGTGAGAACTTAGGAATTTCGTGTTTCCTATGTGGCTCCTATGTGATTCGTATTACTACTATACTATCGCACCAAGTTTTGAACGCGCTCAATCGCAATGCAAAACTCAAAAATCATTATGATCGAATCTCACTCCAAGTCTCTTCCTGTCTAGATGCCTTCCAACAACTCTACCTCGAGACGAGTAGCTAAGAGGAAAGCCAAACGAAGCGTCGAGAAGAGGATTGCTTCACTTGTGATTAAGGAAGTGAGTAAGCTTAGTCCTCGAATTGCCGCTCAAGTGCACTCTCTCAGCAACTCTCGAGCCTCGGAAGACTCCAAGACGGAAGCGCCGCAATCTACTTTCCTCTACAAGCACTTCAAAGCCTGTGACCCGATGGAGTTCACGGGTGAAGGAGGTGCGACTCAACTACTCCAGTGGTTCGATTCTATCGAAGTTACCCTTCGTCAAATCGGGTGTCCAGATAGTCTCCGTACTACTTGCGCCACCGGAGTATTTCAATCGCGAGCACTCGACTGGTGGACCGCCGAACGTAACAAACGTGGGATCTCCGCAGCTTACGCTCTCTCTTGGAATGAGCTGAAAGAGCTCATGGAGAAAGAGTACTGTCCTCCTCACGAGATTCAGAAGCTGGAAAACGAATTTTGGGAAATCAAGCAAACCGAAGGTGACAATGCTGGCTACACCGCAAGGTTCAAACAGCTTAGCATAATCTGCCCAAGTCAAGTCAACACTCCGGGGAAGGCCATCGCGAAGTACATTCGTGGCTTGCCTGAGTGTGTGGGTGATTTTGTCGAAGCTGCAAGGCCTGCTACCATCGAAGAAACCTACCGCTTAGCCGCAGAAATCAACAACAAACGACTCATGGAAGGATTATTCTCAAAGAATCCTGTCAAGCAAGCTCGTCAAGCAATCGCCAGTAATCCTTCAGGCGAACATGTTGACGAATCTTCTGATGAATCTACTGACGAACCTTCTGACAAATCTGCTGGCGATTCTTCTAATGAATCAGTTAACGATTCTTTTGACGAATCTGCTAACGATTCTTCGAACGAATCTGCTACCGATTCTTCTGACAAATCTGCCAACGGATCTTCCGACAAGCTAGCCAAGGACTCTGCAAGTGAGTCTTCAGACAAATCCTCCAACGACGACGCCTCTTCGCAAGACACCGACGAACCCAGCCGCAAACGAAAGACTTCAAGCCCGAGCTCATCAACAACCGAACTGCTGCAACCGGAACCTCTTCGAACAGTTCCGATGTTTCCAAAACGAGCCTACACTGAAGCTCATCCTCAGTGTTACTCGTGTACCTATCATCATCCAGTTGGGGCTGACTGTCGCTATTGCAATAACTGCAACCATTACGGTCACTTCACCCGCAACTGCCGCATCGAACCATGAACTCGAGTACAACAACAACAGCTCCAGCAAAAGTCTTCAGCATCAGACATCTAGCAAGCGTAGGATAAAGTTGTGACGATATGATTTTCGACGTTTATTCCTAAGTCTCGAACCTACTCTATTACTCAATGTTACCCCTGTATTCTCTTTCACTCTCTAATTGTCGCACTTAGACTAGATTCGCACATACTATATACTATATCACGAAATAATGTGTTTTACCCTCACTACACTCTTAGAACGAGGTACGATAAACGTGCAAAGAACGAATAATCACGGGTGCACACGGGATTATTTGGGTCAGTGCACGGTGATCGTAGTGAATTCTAAAAGTGCCATAGCATTTGACAAAAGGTGACACCAAAACACGGGATGAAAGTAGTAGGGGTCGGGCGAGGTATGCTTTACCATACTACCGAAGTTCCGTGAAGAAAATGCCATGTGGAGTTGAACGTTATTAGACCTATTATACTATTGTGATTATTTTCAACACACTACACTCAATCGCAAGGCGTAACAAACCGTATTATCGCGAGACTTGTCGTAAGTCTGCAAACGCAGTGCAAACGCCTCATCGATGGACTCTGAAGAGAGTCTACCTCGCAGGACAATTGCATCAATGCAAGACTAGTCGTAAGTCTATAGCGATCAATCTCATCAAGCACATTAATGCTCACGATATTATCGGGCGAGGACCTATTCTACCCTCCTCGATAACCGTGATGCGTCGCAACGTAACGTTAAGCTTATTCGAAACAAACCCGACTAGTTGAAATCGCTTACCTTGTGTATCTCACAATCTCTATCGCTTATTATGTGAATCTATATCGTCTGCTGTGTATCAATCTATCGCTATACCGTTCGCTGTGATATTCGTGGTAAGTTAGCACGCATGACCTCGCTCCACGAGATGAAACTAATATGACTAAAGCAGGGCGTTTTAGTCATATCAGCGACCTTTCGTGGAAGAAGGCCATGTGGGGTCTAATGTTAGTCAAACTCCATGGTGTTAATCAATCAAACCGAACCGCGTAAATCGAACCGCATACCTTCGTCGCTTGCACGCAACAAACTGCCGCTTATCGTAATCCGATTATCATCACTGCCATTGCTAGTGTCATGTTTGTATCATTCGTTTAATCACCTAATCGCTGACTGCCTATCGTGTATAATCTACCGCTTATCGCTCGCTTGGTGTTCATTGCAGTCTGTATGGTGTTCAGTACACATGACACCGCTCCACGAGACAAAACTAACCTGGTTAAGCATGGTGTTTCGCTATGTTAGCAAACTCTCGTGGAAACGTGCCATGTGGGTTTAATATGGAATCTAAACGAAAACGCGCTACTCGCTTCTCGCCTATCAACTCGCGGGATTAATCTATTCGATCCCATCGTATGCTCAGTCCGACTCTCTACCGATTGGGCCGAGTAAACGCAATTCTACCCGAATCATATCGGCACGCCTGACACTGCCTCACGAAACGGAAGTAATATGGGCAAAACATGGTGGATACGCCGCTGGTACTTCCTATATATAAGTGTTTTAAACATATTAACAAACTTCTGTGGGAAGGTGCCAAGTGGGGCTTGATGCTGAATCATCCTTTTCAAAAGGTTAAAATCGATTTTTATAAAACTTTTATTAAAACCATGGAACAAGTGAAATTCCTCACAATGTGGAGGTAACATCGAATCAGCTTAACTCCATATTCAAAGGGAGCTTCATGAGTTCAATTTTTCCTTAAAACCTTTTTCAAGATCAAAAACAAGACTTTCAAAGGGAACCCCTGTCATAGGAGAGTTTTCGTAACCCTTGTTTTCATCTTCGAATTCCTTAAAATGTTAGAAACTTAAACTTCCTTGCAACGTCGGATAACATCGATTATGTTGCCCGCACGGTAAAAGGAAAACTTTCAAAGGATTTTTCATCCTAAATCTCTTTTTAATATCTAAAACGAACGCTTCTTGTAACGATGGTTAACGATCGACTCAGTTAACTCTACGTCGTGAGAAACCTATCGAATTACAATCGCATCGAACTAACGAATTCTACACAAGACAAGGCACTTGGAAATGCCAACTCGTGGGATTAATACTTTCGTCTTTATGTCGCCTTCTCGCTATCGCAATCGATCTCCCTTATTCGAAACGCTCTCGCTGTCAACTTACGGTCAAACCGCTCGCTGTATCGCTAAGTATACAAGATCAACTCTTAGAAGTCTACCTATTGGATTAATTTCGGGACGAAATTTCCTAAAGTAGGGGAGACTGTAACAACCAGCACTTTTGCGCGTTGTTACTACTCGTTATACTCGTTACGCCTAGCACCAGAGATTCGGATCATAATGTAACTATATCGTATATATCGCTATTCGAAGGATAAATCGCATATTTTCGAGATACAATATCACTATACTACACTATTATCACACTAACACTCATGGAGGCATCGAGTGAGGACCTATTCTACCCTCCTCAGTGGCCGTGATGTGTCAAACATAAACAATTAACGCTAACAAGGACCCTCGGGTGAGTGCTGTAGCTCCAGTCGTCATGACGATGATGACAATACGAGTAAACGATACCCCGTCAGTCTTTGTGGCACTACACGAAATAACGTTCACGATGACATCAAGATAGGACCTATACTACCCTCCTTGATGGCCGTGAAACGTCGCTAATAATCGCATACTCGAATCGGAAACCGATTGTTAATTATCGAAACTTTGGATTATGGATACGTAAATACGACCCCTAGTGATATATATATATATATATATATATATATATATATATATATATATATATATATATAATAACAATATAATAATAATATAAATTAATTATGGAAGTACGCGCTTCGAAATCTATCAAAAACGATCAAAAACGGAGAAGTCCAAGCGTCAGGATAGCTATCCGGACGGATAGGCCATCCGCACGCACGGGCCATCCGCACGGATGGGCTATCCGGGCCAGAACTCTTTCCTTCTCCTCTGTGGCCTATAAATACCATGTCACATCACTTGAACAGTGATGTGACAGCTCCTACTCAACCAAACACGCTCCAAGACCCTTTTCTCTCGATTTCCTCGCGATTCTGGTAAGATTTCAACCTAAAACTTGTACTTCTACAATCTACACTCGATTCTACATCATTCTATCTTTCGAAACTCAAATTCCAACCGTGAAATCTGCGGATTTGAGGCGTTCTGAGGTGATGTCACCAAGAGTTCTTATGAACTCCAAGTTGTGGCCTCATCCCACCATGAACGACTCAGATCTGGGTGATTTCCACATGTTTTAATGACAAATCTCACCTAAATCTGTGCGATTTCGAGTTAACCATGAAGAACCATCACGAACGGCCAAATCTGATGGAACGGGGTGATTCCCGGCCGTTAGAACGAGTCGGAATTGACGGAACTTCAAGTGTTAGGGCGAAGTTACACTACCCTAGTAAAAACGAACGTTTTTCCTTCCGTTTAACACTCGGAAACAGTGATCAGAGTGCGAACCAGACATGTCAGTCCACACGGATGACATGTCAGCCCGCACGGACGACAAGTCAATCCGCACGGATGACCCTAGTCCGCACGTATGACATGTCAGTCCGCACGGATGACTCATCCGCACGCACAACTGTCATCCGCACGGATCGTGTCAATCCACACGCACCACTCACCCGCACGCACACTCATCCGCACGTATCACATCCATCCGCACGTACCACCACATCAACCGTACGGATCACCTGTTATCCGCACGGATAACAATTCATCCGGACGGATGACTTGTCATCCGGACGGATAACCTGTCAATCCGCACGGATGAGAACAATCCAACCAAATGAGTAACTTTTCAAGGCTAATCTTGCTTAACCGTATATCGTTTACTCTATTCTTCAAGGATTATTACAGACGTACTCGCAACCGACTCAATCAAGTTGTAATCTCGCTAAATACGCACTGTGAGTATACTTGAACCCTTTTTAATCGAGTTTTGGGTGTAACATACGTTTCTAACAAATCGAACTTATCAAACGAATTATTCTATCAATCGAATTATCACTTGCGAATAACTGCTATGCATAGATATACGTGATGCTAGTTGCATATGTACTAGGGCTTATACTCGCGACGTCCCACCACGACTAGTATAGTACTATTGCGCCCGACGGGGTCTAGTTATGCCATCGTACATTCGAGCATCGAGGACTTAGTTGGTAGTATCAGTTTTGTGAGTTTATATGTCGTGTATTACGTTTATGCATGTGGAAATTCGCAGCACTTTTAATCTATTATGCTATACTTATCAAACCTGTATACTCGCCAATACTTTCGTATTGACAAATATTTTAACGTATGTTGCAGGTTAGATCGCAGACCGTATCAAATCAAGCTAGGGAGTCTAGAAACTCAACTAAAATCTAGGTTGTCGGATTTGTATTGTTCGAGAGGACAGGAAATCTGTGATAACTTATGTGATTGTATTATTTGTTAGTATGGGATAATGAATGTATTAAATATTATCGCAATATAGTCGTTATGGATTCTCTTGAGCAATCTGATTCGCCTAGTGCCGCGCCCCGATGATTCCGCCATCGGTTGGGGTGTGACAATGTAAACCTAGAAAAGTCATCAATAATAACCAAGCAATATCTTTTCTTCTTAAGACTCATGACTTTAACTGGGCCAAACAAATCCATGTGAAGCATTTGCAAACACTTAGTTGTTTTGGACTCTTCACTTGATTTGTATGAACTTTTATGTTGTTTTCCTTTTAGGCAGGAAACACAATGCTCAGGACAGGTGAACAGTTTTTGAGGTAAACCTCTTACTAACCCCTGTTTGGATATAGCAGTGATTGTCTTGAGATTTGTGTCCCCCAATCTCCTATGCCATAATTCTGTCTCTTTGTTAGAGGCAGCTGAGAACAGAAAGGCATCAGTCCTGGGGCTCTCTTTTGACAAATCAACAACATAAACATTGCCACTTCTTTGAGCAACAAGTTGAGTTTTTCCATTTTTTATTATTTCTTCAATCTTTTTAACCATTTCTGGTCCAACAATCCTACAATAATCCTTTGTGAAGAATGAGCCATAGCCCTTATCACTCATTTGAGAGACACTTAGGATGTTGAATTTTAGATTGTCACACCCCGACCACGTTAAAACAACAAAACCGTGGCGGAAACATCGGGGAGTGTTGTAACAGAATCATCGTTTCAACAACCATGGTAATTAAAAGTTTTGTTTTATTGATTCATTAAGTAATGTACATAGTCTTGAACCAAACAAACAAATCGAACATAGTCTATTATCGTTTTTAAGTCACTAAAGCCACGTCCGGATCCGAAGTGAACTTTGCTTCCTAGCAATCAACATCAAGCATTATCACCTGAAACATATGTAAAAACATAGTCAGCAAAGAAATGCTGGCGAGTACATAGGTTTTATAAGAGTGTAGGAATCATGGCTCGTTTATATATACATTGCAATACCTCGAAAACCTTGTTTTGAAAAGTATATAATATTGCAACATGATTAACCAACTCAAATCAAGATGGTTATAGTTTATAAAATATCGTAGCCATAATTCTTAACCCCAAAACATTTGATTTAGTAAACCAAATCGTAAAACATCTCGTTAAAAACTCATTAATAAAACTCGTTTGGTTTATATCATTTCGAAAACCTCATTGTGTGACATCGTTTCAAATCGTTTTCCCAAGTGAACTAAATAATGACACGCAATGTAATATGGTAGAAGCATTTATATATAAGGTGTACCAGCGGCGTATCTACCATGCTTCTAACATGTTACACCCATACCATTACCTAATCACAACCCAAACCAATCGTTCATTCAAATCGTTTTGTCTCGTTTAAGTCGTTCCAAATCGTTTTAACTCGTCCCAAAATCGTATTCGTTTTAATTGTGAAACTACTTTTGGTCGTCTCGCGAATAACATTCAAACCTTCATGACTCGACTACCTCGTTCCTTGTATTAGCAAACCACCAAAGGGTAAGTTAACAATCATCAGATTCGGTCGTTACCTACATAACCCCCACACATAACCATGGGTGTAGTCTGATAACGGGATTTGTTAGATCCTATGGTACCATAACCTAATACTGGTCGGCTTGATCAATGCTAATGAATGTCATTCGTTATGTAGTTACAACCAACAAGTTTCGTTCACATTATCGAAATCGTATTTAGTTTAATATAAACCATCTTAATCGTTTTTGAAAACATCGTTAAAATATCGAAATCGTTTTAATACATATAAATCACCCCAAAACAATTGAAAACAGTAAAATAGGGGAACTATGTACTCACATTGAATGAAGGGTATCCTTGATCTAAAGAACTTAGCGAAGCTCAGACAAACCAAGGAAATTCAAGTAGTACCTAGTAATCGGATCTCTAGTAAATAAATCAACACCTAAATCGGAAGATCGGATAGAATGACGTCTTGTAAACCAAATGAGTGTGGAACTCATGTGATATGGTTTAACAAAGCCTACATCCTAAATCAGAACCTAACCTAAGTGCTTTTGACCCGTTACGACCCATTAAGGTAGCTTATGCTACTTTAACGCGTCGTTCATGCAAAACTATGTTCGGATGGTTAACTATGTGCTATGTCAAGTCTTATATGCCCAATAATACCTAAACATGTTACTAAATCAGCTTATATGTAAAAAAACATGTTCACATATCTAAATTATGGATTTAAGTTTCAAAAGGGCATTTTGGTCATTACATATGGGCATACAAGCTACTTAACAAATAACTAACCAATCCTATGTGATCATAAGGTATAACCTCAGTGGTTATTCCCTATGCAACTATGATCACTAATCGAGCTTGATCGGATCCTAAAGATCGATCAAACGGGTCGGGTTCGAAAGTCTAAGCGGTTGTTTAGACCGCTTAACAAATAACTAACCAATCCTATGTGATCATAAGGTATAACCTCAGTTTTGTGACGAGTTCAATATGTCAAAACATATTTAACCTACTGATTTGGTATCAAAACATTGGGTTTTGATACCCGAAAATAGTTCCTTTGCAAAATGCGTGCTAAAACGCATTTTGACCAAAACTTTTACTCGTCACTACGCCTAGTTAATGTGGTAATCATTAGGTATAATCGCTAAGGATTATAACCATCGTGATTATAATCACGTTACAAAGTTCAATTGAACTTTGACTTGACCAATTGATGGTCAAAACCGAAAGTCAAACTGTTGGCCAAACTGTTTGACTTTCTGCCTAAACATATAGAATAAGCATGAAAGAATACTTACAAAGGGTCCTAGCTATCTTTTCTACAAGAATAATCAGATTAGAAAGCTCCAAACACTTGGGAGAGCTCTCAAATCAGATGTAGAAGAGAAGAGAATGAGGAATGAGCAATGAACAAGTGAAATTGCTTGGCTATTTATAGTTGTTGCAACTTCATGAGATCATTACACATGTTTGTGTAGCTTCCAAGCATTAAATCTCATCCATACAATTGTTGCAAGCAAGTTAGAAGCCTTGGAGAGGTGGTAACTTGGCTACCACACAAAGAATTTGCATAAACAGCCCCTGAAGTTGCAACAGTTTGCTGAAATTGAGTTTCTGTCACTGGGCACACTGACACGGCCCACGTAAACTATGGGGAAGGGGTCACGCGGCCTGCCTGGGCTCCCCAGTTCAGTAACAGTTTGTTAAAATGACAGTTTAGGTCCCTGCATGTGTTTTAAGTCCATTTCAGACCCTTTTGACCCTCGTTAAGCCATTTTCAAGGCTCTACAAGGTCAATAAAGTTTAGAGGACTCAAAATATGCTTGGAACACTCTCGGATGTCGTCTCGTTTGGTCGTACGGTCGCGTAGTTCGTTAAATTACGAAGAAACTCAAACGGACTCGAAAACGAACCAAATTAAGCGACGAACGATATTTTTGCATGCCGATCACTAAAATAAAAATATTTTAGTGTGTACAAAAATTTTGGATATCCAGATGTGGTCAAAACGTAAGATATGCGCGAAAATGCAAACTTACGCCGTTTTTGACACTTTTAGTCCCTGTAAGATCAAATAAGCATGTTTTCGCACACCGAACCACTCAAAGCTTATTTCTAAGCTATTTTTAGGTTATTTATGGTATGTTTAGCTTATGATCAAGTTCTGGACTCTTCGATACCCTATGAATCGGTATAGTTTCGCAGTTTGACACAAATAGTCCCAGCGATCGAATAGACTTGTTTTCAACACACCAAACCATCCAAAACTTATTTCTAAGTTATGTGAAGGTTATTTTAAGTATGTTAAGCCTATGTCACTATTACAGAGTGTTTGTTGCATTAAACTGGTTATATTTACGCATTAGGGCGCGTATAACCTTCCAGAAAGCGATTTAGAGCTTGAAATCGGAATCGAATCGAATCGTAAAATCATCAAACACAATTACACATATAATAACACCAAAACACATTGTTTTATTAATAATTAACATTGTTTTACATTGTTCATCAATTACAGAGCACAGTTGTCACAGTCTCCCCTACTTTAGGAAATTTCGCCCGAAATTTTAACTAGAGGAAACTTGTGAGAACAATTGCGGATATTTCGCCTTCATTTGGTCCTTACCTTCCCAAGTAAACTCTGGGCCACGTTGGATTCCCAGCGAACCTTGACCAAATGAATTCGTTTGTTCTTTAATTGTTTGTATGTACGGTCCACTATCTCCACAGGTTTCTCGACAAAGTGCATCGTTTCATCGATTTGGATCTCGTCGAGAGGAATGTGAAGATCAGCGTCAGCTAAACACTTTTGCAGATTGGACACGTGAAAAGTCAGATGAATATTTCCAAGCTCTAGAGCTAGCTCTAGTCGATAGGCAACCTTTCCAACCCTTTCAACAATCTTAAATGGTCCAACATATCGTGGTGCAAGTTTTCCTTTCTTTCCAAATCTCACCACTCCCTTCCAAGGTGACACCTTGAGTAAGACATGGTCTCCGACTTGAAATTCTAAGGGCTTGCGTCCTAAATCCGCATAACTCTTTTGACGGCATCTAGCTGTCACAAGATTATTGCGAATTTTCTTGATTTTGTCTGTTGTTTCCAGAACAAGCTCCGGTCCAGTAAGCTGAGCTTCACCGGTCTCGTTCCAACAAACAGGTGATCGACATTTTCGAACATAGAGAGCTTCGAATGGTGCCATTTTAATGCTAGCATGATAACTATTGTTGTAAGAGAACTCGATCAATGGAAGATGAGAATCCCAATTACCACCAAAGTCTATCACGCATGCTCTAAGCATATCCTCCAAAGTTTGAATCGTTCTCTCAGATTGTCCATCTGTTTGGGGATGATAAGCAGTGCTTAGATTTAGCTGGGTTCCCATAGCAGATTGCATGGTCTTCCAGAAATGAGATGAAAATCGAGCATCACGATCAGATATGATGTCCAAAGGAACACCATGTCGTGATACAATCTCATCAACATAAATCTTTGCAAGTTTATCAGCAGATAGATCCTCGCGGATCGTAATAAAATGAGCTGACTTCGTTAATCGATCGACAACAACCCATATAGCATCATGACCCTTAGATGTACGCGGTAATTTAGTGATGAGATCCATAGCAATGTTCTCCCACTTCCAAACCGGTATCTCTGGTTGCACAAGTAAACCAGATGGTCGTTGATGTTCAGCCTTGACTTTGAGACAAGTTAGGCATTTCGATACATACAAGGCAACATCTTTCTTCATACCAGGCCACCAATACTGAGTACGAAGATCCTTGTAAATTTTATCGGCACCAGGATGGATAGAATATCGAGACTTATGAGATTCGTCCATCACTAAAGTGTGAAGATCATCTTGTTTCGGAATCCACAAACGATCCATGAAATAGAGTAAACCATCGTCCTTCGCTTCGAGTTTAAGCTCAAGCTGATGTGGTAATTCCTTACCTATCAAATCTTGTGAAACACAAGATTGTTGAGCTTGAAGAACACGAGTTTGAAGATCAGATAGAGTTCGAACAGAATGAAGCTTGACTCGCTCCTTTCGACTAAGCGCATCGGCTACGACATTCGCCTTACCAGGATGGTTGCGAATCTCGCAATCATAGTCGTTCAGGAGTTCAACCCAACGTCGTTGCCTCATGTTGAGCTCTTTCTGATTAAGAATATGATGGAGACTTTTGTGGTCTGTGAAAACCACACACTTCGTTCCATAGAGGTAGTGTCTCCAGATTTTGAGAGCGAAAACCACAGCACCCAACTCAAGATCATGAGTCGTGTAGTTCTTCTCGTGAACTTTCAATTGTCTAGATGCATATGCTATAACTTTACCTCGTTGGATAAGAACACAACCAAGGCCTAAGTTGGACGCATCACAATAGACAATGAAATCATCGTTTCCCTCGGGTAGTGATAGAACAGGAGCATCACAGAGCTTCCGTTTCAGCGTTTGGAACGCTTCTTCTTGCTTGGGTCCCCACTCAAAAGGCTTATTCTTCTGAGTCAAAGCAGTGAGTGGAACCGCAATCTTAGAGAAGTTCGAAATGAAACGACGATAATAGCCAGCGAGACCAAGAAAAGATCGAATTTCTGTATGCGTCGTTGGTGTATTCCAATCCTTGATTGCTTCAATCTTGGATGGATCAACATGAATACCTTGCTCATTGACTATATGACCCAAAAACTGAACTTCTTTAAGCCAAAATTCACACTTGGAGAATTTAGCAAAAAGTTGTTCCTTCTTTAGGAGTTCCAGAGTCAAACGAAGGTGTTGCTCGTGCTCGGCTCGAGACTTCGAATAAATGAGAATATCGTCGATAAACACAATAATGAACTTGTCTAAATAAGGTTTACAGACCCTATTTATTAAGTCCATAAAGATAGATGGAGCATTCGTCAAACCAAAAGGCATGACAATAAACTCGTAGTGCCCATATCTCGTGCGGAAAGCAGTTTTGGGAATATCTTCTTCGAATACAAGAAGCTGATGATACCCAGAATGCAGATCGATCTTGGAAAAACAGGTAGCACCTTGCAGATGATCAAAGAGATCATCGATTCGGGGTAGAGGATATCGATTCTTGATGGTAAGCTTATTAAGCTCACGATAATCGATACACATTCGAAAAGATCCATATTTTTTTTTCACAAAGAGGACAGGAGCTCCCCAAGGTGAATAACTTGGACGGATGAATCCTTTATCAGATAACTCTTGAAGCTGTTTTGATAACTCTTGCATCTCAGACGGTGCAAGACGATAAGGTGCTTTCGCAATCGGGTTGGCATTGGGTACAAGGTCAATATGAAACTCGACTTGACGAACTGGAGGCAAACCAGGCAGTTCATCAGGAAAAACCTCTGGATAATCCCGTACAATCAGAATATCCTGAATATTCTTGCTTTTGCCTTTCTCCTCGGTGACATGTGCCAGAAAAGCAACATATCCTTTTCGTAGATAGGTTTGAGCTTTCGTGCACGACATGAGTTTCAAACCACCAGATGGTTTCTCGCCATAAACCTCTAGAACATCACCAGACGAAAGAGGAATACGATTGATCTTATCGAAACAAACCACCTCAGCATGGTGTTTGGTTAACCAATCCATTCCCACAATAATGTCGAAACTCCCAAGTTGCATCGGTACGAGGTCAATGGGAAAAAGATGGTTATCGAGGTTCAATTGACAACCATGAATAACAGAATCGAGAACAAGGGGTTTACCAGTCGCAACCTCGACAGATAAGGGTTTCCTCAGTTTAGTTCTAGGTATCGCAAGTAAAGGTTCAAAGGATAATGAAACAAAACTCCTATCGGCACAAGAATCGAAAAGAACAGATGCAAGTTGATTGTTAATAAGGAACGTACCGTTAACAAGAAAGGTACCATGGACAACGAGGTTATCAGATCGAGCCTCGTTTGCATTCAGATTGAATGCTCATCCACGAGCGGGATCCACATTTGTTTTTGCATTCGCATTCGAATTCGCCAGCCACGGACAATTGGATAAAAGAGGTATTGAAAACATCGACAAAACACAAGGAAGGCGATCATTTGTTTGTTACCTTGAACAAACAAACGACACGCAGTGACAAATCAAAGTAAATGGGTCAATATAATGTATCGCTGAAGACATGCTCGCCTATAAGTGAACACTCACCCCAAGAGTTCCCAGGTAAGAGTGACTGGTTCGATACTGCGGATTTGTACGAACACTCTAGCCTTAGACAGAAAACTCAGGGTACAGGCATTCACTCTTCCAGTTTGCACGTGTTCACATTATTTAGACCCAAACTTTGACGAGATTTTGAAAATTGAGAGGGATCAAACCTTGTAACAAAGGGTTCAAAACCTTACAATCAATCATCTAAGGATAGATGATTAATTTTCGAAGCAGATTTGTTATTGTGTTCTCTTTGTGGTTATCACCTAAGGATAGGTGACGGTATTGTTTTAAAATCTAAACGCAAGTAGACTCGCGTTAGGGTCCTAGAAAGTTATAGTCTAGGTCAAAGCAATGCTAATAACCTAATTCCCTATAACCATTGGCTTTGATACCTACTCTTCTACTCTTCTGTCACACCCCGACCACGTTAAAACAACAAAACCATGGCGGAAACGTCGGGGAGTGTTGTAACAGAATCATCGTTTCACAACCATGGTAATTAAAAGTTTTGTTTCATTGATTTATTAAGTAATGTACATTGTCTTAAACCAAACAAACAAATCAAACATCGTCTATTATCGTTTTTAAGTGACTAAAGCCACGTCCGGATCCTAAGTGAACTTGCTTCCTAGCAATCAACATCAAGCATTATCACCTGAAACATATGTAAAAACATAGTCAGCAAAGAAATGCTGGCGAGTACATAGGTTTTATAAGAGTATCGGAATCATCGCTCGTTTATATATATTGCAATACCTCGAAAACCTTGTTTTGATAAGTATATTATATTGCAACATCAATAACCAACTCTTCTCAAGATGGTTATAATTTTATAAAATATCGTAGCCATAATTCTTAACCCCAAAACATTTGATTTAGTAAACCAAATCGTAAAACATCTCGTTAAAAACTCGTTAATAAAACTCGTATGGTTTATATCATTTCGAAAACCTCGTTGTGTGACATCGTTTCAAATCGTTTCCCAAGTGAACTAAATAATGACACGCAATGTAATATGATGGAAGCATTTATATATAAGATGTACCAGCGGCGTATCTACCATGCTTCTATCATGTTACACCCATCCCATTACCTAATCACAACCCAAACCAATCGTTCATTCAAATCGTTTAATCTCGTTTAAGTCGTTCCAAATCGTTTTTACTCGTCCCAAAATCGTATTCATTTTAATTGTGAAACTACTTTTGGTCGCCTCGTTAATAACATTCAAACCATCGTGACTCGACTACCTCGTTCCTCGTATTAACAAACCACCAAAGGGTAAGTTAAGAATCATCAGATTCGGTCGTTACCTACATAACCCCCACACATAACCATGGGTGTAGTCTGATAACGGGATTTGTCATATACTATGGTACCATAACCTAATATTGGTCGGCTTGATCAATGCTAATGAATGTCATTCGTTATGTAGTTACAACCAACAA
Source organism: Helianthus tuberosus (assembly GCA_030545235.1). NCBI lineage: Eukaryota > Viridiplantae > Streptophyta > Magnoliopsida > Asterales > Asteraceae > Helianthus > Helianthus tuberosus. The sequence goes on from CM060381.1 coordinate 141,544,249, forward strand.
GTTTCGTTCACATTATCGAAATCGTATTTAGTTTAATATAAACCATCTTAATCGTTTTTGAAAACATCCTTAAAATATCGAAATCGTTTTAATACATATGAATCACCCCAAAATAATTGAAAACAGTAAAATAGGGGAACTATGTACTCACATTGAATGAAGGGTATCCTTGATCTAAAGAACTTAGCGAAGCTCAGACAAACCAAGGAAATTCAAGTAGTACCTAGTAATCGGATCACTAGTAAATAAAATTGACACCTAAATCGGAATATCTGATAGAATGTGGTCTTGTAAACCAAATGAGTGTGGAACTCATGTGATATGGTTTAACAAAGCCTACATCCTAAATAGGAACCTAGCCAAAGTGCTTTCGACCCGTTACGACCTTTAAGGTAACTTATGCTACTTTATCGCGTCGTTCGTGCAAAACTATGTTCGGATGGTTAACTATATGCTATGTCAAGTCTTACATGCCCAATAATACCTAAACATGTTACTAAATCAGATTATATGTCAAAAACATGTTCACATATGTAAAATACGGATTTATGTTTCAAAAGGGCGTTTTGGTCATTTTCTATGGGCATACAAGCTACTTAACAAATAACTAACCAATCCTATGTGATCATAAGGTATAACCTCAGGGGTTATTCCCTATGTAACTATGATCACTAATCGAGCTTGATCGGATCCTAAAGATCGACCAAACGGGTCGGGTTCGAAAGTCTAAGCGGTTGTTTAGACCGCTTAACTTACGCCCTTAAACAAGCACTATACTAATAGTGACGAGTTAAACATGTCAAAACATGTTTAACCTACTGATTTGGTATCAAAACAATGGGTTTTGATACCCGAAAATAGTTCCGTTGCAAAATGCGTGCAAATCGGAATCGAATCGAATCGTAAAATCATCAAACACAAATACACATATAGTAACACCAAAACACATCGTTTTATTGATAATTAACATTGTTTTGTATTGTACATCGATTACAGAGCACAGTTGTCACAGTCTCCCCTACTTTAGGAAATTTCGTCCCGAAATTTTAACTAGAGGAAACTTGTGAGAACAATTGCGAATATTTCGCCTACATTTGGTCCTCACGTTCCCTAGTGAACTCTGGGCCACGTTTGGATTCCCAGCGAACCTTGACCAAATGAATTCGTTTGTTCTTCAACTGTTTGTATGTACGGTCCACTATCTCCACAGGTTTCTCGACAAAGTGCATCGTTTCAACGATTTGGATTTCGTCGAGTGGAATGTGAAGATCAGCGTCAGCTAAACACTTTCGCAGATTGGACACGTGAAAAGTTGGATGGATATTTCCAAGCTCTGGAGGTAGCTCTAATCGATAGGCAACCTTTCCAACCCTTTCAACAATCTTGGATGGATCCACATGAATACCTTGCTTGTTGACAATATGTCCCAAAAACTGAACCTCTTTAAGCCAAAATTCACACTTGGAGATTTTAGCAAAAAGTTGTTCCATCTTAAGGAGTTCCAATGTCAAACGAAGGTGTTGCTCGTGATCGGCTCGAGACTTTGAATAAATGAGAATATCGTCGATGAACACAATGATGAACTTGTCTAAATAAGGTTTACAGACCCTATTCATTAAGTCCATAAAGATACCTGGAGCATTTGTCAAACCAAAAGGCATGACAGTAAACTCATAGTGCCCATATCTCGTTCGAAAAGCAGTTTTGGGAATATCTTCCTCGAATACACGAAGTTGATGATACCCAGAACGCAGATCGATCTTGGAAAAGCAGGTAGCACCTTGCAGCTGATCAAAGAGATCATCAATTCGGGGTAGGGGATATCGATTCTTGATGGTAAGCTTATTAAGCTCACGATAATCGATACACATACGAAAAGATCCATCTTTCTTTTTCACAAAGAGGACAGGAGCACCCCAGGGCGAAAAACTCGGATGGATGAATCCTTTATCCGATAACTCTTGAAGCTGTTTCGATAATTCTTGCATCTCGGATGATGCAAGACGATAAGGTGCTTTCGCAATCGGGTTAGCATTGGGTACGAGATTGATATGAAACTTGACTTGACGAACTGGAGGCAAACCAGGCAGTTCATCAGGAAACACCTCTGGATAATCCCGAACAATTGGAATATCCTGAATATTCATGCTCTTGCCTTTCTCCTTGGTGACATGTGCCAGAAAAGCAACATATCCTTTTCGTAGATAGGTTTGAGCTTTCGTGCACGACATGAGTTTCAATCCACCAGATGGTTTCTCGCCATGAACTTCTAGGACATCACCAGACGATAGAGGAATACGAATGATCTTATCGAAACAAACAACCTCGGCATGATGTTTGGTTAACCAATCCATTCCCACGATAATGTCGAAACTCCCAAGTTGCATCGGTACGAGGTCAATGGGAAAAAGATGGTTATCGAGGTTTAATTGACAACCACGAAGAACAGAATCGAGTACGAGTGGTTTACCAGTAGCAACCTCGACAGATAAGGGTTTCCTCAGTTTAGTTCTAGGTATCATAAGTAAAGGCTCAAAGGATAACGAAACAAAACTCCTATCAGCACCAGAATCGAAAAGAACAGATGCAAGTTGATTGTTAATAAGAAACGTACCGTTAACAACTTCGTTGTCCGCCCTCGTTCGCGTTTAGATTGAATACCCGTCCACGAGCGGGATTCACATTTGCGTTTGCGTTTGCATTTGGATTTGCATTCGCATTTACCAATCTCGGGCAATTGTTGCGAAAATGACCCATTTCTCCGCAATTAAAACACGAACCATGTGGGAATCTCGCAGCATTCCCTTGAGCTTCAGCTGGAACCTGAGCAGCCTGATTTTGACCAAAACGACAAATGTTGGCCAAATGCCCAAGTCTACCACACGTAGCACAATGTTTACAAGCCTGTTGGGCAACATGGTGACCATTAGATCGTGTACAGTGTGGTGCAGTACCAGCATATGCTTTCTTTGCAGGAGGTTGAGTCAGTGGGTTCTGATAAGTCTGGTTGGTGACAGCAAAGTTCTGGGAAGCCTTGAGCTTCCTTGACCTTTTAGAAGACTCACCCTGCTTCTTTCCTTTACCCTTTTCCTTGTCAGAATCGGTCGACTTCTTTTTATCACCCTTGCAGGTAAGTTTACCCTTCCTGACTTGGGACTCAGTCAGGGTAGCCGACAACTCAATTGCGTGACGAACTGTAGTAGGATTAATACCGGTCACAATATCCTGAATGGAATCGGGTAAACCATCGATATACCTCTCGATTGCTTTCTCCTGTGGGGTAACCATAGTGGGACACAACAAACTAAGCTCCTCGAATCGATCCGTATAGGCACGATGTTCTCCCCCGTCTTGTTTCAAATCATCGAATTCTCATTCCAAAGCTCGAATCTCGTGACGGGGATAGAACTCTCTCATCATGAGAGCTCGAAGCTCATCCCAAGTTTGCGCTAATGCCACTTTGGAACCCCCTATCACGCATCACTCCGTTTCACCATGTAAGAGCTCGCTTCTCAAACACGCTTGAAGCAAACTCAACTTTACGCGCATTCGGACACTGCACATGTCTGAATGAGTTCTCGATACTCTCAAACCACTGTAGGAGCGCAGTTGCTCCTTGTGACCCAGAAAACTTAAGCGGCTTCGCAGAATTGAAATTCTTGAAATTACACTGTGCGTTATTGTTGTTATTATTGTTATTGTATAACTCATGGATTTGGGTCACAACGCCTAGAAGTACAGCAGCCATCTGCTGAGAGACAAGGGCTGCGACTTCTTCAGTAGTAAAAGTTTGAGCATCGCGTCGAGGAGGCATTGTCTAACAATGAAACATGAGAAACGAGTGAGGTCGACAATTTGGAGAAACAAAGGAGGCATTGAAAACATCGACAAAACACAACGAGTGTGATCATTTGTTCGTTACCTCGAACAAACAAACGACACGCAGTGACTAATCAAAGTAAATAGGTCATAATAATGTATCGCTGAAGACATGCTCGCCTATAAGTGAACACTCACCCCAAGAGTTCCCAGGTAAGAGTGACTGGTCCGATACTGCGGATTTGTACGAACACTCTAGCCTTAGACAGAAAACTCAGGGTACAGGCATTCACTCTTCCAGTTTGCACGTGTTCACATTATTTAGACCTAAACTTTGACGAGATTTTGAAAAGTCAAAAGGCACAAAGCCAAAGATGAATCAAACTGGAAGGGTTCAAAAGCTTACAATCAATCATCCAAGGATAGATGATTAATTTTCGAAGTGGATTTGTTATTGTGTTCTCGTTGTGGTCGTCACCTAAGGATAGGTGACGGTATTGTTTTAAAATCTAAACGCAAGATAACTCGCGTTAGGGTCCTAGAAAGTTATAGTCTAGGTCAAAGCAATGCTAATAACCTAATTCCCTATAACCATTGGCTCTGATACCAACTTTTCTACTCTTCTGTCACACCCCGACCACGTTAAAACAACAAAACCGTGGCGGAAACGTCGGGGAGTGTTGTAACAGAATCATCGTTTCACAACCATGGTAATTAAAAGTTTCGTTTCATTGATTTATTAAGTAATGTACATTCTCTTAAACCAAACAAACAAATCGAACATCGTCTATTATTGTTTTTAAGTCACTAAAGCCACGTCCGGATCCTAAGTGAACTTGCTTCCTAGCAATCAACATCAAGCATTATCACCTGAAACATATGTAAAAACATAGTCAGCAAAGAAATGTTGGCGAGTACATAGGTTTTATAAGAGTATCGGAATCATCGCTCGTTTATATATATTGCAATACCTCGAAAACCTTGTTTTGATAAGTATATTATATTGCAACATCAATAACCAACTCTTCTCAAGATGGTTATAATTTTATAAAATATCGTAGCCATAATTCTTAACCCCAAAACAATTTGATTTAGTAAACCAAATCGTAAAACATCTCGTTAAAAACTCGTTAATAAAACTCGTATGGTTTATATCATTTCGAAAACCTCGTTTTGTGACATCGTTTCAAATCGTTTCCCAAGTGAACTAAATAATGACACGCAATGTAATATGATAGAAGCATTTATATAAGATGTACCAGCGGCGTATCTACCATGCTTCTATCATGTTACACCCATCCCATTACCTAATCACAACCCAAACCAATCGTTCATTCAAATCGTTTAATCTCGTTTAAGTCGTTCCAAATCGTTTTAACTCGTCCCAAAATCGTATTCGTTTTAATTGTGAAACTACTTTTCGTCGCCTCGTTAATAACATTCAAACCTTCGTGACTCGACTACCTCGTTCCTCGTATTAACAAACCACCAAAGGGTAAGTTAACAATCATCAGATTCGGTCGTTACCTACATAACCCCCACACATAACCATGGGTGTAGTCTGATAACGGGATTTGTCAGATCCTATGGTACCATAAACTAATACTGGTCGGCTTGATCAATGCTAAGGAATGTCATTCGTTATGTAGTTACAACCAACAAGTTTCGTTCACATTATCGAAATTGTATTTAGTTTAATATAAACCATCTTAATCGTTTTTTAAAACATCGTTAAAATATTGAAATCGTTTTAATACATATGAATCACCCCAAAACAATTGAAAACAGTAAAATAGGGGAACTATGTACTCACATTGAATGAAGGGTATCCTTGATCTAAAGAACTTAGCGAAGCTCAGACAAACCAAGGAAATTCAAGTAGTACCTAGTAATCGGATCACTAGTAAATAAAATTGACACCTAAATCGGAGGATGGGATAGCTTGTGGTCTTGCAAACCAAATGAGTGTGGAACTCATGTGATATGGTTTTACAAAGCCTACATCCTAAATCGAAACCTAGCCTAAGTGCTTTCGACCCGTTACGACCCATTTAGGTAGCTTATGCTACTTTATCGCGTCGTTCGTGCAAAACTATGTTAGGATGGTTAACTATGTGCTATGTCAAGTCTTACATGCCCAATAATACCTAAACATGTTACTAAATCAGATTATATGTCAAAAACATGTTCACATATGTAAAATACGGATTTATGTTTCAAAATGGCGTTTTGGTCATTTTCTATGGGCATACATTCTACTTAACAAATAACTAACCAATCCTATGTGATCATAAGGTATAACCTCAGGGGTTATTCCCTATGTAACTATGATCACTAATCGAGCTTGATCGGATCCTAAAGATAGACCAAATGGGTCGGGTTCGAAAGTCTAAGCGGTTGTTTAGACCGCTTAACTTACGACCTTAAACAAGCACTATACTAATAGTGACGAGTTAAACATGTCAAAACATGTTTAACCTACTGATTTGGTATCAAAACAATGGGTTTTGATACCCGAAAATAGTTCCGTTGCAAAAAATGCGTGCTAAAACGCATTTTGACCGAAACTTTGACTCGTCACTACGCCTAGTTAACGTGGTAATCAGTAGGTATAATCGCTAAGGATTATAACCATCGTGATTACAATCACGTTGCAAAGTTCAATTGAACTTTGACTTGACCAATTGGTGGTCAAAACCGAAAGTCAAACTGTTGGCCAAACCGTTTGACTTTCTGCACTAACATAAATAAAAAGAATAAAATAATGCTCACTAAAGGTCCTTGCTATCTTTTCTATAAGATAATCAGATTCGAAAGCTCCAAAGACTTGGGAGAGAGCTCCAAATCAGATGTAGAAGAGAAGAGAAGGAAATGAGCAAATGAAATGGAAGAGAGCTTTGCTATTTATAGTTGTTGCAACTCAACAAGATCATTACACATGGATTGTGTAGCCTCCAAGCAAAGATCAAGGCCCTACAATTGTCACAAGCAGGTGCAAAGCCTTGGGGAGGAGATAACTTGCTCACCACACCAAGAAATTGCAAAATTGGCCCCTGAATTATGAAACAGCAGCTGAAACTGAGTTTTCTTGTCGCTAGGCACTGACACGGCCCACGTAAGAATAGGCAGGAGGCTTACACGGCCCGCCTGGCCTCCCCAGATCAGCTTAAGTTTGTAAAATGACAGTTCAGGTCCCTGCATGTGTTTTAAGTCCATTTCAGGCCCTTTTGACCCCCGTTAAGCCATTTTCAAGGCTCTACAAGGTCAATAAAGTTTAGAGGACTCAAAATATGCTTGGAACACTCTCGGATGTCGGCTCTTTTGGTCGTACGGTCGCGTTATTCGTTAAATTACGACGAAACTCAAACGGACGCGAAAACGAACCAAAATTAAGCGACGAACGGTATTTTTGCATGCCGATCACTAAAACAAAAATATCTTAGTGTGTACAAAAATTTTGGATGTCCAGATGTGGTCAGAACGTAAGATATGCGCGAAAATGCAAACTTACGCCGTTTTTGACACTTTTAGTCCCTGTAAGATCAAATAAGCATGTTTTCGCACACCGAACCTATCAAAGCTTATTTCTAAGCTATGTTTAGGTTATTTATGGTATGTTTAGCTTATGATCAAGTTCCGGACTCTTCGATACCATACGAATCGGTATAGTTTCACAGTTTGACACAATTAGTCCCTGCGATCGAATAGACTTGTTTTCAACACACCAAACCATCCAAAACTTATTTCTAAGTTATGTGAAGGTTATTTTAGGTATGTTAAGCCTATGTCACTATTCTGGAGTGTTTGTCGCGTTAAACTGACTGCGTTTACGCACCAGTTTGCGTATAACTTTCCAGAAAGCGATTTAAAGCTTGAAATCGGAATCGAATCGAATCGTAAAATCATCAAACACAAATACACATATAGTAACACCAAAACACATCGTTTTATTGATAATTAACATTGTTTTGTATTGTACATCGATTATAGAGCACAGTTGTCACAGTCTCCCCTACTTTAGGAAATTTCGTCCCGAAATTTTAACTAGAGGAAACTTGTGTGAACAATTGTGAATATTTCGCCTTCATTTGGTCCTCACGTTCCCAAGTGAACTCTGGCCCACGTTTGGATTCCCAGCGAACCTTGACCAAATGAATTCGTTTGTGTCACACCCCCAAAAATCCACCTGCGGAGTACTACCGCTTGGAGGCGTGACTGACCAGGATCCAGCCACCAATCATATTGAACAAGCATATAAGTAGTTATAAAAATCCACCCAATACGATTGGTGTTCAAACAAACATAGTTTAAGTTGTAAGCGGAAGCATGAGTCTTAAATCAAAACATAAGTTTAATTGTTTCAAAGTTTAGCATGGCACACAGTCGTCCATGTCCCACAACGATCCTCCTCCATGCAAGCTCCAGCTAAGAACCTAGGGACCTGCAAAGCATGTAGTAACGAGTCAACAACAAGTTGAGTGAGTTCACGGTTGGGTGTTTGTTTTAAGTTGTTTCGAAAACAGTTTCCTTTATCTGGCATCCTGCCGTGGGGGTTACCCCATAGTTAAAAACGTGACTTGTTTATTCCCGGTTACTCTGGCAATCCAGCCGTGGGGGCTACCCCGTGTTAGTTATCTGGCATTTCGGCCGTGGGGGCTACCCCATGTATACACTAGACTCGTTACCATATCGACTGCTGACTGTAGTCATGTTTATGTGCCCTGAAACTGTCAATGTCTATCATCATTGACGTGCCCCAGATCCATTAGTTCACGCCCGTCCTCTGCGGCACAGTGTGAGGTTTGTCAGACCTAAATAGCGCTATCTAACTAATGACCCGCTCGCCATTGGCCCGGCGATTAAGTCGATATAAAAAGGAGGGACTTCGTGATAGAGTTTTGGTCTAGTACGAGTTATCTGTCCGTGAGGACGAGGAATTTCATTCCTGAACCATTGTTGTCCTACCCAAGGAGGACGAGGAACCCATGTTCCTTAACCCCAATTCCCGACCCAGGGAATCCCATGCTTTGTAGAGGGTGTGAACTCACCTTGGTTTGCTCGGTAGATACACAGAAAAGTCAAACAAGCAATATTGTGGTCACTCGCGTCCTATCATAGTTGTATCATACAAGTCAGGTTCAAACCACGCATTGCACGTATGTTCTACACGTATGCTAGCACTTTGTATGCAAGTATCATTCATGGCAGCCCAACAACATTCACATTCAATAGTTACACATACGGTCCATGCATTAGGCCCAAAAGTCCGGCCCAATTATCTAAGCCCGTAATAATGCAGGTCCAAACAGCGTACACAAGTGTGTGGTCTCGAGTCGAGACTGTACGGTCTCTACTCGAGACTGTGCGGCCTTGAGTTGTAGCCCACAAGGTTTCGAGTCGCAACTAAGGTGATCTCGAGTCGCAACTGGATTCCCAAACATGGTCTCGGGTTATCATGGTCACGGTCTCGAGTCGCAACAGGACTCGTAACCGTGGTTTCGAGTCATAAGGTTTGTGTGTTGGTCAAGTGTAGTCTCGAGTCGAAACTATGGGTTTGCGACTCGCAACCTATGTCGCAACCGGGGATCTCGACTCGTCACGTGGTGGTCTCGAGTCGAGACAGGAGGTTTCGGCTGGGAACATTTGCTGAATTCAATATTGTACTTGGCCAATAAGATTTCACTGTTGTGATTTTATGTACTATCCAATGATGTTCTACAAACATGTCTAATTGTCTAACACTTAACCAAAATAGATCAAACATGGCAATTTTCAAATATCATAACACATTCATATCACATTCATCATGTTCTTCAAATATTCATGTAGTTCATCATATCATCATTCATATGAGCCTTAATCAAATGAAATCATGAACAACAACTTATCAACATCTATGATATCAACACAATAAATCACCCTAATAGTAAGCTTTCGGTTCTTAACACAAGAGTATACAATCCGATTTATATGAACATTATCTAACATACATGTGCAAGCCGATTTCATGAACATTAACAACCATGGTCTAAATCACATTTAGACATAAGACATCATGAGTTCATTATGTAACATTTCCGAAATCAAAACATGTTATCCGATTATCAACAACCTACATATCCGATTCACGAAACATTATCAAGCATACAACTATACTAGTTAAATCATATCATTCATACTACCATTTAACAACAACAAACATCATAAAGACACTAACCGGTTGATGGGTTTCAAAGGTGAGTATGAAGCTTCCGAATGTGTGTGTGTGTGTGTGTGTCGATCCGCGAGTCCTAGTGGTCACCGGTTTGATCCGAGAATGAAGGAGAAGAAGTGTGATGTTTGGTGTCTAGGGTTTTAGTGAGAGGAGGTAGGAGAGTGTGTGTGTTAACCAAAGAAAATGGCAACATGGATAATCACCAAGGTTATATACCCGTCCCAAGTAGTGCACCCTAATGGGCTTCGGTTGGGTTAAATGGGGTGCGTGGCCCATCCGGCCCAAGTGTTACTGTTCACTCGAGACCACATGGTCTCGAGTCAGGTTCTTATGTCTCGGGTCATAATAATACGCACATACATACAAGCACGACACGTAACATAACACATAATCACATACGAGGTTCACTTATCATTAATCACACAAGTTAACTAGTCATGCGTTCATGTTACATTGGGATACAAGAAAGGTTCTAAATTTGGAGTTGTCACATCATCCCCAAGTTGAAAGAAATTTCGTCCCGAAATTTGGTAAGCACTCACTGAGGAAGCTAGTTAAGTTGTATGTTTTTCCTGGTTTTCCTGGGGTGTCACATCCACCCCCCGTTGATCTGGAATTTCGTCCCGAAATTCCGTAGCTTCGGCCTCAGTAGTGGGTGTACTGTTTGCGAACAATTGGGGATACTTTTGTTTCATCTGATCTTCGCGCTCCCAGGTGAACTCTGGGCCGCGACGTGAGTTCCAACGAACTCGAACGAGAGGTATCCTAGTGCTCTTGAGGACCTTAACATCTCGGTCCGTGATTTCGACTGGTTCCTCGACGAATCGTAACTGTTCATCGATAGTGAGTTCCTTCAGAGGAACTACGTGGGTCTCATCTGACAGACACTTCTTCAGATTCGACACGTGAAAAACGTTGTGAACTGCACCGAGTTCTGCTGGTAAGTTCAGTCTGTAGGCCACCCTGCCTATTTTCTCAATGACCTCGAAAGGTCCAACGTATCGTGGGTTAAGTTTGCCGCGTTTACCAAAACAAACCACACCCTTCCAGGGTGAAACTTTGAGTAGTACCCGCTCCCCAACCTGGAGCTCAAGTGGTTTCCTGCCCATGTCGGCGTAAACTTTCTGACGGTCGCGAGCTGCGGCCATACGTTTTCATATTTGAGCAATTTGTTCGGTCGTGTCTACCACGTGTTCTGGACCAGTGATCTGACTATCTCCCACCTCTGCCCAGCAAAGAGGTGACCGGCATTTACGTCCGTACAATGCCTCAAACGGAGCAGCTTTAATGCTGGTGTGGTAGCTGTTATTGTACGAGAATTCCACCAGTGGCAGATGCTTCTCCCAGCGGTTGCCAAAATCGATTACACATGCACGAAGCATGTCCTCTAAGGTTTGAATAGTGCGCTCAGACTGCCCGTCCATCTGAGGGTGATACGCTGTGCTCATGTCTAATCGTGAGCCGAAGGATTTGTGCATTGCTTGCCACAGCTCTGAAGTAAAACGTGCATCTCGATCCAAGATAATGGAGGTGGGCACCCCGTGCCTCGAAACGACTTCCTTAAGGTATACTTCTGCAAGAGTGGAGAACTTATCCGTCTCCTTGATAGCCAAGAAGTGTGCAGATTTTGTGAGTCGATCCACGATCACCCAAATAGTATCGTTCCCGCGCTGGGATCTAGGCAGGCCAGTGACAAAATCCATGGAAATTTGCTCCCATTTCCATTGAGGTATCTCCGGTTGTTGGAGTAGGCCTGAGGGTTTCTGGTATTCAGACTTGACTCTTGCATAAGTCAGACACTTGCTGACGTAGGTTGCTATGTGGGCCTTCATGCTAGGCCACCAGTACGTAGTTTTGATATCATGATACATCTTATCTGATCGAGGGTGTACTGAGTAGCGAGACTTGTGTGCTTCATCCATCACAAGCTCTCATAAGTTGCCGTAGAGTGGGACCCAAACGCGTCCCGTTACGTAGTAAGCACCGTCTTCCTTCTGTTCTAATCGTTGCCTTGATCCGCGTAGGGCTTCAGCCCTGACGTTTTCTGGTTTCAGTGCTTCTATCTGAGCAGCTCGTATTTGGGAAGGGAGACTAGAGTGGATCGTGAGTTGTAAAGCTCGCACGCGCTTAGGCGCAGTGTCCTTCCGACTGAGGGCGTCAGCCACAACATTGGCTTTGCCCGGGTGATATCTGATCGAGCACTCGTAGTCATTCAGTAGCTCGACCCATCGTCGTTGCCGCATATTCAGTTCCTTCTGCTTGAAGATGTGCTCGAGGCTCCTGTGGTCGGTGTAGATTGCGCACTTGGTAACATACAGGTAATGCCGCCATAACTTAAGTGCAAAAACAACAGCTCCCAGCTCTAAGTCGTGCGTAGTGTAGTTCTTTTCATGAACCTTAAGTTGGCGTGAGGCGTAGGCTATAACTTTGTCTCGTTGCATCAACACGCAACCAAGACCCTGAATTGATGTGTCGTAGTACACCACAAAGTCGTCTGTGCCCTCCGGCAAGGAAAGGATAGGTGCACTGCAAAGTCTATCCTTCAAGTGCTGAAATGCTAATTCCTGTGCATTTCCCCAGCGATAAATAACGCCTTTCTGCGTTAGTGAGGTGAGGGGCTGTGCAATCTTGGAAAAATCCTTAATGAATCTCCGGTAGTATCCCGCCAAACCCAAGAATTGGCGAATTTCCTTTGGTGTACGTGGTGCAGGCCAGTTCTTTATCGAGTCTACCTTGGATGGATCAACATGAATCCCTTCCTTGTTTACCACGTGGCCTAGGAAATGGACCTCGCGAAGCCAAAAGTCGCATTTCGAGAACTTTGCATAAAGCTGTTCTGTTCGAAGGAGTTCCAGGATAAGTCGCAGATGTTGCTCGTGTTCCTCCTGACTCTTAGAATAGATCAGGATGTTGTCGATGAAGACTATAACAAACTTGTCCAGGTAAGGCTTGCACACTCGATTCATCAAGTCCATGAAAACCGCAGGTGCATTTGTCATCCCAAAAGGCATGACCAAAAACTCATAGTGCCCGTATCGAGTTCTGATAGCTGTTTTGGAGACGTCCTCTTCCCGGACTCTCAGCTGGTGGTAACCCGATCTTAAATCGATCTTTGAATAGTAGCTCGACCCCTGCAGCTGGTCGAACAAGTCGTCAATCCGCGGTAGAGGATAACGATTCTTCACCGTCACCTTGTTGAGTTCCCGGTAGTCGATGCACATTCTGAAAGTACCGTCCTTCTTCTTTACAAATAATACTGGAGCTCCCCAGGGCGATGAGCTTGGACGAATGAAACCCTTATCCAGGAGCTCTTGTAGTTGCGTAGAGAGTTCCTTCAACTCTGATGGGGCTAAACGATAAGGTGCACGAGCTATAGGCGCAGCTCCAGGAGCTAGCTCGATCTGAAACTCGACTTGGCGATGGGGCGGAAGACCAGGTAATTCCTCAGGAAATACCTCTGGATAATCGCGTACAACTGGAAAATCTTCTATCTTTTTCTCTTTTTCTGAGGTGTCAGTAACGAGAGCCAAAATGGCAGTGTGGCCCTTTCGCAAGCACTTTTGGGCCTTAAGGAGAGAAATGACGTTCTCAACGGCACTCCTCTTGTCGCCATGAATCATGAGAGGTTCACCACCGGAACCTGGAATACGGACAACCTTCTCGTTGCAAAGAATCTCTGCTCGGTGTTGGGATAACCAATCCATCCCAATGACAACGTCGAAACTACCCAGGATAATAGGAATGAGGTCGATAGAGAAGGTCTGGTCAGCGAGAATAAGTTTACAACCCTTGACTACGTGTGTGGCTTCTAAACTCTTACCATTTGCTAGCTCTACAGTGTGCTTGTTGTTCAGAGGTGTTGGAATACGCTTAAGCATTCGACTAACTTCTTGTGACATGTAGCTAGTATCGGCACCCGAATCAAATAAAACTGAAACATAAAAGTCGTCGAGAAGGAACTTACCCGCCACAACATTGGGGTCATTCCTTGCTTCACCTTGGCCAATCACAAACACCCGCCCCCTGGCGCCATTGTTGTTGTTGTTCCCATTGTTACCATTCCCCTGATTGTTGTTATTGTTGTTGTTGTTGTTCTGGTTCCTGTTCAGTTGAGGACAGTCTCTCTTGAAGTGGCCTTCAGCTCCACACTGAAAGCACCCTTTGTTATCGCCCTGCTGCTGCTGCTGGCGCTGGTTCTGTTGAGCTTGCTGACGATTCTGATTGGCGGGGTATAAGCTCCTGCAATCCTTTGCAGCGTGACCAGGCTTGTTGCACCGATGACAGTTGCCCCCTGGTGCATGGCCCGCTGTGGTGCAGGCTGCAGCGATTGCATTTGGGGTGATTTCCTTTGTACCCACCATGACTTTGACCACCAGACGATTGCTGATTAGGGCTCTTGTAGTCATCAGTCTTTCTCTGCTGAGACTGGGACTGAACAGAAGTCGAACCCTTACTTGAAGTTCCATCCCATTTCCGTTTGTTGTCACTAGAGGTACCAGAAGTAGTTGCAGCACCTATGCGTTTTGGTAACTTGTTCTGCTCCACCGCCTGATCCGTGAGACGGTGAGCCAACTGAACAGTTTGCTGGTAGGTGGCGAGGTTCGCTGAAGTCACATGACTTTGGATTTCTGGCACTAAGCCCTGAAGAAATAGCTCGATGCGTTTGATGGGAGGATCCACCATAGTAGGACACAGAATTGCCAGTTCGTTCGACCTTTTCACATAAGCCTCAATTTCGGACCCCGTCATCTTGAGGTTGAAGAACTCCACTTCCAGTTTGTGAATCTCATCACGACTGCAGTATTCTTCCTTGATCATTTCCTTAAAATTCTCCCATGGGGTGGCGTTGGCAGCAACCAACCCCAGCATTTGGACCTGAGCGTTCCACCATGTGAGAGCTAAACCCTCGAGAGTACCGGTAGCATACTTCACCCTGCGCGCCTCAGGGCATTCACACATTTCGAACACAGATTCTAGTTTCTCAAACCAGTGGAGGAGACCTACTGCTCCTTCAGTGCCGCTAAAAGTAGTTGGTCGGCAGTCCATGAAAGTCTTAAAGGTGCACACGGGTGGCTGAGCATGCTGACCTATCGTGGGTGAAAGAAAAGACAGAGTTTAACACAAAGGTTGGTTCACGAGAGTAGGACTCTAAAGACCCTAGAATGAGTTCGGACTGCAGGATATACCTCCTGCGTGTGCAGCTGCAAGTGCTGCGGCAACTCGTTCGTTAATCAGAGCCGTCAACTGGGCTTGTGTCAGGTTAACGCGTCCGGACATGATCTTCATATCAAGAAGAACGTGAGTGAGAGGGGTTCGCAAAAAATGCGATGACAGAAGTGAGCAAATACACATGTGTTTGAGCATCAGTAGTTATACTAATCAAGCATACCACGAGCAACGTACTATGTAACTAGCAAGTAGGCAATATATACACAGATCATATCACCTAGAATGTCGAGCCTTGCATGTGGAGTGAAGCGTCGTTGTGGACCGTTGAGCACTGTACAGGTTATAGTCTGATTTTAATAAAACCCTTTTCCTTTATTAAAACCAAGTTCTCTATAACCAATGGCTCTGATACCAATCTGTCACACCCCCAAAAATCCACCTGCGGAGTACTACCGCTTGGAGGCGTGACTGACCAGGATCCAGCCACCAATCATATTGAACAAGCATATAAGTAGTTATAAAAATCCACCCAATACGATTGGTGTTCAAACAAACATAGTTTAAGTTGTAAGCGGAAGCATGAGTCTTAAATCAAAACATAAGTTTAATTGTTTCAAAGTTTAGCATGGCACACAGTCGTCCATGTCCCACAACGATCCTCCTCCATGCAAGCTCCAGCTAAGAACCTAGGGACCTGCAAAGCATGTAGTAACGAGTCAACAACAAGTTGAGTGAGTTCACGGTTGGGTGTTTGTTTTAAGTTGTTTCGAAAACAGTTTCCTTTATCTGGCATCCTGCCGTGGGGGTTACCCCATAGTTAAAAACGTGACTTGTTTATTCCCGGTTACTCTGGCAATCCAGCCGTGGGGGCTACCCCGTGTTAGTTATCTGGCATTTCGGCCGTGGGGGCTACCCCATGTATACACTAGACTCGTTACCATATCGACTGCTGACTGTAGTCATGTTTATGTGCCCTGAAACTGTCAATGTCTATCATCATTGACGTGCCCCAGATCCATTAGTTCACGCCCGTCCTCTGCGGCACGGTGTGAGGTTTGTCAGACCTAAATAGCGCTATCTAACTAATGACCTGCTCGCCATTGGCCCGGCGATTAAGTCGATATAAAAAGGAGGGACTTCGTGATAGAGTTTTGGTCTAGTACGAGTTATCTGTCCGTGAGGACGAGGAATTTCATTCCTGAACCATTGTTGTCCTACCCAAGGAGGACGAGGAACCCATGTTCCTTAACCCCAATTCCCGACCCAGGGAATCCCATGCTTTGTAGAGGGTGTGAACTCACCTTGGTTTGCTCGGTAGATACACAGAAAAGTCAAACAAGCAATATTGTGGTCACTCGCGTCCTATCATAGTTGTATCATACAAGTCAGGTCCAAACCACGCATTGCACGTATGTTCTACACGTATGCTAGCACTTTGTATGCAAGTATCATTCATGGCAGCCCAACAACATTCACATTCAACAGTTACACATACGGTCCATGCATTAGGCCCAAAAGTCCGGCCCAATTATCTAAGCCCGTAATAATGCAGGTCCAAACAGCGTACACAAGTGTGTGGTCTCGAGTCGAGACTGTACGGTCTCTACTCGAGACTGTGCGGCCTTGAGTTGTAGCCCACAAGGTTTCGAGTCGCAACTAAGGTGATCTCGAGTCGCAACTGGACTCCCAAACATGGTCTCGGGTTATCATGGTCACGGTCTCGAGTCACAACAGGACTCGTAACCGTGGTTTCGAGTCATAAGGTTTGTGTGTTGGTCAAGTGTAGTCTCGAGTCGAAACTATGGGTTTGTGACTCGCAACCTATGTCGCAACCGGGGATCTCGACTCGTCACGTGGTGGTCTCGAGTCGAGACAGGAGGTTTCGGCTGGGAACATTTGCTGAATTCAATATTGTACTTGGCCAATAAGATTTCACTGTTGTGATTTTATGTACTATCCAATGATGTTCTACAAACATGTCTAATTGTCTAACACTTAACCAAAATAGATCAAACATGGCAATTTTCAAATATCATAACACATTCATATCACATTCATCATGTTCTTCAAATATTCATGTAGTTCATCATATCATCATTCATATGATCCTTAATCAAATGAAATCATGAACAACAACTTATCAACATCTATGATATCAACACAATAAATCACCCTAATAGTAAGCTTTCGGTTCTTAACACAAGAGTATACAATCTGATTTATATGAACATTATCTAACATACATGTGCAAGCCGATTTCATGAACATTAACAACCATGGTCTAAATCACATTTAGACACAAGACATCATGAGTTCATTATGTAACATTTCCGAAATCAAAACATGTTATCCGATTATCAACAACCTACATATCCGATTCACGAAACATTATCAAGCATACAACTATACTAGTTAAATCATATCATTCATACTACCATTTAACAACAACAAACATCATAAAGACACTAACCGGTTGATGGGTTTCAAAGGTGAGTATGAAGCTTCCGAATGTGTGTGTGTGTGTGTGTCGATCCGCGAGTCCTAGTGGTCACCGGTTTGATCCGAGAATGAAGGAGAAGAAGTGTGATGTTTGGTGTCTAGGGTTTTAGTGAGAGGGGGTAGGAGAGTGTGTGTGTTAACCAAAGAAAATGGCAACATGGATAATCACCAAGGTTATATACCCGTCCCAAGTAGTGCACCCTAATGGGCTTCGGTTGGGTTAAATGGGGTGCGTGGCCCATCCGGCCCAAGTGTTACTGTTCACTCGAGACCACATGGTCTCGAGTCAGGTTCTTATGTCTCGGGTCATAATAATACGCACATACATACAAGCACGACACGTAACATAACACATAATCACATACGAGGTTCACTTATCATTAATCACACAAGTTAACTAGTCATGCGTTCATGTTACATTGGGATACAAGAAAGGTTCTAAATTTCGAGTTGTCACAGTTTGTTCTTCAACTGTTTGTATGTACGGTCCACTATCTCCACAGGTTTCTCGACAAAGTGCATCGTTTCATCGATTTGGATTTCGTCGAGTGGAATGTGAAGATCAGCGTCAGCTAAACACTTTCGCAGATTGGACACGTGAAAAGTTGGATGGATATTTCCAAGCTCTGGAGGTAGCTCTAATCGATAGGCAACCTTTCCAACCCTTTCAACAATCTTGGAGGTAGCTAAACACTTTCATAGACTGGACACGTGAAAAGTTGTAACAGAATCATCGTTTCAACAACCATGGTAATTAAAAGTTTCGTTTTATTGATTCATTAAGTAATGTACATAGTCTTGAACCAAACAAACAAATCGAGCATAGTCTATTATCGTTTTTAAGTCACTAAAGCCACGTCTGGAGCATAAGTGAACTTTGCTTCCTAGCAATCAACATCAAGCATTATCACCTGAAACATATGTAAAAACATAGTCAGCAAAGAAATGCTGGCGAGTACATAGGTTTTATAAGAGTGTAGGTATCATGGCTCGTTTATATATACATTGCAATACCTCGAAAACCTTGTTTTGAAAAGTATATAATATTGCAACATGATTAACCAACTCAAATCAAGATGGTTATAGTTTATAAAATATCGTAGCCATAATTCTTAACTCCAAAACATTTGATTTAGTAAACCAAATCGTAAAACATCTCGTTAAAAACTCGTTAATAAAACTCGTATGGTTTATATCATTTTGAAAACCTCGTTGTGTGACATCGTTTCAAATCGTTTTCCCAAGTGAACTAAATAATGACACGCAATGTAATATGGTAGAAGCATTTATATATAAGGTGTACCAGCGGCGTATCTACCATGCCTAAACATATAGAATAAGCATGAAAGAATACTTACAAAGGATCCTAGCTATCTTTTCTACAAGAATAATCAGATTAGAAAGCTCCAAACACTTGGGAGAGCTCTCAAATCAGATGTAGAAGAGGAGAGAATGAGGAATGAGCAATGAACAAGTGAAATTTCTTGGCTATTTATAGTTGTTGCAACTTCATGAGATCATTACACATGTTTGTGTAGCTTCCAAGCATTAAATCTCATCCATACAATTGTTGCAAGCAGGTTAGAAGCCTTGGAGAGGTGGTAACTTGGCTACCACACAAAGAATTTGCATAAACAGCCCCTGAAGTTGCAACAGTTTGCTGAAATTGAGTTTCTGTCGCTGGGCACACTGACACGGCCCACGTAAACTATGGGGAAGGGGTCACGCGGCCTGCCTGGGCTCCCCAGTTCAGTAACAGTTTGTTAAAATGACAGTTTAGGTCCCTGCATGTGTTTTAAGTCCATTTCAGACCCTTTTGTCAATAAAGTTTAGAGGACTCAAAATATGCTTGGAACACTCTCGGATGTTGGCTCGTTTGGTCGTACGGTCGCGTTGTTCGTTAAATTACGACGAAACTCAAACGGACGCGAAAACGAACCAAATTAAGCGACGAACGGTATTTTTGCATGCCGATTACTAAAATAAAAATATTTTAAATATTTTAGTGTGTACAAAAATTTTGGATGTCCAGATGTGGTCAAAACGTAAGATATGCGCGAAAATGCAAACTTACGCCGTTTTTGACACTTTTAGTCCCTGTAAGATCAAATAAGCATGTTTTCGCACACCGAACCACTCAAAGCTTATTTCTAAGCTATGTTTAGGTTATTTATGGTATGTTTAGCTTATGATCAAGTTCTGGACTCTTCGATACCCTATGAATCGGTATAGTTTCACAGTTTGACACAAATAGTCCCTGCGATCGAATAGACTTGTTTTCAACACACCAATCCATCCAAAACTTATTTCTAAGTTATGTGAAGGTTATTTTAAGTATGCTAAGCCTATTTCACTATTCCAGAGTGTTTGTTGCATTAAACTGGTTATATTTACGCATTAGGGCGCGTATAACCTTCCAGAAAGCGATTTAGAGCTTGAAATCGGAATCGAATCGAATCGTAAAATCATCAAACACAATTACACATATAATAACACCAAAAAACATTGTTTTATTAATAATTAATGTTGTTTTACATTGTTCATCAATAGTGGAGGCTCCAGGCACATGACAGGATATAAAGCCCTACTCAAAGACTTCTGCTGAAGTCCAACGGGTAACGTGTCAAATAATAATAATACTTATGCTACTAACAATAGTGGATCTTTGCAGGATACAGGCGTGACATCAGCACTTACTAGGGAACTTCAAAAGTTGAAGGACATGATATCCAGTGTACCTGGGGTGGTCCAGCCGATCCCGGAAGTGTCCCAAGACAGCCATAAGATATCTCGTTTTGCACATCCTATCTGTGATGCTGAGATCCCAAAGAGATTTCAAACCCCCAACATGAAGCTTTATGACGGAACTACGGATCCTGAGGAGCATATTGCCCAGTATAGGGAAAGAATGGAGATTAACCCTATCCCTCCAGAGCTCAAGGAAGCGTGCTTGTGCAAGGGATTTGGTTCTACTCTAACAGGATCAGCCTTAAAATGGTTGTTAAACGTTCCTCCACACTCAATTACTTCGTTTGCTCATTTGGTTAATTTATTTAACAGTCAATTTTCTTGTAGTCGGAGTTTTGAGAAACTAACTAGTGATCTTTACAGGATAACTCAAGGGCCTCAGGAATCCTTGAGGGATTATGTGAACAAATTCAATCTAGAATCCTTGGATATCCCACATCTTGTTGTTGCAACAGCTGTGCAAGCTTTTAAGATGGGATTACAAAAGGATTCTCAGTTTTATCAGGATCTTGTAATGAATCCCTGCAGGAATCTCGACGAAGCTCGTAACAGGGCTTTGAGATATATCCGTCTGGAGGATGACAGGAAGATGCAAGAAAGGATGAACTCATCTAACACTTATGAGTCAACTAACAGGAAGTCAGAATCCTCATTCAAGTCATATCGGCCTAAGCCATATGGCAGAAATGATAACAAGAGAGTGAATGCTGTCGAAGATGAGGATCCTGAAGAGTATCCTGAGTTGTCTGAATATTGCTTTTCTGTTAACATTCCCGAATTGATGTATGCCATGCAGGGTCTAGGAGACAAGGCTAGGTGGCCTCGAAAGAATCAACAAAAGGCTGACTGGAAAGATAAGTCAAAATGGTGTGCTTTCCACGAAGATTTCGGACATGTAACCGAGGATTGCATTGCTCTAAGGAAAGAAATAAGCTATCTTCTAAGCAAGGGATATCTGAAAGATCTCTTAGGAAGAAAGAAGAATAAGGGTCAGGATACTGAGAAGGATCCTGAGCGAGCAGCATCACCCCCAGCCGATGCCAAGATAATCAACTTCATTTCGGGAGGATCCGACATTTGTGGGACCTCGTATTCGGCAGCAAAGAGACATGCAAGGGAAGCTAAGGCCGAAAGGGGGGACAAACCTGTCAGGATGACTACCCTCACAACTGACAAAGTGATCACTTTTGACGCAGATGACAGGGATACCGTCCAGGATCCTCACCATGATGCTCTGGTAATAACGTTATATGTGGCTAACCATTTTGTACGCAGGATACTGGTTGATAATGGCAGCTCCGTCAACATAATCCAACTAGAGACTCTGAAGAGAATGAATGTGTCTCCAATGGATATTACTTCGAAGTCTACCGTGCTTGTTGGGTTCAGTGGAGAGGCTAGAAATACGGTGGGAGAGATAAAGTTGCCAGTATACGTTGAAGGAGTCAACTCGATACAACGTTTCTGTGTGATGGATTCTCTATCCTGCTATAACATCATACTAGGAAGACCGTGGATTCACGATATGAAGGCCGTGCCATCAACATATCACCAATGCATCAAGATACCTACCCCTTGGGGAGTTGTCAAAGTTGATAGTGATCAGCAGGAGGCGAAAGAATGCTACTCATCCTCGATGAAATCCTCAACCAAACCTAGTGCAGCATAGCAATTAAAGACGCGGGCCCAGGATATCGTGGAGGATCCAGAGCAGGATGTGAAGAAAATTATCCTAGACCAGGATAATCCCGATATTTCGGTGCTCGTGGGAACCAATATCCCTCAGGATATTGAAGAGCAATTAATTAACTTTTTAAAATGCAGGATGTCAACGTTTGCATGGAAGCATGAGGATATGACAGGCATATCCAAAGATATTATCACTCACAAGCTTGGAATTGATAAATCATTCAAGCCTGTGCAACAAAAAAGAAGGAAGTTTGCTCCTGATCGAAACACGATTATCCAGGAGGAAGTTGAAAGATTATTAAAGTCCAGAATGATCAGAGAGGTTAAGTTCCCAAGGTGGCTAGCAAACGTGGTTGTAGTACAGAAGAAGAATGGGAAATGGAGAATTTGTGTAGACTACACAGACCTGAACAAAGCTTGTCCTAAAGACCCATTTCCTCTTCCCCACATTGATGCAATGGTAGATGCCACTGCCGGGCATGAAATGCTGACCTTCATGGACGCATCTTCAGGATTTCAACAGATCCAAATGGAGCCTTCTGACCAGGAGGATACTGCCTTCATGACACCAACAGGTATTTATTGTTATACAGCTATGCCTTTTGGTTTGAAAAATGCAGGTGCAACGTACCAAAGATTGGTAAACATGATGTTCAAAGACAAACTGGGGGACACCATGGAGGTATATATCGATGATATGGTGGTGAAATCTAAAAAGGCTGAGGATCACCTCCAGGATATCAAGGGAGCATCTGATATCCTGGATCAATACAATATGAAGCTGAATCCTGCTAAATGCCATTTCGGAGTGGGGGCAGGAAAGTTTCTTGGATATATGGTGACAAAAAGGGGGATAGAAGCAAGCCCAGAGCAGATCAAAGCTATCCTGGATATAAAATCACCCTCAAATATGAAGGACGTACAAAGATTGACAGGCCGAGTAGCAGCTCTAAACAGGTTTATCTCAAGATCCTCAGAGAAATGCAAAGACTTTTATGATATTCTGAAGAAGAACAAAAGATTCGAATGGGGGGAGAAGCATGAAGCAGCATTGCAGGATTTGAAACGATATCTATCAACCGCACCTCTATTGATGAAGCCTGAAAATGGTGAACCACTATCCCTGTACCTTGCCGTATCAGGGAATGCTGTAAGTGCCGTTCTCATAAAGGATCATGAAGGTCAGCAATATCCTGTTTATTATGTTAGTAAAAGTTTGCTAGATGCTGAAACTAGGTATTCTCATTTAGAAAAATTGATACTAGCACTAGTCATGGCATCAACGAAGCTTAGACATTATTTCGAGACACATAGGATACATGTTAAGACAAATTATCCTGTCAAAAATGTGCTTAGGAAACCAGAGATGTCAGGCAGGATGGCCAAGTGGTCAGTAAAGTTAAGTGCTTATGATTTAGTATATGAACCTAGAAATGCCATAAAATCTCAGGCTTTAGCTGACTTTGTGGCTGACTTTAGTAGTGACATTCAGGATGAAGTAGACCTAGAAGTTCAACAGTTAGGAGAATCCTCAGGATCCTGGACATTATATACTGACGGTGCATCTAATGTAAGAGGAGTAGGATTAGGAATGCTACTAAAATCGCCACAGGGGGACATATTACCCCAGGCTATTAGGTGTGAATTTCCTGCTACTAATAATGAAGCAGAGTATGAGACTTTAATTGCAGGATTAGAGTTGGCTAAGAGCATGAGTATCAAGAATTTGCAAGTATATGTTGACTCTTTGTTAATTACTAACCATTTTAATGGATCCTATGCAGTTAAGGGTGAGAAATTAATCGAATATCTCGATATTCTCAAAAAATTAGCAGGATATTTCGATGTTTTTATACTTGAACAGGTACCAAGGGAGGATAATGCTGAAGCGGATGCCTTAGCAAATTTGGGATCATCGATCAGGATACCTGAAGGGACGCAAATACCAATATTACATGTCCTATATCCTGCAACGAATCCTCAGGATAAAGAAGTAGCTGGTATTCAGGATCCTGGAGCGGACCATCCTGAAGAGGATCCTAAATCCTGGACGGCTCCAATCATGAGATATCTCAAAGAAGGACACATCCCTGGAAATGAAAATCCTAAGGCATTTAGGATGAAGGTATCACGATTCACTATTATAAATAGTATTTTATACAAGAAATCTCTTGCAGGACCGTATTTGAGGTGGCTTGAGGATCCTGAAGCCAAAGAAGTACTTCAGGATATACATGAAGGGGATTGTGGTAACCATGCTGGGGGCAGGTCATTGTTCTTGAAAGTATTGAGGACAGGATATTATTGGCCAACGATGAGAAAAGATGCCGCAGAATATGTGACGCATGTCAAAGACATAGTAACATACTGCATCAGCCGGCTGAACCGTTATATCCTATTGTTTCCCCTTGGCCATTTATGAAGTGGGGTATGGATATAGTGGGAAAGCTACCAAAAGCTCCGGGAGGAAAAGTCTTTATGCTAGCAATGACGGATTATTTCTCTAAGTGGGTTGAAGCAGAAGCATTTGTTCAAGTTAGAGACCAAGAAGTAGTATCCTTTATCAAGAGAAATATCCTGACCAGATTCGGAGTACCAGTCGAGATAATCTGTGATAATGGTTCTCAGTTCATAAGTAAGAGGACTACTGACTTTTGCAAGAGTTGGGGAATCAAAATGATTACATCTACTCCGGTACATCCTCAAGCAAATGGACAAGCAGAATCCTCAAATAAGATAATTGTCAATAACTTAAAGAAAAGGCTTGGAGCCAAAAAAGGAAGATGGGCGGAAGAATTACCCTTTGTTTTATGGGCTGATAGAACAACGGTAAAGAATGCAACAGGCCAAACCCCATTTTCCTTGGTGTTTGGAGCAGAAGGAATGATTCCAACGGAAATGACGATACCTACGGCAAGATCTACCCTAAGTGATCCTGAGCAGAATCCCGAAGCCTTGAGTCAGGATTTAGACACTATAGATGAGAAGAGAGATGCGGCAAGGCTAAGGATGGCAGCATATCAACAGAGAATATCCAGGGCATATAACAAGAATATTAGAACCAGAAGATTTAAGGTTGGAGATTGGGTGTTAAGAAAGACTTTTCAGAATACTACTAATCCTGCCGATGGCAAGTTAGCTCCAAAATGGGAAGGACCATATGAAGTTGAATCAGAAGCAGGGAAAGGAGCATACAGACTCAAGAATATGGAGGGGGATATGCTACCGAGGTCTTGGAATGCTATACACCTTAAGCTCTATTTCAAGTGAGTTTAGAATTTAATTTCTAACTCAGGATGGTATGAATTCTACTTTTTTTTAAAATATGTTTGGTTTAATTTGTTATTTGTAACCCAATACTGACTTAAGCATCGGAGGGGTGTTAGCCAAGCTAACACCCACCTTAGTTTACAATTGTTTTGCAAGATATGTTTCAGGATATAGCTCCAGGATATCTACTCAGGATAACTCGGAAGATTAGAGGATTGGCCCCCTCTCTCACGTTTAAGGGATATTGATCCCTTCACAGGTTTAAAGGTATTCACCTTTCTTCCGAATTGGGTTTAAACACCCCGCCTGGAGCGCAAGTTATTCAGGGATAGTTCAAGGTGGCGGGACCAGTCCATGTAAAAGTGGCTGACAATTTCGTTACTGTTGGCTATATCCTGAATCCTAAAGGTATATGAGGATTGATCACCCTCTCTCACGAAAGGGTATTTTCATACTCTCTAAGGTTTAAAGGTTTTCACCTTTCTAAGTCTTGGAGTTTATACACTCCCGCCTGTAGCGCATGAAAATTTGGGATTTTCCCCAGGATACAAGGGATTTATCTCCAGTACATCCTTGGGTTTTACCCTTGGGACGTAAAAAATTACCTATGCAATGGAAACTGACATTCAGTAGATTTCTAAAGTGTTTGAGGACAGTGTACACAGGGGACATCCTTGCCAAGATGGTGATATAAAACTAAAAGGATGAGGCTCAGAACTAATGCACTAAGTACCTTGCACATGGGACATCTTCATTGGAAGAGTTGCAAAGGGACTGGAGTTTGGTAATAGGTTTATACCCTATTTCTGGTATGATCTTTCCTTTGTAAACATCGTCTAAGTTTTTAGTAACATTGTGTTTTATAAGAGGATAAGTATCCTGATATAGTCTCAAAGTCTTTTTCAGGATATTTGATTAGGGTGTTTGAAACTAATACTAGTGTGATACTTTAATCATTTAAATATTATCAAAACTTGGTTTTGAAAAGATAGACTATTTTTCACTTTCTAAAGAAATTTTTACAAAGTTGAAGGAACGTTTGGAAGTTCTATCTAATAAAAGGTTTTTATAGTATATCGCTGAGCATACTGATCAGGATATTTTATAGGATAACAGTATGAATTTTTTTTTTTGCAAAGCTAAGATTTACACTTAGAAAAATAAAAGATGAAATTATTCTTAAGCAATCAATACTGGTTGATAACCGAAGGTTTCATCCTGAAACCCAGGATCCATCCACCTTCGGCTATCAAGTTGTTTCGATACAGAAATATAAATTGTTCATAAAAACATAAAATTGTTCGAATGATTTAAAGGAAATAAGCTCTAGGGGGTAGTGCCTTCTTGGTCCATAGCGGTTTCAGCAACATTCGTCTTGGGATCAGCCTCAGCATCCTTCTCAGCATCGGTTGTTTTTTCAACTACTTTGGAAGGTTCTTCGACAGTTGATTTGGAAGAGGTGCCGCCGAGGTTCTTCAGCTTGGTCTCCCAAGCAGCAACATCCCAGGAAGGGCATTCGAAACCTAAGGTTTTGGATTCATGAGCCATCTTCAGCCTGGCTTGAAGGAGAGAAATGACGACGGAACTTTTGAGGCTTTCCCGGTAGCTGACCATATCCCGTTCGTATTGCACATGGGCGGCTTCCAGATCGGCCTGGGCTTGAAGAGTAGCTTTGTTGAGAGCAACTTGATGTTCATGGGTCATAGCTTTGTATTTCTCCTCATAATGACGAGATTTGGCGGCCGCAATCATACCTTGATCGGAGATTGTGATTTCTGCTTCCTTTAGCTTAGATTCAAGTGTTTTGTTAAGCTTGCAAGATTCTTGATATAACTGAACCAAACGCTCAAGACCCTACAAAGGTAAGAGGACAGGGATTAATATTGTTAAATCTTTGAAAATAATCTAAATTGCAGGATATGATATGAGGATACTAACCTGGTTAAGAAAAGAAGTCATAAATCCGCTGGCTTCGATGAACCCGTGTTTCTCGTAAGGGAAGGTGTCAGAGATGACAGGGGAATCGGGTTCTTTACTTTTGCGGGAACTTGAACTCCGGGGCTTGGTAGCCGGTGAAGGTTTAGGAATGATGATGGCTTTGGAGCTGCTGGGTTTGGATGTAGCTGTGGTCTTGGGGCTAGGTTCTTTCTTGACCGGGATCTGGTCAGAATAGCTGTCCAATTCATCAAGATCAAAGACTTCGGGGATCTTAGCTGGTGCTGCATAAAGGGAAAAGTTTTACTCTTTATCTTATCATTTTGCTGTTGTGACTAATTATTTTGAAAGAAATTCTTACCAGACATCTCGGATGATGAGTATTGACTGGAACTAGGGACGTGTGTGGTGAAAGTCCTGTCTATTGCAGGTAACCGGTAAATAGTACTGATTCTCTCTTCTGACTCAGCGGTAGGGGGAGCAACTTCCTTGAAGTTCACTGCATAAAGATCAAAGAGAAGAGTATTAATAGAAGATAACAATCAAATGATCTATGAGAATATTTATAATCCTACCGGTGGTTAACCACTCCACCGGAAGGTTGGCACCCTCAGCAATGGAATCCCGTTTGACAAAGAAGAATTTGCGTTGCCATCCATCTTCGTTTTTGGTGGCTTTGAGAATCAGGGGTTTGCTGGAGGTCGAGAAGTGTAAAAACCGACTAGAGCCATGGGATCGAAGGCGATAAGCAATAGGTAAATCCTCGATGCAGAGGTCGGAGCAATGGAGGTTTTTGATTTGGTTGAGTACAATTAGTACTCTCCAAACCATGGGCATGGTTTGAGCAAAAGAGATGCCGGTAATTCGAAAGAATTGCATCATGAATTCAGGAAAAGGGTATCGAAGACCTAATGAAAAAGGATATGCTGGAAAACAGACCCATTCGGTGGAAGAAACATCCGATCGGATTGACCGATCGAATGGTCTAAAGACCGTGCTGTCAGGGAAAGCGCCGGAGGCTCTTAAAGTTGCGATGTCTGCGTTATCAAAAGCGCAGATCTCCTTTTCGGGATTTTTAAGAAGATTCTGCTGGGTGAAGGTCTCGGCGTCCATTGCAAGTAAGGTGAAGTAAATTGACAAGAAGAAAATCAGAAATGGAGAATTACCTGAAGGTTCTGTTGAAGATATCTGCTTTTCAAACAAGAAAAGAGAAGATATAGGGGCATCGTGGATCTCCATTGAGTAAAAAATGCGTTGGAAGTTACGATGTGATCTTGACCGTCGCTTCGTTTTAAATGCCTTGAGTTATGGGATAAGATTTTTGAAATATATCCGTTGGATTGGTATACCAACCGATATATTTGGGGACAATTGTTAGGGGTCATTTTCTTAACATACATATCCTGACCAATATACTGCCTTTGTTTGTTTATTTGTGACCAGGATGCTGGAAGAGGATATTGCTAACATCTTGGGCGATATCCTGGAGTTTATTGAATTAACCACGTGCAGGTTAAAGGCTGAGTCTTGCTAACGGTCAAGAGGACTTCTTCTCCTCAAGACTCGGACGAGTTTGTTGAAGGAGAGACGTTGAGCCCGAAAGACCAGGTCTACAACGTTCGATGAAGGAATATTCGCTGGATCCCGGAACTTTAGGATTGTTTGTTATTTTATCTTTACTATAAATAGATGAGGTCAGATCAGTTTAAGTCACACAATCTCCACTTACACTCTCGCACACTTTCACTTTCTAGCTCATTGCAAACACCACACTTGTATTCAAATTTCGTTGTAACACTTAGTCGATCCGTACCACATCCTGCACTGTATCCTGATATTTGAAGCAATAGAAGAACAAGGCAACTGCGATTGTCAGCTCCCGAGGTTTTATGCCGGCGATCTAGATTGATCAAGGGCTTTCCTCGTACATCTCGTGTCATTTACTTTACTTTTGCTCATAGTTTGATCTTAGATACAACTCTATATCCTGAGCCGTATCCTGAATACTGATTTTCTAAACAACTTAACAAGCACATTTTTTTTAATTTACTTTCTAGCACACTACCTCACTTTACTAATTTGATCACTTAATTGCTTCGGTAATTTTTGACCAAAACAATAACCATACACACAAACAATCATCAAACAACTTCATCATATAGTATAAACAACTTATATTCTTATGATTTTTAGTTTTGTTCATGTGTTCATCTTCTTGGTTTTGTAAGATCTTTAGATTTTTAGTTACACATAATCTTTTACTACTAAAACAAGATGAAAAATGAGTTCAAGAGACACTTACTACTAGCACAAGGCTAGGGTAGAAACTAGAAGATGCAAATGAAGAAAAATGGTGGATAAAAGTTCCAAGGAAAGGTCCTTCAACTTCTATGGCTTGACACCTTCTTAGATAGCCTTGATGCACCTTGTGATATGCTTGGAATAGCTTGAATTTAATGGAAGATGATGATGGGGGTGGGGGTGGTCTTCGGCCGAGAACAAGGAGAGGGAAAAAGAGTGTGTTGTGATATTGTGTTATGTTTACTAATGTTGTATGATCAGTTTATAAGTCTAAAACAATAATCATATATGTTTAAAACTATTTTATGCGAAAGGGGTATTTTAGACATTTTAAAAGTATCAAAAGTTGACTCGCCATTTGACTTACCAAATGACTGTACTGTTTCTACTTTTATGAGCTGTCAAGGTTGCGCGTATGCGGATGGACCCCCCGCAGGAACCTTAGAATAAGCTAAGTGTGTTTGGGAATTAAGTGTGGGTATAGTCTTGCGTGTGCATGGCTTGTGCAACATTTGAGACCAAACCCCCGTGAATCTAATACATAATTCATGTGTTAGGCTTTATATTAAGTAAATTTGTGGAGCTTTTTTTCAAGACTATGAACCCGTTTACGTGTTTTTGCTAAACATTAAGACTAACGTCAAACTGGCGAGTTCATATGTTGACCCATTTATTTTTCACAAAACTTTTAAGGGGTATAAGATGTCGAATAATAAACGAATCAAATATTTTATACCAAAACATAAAAAGCTATAAAGGAGATAGGCACCAGGCTCTCTAATTTAACTACAACTAGTCTTAACCCCCCCCCCCCCCCCGGTTGTGGTGTGGGCTTGTAAAACCGTGCTGCTACCTTTGCTAGGGGGGAGTAAAACATGCGAACGACGACCAAAACCGATAATAAAAGTAAATAAAAACACAAATTTCTAACACCAAGTGACTCACGAGACATAAAACATAGACGAAATCGAATTTATATCAACACGTATTAGAAAGTCGAGAGGTAAAAAACATGATGGATCAAAAATTACCACCAAACAACGTAGTAAGTAGCAACTAAACGACGACCAAATCTGGGAAAAATGTAAAACAAAAACTAAACTCATATAACTTTTGTGACAAAATTACAGAACACTAAAGTTTTATTACAAAAATGAAAAATCTTAAATTCAACTTTTGTTGCAAAATTATAGAATACTAAAATTTAATTACAAAAATGAAAAATATTAAAGTTTACTATGCAAAAAAAATTCTATAAAAGACATAAGTTTACTATGCAAAAAAAATAAAATCTATAAAAATCTATTAAAGACATAAGTTTACTATGCAAAAAAAAAAAAAATCTATAAAAGACATAAGAGTCACTATTTCTCAAATATGTTATGAATTAGTATATATAGATGATTGTTTTATAGATATTTAAAACATGCCAAAAAATAGTTTGAACATGTTATGTTTGCGTCAAATTTCAAATACGTGATTTATGTTTGGATTCGTGTGGTTAACATGAATTTTGGGTACGTTTTCTATTTGAGTTCTTTTTTATATTCAACATGTTATCGTAAGATCACCCGTAGTGATACCATTTTTGGGTGTTTTTATAAATAAACTCCTCAAAACGCCGGCTCTTCCGCCCCCTTGGGCATTGTTTTACCTTTTTTGGGCTGATGCGTTCTTAATTCAACGCCGAATATCAAATAGATTTGGCCAATGACCGCTCGCAACGGTCATGATAACAGCTATATTTTTTTTAAATTTAACTTTTATATAAATACCATTACCCTCAGCCGTTTTATACAAAGCACAACAAGAAAACTCACCTACAACTTCAAACATCAAACTTTTTTTATACAACCTTCACCCATTTTATAAAAAATAGATTCCCCCACCTCCTCGTCGTCCATTACAAATTATTACTACAAAACAATTTTAGCGGATGAGGGTGACTCGACCGATGAGGAGGTCGAGCAAGAGGCAGTTACGAGTGCGTGCGAACTAGCGGCTCGTTATATGAAACATTGTAGCGAGCCTCAACGTGAGATTTTACCAAGAGAATATATTCAACGAGACCGACAAACGGCAAACGACCGGTTGATTAAAGATTACTTCGATGAAGCGCCTACTTACCCAAACCCCGAAGTTTTTAGGTGTCGTTTCCGGATGAGTAAACGTTTATTTTTACGCATCGTTTAAGACTTGGAAAACAAGTATGATTATTTTAAACAAAAAAACGGATGCGAAAGGGACACTTGGATTCACCGGTATTCAAAAGTGTACTTCAGCTCTACGAGTCTTTGGGTACGGAAACACGACAGACATCAACGACGAATATTTAAAAATGGCCGAGAAAACAACGCGAGATACCTTGAAGCATTTTTGTAAAGGTACATTACCATTTTTTATTTATTAATTACATGCAGTCATATTTTTTTTAACTTAGCTTAAAGTTATATTTTTTAAAGGTATTATAGAGTTTTACGGTCCCCGTTATCTGAGAAAGCCCACGTGGTACGACCTTCAAAATTTACGAGGTCCATTCTAATCTCCATGGTTTACCGGGCATGATCGGGAGCTTGGATTGTCGTCATTGGCAGTGGTATAATTGTCCGACTGCATGGCGAGGTCAACACACACGAGATGACCAAGACGGACCAACTGTTATTCTCCAAGCGGTTGCCTCACAGGACCTTTGGGTATGGTCGGCTTACTTTAGTGTCACAGGGTCATGCAATGATTTAAACGTTTTTCGAGCAGTCTCCATTGGTAGAGGACTATATTTCTGGTCGAGCTGTAGCATCTTTTTATGCAAACGGGAACTACTACCCGCATGGATACTATTTGTGCGATGGAATTTATCCTAGGTATTCAATTGTCATGAAGACGTTCAGGGACCCGTACGATGAAAAAAGAGCTTACTTTAAAAAGGTTCAAGAGTCTTCGCGGAAGGATATTGAGAGATGTTTTGGGGTTCTTTAACAACGGTGGCATTATTTGAGAAATAGTTGTCGTGCATGGAGCAAAGAAAAAATGAGAGATGCTATGTACGTTTGTATAATCATGCATAATATGATTTTGGAAAATGAAGGAAAAACAATATGCCAGAACTATGTACCGGAAGACGTTTAGGAGTATCCCCAAGCAACAACGGGAGAAAGAGTGAACAATGCACATGAATTGCGGTCTGAAGCCGCACATAATGCGTTAGCGATTGATTTGGTTGAACACGTGAGGTCGGCTCGGCATATTCCAAACGAGGGAGAGCAAGAATCAGATGACGGAGAAGACGAAGTTGACGGGAATGGCAAAAGCGAAGACGAGAATTAATAAAATATTATTAGTTTTAAAAATATTATGTGTATTTGTTTTATCATTTATGTAATTTTTATTTAATTAATAGAATATTATTTGTTTTAAAAAAATAATAATTGGGTAATTATGGGAGTGTCACGTGTCAAACAACGCCCAAGGGTGGGGGCATTATCCCACTACACCTATTTTTTCAAAACACCCATTTGCTGACTAGGATGACACGTGGCGAAAAACGTCCATGGATGGGGCATTATTCACCATAACCACTACACATGGTCTAAGCACCATTTGTTTAACTCTCCTATGTCTACTCGACTACTCTCACATTGCTACGCATCTAGATGAGATTACATTTTTTTTTAATAGCCAACGGAACTTCATTCATCAAAACACAAAACCAAAGGTTCTCAGCCAGTAACTGAGACGTAGTACAAGACCGAAAACAAACTGAAAAGGAAAAATAACAGAAAACACGAAAAAAAGGACATGAAGTTTATCTACAAGTTAAGGTTGAAATCCGACCATTCTTGTTTTGATATCATACTGTGTTTCGATCTTAGTCTCACGCCTTGTAAAGATATATCCTTAATGTCCTCGATAATCATCTGGGTCGTTCGATTCCTTCCTGAAAAAACTCTATCGTTTCTAGTTTTCCAAAGGGTCCACATCGTTTGAATTGTTATAGCATGTAAAACCTCCTAATATTCCGGCTCCTTTGGAATGAATTACATGGCTACCCTTGTTTTGGGTAGTTGTGTGAATCAAGTTTAACTTTCAAAAAAAAAAAAAAAATGAGATTACATTGCAAACGAACAAGGATCATCGATGACCGTATCCCTTCACAGTCTATTGGTGAACACACAGTTAGTTACCGATAGAATTGTATTGGTTATTTGTGGGATTTACTGGGTATGATTGTTGTCAGTATCATAATGACTTTTATTGTAAACGGTCCTATCGGTGATGCTCATTTATTTGATTTGAGGGTGTGAATGGAATATTTCCTCCCTGCTCTATCCTAAGCCCACCCAGGTTTTTGTCCCACTGTGTGTTACACCAGAGAGCTATGCTCTTATGGTGGCACAACGACTGTCAAGTGGCAGCTTGATGTATGGTTTCCCGGGGAACGCTCAAGCCAAACTTTGAAGCCAGCGTGAGCCCGGTTAAAACAACATAGTCTGACCGGAGTGGGATGACGCAACTCTCTAATTTTGAGAGTGCGATAGTCTAATACAAGAAAGTCACCATTAAAAAAAACAAACGTTAGAAGATGATGAACTAGCTTCCTTCAGAAGATCAAAATGTATTCTTAAACTTCAAGCCACCCTTCCATTTTCTTATTGGTCATTGGACTCCACATTAGCAAACTCTCAGAGAAGCAAACATCACAGCGTGCCTCACCCACATGACTGTTGTTGTTTCACCAAACAGACTCTGTTTTATATTTATTTGATTTGATGTTGTGAGACATCAAATGATAAATGGTACATCAGTCAGTTAGTGTTGGTGACCAATACCCAAATATCTTGAGGTAGAATGTCCCTCTACGTGTTCCTTTGAGTAATTAATTATTATTTATAAGCTAAAATAATATCATATCAAACCGACAAATGAAAGGGAAATATTCCATAATCTCTTATATTTTGTTGGTTTAATAGTCATTTTATCAAGTTTTGTCTTAAAATTTAGGTGTATCAAGTTTTAGGTACTATAAATTTGTAACATTTTTTTTATAGAGAGGTTGTACCTAATGCTTAGTGTGGTTTTAAAAAAAAATTTGATGTTACACTTTTAACACAAAACCATTTGATTTTTTTACATTAAATCCAAAAGTTTTCATCTTTTACAATTGAGTAAATTGTCATTTTAGTCCCTGAGGTTTGTCCAATTACCATTTTAGTCCAAATAGTTTTTTTCTCCTTTGGATCCCTGAGTTTTCCATTTTTTTGCCATTTTGATCATATTGTCTAACTCTGTCTAAAAACCTCAGTTTTAACTAGGAGTATTTTTGGCATCTTCATTTTAAACTTTTCAACTTGTCATTTTAGTCCAAAACTTATTTTTCATAAAAAAAAAAAAACAAAGAACACAATTTAATGCACACATACACACACACACACATATAGAAACAGGATCAGCAGAAAACGCTCAAAAGCGTGAGAACGGTGAGAACACATCCTGGCCTAACACGTGTCACGCGACATAGAGAAGGGCGGAGGGGCTTTTTTGTCCTTTTATCTTCTGCTTTTCCATTCCGCTTTTCACGATATTGTTTTATTTTTGGGGTTTAAGATTTTTGGCGTTAACCAAATTCAATAATTAGTAGCGTTTAATGGTTTCATTGTATTAACTTTTTGGCGTTTATGGCGTTTTTCAAATCGTATGCCATTGGAACCCCAGGGGGGGGTCAGGAAATCTATCTGAATGTCGTTTTTTCAAGGCGTTTTAAACAAGATGGCCCATTGTTCTATTATTTTTTATATACATTTTGGCGTTTGTGGTATCTTGGCATTTTACAATTGTAAAATTATATTACAACCACAGAGAAAAAAATAGAAGCGAAGAAAATAAATTAAAAACCCTAATCGGATCTCTCTTCACAATCTTCACTGTCATCAGTCTCTCTCATCTTTAATAGTACAAGAACTGTCACCAAATATACCAAATATATGGCGTTTTATGTAAAACTTAACAAACCCATTGGTTTGATTATTTTGCATGCTCGTCTGTTGAAGTGGCTTTTTGTGGATGTTTGGGGACATAGATCTATGACGTGTGGGTGGGTTTTTCGCTTTTTCTTCATCTTGAACTTCATCTTTATAATCATCCCACTCTTCAGTGTCATTGATCTCTTATCCTCATTCAAGCCTTCTTTAAAAACAAAGAACACAAAATGTCATATGACTGTCATCAGTATCTTTTTCTTTAAGATTTTGTCCATCTCATGCAGCAAAATCTTACTGAGTTACTCCCCTCACCTAACAATCGATTCAGTGAAACTTCATGAACAACAATACTGAATATCCAAGAAAGCATATTAGCCATATTTTGATTTTTTGGCGTTTTACAGTGAGTGGTATTTAGTAGTATCGGCGTTTGTTTTTTTGGTTTGATCAAATGGAAGTTTATGAGACGTATCATTTTATACGGTTGTCTTTTTGGCGCGTAGGTTAGGCGGTGCATTATTATAATAAAATATTCGTCGTTTCAGTTACTGTTTGTAATTATTGTCTTTGATAAGGTTTTATCTCTGAAGTCTGTAACACGTCCCATCTTTCAAGTTTGGCGTTTTAGATTCTAATATAATAAATTTTCCGTCTCTTCAGTTTTACTGTTTTGTAGTTACTTTTTCTAGTTACATTTTCAAGTTTGGTTTTTATAATACTTGCCCAAAGTAATTTTCTAGTTACATTTTCAAGTTTGGTTTGACAAACATTTGGGTGTGTGGCGTTTTTATTACATATGGCGTTGTTATTATATAACAATCAACTTAAAAGAAAATTAATATATATATATATATATAAACAATTTAACTGGCTGTTTCGACTTTCATATGATTCATTTTTTGTTTTTGTTTTTGAAGTAGTTTTTTTGTCGCCGTTTGGAAGAATAAAGTGTGACACCAGCCTCTTTTTCTTGAAGATTTGTCCATCTCATGCAACAAAATGCTATTGAGTTACACCCTTCAGCTAACAATCTTGAATTTCCAATGAATGATGTTTGATTTTATAACTTTTTGGAGTTTTATCGAGAAAAAGAACACCACTAAATAAAAGTACCTTAAACCTCTAAATTTGATCATGCTAAAATCAATAATGTTTTGCTGTATGAGATGGGCAACATTGTTAATCCTCAGTTAAGAAAGATCTCTGACAATGTTGTCCACCCCATACAGCTAAACTTTATTGACAACAAACCTCAATAATGTTTTTGTATGTTTTGGCGTTATAAATTGGATGGAAGTTGAGAATAAAGTCAATAAGATTTTTACTCAATGAAATGCACAATATCCTCACTTAAGGATTTTTGTCCATTACATTGAGTGAAACCTTACAGACAACCAAACTGAATTTCAAATAAACGTTTTGGGTTAGAAGATATTTGATGTTTGGGTTTTTTGGCGTTTCTAAGACGCATGGTATATATATTAAATATGGCGTTTGGGGTTTTGTGTGTGTTTTTAATTGAAGGTCTGAGTTGTATATATAGGATTTTTTTGGTGGCTTTTTAGGCGAGATTTTATTATAATTAAGTTTGACGTTTTTAGTTAGAATGGTGTGTCCTATTTGTTTGGCGTTTTATTTCATGAGATGACGTTTTGTGTGGAGAAGTCAAAAAGACTTTTTACCCTTAATGAAGCGCGTCCACGTAATAAAATTGATGTTATTTACGAAAACGTCAAGCATTCAGGACCATTTAGTCATATTTTTACATGAAACTAGCTTGTTAAAAAGCTTATTTTTGCTGAATTATGCAGAATTCTGCACTTTGGGTGAGTTTTAGGCACTTCCTGGCACCTAAACTATCACTTAGGAATGCAGTTTTGTGGTTCTTACTTCCCTACACACTATACTGGTGTAGTACCTTATCTCTGGCCCATACTGGGTCTCAAAACATTGTTTGTCTATGTACTTGACATCGTCAGCATTTTTCTGAGTTATCCGCTAAGTGCGCTAGCTGTGCTTTGTGCATCGTTTATGTCACTAAAGTTTGTATGTAAAAATGATGTGACAGTATGCAATATGTGATGCACATGTAAGTATGATGCAGTAATCAGAAAGCAGTTATTTGTAATTCAACACAGTCATTAAGCACTAATCATGGTTAATTAAATTGTACGGATACCTGGATTTTTGACGGTTGTCACAGTGTACTCACCTTTACTTTATGTGTTGAATTTTATTTTAATGTATGTGACAGGTTAATTGGATGTTATGCTGAAATCAAGTTAGGAAGTCTAGAAACTCACCAAATAAAATCTGAGTTGTCGGAATGGATTTTGTTTTTGAGACTGAATATTTGTAATGACTGTTTTGCTTTATTCGTTTAATAGTATGGGATATTAAACCTTATAAATATTGTCACTTAATAGTTGTTATGGATTCTCTTGGACAATCTATTTCGCTCAGTGTCACGCCCCGATGATTCCGCCATCGGTTGGGGTGTGACAGTTATATACTTTTTGAATGGTGTTAAATAATTATTGAATGGTGTTATATATGTGTTGAATGGTGGTTGCATTGTTATTCGTAGTGTTTTTATAGATATCTTTTAAAAAAATCTTGTTCCTATAAATAAGGTGGCGGTTATGGAAGGTTTTGAATTAATTGAATCAATGATAAAAATTGGAGTAAACTACCATTTTGGTCCCTGAGGTTTGGTCACTTTTGCCACTTTAGTCCAAAACTCAAACTTTTTGCATCTGGGTCCCTGTGGTTTCAGTTTTATTGCCATTTTGGTCCAAAAATGAAATTAGGTCATATTTGTCTTATAAAATCCTGCAATTTTGTCATTTTCCTCAGGGGCAAATCAGGTCATATTTGTCTTATAAAATATGGTATTTATTTATTAAAAAAATAATCATTTTGCCTCTGTGAAAAAGGACAAAATAGCAGGATTTTATAAGATAAATATGATCTGATTTCATTTTTGGCCCAAAATGGCAATAAAACTGAAACCACAGGGACCCAGATGCAAAAAAGTTTGAGTTTTTGACTAAAGTGGCAAAAGTAACCAAACCACAGGGACCAAAATGGCAGTTTACTCTAAAAATTACTTGTTTACCCTTTTGAATTAATTTAGATTGAGGACACATGTTATCTCCACAATATTTCTCACACTTCTCACACTTTTAACCTTTCTTACAATAACCTTACCCTATATATATATATTATAAGATTGATTTAAGTTTTCTATTTGTTAACTTAAAAACCACTGATTAAAATGCATAAAGCATGAAACAATATATATACATACACAGGTACTCTGTCTCCATTCTTCCCCCCTCTCTCCACATTACCAACCCACCACCATCAACACCTACCACCGCCACCACCACCCACTGTGCACCCCCCGACCCATGCCCGAAAGCGGGCCGCGCGCGAGCTACTCAGAGCGGGTGGTATCGGTGTTAATTAATTTGGCAGCGGAATACATCGGGATCATAGTTAGGAAATATTTTTATCAGAGTAAAACACCTCATTTTATAATTAATAAATATATTGGGATAAACCCAAGTTTCTATTAGAAACATGTTTATAGGGATGAACCCTAATTTATTGAATAAAACATCTTCTTTATTTAGGTAACTTTTATAGCCACTATCCCAAGCCTTCAGTGGTCTCCAGCTGGCTTCTATTGGGCTTTCACACTAAGTTACCTGAAACGCATTTTTAAAACATTTTGTCAGCAAGAAATACTGGTGAGTGCATCCCAATTTAATCAAAACAGTTTTAACACTTTAACAGGATTGAGGGCAACCCGCAATTACATTTGCTTGATCTAATCAATTACCCAAAGTACTGTCAACCCGACTTGTGGGTCATATTACTCATTGGGTAACTCTTTATCCAATGGTAACGTGTCACAAATTTTGTATACAAAACCCCAACATACCTATAGTAATTGTAGACTTACAAATACTCAATTACTGTTAAGCATAACTTAAAACATTTGAGGTTTTGGTAAACATTTTGACTCATAAAAAGGTTTATAAAAAGAGAATGTACTCACATTGCAAGTTTAGATAATACTAAGGCTTTCTGAGAATCTCCTGGTTATTATCTAGTAAATCAAATAATGCACACGTGTTAGTAAAATAACCCAATTCAATTTAACCGTAGTGTCACACCCCAGAAACGTCGTATCGGAATATAAAACGTAGTGGAGAAGGAAGTTGGTGCCCATTTATATCTTGATGATCGATGCATTAAATTGTTGGACATATTTTCTTATTTAACACATAATTTTAAACATTATGTTTCAAGACATGACACAACCATGACATAGTTAAGTTGTTTTTTATCCTCATGGATCTTATTACATTCGTCCAGAAAGTTTAAAAAGTTAGTCCAACATTATTAAGTAACAAAACATGCATCAACAACCACAAGATACGCCATAATTCCCGAAGCCGAACTCAAGTACCTGTAGAACACGTTAAAATCAAGTGTCAACACAAAGGAAGGTGAGTTCACATATTCAAATTTAAACAATTTTATCCAAAGGAAAACTTTCTAATTATGTGTTTATTTTAAAACATCCATATAATTTTCAGAAAGTCTATTTACTTCCTTAATAAAATCCATGGGTCATCCGTTGTAAGTTCAAAAACCCGACATTAAGGCATTTTCCCAAGTTTTGTATATTAAATTCATAGCGTCAACGTTCAGACTCGTATGTTAGCTAGACAATACGAACTATATATTTACCATGCATGGATAATCAATGCTAAACAATAACCAGAATTTAAATTCGTCATTTGACTTGACACGGGGCGACGGTCACGACGGGGTTGTCAACCCGATAGATCTACCAACAATTCATCGTGTGCAATACTTAATCGATTAAACGACATCATTGGCGCAGGGACTATATTGAGACCATATATGATGTCTGCCTCATGTACAATATATATATATCCTACTAATATGACAAATTTAATATACAATGTTGTACGAATCCCCTGAAATCCCCACTGAAATGTAAGCCTATGTTGTTACTTACTCTCTTGAGACCAAGCAATATTCGTTCCAACATCACGGTCGGTTTTTCCTCAGAAACACCGTACCATCCCAGCTTTTCCCCCAAACATACATTCATCCAAAAACGTTTTACCTCGAAACGTATGATTTATCAAACTCCATATTTTTTCAACGAAAATATATAATTTATATTAAAAGGTATGTTTTAATCCAAAAACTTTACTAAACCCTTTTATAGGCGTGTTCTACCCCCAAAACATATACAAAGCAGTAAAAAGAGGGGTTTGGTGACACTCACCTTTGGGTGCATATTTTTAAATAGCGCAATCCCACAGATTGATTTCTACACGTCCTATTATACGTAGGAACGATTTATAAATCAATATATATCACAAAAATCCTAAGTTTCTCCGTTTCTTAGAATTTTCACATAACTTTGAGATTTTCTCAAAAAGTTATCGTTTTTTTATTATGTTGGCACGTTAATATATATATGAGTCCATATATATATATATATATATATATATATTTATGATTTTGCGACTTGAACGATTTTATTGGTGACCGTTATCATGTAAATCCCTTAACACACCCGTTTATACGTAATATATCTACGATTTGCACGTCGTAATATATATACATAAACGTACACATAAATTATCATCGAAACACTCGTAATCTCGTTAACTTATCTATGTTGTCAATTTTAAGGCATGCATACATAAAATAACTTATATGTATCAAATTTCATGCTCGACAAATAAGTTACACATTTAACACGATTTTACCGTTTCTACCGCATAAAACGCACAAGTATACATGCATAGTCTAAATTTCCCACTATCAACTTAACACTTAACATATTATCACATTTACATGTTTAAATCACATAACACATTTTATCACATAAGGTTCACTAAAAAACAACCCATACTAGTGTACTTTGAAAAATGCGTATTTTAGCGATTCGATAACGTTTTCGGGCGTCGGAAGTCACGTATGACCAACCAAACACCAAGTAAACTTAAAATTAGTTAAAATACTTATATTTAAACTAAAAATATCAGTTTACTTACTGATTTAAAACAATTTTATTAATATCGTTCGAAAAGCCGATTTTTGACTGTTTTAACGCAAAGTTTTGCGTTAAACATTACTATAACCATCCCAACTCGGAATGACTTGATATTTTAACATAATACATGTTATTTACTGATTAAAATAGTGATTATAATCAGATTAGTGCAGTTTTTGTGTAAGTCGCATAAATCATCCGATTTCACGTATTTTACAACTTCTAATGCACCAAGTACAACATGCAAAGCTAGTAAATATTATGACAAAGTTTTATATCATTCTAACACTTCAAATATTAATATTTTTAGTGTTTAGAATCTGATTAAAATTTATTTTTACCAAATCATATTCAAATCATCATTTCATGATCACAAATCATCATGCATGTTCAAGTATATGCATCTAATGCATTCATAATACATCATCATCATTTTATATGAACTAAAATATATATCCAACATATATTTAAATCATGTTTAAGTATTCAAGAACAATAATATTCTACACATGATTATCATCCAAATCATTTATCATAAATGCAAGACATGCACATTCTTACACATCTAAGACTTTCAACATCAAAAATTCATATGCATGCATACCTACATATACATACACGACCATATACATATATATATACACATGATTCTAACAATTTACTTTTCACATAAACTCATTTCAAATCAAAAGGCTTCCATATCACAACTTTTTAAACATGCATGCATCATCTTCCAAGAATCAATCAAACATGAATAAATCAAAAATTAAAAGTCACATTCTAACATACACACATACATGTGTACGGCCCCATGTATACGCACACATACATCCATTCTATTTTATTCAAATACCCATTTGTTTTTAGTTTCAAGTTTGTGATTAAACTCAAGAACAAGAGAAACTTCCATCATTATCAAGATCATCATGAATCAAAAACAAAGTTTTTAAAATAAATTTTATAGCTTGTAGTTCTTGAATGATTTTTAGTAAAGATTGATGATATG
This sequence comes from Helianthus tuberosus, assembly GCA_030545235.1. NCBI lineage: Eukaryota > Viridiplantae > Streptophyta > Magnoliopsida > Asterales > Asteraceae > Helianthus > Helianthus tuberosus. The sequence goes on from CM060381.1 coordinate 141,586,986, forward strand.
GAACTTGATTGTTGCTTAAAACACCTTGAAATCACTTCTAAACCACCAATGGACTTGAAATCTCCTTAAAATGGATCTTGTATGAAGACGGATCTTCAAAAATTTCAAATTTTAGTGTGTGTTTGTGTGTGTTCAGCCGTGAATAAGAGAGAGAGAGAGAGAGTGTTAGAATGATTTTTGAAAAATGTCTTGGGTTTGTGAAGATACGATGAGGTCTTCCATGCATAATCATCACCCACCTCCCCTCATGGCCAATGAATGTGTGAAAGAGGAGAGAGAGTGGATTATTTAGCCAACACATGTCCCACATTCTTACACCTCTCATAATATATATATATATATATATATATATATATATATATATTCGATACGCATACATACATATATGTATGTAATTTAAGTAGAAACTGGTATTTTACTGGATACCGGGTATTTTATCTAGCGTTTTAATCCCGTTTTAGTGGGGTTTAAATTATTTTTATCATTCTATAAAAATAATCACACTAAATTATTACTGAAATAATAATCAGTTGCCTTGACTGGCTGCGTTGACAGTATTTTGTCTAATGTGCGCAGTATCGCGCGGTAAGCGCTCAAACTCGAAAAAATAGAGTTTCTTAGCGTTTTAATTTATTTTTCCTCCCGAACACGATAAAATTATCATTCTAATCTTATCAGACTACTTTTAGGATTTTCACACTCGTTTCGCATTTTAATCGTTACGCGATAAACGTTTATTTTATCGTTGCCATCATAATTTTTATCAATGTTTGGATTCACCAACACATTAAATATCACATATAAATATCAAAATCAGTCAAATACAGTCTTTTTATTTATTCACGACACGTGTTACATTTGTACGGTACAGCTTAAATAGCCGAGTGTCACAGTCTCCCCCTGTTTAGGAAATTTCGTCCCCGAAATTTTTACTCTACAGGTTTTGTTTTCGCACTTGGTGGAAACAGTAATAACAGTCTTGTTATATATGGTCTTGTAGTTTCTGCGAGAAACTTTGATTCTTACGAAGAACCCTCGTAGACCTATATTATATAATCTCATTTCCTAATTTCGCGTCTCAATGCTCTCTACCTTTTTCAAGGTTCATCGTTTACGAGTACTTAATCAGAAAGGGTAAAGTCAGCGTTCTACCACTTTAGGTTTAACATATGTGTAACCACATATACATTGTCTTATACCTGAGGTAGTCTAAGTCTACATACAATTGATCAAACTCAAGATGGGCTCTCGAAAGTATCTAATCCCATGAGCTTGTTTTCTTCCCTTCTTGCATTTATTTCAAATATTTTCTCTCCACGGATTGCACAATCAATAGATCGCATATACCGTTAGGACTCTGTAATCGTCTTTCTGGTTATCAACATAACTCTTCTAGCCATCCGTACTGCTTCTACGGTACTTCGATAAATTTCCGTTTATCACCTAAATAAATCTCTACAAAGAATAAAAGCAGTGTATTATCCATTATACACTTTCTCAAACTGGACACATGTAACACATCATGTACACCACTCAATCCCTATGGTAGCTTGAGCCTATAAGCGACTGATCCAACTCAAGATGGGTTCTTGAAAGGACCTAATCAATGTGGCTCAGCTTTTCTTTCTCTGCTAATCCTAATAGCACCCTTTTAAGATAACTCCTTCAATAGAACACAATCTTCGATCTGAAATCGCAATAGTTTCCCCTCAATTGTCCATGTAATTCTTCTGTTGATCAATGGCGACCTTTAACCTTCCCTCGATCTAGGCAAATCATGTCGCTGGTTTCCTGGATAAACTAGGGTCTGGTTAATTATCTTTTGCCACATTAGTTTAACAAAGTGGTGATCGACACTTCCATCCATACAAGGCTTCAAATGGAGCAACCTAAATACTAGTGTGATAACTATTATTGTAGGATAACTCTGCCAAAGGCAAGTGAGTATCCTAACTTCCATCGAAATCAATCGCACACGCTCTCAACATATCCTCCAACATCCAAAAAACTTCCTCCTGCTTTTCTGTCCAATCAAGCTTCCTTTCCTTCTGGGTCAATAGCGTCTAAGGCTGCGCTAATTTGGAGAAATTCTCAATGAATCTCCGGTATTACCCAGCAAGTCCTAAGAATTGTCGCACCTCCGACGGGGTCTTTGGCGCTTCCCAATTCTTGATTGCCTCTATCTTCGACAGATCCACATGTATACCTTTCTCATTTATGACATACCCGAGAAAATGGACTTCCCGAATCTAGAATTCACATTTAGAGAACTTGGCATACCACTTCTCTTCCTTCAACAACTCTAAAATCAACTTCAAATGATGCTCATGGTCTTCATTGGTTCGTGAATAGATAAGTATGTCTTCGATGAATGCTATCACGAATTTATCCAAATAAGGTTTGCATACCCTGTTCATGAGATCCATATACACTGCTGGTGCATTAGTTAAGCCAAAAGGCATGACTAAAAAGCTCGTGATGGCCATATCGTGTTCGAAAAGCAGACTTCGGAATATCTTCGTCAGCAACCTTCAACTGACGATATCCTGAACGCAGATCAATCTTCGAGTAGTAGTTGGATCCCTATAGCTAATCGAACAAATCGTCAATCCTCGCTAAAGGGTACCGATTCTTGATAGTCAACTTGTTCAGCTCTCTGAAATCAATACACATCCCGAAGGATCCATCCTTCTTCCTCACAACAAAACAGGTGCACCCCTAGGTGAAAAGCTTGGTCGAATGAAACCCTTGTCTAGTAGCTCTTGAAGCTGATTCGACAATTCTTTCATTTCAGACGGTGCTTAATCTTTAAGGTGATTTTGCAATTGGTGCAGCACCGGATACCAGATCGATTCGGAATTCGATCTGTCTCGCAGGGGGTAATCCAGGTAAGTCTTTTTAGGGAAAACTTCTGGATAATTGCGAACAATAGGAATCTCTCCAATATTCCTACATTTGGCCTTCATATCCACCACGTTAACAAAGAACACAGGATAGCCTTTTCGTAACAGCTTGAACATCTTCATAATACTGACGTCACTCAACACCCAACACTCAATATTCGATCGGACTCTGTGAACAACTACCGCTTCACCACCATCAAAACGAGGTATCCTTGCTTGCTTCTCCAAGCAAATAGTCCTAGCTTGTCCTTGGATAGCCAATCCATTCCCACAACTACATCAAAGCTCCCCGGCTCCACTGGTAATATATCGATACTAAAACTATAATCACCTAACTAAATACTATAACCGCGAACGACCTCACTAGATTCTATTAGCTTGCCAATTGCTAGTTCTATCGAGTACTTTTATACTTAGCTTACTTGTTGGAGAACACAAAAATGGTTCAAAGTTTTTCGAGACAAAACTCAAGTCAGCTTCGGTATTGAAAGTACGAACATAGATTGGTTATTGATCAAAGACATACCCGTAACAATAGCAGGATCGTCACGTGCCTTTCCAACACTCAACTCGAAAGCTTTGCCCTTGGCGTTCTGACCCTTCATTTCCGGACAATCTCTTCTGAAATGTCCTTGCTCACCACACTCGTAACATCCCTTGAGTGTATCTCCCTCCGATGTACTCTTAGCATAGCACTCACGAGTCATATGTCCAGTCCGACCACATTTGGCGCACTTTCTCCGCTCATCCTCGTGAGTCTTCCTGTCAGAACCACCCCTGCCATCCCTGGCATTATTCTTTCCCAAACCACTAGAGTTAACCACATACGCTTTCCCCGAACTGCGTTTCTCATCACACTTCTCATCGGTATCTTTTCTCAAACTCTCAGATTTTCGCTTTCGCGAATCCCCAGATCTAGGCTCGGAATGCGGAATTATTTGAATGGTCGTCCCGCTGTGACGGCCCACATCTCGCATACCGTTGCCATGTCATTGCATAGGGCACCAGTAAATGATCTTGGGTTACAACCCTGGATTGTTTTGTGTGTAGATCTATGTACTGTTCACAAGGTTAATGAAAATCAGGAATACGCTCTGATTATATCATAACACATGAACTACTAAAACCTTCCGATCATTATATTACCTGAAGGATTTCCGATCTGTGCCCCCACCAAGACCATGCCCATGAGCATCGCGCCCACGTTCCTGGCCAATATTCTGATTTGCATCGCGCCGTTCCATGGCAGTATTAACGTGTTGGGCTATGAGTTGGGCCAACTCTTCCGGGGTAGTAGGTAGTCCAGAACCCTGTCTCGCTTTTGGCGGCATTTCATCATTTTTATTATTTCAACATAATATCAACATAAGACGATATCCAAAATAATTCAATCATTAAATGCTAGTGGACCAAACATTACGCATGTATAATATCCACATATTAATGAGTACAATTTTTAAACCAAAAGGAACCCATTTGATATTTATACCAGAAATTTACAAAGCTTGCTTTTAGTACAAAGACTAATCAAAATTTGGCGTGTCTACATCAACACCCGCAACAAGTCTATATGAAATTTCCTCCTAAATATCTGAAATTTTGGCATGCAAGCCATAATTAGGGTTCATCAAATGAGACATACAAAACAAACAACGGAAACAACCAACAACTAACGTTTCAATCCCAGGAAGTCCAGCAGTTTCCTAACAAGCTCTTCTAGCTCAACTATCCTCCAGTGCATCTGATTCCTCGCACTGTCATCTAAGTCCTTAAGCTTATTATACCAGTCCATCTATCCCTCCAAGTCCTTCATCTTGCCCTTCATCGCCTCCAAGCCTCCCCGTAACGTGGCGAACTGACGATCGCAGTGAGAGCGATTGACCCCAATCCTTTTCTGCCTCTACAAAGTGGATGTTGTCTCAGCTCTCGAAGTCGATGCGATATCTCTAATGGGTCAAGTCCTCTTCCTACGACGAGTGTAGGCTAAAAGAGGTGTAGCAAAACGTGTGACTCGAATAGCGGAATAGACGATTCTGTAACGACGGGAGGAGGAATCTCTAGTGTAGGCTCGACAATATTAGTGAGCAGAACTACTAATGGTTCTAATGGCTGAGACGAAACATATCGTAACAGTACAAAGTAAGTGTGTGTTCAAATGAAAAATAACACATATGGTCCAAATAAACAGATAATCACGTATGCACATAAACACGCAATGGTTTTCATACATGATAAAATTTTCCATATTTAAAAATTTTGGCTTTGAGAAATTTGGACTTAAATCTCAAAATTCTTCAGTTGAAGTCTAGTGTTTTCCTCCGAAAACATCTAGTTTGCTAACAACCATTGGCTCTGATACCAACTTCTGTCACACCCCAGAAACGTCGCAACGGAATATAAAACGTAGTGGAGACGGAAGTTGGTGCCCATTTATATCTTGATGATCGATGCATTAAATTGTTGGACATATTTTCTTATTTAAAACATAGTTTTAAACATTATGTTTCAAGACATGACACAACCATGACATAGTTAAGTTGTTTTTGATCCTCATGGATCTTATTACATTCGTCCCAGAAAGTTTTAAAAGTTAGTCCAACATTATTAAGTAACAAAACATGCATCAACAACCACAAGATACGCCATAATTCCCGAAGTCGAACTCAAGTACCTGTAGAACACGTTAAAATCAAGTGTCAACACAAAGGAAGGTGAGTTCACATATTCAAATTTAAACAATTTGATCCAAAGGAAAACTTTCTAATTATATGTTTATTTTAAAACATCCATATAATTTTCAGAAAGTCCATTTAGTTCCTTAATAAATTCCATGGGTCATCCGTCGTCAGTTCAAAAAGCCGACATTAAGGCATTTTCCCAAGTTTTGTATATTAAATTCATAACGTCAACGTTCAGACTCGTATGTTAGCTAGACAATACGAACTATATATTTACCATGCAGGGATAATCAATGCTAGACAATAACCAGAATTTAAATTCGTCGTTTAACTTAACTCGGGGCGACCGGTCACGACGGGGTTGTCAACCCGATAGATCTACCAATAATTCATCGCGTGCAATACTTAATCGATTAAACGACATCATTGGCGCAGGGTCCATATTCAAACCGTATATGATGTCTGCCTCATGTACAATATATATATCCTACTAATATGACAAATTTAATATACGATCTTGTACGAATCCCCTGAAATCCCCACCGAAATGTAAGCCTATGCTGTTACTTACTCTCTTGAGACCAAGCAATATTCGTTCCAACATCATGGTCGGTTTTTCCTCAGAAACACCGTACCATCCCAGCTTTTCCCCCAAACATACATTCATCCAAAAAAGTTTTACCTCGAAACGTATGATTTATCAAACTCCATATATTTTCAACGAAAATATATAATTTATATTAAAAGGTATGTTTTAATCCAAAAACTTTACTAAACCCTTTTATAGGCGTGTTCTACCCCCAAAACATATACAAAGCAGTAAAAAGAGGGGTTTGGTGACACTCACCTTTAGGTGCGTATTTTTAAATAGCGCAATCCCACAGATTGATTTCTACACGTCCTATTATACGTAGGAACGATTTATAAATCAATATATATCACAAAAATCCTAAGTTTCTCCGTTTCTTAGAATTTTCACATAACTTTGAAATTTTCTCAAAAATTTATCGTTTTTTATTATGTTGGCACGTTAATATATATATAAGTCCATATATATATATATAATTTTATTATTTTGCAACTTGAATGATTTTATTGGTGACCGTTATCATGTAAATCCCTTAACACACCCGTTTATACGTAATATATCTACGATTTGTGCGTCGTAATATATATACATAAACGTACACATAAATTATCATCGAAACACGCGTAATCTCGTTAACTTATCTATGTTGTCAATTTTAAGGCATGCATACATAAAATAACTTATATGTATCAAATTTCATGCTCGACAAATAAGTTACACATTTAACGCGATTTTACCGTTTCTACCGCATAAAACGCACAAGTATACATGCATAGTCTAAATTTCCCACTATCAAGTTAACACTTAACATATTATCACATTTACATGTTTAAATCACATAACACATTTTATCACCTAAGGTTCACTCAAAAACAACCCATACTAGTGTACTTTGAAAAATGCGTATTTTAGCGATTCGGTAACATTTTCGGGCGTCAGAAGTCACGTATAACCAACCAAACACCAAGTAAACTTAAAATTAGTTAAAATAATTATATTTAAACTAAAAATATCAGTTTACTTACTGATTTAAAACAGTTTTATAAAAATCGTTCGAAAAGCCGATTTTTGACCGTTTTAACGCATAGTTTTGCGTTAAACGTTACTATAACCATCCCAACTCGGAATGACTTGATATTTTAACTCAATACATGTTATTTACTGATTAAAATAGTGATTATATTCAGATTAGTGCAGTTTTTGTGTAAGTCACATAAATCCTGCGATTTCACGTATTTTACAACTTCTAATGCACAAAGTACAACATGCAAAGCTAGTAAACATTATGACAAAGTTTTATATCATTCTAACACTTCAAATATTAATTTTTTTAGTTTTTAGAATCTGATTAAAATTTATTTTTACCAAATCATATTCAAATTATCATTTCATGATCACAAATCATCATGCATGTTCAAGTAAATGCATCTAATGCATTCATAATACATCATCATCATTTTATATGAACTAAAATATATATCCAACATATATTTAAATCATGTTCAAGTATTCAAGAACAATCATATTCTACACATGATTATTATCCAAATCATTTATCATAAGTGCAAGACATGTACATTCTACACATCTAAGACTTTCAACATCAAAAATTCATATGCATGCATACCTACATATACATACACGACCAGATACATACATATATATATATATATATATACACATGATTCTAAAAATTTACTTTTCACATAAACTCATTTCAAATCAAAAAGCTTCCATATCACAACTTTTTAAACATGCATGCATCATCTTCCAAGAATCAATCAAACATGAATAAATCAAAAATCAAAACTCACATTCTAACATACACACATACATGTGTACGGCCCCATGTATACACATACATCCATTTTTATTTTATTGAAAAACCCATTTGTTTTTAGTTTCAAGTTTGTGATTAAACTCAAGAACAAGAGAAACTTCCATCATCATCAAGATGATCAAGAATCAAAAACAAAGTTTTTAAAATTAATTTTATAGCTTATAGTTCTTGAATGATTTTTAGTAAAGATTGATGACATGGAACTTGATTGTTGCTTAAAACACCTTGAAATCACTTCTAAACCACCAATGGACTTGAAATCTCCTTAAAATGGATCTTGTATGAAGACGGATCTTCAAAAATTTCGAATTTTAGTGTGTGTTTGTGTGTGTTCAGCCGTGAATAAGAGAGAGAGAGAGAGTGTTAGAATGATTTTTGAAAAGTGTCTTGGGTTTGTGAAGATATGGTGAGGTCTTCCATGCATAATCATCACCCACCTCCCCTCATGGCCAATGAATGTGTGAAAGAGGAGAGAGAGTGAATTATTTAGCTAACACATGTCCTACATTCATACACCTCTCATAATATATATATATATATATTCCATACGCTTACATACATATATGTATGTAATTTAAGTAGAAACTGATATTTTACTGGATACTGTGTATTTTATCTAGCGTTTTAATCCCGTTTTAGTGCGTTTTAAATTATTTTTATCATTCTATAAAAATAATCACACTAAATTATAACTGAAATAATTATCAGTTGCCTTGACTGGCTGCGTTGACAGTATTTTGTCTAATGCGCGCCGTACGCACTCAAACTCAAAAAATAGAGTTTCTTAGCGTTTTAATTTATTTTTCCTCACGAACACGATTAAAATTATCATTCTAATCATAATAGACTATTTTTAGGATTTTCACGCTGATCGGGTGGTCACCGATGCTTGTTTCGCATTTTAATCGTTACACGATAAGCGTTTATTTTATCGTTGCCAACATAATTTTTATCAATGTTTGGATTCACCAACACATTAAATATCACATATAAATATCTAAATTAGTCAAATACAGTCTTTTTATTTATTCACGACACGTGTTACATTTGTACGGTACAGCCTAAATAGCCGGGTGTCGCACGTACAACTCGAGACAGAAATTTCCAATGACTGAGTCGGGCGGAGCCGACATGCATTACAGAAATTCTAAATCAATTGGGTGTACACACGAGATAGAATTCCAATGACTGAGTCGGGCAGAGCCGACATGCATTACGAAATCCTAAATCGATCGTGTAGGGTAATAGCAGGGTTATAGTACTTACAACGAGGCAAAGCTTCACTATATAGTAGGTTTTATGACTGAGCAGAGTTTCTACTACTAGAGAATTTAGAGAGAGAATTCAGAAATGAATGAGGATTCAAATGTGCTCGACCCCTCCTTATATAGGCTGATTCGGGGGTCTGTCGCGCCCCGCGAAAGCCAAGGCTTAAGCCTTCGCGGCCCACGAGCGACTACGTGTCGTTTATAGCTTGGCTGAGTCAAGGGGGTAGGCATGCCGAGTCACGTGCCATGTGGCACGCCACGTTTCTGGATAAGAATGAGGTTGTCACGCCCCGTGACAGACCAAGTGGTCTCTGTCGCGGCCCGCAAGAGACTGCTGGATTTTGATTTTCTTGATTTTTACAAGTGTAGGGCTATAATGGGTTCGTTTTTCATGTACGGGGTATATTTAGGGACATTTCGGGTGTCCAAAATATTTTTAGGAGGGTTGTTGTATCCTCCCCACCTTGTTTTGGATCTCCTCCTCGAGATCTACTGGAATAGGTGTGGGTATTTCCTTTGCATCTCAGATTCGAGTTCCCATGTGTATTCCGGTCCTCTTTTGAAATCCCATTTCACTTTGACGAGAACTAATCTCTTGTTTTTGAGATTCTTGATCTTTCTATCTTCAATCTGAATATGTTTCTCGATGAACTTAAGTTTCTCATTTACCTCCATGTCCTTAAGAGGTATCACTAGAGATTCGTCTGCTAAGCACTTTTTGAGATTACTTATATGAAATACATCATGTATTCCTACCATTTCCTCTGGCAGTTGTAGCTGATAAGCTACAGGTCCTATTCTTCTAATAATCTCAAATGGTCTAACATACGCAGGGCTTAGCTTCCCTCTCTTAACGAATCTGACTACTCCTTTCCGTGGAGCAACTTTTAACAATACTTAATCTCCTACTTGAAATTCCAATGGTTTTCGTCTGTTATTAGCATAACTCTTTTGACGATCTCATGCTTCTTTTAGTCTTTCCATGACTAGAATTATCTTATCCGTCGTTTCTTGCACTATTTCTGGTCCAGATAACTATTTTTCTCCAATTTCTGCCTAGCAGACTGGAGTTCTATACTTTCGTCCATAAAGTGCTTCAAATGGTGCAGCATTAATGCTAGTATGATAGTTGTTATTGTAGGAAAATTCTATTAATGGTAAATGGTCATCCTAATTTCCTCCGAAATCAATTACACAAGCTCTAAGCATATCTTCCATAGTCTGGATTGTCCTTTCGCTTTGTCCGTCTATGGATGGTAAGCTGTGCTTAGATTCAACTTGGTTCCCATTGCTTTTTTAAACTGGTCCAAAAATGAGAAGTAAAGCAGCTATCTCTATCGGATACGATAGATAAAGGAATTCCATGTAATGAAACTACTTCATTTACATATAGCATGGCTAACTGTTCCATACTAAAGGTTTCCTTCATGGGTAAGAAATGAGCAGATTTAGTCAATCTGTCTACAATCACCCCGATTGTATCATTTCCTTTTCATGTCTTGGGTAATTTGGTGACAAAAGCCATTGTTATCAATTCCCATTTCCATATAGGCATTTCTAACTGTTGCAATAATCTTGAAGGTTTCTGGTGTTCAGCTTTAACCTGTGAACAGGTTAGACACTTGGCAACATAAGCTGCTATATCCTTTTTCATTCATATCCACCAGAAATTCTTTCTTAAGTCTTGATACATCTTATTACTTCCAGGATGTATCGTATACTTAGATTTATGAGCTTCTTCTAGAATTCTATGACGTAGGTTTCCTTGTTTAGGTATCCATACTCTTTTCTTATGGAACTTCCAAATTCCATCTTTTCCTTGTTCTAATTCCTTAATCATTCCTTTCAGTTTTTCAGCATCGTCCTTGATTGCTGATTCCTGTACTTCTCTAATTTGTTCATTCAAATCTACTTGTAGATTTAATCTGAGAGAACGTACTCGCTTTGGTTTTTCATGATACTTTCTACTTAAATCATCAACTACTTTTTTTTAACGGAAAATTTGGATCACTGACGGACAACAGGAGTATCATCGTGCCACCAGCAGTACCACCCAATCATATCCATCTCCACTAGGCAATAATACCTATACACTAATTCAGGAGGAAACCCAATAAATCTGGGAAAACCCCCTTTGTCGGAATCGAACCCATGACCTAATGGTCATAAGCGTTATCCCACCCCCAAGATACCACTAGGCTATAATGCCATGGGTTATCACTAAGAACTTCCATCCAACGTCTCTGTCTCATATTTAATTCTTTTTGCCCGAAAATATACCTTAAACTCTTATGATCAGTGAAGACAACAAATTTATTTCCATATAAATAGTGTCTCCAAATCTTAAGGGCAAAAACTATGGCTCCTAATTCTAAGTCATGGGTTGTGTAATTCTCTTCATGTTTCTTAAGTTGTCTAGAGGCATAGGCTATAACCTTTTGACATTGCATCAACACACATCCATATCCTAACTTAGATGCATCACAATAGACTATAAAGTCTTCACTTCCTTCTGGTAATGCAAGTATGGGTGCGTTGGTTAACCTCTGCTTAAGAATCTTAAAAGCTTCCTCCTGTTTTGGTCCCCATTCAAACTTAACTGATTTGCAGGTCAGTTTAGTTAAAGGAATAGCTATTCTAGAGAAATCACGGATAAACCGTCTATATTATCCTACTAGTCCAAGAAAACTCCGTACTTCCGTTGATGATTCAGGGACTTTCCGTTTAGTAATCGCCTCGATTTTTGTGGGATCCACATGAATTCCTTCATGATTAACCAGATGTCCAAGGAATTGTACTTCTTGTAACCAAAATTCACATTTTGAGAATTTAGCATAAAGCTTCTATTTTCTTAATAATGTGAGGAGCGTATGCAGATGGGCTGCATGGTCCTCTTTACTCTTAGAGTAAATGAGAATATCATCTATAAAGACAATTATGAATTTATCCAGGTATGGTTTACATATCATGTTCATCATGTCCATAAATGCGGCTGGAGCATTGGTTAAACCAAATGGCATGACGGTAAATACATAATGACCGTATCTCGTTCTGAAAGCAGTTTTAGGAATATCCTCTTCCTGTACTTTCAGTTGATGATATCCAGAGCGTAAATTGATCTTAGAAAAGAATCGAGCTCCTTGAAGTTGATTGAACAGATCATCGATTCTCGGTAGTGGGTACCGATTCTTAATCGTGACTTTGTTCAGTTCTCGATAGTCAATGCACATACGCATCGATCCATCTTTCTTCTTAACGAACAACACCGGTGCTCCCCAAGGGGATGAGCTTGGTTGTATAAAACCTTTGTTAAGAAGTTCGTCCAATTGCTTCTTCAGTTCCTGCATTTCCGTTGGTGCTAATTGATATGGTGCTTTGGCAATTGGCGCCGTCCCTGGTATTAGGTAAATTCTAAATTCAACCTCTCTATCAGGCGGTAATCCAGGTAACTCCTCTGGAAAAACGTCTGTGAATTTAGATATTACAGGAATATCTTTTAATTCTTTTCCTTTAGTATTAATGATTACGGAAATCATATATACTATTCCTCCTTTCCTTTCATAACTTGCAGCTTTTATCGCAGAGATGAATTTCGTCGATCTAGTTGGCTTATCTCCTTTAATTGTGATCTTTTCACCACTTGGTGTACTTACTTGTATTAACTTTTGATCACATAATATACTGGCACGATTGGCTACCAACCAATCCATTGCTAATACAACATCGAAACCAGCCAGATTCATTAGGTAAAGGTTAGCAAAGAAACAATGGTTTAGGATTTCTATTCTTGCTCCCTGCAATATTTCACTTATCTTAACAGATTCTCCATTAGCTGTTTCTACCAGACAATTGATAAGGGTTGGTCAAGAAATTGGTAGAAAGAAGTATTGATAAAACTTTGGGTTGCACCAGAGTCAAACAATACTTTGGCAAATATGTCATTAACTAAAAACGTACCGGAGATCACATCCGGAATCATCTTGGCTTCCTCAGCTGTCAGGACAAAGGCCCTGGCATTCTTTTTGGGTACTTCTGCCGTCTTAGTCTTGTTGGGTATGGCTAGAGCTAGTTTCGGACAGTTTGGTCTAATGTGTCATTTTTCTTCACAATTAAAGCAAATCCCATTACCGGGTTTCTTCCTACAGTCTTCTTCCTTATGTCCAGAGATTTTACAAAAGTTGCAATATGTAGAGCATTTTCCAAAATGCTTTCTTTTTCAATTCTTACAATGGGGTACAGAAGAACCTGTTCCCTTTCCAAGGTAGGAATTACTAGAACGGAATTCCTGTGTAAGATTTTGAGCTAGGTTCTTCCTCTGGTTTTCTTCATATGTGCGTACTAGTTCGTCAGTCAAGGTATTGGCTAATTTTACTGCTTCTTCTATGGTTTGCGGTCTAGCTGCCTTGACTACATGTCTAATCTCACCAATTAATCCCCAAATATAACGGGAGATTAATACTGGTTTAGGTGAGGCTAAGGATGGTACTATCCTTGCATATTCGAAGAATATGGTAGTGTAACCTTTGCAGTCTATTCCAGTCATTCTGTGATTTAGGAACTTATTGGCTATTTATTCCTTTTCATTAGGAGGACAAAATTTTCTTGCAACTTTTTCCTTAAAGTTAATCCATTCCATATTATAAACTCAGTCACTTCCCCTAGACTGGAGAATAGTATTCCACCATTCTAGGGCTGCATATTTTAAAAGATTAGAAGCAAACATAATCTTATCTTCGTCTGCGCATTTACTTATTTTTATGACTGCTTCTGTCTTTTCTATCCAACGTAAGGTTGCAATGGCTCCTTCATTGCCTGAGAATTCTATAGGTTTGCAGGCCAAGAATTCTTTAAAAGAACAACCGTATGGAGCGGTTCTTCTTCTTTTAGGGATTGGAACTTGGATAATAGGTCCATTGTCATTATTCACACTGTGACTAGGTTCAGTGTGTTGACGTTTACTGCCATTTGCAGATTTATCTGCTTCCTTAACAGTCTTGATAATATAAGGCATGGCATCTATAATTCCTTGTGCCACTATATGTTGAATGACACTATTATCTATTTGGTTTCCGTTATTCTCATTATTCTGGTTTTCTTGATTTACTTCGTTGTCTATCTGAATTGTAGACATTCACCAGATATTAATTATCACAAAATAGAATTGAATACAATTATTTATACACAATCACACGAACAAGTTGGTCAAAAATGTCGATCATTGTGACATATATATATGCATCTATTACAAATTACAAATGGAAATGAAAAATACTATGCATCCCTACTTATATATATATATATACTAGTGGGAATGCCCGCGCATTGCGGCGGTGTCCCGAGTGATATCAGATTCAGTTATGATGTCTATTACGAACCACACCTATTCCGAGTTATATCAGATTCAGTTATGATGTCCACATACCCTAATCTTCTTTTAACTTTGTTAAATCTAAATTAAACAAGAGCATAGAGACTTGTAAATCCTTCTATTTAAATAATAAATATATCATCGATTTATAACTAAAAAAGAAAATAAAATGCTTAGAAGCAGGAATTATTGAAAGTGAACTGATTTCTCCTCAAAAGTAAGTGTGTCCCAGCTTGTTATTAGTTATAAAGTTTGAAAACTGTAATTTAACTCTCTTAAGATAAAGACTGGTTTTCATGTGACACGTCAGCAAAGAAGTCAACATGGTCAAAACTTACTAACAAGTCACCAAGTCTGCATTTTTCTACCCATCTAAACTGTCACAGCCCCCGACCCCTACCCCGGGAGCGGGAGCCGCGAGCCAGTCAGATGGTATCGGTGTTTATTAATTTAGCAGGGAAAAGTTTCATCAGGACCGTAGTTAGGAAATATTTTTTTTATCAGAGTTAAACACCAAAACGTTTAAAATAGATAAATGGGGAAAAACCCATGGTTTACTGATAATACAATTATAATAAACAAGTCGGATGAAATCCGATTTTTATTTTAGTACATTTATAGGGAATAACCCTAATTATTGAAAACAATTTTCCTTTTTAATTTGGTAACTTTTATGGCCACTTTTCTAAGCCTTTAGTGCTCTCCAGCTGGATTTTATGGGCTTCGCACTAAGTTACATGAAACACGTGTTTAAAACATTTTATCAGTAAGAAATACTGGCGAGTGAATCCCAGTTTAATCAAAACAGGTTTTATCATTTCACAGTATTGAGAGCAATTACAATGTTTATATCTACACAATTACTCATTCAGTACTTGCCACTCGACCGGATCTATGGCTATGGTCATATCACACATTGGCTAACCCATTGTCCAATTGTGAAGATTATCAAGTAATGTATACAAAACCCCATAATACCGGCAGTAATTGAAGAATTACAAAGACTCAATCACTGCTAATCACATTGTAAAATATTTAAGGTTTTGTAAAAACAGTTTACAAAAAGGAGATTACTCACATTGCTACTTTAGGTATTTCCTTTGTGACTTCCTGGTTATAATCTATTAATTAAACAATGCACATGCATTAGTATAATAACCCAATTTACATTAGTTATACCCTCCCTGAGACAGAACTCCAATGACTATGTCAGGCAGAACCTTGACAACCATTACGGAGCACTAGATCAATCGGGCAGCGTATCTAATACGTAACCGGGGTTATAATACTTACTATGTTGGTGCACAAATGTCTGTTAACTTCGTCTTTATCAAGTCTTATGTCTAGATAGGATAAACTAGCACACAACAGGTTAGAAATTAGGGTTTATATGTGAAAGGTTAATTTCGAAAGGAATTAACAAGTGTAATTTTGCTTGAAATGGCACTGACCATTTCACACGAAATTAGACTTTGTTATTTCGCTTGAAATGGCCAGTGCCACTTTCAAGCGAAATTAGCTCAACTATATATAGGTGTGTTGCTAGTTCATTTGTAACTTTTCCGATTCAGAGCAGAGGTGCTGCCAGTTTGTCAAACGATCTGTAAAAGCTTTGGAATCAATAATAAGAAGATAATTAAGAGGAATCAAGCTGTTACACATCTATTTCTCTGATTCCACCTTTGAAATAGATCGTAAACTCTTCTGATTGACTCGTTAGGGTCACACATTGATCCAACAAGTGGTATCAGAGCTCAGGAAGAAGAGTTTACACCAATTCAGCTTGTTTTCATCACTTCTACATCTTCTTTTCAAAATTAAACGAGATTTAACGGACAAAATGGCTTAATTTTCTCACATTACACGCGAAACACTATTTTAAAGAATCCTTGAAAGTTTATACATCGATTGACTCGTTAGGGTCACACATCGATCCAACAAGTGGTATCAGAGCTCAGGAAGAAGAGTTTATTCCAATTCAGCTTGTTTTCATCACTTCTACATCTTCTTTTCAAAATTAAACAAGATTTAACGGACAAAATGGCTTAATTTTCTCACATTACACGCGAAACACTGTTTTAAAGAATCCTTGAAAGAATTGGACCAAAATTCGAACTAAAACCGGATCAATTTGACAAAATGGTGGCCGATTTGATGATGTCATCATAATTTCGCTCGAAATAGCACTTGTGATTTCGCACGGAATTAGCTTTTGTGACTAATTTCGTTTGAAAGTACTTTGATTTCACACGAAATCACTAATTCCGTTTGAAAGTACTGCTGATTCACACGAAATCAGGTAATTCCGTGTGAAAAAGGTATTTCGTTTGAACTAATTTCGTGTGAAGCTGGTATTTCGTTTGAACAGGTAATTCCGTGTGAAGAGTTATTTCGTTTGAGTGCATATTTCGTGTGAATAGCTATTTCGCTTAAAAGGTTTATTTTGTGTGAAAAAGCTGATTCCGTTTGAACTGATTTAGTTTGAAACTGTTTTAGAATTTGGTAAAGATGTTTGATGAAAAGGAAAATGTTAAACTTGGAAGAATAAATGATTGGTTTGATATGTATTGGGACAACAGGAAAGAAGATGAGAAAAAGGATGTTTGGGTTAAAAGATCTGAATATTTTTTGTGTCGGAAATATGAAAAGTTTAGTGAGTTGGAAAAGCGATATAATGAATTACTTGACAATTTGAAAAGGTATGGGATAAAGATGTCAGATGCTGAAAAGATATCAATTTGCAGATGCCTTACCTTTAGAATGGGATGAGTTTTTGGGTAAACTAAAAAAGGATTCTAGATTCTCAAAATTTTGTCCAAATGATTTCATCAGAGAGCTTAGAACACATAATTCTGAGATTGAAAAGAAAAAGAAAGATTTGATAAATGAAATAGAAAAGAACTTAGAAAATATAAGTTTGGATGTGATTCTTGAAATAATCAAAAGAATTAGAAAAGGTCTTAGTGCAAGAAATATGATGAAATATGATTTCAAGAGAGGTTGTTTTTGGATGAAAATTTGAATCCTGTTAATATTGTTAAAATTTTCTTGCAGGAACATATAAGACGGAGACAGAGGGAATGTCAAAGAAAAAAGAATTTGAGAAAGTTGAAACTTCAAAATGCGAAGTTGTGTGCTCAAAATGTGATAAATCTGAAGCAGACAATGTCAAACTCTTGAAGGATGTGGAGAGTTTGACATTTGAAAAGAGAAATTTAAAAGAAAATGAAAAAGAATTTCAAAATAAAATAACAATTTTAGAAAAGAAAATTGAAAAAGATTTTGAGAATCAAATAAAAATTTTAGAAAATGAAAAATCTATTTTTGGTAAAAATAATATTGAAAAACAAAAGGAAATAAATCTCATCTTGAGAAAATAATTCAACTTGAAAAAGTAGTTGAATGTGATAAAAATAAAATTGATGTTTTAGAAAAGAAATTGAACGATTTTGTGACTTCGTCGTCAATACCAGATCTTGTATGTCCAAAAACGATCAATGCAGTTCCAATAAGTGATATTGTCACAAATTATGACAACGTCATAATTAAAGATTGTGATGAGAAAACTGATGATGAAAATGAGAAAAGAAAAATATTTTTAGAATTAAAAGAAAAATTTAAAGATACTGTTTTACATTCTACTGAAATAGGTGAATGCTCAAAGCAAAAACCTGTAAAGAAGAATGTAGAACAAAAACAAAAGGTTAAAAATTTGAAAAAACCTCAAAACAATAATAAAAGTTCATCAGTTCAATCATCCAATCATTATAAAAAATCACAAAAAATTGAAAATCAAAACTCACAAAAAGTTGGTAATAAGTGATGCAGGTTTGACCACAGTGCTCAAAAGTCAAATCAAGGATACAAGAAGAGACATGACTACCACAAAGCAAATCAATGTTATGATCTGACTGTGTGGTTTGAAAGTGGAGAAAGGTATGATAACAGAGTGTGTTACACATGTGGTTATCAAGGACACATTGCTGTTAACTGCCAGAGTCAGAGTTTTGAGACAAGAAGATGCTATGAATGTCAAAACAAAGGTCACATTTCAAGAGATTGCCCAATGAGATTAAAGGGAAGATCGAGGGCTGAATCTCAGAAAACGGTGAAGAAACCAGTCAAAGTTGAAGAAAAGCCCAAAGAACAGACAGTGAAATTGTCACAAGGGCAGAAAGACAGACTGAGAAAGAAAAGGAAGAAAGCACGAGAGTATCTTGAAAAGATTTTTTCCTCGGGTACAATGAGAAAATCAGATAAAAGTTCTGATAAATCGCCTTACTCAACAAAACATGATAAGTCAAGTAAAACGAATTCATCAGATAGAAATCTGAGGACAAAAGAGAGGATAAAGAAAGAAAAATTAACTGATCAAATTGGTAACTGTAGGTCCCGATATCTGAGGATCGATAACGAACCGAATCACTTGTTTATAGCAAACACGGTCACGTGTGCGGAATCCACGTAACTATGCCAAATCAAACATATAAAACAGTAACGACACAGTATTAATCAATGAAACACACTCGATTGATTAAACGGGATGAGAACCGATAACAAACTGATACAAACACAGTTTAGACAGAATTTTGACAGAGTTTCTTTAAGGGTATGCTCTCATCTACTTTCACAGTGAAAGCAGGATGTGTTTATATACTCCCTGGGCCCAAGTCTCGGCGAAACACAATGTGATACGGCGAAACAGCATATGGGCCACACATTGGGCTTGAAGCAGCCCAATAGACGACGAATCAAGTGTGATTCGTCATGACTGTCGGCGAAACAGACTTAATGAATGTTGTTCTGTTTCATCATGATGTGTTCGACGAAACAGACCTGTTTCGTCGAGGGCTGCATCAGCTGTTCTGTTTGCTGTTGACAGACAGCAAACAGATAGAACATATAAACACAATAATGACCATTCTACCCTTAACATGCAACATGCATTGTTCGTTATACATTACATATCAAACGAAGACAAATAAGTCAGACACAAGCGGATAGGAGGATATCCGACTTGGTCGACGTCAAATACATACTCGATAATTCATAAAGACCGTACAAAATACATCGTTAAGTACAAGACTAGTTACAGACACTAAAAATGCATCAACAAACTCCCCCTTGTCTGTTACTCGTCTTCGGTCTTCTATTCTTCCATCTCAGTGTTGTTCAGACCACGAACTGCCCGAATGAATTCCCCGGTAGTAGCAAAAACACGCTACGCGCTGAAACTTCAAAGCTTGACGTGCATCCTGATCTTCATAAAAAATGTCGTGACGATATAATCTGTTAATGTCAGCCTCGGACATGTTGACGATCAACATCGGATCCAACATCCGGTAATTTGGACGATTATCTCTAAACACAATCACGGCTTCATGAGTGTCGGAGTCGTAGCACCATAATGCCATATCTTCAAGAAAATCCTGCTGCATCGGCATTAATGGGATTTTATCTACGACTCGCGGTGGTTGATATACAAGCTTGTAGCGCCCTGAGTTCGTTTTCGGATCAAGAGTAAACTTGATCGGTTGATAGATGGGGAACTGTGGCTTGTATGATTCATCCTTCCAGCCCGACTTCTTGTTTACTTTTATCAGTCGCTCAAATAAAGTAGCACCGTCGAAGTTTGAACGATTAACAAGCTCAAGCCTCGTCAACGCTGCAACATCATAAAATGGCAACGATAAAATGCTAAGCAATGACCGGAAGTATTGTATACCGTATTCACGTTTAACGGCTACGCAGTGTATATCCTTAACAAACATCCAGCATAGAATTCTTCCACTTGGCTTCGCCTTTTCAAACTGCAAGTAGTCAACTTGAACACTTTCCGGAACAGGCTTGGAGACTTTTGATAGAAACTGTTTTCGCCATTCAGAGAATGCATCTGTGGCTTTTTCAGACGAATCAGACGAATCACGCTTCCTTAAGTGTTCATCTATGTAATCAACATTCTCCTTCATCCAATCTTCATCAAACGGAGCGAATTCAGTACCATCTTTTCGAACATACGTTGATTTTGTTGCTTCGCCTTCAAATACGATCTCATCGATATCTTCAACGTTAGTTGTTTCAGTCTCAGTCGACATTTTATCTATCTCAGCATCATCAATCTCTCTCATAGCATTAAGAGCAAGCAATTGCTCATGAGTAAGATCTTCTATTAGCTCTCCTTCTTCAAGTAACTCTCCCGTGACTGGATGAATAGCCTGTAAAGCAATATCAGCGCTGCTTTGAACAGAAGATGTACCTGTGATCTGTTGAACTTTTCCAGTAGAGGTTCCCTGAGTAGATTCGACTACTGGAGATTGAACTGCAACGACTTCAGAAGAAGTTGCGGGTGGCTGCTGCTGTGATGTACCAGAAGTGTCAGGATTCCCTTGATCTTCAGGGTCTTCATCCCTTTTCTTCAGTACTTCTTGTTGCTTACAATGATAATCCCATAGAGCAGCAACCCGCATTTGAAGTATAATGTTATTTCTCTCTCTCTCTTCGTCAGCAGCCTTCAAACGAGCATTCTCGGCTTTAAGCAAATCAATCTCAGCTTGTTATCTCTCTATCACCATTTGTTGTTGACCAACGGTGGACTTCAAATTGTTTATTTCCACCAATTGGCTGACCTGATCATTCTTCGTGAGGTTAATAAAATGAGTTTGCCTCTGAACACGATCAGCAGCTGCTTCAAGTTGAGTGAATAGATATTTGTTCTTATCTTCTTGAGAATATTCTGAAAATATCCTGTGACGTTCAGAACTAAGCTGCGAAGTGGTTGCCCTGATTCCAGAAGCCATAGTTCTTTGAGGAACTGCCTGAGGGGTAACAGTTGGAGTTCCAGCAGCTGATGTAACTACAGGAGTTTCTGCAGTTGATGTAACTACAGGAGTTTCTTGTACAGGCTCCCGAGGTACAGATGAAGGCTCTTGAGGCACAGTTTGCCGAGTAGAAGTACTCAAATATTTTCTTGATTTCTTCTTTTGAGTTGCAACAGCTTTCTCAGCTTTCCTTTTTGTTCTTCTTTCAGCTGCAGGATCCTCTGGAACGTATTCTGGATCATCTTCAGTTCTAATCTTTCTATATCTTTTCACTCCACGTTCATCGATATACAGTTCGTATCCAGGCTCGACTATATGATCACTAGAGCTAGAATCAGATTCATCATCGCCACTTGCTGAAGAACTACTAGCTGATGTACCACTAGCTGCACCTTTGCTCGATGCACCAACGGCACCAGTATCACCTCCATCATCGCCTTCATCACTACTGTCATCACTATCACTCCCGGACTCATCTGAATCAACCGGATCAGGACCAAATTTCTCTATCCTTTTTCTCTCCAATTCAGGCTCTTTGTTGTTAGATTGGCTGTCATCATGACGCCATTTATCATTTGCTGGAGCAACATAATCAGGATTCTCAAGTGCGCCAAATAGCTTCCTTGGAGGAACGCTTTCTTTGTATCTTTTGGCGGCAAGATTCTTGATTATCCTTAAAGAGTTGAAATTCATCGCCTCTATCTTCAGAAGATCATTTTCAGCTTTAGGAAGGTCCGGATGTTGAACATTCATAATCATTTGAAGAAACCGCGGATACATCCAAAACTTGTTCCCGGTTGTTCTACTTCCAGTCCTTGTCATATTTTCTTTCATGTTGCTGAAGATATACTTTGAGATGCTAAACGGTTTGTTTAACACCAAAGCAACCATGAAACCAATAAGATCATCTCCAGCCATATCATATCCAGCACGTCTATTGTTGAGACACTGAATAAGAATGTGTAATAAGAACTTGTAACGTAATGGCAGATCACCCTTGTTGATTTGTTTGACGAAAATGTCTCCTTTACACTTCATCCGTAGCAAACAGCCTCGTGAACACATGATTGGGATTGAATATGGAGCATCCGGATGATCTTGTAATTGTAAGACTTCGTTCAATATATCCGGAGAAACAACAACATCCAAATCATTCACACGACCTCTTATAACATCCTTTCCATCTATTTGTACAACGCTAGCAGAATTCCAGAAAGCCTTGATAAGTGATTTGTAAACGGGCGTCGAGAATGTAACGACATGATTAATACGTGACTCCCTGATCCACTTCGTGATATCTTTCAATTCCGTGAGCTTGTCATTAGGATCCAGATATGCAATTTGATTATGACGCTTCTCTGACATAATCTCCTCTTCAGTTTTGTTTTCTCTCTTTGTCGCCTTCTTGCGTTTTCCTTCTTTTGGTGCCTTTGGTGCCTTCGGTGCCATCTGTACATGAAA
Organism: Helianthus tuberosus; assembly: GCA_030545235.1. Lineage (NCBI taxonomy): Eukaryota > Viridiplantae > Streptophyta > Magnoliopsida > Asterales > Asteraceae > Helianthus > Helianthus tuberosus. The sequence goes on from CM060381.1 coordinate 141,609,911, forward strand.
ATGTCCACAATAAGTCATATTTGATATAACATTTGTATTATACATGTATATATACATGTTATAACATCAAATGATCATTAAACATAAAATTTCAAACATTCTGTGAACAAACAGCAAAAACAGAAAACTGCTAAGGCATGGACGACGAAACAGAAGATCAACGACGAAACAGAAGGTTGTGCGACGAAACAGAGGGTTGACCATTGACCATTTCGATTCATCGACGTTTTGATTCGTCGTGTCTGTTTCTCCATTTCTGATTCGTCATGTCTGATTCGCCGTTTCTGTTTCGTCGAAAAGAGGGTTTTAGAACAGTTAGGGTTTATGCGATTCGTCATTTGGGGGTTTTTCTGTTTCGCCGTTTGAGGGTTAAACAATGATCAGATCAACAAACAATACATGTATAAACCCAAACCAAACATAAAATCCATCCCAGATGTTATGTGGACACTATCTAAGATCAAAACCCATTCAAAACAGTCAAAATCATCATCAATCAACAACCCCTGTTTTGTTCTATGAAACCCACACCCAAATCAAAACAAATATACAAACATAAACCCTAAACCTATCAGATTTCATAAACACATATGCAAAACACAAGATAGACCATGAAATCATAAGGAAAACAAAAGTCTCTGAGGGTTTCGGACAAAATCAAACGGTCCAAAATGTTCGATACTTGAAAAGGATCATTATTGTACCTTGATGTTTGTAAGATATTAAGGATAAGAATGAGGGATTTTGTGAGTTTGTTTAAAAAGAACAGAGGGTATGGGGTTTTTGGCGAAAGAGAAGGGCAAACAGTGTTGTTTTTGAAAAAAGTGAACACAGGGACCCCCTTTATACACCGCCTCATTTCGACGAAACGGATTTCACGACGAAACAGGATTGGGCTAGACGAGACAGAATTAAATTGGGCTGGACTTGGGCCGGAAATTAGCCCATGACGAAACGGATTTTGGGCTTTGCGTTTCGTCGTCACTGGTTTGATTCGTCGACTATATTTTGTTTCGCCGACATGTTTTTCAAAAACACAGAGGCATGAAAGATTTTGCAGACTAATCAGATTTTGATTAAAATGAACACTTTTCCATTTTGATTGAATTTTCAAATGCTAGGACGTTTTATGAAGATGGTTTCAGGCTTCCAGCAGAAAACACCAAGCAACAACTTCGGTTTAATCAAAAACGAACTTTACAAATAACACTAAAAACGAATTTAAAGCGCGGTAAACTAAACGAAAAGGTAATAAACTGTGAAAAACAGTAAGCAACTGTACAAATGCAATCCTTTTGCGAATCTCAAGGATAAGGAATCATACCAGCTTACGGTCTTAGTCAACATGATTTTGATTTCTGTTTAAAGCTCTGGATAAGTATACTACCTCGATTATCGGTATTGTGGTCCACATAAGCTCAAACTGATCAGACGTAATCATAATTTAAGAGATACGATTAGCGGTAAGGATTATACTTACAAGTCGATGCGAATCCACTCACGACACATTCCCGTATCAAGGTATGCACGAGAATTCATCTTACCGGTGAGTATACCGATTATCATCTGTTTAACCGTATAAAAGATGTGAGAAACTCACTTATTTTGATTGAAAACAAGCCCTATGTGATAGAATCACTTATTGATGAGGAACTTGATTTTCGATGCATGAGGGCACAGGAGCAAGTCCGTGAACAGGTCAGTACTTCCGTACAGCAGAGAGATGAACTTGACTCCCGCAAAGAATCTGTGATAAATTATCACTTATTTTGTTTGGACATGTGATTGTTGATCACTTATTGAGGTCGAATGCAATATGTACACGTATGTATAGTATCATGGAAGATCTAGACTTCGTCTCCGTTATTTTTACGGTTTGAGATACAACCATGATACCTAGATGATAAGCAGCATAAAGACCGAATATTTCAGATCTCGACAATCAATCAAACGAAATTTTGGTACTAAGACCATATGCCAATGAATGGTTCCCACCTGACTTGAAGTCTGTTAGGTTTGTATCATCCTGCACATTTTAGTCTGATTGTGAGCCTACCGATACATCGTTAGTAGAGATACTTATCATTTCTCAGTTTTGTTTTTCATTTTGAGCACGTTGACCGACCACACCAGTGAACATCATCATTTTCCTTAAACCAAGAAACTCATTTTTGGTTTTCTGTTGTTTTTGAATTTTTGATTTTTCAAAATTAAAGACATAAGGTAAACGACATATTTTTGGGTTTTGAAATTTTTTCAATGTTTTTGTATTTTCTTGATTGTATTTTCTTGACTAGATTACTCCCCCTAAAATGCTAAAAGAGTACGAAAACAGAAATCTTTTTGAATTTTTAACGTTTAAAAAGGAAATATTTACAAAAAAGATCAGCCAAAGAAGTTTACTCGGGTATCACCTTAATGCCATTGACCAAAAGTAGATAATCAAAACGTGATTTATCAAAAGCTTTTGTAAACAGGTCAGCACGTTGGTGATCGGTGGGGACATGAACAACATCGATTAATCTCTTGTCAAAACAATCACGTATGAAGTGATATTTAATGTCGATGTGTTTAGTCTTAGAATGCTGCACAGGATTTCTAGTGATCTGTAAGGAAGCATTATTATCAACAAAAATATGAGTAGATAGGAATTCTAAACCGTAGTCGCGCATTTGTTGTTGTATCCAAAGAACTTGGGAGCAACAACTCGAGGCATCAATGTATTCTGCTTCACATATTGATGTAGCAACACACGTTTGCTTCTTGCACTGCTAAGTGACCAGGCGATTTCCTAAGAACTGACATCCTGCTGTTGTTGATTTGCCATCGATTTTGCAACCACCAAAATCATAATCACTGTAAGCAATTAATTCAAAACTATCATCCCTAGGGTACCAAAGACCAAGGTCCGGGCATCCCTTCAAATAGCGAAAAATCCTTTTGATAGCTGACAGATGAGAGGCCTTCGGGTTTGCTTGATATCTTGCAAGCAGGCATGTTGGATACATTATGTCAGGCCTCGAAGCGGTGAGATACATGAGAGATCCGATCATGGCGCGATAATAAGAAGAGTTGACACTTTCTCCCTTCAAATCCGGAGTAATCCCGTGATTCTGCGGAAGTGGGGTACCAATGGGCGTTGAATCTGACATTTTGAATCGGCTCAAAATGTCACTAACATATTTAGTCTGATGGATGAATATCCCAGACTCTGTTTGTTGAACTTGTAGGCCCAAGAAGAAATTCATCTCCCCCATAGCGCTCATTTCAAACTTTTCCTGCATAACACGTTCGAATTGCCTGCACAAAGATTCATTAGTAGAACCAAATATTATATCATCAACGTATACCTGCACCAGCAGAAGATCTCCATCTAGTTCCTTGATAAAGAGTGTGCAATCAATAAGACCTCGTCGAAATCCATTCTCCAGAAGATAGTTGGATAAGGTTGCGTACCAAGCCCTAGGTGCTTGATGTAAACCATAAAGAGCTTTGTTGAGCAACCAAACCCGATCGGGGTGAATAGGATCTTCAAAACCTGGAGGTTGTTCGACGTGCACCTCTTCTTGAACTATACCATGAAGAAAAGCACTTTTGACATCCATCTGGTAAACTTTGAATACTTTGAAAGAAGCATAAGCTAAGAAGATCCGTATAGCTTCCAGACGTGCAACGGGTGCATAAACTTCATTGTAGTCAATGCCTTCTATCTGGCGAAAACCCTGAACAACCAATCTCGCCTTGTTGCGAATAACCACTCCACGGTCGTCCTTCTTGCATTTATAAACCCATCATGTGCCAATTTTCTTGTAGTTATCCGGTTTTTCAACAAGCTTCCAAACACCAAGCTTTTGAAATTGTTGCAGTTCGTCCTGCATGGCTTCAACCCAAGAATTATCTTTTAAAGCATCCTTCCAAGACTTTGGTTCTTCTTGTGAAACGTAACACGCAAAGGACCAATCGTTTTGAAGACCAGATTCTCTAATGGCTGAATATAAACCAGCATTCTGGTTATTTCTCAGCTGATTACGCGTCTGCACACCGCTTTGGACATCTCCTATAATGTTCTGCTGTGGATGGGTATTGTGAATCCTCAATTCAGGATTTTCAGGAACACTAGCATTAATACCCAAATTGTTAAGATTAAGATCAGCAACCAACTCCGCACCGGGAATATGAGTGGAAGTGGATGCATTTCCTTCAGCAGTATCATCATTCTGCACTTGAGGAATTTCTAAAGAAGTGCCATGAACAGGAACAACCGGGGCAGAAGTGCCTTCAGTCGCATCAAGATGTTCATCATCTTCCGATGACTCATTGTAGTCAGTAGCATCTTCAAATACCTCATTTTGAACAGTATTGTTAACTGAATTAGAACCTTGTGGGTTAACAATAATTGGTCTTACCAAAGATGAGCCGGCAGCGTTGTCACTATCAAATAACATTTGAACAGCTGCAGATTCTTCATCAAAGGTTGGCAGATTAAAGGAGTCGAATATCCCATCGTAATCGAACATCCAAGGATCACCCGGAGATCTAACAGGATTTGTGTACCTTTGAACCCTTACTTCATTCCAAAGCTCAATCTTTTTGGTGGTCAGATTCCATACACGAAAATTTGGAGTTGCATATCCAAGGAAGAAACCTTCGATAGCTTTTGCGCCAAACTTTCCATCTGGGTCAATCATGGTACATGGACCGCCAAAAGGTTCAAGGAAAGAAAGATCCGGTTTCCTTTTCTGTAGAAGTTCAAAACAAGTTTTGCCATGCCTTTTAACTGTAAGAACTCTGTTCAAAGTGTAGCAAGCAGTCGACACAGCTTCTGCCCAGAATTGAACAGGAAGCTCCGACTCTACCAACATCGTTCTTGCAGTCTCAATAATCGTGCGATTCTTCCTCTCAGTGACACCGTTTTGTTGTGGAGTATAGCGCGAACTGTATTCATGAAGAATGCCTTTAGAAGTACAGAACTCATCCATCACACGGTTCTTGAATTCAGTTCCATTGTCGCTTCGGATCCTCTTCACTTTCAACGTGTATAAATTTTCCAACATTGTAAGAAGATCCTTGAGGATTCCAGGAGTATCACTCTTGTGTGCCATAAAAGCTACCCAAGAAAATCTAGAATAATCATCAGTAACAACCAGACAGTAAGCATCTCCGAATGTTGTCTTGTGCTTCATAGGTCCAAAAAGGTCCATATGAAGACGTTCGAGAGGCATGCTAACAGTGTTGATTTTCTTAAGAGGGTGAGATTTCTTTGTTTGTTTCCCTTTTTGGCACGAAACACAGATATCTTGTAGATGAAAGCTTCTCACAGGCACACCATTCACAAGGTTATTTTTCACCAAATGGTTCATTTTCCTCAAGTGAATGTGCCCCATTCTTCTGTGCCAAGAAATAGACTCCTTCTCTGTGGCTTTTGAGACAAAACATGTTACTTGCGCAGATGACGTAATAGCTTGGCTCATATCAAGAATATAAAGGTCATTAATTCTTGGAGCCGATAAGAGAATCCATTCATCAGGAATCTTGAATCCAGGTTTAAGCACATAACAACCGGCATCATCAAAATGCACGGTAAACTTCTTATCGCAGATTTGCGACACACTGAGAAGATTATGATCAAGTTGACGAACATAGTTGATCTTTTCGAAACATACAACACCGTTTGAGATCATTCCTTCTCCGGTGATATATCCGCCTTTGTCTCCTGCGAACGCGACATAGCCTCCTCTAATATTTCTCACATCGTACAGAAGCCGTAAGTCGCCTGTCATGTGCCTGGATGCCCCACTAGCAACAATCCAATGACTACTGATAGTTCCTCCTGGAACACCCTGCACATATCATCCAATGATTAGTTAAGGATGGGGACCCAAGCCATAGTGGTCTTGGGTCGTCCCTGAGCATCACGAATAATGATCTCGATCTGTTGATGATTTTCCAAACTAACAGCTCCCCCTGAACTTTCACTCCTCTTAGGTTTCCAAGTTTGTTTTTGTTTACCAGATTGAGTTTTGTAAACAGATTTTGAAACTTCTGGTTTTAAAGGTGAACTTGGTTCCCTTGGAACAGATTTGACCTCAGTTTTTAAGGCCTTTTCTATTTTCTTGACATTCTGATGTTGTTGTTTCGTTTCCTGTTCTTTAACAGTTTTGTTATCATGTTTTTGGGAAACAGGACGACATTGAGTGTGAATCTTTTCAGGTGGTGCTTTCTCAACAAATTTATCTCTTGGAGTGTTTGCACAATCTTTGATGATGTGCCCAAACTCTCCACATTTAAAACACGTTCTCCTCTCAACAAACTTAGGAGAAATGGACCGACGCTCATATGTCAAACCTGTAGAGCCTGAGGTACTTGCCTTTTCATCACACCCGTTTGAATGTTGAGTGTAATTATTTTGACTGTTACGCTTTAAAATCTTGACTTGTTGTACAAAATCAGTGTTTGATTTGTTAGCAAAAATCTCAATTTTATCAGTACCCTCAGATGCCACAAATCTGACATCATTGTTTTTCTTTTGATAACGAGCTCCATTTGTTTCAAATTTTGATTTAGAAACATTTGGCCTTTGAGCTCGTTGAAATGGTTGTTTACCCTTAGGAGCAAAAGGTTGTTGCTTTGTTGGGGATTTTTGATTTCCAAATTGCTTTTTGATTTCAGCCTTAGGAATTGGATCACATTGAGTTACAGTAACTCCCGGAATCGACTTTCCCAAAAACTTACTTGTGTTATTTTCAAAAACGTTATCAATCAATGATGGATTGACATTTTTAATTGGAAAATCATTATCTGAGTAGATTTTAGAATCACCAACCAAAGTATACAACATTTTGTTACTCTTAACAGTAGACACAGGTTTCTTGTCATTCATGACAGGATTAATCACGTTTTTGGCAACTTGTTGCACAACAGGAATAGGAGGATCACAAAGAATATGATTCTCAATTGGAATTTCTATTCCCTTTTTCTTATCAAGTGATTCATCCTGGTCATTTGCATCTGTTTCATCATCAGATGAATCATAATCCTCAACAGATGGAGGACTTTGATTCACTGTTGTTGAAGTTTCTGTTTCATCAGATGAAGTTCCCGAGGAGCTGTCCGGTTTGAACCCTAATCCAGTAGTAAGTTCCTCATAATTAAGAGGCACACTGGGTTCAAAACGAGGCATATCCTCTTCATCAGGTGGTCGAGCATAGTTGTGTCTCAAAGGGGGCGGACATTTCTTATACCCAACACCACTCTTGTTTTTCTTCAGTTGTTGAACGTCAATTATGTCATCGAGCACAAATCGGGAGTTAGAATAACTCTCCAATTTTTGCTTGATCGCATCGTGCTCGCATTTTGCAATGGCTAATTCCTTTTTGGTTTCCTCAACGATATTTATGTACTTGTTAATACTAATTTGTTTGTGATAAACAACTTTGGTAGTTTCGGAAACACTTTTCTTTAAATTTTCAATTAAAGATTTAAAGTCCTTTTCGTTTCTTGTTAAAGCCATATTTGCTTCTTTGCACTTTGACATATCAACAACCAAACTTTGATTGTGACCATGAATTTTGTCACATTCAAGTTTCACTCTTTCACATTCCTGTTTCATATAAGTACAATCATTGCATATTCTAGGAGTTTCAGATGTTACCTGACTCGAAGAGGCTGAAACATTTGCCATAAAGGCAGTTTGAAAAGAAAAAGATCCGTCTTCAGAGATGAACTTCTCCATTTCCTTAGATGCGATCCCAGCCTTCTTAATAAGAACAGATTTCTGAGACTTCAACTCCTCTGCTTCATTCAACAAATCATCAATAGAACTCGCTTCTTCTCTCACATCACCCGAAATAGAACTTTCTTCATCAGAACTCCCGGTATAACCCGAACTATCGTCACTTTCAGAAAATTCTTCCCTATGAACGTGCTTGATGTGATTGATGATCTTTGCATAACACGCGGTTCCTCCTCCTTCACTATCACCTCCCCCTAATTGTAAAGACCAATTACACCCTTCATCTGTCTGAACAGTCAATGCACGAGTGTTGTTAGATGGTCCAGACTGGTTCTGGTTGGTGGTATTGTTCACAGCTACTATCCCTTTTTCACGATTGTCTTGAGTTCCTTGATTGGTATTTGAAGTACTTGTCTGATTTCTGAAAGGGTTCTGATTCCCTTGCTTGGCTGGTCGGGTGCACTCACGTTTGAAGTGACCCTTTTTGCCACAATTAAAACATGTAACTGCTTCTTTATCAAACCCGTACTTCGTATCCTGCTTACTTTCCAAAGAACTTCTTCCTGTTCGACTCATGAAATCCCTTGCCCTTCTAACTGCACTTGCAAACGCCCACTTTATATCCATCAACTCCATTTCATCACGGTCGATTTGTTGATAATCTTCGTTGGTCATACTTATGTTCCCAATTTGACCTGCTACCAAACCGCAGTAAGCACTGACCATTGTATTAATGAGTTCCATGTGCTCCTTTGCTACTTCAATGCTAACTTTTGAGAGGTTCGAAGTATCAACTTTGACAGTGTTCGGGTTTTGAGGTGGAGGATTGTTGGTATAATGTACTTGTTGTGGTGGTTGTGCTTTAGATTTGGACTTCGATTGTGAAAGATAAGCACCTAAATCAAACTCTGGTTGAGTAGTAGTAACTTGAGGTGGAGGTTGAGATTGAGATTTGGATAGTGATTGTGAAAGATAAGCACCTAAATCAAACTCTGGTTGAGTTGATGAGTTTGTGTTGGAAACAAACGCCGTTTGAAGCTTAGGTTGCTGAACAGAACTAGAACTAGCTGAAGGAGCAAAACCAGGCAAATACATTTCTGTGTTTTGAGGAGCTCCAATCCTTTTAGATTTCCTAGTTTCCTCTTCGTTCTTGTGCTCCAACTTCTGAACGAATCCATAGATAGTGACATTTTCCCCATCCAGAGCACCAGTATGCTTTAGAAGTTCAATGAATGGACTCCACTTAGGAGGTAGAGCATCAGCTAAACGTGCAATCATTTCCACATGAGTTGTAACAACCTTATAAGAACTCATTTCACTTATCAAATGATAGAAACGAGAAGTCATATCATTTAGGGTTTCATTTTCCAAAGATTGAAATGATTCATATTCTTTCTTCAAAAGATCATGGCGTATTTTTCTAGAAGCTGCATTTCCTTCTCCTCTTGTTTCCAATGCATCCCATAAAGCTTTTGTGCTCTTACTATAAGAAAATTGATGATAGATGTCTTTATGAAGAGCTTGTGTTAGAAAAGCAAACGCCTTCTTCTCTAATTCATAGGCTTTCTTGTCTTCTTCAAGCATATGAGAAATACCAGCGGCAGTTGATACTGCTTCTTCTAGTTCCGGGCTACATTCAGTAGTGAAACACGTCCAAAGTTCAACGTTTTGCCCTTGAATGTATGTGTGAAAACGACCCTTCCAAGATGGATAGTCGTTCATGTGATTTAGCTTTGGCGGGCGATTGTTGCTTCCTGTCTCACTCTCACTGAGCAATAGATTTTGAATGTTTTGATTTTGATTAGAAACCATTGCCCATTGACCTGTATTTATTGATTGTTGTTTTGAGGCAATTGGTTCATTAAATCGGCAAGCGAAGGCTGATTTTCACTTGGTCTTGAGTCCGAACTCCAATCCCACAGACCTTTGTTACTCATATTTGGTATATGTATGATAACACCTGTTAACACACTTGAAAACACAAAGTTAGAACACTTTTGCAAGCCCTCTGTGTAAAATGACAACTGATCTCGACGAAACACTTTCCACGAAACACACTTGTTTCGTTGAAATGAATGATGACGAAACACACTTGTTTCGTCCAAGATATTTTTGACGAAACGCTTTTGTTTCGTCGACTGACTGCTTGTTTCGTCGAAGATAGGGTTTCAGACAGCTGGTGAGATATTTTATCTGTCTGACACAATGTAACAGTTTTTCAACTCAAACCACGTTTTAAGTTACCAACTAAGTTTAGAGTTTCAAAGCACTTTTACACCAAAGTCAAGTTAATGTTTTATATTGTAAAAACTTTTTGATTTAAACAATACAAAGATCAAATCCACAAGTATGATAAGAATAATATGAAGATGTGAAGAACACACTCAAGAACAATGAGTTTTCCGGTGACCGGACAAATTTTCGAAACACGATAATGCAAAAGACTTTCACTAAAAACCCGGTTTAAAGCATAAGCAATCAATCTAACAAGGTTTTTGATAAAACTCTTAGCAAATAACAACAAACAACAGATTTTATGAATATTTTTCCAGAAATATGATTTTTCAAGAACAAATTTTCAGAAAAACACACACAAATACTTGATAAAAACCGAACAATGTTTGATTTTAAACAAGGATTAGAGCCAAACGCTCTGATACCAATTGTAGGTCCCGATATCTGAGGATCGATAACGAACCGAATCACTTGTTTATAGCAAACACGGTCACGTGTGCGGAATCCACGTAACTATGCCAAATCAAACATATAAAACAGTAACGACACAGTATTAATCAATGAAACACACTCGATTGATTAAACGGGATGAGAACCGATAACAAACTGATACAAACACAGTTTAGACCGAATTTTGACAGAGTTTCTTTAAGGGTATGCTCTCATCTACTTTCACAGTGAAAGCAGGATGTGTTTATATACTCCCTGGGCCCAAGTCTCGGCGAAACACAAGGTGATATGGCGAAACAGCATATGGGCCACACATTGGGCTTGAAGCAGCCCAATAGACGACGAATCAAGTGTGATTCGTCATGACTGTCGATGAAACAGACTTAATGAATGTTGTTCTGTTTCGTCATGATGTGTTCGACGAAACAGACCTGTTTCGTCGAGGGCTGCATCAGCTGTTATGTTTGCTGTTGACAGACAGCAAACAGATAGAACATATAAACACAATAATGACCATTCTACCCTTAACATGCAACATGCATTGTTCGTTTTACATTACATATCAAACGAAGACAAATAAGTCAGACACAAGCGGATAGGAGGATATCCGACTTGGTCGACGTCAAATACATACTCGATAATTCATAAAGACCGTACAAAATACATCGTTAAGTACAAGACTAGTTACAGACACTAAAAATGCATCAACAGTAACAAGTCAAAGAAAAATAATTTTTCAGATAAAGTCCTTATAAAAGTTTTTAAATATAAAGAGGACTGTGAAAAGTATTTCACGTCACAGGTTAACGAATTTGGAAAGCCTAAATTTTGGATAGATTGGGTTCATATAAAAAATGGCGATGAATTTGTTTCTGCGAAAATAAAAGAGCCATCTTATGGCAATGAATTTGTTTCTTCGGAAGCAAAAGAGCCACGTTCAGGCGATGAATCTGACTCATCAAAGTCAGACAAGCCACGATCAGGCGATGATTCTGATTTGTCAAAATCAGATGAGCCATTGTTAAACGGAAACTCAAAAGCACCCAAGAACGGTCAGGCTTGGGTGAATCTTTTCAAATAAAAACCTGACTTACCGGAGCTTCCAGGTTGGTAAGTGTGGAGCAGGAATCGGCATCATTCTTGACAAGGTTTAATCAAGGACATTAATTTGTACTTGATTTAACTTTCATATAAAGTAGATTTAATTCTGAAAATGTCAAATATATGTTTTTTATAAGTGATTGAAGAAAAACAATGTGATGAAAAGACCCCGAGTTTGTGAAAAGACAATCAAAACTAATTTTCCGGAAAAACCATTTTGATTAAAACAAACTTAAGTGTTTTGAAATCATAATGGGAAAATAGTTTGTTGTCAGGGGGAGTTCTGATTGTTTATGCTAAGTGAATGGCGAATTGAAGCAATTCACATCATGTTGTCATTTTATTTATATAGTTTGTTTTCAAATTTTCCCAGAAAATCAAAATTGAAACATATTTTGATTTTAGGGGGAGAAAAATTTAAAAAAAAAATTGAAAATTTGAAAATGTCAAAAACATTGAAAAAGCAAAAATGAGTTTTGTTGTGAATAAGAGGAAATGATAGTAAATCAGTGGACTATCACAGCATGCTAAAGATATGAAATGTCAAATGTGATAAACGATCTCACAAAGGATGTGACGATAGGCTCAGCTAGACTAGTAGATTTGCGATAACGATACAAACTTAAATGAAAAAGCCTAGTTCTAGTGGAAAACATGGTTGAAAGCATAGTACTTAGTTTTGTCCTTCTTGATTGTGTACCTACTCAGTAATCGCTGAATGCTAAAAGAGCATAAAAACCGGTCAGTTTGTGAACTTTCACAACTTACTGAAAAGTCATTGTGATTGTGCATTTCTTTTGCAAAGATTTAAACTTGTTTTATTTCTTTATTTTGTTTAAGCATTGGACATCCTCTGCGCATACGTGAGTATCGAACTGGATGTTAGTGCCTAAACATTCTGCTTTATTTTTCTTGGCGTTTCGTTTAAATCTTGGATCACCTCTGCGTATATGTGAATATTGAACTGGTGGTTAAGATCTAAACAATTTCAACTTGTTTTTTATTTCTTTATTTTGTTTAAACATTGGACTTTCTCTGCGTATCGAAAGATCGACCTGATTGTTAATGTTTAAACATTCTGCGTTGTTTTCGCACAAATCACAGTTGATGAAAGTTTAAAGGCATTACTTGAGTTAGTGTATTGCATGATGAGGGGATATGCTTAGATAGTGGGGTCCATAAGAATTTAGTGCAAAATTAATATACCTTAACGTATCGGTAAGCATTTTGAAAGTTTTTAGATTGAGCTTAAGAGGACAACTATATCGTCAATCTATGTGAATCGTTTAAAACTTAAAATGTGTAAAAGCTTAATGGTGCTAGTGATGTGTCTCATAAACTGATATGATCCTCTTACACAAACTAACAAAAAAATTGTCTGTATATATTTCTTTACTGCATTTCTCTAAAAACAAAAATCCAAAAAGATTGTGTTTTAATTTTGAATTTTTTTTAATTTTTTTTGAAAAATACTAAAAGATTTTCGACAACTGATGTTGAAAAGCTGATCTTCAAAATTCCAAATGCTAAACATGATGAACAGGTTTGGGAGAGTTTGTTTTGGAATGAAATTTGTTATAAATAAATCTTTCCAAAAGAAAGTTTGATATTGATAACAATTGTTAAATAATTGAACGATATCATTCAAGTGGATTCTTAATTTTGTCAAATTTGTAAATATGTAAAATTTATGTTAAGATAGAGGTTGTGCAGGTTAGCTAGGTTTTGAATCCTGAGCAGAAGCAGAATAGAGCCAGGAATCGATTCTGAATCTGTAAACCTGTGAAAGTCAGATTATAATCCCAGCTAACTGATAGGGGGAGTCTAAAAACTTTAAAAGTCAGATACAGTTCCTCGATCTACATTCAAGGGGGAGTTTGAAGGTTGTTAAAGATTCAGATTATGTGTTTCATGCTAGCTGTTGATAGAAGAAGAAAAGAATTAAAGGATGCTTACAGTGTCAGACAAATTGGACAGAGCAAGAAGATAGACAAAGACTAATGACTGAAGATTTGATGCTGAAGACTTCGTTAACATCCAAGGGGGAGTCTGTTGGTGCACAAATGTCTGTTAACTTCGTCTTTATCGAGTCTTATGTCTAGATAGGATAAACTAGCACACAACAGGTTAGAAATTAGGGTTTATATGTGAAAGGTTAATTTCGAACAAAATTAACAAGTGTAATTTTGCTTGAAATGGCACTGACCATTTCACACGAAATTAGACTTTGTTATTTCGCTTGAAATGGCCAGTGCCACTTTCAAGCGAAATTAGCTCAACTATATATAGGTGTGTTGCTAGTTCATTTGTAACTTTTCCGATTCAAAGCCGAGGTGCTGCCAGTTTGTCAAACGATCTGTAAAAGCTTTGGAATCAATAATAAGAAGATAATTAAGAGGAATCAAGCTGTTACACATCTATTTCTCTGATTCCGCCTTTGAAATAGATCGTAAACTCTTCTGATTGACTCGTTAGGGTCACACATCGATCCAACATACAACGAGGCAGAGCTTCGCTATTTTCGTGAGTATAATGCCCGATATAATTTCTATAATTCAGATTTGAGAGAGAGATGCACGAGAATTGAACGAGAACAAATGAATGCCGATTGCATCTATTTATAGTGCTGGTTGTCCACTTCCTCATGCCCCGCGAAGGATTTAGTGAAGGTCTTCCGGCCCGCGAGGGATGTTAGGCGGTTTGAGGGTTGCTGAGTCATCGACACGTGGCGGCATCAGGTGCTCGCCTGATTTTGAGCCGTTGCGGCCCGCGACTAAGAGTGACAAGGGCTTCGCGGCCCGCGAGCGACCCCTGAAATTTGTTTTATTGTTATTTAATGAGATAAAGGTATTTCGGGGCCGGTTTTCGTATACGGGGTGTATTTTAAGGCATATAGGGATGTTATAAATAATTTAGGAGTGTCATAAATATTTTAGGGAGGGTTGTTATATCCTCCCCACCTTGTTTTAAATCTCGTCCTCTAGATTTGAGCTGTGATACCTTCTTGGGGTTACATCAACTCTTGTAGTTGGGAGAAACAGTGTCAAAGCGTCTTTGGAAACATGGACAGAAGTTCTGAACTTCTGCTGTCAGGTAGAAATTTGGAGAAAAGGAACTCGAGATAGTGTAAGAAACAATAGATAATATAATTTAAGCTAAAGCAATACGAGATTATCAAAAGGGTTATGTAGATAATAGATGAAAATCGTTCAAGTGGGAGATAAGGTTTTGTTAAAAGCTTCTTTATAGAAAGGGTTAGTCAGAGTCGTTAAAGAGGGAAGTCAAGTTCCAGGTATGTTGGACCATTTATTAGACGAGTAGAACCCGTAGCTTATCAGCTATAACTGACAGAAATGATGTATGAAATCTTACAAAAACGCTTAGCAAACGAATCCTTAGTGAGATTTTTCTAAGGACATTGAAGAAAATGAGAAATATAATGGCTTTGATTAGTTCCAGGAATTATTAACTGAACATGATATAATTTAGTTTCACAAGATTAATAGAGACATATGAATTGAATGTAAATGACCTTTAGGGACAATAGGATTCAATGCCAAAAGAAAACTTACTTTGTTAGTTTAAAAATAAAATTGAATCAATAATCTCAATTGAAGATAGAAGTATGAAAAATGATTTGTCAATAATCAAACCAAAAATCAGTGACGTTTATTTAAATGGCGAGGATACACCAGACAATACCATAGAATTTAGTGTATCATGGTCTTAATACATAATTGTATCAAGATTACTTTGAATGATGAGTCAAACGAATGACGTATGATTAGGCTTCCTTATTAGCACAGGCTACAAATTTATACAGACACCGCAAGATGTTGTAATGATTGAATGATTTCAATGGTTATGGTGATCAAATGAATTCACCGTTTTTGAAATTAACTGAAAGTTTCAAATGAAGTGAATCTGGATATTCAAAAGATAGGATGTTCAAATGAAGAAAGAAATGAATATTGTTGGAGGTACGTTGGAATAAAAATTTTAGGTACCTTTATCTTAACACAAAATTGTATTAAGACTGGTTTAGGATAATGAATAAATAAATTCGTACCTCATGCGGGAAATGAAATGAGTCCAAGTTTCAAAGAAATCGCCACCGCAAGGTGTCGCGTTTTTAACAAATGATATATTGAAATTGAAGACTTGAAACAGGTTTACTATGATTCAAACAACGAGATTACCTTGAATATGATGATCTCAATCCATCATATGGGATTTTAAATTGAATGTATATTGTGAACAAGTTCAAACAATTGAACTCGGTCTGGACATATTCCAAAAATGGATATATGTAGGGGGGATATTGCACGGTCCTCCCAACCGTTGGAGTGATCCCACTCCACAAGCTGGCTTTGCCCCATAGCTGCCTGGCGGTTAATACCCAACTCGACGCGAGATCCTGGAGGATGTACCTGCCAGGATTCGAACTGGGGTCCTCTGGGAAGAGATGGGTGAGGCTGGCCACTGGGACACCCCAAGTGGTTAAAATGGATATATGTATTGACAAGAAATGGTTTCAATGAAAATTTGGTAAGTATCTTTGAAAGAAAAAGGAGTTTTCCCAAGAAATCTGTTGACTTGATTATCAAAAGTCAACATTAAGTAATCATGTAGATTATCAGAATGAGCATAACGAAATATTTATTAAAATTCATGAATAAATGATCTTTTGAAGTGAATTCATATGCATGACAAGTAAAGCATGTATGATATAGGAATGAGACAAATGAGAGTTGGCTCTATAAAAGAAAAATATAGACCTTTTATTGATGAAGTTTTGATCGAAATCAAAAGTTAACTAACTTAAGTATAATCGAAACATAAGGGTTCTTATTTTGCTGTTGTCTCCGGAATTGTAAATATTTATGCGTTTTCCTTAGCTTTATCTGGGTTTCTATCCTTGTTGTCGGGTGTCTTAGATAACTTCGGGCAGTAGAGACGGAAGTGACATGGATCTCCGCATTTGTAACATACATTAGTTTTCCTTCTCCTTCTACATACTTCCTCTGTATGTCCAGTTTTTTTGCAGAAGTTACAGCGAAGTGTCTTCTTAGAATGGTGTTTTCTCGCGTACTTCTTGTTATTGTTGCAGGTAGGCTGCGTGATTACTGGTTCCATTTCTTTGTCCTTACGCGATTTGTTGGAGCGAAACTCCTTATAAAAGTAGCTATAGGTTGTGGTCTTCTTTCGTTTGGAAGATGGAGTTTTAATACGAATATCATGACTTCCGTTGATACTAGGGCTAGGTTTGAAGTGTATAGTAGGATTCTCATTTATAGGCACCGAAATTTTAATGGCTTCAATGATTGAGGGTATGGCGTTCGAGATTGCTTGAGCTATTATATTTTCTATAGTGCTTTTATCCAAAGAATTTTCATTACTAGTCTGAATTTCCTGATCATATGCTATTTCCTTTGACATCTGAATTACAAACTTGTTCAGACATAATTATCACAAAACTAAGCAATTATGCAGGCACATTTTGTTTAGCATCATTATAGTCATAGCTATCTGTATTACATGTTGGTAGATACAGATATATGTTATATTTTAACATTTTCTTTCACTATATATTTTATCAAAATATAAGGAAAATGTATATATTATATGTATTGTTTCTTCCTTTAGTGTAATGGCTTTTCTCTATATTACCTTAATAATTTAACTATATTTCCAGAACTTATGACTCGATAGATATTTAGAAAATAAAGGTAAAAGCTTTATATAAAATTCTGAGATTCTTCTTCATTGACCCATTATTATTCTTTAAGAGGTGGTGTTAGTACAGATATTATTAAGGTATTTTCTGAATTAAAGCTGGGTATCAAATTAAATTTTGAATAAACATGTAGGTTTATTTCTTCTGTTATATAAAAGCTTGTCCTTTTACAGAGGACATTTGATTATTATATTATAGATACTATTAGAAAATTGTGTATTGCATATACGTATAATTATAAAGTTTTAAAATTTTCTGTAATACCTACGTATAATACCAATTTATAAAAACCCAATTACACAACTAATTTGTACTAGTTATCCTGTTTATTTCTATAACTTTGTTTATTGCTTTATAATATCTTGGAATAAAAAGGAATTTTATCAAAAAGAATAAATTTAATAAAGATATAAATTTTCTGGATTCTTTTAGAACAATTTAATCTTTAACTAACAGGTTGACCCATTTTGGTTACAACATACTTAGGACTTAATTCGAAATTTTATTATTAAAGAATCAAAATAGATAATACAAAGTCTGTTGTTTCTAGATTTGATTCTTAATATTTTAAGTAATGAAGTCTCATTCTCATATCAGATCGTATATACATATGACTTAAATATAGTTTAATAAATGAATTAAACTTATCGAATTATAAAAATTGTTTCTTCTTGATATATATATATATATATATATATACATATTTTAAATCACATAGTTATACCTTACCAAATGTATTTGTACATATCTTTATTGCATGGATGAAATATTATTTATAAGATTGATATCAATCATATATAAAATATATATATCTGACTTACACATAATTTAAGAAATAAGTTTAAGCTATTTCCTGTTGATATATAGGTATTATGTATTAAAATCATTTAATTACACAATACTAGGTTGTTGTACATATTCCTGTTTCATAAATACAGTTTTATAAATTATAAAATATTTCCCATGGTATATGTACATGTGCTTAAATTTTAGAATCGTCAAACTATGAATTACGAACTGTAATGACTATTGTTTATTATTTGTATAAATTAAATTAAGGATTATGTTTTATAAAATTCTTTTAACATAACTTTATTCAAGAGCCGAAAATTCTATTTAGTTTTTTTTTTTGAAAATATTTTTACCCTTTTTCAAAATTACTATTATTATTAGTTTTAATTTAAAACAAAATTTAATAATATTTTAGTTTAGTGTATTATATTAATACCAATTATGATAATAACGGTATACATTAAAGATTTTTCTTAGAAAGCGTTTGTGTATTAAAAATTTCTCTAGCCTGTTAATTATCATCAATATTGACTATACTTATAATTTCTGAATATTACATAACTTATCAATTTTTGATGAACAATCTACATATTTAATGTTTATTAATATGATAAAGAATTATAAAGTGATTTACAAAGTATTTTAATTATCGTACCTAAATAACGCTGAAACATTATATTTTAACAAAATTAGTATAATTATATGGTTTACCAAAACTTTGACAAATACCTATTTTAAATCGAGTAAAACTTTTTTTTTATTCTATCATAAATCATAAAATATACTGCTTTCATCGAATTATATTTTATATTATGATATTTCTGTGATATCATACCTAAGGGTACTATTTTATATCATTTAATTAAGATATTAATATCAATATCATTATAATTTATTTCGAATTGTATTCACATAAATAGGTGGATATGATATATATATATATATATATATATATATATATATATATATATATATATATATATTACAAAGTTGAATATTATATTATGAATATATTTCCTTTTTATAACCTAACATATTGTAAAATACATTAGGAGTTACATATTCTGATAATTTAATTGATATAAGATCATTCAGGTATAATGCATATCATCTAAATATTTATATTATGATATTTTTAAAGTATCATATTTGAATTGCATTTATCTTATATTAATATTAATATTGTATTAAAATTTAGATTGCATTATGTTCCTACATACACATGGTTATGATAGATATATAAGATATCACAAAATTTACTAAGACATGATATTATTAATATATCATTTATATATAATACAGCATAACTGTAAGATACAGATATGGGTAACACATATTGGGAATTCAAAATTCGTTAAATGATACAAAAATCATAATAGACATATTAAAATCTCATGTTCACAGGATAACACGTAAGGTATTAATTTCCTAACAAAAATGGTTAAGGTTTAGGTATTAGAAGAACACCTAAAGGGCTTAAACCAGTGGCATGGCTCTGATACCACCTTCTGTCACAACCCCCAACCCCTACCCCGGGAGCGGGAGCCGCGAGCCAGTCAGATGGTATCGGTGTTTATTAATTTAGCAGCGAAAAGTTTCATCAGGATCGTAGTTAGAAAATATTTTTTTACCAGAGTTAAACACCAAAACGTTTAAAATAGATAAATGGGGAAAAACCCAAGGTTTACTGATAATACAATTATAATAAACAAGTGGGATGAAATCCGATTTTTATTTTATTACATTTATAGGGAATAACCTAATTATTGAAAACAATTATCCTTTTCAATTTGGTAACTTTTATGGCCACTTTTCTAAGCCTTCAGTGCTCTCCAACTGGCCTTTATGGGCTTCACACTAAGTTACCTGAAACACGTGTTTAAAACATTTTATCAGCAAGAAATACTAGCGAGTGAATCCCAGTTTAATCAAAACACGTTTTATCATTTCACAGTATTGAGAGTGATTACAATGTTTATATCTACACAATTACTCATTCAGTACTTGCCACTCGACCGGATCTGTGGCTATCGTCATATCACACAATGGCTAACCCATTGTCCAATTGTGAAGATTATCAAGTAATGTATACAAAACCCCATAATACCGGCAGTAATTGAAGAATTACAAAGACTCAATCACTGCTAATCACATTGTAAAATATTTAAGGTTTTGTAAAAACAGTTTACAAAAAGGAGATTACTCACATTGCTACTTTAGGTATTTCCTTTGTGACTTCCTGGTTATAATCTATTAATTAAACAATGCACATGCATTAGTATAATAACCCAATTTACATTAATTATACCCTCCCCGAGACAGAACTCCAACTCCAACGTCAGGCAGAACCTTGAAAGCCGTTACGGAGCACTAGATCAATCGGGCAACGTATCTAATACGTAACCGGGGTTATAATACTTACAACGAGGCATAGCTTCGCTATTTTAGTGGGTATAATGCCCGATATAATTTCTATAATTCAGATTTGAGAGAGAGATGCACGAGAATTAAACGAGAATAAATGAATGCCGATTGCATCTATTTATAGTGCTGGTCGTCCACTTCCTCGCGCCCCGCGAAGGATTTAGTGAAGGTCTTCGCAGCTCGCGAGGGATGTTAGGCGGTTTGAGGGTTGCTGAGTCATCGACACGTGGCGGCATCAGGTGCTCGCCTGATTTTGAGCTGTCGCGGCCCGCGACTAAGATGGACAAGGGCTTCGCGGCCCGCGAGCGACCCCTGAAATTTGTTTTATTTGTTATTTAAGGAGATAAAGGTATTTCGGGGCCGGTTTTCGTATACGGGGTGTATTTTAAGGCGTATAGGGACGTTATAAATAATTTAGGATATATTTAGGAGTGTCAGAAATATTTTAGGGAGGGTTGTTATATAAACTTTTGGATATTGGTTACCTTATAACACAACTTTAAAGTTGATGTTTTTCTGGCCTAAAATTAGTTGATGACTGAAATTGGTTACCTTAATCAAAAATTTGCTTTTTGTAGTTATATCTTATAAATTTCTATTTAAAAAGTTAAAGAGAAGTTTGGTGCATCAAGCCAACCACGCATGCATACCCATTTTAACCCGAATTTGAAATTGACCAGTTAGGCTGTAAGCCACTTTGACCCATCACCCAACCCGCCTGACCCATGGGTTAAATTCGTACCATGAAATTACTGATTTTACAGGTACAACAATCCTCTCAGCTGTGGAAAAAGTAGTTGATCCAAACACTGAAGTGATCTACAACAAGAATCCCAACCAAGATTACCTAAAGTCAAACAACTTTGACTTTGCAATAGTCGTGGTAGGAGAGCCACCATATACAGAGACTTTCGGAGACAATTTAAATCTTACAATCCCTGAACCAGGTCCCAGCACTATAAAGATGTTTGTGGCTCAGTAAAATGTGTGGTGATCCTAATCACTAGGCGGCCATTGGTGGTGCAGCCTTATATTGACACCATAGACGCACTTGTGGCCGCTTGGCTTCCTGGAACAGAATGGCAAAGCTTTTGTAAGAATAGGAAAAAGTAACAAGTCACATACATGCTTTTGTAAAGTTGCTCTCCTTATAGACTGCACCACCAGGAACATCCGCATCAAACCTTCAAAAATCATGAAAAAACCACAAATTACACAAACATTCCATCTGATACTTATACAACTGCTACCAAAAATTTGTGCAGTAAATGATAATCGTTTTACTCCCATAAACCTAAGTTGTAAAAGGTTCAAGGTGCACTTAAGGCGCAAAGGGCGCGCTATTGCCTTAGCGCAAAAAAAAAAAAAAAAAAAAAAAAAAAAAAAAAAAAAAACGCATGCCGAAGACATGCAAGGCGCACGTCCGTTTAGAATGGTGCAACCCTACTTTTGTCCGGCCCATGCCATTTTTGGTTGGTTTAGATTGCTTTTTTGCTGGTTCGAATCGTTTGAAACAAGATTTGGACATATTAGCTGAAAGTCGTTTTTCTTCTCTTTATCTTCTTCATGTTCGATCTAAAAAAAATAGGCATATTGTATTAACAAAAAAAATTGACAGTAAATATAAAAATAATTTGTTGACAAAAAAAATATGAACTGCCTTGGTAATGGACTGCTAGAATAAAGATGGACACGAAGTTTACTGGGAATTTAAGTGTTCCCGAGCTCCCTCACACGGCTGCAGAACAGATCAAGTGGTCGTTTATGCAAAGTATGTTGGGACAGGTCAAGCTCAAGGAGACGTGAGACACTTGGAGTTGGAAAATTGATGTGTGCAAAATGCAACATATAAATTACATCAAATGTGGCACTAAACTAACCCTTTTTTAGTACTAATGTTGGAAAAATTGTGTTTTTGTATTCCCTTTGTATTTTCATGATTAAAAGAGCTCAAATGAACAAAAGAAGCAAAAAGACAGCTAAATCTAACATAAATACAAGAAAAGGGATAAACGTGGCATGCCCGACCCCTCGACAGCATTTTCCCAAGCAAAACAAGAAAACAGAAGGCTGAACACGCCCCGTGCTCAATGATCACGGGGGCGTGCCCAAGTGTTTGCAGAAAAGGCAAAGCTGTAGAAGCTTCTATCACCCACCACGGGGGCGTGCCCAGCGGACACGGGGCCGTGGTCAACTCTAAGATTCGCAGAATCTGAGGAAATCTTGATAGTACAGATACGCTTCTACACACGGGGTCGTGCCCAGCGGACATGGGGGCGTGGTCAACTAATGCAGACAAACTGCATTTAATGAAGGAAGAGAAGACGGGTGGACACGGGGCCGTGTCCGAGCTTCTGTGTAGGCTATAAATAGGGGTGCTTGGCTCATTTGCAAACCATCCCTTGGCAAACCACCTCTCTCACACTTCACCCACCCACCACCACCAACACAACACCATCATCCACCACCACCATCCATCATCCATCATAGAGTGTGTGAGTAGTCTCGGGATCCAAGATTGATCGTAAGAGTTCTTGACAATCAAAGGCCATGTTTGCCTAAGTCTCTTACATCACTTGGTGAAGACAAGTTTCTAGTGTAATACTTTTTTATTTTTAATCTTTTTGCACTTTTTATTTGGTTATGTATTAATGACTTTAATAACTAGTTTCTTATGTTGAAGGTGAGTCTTCCTTATCGTTTGGCCGTGGTGTCTTGGCATTATTTTACTGTCTATATAAAATAAAAGATTTTCACCATTCATATCTCCACGGTCTATATGGAGGTATGTTGGCTACCTGGTCGGGGGTTAAGGGAACGGTTTGGTAAGAGTCTTGCCTTGTTCAGTGTATAGATCCTGCAAGGACCTGGGTCAACTTTTGTAGGACCTCCGTCAATACCCACTGGTATTGGATGGCGAGGGTCCGAACTCCTTGATCCCCTCATATGTAAACTACTATTAATACTTTAACCCGGCTACTTAGGACTGTATCCATGCTGACTCAGACTACTTAGCCAAGGGTAACGTCACCTCCAGAAGAGGGGCCTACCACAATATGCATTAATAACTTAATTAATTATCTTTCAATAATCCAACCCTTTAGGATTGTATCCTTGCTGACTCAAACTACTGGGTTGAGGTTAACGTCACCTTCAGAAGAGGGGCCTACTACAATAACTAAGATATTCTCTTAAAAAGTGCAAAATTGCGGAAATAATCAAAGGTTACACTAAACACGAGTCGGATCCAAGTGATTGATCTTGTCTATCTGTTTTTATTTTTATTTTATTTTTTAGCATTTTAGTTAGTTTTATTTTTCTAGTTTAAAACCTTTTTCTAAAATTTTGATTTGATTAGACGTTGAGGATAAACCGGTACTAAAAGCTCTTGTGTCCTTGGACGACCTCGGTATCTTACCAACACTATACTACGCTCACGATGGGTGCACTTGCCCATATGTGTGTTTAGTGTTAGTAAATATTGTGTTTTATAAATTTAAAACTTGGCTAAAAAGTGTTAAAGGGCTTAAAATATACATTAAAAATATACGACACTTCACACGCATCAAAAACCAACAGGGGCAAAGAGGAATTCTCGTGAAACAAGTCAGAGCTGACCTGGAGAGCACGTTGGAAGCTAATGAGGATCCGAACAGGTTTGTTTGGAGCAAAATTGCGGTTCTAAAAGTTAATTTTTTTGGGTGGAGGGCGGTCAAAGGAAGGATTCCGGCGGCTGTGGCTTTAGCTGCCATAAACGTGGCGTTTGGCGTTTGGCAATGGCTTATGTCCGGCTGTGCCTTTCTTTAATCTAAGAATTGTGCCAGTCTACCCATTCTACTTAATCATGGTTGTTTTGGAGTAAATATTATGCTATGTTGCCGTTCAGCTAACCCAATTGACCCATTCGACCTGTTCGACCCATTCAACTTGGTCCCCTTTCAGCTGTTGTTTTTATTTGACCCACTTGAATGGCTTAACCTAGACCTCTTGAACAACCTAAATCACAATGATGACTTAATGGTTGAACGCAACCAATGAGCAGAGCCAAAAGTCCACAAGCACATCAAAATGTAAGTTACAAAACTGGGTTTCTTGTGGGTTTAATAATCTACTGAGCAAAGTTTAAACTGCTTGATATTGTGACAACACTTGTAATAATAAAATGGAACATACAGTTAGGTTATTCTAGATATGTTTAGTGGATTATTTAACCAACCTGGATTCTAGTGTTCTTTTACATGAAGTAAAATCACCTCTTTCATCCAAAAGAAACTCTATAGTACCAACACCAATGTAGCCAATTGATGCTGCTGCAGCAACTGCTGCATCATCCATGGCTTTTGTCAGTTCTCGGCTGGTGAAGGTGCTTCTTCTAGAAGCTTCTGCTTCCTTCTCTGTACAAGAATGCAACTTTAATGTACATTTTTAGTTAAAAATACTAAATCTTGTTATTTTATTTAATTTGTTTATTCTAATATGCTAGTAGCTCATTAAACTAAATGTTCAAACACTTCAAGTTCATTCAGGTAGTGTTGTTTGGCTATAATGGAATGATAAAGATATGAAATGGACAATGTAAAGGAATAAAAAATCATAACTAAATCTAGGAATTACCATCCAATTAGATGGTCCAATATTATGTAATCTTACCAAAACACAACTATGGAATCGACAAGAAATTTCTTAAGGATTAGTAACAGAATACGAAACCAAAACGATGGTTACCTGTGCTTTGTCTTCATGCTCAAGATCAGTTGTAGGACCATTAGATGTCTCAGGTTCATCTTTATTTCTCTTACCTACAATCATAAATATATACTAACTTCACAATAAGAAGACGTTTGGATGTGTGTTTTTCAAGTAACTATAACCACTTTAAGAATTGGGAATTATAATAAAAAGATAGGTATATCTACATTTATCTCAACAATTTTACTCAAGACGGATAATTGCAACTCCATACATCTATTATCAGTTTAATCGTGCATCCAAACACCCTGCCTAAAACTGCTTGTTATCTTTATACTGCCATAACACAACCTGCATTTTCAATTAACATAATTTACCAAACAACATCCCAAATTAAACCTTAAATTCCAAAATCCCATTATAAATTTCAACAAAAATCAAAACAAATAACTGAAAAGTGAGTAACTACTGGTTGTTTCACAGCTACCACCATTAGGGTTTTCTTCTGAGATCAAATGTTTACCAAACCCCACAATTTGAATTTGAAAAATTTAAGATTATAGAAAAAAATACAATGGAAAGATGAGTAATCGATCAAGAATTAATGAATACCTTACATCTTTTTAATTAGAGGAACTCTCTCACCTCTAGAAGAGATAATCGACCGGCTTGTCTAATCCAAATGTTTCTTCTCCCCCACAGTTCCGTGACTCCCAAGCCGTCATACTCCAACCCCAATAATCAGAACCTGTTCCGACCGTCTGCGTCGCTATGGTCCACCATCTTCACCTAAAGAGCGATTGCAGGTTCATATAAAAATGATGGACCGATCAACTGCTTGTTTAGGGGTTTAAGAGGTAGATAGAAGGACGAACGATGGTGAAATTCATCAATAACTTAATTAAATGTGAAGATCAGAGACATAAATGTAGGGTTCTTCTAAAATTTCATGTATGAAATCTCTGTGTTGCCCCTTAGGCGTCTTAAAAATTTGGAGATTGTCTCAATTTGCCGGCTTTATCTTTGTTGTACATAATGTTTTAAAATTTATACTCATGATAAAATTACTATTTTGTCCACCACATTTCCTTTATATAGTATTATAGATATTTTATTTTATTATTATATATATATATATATATATATATTTTATAGTACAAAATTACACGTATATCTAGTTATGTATCCAGTCATGTATGTCACGCACGACCTGTTTCCACATAAGTTTCTCTCCTATTATTCGTTTTCTATCCTCTTCTTCCACTAATTCATCACCTAATGAGCGAAGTTCCTCCAAATTTTCCTGGCTCATAGGTGGCATGGGTGCTTGATGTGTGCAAAATGCAACATATAAATTACATCAATTGTGGCATAAAACTAACCATTTTTTAGTACTAATGTTGGAAAAAGTGTGCTTTTGTCTTCCTTTTGTATTTTCAGGATTAAATGAGCTCAAATTAACAAAAGAAGCAAAAAGACAGCTAAATCTAACATAAATACAGGAAAAGGATCAAAAGAGACATGCCCGACCCCACGACAGCATCTTCCCAAGCAAAACAAGAAAACAGAAGGCTGAACACGCCCCGTGCTTAGTAAACACGGGGGGCGTGCCCAAGTGCCAGCATAAAAGACAAAGCTATAGAAGCTTCTATCGCCCACCACGGGGCCATGCTCAGCGGACACGGGGTCGTGGTCAACTATAAGATTCACAGAATCCAGGCAAATCTTGATAGTACAGATATGCTTCTGCACACGGGGGCGTGCCCAGCGGACACGGGGGCATGCCCAGCGGACACGGGGGCGTGGCAACTAATGCAGACAAACTGCAATTAATGAAGACAGAGAAGAGGATGGACACGGGGCCGTGCCCGAGCTTCGGTTCAGCCTATAAATAGGAGTGCTTGGCTCAAGTTCAAACCATCCCTTGGCACACCACCTCTCTCACACTTCACCCACCACCCACCACCACCATAACACCATCATCCACCACCATCATCCATTGTCCATCATAGAGTGTGTGAGTCGTCTCGGGATCGAAGATTGATCGTAAGAGTTCTTGACAATCAAGGCCATGTTTGCCTAAGTCTCTTACATCACTTGGTGAAGACAAAGTGTCTAGTGTAATACTTTTTATTTTTAATCTTTTCGCACTTTTTACTTGGTTATGTATTAATGACTTTAATAACTAGTTTCTTATGTTGAAGGTGATTTTTCCTTATCGTTTGTCCGTGGTGTCTTGGCATTATTTTACTGTCTATATAAAATAAAAGATTTTCACCATTCATATCTCCACGGTCTATATGGAGGTATGTTGGCTACCTGGTCGGGGGTTAAGGTAACGGTTTGGTAAGAGTCTTGCCTTGTTCAGTGTATAGATCCTGCAAGGGCCTGGGTCAAATTTAGTAGGACCTCCTTCAATACTTAACGATATTGGATGGCGGGGGTCCAAACTCTTTGATCCCCTCATATGTAAGCTACTATTAATACTTTAACCCGGCTACTTAGGACTGTATCCCTGCTGACTCAGACTACTTAGCCGAGGGTAACTTCACCTTCAAAAGAGGGGCCTACCATAATATGCATTAATAACTTAATTAATTATCTTTCAATAATCCGACCCTTTAGGATTGTATCCTTGCTGACTCAAACTACTGGGTTGAGGGTAACGTCACCTTCAAAAGAGGGACCTACTACAATAACTAAGATAATCTCTTAAAAAATGCAAAAGTGCGGAAATAATCAAAGGTTACACTATACACGAGTCGGAGCCAAGTGATTCATCTTGTCTATCTGTTTTTACTTTTATTTTATTTTCAGCATTTTTAGTTAGTTTTTATTTTTCTAGTTTAAAACCTTTTTCTAACTTTTTTATTTGATTAGACATTGAGGATAAACCGGTACTAAAAGCTCTTGTGTCCTTGGACGACCTCGGTATCTTACCAACACTATACTACGCTCACGATGGGTGCACTTGCCCATATGTGTGTTTAGTGTTAGTAAATATTGTGTTTTATAAATTTAAAACTTGGCTAAAGAAAGTGTAAAAGGGCTTAAAATAAACATTAAAACCATAACACACTTCACGCACATCAAGTTTTTGGCGCCGTTTCCGGGGACACAAGGATTTTAAGAAAGTTAGGAATCAACGGCCTAATCGTTTTTCTTATTTTTCTATTTTTTTAGGATTTTTCTTAATTTTTCAGCTTCTGCAGAACTCAGCACGGGCCGTGCCTGCTGAACACGCCCCGTGCCCTATCATTGGAACTGGTAATCCTGTTTTAAGTCAGACAGTAAGCTGAACACGGGGCCGTGCCCACTCAACACGCCCCGTGCCCAAGATTCAGTTACTGAAAACAGAACCGTGAGATCCCGACGGTTGGAAATTTCTGACACAAATATGAATGATACTGATATTTTTTACTTTCGTCACTCTTATGGTACGTGGTGTCAAATATGTGGTGGTTCCCATAAGGAATTAGAATGTTATTTTCTAAATTATAAGCCTCACTATATAGACCCATCGTTTTCCTGTATCCTTAAGAGGGGCGAAAGTAAAAATAATCCATATCTCTCCCTCGAATGCTCTCAACCAGATTTTCTAGGAGAAATGCTTCTTGATGAACTATTTCAATTAGAAGATCTAATTCTTAATTGGTTAAAGAAATTAGGATAGATTTCAATAATTTATCTCAAGACAAGAACCAAGAAGAAGTGTTGGGATCGCATTCAAACAACTTCGTTGTTCCCGACGATACTTCTAACTCTAGTAAGGACTTGAGCGATAGTCGTCCCTGTGTCGATTGTGCCGTGAAGGACTCCCCATCAACTTCGTTCGATGTATACATAGACCTGAGCGATTCGGCATACACCTTCTTTAACGAGAGCCCGGGAAAGGGTTAGACTTGTCCACCTACATATAGCATAGGAATCACCCTCACCGACAACCTCTTGCGTTCTCGTCTTAATCTAGAGCAATTAAGGTATCTTAGGCACTTTGGGGTTGTTCCATCCAGTAAGGAACCACCCGATCCGGATAAGTTCCTTAAAAATAAGACAAGCTTCATAAAACAGCCTTTCAACACGGGGCCGTGCCCAGGTCAACACGCCCCCGTGTCCACCAAAAGATTCCCTTCTGACTTTTTGTCAGAATACGGACAAAACGTGTCAGGATCTTGCCTGCACATGGGGCAGTGTCCAACCAACACGGGGCCGTGTCCAGTATGCTGTCGTTTTCTATAAATGCAGCCAAGAATCCTGCACATTTGGACCATCCAGGGACAGAGATTTGAAGGGATCTTCTCACCTACCATCCTAGGTATGTTCTAAAAGAAGGTTCTAACAAACATCTTGTCCTTTCCTCTTTTATCCATTGCCTTCTTCTTCATCTTTCTTGCAACAACACCTCCATTGAAGCTTAATTCCAAGCTTTATTGTGATGTTTGTTAAGTTTTTGTTCAAGGGATCTTGTTAAAAATAAGTTACACAACATTTTTTTAAGTTATTTTTTTTCTCAAAAATGATTCATAAGTTGGAAAAATAATTTGAAACTCCAAGATTCCTTGTTCTAAAAAATTGCAGAAAGTTGAACACGGGGCCGTGCTCATTGAGCACGGGGTCGTGTCCGTCGTACTGTTTCACTAAAGTAAACTATCTTTGGTTTGTTTTCGTAGAATGTCTAGTCAAAATACTGGAACCTCTTCTGTGCACTCCAGAAACAGTCGAAGGGAAAGAAGGTCATCAATTGAAGCAACTCTCGTACGATACGTAATGGCGTTACGTGAAGCTCTTGATGAGATGACTTCGGTGGAGGAGGTCCTAATAGACCGTATAAATTATCTTACGGTAGGGCTGGAAAACAGTTTTCAAGAAATTAACCTCTTGCACCAAAGGTTAAACATTCTTGTAACACCTCCCATGGAACCGATCCTCCCTCAAGAGGATTGGAACCTAGCACTTGGAATCCACAATCCTACTGGGTGGGATGACTTTCCAGCGGAGCCTCCTCTTGAAGATCTACAGGAAGTCCCGGTGGAAGTTTCACCTCCTCAAACTAACGCCAATGAACCCGCCTTTCTTCTCCCAACGGAGATAGAGGAATGGCTCGCCGACGTGTGAGGAACCCATACCCGAAGAAAAGAGGTTTTCATGCTGCATCTAACCAAGAGAATTATCTTTTTGGAAATTTTGCTAGTATAACAAATTTTAGGCTAGAACTTCTTTGATTTGGATTTCCAGTGTTTCTTTGACCTACTTATCTAGAAATTTAGCTTTTAGGACTATTATGTAATTCTCTCTATGACTTAATGAATGATGGTTTTAGTTAATTTGGTGTTTGGATGGTGTTGAAACGGATAAAACACGCTCGGGATGGCAAAGGATAACAAGGGAAACTTAAACCAGCACCCCATGCAGGAAAACAGGGCCATCCGACAAACTTTCTTCTTTACAGCAAGTTCAACACGGGTCGTGTCCACCCAACACGGCCCCGTGCTGCACAGTCTGCAGAAAATGCCCAGTTCAGGTAAACTGGACACGGGCCGTGTTCACCCAACATGCCCCCTTGTCCAGGCTTCTGTTTCTCTTTTTCAATTTTGTTACTGGCAACTGAACACGGGGTCGTGGCCGGACAATACGGGGTCGTGCCCAGACCCCCAGTAACACAATTTTTTGCTTTTTAACACCTTTTTACACATTCAATCAACCTAAAAACTTATTTTTGGGACACATTGAGGACAATGTGTAATTTAAGTGTGGGGGGGGGGGATGCTAAAACCTTGAATCTTGCAAGTCCTAATAACAAGCCTTACACAAAACTCTATTGGAACCGCTAATCACCCCAAATTTTTTTAAAAACTTTCATTTTTTTTACTTGTCTAGGTTTAACTCTGTAGGATCGTTTTCAGACCCGAACGAGTCGATCAGAAGAGTTTATCTCAATACGAGTGGGGGAAACAAACGTATCAAGTTCAATTCAGCTAGATTCACACTTAAAACTGTTGTATGATTGATTCTTATGCGTTTACAAGTCTGACAACACTTCGGCAGCACTTCGTTGCTTTGACCGGAATCGTTACAAATGAAATAACACATGAGGTATATATAGGAGTTGCTATTTCGTTTGAATGTGACACTGACATGTTCAAACGAAATTAGCTCATTTACATGAAAACTCTCCTGTTTTCCTCGTATAACGTGCCCTAAACTATCATTCTACATACAACACTCGATACAAGACGAAGTCGACAGACGTATGCACCAACAAACTCGGGAAATTCAAATTCTAAAAAGGTTATATTTTTTAAAATTTACAACTGATAGCGTAGTGATAAAAAGAACCAACATAAGAAAATTATGAAACGGCATGACAAGCTTAGTTAAAATTTGATTATATATACTTGATCACATAAAAACCCATTCCCACAAAAGTGAGTTTTGAGCCTTTATTGAGCATACAAATACATA
This sequence comes from Helianthus tuberosus, assembly GCA_030545235.1. NCBI lineage: Eukaryota > Viridiplantae > Streptophyta > Magnoliopsida > Asterales > Asteraceae > Helianthus > Helianthus tuberosus. Next base: position 141,641,533 of record CM060381.1, read on the forward strand.
TCTTTAAACTAAATGCTCATTTTTCGTTTCTTGTGTGAATAGCCGCTTGGTTCTTACGACTTTAGAACTTGCCACGACGATACATTCCCGGTCCTTACCAACTTAAACCCGAGTAAGTAAATGATGGAGGCATTAGGACTAACCCTTTTTATTTCAACACCATTATTTTTCTTTTTTTTACCACCTACCCAAAATCCCCCTAGTTAGCCCCTTTGAGCCTAAACCTTTTCATTTCATAACCCAAACCAAACACCCTTTCACCCACCAAAACCTTTTTTTATTTTTAACCTTTTATTTTAGTAACAAGCCCGGTATTTCGTATGACTTTTCAAAAAAAAATTGTTGATGATGAAGCAAAAGAGAAATAAACAAACAAGTTTGTCAAAAATAACTTTGTTTGAATAAAAGCTTCATCAAAATAAAAGTTGCAAAAATAAAAAAGTCTTACGAAAACCGACGCTTGTTACGATTTTCGCCCTTTCACTAACCACTAACCCAACCACCTACCTTTAACCCAAGCCTAACCCTTCACCCAAAAGTCCTCCTGATATTTACAAAGGTGTATAGTTAAAAAGGAGGAGGATTGATTGCTTGGCAAGCCTATGGTAGGAGTAAGTTCCATGCCGCTCTCGAGTGATTCACTAAAATACATCTTCGGCCGAGTGTTGAGTGATCCCCCGTGAGGTATGTGAACTTGTATATAAATAGAATTTTAAAGAGGCATGTTATGCCCTAATAAGTAATTTATCTTATGAAAAGTTTTAAATAAATCATGATGAATAGGATTGTAAATAAATAAAAATAAAACTTAATAAAGAATCTTGGAAATCCCGACACTCTATGACAAGCCCAAAAACCTTCTCTTCTACCCATTCCATTTGGGAGTATAAAGCCACATTATAAAGAGTTTTGCTTGAGGACAAGCAAAGATTCAAGTGTGGGGGTATTTGATGTGTGCAAAATGCAACATATAAATTACATCAATTGTGGCATAAAACTAACCCTTTTTTAGTACTAATGTTGGAAAAAGTGTGCTTTTGTCTTCCTTTTGTATTTTCGGGATTAAATGAGCTCAAATTAACAAAAGAAGCAAAACGACAGCTAAATCTAACATAAATACAGGAAAAGGATCAAAAGAGACATGCCTGACCCCACGACAGCATCTTCCCAAGCAAAACAAGAAAACAGAAGGCAGAACACGCCCCCGTGCTCAGTGAACACGGGGGCGTGCCCAAGTGCCAGCATAAAAGACAAAGCTATAGAAGCTTCTATCGTCCACCACGGGGCCGTGGTCAACTATAAGATTCGCAGAATCCAGGCAAATCTTGATAGTACAGATATGCTTCTGCACACGGGAGCGTGCCCAGCGGACACGGGGGCGTGGTCAACTAATGCAGACAAACTTCAATTAATGAAGACAGAGAAAAGGATGGACACGGGGCCGTGCCCAATGGACACAGGGCCGTGCCCGAGCTTTGGTTCAGCCTATAAATAGGAGTGCTTGGCTCAAGTTCAAACCATCCCTTGGCACACCACCCCTCTCACACTTCACCCACCACCCACCACCACCATAACACCATCATCCACCACCATCATCCATTGTCCATCATAGAGTATGTGAGTCGTCTCGGGATCCAAGATTAATTGTAAGAGTTCTTGACAATTAAGGCCATGTTTGCCTAAGTCTCTTACATCACTTGGTGAAGACAAAGTGTCTAGTGTAATACTTTTTATTTTTAATCTTTTCGCACTTTTTACTTGGTTATGTATTAATGACTTTAATAACTAGTTTCTTATGTTGAAGGTGATTTTTCCTTATCGTTTGTCCGTGGTGTCTTGGCATTATTTTACTATCTATATAAAATAAAAGATTTTCACCATTCATATCTCCACGGTCTATATGGAGGTATGTTGGCTACCTGGTCGGGGGTTAAGGGAACGGTTTGGTAAGAGTCTTGCCTTCTTCAGTGTATAGATCCTGCAAGGACCTGGGTCAAATTTAGTAGGACTTCCTTCAATACTTAACGGTATTGGATGGCGGGGGTCCAAACTCTTTGATCCCCTCATATGTAAGCTACTATTAATACTTTAACCCGGCTACTTAGGACGGTATCCCTACTGACTCAGACTACTTAGCCGAGGGTAACGTCACCTTCAAAAGAGGGGCCTACCATAGTATGCATTAATAACTTAATTAATTATCTTTCAATGATCCGACCATTTAGGATTGTATCCTTGCTGACTCAAACTACTGGGTTGAGGGTAACGTCACCTTCAAAAGAGGGGCCTACTACAATAACTAAGATAATCTCTTAAAAAGTGCAAAAGTGCGGAAATAATCAAAGGTTACACTATACATGAGTCGGAGCCAAGTGATTCATCTTGTCTATCTGTTTTTACTTTTATTTTATTTTCAATATTTTTAGTTAGTTTTTATTTTTCTAGTTTAAAACATTTTTCTAACTTTTTGATTTGATTAGACGTTGAGGATAAACCGGTACTAAAAGCTCTTGTGTCCTTGGATGACCTCGGTATCTTACCAACACTATACTACGCTCACGATGGGTGCACTTGCCCATATGTGTGTTTAGTGTTAGTAAATATCGTGTTTTATAAATTTAAAACTTGGCTAAAGAAAGTGTAAAAGGGTTTAAAATAAACATTAAAACCATAACACACTTCACGCACATCAGTGCTGGTAAAGGATCAGGTTGTCGAGGGATAGGTTGACCGTAAGGGTATGGGTTTCTTATTACACTCTGTGTCCACCATTCGGTACTCCAAAAGGGGTCTAAAGGGTTAAGGTCAGTGTACTGATCGATGGGGTTTGGTGGGGGAATCCTGGGAATCTCATAAGGGTCTACATCAGGAAATGGATCTTCTTGGTCAGGTTCTTGCATTTGTTGGTCTGGGAATAGAGGTAACAGTGGAGGTTCGGCTACTTGGTTTTGGTCGTTATCTACGGCTGTAATGGCTAACATATGGAAATTGGCCAACTGTCTATCTAATTCTTCTTCCCAAGGTGGCCTACTGGTTACTTCCTGGATCTGTGCATCCGCCTCCATATTGGCTCTGGCTATTGCTCTCTGTTGCTGTAAATTTTTCATTCTTTTTCTCCTTTCATGGGTCCTCTATTAAACCAATCTCTTTTCTTAGTAGTAAAAGGTTCCTCCGATTGTGCCTTAAAAATAAATATTCCCTCTTCGGTATCGGCTGAATATCCTGAGGGATCAGGCTGGGATGATGTTCCCTCATTTTTCTGTGAACTATCTAATTGACGATAAGCGTCCGCTGTACCTTGATCACTCATACTGTAAACTAACAAATAGTCAAATAACACATAACACATAAACACATAATTTATTTCCTAACACATAATTTGGAATTTCAGCGTCAGCAGAACACTTCTTTGGCTCAAATTAGTGGTTGTAGTTCTGATACCACCTTCTATCGCAACCCCCGACCCCTGCCCGGGAGCCGGCGGCTGCAAGCTACTCAGAGCGGGTGGTATCAGTGTTTATTAATTTGGCAGCGGAATACATCAGGATCGTAGTTAAGAAATATTTTTATCTGAGTAAAATACCTCATTTTATAATTAATAAATATATTGGGATAAACCCAAGTTTCTATTACAAACATGTTTATAGGGATGAACCCTAATTTATTGAATAAAACATCTTCTTTATTTAGGTAACTTTTATAGCCACTATCCCAAGCCTTCAGTGCTCTCCAACTGGCTTCTATTGGGCTTTCACACTAAGTTACCTGAAACGCGTTTTTAAAATATTTTGTCAGCAAGAAATATTGGTGAGTGCATCCCAATTTAATCAAAACAGAACACTTTAATAGAATTGAGGGCAACTCGCAATTACATTTGTTTGATCTAATCAATTATCCAAAGTACTGTCAACCCGACTTGTGGGTTATATTACTCATTGGCTAACTCTTTATCCAATGGTAACGTCTCACAAATTTTGTATACAAAACCCCAACATACCGATAGTAATTGTAGACTTACAAATACTCAATTACTTTTAAGCATAACTTAAAACATTTGAGGTTTTGGTAAACATTTTGACTCATAAAAAGGTTTATAAAAGGAGAATGTACTCACATTGCAAGTTTAGATAATACTAAGGCTTCCTGAGAATCTCCTGGTTATTATCTAGTAAATCAAATAATGCACACGTGTTAGTAAAATAACCAAATTCAATTTAATCGTACAACTCGAGACAGAAATTTCCAATGACTGATTCGGGCGGAGCCGACATGCATTACAGAAATTCTAAATCAATCGGGTGTACACACGAGACAAAATTTCAATGACTGAGTCGGGCAGAGCCGACATTCATTACGGAATCCTAAATCGATAGTGTAGGGTAATAACAGGGTTATAGTACTTACAACGAGGCAAAGCTTCGCTATATAGTAGGTATTATGACTGAGCAGAGTTTCTACTACTAGAGAATTTAGAGAGAGAATTCAAAAATGAACGAGGATTCAAATGAGCTCGACCCCTCCTTATATAGGCTGATTTGGGGGTCTGTCGCGCCCTGCGAAAGCCAAGGCTTAAGCCTTCGCGGCCCGCGAGCAACTACGTGTCGTTTATAGCTTGGCTGAGTCAAGGGGGTAGGCCTGCCGAGTCACGTGCCACGTGGCACGCCACATTTCCGGATAAGAATGAGGCTGTCACTCCCTGCGACAGACCAAGTGGTCTCTGTCGTGGCCTGTGAGAGACTGCTGGATTTTGATTTTCTTGATTTTTACAAGTGTAGGGCTATAACGGATCCGGTTTTCACGTACGGGGTATATTTAGGGACATTTCGGGTGTCCAAAATATTTTTAGAGGGTTGTTATACCCACTCCATCAGTTACCACCGCCCACCCCCCTCTCTCTCTACAGCCCCACCAAACTACCACCAGCCACCCGTCACGGAAGCACCACCACCATAACCTTCAAATTTATCCCACTGTCAGTGGTGATATATGGTGTAGGCCCGTTTGAGGATCGATGTTAACATTTACAGAGATATCTATTCCTAAGTCGGATGTTCGGAATCCATCAGAAATAGGTAGAAACACAAGATTTCACAATGTTATATGTTTTCTATTCAATTCACAGTCCTGATACAATTTTGACAGCACTTCGCCTCACAGCCCGTCGAATCCTTTCTCAAACACTCAGTCTGCACATCTATTTATACATGATTACCTTCGTGCGAACTAAGTATTACATTCGTACGAACCTACTCATCCGTGCGGATGAGCTACATCCGTGAGGATGTACTACATCCGTACGAATGAGAATGTTTTACACACATTACTCATATAAAACAATATCTAGCCCTCTTACATCAAGATGTAGGCAACAGACATATGTACTAACAGTCTTCCCCTTGGGTGTTGCCGTAGTCTTGATCTGCACTTTTGATCAATCTTCCTGCATCTTCAAAACTTGTTGTCGAGATCTCTCAGCTATGGGCATATGCATTCACAAACTTCCCCTTAAACATAGCTTAGAAATTTGTAATGCTCAGTTTTGATTTGTTCTGGAAATATCTTTAAACTGCTATCTTCCTCTTGAACTATACTTCATTCTCTTAAAGAAAATCTTTTTGAATTTTTTAATATTGAATGCAAAAACGTAAATAAACGAAAATGTAATATTTACAGTTTATATTTTTTGTGAGAAAATGATCTAGGGGATCATATCAGTTTAATGAGACATATCAGTTGCACCGTTGATCTTTATGAAACACTTAGTTTAAACAATTTACATGGATTGTCGATATTGTTTTCCACTCAAACTCAATCTAAAAACTTTCGTAATGCTTACCGATACGTTAAGGCACATTAATGTACACTAAGTTCTTATGGACCCCACGATATTAGCTCATCCCCTCATCATGTAATACAATGACTCAAATAATGTCTTTAAACTTTCATCAACTCTGATTTGTGTAAAAATAACGCAGAATGTTTAAACATTAACAATCAGATCGATCTTTCGATACGCAGAGAAAGTCCAATGTTTAAATAAAATAAGAAATAAAAACAAGTTGAAATTGTTTAACTCTTAATCACCAGTTCAATATTCCCATATACGCAGAGATAATCCAAGATTTAAACGAAACACCAAGCAAAATAAAGTAGAAACGTTTAGGCACTAACATCCAGTTTGAACTTTCGTGTACGCAGAAGATGTCCAATGCTTAAACAAAATAAAGAAATAAAACAAGTTTAAATCTTTTGAAATTGAAATACTCAATCACAGTGACTTTTTCAGAAAGTTGTGAAAGTTCACAAACTGACCTGTTTTTATGTTTTTCAGCATTCAGCGATTACCGAGTAGGTACACAGTTACGAAGGAAAAAACTAAGTCCTATGCTTTCAATCGTGTTTCCCACTAGAACTAGGCTATTTATTTAAGTTTGTATCATTTTTTTCAAAACTACTAGTCTAGCTGAGCCTACTGACACATCTTTAGTGAGATTATTTAACCATTTTAAACATTCCATATCTTTAGCATGCACTCATAGTCCACTGATGTACAATCATTTCCTCTTTTCGCACAAGTAATCTCATTCTCCTTTTTTAATGTTTTTGACATTTTGAAATTTTCTATTGTTTTTTGCTTTTTGAAAATTTTTATCTATCTAAAATAATTTTGAAATAATGTTTTTCAATTTTACAGAAATTTTTTATATTGACAATTTTAAAATTTTTCTCCCCCATATAACTCATATATAACAATATATAGCTCTATTACATCAAGACGTAGACAACAGACATATGCACTAACAGACTCCCCATTGGATATTACCACAGTCTTGATCTGCACTCTTGATCAAGCTTCCAGCATCTTCAAAACTTGCTATCGAGATTTCTCAGCTATGGATATATGCATTCACAAACTTCCACTTAAACATAGCTTAGAAATCTATAATGCTTAATTTTGATTTGTTCCGGAAATATCTTTAAACTGCTATGTATACACACATACACACAAACAGTCTCTTAACAATCTTGTTTGTCCGGTTCACAATCAACATTATATAGTTATAATGGAAGATTTTAAAGAAAATCTTTTAGATTTTTTTAATATTGAATGCAAAAACGTAAACAAACTAAAATGTAATATTTGCAGTTTATATTTTTTGTGAGAAAACGTGCTAGATGATCATATCAGTTTAATGAGACATATCAGTTGCACCGTTGATCTTTATGAAACACTTAGTTTAAACAATTCACATGGATTGTCGATATTGTTGTCCACTTAAACTCAATCTAAAAACTTTCGTAATGCTTACCGATATGTAAGGTACATTAATTTGCACTAAGTTAGTATGGACCCCACGATATTAGCATATCCCCTCATCATGTAATACACTGACTCAAATAATGCCTTTAAACTTTCATCAACTGTGATTTGTGTAAAAATAACACAGAATGTTTAAACATTAGCAATCAGGTCGATCTTTCGATACGCAGAGAAAGTCCAATGTTTAAACAAAATTGGAAATAAAAATAAGTTGAAATTGTTTAACTCTTAATCACCAGTTTGATATTCCCATATACGCAGAGGTGATCCAAGATTTAAACGAAACACCAAGTAAAATAAAGCAGAGACGTTTAGGCACTAACATCCAGTTCGATACTTTCGTATACGCAGAAGATGTCCAATGCTTAAACAAAATAAAGAAATAAAACATGTTTAAATCTATTGAAAATGAAATACTCAATCACATTGACTTTTTCAGAAAGTTGTGAAAGTTCACAAACTGACCTGCTTTTATGCTTTTCAGCATTCAGCGATTAACGAGTAGGTACACACTCACGAAGGACAAAACTAAGTACTATGCTTTCAATTGTGTTTCCCACTAGAACTAGGCTATCTATTTAAGTTTGTATCGTTTTTACAAAACTACTAGTCTAGCTGAGCCTACCGACACATCTTTAGTGAGATTGTTTAACCATTTCAAACATTGCATATCTTTAGTATGCACTGATAGTCCACTGATGTACTATCATTTCCTCTTTTCACACAAGTAATATCATTTTCATTTTTCATTTTTTTTGACATTTTGAAATTTTCTATTGTTTTTGGCTTTTTGAAAATGTTTATGTATCTAAAATGATTTTGAAATGATGTTTTTCAATTTTATAGAAATTTTTGATTTTGACAATTTTAAAATTTTTCTCCCCCTAAAATTGAAAACATCTTTTCGAAATCGAAAATAAAAATTTCAATTTTAACCGTTTAACGAATTTTTATGAATGTGAATGCGAGACTATCATTTTGTTTGTGTGGAATACCAAATCTTTCATCTTATTTCCAGTTTCTTCTCTTTATTCTCTGCACGAACAAATACTGCTTCTGAAAAGACGTTTGCCTGATGCCTGGTTATCCTGCACATGTAAATGAACAATAATTAGTTTAGAATTGGAACCCAATCCATATCGAATTTAGGTTGACCAAATTCATCAACATATGAAACAACAGTCCATTCATAATCTCTTTTATCATCAAACAATTTGATAGATATTTCATCTAAAAATCTAATATTCTTTGGTTTTTCAACTGTTTGAGGAACAATTTTCTTTTCCACTGTTCTTTCTTCTGTCCTTGGATTTGTATCTAATGAATTCATTTTACTTGACTGATCATTCGTTGTAGAGTAAAACGATTCTTCAGAACTAATATCTGAATCAACTGTTGTATCCGAGGACAAAATTTTCTCTAAATACTCTCTAACATTCTTTCTTTTCTTTATGAATTTATCTTTCTACCCTTGTGATAATTTTACTTTATGTTCTTTGGGATTTTTTCCTTTCTTTATCTCTTTTTCGTTCTTCTTAAACTTCTCTCGAGATTTATCCGATGATTCTTTATTTGATCTCATTGGACAATCTCTGACAATATGTCCTATGATTTAATAGTTATAGCATCTTCTCGTATCAAATCTCTTTCTCAGGTAATTAACAACATTGTGTCCACTTTTTCCACAGTTGTAACACACCCTGTTATCGCACCATTCTTCTCTATCAAACCATACACTCAAATCATAACATTGTAATAGTCATAACTCCAGCTTCTTCGTAAACTTGATTTAACTTTGAAGCACTATGGTCAAACCTGCACCATTTATTCTCAAATTTTTGTGAGTTTTATTTTTCAAATTTTTGTGAATTTTTCCTAATGATTGGGTGAATGAACTGATGATCTTTTATTTTTACTTTGAATATTTTTAGAATTTTTAACATTTTGTTTTTGTTCCCCAATTTGCTTAGAAGGTTTTTATGTCGAACATTCACCTTTTTTAGCAAATGGTAGAACAATTTCTTGAAATTTTTCTTTTAATTTTAAAAATATTTCTTTTTTATTATTTTTATCATCATCAGTGCCATTATCACAATCTTCAATTATAACTTTATCATAATTTGTGACATTGTCACTTATTAGAATCTCAACCGAGGAAGTTTTGATTTTAGTGTTATTAGGTACAATTGTTACTGGATCAACATGAGGCACATTCTCTGATGGTTTATACCCAACCCTATCATATACATCTTCCCCAATTTCTCCATCTCTCCTAAATGGTTTAAGAATAACCTGATCCAACAAAAATGATGAGGTAACGAAACCCTTCAATTTCTGGTTCACATTCTCAGCTTCATTTCTAGCAATTACAATTTCTTTTTCAAGCTGGGTTATTTTTTCAAGATAAGAATTTATTTCTTTTTGTTTTTCGAGAATATTTTCATTTAAAACTAATTTTTCATTTTCTAAAATTTTTATTTTGTTTTCAGAATCATTTTTATTTTGTTTTAAAATTTTATTTTCCAATGTCAAACTCTCACATCAATCAAGAGTTTGGCATTATCTGCCCGATAACTTTTTAATTTTTCATCACATTTGGGGCAAACCGGTTCATAACTTGAAGCCTCATTTGTAGACATGACAGACTCTTTGACTTCAATATTCTTCACCGTTAATTTTTCTCTTTTTTTCTTTATCCTCAAAGCTTTTTCATCTTCAATTTCTGATATCTTTGATCTAATCTTGTCTATGAAATCATATTCATCATACTCATATGAATCGTTCTTTCTTTTGCTCAACACTTCAACCCAATCGGATGATAACGATTATGTTAATTTTTCATTCTTCTTTTCATAGGATTTATAAACACCAAATTTATCCATTTCAAAAACTATTTTTTTATATCTATCTAACCCTTCATCTATCGTTTTATCTTCTTTTATTTTAAAATTTCAAATCTTTCTCTTAAAATCTCTTATTTTTGTACCTTTGATAATCACTTATCGTCATTTTAACAGATTTTTTACTAAAAACAATCTCTTTGAGCGGATGTAAAAGTTTGAAACGGATGAATGAAATTCAAGCAGATGTATACTTTCGTGCGGACGAAGATCCGTTCGTGCGAATCAAACCCTTTCGTGCAAATGAGACTGATTCGTGTGAATGTACTTTCTTTCGTGCGGACGAAGACAATTCAAATGAATGAAAAACACTTTCATGCGAATAAATATTTTCATAAACAAATCAGATGTTACTTCCGTGCGGACATACTTGTTTCGTGTGGATGATGTCACACCCTCAATTTCCACATGCGGAGTACTACCGCGAATCGTGCGACTGACCAGAAGCTTACCAGCTTACCACCAATCATATTGAACATTTTGATATAATATAAATAAAGTAAATCCATCTCCACTAATATGATTAGTGACAAAACATTCAAAGTTCAAAATGTAGTTTAGGTTGTTAGCGAAAGCATAAAGACAAAAGTCTCAATCATTTGTTTTAAAATTGTTTATTTAATTAAGAACCCGACAACGGTTCTTGATAGCTACTACACTCCATGCAATCTCCAGCGCAACACCTAGGGACCTGCAAAGCATGCAGTAGTATATGAACATAAAGTTGGTGAGTTCACGGTTTTAAAATGTTTTCCACGATTTATCCAAAAACATAAGTTATTAAGTTACTGGGTTATAAGACATGTCATGGGGAGCTACCCCATCGTTAAGCTACTAAACTATGCGGTACCGAAACTTTGACGTAATTGTTGTTTTTGCCCCACATCAATGTCTATCATCTTTGACCAGTACCAAGGCATAAAAGTTCACTCCCGTCCTCTAAGGCCCGGTGTGAGGTTTGTCAAACCTAATAGCACCATCAACTAATATCCCGTTCGCCAGGCCAGATGATTAATCGGTATGTGTGTATGGGGACTTTATGATAGAGTTTCGTTTAGTCCGCTAAAGACATGAATTATAGGTATCGTTTATCAGTATTTCGTTACCTCGGAATATTAGGTTCCCAATCCACCGGGAATACATGCTTTTAGTGAAAGTGTGAACTCGCCTTTGCTTTGCTCGGTAAGTTATGTTACTTGTCCTAAGTTGGTCAACCACGTCCTATTATGGTTACCGGTATTTATCAGATTTGTATACATGTAAATCACGTATTCTATACACGTATTTAATATGTAGTATATAATTAACATCTAATGTGTCATATTAGTCAAATACAGAAACGAAACATAGATTTTCAACAAAAGCTCGCATTTAGGCTATGTGACACCTGGGTCACTGCGACCATCAAACAAATGCCAAGCCAATGAAATATTGTATTTCATACTTGGGATCTGTATAAATATGTGTATCTTTTGCACATATCAATTCTTGTTCGATTACAAGCTCTAAATCGCTTTCTGGAAGGTTATACGCGCACTGATGCGAAAATATAACCAGTTTAATGCAACGAACACTCCGGAATAGTGAAATAGGCTTAGCATAACTTAAATAACCTTTACATAACTTAGAAATAAGTTTTGAAGGCTTTGGTATGGCAAAATCAAGTTAAATCGCTTATAGGGACTAAAAGTGTCAAAAAGTGCTCAAGTTTGCATTTTCGTTCATAACTTACGTTCTGAATACATCCGGACATCCAAAAATTTATGTAAGCACTAAAATATTTTATTTTAGTGTTTGGCATAAGAAAAATCCATTCGTCACGCAATTTGGATCGTTTTTCGCGCTTATGCTCATTCCGTCGTAATTAACCGAACATCGCGATCGTACGGCCAAACGAACCGACATCCGAGATATTTTTTAGAACATTTTAAGTTCCCTATACTTTAACTTCATTTTTGAGCTTTGAAATGGGGTTAACGGGGCTTAAACGTGTCAAAAATGCATCAAATAGCAAGTTTGGAGCTTCAGGGGCCTGTTTTGCCATTTTTGAAACATTCTGGTCTGCAGGTGCTTGCGCACCTCAACACTCTCATTGTTGCGGTGCGCAAGCAGGGGTCAGATATGCAGAAACTTGTTTAATCTGCTGTTAACAGCCTTTAACACTCCCCAAAGGCCAAGTGCCACATGTTAATCTCTTGTGGTGGGCAAAATCAGTTACCACAACATTCCGACAAGTGTACGGCTTAGATCGTGCCCCCTTTTCCAAGAAACGATCCTAACGGTGAACCGAAAACGATAAATACCCACCTCCACCCTTCACTTTTCCTCACAAGAATCTGATCTAATGTGCTCTAAGTTGAAACCTTTGTTTCATACCTGAGCTATTTTGATCTAGATTAGCATTCGGGGACCCTTTGTAAGTGTTCCTTCGTTCTTTTATTGTTTTTCGAGTCCGAAAGTCAAACTTTGTTTGACTTTCTGCGTTGACCAGTTTATGGTCAATGCGAAGTTCGTTTGAACTTCGCAACGTGATTGTAATCACGATGGTTATAGTCCTTTGTGACTATGCCTACTGATTACCACGTTGTCTAGGGTCGTAAGGGTAAGCGATCTAATAAATCGCTTATACCTTCGAACCCGACCCGTTTGGTCGATCTTTAGGATCCGACCAAATACATTAGGTGACCATAGTATATAGGGAATAACCTTCCGAGGTTATACCTTATGGTCGCTTCGTTTAAGTAGTTATATGATAGGTAGTTTATATGCCTTAGGTAAATTACCAAAATACCCTTTTCATGTATAATTGGTAATTAAGCATATGTAACATAACTTTTAACATCTAAACTGATTTGGAAACAATATTAGACATGTTAAGGCATATTATATTTATCGTAGGACTAGTTGGGCGCTCCGAACGCGTTTTACGCGAACGACGCGTTAAAGTAGCACAAGTTACCTAAACGGGTCGTAACGGGTAATGAGCACTTAGGTTAGGTTTCATTTAGAATGTAGGCTTTGTTGAACCATACTACATGAGTTTTCATACTCATTTGGTTTACGAACCCTCATTCTATCCGATCCTCCGATTTAGGTCCGGTTATTAACATATTTACCTATACTAGGTGCCGTTTGATATCCGTGATCTCTAGCATTGCTTGGTGGTTATCTTAGGACTTCTGAGCAATCTCAAGTGAGTACATAGACCCTTCTTTTACTGTTTTCAAACTGTTTTGGGGTGGAACACATGTGCCTACTTGTTGCTTTCATGCTTTCCATGTTTTCACATCATATACTTGCTATGTTTATTAGTACATTTATAGTACATGATTTCAACACATTTTATGCTATGTATGCCCATTGTGTGCATACTTAGTACATTGTTTTACATTACATTTCATGCTATGTATTTCCATTTTGTGCATACTTAGTACATTGTTCTACATTGCATTTCTGTTGCATACGCTCATCCAGCATATGAACACATTATATTACATTTTGAACTGTTGTAACCATTTGACTATGTGAACCGTCGTAACCGTTTGATTACATGAACTGTTTGTAACTGTTGAACCGGGTGAACCTTTTGTATCTGTTGACATGATTTACATTGGACAATAGACATTGGACTATACATAAACATTTCTACAATTGTTAAACATTACATCTTGATGGTTTGGTTTGAGTAAGTGATTTAAGTAACGAGGCGTGTGTAATATGATACAAGCATGGTGGATACGCCGCTGGTACTTCCTATATATAAGTGTTTGTATGGTATCACATATTGTAGCGTTATTTGAATCATTTCAGTTTGAGACATATAACATTTTATACAAATAACATACTTTTCACAAGACATTGATTTACAAACAACTTATCTTATACAAACTCATTTTACATGGTTATTCATTTAACCATACATTATTCTCTTATTTATACATATCATCTGATTTTATCGTTTTTCAAATGATTTACAAGACAAAGCAAATTACAAGGTTCATGACTAAACATTTTCTCAAACATAAGTCATGAATTCTGTTTTCACAAAACCTATGTATCTCACAGGCATTTTTATGCTGACGTACCTATTTTCACATGTGTTTTCAGGAGATGATGCATAGGACTTATCAAGATATACTTAGGCGGACCTGTGCCTTAGTGACTTAAAACGAGACAAGAACTAGTTAATTTTTGTTAAATACTCTTTGTTTCTTGTTTAAAACAATGTAACTCTCTTGTTTGATTAATAAAACGAAACTTTAATTGCCATGGATTTGAAACAATTAATTCTGTTACAACACTCACCGACGTTTCCGCCATGTTTTGTATGTTCTACGTGGTCGGGGTGTGACAGGCTAGTACAAGTGTGCGGCCCATAACGGGGTAGGATCCAACATAGTGTATGGCCCAAATGGGGTGTGCGGCCCACTTGTCAAGTGTGCGGCACACATGAGAGTGTGCGGCCTTTTGAAAAGTGTGCGGTCATGCATTTCCGTATTGTACTCTGTGTTGTGGATGCTGGTACTACAAGATTGTGCGGTTTACCAGGTGTTCGACCTAGCATAAATCGGTGGTACAATATGCAGTCCATCATGTACATGTCCGGAGTGTATGGTATGGTAATGTGCGCCCTAGGTGATGGGCTTGATGAAGGTGTTCGGCATGCTATCAATGTTGTACTACTACGAGGGTGTGCGACAACATTTATTCCAACAAGAATCATTCAAGTTCATATGATTAGCACATCAATCAAAATCCAACTGTTTGCATTAGTCATCATAAAGTCTAATATTCCATTCATTGAGCACGAACATATCTATTTTATGAGCATCAAATCATCTTATCATATCAAAATATTCATCAAAATGGACCTTGACTCTATTTCAAACAAAGATTATCATCAACATCAAATAGATCTAAACTTTAATAATACAAGATCGGAAAGGTTTATCACATTCAAGAACCATTCAACCAATTTATCACCTATGAACATCATAACACACCATAACATCAAAAGAACTTATAAAAATCATGCGAATTTAGTATCATCTTACAACATACAAACCCTAGTTCATCTATCATATCATGAATGCTTTCTAAATCATGTTAACACAAACACTCATTCTTAAACAGCTAGAAATAAACAAAGAAGAGCATCGATCTAGAATACATCATTCATACAATCATCTAGTGACAAACACAATTATAAACGATAGGATCATACTAACCCGGAATGTGAGAATAAAGGGTGTGTAAGAATAAGAAGAAGGATCTTCAAGAGAAGGAGGAAAAGTTTCCAAAACACAGCTGCCATTGATTCTTGAAAGGAAAAGGGGATGTTGTTAAAAAGGGAAGGAATATTTTGCTGAAAAGAGGGGAATATTCTTGACAAGAAAGCTGCCGTAAAAAAGGTATTTTAGGGTTTGGTATCATGTATATTTATACACATGGGAAGGGCCGTATTTGTGAGTGTGCGGTCCGAAATAAGGATGTTTGGGCTGTGTTTGGGCTTTGAAGCAAGTGTGCGGCCAGGACATATGTCGCACAGTGGTGAAGAGATTTTCGTTGTGTGCCTTCCATCTCCTCCAACAAGCAATTATCACCACTCCATAATGCCTTCTTCTTTACTTGCATCCCATTTATATTGTTCCCCAAGTCAATCAGATCTTTGAAAGTAAACGCATACATTTGTGGAACTTTCTCCAATGAAAACACTAAGGTGATTGATATTGTTTCGGAAGTGAAGGTTTTGGGTTTTCTTTGGTTTAGAAATAGATGTAAAGGTTACGAGGTTAATTGGGAGAAATGGTGTATGTTTGAATTGATGTAATTGTTTGGTTGGGGACGTGTTGTTTCTGACTTGGAAGCAACACGTTTCCCCTTTTGTTGAATGAAAGTTAATTTTCAAAACAAAAATGTCGCACAGTGGTGTGTGACCATTATTATCATTATTGTCCAATCATTTGTGAGTAATATCTAATCATACGAGGGTGTGCGGCTAGGTGAGTATATGAGCACAATTTTGAAGTGTGTGGCGATATGAATAATTCTCATTTCTTTTTGTAGTGTGCGACCCCTAAGCTCAAATATGTGTGGGGTGTCTGGCTAACATTTAATAATAATGCTACTTCACAATTTGCACACCATCATTTGTGTGCAGCTGAATTTCAAAATAATAATAATATAATAATTCAATAAATATAATAATTCACATATAATAATTCAAGTAGTATAATGTTTTCGAGTTTGTTAAAATACATCGGTTAAACGCGAAGGAAAGTGACACGGAGTCGAAGTCACGAGTTGTCACATATGAGCTCTAGTCCGTGTGAACGAGTACTTCCGTATGAAGAACAAAAATCTGTTTTTTCTCGTTTTTTTGAAAATTTCGGCATGAAAACGTTTGAATTTTAAGCTGGTTTTTCAATATGTTGTTTAAAACTGAGTTTTTTTACAATCTTTGAAAAAATCAGTCTATTTTAACCGTGAAAACTATGAAAAAAAGAAAAAGAAAATGTGTAGACAGAATGTTTTAAGTGTCCAAATCTTGTAGCATCTGTAGATATCAGCCTCTAGCTCTGATACCACTTGTAGGTCCATTTGAGGATCGACGTTAACGTTTACGGATATATCTAGTCCTAAGTCGGATGTGCAGAATCCATTAGAAATAGGCAGAAACACAATTTCACAATTTTCTACGTTTTCTATTCAATTCACAGTCCTGATACAATTTTGATAGCGTTTCGCCTCACAGTTCGTCGAATCCTTTCTCAAACACTCAGTCCACACATCTATTTATACATGATTACCTTCGTGCGAACTAAGTATTACATTCGTATGAACCTGCCCATCCGTACGGATGAGCATGTTTTACACACATAACTCATATATAACAATATCTAGCCCTATTTACATCAAGAAGTAGGCAACAAACATATGCACTAACATATCTAGTGAAGAGTTCAAATGAGAAGAACTTTTTTTGTAAAAAGATAAAAGAAGAAATTTCAACCAATAAAATACTTCATTTAATATTTATATTTAATGTTATTGTAAAGATGCATCAGTAGACTTACATAGATCATTAATTTGTAGTGTTCCTCTTGAATAGCAAATTACATTAAATTTGTAGCATGTTTTCAAAATATATATTTTTCATAAAATTATTAATTTAGAGTGTAGGATAAATTACGAGGTGTGTAGAATAAATTTCGATGTGTAAGGGTGTAAGGGGCACTCCTCTAAGTGGGGAGTGACATCTTTTACCCACAACCAATCAGCACGCGCCACGTCAACTCCCCACTTAACTCCCCCCACACCCTCAATTTGATGGCGGCACTCCTCTCTTGGGGGACTTTTTTTTTTTATTTGTTGTAATTATGCATGTATTATAAATTAAACAAATATTAAGAAAAATTAAATAAAATTTAAGAAAAGACATTTCATTAAATTAAAAATAAAAATTACATTCAAACTAGAAAAATAAAAAAACAAACTACTCGTCGTCGGAATTCGCTTCAAGGAGAGGTAGATCTAAACGTCTAAGATGCTCAACGAGATCGTGTTTTAGTCTCCAATGCGTTTCTTCGTCAATGAGCTCGCTAAAAGCAGTATCATCGAAGACGGGTTCGACTGAAGGATCTCGAATGTGTACCGGTGTTATCGCCCTTCCGTCGTCTTTTATAATCATGTTATGTAAAATAATGCACGTATACACGATGGACCTTATCTTTTTCACCGTTATGGAATGCATTGGACAATTTAGTATTCCCCACTTCGCCTTTAACACACCAAACACCCGTTCCACATCTTTTCTTGCGGCCTCGTGTTGCCTCTTGAACTTTTTTTTCATTCGGGATGTGAGGATATGGAAAAGACTTCACAAACACGGACCAGCTAGGGTAGATCCCATCAGTAAGATAATACCCGCGTTTGTATAAATGGTCGTTCACCTGAAATGGACAATTTGGCGCCGTTCCGTTTCGTTGAGTAAGAAATAACGGAGATTGTTGGAGCACGTTGATGTCGTTTTGTGAACCCGCCGGGCAACAAAAAGCATGCCAAACCCACAAATCTTGAGACGCCACCGCCTCTAACATAACTGTCGGGTATTGATGATCGCCTCTCGTATATTGTCCACGCAATTCTGTGGGGCACATTCTCCAGACGAAGTGTGTACAATCCAGACTACCCAACATACCAGGTAGGTGATGTCTCTCCTCATGAGCCTGATACAATAGCGCAACGTCGTGGCTCGTTGGTCTACGTAAGAATTCACCAGCATACATTCTACAGACCGTCTCACAAAAATAATCAAGGCACTCACGAGAGGTCCTTTCAGCCATATTTAAATACTCGTCGTTTTAGTCTGGTGGATTACCGGTTGCAAGTTGTTTAATCGCAGAAGTAACCTTTTGCAACGACGTGAAACTTTTCTTCATTCTCCCATCCAAGCCCTCTTGAAACCACTCGTTATTCGCTTCCACGTCACTAACAATTTTTAGGAACAAAGACTTGGACATACGAAACCTCTGACGAAAAATATCGGCATTAAATTTTGGATTATCGACAAAAGAATCGGCCATGAGTGTTTCGTGGCCTCCCACACGATCTCGATGGACAGCTTTTTTTTACTAGACGATGCCGTGTCTAGTAGCTCCGCTTGTTGGATGAGATTTTGGAAGAAAATTAAACTACTATCGCTTGACGATGAATCTTCATCATCGGGAAAGTCAGGCAGGAGAGAAAAAAACGGGAACTTGGAATCCATTTTTTTTTAAGATTGGGTAAAAAATTAGATGAGTTGAAGGGTTTAGGAGAGTTATGTAGAGGGAGTTGTTTTGGGTTTGAAAAATAAAAAGATTGAAGTGGGTTAGTATTTATAGGGTTTAGGAGAAATTTTTTTTTAATATATAACGGCTATATAGACGTTTAAATATAAAAAAACGGTCAAAAATATACACATCCCATCGGTGAACACAACCCGCTCCCCACTCCCCGCTTAGCCTCCCCGAGGGGTCGGCGGCGGTGTTCCCGAGCGGGGAACTCACTCCCCGCACCCCTCCCCGCAGGCGCCCCGTTCACCCTAAGATAAATTAGAAATGTGTAGGATAAAATTTAAAGTGTGTATGTAAAACATTTTAGTGTGGATGATGATACTATTTATGATTAATTAATTAGTCAAAGATAATAATAAATGAGATGAGATAAAAACTATTTAATGTTTTACAATTGTAACCTTTGTTTTTTTCTTCATAATTAAATTTTCTTCTCAAATGAACATCCCCATATATATATGTATATATATATATATATATATATATATATATATATATATATATATATATATATATAGGCAGGATTTAGAGAAAAGATCTAAAAGTGTGAAAACGGTGAGAACGATTTTGGAGTTGACATGTGGTGTTCGTGCTAACTTACAGTAAAGGTAATATTGTCAAAAAGACCATTCACATGCCACTCAAATGCCACAGACCATGCACAAGCAAGTCACATGTATATTCCACTGTCTTTTTTAAACTCCTGTAACTTTTTTATACGTGATTATTTTCTTAAAAAAAATTACACCATAAAATCGAGTATTTTATTATCTTTCCAATGGGTATACTATTTCTATACTTTTGAAATAAAAAAATGACATTGACTAGGTGTCCAAATAAAAACGTCATAAAAACACCAAGTTCAAAAAAAGTCCATGAAATGCCCAGTTGAAAACACCATAATACACCTAGTTCAGAAAAAACACCATGAAAAACCTAGTTGAAAACGTCATAAAAACATCCAGTTAAGAAAAATCCTAGCTGAAAACGTCATAAAAACACATAGTTGAGAAAAACACCATAAAAACCCAATCGAAAGCGCCATAAAAACACAATGTTGAAAACGCCATAAAAAACTAAATTTATTTTTTTTGGAAAAGTATATCAATAGTATACTCGTTGGAAAGATAAAAACTCTGGATTTTATAGGGTAATTTAAAAAAAAAATAATCATGTATAAAAAGTTATAGACGTTTAAATATTATGGGGGAAATGACATGTGATTAGCATGTGCACCCTTATTAGGATCATTCCATTTTACGCCTCCTGAGAGTTCTAAGGCTCTTAGTATTTACAAAAATGTCATCGCATCAATCTCAGCCACAAATCACAAAAAAATTTGTGACTGAGAAGCGTTCTCACAGTTTTCACACTTTTGATTATTTTCTTCAGAACCTAATACTATATATTATACCCATAAAAACATCAAGTTATATGTTGTGCCCATTTAGGAATCAATTTAAACTTAAAATTTAGGGTAAATTACAGTTTTCGTCCTTTATATTTGTATCGGATTGCAATAGATGCTCTTTAACTTCAATCATTACAATCACAGACCTTTATTTGTAAAACTCCTTACACCCTACGCCTTTTAGCCCTAAGCTGGTTAAAATATTTAGCTAAGTATGATCATTCAAGGATAGTTTAGTCATTTTACCAACTTAAATAAAGAAAAAATTAAAACCCAATTTTAAAAGCCCACTTCATCTCTTAGGGGCTGTTTGGTAGCCTCTTAATGACCATTCAGATGCTACCTCTTAATGGTTTAAAACCTCTGAATGAATAAGAGGTAACCTCAAGTCTGAATGGTTAAGAGGTAACCTCTGAATGGTAAATCATCATATATCACATTCTTCTACCTTCTCATTGGTAAACTTCTTAATGGTTGCATTAAGAGGTAGCCTCTTAATGACCATTCAGAGGCTACCAAACAAGCCCCTTACTTTTTTTTTCATTCTTTCCCTTTCCCTTTCTTCTCACTTTCACCATCACCACCAACGGTCCTCCGCCACCAGCACCTTGTTTTCTTTCGGTGATACTCCACCACCACCCCCTCTTTCTCCCGTGAAACTCTCGTTATCCCTTGTTTTTCTTCTCCAGCGTGAAAAAGAAACCACATCAACCCATCACCTCTCTGATTTACATGCTTCACCAAAATAGGTCGGAAACCATCACGCACCTAAATCTTTCTCCCTATTTCTCTCTCGTCAGAAACCCTAATACCGGATCTGGACGTCAACTAGGGTTTGAGGGGTTTGTTGTTAAGTGGAGTGCACAGAGAGAGATGGGGAGATGAAGATAATGGGTTTGTGAAGATTGTCGAGGGTTTCAGTTTGTGGGTGACCAGGATCGGAGGAGGAATCTGGGGCTGCTTTCTTCGCCAAAGAACACCATGAAAGCATATCTGAATTTGGGTGTCGGTGATGGTTGGTGATGGCGGAGTTGGCACTGATGGTGGTGGCGATGGAGAACAAAGAGAGGGGGAGGGTTGAGAGAGAGATAGAGGTGTAGAGAGAGAGTGGCCGTGGATGGTTAGGGCATGTGATGTGGGGTGGTTGATGGTAACAGGTGGTGGCGCTGGGTGGTGGGTGTGAGAGAAAGGGGAAGAAAGAAAGACAGATGAGATAGAATTGAAGAAGGGGGATGAATACTACTTTATGTATTAAAATGTTTTATATAAATAAATGGGTAAAAAGTCTAATTTGCCCTTACATAGGGTTCACTTTGTCAGATTTAACTATGAAAATAAAATGAGTTAGAGCTAAAGGACATAACGTGTAAGGGTTTGTAAACATAGAGTACGTTTTCTGTAATTATTAAAGATAAATGACACAGTTTGCAATAAGTGACAAACATAAAGGACGACTTTTGTAATTTACTCACTCTTGTATTTATAAGTTTTTAAATGTTATATTCTTTTATTTATTAAATACTATAATAATAGTTAAGTAAAAAGACTAAACTGCCCTTATATGAATAGACTTAACTAAAAATTTTAACCTAGTTAGTGTTAAAGGACGTAGGGTATAATATGTTTTACAAACAAATGATTATGACTGTAATTATTGAAGTTAAAGGGCATCTATTGCAATCAAATACAAACTTAAAGGACGAAAAGTGTAATTTACCCTAAAATTTCTAACTTAGTTTGTTAGGTTTAGCCCAATATCATTTCTTTTTCAAAAAAAGTAAATAAACAAAATAATAACAACCACTCAATGAGCAGAAAACATCAAATGACGCAAGGCACAACCGTCTTCTAAAGTATGATCGTCGTCCTCCAGTTAGTCACCACTCACCACCGTCGTCCGTCAATCACCACCAGTATACCACCACGCAACTCCGACTTGCAACCCGCAAGGCTCTAAAGAGATCACTAATTAACTATGTCGTATGATTATTTACCCTAATTGTCTATTATTTGTTAGAATTAGGTGAATGCTAATTGTTAGAACTTAGAAACTTTGTTAGAAATTAGGGGGTTCTGTATTTTTGTTGATTTAATTAGACTTTGTTAGAAATCGAGAGTTTTGTTGATTGAGTTAGACTTGTTAGATTTTGTCATTTTGGTAATTGCATTATTTATTGCTATAACTTTAATTGTTGTTTTGAAAAAAATAGTTTACATTATATATTTCGTTAAGGCTAAGGGCCACGTTTTTTTTAGGCTCGAACAGGGCACCTAAATTCTCAGGACTGACTCTGATTGGGCTTAACATGAGACATGAAAGAGAATTTTTTTTATTTTTGGATTTTTTTTCCCATCTTGTCAATCACATATTTTAGTTTCATAGTAAAAAAAAACAAAAAAAACAAAAAGATCGTGTTTTTACACTAGTAGAGTAATTGCAGAGTAAATACACGATATTTTTACATTTTGCAATTAAACATTATAGTTAAGTAGATAGAAAAAAAAAACTTTTTTCACTTTTTATGTTTTTATATTAAGACCAATTTATATATTAAGGCCTATTATTTACACATAACATATATATTTCAAGAGAATACAAGGAAAAAGGGGGAGAGATAGGTGGTACCATCACGTCATCAACAATTTCCCAATATCCGGCAACTTTTAGACATGATGCATGCAAATGTCACTACGTACATCACCTTGGTAATATTTAGTGTTAGTGTGTTACATTATATAACTTTAAAAATCTATTGGTAATTAATTACAAAAAGATAGTATAAAGGGTGGTAAGATTTTTGTTATCTTACTAGTGGGGAACCCGCGCGTTGCTGCGGGGTGGCAATTTGCAAGCGATACGGTTAAGATACAAATACAACCCGTTTATTATCAACAGTAGTGGAAACTCATATTACAATGTAAAAAAATGCAATCATCCATCTAAATGTGTTACATACTTGCCAAAATCAATAGGAGGCCATGTGATCTCAGAGCATGGTATTCTATCCAGCCAGTTCGGATGTTTTAAGGCGTCGGCAGTAACCTTTACGTCTTTAAGTTATTCAACAAGCCAACCCCTATCACCAGAAACAAAGATAACCATTATACACATGAGAATTAAACATGTAATCCAAATTTCACATGAGAATTAAACACAAAATTTAGTAATTTACTCCACCTGAAAGAATCTCCGGATCCAGTTATGATTATAAGCATTAGAGTACCTTCAGGGAAGCCTTGTATGCACTAAAAACGTAACATATAAACCATGTTAAGAAAATAACACACTTTAGATACCGAGTATTTTTTAACGGTTATAGCATTATGCCTGCGTGCAAGAGGGAGAACAAAAAGGGACCACCAGTGGTTAAGGTTTCTTTGTTTGCCAGTTCCTTGCTTCAATTGCAGCAACTGTAGGCTAAGAAACAAAAAATTTATGCAATTTAACCATCTTTTTTAAAGATTGGAAAATATATTAATTTGTATTTGATGAGGAACAAAATTATGCAACTTGATCCTCATGAATATAAAGATATACCTTTAAACCAGCACAACCAACTATTCTTGTGACAACAGTAACACAATTAGGGTGGCGGGCAACCTTAATTAGTTTACAAGAAGTCTCATGTGAGAATTTAAAAGGTTTCAATTGACATAATTCTTGAAAATGATAGGACTGACTGGCCTCAACAACACATTCATAACCATGAATGATTTCAGGCATGTAATAGGCACCATCGAAAGCTTCTTTCTCTTCACCAACCAATGGCTCATTCTTGATGAAAACTAACCGTTGTTTGAATGCCTTAGTCTGCAAAAGGAGGAAAAATTCAAGCATGTTACCACTTGTTAGTCTTATCTTTTAGTGGCGTTTTGATTTGTGTTTTGAAAGTGATCATGTGTACAGAATAATCAAAATCAAATAATCAAAAGAAATATACATATGTAGAATTATACAAAATGTTGAAACTTTTGTCCTTCCCCTGTAATGCATTCCAGTTCTTACATTTCTCTGGCCTAGCTAGTGTACAACTCAATTGTTCGAAATAAATGGTCTATAAAATGGGAACAAAATTTGGGGGTCATCAAAAGATTAAAAAAAACAAAAAGAATACACCACCTAAAGAACAAATATAACTTCGGCTCTCAAGAATGTGGTCACCCGCGTTTAACACTTTTGGAATCAAACATCGGTGGGCAATTTTGTGATTCTGTTATAGACATGGATCCAGTTGGCGGTGATTTTTAGGCTATTTTTTATATTCAGCATATAAAAAGTATTATTTTAATTGAAAAATATAGAACTATTAAAATATGGCTCTACAGTTAAACATTTCTTTAGATTGTTTGGTTATTTTTATTTTTCAAGGGATGTTTTAGGCTTTGAATAATAAATCCAGAAGTAAACGTATATGCCCCCAACAAATTCTCCTGATGACACATGACAGGAACCCATGAGAGCCAGAAAGTGTCCACTTCCCCACACGCTAATGGATTCATGCTATGTGTCATTAGAAAGATTTACAAGAGCATAGAAATTAGAACATAATAATCTTTAAATAAAAAGACAGTTAAGTGTCTTTTGGAGGAAAGGTTCCACAGCAATTTCACCCATTTGAACTCGTTCCTATGAATGATGAAACCTAAACAAACACAGACTTCACGAAAATCTGCCCAAATCAACCTCATTGTGTGTAGTTGTGAACAATTAAAAAAGAAAAAAAGATTGAAAAAGCATAGCATGCAAAAAAAAAATAAAAAAAAGGTGAAAATATATTATGACATGTGGTTGTGAACAATCAAAATTTGGGGTTATGTCCATGTGCTTGAGAAGGCGTCCAGGTGTACAAATCAATATATTCATACGATTCACGTGATCTTTCTCTTCGTCGTATTCGTGTCCACCAATTAAAAGGCCTGCACTGAACCCTTGATGCTTGCCAACAGATTTCAGTACACCGAATAGCTGGTTTGCTAACTCACGAGTTGGAAACATGATAATGCTACCTACTCCATCCTCTAGACCCCATCTAGCTTTGTATAATTTCTCCAAAACCTACAAAAAGGCAAGTTTTTGTAACCATAAGACATAGCTTTATATAATACTCCACATTTCATAAAAAAAAAATATATATATAATAGATATCTACATATCTTACAGCCCATTGTCCAAAAATTATTCTTTCCTGTGTATCATAACACTTCAGTTTTTTTGGAATTAAGGACAAAGCGTAAAAAATACATATATGAATGAAACAAGTCTCTAGTTCTAAACATATTGCACCAACTATAAAAGGGACACAAACCATAAACAATAGGCTCTATATCCCTACGAGTATACACACCACAAATACCAAAAGTCGTATGGGTAGAATACACAATCAATGTCCCTATAATTAGCCAATATAATATGCAATGCATTATTAAACGACCCTAACCCAAAATATATACACTTCAGTTTTAGAATGGTCTAACAATAGAAACATAAACTTCTTAAACCAAGATCTAATAGATCATAAATATATATCCCCATCTTTTTTCATTAGTAGTCAGTGTTGTAATAATTGGGATTAATCGCCAGTAGCATAATTGTTAATAGCGCTCGCTATAGCGAATTGCGTAGCATAGCACTCATGTGTCGCTATTTGATTTTGGCGCCAACATAGCGAGCAAATAGTGCAGGAAAGATGGCCATTATGCAAATAGTGCCTTAAGGGTTGTTTGAAAGATGGCCATTATGCAAGTGCTTGTCCAAATCTTGCCTCCTATGCCAACCGTGCCTCCTCGCTTGATGCTAATCTTGCTCAGGCATTCCATGCCCAGTGTCATGTTACCAATGACTATCTTGACTGGATATAGTTTTCCGGCTACTTTCAGCTCTATTGACTCTGTGCTCTGGTAGCCAAGTTTTTTCATTTGACCCATTTGAGATATAGGTAAAATACATCAGTGGGCAATCAAATTAAGCAACTTTAATCAACATGTAAATATGGTTTAGCCCAAGTTTAACTAACACTTTTGGACTATACATCAGTTAAATTAAGAAACTCAAAGCAACAATTTGAATTACGAATCAACCCAAGTTCAACAGTTTTCACACAGACATTTTATCAAGCACCTTATATGCATAAATTAAAGACAATGAAACATAGGAAAGTGTGACTCAATCCAGCCCCATACTCATAAGATCAGATAGTAAATCATGGTGAATTCAAGAAAGTAGTGATAAATAATAGAAGTCCTCACCTGGGTTTAAAAAATGGAAGCCCAATTTGAATGCTCCAAAATCGATGTCTCATAAGAAATCTATATATTGCACAAATCAAGTGTAAGAAAGACATGGCAAAGAAAAGAAGATGAATGGTGAGTTTGGAGGTAATACCTGGTATGGTGATAGGCTTCCTGAATGATAATTGTGGATTATAGAGGGGCTGAGGTTTTGGAAACGAAGGCGCAGAATTGAATGGCTTCGATCTTGGAGCTCTGCGCTGCTTCTGAAATGTTAATGAAACCCTAATTCATTCAATATATAACATATGGTGATGGAAACCACCGGAAGATGAGACGCTTCATTTGCAATGGAAGACGGAAGGCACGATGCACACAGTAGGGTTTTATAAGGGGGGCATATTTGGAAACAGGGGACAAAAAATGGGGGATATTAGCCTGAGACCTCCTATGGCGTCTTAAAATTCCTATGGGAAATTCCATTTTTGTCCCACTGAAATGTTTTATATAGTTCTATAGATATAGATTAAAAGATATAAATTTCTTGATGTCAATAGAACATAACGAACAACAAGATTACAACTTAAATTTACACCAATCTTTTCATAATAAAATCTTCAAAGAAGATATATTTTTAACCCAAAGATTCCCTAGCACTTTAATGTATTCCATGGTTTTAGAAACTAAGAATGTCTTGTTGAAAACATGATCGTTAGCCTTCCAAATACACCAAGTCGAAAATATTATACCTTGAAACACTTTACTTTTTTGGTGATCCAAATTCAAATGTTTGTGCATCGAAAATAAGTCACGCACCGAGAAAGCAACTAACGGTTAACATCACACCAATTGCTCACAACCCACGAATCCAGCCAGAATCAAATATCGTCACCCATCCCAAGTTTACCTTTGGTAAGACTAACAAGCTTAACATTTGATGTTATCTTCTCCTGGGGAGGACCCACCCCATGTCAAGGTGGGCGGGCGCACCCCCGGGAAAAAAATTAGTGTTATTATCCGACCAAAATCCCGTCCGCACCCCTTGGATTTATTCGTCCGCACCCCTTGGAATTTTTCGTCCGCACACCTTGGGTAAAAAATATTACGGATTATATTAAAAAAAAATTAGTAAAGTCTGATTTAAAAAAAAAAACTATCTATATTATGTAAACTTATACTACCTAAACCCAAACCAAACCCATTATATAAACTTATCAATAGCCCACTAATAATCTAGCCCGTTAACCCACCTAAGTTAAAATTAAAACATTTAAAATAAGCCCAAAAACCCTTCAATTCCTCTCCCGCCCTCCCTCTGTACGATTGTGCCTGCTCTTTGCCTGTTGTCCTGCCAGCGATCTTCATCAGCCAACACTGTAGCAGCCGATATCAGCCGGAACGACATCAACGTGACCGGAATCCGCTTCAAACCAACCGGACACCGACAAACGGTAAGTTTTTATGTTTTTTATATGATTTTTCTTAATATTATATGAGAGATGGGGTAATAAAAAACTTAAATAGGTATGAAAAATCGTGTGTTTTGACGTTGCGTATAGCTGTTTAGATGATTTTTAGGATGATTATGTTATTTAGATGATTTTTAGGGGTGATTACACAATTCTAAGGCTTGATTGCTTAAATAGTTGAAAACTAAAATTGAAACATTATGTTATGGAACGAGGAACTAATGGTCATGGATCACTTTGTTTGTGATAGGAACCATGAGTAGGGATGTTATGGCGTAATTTCTCAAGAGGAAAGTGGTTGTACCACTTTTTTTGCCGAATTCCTCTAATTATAGACCAAGGTATGTTTTAGATAAGTTTTTTTATTCTTTTATTTAATGATTAAGAGAAATAGAAGTAGAAGTAGGGAGGGTTTAAACTTTGATGCTTTTTTGTTTGTTAATGTGATAGGAAGGTAGGAACTAGGGTTTGATTGTTTGAAAATTGAGATTGACCCGACCCGATCTGATCCGACCCACTATGAAACTTTGTTTGTTTATGTTTACTTGTTTTACATCCGGACCCGATCCGACCCGCTATGAACCGGATTTTTTTATATAGCTAGGGGTCTGAATCTTTAAAAAATTTCCGCACCCCCAGGAAAAAAATTCTTGATCCGCCACTGATCTTCTCCCAGCTAGCCCAACTCCAACTCAGACCAGGTACATACATGGTAGAGACCCCGGATTACACACACCCAATAGAATTCGCAACTTCTAGCACCTCCTTCTCAACTCCCACTTCATAGAGATTAGAAGATTATGCATGTTTGATCACTTATATTGAGTAAATAACGTCAAAGTAATTGTCTGGGGATATTTGGTATTTAAGAAATTATGCATTTGGTTTCAACGTCGACTTACACATTTCACATTTGACCAATTTTACCAACGAGACGACCAAATATAGAAATCAACTAGGACAAGTTGCCTATAAGGAGGGTTCCGATCGCATAACCAACACACAAGTTGCAAGAGTACTCTACTTAAAACGAAAACCCTAAACCAGACCAAAGAGATCAGATTTAGGTTCAAAATAAAAAGAAAAGAGTTACAAACTCAATTTGAATATTGGATCTGGACTCAACAAAGCTCAATTCAAATGATCTAAGTTGATAAAAACCACACCCCGCTAAATTTATTTCAAAAATAAGAAGAAAAAAAATGAGTAAATTACAAGTTTTGTCATTTATGTTTGTACCAAAATTGCAGGCGGTATCCTTTGCCTTTAAAATTGATGACTTTTGTACTTAATGTTTCCAAATCTTGCATGTTACGTCCTTAAGCCCTAACCCAGTTAATGTTTTTCGTTAAATCAGGTAACTTAGGGGTATTTTAGTCTTTTTCCTATTTATATAACATTTTAATAAAAAGAAGTCACTCTTTCACACCCCCATCTATCTATCTCTCTCTCTCTCTCTCTTTCACACCCAGTTAGAGCATCCACAATAGGATGTATGTTGATGTTTTTAAGGAGAGAGAAATGTGAGGTGGATAAGAGAGGGTGTGAGGTGGAGGAGAGAAGGTGTGGTGGTGTATGTAGAGAAAAACATGTATTTAAGGAGAGAGAAAGGTGTTGTGAGAGGGAAGGAGGAGAGAGGAGAGATATTGTTGTTTTTGGATGATAATATGGGGCAAGAGAGAGAATATGTGTGATTGGTGGGGCAATGCCACCTTGGCACAATAAAAACATCAAAAAAACATCCCTTATTGGGGATGCTCTTATCACCGCGACCCACCTACACACACCAGCTGCCACCACCGCCCATCACACACACTTGAAACATCCGGTGGCAACCGCAAATATTCAAAGCCATTGAGGGTTTTAAATCCGAACAAAAGTGGTGGTCGGCGATGAACCTGTGTTTTTAGATCTACGATGAAGATGGTGGTCGGTGATAAACGAAGCTAGAGAGAGGGGAGATGAAGATGATGTTGTGCGATTAACGAATCAGGTCTAATTTTAAAGATGGTGGTCGGTGTTGACGGTCACAGGTGGTGGTGCGGTCAAGATAGTGGTCAATGGTTGCGGTCACAGGTGGTGTTGGGGATTGGTTGAAGCTAGAGAGAGAGGGGGGAGATGAAGATGATGAATGAACCAGATCTGATTTTAGAGATGGTGGTCGATGGCGGAACATGAGAATAAGGTGGGTTTTGTTGAGTTGAATTTGTTTGCGAGTGAAGGTGAAGAAATGGGTTCCGTTGGGTATCGGTACAGGCGGTGGAAGCTTGGCAATGAAACCAATTTAGTAGTTAGATGTGAGGTAAGTTTTACGGTAGTATGTGTGGAAAGAATATTCATCATCCACTTTATTTAATTGTTAACTAGGTGTACACCCGTGTGAATACACGGGTTTGTTTAATAACGATCGGAATCAAATACTGAAAAAAAATATTATAATATATTATTTAAATTCTTTGTGTTTAGTTACATATGTTTATAAAACAATGTTAAAGATAGTTTGTTTTAGTGTACATGTTTGATATAGAAAATAAGGTAAGTAATTGATAATATTTTGGCTAAAATGAAAGCATGACCTAATTTTATGTTGTCTAATAAGTTCTTATATATGACATTAATTTTTTTTAGTGTACATGTTTGGCTAAAACGTAAGGTTCACAACGAAATCAAGTTCTGCAGTGATTTGTAGTTCCCAGATCTCCATCCTGTAACAACACAAATTATCAGTTTATAGATTTGAAAAATACAAAGAAACCCTAGATCTACAAAAATAAAAGATACATACAGGGGTGATATGAGATCTACAAACATACATACACCAGATTATTAGAAAACCCTAACTAAAATCAGAAACCGTACATGTAGTAGACGTCAGCAGTGTGCTTAAAAAACTTGCGAACGGGCCATATCAATCCGCCTTTATGTTCTCTCTTTTTCTCCTTATGGTGGGCTGTCATACTGTTCTGCCTCTCACCATCAAACTCATTCTTCGTCTCGAGTTTCTCATCTTTGTCTTGGTGATGGCGATGTCCGTACCTGTTCATAAACTCCCGCCACTTCGTTGAGCAGATTTTAAAATCCAGATGTAATTTATTATATCTCTACCTTGTTTAGCAGCAAAAAGTAAAGCAAAATCACAAATTTGAAAAGTCAAAGCACTTCACACAATTTGACCTTTTTATAAAAGTAAAAATGACTTAAAGCCAATTTTATTTCATTACATCACTTCTTTTTAGGTAAATTAATCTATTAATTTTAAGTAGTCTGAATTTACAAATTAATATCTATATATACTCAACAAATAAATAAACAAAACCAATGCCTCATGCCCTCACCTTTAAACAAATAATAAACAAAACCAATGTTGTTATCAAATTTAGTATATTACCAATTGATAAAGAAAGAGACAAAATTGACACAAAACATTCTTAGTCTCAATTCAAAACAGAATTGAAACATTTGTTTTAACCAAAACTCTGTTTGATCAAAATCAAACCAGGTTTTAACCCAACAGTGATTTGAAACATCTGTTTTCTTCACAAAACACTGTTTTAACCAAACAGTGGTTTCAACGACTATTTTCTCCACAAAACACTGATTTAACCCAACAGCTGTATTCATCTATATGTTGACCCAATAGTGGTTTCAAACCACTGTTTTAACCCAAAATACTGTTTCTAACAACTGAGTTAAACTAAACCAACACTTACCAGAATACGCCACTTGAATATGATGAAAACACAATTCTGAGATAGAATAATTAGACCACCTTGAGTCTCATATAACAACTTATAAGTTAAAAACACAATTTTGAAAATTATCTGTCATCCTGGTGACATGAGTGTGAAATGAGTTTCTTTAATTACCTGAGATAGAATAATTGGACCACCTTGAGTCTCATATAAGCCATTGGCTTTCATCATATTCACTATGTGCCTTGTGAATTTTTCCATAACAGCCTATACATTTATGAAGGATATACATACATAATCATCATCATTTCATCATTACATGCTCATTTCAAAATATCAAAAATTCAATAAATATTGTATGGATAAATTAAGATATTATTCAAAAGATTCAAAGTATCATAAGCAGACCTTGAAAGGGGCATTATCTGTTCTGAAACTAATTGTGCAGCCCAAACAGGAAATCCCACAGCCATTTGTGCAGCCCATTTTGTATATGCTCGAGCCGGTGCTCCGAGTTTCTACTCGGACGTCCCGTATTCATTTTGAATCTGTCAGTTTATTCTGCAAAGCATAGTATGATTAGTACGTATGACCGTATCGCCTATGTAACATATGGAAACTAAAATACCGGAACTAAAATTAAGATTCAAAACAATTGGTCTAGGTAACATCCCGAAACTAAAATTAAGATTTGGTGTACTCAACGTGTCCGTATCGCCTATGTAACATACCGAAACTAAAAATTAAGATTCAAAACAAATGGTCTAAGTAAAACAAAACAGCAAATTACTTCATTGCATTACTTGTATTGTTGCGATAGCTTCCACAGCACCAGCGACTCCCATGAGGTGGCCGATCATTGATTTTGCAGAGTTCACCCTCAACCCAATAGTTCTTACTTCTTACTCCACTTACCTTTGACTTTCTGGTTTGCTTTAAGAAAAAAATCAACTTTTACAATATTCTCTTGATTATAATAAACTGACTTTCATAAAACAAATGGAAGGCGTTCTGCAAGCAAAAACATCAAGATTTAAACGCTTTTCCCGAACCTCGGAGACAACCTCCATTGCTATCTCCATCATTTGGTTCGGAAAAACCTTATACAAATGCATTGTAAACTTATACATCAGGAATGATACTAACATATAAAAAATAATAAGAATAAATATTAATAAATACCTCCCACCAATTTTCACCTTCACCAACTGCATCCAAACTTATATCAGTTTCTTAATGGTCTGTAAAACAAAAATTGCATCCTCTTAGATAACAGCCACAGTGTAAGTCAAGTTAAAAAGGGGAAGTAACAACTAACTTACGTTTTAAAATCCAATGACGGCAAATCTTGCATCGGAGTAGGCTTTTTCTCTGAAGGTCCTACAAGAAGTCACTCACAAGCGAACAGGTCAAAATTGTCAACTATATCAAAGAAACATATTTATTTACGGAGCCAAAGTGTAGGATTATTACATAAAACCTCCTCGTAAATCATTCTATTCAAAATTTTAAGTGACTGAGAAAAGTAATATAGCCTTGGCAGTTATATCAAAGACATCAAAAGTTGATGTCAAAAGTAATATAACCTGTAAAAGAAGATCAAGTAACCTCACAAGATCTTCAGGTTTGTTAACTTTGCCATTCTTCTTATCACGGCCCTTGCTAAGTTTACTCTTATCTATGCTAGCCTAACCAACAGTTCTAGTAAATCTAACAACTTACATATATTTGTTGGCGTTCATAATCCCATTTACACCGTATAATATAACTTATCATGTGGAATTCAGATCCAGAAATGACACTGCATAGTGTTGCATCTCACTTTTGCTAATTCCTCCTCATAATCCCTATGAAGAAACCACAAATTGTTAGTAACTAAGAAAATTAAAACTAAACCAAACCATTATGAACAATTTGGTTTCAGTTTGGTTTTATGGTTTTAAAAATTCTAATTAAACTTCTAGTTTGATTCCGTTACTAACTACGAAAGTATACTTCAAAAGGTTTCATGAAAAATTCAACTGTAACTACGAAAGTAGACTTCAAAAGGTTTCATGAAAAATTCAACTACATAACATCAAGTTTGGCAATTGTTTTAACGGCTGTGACTTTTTCAACCAACATAGCAATTTTAAAAGGTTAACAAAATAGATTTGAATTAGAGCTCCGTAAGGTAAGTTGGGAAGTAAGATACATGAACTACCAGTTCACTTCAAATAGTTAGTTAAGATAAACTATTAGAATAAAAAGAAACTTTGTGAATAACTCGTAAATCAAATTAACTGGATATATTACCCGTCACATCTGCGGCAGTAACTACACTTATATTTATACAAAGCCGGACGCTCCACATCGATAATTTCTTTTGATCCACATCACCACTGAAAAACTTCATCTAGACATTTTCATGATCTAATACCAAAAGAAGCAACTGTAAATGATCAAAAGATTTCAAAGAAAACAAACCTTGACTAAACAAATTATGTTTTTTTTTTTGGATTGTTTCTCCACAATCTATATGACAGAAAAAAAAAACACAGCTTTATTACACATGTATATGCAGAATAACAGAAATAAAATAAAATAAAATTAAGTTACCTTCAAAGTCTCATCGTGTGTACTATCATCATTCATCAGAAGCAGAGGAACATTACAATTCTAAATATAAATTTTAAACTGAACCTACAAACAGTGCCAGATTATTGAGTAAATATTTATTATAACAGAAGCCAAAAGATATAATTGTAAAATGATATAACAGAAGAAAAATGGTACTGAACCTTTGATCTCCAAAACAAAAGTTTCGTATTTCACCTGCGATGTTACCAATTAGGCTTCAATGTTAGCCAATAAGACCGGTATGAAAGTAAAATGTAATAAAAATTCATAGCTTCGCATATCTAATGTTTGCAACATGATGATGGTTTCACCTATTCTCAGTTCTCACAACATCAAATCAAAGGCCTAAATTCATAGCTTCGCATATCTAATGTTTGCAACCGTGAACTTCAAAGGCCTAAATTCATAGCTTCGCATATCTAATGTTTGCAACCGTGAACTTCAAAGGCCTAAATTCATAGCTTCGCATATCTAATGTTTGCAACCGTGAAATTCATAGCTTCGCATATCACCTCTTGCCAAACCTCTTCCACTTTATCTAACTAACCTAACTGACTAAAATTACCTCAAATTCACACTAAATTAACCACAATTTCACCTTCAAACACTAAATTAAACACAAATTATCGATTCAACAGCTACTGAAACTGAATGTAACCCTAGAAGTTACCAAAATTACCTCATTTAAACAGATCTGCCGGTATAATCTGAATGTAAAAGATCTGAATTCAACATAAACAGTTAACGAACAGAGAAAACCATAAAACTCATCACTATAAATAAACTTTCAATCCAATAAGTCCATAAATAAAATATTAAAATTAGAATTTACCATATCAGAACCAATCCTCATCCGCCGCTCGTTTATCGCTCGCCGCCGCTCCTTTCTCCCTAATCCTCATCCGTCCAAAACAATTCGCAACAGAAGAAACCGGAACCGAATCCGAAACCGAAACCTGTTGCAACTGAGATAACTGCTTGTTTAGCTCCGAATTCATCATCTGAAGATTAACATTCTCTTGCCGGAGCGCTTCTGCTTCTTTGGAACTTAGCCGGAGATTATTCAGGCACCAGTGGAGTTATGGAGAAGATTGGTGAGTACAACAGTGTGTTAAACTCATTACACACACCACCGTTTGATCGGTGGATGAACGATGACCAGAGCTTGCTGTCGTCATCATTACCGTGTGAAAAAACGGTGTAATTCTGCATTTTTTTCAATGATTTTGTTATGGAAAAACGTAAATTAAAGGTTGAATTTCAGTGTTTAGTGATTTAATTTCGTGATTCTTGATTCTTGAATCGAAAAAGATGATAATTTGTTGATTAATCTAGAGAGAGAGAGGCGCCAGATCTAGATCTGAGAGAAAGAGAGAGAGAATGGAATGGAAAGGGCTTTAGGTTTGAAATTTGAAATGAGATTTAGGGATTTGAGAGAGGATTTGAATTTTGAAAATTTTATTTATGTATTATTAATATAGAAAATTATATTTATCATAACAAATAATATATAAAAAAAACAGAATTATGACATAAGCATGGGCAATGTGGCATGGCTGATAGGCTGACACGTAAGCAAAGTGAGGTCAACCTCTAAGCTCCTTTAATAGAGAGTATAGATTCGTAGGTTAGCTATTAACTGTGGGATAATTAATAAGAAGTTTTTATTGACTTTAAAAGCCTTGAATGAGTTTGATCCCAAGAATCGGGTGTTGACCGGAGGAGGGGGTGGTGGTGATGATGATGGTGGCAGGTGGTGGTGGTTACAGAGAGAGTGGTGTGTGTGAGAGAGAGAGAGTTTAGAGAGAAAGGATAAGTTATTTACTCAATAATCCATGTAGAGAATAAAATGACAAAAATACCCTCATATGCAAGGCACATGACCATGTTTAACAAAAAAGTCTGACTGAGTTAGAGCTAAAGGACATAACATGCAGTATTTTGCAACGCTAAGGACAAAAGTCATCAAATTTAAAGACAAAGGACACCGCCTGCAATTTGGTACAAACATAAAGGACAAAACTTGTAATTTACTCAAAAAAAATTATTCAATCATTCATCAGTCTATCTACCCTTTACTATAGGGTTGTCCAAACAGCTCGACGATCGCTCGAAAAATGCTCGTTCGATTCCCGCTCAGTTTGTAAATGAGCCGCTCGGATCGGTTCGATTCAAATTCAATCCATGCATGAGCAAAGGTCCGTTCGCTCGTCGATCGCTCGGTTTCGCTTGAATTATTTTTATTAATAATATATATATATATGGGACCGCTAAAATGAGAACCACCTCCAGTTGTAAGAACCGGGAGAACTACACCGTACGGGGCGAGGTGGACCAAATTTTTTTTTTATAAACGTAGATGCATGTATTATAAACACATTTGTAAAAAAAGTCGGGTGAGTAGTTTTGAGCACCCCAAGTTTGTGTTTACGGGTACCGTAGATTTTATTTAAAATTTACGGTATCCGTAAACACAAACTTGTGGTGTTCAAAACTGCACACACGACATTTTTTTTATTTTTTTTTACAAATGAGTTTATAATACAAGCATCTACGTTTCTGAAAAAAAAAATTGGTCCAACTCGCCCCGGATCAAAAAGTTCTCACGGTTCTTACAACTGGAGGTGGTTCTCATTTTAGCGGTCCCCTATATATATATATATATATATATATATATATATATAGGGGTAAGATCAAATAAAAAGTTTATTTTGCCTAAGTAGGATGAGAAGAAATCTTAACCATTTATTTTTCAAATCAATTGTTAAGATGAAAGTGTAGGAAAAAGAAGGAGTGCAAGGGTATTTTGGGAAAATCCTATTTATGGACTTTCTCTCTCCACATGCAAGGCACATGCATATTCCACCCCCATTTTTTAAATGTTAATAACTTTTTTATACGACATTATTTTTTTCGTAAAAAATTCACCGTAAAATCGAGTGTCTTTTTATCTTTAATTTGAGTACAATATTACTATATAAAATATGAAGACTAAAAAAACCCACTAAAATATGTTGTATTTCTATGTTGTATAACATTTTTTTTGCTGGATTTTTGTACTATATTTTTGTGCTAAATTTTTTGTGCTGAATTTTTTTGTCTTAATTTTTTTTCTCAATTTTTTGTGCTGGATTTTTTTGTACTACATTTTTTGCTGAATTTTTTCGTGCTATATTTTTTTGTACTAGATTTTTTTCTGCTATATTTTTTTGTACTATACTTTTTGTGCTATATTTTTTTGTACTATATTTTTTGTGCTATATTTTTTTGTACTAGATTTTTTGTGCTAGATTTTTTTGTACTATATTTTTTTTGTTGTATTTTTAAAAAACAAAAGGGGTGACACATGTCATTTTCACTTCTATTTATAAGGACCAAAATACCCTTTATTTCTACTTATTAGGAGGGTCACATGTCATCATCACAATCCTTCTTAGGCTACTTAGGCAAAATCCACTTTTTAGTGG
Source organism: Helianthus tuberosus (assembly GCA_030545235.1). Taxonomy (NCBI): domain Eukaryota; kingdom Viridiplantae; phylum Streptophyta; class Magnoliopsida; order Asterales; family Asteraceae; genus Helianthus; species Helianthus tuberosus. The sequence goes on from CM060381.1 coordinate 141,679,477, forward strand.
ATCCTTCCCCTATATATATATATATATATATATATATATATATATATATATATATATATATATATATATATATATATATATATATATATTGGTAGATGTTCCTGTAAAAAAAGGTTTTTTTTGTAAGAAATGTAAGAAAGAATCTACACCATTAGATCATTGATCTAATGGTTGAGATCATAATGACAAAATTGTAAATAATGTTTACTATTAAACATATTAATTTTCTGGTATACAGGTAAATTTAACATTTTTAAATTAAGAAACTAACATTAATGCACATGCAACTCCCCCCCCCCCCGTCTTTTTTAAACGTCAATAACTTTTTATATGTAACTTTTAAAAAAAATTATACCATAATAACGAGCGTTTTTTTATCTTTAATATGAGTACCATATTGCTATACTTATATAGAAAAAAAATGTTTCGATCAGATGTTTTGTCTATGTTCATACAGTGGTGTTTTAATTGTATTGTGATTCAAAGCGTGGTGTTTTAAACACAAACTGGAAAGCGTGGTGTTTTTTTATCTACTGGAATGTAGGTTTTAAAACACCATTATGTTTTAACATATGGAATCTGGAACATCTACTAGCATGCAGATGTAAAACACCATGCATGCAGGTTTAAAACACCATGTACAATAACCATACTATGAACATTATACTAAGAACGCATTCTAAAAAGTGTCTTTAATAGTATTATATACTTATTGAATGGTGTTATATACTTATTGAATGGTGTTATATACTTATTAAAGTTTACTAACAACAGATGGAGAGATTTTCTGCGTGGCAGTTTTAATATTTAACAACCCGTCACTATAAAATATCAATCAACTCAATAGGGAAACAAGCGAAGCCGGCATGCGCAACGTTGACGCCGATTATCATGACCAGCCATATGAACAAAAAAACATGATATTCGTTGCTTACTGGTCATTTTAAGTCAGAATTCTAACAGAAAATTTTATCATACATTCAGCTTAAATTAAATAAGAACTTTAAAAAATAAATGAAACAAAAACACAATACATTCAGTTTTAGTTTCAATCCCTGTCAAAAAAGCATAATATATCATCCAACTCAAACATATCATATTCTACAAAACCGCTAATGACGATCAACAGTGGCGGATCTAGAAAAATAATTCAGGGGTGTCCTAAATTTTTTTTGGACTTAGGGGTATCCTAATATATGCCAGGGTGTATGTTGGATTAATCAGTTCGTTTGTGGGTCACGGGTCGGCACGTTATCGGGTCACAGGTTAGCATATGGGTCATGGAGCTGGAATGGGTCAGCTGAAGAGTAGGACTAGGTTGACCAAGTTTTATGGAATGTAAACGTGTGGTTTTGGGAACAACTAATTGTTGAGTTTGTTGCTTGAAAGCAGGAGTACGTGGACTTAGTTTATTTAGCATGTGTTTAATTGTGTTTCTTATAAATAGCAGGTAGGTGTGACAACTTGCACTTTTCCATGCATTCCGTACAATAATTAAACAGTAATCTGTGCTTTAATGACGGTGCATGATTTAGTTTACAAGACGAATGAAATTTTGATTACTGTTATATACATACAATGGCATTTCATGTTGCAAGACTTTTATCATTACTACATGTGTAACACCTGTGCCTCCACGGCCATCAAACAAATACCAAACCAATGAAATATTATATTTCATACTTGGGATTTGTAAAAAAATATGTGTATCATTTGCACATATCAATTCTTGTTCAATTTCAAACTCTAAATCGCTTTCTGGAAGGTTATACGCGCACCGATGCGTAAATATAACCAGTTTAATGCAACAAACACTCCGGAATAGTGACATTGGCTTAACATACCTTAAATAACCTTTACATAACTTAGAAATAAGTTTTGAAGGCTTTGGTATGACAAAAACAAGTTTATTCGCTTACAGGGACTAAAGTTGACAAACTGCGAAAGTATGCCAATTTGAACTGTAACAGACATTCCGGAACATGACCATAAGTTAAACATACCATAAATATCCTTCACATAGCTTAGAAATAGGCTTTGAGGTGTTCGGTATGCTAAAATAAACTTTTGTGTCATTCAGGGACTAAAAGTGTCAAAAAGTGCACAAGTTTGCATTTTCGCGCATAACTTACGTTCTGAATACATCCGGACATCCAAAAATTTATGTAAGCATGACTATATTATGCTTTAGTGTTTGGCTTGCCAAAAATCCATTCGTTTCGTCATTTGGATCGTTTTTCGCGCTTATGCGCATTCCGTCGTAATTAAGCGAACATCGCGTTCGTACGACCAAACGAACCAACACCCGGCATATTTTTGAGCATGTTTCATGTCCTAAATGTTTAGGCAACATTTTAGGGCCTTAAAGTTGGCTTTACGGGCCTTAGAAGTGCCGGAAATGGGCTTAAACACGTGCAGGGGCTGAAACTGTCATTTCTGAAACTTGTTTTCTGATCTGAAGAGCTAGGCGGCCCGCCTCAGCCAAGCTTAAATCTTAGGCGGCCCGCGTCAGTCCTTCTGACCAGATTAAATGCATTTAACCACAAGTTGCAGCTGTTTGATCCTCCACCACATGTTCTAACTTGCTTAGTCAGATGATAAGCATCAATTTTAGCTTCCATAACCTTCCAACAAGTGTACGGATGGGATCGAATCACGGTTTCCATGAAACGATCTCAACGGTGCACCGAATACTATAAATACCCCATGCCCCCCATTGCATAACTTACAAGAATTCTGATTTGAGAAACTCTAAGTTGAAACCATTGTTTCATACCTGAGATTCTTGGATCGGGATTAGCATTCGGGGACCCTGGGTAAGTATTCTTTCGTTCTTTTCCTTATTTTATTGCTTTTCGAGTCCGAAAGTCAAACTTTGTTTGACTTTCAGCGTTGACCAGTAATGGTCAATGCGAAGTTCGTTTGAACTTCGCAACGTGAGTGTAATCACGTTGGTTATAGTCCCTTGGGACTATGCCTACTGATTTCCACGTTGTCTAGGGTCGTAGGGTAAGCGATCTAATAAAATCGCCTATACCTTCGAACTCGACCCATTTGGTCGATCATTAGGATCCGACCAAATACATTAGGTGACCATAGTAGGTAGGGAATAACCTTCCGAGGTTATACCCTATGGTCGCTTCGTTTAAGTAGTTGTATGATAGGTAGTTTATATGCCTTAGGTAAATTACCAGAATACCTTTTTCATGTATAATTGGTAATTAAGCATATGTAACCTAAACTTTTGTCACATAACTGATTATGTAACATGTTTAGGCATATAACACTTGTCATAGGACTAGTTAGACGGTCTGAACGCGTTTCACGCGCACGACGCGTTAAAGTAGCATAAGTTACCTTAATGGGTCGCGATGGGTCGAAAGCACTTAGGTTAGTCTCAATGTAGTATGTAGGTCTTGTTAAACCATATCATATGAGTTCCAACACTCATTTGGTTTACCAAGCCTCATCCTATCCGATCTCCCGATTTAAGTCCGGTTTATTTATATAGTCTTAGATTGCCGACTGATTCCGTGCTCCCTCTAGCTTTGTTTGGTTGTTGTTCAAGACCTCCAAGCATTATCAGGCGAGTACATTATTCCCCTATTTTACTGTTTTCAATTGTTTTGGGGTGACTCATATGTGCTAAATGTTTTCAAGGTTTTAACGATGGTATCAAAACAATTTTCGATGTTATAACGATGGTTTCAAAAACGATTAAGACGATTTATACAAAACTAATAACGATTTCAAAAAGTGAACAAACTTGTTGGTTGTATTTACATAACAAATGACATTCATTAGCAATGATCAAGCCGACCAGTATTAGGTTATGGTACCATAGGATCTGACAAATCCCGTTATTTACTACACCCGTAGTTATGTGTGGGTATGGTAGGTAGCGACTGAATCTGAAATTGTTAACTTACCCTTTGGTAAGGGTTTGTTAATGCGAAACCGAGAAGCGACGAAAACGAGAAGCGACGAGTGATGAGTCACGAAGGTTTGAATGTTGTTAGCGAGACGACCACATAAGTAGTTTCACGACCTAAAACGAATTAAACGATTGGGTAAACGATTGGTTTTCACACGATGTTTTAACGATTGGGTAAACGATTGGTTTTCACACGATGTTTTAACGATTGGGTAAACGATTGGCTTCAAAGCGATATACGATTGGGTTTTGGTTACATATTACATGATTTACATTGGGCATGAACATTACTTTGGTGGTTTGGTTTGGGTAAGTGATTTGAGTAACGGTGCGTGTGTAATATGATACAAGCATGGTGGATACGCCGCTGGTACTTCCTATATATAAGTGTTTGTATGATATTACATATTGTAGCGTTATTTGAATCATTTTAGTTTGAGACATAGAACATTTTATACAAGTAACATACTTTTCACAAGACATTTATTTACAAACAACTTATCTTATACAAACTCATTTTACATGGTTATTCATTTAATCATGCATTATTCTCTTATTATACATATCACCTGAACTTATTATTTTTCAAATGATTTACAAAGGCAAAGCAAATTACAAGGTTCATGACTAAACATTTTCTTAAACAGAAGTCATGAATCTTATTTTCACAAAACCTATGTACTCGCCAGCATTTCTTTGCTGACCTCGTTTTCACATATGTTTCAGGTATTGTTGAATGATATCGATTGATAAGATGCATACTCACATAGGACTGGACAAGGCCTTAGTGACTCAATAACAATGATAGACTATGTTTAAATTGTGTATTTAGATTCCAGACAATGTAATTATTCAATGTTTAATAAAATGAAACACTTTTTGGTATCCATGGTTATGAAACATTAATTCTGTTGCAACACGCCTCGATGTTTCCGCCGCGATTTGTTGTTTTACGTGGTCGGGGTGTGACAGAAAAGATGGTATCAGAGCCAATGGTTATAGGGAATTAGGTTATTAGTAATTAGTAATGCTTTGACCTAGTCTATAACCTTCTTAGGACCCTAACGCGAGTTTACTTGCGTTTAGTCATAAAACAATACCGTCACCTATCCTTAGGCGACGACCACAACAAGAACATAAATTTCAAAACCGCTTTGAAAACTAATCATCTGTTCTAGGATGATTGATTACTAGGTTTTGAACCCTCTATTGTAAGGTTTTGAACTCTCTATTATATGGTTTTGAACCTCTTTGAATTTTCAAAACTTCGTCAAGGTTTTGGGTTTTAAATAATGTGAACACGTGCAAACTGGAAGGGTGAATGCCTGTATTCTGGGTTTTCTGTCTAGGCAAGCACTTCGTATACATCTCATCAGACGCGAGACCAGTTGTGCTTACCTGGGAATTCTTGGGATGAGTGTTCACTTATAGGCGAGCATGTCTTCGCGATACATTATTTTTGACCCATTTACTTTGATCAGTCACCGTCTCATTTGTTTGCCTTAGGTAACAAACAAATGATCGCAATCTTCATGCGTTATCATTCTGTTTTGATTGTCCAATAATCTTTCACCTGTTTCTCCCTATGCCTTTCTTTTTCTTCAAGAATGTCTCTTCATCACGATGACGCCCAGATATCTGAGCAAGCAGCCAAAATTCGCTCAGCGAATAGGCGAAGTAGTCCTGAAGACTGTTGAATTAGCTACTGCCATGTATCATCTCCAGGATGAAGCCACTCAAGAGTCACCAAGACAGGCAGGACCTAGTCAGGCGACAACACCATCAGCCAATAAACCAATCGAGGAATCAAAGACCATGGATGAACGATCCCCTAAGAAGTCAAAGAAGCGAAAGGCTTCTCGGAACTTCGCCATGGTCGCTCACAATGGTAAAGAAGTCCCCAACCAACCAGCTCAACCCCCTGCTAGGTGTGTATGGCTTTGCTTTTCCTATGATACCTACATCAAGGAACTATGTACCTTACAAACTACTCTTGTGATTACTCTCTTTCAAATGATTGCTCATGATTCCCTCGAAATTTTTAAGTACTCGTTTCACTCTAAGAAACAAAGTACAGAAAATTAAGTGACATTATGAGTAATCGTGCTTTTCGCACATCTGTGCCTTTAAATCCTTGGTTAGATAACTAAGGGTATTTTCAAATCTCATACCCATTACGTTTTGATTTTTCAACATACACAGTACCAGTATTTCAAAACAATCTTCATGATCTCAAAACATTTCATATAGTTTGAAAACAATTTTTCTAGATGCATTGTCTATGTTATTTCAAAAACATTGGCCATGTTATCAAAACCAACCTTTCTAATTTCAAAATATTTCATATAGTCTGAAGACAATATTAACACAATACATTTTCTGATCAAGTGCATGATTTCGAAAAGCATCATTCATGTCTTTCAAAAAACCTTATACATAATTTCAAAATTCATCTCGCATGATTTTAAAACATTTTTTTAAATATATCTACCTAATACACCTACTTTATGATTTCAAAAAGTATTATATATAAGGTTTCAAAAACGTTAAACACATTTTTTCTTAAAAGAACCCCATGCATAGTTTTCAAAAATATTTTCCTCATACATTGACTTAACCTTCAAAATTCTGCTTCATATGTCGCCTTGACATATCAAGCATCTCAACTTCATAAGCATTTTACATCATGTTTTGACCTAAGCACATCCAGTGCAAGGTTTCAAAACATCTTCAACTTCTAAAATTCATATGGGATCTTTTTATCTTTACAATTAGATCCTTGTGGATGATTATCATTCAAATCAGAGTCCTTAATTAGTTTCCTTATGTACCTTAATTCGAACACTTCGGTTCCTAATAATCGAAATCGAATTTTCTTTTTGAATCTTTCTATCTTTATAGTTGGATTCTTGGTAACGTTTAAAGTACCAAATGAAATCCACGGAATGGATTCCTAGTGTGCTTTAAATGCATGTACGCAATTTACAAGACAAATTAACGAACAATTTTGTGGTTATATGATATGTGTTTATGTGTTCTCCTCTATGTTTTTGTGTGTTACGATTTTTCAAATCCTCATAGAATCTTTCATATCTTCATATGAGGGATTCATAGTAGGATATTCAAAAAGTACTACCTTAAATCCTTATGGGCTTCTACGTAGTAGTTAAGACCCTTGGGTTATATAGTACCATTCCATGATTCGATGAGAGACCCTTGAGTGGTCTAGTCTAAAAGATTGATTCACAATTTGGTTAAAGAACGACATCTAGTGATGTAGCTGAACAGACTCCTTGATAGTCTATTTAGATCATTTATTGATTTAATTAAAAGGACTCTATGGCGGTCTAGTTACACTCATCACAGGTTTGTTCATTTGGTTTTACCCTACACATTATAAAATAGACTGTGTGAACTGTGCAAGGAATTGTCTAATTATGGACGCGTACATAATTATGAAATTTAGTGCATAGGAACCCAGTAAGATTTATTATGTGTAAGAACCGATAGTGACAAAAATAACGAAATGAGAACGATGTAATGGAGGTACGGTGGACGCACCAATGACGCTTCATATACTTGTATATAAGTGTCCCTCTTACATTTCAAACATAATGTTATTAAGGTTACTAGAAGTTCAAGAACCCTAACCAATGTTGTTCGATCTTTTCAACTTCATATTTCCAAGCTCTCACAAGTTTCCTCTAAATAAATTTCGGGACGAAATTTCCTAAAGTAGGGGAGACTGTAACACCTGTGCCTCCACGGCCATCAAACAAATACCAAACCAATGAAATATTATATTTCATACTTGGGATTTGTAAAAAAATATGTGTATCATTTGCACATATCAATTCTTGTTCAATTTCAAACTCTAAATCGCTTTCTGGAAGGTTATACGCGCACCGATGCGTAAATATAACCAGTTTAATGCAACAAACACTCCGGAATAGTGACATTGGCTTAACATACCTTAAATAACCTTTACATAACTTAGAAATAAGTTTTGAAGGCTTTGGTATGACAAAAACAAGTTTATTCGCTTACAGGGACTAAAGTTGACAAACTGCGAAAGTATGCCAATTTGAACTGTAACAGACATTCCGGAACATGACCATAAGTTAAACATACCATAAATATCCTTCACATAGCTTAGAAATAGGCTTTGAGGTGTTCGGTATGCTAAAATAAACTTTTGTGTCATTCAGGGACTAAAAGTGTCAAAAAGTGCACAAGTTTGCATTTTCGCGCATAACTTACGTTCTGAATACATCCGGACATCCAAAAATTTATGTAAGCATGACTATATTATGCTTTAGTGTTTGGCTTGCCAAAAATCCATTCGTTTCGTCATTTGGATCGTTTTTCGCGCTTATGCGCATTCCGTCGTAATTAAGCGAACATCGCGTTCGTACGACCAAACGAACCAACACCCGGCATATTTTTGAGCATGTTTCATGTCCTCAATGTTTAGGCAACATTTTAGGGCCTTAAAGTTGGCTTTACGGGCCTTAGAAGTGCCGGAAATGGGCTTAAACACGTGCAGGGGCTGAAACTGTCATTTCTGAAACTTGTTTTCTGATCTGAAGAGCTAGGCGGCCCGCCTCAGCCAAGCTTAAATCTTAGGCGGCCCGCGTCAGTCCTTCTGACCAGATTAAATGCATTTAACCACAAGTTGCAGCTGTTTGATCCTCCACCACATGTTCTAACTTGCTTAGTCAGATGATAAGCATCAATTTTAGCTTCCATAACCTTCCAACAAGTGTACGGATGGGATCGAATCACGGTTTCCATGAAACGATCTCAACGGTGCACCGAATACTATAAATACCCCATGCCCCCCATTGCATAACTTACAAGAATTCTGATTTGAGAAACTCTAAGTTGAAACCATTGTTTCATACCTGAGATTCTTGGATCGGGATTAGCATTCGGGGACCCTGGGTAAGTATTCTTTCGTTCTTTTCCTTATTTTATTGCTTTTCGAGTCCGAAAGTCAAACTTTGTTTGACTTTCAGCGTTGACCAGTAATGGTCAATGCGAAGTTCGTTTGAACTTCGCAACGTGAGTGTAATCACGTTGGTTATAGTCCCTTGGGACTATGCCTACTGATTTCCACGTTGTCTAGGGTCGTAGGGTAAGCGATCTAATAAAATCGCCTATACCTTCGAACTCGACCCATTTGGTCGATCATTAGGATCCGACCAAATACATTAGGTGACCATAGTAGGTAGGGAATAACCTTCCGAGGTTATACCCTATGGTCGCTTCGTTTAAGTAGTTGTATGATAGGTAGTTTATATGCCTTAGGTAAATTACCAGAATACCCTTTTCATGTATAATTGGTAATTAAGCATATGTTACCTAAACTTTTGTCACATAACTGATTATGTAACATGTTTAGGCATATAACACTTGTCATAGGACTAGTTAGACGGTCTGAACGCGTTTCACGCGCACGACGCGTTAAAGTAGCATAAGTTACCTTAATGGGTCGCGATGGGTCGAAAGCACTTAGGTTAGTCTCAATGTAGTATGTAGGTCTTGTTAAACCATATCATATGAGTTCCAACACTCATTTGGTTTACCAAGCCTCATCCTATCCGATCTCCCGATTTAAGTCCGGTTTATTTATATAGTCTTAGATTGCCGACTGATTCCGTGCTCCCTCTAGCTTTGTTTGGTTGTTGTTCAAGACCTCCAAGCATTATCAGGCGAGTACATTATTCCCCTATTTTACTGTTTTCAATTGTTTTGGGGTGACTCATATGTGCTAAATGTTTTCAAGGTTTTAACGATGGTATCAAAACAATTTTCGATGTTATAACGATGGTTTCAAAAACGATTAAGACGATTTATACAAAACTAATAACGATTTCAAAAAGTGAACAAACTTGTTGGTTGTATTTACATAACAAATGACATTCATTAGCAATGATCAAGCCGACCAGTATTAGGTTATGGTACCATAGGATCTGACAAATCCCGTTATTTACTACACCCGTAGTTATGTGTGGGTATGGTAGGTAGCGACTGAATCTGAAATTGTTAACTTACCCTTTGGTAAGGGTTTGTTAATGCGAAACCGAGAAGCGACGAAAACGAGAAGCGACGAGTGATGAGTCACGAAGGTTTGAATGTTGTTAGCGAGACGACCACATAAGTAGTTTCACGACCTAAAACGAATTAAACGATTGGGTAAACGATTGGTTTTCACACGATGTTTTAACGATTGGCTTCAAAGCGATATACGATTGGGTTTTGGTTACATATTACATGATTTACATTGGGCATGAACATTACTTTGGTGGTTTGGTTTGGGTAAGTGATTTGAGTAACGGTGCGTGTGTAATATGATACAAGCATGGTGGATACGCCGCTGGTACTTCCTATATATAAGTGTTTGTATGATATTACATATTGTAGCGTTATTTGAATCATTTTAGTTTGAGACATAGAACATTTTATACAAGTAACATACTTTTCACAAGACATTTATTTACAAACAACTTATCTTATACAAACTCATTTTACATAGTTATTCATTTAATCATGCATTATTCTCTTATTATACATATCACCTGAACTTATTATTTTTCAAATGATTTACAAAGGCAAAGCAAATTACAAGGTTCATGACTAAACATTTTCTTAAACAGAAGTCATGAATCTTATTTTCACAAAACCTATGTACTCGCCAGCATTTCTTTGCTGACCTCGTTTTCACATATGTTTCAGGTATTGTTGAATGATATCGATTGATAAGATGCATACTCACATAGGACTGGACAAGGCCTTAGTGACTCAATAACAATGATAGACTATGTTTAAATTGTGTATTTAGATTCCAGACAATGTAATTATTCAATGTTTAATAAAATGAAACACTTTTTTGTATCCATGGTTATGAAACATTAATTCTGTTGCAACACGCCTCGATGTTTCCGCCGCGATTTGTTGTTTTACGTGGTCGGGGTGTGACAACATGCAACACAATATAGCTCCATTAATGCACAGAACAAAGTTAGCACAGTTATCAGACAAACTAGAAGTACTGACGAGAGTTCAGTACTTAGACAGACATGATGTTGAGACATAAAATAAGCCCCAAGACCAAGTGTTACACTAGTATAGTGTGTAGGAAAGTAGGGATTACAAAACTGCCTTCCTAGTGATGACATAGGTACCGGAAAGTGCCAGAAACATACCAAAACTGCAAAATTCTGCAGAAAATAAATAAATTCAGCAAAAATTCAGCTTTTAGCAACTAAATATAATGCAGAATTATGATTTAATGGTCCTGAATACCTTCCTAGGTGTCGGGAATCAAAACTGTCAAGAAAGACAACATAAAGCACACTAAACTGCGCAATTTAGCACTTTAACGAACTGTAACGAAACGAACAACCGGACACTACCCGAAACATCATATGTTTACTAGAAGCACTGTTTTTATGTTATGAAGCTAATTATGGTCACCGAACATCATATTGCATCTCATAAACATTAAATACATAAAATACCTAACTAGCACCATAGAATCCTAACTAAATCAAGTAACTTACCATTAAAAGTTACACTCCCCCCCCCCCCTTTTGATAACCGGTTAGGGGACATGGGTCCCACATAAGAATTCTTTTAAATATTTTATTAAATATGCTTAGGATATTCTAAGCATAGTATCTAAAAGATATGCAAATGTTGGTGAACTTTATAAAAACCTAAGGTCTACCATATACATCATTCTTCATCTTCTTCATCACACCATTTCTTTTCCTCTCCCTCTCCCAACTCATGGCTACAACACACACCCACAACATAACCATTTTCACTTCTTTATCAACAATTCTAAGAAGTTCCTAAGGTGTAAGAAGCATATTTAGGAAGCTTGGAAGCTAGGAAACTTGAAAGACCTTCACCATTTGTTTTTATCCACTTCATTTCTTCTAGTGATCATCCCTAGCCTTGAGCTAGTGGTATGAACATCATACACTCCATTTTACATCTTATTTAAGTGGTTAAAAGATGATACATGATGTTAATCTTAAAGAACACTAAGAATCAAGAAGATGAAACATGAACATAAGCTTAATATCTAAAGAAATCATGTTATTTAGTGTTGAATATGCTACTTGATGATTGATTGGTTATGTTAATAATGTAGATCATCATATGATTTTGCTAGATGATGATTAAAAACATAATCTAGCAAGATGAGAGGATGAAAAGGTTAGAGATTAATGGATCATCCTCACAAAAGTCATGAACTTGAAAAAATAATTTGTTTTCTTGTTAAATGATGATTAAAGTAAGATGTAAGTCTTGTAGATCTAAGATTTCAAGGATGATTTTTCAAGAAATCAAGTTAAAAATACAAAGTTTACTTAACCATGGTTCCTAAAGAAATCAATCATGTTTTTAAAGGTTAAACAAGTGTAGAAACACATGTGTAACAAGAAAAATCCAAGAAGAAACATTTTTAGAAAATGTGATCACAAGTTGTAAAGAACCATTTTCTTTAAAAATGATTTTTTTTTAAAGAAACAACCACACTTTAAAGGGTAACAAGACTTACTAAACACACTAGTAAGTTACTATAAATTTTTGTAAATTTTCAAGTTCATGAAGTAGTTGATTATGCTTGATTTTTGGCAAAATTGGTAAGTATAGATTGATTATTGGTTGATTGTGTTGATTTACAAAAGAAAATGATATGCCTTGAAGGCATGGAAACCTCCATTTTTAGGGGAAACTATGGCAAATTTTTTCTAAAAATTAAACACTTAGAAAAATATTTCTAAACAAATATTTACAAGAATATTTCAACCATGGATTTTCACATAAAGTTTGCCATAAATTTTGTTACAAAAATTACAATTATTGGAGGTTGGTTTTTGTAAATAAAAGTGACTAAATATGTATTTAGGAAATATATATTTAGATGTCACCATGTGTGTGATTATTTGTATATTATGTGTATTAGTTATATTATTTTAGGACTTGAAATAATATAACTCATCAAAATACCAAAAATTATAATCCAAATTATTACCAAAATTCCAAGGGAATGAATATACAAAATTATACCCAAAATATTGGTCAAACCGAACAAAGGAATATAACTCACAAAAATATTCCGGAAAATTTATTTCACAAGTATATTTTTGGTAAATAATATTTTGGACACCAAGGAAACCAAAAATATGATTTTTACAATTATTACAAGATTATATCATATTTTTCACAAGGAGAAAATATATTATTTTTGGGCAAATAAAAATATATATATTTTTCTTGGAATTATTAGAAGATATATTATTTTTGGAAGAAATATATATTTTCTCAAACAAACATGAAATACATTATTTTTGAGGAAAAAAATGTATTTTCTTAAATAAACTTTAAACATATTATTTTTGGAAAGAATATGGATTTATATATATTTTCTAAGTTAGACTTAGAAATATATTATTTGTGAGACTTGTATGAAATTTATAAATATTTTTGCCAAGGGAAAAATTATAAATAATTTTTCTAAGTAATATTTCTTAAAATATATATTTTAGAAATATATATTGATGTATTTTTATTAAAGATATTATTCCGGAAAAATTAATACAAAAATTAAGTATAAGAATACTTACTAATTACAAGAAAATACGTATTTTTGTATGTATAAATACACTCCGGAATACGGCACCAATACATGGGGAAAATATACAAGTATAAGAATACGAATACAAATGCACCCATCTTTGGGAAGGATATACATGTATAAATACTTGAAAAGTATCAAGTTAAAATATATTATTCTTAACAATTATTCCAAAACTTAATAAATATAATTTAAGTTAAAATATTTATTATTTTAACAAATAATTATATAACTTGGAATAATACTGAGGACACAGTGAAACGTAACTCAAAGACACTAAATAATACTAAGTCAAGGCACGACCCGCTCATCTAATAGACAGTAGTACGTTGTAGGTAGTTGTGCACACTAGTAGCAGCTTGAGTTACGTCGGATTGAAGAACGCAAAACCGTGAGTTCATGTACCCCTTTTCTCTTAACTGTTTTCGGATTTATAACTCTCGGGGGTGGAATACATGTTGCATACGTTTAAATGGTATGAATTGGATATTAAATGAATTATAGATCATGTGAGCATAGATTGAAATTGAAATGCCATTAACTCCTATAATAAATATGGACGAAGGTTAGATCTAACGGGTACGGCCGAGCCCCACTCATGGTCCTAATGTGACCACTTGAGTGCTTCGGTGTCCCAGTCGAGGTAACTCGACAACGGTCAAGGGTAAACTTGACACCGTCAAGGTAAATTGACATAGTCAAGGTAAATTGACACAGTCGAAGGGAAATTCAACATAGTTGAGAGGAAATCGACGAGGGTATAAGCCTACTCATATTGAGTACTCCCTATGTCTTCACATGCATAAATGTCCTTGCAAAGCTTTAATTTGATCTGTTCATAGATGCTTTTCATACCTGTTTTCAAAGGAGTCTCTCAAACGTTTACAAGATCTATCAGTATTTATACAAAACGCATTGTTGATGTTTTCCAAAATTACATGTATTTCAGGTAACAAGTTGGATCTTGGGCGCTGATGTTGTTTCTAGAAGTAAATTCCAAGTTTAGATGTCATCCACTTTTGTTGAATTGTATCTTAGTCGAAGGTTGCGTTGTTTGAAACTTAAATAACTGTGTTTGTAATACTTTAAACTTAATGAATGGATGAACATCATTTTGATTATATATTTGTTTATTATGATTGAATGCAATGGTATTGAACAAGTCACACATCATACGCTTCCGCAAAAGTTAGGGTGTGACAGTTTGGTATCAGACCTTCTATTGTAGTGAACTAGGACTCCTTCTCGAGTCTAGACTACAATCACTAGGACTCTCTCACGAAAGCATTTTCACAAAAAGGTTTTTCATTGAATTCACGAAGCGTCAAGATCCATGAGTCAAACATTTTTCAAAGAAAAGACAAGGCAAGGCAAGGACATTAGTAGGGATGAGAACACCCCAAATTAAAGTGCCAATTAAGGCATAGTCTACGTGGGATAGACTTGCCAAAGACAAAATGACCCCCCCCCCCCCCACCCCCTTTCGAAAGGATAAATGAGAGTTATATGTGATATGATGCATCTATTTGCCTGTTTATACTAAGTAACATATTTATTTATTGATATATATATATATATATATACGTATAAGTGTACGGGATAATTATTGACGTGAATGAGATACCTATGACTCCAAATCCTATTATTGTTTTTGACTCGCACGATGAGACTATCGACCTCGCGTTTATTGCAAAGCTCATGACTGGAGTTGTGACAACCCGAGATTTCAAGGTCATCCTTTGCGTGTTAGTTGCTTACAATTCTGTTTTCATACTCTGCCTTACGTGGTAACTTGAACATAATTGATAATGATTAATGAATTGATAATGATTAATGAGTTGGTAAAATTGTATGTTTGTTAGTTATTGGGAACTTTGAACTGTTTAAGGTCCCTAGACATAACCCATGACAAAATACTGGACTTTCGCCATCACCTCCACCCGACGAAACATTGCACGATGAAAAACACATTTTTCGTCAAAAGCAGCATCTTTCGCCTTATGGGCCTTCGGCCCAAGTAAGGCCCAGATACGAGCCGGCTATATTTACCTAGTTTCTTGTATGTATGTAAAGTGATAACTGACGAAACCCTAGCTCTCTTTACACACCGTCGGCAGCACCTATCATTCCTCTCGAAGTCTTCTTGCACTCTCGTCAACATCTTATTCTTCCGGTTAGCATCCAAACACTTCTCCTTGTTTAATGATTGTTTTGCGATGATTGTAATCTTCTGTGGATAAAAGAGTTTTATTAGAAATCATACTCGTAGGTGGTGTTAATTAGGGTTTTGATATTTCACTGTTTAATCAAATAGATTAGAACATGCATGATAAATTCAATGTCTTATATCCATTTGATAATTCTGTTTGCTGTATGTATATCTGTTGTGCATTGGTTACCGGCTGAATTATTGATACTAGTCACTGTTGGAACATTGATTAAGGTTATTATGAACACGAACAGTAAATAATTTGATTTTAAGGTTTGATTCGTTTTGGTGAGCATGGACGTCTGTTAGGGTTAGCGCGAAAAACCCTTGACGAATATCCAGTGTCGATGAAAGGTGTCATGTTTCGTCGACATACCTGTTGACTAACCGTAGATTTTTCGTCACCCTTGAACCCGACGAAGGATAATCCTTCGTCGTGTGGGATTTTGTTGTATGGGCAATGACTTGAACAGGGAATGGTTATGTTGTGTATGTTATTTGACAGTTGAGCTTGTTGCTTGATATTAAGGCTATCTAGAACTGAGGAACTTGTATAGACTAATATGAGTTGTCTAAGGTAAATTGTCTGATGTGACAAACTGAATCAACTACTGAATGATTATGCGTGATATGCACATGGGGTGTGGTTTGGTGTGAACTTGAACAATAGCTATATGTTATATAGTGACCTATTGATGAACGCAATCTGTGTGGAATAAGTAACTTGATTATTATGAAACTGATGTTATTTGGGAACGAGAACTTATATTATGAATGCGTATGAAATCTAAACGTCTTCTATGTATTACTTGTGATTCGCTGAATACGTGTTTTGGATATGTATTTGCGAAACTGATCATCTGTGGTAACCACGGTAGGGTCTGGTTGACCAACTTGGAATGGGTAAAGTAACTTAACAAACCGAGCAAATCTAAGGTGAGTTCACTGCTCTTTTTTTCCAAGCATGCGTCCCGGGGAGGGACATCTGGTAAACGATCCTGGGAGGAATGTCAGGTTATTGGGATGTTGGTTAATACACTCATATCTATCACTTAAGTCCCTTCTACCGATTGTTGCCGGGGAGGCAACGGGGTATTAGTTAATAGCGCTATTTAGGTTTGGCACCCTCACACCGCACCGGGGAGGTCGGGAGTGAACTAATGACCCCAGTCTTGACCATTGCTTTGATAGAGGCATTGGGGAATAGGGCAAATAATCTGGAGCCATCGGTGGTAATCGAGTTATTAACAACATCAAATCTCTGAAATGTTTTAAACGCATATCTGGTAACTAAACGTGTTAACAAACTTTGAACTCACCAGCGTCGTCTGACACACTTGTCTGCATGCTTGCAGGTCTATAGGGTTATGTCATTGGAACTTGCTGTCTGGGAGGCTGGAGTGGTCATGGGTCGAGATACATGGAATCGTATGACAAGTCTAATGGTTTTCGCATATATGGTTTATGAAACACTTAACAAATGATTTATGCTTCCGCTGTATATGTTGAAATACATTTAACGTTTTGTAATACTTTATGTTAATGAATGAAAGTTTTTATTTAAAATCTTGTTATGAGTTCAATGTGATTGGTGGCTAGATCCTAGAACGTCACACGTCCCGCGGGGTTCCCGCATGTGGTATTTTGGGGGTGTGACAGTTTGGTATTAGAGCCACTGGTTATAGTGAACTTGGTTTTAAAAAAAATGTTTTTATAAAACCAGACTATAACCGAACAGTTCTGAAAACGAGAATACGACCATGACACTCAGCTCCAGATTGCAAGGTTCATCTTTTCACCTGTTGTATACATTGCATGGCTAGTGTACACTTGTTTATGATGTAGCATACGGACACACACTCATCACTATAGCATAATATCACGAATTTTCTTGTTTACTTTATGATGCGTAGTTGGTGTGTCGTAGTCCATAGATTCTTGTGACCTTATCGTTTTGATAACCTCTGTTTGGCATTCAAGTTTGAGGAACCATTTGACATGAGTTAGGAGGAACTGAGATGAGCATGCAAATCGCAATATTATTGTGGGTGCACACATAATAATAATGTGGGGTGCATGTAAGTCCCAGTGAGGCTTAACGAGTGAAAAGGGGTTCCATTCTGTAACATAGCAAGTCTATAGGAGTCACAGCAGTGACTGCCTCTTACTCGAATGTGATCTTTTCACTCCTCTCTGAATCCTTTCGAATCTCGATGTTATCTAGTATTACCTGAACACCCATCTGAACGCCTAGCGAACTATGTAGAATGTTAAGTACTTGTACGAACGTCCCTGAGTTGGATGTTGCAGCGTCGATGATTGGTCTATACCTCTCTCACTCCTCTTTGGTTGCGGGAACTCAATGTACAGATGTCTTAGACCCCAAAGTGCGATCACTTCTGCAACACTCTGGAAACATACCGTGTATTACTCAAATCAACCTGCAAGATCGATGGACAAGAGGATGAGCGTAGTGTCTTATCAACCTTCGTATTAGAACGACCCTGATTACCGGCAACGAACACCAGTAAATTGGCAACAATCGAGTTCTTAACCCTAGTCAGCGACTTATGAGAGTCAACTCTTATGAATCAATCAGGACATGAGCGATGACAATTGACTATAGTGTGGAATGTGAAACTGCCAGCACGATGAATAACGCCTTAGGACGTGACACGAAATGTGACAGGATGAACCCTGTAGGTGAAAGATTGTAGGGATCCGTTTCACGCAACGACATTAGAGGCAATAGACTCGGTGACATCAAGGTATTTGTAATCGTAGCCTACAGTATGGAAACGAAGGTGACTTCGACAAGGATTGACTGTTGCTAATTCGAGATGCCAACAACCAAGGGAGCAATGATAGTATCGGAAATCCTCATAACGAAAACAACAACACCGGAAGTGATGCTCGTGGAAGGACATATAGGATTGGCGTGGGAGACGCCAGGATTATAGCAACATGGTGGCCTACACGTTCTTGGTAACTAATCGTCTCGTCCATGTTCTGTTGAAACTTGATGCTTCTTGAAACCGAACCTGTTGTGGAATCGGCTGATGGCAACTCAATTGAAACCTACTATGTTTGTTGGGATGCAAACTCGACCTTGTGGGACAAGTTTTCGACATCGACCTTCCTTCTACTATCCTTGATGGTTTCAATGCAGTAGTTAGTGTGGATTGGTTATTCAGACATCGCGCAGATATACCCGGTGAGGAGAAAATTTTGCGTATCTCTCTCCCTAGTGGAGAATCGTCGTCTGACCTAAAGTGTCAGAGTGGAGTAAAGGTTAGCATGATTTCAGCAATGGAGGTCCAGAAGTGGCTATGAAGGGATTACCTCACTATGGTAGTAACTGTTACCGATGTTAAGGCTAAGGAAAAGGGGATCGAGGATCCACCAATTGTTCGGTGTGCTACCTGAGGAACTTTCAGGTTCACTTCCACAACTGTTAGACGAAATCTCAGTTTGATCTCACGTCAGAGGCAGCCCTGATTACTCGTACTCTTACCGTCTTGCACCAGGAGGGTTGCAAGAGCTGTCTAATCAACTACAGGAACTGTTGAACAGGAGTTTTGTCGGACCTAGCTTTTCGCTTTGGGAGCCCCAGTTATATCCGTGAAGATAAGCCTTTTCGTATGTGTACTGATTATCGAGAACTCAACAAGGTGACAGTCAAGAACCGTTTGCCTTGACCATGTATTGACAACCTGTTGACCAGCTGCGAGGATCAAGCACCTATTTGAGGGTTGACTAACGAACGAAATATCATCAGATAGAAGTCCAAGGGGATAATGATCCTAAAACGACATATCGAACACAGTACGACCATTGCGATTTTGTATTCCATGACCTTTGGGTTAATAAACACACCAGCAGCTTTATGGATCACATGAATCGACCGTGTTTATTGAGGACGTTTTGAATCATTTCCAGGAGAAAGGAACACCATGGGCGACATTTGTATCCTATCTTCGAGCTCCCGAGGGAGGAGCCACTACACGCAAAGTCCCGTTAAGTGTAACTTCTGGATTCGAGAGGTACATATTTTTCTTGGTCTCGTAGCCAACGAAGTGGGAATACACGTAGATCTCGCTAATATCCATTCTGTTAGAAACTGATCAACACCAAAGATCCCTTTGGGGATACGGAAATTCCTTGGTTTCGCTAGATACTATCGCAGATTCATCGCGGGATTTTCGAAGATTGCGCAGCTTTAATCTCTTTAGCGCGGCAGGGTGCTGTGTATTTGTGAGTGACAGAACAGAAGGGCATCTTTTCAACTTTTGGAAACACAACTCAACAATGCACTGAGCATCGTCTTTACCTGAGGGTACGGGTGATTTAGTGGTATACCATGATGGTTCGAATCAGAGTCCCAGTTACACGCCGATGCAACACGAGAAGGTGATGGCTTACGTAGTGGATTTACAAGAAGAGTTACATGAGTCACAACCTGTGGTGGAAACCATGGTCTTTGGATTTAAGTTGGAGGCATTCCTTGGACGGTACCAAATGCACTACTTAGCCTGTGACAACTCGAGTTTTCAAGGTTCTCCTCTATACATTACTTGTTTCATATTGTGTTTTGTGGTTCGTTGCATTGAAACTTACACTGTGAGTAGTTTATAAGTTGTTTATGTTGACTTATGTTTGGTGTTATTTGATAAAAGTTGTGAATTTTTTATTTAAACCTTGTGAAGAAAATTGGAACCTTGGCCGAAAACACCCACCCCCGACGAACACCCACCCGACGAAAACCCATGTTTTCGCCACCCGACGAAAACCCCATGTTTTCGTCGCCTTCATCGATTCCGTCGGGAATGGGCTTTGGCCCAAGGATGTTCGGCTGGCCCAATTGCATTTACGATATAACTTGTGAGATCAGTTATGTTAGAACACTTTTAGAACCCCTAGAGCACCTCTTTTCCTGTGCGACGGCAACTGCAAGCCTTCGGAGCCTCCTCTTTCCGATCAATCCATTAGCTTTCTATCTCGGTTAGTGTTTAATCCGCACATGATTGATTGTTTGATATTATCGTTAATTGTGTGATTGAAATCATGATTCTGTGATACTATGTAATGCTTGAATTCTTGTTGGATGAGGAGTTGCTCATTATAGATCACTAGGTTATCGAATACAGTTCCGCATGTTAAATGTGATCGGTTGATGATATAATGGTGAATGGATAGGTTTGATGTTTTTGTCATGAATCATGTAGAATAGATCTTATGTTATGAAGGCAGTTGTTTAGGCCATGGTGCATGTTCAGTTAATGCTTGATGATCATATTATTTAGGTATCGAATGATTATGTATTACCGCTTGGTATGTGTGGATGATCTGGTGTAGTATAATTCCTGGTTAAGTTTGATGATATGATTGATGATGCAAACTGTTAATTGAATAATTAAAGTGATTGTATGAATTGTTATGATTGAGCGAGTGATTGATGAAGTCGATGTAACTGTTAGACGATCATTAGGGTTACTGGGTTGTGTAACTGTTGGTGATGATTATGTGAGTGCCGACGAAAACCCAGGGGGCGAAAAAAATGCTATCACGATGAAAACCCTTGGGATTTCATCGCCTGGGGGTTTTCGCCAAAAAGGGTTTTCGCCAAAAAGGGAGTTCGCCGAAGGGATTTCGCCGGATATTCTGTCAAGTTGGGAAACAGTAACACAGTTAAGTATGTTAGTTCTGTTACGGGATAGCTGTGTTAAAATAAACTGAAAAATCAACTATGTGAAGCATGAATTGTATGAACTTGATTAACTGTTTACGTGTTACATGATGTTAACTGCCAAGCACACTTTGTGATATAGATTTCATGTGAAACCTTACAAACATAAATTGATTGTGTATACGTGCATACTATAGGCTTTGACTGAATTGTTTGTACAAGTAGATAAGCATACCGAGCAAACCGAGGTGAGTTCACACACTTTCTAAGGCATGGGATTCCCGGTGGTTGGGAATGGGTTAAAGAATTAAAACGGAACCTACATATCCTCCTTGGGTAGGATATGTACGGCCATCCTCCTTGGGTAGGATGCCAATCTTAATCCTGCTTATTCTCCTTGGGTAGAATACGTACATTCGTCCTCCTTGGGTAGGACAACAACCTTAACTTACTAGATAAAACTCTATCATGAAGTCCCTCATTTTTATATCGACTTAATCGCCGGGCCAATGGCGAGCGGGTCATTAGTTAATAGCGCTATTAGGGTTGACAAGCCTCACACCGTGCCGTTCGGACGGGCGTGTACTAATGGATCTGGGCACTTAGTCAATGATGATAGACATTGACGTAGGGCACAACTATTGTCCGTCAGTTGTCGATATGGTAACGGTCTAGTGGTTCACATGGGGAAGCCCCCACTGATTATGGATATGGTTTGGGAAACAAAGGAACTGGTTAACTTTTGGTTTACGAAACAACTTATGGTTTTCAAAACAAACTTGTAAAACTAAACAACCAACTGTGAACTCGCTCAACTTTGTTATTGACTCATTGTTACATGCCTTGCAGGTCGTTAGATGCTTATGGAGCTTGCACAGGGAGGAATGGTTGTTTTGGGGACATGGACTGTTGAGTTCCATGTTAAACATTTACACTTTATAAACTTATTGCTTATGTTTGGGTTTTACATTTTATGCTTCCGCTGTTAACTTAAAGTTGGATACTTTCTTTTGGACACCAATTATACTGTGGTTGGTTTTATTTACTTAATTACGTTGTTCAATATGATTGGTGGCTTGATCCTGGTCAGTCACGCCTCCAAGCGGTGATACTCTGCATGTGGATTTTGGGGGTGTGACATAGCCCGATCACAAGGCCTCCCGTGTACCCTCATTTCGAAGGAGCTAAACATGTGATGACATCACTAGGTGGAACTCTCGAGCGATTACGACTATGGAACCTAAACACGTATGAGCATGCAGCTCACCATCGACTCTAGCCTACCTGATCAGATTCGCCCTGTCCAAACCGAAGGACTAAAGGAAGAGAATTTTCAAGTTGGGTCCATGCGAGGCATGGAGGACTAACTTTTGGCAAGTTGGATGATATTCGCTACTTCATGGAATGAATATGAATTCCACTATACGGCAACTGGAGGAAACTTGTGTTGAGCAAAGCACACCGGCCTCGGTGTTCTAGTAGTCTGGGTTTGATAGGAGATATTAGGATTTTAAACCTTGTATTGATGACCAGACAGGAAGGCCCCCATAGCACTGCATGTGAACGATGTTTGACTTGTGCGAAAGTCAAGGTGGAATACCAGAAACCTACTGGTTTGTGTCAGCAACCAGAAACACCCATTTGGAAATGGGAACAGACTGCCATGGATTTTGTCACTGGCCTACCTAAATCTTAGAATGGAACCGATATCACCTGAGTGATCGTTGATTGTTTCACGTAACCAGCACACTTTCTTGCAATCAAGGAAACTGACGAGTCTTCACAGCTTGTGAATATTCCTCTGAGAGAGGCGGTTTTTAGGCACGAGGTGCCAACTCCTGATACTTTTGATTTTGATCTATACCTGACTCATGGCAGACAAAATACAACACCCTCGACTCACGTCTAGACATGAGCATTACTTATCACCGTGGGATAAACGGTCTGAGTAAACGAACCATCCTGACACTCGAAGGCATGATGTGAGTATGTGTGTGAATGACCTTAGTAAAGATTGGGAGGACACTTACCTTTAGATGAGTCCTACTGCAGCAGATACCATTCTAGTATTCAGACAGCTCTGTTTGAGGCACTGCATGGACGATAATGCCAAGCTCCTTGTTGGACTAAACTAATTGACAACTTAATTACGAGTCCAGGACTTGTACTCGAAACCCTCGGGAAGATTGTTTAGATCAGAAATCTTTTGGCGGCAACGCGTGACCACCAGGGAAACTGATAAGTTTAGAAAACACTGGGAGTTTGCAGCGGGCGAGCGAGTCGAGTTGAGTCTCATCCTGGGAGGGTGTGCTACGCTTTGGGAAGTGTGGCAAGCTTGATTTAAGTTACGTTGGGCCATTCAAAACTCTGGAAAGAATCGGAAACATGGTCTACAAACTCGAGTTACCTGACGAATTAGGTAACGTTCACGACGTCATTTATGTCTCGAACCTAAAGAAGCGTTTGTTCGATGAAGCACTAGTGATACCCTTACTAGAATCCAAGGTTAACAACAAGTTGCAGTTTTCGAGGAATCTATCAAAAGCATGGGCCAGGAAGTCAAGGTTCTTTAACATAGTCGAATTCCACTCGTGAGAGTTCGTCGGAACTCAAGACGTGGACCGGAGTTCGCGTGGGAGCGCAATGATCGGAGGAAGCTCTAGTATCCTCGGTTACTCAAACTGTTGAATCAACTTCTGCTATCATTGGCGAATTTCTGGACGGAATTCCCTTTCAAGTTGGGGATGATGTGGTACCCGCGGAAAATCCACAGTCGTCCTGAGTTAACATCTTGCCGTTTTGGATTGCTTATCAAATTTCGGGACGAAATTTCTTTCAAGTTGGGGATGATGTGACAACCCGAGATTTCAAGGTCTTCCTTTACGTGTTAGTTGCTTACAATTCTGTTTTCATACTTTGCCTTACGTGGTAACTTGAACATAATTGATAATGATTAATGAATTGATAATGATTAATGAGTTGGTAAAATTATATGATTGTTAGTTATTGGGAACTTTGAACTGTTTAAGGTCCCTAGACATAACCCATGACGAAATACTGGACTTTCGCCATCACCTCCACCCGACGAAACATTGCACGACGAAAAACACCTTTTTCGTCAAAAGCAGCATCTTTCGCCGTATGGGCCTTCGGCCCAAGTAAGGCCCAGATACGAGTCGGCTATATTTTCCTAGTTTTCTTGTATGTACATAAAGTGATAACTGACGAAACCCTAGCTCTCTTTACACATTGTCGGCAACACCTATCATTCCTCTCGAAGTCTTCTTGCACTCTCGTGAACATCTTATTCTTCCGGTTAGCATCCAAACACTTCTCATTGTTTGATGATTGTTTTGTGATGATTGTAATCTTCTGTGGATAAAAGAGTTTTATTAGAAATCATACTCGTAGGTGGTATTAATTAGGGTTTTGATATTTCACTGTTTAGTCAAATAGATTAGAACATGCATGGTAAATTCGATGTCTTATATCCATTTGATAATTCTGTTTACTGTATGTATATCTGTTGTGCATTGGTTACCTGGCTGAATTATTGATACTAGGCACTGTTGGAACATTGATTAAGGTTATTATGAACACGAACAGTAACTGATTTGATTTTAAGGTTTGATCCGTTTTGGTGAGCATGGCAAGTCTGTTAGGGTTAGCGGCGAAAAACCCTTGACGAATAAGCAGTGTCGACGAAAGGTGTCATGTTTCGTTGACATGCCTGTTGACTAACCGTAGATTTTTCGTCATCCTTGAACCCGACGAAAGATGATCTTTCATCATGACTGGACTCCGACGAAGGATGATCCTTCGTCGTGTGGGATTTCATTATATGGGCAATGACTTGAACAGGGAATGGTTGTGTTGTGTATGTTATTTGACAGTTGAGCTTGTTACTTGATATTAAGGCTATCTAGAACTGAGGAACTTGTATAGACTAATATGAGTTGTCTAAGGTAAATTGTCTGATGTGACTAACCGAATCAACTACTGAATGATTATGCATGATATGCACATGGGGTGTGGTTTGGTGTGAACTTGAACAATAGCTATATGTTATATAGTGACCTGTTGATGAAGGCAATCTGTGTGGAATAAGTAACTTGATTATTATGAAACTGATGTTATTTGGGAACGAGAACTTATATTATGAATGCGTATGAAATCTAAACGTCTTCTATGTATTACTTATGATTCTTTGAATACGTGTTTTGGATATGTGTTTGTGAAACTAATCATCTGTGGTAACCACGGTAGGGTTTGGTTGACCAACTTGGAACGGGTAAAGTAATTTAATAAACCGAGCAAAACTAAGGTGAGTTCACTGCTCTTTTTGTCCAAGCATGCGTCCCGGGGAGGGACATCTGGTAAACGTTCCGGGGAGGAATGTCGGGTTATTGGGATGTTGGTTAATACACTCATATCTATCACTTAAGTCCCTTCTACCGATTGTTGCCGGGGAGGCAACGGGGTATTAGTTAATAGCGCTATTTAGGTTTGGCACCCTCACACCGCACCGGGGAGGTTGGGAGTGAACTAATGACCCCAATCTTGACCATTTCTTTGATAGAGGCATTGGGGAATAGGGCAAATAATCTGGAGCCATCGGTGGTAATCGAGTTATTAACAACATCAAATCTCTGAAATGTTTTAAACGCATATTTGGTAACTAAACGTGTTAACAAACTTTGAATTCACCAGCGTCGTCTGACACACTTGTCTGCATGCTTGCAGGTCTATAGGGTTATGTCATTGGAACTTGCTGTCTGGGAGGCTGGAGTGGTCATGGGTCGAGATACATGGAATCGCACTACAAGTCTAATCGTTTTCGCATATATGGTTTATGAAACACTTAATAAATGATTTATGCTTCCGCTGTATATGTTGAAATACATTTAACGTTTTGTAATACTTTATGTTAATGAATGAAAGTTTTTATTTAAAATCTTGTTATGAGTTCAATGTGATTGGTGGCTAGATCCTGGTACGTCACACGTCCCACGGGGTTCCCGCATGTGGTATTTTGGGGGTATGACAGGAGTGATTACCAAACGAGATCCTGAGCTTGTTTCCGTAGAAGATGGTTATTCTTCCCTCTCGATTGTGAAGGTGCCTAACTACGGTAGTGGCGGCGAGGCGGAGGCGGCAACCTTGGACAACAACCTTATCAGCAGGACGAGGTCCCTGTGGTTTTTGAGAAACAAGATTGAAGACGCTCTTGTCCAGACTAGGAAGATGAAGTATTCAGCTTGAAGATGCCCCTCCAACTACTAGGAATTCTCCTTATTCCTATTACGTTTAATCATCGTGCCTATTCGCGCGTAACGATAACGGGTGTTAGCGCATGGACCACCACAATGGCCCAGTCCATGTTGGAGGTATAAGGACAATAGAGTCCCCTCTTTTGTGGATCATCTGCTTTGAACGAGGGAAAGTTGGGGTGACCGTGCAAGACAATTTATTATTACGGGGGCCCACGTAATAACAACTTGTAGTGCATGGAAATCCTGGTGGACTCTGCGGGTCAAGCTAATGATCCCCATTCATCCAAAAATTTCTAAGTGTTCACACCTTCATCTAGTAGAACAATACTTAGGCAATTGCTATAGCACTTTGCAAAGTAGGAAACTTGTCTTTACCTACTTCGTGTCTGACACTTCTACTCGTACGAGTTGTTTGGGAACCGATATCTAAGCAAGTGAAGATGGCAAACACCCTGGAAAGATTCAGTGACGTTACACTCTCTATCACCTCTATATGCACAACCCCCACCCCTTAGAAAGTATATCCGTCGTTGTGAAGCCAAAGACCTAAGAAAACCAATTTAGAAGGAAAATAACTATCACTTTCATATTATGAAACTTGTATGACCGAGGTGATGTAACCTCGAGTTCATTTTGTTTTCCCCATTACAAACAATACGTCAAGTTTTCAAGCCTATATGAAAGCTCAGTAGTTGTTTCCTTACTTATACATTGTTGATTATATATGCATGTGATATTGGGTGATTACATGGTTGCTTGTGGTAATATGTACCTCATAGACAATTATGGAATGTTGTCTAACCTACCCCCTACTTTCTGACAGAAGAAGATGCCGCCCAGACGTGACACGGACACCATTACGTTAACTATGGCCGAATACAATGAGCGCATTTCTCAAGTTATAGCGCAGTATGAAGCCCTCTGCTCTGCACACAGCGGTGGCACTTCCGGAAGTAACCCTCCAACTGGTTGCACCTATAAACAGTTCCTGGACTGCAAGCCATTGAATTTTGACGGTACAGGAGGTGCCGTTGCATTTGTTCGTTGGGCAGAAAAGACTGACTCCGTTATGAGAATGAGTAACTGTTTGCCCGAGCGGAGTGTTACCTATATCTCAGGGTTGTTTTTGGATGGCGCACTCTCCTGGTGGAACCTTCAGGTTCAGACCCTTGGTGAAGCTACTGCTTATGCACTAAGCTGGGACGAGCTCAAGGAATTGATGCGGAAGAAATACTGTTCTAGGGCCGAAATCCAGAAGCTTGAGACTGAGTTCTGGAATTTGAAAATGGACGGGCCGAAGATTTCTGAGTACGTCCAACGATTTCACGACTTGTCTAGGGTTGTTCCCTACTTAGTCGAGCCAGAGTTCAAGAGGATTGAGCGATTCATTTGGGGACTTGCACCTCAAATTCTGAGCATGGTTACTGCCTCAAAGCCTCCAACCATCACAGAGGCTATCGATTTGAGTATCACACTTACTGAAGAAGCTCTGCGAATGGGAAAGTTTTCGGGATCTGAGGCAAACAAGAAAGAGACTCATGTGGAGTCTCCGGGCAATAAGAAAAGGAAGTCTTCGAACCTAAAGATAGGCACCCAAGTCAGTTATGGAAGCTCTAAAGCAAACAAAAGAAGGGAAGTGAACCTGCCTCGTGGCATGCAAGCTTATGGAGCCACTAATAAGGCCGGTGGTAAGGTTTACTTGGGGACTAAGCCGAGATACGAGGAATGCAATTTTCACCATGAAGGTCGATGTCCGAGGCCTAGGTGTGGAAAAGAAGGACACAACAAGGATGCTTGTTGGGCGAAGCATCCAGACGGAAGAGATAATGGTAAAGTTCCAGGTTGCTACAGATGTGGTGAAGTAGGGCACTTTAGGAAAGATTGCCCTAGGAAGAACCAAGCGAGGAAAGGTCTTCACGATCGGAGCTCGTAAAGCACGCCAGGATCCAGATGCGGTTACGGGTACGTTCCCTATTAACCAACTCTATGCATCTATTTTTGGATTAATACTGGCACCAACTTTAACCTTGTATGCTTAGAACTTAAGAAACTATTTGGCCTAGTTTCGAGTAGAATAGATGTCTCGTATTCTTTAGAATTGGTGAATGGAAGGTTAGTTAAGCGAAGGGGATGATTAAGGATTGTATTTAGGAACATAAAAGAGCGGGAACCCCCCATTACCGTTGACTTGGGAAGTCACGATATTGTAGTCAGCATGGATTGGATATCCAAGGATAGAGCTAAAGTTTCTCGTCATAAGGAAAATCATTGGCATTCCTCTTGCGAATGATGAGACACTCATAGCACACAACCTTCTTGCAATAGATGCGAGGGCACTAGGCCCCATAAGGCAGTGGATTTGCGACATCTCACATTGGTCGTAGAGACACGGAAGCGCCTCCGAATAGACTGCATAGCCTTCCCTGCTCATGTTGACGATAAAGAGACCAAGAAGCCAAAGCCAGAAGACATCCCCGTCTTGGAGGAATTTCTAGAAGCCTTTCCCGAAGACTTTCCTGGGTTACCTCCACAGCGACAAGAGGAGTTTAGGATGAACCTAGTGCCAGGAGCAGCACCAGTGCCGGATGACACCTTACTGACTAGCTCCGTCCGAGATACAGGAGCCACCGATGCAACTGCAGGATCTGCTAAGTAGAGGAAATCTGCCAGGCCCAGCCTCTCACCATGGGAAGCCCCTGGTGTTATTCGTTAGGAAGTAGGACGACAGTTTTTACACGTGTACACAGCCTAAACTGAAAGGAACTCAGAAGAACTAATGTTGAAAAAGTATTACGCATTGGTTGCAGGGAGATAGACGACTAACCCTCAAGAATTGGTACCCCTTTACCGAGAATCGAGGACTTGTCGACCAACTGCAAGGTCTCAGCTACTATTCCAAGTTGGACTATCACTAGTTGATGGCACGAGAAGAAAGTTGACAGTTTCCGTTTTGCATCAACTTCAGAGAATTGAATATCAAGGACCGGTATCCTTTGCCAGGGATTGATGACTTGTTCAACCAATTGCAAGGTTCTAGTTACTACTCGAAGATCGACTTGAGGTCAGGATGTCCTCAACTGCGAATACAAGAGGAGGGTATCCCTAAAACGACTCTTAGGACTCGCCTTGAACATTACTAGATCCTTGTCATGTCGTTTGGCTTAACAAATGCACCGGCAATATTCATGGACCTCATGAATCAGGTGTGTAAGTCGTACCAGGATAAAATCGTGATTATATTTATTGACTGTATTCTCATAAGCTCAAAGACCGAGGAAGGTCATGAGCAACATCTGCAATTTATCTTGGGACTCTCAGAGAAAGAACAGTTATGTGCCAGGATGTCGAAGTGCGAACTTTGGATTTGCGATGTAAGATTCTTAGGATATGAGGGGGATAAGATTGAGATTCATGTCGATCCTGCGATCAAGAACTAAGGAGTCCCTAAGACACAACTAAGAATTTTTGGGGAATGTAGGCTATATCAGACGACCCCTAGAAAACCTTTCAAGGACTGCTCAACCGCTAACAACCCTAACCTAGTCGACACCTATCTTGTCTTCACCTAACACTACCAATAGAGTTGCGGTTCTTGTGACGCTTCTCGACGAAGTCTCGATTGCGCGTTGATGCAATGAGACCAAGTCATCGCATACGCGTCACGTTGATTAAAGGATCATGAAAAGAGACTTTGAACTAGGTGCAGTAGTTGTGCGTGGAAGATTTGGCGTCATTACTTGTATGGGAAAACGCTGCACGATCTTTATTGAACACAAGGGTTTGCAGCACATCGTTGATCAGAAGGACGTAAACATGAGATAACTAGATGAAATGAGCTACTGAATGATTACGACTGTGAGAATTAGTATCACCTGGACAAGGCGAGCGTTGTAGCAGACGCCTTGAGCCGTAAGGAACGCGCAAAGCCTCTAAGGGTGCGAGCCTTAGAGATGATCATACAGACAAATCTCGTCACTCGAATACGTGAAGCTGAGCAAGAGACGCTCAAACCAGAGAACCTTCAAGCTGGAGTGTTATATGAAATAGAAGTACTGTATTCCCTAAGGAAGACATAACCTTATACTTCCTGGAACGACTCTGGGTTTCGTTTCGCGACAATTTACGAACGCTTATTTTGGGGCAAGGCTCATAGGTCAAGGTACTCGAACCATCATGGATCCGACAAGATGTACCAAGACCTGAAGGATTAGTATGGATGGCCCAAGATGGAAGCTGGTATAGCCATACATGTGGGTAACTGTCTTACTTGTGTCAAAGTTAAGACAGAATACCAAGAAACCATCAGGGCTGCTGCAACAGCCCGAGATTCCCATGTGGAAGTGGTAACGAACCTTAATGGATTTCATTACAAGCTACCAAAAACCCAAAGAGGTCACGATATGATATGGGTGAGTATTGACCAACTCACCAAGCCTGCACATTTCCTACCAAACAGTGAGGAAGACAACGCAAGGGAATTAGCAGACATTTAGCCTCGAAAGGTTGTGGCACGTCATGGAATGCCTGATTCTATCTTGTCCGACCGAGATGGTCATTTTGTGCTAAGGATATGGCAGACATTTCAAAAGGCGTTTAGGTCACGATTGGACCTTAGTACTACATTTCACCCTCAGACGGACGGCCAGAGCAAACGAACGATACAAACTTTGGTAGATCTGCTATGTGCTTGTGTGATAAACTTTGATGAAAAGATGGATCACTCACTAGCCTTTAGTGGAGTTTTCCTATAATAATATTTATCACACCGCCGTTTAGGCCGTCTCGTGCAAAGCTTTATAGGAACGTAAGTTTCAGTCCCCTATGTGTTAAGCGGAGACCAGAGATAAACGATTTACTGACCCGAGTTGGTTTAGGAAATTATAGGCAAGATTGTTCAGATACGTGGGTGTACCAAGTCAACCCATGGTATACAGTAAGGCTGCACCGATAAGCGGCAGAAACCATTGGAATTTGAGAATTGATATTATTGAAATTCTCACCTTGGGAAGGTGTGGTATGATTTGGAAAGCGTGGGAGGTTGGACCCACGGTATAGTAGACCTTTCGAGATCCTGGAAAGGATCGAGACCATTGCTCACAAGCTGAAACTTCTAGAAGAACTTAGCAGTGATCACAACACGTTTCACGTGTCTAGTCTTTAGAAGAGCCTGACTCTAGGAACAGTCTTTATTCCCGCAAACAAGATTCACGTCAACGACAAACTCCAATTTATTAAAGAACCTGTTATGGTTGTGGACTGGAAGCCCACGAAACAAGGAGAAGTCGTAATTGATTTGTTAGAGTTCGTTGGAATTCATATCATGGCCCAGAGTTTACTTGGGAACATGAAGACCAAACTACGCCTAAGTGACCACATTTGATTCACAACTCCCCTGCGACCGATGGCATCGCTTGAATTTCGGGATGAAATTCTTTTAACGGGGGGAGAATGTGACAACTGGCACTTTTCCATGCATTCCGTACAATAATTAA
Source organism: Helianthus tuberosus (assembly GCA_030545235.1). Classification (NCBI taxonomy): domain Eukaryota; kingdom Viridiplantae; phylum Streptophyta; class Magnoliopsida; order Asterales; family Asteraceae; genus Helianthus; species Helianthus tuberosus. The sequence goes on from CM060381.1 coordinate 141,711,726, forward strand.
ACAGTAATATGTGCTTTAATGACTATGCATGATTTAGTTTACAAGACGAATGAAATTCTGATTACTGTTACATACATACAATGGCATTTCATGTTGCAAGACTTTTATCATTACTACATGCAACACAATATAGCTCCATTGATGCACAGAACAAAGTTAGCACAGTTATCAGACAAACTAGAAGTACTGACAAGAGTTCAGTACTTAGACAGACATGATGTTGAGACACAAAATAAGCCCCAAGACCAAGTGTTACACTAGTATAGTGTGTAGGAAAGTAGGGATTACAAAACATGAAATACATTATTTTTGAGAAAAAAATAATGTATTTTCTTAAATAAACTTGAAACATATTATTTTTGGAAAGAATATGGATTTATATATATTTTCTAAGTTAGACTTGGAAATATATTATTTGTGAGACTTGTATGAAATTTATAAATATTTTTGCCAAGTGAAAAATTATAAATAATTTTTCTAAGTAACATTTCTTAAAATATATATTTTAGAAATATATATTGATGTATTTTTATTAAAGATATTATTTTGGAAAAATTAATACAAAAATTAAGTATAAGAATACTTCATAATTACAAGAAAATACGTATTTTTGTACGTATAAATACACTCCGGAATACGGCACCAATACATGGTGAAAATATACAAGCATAAGAATACGAATACAAATGCACCCATCCTTGGGAAGGATATACATGTATAAATACTTGGAAAGTATCAAGTTAAAATATATTATTCTTAACAATTATTCCAAAACTTAATAAATATAATTTAAGTTAAAATATTTATTATTTTAACAAATAATTATATAACTTGGAATAATACTGAGGACACAGTAAAACATAACTCAAAGACACTAAATAATACTAAATCAAGGCACGACCCGCTCGTCTAATAGACCGTAGTACGTTGTAGGTAGTTGTGCACACTAGTAGCAGCTTGAGTTACGTCGGATTGAAGAACGCAAAACTGTGAGTTCATGTCCCCCTTTTTCTCTTAACTGTTTTCGGATTTATAACTGTCGGGGGTGGAATACATGTTGCATACGTTTAAATGGTATGAATTGGCTATGAAATGAATTATAGATCATGTGAGCGTAGATTGAAATTGAAATGCCATTAACTCTCATAATAAATATGGACGAAGGTTAGATCTAACGGGTACGGCCGAGCCCCATTCATGGTCCTTATGTGACCACTTGAGTGCTTCGGTGTCCCAGTCGAGGTAACTCGACAACGGTCAAGGGTAAACTTGACATCGTTAAGGTAAATTGACATAGTCAAGGTAAATTGACACAGTCGAAGGGAAATTCAACACAGTCGAGAAGAAATCGACGAGGGTATAAGCCTACTCATATTGAGTACTCCTTATGTCTTCACATGCATAAATGTCCTTGCAAAGCTTTAATTTGATCTGTTCATAGATGCTTTTCATACCTTTTTTCAAAGGAGTCTCTCAAACGTTTACAAGGTCTATCAGTATTTATACAAAACGCATGAACTCGCTTCAACTTTTGTTGATGTTTTCCAAAATTACATGTATTTCAGGTAACAAGTTGGATCTTGGGCGTTGGTGTTGTTTCTAGAAGTAAATTCCAAGTTTAGATGTCATCCACTTTTGTTGAATTGTATCTTAGTCGAAGGTTGCGTTGTTTGAAACTTAAATAACTGGTGTTTGTAATACTTTAAACTTAATGAATGGATGAACATCGTTTTGATCATATAGTTGTTTATTATGATTGAATGCAATGGTATTGAACAAGTCACACATCATACGCTTCTGTAAAAGTTAGGGTGTGACAATAGGAGCATTAGTTGTTTTTTGTACTCTCAATTCTAACTCATAAGAAAGTTATAAGCAGTAAACAATCCTCTGGTTCATGAGTTAGTTTTTCTTGTGTGTTTGTGGGGTCTGATTTCCTACAGTGTATGCAATACATAAAACAGAGAAGAATTTGTCTTTTACACTAATATTGTACTTCCTCGACAAAGTTGAGGGGTAGCCCAGGCTACCCCTAATTACATGCTATCTCCGCCAATGCCTATCACTCCATAGTGTTAATCAGCACACACATATTCAACAATCTTCAAAACATAGATCTTAGCTCTCCTTAGAACAAGAAGGGCAACAATATCCTGAAAATGAAAACATTTTATCTGGTTAGTTATGAATGGACCTCGCCTAGAGTTCCGTTTTTTTGTGGGCACGCCGAGGGTGAGTAGGTGCGGCTGCGGGTGGGGGTGGGAGTGAGGGTTGTATACTTACCAAAAATGGAAGAACGAGTTTTTGAACATTAATCCTCTTCCATTGGAACATCCGGAATATCAAATCTGTCTTCATCTATAGTTTTGTTGATCACAGAAATAGGGGAAGGTGACACAGAGTTAAGGAAATAAAAGTTGTAAAAATAATATTTAATCAACAACCACAAACATGGAAAATGGGGTCATATAAAGCCACAACGAGGCAACTTTGACCCGTTAACTTAAACACGGGTCATTTTGGCTTCCATCTTATCGTTAACGGGTCAAAAGGATACAACTTTAAAGAAAGTCAAGCAAAGTGTTTTCAAGTGCTTAAACCTCAAATATAGAGCAGTAGATGTTGACAGATCAAGCCAACCCGTTTCAACATATATTTAAAATTGGGGAATTGGCTGTAATAATCCTAACTAGAGGTCATTGGCCACTGAAAGTCCCACCTTTAAATATTCCCTCCACCAGTCCCACCTTTAAATATTCCCTCCACCAGTCCCACATTTCACCTATTTTTCCTACACCGGTCACCCGTTAAAAAAACTTAACGGATTTATGTTTTTTTTTTTCCAAATTACAAACAGTTTTTTACGGCTTTTGATCAGAACGACGATACGAGTCCATTGATGTAAAACTTACCTCGAAATGATGCTCCAAACGATGAAAACGGCGCTTCAATTCGGGTGTTTAAATTTCCAATTAACAAAAATCAAGTATTTGGAGCACCATTTCGAGTTAAGTTTTACATCAATGGACTTGTATCGTCGTTCTGATCAAAAGTCCTAAAAAATCTGTTTGTAATTTGGAAAAAAAAAACTTAACTCCGTTAATTTTTTTTAACGGAGGACCGGTGTAGGAAAAATAGATGAAAGATGAGACTGGTGTGGGAATATTCAAAGATGGGACTGTCAATGGCCAATGAATTCTAGTTGAGATTATTACATGCCAATTTCTCTTTAAAATTTACCCGGCACCCATTAGGCCCAGCCAGTTTTGACATGCATTAAAAAGTAAGCAGCTTTTTTAACATGAGATCATCCTATTTCTCCCCACGGTTACGGCTATGATTCAGCTCTTAAAATTTCAGGCGTAATCTGCATCAAGAAATAACACCTTACTGTTGAAAATTATATTTCTTTTTTGACAATTATATAACCTCTGTTTCTTCACATACCATTTTATGTCTCTGCTTCTTCACAAGATAATTGATGTCGTCTTTTTTGCTCCTTTGTTAGTTCATGTTTGTACCTGCATAATATTGCATTGTTAATACTCAAATAGATCTATAAAATTGACCAGAAAACGAGGAAATTAACCTTTGCATAAAAGCAAGCAGCGACTGATGCCATATCACAGGCATATCCCTAGTGTCCTCACAAAATCTCATGAAATGTGCAACAATCGCATCATCGATAACTCGATATGGTAAAGCGTATTTCTTCTCAACCAACAGCTTCAATAAATACCTTGTTGTACCACCATACTCCATTTCTGCAAGTTTCATTAAAGCAAGACTACACAATAAAAATAGCACTTTAGTTACAATTCAGTCCAAATAAAATAAAAAATAGGGCTTATTTTAATTAAAGAAAAACGAATTATGCAAAAATTTGTCAGTAGAGAAGACTACACAATAAAAATAGCACTTTAGTTACAATTCAGTCCAAATAAAATTAAAATAGGGCTTATTGTATATATGTATTAGAGTAAACTGCAATTTTACCCCCTGAGGTTAGGGGTGATTGGCACCTTTACCCCCCCTAACGAAATAATTGCAATTTTACCCCCCACTGTTCACTGTTATGTCGCAACCTTACCCCCCGGCTTCAATTTTACCCCCCAACGTTTGCTGTTATGTTGCAACCTTACCCCCCGGCTTCAAATTTGTTGACTGGTCTGTTGACTATAACTTGAAATGACTATAATGCCCTTTCATATTTACCCCCTGTGTTTTGTGCACTCTGTGATATTACCCCATGCCACCACTGCCACCGCCATTCACCACCACAACCACCACTGCCACCTCCAGCCACCACCACTACTTCCGTCACCGGAAACCTGCAACTCCGGTCTTCTTCTCCAACGACTGCCACCACTGCCACCTCCAGCCACCACCACAACCATCACTGCCAGCTCCAGCTCCAGCCAAACCGAAGCTGCTGCTGCTGGTGAGAGGGTGGCAAAAAAAATAAAGGATGAATGATTTCGGTTTGTAGTCTAGATTCATGGTTGACGTCGAAAAGGAAACGCGGAACTAGTTTATAACTCGAGAAGTCAGTGGCCAATCACAAGGAAAAGGAAGGTTTTAAAATGGGTTTTGATTGTTACGGACGGGCCGATGATTGTTATACCCGAATCCATGAAGCTCGTTTACAGGTTGTGATTTTCATTCTCTTAAGGAAACTTGCATCAATTATTGGTGATTACGAGAAGTTGGTTATGCTTTCCATAGTTGCAGACGTTTTTGGCTGCAATGATTGTTTCAAAAGGAAATCAATTGTAACTTTAGAAATCTTGACTTTGACTACTTTTTTTTTCTGTTCGTGCCTACCCATTCACTATCACCTCCATGTTAATGTGGTAGTGAATATATGATCTGGACTTTCCACTTCGAACGAAATGATGTCTATCAGCCCAATAAAAGTATTATATGCAAACACAAGCTTGAAAATTAAAAACTCACACAACATATGAAATGATGTCTATCAGCTATAGATAATATACCTACCAGTGAGTGCAAATTTTGGTGGTGTCGGGACAATGAGAGGCGACGGCCATCGACTGCAAATTTCAAATCACGAAACAGAGGTGACAATTCAACGAAATTGAAACAGAAATTACACACATAAAAGATGGAATTATAAAAGCCCTAAGATAGATAGATAGATAGATAGATGAGAAAGACCTTGATTGATTGATTGATTGGTGGATCGAAAGAAGACTTCAGTATTCCACTTTGGCTGGCTATTTTCTTGATAATTATTTATTTATTTATAGCAATAGCAATCATCTGGTTTGGTTCCAAATTTACAGACTACTTGCATTAGCTTCTTTGACCGGTGCTTTGGCTGGAGCTGGAACCGGCAGTGGTGGTTGTGGTGGTGGCTGGAGGTGGAGAAGATGACCGGAGTTGCAGGTTTCCGGTGACGGAAGTAGTGGTGGTGTTAGATATGAAAGGGATATTAAGTTGTGGTGGTGGCTGGAGGTGGCAGTGGTGGTTGTGGTGGTGAATGGCGGTGGCAGTGGTGGCAGGGGGTAATATCACAGAGTGCACAAAACACAGGGGGTAAATATGAAAGGGCATTATAGTCATTTCAAGTTATACTCAACAGATCAGTCAACAAATTTGAAGCCGGGGGGTAAGGTTGCAACATAACAGCAAACGTTGGGGGGTAAAATTGAAGCCGGGGGGTAAAATTGCGACATAACAGTGAACAATGGGGGGTAAAATTGCAATTATTTCGTTAGGGGGGGTAAGGGTGCCAATCACCCCTAACCTCAGGGGGTAAAATTGCAGTTTACTCTATGTATTAATTCATAACAAAGGAATGAATAGTTAATTTTTTGTCTTTTGTGGAGTTTTTTTTTATAGGATTTCTTTTGTAATAGAACTTTGTTTTTTTATATGATTTGGCACAACTGTTAAATGAATTTAGTCTTTTATTTGTTTTTTTACGTTTTTTTACCAGATTTGGTCGTTTGTTGCTACTTAGCACGGTGTATGGTATTCATATTTGGTCTCTCATGTTTTTATCCCTGGACTTTCTAATATGTGTCGATATAAATTCAACTTTGTCTAGAATTTGCTTCATGTGAGTCACTTGGTGTTAGAAATTAGTGTTTTGATCTTCGTTCGGTTGCTACTTAACATAATTTTACCCCCTCCCCCTCGCCCAATGCAACGATGGTGGCACGGTTTTACGCCCCCACCCGCAACGCGGGGGGCTTAAAACTAGTTATAATGAAAGCATAAAAAATTATGTAGAAAATGTCATTAGAGATTTGAAAAAAAAAACGTTTACACCAAGTCATGCGTGTCTTTGGTCTAATTCCTTAAACTACAAAAAAATACTATATGAATATACGACGACATTTTTTTAATCCTATTCAAAAGATGTCCAAGCAAATTTTTACTTATGGTATGGTTCTTTTTTATTGTAACTAAAGTTGACGGTGATACCTGGAATGAAGTGGTGGAATAGAGACTTTTTGAAGAACACTTCCAATAATAACAGCTTCTCTCAAATTGCATGTTCGGGACTGCACAAAATCCTTTATAATTGAAATTTAAGGAAAGTAAAATGTCAGTTAATGTTTTAAATAACACCACATTTTTTATCAAAAAAAAATAATTAAAAAAACAAATGCCTTCTTGAAAGATGTTTTCTACATCTTAAAACATAAATTCTCCTACGCTAAAACTATTGGCACATCTTGGTTGGCTATCTGCACATTTAGGATTTACCTATGCTGCGTATAGACCTATACGCAGCGTATAGAGTTACCCTTCTATGTTGCGTATAGACCTATACGCATCGTAGGTAAGGGGTAGATACACGACCAGACAGTCAACCTAATACCATGTCAAATCTCTCTGACATACGCATCGTATAGATCTATACGAAGCATATGTACAAAAAGGTATACGCTGCATATAGAGTGTAACACCCTGTGTTAAGAAAGTCAAAGTCAAGATTAAAGTCAAAGGAAGAAAAGATTGCTAATTGCGACCTGTCATTCCTTGCTTAATTACTGACTTGACTTGTAATAGACTCTTTGTTTTATTTATTTTAGTTGTATTATGTGGAGTATCTGTGGATAATCGAGGTTTTTATCGATATTAGTCGCTTTATCGCTTATCGCATCGCAATCGCATTTGCAACCCGATTTATGCGTTCTGGGTATTGTTTTACGTGTGTGTGTGTGTTATTTATATGTTACTTGTGCATGTTTAATTATGTTTATTTTTGTGGTAATTAATCGAAACGCAATCGCAATCCTATCGCAACGCAATCTAAATCGCAAACGCTAAACGCAAGTTATTTATAGTGATTGTATGTTAGATATAGTAGTTAGGTTATTTGTGTAACTAAGGGGTAATTCTATCGCATCGCTCGCTCGAAACGCATTGCAACGATCAACACGCGAATCGAAACGACAAAACTCAACACGCTGGACACTTGGATTGAATGGCCAACCGATCGAGTGGCCATCCGATCGAGGCACCATCCGATCGGTGACCAGTCCGACCCTTGTGTACTTTCCTCTTTTGGAAACCCTATAAATACCCTCCTATCACATCATTTGTGATGTGACAGCTCTCTCACTCGACCAGCTCACTCAAGCACTCATTTCTCTCGATTTCTCGCGATTCTTGTAAGGTTTCAACTCAAATCTTGTACTTCTATGATCTACACGCACTTCTTCATCATTTTCACCTTTGAATCTTAACTTTTAACAGTGAAATCAGCGGATTTGAGATGTTCTAGGATGATGTCATCATGGAGTTCTTATGAACTTCAAGATTTGGCTTCATTCCACCAAGAACAACTTAGATTTGAACGATTTCCACATGAATAAACAATGATCTTGCATAGATCTGAACATTTTCAAAGCTAAAATGATTGAAAGATACTTTTCTAACTTTCTTTCAACTCTTTTACACTCAATGCACTCAAAACCGATAGAATCGGAGCTCGTTCTGATCTTCTACTCATTCTTAGTGAAGTGTTGGTTCAAGATATTATTTCTATCCAAGAGACAACTGATTCCAGGTTAAACATGAACAACCGTCACGAACCAGTGAACTAATCAGACTTGGGTGATTCCTGTTCGATCGGACGACTTGGGACTTGACGAGGTTCTGTTGTTTAATACGTTATCGTATCGTCTCGAGCAAACCGCAAAACTTCCAAAACTTAACAAATCTTCAAGTTTCAAAAAGATCAGATCGCGGGACAGATCGCCGTCCGATCGGATTGCCATCCGATCGAACCGCAATCCGATCGGATTGCACTTGAGGTTCAACACTTAAACAATTTTCAACATGTTCAAGGCATAATCAGTTCTAACGGATTGCCACCCTATCGGTAGACCATCCGATTGGATGATAATCCTGCTGTGAACTTGTTCTCTGAGAAATACCTCGTCGAACGGATCGCCATCCGATCGAACTGCCGTTCGATCGAACGACCTGAAAGGTAGAGATACTTCTCTGTTTACAAAATGCTACAATGAAAACTTCAAAGCCATCATACACAAACACATCCTTACCAAACGAATGTCAATCCAATCGAATGGCCATCCGATCAGATGACCATCCGAACGGATTGACATCCGATCGAATGACCATCCGATCGGATTACCATTCGACACTTGGTTCTTTTACACCGTTTTACTTGCCATTCTTCGCTTATGCTATCGTTAACTGTTCAGGCTAATCTCCCTCAGCGCTCCCTTCAATCCAAGAGAGTGTTTACTTGTTAAGCACGATCTGTGAGTATACTCGATCCCTTTTTGCTTTACGCACTTTTGGGTGTTACATACGTTATCTATATTCAAATCACAATCGATTACACAACGCAAACACTATTTATACGCTGATCGTTATTGCATGTTACGTGTTATTCGATGAATGCTTGTATGTTATGTTAACATAGTGATTGTTGCCTGACACCTTAGCAACGATAGTACTATAGTTTGGACTCAGCACCTGTCGTGGACAGGGGTTGTTAAGGGCTTTACTTCACGTGTCCCAGTGGGGATATGTGTTGCGCATTCTACAACTCGCAGTCACGTCTGTGCATATTTCTCTGTCGATAACCTACTAGCTTTCACTTTGCTACATGTTACATGCTGGTTATGCGTAAACGATTTCGAACTCTGTTATACTATTAAACTTGTATGCTCACCTTTACACTATGTGTATTGACCTCTATTTTAACGTATGTGACAGGTGCTTAGGATGCTTGCTCGCTATTTGATGGAATCGAGCTTAGGAGAGTCTAGAAACCAACGAACAATTTATTTATATTTAAGTTGTCGAAACAGAATTATTTGTCTTTGAATTGTTTGTAATAACTATGCTACTTGTTATGTCATGGTATGGGACGTGATGCTTAAAAAAATTGGTAATCGTAGTTGTTATGGAAACTACTGGACAATCTGTTTCGCTCAGTGACGCGCCCCGATGTTTCCGCCATCGGTTGGGGTGTGACAGATTGGTATCAGAGCCATAACTATAGCGAATTAGGCAAGACTCGACCTAGTCTGGGTCGATGTCTTAGAAATAACGTAGTCTAAAGTCTAAGTACCAGCAGACCGACTTGTGCATACCCTGTAGGGGTTTTGCACGAGCTTACTTACCATTTCTCGCTCGCACTCGCTGAACACTACACTATCACCACACACGACTTTCGAATGAACGAGTGATTAGGTCGAGATTAGGTGTGAAAACCGCAAACTCTCGACTAAATCGCTTGTTCGACCCGCATTTATATCTACAAACAGGGGAATTTGTGTTGAATCAGGAGTGAAATCCATACTTTAACGCATAATTCCTCTATGTCTCATCAAAACAGGAACGAAGTCGTTAAGCCAGGGGTGAAACCCGAACCTTAACGACCTGTTCCGCCCTCTATTTTGGTTTTACAAAATTCTTACCAAAGTCTCAACGGACTCCAACGAATTGAAGTCACACCGTAACTGGAAGGATGCGTGTCGTTCGCCCAAAATCGAGGCGAGAGCACAGTCCCGAAAGCCAAAGTAAGTACCAAAAGTCATTGTGAATAGTCGAATCACTTTGGGTAGTCGACGTCTATCAATCCTTAGACAATCTATCCTCGATTTCAAACTCCCAGTCGCTGATTCTATATGTTTTGATTCTGAGCCCTCAACTGCTGACTCTGATATTTGTCGCTTTTATGTGGATTTTACATGTTTTATGTGGTATTTCCTGTTTATGTGTTTTGATTTTTGGTGACTTATACCCTTTTCGCTTTGATCGACACACACTACTCACACCGCACATCTATCTCAATACGCTAACTAATCGCTGCTACTTGTGGATAATCGCATGCTATGCTACTCACTTATGCTATGCTACTCGCTGTTTACTCGCTAATCGCGCTCGCTAATCTCGAATTCGCGGACTTTGAATGATAAGGGATTATGTGTGACCAGGATAGATGAATACGTGCAAAATAAAGTGTGGTTTCTGTGTTCTATGTGCCCTACGTGTTTGTGTGCCTCTGTGTCTTACGTGCCTATGTGTTTCTGTGATAATATGCCTATGTGTTTAAATGATTATTTGTGTTCCTGAGCTTTAATATGAGGTAGTTTAGAGCAGAGCGCGAGTCTATACTAGGTTGATCGAAATTTGTGTCTGAGTCCTGTGGCGATGTCTATTGCAGACAATGTCGTCATTTGGATCATTCCATTCCCGATCTGCTCGCCGAAACCATGAAGACAAACGCATTGCTGCTCTCGTCGCTAAGAAAATGGCGAAAGCTATCCCTCAGATCGTTAGCGAACTGAACGAGAATGCTAGCAAGTCTTCTGAAGAGTCCAGGACTGATGCTCCTAAGTCTACTTTTAGCTTCAAGCAGTTCAAAGCCTGCGGCCCGAAAGAATTTACCAGCGAAGATGGGCCTACGGCCATGTTCCAATGGTTTGATTCGATCGAAGTCACCCTGCTCCAGAGTGGCTGTCCTGATAATCTCTGTACTTTTAACGCCACTGGCATCTTCTAATCTCGAGCTCTAGATTGGTGGACGGCCGAGAGAAACAAACGCGGAAATGATGCAGCTTACGGACTAATGTGGGATGAGTTGAAGGACATTATGATGCAAGAGTTTTGCCCTCCCCACGAGCACCAAAAGCTGGAGGACGAGTTTTGGCATATCAAGTAGAAGGATGGTGACAACGCTAGTTTGACTGCTCGCTTTAAGCAGCTAAGCATAATCTGTCCAGGTCAAGTTACTATGCCCGAAATCACCATCAAGAAGTATATCCGTGCTCTTCCGGATTGTGTGGCTGATTTCGTTCAAGCTGCAAAGACGACAACAATTGAGGAAACCTGCCTACTCGCTGCTGAGATCAACGACAAGTGAGTCAAGTCTGGTTACTGGGATAAAACCTCCAAAAATCTGCATCAAGTCACCATCGTTCCAACCGCTGAAACTGCCGCCGCTCCGCAGTCTTCAAAGTCCCCTCGTCGCAAGAGGAAGAACAACAACAACAGTAGCAAAAATTGTGTTGGCACAGCCACCGCTCCTCTTCAAGCTGTCCCTGCTCAACCGCAGCCTCAACACCGCCAAGTAGCGGCACCGGTTACTAACACTGGTCCTCACCCGGCTTACCCTACTTGTACTTATCACCATCCAGTGGGAATCTCTTGCAGATACTGTGTGCACTGCAACATGTACGACCACTTCACCGCTAACTGACGTACAGGTCCACGTCAAGCTCCAACTCAAGGCCAAGCTCCTGCTCAACAAGCTCTACTTCCTGCTCCTCAAGGCCAGCAAGCGGCTCCTGCACCCGCGATCCATGCTAGAGCTTGCTTTGCGTGTGGTGATCCCAACCACTTCATAAACATGTGCCCCAATCGAGTGGTGAAGCAAGAGCCACAACAGCAGCAGCCCCAGCAGCAACAGCAGCAGCAGCAACAGCAACCAGCAGCCCGCGGACGCACTTTCAACATCAATGTCCGCCAGGCTCAAGCAGACAACAATGTGGTTAATGGTACATTCCTTGTGAATGGTATACATGCTTCGTGTTTATTTGATACTGGAGCAGATAACTGTTTTGTATCATTTGAATTCGAAAAGCTCCTTAATCGTAAGCACGCCCATCTCCCCTCGATGTTCGACATTGAAGTTGCCATCGGAAGAACCGTCGCTGTCAATTCTGTTCTTCGTGATTGTACTCTCGAACTTAACAATCACATCTTTCCTATCGACCTCATTCCGATGCAGCTCGGTAGTTTTGACGTCATAATAGGCATGGACTTTCTTCGCGAAAACCATGCTGAAGTTAATTGTTTGGATAAGATGATTCGCTTCTCGCTCGCTAATGGTGATCAACTTTGTGTGTATGGTGAAACTCCTTCGAAAGGTCTTAAACTCATGACGTGTGTCCAAGCAAGCAAGTATCTCCGCAAGGAATACAGGGCTTTCTTGGCTAACATCGAAGTAGCGGAGAAGGAAAAGAAAGAGAAGGATGTAGACCAGGTGCCTGTTATTCGTGAATTTCCTAACGTTTTCCCTGACGATCTTCCGGGATTACCTCCGAGTCGTGATATCGACTTTCGTATCGACCTCATTCCTGGAGCCAATCCTGTTGCCAGAGCTCCTTGTCGACTCACTCCTTCCGAAATGCACGAACTCTCGAGTCAGCTCCAGGAATTGCTTGACAAAGGCTTCATTCGCCCTAGCACTTCTCCTTGGGGCGCACCAGTTCTTTTCGTCAAAAAGAAGGACGGGTCGTTCCGGATGTGCATCGACTATAGGGAGTTGAATAAGCTGACTATCAAGAATCGTTACCCTTTGCCTCGAATCGATGATTTGTTTGATCAGTTGCAAGGTGCTACGTGTTTCTCCAAGATCGATCTATGCTCAGGCTATCACCAACTACGCATTCAAGAGGAGGATATACCCAAAACCGCTTTTCGTACTCGATACGACCACTATGAATTCGTTCTTATGCCCTTTGGTTTGACCAACGTACCTGTGGTTTTCAAGGATCTGATGAATCGCGTGTGTAAACCTTTTCTCGACCGCTTTGTCATCGTGTTCATCGATGATATCCTGATCTATTCCAAGTCGAAAACCGAACACGCGCAACATATACGTTTGGTTCTCGAGCTACTCCATGGGAATCGACTCTATGCCAAGTTCTCCAAGTGTGAATTTTGCTGAAGGAGTTTCAATTCCTCGGTCACATTGTCAATAGTCAAGGTATTCACGTTGACCCCGCGAAGATCGAAGCTGTTAAGAGTTGGGTTACACCTAAGAACCCGTCCAAAGTCCGTTCTTTTCTCGGACTAGCGGGCTATTATCGCCGATTTATCGAAGGATTCTCTAAAATCGTCGTGCCGCTTACTACTCTCACGCATAATGACAAGCCTTTTGTTTGGGGAACTAAACAAGAGACTGCCTTTCAAACCCTCAAGCATATGCTCTGCAATGTTCCCGTTCTCGCTTTACTCGATGGAAACGATGACTTTATTGTCTATTGTGATGCCTCGAACCTTGGTCTTGGTTGTGTTCTCATGCAACGGGACAAGGTTATCGCTTATGCATCTCGTCATCTCAAGATCCACGAGAAAAACTATACGACCCACGACCTCGAGCTAGGTGCAGTTGTTTTTGCGTTGAAGATTTGGCGACACTACCTTTATGGTACCAAGTGTATGATCTTCACAGATCATAAGAGTTTGCAACACATCCTCAGCCAAAAAGAACTGAATATGCGCCAACGCCGATGGGTGGAACTTCTTAATGATTACGACTGTGAGATTCGTTATCATCCTGGCAAAGCAAATGTCGTTGCCGATGCTCTAAGCCGACGAAGTTATTTGCATAGCATTCATGATACCCAAGCACAGCATAATCTCGAAACTCTCATCCGCGAAGCCCAACATGCTTGTTTCACCGAGCGCACTTTGAAGAAGGAAAGGATTCTCAACGATGGGTCCCAGCTAGTGAATAAGTCGAACGGGATATTTCATTAACTAGACCGAATTTGGATCCCTAAGCGGACCAACTTACGACAGATCCTGATGGACGAAGCTCACAAGTCTCGATATTCTATTCATCCCGGTGCTGATAAAATGTACCAGGACCTTCGCTACAAGTACTGGTGGCTGGGCATGAAGAAAGATATCGCTCTCTACGTTTCTAAGTGCCTGACTTGCTCGAAAGTCAAGGCCGAGCATCAAAGACCCTCTGGCTTACTCGTCCAACCTGAGATTCCCATGTGGAAGTGGGTGAGTATAGCTATGGACTTCATAACGAAACTTCCGCGCACGCCATCAAGTCACGACAGCATCTGGGTTGTCGTTGACCGTTTGACTAAATCTGCTCATTTTCTGCCGATACGAGAAGATTATAAGGTAGAAAAATTAGCCCGAATCTACACTGATGAGATCATTTGTCGACATGGGACGCCTCGCGACATCATCTATGACCGTGATGGTCGGTTTACCTCGCGTCTTTGGGAAAGGTTTCAATCTGCTCTCGGTGCTACGCTTAATCTAAGTACCGCTTTCCATCCCCAAACCTACGGTCAGACTGAAAGAACGATTCATACCCTTGAAGACATACTTCGCTCGTGTGTCATCGATTTCGTTGGTAATTGGGACGCATACTTACCTTTAGTCAAATTCTCGTACAATAACAGTTATCACTCTAGCATACAAATGGCACCATTTTAGGCATTATACGGAAGAAAATGTCGATCGCCTATTGTATGGCACGAGATCAGAGACTCGCAAATAACCGGTCCTGAGTTGTTGCAAGAAACGACTGACAAAATCCTCCAAATTCGAGACACTCTGCTGAAAGCTCGGAGTCGTCAGAAAAGTTACGCCGATAGACGCCGCAAGCCCCTTGAATTTGACGTTGGCGACCACGTACTCCTAAAGGTATCACCTTGGAAGGGTGTGGTCTGATTCGGCAAGAAAGGAAAGCTCGCGCCTCGATATGTTGGACCCTTTAAGATTCTTGAAAGGATCGGCAAGGT
Organism: Helianthus tuberosus; assembly: GCA_030545235.1. Taxonomy (NCBI): domain Eukaryota; kingdom Viridiplantae; phylum Streptophyta; class Magnoliopsida; order Asterales; family Asteraceae; genus Helianthus; species Helianthus tuberosus. The sequence goes on from CM060381.1 coordinate 141,726,743, forward strand.
GGCCTACCAACTCGAGCTACCGGAGGAACTTAGCAATGTCCACCCGACTTTCCACGTTTCGAACCTCAGAAAGTGTCTGGTTGAGCACGATTTACACGTTCCACTTGAGGATCTTCAAGTGAACGAAACATTAGACTTCATGGAGAAGCCTGTTGAGATCATGGACCGAGAAACCAAGAAGCTCAGGCGCTCACGCATTCCCATTGTGAAGGTTCGCTGGGAAGGAAAACGCGGCACAGAGTTCACCTGGGAACTAGAAAGTGACATGAAGGGGAAGTACCCACAGTTGTTTGTTACGGCCAAGGCCTAATTTCGGGATGAAATTCCCTAACTAGGGGAGGCTGTAACACCCCGTGTTACGAAAGTCAAAGTCAAGATTGAAGTCAAAGGAAGAAAAGATTGCTAATTGCGATCTGTCATTCCTTGCTTAATTACTGACTTGACTTCTTTGACTTGTAATCGACTCTTTGTTTTATTTATTTTAGTTGTATTATGTGGAGTATCTGTGGATAATTGAGGTCTTTATCGATGTTAGTCGCTTTATCGCTTGTCGCATCGCAATCGCATTCGTAACCCGATTTATGCGTTCTGGATATTGTTTTACGTGTGTGTGCTATTTATATGTTACTTGTGCATGTTTAATAATGTTTATGTTTGTGGTGATTAATCGAAACGCAATCACAATCCTATAGCAACGCAATCTAAATCGCAAACGCTAAACGCAAGTTATTTATAGTGATTGTATGTTAGATATAGTAGTTAGGTTATTTGTGTAACTAATGGGTAATTCTATCGTATCGCTCGCTCGAAATGCATCGCAACGCTCAACACGCGAATCGAAACGACAAAACTCAACACGCCGGACACTTGGATCGAATGGCCAACTGATCGAGTGGCCATCCGATCGGATTGCCATCTGATCGGATTACCATACGATCGAGGCGCCATCCGATTGGTGACCAATCCGACCCTTGTGCACTTTCCTCTTTTGGAAACCCTATAAATACCCTCCTGTCACATCATTTGTGATGTGACAACTCTCTCACTCGACCAGCTCACTCAAGCACTCATTTCTCTCGATTCCTCGCGATTCTTGTAAGTTTTCAACTCAAATCTTGTACTTCTATGATCTACACTCACTTCTTCATCATTTTCACCTTTGAATCTTAACTTTTAACCGTGAAATCAGCGGATTTGAGATGTTCTAGGATGATGTCATCATGGAGTTCTTATGAACTTCAAGATTTGGCTTCATTCCACCAAGAACAACTTAGATCTGAACGATGTCCACATGAATAAACAATGATCTTGCATAGATCTGAACATTTTCAAAGCTAAAAGGATTGAAAGATACTTTTCTAACTTTCTTTCAACTCTTTTACACTCAATGCACTCAAAACCGATAGAATCGGAGCTCATTCTAATCTTCTACTCATTCTTAGTGAAGTGTTGGTTCAAGATCTGATTTCTATCCAAGAGACAACTGATTCCGGGCTAAACATGAACAACCGTCACGAACCAATGAACTAATCGGACTTGGGTGATTCCTGTTCGATCGGACGACTTGGGACTTGACGAGGTTCTGTTGTTTAATACGTTATCGTATCGTCTCGAGCAAACCGCAAAACTTCCAAAACTTAACAAATCTTCAAGTTTAAAAAAGATCAGATCGCGGGACGGATCGTCGTCCGATCAGATTTCCATCCGATCGGATTGCACTTGAGGTTCAACACTTAAACAATTTCCAACATGTTCAAGGCATAATCAGTTCTAACGGATTGCCACCCTATCGGTAGACCATCCGATTTGATGATAATCCTGCTGTGAACTTGTTCTCTGAGAAATACCTCGCCGAACGGATCGCCATCCGATCGAACTGCCGTTCCATCGAACGACCTGAAAGGTAGAGATACTTCTCTATTTTCAAAATGCTACAACGAAAACTTCAAAGCCATCATACACAAACACATCCTTACTAAACGAATGTCAATCCAATCGAATGGCCATCCGATCGGATGACCATCCGAACGGATTGACATCCAATCGAATGACCATCCGATCGGATTGCCATCCGATCGGATTACCGTTCGACACTTGGTTCTTTTACACCGTTTTACGCGCCATTCTTCGCTTATGCTATCATTAACTGTTCAGGCTAATCTCCCTCAGCACTCCCTTCAATCCAAGAGAGTGTTTACTTGTTAAGCACGATCTGTGAGTATACTCGATCCCTTTTGGCTTTACGCACTTTTGGGTGTTACATACGTTATCTATATTCAAATCAAAATCGATCACACAACGCAAACACTATTTATACGCTGATCGTTATTGCATGTTACGTGTTATTCGATGAATGCTTGTATGTTATGTTAACACAGTGATTGTTGCCTGACACCTTAGCAACGATAGTACTATAGTTTGGACTCAGCACCTGTCTTGGACAGGGGTTATTAAGGGCTTTACTTCACGTGTCCCAGTGGGGATATGTGTTGCGCATTCTACAACTCGCAGTCACGTCTGTGCATATTTCTCTTTCGATAACCTACCAGCTTTCACTTTGCTACATGTTACATGCTGGTTATGCGTAAACGATTTCGAACTCTGTTATACTATTAAACTTGTATGCTCACCTTTACAGTATGTGTATTGACCTCTATTTTAACGTATGTGACAGGTGCTTAGGATGCTTGCTCGCTATTTGATGGAATCGAGCTTAGGAGAGTCTAGATACCAACGAACAATTTAATTATATTTAAGTTGTCGAAACAGAATTATTTGTCTTTGAATTGTCATTAATAACTATGCTACTTGTTATGTCATGGTATGGGATGTGATGCTTAAAAATATTGGTAATCGTAGTTGTTATGGAAACTCCTGGACAATCTGTTTCGCTCAGTGACGCGCCCCGATGTTTCCGCCATCGGTTGGGGTGTGACATAGAGCTATGCGCAGCGTATGTCAGATAAATTTGACATTGATACGATGTTGTATAGGCATGTGAGTCAAGCTATACACAGAGTATAGAGCTATACGAGGCTGATAATTGTGACTTCAAACGTGTATTTAGACATCCATGTCTCCCTACGAATTCAAACACCATATCAAACGCTTTATTCACTTCCTCTGTATACACTTACTTCATCGGTGGAGATAAAATGTCATCATTTTGGGACGGGAATTATTTCTTTAATCACTATTCTAACCTCCACGACACTTCGTTCCGCCTGCGGAATGCCATCAGCAGCAGGAGTAGCAGGATCCGCTGCCATAGTATTTCATCTTTTGTTATGTATTTAGTATTGGAACCGTATATACGTCTATCAAACTTATGCTTATATTATAACTCTTGTTTGTATGTACAAACTTATGCTTATATTGTATATCTTTTGTGATGTGACTACCCTTAGTATTTAGTCATATTATAACTTTTGTTTGTATGTACAAACTTATGCTTATATTATATATATTATATTCAGTCATATTATATCTTTTGTTTGTATGTACAAACTTATAATATTATCGGTATAACGTTAACAATATAATATATTCGAACCATATATATGTCTATCAAAAAATTTTAATGGTATATAATATTATCGGTATAACATTAACGACTATATATTTTAAGCGATTTAACGTTGGAACCGGGTGATAATTTATACCACAAATACACCAAATGACCAAACAAAATTCTGAAAGGTTATATACGCTGTGTATAGCTCTATACACAGCGTATATAGACTTCGTGAAAAACTGATGCCTCAAACCTACCAAAATGACCCAAAAAAATCTGGTGGTTTATATACGTTGCGTATAGAGCTATACGCAGCGTATATAAACCCTTGTTTTCTGTGCAATCATTGCTGATAAGGCTCTGAAATCCATGGTTTATATACGCTGCGTATAGCTCAATACGCAGCATATAGAGGTAACCCTATACTCCAAGGCCGGATCTGGGCCCGGCAAACCCGTGCCGACGCCCAAGGCCCAAAATTTCAAAGGGCCCGAAAAGTCTTTATAAGCTTGTATATATTTATTAAATTATATATTTAGTATATTTATCCGTTTACTATGCAAAAAAGTATTGGTGGTGTAGTGGCAAAAACCATCTCAAAATAATGTACAGGTCTCAAGTTCGAGTCTTTGCTCCATCACTAAGTTTTTATTTTTGTAATTCATTTACCCTTAACCATAATTTTGGGCCCAATTCTTTTCGTCGCCCGAGGCCTAAATTTTTTCAAGAGTTTTCGGGGACGGCTCTGCTATACCCTATACGCAGAGTAGGTAAAGGTAGGGTTTGTTAGGGTTTGGTGTGCAAATAGACAACATGGTGTGCCAATATGCACACCCTTCTCCTAATATAATCATGGCTAACAGAACTTCTTGTCATCTATATACAAGTAAGATATCGCAACAATTGAATAATGTGTAAACAAAAAGCCTTGCTCGTTATTACAAAATAACAGTTAATATCTTGTAATACTAAATAAATCAACAAATAAGTAAATTACTTTTCTTTCTTTCATCTAGAATAATGAATTTCCTTCCGTTAAGGTGTAGCAAATTCATACCTCGCATAGCGGGAACAAAATTCCTTTATTGAAGGCAGCCGGTTTATACACAGCCTTTTTCAAAGCTTGATATAATGCAAAATGAAGTTTTTTTGTTCTTCCTTATATCCTGTCTAATACGAGGAAGTAAAACAAATTTGTAAAACCGTTCCACTTTCTTAGAACTCATATTAGAAGCATTTGGTGACCATTTTTCTGGTTCTGTCAAATACAGAAGCTCCTCCCAATATTGTTTTGCCGGTATGCTCTTAAATGCCAATGGCAACTTCCCTGAAGTATACTTCTTGAAAATTTCTCCAACACTGCATATCCAAGTTAGAAAAAGTTTTGATATTTTTATAATTCATGTTAAAAAGAGAAATGTTCAAAAACCGTTGATACCGACAGAACCACCCAAACTGAGCTACATCCGGCCGGGTTAAGACTTAAATGATTTTGTTTACGATTTGATAAACCAAGTTTCACGATTCGGTTGAGGTTTGAAAGCAGTCCGAGTAAACCAAACCAGCCAAAATATTGAAAAAAATTAAAAACATACTTTTTTAAGTTGTATTATTTTAACAAAAAACAATATTTTTTCATTGGATCTTCGAAGTTGGGTAGAATGGTATGCATATAAAAGACATTTTACTTTATTAGTACTAACTCGTTTACAAAAAAAAGTGAAGAAAAAATTAAGAGCATTAGTAAATTATTATCTGCATGTATTATTAAGACTATTAGTAAATTACTAAATTATAATCTGCAAGTATTATAATTAAAAAAAATACTTATTAAGTTATATAAATTTAACAAAAAAACAATATTTTTTTCATGTAGACAAATCTAACAATTATAATACTTATAACTTAACCCATTTAATACTCTTAATTTTTTCTTCACTTTTTTCCATAAACGATTTACTACTTATAAAGTAAAATGTCTTTTATATGCATACCATTACACCCAACTTTTGAATTTCAATAGTACTATTAAGTGTTAAAAAAAACCAGTCGACCTCGACCATGAACATCCCTAGTTAGAATTACAAGGCTACAAGGTACTATGGTAGCTAGTTGATGGAAAAATTACAAGTTTTGTCCTTTATCTTGATACCATATTTCAGGCGGTGTCCTTTTCAACGAATTCTGACGGGTTTTTCACTTTATAGGGAATTTTGTTGTATGTTTTGTCCTTTGACCCTAACCTAGTTAGATTTTCTTGTTAAATCTGCTCACGTGCAAGTCACATGATGGTAGTTTAGTCTTTATACATATAAAGGACATTTTTGTATATTCTGATACATGTATAAATACAAGCCCTCAATTCTCCTTTTTTTTTAATTCTTTACTCTCCCAACTCAACAAACCAATCTTCATGATCTGATCAATCAAAACCCTTTTCTCAAACACAAGCCCTACCACAAAAAACCCTAAATCCCCAATTCAATGGATGGAAACTTCTTATAAGTTGAGAAATATGCAGTCCTTGTTGGAAACCGGCTGAGTTTTTTCAGTTCGTCCGGCTTTCTAAACATTGCCTCTGAGCTAAAGAAAACGAGTGTGGCTTTGCTCACCCTGCAGAACGGATGCCACAAAGCTAATCCCTCTCATGAGAACCCTAGCTGAATCAAAATACATCAAACATGCCCAACTCATTCACCAAAAAAAATCACTTGTGGCCAGCAAAACAACATTGCAATATGCACATCGTTTCAGCCCCCGACACGACATCGTTTCAACCCTCACTCCCTTCCCACCCGCCATAACCACCGATTTAGTCGAACAAGTTCTCAAACACTGCAACAATCTTGGTTTCTCTACTCATAGGTTCTTTCTCTAGGCTAAGAATATACCCAATTTTGTACATAGAAAAGACAGCTATCACATTCTTATAGATATTGATGTGTGTAAAATGCAACATGTAAATTACATCAAATGAGGCATAAAACTAACCCTTTTTTAGTACTAATGTTGGAAAAAGTGTGTTTTGTCTTCCTTTTGTATTCTCAGGACCAAATGAGCTTAAATGAACAAAAGGAACAAATATGCAGCAAAAAGTAACATAAATACAAAGAAAAGGAATAAACGTGGCATGCCCGACCCCTCGACAACATCTCTACAAGCAAAAACAAGAAACAGAAGGCTGACCACTGCCCGTGCCCACTGGACACGGGGGCATGGTCAGATATCTGCAGAAATGGACAAAGTTGTAGAAGCTTCTACGCCCACCACGGGGGCGTGCCCAGCTCAGCACGGGGCGTGGTCAACGCTAAGATTTGAAGAATCTTGCAAATCTTGATAGTACAGATACTTTTTTGCACACGGGGCCGAGCCCAGCGAACATGGGGCCGTGTGGAGCCCAATGCTGACAAATGAAATTAATGAAGAAAGAGAAAGGAGATGGCCACGGGGGCGTGTCCAGCGGACACGCCCCCGTGGCCGGTCTTCTGTTCAGGCTATAAATAGGGGTGCTTGGATCACTTCAAAGGCATCCCTTGGCAAACCACCTCTCTCCCACTTTGCCACCACTCCACCACCACTCCACCACCCACATCCACCACCATCATCCGTCATCCACCTTAGAGTGTGTGTAGTAGTCTCGGGATCCAAGATTGATCCTAAGAGTTCTTGTCAATCAAAGGCCATGTTTGGCTAAGTCTCTTACATCACTTGGTGAAGACAAGCATTTAATGTATTACTTTTGATTTTTAATCTTCTCGCACTTTTTATTTGGTTTTGTATTAATGACTTTAATAACTAGTTTCTTATGTTGAAGGTGAAACTTCTTTATCATTTGTACGTGGTGTCTTGGCATTACTTTACTGTCTATATAAGGTAAAATATTTTCACCATTCATATCTCTAGGGTCTATATAGAGATATGTTGGCTACCTGGTCGGGGGTTAAGGGAATGGTTTAGTAAGGTTCTAGCCTTGTTCAGTGTATAGATTCTGCAAGGACCTGGGTCAAGCTTACTTGGACCTCCTTCAATACCCATAGGTATTGGATGGCAGGGGTGCGAATGGCTTGATCCCCTCATATGTAAACTACTATTAATACATTAAACCGGCTACTTGGGATTGTATCCCTGCTGACTCAAACCACTTAGCCGAGGGTAATGTCACACCCCAACCGATGACGGAAACATCGGGGCACGGCACTGAGTGAAACAGATTGTCAAGGAGTTTCCATAACAACTACAATTACCAATTATTTAAGCATCACGTCCCATACCTTGACATAATAAGTAGCATAGTTATTATAGACAAATCAAAGACAAGTAGTTATGTTTCGACAACCTAATTATAAATTGTTTTTGTTTGTTCTAGACTCCATCCTAGCTCAATTCCATTAAATAGAAAGCAAGCATCCTAGGCATTCAAACACCTGTCACATACGTTAAAATAGAGGTCAATACACATAGTGTAAAGGTGAGCATACAAGTTTGAGAGTATAATAGAGTTCGAAAGCTTGTACGCATAACCAGCATGTAACATGTAGCAAAGTGAAAGCTAGTAGGTTATCGACAATGAAATATGCAAAGACATGACTGCGAGTTGTAGAATGCGCAACACATATCACCATTGTGACATGTGAAGTAATAACTTTAACAACCCATGTCCACGACAGGTGCTGAGTCCAAACTATAGTACTATCGTTGCTAAGGCGTCAGTCAACAATCACTGTGTAAACATAACATACAAGCATTCATCGAATAACACGTATAACATGCAGTAACGGTTAGCGTATAAAAGTGTTTGTGTTGTGTGATCGAAGTGATTTAGAATAGGTAACGTATGTAACACCCAAAATGCAAAAAGTAAAAAGGGATCAAGTATACTCACAGATGGCGTTTAACAAGTAAACACTCTCTTGGATTGAAGGGAGCGCTGAGAGATTAGCCTGAACAGTTAACGATAGCATAAGCAAAGAACGGCGTGTTAAATGGTGCAAAGTGACCAAGTGTCGAGTGGTAATCCGATCGGATGGTCATTCGATCGGATGTCAATCCGTTCGGATGTCAATCCGTTCGGATGGTCATCCGATCGGATGGCCATTCGGTCGGATTGACATTCGTTTGGTAAGGATGTGTTTGTGTATGATGGCTTTGAATTTTTCGTTGTAGTATTTTGAAAACAGAGAAGTATCTCTACCTTTCAGGTCGTTCAATCGAACGGAAGTTCGATCGGATGAGATCCGTGCGGCGAGGTATTCCTCAGAGAACAAGTTCACATCAGGATTGTCATTCGATCGGATGGTCTTCCGATCGGATGGCAATCTGTTAGAAACTGATGAACCTTGAAATTTATAAAAAGTTGAAGTGTTGAAGTCTCGATGCAATCCGATCGATTGCGGTTCGATCGGATGGCAATCTAATCGGACGACATTCTGTCCCACAGCCTGATCGTCTTGAAACTTGAGAAATTTGTTAAGTTTTTTGGTTTGCTTGAGACGGTATGACAACGTATTAAACAATGGAACCTCCATCAAACCCAGGTTATCCGATCGAACGGGAATCACCCCAATCCGATCAGTTACTGCTCGTGACGGTGTTCATGTTCAACCCGGAATCGGTTGTCTCTTTGATAGGATTCAGATCTCAAACCAACACATCACTAAAGAAGAGTAGAAGGCCTGAATGAGCTCCGATTCTATCGGTTTTCAGTGCATTGAGTGTAAAAGAGTTGAAAGAAAGTTGGAAAACCATCTTTCAATCCTTTTAACCATGAAAACGTTTAGATATATGCGAAAACATTGTTCAATCTTGTGGAAATCTTTCAGATCTAAGTTGTTCTTGGTGGAATGAAGCCAAATCTTGAAGTTCATAAGAACTCCATTATGACATCATCCTAGAACACCTTAAATGCACTGATTTCATGGTTAAAAGTTAAGATTCAAAGGTGAAGATGATGAAGGAGTGTGTGTAGATCATAGAACTACAAGATTTGAGTTGAAAACTTACAAGAATCGCAAGAAATCGAGAGAAAGAAGGCCTTGAGCGTGCTGGTCGAGTGAGAGAGAGCTGTCACATAACTTGTGATGTGACAGGGGGTATTTATAGGTTGCCAAAAAGGGAAAGTGTAGTGCAAGTGTCGGATTGCTCAGCGATCGGATGGCACTTCGATCGGATGGCAATCCGATCGGACGGCCATTCGATCGATTGGCCATTCGATCGAAGTGGTCAGACGAGTTGAGTTTCGGTGTTTTGTTTCGTGCGTTGAGCATTGCGATGCATTCGCGCGAGTTTGTGATGTGATAATATTAGACAATAACTACAATTAGCTTAATCAAAACCAACTATATCTAACATACAATCATCCTAAGTAATTTGCGTTTAGCGTTTGCGATTAAGTTGTGTAGCGATAGTGCTGCGATTGTGTTTTCGAATAATCACCACAAAACATAAATAAGCATGCACAAGTAACACATAAATAGCACACACACGTAAAACAATATCCAGAACGCATAATTCGAGTTGCGAATGCGATTGCGTTGTGATTAACGATAAAGCGATAAAACATGCGATTAACCCTCGATTATTAATATATACTCCACATAATACAACTAAAGCAAATAAAATAAAAGAGTTTGATTACAAGTCAATGAAGTCAAATCAATAGTTAAGCAAGGAGTGACAGATCAAAATCAGCAATCTTTTCTTCCTTTGACTTTAACTTTGACTTTGACTTTCGAAACACGGGGTGTTACAGGCTCCCCTACTTAAGGGAATTTCGTCCCGAAATTAGGCCTTAGTTGTAACAAACAACTGCAGGTACTTCGCCTTCATGTCGCTTTCGAGTTCCCAGGTGAACTCCGCGCCGCGTTTGCCTTCCCGGCGAACCTTCACAATAGGAATGCGTGAGCGCCTGAGCTTCTTGGTCTCTCGGTCCATGATCTCGACAGGCTTCTCCACCAAGTGTAATGTTTCGTCCACTTGTACTTGTAGCGAAGGTCCTGGTACATTTTATCGGCACCGGGATGAATAGAATATCGAGGCTTGTGGGCTTCGTCTAGAAGAACTTGTCGTAGGTTGGTGCGCTTGGGAATCCAAATTCGGTCTAGATAATGGAATATCCCATTCGATTTATTCACTAACTGGGCACCATCGTTAAGAATCCTTTCCTTCTTCAAAGTACGTTCGGTAAAACAAGCATGTTGGGCTTCACGGATAAGAGCTTCGAGGTTATGCTGGGCTTGGATATTACGAACGCTATGCAAATAGCTTCGTCGGCTTAGAGCGTCGGCAATGACATTTGCTTTTCCAGGATGATAACGAATCTCACAGTCATAATCATTAAGAAGTTCAACCCAGCGGCGTTGGTGCATATTCCGTTCCTTTTGGCTGAGGATGTGTTGTAGGCTCTTATGGTCTGTGAAGACCGTACACTTGGTACCATATAGGTAGTGTCGCCAAATCTTCAACGCAAAAACAACTTCACCAAGCTCGAGATCGTGGGTTGTATAGTTCTTCTCGTGGATCTTGAGCTGACGAGACGCGTAAGCGATAACCTTGTCCCGTTGCATGAGAACACAACCGAGGCCAAGGTTCGAGGCATCACAATAGACGACGAAATCATCGTTTCCGTTGGGTAAGGCGAGAACGGGAGCATTGCAGAGCATATGCTTGAGAGTTCGAAAGGCAGTCTCTTGTTCAGTTCCCCAAACAAAAGGCTTGTCTTTATGTGTGAGAGAAGTAAGCGGCACGGCGATTTTAGAGAATCCTTCGATAAACCGGCGATAATAGCCCGCTAGTCCGAGAAAAGAACGGACTTCAGACGGGTTCTTAGGGGTAACCCAACTCTTAACAGCTTCAATCTTTGTGGGGTCAACGTGAATACCTTGACTATTGACAATGTGACCGAGGAATTGAACTTCCTCTAGCCAGAATTCACACTTGGAGAACTTGGCATAGAGTCGATTCCCTTGGAGCAGTTCGAGAACCAAACGTAGATGTTCCGCGTGTTCGTTTTTCGACTTGAAATAGATCAGGATATCATCGATGAACACGATGCTGAAGCGGTCGAGGAAGGGTTTACACACACGATTCATCAGATCCATGAAAACCGCAGGTGCGTTGGTCAGTTCAAAGGGTATAACAACGAACTCATAGTGGTCGTAATGAGTGTGAAAAGCGGTTTTGGGTATATCCTCCTCTTGAATACGTAATTGGTGATAGCCTGAGCGTAAATCGATCATCAAAAAACACGTAGCACCTTGTAACTGATCAAACAAATCATCGATTCGAGGAAAGGGATAGCGATTCTTGATATTCAGCTTATTCAGCTCCCTATAGTCGATGCACATCCGGAATGACCCATCCTTCTTTTTGACGAAAAGAACTGGCGCGCCCCAAGGAGAGGTGCTAGGGCGAATGAAGCCTTTATTAAGCAATTCCTGGAGCTGACTCGAGAGTTCGCGCATTTCGGACGGAGCGAGTCGATTAGGAGCTCTAGCAATAGGATTTGCTCCAGGAATGAGATCAATACGGAAGTCGATATCATGACTCGGAGGTAAACCATGTAGATCATCAGGAAACACAAGCGGAAAATCACGAACTACAAGTACCTTGTCTATTTCCTTCTCTTTCTTTTCCTTATCCGCTACTACGATGTTAGCCAAGAAAGCTCTGTATTCCTTGCAGAGATACTTGCTCGCTTAGGTACATGACATAAGTTTGAGACCTTTCGAAGGTTTTTCGCCATACACACAAAGTTGATCACCATTAGCCAGCGAGAAACGAATCATCTTATCGAAACAAATAACTTCGGCACGATTTTCGTGAAGAAAATCCATGCCTACTATGACGTCAAAACTACCGAGCTGCATCGGAATAAGGTCGATAGGAAAGACGTGATTGTTGAGTTCAAGCGTACAATCACGTAGAACAGAGTTGACAGCGACGGTTCTTCCAGTGGTAACTTCAACATCGAACATCGAGGGGAGATGGGCGCGCTTACGATTAAGGAGCTTTTCGAATTCAAACGACACAAAACAGTTATCGGCTCCAGTATCAAATAAACATGAAGCATATATACCATTTACGAGGAAAGTACCATTAACCACATTGTTGTCTGCTTGAGCTTGGCGTACGTTGATATTGAAAGAATGTCCGCGGGCTGCTGGCTGCTTTTACTGTTGAGGCTGCTGCTGTTGTGGCTCTTGCTTCACCACTTTATTGGGGCACATGTTTGCGAAGTGGTTAGGATCTCCACATGCAAAGCAAGCTCTTGCATGGATCGCGTGTGCAGGAGCCGCTTGTTGGCCTTGAGGAGCAGGAAGTAGAGCTTGTTAAGCAGGAGCTTGACCTTGAGCTGGAGCTAGAGCTTGACGCGGACCGGTATAGCAGTTGGTGGTGAAGGGGTCGTACGCGTTGCAGTGAACACAAAACCTGCAAGCAATCCCCACGGGATGATGATAGGTGCAAGTAGGGCAGAGCGGGTGAGGACCAGTATATGCACGCTTGGCCGACGGTGTAGTGGTCACTGGGGCCGCTACTTGGCGGTGCTGTTGCTGCGGTTGAGCGGGTACTGCTTGGAGAGAAGCGGCAGCTATGACAGCGCAATTCTTGCTACTGTTGTTGTTGTTCTTTCTCTTGCGGCGGGAGGACTTTGAAGACTGCGTTACGGTGGCGGTTTCAGCGGTGGGAGCAGCGGTAACTTGGTGAAGATTCTTGGAAGCTTTATCAAAGTAACCAGCCCTGACTCGCTTGTCGTTAATCTCAGCAGCGAGCAGGTAGGTTTCCTCAATAGTTGTTGTCTTTGCAGCTTGCACAAAGTCTGCAACACAATCTGGCAGAGCGCGGATGTATTTCTTGTTGGTCCCCTTTGGCGCCCCTGTTGGTATGGTGCGGAAATCTTCTCTCGTTGAGACGGGTGTTTGTGAAGTGTATAAATATATAAAGAGTAAAAAATATAGACAAAGATAGCGATATATCTTCAATAATTAATTCTTATTAATCAAAGAAGAAGGGGTCGATCCGAGAATAAACTCGAATCTTAATGTCACCCCCTGGGCCAAACCAGGGGGTAAACTCTCATGAAAACTCTATGTTGAAATATTACAATTACAAAGCACACATAATTCCTTCGAAGGAATTATGTATATATAGAGAAATTCATAAGCCTATCTCAAATGTGATTGGTTGTTGGTATGTGTGCCCATCCACTTGCATGTGCCTTATCTTCCTTTTTGAACCAACTTGTCAACTTGCTCTGATGAAATCACCCATTTGAGATATTTATCTTTTCTGATGAAAAGAATGAAAAGAAAAGATTCCTTTCTTTTATTTTACAAAAAGAAAAGATTCCTTTTTACTTTCTGATGATTTCTTTTCCTAAAAGGAAAATTCTTTTCTTCTTTTCATCAATGCATTTCATTCTTTAGAAATGTTTTCTTTTTCTAATGAAAGCTTTTTCATTAGTAAAGATTTTAATGTGTTAATAAGATTTATTATCTTATTAACACAATTCTTTGACTTTGTATCTTGTAAACTCCATAATGTTTCGCTAATACTTTGAAGTCTTGTAATTTTTGTCGAGATTTTTAATCAAAGAATTTAGAAGCTTCATAATTTTTTCTTTCTCGGTCTTCATATTTAGAGCTTCTGGGACGGTTCGTCGGTCGGTTCGTGTTGACGAAATTATTTCTAAGTACTTAAACTACTTTTAACAACAAATACAATAAAGTTTCCTAACATTTCTTGATCGTAATCTCGTGGGTAGTAACCTGACCAGGGCAGATGATACTCAATTTCTTGAAGCAAGCAGTTAAACCCGCGTTATCTCCACCATCCTGCTTAATATGCCAGAATTCGTCCTCCAGCTTTTGGAGTTTGTGGGGAGGGCAGAACTCTTGCATCATGATGTCCTTCAACTCGTCCCATGTTAACCCAAATGCTGCATCATTCCCCCGTTTGTTTCTCTCAGCCGTCCACCAATCAAGAGCGCGGGATTGGAAGACACCGGTGGCGTTAACAGTGCGAAGGTTTTCCGGACAGCCACTCTGGCGCAGGGTGACTTCGATTGAATCAAACCATTGAAACATTGCCGAAGGCCCATCTTCGCCGGTAAATTCTTTCGGGCCGCAGGCTTTGAACTGCTTTAAGTTAAAAGTAGTCTTAGGAGCATCAGTCCTGGATTCTTCAGAAGACTTGCTAGCATTTTCGTTCAACTCGCTAACAATTTGCGGTATGACTTTCGCCATCTGCTTAGCGACGAGAACAACGATACGCTTGTCTTCATGATTGCGGCGAGCGGTACGAGAGTGGAATGATCCAAATGATGACATTGTCTGCAACAGACATCGCCATAGGACTCAGACACTATTTCGATTAAGCCTAGCATCGTCTAGCGCATCACCAAAAGCTACTTTATAAAGCACAGGAACACGTCAATCACGTAAACAAATAGGCACGTGGGCACATAGACCACAGAAACACATAACACGTAGAGTACAAAAGCACATAAACCACATAAACCACACTATATTTTGTACGTATTCACCTACATTTGTCATACAGATTCACCTATCATTTAAAGTCCGCGAGTTCGAGAATAGCGATTGCGATTAGCGAGTACTCAGCGAGTAGCATAGCATGCGGTTTGTTAGCATTGTGTTGTGTGATCAAAGCGAGAGAGAAAGCGTATAGATCGAAAACCATCAGTATCTCAACACACTAACAAATAACACATAAAACCACATAAAACACGTAAAGTCCACATAAAAACGACAAATATCGGAGGTTGTGGCTGCGAGATCCAGAATCGAAACACATAAAATCGAAGATAGTTTGTCTCGGCTTGATAGACGTCGACTACCCAAAGTGATTCGACTATTCACAAGGACCCTGAGTACACACTTTGGCCATCCAGACTGTGCTCTCGCCTCGATTTGGACGAACAGCACGCATCCTTCCAGTTACAGTGTGACTTCAAGTTGTTAGAGTCCGTCGAGGCTTTGGTGAGAGTTTTTGTAAAACAAAATAGAGAATGGAACAAGTCATCAAGGTTCGGGTTTCACCCCTGACTTAACAACTTTGTTCCTGTTTTGATGAGATAGAGAGGAAAATCTGCGTTAAAGTATGGATTTCACTCCTGATTCAACGCAAATTCTCCTGTTTATAGAAAAGAAATGTGGGTCGAACAAGCGATTCAGTCGAGAATGGATTTAAGCATCACGTCCCATACCATGACATAATAAGTAGCATAGTTATTACAGACAAATCAAAGACAAGTAGTTCTGTTTATACAACTTAATTATAAATTGTTTTTGTTTGTTCTAGAGTCCATCCCGGCCTAATTCCATCAAATAGCAAGCAAGCATCCTAGGCATTCAAACACCTGTCACATACGTTAAAATAGAGGTCAATACAAATAGTGTAAAGGTGAGCATACAAGTTTGATAGAATAATAGAGTTCGAAAGCGTGTACGCATAACCAGCATGTAACATGTAGCAAAGTGAAAGCTAGTAGGTTATCGACAATGAAATATGCACATACATGACTGCGAGTTGTAGAATGCACAACACATATCACCACTGTGACACGTGAAGTAATAACCTTAACAACCCCTGTCCACGACAGGTGCTGAGTCCAAACTATAGTACTATCGTTGCTAAGGGGTCAGGCAACAATCACTGTGTAAACATAACATACAAGCATTCATCGAATAACACGTATAACATGTAGTAACAGTTAGCGAATAAAAGTGTTTGCGTTGTGTGATCGACGTGATTTAGAATAGGCAGCGTATGTAACACCCAAAGTGCGGAAAGTAAAAAGGGATCAAGTATACTCACAGATAGTGTTTAACAAGTAAACACTCTCTTGGATTGAAGGGAGCGCTGAAAGATTAGCCTGAACAGTTAACGATAGCATAAGCGAAGAACGACACGTTAAATGGTGCAAAGTGACCAAGTGTCGAGTGGCAATCCGATCGGATGGCAATCCGATCGGATGGTCATTCGATCGGATGGTCATCCGATTGGATGGCCATTTGGTCGGATTGACATTCGTTTGGTAAGGATGTGTTTGTGTATGATGGCTTTGAAGTTTTCGATGTAGTATTTTGAAAACAGAGAAGTATCTCTACCTTTCAGGTCGTTCGATCGAACGGTAGTTCGATTGGATGACGATCTGTCCGGCGAGGTATTCCTCAGAGAACAAGTTCACAGCAGGATTATCATTCGATCGGATGGTCTTCCGATCGGATGGCAATCCGTTAGAAACTGATGAACCTTGAAATTTATAAAAAGTTGAAGTGTTGAAGTCTAGATGCAATCCGATCGGATTGCGGTTCGATCGGACGGCAATCTGATCGGATGGCAATCCGATCAGACGGTAATCCGTCCCACAACCTGATCGTCTTGAAACTTGAGAAATTTGTTAAGTTTTGCGGTTTGCTTGAGACGGTATGACAACGTATTAAACAATGGAACCTCCATCAAACCCAATTTATCCAATCGAACAGGAATCACCCCAATCCGACCAGTTACCGTTCGTGACGGTGTTCATCTTTAACCCGGAATCGGTTGTCTCATTGATAGGATTCAGATATCAAACCAACACATCACTAAAGAAGAGTAGAAGGCCTGAATGAGCTCCGATTCTATCGGTTTTAAGTGCATTGAGTGTAAAAGAGTTGAAAGAAAGTTGGAAAACCATCTTTCAATCCTTTTAACCATGAAAACGTGTAGATCTATGCAAAAACATTGTTCAATCTTGTGGAAATCTTTCAGATCTAAGTTGTTCTTGGTGGAATGAAGCCAAATCTTGGAGTTCATAAGAACTACATGATGACATCATCCTAGAACACCTCAAATGCACTGATTTCACGGTTAAAAGTTAAGATTCAAAGGTGAAGATGATGAAGGAGTGTGTGTAGATCATAGAAGTACAAGATTTGAGTTGAAAACTTACAAGAATCACGAGAAATCGAGAGAAAGAAGGCCTTGAGCATGCTGGTCGAGTGTGAGAGAGTTGTCACATCACTTGTGATGTGGCATGGGTATTTATAGGTTGCCAAAAAGGTAACGTGGAGTGCAAGTGTCGGATTGCTCACCGATCGGATGGCAATCCGATCGAACAGCCATTCGATCGATTGGCCATTCAATCGAAGTGGTCCGACGAGCTGAGTTTCAACGTTTCGTTTCGTGCGTTGAGCGTTGTGATGCGTTCGCGCGAGGTTCTGATGCGATAGTATTAGACAATAACTACGATTAGCTTAATCAAAAATCGTTGTATCTAACATACAATCATCCTGAGTAATTTGCGTTTAGCGTTTGCGATTAAGTTGTGTTGCGATAGAGTTGCGATTGCGTTTTCGAATAATCACCACAAAACATAAATAAGCATGCACAAGTAACACATAAATAGCACACACACGTAAAACAATATCCAGAACGCATAATTCGAGTTGCGAATGCGATTGCGATTCGATTAACGATAAAGCGATAAAACATGCGATTAAGTCTCGATTATTAATAGATACTACACATAATACAACTAGAGCAAATAAAATAAAAGAGTTCGATTACAAGTCAATGAACTCAAATAAATAGTTAAGCAAGGAGTGACAGATCGAAATCAGTAATCTTTTCTTCCTTTGACTTTGACTTTGACTTGTACTTTAACTTTCGAAACACGGGGTGTTTCAGGTAACGTCACCTTCAAAAGAGGGGCCTACCACTTTTCGCATTAATAACTTAATTAATAATATTTCAATAATCCGACCCTTTGGGATTGTATCCTTGCTGACTCAAACCACTGGGTTGAGGGTAACGTCACCTTCAAAAGAGGGGCTAGAAAATAGCTTCCAAGAAATCAACCTTTTGCACCAAAGGTTGAACATTCTTGCAATGCCTCCTATGGAACCAATCTTCCCTCAAGAAGATTGGAACTTGGCACAAGAAGTTATTAATCCCACCGGATGGGACGACATTCCCCCGGAACCTCCTCTTGACGCCTTACAAGAGGTTCCGGTCGAAGCCGCACCTCCTCCACATGAGGAAGACAATGAGCCCGCTTTCCTTCTCCCCCGGGAGATAGAAGAATGGCTCAACGATGTGTGAGGGGCCCTTTCCGGAAAGAAGTTCTAAAAGCCTTATTCAACCGAAAGAATAAATTTTTTTCAGAAATTTTGTTCTTATAATAAAAACATCTAAGCTAGGACTTCTTTGTGGTTTAAGATTTCTTGCATTCTATGACCTACTTATTCAGTTTTTAGTTTGTACTTTTTATTATGTATTTCACTATTTAATGAATGATAGTTTTTAAGTATTAAATGGTGATTGGATGATGTTATAATGGTTGAATACACTCGAAAAGGTGGAGGTTACCAAGGGAACTTTGAAACCACACCCCATGCACAAAAAAAACAGAGCCTCCCAACAATTTTCCATCGTTACAACAAGTTCAGCACGGGGCCGTGCTCAGCCAACACACCCCCATGCCCAAGGTTCTGTAGAAAATGCCCAGTTCAGGTAACTGGACATGGGGCCATGCTCACTGAACACGCCCCCGTGCCCAGCCTTCTGTTTAATTATGATACTGGCAATCTGACCATGGGTCCGTGCCCGGACCAACACGGGCACGTGGCCAGACGCCCAGTAACATGAAATTTTGTCTTTAAACACCTTTTTACATATTCAATCAATCTAAAAACTTATTTTTTGGACACATTGAGGACAATGTATAATTTAAGTGTAGGGGGGATGCTAAAACCTTGAATTTTGCAAGTCCTAACAACAAGCTTTACACAAAACTCTATTGAAACCGTTAATCACCCCAAATTTTTTCAAAAACTTTTCATTTTTTTTACTTGTCTTGGTTTAATTTGGGAATAACAAGTTCTAAAAAGGTTATATTTTTACAAATTTACAACCGATAGCGTCGTGATAAAAAGAACCAACATAAGAAAATTATGAAACGGCATGACAAATCTAGTTAAAATTTGATTATATATACTTGATCACATTAAAAACTCATTCCCACAATAAGTGAGTTTTGAGCTTTTATTGAGCATCCAAGCATACATCTTTAAACTAAATGCTCATTTTTCGTTTCTTGTGTAATAGCCGCTTGGTTCTTACTACTCTAGAACTTGCCACGACGATACATTCCCAGTCCTTACCAACTTAAACCTAAGTAAGTAAATGATAGAGGCATTAGGACTAACCCATTTTCCTTTCAACACCATTATTTTTCATGTTCTTTATCACCTACCCAAAATCCCCCTAGTTAACTCCTTTGAGCCTAAACCTTTTCATTTCTAAACCCACAAAACAAACACCCTTTACCTACCAAAACCTTTTTCTTTTCAACCCTTTATTTTAGTAAAAAACTTGGTTTTCTTGTGACGTTTCTTTATTAAAAAAATGGAAGTCTAGCAATAAACAAACAAAGTCCTCAAAGAAACTTTGTTTAAAAATGCTTAGTTTGAATAAAAGTAACAAAAACAAAAAGTTTTACGACGACCGACGCTTTCTACGCTTTTAGCCCTTTCTACTAACCACTAACCCAAAACCACCTACCTTTAGCCCAAGCCTAACCCTTTCCCCAAGTCCTCTTGATATTTACAAAGGTTTATACTTAAAAAGGAGGAGGATTGATTGCTTGGCAAGCATATGGTAGAAGTAAGTTCCATGCCGGTCTCGAGTATTTCACAAAAATACATCTCCGGCCGAGTGTTGAGTGATCTCCCGTGAGGTATGTGAACTTGTATATAAATGGAATTTTAAAGAGGCATGTTATGCCCAAATAAGTAATTTCTCTTATGAAACGTTCTAAACAAATCATAACGAATAGGATTGTAAATAGTTTAAAAATAAAACCCAATAAAGATCTTGGATTCCCGACACTCAAGACAAGCCCAAAACTTCTCTTCTACCCATTCCATTTAGGTGTGTAAGCCACATAATAAAGAGTTTTGCTTGAGGACAAGCAAAGATTCAAGTGTGGGGGTATTTGATGTGTGTAAAATGCAACATATAAATTACATTAAATGAGACATAAAACTAACTCTTTTTTAGTACTAATGTTGGTAAAAGTGTGTTTTTGTCTTCCTTTTGTATTTTCAGGACCAAATGAGCTTAAGCGAACAAAAGAAACAAACTGACATCCGGCATATTTTTGTACTAATGTTGGATCGTTTTTCGCGCTTATGCGCATTCCGTCGTAATTAAGCGAACATCGCGAACGTACGACCAAACGAACTGACATCCGGCATATTTTAGAGCATGTTTCATGTCCACAATGTTTAGGCATCCTTGTGGAGCCTTGAAAATGATTTAACGAGTCTTAAACATGTCGGAAATGGCCTTAATACGCAACGGGGACTGAAAGGGGAACATTGGAAAGTGTTTGCTGATCAGGTGGACCTTAGCGTGACACCTAGCCCCCTAGGCGTCACGCAAGGCCCCTTCTGATCAGCAAAAGTCATTTTTTCAGCTGTTAACAGCCCTTAACCACTCCAAAGGCCAATGCCATGTGTCAAACTCTTGTGGTGGGGGAAAAATGAGCTACCACAACATTCCGACAAGTGTAGGGATGTGATCATTCCCTCTTCTCCAAGAAACGATCCTAACGGTGAACCGAAATCTATAAATACCCACACCCCATTCATTGCAAAACCCACTTGAAATCTGAGATTTCTCTAAGTTGGGGTGTTTCATCACCTCATACCTGAGAATACTTGGATTATCAATCTTGCGGGGACCCTTTGTAAGTATTCCTTCGTTCTTTTATTGCTTTTCGAGTCCGAAAGTCAAACTTTGTTTGACTTTCTGCATTGACCAGTTTATGGTCAATGCGAAGTTTGTTTGAACTTCGCAACATGAGCGTAATCACGATGGTTATAGTCCCTTGTGACTATGCCTACTGATTACCACGTTGTCTAGGGTCGTAAGGGTAAGCGATCTAATAAATCGCTTATACCTTCGAACCCGACCCATTTGGTCGATCATTAGGTTCCAACCAAACACATTAGGTGACCATAGTATATAGGGAATAACCTTCCGAGGTTATACCTTATGGTCACGACGTTTACTAGGTTGTATGATAGGTGGGTTATATGCCTTAGGTAAATTACCAAAAAACCCCTTTGACACCAAAATTCATTTTAAGCATATGTAACATAACTTTTGGTATCTAAACTGATTTAGCAACAATATTAGACATGTTAAGGCATATTTTACTTATCATAGGGCTAGTTAGGCGTTCCGAACGCGTTTTACGCGAACGACGCGTTAAAGTAGCATAAGCTACCTAAACGGGTCGTAATGGGTCGTAAGCACTTAGGTTAGGTTTCATTTTAGTATGTAGGCCTTGTTAAACCATACTACATGAGTTCCCATACTCATTTGGTTTACGAGCCCTCATTCTATCCGATCCTCCGACATAGGTCCGGTTTATTAACATAGTTACCTATACTAGGTGCCGGTTGATTCCGTGATCTCTAGCATTGCTTGGTGGTTATCTTAGGACTTCTGAGCAATCTCAAGTGAGTACATAGACCCCTCTTTTACTGTTTTCCAAACTGTTTTGGGGTGAAACACATGTGCCTACTTGTTACTTTCGTTCTTTCCTGCTTTCACATCATATACTTGTTATGTTCATTAGTACATTTATAGTACATGATTTCATTGTGTTCATGCTATGTATGTCCATTGTGTGCATACTTAGTACATTGTTTTACATTACATTTCATGCTATGTATGTCCATTGTGTGCATACTTAGTACATTGTTTTACTTTACATTTCATGCTATGTATGTCCATTGTGTGCATACTTAGTACATTGTTTTACATTACATTTCATGCTATGTATGTCCATTGTGTGCATACTTAGTACATTGTTTTCATCACATGCTTACATTTTTGGTATGACATTTGGTTTGTTCAAATGGGACAATATACATTCATTAACATTGATCACGCCGTTCGTTAGTAGGTAGTGGTACCATAGGAATTGACAACTCCCGTTCCGGACATCCTGGGTAGGTTTGGATGAAAGGAATGACCGATTTCGATATACATAACTTAGATAAACCTTTAATTTTTTTAAGGGTTTATCGCCACAGTCTGAAGGCTTGGATGTATGCATTCTCACAATACCGCATAGATGTTTATATCAGTATAGCATGCATTTGTTCCACAAAACATAGCTTTGATTTAAACCATGTTTTACTTTAATACTTTGTTTTTGTGCATATGGTTTAGTTGATATATTTCACTAGCCATACATATCATTTTGGGTTACACATTACATGATTTACATTTGACACATAAACATTATTGACATTGGTTACACATTACATGATTTACATTTGACACATAAACATTATTGACATTGGTTATACATTACATGACTTTCAATTTGGACATATAACATTTTATACAAATAACATACTTTTCACAAGACATTAATTTACAAACAACTTATTTTATACAAACTCATTTTACATGGTTATTCATTTAACCATACATTATTCTCTTATTTATACATATCATCTGATCTTATCGTTTTTCAAATGATTTACAAGACAAAGCAAATTACAAGGTTCATGACTAAACATTTTCTCAAATATAAGTCATGAATTTTGTTTTCACAAAACCTATGTATCTCACAGGCATTTTTATGCTGACGTACCTATTTTCACATGTGTTTTCAGGAAATGATGCATAGGACTTATCAAGATACACATAGGCGGACTTGGGCCTTAGTGACAATAAAAGATGCAAGACTAGTTATTTATGTTATGTTTCTTTGATTGTCAAGACATTTTAACTCTTTTAATCAATAAAACAATATTTCAATTTCCATGTGTTATGAAACAATGATTCTGTTACAACACTCCCCGACATTTCCGCCACGTTTTGTTGTTTTACGTGGTCGAGGTGTGACAGAACAGTTGGTATCAGAGCTCATGGTTATAGGGAATTAGGTTATTAGTAATACTTTGACCTAGTCTATAACCTTCCTAGGACCCTAACGCGAGTTTACTTGCGTTTAGTCATAAAACAATACCGTCACCTATCCTTAGGCGACGACCCCAACAAGAACACAAATTTCAAAACCGCTTTGAAAACTAATCATCTGTTCTAGGATGATTGATTACTAGGTTTTGAACCCTCTATTGTAAGGTTTTGAACCCTCTGTTATAAGGTTTTGAACCCTCTAAGTTTTCAAATCTCGTCAAAGTTTCGGTCGTATAATGTGAACACGTGCAAACTGGAAGAGTGAATGCCTGTACCCTGAGTTTTCTGTCGAAGGCTAGAGTGTTCGTACAAATCCGCAGTATCGGACCAGTCACTCTTACCAGGGAACTCTTGGGGTGAGTGTTCACTTATAGGCGAGCATGTCTTCAGTGATACATTAATATGATCCGTTTACTTTGATTTGTCACTGTCTCATTTGTTTGCCTAAGGTAACAAACAAATGATCGCAAATTCTTATGCATTGCCATTCTGCATTGTTTATCCGATGACGTTTCACTTGTTTCTTCCTATGTCTTTCATTTCCTTCTAGAATGTCTCTTCCTCTTAGCAACGGTCAAATGTCCGAGCGAACAGCCAAATTTGCCCAGCGAATAGGCGAAGTAATCCTGAAGACTGTTGAATTAGGCATTGCCATGTCTCGTCTCAACAATGAAGCCACTCAAGAGCCACCAAAGGAAGCAGAAGTCAGGCCAGCACCACCAACCAAGAAACCAATCGAGGAATCAAAGACCATGGATGAACGATCCCCTAAGAAGTCAAAGAAGCGAAAGGCTTCTCAGAACTTCGCCATGGTCGCTCACAATGGTCAAGCCGTCCCCAACCAACCAGCTCAACCCCCTGCTAGGAAGCCATACAACGGAACTGCTCCCTTGTGCAACCAATGTAGCCTTCATCATCACGCTAGTGTGAAGTGCCGCAAATGCCAAATTTGTGGACTTAAAGGTCATACAGCAAGGGTTTGCTCAACTGCAGCTGTACCAAATCAAGCAGGACCCATCCGGGTGGCAACACCACCTGCTAAGAAGCAATACAAGGGAATGGCACCAATATGCGACAAATGTAATGGGCATCACCAAGCTCACTTACAGTGTCGTCTGTGTGTATCATGTGGGCGAGTTGGTTACCTGGCAAGTGCTTGTCGATGTAACCCGAACCAAGGTGGTCCAAATCAACCACAAGCCAATCCTGCTCAAGCTCGCTTCCCGCCTGGATCGTGCTACAACTGTGGCAACATGGGTCATTTCGTGAATAAATGCCCGAAGCTTGCTAAGGCAAATCCAACCCACGGATGAGCAGTTGGCTGATTAGAAGATGTTGTTGTCTTATGCTTTTGTTTCTTCTATTTCTTGTAATGTGAAACAATCTGTTTTGATTATAAATAAATTGTTGTTCACAATTCTGATATACAAGTGTAGTTACATGAGTAAATGGAAATTCCCTATAATACCTACATTAAGGAACTATGTTCCTTACAAACTACTGTTGTGAATTTCCCATTTTTGTGTTTACTCATGATTTCCTTGGTAAATTCTAAGTACTCGTTTTATTCTAAGAAACGAAGTACAGGAAATAAAGTGACATTATGAGTAATCGTACTTCTGCACATCTGTGCCTTTGAATCCTTGGTTAGATAACTAAGGGTATTTTCAAATCTCATACCCATTACGTTCTGATTTCTTCAACATGCATAACATAAGTTTTCAAAACAACCTACATGATTTCAAAACATTCAATATATAGTTCGAAAACATTTTTAATATAGTGCATTTACTTAACATAACAAATGCACAAAACTTTGTCTATGTTTTCAAAAAAACCCCCATGATTTCAAAATATTTCATATAGTTTGAAAACAATTTTAAGTAATATATCAAGTGCACGATTTCAAAAGCATCATTCATGTTTTCAAAAACCTTATACATACTTTCAAAATTCAACTCATGATTTTAAAACATTTTATAAATATACTTACCTAATACACCTACTATATGATTTCAAAAGTATTATATATAAGGTTTCAAAAACATTAAACACATTTTTTTAAAAGAAACCCCATGCATAGTTTTCAAAATATTTTTCCTCATACATTGACTTAACCATCAAATTCTGCTTTATATGTCGCCTTGACACATCTAGCTAGGGCTGTCCAAACTGCTCGACGATCGAAGATCGCTCGACGATCGCTCGAAAAATGCTCGTTCGATTCCCGCTCAGTTTGTAAATGAGCCGATCGGATCGGTTCGATTCAAATTCAATCCGAGCATGAGCAAGGCTCCGCTCGCTCGACGATCGCTCGGTTTCGCTCGAATTATTTTTATTAATAACTAATATATATATATATATATATTATATTTTATAGATTAAAAACCCAAAAAATATAATAGCCCAAAATAATTAAAAGCCCAAATAATATTAGCCCATATTTAGTATAAAAATCTAACCCTAAATCTATTTCCTATAACAATTCACTCATTCAGTCGCCGCTCTCAAGTCTCAACTGCTCAGTGTCTCCGTCGACTCTCAGTCTCCCTTTCCAACTCAATTCATCATCGGCTCAAGTGTCTCCGACTCAATTCATCGGACAATCATCGGCTCAAGTGTCTCCTAAAAGGTTAGTCGCTCCTGTTTCAGTTCCTACAACATATCATTAAATATATGTATCCGTTCATTCTTCAATAATCGTTAAATATCTGTTTCTGTTCGCTCCAGTCTTTATTCTTCGCCTCGTCGGACTTGTTTCAGGCTTCAATCGGTATGTTTTTTTTGTTAATTAATCGTTTCAGGCTTCAATCGGTATGTTTTTTTGTTAATTAATCGTCGGACTTGTTTTAGGCTTCAATCGGTATGTCTTTATTCGTCGCCTCGTCGGACTTGTTTCAGGCCTCGTCGCCTCGAAGATCGATCGAAGATCGCTCGACGATCGCTCGAAAAATTCAATCCGAGCATGAGCATCACTTTTGCGATCGGTTTTACAAATTTGATCCGCTCGGATCGGATCGGTTGTAATTCAATCCGAGCATGAGCATACCCTCGATCGGATCGGATCGGATCGGATCGTGAACACCCCTACATCTAGCATCTCAACTTCATAAGCATTTTTACTTCATGTTTTGACTTAAGCACGTCCAATGCAAGATTTCAAAACATCTTCAACTTCTAAAATCCATATGGGATTTTTTTTTATCTCTACAATTAGACCTTTGTGGATTATTATCATACAAATCAGAGTCCTTAATTGGATTCCTTGGGTACTTTAATTCGAACATTTCGATTCCTTATAATCAAAATCGAATTTTCTTTTTAAAATCTTTCTATCTTTATAGTTAGATTCTTGATAATGTTTAAAGTACCAAATGAAATCCACGGAATGGATTCCTAGTGTGCTTTAAATACAAGTACGCAATCAACAAAACAAATTAACAAATAAACAATCTTTGTGGTTATACGACTATGTGTTTATGCATCTTGTGTTTTCTTTTATGCATTTTGTGTTTTTGTATACTCTGGATATTCGTTATCCAAATCCTCGTAGAATCTTTCATATCTTCATATGAGGGGTTCGTAGTAGGATATTCAAAAAGGTACTACCTTAAATCCTTATTGGGCTTCTATGTAATAGTTAAGACCCTTGGGTTATATAGTACCATTCCATGTTTCATAAGAGACCCTTTTAGGGGTCTAGTCAAAAAGATTGATTCAAAAATCTGGTTAGGAATGACATGTGATGATTTAAGCTGAAAAGACTCCTTGTTTGTCTATTAAAATCATTTATTGATTTTATAAAAGGGACCCTATGGTGGTCTAGTCACATTCATCACAGGGTTTGTTCATTTGGTTTTCCCCTACACTTTATAAAATAGACTGAGTGAACTATGCAAGAAATTGTGTAATTATGGACGCGTACATAATTATGAAATTTAGTGCACAGAAACCCAGTAAGATTTATTATGTGTAAGAACCGATAGTGACAACAATAACAAAATGAGAACGATGTAATGGAGGTACGGTAGATGCACCAATGACGCTTCATATACTTGTATATAAGTATCCCTCTTACATTGCAAGCATGATGTTATTAAAGTTACTAGAAATTCAGAACCCTAACCAATGTTGTTCGATCTTTTCAACTTCATGTTTTAAACTCTCACAAGTTTTCTCTAAATAAAATTTCGGGACGAAATTTCCTAAAGTAGGGGAGACTGTGACACCTGTGCCTCCACGGCCATCAAACAGATACTGTATCAATTAAATATTGTATTTCATACTTGGGATTTGTATAAATATGTGTATCCTTTGCACATATCAATTCTTGTTCGATTTCAAGCTTTAAATCGCTTTCTGGAAGGTTATACACGCACTGATGCGTAAATATAACCCGTTTAATGCAACGAACACTCCGAAAAAGTGAAATAGGCTTAACATACCTTAAATAACCTTTACATAACTTAGAATTAAGTTTTGAAGGCTTTGGTATGGCAAAATCAAGTTAATTCGCCTACAGGGACTAAATTTGACAAACTACGAAAGTATGCCAATTTGAACTGTAACAGACATTCCGGAACATGACCATAAGTTAAACACACCTTAAATATCCTTTATATAGCTTAGAAATAGGCTTTGAGAGGTTCGGTGTGCTAAAATAAACTTTTGAGTCATTCAGGGACTAAAAGCGTCAAAAAGTGCACAAGTTTGCATTTTCGCGCATAACTTACGTTCTGAATACATCCGGACATCCAAAAATTTATGTAAGCACTAAAATATTTTATTTTAGTGTTTGGCATGAGAAAAATCCATTCGTCACGCAATTTGGATCGTTTTTCGCGCTTATGCG
Organism: Helianthus tuberosus; assembly: GCA_030545235.1. Lineage (NCBI taxonomy): Eukaryota > Viridiplantae > Streptophyta > Magnoliopsida > Asterales > Asteraceae > Helianthus > Helianthus tuberosus. Next base: position 141,755,119 of record CM060381.1, read on the forward strand.
CATTCCGTCGTAATTAAGCGAACATCGCGAACGTACGACCAAACGAACTGACATCCGGCATATTTTTGAGCATGTTTCATGTCCACAATGTTTAGGAATCCTTGTGGAGCCTTGAAAATGATTTAACGAGCCTTAAACATGTCGGAAATGGCCTTAATACGCAACGGGGACTGAAAGGGGAACATTGGAAAGTGTTTGCTGATCAGGTGGACCTTAGCGTGACACCTAGCCCCCTAGGCGTCACGCGAGGCCCCTTCTGATCAGAAAAAGTCATTTTTTCAGCTGTTAACAGCCCTTAACCACTCCAAAGGCCAATGCCATGTGTCAAACTCTTGTGGTGGGGGCAAAATGAGCTACCACAACATTCCGACAAGTGTAGGGATGTGATCATTCCCTCTTCTCCAAGAAACGATCCTACCGCCCACACCCCATTCATTGCAAAACCCACTTGAAATCTGAGATTTCTCTAAGTTGGGGTGTTTCATCACCTCATACCTGAGAATACTTGGATTATCAATCTTGCGGGGACCCTTTGTAAGTATTCCTTCGTTCTTTTATTGCTTTTCGAGTCCGAAAGTCAAACTTTGTTTGACTTTCTGCATTGACCAGTTTATGGTCAATGCGAAGTTTGTTTGAACTTCGCAACATGAGCGTAATCACGATGGTTATAGTCCCTTGTGACTATGCCTACTGATTACCACGTTGTCTAGGGTCGTAAGGGTAAGCGATTTAATAAATCGCTTATACCTTCGAACCCGACCCATTTGGTCGATCATTAGGATCCGACCAAACACATTATGTGACCATAGTATATAGGGAATAACCTTCCGAGGTTATACCTTATGGTCACGACGTTTACTAGGTTGTATGATAGGTGGGTTATATGCCTTAGGTAAATTACCAAAATACCCCTTTGACACCAAAATTCATTTTAAGCATATGTAACATAACTTTTGGTATCTAAACTGATTTAGCAACAATATTAGACATGTTAAGGCATATTTTACTTATCATAGGGCTAGTTAGGCATTCCGAACGCGTTTTACGCGAACGACGCGTTAAAGTAGCATAAGCTACCTAAACGGGTCGTAATGGGTCGTAAGCACTTAGGTTAGGTTTCATTTTAGTATGTAGGCCTTGTTAAACCATACTACATGAGTTCCCATACTCATTTGGTTTACGAGCCCTCATTCTATCCGATCCTCCGACATAGGTCCGGTTTATTAACATAGTTACCTATACTAGGTGCCGGTTGATTCCGTGATCTCTAGCATTGCTTGGTGGTTATCTTAGGACTTCTGAGCAATCTCAAGTGAGTACATAGACCCCTCTTTTACTGTTTTCCAAACTGTTTTGGGGTGAAACACATGTGCCTACTTGTTACTTTCGTGCTTTCCTGCTTTCACATCATATACTTGTTATGTTCATTAGTACATTTATAGTACATGATTTCATTGTGTTCATGCTATGTATGTCCATTGTGTGCATTCTTAGTACATTGTTTTACATTACATTTCATGCTATGTATGTCCATTGTGTGCATACTTAGTACATTGTTTTACATTACATTTCATGCTATGTATGTCCATTGTGTGCATACTTAGTACATTGTTTTCATCATATGCTTACATTTTTGGTATGACATTTGGTTTGTTCAAATGGGACAATATACATTCATTAACATTGATCACGTCGTTCGTTAGTAGGTAGTGGTACCATAGGAATTGACAACTCCCGTTCCGGACATCCTGGGTAGGTTTGGATGAAAGGAATGACCGAATTCGATATACATAACTTAGATAAACCTTTAATTTGTTTAAGGGTTTATCGCCACAGTCTCAAGGTTTGGATGTATGCATTCTCACAATACCGCATAGATGTTTATATCAGTATAGCATGCATTTGTTCCACAAAACATAGCTTTGATTTAAACCATGTTTTACTTCAATACTTTGTTTTTGTGCATATGGTTTAGTTGATATATTTCACTAGCCATACATATCATTTTGGGTTACACATTACATGATTTACATTTGACTCATAAACATTATTGACATTGGTTACACATTACATGATTTACATTTGACACATAAACATTATTGACATTGGTTATACATTACATGACTTTCAATTTGGACATATAACATTTTATACAAATAACATACTTTTCACAAGACATTAATTTACAAACAACTTATTTTATACAAACTCATTTTACATGGTTATTCATTTAACCATACATTATTCTCTTATTTATACATATCATCTGATCTTATCGTTTTTCAAATGATTTACAAGACAAAGCAAATTACAAGGTTCATGACTAAACATTTTCTCAAATATAAGTCATGAATTCTGTTTTCACAAAACCTATGTATCTCACAGACATTTTTATGCTGACGTACCTATTTTCACATGTGTTTTCAGGAGATGATGCATATGACTTATCAAGATACACATAGGCGGACTTGGGCCTTAGTGACAATAAAAGATGCAAGACTAGTTATTTATGTTATGTTTCTTTGATTGTCAAGACATTTTAACTCTTTTAATCAATAAAAACAATATTTCAATTTCCATGTGTTATGAAACAATGATTCTGTTACAACACTCCCCGACGTTTCCGCCACGTTTTGTTGTTTTACGTGGTCGGGGTGTGACAACCACATCTCTCCCACTTTGCCACCACTCTACCACCACTACAACACCCACATACACCACCATCATCCGTCATCTACCTTAGAGTGTGTGTAGTAGTCTCGGGATCCAAGATTGATCCTAAGAGTTCTTGTCAATCAAAGGCCATGTTTGGCTAAGTCTCTTACATAACTTGGTGAAGACAAGCATTTAATGTATTAGTTTTGATTTTTAATCATTTCGCACTTTTTATTTGGTTTTGTATTAATGACTTTAATAACTAGTTTATTATGTTGAAGGTGAAACTTCTTTATCATTTGTCCATGGTGTCTTGGCATTACTTTACTGTCTATATAAAGTAAAAGATTTTCACCATTCATATCTCTACGGTTTATATAGAGATATGTTGGCTTCCTGGTTGGGGGTTAAGGGAATGGTTTAGTAAGGTTCTTGCTTTGTTCAGTGTATAGATCCTGCAAGGACCTGGGTCAAGCTTACTAGGACTTCCTTCAATACTCATAGGTATTGGATGGTGGGGGTGCGAATGGATTGATCCCCTCATATGTAAACTACTATTAATACATTAAACCGGCTACTTGAGATTGTATCCCTGCTGATTCAAACCACTTAGCCGAGGGTAACATCACCTTCAAAAGAGTGGCCTACCACTTTTCGCATTAATAACTTAATTAATTATCTTTTAATATTCCGACCCTTTGGGAGTGTATCATTGCTGACTCAAACCACTGGGTTGAGGGTAACGTCACTTTCAAAAGAGGGGCCTACTACTATAACTAAGATAATCTCTTAAAAAGTGCAAAAGTGCGGAAATCATCAAAGGATACATTAAAGGCGAGTCGGATCCAAGTGATTCATCTTATCTATCTGTTTTTATTTTTATTTTTATTTCAGCATTTTTAGTTTTTATTTTTCATGTTTAAAACATTTTCTAAAAATTTTAGTTTGATTAGACGTTGAGGATAAACCGGTACTAAAAACTCTTGTGTACTTGGACGACCTCGGTATCTTACCAACGCTATACTACGCTCGCGATGGGTGCACTTGCCCATGTGTGTGTTTAGTGTTAGTAGAATATCGTGTTTTATAAATTTAAAACTTGACTAATGTGTAAAATGGGCTTAAAATATCAATAAAAACATATTACACCTGACGCACACCAATATATTAGGTAGAAGCAAACAATTCCCATTAATTTGGGACTTTTTCAGAGAAACTAAGGACTCTCAATCCTGTGAAATCAGCTCAGAAATCTTCTGGGTAATTTTTAATGGTTACAGTTAGGGGTGTGCATGGGTCGGTTTGGGTCAGTTTTTACTATTAACCATAACCATAACCGCTAGTTCGGTTATGGAGTGTTGGTAACCATAACCATAACCAAACTTCGGTTATGGTTAATCGGTTATGAAGTCGGTTATGGATCGGTTTTGGTTAATTTCGGTTATGTAACCAAGCAAGGTTTGAAATAAATAGGGTTGTGCATGATTTGAACTTAGCTTGAGCCTATTTTATAAGATAACGAAGACTAAACTTTTTGGTTAAACTACCGATTTAGAGTTCTTTTTACTAAGGTAATTCTCAAACAAAAACAATTATAGCCATAACACCTTAGTTTTTTATCAAAATAAATGACATCTACATCAAGATCATTTTGTTACTAACATACTTTTATCTTAGTAACACCCTCTATATGGTTTTGTAAAACACAAATCTATTATATAAAGTTAACATCACAACTTCGGTTCGGTTTCGGTTATATTCGGTTAACCAAAGCTTCATAACCATAACCATAACCGATTGAGCGATTATACAAAGTTTCATAACCATAACCATTGGTTATATTGGTTATCGGTTATTAGTGGTTCGGTTATGTCGGTTATGGTTCGGTTATCGGTTATGGTGGTTAATTTGCTCACCCCTAGTTACAGTAGAGCTAATTTACCCTATGATGTGATTAGGGCTTTTAATAATATGGTTGATTATAGGATAAAACCGAGTGTTAATGATTTAGATCAGCTTTTGTAAAGAATTAAAAAAAGGAGAATTGAGGGCTTGTATTTATACATATATAAGTATTTACAAAAATTGTCATTTATATGTATAAAGACTAAACTACCCTTATGTGATTTGTACGTGACCAGATTTAACAAGAAAATCTAACTAGGTTAAGATTAAAGGACAAAACATGCAACAAAATTCCCTATAAAGATAAAAACCTGTCAAAATTTATTGACCTAAGGCTATGGGGTATGGGGCTTGGGTTGGGGGAAAACGCCCAAGGCACCACCCCGGGTGGGCTTGGGTTGGGGCGTGGCCCTTGGGGCTTGGGTTTCAAGCCTGGCGTGGGGCAGGGGAAGCGAGCTGACATGGCGGGCTGTGTATGGCCAAAACAAAATAGCAGCTGGGCTAGCCGTTGGCCAACGGCTATGTTAAAAAAAATTTCACTATAAAACTCACATGATTCGATACCTACCCCGTTTACACAATCGCCCATCAACCTTTCACCAACCTCCATCGACCTTTCACAAAACGAAACCGTTCCCGAAACTCAACCACCCAATGATGGTCCTTCCGCATCGAAACCCATCAAAAAGAGAAGTCATAAGAAAAAAACCGAGGCGGATAAAGTAGTTGAAACCGTCAAACGAAAACAACAAAAATGGGTCGTTGCTGAAGAAGTTGCATTGGCGAGGGCTTGGTGTCAACAATCTCAACATTCAACTTTAGGTATTCTTAACCTTTGTTTTTATTAATGGTTATTTTTTATATAACTTTGTAATATATTAAATTTTGGTTTTATTAAAATAGGAAATTCGCAACATCGAACGGCCCTGTGGGAATCGGTTAGTAGACTATTCCATGAATAAATGGGAAGGGAGGCTTATCGTGAAAACGATAGCTTATCCTCAAAGTGGAGCGAGATAAGCACCCAACTTACAAAATATAGTGATTTTTTAAATAAAGCAAAGCAAAACCCAAAAAGTGGTGAAACCGAAGCCGGCATTTTGACAAATGCAGTGTGCACATTCAAATCAAATGTGGGGACCGACTTCCGTTTCATGCATTGTTGGGAGATTTGTAAGTTTCATCCAAAGTGGGCGAATATCCCCATTGGTAGCGAAACTAGCTCGTCTTCCAAAAGGTCAAGGGCCTCGTCCCAAGCCCAATCTGATGCACGAGATCAAGAGTTTGAGGACCTTTTGTATGATTCGCCAAGCCCAAACCGGCCTGAGTATGGAAGAAATGCCTCAAGAAGGCGTGCTAAAAAATCAAGATCTTGTACGGCATCGCCTTTAGCTGGGAGTTCGGACTCGCGTAGGGGAATATACAGCGAGCAGCTGGATAACATTTCATGCAAGTTGGATACATTCAACGTATTCCAACAACAAAGGGCCGAAATACGAAGGAGCAAAGAAGCTAGAGATACCGCTAGAGATGCCCAGAAACAAAAACGGGATGATTTGAAATTTCTATCCCAGCCCTTTGATCACCTAGAGGGTGAAGAGTTACAACTAATCTTGGCGATGAGAGAAGAGATAAAAAACAAATATAAAAGTTAGGAATTTTTTTTTTTGTAATTTTCTTTATTTAAAAATATTAAAAAAATTAAATTTTTTGTTTTAAATAATATTCAAATAGCCCAACGGGTCAGCCCAGCGAAGCCCGCCAAACCCACGCCCCAAACCCCCGCCCACCATACCTTGTTGAATGTGGGTTAGCCCATGTCTGCCCCCCAAGCCACGTGTCAACTAATGCCCCAACCCAAGCCCAACCCTCACCCCACCATACCCCACGTCCTTAACATATGATATCAAAACAAAGGAAAAAAAAAACTTGATTTTTCCATAGTTGATAAATTAGGAAAGTATGCGGTTCCTTTAACTTAACAAACTATTAAAACAAGCAAGGCGCCTTACAGCCAAACAAGGGGAGGCATCAGGAGCATGCCCAACGGAACTCCTTCAACACACTCTTCTCCGATAACCACCACCACCGAACCCTAACCCTACCCTACCCTACCCCACCCCCACCGTATACCACCAATCAAATACACACACACACACACAATCAACAACAAATCAGCCACTTCTCACGGCATGCGATCCACCGCGGCCACGTGGCGGTGGAGATTATTATTCAATGCGGCCGGTGAATCGGTTGCGAGATGTCCTCGCTAGTGGTTGATTCGAAATTGCAAATGAGTTGGCAGAATAATAATTTGTTGTTGAAGAAACGGAAGAACGGTCTTCCCTTAGGGTTTAAAAATCTCGGTAATACTTGTTATCTTAACGCTGTGCTTCAGTGCTTGACCTACACTCCTCCGCTTGCGAATTTCTGTCTCCAGCTTCAGCACTCTGCTTTCTGTATGTCTTCTTCTTATTCTACTTGTATGCGTTAGCTATCCGCATGTTTGTTGATTTGACCTAGGGTTATCGGCAATTTGAGTGTGACTTTTGTGCTGAATGAATACTTAGCTATTTGTTATTCGAGTGTTGAATATTGATTTCTGAAGAGGATTGGGTGAATTTTATTCTTGTTTTGAGTATGTGAATTGCTGCTTGTGTGTTTGCCTTAGGGTTAGGGTTAGGGATTCGGTTTGTTGAAATTGTTGCGATCACATGTTTATCAATTTAACCTAGTTTTATCACCATGCTTATGAAATTGGGGATTCGAGTGTAAACTTCATACTGATAACATAAAATTCCACTTATTCAAGTGTTGATTTTTTGCTTTGTGACCGCAAGTTATTGAATTACTGTCATTTGAGTATGTGAACAGCTACTTGCGTGTATGCATTAAGTTTAAGGGATCCAATTTGTTGATATTGTTGCTATAATGCGTATTCACATGTTCATTGATTTAAACTGGTTTTATCACTGCGCTTATGGAATCGGGGATTCGAGTGTAAACTTCATACTGATAAACCTCCCTGATTAGAGTGTTGATTTTCGCCTTGTAAACACAAGCTATTAAATTCCTCTTATTTGAGTGTGTAAATAGCTACTTGCGTGTATGCATTAGGCTTACGGGAATCGGGATTTAGTTTGTTGATATTGGTGCTATCACACATATCCACATGTTCATCAATTTGACATAGTTTTAACACGACACTTATGAAATTGGGAATTTAAGTGTAAATTTTACACCTGTAACCTAAGTTATCTATTATCGAGTATTCAAGTGTTAATTTTTTATATCTATACGCAGATTGTAAAATTCCCCTTAGAATATGTGAATTCCTACTAGCGTTTATGCGTTAGGGGTATGGGATTCAGTTTGTTGATATTGTTGCTACGTGTTTGTAGGTGAATCACTAGCGCAGCAAGACAAGAGTGATTGTCCGTTTTGTCTACTAGAGGAGAGAATTTTTCGTTCTCTTAGCAGCAACTTAACCCTAGATACACCTGGCAAGATCATTGGTGGCTTGAAAGTATTTGCGGAGCATTTTCGTCTAGGAAGGCAAGAGGATGCTCATGAATTTCTTCGGTATGTCATTGACGCCTGTCATACCACTTGTCTTCGCTTGAAGAAATTGCAGCAACAAAGACGAAAGGTTACCAGTAATGGAGGCGGTGATGGCTTCAGTGGCAGTTCAGTAGTTAAGGAGATATTTGGAGGAGCTTTGCAGAGCCAGGTGAAGTGTCTTGCTTGTGGCAATGAATCCAATAAGGTTGACGAGATAATGGATATTAGTATCGATGTATTAAATAGCAATTCTCTTAAAGATGCTTTTGAGAATTTTTTTCGACCAGAGTCTTTAGATGGGAATAACAAGTACAAGTGTGAAAGGTAAGCACACCATTCTTACCTTATTGCTCACATACGTATGTTTTATATCATGTTTGAGATAGAAACTTGTGCTTTTGTAGTTGTAAAAAGTTGGTTCCAGCAAGAAAGCAAATGTCTATTCTTCAGGCACCTAACATTCTTGTAATTCAACTAAAGGTGGGTTCTATGAGTGACTTTTTTATTGAGTTTTGTTTTGTATTAGTATTAGTGGTGGCTAATTTAGCTATACTTGTGACTTTTTGTTTTGGATAGAGGTTTGAGGGAATATATGGCGGAAAGATAGACAAAGCAATTACTTTTGAGGAACGACTAGTTCTCTCAAGCTTCATGTGCAAAAGGAGCCAAGTATGTATCACTAGTCTTATTGTTTAACTTGCTAGTGATGAAGATGCGTCAGAAATGGTGTTAAGCCCATGAGAATATGATATACATAAAAGGCAAATTTCTTCTATGAGTAAGAGGATGTGACACTTAGGATGTAGTCTGCTGTACAGTGTTTTAATAATCGCTAGGCGCTAGTTGGCCGGTGGGGTACCGACTAGCGGTTAATAGGGGATTAATCGGATTGGAATTTTTATATGTTATGTTATTTTTCAAACTTGTATATATACACACACACACATCGATATGAATATAATACTTCGAAGTTCACATGGTATAATTCAAACATAAACAACTGTATTTAAACATAACAAATCAAGTACTGAAAAAATTCAAGCATTAACATATTAGTTCAACTACGTTTAAAAAAAGGACCAATTTGTACTGATTTGGACCGATTTAGTCCGCCTTTGACCGACTACCGATTATTGGGTCCGAATAGGTGAAATTTAATCGGTGAACCACCGATTTTTGATTAATCGGTGATTAAATCCAATCTACAACACTGCTCATGAATCATGAACAAAATAATAATACCTGTTAGCAAGAGTGATAGGTGGCGTAATTAAGACATCCTATCACAATACAGTAGCTGCTAGACTTGTATAGTATAGGAACCATAACACAAACATGTACATCTAGAGCCAGGTGTTGCACTGTTGCTTAATATGTAACATTGTAAAGTAAGAAATCTTATATGTGCATAAATTAATGGGTAGTCCATGAATCGAGTACATAAGGTGTTGAAACGGCTCTTATATGATAAACTGGTATTTGGACGATATATTATGTACTAGTTAGTTTCTGAATTATACAGATAATTATGCAAAATGTCCCTTTATGTTATGGTATATTTTTTGCTTCTTGCAAATTATGTATTGTATGCTAGGTAGTTTCTGATGCAGTTGATTATTTATATTGCAGGATCCCCATCCAGAGTATAAACTTTTCGCTACCATCATACATTCTGGCTATTCACCTGATTCAGGACACTATTATGCTTACATCAAGGTTTCTTTAAGCTTTGTTATAATTTCTCGTATTAAATATTGTTTACTTATGTTGCTTTTAAAAATGTTTACAGGATGCTATTGGCCGTTGGTATTGCTGCAATGATTCTTATGTATCCGTTTCAACCTTAGAAGAAGTTTTATCTGAGAAAGTCTATATTCTTTTCTTCTGCCGTACCAAACAAAGGCCTCTTCTACCTAACAAAAATTTATCCGCCAACGGAACAAAATCATATGATTGCAACGGCAACGATAGCTCAAAAGTTCCAAAATCTAGTCATCTAATGTCTACAGACTCACAACAACCGAAGGTCGATCCTGCAGCTTCAACTAAAGTTGAAAAATTGCTTAACGGTTCTCAAAAGAAGCCAGGTAGTCTTGGAACCAACGGTGTCAAAAAGTTCCCGGAATTCATTATTCATAATAAAGAAAACAATGATAATAATGGTGATGCAAAAGTCTCATACAAGAAGACGAGTGATAAGAAGATTCCATTGTTGGAGGACAAGAACGGAGTTAGCCAAAATAAACATGTCGCAAATGGAAATGAGTTTGTTGCAAATGGGTATAAGAACAATGCTACTACAAACGGAACAGAAACTGGTAAATTGCATAATGGTATCGTTAAAAACCTTTCTAATGGGTCGGACTTACAGAGGAAACATAAAGAACAGAAGTCTTGTGATCATAAATCACTAGCAAAACATGAAGAACTGAAAGAAAGGTATGTTACTTCTCACCTTTAGAATTATTTAATACTTTGTGCTTCACTTAGTTGTGTCTTAAAGTTCATTTCTCCCTTCATTTTTATATAGTAGTTTATTATTTGTTTTCTCATAATATCTTATGAAAATGTATATTCTTTTGGCATGTTTCAGTCTCAGGAAAGAAGCTTCTTCCTTTCTGCGAAACTGTGGTTTTTCAGATGATGTTGCGAGTTTCATGCGAGCCAAGAAGCTGAGCATTCGAGATGAAGGCAATGATGCATTACAGAGGAATGAACTTAAGTAAGTCCCTCTTAATATACATATATACATGTGCATGTATATGTATGTTGCTGTAAAGACATGACCTTTAAATTGGTGCAATATGCAGGAGGAAAATGATAGCTGATGCCAAGGCTAAATTTATTTCTCAAGTTCCTCAATCGCTGAAATCCGATCTCGTCAAACGAATCAAATCTCATATTGATCCATGAAATAGGCGCTGCATGGTACTCAACACAAATACTACTTTTGTTTTAGTTAATGTTAGAGGTGGCAAAATGGACGGGTGTGGCAGATTGGGTAACAGGTCGGGTTGGGTCCAGTTGACCCGCTGTCAAAAGGACGAATTTCAAATTTACCCTTACAAACATAGTGAAATAGCATATATACCCAACCAAAATTTAAAATATCATATATGCCCAATATAAATGAAAATTTGATTTATGACCATATTACCCCTGTCAAATACATGGTATTTGTTAACCTAGTATTTTTGCTTCTGCCATCATCGTTCTACCTCTGCAACGATCATACGTTTAAGCGCCCACCATTAAAAATGAAGTAAATAATTCGCAGGTTAATTAATTAGGTTTGTCACATTATATCAAATTTTGATTATATTGGGTTTACTTTTGCCTTTTGGTCTCATTCTATCCAAGCAGTAGCACTAATGACTCTAAATTCTGACATTGATTTTTGATATAATCGATACAATTATTAAATGGTTTTGATCATGAAACCTGCGATGAAATCAATTTTAAATCCAAATCATCCATGATTAAATTATTTTTATATGGATAGTCAATTAAATTATTTTCATGGATAAAATTTTTGATGACAAAATTCATGTTAACAGTGAGTGAACAGATGGAGAAAGATAGCTTGGATATTACAGAAACACTGACTTGGTAAAAAAAAAATCAAGCTAAAATGAGTAAATATAAACATTTGAAATTATAAAAAAAAGGGCATATATGAAGTATTTAAGTTTTAGAAAAATAAGGGTAAAATGGTCATTTATTAAAATTTTTATTATTGAATTGGGTAAATTTGGTATTTTAACAAATTTGTAAGGGCATATATGATATTTTTAGGTTTGCATGGGTATATATGATATTTTTCAAGTTTGTAAGGGTATATATGAAATTGCCCCATCAAAAACATCAATATCACTACAATAATAGTCTAAACCTTTGAATAAAAGAATCTTGGAGACAACATACATTCCGGGAGACTTTTAACCAATTTGGCATGCTTCCATATTTGCTAAATAATTAGACGAGATGCTTACAATCTGTATGAGTTAGAAGACAACCCGAGTCGACCCATTTTAATAGGCCAGAATTGACCCCTCTTAAGTTATAGTTCTGTCTTGATGCTTACGGTACTCATGCTTCATTGTTTGCAGTCTCCCAACTTTAGGAGGAGGTCGAGATGGGATGCCACGTCAGCATCTGTATGTATTTTAACGAGGCGTACAGGCGTGGAAACATGAAGATGGTTTCTCTAATGCTAAATTTTGTTTGTTTTTAGTTTGTATGGAGGATCTTTATTATTTTTAGACTGATTTTGGTAAGTTCCGTTGAGTGAGGCTGGTGTTGTCGGTGAGGTTATAAGAGAACGGGATGAGATGCATATATTCTTTCTGTAAAATATAGCTTTTTTTTGTCACATTTCGTGTAATTTACCGTCAAAACTTTCAGTTTTACTATGATTTAATCTAATTGTTTTGACTCGACCTCTTTAATAACAATGATTAAAATTTCTAAATGTGTCACTTGCAGGTAGAGTGTTTGAAATGAAAGAAGTGAAATTAGTAGTTTTAAGAAACTTGTGGCGACCAAAGCTAATGATTGACGTCTGTTAAGGGGGTGTTTGGGATTGCTTTTTCAACCTGATTTTTTGATTATTGTGTTTTGAAATCGCAAAAAATATATTTCAAGTGTTTGGTAAAAAATTATTAAAAACTGATTTTTTGCGTTTTGTAAACATCAAAACGTGATAATCCAAAAGTAGGTCGCCCCCTACTGCAGGAAAACGGGATTTTCCATCTTATTTTATCTCCCCATAACTGCCTCTAAAATTTACCGCCATATACACTCCTGTGCCCTTGGACTCCCGGAGAAGAACAAAATACAATCGCCGGCCATTCAAATCATCTCTCTCGGATCTTTCCACATCTGAATCCGGTACATCTCATCGTCTCTGTTCGATTATATGATTTGGTTTGTACGATTTCAGTTTTACCCTGTTTTTAGTAGTTAGGTGTTGTTTATTAGTGATTTAGGAGATTATATTTTGTCAGGAAACTCTGTATTTGCTCAATTTCAACCCTAAGTATGTAGAGAAACTCGGGAGGGGCGGCTGCGGTGCACCACCGTTGGACGTGGTCGCCGACGAGTTTCGGTGTGATTTGGTGTGATTCGGATGAGTTTCGGTGTGATTCGGTGTGTTGTTTGAACTTTTCGGACAATTATTCATCAATTTCGTTTAAGGATCAGTTGAGTTTCATTGAGTTTCGGTTGAAATTTTGATAAAGAGTTCATTACTGTTTTCGTCCCTGTGGTTTGTCAAAAATCACTATTTCAGTCCATTAGTTTAAAAATTGCGATTTCATTCCCTGTGGTTTCACTTTCGTAACCATTTCAGTCCCTGTGGTTTCACTTTCATAACCATTTCAATCCATTTATTCTGTAAGCACAGGGACTGAAATGGTTACGAGGTGGACTGAAATAGTTACGAAAGTGAAACCATAAGGACTGAAATCGTAATTTTTAAACTAATGGATTGAAATAGTGATTTTTGACAAACCACAGGGACGAAAACAGTAATTAACTCTTTGATAAATTTTGACAATGTTTCGATATAATTCATTGATATTCGGTGATTTTTTGTTCGAGTTCTATATATTTTGAAGATTTCAAACAGTTTGTCATTGATTTCAAATTGAGTTTCAGTTCGAAATTATCAGTTTTGAACAGTTTACAATCGATTTTCGTTGGTTTCGGTTCGAGTTTATTAGTTTTTGATTACTGTTACATTGTTAGTTTGTCATTAAACAGTGGTAATTTCAATTTAGTATTGCATTTTGGATCATCATACGTGTATGTGGAATGGATAATTCATGGGTGCTCTTAAGTTTTAAAATGTTTATGAGCATAGTATGAAGTTAATCTGTTAATCATTAATATTTGTCATTAAACAGTAGTAATTTTGTTTTAGTATCATTTTTTTGGATTTTCATACGTGTGTTTGGAACAAATGAATTAAGATTTAGGAGTGCCTTGAGTTTTGAAATTTTATGAACACTGTATGAAGTTAATGTGTTAATAAATAATTAAGTGTAAGGCTTGAAGTGAGTTTGTTAAGACTATGACCAAACAATGTGAAATCTAGAGTGATATGGACAGAAGTTTCAATGGAGATCTAGTTTTGGAGTTTAGACTCTAGACATGCTAGTGTTGAAGAAATTTTTAGATGATGAACACTTGATAGAGCTCGGGCTCGGGCTCGGCTTGATTCGAGCTTTGTTTTCAAAGCTCGAGCTCGGCTCGTTGGTATTTTCTCAAGCTCGAGCTCGGCTCGGGCTCGGATCGTTTATTATCTATTAATTAATATATAAAATAAAAATAATATAAATAATAGACTTTTTAGGCATGCAAGCTCGATAAGTGAAGCTCGGGCTCGTTTACTAAATAAACTTATTTTTACTTAGAAAATGCTAAAAACTTTGCTGATTGTTTTCTAAAGGTCTTCACTTTAAGTCCAACTGCTGTATCGTTCAGTGAATTAGTGATGCTGTTTTGCTTGATCACTAAGAGAGAGTGCGAGTTACCTTTCTAAAAAGTATTTGTTGTGAGTGCAACTTAGTGATTTAGATTGAATAGATAACATTGCTCCTTACAAAATTTTTTAATCTTTTATCCATTATAGGTAAGAATACACCACTTTTTTAGTTTATTTGCATATTCAAGTTAAGTGTCAATGGTAAACTTTAGATTAGAAAGTAAACAAAGTTGATACTCAAATGTCGGCTTGTATGCTTTTAAGTTAACTTTTTAGATTGCTAAATTATTTGTTTGATTTTTGTATATTTACTCTTACCTTGTGGCCCATTAGCAATGCTGGTTGATCAATTAAGAGTTATGGTCTAACAGGGAATGGATTTGAACCATGAAAATGCCACAAGTAAGCTTTCATCTACCAAGGCTAGTGCTCGAAAAACTGTTTGGGATTCTAGTACCCATATGATATTTGTTGAGTTGTGTCTCGAGGAAGTAAAAAATGGTAATAGACCTGGGAGCCACTTCAATAAGGTTTGGTGGACGAACCTAGGAAATAATCTAAAAACTCAAACAGGAAAAGATTACACCAAACTGCAACTTAAAAACCATTGGGATTCAATGAAGAGGGATTGGAAGTTATAAGATCGTTTGATGAGAATTGAATCTGGGCTTGGATGGGATCCTGTGAAAAAGACGATAAACACAACGAGTGAGTGGTGGGATGAAAAAATACAGGTAATGTTTGATCAAGTAGTTTCTTCACAATCTTATCGTAGTTTAGGTACTAACTTTTGTTTACATCACTTTAAAGGCGGATCCAGAACTTGCAAAATTCAAGGACAAAAATTTGGAGATGTATCAAGAGTTTTACGAGCCATTGTTTCGAGACTGTGTTGCCACTGGGGATAAGACTAAAACCCCTCATCAATTGCAAAATGAAATTAGTCGAAGTGATGTTCAGGACGATATTGGTGTTATGGATGTAGAAGGGAAGGCAGATAGCGATGAAGGGAATTTAGGTGATGATGCGGAAATATTATTTCCAGAAAGCAATTTCGTCAAGAGGAGGAAAATACAAAACAATGCTCATGGTCGTTCAAGCAGGGGAAAAAGTACAATAGCTTCCTCACTTGAAGTTAAACTTGACACGGTTATTGAAGCACTAGCCTCACGAAGCACACCAAGTATTCAAATCCCTTCTCTATCAGAATGTATGGATATTGTTTCAAACTTCCCGGGTTTTGAGCCAAGTTCGATAAATTATAACAAGGCACTACGAATCTTGATGAAAATGGAGGCAAGGGAAAGCTTTATGTACCCGCCAACTACCATCGACAAGATTAGCTTTCTCTACTCACTTATAGACGAGTGATGGCGTGTTATCTTTTTATTTATTTGATATTATTCTTTGCTCTTTGGATGTTCGTTTGTAGACATTTCTATGTGTGACTTGTTTGAATAAATGACATTCTGTTTTTTACAAGAACTTTCGATACTATGTTTCAACTATGTTTCATTTTGAGTTATTTTGACTATTTATGTCTTTTTGTTGTGTACTTCAACAGGATGGAGATACCAAACCATGGTAAATATGTGAATTTCGATAGTGAAGATGAGAACAATGACTCGAATGAGGAAGATTGGTTAGATGATGAGAAACGGTTTTTACTACTATGCGGTTTAGTCGTCAAAGGGGTGATGGTAGTACATAATATGATGAATATCCCACGTATCCCATGTCGCACTTCCTGTCGTACAGGAAATATTTTTATTCAAGAAATACTCAATGGTCATCCTAGACGTTGTTATGAAGATTTCAGGTTACATGTTGATGTTTTCAAGAGCTTATGTTCGGATCTTAGAATGCACTACAACCTAAAGGAGACACGTAATGTATCTATTGAAGAGTCTGTTGGTATTTTTTTTGTTGATATTAGCACACGGAAGTGGAAATAGACTAGCTCAAGAAATTTTCAATCATTCGGGGGAAACTATTCATAGACATTTCCATCGTGTTTTAAGAGCAGTGCTTAAGCTTAGCGGGGACATCATCATGCCTAAAGCAAACTACAATGATGAAGTACCTCCACAACTCTTAAACAACTCTCGGTATTACCCCATGTTCAAGGTGTGTTCTATTTTTTTACTTCAATTTTCAGAATTAATACTTTGTCTATAGTATTGTGAATTAGTAATTAGTGTTTTTGTATCTATAGGACTGCATTGGTGCAATTGATGGGACACATGTTAAGGCATCGGTTCGAGAGCATGAACAAGAAAAATATATTGTTAGAAAAGGATATGCAACCCAAAATATCATGGCAGCATGTGATTTTAATATGTGTTTTACATTTGCATGGGCGGGATGGGAAGGCACTGCACATGACACAAGAATTTTTTTAGAAGCATTAGGTAAGCCAGAGGTGAAATTTCCTCGTCCAATGGGTGGTTAGTATTATTTTATATATGTTTTATGCTATATTTATACTTAACCCATTGCATTGTGTAACACCTAGTAAAATCACGACCAATATAATGAGAACACGTGTCATGAGCTTTAAACGTGTAATGGATTAAATATGAGGGACTGAAGTTGACAAACAAAGGAAGTATGTGGGTAAAAGGATTCAAAATGTCAACAAGTGTTAATTTTGCCTTTCAACAACCCTACAGACGTTTATACCCTTAAACGAATGAATTATAAATCGTATGAAACCGTTTGTGGAAGAAAGTGAGAGTTTACAAACTGCAAGGGTTAAATACGTCAACATGTTTAAATTACACCTCTGAGTGACCATTTAATGAACCCGAAGCTTTGTAACGATTAATTATGCTCACTAGAATAAGTGATAAAAATTTCACAAGGTTTCGATATCGTATGAGAGAAATACGTTAACATTCGTACATAAGGGTCAAAAGCATCAACGTTGCAAATTTAAGACTTTCGGGTGATCGTAAAAATTACCGGGGACTTAGCAAAGTTTGTTTATAACTTGGAGCCCTTAAAAGTCAAGTTAGAGGGTTAAAAGTGCAATAAATCAATTTAAAATCAAGTTTGGAAGGACCAGGGACCAAAAGTGCAAAGTTTGAAACTTTGCAACCGGATGGGGCACTCATACCGGCCGCGTAAGACCTCCCCTATGTCTTACGCGGGCCGCCTGGTAGTCACCAGCGTCCAAAAACAAGCACAGCTGCCTGTTCAGCCTGTTTAACCGACTTATGAGCATGGTTTTTCAATTCTAGGGGCATGTTTAATGGTTTTTCATGCATAGGGACACCTGTAATGATCAGGAATCATCCCATAGACTTGTTTTGCATGATCTTGTAAGATTAAAGTCCCTATATAAGAACACATGTTGCAACAATTTTTGGCATTCACTTGAAATCATTCAAACACATTTTCTGGAGCTCTCTGGACCTCAAGCAAGATTCATTAACCTTCTAAATCGTGCTTAGTACTTCAGTAAGCTTCCATAACCTCTCTTAATTCAGTTTTAATTAGTTTAATGGCCCAAAGTCAAACCGTCGTAATTAAGGTTTGACTTAGTGATTAATCACTAATGGTCCAGTCAATTCTCGAATTGAAAGTAGCTATGAGTTGGTAATTATGTGGGTAATAAACCCTTAAAAGGGCACCCTCTGATTCCCACTCTAAGTAGGTCAATTGTCGGGTCAAACTTAATTATAAAAAGTCAACAGAAAGCAAATTTTCAAATAAACACATAATTAACAATGTAGAAGCCATGAAACCTGTTTTATCACTTGTATAACTTGATAATTAATGTAAGAACATGTCTAAGCATGTTCAACCCGACAATTTTCAGTTTAGGCTCGGTTCGGAACCGAAAGTCGCAAAAGTAGACTTTTGCTTTGACTTTTAGTTCTGACCTGATTTAGCTTAGTTTAGACATGCCTTAAAATTCCATTAGGACCAGGTTATATGTTAGTATAACCCTCTGTGATTATACAACTTGGTTCCTTAGTTATCCAATTCATTAGCATGTTTCCGTTATATGCCTAAATGTTGACCGTTATGCCATTTTGACCTTAAAATGAGAATTTTGAAAATGTGAGAGGACAATAACTTTTATTACTGATTTATAAACTTGCCCTAAAAATTTGACATCAGTTTGAGGTCTAGATTAGGAGTTATGCTCAATAGCGTAAATGGAAAGCTTTTTATTAATTAAACGGCATTATTAGCATATAGCCTATTTAAACCCGAATTTTGATACCAAAATTTTTACCCACTGATGTAAAATAATATTTTGGGATTTTTGAAGATTTTTATTTATTTTTAAGCTGAGCATAACATAGGGTTCTAGCTTTGATTCGGTAATTGTCGGTTATACCCTTTTCTTGCATAAAATGAGTTTTACATAATATTTTGATACCAAACTTTTTGCTACTGATTTTATATGATAAATAAAATATTTTGAACTTTATAAACTGACCAAAATCTCAGATTTTCTGTTTTAACCTGAAAATCGCTTAAAACCGATTTTTACGCCTTTTAAGCGCATAATATAAGTTAAAGCTATTTTTAACATATAAGACTTAATACCTGCTGATGTTTTAAGTAAATTTTTATAATTTAACAGTAAGCAAAATTCTTGAACCCAGATTTCTAGAATTGACCTTTTAAAGCCTATGTGAAATTACCAAAATGCCCTTTCGGTGCATAGTTTGGTTATAAATGATAAATTTCACATATATGCAATACCCTACTGATATAACTTATTAAATTAATTATTTTTACCGAATATATCAGACCTGAATCTCAGATTTATAATTAATCTCTTTTATAAGCTTTAAAATGACCAAAATGCCCCTACGGGGCATAGTTTGAGTTTAAATTCGTTTTGGGCATAATGGAAGGTATCCTACTGATATCACAACATATTTAAGGCATATTAACTTAGGAAACCTGTTCATGACTCATTTGGTTACCCGTTACGCACTTCTCGCGTTCGGTACGGTTTATGTAACTAGTTTGCATAAATTAGCCGAAACGGGTCAAACCTTATCATTTTTATCTCAAAATCCAGAATGTGTTTAGTTTACCCATATTACACAAGTCTTCAAACTTGTTGGGTCTAAATCACATTCTAATCCGGTCTTCGCTTAATCGTGCGTTTGAACCGTATATCTTCCTTTAAAACTAACCGGTCTAAGTTTAGGCTTAATTAAGACCCGTTAGGAATCTAATAGGTTATTAAAAACCTTCGTTCCAGATTAGGAGCCCAGTAAAAGCTACTTGCACTCGCTGATTGTGATATATACTTGCTCAGGTAAATATTTTTAACTTATTTTCCCTTATACGGGCTTGGGGTACGGTATATAAAATACCGCTTGGTCAGGCATTGAATTTTTAATCATATGAAGGTTAATTTATTGAGATGACCCGTTTAAACTATTTTGTTTGCTTAAAGCCTTTGGGGGGTTAATGACCATGTCCCGGATATCCTTGGCATCATTCATTGAAATGGCCATGGCCTAAGCACGGGGTGTAGGCATACACTTGCCGGTGCATATAAATATAAAAAGGTATAACCGACGGTTTGAGAATAACTCGCCGCGGGACTATATCATGTGGTGTGTCTATTAATCTTTAACCCGGTGTCAACCCGGGCTACTGAACGTATAACAAACATGTAATTCTTTTACAAGTTTATATATAAATAATTATCCCAAGTTATAAATGATATTTTGTGCCTTGTGCATTCAAATCAATTCTTCTTAAACATTTTCAAAATGAGTCGGTTAATTGTATTTACTAGTGAAAACTGACATATTTTCCCAAAAAGGTTAAGTGCATGTACTAATTAAAATAGGTTGGCTACTCCTAGCATCAATAAAGAGTCTTGCAAGCTTAGATGTTAAGAATCTGTTGAACAATGTTACAATTATCTTCGATCCGCCTGTGGATCCCTTTTACAACCGTTTGTAATAATTGATATTACTTTTCATCGGTTTGTAAAGTTTTTATCTTTCGACTTCCGCTGTGTATTAAACTGTGATAAATTGTCTATGATGATATCAACTATGTCACGATACTCCCCACCGGGTCCACCAGTAATACGTGGAAATATCGGGGTGTGACAGGTTGGTATCAGAGCCAACATTGAGTGAATTAAACACTAACCTTTTGTGTTTAATCTCAATGACACAGTAGCACATTCCTTGACCTTCTGAGTCTAGACTTAACATAGGAATACTCTCATCCCTATTCAAAAAAACTATTGCTTTCGATTCTATATATTTTTTTAATATGTCACTAAGCAAAGAAGCCGTAATGGAAATTCTCCCCATCCGAAGCATAGGAATGCCGAGCTTCGTACCGCGACTAGGATAAACGTGCAACCAAGGAGAAAACATTCAGAAATAAAATGAAGAAGAAACTCCTTTTGCTGAAGTTCGTTTCCTTAGTAAGTCCTTATAAGGGCATACTTATCTTTCAGTCCCTTCGTGGACAACATTATTTCTTTCAAGTCCCGTTTAGGGCAATTCTGTACCTATTTTAAAATCATTGGAATGTTTTATCTAAATTTCATTTATATCATTATATATGAATATAATATATGAAATAAATTAAAATATCATTCCTTTTTGTAAATGATCTGCCAGTATATATATATTAAAAAGAATCTTAAAGGGTATAACCTAGCTTGAATGTCATTAGAGACCTAGCTGTAACACCCCGTGTTTTCGGGAAGTCAAAGTCAAGGTCAAGGTCAAAGTCAACAACCGATTTCGCGCAACTTGACTTGTAGTGAATTTCTTTTACGTGTTTAATTTAGTTGTATTATGTGGAGTAAGTGTCAATAATTACAATAATCGACGTGTGTTATTCGCAACCTAATCGACTTACGACTGTGAACTGTAGGAAGTAACAATGCGATAAAGTTAACGAAACGATAATCAAACTATGCTAATCGAATCGACATCGAATCGAATCGCAACTCGAACTACGCATTTTAGTTATTGTTATACGTGTGTGTGTGCCCTATGTGTTACTTGTGCATGTTCATTTATGTTATGTGTGGTAATCAATCGAAACGCAAGCGAAACCCGAAACGCAATCGAACTCAATCGAAATCGAACTATGATAATTAGTGGAGAAGAGACAGTGCTAGATATGAATAGTTGGGATTAAAAGTAATTTGAATAGGAAAATCTATCGCATTCGCGTCGCTCACAATCGGAATCGAATCAGTAAAAATCGTCGCGTCGAACACACGAACCAAGTGCCATCCGGCCGGATAGCCATCCGACCGGGCTGCCACTTGGCCATGGTGTCAAGATGCCATCCGACCGAGATGACATCCGACCGGATAGTCATTCGGGCGGGATGCCATCCGACCGACCTACCCTTTCCCTTTTTGGAATCCTATAAATACCCATGTCACTCTCAAACTTTCTACTTTTGGAAACCTCTGTCCGACCAGCACGCTCAGCTCACCTTTTCTTCGATTTCCCTCAATCCCGGTAAGATCTCGTCCTAAATCTTGTACTTTCTTGACCTACACGCACTCCTACACCTTTCTATCTTTTGAATCTTAACTTTTAACCGTAAAATCGCTAGATTTGAGGTGTTCTAGGATGATGTCATCATGAGTTCTTGAAGAACTTCAT
Organism: Helianthus tuberosus; assembly: GCA_030545235.1. Taxonomy (NCBI): domain Eukaryota; kingdom Viridiplantae; phylum Streptophyta; class Magnoliopsida; order Asterales; family Asteraceae; genus Helianthus; species Helianthus tuberosus. The sequence continues at coordinate 141,777,361 of CM060381.1, forward strand.
GTTTTGGCTTCAATCCACCGAGAACAACTCGGATCTAACCGATTTCCACACAAATGAACAAAGATCTATACTAGATCTAAACATAAACACAGTGAAAAAGGATTGAAAGATGGTTTCTAACTTTCTTTCAACTCTTTTGCACTCAATACGCTTGAAACCGATAGAAACGGATCTAGATCTAGTCCTCCGCTCATTCTTAGTGTTGTGCTAGCTCAAGATCTGGATTCTACTCACGAGACCACCGATTTCGGGTTAAACAAGAACAACCGTCTTGAATCGGTTAACTGGCCGAACTAGGGTGATTCCTATCGATCAGGTCGCTTGGGTCAAGATGGGGTTCTGTTGGTTAACACGTTGTCAAAACGTCTCGATAAAACTACAAACGAAAAAAACGACCAAGTGTAAGACGGCCAGAGCAACCAGGACGAAGTGTTGTCCGACCGGACTACTGTCCGAACGGATAGGTTACCCGAACGGATTGCTGTCCGAACGGATCACACCTTGGGTCCCACACCTCATCAACTCTATCTGAAGTTTGAGTATCGAACGAATTGCCATCCGACTGGATTACTCTTCGGATCATGAGATACTAGGACTTTAAAGACTTAAACAATTTTCAACATGTTCATTAACAGGGTTGCCACCCGGTCGGATGGACATCCGACCGAGTGACTCTTCTGCTATGAATTGTTCCCACTAAGTAACCTCATCACTAAGGTCGCCGTCCGACCGAACTACCGTCCGACCGGATGACCATCCGAACGGATTGTTGTCCGCACGATTGACCGTCCGATCGACCGACTTGAAGGATATAGATACTTCAATGTTTTCAAATGCTACAACGAAAACTTCAAAAGACAAGCCATCATACACAAACACATCCTTCTCATAGGAAGAAACAATCCACTCGAATAGTCATCCGATTGGATTACTGTCCGACCGGATGATCATCCGAACGGATTGCCATCCGCACAAGCAAGCCGTCCGATCGGATTACCATCCGACCGAACTGCTATCCGACCCATTCACACTTTGTATCATTTTACGCGTCACTTATCGTTATGCTATCAATCCATTCAGGCTAACTTTACTCGTTAAGCGCTCCCTTCAATCCATCAACCGCTGTGAGTATACTCGATCCCTTTTTGCTTTATGCACTTTTGGGTGTTACATACGTTACAACTATTCAAATCACATCAAACACACTACTCAATACTATTTGAATGCTAACCGTTAATGCATGTTATACGTGGCTTATGAATGCTTGTTTGTTATGTTTACACATGGAATGCTGTCTACCTACCTTAGCAACGATAGTACTATAGTTTGGACTCAGCACATGTTCGTAGGGGTTGTTAAGGACAATTACTTGCATGGATTACAGTGGTAATCATGTATTGAGAACTGCCTCAGGCAGTCAACCCGCAGTCATTGGTATCGATGGATCTATGTCGATAACTAATGTGCTTCATTTCTCTATGTGTACGTGCTGGTTATGCGTAAACGAATTCGAACTCTATATGCTATTATCAAACTTGTATGCTCACCTTTACATTTTATGTATTGACTTTATTTTAACGTATGTGACAGGTGCTTAGGATGCACATCTGGTAGGAAATCGAAGCTAGAATAACGCTCTAGAGTCCAACAAATAGTTGTCTGTAATAATTGAATCAAGGGTCTCTAGAAGCAGATGAACAATTGCTCTATTTAAAATCTGAGTTGTCAGAACAGATTTATTTGCCTAGATCTTATCTGTAATAATTTGTTTACTGTTTGAGACATGGTATGGGACATGTTATTTTAAATTGAATAGTAATGATAATCGTTATGGAAACTTCTGGACAATCTGTTTCGCTCAGTGCCATACCCCGATGTTTCCGCCATCGGTTGGGGTGTGACACTAGCTATGATGGTAAAACATGTTTAAAAGATATTCAGATCCTTGTTAACATCTAAAAACATGTTAATACTCCTGACAACAGTGATGCGATAAAATCACACTCGTCATCTTTATATGGGGAATTTCCAAACCCCCTTATTTAGCATAAATGATCAATATGAATCATGGCTAATAAACGTCGAACATGATGTACACATTAAAACATCCATTTGGGATGTATACCTACGGGCAAAGATGTATTCATAACAAAGATAGTTTTATTTCATAATTTCCTGCCAAAAGGCAATGAACTATGAAAATTTTCCGATCCAAAGGATCATTGATTATGCTTTAAATTATCCTTGTGACAAGGCCTTTGTGCCATCTAAAAAGTCCTTTAAAACAAGCCTTTGCACTATACAAAATGTCTATACGACATTGACAGTTGTGACTTATGTCCCCTGTCTAATAAAAATGAAGGATTAGATTCCGTTTAAACGCCAAAGATGGTTTATTTAAAAACCTAGGCAAAACATAATCAAAATAAATTTTATACTATCTATTGGCCTATATGGTTTATTTACACCATGGCAATTTAATTATCAAATTCGACGATTCACTATATAATTAAACAAATTATTACTACTTGGTTTGTAGTCTTCAAAGCTTCACCATGGCTGACTCATCTGAAGCTCACAATCATCCAGTTGATCAGAATAATAATGCAAGATAGAACTTAACGGGCACCGAGTTACAGGCTATGTTAGATACAGCCGTAAAAAAAGTCGTGGACCGAGTATTAAAGGATCATAAGCGAAAGTGCGATAATACCCCAAATAAGGGTTACAAAAAGGGTAAGACCGGTTCAAACTATAACCAGTCCAAGCCAAATGAGGCAAAACCCAAATGTAAAACCTGCGGGAAGCAGCACTTCGGAAAATGTTTCCGCGAACAGACTAGGGGATGTGGCATCTGTAAGGAGATAGATCACAAGACTCATGAATGCAATGACTTGAAAGATGCCACATGTTATGGTTGTGGCAAGAAAGGACATATAAAGACTCGCTGCCCAAGGAAGGCGACTAAAGGGAAAGGCACTTGGAATTCACAAGCTAAGCCTTGTGGAATTTGTAATAAGGAAGGGCACAAAACTTTGTAGTGCCAAGACATAAAGAACGCAACCTGCTATGGTTGCAATGAAATAGGGCACGTCAAAACTAATTGCCCAAATAAAACCAAGAAGCCTAAAGAGGATAAGAAGGGAAATGCCTGAACTACCTGATGAATACCAGAGGCAGTACATATTAATAATATCATCAGGTACATTCCTTATCATATATCAATGACAATTTCTGCTAAGTGTCATGTCTTTAATACATGCAATAATCAGTCTTACATAGACCATAAGCTTAGCAAACTTTTGATGATACTCGTAAGAACTCTAGATGCTAATTAAGGTAGGGCCTACCAATGAAACCATAGAGACCGTCCCTTTTTATTCTCGAAGATAATCCTTCCGAAAAATATGAAAGTACTCTTTCCTCGAATAGAGTACGACAATATATGTTATTTTAATTATTTTTCTCTTTGATTTCTATCAACTGCGAGTGCCGACTATGATTGATAAAAGCGCCATATGAGGACTGGCGTATCCCAGTGTGTCCCATAGATTGCTTCCATGCCTGATCAGTATGGAGGTTTAATGCATGGAACCACTAAGATATACCAATGGTCATATAGTACTAAAGTCAGCTAATGGTATTCAAAGAAGATATCCAGAATGGAATTATCTAAGTAAATATCTCTGATTAAGGAATCCGTGGATTCATAACGTAAATGTGTCACTTATCTGACACAGGCGATGATAGACGAACTGGAGCCTAAGATTTGGAAAATCTTTGTAACCTCCTTGTGTCTTGATTATCTTCTTCAAGGACTACCATGTTTACCTCCTGAAAGACAAGTAGAGTTAAGATTTACATCCCGCTTAGGGCTGCAGTTTTGCGAAAATCTCCGTGTTAATTAGTACCACCAATTATGGAATAATCAAAACCCAGATTAAGTAAGTTTTAAGATAAAGATTCATAAGGCCTAATTCAATATTCTGAAAGTTCCAGTATTATTAATTAAGAAAGACGGTTCATTTTGCTTATGCATTGATTACCGCAACCCTATTTAGGCAACAAATTAAGAATCACCATCAGCTGCCCAGGATCGTCGAGTTGTTCGACTAACTGTAAGGATTAGCTATTCCTTAAAATTGGTTTTAAGCTGTAGTTGGAAAGATTACTCCACCTTAAATAAGCTCTCCTGTAACTACTAGTCAGTATGTAAGTATCAAGGTTGCTCCTTTGGAGCCCTTGTATAAATGGAAAGTTAAACATCTATTGTTAGACAGAAGATTGGTAAGTCCAATTATCAGGATCTGGATCTGAAAGTTGCCTTGGAAACAACGAATAAGATCATACAAATCCATAATCGTCTGAAAGTTGCCAGTAATCGGCGGAAAACTTTCGGATTGATGAAAGTCGTAACCCTCTTAAGTCCTTAATAAGGAATAAGGTTCAATTGAAAGTATCGCCCTAAGAAGGGTGTGCTGAAATTTTTATACAACGGGCTAGTTAAGCTCTGGATATATAGGATCATTCGAGGAAATCGAATACATCAAAGGTTAATAGCTTATAAGCTAAAACCTATTTAAGGAGCTTAGTGGAGCTCGCAATATGACCCACACTAGTGATTTAAGGATATGTTTCGCCGATAAGTCGAGACGCGTTATCACATAATGATAGGAAGATTAATGAAAATTTATGGTTTCATGAGAAACCAGTATCAAATAAGGATCGACAACTTATTCGACCAACTCCAAAGGGCAAGCTTCTCTCAAAAATTGATTTGAGAACAAGGTATCATCAACTCAAGGTTAGAACTAAAGATATACCTAAGACAGCGTTTAGAACGAGGTATGGACATTATGAGTTCTTAGTGATGCCTTTCGGACTCACTAATGCACCAGCAGCATTCATGGATTTCATGAATCGCGTTTGCAAACCCTACTTGGACAAGTTGTCATTGTCTTCATTGATGACATTTCTATTTATGCAAAGAACCAGGATGATCATGAGAAGCACCTTCGTTGTACTCTTAAACTGCTTCAGCAAGAAAAGCTCTGCGCCAAGTTTTCAAAATGTGAGTTTTGGCTTCATGAAGTCAAATTTCTTGGATATATGGTTAGTAAGCGTGGTATCCAGGTGGATCCCGCTAAGATTGAAGCTATCATGAATTGGCAAGAGCCGAAGACACCCACAGAGATTCATAGTTTCTTGGGTCTAGCAGGATATTATAGGCATTTTATCAAAAACTTCTCAAGGATTGCTGCACCCCTAACTTCGTTGAAACGTAAGAATATTAAGTTTGACTGGGGTCCTAAGCAGCAGGAATCCTTTGACATTCTTAAGAAGAAGTTGAGCAATGCACCTGTGTTGACATTGCCTTATGGAATAGAGGAATTTGTAGTATACTGTGACGCATCACTCACCGGTATGGGAGGTGTGCTTATGCAGAAAGGCAAGGTTATTGCCTATGCTTCTCGACAATTAAAGGTGCACGAGAAGAATTACACCACCCACGATTTGGAGTTGGGTGCCGCTGTATTTGCATTAAAGCTATGGAGGCATTATTTGTATAGGACTAAGTGTGTGATCTATTCTGATCACAAGAGCCTCCAGCATCTGTTCAATCAAAAGGATCTGGAAATGAGATAGCGTCGGTGGATGGAGACACTGAATGATTATGATTGTGAAATCCGATACCATCCAAGTAAGGCGAATGTGGTCGTCGACGCTTTAAGCAGAAAGGAAAGGGTTAAGCCCATTAGGATCAATGCCAAGAGCATTGAGTTGAGAAGCAGCCTGAATGAAAGATTTAGCCGCTCAGAAAGAAGCCGTATTATAAGCCAACTATACAAATGAAAAGTTGTGAGTAACTGCTGAACAGTTATCTTATGGCAAGGATGGAATCCTGAGATTGAATGGACGAATATGGGTTCCAATTTATGGAGGACTCAGGGAAGTTATCCTTCAGGAAGCCCATGGTTCCAAGTATTTTGTTCATCATGAAAGTGACAATATGTATCAGGATTAAAAGGCAAATTACTGGTGGATAGGTTTGAAGAAATCTATAGCCACTTATGTGGCCAAATGTTTGACGTGCACGCAAGTTAAAGCGAAACACCAGAAACCGTCAGGTTTGCGACAACAGCCTGAACTTCCCACCTGGAAGTGGGAAATGGTAATTATGGATTTCATCACAAAGTTACAAAAAACAAAGCGAGGAAATGATACTATTTGGGTTATAGTGGATAGACTGACCAAGTCAGCCCACTTCTTACCTATTAAGGAAACGCACAGCTCCGATAAGTTAGCTCAGCTGTACGTGGATGAGATTGTATCTCTCCACGGAGTGCCAGTGTCTATTATCTCTGATAGGGATACGAGATACACGTCGCATTTTTGAAAAAGCTTTCAGCAATCCCTAGGCACTCGATTAAATTTCAGCACTGCATATCATCCTCAGACGGATGGTCAGAGTGAGTGTACTATTCAAACACTGGAAGATATGCTACGAGCTTGTGTTATTGACTTAGGTGTAAGTTGGGATGATCATCTTCCATTGATCGAATTTTCATATAATAATAGCTATCATTCGAGCATCCAAGCTGCACCATTTGAAGCGCAATATGGAAGGAAGTGCAGGACGCCCGTTTGATGGGCAGAAGTTGGAGATGTCCAACTAACAGGATCTGATATAGTCTTGGAGACGATAGACAAGATTGTGCAGATAAGAGATCATCTCAAACCAGCCAGAGATAGGCAGAAAAGCTACGCAGATAAAAGGCGTAAACCTCTAAAGTTCGAGGTACGTGACAAAGTTCTACTTAAGGTTTCACCCTGGAAAGGGGTGATCCGATTTGGTAAGAAAGGAAAGTTAAGCCCAAGATATATAGGACCATTCGAGATCATCGAATGTGTCGGAACAGTGGCTTACAAGTTAAACTTGCCTGAAGAGCTCAGTGGTATTCATAATGTGTTCCACATCTGCAATCTGAAGAAATGTCTAGCTGATGAATCACTAGTCATACCACATAAAGATGTGCATATATATGAGAGCTTAAAGTTTGTCGAAAAACCTTTGTCGATCGAGGATCGACAGGTTAAGAAGCTTCGAAAGAAGCACGTGCCAATAGTGAAGGTTAAATGGGATGCCCGTAGTGTGACACCTGGGTCACTGCGACCATCAAACAAAAACCAAATCAATGAAATTTGTGTTTCATACTTGGGATTTGTATAAATATGTGTATCGTTGCACATGTCAATTCTTGTTCGATTCCGGGCTTTAAATCGCTTTCTGGAAGGTTATACGCGATCTGATGCGTAAATATAACCAGTTTAATGCAACAAACACTTCGGAATAGTGAAATAGGATTAACATACCTTAAATAACCTTTACATAACTTAGAAATAAGTTTTGAAGGCTTTGGTATGACAAAATCAAGTTAATTCGCTTACAGGGACTAAATTTGACAAACTTCGAAAGTATGACGATTCGTACTGGAACAGACATTCTGGAACATGACCATAAGTTAAACATACCATAAATATCCTTTACATATCTTAGAAATAGGCTTTGAGGGGTTCGGTGTGCTAAAATAAACTTTTGGGTCATTCAGGGACTAAAAGCCTCAAAAAGTGCACAAGTTTGCATTTTCGCGCATAACTTACGTTCTGAATACATCCGGACATCCAAAAATTTATGTAAGCATTAAAATATTTTATTTTAGTGTTTGGCAAAAGAAAAATCCATTCGTCGCGCAATTTGGACCGTTTTTGCGTCCGTTACGACTTCCGTCGTAATAAACCGAACAACGCAACCGTACGGCCAAACGAACCGACATCCGTCATATTTTTGAGCATATTCCAAGTTCCCTATACTTTAACTTCATTTTAGAGCCTTGAAATGGGGTTAACGGGGCTTAAACGTGCAAGAAATGCATTAAAATGCAAGATTCTCAAGTGCAGGGGCTAAACTGGCAACTTTTGAAAGTTGCTGGTCTGCAGACCACATACGGTCCGTAGGGGATGGACCATACGGTCCGTAAGGCATCCCCAGACAAGCAGAAAGCTGTTTCCAGCCTGTTTCCAGCCAATTCCAACTCATTTCTCTCTTGCACATGGTATTTCAAGATACTAGGGGCCATTTTGATGTGCCCATGGTATTGCAAAACCATGGGTACACATGTAAGGATGAGATTGAAGCTCGGTTTTCGATGAACGATCTTAACGGTCCTAAGAAATCTATAAATACCCCTCAAGATCATAACTCAAAACCCACACCTTTGAATCTGAATTTGTTCTCTAAGTTGATGTGTTTATCACTTCATACCTAAGAATATTCGGATCAAAACTTCCGTTCTTGGACCCGTTGTAAGTCCTCTTTCGTTCTTTTAGCGTTTTCCGCATTGACCAGTTTATGGTCAACACGAAGTTCTGTTGAACTTCGCAACGTGAGCGTAATACGATGGTTATAGTCCCTTGTGACTATACCTACTGATTACCACGTTATCTAGGCTCAGTGACGAGCCGTAGTTTCAGCCAAAATGCGTATTCTTGCTTATTTTGTAACCAAACTACTTTTAGGTATCAAAACCGTTTGTTTTGATACCAAACTTATTTTTCTAACTTAGTTAATCATGTTTTGACATGCTTAGCTCGTTACTTATAGTTTAGTGCTTGTCTAGGGTCGTAAGTCAAGCGGTCTAAACCACCGCTTAGACCTTCGAACCCGACCCGTTTGGACGATCTCTAGGATCCGACCAAATACATTAGGTGACCTTAGTTATATAGGGAATAACCTTCCAAGGTTATACCTTATGGTCACGACGTTTAGTTAGTTGTATGATAGGTAGTTAATATGCCTTAGGTAAATTACCGAAATGCCCTTTTTACGCCAAAATTCATTTTAAGCATATGTAACAAAATTTTTTATATCTAAACTGATTTGGCAACAATATTAGACATGTTAAGGCATATTTTAATTATCATAGGACTAGTTAGGCGATCCGAACGCGTTTTACGCGAACGACGCGTTAAAGTAGCATAAGCCACCTAAACGGGTCGTAATGGGTCGTAAGCACTTAGGTTAGGTTCCATTTTAGTATGTAGGCTTTGTTAAACCATATCATATGAGTTCCAACACTCATTTGGTTTATGAAACCACATTCTATCCGATCTCCCTATTTAGGTCCGGTTATTAACGTAGTTACCTATATTAGGTGTCGTTTGATCCCGTGATCTTCTAGCTTTGCTTGGTGGGTATCCTAGGACTATTGAGCAATCTCAAGTGAGTACATAGACCCCTCTTTTACTGTTTTCAAACTGTTTTGAGGTGAAACACATGTGCCTACTTGTTACTTTCGTGATTTCCATGTTTTCATATCATATGCTTGTTATGTTCATTAGTACACATATAGTACATGATTTCATGCATTTCATACCATGTATGTCCATTTGGTGCATACCTAGTGCATTGCTTTACATTACATTACATTTCATGCTATGTACGTTCACTTAGCATGCTAGCAACTTGTTTTACATTACATTTTGTTGCATATGCTCATCCAGCATATGGACACACTGTTTTACATTAAATTTTTGTTGCATATGCTCATCCAGCATATGGACATATTGTTTTACATTTTGAACCATTTGTAACCATTTGTATGAACCATTTGTAACCGTGTTACATTTATGTGAACCATTTGTAACCTTTTGAATTATGTAAACCATTGGTAACTGTAACCATAGGACTTGACAACTCTCATTCCTGAAATCCTGGGTTTGTTTGGACGTAAGGGATGACCGGATCCGGAAACATTTTTGATAACCTTTACTTTAAGGTTATCCTACTGTCTCAAGGCTTTGATGTAGACGTTTAACTTACCGTATAAATGTTTGTATCAGTAAAGCATGCAGTTATTTTGCAAAACATGACTTTTGATTATTCAAAATACCTTGTTTCGTACTTTTTTACTTATGGTTCAAGTAGTCTCATTCTACTTACCATACATAACATTGTTTATACATTACATGATTTACATTTGACAATAGACATTTGACCATACATAAACATTTCTACAATTGTTAAACATTACCTCTTGGTGGTTGTTTGGATAAGTGATTTAAGTAACGAGGCGACGTGTAATACGATAAAAACATGGTGGATACGCCGCTAGTACTTCCTATATATAAGTGCTTTTATGGTATTACATATCGTAGCGTTATTTAAACCATTTCAGTTTAGACATGTTACATTTACGACACATTTTCACATAAACATCGTTTTACAAATAACTTAACTTATACAAACTCATTTTACTTGGCTATTCACTTAACCATAGATTATTCTTTTATACATATATATCATTTGGTTTATTTATCACTTTTAAAATGATTTATGAAAGGAAACACTCAACAAGACTCATGACTACCTTTTTATTTAACAGTTTCTTTAAACCCAAGTCATGAATCCTATTTTTACAAAACCTATTTATCTCACAGGCATTTTTATGCTGAGGTACCTATTTTCACATGTGTTTTCAGGAGTTGTGGCATAGGATGTTCGAGACACATTTAGGCGGACCTGTGCCTTAGTGACTTAAAACGAAGCAAGAACTAGTTAAATTATGTTATGTACTCTTTGTTTCTTGTTTTAAGACAATGTAACTCTCTTGTTTGATAATTAAAACGTAACTTTAATTCCCATGGTTGTGAAACAATTAATTATGTTACAACACTCCCCGACGTTTCCGCCATGTTTTGTTGTTTTATGTGGTCGGGGTGTGACACGTAGAGGTCCCGAGTACACGTGAGAGGTAGAGTCCACAATGAAAGAGAAGTACCCTCATTTATTGCAGTAAATCTCGAGGTCGAGATTTCTTTTAAGGGGGTGAGGATGTAACACCTCGTAAAATCACGACCAATATAATGAGAACACGTGTCATGACCTTTAAACGTGTAATGGATTAAATATGAGGGACTGAAGTTGACAAACAAAGGAAGTATGTGTGTAAAAGGATTCAAAATGTCAACAAGTGTTAATTTTTCCTTTCAACAACCCTACACGACGTTTATACCCTTAAACGAATGAATTATAAATCGTATGAAACCGTTTGTGGAAGAAACTGAGAGTTTACAAACTGCAAGGGTTAAATACGTCAACATGTTTAAATTACACCTCTGAGTGACCATTTAATGAACTCGAAGCTTTGTAACGATTAATTATGCTCACTAGAATAAGTGATAAAAATTTCACAAGGTTTCGATATCTTATGAGAGAAATACGTTAACATTCGTACATAAGGGTCAAAAGCGTCAACGTTGCAAATTTAAGACTTTCGGGTGATCGTAAAAATTACCGGGGACTTAGCAAAGTTTGTTTATAACTTGGAGCCCTTAAAAGTCAAGTTAGAGGGTTAAAAGTGCAATAAATCAAGTTAAAATCAAGTTTGGAAGGACCAGGGACCAAAAGTGCAAAGTTTGAAACTTTGCAACCGGATGGGGCACACAGACCGGCCGCGTAAGACCTCCCCTATGTCTTACGCGGGCCGCCTGGTAGTCACCAGCGTCCAAAAAACAAGCACAACTGCCTGTTCAGCCTGTTTAACCGACTTTTGAGCATGGTTTTTCGATTCTAGGGACATGTTTAATGGTTTTTCATGCATAGGGACACCTGTAATGATCAGGAATCATCCCATAGACTTGTTTGGCATGATCTTGTAAGATTAAAGTCCCTATATAAGAACACATGTTGCAACAATTTTTGGCATTCACTTGAAATCATTCAAACACATTTTCTGGAGCTCTCTGGACCTCAAGCAAGATTCATTAACCTTCTAAATCATGCTTAGTACTTCAGTAAGCTTCCATAACCTCTCTTAATTCAGTTTTAATTAGTTTAATGGCCCAAAGTCAAACCGTCGTAATTAAGGTTTGACTTAGTGATTAATCACTAATGGTCCAGTCAATTCTCGAATTGAAAGTAGATATGAGTTGGTAATTATGTGGGTAATAAACCCTTAAAAGGGCACCCTCTGATTCCCACTCTAAGTAGGTCAATTGTCGGGTCAAACTTAATTATAAAAAGTCAACAAAAATCAAATTTTCAAATAAACACATAATTAACAATGTAGAAGCCATGAAACCTGTTTTATCACTTGTATAACTTGATAATTAATGTAAGAACATGTCTAAGCATGTTCAACCCGACAATTTTCAGTTTAGGCTCGGTTCGGAACCGAAAGTCGCAAAAGTAGACTTTTGCTTTGACTTTCAGTTCTGACCTGATTTAGCTTAGTTTAGACATGCCTTAAAATTCCATTAGGACCAGGTTATATGTTAGTATAACCCTTTGTAATTATACAACTTGGTTCCTTAGTTATCCGATTCATTAGCATGTTTCCGTTATATGCCTAAATGTTGACCGTTATGCCCTTTTGACCTTAAAACGGGAATTTTGAAAATGTGAGAGGACAATAACCTTTATTACTGATTTATAAACTTTCCCTAAAAATTTGACATCAGTTTGAGGTCTAGATTAGGAGTTATGCTCAATAGCGTAAATGGAAAGCTTTTTATTAATTAAACGGCATTATTAGCATATAGCCTATTTAAACCCGAATTTTGATACCAAAATTTTTACCCACTGATGTAAAATAATATTTTGGGATTTTTGAAGATTTTTATTTATTTTTAAGCTGAGCATAACATAGGGTTCTAGCTTTGATTCGGTAATTGTCGGTTATACCCTTTTCTTGCATAAAATGAGTTTTACATAATATTTTGATACCAAACTTTTTGCTACTGATTTTATATGATAAATAAAATATTTTGAACTTTATAAACTGACCAAAAACTCAGATTTTCTGTTTTAACCCGAAAATCGCTTAAAACCGATTTTTACGCGTTTTAAGCGCATAATATAAGTTAAAGCTATTTTTAACATATAAGACTTAATACCTACTGATGTTTTTAAGTAAATTTTTATAATTTAATAGTAAGAAAAAGTCTTGAACCCAGATTTCCAGAATTGACCTTTTAAAGCCTATGTGAAATTACCAAAATGCCCTTTCGGTGCATAGTTTGGTTATAAATGATAAATTTCACATATATGCAATACCCTACTGATATAACTTATTAAATTAAGTATTTTTACCGAATATATCAGACCTGAATCTCAGATTTATAATTAATCTCTTTTATAAGCTTTAAAATGACCAAAATACCCCTACGGGGCATAGTTTGAGTTTAAATTCGTTTTGGACATAATGGAAGGTATCATAACGATATCACAACATATTTAAGGCATATTAACTTAGGAAACCTGTTCACGACTCATTTGGTTACCCGTTACGCACTTCTCGCGTTCGGTTCGGTTTATGTCACTAGTTTGCATAAATTAGCCGAAACGGGTAAAACCTTATCATTTTTATCTCAAAATCCAGAATGTGTTTAGTTTACCCATATTACACAAGTCTTCAAACTTTTTGGGTCTAAATCACATTCTAATCCGGTCTTCGCTTAATCGTGCGTTTGAACCGTATATCTTCCTTTAAAACTAACCGGTCTAAGTTTAGGCTTAATTAAGACCCGTTAGGAATCTAATAGGTTATTAAAAACCTTCGTTCCAGATTAGGAGCCCAGTAAAAGCTACTTGCACTCGCTGATTGTGATATATATACTTGCTCAGGTAAATACTTTTAACTTATTTTCCCTTATACGGGCTTGGGGTACGGTATATAAAATACCGCTTGGTCGGGCATTGAATTTTTAATCATATGAAGGTTAATTTATTGAGATGACCCGTTTAAACTGTTTTGTTTTCTTAAAGCCTTTGGGGGGTTAATGACCATGTCCCGGATATCCTTGGCATCATTCATTGAAATGGCCACGACCTAAGCACGGGGTGTAGGCATACACCTGCCGGTGCATATAAATATAAAAAGGTATAACCGACGGTTTGAGAATAACTCGCCGCGGGACTATATCATGTGGTGTGTCTATTAATCTTTAACCCGGTGTCAACCCGGGCTACTGAACGTATAACAAACATGTAATTCTTTTACAAGTTTATATATAAATAATTATCCCAAGTTATAAATGATATTTTGTGCCTTGTGCATTCAAATCAATTTTTCTTAAACATTTTCAAAATTTGTCGGTTAATTGTATTTACCAGTGAAAACTGACGTATTTTCCCAAAAAGGTTAAGTGCAGGTACTAATCGAAATAGGCTGGCTACTCCTAGCATCAATAAAGAGTCTTGTAAGCTTAGATGTTAAGAATTTGTTGAACAATGTTACAATTATCTTCGATCCGCTTGTTGATCCCTTTTACAACCGTTTGTAATCATTGATATTACTTTTCATCGGTTTGTAAAGTTTTTATCTTTCGACTTCCGCTGTGTATTAAACTGTGGTAAATTGTCTATGATGATATCAACTACGTCACGATACTCCCCACCGGGCCCACCGGTAATACGTGAAAATATCGGGGTGTGACACATTGAAGTACAAGTTCAATTTATACAGATAAGTACTATGTTGTTGATGCCGGGTACCCAAATACCAGAGGCTATCTTGCTCCATATAAAGGAAATGATGTTTGTTATCATATACCTGATTTTCGTCGAGGTCAAACAGCTGCCCAACGCGCTCCGAAAGGACTAAAAGAGACATTTAACTACTATCACTCATCTTTAAGAAATGTGATCGAACGGACATTTGGGGTATGGAAGGCAAGGTGGGCAATATTAAAAGATATGCATGTTAATTACTCTTATGAAACACAGGTCTACATTGTGATAGCATCCATGGCAATTCACAACTACATGAGGATGAAAGGTCATTTTGATGAAGCATTTAACAAAGCACAACAAGAAACTTATCGTCCAACTCGAGATGTTGAAGGTAATACATCCATCAGAATTAATGGAACACAAGAAGACATAACTACACGTCGTAGGCAAGACGATATGTATATGAGTTCGGTAAGAGAGAGAATGCAAGAGATATTATGCAATCCAATTGAATGTTTATCTGTTGCAATTGCGGTACTAATGCAGAATAGTGAATAATTTGTTTACTTACCTTGCACCGAAATCATATGGCGTAGCGATTGAACTGGAGTTTGTTGTTGTTGGCTTCTTGATATTGTTTGTTTGATTTGATGGTTAATGTCTTTTTTTGTCATTTCACTTATTTATTTTTTAAAATATATATATTTGCCAAACACTCAATAGTTGATTATCTGATTATTGTGATATCAAACAGCATAATCAAATCCAAACACTATCTTTCTGCAGCACGTTTTGTTACAGCTGATTATCCGATTCTGATTATTCAAAACGCATAATCTACTTTGAAAAAGCAATCCCAAACACCCCATAAGTCGTATATGGCATAAAATATAGGTTTATTTTTTACATATTTTTTTGTGGTTCATTTAATAGTTTTCAATTCTACTACGAAACATTTATTTGTCTAGACTGGAGTACCGGACATAGTAATAGTATTTCCCCAAGTCTCGATGGTCAGTTCTGAACCCCACATTATGTCAACACTTGAAATTATTGGCACTTGTTATAACAGAGAAAATCCAAAAAATAAAGTCGTGACATGCTCCAAAAGAGGCATTGACACGTGTTCTTATATCGATTGAAAACCATAAAAACGAATACCGATACCTCATCTGATAATACCAATATATCGGTAGAGATGTTCGGTTGTAATCGGTTCAACCTGTATTGGCACTCACTAATCACTATGGCTTACGATACCAATAGTACTGGAATGTCGAGAAAATGCCTATTAAGAGGTTTTTTTTTTTTTTTTTTTTTTTTTAAGTTAACGAACCCAAGTATTAGAGAAAAATCAAACTAAATAAAAATTAAATGAGTTAAAAGTGTATACTATTTATAGTGGTATGTGAGGTGAAAAAAAAAACTTATGGTTCACCATAGTTGGTTTTTAATATGTGTCATCGATTGGAGTCATAATTTTTTGTTTTCGTGTTTCTCTCTCTTCTACTTAATTATGCATACTTATTTTTTAGGGTTGTGTTAAATACACCCTAAAGTCAACTTTTTTTTTACTTTTTTGTCACAAGTCAGCTTTTCAAGTTTCCATAAACTAATAATTTCTCACTGCCTTTTCAAGTGTCGATATATCTTTCAAGTTGTCAGCCGTTATAACCTACCATGTCTAGCAGCATCGTTTAATCCAATTTCTTATCAATTTTTTGTTGTTAAAATTCTAAATAAAATAGATTTTTTTTTGAACGGCCAAGATTAATACTTTTATATTAAAAGTAGGAGATTTAACATCTATACTATAAAAAGTAATATTAAAAATAAATAATTATTTATAATGTTTAATTGTAAAAAAAAACGTGATGTTACAGTATTAGAGTAAAATACATGCTTAATAATGTATTAAAGTACTTAATTATTACAAAGTTTGACTAATTTGGTATATTAATTCATATGGTGGGTCTATTTATCACGCCCCTTAATTAAACATTGTAATATAATATTAGGCTACACGGTACGGGGGCCGGCCTGGACCGGCGCCACCCCCAACACCGTTTCCCCCCTTGCGCCGTTGTCCTCTCCGTCTCCTTGGAGACGTTTGTGCCGTGCCACAAAAAGACAAAACTCCCCAGATGTCAACATACGGTGACGATCTTGATCTTCTTCTCTCCCTGCAAGATAGGGTTCTAGAAATCCCGCCTTCATCTCCTTCACCCGGTACATTTCTCTAATTTTTTTTGGGTTTAATTTACATTAAAATAGTTGATGCGATGGGTTTGGGTCCGGTTGATTTGGTTCTCCATGATTCAGCATTCAATTTGGGGGCGAATTGGGTGGCAAAAAATCTAGGGGTTGTAAGAAGTGTTACTCTTGTTGGTAGTGCATCGGATCAGTCGGCTTTTCCTTTTTGGATTTTGAAAGTGCCGGTGGTTAGAGGGGTTGTCTCTGGTTTTGGGTTTGTTTTTTATAAGGTTGTTCGAAGTTGTTGTTCGAAAACAGGGGGTGTGTTGGATTCAGAGAGTTATAAGCTTCTTTTGAAAACAGGGGGTATGTTGCAATTTGTGTTCAATTTTGTTCTGTGTGTTTAGTTTTTTGTGAATCTAGGTCTAGAAGGTAGAAAATTAGGTTACATATGGAGGTTTTTGAACGAATTTGATGTTAGGTTATGGTTGAATACTTGAATTAATGAAATTGATGTTAGGTTATGATTAAATGAATTTGATGTTAATCGATTCAACTCCTTCTTCATCATAAGCACGGTGAATGGGTGTCGTACATTAATGCAGACACTCCATTGAAGTTGGCCGATTACTTTAGTGTCCCCGGTGTTTATTCCACAAACACCATTCAAGCCTCTCCGAACAGTGCTGCTCCACATGTGGCTACATCCGTTATGGAAGCCTCGCTTCATGACTTCCTTGAAATCGTTTTCACAGTCTTGGCATCTTGACGGCTATGATTTCTTGCTCGTCGGGTAAGTTTGCATAGCTAGAATCACTAATAGATAAACTGTTAACATTGTGATTTACGAATTTCTAAATTTGGTCATGGAAACAAATGTAGGTTTGGATCGGGGCAATGGTCCGAAGCAAGTAGAAAGAGCTACAATTTGGGTAGATTTAGCAATTCGATTTAGAGGAAGAGAGACTGAGAGAGTGATGTATAAATTGTTGTTGTATTAAATGTTTTGGAGTAAATTAAATCCATACGGTTTTGTGTATTTTCATGAAGCGTATGCGAGATCGAGATCGAGATTGTCGGCTTGTTTGATTGTTGTTTAAGTTCTGTTTATCTCCAGGTACACATTATTGTTTCTGTATATAATTATTATTCTGTAACTCTGTTTCTGGTAGTTTGTTTTGCTGTTCAGTGGCCAATTCTTGATATGTTTTAGAATAAGATCTAACTTTAGTGATATTCGGTAAACCTGATTCAGTTAAGTTGTTTTAACAACTACAAAATGCATATAGTTTGAGAGTAACTATTTGTTTGTGACTTAGAACTGAAAAGAATGGAAGAATGCTTGACTGATAGCCATAGATTATGTGGAAGAGTAGCAATGCAAAATCATTTAGATATCTTTTGTAATTAATCAGTCGAAATTTATTTCTATAGTATATATGCTTGTGCAATGATATGTCACTAGTTTGATTTAAAAAATAAAAAAATATAAAAGTGGTGGGGTAGGATCATCTAGGACCATCTTCCATACCCTCTAGTTTTGTGGGATGGACCATCCTTTGGAGGACTATGATGTGACGCCTACGTGGCGGATCATCCTCTCTTGGAGGACCATCACCATACCCTCTAGCCTTATGTATCTCTATCTTTTATATTATAAAGCATTTATGACTTCTTGATCTAACACTTGGGGCGAACAAAGTACCCTCAAAGGGTCGGCTCGGCAAGGGTATTTACTGCCAGGCTCAGGCTTGTCGGGTGGCGGCCTGGGAGGGGTTATCCCCTCCGCTGTCAGGGGTACCGTGCATTACCCTTGAGATTAAGCGCTATATATTAGAAAATAATCATATGGGAAGGTTCAACTAAAAACCACTATTTAACGCGAAAACTCAAAAACTAACTAAAAAAGCCTAAAAACATACCAATTTTTTTTGCATACAAAAACTAGCGATTTTTAATAAAAAATTGATTTTTTTGTGCTTTTTAGGCTGTTTTAGTTAGTTTTCGAGTTTTCGCGTTAAAAGTGGTTTTTATTTGAACCTTCCCCTACACATGTATTATGTATATGTGTACTACACATGTGAATTATTACACATGTACACTACAAAAAAAATTTGAAAAAAAGTTTTTTTTTATATAAAAAGAACTAGCGATTTTAATAAAAAAAATTGAAAAAAAAATGTGTTTTTCAAATTTTAGCGATAAAAGTGGTTTTCATTTGAACCATCCCTTAATTACTATGATGCCATCATTGCTCGTATACGTTTGCATATATGTATATTAAATATTTTGATACCACAAATGTATTCACTGCTAAAAGAATAAGGTTCCAAACCTCCATCCAAGTGACAAAAAAGAGCAAATACAAAGATCAAAATGTTTGATCAACAAAACATGATGCATCAACTTTCAGCTATCAAAATCTTTTTTCCCTACAACTTCCACCTACCGAAGCTACGTTCATTTTGTCCCTCTTTACAACCCCGAATTCTCTTTCTATGTACAACGTAGTAGAGTAGACAAACCTTCTTCTAATTTGCATCGAAAATGGGACTTGTGTCATATTACTGATGCTAACATGTTGGATTGTTGAGAATCTTGTATGAGACTTCTGTCATAAAACATAGGATGAAGATTTAAGATTTCTGTTCTATTTTGGTATTTTTATTACATCGCGATTCCAGCTTCTTTAAATGCTGCTGTCATGGTACTTGATGCTTCTTCGAGTGTTCGCCTTTTCTGAATGGAATTAAAGGCTTCGATTACATCACCTTCCTCCCATTCGTTAAAGTCATCAACCCCGATACCACACTCTAGTCCCGCGTTTACCTGTTCAACAAAAAAGATAAAAAGATTTTATACAGCTTTTGTGATCATATTTATTATATTATATATAATCTTAAATCAAAAGGTCGGTGACGACCACCTTTCTGATTCGACAAAAATCACCCCAACTTTTCTAAATTGACAAAATTCACCCCTTAAATTTCCAACTTGACAAAAAAGGCCCCATACTTTCTAACTTCTCTTTAACCCTCAGACTTTTGACATGTAACCCATTCTATCCCCAAACTTTGCTATAATGTCAAAGGTAACCCTCTAACTTTGTAAACGTCACTTTGACCCCTCAAGTTTCTAAAATTTCGAGCTTACCCTAAACTATTTTCTTACATTTTTATTTTTATGGACGTGTCGGTATAAATTCGAGTTCGTCTACGTTGTAACGTAATTTTTGTTTGAAAACAAGTCAGGTCAGCAATAAAATGTTTTTTTATGTACGTTTTGAGTTGGACTACGTTTTGACGTAAATTTGTTTGAAAACAAATCGGGTCAAATGTAATACGTTTTGACATAAATTTAGTTCGGAAACAAGTCTGGTCGATTGTAGTCTATACGTTATCATTTCGCGTACGCAACGCACGGCGGGTAAAAAAACTAGTAGTATTTTAGAAATGAATAAAGAGGTGTTTGTGGGGCGGCAGGCCTGACCCGTTGTCCAATCTGTGTGACCCGCCCGTTTTGTCACCCGGATCGTGGATGTAGGTTAAGATACATACCTCTTTAACATCTTCCTTGATCCGTCTCAAAGAATCAAGAACACCAACAAAAAGTGTTTTTCCTTTCCTCTGAACCCTAACTCCGCAATCTTTTGTTACTTTTCCCTCAGTCACCATGCATCCGGCAATCCGCCCACTGCCGCTGCTAAACACCGCCCGAACGTCTGCCGAACCAATCGGCACTTGATCCTGCAAGGTACCAAAAGTTTTTTTTTACTAAAAAGTACAAAATAATTCAAAGATCCACGCTAACCCTATAGCTATAACCAGATGTCACAATTTTGACCCGTTAATGAGGTCATTGTTAAAATTATGGATTTTGAACATACCTCAACAGGGTCTAGTAGTCCCTCCATTGCGGCTCGCACATCATCAAGAAGATCATATATAACTTTATAGTTCCGTATTTCAGCGCCCTTATTGTCAGCATAGCTTTTAACAGAACCAGACGCTTTGACATTAAACCCGAAAATAACGGCTTTACTCGCGACTGCTAGATCAACATCACTAGTGCTTACGTCACCCGTTGCTTGTAAAATGAATTTCAAAGTGACATTATCTTGTGGGAGCTTTTGTAAGGCTTGTTTCACAGCTTCAATTGATCCCTAATTAAGAATAACATTATTTGAACGTGTTCATTAGAACATAATCGTGTACAAAGGACAAAATGTAGTGCGTACCTGAAGGTCGACCTTCAAAATAATGTTCAGCTGGTGTAAATCTAGTCCGGAATTCTTGCCTGTTGTAACAGCAGAAGCGAAGGACGAAAGCGTAATTTTACCGTCTCCAGCCTTGGCTAATATACGTTCATCTCGTAACGATATTGCGCGTTCCTCCGCCCTCTCACGTGCAATGTCAAGTGAATCAACCACCTCAAATTCATCACCAGCTAATGGGACATTGTTTAATCCAATTACCTGCAATGTATACAGTTTTAGTACAGGTCAAAAGTGTTCAGATTGAAATGGGTCAGTTTCTGAACGGGTCAAATGGGTCGGGTAGAAACGAGTCAGTTGGAATCGGGTTGAAACGGTACATTGTTTAATGCGTCAAACAGGTTTCGGATGAAACGGATCAAACAGGTTTTTTTTGGTTGAAATGGTTCATTTACTGAACAGATGAAACATGTTCGGGTCAAAAGAATTTACCAAAACGTGCCGATTTTTTACAGGTTGAAATGGGTCAGACAGATTCGGGTCAAAAGAGTTTATCAAAATGTGCCATTTTTTACGGGTTGCAATGGGTCAGACAGATTTGGGTCAAAACAAGTCATTTTTGAACAGTCAAAGGGCTTGAGCCTTAACAGTCAAATTGATTTAGGTTGAAACGGGTCAGATAGGTTTTGAGTTATTTTTAGCACGGGCAGTAGTGGACACAAAAAGGAAAATTTTACGGTTTTTACCTGTACTGGTATTGACGGTCCAGCAACATCAACACGCTTTCCAGCATCATCAAATAAAGCTCGGACCTGTAGGGATCAAAAAATATGAACTTAATCTTGATCTTGGTTAAATATTTAACATTAAGATGTATTTACCAACCTTTCCAAAAGCTTCACCACAGACGATTACATCCCCTTTTTGAAGTGTCCCATTTTGCACGATAAAAGTAGCTACGGGTCCTTTTGATTTATCCAGACCTGCTTCAATTACGGTACCCTTTGCATTTCTATCAGGATTTGCCTTCAATTCTTGCAGCTAAATAATAAAAAAAAATAACAATCTCAAAACTAGTTAATATGCGTAATTATATATACTATAGATATGCTAATTTGTCAGTTGTCACATCAATCAACTTTGGCCTCTCAACTTTGTCATTAATCAACTTTAGCCCCTCCCCTTTAATAATGACATATTTATCCCCTCAACTTTGGTAATGACAGGTTTAGCCCCCTAACTAAAACAACTTTAGCCCCTCAACTTTAGCCCTCAACTTCAATAATGACATGTTTAGCCCCTCAACTTTAATAATGCCATGTTTGACCCCTAAACTAAAATATCAAACAACTTTAACTCTTGCGATTTGCTTATTTTATCTACGTTTCGAACTAGTTGAGTATAAAAAGGTTAATAATTGTACCAAAAAACAAAGAAAAAAGGAAAAAAAAAAAAAACTGTACATGCAATAAATAAGTTTACCTCTGCAACAAGCATGGCGGTTTCCAACAAATCATCAATATTCATACCAGTAAGGGCACTGATCTGTAACCAATTATATTTATAACTATTAATCGATACGTGTAAACAAATGTTAATGTTATAATGATAGAAAGTAAGGGCTTTTCTGGTGCACCTGAACCATAGGTACATCACCACCCCAATCTTCCGGTTGGCAACCATTTGAGGAAAGCTCCTGCATAACTTGCATGATTCTATCCGATGCTCCCTCCTTATCTATCTATAAATATTAAATGATATATTGAGATCAAAATATTTAGGCAACATGAGTTCATGACAATAGAGGCCATTTAACTATTTAAGCACAACTATTATACCTTATTAATGGCGATAATAATTGGCACGCCGGCTGACTTGGCATGGGCTATGGCCTCGATTGTTTGAGGCCGTATACCGTCATCAGCAGCCACTACAATAATAGCAATATCTGTAACCCTAGCTCCACGCGCTCTCATTGCACCAAAAGCCTCATGTCCAGGAGTGTCAAGGAAGACACATGGTCGTAAAGTGCCATCAATAGGCACTTGGACCTTATACGCCCCGATTCCTTGTGTGATTCCGCCTGCTTCAGAAGCTGCCACCTGTAAAACGATGATAGTAAAACGTTAACATCCAACTACAATGCATGTCAAATGTTTTGTTATCAAGTCTACTACCATTTCAATAAAAACTAACCTATAACTACATTAAGAAATAACTTAATGATTAAAATCAAAAGCTTAACGATCCGAAAGGTTCAAAGTGTTCTTTTCAATAATCAATAATCAAAAACTGAGAAGTAAACAACCCATAACCCTAACTTATACTAAACATGGAAACAAGATAAACATAAAAATAATAAAAGATAAAACAAATGTACACTTTTGAAATTTCAGTTTAGAGATAATCTCTTGCTTCAGAAATGAAGCATTGGTACCTTGCTTTTCCGGATATAATCCAAAAGTGTTGTCTGCCAAATTTAAAAAAAAAAAAAAGTCATATTAGCAAAATTAGTCTTTAAGCAAACTTAAAGCACATTTTTTTGTAAAAGCTCATATATATAGCTGCTTACTTTTCCATGATCGACATGACCCATGATTGTGAGAACAGGGGGTCGATCTTGCAAATTATCAAGATCATCTTCATCTAATACTTCTTTCTTTTTCACCATTTCTTCTATCTTAATTGGACCCGCATCGATAACTTCCACATCATACTCTCCACAAACCATTTTCACCATTTCTTTATCCAATTTCTGCACCCCATCAGGCTTAATACCCTTTGCATAAAGATGACCAAGAATTTCACCTTCACTAACCGCCAAATTAAACGCCAACTCATCAATCAACATACCTTCTTCATCGACTTCCATGAGTTCAACCTTAACCGGTTCAGCCTCCCGCGCTAACCGCATTCTAACCGCTTTTCTACTAGCCTTGCTCCACTTTCGTCCCTTTTTTGCACCCGGGATTGAGACGTTAAGCTCTGATGTCTCGTCATCGTGAATTTCGTCATCGTCTTTAGCTTTGGGCCTACGGGCCGGTGCACCGCTCTTCTTTCGGAAATCGTCCTTGAATTTCCCGGGAGCCGGGATCTTTCCGGGCTTAGGTGGTGCTAAAACGGCTTGAGCCATTAACGGGTCAACCGCCGGTCTCTTTGATGCAAATTTATCAATCAAAATCGGCCCACTTCGTTCTTTTGTTTTAGTACCGGAATCATTTTCGTCGGTAACAGCGGATTTCGGAGCAGCTCCTAAATCTTTCAAGATCGGTGCTCGTTTAACAGGAGCAGCAGATGGTTTCGATTGTAGTTGTGGTTGGACTCTTTGAGGTGGTTTTTGTGGAGCAACGGGTTGGCTTTCAACTTTCCCAGTAACCTCCAGTTTTGACTTTTCATCCGGACCCTTTTCGACCTTTGTAGCTTCTTTCACAACCTTTTCCACCGTTGCAATCGGATACCCTTTTCGCCACACACTTTTAAGCGTTTTAGCTTTCCTGTTAGTTGTCGAATTAACCTGATTGCCATTGTTTGTATTCGGTGATGCTGACGTTGATGGTTTTTTACTCACAATTTCTGTGTTCCTAACAGTCTCTAATTTCTCAGCTTTCTCTAACACCTCTCCCAACGACTCAATAACCTTATTCCTCTCTTCTTGTTCACCTACCTTGGATACAGAACCACCCAAACCTTGTTCTATCTTAGACTCGGGTGGTTTCAACACAGGCCTTCTTGCCGGCTTAAGTAAAAGATCAGCAGCATCCTCATCGCTACTTTTATTGGCGGCATTAAGCGATACAGAAGTCGCTTGATCAGCTATAATTTCAGTAGCCACTGAATATTTACAAATCGAAACATACCTCCACCTGGGAAAATAAACTCTCCTAATCGATAAACGGGTACCTTCTAACTGACCCGAAGAACAAGTGCAGGTACTTCCTAAACCCACTAAGGAAGCAAAAGAAGCCATAATTCTATAATTTAACTCACTGGGACATTTTATCAAACACCTTATCTGCAATGTCTAACAACACTTTCCTTTTACCAATTTAACACAATTTGATCCCCTGGTTATACAAGTGAGTCAATATAAGATTATATCAACAGGGTTTAGAGTTTAATTAGTATTACAAGATACCCAGATATAAGAAAAAAATATATATATGAAATTTGAAACCCACAAGAGAAGATGAAATTTTTACCTCTGGAAATTGGGGTTTTCGGTGTTTGTGGGTGGATTGGATACGTGTGTGTGGAGGGAAGAAGAAGAAGAAGAAGAAAGTGTTTACGGTTGATAACTGTGTGGTTGTACAGGGAAGGAGAATGAGGATGAAGCTGTGTGTGTGTGATTCTATACCTATCGTCAAATGATAACGTTCCATGTGTCTGATAAGATATCAAGATTTCTTTTGGATAAAATTTTAACCGTGAACCGGGGATTCAACAAACCACGGTAAGAATTCGTTCGGTGTTGTTATGTATTTTATTAAAAATGAAAATTAATATGCATACAATGAATTCAAAGGAAGTATATGATTTATGTAGATTGACGTATAAGAAAAACTTGTGACTTACTCAATACCCGGTTTGTTTTGTGTTTCTGTTGTGAGCCCAAGTAACATGGACACCAAATCAAGTACACAACCAGGCCCAATGATGCAAGCAAATCCAAAAGCCAATACCCAACAAGAAAAGATGAAAACTTTTAGAAACACCACATCACCAATTCGTTTCAAGGATTATCATGTTTGATGCCACATCAGCAGAGAATAACATAATTTGTTTGTAAGGAGAGGATGAGGTAGTGCATGGGTATGTCAATATTGTGAAAGTTGTTTCTCTTTCGATTTTGATCTCTTCTGTGATTGTATTCTGAACCTATACCCATCCCCCAATTTCAGATTTCAATAAAATTCCCTGCTACTGTTATATTGTTTACACTATTTACACATCATTGATACTTTCATTGCACATTGGCACACGATGAGCAAATCAAAACTATGATTGATGGTCAGGCTAAACTCCATTTCGATATCGATACCATCGGGTCTTCCATGGCCAAACATGAGAAATTCCTCACTGAGATTCTCAATCAGATGCCTAAATCTCCAAACAAAGGGCGCACATGTGACGAGGGTTCTTATTCCGGTTTGTCGGGATCCTTGAATCACGATGGTTACAGCATGATCGGTCGCCATAAACCAGCTCCGATGATTCTCTCTCGTTTCGCCGATGAGAATCCGGAACGTTGGGTTGCTCAGGTAGCACGTTACTTCGAATTTTATGCCATCAGTGATGAAGATTGGATGATTATTTCTTCATTTTACTTTGATGATGTCGTTGCAAACTGGTATGACTGGCTTCAACGCCATCACCAGCCAACAACATGGCCTCGTTTTACTCAAGCTTTAATAAGTCGATTGAGATCTAGGATTTAGAAGAACCTGAAGGGATTTTGGAAAAACTGCAGCAAACTTCCACCGTTATTGACTATCGTAATCGTTTTGAAGCCAACAATGCTTATTCTGGATCAATTTATGATACGATGTTTTATTTCCGGCCTGATATTAAACAATCAGTCCTTGTTCATAAGCCCACTACCATAGATGAGGCCATGGAATTGGCCTATGTCCATGAAGTTCGCATCCAATTAGAAAAAGGACCGGGTCGGGTCTCGTTAGGATCCAACAAACCATTACTTCCAAACCCTAAATATCATGTGATTTCATCCTCTTCCACCTCTGTTTTACCTAAATCCACTTATGTTCCTCATTCCGATGGGAAATTCGGGTTTCGTCGTCTCACTCCTACTGAAATTGCACAAAAAAGGCTCAGGGTTTGTGTTTTAGGTGTGATGAGAAATATTCGTATGATCATAAATGTAAAGAGGCTCCACGTTTACTTATTTTTTATGATGAACCAGAGCATCCTGAGTCTTCTATTCCGCTGAATATACCTCTCACTATTGATGAATCCCTTGCTGAAAACTTACAACTCGAGGACATACAAGCTCAAACTGCTATTTCCTACAACGCTCTCGTAGGGGGTTATTCCTCAACCACACTCTGATTGACTGGCCTTGTGCATGGTAATTCTGTTCAAATCCTTCTAGACGGAGGCAGTATCCACTATTTTGTCCAGAGTCGCATTGCTTCCTTTCTTAATCTCCTTGTTGAATCTATCTCCCCATTTTCCGTTCTAGTTGGCAGTGGTGAACGATTGCCTTGTTCCGGGATTTCTAAACAGGTTCCATTGACTATTCAGTCTCATTCGTTTACTGTTGATTTATATGTGCTTCCCTTGAAAGGATGGGATATGGTATTAGGCATATCCTGGTTGGCCACCTTAGGACCCGTTATCACTTTCGGCAGCTAGAAAAACCGAATCAAGTCCTTTTTTGAATATACGGACTATAACCAATGGATCTCGGTCACTGTCGGACCCCACATCCCCATGACCGTGCGTGATGATATGCGTGTAGTCAACAACGATCTGTTAACGTACATAGATGAAGACAAGGCATTGATTCAACGTGACCACCGGGCTCACGTTGCTTTAACAATGGCCTTATCAACGGACAACTGCAACATGTATGAAGAGTACACGACGGCGAATGAACTTTGGTTAGCGTTGATCGATTTCTATGAAGGAATTGAAGAACTGGTTCAGAACAAAAGAGACATGGTCCAAAAGGAATATAACATGTTCGGTAGCATCAGAGGAGAAAGCTTATCAGATCACATTAGCCGATTTCTGAAGATGACGACGAAGATGAAAAAGGCTGGTAATCTCATCACCAACCAAGCTGCAATCAAGAAACTTTTGGACTCTCTTCCAAAAGAGTGGAGCCTTCAATGCATGATGATCAAGAGGGATTTCTTGAAAAGCCTGAAGCCTATCACACTTTCTGATCTGATTAACACTCTGAAGTCTTTCGAAATGGATGTCAACAAGCGTGAAATAAATCAAGCTGGTTATCCTTAGAAATCTACTCAATCAATTGCTGGTCTGAAGAATGTGGCGTTTCTTGCTTCAGAGGGTCCAAATCAGCAAGCTTCAAGTGTCTCGTACTTCAACGCTTCCGCAAGCGCAGCAAAAGCTCCACAGTCGAACGAGAAAACAACTATGGTCGGTGACACTCAAGCCCTTAAGATCTCCACTAAGAACGTGGCTCTGTTTAACACGTTCTTGAGTAGTTATGAAGCTCTCATGTCAGGCGAGCTGAAACGAGACATCTTTACTACCGAAGACATGTATCAAGTGGATCCTGATGAAATGGAAGAAATGGATTTGAAATGGCAAATGGCTATGATAACCCTGAGGCTGAAGAAATTTCAAGATAAAACAGGAAAGAGATTGTCACTCGGGAAAGCTGGTTTCGATAAATCCAAACTCAGGTGTTACAACTGCAAAAATCTTGGGTATTTCAAAAGGGATTGTCCTCTGCTTAAGAATGAGAACGCTGAAACTGCTCCACCAAAAAGGACAATCGCCATTGAAGGAAATGACAACTCCGCTCCTAACACGCCAAAGGCATTGGTTGTAGAAGACTATGATTGGACTGAGGAGATTGCTGAAGCAAAGGAGGAAGTCAACAAGGCTCTTATGGCAAAGACAAGCTGCAGGTATTCCTAAGGGCGAAGAAGCTGCAGATAAAGGATTGAAGAGCATCGTCACTCCTACCGAACCTACAACAGATAAAGGAAAGGAAGAAGCTGAGAAGTCTGAGCTGAAGAAGAAAGCCCAAGAAGCCACCAGTAGCACCAAGAAAGAGAAAGCTCAAGCTCCCGCAACGGCAATGAAAGCCGAATCCGCAAAGGAAAAGGAGGATAGTGATTTGGTAAACAGCATACCTTATGAATTTAAAGTAAAATTATGCTCCCAACCATGTGTGAACGACGTGGCACATTATAAACAAAGCTGCATATTAGAGAAAGTTGAATTCAACTTTAGCTGAAATGTAGACTTTGAAAGAATTTGTTTTCAGAAAAGATTTTGTCATAAATGATTTAACAGAAAGATTAGAAAAATCTAAAAATGAAAACAATAGATTGCAAATCACGATCAATAAATGGAATGTAAGCAAAAAGGTACTGGTTGACATTGAAAATTGCCAACGATCGACATACGTGAAGGATGGGATCGGGTACAAAGATAAGCTCGGAAACGAAAGAAATCTCTTTCCTCCCCCTCACAACAAAAACTATGCATCCATGCCATCTCCTCATCCTAATAATGATTTGATGGATGAAAATGATCTTATTGCTCAAATGTTTCTTGTGAAAATGAAAAAGTTACTAACATTTCTGAAAGTAATGCAGATGTGTTTGAGCGTAAAGAAGATGTGTGCGATGAGGATGATGACTGTGGAGGATCCAAAATAGGGATAGGTTATTCAGGCGACAGTTATTCCACTGTTAACTGGTTCGCCTGCAATTGTGATAAGAAAAAGAAAACTTCTATTCGGGATGACTGTAATAATTTAACTATGATGGATGACTGTATTAAACCTAGTTCTAACATTTGCGATGATTGTAATGGCCATGTGCCTAATTTAAGACCCACAACCACGAGAATGTAGTTGTTGAATGTTATGATTTAAATTCTGCTTTTTGTGATGAAAAAGTTGTGTGTGAACCTCCTGTGTTTGTTCCAGAATTGAAACAAACAGATTCGGAAAATTCCTCACCGAGGAAATTCTAGAATTTGTTCCATCTCACATAGGTAAGTCAGAGTCAGAAAAGGAGCTTAATGAAGAAAGCATCAACAAAGACTCAAACATCACAACTTCAGAAGATTGCGAAGAAAATTCAAGTTCAAGTGAGGATCAAGGTTCAGATGATTCAAGTGAAGATCAAGAATCGGATGTTCCATCAGATACCGATAATGACGAAGATTGCTTAGAAGATAAAACTCGTATTGACAAGAAAATGATCAAAGTCAAAAGTTCAAGCTGCATTGTATCATCAGACAACGCTTCATGCAGCTCAAGACTCTCATCACATACATCATCTTCCAACGCGTCAACCTCCAAAAAGAAAAGGGCTAACTGTAAAAGATGTTTTCGTTGTGGTCATTTAGGACACACTGCGAAACATTGCAAAAGCAAGAAATTTTCTGAACCTGAACAAAATTTTGTGAAAAGTTTTATAGAGCAGTTTGATAATTTTAAGAAACCAGTCAAAAACCTAGTTAATACAACTTTTTTTGAAAAGAAAAGAAGATATTGTCATCCAAAATCATGATAGATTAGAAATGAAGCAAGTCTGGGTTCCGAAATCCAACTAACTTGTAAATATTTCTTTTTTGTTGTTGTATAATAGAATAAACTTTAGAAATGGCTTTGAATGTTCATGGAATACATTTGGCATGTGGACAGTGGATGCTCGAGGCATATGACGGGATTAAAGGAACTGCTGAAGAACTTATGATTTATCGACGGCGACTTCGTATCTTTTGCCGGAGATGAAAAGGGAGGGAAGATAGTTGGAGTTGGAGACGTTGTTTCTGATGCTATTACCTTGGAAAATGTTAACTATGTACCAGAATCGTGTTACAATCTTATAAGTGTATCACAAGTCTGTGACAAAGGAATATTTGTGCTCTTCAAAGACGTAGAATGTTTCTTTCTCAAGCCTGAGTACTCAGTTCCTGCCGAGATGATTATGCTCACAGCTCCTCGTCAAAACAACACCTATTTCCTTAATCTGAAAATGCCAAAATCAATGAGCAAATGACTTGTTTGATCTCCAAGGTGTCAGAATCGGAATCACTGCTTTGGCACAGGCGATTGGGGCATGTGAACTTCAAAAATATGAATAAACTTTCTAAGTTAAACTTAATAAGAGGTTTACCGATAAAAGAATTTCCTTTTTTAGAAAAATGAGTCACATGCGCCGAAGGCAAGCAACACAAAAAGCCGCATAAGTCCAAAGCAGTGAATACAATAACTGCGCCTTTGCAGTTGTTGGACATGGACCTCTTTGGTCCAATAAGCGTTAAAAGATTAGCTAAAAATTCTTATTTCTTAGTGATTAAAGATGATTTCTCTCGTTTCTCATGGGTTTATTTTCTTGAAGCTAAAAGCGAGACCGCTTTCATCCTCAAGTCTTTCATTCCTTTGATCGAGAACGTCACCAAACTGAAGGTCAAATCAATCAGAAGTGATAATGGATCGGAATTCAAGAATTAAACGTTTATATCCTTCTATGAAGAAAAAGGAATTCGCCTTCAGTATAGGTCAACCAGAACTCCTCAACAAAACGGGGTAGCAGAACGCGAGAACAGAACACTCATCGAAGCTGCTAGAACTGTGCTCGTGGATTTGAAGCTTCCAATCATTTTCTGGGCGGAAACAATCAACACAGCATGCTATGTTTTGAATCGAGTTCTAATTGTTAAACCTCACGGAAAAACAACTTATGGACTTCTTTTCAAACGTAAGCCTCTGATAGATTTCTTTAGACCATTTGGATGCTCATGCACTCTTCTCAACACTCATGAAAATCTAATTGAGTTCGAAGCATTCGGTGATATCTGTTATATCAGGGGCTATTCATCTACTCAAAAGACGTATAGAGTCTACAACAAGAGAACCAAGATGGTGATCGAATCTTACTACGTTGACTTTCAAGAAGGAAACTACACTAACACTGGCAGTTTGAAGCCTCGAGATGTTTCTTCATTGCTATGTTTCCGATAATCCTAAGATTTGGCTGCAGTTTCTGCCTTGGGTAGAATTCTGGTACAACACGTCATTCCACACTGCCGCCAAAATGACTTCCTTTGAATTTTTTATGGCTGTTCCCCACCTACTATTGCTCGTTACATCCGTGACTCGACCGGTAATGCAGCAGTTGAATCCTAGTTACTGGTTCGTGATCAGGTTCTTTCTCTTCTCAAACAGAACTTACTTAAGGCCCAAACCTGCATGAAATCTGAGGTATATAAAGACCGCCGGGATCTTGAGTTTCAGGTGGGTGATTAGGTGTATGTTAAATTACAACCATTCCGAAAGGGCTCGGTCCGTCTCCAACACCATTCGAATCTTGGTCGGCACTTCTTTAGATCATACCAAGTATTGTCTCGTATTTGCAAAGTTGCTTACAAATTAGCCCTTCCGGGTTCGGCCCGTATCCAACCGATTTTTCATATTTCCTTACTTCGGAAATGTGTGGGTGTTCAAGCTCAACAAGTCACTCCCCTACATTTGGTGGATTCAGTTGCTTCTCTTATCTTAAAACCGGCTACAGTCATAGATTCCTAAGTATTGACTCGCGGGGAATTTTTGTTCCCCAAAATGTGATCCAGTGGGAAGGCCTGTCTCGGGAGGCTGCCACCTGGGAGGATAATGCTCAGTTGCGTAAATCATTTCTTCAATTCCACCTTGAGGACAAGGTGGTTCTCGAGGGTGGAGTAATGTTGTGATCCCAAGTAACATGGACACCAAACCAAGTACACAACCAGACCCAATGATGCAAGCAAACCACAACAAATAGCCCAATAGGAAAAGAGGAAAAGTTCTAAAAACACCACAACACCAATTTATTTCAAGGATTATCATGTGTGATGCCACATCAGCAGGGAATAACAGAATTAGTTTATAAGGAAAAGGTGAGGTAGTGCATTGCTATGTCAATATTGTGAAAGTTGTTTCTCTTTCTCTTCTCATCCCTTCTGTGATTGTATACTGAATTTATCCCAGCCCCTAATTTTATATTTCAATAAAATTTCCTAAATTCCATAGTTTACACTATTTACATTTCAGTTTTTATGTAGGTTTTAGATTTATGTCTAGGTTTATTTATTTATTTATGTATAGTTTAAGCGTAGGTTAATATTTACAAAAAATAATAATATGCATACAATGAATTCAAAGAAAGTATATGATTTATGCATTATGTTTTTGTTATTGTGTAAAGTATGATTTATGTAGATTAA
Organism: Helianthus tuberosus; assembly: GCA_030545235.1. Taxonomy (NCBI): domain Eukaryota; kingdom Viridiplantae; phylum Streptophyta; class Magnoliopsida; order Asterales; family Asteraceae; genus Helianthus; species Helianthus tuberosus. The sequence goes on from CM060381.1 coordinate 141,810,216, forward strand.
CGTATAAAAAACTTATGACTTAGGGGTGTTTGGGATTCCATTTTCCCACCCCCTTATAACTTATAACTTTTTACATAAGGAGTTTTTTTTTTAGAAAATGATGTTTGGGTGATGGTTTGAAAAATGAGTTTTTGTGCTTTGAAAATGAGTTTTTGAAAAGTTAGTTGGTTGTGACTTTTTGAAAAAGGAGATAAGGAGATGAAATCCCAATCACCCCCTTAACCAATACTCGTATTGATTTGTGTTTCTGTATATGTTTTAGATTAATGTCTAGGTTTATTTATTTATTTATGTATGTGTAGTTTAAACGTAGGTTAATAGTTTATGTGTAGTGTTGTAACAATCAGTTCTCTATGTATGTTTCTAGAATTCTGTGTAGTATAGGAAAAGGGGAATTCTGTGTAGTATATGAATATACAATTTTTGGATCATTCTAATTTGATACATTTGCCTATTTTGTAAAAGGGGAATTGGATCTTATCCCCCCCCCCAAACTAATTAGAACTGGCCGCTGCCATCCCCAAATTTCACTTTGGCTCCCACCATCCCCAACTTAACACTTTGGTATACCTGTCAACCTGGTGTTAACTAAGCACTAACTCTGTTTGTTTTTTAATTCTACGTGTCATTGTAATCCTACGTGGCCAATCTGATATGGAATACAAACCCCCTTATCCTTTGCAACCTTATAAAAACCCCCAAGATCATAACATCGATACGTAACACACACGTTCATCTCTCTCAGTCGACAATTCAAGCAAAAACTCATACAAATCAGAGGTAAGGTTTATGTTAGGGTTTATTACATTATGATATTATACGCTGATTTAACTGATGGAAGGTATCTAAGTGATGCTTTAGTATAGTGGATGTTTAGACTTTGGTTTTGATCAACCTTAGTATATTGGAGGTGATTCTAGGTTATTGTTCATAGATAGTGACCATCTCACGTGCTTTGAGCTAGTAGATTATGCCATGGAAACCAATTATGCCATGGAAACCAATACCTATAATAGTAAGGATTTTTACATGTATGTGTTGGATGCTGATAATGGTGAATTTATGCTTTTAATGAATGATAAAGATGTTCTGCACATGGCAGTGAAGGCTAGAACATGGATTAAACCATTTATGGAAGTGTTTACTCAAGAGAGCCCAATTAGTTCTGAACATAAGGCTCTGTCCAGTTCTCAACCCATTAAACCAGAGGCCAGTCTACTTCCCTGCCCATTAAACCATAAGCCCAGTCTATTTCCCAGCCCATTAAACGACAAGCCTAACCCAAAAAACCAATAGCCAAGTCCAAACAAAAGTAGTCCATGTAGGGAGAATGACTAGGGCATTTGGTAAAAGTGTTACAACTCTAGTAGTCCCTAGATCTGTATCTACTAGGTCAACTACTTCAGGTGTGGATGCTATAGTGGAAGAACCTGTTAGTTTAGACAATGAGACTGGTGTAGAAGAGGCAGCATGGGCATTTGATTTTGATAAGGAGTCTAGTGTTAAAGAGGGGGGGGGGGGCAGAGGAAAAACCAATTGGTCAAGATAAGGAGTCTAGTGTTAAAGAGGAGGCAGAGGAAGAACCAATTGGTCAAGATAAGGAGTCTAGTGCTAAACATGGTGCAGAGGAAGAAGTACTTGGTCAAGAGGGATATATTGGTGTTATACAAGGTGTAGAGGAAGAAGTATTTGGTTTTAATAGGGATAGTGCTGGTATAGAACCTGATTTGGATGAAGATAGAGAGGTTAGTGAAGACAGTGATTACAATGTTGAATTAATTGGGATAGAATAGTCTAGTTCTGATGATGAGGAGGGTCTTTTTGAATTAATTGGCTCAGAGTCAGATAGAGAATTAACTGGATCAGATTCATACAGAGAATTAATTGGCTCAGAGTTAGACAGAGAAGATGCTGAATGGAGACAGTCACAAGACGCAATTAAACAAGCTAGTAAGAATGAAGTTGCAGCTACAAAGAAGTTAACTGAAGAGTGTCTAAAACCTAGTGAAAAAGAAGGTAATTTGCATGAATATAATGACGCAGGGTGTTCATATATAGAGGGATATAATAGTTATGAGGAATTTGATGGTGACATTGCCACACCTGGTGATAGTGAAGAGGATGATGTTAGAGGTAAGAAGTTTAAAGAATCTGCTCCAACTGTAAGTGAAAACACCAACCGAAAAAAGTTTACTTGGAAAGTTGGAATAAGGTTTGCTTCAAGGGATTCTTTTAAAGAGGCAGTTAGAAGATGTGTTGTGTCTAATGACAGGAATCCATTCATTGTAAAGAGTGATAAGAAGCAAGAAGGTTGTATAGTAGTCAAGTATGTAGGAGGGTGTCCTTTCTATATGTTTTGTTCAATGCACACAGGGAAAGAATGTTACATGATTAAAAGTGTGAAAAAAAAATACACTTGCCAAAGAAACATCATTAAGAATAGGGATCTGAGTTCCTACCATTACTTAAGGCTAAACCAGACTGGTCTGCTAAGGAGATCATACCTGTTATTAAAAAAAGTACAAGGTTATTATAACTAAATAGTTGGCTTATAAGGCTAAATCATGTGCACATAAGAAGCTTCATGGATCAATGAGAGATCATTATAGTAAAATAGGTTCATACCTGAATATATTAAGGAAAACAAATCCAGCATCAACTTTTAAGTTAAAACTACTCCACCAGGTTTCATTAATCTAGATCTAGAAGCCACATGTGAAGTCTTCTTTAGATTTTTTATATGTTTTGATGGTGTTAAAAAAGGGTTTTTAGCAGGATGCAGGAAGGTGTTGTGCTTAGATGGGTGTTTTTAAGGACCTTCCTTGGTGGAATGTTATTAAACTGCAGTTGGAATGGATGGTAAGGAGCAAATGTATCCCTTGGCATGGGCAGTTGTACAAGGAGAAAATAACGAAAGTTGGGAATGGTTCATGGATGAGCTTAGGAAATGTTTAGGAGTAACTGATGGTATGGACATTCATATTTGACCAGCAAAAGGTTGTTCATTACTTATGTTTTATACATATGTTTAGTTATTCAACACTTATGTAATAAACAACTATTTTATACTTATGTTTTAAACAAATGTGTGGTTGTGGTAGCGTCTGTTAAATTTTGTTGCATTGGTATGGCCAAATGCAGAGCATAGAATTTGTGCAAGATACATATATATAAACTGGCACAAAACATTCAAAGATGAAGAGCTTAAACAGTTATTTTGGAAAGGAGCTAGGACTTATTGTGAAGCTGACTATTTGCTAGCCATTGATGAGAACAATCAATCCTAATGTAGTAGAGGCCTTACTGAAGCAGAATTCCGAATGGTTTAACAGGTGCTATTTGAACACCCACACCAAGTGTGATGTAGTAGTAAACAACATGGCAGAAACTTTTATTGGTTTTATCATAAATGCAAGGTTAAAGCACATTATACACATGTTAGAGAACATAAGGATTCAAGTCATGAGTAGGCTAGTTACAAAAACAACAGGATTTGTAACGCTTCGCATTTCGTAATTTCCTTATTTAGAAAGTGTAATTCATATTTCTATTTTTGGAAACTTCTAATCATATCGTATTCGCATTTTATTCCCAATCTTGTAATCAGAGACTTTGATCGTAATGAAATTCTATTTTTTATACATATTACATACTTGTGCTACACATTACAATCTGGAATGCATACTTATACGCGCAATCGGTACTCGATGTACTTGCATTATAATATTATACGCGCTCTATATTCATTTAAACACCTATATATATATATATATATATATATATATATATATATATATTATATACCTAAAATGGACAAAAAAAATGAGAAAAGTGGCCTTGTGCCACACATGGGCTTTCGTGGCCTCCCTTCCTCTCATACACAAAACCACCTTAAAGGTGGCCTTCGTGGCCCATTCTCATTTTTTTGCGAACCACTACACATGAAGGCTTAGCCTTCGTGTCCCCCCTCTACTTCATGTCACGCAACCACACACGAAGGCTTGGCCTTCGTGTAAAAAGGCTCACCTTCGTGTAGACTTGCCTACGCGTGGACCAGTACGCGTAAAATATTACCGAACTTTCTAATCTTTTCTGTTACAACTTTAATCCAACCGCCAACCACCTCCAACCTTATTAAATGCTTAAACCCTAATTTTAGCTTATAAATACAAGTCTCCCTTCACTCTAAATCATTTCCACTCACCTCAAACACTCTCTAAGCTCTCTATTTCTCTCAAGACTTTCAAGCAAAACAATGAACTCTCAAATGTTCACAGTGAGTTCTACTCACTAATCCTTATCTTTTCTTTTTTCTTTTCTATTCTAAACTTCTTGGATAATCTCTAGGAAGGTTTCCACAAGTTTTCCTTGGCAAACTAAAGTGGAACCTCACCGCATTGAGGTCCAAGAAGTTGTAAACTTTCTGTTGCAAATTTACGTTCTTATTTGTTTATTGTTTTGATAAAACTTGGTGTAAACTTGTACCCACCAAGCTCCCAACTTAGTGGGCTTGTGTTGTGGTTGATTTCCACCAAGAACACAAGCTTAAATCTTATTTACATTCTGTCCAAATGTTCTAAGTGATTAAAAACCATCCAAGCTTCAACTTCTTATGTTGAAAGTCTTGTGCATGAGTTGTGTGTGAACCATGGAAGCTTTGGCTATCCGAATTAGTTCCACAAAACCTCACCTGTTCACACTTTTCAATTAGTGACATCAAGTGGTTTCCAAGAATCACAGTAACATAACCCCGCCTCGCCTCCAACATTTGCCATGTTGGGTATGACACGCCCGGGTTATTCTTAGTTGGCTACTTGACGAACTAGTTAGTTATATTTTATTTCCATTCATGACCAACCAGTTTATCAACTAGGTTGATAAACTTGTGCTTTGGTGAATCATAAAAAGAGGTTTATCGGATGGAGTCATCCCACCTCCATGGTTTGTGTCACACCCCGAATTTCCACGTGTTACCGGTGGGCCCGGTAGGGGAGTATCGTGACGTGGTTGGCAACATAATAGTCAAACAACACAATATTTAAATGCACAGCGGAAGCAAAGTATAGATTTAATTCAACCAAACGATATTGTAATATTAAGTATCACAAATAGTCGAATATAAATCCACAGGTAGATCAAAATAAAAAGGAAACAAATGTTCAACAGTTATGACATCCAAGCTGGCAAGACTTATTATGGATGCTAGGAGACAAGCCAGCCTATTTCGCGTAGTACCTGCACTTAACCTTTTTAGGAAAAATACGTCAGTTTACACTGGTAAATACAATCAACCGACTCATTTTGAAAAGAGTTTAAGAAAATGCATTTAAGGCACAAGGCACAAATAATATTTTATAACTTGGGATAATTATTTAAATATATAAACCTGTAAAGGATTTACATGTTTCTTATGCGTTCAGTAGCCCGGATCGAGCCGGGTTAAAGATCAATAAACACACCACTTTATTTATGAGACACTGACAGGTGTACGCCTACACCTGAGTGCTAAGGTCGTGGCCATTTCGTAAAATGATGCCAGGGATATCCGGGACACGGTCATTAACCCCCCAAAGGCTTTAAGCAAACAAAACAATTTAAACGAAACATCTCAATACTTTAACCATAATACAATTAAAGATTCAATGTCCGACCAAGCGGTATTTTATATACCTTACCCAAGCCCGTATAGGGAAATAAGTTAAAAGTATTTACCTGAGTAAGTATAGATCAAAATCAGCGAGTGCAAGTATCTTTTACTGGTTCTCCTAATCTGGAACGAAGGTTTATAATAACCTATTAGAATCCTAACGGTCTTTACTTAAGCTTAGACCGGTTAGTTTTAAAGATACGGTTCGTACGCACGATTAAGCGAAGACCGGATAGAATGTGATTTAGACCCGTCAAGTTTGAAGAGTTGCTTAATATGGGTATATTATACACATTCTGGATTTTGAGATAAAACTGATAAGGTTTGACCCGTTTCGGCTAATTTATGTAAACTAGTTACATAAACCGAACCGAACGCGCGTGAAGCGTAACGGGTATCCGTAAGAGTCCTAAACAGGTTTCCTAAGTTAACACGCCTTAAATAAGTTGTGATATCAGTAGGATATCACCCATGATGCCCAAAACGAGTTTAATCACTTTATAAGCCCCGCAGGGGCATTTTGGTCATTTTAAAGATTATAAAAGGGTTTAATTAGACGCCTGTGATCCGGGTCTGAGTTGATCAGTAAAATAGCTTATTTTAACAGGTTATAACCTTTGGTAATAAGTCTTATATACTAAAATAGTTTTAAACCCAAACTATGCGTTAAATACGCGTATAAAGTCGTTTTAAGCGATGTACGGTTAAAATACAATTCTGAGTTTTCTGATCAAATAAATAGGCTCAAAATACTCCATTTATTATTTAAAATCAGTAGCAATTGGATTGGCGTTAAAAGGATTTGTAAAACTCATTTTATGGCCGAAAAGGTTATTTTTGGTATTAACCGAATCGAGGCGATAAACCTAGCTTATGATCAGTTTAAAAATAATTAAAAATCTTCAAAAATCCCAAAATATTATATCACATCAGTGGGTAAAAGGTTTGGTGTCCAAAATTGGGTTTAGATAGGCTTTACGCTAATGACGCCGTTTAATTACTTAAAAGCATTCAAATTACGTCATTAAGCATAACTCCTTATCTAGACCTCCAACTGATGTGAAATTTTAGGTACAAGTCTAAAAATCAGTAACTAAGATTATGGCACTTTCACATTTCCAAAAATCTCGTTTTATGGTCATAAGGGCATTACGGTCAATATTTAGGCGTTTAACGGAAACATCGGACGATTAGGGATTCGAGTGGTATAAACGCAGAGGCTTATACACACATGCAACTAGGTCCTAATGGAACTTTAAGGCATGTCTAAACCTATATAAATCGGGTCAGAACTGAGGTCAAAGCAAAAGTCAAACTTTTGCGTCTCTCGGTTCCGAATCGGTTCAAAACATAAAGTTGTCGAATCAAACAAGCTTAGACAAGTTATTATACTTATTTTCAAGTTGTATGACTGATAAAACAGATTACACGCCTTCTGTATCATTAAATATGCGATTAACATTTCTGTTGACTTTTCGGAAGAAGTTTGACTCGACAAACAACATAGTTAAGATTGAAATCAGTGGGTGACCTTTTAGGGGTTTATTACCCATATAAATACCAACTTATAACAACTTTCGATTCGACTAAACTCTGGACCGATTGTGATTTATCGCTAAATCAAACCGTAGTTACGACGGTTTGATTTCTAGGCTATAAACTAAGTATAAATGAATTAGAGAAGGTTAGGCATACTTACACACGACTAATGGATGATTTGGAATGCTTGTGACCTGCTTGAATGCTCCAGAAATGCTCAGAGGTTGATGAATGATCAATGTAGTAACATGTGGGTCTTATAAACAACTTCAAACATACTTGGATCATCAACACCTAAGTCTAGGAGTGTTACAATATCAACCACAAGTGCCCTACATGCTAAAAACCACCTTAGGCAGCCCAAGGTATCGAAAAACTTGCATATAAGTCGGTTAAAGACACCAACAGACAGCTGCCAATCGTTTCAGCATCAGAAGACCCCTCGCGTGACGCGAGGGTACCCCATGGGGTCGTCGCGCGGCGCGAGGCCCCTTATTACCTTTAATCAAATTTCAGAAATTGTTGTTTTGGTCCTTGGTCCTCCTAAACATCGCTTTCACAATGTTTTCTTGCATTTTAAGGCTTTATAATTGACATATGGGGCTTTAAGGCTTATACCATCTTTGTCAAGTCCTCGGGTAACTTTGTGATCACCCGAAAAGCCCTAAATTTCAATGTTGACGATTCTAACCCTCACACACGGATTTTATCATAACTTTCTCATACGGTAACGAAACTTGGTGAAATTTTTATGGTAGATTCTAGTGAGCATAATTAATCGTTACAAGGCTTCGGGTTTGCTAAAAGGTCACTCAGAGGTATAACTTAACATGTTGACACATTTAACCCCTGTAGTTTATAATCTCTCACTTTCTTTCACAATTCATTTCGTATGATCCATGATCCATTCGTTTAAGGTTATAAACATCATGTAGGGTTATTGTAACGTATATTTATTCATTGTTGACACTTTGAATGTGACAACTCGAGTTTCCGACTTTCTTTTTTTTTTTCGCATTTAGTGCACGTTGACTTTGACTGTGTAGTTGTTTGACTTGTTTAACTTGTAACTGTATACGTTAATTTATAATGAACAATTGTGGTTGCATGATTTTGTGTTTGGCTGTATATCATGAAACACCTGTTGAAAACTTAAACTGTTTAAAACATGGAAGGACCTGACGAAACAGACTGTTTCGCCATATACATTCCGACGAAACTGGTGTGTTTCGCCATCAAGCAACTCGACGAAACAGTGTGTTTCGCCATATCACCTCACGACGAAACTGATGTGTTTCGTCGGCCCATTGATTCGCAAAGCCCATTAAGGGCCCAGAACGGTAATTCGTGGATATTAAGTGAAACCGACTTCCTGTTTCACACTTTTATCAAAAATAGAAACCCTAGAACTCTCTCTTTTGAAAAGGCGATACCCATCATCAACCATCATCTTTCTCTCTCGAATCCTCCCTTGTTCATCCCGAATATCTCGGTTAGTGCGTGCTTGTCTAAATCGGTTTCTTTGTCCCTTGATTTCTTTATACATGTTGTGTTTATGCTTGATTTCTGGATTATAGGAGTGTATGTGTATGATGAATACTTAGGGTTTCATGAACCTCTCAATGATTATGCATGTTAGCGGGTATGCATAGAGTATGGATTTTATGAGTGTTGTTTTGTGATGATTACATGATTTTATTGATGAAGATGATGATATGATCCCTGGTTCATTGATGTTTCGGTTGTGATGCATAGATTAATGGTTGGTAACATAAGACTCATTATATTGAGCGAGGATTGAATGATTTCTGTGTTGAACGATTTCTGTATGATGAGGAATTGCTGTTTTACGGCTGTTAGGGTTTATGTGTTTTTCGCTCTGCTGTAACTGATGTCTGCGAAACTGAACTGTTCGACGAAACAGAACTCTCGGCGAAACAGAATGTGTTTCGCCAAGAGTAGTCGACGAATCAGAAGTTCTGTTTCGCCAGGGGACACCTCGACGAAACAGAATGTGTTTCGCCATTATATGTGTTTCGTCATTATCTGTGTTTCGCCAACATGCGTGTTTCGCCGAATAGCTGATCTGTGCAGTAACTTGAGTTAATTATGTTAAGTGTTAACTGGAATATTTGACTGCTGTTAAGTGTAGCCATCTTGTATATGATTGTGATTACGTGCTACATGTTTATACGTGCATAACTTGGACGCAAACTGATTTCACATACGTGCATACTTTAGGACGTGATTGACGTACTTTGAGCACATACCTAGCATACCGAGCAAACAAGGTGAGTTCACACTTCTACCAAGGCATGGGATTCCCAGGGCTTGGGAATGGGATTTAAGGAATAAGGTTGAATGGATTCATGCGGACATTATTACTAGACTACCATACCATCGTCCTCGGTTGTGAAGGATACTTACGTAAAACCTACGTATACTTATGCTATTTACTATCCTCGGTTGTGAAGGATACTTACGTAAAACCTACGTATACTTATGCTATTTACTATCCTCGGTTGTGAAGGATACTTACGTAAAACCTACGTATACTTATGCTATTTACTATCCTCGGTTGTGAAGGATACTTACGTAAAACCTACGTAACACTGGTACGTATTACTGTTCTCGGTTGTGAAGAACACATAGTGGTTACAAATAGTCTAGTGGTTATACAACACGGGAAGCCCCCACCAATAGAACTTACTACCGGCCCAGTAGAGCCACATGTTACAAACAAACTTACTATTACGCATTACTTTCTGTGAGCTCGCTCAACTTTTTGTTGACCCTCTGTTACATGCCTTGCAGGACCATAGGTACTTTTGGAGCTTGCACGGGAGGCACAGTCGTTGTGGACATGGATCGTGATTGTGTTGTTAAACATTATAACATTTTGTACTTAAACTTTTGTTGGGTTTACATTAAATGCTTCCGCTACACACTTGTTTATAATTGGTTTTGTAAACACCTATCGTATTGATGAATGACTTTTGAGATACATACTTATGTTCAATATGATTGGTGGCTTGATCCTGGTCATGTCACGCCTCCAAGCGGTAGTACTCCGCGTGTGGAATTTGGGGGTGTGACAGATTGGTATCAGAGCCATTGGTTATAGAGAACTCGGTTTTAATAAGGGAAAAACGTTTTTATTAAAACCAGACTATAACCAGAACAGTGCTCAACGATCCACAACGACGCCTCGCTCCACGTGCAAGACTCATCACTCTAGGTAATATGGTACATGTCTTATTGCCTACTTGCTAGAATTGCATAGAACTTTGCTCCGGGTATGCTTAGGTTAACTTGACACTATTGCATGAGAACACTTGTGTGATTACTCCCTTTTGTTATCGCACTACTCGCGAACCTCTCTCACTTATGTCATATTTACTATGAAGATCATGTCTGGACGTATCAACATGACGCAAGCCCAACTGACGGCTCTTATTAACGAGCGAGTTGCTGAGGCACTTACAGCCGCACAAGCAGGAGGTCAGCATGCTCAGCCACCTGTTTGTACCTTCAAAACTTTCATGGACTGTCGTCCTACTACTTTTAGTGGCACGGAAGGAGCGGTTGGACTCCTCCATTGGTTTGAAAAGCTCGAGTCCGTATTCGAAATGTGCGAATGCCCTGAGGCTCGCAGGGTGAAGTACGCCACTGGTACACTAGAAGGCATTGCGCTGACTTGGTGGAATGCGCAAGTGCAGATGTTAGGATTGGCTGTTGCTAACGCCACACCTTGGAATGATTTCAAGGATTTGATTAAAGAGGAATACTGTAGCCGTGATGATATTCATAAGCTGGAGGTAGAGTTTTATCACTTGAAAATGACTGGGTCAGAAATTGAAGCGTACACCAGAAGATCGAATGAGTTGGCTATTCTGTGTCCTACTATGGTGGACCCTCCCATTAAGCGTATCGAACTATATCTCAATGGCCTGGTGCCGGAAATTCAAAGCCACGTAACCTCAGCGAATCTTGGCACTATTCAACAGATCGTCAAGCTAGCTCATCGCCTCACCGATCAGGCAGTGGAACAGAACAAGCTGCCTAAACGCATCAACGCTACTACTACTGCTACTGTTTCAGCAACTACTCCTGCTACCCCCAGTGATAACAAGAGAAAATGGGAGGGGGATTCCAGCAAAGGTTCAGCTTTAGTACAGTCTCAAGTTCAGCAGCGAAAGACTGACAACTATCAGAGCCCAAGTCAGCAATCTTCGGGCAGTCACAGGCAGGGTGGTTATCAAGGGAACCTCCCAAAGTGTAACAACTGTAACAGGCATCACAGTGGCCAGTGCAACAAGGGTCGTTGTCGGAGGTGCCTCAGGATGGGCCATGAGGCCAAGGATTGTAGGAGCCCACGGCCTGTAACTCAGAATCAACAGCAGCAGCAAACGCAGCAGAACCAACAACAGGGTAACAAGGGATGTTTTCATTGTGGTGCTGAAGGTCACTTCAAAAGACACTGCCCTCAGTTAAACCGAAACCAGAACAACAACAACAATAATCAGGGCACTGGGAACAACAATGGGGGAAACAACAACAACAATGGTGCAAAGGGTCGTATGTTTGTGATTGGTCAGAGTGACGCAAGGAACGATCTTAATGTGGTTTCGGGTAAGTTTCTTCTCGACGACTTTTATGTTACGGTATTATTTGATTCGGGTGCGGATATCAGTTATATGTCTCTGAAAGTTAGTAAAATGCTTAAACGCGCACCAACACTGTTAAGCACCAAACATGTAGTAGAGTTAGCTAACGGTAAAAGTCTAGAGGCCACACACATAGTTCAGGGTTGTAATCTTATCCTCGCTGGTCAGACTTTCTCTATCGATCTCATTCCTATAACTCTGAGTAGTTTCGACATTGTCATCGGTATGGATTAGTTATCCCAACAGCAAGCAGAGATCCTATGCAAGGAGAAGATCATTCGTATTCCTCGTTCTGGCAAAGAACCTCTCGAAGTTCAAGGTGACAAGAGTGGTGTCGTGAGTGGCATCATCTCCTTCTTGAAGGCTCAGAAGTGTCTGCGAAAGGGCCACGTAGCTATTTTAGCACTCGTTACTGATACATCGACGACAGAGAAAAAGATTGGGGATATTCCTGTAGTACGCGACTTTCCTCAGGTGTTTCCTGAAGAGTTACCTGGGTTACCGCCTCATCGCCAAGTCGAATTTCAGATCGAGCTAGCTCCAGGAGCAGCACCTATAGCTCGAGCGCCTTACCGCTTAGCTCCAACTGAACTGGAAGAACTGTCTAAGCAATTGCAAGAACTCTTGGAAAAGGGTTTCATACGTCCTAGCTCTTCGCCCTGGGGAGCTCCAGTATTATTTGTAAAGAAGAAAGACGGTACCTTTCGTATGTGCATAGATTACCGTGAACTGAACAAGGTGACGGTGAAGAACCGTTATCCACTTCCACGTATCGACGACTTATTCGACCAGTTGCAAGGGTCGAGCTATTACTCAAAGATTGATCTAAGGTCGGGTTACCATCAACTGAGAGTCCGGGATGAGGACGTCTCCAAAACAGCATTCAGAACTCGCTACGGCCATTACGAGTTTTTAGTCATGCCTTTCGGGCTAACGAACGCGCCTGCGGTTTTCATGGATCTTATGAACAGGGTGTGCAAACCTTATCTTGACAAGTTTGTTATTGTTTTCATTGACGACATCCTGATTTACTCGAAGAATCGGGAGGAACACGAACAACATTTACGACTTATTCTGGAACTCCTTCGAACGGAACAACTGTACGCTAAGTTTTCAAAATGCAACTTCTGGCTTCGTGAAGTCCACTTTCTAGGCCACGTGGTAAACAAGGATGGGATACATGTTGATCCATCCAAGGTAGATTCGATCAAGAATTGGCCTGCGCCTCGTACACCTACAGAAATACGCCAATTCTTGGGTTTGGCGGGTTATTACAGACGGTTTATCAAAGACTTCTCAAAGATTGCACAGCCGCTTACATTACTGACACAGAAAGGTATTGCTTACCGTTGGAGTGATACACAGGATACAGCGTTTCAGCACTTAAAGGATAGACTTTGTAGCGCACCTATCCTCTCATTGCCTGAAGGCACGGACGACTTTGTAGTCTACTGCGATGCATCTATCCAAGGTCTTGGATGTGTGTTGATGCAGCGGGATAAAGTTATTGCTTATGCTTCACGCCAACTTAAGATTCACGAACGGAATTACACTACACACGATTTAGAGCTTGGAGCTGTTGTTTTTGCGCTCAAGATATGGCGACATTATCTGTATGGCACCAAGTGCACCATTTACACCAATCACAGGAGTCTTGAGTATATTTTCAAGCAGAAAGACCTGAACATGCGACAGCGTCGATGGGTCGAGCTACTGAACGATTACGAATGTGCTATAAAGTACCATCCAGGCAAGGCCAATGTGGTGGCCGACGCCCTCAGTCGAAAGGATACTATACCTAGACGTGTACGAGCGTTGCAACTCACTATTCAGTCTAGTCTTCCTTCACAGATACGAGATGCTCAGGTAGAAGCATTGAAACCGGAAAATGTCAGGGCTGAAGCTCTACGCGGCTCAAGACAACGGTTAGAACAAAGGGCAGACGGCGCCTATTATGTAACCGGACGCATCTGGGTCCCACTCTATGGCAACCTACGCGAGCTTGTAATGGATGAAGCTCATAAGTCTCGCTACTCAGTACATCCTGGTTCAGATAAGATGTACCACGACCTCAGAACTACATATTGGTGGCCTAGCATGAAGGCCCACATAGCAACTTACGTTAGAAAGTGTTTGACTTGTGCGAGAGTCAAGGCAGAATATCAGAAACCATCAGGCCCACTCCAGCAACCTGAGATACCACAATGGAAATGGGAGCAAATTTCCATGGATTTTGTTACTGGTCTACCCAGATCTCAACGTGGGAATGATACTATTTGGGTGATCGTGGATCGACTCACAAAGTCTGCTCACTTCTTGGCTATCAAGGAAACGGATAAGTTCTCCACTCTAGCAGACATATACCTTAAGGAAGTTGTTTCGAGGCACGGGGTGCCCACATCTATTATCTCTGATCGTGATGCACGTTTTACTTCAGAACTGTGGCAAGCAATGCACAAATCTTTTGGCTCTCGTTTAGACATGAGCACAGCTTATCATCCTCAGACCGATGGGCAATCTGAGCGCACTATTCAAACTCTAGAAGACATGCTTCGGGCGTGCGTAATTGACTTTGGCAAGGGCTGGGAAAAGCATCTGCCACTTGTGGAATTTTCATACAACAACAGTTACCACACCAGCATTAGAGCTGCTCCATTTGAGGCATTGTACGGGCGTAAATGCCGATCACCTCTTTGTTGGGCAGAGGTGGGTGACAGTCAGATCACAGGTCCAGAAATGGTAGTTGATACTACTGAAAAGATTGTTCAAATACGACAACGCATGGCGGCAGCACGTGACCGTCAGAAAGTATACGCCGATAAAGACAGGAAAATACTCGAATTCCAAGTTGGGGATCGAGCACTACTCAAAGTTTCGCCCTGGAAGGGTGTGGTTCGTTTTGGCAAACGAGGCAAGCTCAATCCGCGTTATGTCGGACCTTTCGAAGTTATAGAGAAAATAGGCAAAGTGGCCTACAGACTGAACTTACCTGCTGAACTCAGTGCAGTTCACAACGTCTTTCACGTGTCGAATCTGAAGAAGTTTCAGTCAGATGAGACCCACATAGTTCCTCTGAAGGAGCTCACTATCGACGAACGATTGCATTTCGTCGAGGAACCAGTTGAAATCACGGACCGGGATGTTAAGGTCCTCAAGAACACTAGAATACCTCTTGTACGAGTTCGTTGGAACTCCCGTCGCGGCCCAGAGTTCACCTGGGAGCGCGAAGATCAAATGGAACTCAAATATCCCCAGTTGTTCGAAAACAATGCAACTACTACTGAGGCTGAAGCTACTACAGAAGTTCGGGATGAAATCCCAACTCAACGGGGGGATGATGTGACACCCCAGGAAAACCAGTAAACGATAACTTACCTAGCTTCCTCAGTAACCGCATGCTAAATTTCGGGACGAAATTTCTTTCAAGTTGGGGATAATGTGACAACTCGAGTTTCCGACTTTCTTTTTTTTTTTTCGCATTTAGTGCACGTTGACTTTGACTGTGTAGTTGTTTGACTTGTTTAACTTGTAACTGTATACGTTAATTTATAATGAACAATTGTGGTTGCATGATTTTGTGTTTGGCTGTATATCATGAAACACCTGTTGAAAACTTAAACTGTTTAAAACATGGAAGGACCTGACGAAACAGACTGTTTCGCCATATACATTCCGACGAAACTGGTGTGTTTCGCCATCAAGCAACTCGACGAAACAGTGTGTTTCGCCATATCACCTCACGACGAAACTGATGTGTTTCGTCGGCCCATTGATTCGCAAAGCCCATTAAGGGCCCAGAACGGTAATTCGTGGATATTAAGTGAAACCGACTTCCTGTTTCACACTTTTATCAAAAATAGAAACCCTAGAACTCTCTCTTTTGAAAAGGCGATACCCATCATCAACCATCATCTTTCTCTCTCGAATCCTCCCTTGTTCATCCCGAATATCTCGGTTAGTGCGTGCTTGTCTAAATCGGTTTCTTTGTCCCTTGATTTCTTTATACATGTTGTGTTTATGCTTGATTTCTGGATTATAGGAGTGTATGTGTATGATGAATACTTAGGGTTTCATGAACCTCTCAATGATTATGCATGTTAGCGGGTATGCATAGAGTATGGATTTTATGAGTGTTGTTTTGTGATGATTACATGATTTTATTGATGAAGATGATGATATGATCCCTGGTTCATTGATGTTTCGGTTGTGATGCATAGATTAATGGTTGGTAACATAAGACTCATTATATTGAGCGAGGATTGAATGATTTCTGTGTTGAACGATTTCTGTATGATGAGGAATTGCTGTTTTACGGCTGTTAGGGTTTATGTGTTTTTCGCTCTGCTGTAACTGATGTCTGCGAAACTGAACTGTTCGACGAAACAGAACTCTCGGCGAAACAGAATGTGTTTCGCCAAGAGTAGTCGACGAATCAGAAGTTCTGTTTCGCCAGGGGACACCTCGACGAAACAGAATGTGTTTCGCCATTATATGTGTTTCGTCATTATCTGTGTTTCGCCAACATGCGTGTTTCGCCGAATAGCTGATCTGTGCAGTAACTTGAGTTAATTATGTTAAGTGTTAACTGGAATATTTGACTGCTGTTAAGTGTAGCCATCTTGTATATGATTGTGATTACGTGCTACATGTTTATACGTGCATAACTTGGACGCAAACTGATTTCACATACGTGCATACTTTAGGACGTGATTGACGTACTTTGAGCACATACCTAGCATACCGAGCAAACAAGGTGAGTTCACACTTCTACCAAGGCATGGGATTCCCAGGGCTTGGGAATGGGATTTAAGGAATAAGGTTGAATGGATTCATGCGGACATTATTACTAGACTACCATACCATCGTCCTCGGTTGTGAAGGATACTTACGTAAAACCTACGTATACTTATGCTATTTACTATCCTCGGTTGTGAAGGATACTTACGTAAAACCTACGTATACTTATGCTATTTACTATCCTCGGTTGTGAAGGATACTTACGTAAAACCTACGTATACTTATGCTATTTACTATCCTCGGTTGTGAAGGATACTTACGTAAAACCTACGTAACACTGGTACGTATTACTGTTCTCGGTTGTGAAGAACACATAGTGGTTACAAATAGTCTAGTGGTTATACAACACGGGAAGCCCCCACCAATAGAACTTACTACCGGCCCAGTAGAGCCACATGTTACAAACAAACTTACTATTACGCATTACTTTCTGTGAGCTCGCTCAACTTTTTGTTGACCCTCTGTTACATGCCTTGCAGGACCATAGGTACTTTTGGAGCTTGCACGGGAGGCACAGTCGTTGTGGACATGGATCGTGATTGTGTTGTTAAACATTATAACATTTTGTACTTAAACTTTTGTTGGGTTTACATTAAATGCTTCCGCTACACACTTGTTTATAATTGGTTTTGTAAACACCTATCGTATTGATGAATGACTTTTGAGATACATACTTATGTTCAATATGATTGGTGGCTTGATCCTGGTCATGTCACGCCTCCAAGCGGTAGTACTCCGCGTGTGGAATTTGGGGGTGTGACATTGAACCCTTATATTTACACAGTTTCACTGTTTGTCAACTTTAGTCCTTCAGGAACATTCTTTCACACGTTCAACCTATGACACGTGTCAACACCTTATAGGACGTAAATTTTTTCGAGGTGTTACAGTTTGAGAACGGATTTCTATCAAAGAGAGGACCGACTTAACGGGTTGAACATGAAGTGCCGTCAAGAACAGTTAACTGACCGGACGGGGTGATTCCCATCCGATCGGATGACTTGGACTTGATGGGGTTTCCGTTGTTTGATACGTTGTCATACCGTCTCGGTTAAACCGCAAACTTTCTAAACTTAGCAAATTTTATAAGTTTTACAAACGAACAGGTTACTGAACGGATTGCCGTCCGATCGAATAGCCATCTGATCGAACGACAATCCGAACGAATGACTTTTGGTTTTCCATACTTAGACATTTTGCAAAACGACAAAAAATATCAGTTTCCAACGAATAGTCATCCTATCGGATGACCATCCGATCGAATGACTATTCTATCAGGAGACTTAGACTTTGAAAAGTATCACTTGAGCGGATCGCCATCCGAGCGAACGGCCCTCCGTTCGGATGACCGTTCAACCGGACGACCTGAAAGGTAGAGATACTTCTCTTTTTTAAAAATGCTACAATGAAAACTTCAAAGTTCACATCATACACAAACACATCCATCCCAAACGGACCACCCTCCGAACGAATGGCCATGCGTCCGGATGACCATCCGTCCGGAAGGTCATCCGATCGGATCACTATCCGTTCCACTCGCATCATTTAACGCACCGTTCAACGCTTATACTATCAATCTGTAATCAGGCTCACTTTAAACGCTCCCTTCAATCCAATACAGTTCGTGTTTAACAGCTATAATCAACTGTGTGTATACTCGAACCCGTTTTGCTTTACGCACTTTTGGGTGTTACATACGTTACCTATTTCAAATCACAATCGACACACAACACAAACACTTTTATACGCTAACCGTTATTGCATGTTATGCGTGTTATTCAATGAATGCTCGTATGTTATGTTTACACAGTGATTGTTGCCTGACACCTTAGCAACGATAGTACTATAGTTTGGACTCAACACCTGTCGTGGACAAGGGTTGTTAAGGGTTTTACTTCACGTGTCACAGTGGTGATATGTGTTATGCATTCTACAACTCGTAGTCATGTCTGTGCATATTCATTGTCGATAACCTGCTAGCTTCACTTTTCAACATGTTTCAGGCTGGTTATGCGGAAAACGCTTTCGCTACTATTATACTATTAAACTTGTATGCTCACATTTACACTATGTGTATTCACCTATTTTAACGTATGTGACAGGTGTTTAGGATGCTGCGCTATACGTGGCTTTTGTGGAATCGAGCTAGGGGAGTCTAGAAACAAATTTAATAATTCATGAGTTGTCGGAACAACTTTTATCTGTCTTTGAGAACAATTTGTCTGTAATAACTGTGATACTTTGTATGTTACGGTATGGGACGTAATGACTAAATATTTGGTAATTATAGTTGTTATGGAATCTCTTGGACAATCTGTTTCACTCATGCCTCACCCCGATGTTTCCGCCATCGGTTGGGGTGTGACAGTTGCTTGCAACCCATGGACATTCACCAGCACTGAAAGTGTCACCAAGATGCTCGAGTGGTTCGATAGCATCGAGGTGACATTCATCAACAGTGAGTGCCTCGAACACCTGAAAACCCGAAGCGCTACCAACGTTTTCCAGGCGAGGGCTCTCGATCGGTGGACAAACGAGCGCAACATCCGTACCAACGAAGAAGCCTACGCCCTCCTTTGGGCCGACGTTAGGCAGATAATGATGACAAAATTCTATCATCTGCACGAGCAGGAGAAGCTCGAGGAAGAATTCTGGCACCTTAAACAAGTGGGTGACTATAACCTTGGTTACACCACCCGCTTCAAGCAGTTAAGCATCATCGTTCCTCACCTTGTTAGTTCGCTCGGACGTGCGATTAGGAAATATCTCCATGATTCCTCCCTCCATCCGCGACATTATCCAAGCCTCTAGACCCGACACCATAGAGCTAGTTTACCGCCTAGTCGCTAGTATCAACGACAACCGAGTGAGAGACAAGCATTCCTCAACTCCAATCACCACCAAATCTGTTAATCAAGCCACTACTGAACCCAAGAACACCAAAGCCCAGCCGAGAAACAACAATGGCAAGAAACGAAAGTTTCAAAACCAAAGTTGTAATGCTATCACACCTTTTACCAACCCAAATCCCCCACAAGAATCCGCTTGAAAGCCTTACACTGGGACTTCTCCCAAGTGTAACATATGTCATTACCATCACCCAACCAACATCGCATGCCGCCATTGCACAAATTGCAATCGGTTTGGGCATGTTGCCACCACATGCCGAAGTGGCCCCGCGCCACAAGGCAACCAAGTCCAACCACCTCCCCAAAACCAAAACCATCAAACTCCCACCAACAATGTTCGAGCTTGCTTCAAGTGTGGTGATCCTACCCACCTTCGACCTCAATGCCCGCAGAACAATCAGGAGCAACAGCAACAACAGCCTCGTGGACGCGCATTCAACATCAACACGAATCAAGCGCAACACGACAATGAAATCTTGAACGGTACATTCCTTGTAAACGATTTATATGCTTTTTTACTATTTGATACTGGTGCGGATAAGAGTTTTGTATTCGTAGAATTTGAACCAATGTTAAAATGTACACGCTCTAAATATTGTCACAATTGGTCATTATGAAGTCTCTTGCAATCTCGTTTTCGTCTCACTCCGATGTTTTCGCCATCGGTTGGGGTGTGACAGATACTACTTGCAAATTCCATTTATAACAAGTACACATACAACCAGGAGTCAGTAAATACTAATTATTGGACAAATACAACCATATTTCAATGAAAATTAACAAGGTTAGCACATATGGCTTATTCGACTTCGGCTCTGTACCACATGTCTTTGCTTTCAAGATCCTGTTCTCTTCCAATAACACCATATTCTGTAATGAAAGGTTATGTATCTTTAGGTCTTCATAACTGGTTGGAGTTTAAGTGTCATTTAATGTTCTTTGAACATGTTATTAACGTCTTCTTTCCACAAGAAGAATTTGCAATCGAATCTCTACAAAACACAATAATTTATAAAAAATTCAAACTTTAAAGAGGGAAAACTAACAAGGGAACTTACAGGCCAATGAAAACAGGCGTAGAATTGTTGACCATGTCTTTCACTTTTTCGCCCAACTACTCTACTCGAAGAACAACAACAATGTCGTGATGGCAGTAGACATTCCCATCCAAATCCACCTTGAAGAGTTTAGGTTTTCTAATTAAACTAGATGCGGAGGTAGATGATGAGCTCATATTGAATCGGCATTAAGAATAGTTAATCGACGGGTTGGGAAGCAATTAAGGCTTGAAAAATCCTTTGATTTTGCTCTGCAGGTTGAACAATCTTGTTGTTGGGCGATTTAGGGTTTTTATAAGGTTGCAGAGGATAAGGGGGTTTGTATTCCACATCAGACTGGCCACATAGGATTACAATGACACGTAGGATTAAAAAACAAACAGAGTTAGTGTTTAGTTAACATCGGGGTGACAGGTACATCAAAGTGTTTAGTTAGGGGTGGTGGGAGTCAAAGTGAAAGTTGGGAGTGACAACGGCCAATTTTGATTAGTTTAGGATGATAAGATCCAATTCCCCTTTATAAAATATCACGATTCATGTACATAATACAATAATACCTCCGTTTTGTATTTGTACTTTTATGTAGGCATATAATCTTTAAAAGAGATCTAAATCTAACAAAATTAATTTTGATAGGAAAATTTAAAATCAAGTAACTATAGATTTTTTATCATCACCATTTATGCACTTTTAAAATCAAATCAATCAGACCAAACTATAGAAATTAGGGTTATGGGAATTTGAAATATAGAGTCATAGCTCTACATGAAGAATTTGGATTCGACACTGATGTTTCTATCTCATAATATTAAATAACACTAAAAAGTTGATAAATTAAAAAAAAGGGTTAAATGGTTCATATCTCAAACAATAACAAATACAACTTTTTATATGTCATACTAGTATTAAGCCCCTACGTTGCAGCGATTGTTGTAAAATTGTGTCAAGTAGTACCAATGCTATACCACTGTCAGCGACCACTAACACCGGAAAAACTCGTAAAAACAAATTAAATAAAAACAAAAAAAATAACGCCGAGCGAAAAGCAGACGTAAAATCTTTGAATCACGAACGCTCGTTGCAGAGAAACTAAACCGAAACGTAAGTCAATCCAGGACCCGCGCGTTGGTCGAACTTGTTAAACGGAGAAAAATAGATGTATTGCGACATGCCAGTCAAACGGGTAAAAAATATACGGAAAAATGTTGAACCCCACACGCACGTTGCGGTGCATTAACTCACAAAATTTAGAACGAATCGAAAAACTTAGGAAAGATGATAAGTATGGTGGTCCAAAATTGAAAATAAAAAAGAGTTGTGATTAAATTGCAAAAGATGAAAAACTTTGAGTTAAAAGTAAAAAAACAAAGGGTCTAAATTGCAAAATTGAAGTTATTTATTAATTTTAGATAAAGATAAGGATAAAAATAAATGATATCTATATAATGCCATTTGTCATTATTTGGAGTCTTTTATTATAAGTTAGATGTTAAATCTGTCTTTGGAATTGTGAAGGTCTGTGACAACGAACTCGCATCTCTCTTTCTCTTCCACGTTCAGTGACGGAACCAGAACGATTTAGTTAGGGGGTCATCATAAGCTTATATTCTATATTGGTTCAAATTAGGGGGTCCATATCTAAGTTTGTTCTTCAAAAACTCAAAATTTATAAATAAAAATTCAAAAAGTTGCGGTGACCGGAGGGTCAACGGACCCTCTTAACCCCCTCTGGTTCTGCCCCTGTCCACGTTTACAACTTTCTCTCTCCTCTCTCTTCTGCATCTACTATGGGGTCATGACCCGTTGACGATGGTCTAATAATTATGCTTTTGACATATCGTTATATTCAAATTGTTGGACTCAAATGTATCTACTTGATATAAATATATACAGTATCTTTTCCTATCAAGCTTTTTTGGGCTTCTGGTTCAACATTTGAGACATATTTTGGCCCAAACATGTGTTCCCCAACTTACCAGTCATCAGTCATCAGACTTTATTAACACCTTGTAGGTGTTTATGCCTTTATGGTACGGTTCAGTCAGTTTTGACAAAGGTTTTTTGGCCGAATGGTCAACTCTGAACCGTATATAACTCAGACCGTCTAAACCAACCGACTTACTTTGGTTTAGACTGAGTTTCGTCGATTTTAACAATTTATGAACACCCTAGTAACCACGTGCAAGATAAGTAGATTACACAAAAGTAAGCAACAATCAAAACTTCAGACAAGTTGTTTACTTAGGAGATGCATGTAAAAGTATATTTATTTTTAGTTACTCATATTAAGAGATGGAAGGACCCACTGACTATAACTGCTTTCTCTTCTCGGATCTATAGCCTGAAAATAGAGAAATAAGACACATTATCAGCTCATGGAATAACACCTTTGGGTCCATTTTGCGAAAAAATGTTACTTACGTGAACAACTGAGGGCGGTTACGTGAGAGCTGAGGCCGCTTCATTGGTGATAATACCAGATTTCTCAAGGTCATAGACGGATTACTTGATCCACCACCACCACCAACACCGCCGCCGCCACCGAACATAGGTCTGCCAATAGGTCGTCTGTTTTCAACTGGAATTCCTGAATGTTTAACAGGTGGGCTAGCAGAGATGTCAAACGGCCCAGAGTTTGAACTGTTCTGTCTTGCTGCTTGTGGCCATATGTCTTCCCGAGGTCCTGGAGTGTCCGGGGTGGAAACCGACCAATCTGCAGCATATAATTAACTAGCATTTCTTGGGTAATACCAACATCATAAGTAAATATTGTTCATACACACACACATACATAAGTTTATCTTATTATCATAATAATTTATGGTGAACAAAATGAGATTACCTTTCCTCATGGGATCTCTGTTATCCATCATGTTAGCTGGACTAGCAAACAAATCATGATCGGTTCTTGAGAAGAAGTTGTTTGCAGGTTGAATTGCTGACCGTTTGACCGATTCATACTCGCTTCTCAACTGGTCATACATCTCATCCAGTTTCCGCTTTTGCCTACAAAACATAATGAATATTTAAGTATCCCAGTTGAGAGTCCAGGAGAGAGCTATATACGACTGGATATTTACAAATAGCTGACCTGGATTTTTCAGAGAATTTTTCTTGGAGCTCCTGCTTATCTTTAGACAAATTCTCATTTTCTTGTTCTGCCAGCTGGCACCGTTTGGCCAATTTCTGATATTGTGTATGCACTTGCTCCATTTTTTCTGTGAACTTTTCTTGCATTGTTTCACATTTTTGCCTGCACTGAGCTACTATTCTATTCATCTTGTATTGCATTTCAAGTTCTTTTTGTCCAATGTAGAACATGATGCTTTTATATGAACTCTTCATTACTTGATGCTTGTCAAAGAAAATATATATCATATATGAACTATGGAGAAGCTTTTAGTTGACTAATTTAACTTAATAGGATACAAATCTGAGGAGATATGCCAGCCAAAGCCATCTGCAGTGAAGCATATGAAGAAAGTTATAAAAAAGAGCATGAAAAGCATTGGATATTGTGACAGTATATTGAAGCAAATTTCTTAACAGAAAACTATTCCAGATGCATGTTCTTACATTTATCCATTCATCGTTTGGGTTGATATCCACAGGTCTCATGAGACTGAAAGCAAAAGAAATGTACATCAAGTCAACAGGAACAAAGCATGTGATTCAAGATCTACGAGTACCTTTTAGAAAGAACTTGATCACAGATAGGGCAAGCTCCATCATTACTTAGTATCTTGCTGGCATCTTCGTTACCTTTTGGTGCCATTAAGGATAATTTATTGCCATTCACTACTGAGAAATAAGTATAATTGAGTAATCGAATGAAGTTCAAAGAAGGTTATAAATTAAGGATACATAAGATATGGCCACAAGTGGTAGAAATAGCTCTTCCTTCCAGCTCTCGCCAGCACGCGTTGCATCTCATTGCAGTGTTTGCAGTTATCTACAAATAATACGGTACATCTTAACACCAATTGTAAGACCCGTTCACAAGGATTCTACTACCACACTGGAAAACTCAATGAATAAGGGAAATAAAGACTGTCACAGTGTCACTATAGCTATGAATAAGGCCCAATGGTCAGTTGTGATTCCCCTAACAGATAGGTACTTAAACTCTAAAGGCTAGGTAGACATATAAACAGATAGAACACACAAAACATAGATTTTGTTGCCATAATATTCCCTGCACTTCCCTGTGTGGAATACTAAAATGAAGGATATCTTGCTATTGGTAAATGATGGAAAAGACATCAACACGAATTCGAACTTTCACATGCTTAGCTCAGAATTAGCAGCAGATATTGAAGCCTTATAGACAGACACATAATTGCATAAACCCTAACAATTGCAATACTGTATAATACATACTGAAGCAATGAATAGACAAGTGTGATCATCTCCTGATTCATCTAAACTACATATCATTGAGCATTAACAAAATGAATTCAAGTTTCCTGTTAACAATCAGTATTAGTCGTTTCACTCTATTTCCTCACTCTTCCTTCAAGCAATATGGAATATGTTGAATTACTACAGTCTACAGCCGTATTATGACTAAAACGAAACTGAAAAGGAAAACGAATCTGAAATTCACTACTGATTTCAATTTCGTCCTGAATCGAAGACGATGAAATTCACCTCAGAAGGACTAGAACAATTCACGAAACATGCCTGATGCTTCTTTACAGCTACACGATGCGATCAACCACGAAAAAACCAGCAAAATAATCAGATTGTAACGTAGAAAAAACCTAAATCATACGATAGGAGTAACTCGAGTAAGATGATTCGAAACTTAGGGTTTATACAACCTGTGATCCAACCGACACTGCAAATTAGGTTTTAAATCCGTATTACTATTCAATTACGTAACGGTGAAGTTGAAATTCACCTCAGAACGAGTAGAACGAATTCACGAAACACGTCTGACGCTGCTTGTAAACCTATACTATTGCAATCAACCACGGAAAAAACTGCAAAATAATCAAATTGTAACGCAGAACAAACCTAAATCATACGATACAAGTGACTTGAGTAAAACGATTTGAAATTTAGGGTTTATACAACCTGTGATCCAATCGATATTGCAAATTAGATTTTAATCCGGATTACAGTTCAATTACGTAACATTGAAGTTAAAATTCACCTCAAAATGAGTAGAACAATTCACGAAACACGTCTGACGCTGCTTGTAAACCTAAACGAGTGCAATCAACCACGAAAAAAAACCTGCAAAATGCTCAGATTGTAAGGTAGAACAAGCCTAAATCATATAATACGAGAAATTCGAGTAAAATGATTCGAAAATTAGGCTTCAAACAAATTGTGATCTGATCGACATCGCAACTTAGGTTTTCAATCCGAATTACTGTTCAATTACATAACATTGATGTTCGCTAGAAATTAACAATGATGATTTTCAAATCTCACCTACCAGAAGAAGAAGATTCAAGCGTACTCTCTCTCTCTCTGCGTTTTGCTTGATAACTTTCTTGGCGGTGAAAGGGTTTATTTAAACCAAGGGCAGGTAACGGTCGCGTGTGTTCTTAGGGCATGTTTGGGTAAGCTTTTTAAAACAACTTTTTTTTTTTTTTTTTTGGACGGCGACTTTCACAACAGACGGCAAGGCCGCTCACTACCTATAATTCGGTAGCTTACCAATACCTCACTCCCGCAACCAAGACTATGTTGTCTTAACCGGGCCCACGCTTGGTGCATTAGAGTTTGGCTGGCGTCCCCCGAGAAAATTTCCAGCCCCCTGCCCATATGACAGGAGTTGCACCCTCCGTAAGAGCTGACACTCTCCGGAGTAAATGCACTGTAATAGAAAACTCGGGCGCTCCTCAGGTTCGAACCGGCGCCAATGGCCCCAAGTTCTTACCTTCATTGTTGCTGGCCACTGGGCTTCTTGGAAAAGTTAGGATTTTGTGACTTATTGGCTTTTTCCCCTCACATACACCCTCTTTGCCAAACATCATTTTAGAGCTTATGACTTTTCAAAAAACCAACAAGTCAATAAGTTGTTTCAAAAAGCTTACCCAAACATGCCCTTAGGTGTTAAAATATCTTCTTCTACATGAATGATTCTTTAAATAGTAAATTACCATTTTAGTCCCTGAACTTTGTCTAAATTTGTTATTTTAGTCTAAATAGTTTTTTTTTTCTTTTTTGGGTCCCTGACTTTTCCCTTTTGTTACCATTTTGATCACATATCCTAACTCCGTGCAAAACCCCATTTTTAACCAGGGGTATTTTGGGGATTTTCTATTTATCCATTCTTTTTTTCTATTTCTGATTCGAAAACCCCTTTGATCATTAAAAAAACATAAAACAAAATATTAATAATTAAGAGATATATACACACTAAAAACCCTAGTTTCTCTCTCTAGCCTGGCGATTCTGGTTCCTCATGCAACCCTAGTTCTTGCTTCGTGATCTGATTTATATAACAGTCTGTGATTAGTGATTTGATGATTCAATGATCTATAACGAACTTGTTAGCAAAAAAGTGATTGAACATTAATTAGGGTTTTAGTTTTTCGTTCTTTCCTCAATCGCCGCCGTAACTTCTGATTTCGAATCATATTGTATAGTGTTGTTGGTTTGTCGGTCCTTCTGGTGAGGCAGAAACCTTGACTTAACGATTACACTGTATGGTTTTGTTAGAATCACAAGTTAGGGTTTAGCTAGTCTAGGGTTTTTGGTTTTCGTTGGTTTGCTGGTTTTCGGTTTTCTTGGTGCATGGTTCGTTAGTTCTTGTGTTAAAAGGAGATAATTGCTACTGTCTTCTGTTCGCGTCTTCCTGATCATCGTCCTGTATTGGTTTTACGTCTGCATGATTAGCTTATGATTTAATCATGAGTTCTGATCCTCCCAACTTTCAAGATTTATATGGAAAACCTCCTAACTTGAATTCTGATCCTATCAATAGTCAAGATGGGTCTGCAAAACCCCCAGCTAATTCGAAGGGATTTGGGAATAGAATTCTGAATATTGATAGAAAACCGCTGCTTCCTAGACGTGGAGTGGTGACGAACATCCAGCAAGGGCCTCGTGTTTTGAACGTTATTGATGAATTGCAGAAAATTACTGTTCCAATACAACCTGATATGTTCTCGGATAAGTTGAAACAACATGAGGAGCCGCTGTCGTATGCTGAAAACGTAAGGAATAATAACCTGATGAAGCGTGAAGTTAATTTTCGGAAACTGGACTCTACGGAATCTCATCAAGAAGCTGACGTAGTCATTCCAAGGGAGGTTGTTAAAAAGGTTCAAGACAGATTTGATAATGTGTTATATGGTTATTTTCTGGGTAATCGGCTGCCGTTTCCGGTGGTGGAGTATTATGTCAAGAATGTTTGGCGAAGTTTGGATTTGCTAAAGTCATGATGAATTCTGATGGTTTTTTCTTTTTCAAATTTGACTCTAGTGAAGGTATGAATAAGGTCCTTGAGGGTGGTCCTTGGCTAATTCGGAAAGTTCCTCTATTTCTTAACGTGTGGTCTCCGTCGGTGAGTCTTAGAAAAGAAGGAATTAAATCGGTTCCTGTTTGGGTAAAACTTCATAACGTTCCAATTGCAGTCTATACAGATGATGGCTTAAGTTTACTTGCTTCCAAGATTGGAGTGCCTAAAAAACTGGATAGTTACACAACGGATATGTGTGCTGATAGCTGGGGAAGGAGCAGTTTTGAAAGGGCATTGATTGAAGTTAATGCGGATAGTGCTCTTAAGGACCATATAGTTGTGGCAATTCCGAAGCTTGAGAATGACGAGTATATCATGGAAAAATTACAGTTGAGTATGAATGGAAACCACAGCGTTGTTCTGTGTGTTGTATTTTTGGTCATGATGATCACAATTGTGTTAAAAATATTAAGCCCAATTCCAAACAGGTAACCGTTGATGATGAAGGATTTATCATGGACAAGAGAAAGGTCGCTAAATTTAGTGTCATTCATAAGAAGCAGAAACCGAAATTTATTTACAAGCCAAAAACTAACAGATCGGTGGCCAGTACGTCAGGAACGAAGCCGGAGTCCACTTCGGCCGCTGAACCAACTGTTTTAAAGACCAAGAATTCCTTTGAAGTCCTAGCTACCGGGGAAGGGGATGGGAATGAGCTTCTTGCTAGCAAAATGTATGGATCGCAAAAGGAAACTCGAAGTCACACAAGGGATGTTGACGAAGTAGTGGATGTTGTCACACCCCGACCACGTAAAACAACAAGACGTGGCGGAAACGTCGGGGAGTGTTGTAACAGAATCATTGTTTCGTAACCATGGAATAAATAATTTTGTTTTATTGAATAAATGAACTCATTGTTTTAATACAATCAAATAAGTACAACTATGATCTTCCAAGTTTTAAAGTCGCTAAGGCACGAGTCCCTCCTAAATGTAGCATGTATCAACAATCATCTCAAGACAGCACCTGAAACATATGTAAAAATAGGTATGTCAGCATAAAAATGCCTGTGAGATACATAGGTTTTGTGAATATAGGATTCATGACTTATAAGTTTAGAAAAAGTTGTTTAACAAAAGTCAGTCATGATCCTTGTAAAATGTTTTGTTTTATAAATCATTCGAAAAGTGATGATAAAGTAGATGATACGTAAAAGAGTAATGTAAGGTTAAATGAATAACCAAGTAAAAATGAGTTTGCATAAGATAAGTTGTTGTAAAACAATGTCTTATGAAAAGTATGTTATTTGTATAAAATGTTATATGACTTAAATTGAAATGATTCAAATAACGCTACGATATGTAATACCATACAAACACTTATATATAGGAAGTACTAGCGGCGCATCCATCATGCTTGTATCATATTACACACGCCTCGTTACTTAAGTCACTTACTCAAACCAAACCACTAATATAGAATGTTCATGTTTAAACCAATAGTCCAATGTTATTGTATAACCCAAGTTAAATGTAAACCATGCAATGTGTAAACAAAAGTTATGTATGGTAAGTAAAATGAAACTACTTAAACCACAAGTAAAAATGTACAAAACAAAGTGTTTTAATAAATCAAAAGTTATGCTTTGTAAAATAATGTAAGGTTAAACGAATAACCTTATAGTAGCATATTAAAAGTATACTTTGGATTTGTAAATAACATATTAAACTATGTTTTGGTTTCATAAATAACATATCAAAATATGCTTTGGATGATTAACAAAATATATGTTGGTTTTGTACAATATCGCATATGGGAGCATATCAAACTATACTTTTGGGAGTATAACTAAATATACAAAAATAATGTGATTTAAGAATTCATTCAGACCTAGTGCATCAAAATACACCTTTGAGACTATAGGAATACCACCAAGGCAATCCCTATTTGGATGGAGAAACAAATTGGTTTCAGACATTCCATGACAACAGGAATGGGGTGTCTAATCCTATAGCGCTATATCGTACTACCAATCGGTCTGGTGAACATAAAATAAGTACAATTCAACATTTTATTTTATGTTCTTTGAGAGATCAATGTTTAAACCATAGATAGTCATTTAGTTTGTCAAATGATAAGTAATAACATGTATAATCAATTATACTTTGAAATCATGAAAATAACACATAGGTACACATGCTTCACCCCAAAACAGTTGGAAGTTGTAAAATAGGGGAACTATGTACTCACTTGAGATTGCTTAGTAGTCCTTGAGTAACAACCAAACAATTCTAGAGATCACAGAAATCAAACGGCACCTAATATAGGTAACTATATTAATATACCGGACATAAATCGGAGGATCGGATAGAATGAGGGCTTGTAAACCAAATGAGTACGGGGACTCATGTAATATGGTTTAACAAAGCCTACATACTAAAATGAAACCTAACCTAAGTGCTTACGACCCATTACGACCCGTTTAGGTAGCTTATGCTATTTTAACGCGTCGTTTGCGCGAAACGCGTTCGGACCGCCTAACTAGTCCTATGACAAGTAGAATATGCCTTAACATGTCTAATATTGTTGCCAAATCAGTTTAGATGTCAAAAATTATGTTACATATGTTTAAAATGAATTTTGGCGTCAAAGGGGTATTTTGGTAATTTACCTAAGGCATATAAACTACCTATCATACAACTAACTAAACGTCGTGACCATAAGGTATAACCTCGGAAGGTTATTTCCTATATACTATGGTCACCTAATGTTTTTGGTCGGATCCTAATGATCGACCAAACGGGTCGGGTTCGAACGTATAAGCGATTGTTTAGATCGCTTACCTTACGACCCTATATAAGCACTAAACTAAAAGTGACGAGCTAAGCATGTTAAAACATGCTTAACTAAGTTTAGAAAACAGGTTTGGTATGAAAACAAATGGTTTTGATACCTAAGAGTAGTTTGGTTACAAAATACGCAAGAATACGCATTTTGGCCGAAACTACGACTCGTCACTGAGCCTAGATAACGTGGTAATCAGTAGGTATAGTCACCAGGGACTATAACCATCGTGATTACGCTCACGTTATGAAGTTCAAACGAACTTCGCATTGACCATAAACTGGTCAACGCAGAAAGTCAAACATAGTTTGACTTTCGGACTCGAAAAGCAATAAAAGAACGAAGGAATACTTACAAAGGGTCCTCGCAAGCTAATCTTGATCCAAGTAGCTCAGGTATGAAGCTATGGCTTCAACTTAGAGCATTCTTAGATCAGATTTGTGGGTTTTGTAAGTAAATGGGTTGGGTATTTATAGGAAATGGACCACCGTTAGGATCGTTTATCGAAAACCGTGATTACATCTCATCCGTACATGTGTTGGAACATTAAGGCAACTCAAAATGGCCCCCCATGATCAGGTATCAACAAGTGGAATTGAGTTTTGGGTGCTTAACATCTGTTAACAGCTGGTAAACTGATTTAATCTGATCTGAAGGGGCCTCGCGGCCCGCGTAAGGGACACCAAAATGTTACGCGGCCCGCCTGGGCTTCTCTGATCAGAAACAAGTTTCAATAAATGACAGTTTCAGTCCCTGTTGGTGTTTAAGCTCATTTCGACACGTTTAAGGCCCGTCAAGCCAACTTTAAGGCCCTAAAATGATGCCTAAACATTGTGGACATGAAACATGCTCGAAAATATGCCGGATGTTGGTTCGTTTGGTCGTATGATCGCGATGTTCGCTTAATTACGACAGAATGCGCATAAGCGCGAAAAACGATCCAGATTGCGTGACGGATGGATTTTTCTTATGCCAAACACTAAAATAAAATATTTTAATGCTTACATAAATTTTTGGATGTCCGGATGTATTCAGAACGTAAGTTATGCGCGAAAGTGCAAACTTATGCACTTTTTGACGCTTTTAGTCCCTGAATGACTCAAAAGTTTATTTTAGCACACCGAACCCCTCAAAGCCTATTTCTAAGCTATGTAAAGGATATTTATGGTATGTTTAACTTATGGTCATGTTCCGGATTGTCTGTTCTAGTACGAATCGTCATACTTTCACAGTTTGTCGAATTAAGTCCCTGTAAGCGATTAAACTTGATTTTGGCATACCAAAGCCTTCAAAACTTATTTCTAAGTTATGTAAAGGTTATTTAAGGTATGTTAAACCTATTTCACTATTCCAGAGTGTTCGTTGCATTAAACTGGTTATATTTATGCATCGCTGCGCATATAACCTTCCAGAGAGCGATTTAGAGCCCGAAATCGAACAAGAATTGATATGTGCGAATGATACACATATTTATACAAATCCCAAGTATGAAATACAATATTTCATTGGTTTGGTATTTGTTTGATGGTTGAAGTGACACAGGTGTCACAGTCTCCCCTACTTTAGGAAATTTCGTCCCGAAATTTAATTCTAGAGGAAACTTGTGAAGACAGCTGTGACGGTTTCGCCTTCAAATAGATCCATTGAACTCTTAAGTAAAAATATGGGCCATGTTTGGATTCTTAGCGAATTTGTTAACCCTCAAAGTGAAATCCTTGTAGTAACAAAACATGGGATTTTGAATTACGGACAAAAGAACATTTCCCCTGAAGACTTATCATAGGAAACTTGTGTGTGCTTGAAATCAGAATTGGGGAGTGTAAGATAAAATGACATCGGTCAAGGTCCAAGACTTCTCCTGTATCATTACTCTTGTCACTAAAGGTCTTAACACATGACAAAACTTCATGTGGTTTCTGTGCACTGAATTCCATAATTATGTAGGCCTCCATAATTACGTAATTCCTTGCACAGTCCGCACAGTTCATTTCATATTGCGTAGGGGAAAAATCAATTGAATAAACATGAAGCGACTTGACTAGACCACCAAAGTATCTTTTTAACTAGACCGTCGTACGATCTCCTTAAATAGACCACTTAAGGGATCTTTCTAATTATATCATCACATGATATTTCTAATTAGATTTTCAAATCAATCTGTTTATCTAGACCACTCAAGGGGTCCAATTTTAGAATAGTACTTTAAAACCCAAGGAACTTGACTACAACGTAGAAGTCCATTAAGGATTTAAGATAGTAACTTTGGATATCCTACTATGAATTCCTCATATGAGATATGAAAGATTCTACGAGGATTTGGATGGATCATATACAACCACAAAACATGTAAGAAAACACATAAGCACAAAATTAGTTAACTTGATTCTTTAATTTGTTATCTTTGGGCACGGATATTTAAAGCACACTTAGGAATCTAATCCATGGATTTCATTTGGCACTTTAATCATTTTCAAGGATCCATCTATAAAGATAGAAGGATCTTAAGAGTAATTTGGCTTTGTTTCTTAAAAGAAACGAGTATTTAAGGTTCTTGGGGAGATCACAAGTGATCATAAAATGACAGAATCACACGAGTAGTTTGTCTTTGGGTTGACATCATAAGGTTGCATCAAACATTCACACAATCGCATAAATTTTGCAGAAATAAAAACAACAAATCTTTATTTATGTAACAACCGAATTGTCTTGAAGTGTCAAAAGATAACAACCAAGGAATTACAAAACACTAATTGTTCGCTGCTGCATCATTGTTCCCGTTTGCCTCATTGATGTTAAACGCTCGTCCTCGCGCTGGAGGTGCGTTAACAAGTCTTGGGCAGTTGTTTCTATAGTGAGTAAGGTCACCACAGTTATAACATGACCCCGGTGGAAACCGTGCTTGAACAGCAGCAGGGTTTGCAGCAGCTTGATTTGCATAACGACAAACATTGATCAAATGTCCCAACCGCCCACAGTGGGTACATTTGTGACATTGCTCTTGCTCTAGATGATGACGGTTGCATTTGTTGCACAAAGGTGCGGTACCAACATAGTTTTGCCTTTTGCGAGGTTGTGATGGCTGGTTTGGTGCAACCTGTTTGTCTTGAGCAGTTACAGCATAATTTTGAGAGGCTTTGCGCTTCTTCTTCTTGGATACCTCAGCCTGTTTTTCCTTTGGTTCTACTTGAGCAGTCTTGTCAGATGGTCTTGGGTCGTGTGAGGTCCCGTTATGCAGGATCTGATCGTAAGGAACAAGATGAATCGACTTCGTCTAATGTGCGGAATCCATTATGACGAATCACAGATTTGTTCAACACAGAATTCAACGTTTAAACACTTGTCTGTTCTTTCTATTAAGAGTTCTGAAAATTACAAAGATCCGGTAGAAGTGCAGACTTATCCGTGCGAGTCAAAAGTTCTTACATATTTGCCCCGGACCTCATATATATAGACAACCTCAGGAAGCTAAGAAGTGTTGTTTGCGCGGATGGTTTATCCATGCGAGCGGTTTATCCGTGCGAATGACTTATCCATGCGGATGACTTATCCGTGCGGATAACTTCTCCGTGCGAATAACTTATCCGTGCGGATAAGTTCTTCGTGCGGACAAGTTCTCCGTGCGGATAAGTTCTCCGTGCGGATTACCATCCAGACGAGTAAACTTGATCAAACCAACACTTTTACATACAAAACCTATTCCTGAGATGTCATACTATCTACATACATTCATACTGTTTACAAAAACGCAAAATGACTACATGCTGACGGAAGCTACAGACGTTATGTACTAACAGGTCGCCTTTTCGAAACAGCTTACCCTTCCGGATATGGGATTCAGTCAGAGTGGCAGACAATTCAATGACTTGTCTGACAGTAGTAGGGTTGCTGCCAGTAACGATATCCTGAACTACGTCAGGAAGACCATCAATGTATTTCTCAATCGCCTTATCCAGAGGCGTAACCATAGTAGGGCATAACAGACTCAATTCCTCATAGCGGTCAGTATAGGCTCGATGTTCTCCACTGTCTTGCTTCAGGTCATCGAATTCCCTTTCTAAAGCTCTCAATTCATGACGAGGACAAAACTCCTTCATCATAAGAGCCCTAAGTTCAGCCCAAGTCTATGCTAATGCGACCTCAGCACCACGGTCCCTCATAGTCCCGTTCCACCATGTAAGAGCCCTTTTCTGAAACACACTAGAAGCAAACTCGACCTTGCGATTATCAGGACACTGAACGTGATGGAACGTACTCTCAGTGCTCTCGAACCATTGTAGGAGCCTAGTTGCTCCTTCAGAACCACTAAACTTGAGTGGCTTAGCCGAATTGAAACTCTTGAAATTGCATGGAGCATTAAGGTTGTTGATGGCTTGATTCATTTGAGCAAAAAGATTTGGGAAGGCAGCAGCCATTTGTTGCGCGTTGATTTCCGCCAGTTCGGCATTCGCCATCTGATTGTCGCGTCGAGGAGACATTCTAATAGAGGAACATGAAAGGAAACGAGTGAGAGAATTAGACGAAAAGAATGAGATGAAACAAATCTGATGAAAGCAAGGATGGTGGTCATTTTTTTGTTACTACAAAGTAACAAACAACCCCGATGATTAATCAAAGTAAATAGGTCAAAAATAATGTATCGCGAAGACATGCTCGCCTATAAGTGGACACTCACCCCAAGAGTTCCCAGGTAAGAGTGACTGGTCTGATATTGCGGATTTGTATGAACACTCTAGCCTTAGACAGAAAGCTCAGGGTACAGGCACCCACCCTTCCAGTTTGCACGTGTTCACATTATTTAGACTAACTTTGACGGGATTTTGAAAACTTAAAGGGCTCAAAACCATATAATAAATCATCCTAGAACAGATGATTAGTTTTCAAAGCGGGATAGAAATTTGTGTTCTTATTGTGGTTGTCACCTCAGAATAAGTGACGGTATTGTTTTAAAACTAAACACAAGAAAACTTGTGTTAGGGTCCTAGGAAGGTTATAGTCTAGGTCAAAGCATCACTAATAACCTAATTCCCTATAACATTGGCTCTGATACCAACTTTTCTGTCACACCCCGACCACATAAAACAACAAGACGTGGCGGAAACGTCGGGGAGTGTTGTAACAGAATCATTGTTTCGTAACCATGGAATAAATAATTTTGTTTTATTGAATAAATGAACTCATTGTTTTAATACAATCAAATAAGTACAACTATGATCTTCCAAGTTTTAAAGTCGCTAAGGCACGAGTCCCTCCTAAATGTAGCATGTATCAACAATCATCTCAAGACAGCACCTGAAACATATGTAAAAATAGGTACGTCAGCATAAAAATGTCTGTGAGATACATAGGTTTTGTGAATATAGGATTCATGACTTATAAGTTTAGAAAAAGTTGTTTAACAAAAGTCAGTCATGATCCTTGTAAAATGTTTTGTTTTATAAATCATTCGAAAAGTGATGATAAAGTAGATGATACGTAAAAGAGTAATGTAAGGTTAAATGAATAACCAAGTAAAAATGAGTTTGTATAAGATAAGTTGTTGTAAAACAATGTCTTATGAAAAGTATGTTATTTGTATAAAATGTTATATGACTTAAATTGAAATGATTCAAATAACGCTACGATATGTAATACCATACAAACACTTATATATAGGAAGTACCAGCGGCGCATCCATCATGCTTGTATCATATTACACACGCCTCGTTACTTAAGTCACTTACTCAAACCAAACCACCAATATAGAATGTTCATGTTTAAACCAATAGTCCAATGTTATTGTATAACCCAAGTTAAATGTAAACCATGCAATGTGTAAACAAAAGTTATGTATGGTAAGTAAAATGAAACTACTTAAACCACAAGTAAAAATGTACAAAACAAAGTGTTTTAATAAATCAAAAGTTATGCTTTGTAAAATAATGTAAGGTTAAACGAATAACCTTATAGTAGCATATTAAAAGTATACTTTGGATTTGTAAATAACATATTAAACTATGTTTTGGTTTCATAAATAACATATCAAAATATGCTTTGGATGATTAACAAAATATATGTTGGTTTTGTACAATATTGCATATGGGAGCATATCAAACTATACTTTTGGGAGTATAACTAAATATACAAAAATAATGTGATTTAAGAATTCCTTCAGACCTAGTGCATCAAAATACACCTTTGAGACTATAGGAATACCACCAAGGCAATCCCTATTTGGATGGAGAAACAAATTGGTTTCAGACATTCCATGACAACAGGAATGGGGTGTCTAATCCTATAGCGCTATATCGTACTACCAATCGGTCTGGTGAACATAAAATAAGTACAATTCAACATTTTATTTTATGTTCTTTGAGAGATCAATGTTTAAACCATAGATAGTCATTTAGTTTGTCAAATGATAACTAATAACATGTATAATCAATTATACTTTGAAATCATGAAAATAACACATAGGTACACATGCTTCACCCCAAAACAGTTGGAAGTTGTAAAATAGGGGAACTATGTACTCACTTGAGATTGCTTAGTAGTCCTTGAGTAACAACCAAACAATGCTAGAGATCACAGAAATCAAACGACACCTAATATAGGTAACTATATTAATAAACCGGACCTAAATCGGAGGATCGGATAGAATGAGGGCTTGTAAACCAAATGAGTACGGGGACTCATGTAATATGGTTTAACAAAGCCTACATACTAAAATGAAACCTAACCTAAGTGCTTACGATCCATTACGACCCGTTTAGGTAGCTTATGCTATTTTAACGCGTCGTTTGCGCGAAACGCGTTCGGACCGCCTAACTAGTCCTATGACAAGTAGAATATGCCTTAACATGTCTAATATTGTTGCCAAATCAGTTTAGATGTCAAAAGTTATGTTACATATGTTTAAAATGAATTTTGGCGTCAAAGGGGTATTTTGGTAATTTACCTAAGGCATATAAACTACCTATCATACAACTAACTAAACGTCGTGACCATAAGGTATAACCTCGGAAGGTTATTCCCTATATACTATGGTCACCTAATGTGTTTGGTCGGATCCTAATGATCGACCAAACGGGTCAGGTTCGAAAGTATAAGCGATTGTTTAGATCGCTTACCTTACGACCCTATATAAGCACTAAACTAAAAGTGACGAGCTAAGCATGTTAAAACTTGCTTAACTAAGTTTAGAAAATAGGTTTGGTATCAAAATAAACGGTTTTGATACCTAAGAGTAGTTTGGTTACAAAATACGCAAGAATACGCATTTTGGCCGAAACTACGACTCGTCACTGAGCCTAGATAACGTGGTAATCAGTAGGTATAGTCACTAGGGACTATAACCATCGTGATTACGCTCACGTTATGAAGTTCAAACGAACTTCGCATTGACCATAAACTGGTCAACGCAGAAAGACAAACATAGTTTGACTTTCGGACTCGAAAAGCAATAAAAGAACGAAGGAATACTTACAAAGGGTCCCCGCAAGCTAATCTTGATCTAAGTAGCTCAGGTATGAAGCTATGGCTTCAACTTAGAGCATTCTTAGATCAGATTTGTGGGTTTTGTAAGTAAATGGGTTGGGTATTTATAGGAAATGGACCACCGTTAGGATCGTTTCTTGAAAACCGTGATTACATCTCATCCGTACATGTGTTGGAACATTAAGGCAACTCAAAATGGCCCCCCATGATCAGGTATCAACAAGTGGAATTGAGTTTTGGGTGCTTACCGGTTGTTAACAGCTGGTAAACTGATTTAATCTGATCTGAAGGAGCCTCGCGGCCCGCGTAAGGGACACCAAAATGTTACGCGGCCCGCCTGGGCTTCTCTGATCAGAAACAAGTTTCAATAAATGACAGTTTCAGTCCCTGTTGGTGTTTAAGCTCATTTCGACACGTTTAAGGCCCGTCAAGCCAACTTTAAGGCCCTAAAATGATTCCTAAACATTGTGGACATGAAACATGCTCGAAAATATGCCGGATGTTGGTTCGTTTGGTCGTATGATCGCGATGTTCGCTTAATTACGATGGAATGCGCATAAGCGCGAAAAACGATCCAGATTGCGTGACGGATGGATTTTTCTTATGCCAAACACTAAAATAAAATATTTTAATGCTTACATAAATTTTTGGATGTCCGGATGTATTCAGAACGTAAGTTATGCGCGAAAGTGCAAACTTATGCACTTTTTGACGCTTTTAGTCCCTGAATGACTCAAAAGTTTATTTTAGCACACCGAACCCCTCAAAGCCTATTTCTAAGCTATGTAAAGGATATTTATGGTATGTTTAACTTATGGTCATGTTCCGGAATGTCTGTTCTAGTACGAATCGTCATACTTTCGCAGTTTGTCGAATTAAGTCCCTGTAAGCGATTAAACTTGATTTTGGCATACCAAAGCCTTCAAAACTTATTTCTAAGTTATGTAAAGGTTATTTAAGGTATTTTAAACCTATTTCACTATTCTAGAGTGTTCGTTGCATTAAACTGGTTATATTTACGCATCGGTGCGCGTATAACCTTCCAGAAAGCGATTTAGAGCCTGAAATCGAACAAGAATTGATATGTGCGAATGATACACATATTTATACAAATCCCAAGTATGAAATACAATATTTCATTGGTTTGGTATTTGTTTGATGGCTGAAGTGACACAGGTGTCACAGATGTTACTCCAACGGAGATGGCTAGTTTCATGAACAATGATCAGCATGAAGATGCTTCTGAGGGAGCAAGCACTCCCGGACACACTGGTTTCAGTGGGTAGCATTATGTCATGGAATGTAAGGGGCTTGAACCGTCCCCTGAAACAAAGTGAGGTTCGTATGCTTGTTAATGAAAATAAATTAGACATGTGTGCTATTCTTGAGTCTCGTGTAGACGTCACGAAATTGGTTAATGTGTGTAAGAATGTTTTTTGTAGTTGGAGCTGGACTTCTAATGGTGGGTTTTGTAGTCGTGGTACGAGAATTATCCTGGGATGGAACTCTGATAAGCTTGATGTCATGGTTTTGTATCAATCGGATCAAGTTATTCACTCCCAGATTAGTTTCAAAGCTAATAAAAAAGTTCTCTTCTGTTTGTTTGTTTATGCGGAGAATAAGTATCAACTTCGAAGACCTCTTTGGGACGATTTATGTAAACATAAAAGTATGTGTTATGATAAGCCTTGAGTGGTCATGGGTGATTTTAACTCGGCTCTTAAGTTGGAAGATTCGGTGTATGGTACTTCAACTCAATCCATTGGCATGCGTGAATTCGATGAGTGTATTCAACATACTGAGCTATTTGATATTAATGCTCATGGGTTGTAATATACTTAGACCCAGAAACCTAAAAGTGGAGTGGGCCTTATGAAGAAGATTGATAGGATTATGGGCAATGTTTCTTTTCTTGATCATTTTCCTGAAGTCTTTGCCATGTTTCACCCTTTTCGTGTGTCGGATCATACCCCGTGTATCCTTAGAACAGTGAGCACAACTGGTAATCGGCCGAGACCGTTTAAATTCCTGAATTTTATTACAAGGAAGCCGGAGTTTAAGGAATGTGTGCAAAATGAATGGACAAAGAGGATCGAAGGTGTTACTATGTTATCGGTAGTGAAAAAAATGAGAAATTTGAAACCTCGATTGAGAAAGATCTTATTCGTTCAAGGCAATTTGCATGATAAAGTATCAGAATTGAGGAAAAAACATGATGATATCCACATTCAGGTAGATCAGAACCCATTGGACGCTATGTTACGTCAACTGGAGGTTCAGTGTCTTCAAGAGTTTCAGTCGGCTGCCTATGATGAGGAATGTTTTTTAAAGCAGAAGTCCAAGGTGGAGTGGTTAAGTGCGGGGGACTCGAACACAAATTTTTTCCATAATACCGTTAAAGTCAGAAATGCTAGATCCAAAATACATAGTGTTTCGGATCTTATGGGTGTTCGTCATGAAGATGAGGGTGTAACCGAAGCTATGGTGGCTCACTATTCGGATTTTTTGGGTGTAGAGTATCCAGTTCAAACGGCCGACATGGATAATATTTTTATTAATACTCTGAGTAATGATGTTGCTGTTCATATGGTCCGTCAAGTCTCTCGAGAGGAGGTTAAGTCAGCTATGTTCAGTATTGGTGAAGACAAAACCCCGGGGCCTGATGGATATACGTACGCGTTCTTCAAGCATGCTTGGGATATTGTAGGTAAGGAAGTAACTGATGCGGTGCTACAATTTTTTGATAATGGTCAGCTTCTTAATCAAGTTAACCACACTGTCCTTGCTTTGATTCCGAAAAAAGATACACCAGATTCAGTTTTGGATTATCGGCCGATCTCCTATTGCAACGTCCTGTATTAATGCATAAGTAAGATTATTACAGATCGTTTAAAAGGAAGTTTAGGATCTCTTGTTAGTATCAACCAATCTGCTTTTGTTCTAGGTCGGAAGATATCTGATAATATCCTCCTTACACAGGAATTGATGCATAATTAGCACCTTAATAGGGGCCCTGCAAGATGTGCATTCAAAATTGACATTCAGAAAGCATATGATACAGTCAACTGGTCTTTTTTGGAAGTTATCTTGAACCGTTTCGATTTTCATAACAAAATGGTTAAGTGGATAATGACTTGTGTGTCTACAGTTTCGTACTCCTTAAGCATTAACGGTAATATTCATGGTTACTTTAGGGGTAAACGTGGGTTACGGCAAGGGGACCCAATGTCTCCATATTTGTTTACGTTAATTATGGAGGTCCTTTCGCTTCTGCTACAGCAACCTGCCACTGCATCTTTCAAATATCATGCACACTGTGTTAAACAAAAAATCATCAACGTGTCGTTTGCTAATGATCTGTTTATATTTGTTCATGGAGACCTTTTATCGGTTAGGAATATTAAGAAGGCCCTAGAGACGTTTACTGGGTTATCTGGATTGGTTTCGAGTCCAGCGAAAAGCACTGTTTCTTTTGCAATGTTCCTCTCTCGATCAAGCAAGAAATCCTTAGTATTATGCCATTTCAAGAGGGATCGCTTCCTGTTCGCTATCTTGGGGTTCCGCTCATATCATCGAGGCTTCAGTTTAAAGACTGTAAGATTCTCATTGAACGTATGGACAAGTAAATTGTTAACTGGATGACAAAGTCTTTGTCTTTTGCTGGTCGTTTGCAACTTATAAACTCAGTCTTTTCCTCTATGCATATCTATTGGGCGTCAGTATTTATTATACCAGCCCGTGTGGTTAGTGAGCTTGAAAAAAGAATTCATAGATTCCTTTGGAATGCGGGCGCAGAAGGTAGAATCTGAGCTAAAGTGGCTTGGAAAGATGTGTGTTTGCCAAAAGATGAAGGTGGTTTGGGCATCCGAAGTATTTCTAATGTCAATAAGTCACTTATAGCAAACCATATTTGGAGTATTAATACTAAAAGGGAGTCTATATGGGTGAAATGGATCCATGACTACAAGCTTAAAGGGAGAAGTTTATGGGAGATCCCGTGTCGAGGTAGCATAAGCTGGGGATGGAGAAAGATTTTGTCAATTCGAAGCATTATTCGTCCTCATATATGGTCTACTATCAAGAGTGGTTTCCAAACGAATGCATGGAGTGATAATTGGTGCTCGTTGAGCCCTCTCAGCTCCATGATCACTCCAAGAACTATTGCAAATGTTGGTTTCAATATCAAAACAACGGTGGCAGAGGTGATTGATGAGAATGGTCAATGGGGATGGCCACAAGCTTGGTATGATCTGTTCCCGGTTCTAATCAACATACAGACGCCTAATCTCGTTCCTAACATGATTGATCGGCATAGTTGGAAAGATTTGGATGGTAAAAATGTTGAGTTTGGTTCGGCTAAAGTGTGGAATACTATTCGGAACAGGGACCATCGTGTGTACTGGTCTAATATGGTGTGGTTCTCACAATGTGTACCGAGACACTCCTTCCACATGTGGCTGGTTATTCGGAACAAGCTAAAGACGCAGGATAGACTTGCGGTTTGGGAAGCTGGCAGCGAAACAAACATTAGACTTATGTGCTGCCCGTTGTGTCAGTATGATCGAGACAGCCGAGACCATCTGTTTTTCCAATGCGCGTTTTCTACTCAAGTCTGGAACATTGTCAAAGAGATGGTCGAGTTAAAGAGTGTGGATAATTCCTGGCAATCGGTTATGATTTGGGTGGAGCAACACTCGTCTAGCAAGAAAGCTGATGATATTGTTTGCAAGTTGTTGATAGCTGCGACCTCATACTTTGTATGGAATGAGAGAAATAATCGTCTTTTCAGTACAAAGCATATGTCTACGTTCCAAGTTGCAGAGAAGATCAAAAGTTCGGTGCGTTTAAGACTGATGGGTTTTCAATTTCGTGTGGAATCTGCTAAGAACAAGATTTTTAGAAACTGGAAGATATTAAGCAAGGAGATTGAAGCTGATCCGGGCTAGAAGTCTTATGTATTTTTTATTAAGTTTCGGTTTTTTGGTTGTTTTGTTTGGTAGTCGCTACTGTTTAGT
The DNA here is from genome assembly GCA_030545235.1 of Helianthus tuberosus. NCBI lineage: Eukaryota > Viridiplantae > Streptophyta > Magnoliopsida > Asterales > Asteraceae > Helianthus > Helianthus tuberosus. The sequence goes on from CM060381.1 coordinate 141,853,585, forward strand.
GTTGGGTTTGGGTTTTGATTTTTGGTTTCCTAGGCTTGGTATGCCAAGTCTAGTTGGTATGTTAACTTTGACACACCCTTGTATTATTTGATTCATTTATAAAATTCATCGGGGTAACCCTTTACCCAAAAAAAGAGATATATACACACACATAATTACACACACTCTCTCTCATTCTTCCCCTGACCTCCCCCTCTCTACCTAAAGAAACACGGAACTAATTTTAGGGTTAATTAGTTTGGTTTATGTTTCAAACATGAGGGTTAATCTTCTTAATCTTTCCTGAGCTCCAATGTGATCCAATCTTTCTGCAAAACAGCAACACCGTTAGCTCGTTAAGAGAGGAATATGGGGGTTTTCTCTTAACCAGACTCCGGCATGAGAATAAGTAACTTTGTCTCACTGGTATCGACCGTTAGTGGTTTCTAGAAGCTCTCCGCTGCTGGCGCACCTTGATTGGAGCCACGTGTCCGAGTTGTCGGCCTTGCTGTCCTTCTGCCATCAGCAGGTAAGTGGAGATCATAGGGCAGTTGTCGCCGCCCCCTGATTGGTGCCACGTAGGCGTCCTTGTGTACTCTCTGTCTCCTGCACAACTGTTAGTCGTGGAGCACGATAGAGCACAGCCTGGTGGACGCTGATTGGCTCGTTCTTCTGCCACTCGTACCTTTGGTACTTTCTGAAGTGGCCCTGCGCCGTAACTCTTGCGCGACCCTTGTTGTGCAGGTAACTATCCCGCGCAAGGTTGTAGGAGTTAAGGGCTCTTATTCAGAATACTAAATGTGAAAACTGATGTTATCTCTTGTTTGGGTCTCGCACGAGGCTCAGGTTCTATGTAATTAGCCCGGGCGAGGTCTATGGATTAATCAGCTTTTTGGTTAAGGAGTATGGTCCAGCGCGCGACCTGAATGGTCTGCGCGGCTTTTTGGGACCATACCCCTTCCCTACCTCTACCTCTCTCCGCATCTCCCACCCAATACCACCGTGCACCACCACTCACAACCACAACCACAACCACCACCACCACCACTCACCACTCACCACCGTTTCACAACCCCCACTATCTCTCATGTCTCTCTCCCTTAACCACCACAACCACTGCCTACTCTAAACCCACCACCACCACCATCCCCAAATCAAACCCATCACCGCCCACCCAAAATCAATTCAGTCCTCACCATTATCATCATCACCACCATCACATTCCTCAAATCAATCACTAAAAAACTCAACAAACGACACCACTAGATAGACGACGTAGATTTGTAAAGGCAACAAAATCTGTAGCTTCGGAATGTAAGGACAATAGTATCGCCGGAATCTGGATGGACAACATAGATCCGAAACCGACGTCGTATCTGCAATAGTATCTTTGAAATTTGCCTAGCCGACTGTTGTAAGAGGCTGAAGAGGGTTTCAAGAGGCTGATTGTTTAGCCGACCCTATCGCTGACTGTTGTGGTGGTAAGAGGCTGACGAGGGTAGTGATATGGTTGTGGGCGTGATGGTCGTGGCGGTGGTGATAGGCTGACGAGGGTAGTGATGGTGGTGGGTGGTGATGGTCATGGCAGTGGTGAGAGGCTGAGGAGGGTAGTGACGGTGGTGGCAGTGGTGGATGGTGTTGATGGTGGTGGCTGGTATTTATGGTGGTGGTGGCTGATGTTTATGGTGGTGGTGGCTGATGTAAAGTGAGGTGAAGGTAGAGAGAGAAAGCGGGTTTGATGAAGAGGGGAGGGTAGGAGTGGGTCCCACTAATTAGATATTTTTCTTTTAATTTTTCAATATAAAATAAGTTCTGAACTAAAATGGCATTTTGAAAAGTTTATAACGAAAATGCCATAAATACCCCTTGTTAAAACTAAAGTTTTAAACGGAGTTAGGCAATGTGATCAAATGGCAAAAAAATGGATAACTAAGGGACCAAGAGGAGAAAAAAACTATTTGGACTAAAAAGGAAATTTGGGACAAATCTTAGGGCTAAAATGACAATTAATCTTTTTAAAATATTTTTAGAAGCAGTTGTGAGTGGGAGAGTAAGAAATTAAAATGATAAATGTATAAAAAATATTGTTTAACTAAAGAAAAGAGAAGCAAATTAGTTGTTTTTAGTGTAATTATATAGATATGGATAAAGAATTCCATGTGAATGGTCGATATTTAGATAAATTAGTTAGATATTTTGGTATGAGGACAAGAATGTTACGTTTTTGGGTTGTCGTGTTGAATCAAGCTTTAACACGAAAAATGTATGTTAATGTAATCACAACATGTACTTGAAAATGTGTAACACACATGAAATTGAATATAACTTAATATCTATGGGTTGATATGTACATAATTAATGTTACGAAACTACCTAAAAATATAGATATTAAAAACACAATTCCACTTAAACTATGCGAGTAAACATTCGTTTAAAATTCATAACATAAAATATACAATTAGTTATGTACTAAATTAAATATATAACTAGTACAAATTCTGATAGATGTTTCTAAAACTAGCACAAATTCGTTTAAAATTCATAACATAAAATATACAATTAGTTATGTACTAAATTAAACATGTCAATTCGTACAGTCAAACCATAGACCAAGCCGTTAAACTAAATTTGCGTCACTAGCTTAAAAAACTAGCCTAAGCATGTTCGAGCTAAACCAATACCCAACGCACATAAGTGTTGACTAAGTGCTTCTAGCGGTGTTACCGGGTTGGTGGCTGCTGACCGAGGGGTGGGTGGAAGAAGAGTAAATGAAGATGCAATGTCAAATATCAGGATGGATTTACATCTTACAATGTGAAGTGAATTTCAACGGGACAATAACATAAAAGGATGATATCTAAATTATATCAAGATGTGAAGATAGCACATGATCTAGTCATTGGGCAACTAGCTGACAGTGAGATTGATGGTTCTGAAGGCGAATAGTTAGAGGTTTTATATTTTGAAATAAACATATAGATGCCACACTGGTTGATTCACAAGGCGAATAATGGTGAGTTTTATGTTTTGAAATAAATATGGATATCTAGGAGAGAGGAGGCGGATTCTAACCATTTTGCATATTGTATAGATCTTGTCTGGTGAGTTGGATATTTCCCACGTGATCCGCCATATCAAATAGAGGAATGTTTAAGACCATCTGTAGTGACAATGATTTTGGGGCTTTTTTTTCAAAAAAGCACGCCCCTCTACGCCTTGTGGACCGCCCCCGGGGCGTTTTTGAGCAATAATTTAGGTGGAGCGTTCTTAAATCCACGCCTTTCTTCACTTTTTTTGGCCAATCACCATACACCTTCCTAATCTTTGTCCAATAACAATTTTTTGGTGGTTTTTTTATTTAATTTTTACACCATTTTTAACATAATGGCTCACAATGCCCACATCCCCATTACACTCATTTTAGAAAAACGCCCCATAATGCTCCATTACTGACTGGACTGCCACATGACGTAAAATACCCAAAGGTGGGGTGTCTTCCACTACACATGGCTTCTTGTAGCGTTGACTTAGTTGCTGAAAGGGGCGGAGTTGATCTATTTTTGGATAATATTTGTTTTTTATCTGAATTTTGGTTTCATAATATTTGGTTGAATAAGTTTATCTTTTCTAGTTTTTGAATGTAGATTTTCTTTGCTTATTTAAAGGGCTTTAGATATTGTTATTAACAATCAAATTTTGAATTATCTTTGTAGTGTTCCCATTTGAGACAAAGTCTCTTTTTATCGCTTTCGTTTTGTGTTAGTTGGCATCAGAGCTCGTTAGAATCCTGATATCCACCCACAACGATGTCTAGCAATACCATCTGATGGACAAGGGCGTGAGGTTGGCGAATTTGCGGTGTGCACTGAATGACCTCACTGCCAAGTTCAATAGAACACCACAACACTTAAAGTATTGCATGACTCGATCTCAAGTGGTCGTAATGGCTACAAAAATCGTGATGATGGCAACTATGTCAACCAATGTCATCAAAACTATGGTGACATGTGAGGATTCATTCAAGACGAAGGCTTTTATAGGCGGAGGAATGAACCAAAAGACTCATAATGTAGGGAATGTTGATTCATTAAAGGAGGAGATCTTTCAATCCAAGTGTTACATCAACAACAAGGTATGTTCTAGTTATTGATCTCTACAATTGCAAGAATTTGGTTTCAAAGGCTCCTATCAACATGTTGAAGCTTCCAACAGAGTCTTATCAAATCGACTAGAGCAAAGAACCTAGTGCCACAGTGATTGAGATTTCTAGGCTTCATATTTCAGTTGGGAGAACCTATAGTTAAGATGTCATATGTGATGTGGTTGATATGGATGCTTCTCATGTCTTGTTGGGTAGAGCGTGGCAACTTGATGTTGAAGCAGAACATATTTCTCTTCTAGTGGGAAGGAAAACAAATAGTTATTTTGCCTACCGAAACATATCACAAGTACCGAAGGTAACAAATAGGTGAAGGGGAGTAAAAAACGTGGTAATCCCAAAGGTACTTACTTCTTCAAAAACATTTTCTTTCTTAGAGGTATGATTTTCTTTTCAGGAGCACTTTACTGCATATACACTTATACTTTGGCAGAAGCACCTTCTTGCATGGAGGCACCTTCTTGCACGAAGCCACCTTCCTGTGTAGAAACACCTTCTTTTCTTGAAGCACCTTTTCCCACAAATATCCCATATTCCCTTGTTATGCCAAAGAAGGTGAAGACAATAAGGATGAAGTAGATGACCTATTAGAGAAAGAACACAACAAAGAGAGCATAATGTCAATTGAGGTGCATACCCTCTCCACACCTATACAATATAATTATAAGCAAACGTGTATGGAAGGTAGAACAATCACTACATGTATTGTTAGGTACATATTTCCAAAACCCTCAAGTTGTTGACAATTCCAAGATTAAAGACATAATGTTTGAGGTCACCCTAAATAATCTACCTCCATTTGAAACAATCAACACCAAATTGACTTAATTCCTGCCTCCTGGTATGAGTCTTCTTTACTTTCCTCATGATCGAATGAGCCCCAAAAGTTGTGATGATATAAGGGATAAAGTAGAGGAGCTACTGAAATGGGAACTAGTCCAGGAAAACACCATTCTATGTGTTATACTTATAGTTAAGAAAGATCGGGGCTGGAGAATGTCTTTGGCCATCAACAAGATCTTCGTATAGTATATGCTTCTAATTCATTGCATGAATGAATTACTTGACAAACTGTCTAGGGCAAAAATAATTTATAGAATAGATCTAAGAAGCGGATATTGCCAGCTTCGTATTAAACCTGGTGATGATTGGAAGATAAAGTCAAGATGAAGGAACAACCATATTAGTGGTTGGCCATGCTATTCAACATATCAAACGTAGTCAACACCTCCATGATGCATGAGCTTGATGACTCCAACCCTTTGACGGACCATGAGCAAATTTATCAATGTGGTTTTGGTATACAAGTTTCATCCTTCACATGAAACTTCCTATCTTTTGAGCTCGATGTCAAGTTCTCTCCATGTGGAGAAGACTAATAAGATGCATGTAACTCAAATAATTGGCTCGAATGTTGAGTGATGGAAACGTGGACGAAGAGTAAAGAAACGATCCCAACCAACCTCAAAAGGTCATAAGCTTCTTAATCATACCAAACATACCTTATCTTCTTAACTAGGCCATGTGGAGAAGACTAATAAGATGCATGTAACTCAAATAATTGGCTCGAATGTTGAGTGATGGAAACATGGACGAAGAGTAAAGAAACGATCCCAACCAACCTCAAAAGGTCATAAGCTTCTTAATCATACCAAACATACCTTATCTTCTTAACTAGGCATTGATTGTAGGCCACCAGAATGATTCACATATGAAGTATTATGACTCATTGGATTCATTATTGGATCTTAGTTTGATCAATATGCAGAAGTTAGAGTATGGACAATTCGACAGTTTGTTAAATTATCTTGGTACCGGTTATAATTGCCGGCAAGACCTATATATATGAATGTTTAAATGGCAGTTGAGAGTGGTTAGAATTGGAGGGAAAACCACCCTTTGAACCAGTGTCTCCCAACCAACATAACCTCTCGAATATATCGGTCCTAATATACATACAATCATGAGTCCTAGTGGCTAAGTTATATATACATAAATATCCGAATATATATAATGTGATTATGTTTATACTTTCTAATACACTCCCCTAAACATAATTGCGTTTACGAGAGTGCATCATAACGCTGTTGTTGGCATCATCCACGACTGTTTTTGCCCGATTAAAGTCGAACCTCCTCCTAATGTACGGCCTTTTTATTCCTTGCCAATTGTTGCAGGCGAAAAATGCATAATGCTCAACATCATTCCCAGCAGAATCTGCATTCCTTAAGTTGCCCTTCGATTGCTCTGCATCTGTTCCGATTATCCAGTCTCCTTCACTCCTGCTTTGTCTTGAATCAGCCACTGTCTTGACTTCCTCTTTCTCATGCACCTTCTCTTGAGTTGAGGTATACTTGTAATAGTAGATAAGAACGCCCAAGTACATGGCATATAACAGTCTCATGTATTCACCTTCATTATAATCAAAACCTATCTCTTTGGCAATCATTGCCCACAGATTATTTTCGGTGATCCTTCGATGTCCTCCCTCTCTTTTAACAACCATGTATAGATCCAACAAACACACCTTACGGTTGTCCGAAGCGTATGCAGGCAGAGGTCTTGTATAAATTTCTAACTTTTCTTTGAGAAACCAATCAATCATATCATTGAACTTGGTTTCAAGATGATACTTATATTTCATTACATATTCATCATCATCAATCATATCAAGAAGTGCCTTACAGTCATTAAACTCCTTGAAAGACATTGCTTGAAGTATTAAAATGTTCCAATCCGGTTCGTTTGTTGATGTGTTCAGGCTTTCAAAATATTCATTTAAGAATTCAGTTTTAAACTTCTCATGTTCTGAATCTCTACTGATCATAAATTGTTTCTCCAACTTACCGATCTCTTCTTCCCTAGTCATTCCACTTTGTTCATTTTTCTTGTTAATCAAGGGAATACTAAACGTCGGAAACAACTTGCACTTATCACCCATGAATTTTACCGTGAAACCTTGAGTGATTAATTGATCTAGGCTTAGCACATTTCTATCTATATTCGGAGTGTAAAACACACTCTGAACACGAACTTTCTCCGACCCAGTCATGACTTCAACAACCCCAATACCGCTTATGAAGAAAAATTGATTTTCTCCGGTTTTTGTTTCAACACTAGACATGTTTTTTATTCGCTTAAACACATATAAGTTTCCAGAATAATGATGTTTGAGGGTTTTACTTACGTACCACATCTCTGACCAGAATCCTCCATCGGTGCCGATCACAATATACTCCATTCTTTGATCGTTCTGTTGATCCGAATGTGCGTTTTGTTGTTTCTGCGTTCCGGTGTCAACTGCCAGACGGAGCAGTTGAGTTTCTTCATCATTTTCTTTCATTTTACATGTTGAGATTTGGTGACCGGGTTTGTTGCAGTAATAACACCGCCTCTGCAACCATCTTCTTTCTTTCTTCTCATCTGAACAGTGTTTACACGGCATCATCGTTGAAGTTGGCCTGAGATCATCGTCGCTAACGTAACCGGCTCTGATACCACTTGGTAGGCCACCAGAATGATTCACAACGGAAGTATTATGACTCATTGGATTCATTATTGGATCTTAGTTTGATCAATATGCAGAAGTTAGAGTATGGACAATTCGACAGTTTGTTAAATTGTCTTGGTACCGGTTATAATTGCCGGCAAGACCTATATATATGAATGTTTAAATGGCACTTGAGAGCGGTTAGAATTGGAGGGAAAACCACCCTTTGAACCTGTGTCTCCCAACCAACATAACTTCTCGAATATATCGGTCCTAATATACATACAATCATGAGTCACAGTGGTTAAGTTATATAATACATAAATATCCGAATATATATAATGTAATTATGTTTATACTTTCTAATATTGATGACTTGAATGATTGATACATATGTGAATCTCTGGGAGTGTTGGAGAAGAGTGAAGAAAATAGGCATAAGCTTTCTCATGAATAAGAGACTGATAACTCGAGGCACTAATTCAAATACAAATCGGTGGGAGTATGGAAGACACATAAAGAAACGATATAACCTTCTCCCCCTAAGGTACCTTTCCTAATAAGGTATCATCTCTTGAACTAGTATCTTCTCCTCTTACAATATATACCTTCTTTTTTGAAGGTAGCCAACAAACTTCATCTACCAAAGGTACATGCCACTAATGGGGCGGTGAAGTAAAGCATCGAGGAATCCAACTCTAAAGATAAGGTAACTGTAGTTAAACACACGTCTTCCAAGATGTTGAGGTGATATATGAAGTGATCAGTGATGGTTTGCTTATGTTACGAGCAATTGTTAACTGGCACATTCAATAAGCTTAGTAAATGGAAGCATTGTCATCACATGAAAGTACATAAGCTAAACAACAATGCTTATGTTGTAGTGCTCTCTAGCACTATTCCCATATCCATAACGTGGAGGATGTATTCAAAGAGTACCTAGGCGCGCACCAATGCTTATAATGAGAACTCATGGTCGAGTTTTTTCAAGTTAGGGGTACTAATACGGGACGAATTCAAGAATTTGAAGATTCGCATTGATCGGAGCAAACAAGTTAGAAAGGTGAGCGCTTCTTGCATACCAAGGTGAGTTTCTTTCGGTCCAACCAAAGCTATCTTCTACTGATGCAGACTTAGCCAAGGCAGTTGCTGAAAGAAGGTGTTGGTTGATAAAAGAAGGGGCTTCTTGCAGTTGAGTTGAGTTTATTAGCTTATTGCGAGCACCGACTTAGTTGCTAAAAGGGACATATCTGGTCTATTTTTGGATGAAGTTTGTTTTTTATTTGTTTCATAATAAATATTTGGTAGAATAAATTATCTTTTTCTTTTTTGAATTTAGGGTTTCTTTAACTGTTTAAAGTGCTTTAGATCATTGTTGATGACGGTAAATTATTCATCTTTTATCCATTCTATTAAATTATCCTTGGAGCTGTGACGCTTGGTTTTAACGCTTCCATTCTGCTTCAGTGTGCATTATTGGTTGTTCAAAAAGTTCGTGATTTGCATGAAAAAAAGTTTGAGAAACAATCCCTTGAATTTGGATCGTTTGTAAGCTAAATCGAGCCAAGTTGCTTGGGTTTGTAAATAAGTGAAGCTCGAGCCAAGATAAGCTCAAGCTCGTATATATTATATATGTATAATCCAAATATAAATATACATTATATAATTTATAACATAAAAGTATAACAAATATATAAATGAGCCGCGCCCAGGGGTTGATCTACGCTCTCATGTGGTGGTGCGGGCGCCCCCATTAGACTTTTTCATTTTAGTGTTATGCGTACGTTAAAATCCCAAACACCCCTTTAAGATTTTGTAATCACACCCAAAACCTATTAGATTAGAGTCGTAGATAAGGAGAGTAGATGAGAAAACAAAATTGAAGCTGTGGTGGCCAGACGTTTTGTCATGGCGGCTCTGGCATGTAAATGACTCTACAGTAACATGGAGATGAAAGATATTAAAAGGTGGAAGGTAGGCCTTTTATAAATCTAGAGCCCAATACATATATATTTAGTTCATGTGAAAAATATAGGGTTAAAGTAAAAAAAGGATTAAGGATTCGGGTGGCATAGTAACAATAAGAAAAATCCACAGTCGAACTTCAACAAGGAATTCATCATTTATTTAACTTTTGCTTATTATTATTTATTCTAATACTAGTTTAGTTTAAGTAAAATAAAAAGAAAGAAAGAATAACTTCGTGAGAAGTTGGTAAATTGATAATAGACTATACACCATATAACATATAAGACCGTGGGGTATGGTGGGGCGGGGGTTTGGGGCATGGGTTGACATGTGGCTTGGGGGGCTTCGCTGGGCTGACCCACATTGAAGACGGTATGGTGGGGCGGGGGTTTGGTGCGTGGGTTGGGTGGGTTTCGCTGGGCTAACCCAAACTGAATATTTGAATATTTTTTAAAACAACAAATTTAATTTTTTAATATTTTTAAATAAAGAAAATTACATAAAAAAATTCCTAACGCTTATATTTGTTCTTTATCTCTTCTCTCATCTCCAAGATTAGTTGCAACTCGTCACCCTCTAGGTGATCAATGGGCTGGGATAGAAATTTCAAATCATCTCGTTTTTGTTTCAGGGCATATCTAGCATCTTTGCTCTTTCGAAGTTCGGCCATTTGTTGTTGGAATACGTTGAGTGTATCTAACTTGCATGCAATGTCATCCAACTGATCGCTGTATATTCCCCTACGCGAGCCCGAACTCCCAGCTGAAGGCGATGCCGTACCCGATCTTGATTTTTGAGCACGCCTTTTTGCGGCATCTCTTCCATATTCAGGCCGGTTTGGCGAATCATCCAAAAGGTCCTCAAACTCTTGATCTCGTGCATCAGATTGGGCTTGGGACGAGACCCTTGACCTTTTGGAAGACGTGTTCGTTTCGCTACCACTGGGGATATTCGCCCACTTTGGATGGAACTTACAAATCTCCCAACAATGCATGAAACGGAAGTCGTTCCCCACATTTGTTTTGAATGTAACCAATGCATTTGTCACAATGTCGGCTTCGGTTTCAACACTTTTTGGGTTTTGCTTTGCTTTATTTAAAAAACCACTAAATTTTGTAAGTTGGCCGCTTATCTCGCTCCACTTCGAGGATAAGCTATCGTTTTCACGATAAGCCTCCCTTCCCATTTCTTCATAGAATGCTTTACTAACCGCTTCCCACAAATGGGTTCGATGTTGAGAATTTCCTATTTTAATAAAAACAAAATTTAATATATTACAAAGTTATATAAAAAATAACCATAAATATTAAAATAAAGGCTACAAAATATTTAAGAATACCTAAAGTTGGATGTCACTACTAGAAAACATGGTTTTTGTGACCGCACTTTTGGTGGTAAAATGGTCACAGTTGCTCTCTTGCCACCGTTTTGCAACTGAAAATGCGGTGACAAAAACACCCGTGTCAATTTCCTTATTGACACCAATTAGCGACCATTTTTGTTTTTGCTACCGGATTTTTGCCACCACAAAAATGGTCAAAAATATTTGTGACCGCTTCTTGTTTGCTACCGAATTGTCACCGTTTTATTGCCACCATTTTGCTAGTATTACTGTCACCATTTAGAGACCGCTTACATTAAATATTTGCTATCATTATTGCCACCATTTTAGTGACCTTGCATTAAAAATTTGCTACCATTTAGAGACCGCTTGTAGTGAATATTTGCGACCAATTAGCAACCACATAGAATATGTGCTACCATATTTTCATTAAGATTATATATCAATAAAATTACAAAATCTTATAACACACGCCAATAAAATTACAAAATCCCAAAATTATATAACACATCTTTGTTTCAATATGGGTTAAAACATTCTAATAAAAATACCAACTAAAAACTCAAATAACCGAAATTATCCTAACATAATAAACATCCAAACATTCAAAACCAAGTGTTTATAGCCTATTTTCAAACCGTAGTTGTTAACAAGGTGTCGATCTGTGACATCCCTTCGAGCATATCATCTTTATCCACCTTATCTTTTTCGTTTTCGGCGACCAACCTCGCAATAAACCTTTCTTTTTCTTCATTCTTTTCCTTAATGAGCTCCTTGATAACCAAGTTCAACTTTTCAATCTAGAAAACAACCAATGAAAAGATTCAAGAGGTCAGACCTAAAGAAATATGATAACGGGTCAAGTTGGTTGAATTGATCAAATTACTTTTCAATCTTGGCGACCAAATTACTAATGTATGTGATTCCGTTAGAATCACTAATATACAAGAAGATAGGAGCGCCTTTGACATCCCGCTATAAATTACTTATCTATGTGATTCTACTTATGTCAAAAAAAGATCAAACATTTACTAATAATAAAGTAAGAAAATACGACTGAACATAAAGAGAAAGAGAGAAGAATCACATAGCAGCCTAAAATGTTCAGAAGAAACCTAAACAGTAGTGGAATAGACTAATAAAAATATGTATTTCAGTCAACTTTGTTTGCTCTAGCTGCTCATGCTTCTTTCTTGTTTGTATCATACATCATACTTGACCACGCTGTCATGACAAATAATGAACAATACTAAAAGTATCAATTGACCCCATGTCTCGAACAATGTGAGCTTAAATCTTAATACTATAAAAAAACGATTGAATTTTTGTAGCACATTTATTAACATAAAACTCAATAATAAAAAAATATCTGCAACCTCGTTAAGGCTTCATTAGTATAAAGCCAAGGTTTGAGTATGGTCCTCCATGAATCACCATAACATTTATGACACTCAACTATCACCTATGTAAGATTTATGTTTACATCAGCTAGTGATATCTGACAATTCACAAAAAGCTAGTCTCATTAAAAACACTTAGCGGAGTTGCAGACATCTTCTCAAATGCTATTTAATCTTGAGTCACATAAAAAAGATTGAACTGAATGAGCTTACCTTATTCAGTACCAGAGAATGTCCATGAAGCTCACCACACACAAACCATTTTTGTTATACGAATACACCTTATAATCTGTCACAAAATGAACAAATGCAATTACCTTTTTCATGGATCTTTCAAAACTTGAACATGAAAGTTTAATGAAAAAAGCAAGGAAAATGGTAGTGGGATCATGGGGATGTGAGGGTAATTATATACGTGTCCATTAATAAGTGTTGTATGACCGACCTAATAATATGAACATAATTTTTTTGTTTCTTGGTCCAACATGTAAAATTTTGTTAGATAATCTTGACCGTTAAAGTCGGGTCGATGGGTACGGGTTGTGAAGCTCGCTTAGATGTGAATATGCACTTCCCTTCAGCAACGGCAAAAGTGATCAATATCGTTTAAAGAAAGTGATCATGATTATGATTATTATCGGACGATTTATTTACTTTTTTTTATTTTAATGGGTTCCTTTTGGTAAATTCTCTTTAATTCTCACTATTTTTTCCATTTTTTTTCCAAACACGCTGGGTCCTGGGAACCCACAAATGTGGGCTGGATCTCCCCCCTGCCTGTATGCCCTGTTTTAAGGACCTTTTACACCCTTAGTTATTGTTGATTATAATATTATATATGTAAGAAATTAATTGTTATTATAGGCGACAAATGCTTTTAGAAGACTTATTAAGAAACAAGTAATAAAAATGGAAATACTATTATACTTGCTAAAGAAAATGAACATCATATCAACAATATACAAGAATGTCCTTCTATGGTTTTATCTATAAGACTATAAATTACTAAAATTCTTAGAATATGCCAAACGTTCAAACGACAGGATATTTCATTATTACGACTTCAAACAACAAAAGCATAACTAAACACTATAATCTTCAAAACGTAAAAATTTTAAAAGTGAGGTACCTGCATAGATGTATTAGTTGAGGCCTTTCGAAAGCCCATAAGAAGCTTTCCTTCTGGTTCCATTCAGCTGAATGTCACTGTGAACATAGATTTTAAAACCAAGAAAAAAGATGGTGAAAATAATTAAATCCTAGATACTACTACTATAGTAGTTCATATGTGATATAAGAAATACCGGTATCGCCAGCTGTAACTGCATGGACTGTATGCACGGGGTAACACCCTCTAAAACAAAAATCCGACTGTTATTATTTGGCCAAAACTTGAACTGAAACAACCAGTCTTTTCCCTTCACATCCCGTATTTTCAAAGGGAGCCCCTCAGGTTGAGATAAGTGGAAAATATGCCTGCAAAGTAATAAAACTTTACTCATAAAAGATCATTAACTAATGTTTGTAGAAGATAATAATGTGCAGCTTACTTACTTCAGCGCATGCTTTTGGGAGAGCCAGGCGACCGATTCGACCAGCATCACTGGCACTAAGAACCTTTTCAAAAAGTGGAACAATGGTGGTGTTTGAGCTAACACGCCAAAGTTAAAGAAAAAGTTGTAATGTAACACACTGAATTACAATAAAGCAATGGTTTAATAGCATAAAAAGGTAACCAACATTAATCCAACTTCTATTTCGGGTAACTGAATTTGTTTGCACCAGTAAAAGGCCTCAAAGTTAAAAGTAAGGGTAACCAACAAGACCTGTCGGGTCGACGGGTACGGGTTGTGAAGCTAACCGTTTTATTTCGATGGGTCACATTCAGTCATTGCCAGAAGAAACGAAAACTTACAGCGCTATCGGATCAAGAACAAGTCCCAGTATTCAACCTTAACCTAGGGCTTGAATACAAACAGAGATGGGAAAACATGGCCAAGTCACCTGAGACCTTCACTTAGGGTTTGAACTTTTAACGCTTCAAACTATATGCGAATTAGAAACGTAACAGTTTTGAAGATATGCAGATGCAGGTTGTTATTATAAAAAATTCTAAGAAAATAATAGCATACTTATTTTAATTTCACTAACATCTACATCTTAGGGCTTGAATACAACCAGACAAGAATCATACACTAACCTTAAATCAACAACTGTAAATTAAACCCTAATAATCAGATTTGAGAAGAAAGTATGTACAATGATTATGGACGATGCATGTTCAGACATTCACAATTTAGCTTTATTTCACCACATCTAGCAAAAAGAAACATAAAACCCAAACATGTACAATCAAATATCAATATGATACCAAGATCTGATTCCCAGATACAATCAAGAGCATCAATTTGCTTAAGAAATGCAAATTGACACAAATTAAAAACCCTAAGACGAAGGAGAAGGGGAACTCAAAATACCAAGATCTAATTCTGATATACAAACACACAATTTCAACTCATCAAATGAATAAAACTCATGATTCCAGCTTTAATTTCACAAATCGAAATAAAAAAATTGAATAAAAGGCAACCGGAAAGATTACCAGAAAGGTGAAATTGCTTGTGTTTGTTCTGCAAGAGGCTGAGTTCTTCAATCAAATCAGACGTAAGGGAGGAGGGGGAGCAATTTAGAATTTTGGTAGAGGAGTTCTTTCATTAAAACCCTAGTTAATCAATTTTTGAAACGCGCGGATACATTAAAAAATTGTCCCGCCTAATTAAATTTTCACGTTGCCACAGTTAATATGGTCGCAATTAAAAAATACAGAATGCTTTAGAGACGTTTTTATAATAGTTATTAAAATTATTTGATATTTTCCACAAAATTGCTACCGAAAGTAAACGGTAGCAAAATTTCCTACCATTTTGCTACCGTATCATACTAAATACACGTATTTGCATTTTTGTGGCAAGTCAATCACTAAATTTGCTACCATTTTTTTTTTTCAGTAGCAAATTTTGGTCACAAGTGCTCATTTTTCTAGTAGTGTGTAGAGATTGTTGAAACCAAGCCCTCGCCAATGCAAGTTCTTCATTAACGACCCATTTTTGTTGTTTTCGTTTGACGGTTTCAAGTGCTTTCTCCGCCTCGGTTTTTTTCTTATGACTTCTCTTTTTAGGAACTATTGAGGGGGAAGGACCATCGTTGGGTGGTTGAGTTTCGGGGACGGTTTCAGTTTGGGAAAGGTTGATGGAGGTTGGTGAAAGGTTGATGGGCATTTGTTGAAACGGGCTAGGTATCGAATCGTCGGTGTGTGGGAAGTTAGTAAACACACGACCACCGATATACGATGCGTAACTAGCCATATCGGGCATATGGGAGTGTATTAAAAATGGACGAGGCATTGGACGATTGGGTGGTGGGCTAGGATTATTTTTTTGGAATGCAAACGGGTTGTTCGGGTCATAACCACGATTATGAGAATGCGTTTTTCGTTTTGTAGAATGAGAATAAAGATGATTATAGAAATTGAAGATGATTATTGTGGTTGAATGTGGTAAAAATAGGAATTGAAGTGTGATCTTTATAGTGAAAAAAATATTTTTTTTAACATAGCCGTTGAGCAACGGCTAGTTTGGTTTGGCCATTGAGAGCCCGCCATGTCACCTTGCTAGACCCGCCCCACGCCCGGCTTCAAACTCCCGCCCCTTGGGCCACGCCCCAACCCAAGCCCACCCGGGGTGGTGGCTTGGGCGTTTTCCCCCAACCCAAGCCCCATACCCCATATTCTAAGATTAATTTCATATATACCCTTATAAATTTTACACCATATAACATATAAGATTAATTTCATATATACCCTTACAAACTTTAAAATTTTCATATATACCTAACAAAAACTAAAAATTCATATATGCCTTTACAAAGTAGTTAATAAGATTAATTTCATATATATACTCTTACAATAAAATAATATTAATTTCATAATTTTACATGGTATATATATATATGATATTTTGCAAGTTTGTAGGGAATATATGAAATTGCCCGGTATAATAGTTTGCATGATAGAATGTAAACCAATGAAATCAAAGTAATATTAAATAGTGATTAGCGAAAATTTTGATAATTAATATAAGAAAAATCGGCCAAGCATTCTAATTACTCTTGCAATAAAATGAGATTATGCCCTGCAACAAAATTTTAACTGACCATGTTAAAAATCATTTTTTTTAAATGTTTTTCGTCACTTTTCTTTATAAAAATGTGTAGAAACTGTTCCAATAAAAAAATTGTAATAAAAATATATATCTTAAAAGTTCAACTTAACATGTTAAAAATCAATTTTGTTAAAAAAAATTCAGCGCTTTTCCTTATAAAAATATGTAGAAGCTATTCCAATAAAAAACATTTTTTGTAAATTTTTTACCCTTCTTAACTGTTTTTTCTATATTTAGTTTTTGAATTTTTTTTATTAAAAATGCTTCTACATGTGTTTATAAGAAAAAAACGCCGAAATTAAAAAAAATGACTTTTAACATGTTAAGTTGAATTTTGAAGATGTTAAATGGATGGTTCCCCGTTTCCTCACTTTTTTAGTGTTCTTCAATGAACCCTCCAAAAATTAATAATTTTCAATTAAACACTAAATAATATATAATTAAGCCCAAAAATGAAAACATATAGAAATCACCTTTAGATATATTGTATTATCATTATACATTTGTAGTGATGTTTGATATACTTTTATTGATCATATGAAATTTAGTTTGATTACTTTTTTATATGACTCGTCTTGATCCGTTACGGCCCAAAAAAAATTATTATATACGATAGACGCCTCTATAAAAATATTCTTGGATTCGCCACTGGTCACATCTACTTGATTTATAAATATACCGAGACCGAGTTCGAGCACATAACACAAATGTGCATGAAGTAATTTTTACTAGAAGGAGGCTGGAGTAGTGGAGTGAAGAATAGATGCCTCCTTATATAAGAGAGGGCTAGTGACGTTAGGTCAAACCCAAGATTTAATAGATATCTCCATAAATCCATCAATCTAGTTGTATAGTATGATATGAATTTAGTAATGTTACTCATTATTAATCTTCTTCATATTGTATTTCTTTTGCTTCATTGAATGCAGGTGGTCCCATAATTTATCATATATGTGGTTCATGATTAACGTCGGTAGTTTAAATTTTGGAAAAATTACAAGTTTTGTCCTTTATCTTTAGGGTACTTTACAGGCGGTGTTCTTTTTTTCAAATGTTGACAGGCGGTGTCCTTTAGTAGGTATTTTGTTACAAGTTTTGTCCTTTCCACCCAACCTGGTTAAAAACTCAGTTAATTTGTGGCACATGAGGGTAATTATGTCTTTTTACATATTTAAAGGACAAAAGTTGTAATTTATTCTTTAAAAAATATTCCAAAAAAAATTATATACATATATATGTGTGTATAACAATGAACACAGATATTTATCCCCCCTCTCCCTCTCTCTCCCTCCACCAGTTCATCAACACCACCATATGCCGTCTTCATCAACACCACCATATGCCGCCGCCAACCTAGGGTTCGGTTTCGACCGCATTCTCTCACCTCTAGACCTCACACTCCCATCTTTCCCCACTTTTTCGACCGCCCCATTTTGCGCTTCACCACCAGGTCCACCACCATTGTTTCCGCCATCAACGTTTGCCGTCGAAGCCCTCTCTCTCCTCCCAGACTCAACATTTGCATCCCTATCTCTCTCTCTTCTTTTATCAGCTACAAGTTCAGAACTTGGTGGCCCAGAAGATGAAATCTCTTTCCCAAACACACAACCCATCTATTATCCCAAACTTTATAAACCCTAACCCTCATTTCTCATGACATTTCCAGTTAGTTTCAGCTCTCACACACCCTGAAAAACAAAAATATATATGTTGTTGGAAATTTTAGTGAAAATGAGTTTTTCACTAAATATTTTGGACATCAATAATATTTATATATGTGTTGTATAAATAATTATTTATGGTTTGTGTTCAAACTATGTCCAAATAGAGCTGAGATGAATGAGATATCGAAGCTTGAAGTTGTATGTTTGGAAAAATAAAGATGAGAAAAATGGATTGAGATTTGTCATCTTGTCCCACATAGGTGGAATGACAAAACATAAAGTGGTATATAAGGAGGAGCACTCCTTGAAGGCAAACACTAGTGGGGACCCTAAAGGGTGCGGAGCACCCTTACTCGTGCTCATATGCACGCGTGTCGTGGGCTATAGGCCCTATTGTGGCAACCCGTAATTTACGGCTCTTAATTTCGTGATTAACAGGTAATTAACGCGATAATAAATAGTGTTTACAGCACGTATTAACTTAATTAGGCCTTTGGAGTGCCTGGGAACGTTTATCCGACTTTACAGTGCGCGAACGGTGGTTTACAGAGAAGCCTGTGAAACATTAAACGGCAACGGATTGAAACCGAACAGAATACTGACAACGCCGACAAATATTAAATTTTACGATATATTCTATCTTCGAAATTTAATTTTAGCAACTGTAGTTTAAACCAGCTCGAAAAACGGATTAAAGACGACAACGATACAATTTTTCGTGATTATTACCGTAATTAACGAATGGGCATGCAAACAACGACTACCGACCGTATTTTTGTGTATCTTAATTTTTGGACGTTAAACGGAGTTCAGGGTTTTGACAACGGGTCTCATAGGTATTACGGGCCACTTACACACGAGATGGGCTTGTGGACCCCGGGCCCAAGCCCAAAACCCACAAGCCTAAACCCGTGCATATTATTACAAGATCTTTCAATTGCTTTTTAAATCTTACTAAATATTTCCAAAATCCTTATAAGATATCACAAAATCTCAACAAAATATTAACTAGATCTTTCTAAGATCTTACTAGACCCCTACTTCATCTCTTTAAAAGACCTCACACACTCTCTCTCGGTTATTTATATCTGACCTTCTCAAATGCACACATACTTAACACAAGCTCATCCATGAAACCTCTTTGCCTTCTCTGTCCCTCGTCTCCTGTTTGGCAGCCATATCGGCCGGCTGCCGGAGCTGGGTTTCCAGCCAAGATCACACACACAAACACCCATGTCTCCCATACCTCAACCTCTCATACCCTCTCCTCTCGGTTCTGATTTCGGCAACAGACGCGCCGCCGTGAGCGGTGGTGGTGGTTCTGAGCGACGACACAAACGACACCCCCCTCTCCGATGATCTTCAGCGACGGTGGCGGTGGTGCGAGGCTACGGACAGAAGAGAGAGAAAGGCGAGGAGAGAGAGAGAGGCGATGAGAGAGAGAAGCACGTAGAGGGAGAGAGAGGCGGGTCGCGGTGGCGGTAGACGGCAACGCCGCCGTCTGCGGTGGCGGTAGTGGTTGCTGCTGTGCTTCGATATTTGCTCAGTTGGTTTCGGTTCACACTTGATTCAGATTGGCTCGGGTTCGGGTTTAGCGAAGCTGCGGGTCTCAATGTTTGGTTCAGAAGGTCGTTTAGGTCAAAATGGTTCAACATCAGGCTCGGGTTTCGTGTTCGGGTTTAGTTTCGAGTTCTGGTTCAGATTCGGTGTCGGGTCAGATTACGTGCTCAGGAAGCGGGTCAAAGTTTCGGGTTCGGTTTGGTCAAGTGGTCAGCTTCAGAAGCGGTTCGAGTTGACTCGGTCAACTCAGCGAGTTGACTCGGTCAACTCAGCATGTCGACTCAGCTTGGTTCAAGCTTCGGTTCGGGTCTCGCGTTTTCGGTCAGACGGTTCAGTTGACTCGGTCAAACCGAGTCAACAGCGGTCAAACAGTCAACAACAGTCGACTCGGTTACACTCAGTTGACTCGGTCAACTCAGTGAGTTGACTCGGTCAGCTCGGTTTTCGACACGAGAAGATGGTAAAGATTTTATGGCGCAATACATTTCATTATTCTTATAATCTTATTTATTTCGTGAACGAGCTCGAACCGACTGATTATAAATTGCATTGTTATATATTTGACAAAGTTTACATATAGTTGAATCTTGATTAAATTGTATTGAATTTTTAAAAATAAAACAACGACTTGTGTTGTCGGGGGGGTCCAAAAACAGAGGAAACTCTGCCCGTTTTTCGAGAAAAACCCGTAAACAAAACACGTTTTATGAAACTTTTATCCGAGGAGCTTTTATAAAGACAAATACGAATGTAAAACCGCTTTCGACAACAACTTACAACTTTCGATATCAAAGATTCGGAAATTATTTACAACACATAAATATAGTTATTATATTTATTTTAAACTTCGAAAATTCGACGAATCTTTTATGGAATCAATATAATTACTTATATTGTTTCAAACGCCGAACACACATTCGTTTATAAAAATAAATATAGTTATATATTTATTTTCAAACACGACAATCCGACGATTCTTTCATGAATATGACTTTTTATATTTACGTCAAACGCCTAAACGGCACACGTTAAATCATATAATATCGCATACGAGTTTGATACATGGTATTTTCGTACAAATATACTTTTTATACACGTACGACTACTCGAGACGTCTAACACGATGATAACGATATATTTATATATTTTTATATAAATATTTATTCATTTTAAGTCTCTCGGAAACCAAGTCTTTTGCAAGACTTACTAAACTGCTACTGACATTAAACGAGACTTAACACATATAACTTAATCTTTTCCATTAAGTTAACAACTTACTGTCGAATCGTTCGGCTAACGATTCGGTAGAGCTCGGTGACACGTAGACTAGTTACCGCTTTTATTTAGAAACTTATTAGATATTCCGTGTTAGGAATATTGTAGAATGCACGCTAGCGAGTCTCATTTTGGAAACGACATCATCGGAGTCATAATTAGCTAGCCTTGCACATGGAAATTCAGGTGAGTTCATAACCCCACTTTTTACAGCTTTACATTTTTATAAATGTTTTCGGGGTGGAAAGACATGCACGTTTTGCAAAAACATACAAAGTTTCGAACAAACGCAAAACTCGTATTTCTAAATCATATTACGAAGGGATTTCGAGGAACACAAATGAATTACGAAAGGTTCATACTAAACATACCGGTTTTTGCAAAAACAAATGCTTATTTTCGAAATGTGAATGATATTCGGCCAGGGTGACCAGGAATCTGGTCAGGGTGACCAGGGATCTGGTCAGGGTGACCAGGGATTTATTTTATACATGGTATGATTAGCGTAAGGAGGGTTACTGCGTACAGATCATGTGAGTGGGTAGGTATTACTTGGGGCCATTAATCCTCATGGTAGGACCGAGGGGCACAATGCGGTAGATCTATCTGGGTGTAGCGAGCCCAGCCCCAGGCCAAACAGTTAACGGACCTTGGGGTGACTATGTACCCGACGCACAAATCCGCTAGGTTTGAGTCTTCCTACTTGCACTTCACACATATCAATGGCCTTGCAAACCATTGGTGATCTCTTTATTTCCTTATTTGCTACATACCAGGGACATATATACTTACACAAAAATACTTGTTCATACAAATTAAATGCCATGCTTTAAACAAATTCAAAGCATAGGATTATGCGGGTAAGGAGTCAAAGTCAGGGTGGGCATTGACGGTTATACGAACATTACAAATACAAGACTTTACAAGTACATGGTTTTTATGAACATACTGTGTTACAAACACAACGTTTCCATATAACTTGTCAAGAAAATGATTTTTAAATTCATTTTCTCAATACTATTTCAAAAACCGGTTATTCCAAATATTTATTTCAAATCTTTCACAATACCAAAGATTTATTTCAAACCTTTCACAACTCAAAAGATTTATCTCAAATCTTTTACGAATAAACTATGAACTCGCTCAACTTTATGTTGATTTTTCTCGCATGTTCTTTCTCAGGTTACAGTTCTAAGACATGGCACGGTTGGAATAGGAGAACCATTGGAGTCGAGTACTTAGCGGGCGTTCAATTTCTAAAAGACTTAGCTTATTTTGCTTCCGCTGTGTAATGAAGATACCAGTCCAGTCACGCCAATGCTCTGATATTTCGGGGTGTGACACCTATGTAGCGCACTTTGAACTTCGCACACCGTCTTTGTATTTTTTGTCCATGAGCGGGTGGTCAGATACATGGCGGGTCCGCTTATGGCGCACCCTTGGGTGGCGTAGACGGATTCCATGGCATGGCACATGTCATTGGCTATGGCGAAGAATGCAAGTGGCGCACAAGTTTGGATGGCACATGACCAGGTGGCGTCCTGGTATACATAGTGGCATCCGTGTGGCACGCAAGTATAGATGGCGCATGACCAGGTGGCGTCCTGGTATGCGCAATAGCATATGTGTGGCACGCGGCTCCATATGGCCTGGCGTAAGGTCCATGTAGTGTGTTGCATGGGCTTGCGGATCAGTTATGGCACGCGCGCAGGTTACAGTAGTAACTAGGAGCACTGGTCGGCACACCATGTGCATGCGCGGGTTCCCTACAATGTGGCGCACAGACTGAAGAGCGACTTCAGGCGCGTGTACATGTCTTCAACGGTAACAGAGCAACTGGCAGGACCTGGTCAAAGCTAGCTGTTACAACCCGTTTAATGCGTGTCATGATGTATATGACCGTTTTTTACTAACCACTTAAGTCCATTTAAGTAGAGATTAATGTCATATTCATTATCTTGTTTATTACAAGATTAATGTTATAGTTATGACAAGATTAATGTCTATATTTATTACTAGTTTTAATGAGATTAAAACTAGAGATGTATATATATATGAACTTGGTAGTTCATATAGGGGTGAACAAGAAAATAGACATTCTCTTGAGTCTCTATGTTTCATTGAGAGGAGTACTCTCAATCTTACACAACTTCACATTGTTCCAATTTTATGAACACCAAATTATACCCGGTGTTATCTCGGGCGCGATAGCCATCTCCGGCAGTACACATACTGTTCCGGTTGTTGTACCCTGGGAGACAGACCGTCTGAGAGGAGGCGCGGAATCTGTTTTAAGGGAAGCGTGTTGAACACGTGCCTCAACCAAAAACCATCAACAATTTTGCTTGTCTTGCAGCGGAGTTTCTATCTCGTAGATGCGGTTGAAGTTTCTAAAGACGCTTGCTTGAATCAAGATTGGTACAATTATATTGTATTTTAATTTCGTTTATTTAGTTTTTGTAACCGGTATTGTACTAGTCAAATTTCCCACAAATAACGAGAGTCTCGTTATATTTATATTTATTAATATTTTTAATAAAAAGTGAACCTAGTTCCTACAATCTTAAAACAGACTTTCGTGAAGATTGTTGCTACAATCTTAAATCCCTTCTCTACGAGGATTTAGGTTCACGAAAGTTAAAATATTTAATGGGATTTTTGTTAAAATCTTGAAAACATTTTTTGGGAAATATTTATTTAGTACAATGAGTCGGATTATTTTTGATGATTGGAGTACAATCTTTAATCCGAATACCGGGTTGCAAAACGACTGTTTTGATTCAAGTTTACAGTTCATGGGTTTCTTGTTCGTGTTTAGATAAAACCGAACCATATACAAAATAATATGTATTTCAATAGGTTTTGAAATACTAAATTTTCTAATGAGCGTATTAGAAAACTTTATTTTGTAACCCCTTGCAAATTAAATGTTTGTAACGTTTAATTTATGTTTATTAAGCTTTTAGTAACCATAATTGATATATTAATGTTGGTTTTAAAAGTCTTGATATATATTTATTTTCTAATTAGCATATTAGAAAATAATTATTTTATAAAATAACAAGTTTTAATATTTTCTAACGAGCGTGTTAGAAACGTTGTTGAAAGAATAACAACATTAAAACTTTTTATATCTCTAACGAGCGTGTTAGAATTTTATAGAACAATAAGTTTTAATATCATCCTTTATATCTAATGAGCGTGTTAGATACGATGATTGTGTAAAACTAACTTGTTAAAAGACGATTAGATTTTCTAACGAGCGTGCTAGAAAATATACGTTTAGATTTTCTAACGAGCGTGTTAGAAAAGATTATTATTTCAAATAATTACCGACGAGCGTGTTGGATACAATTATTTTGGATAATGAACCTTGTAACAGTTTCGTCTAAACTATTAAATTTCTAACGAGCGAGTTAGAAACGGATTTTTTCCACATACGTTTAAACGATTTTTTTTTGTTTATTTCTAATGAGCGTATTAGAAATGGTTTATATTTTTTTTATATAAACTTCGAAACAAATTTTGTAATCGATTATTTCTAACGAGCGTGTTAGAAACGATTTAAAAAGTTTGATAGTTGTTTATTTTCTAACGAGCGTGTTAGAAACGATTTAACGACATTGTCAATTATTTATTTCTAACAAGCGGGTTAGAAAACGTTTATTTTATATAAACCAAAACGGCTTATGACAATAAATGATCATTTAATTTTCTAATGGGCGTATTAGAATTAGTTTATCTTATAACCAACTATTTTAACGATTTGCAATCGTTAATTTCTAACGAGCGGGTTAGAACCGGGTTAACTATGATAAACTATTTAAGATGATTTGTAATCGTTTTATATATTTTCTAACGAGCGTGTTAGAAAAGATATGTGTTCATTTCTAACGAGCGTGTTAGAAAACGTTCATTTAAGTAAACCAGAAGTGAATAAATGTATTCGTTTTATTTCTAACGAGCGCGTTAGAACCGGTTTACTTTATAAAACCGAATATTTTGAATGTTTGTTAAACATTTAAATTCTAATTAGCATATTAGAATTGGTTTTCATACAAACCACTCATTTTAACGATTGATAATCGTTGTTTTCTAACAGCGGTTAGAAATGGTTTGAATATGATAAACCATTTATTAAAACGATGTGTATTCGTTTTATTTTCAAACGAGCGAGTTTGAAATTGTTTTATTTATTAAACTATTATAAGGTTTATTGTCTTGATTTGTAATCAAAACATAAATATATAGTTTAATATTAAAACACTTGCAAAAACGAGAAATGTTTTGAATGAATAAAACATGTCTTTGCGAAGTATAAGTGATTCGATACTTACACGAGAAGTATAACGTCTTGAACCATATAATAGTCTTGGAAAGACTATTTTGTGAAAAACAACTCGATGTTGTTATAGACATAATAAGTTGCTTAACTACTTGCGAGTAGTTAATTGTAAACAACTTTATACCTTGGACAACTTGTGATTATTCAAGTTTTGAGTTCCAAGATGAGGGAGTACCTCAAAACATGACACTGAACGAAATAATTGCGTTTATTTCGGTAAAAAGTGTTGAAGATAATAACACTTTGGCTTTTGATGTTTAGATATCATTGGTGTATCCGTTATTTTGGACTACTAATAAGTTGTCAAAAGGATACACATTTTGATACAAAGTGTAAAAAGTAATTTACACAAACACAACGAGTGGGTTGTGATCATGACTTATGTAATAAGTCACAAATCAAACATCAAATGCATAACGGCGTCGTGAGAAACGTGGTGTATGGTTTTAGATGGAATACACGAAAACGAGATATGTCATCTAATGTTGAGAGCATCAACATGGAAATGCACATGTAAGTTTTCAAAGAATATAACATATGAAAGAAATATATGTTATTATTGTAAATGATTTTAATAAATTTGGCAAATTTATTAACGGAAATTTACAATAGTGATGGACTCGTAGATGCTTCTACCACCATCAATGTTGTTTAAACTATGTGGAGGCTTGGTCCTCAATTTGGGAGAGAATCCCAATACATGGTATTAATGAAACAACAACGTAAATGTATATATCACTATAGGCATACGTGAATGCTTTGTTGTTGAGAGTCAATCTAATTGGCTATATCTCAAGACTCAAGTGATTTTATACAAAGATCTTTCATCAAATTGACTTGGATTAAGACTTATGTTCAAGTCTTTAGGAAGTCAATGGTGAAGCCTTTGAGATAAAAAGGCGAACGAGTTATGATCCTAATGGATGAAGTTAACTATGGTTTTTGAGGCCTTCCTAAAAACCGATGGGTTTGGAACGGTGAAATAAAATTTCATTATTGTGTCTAACTAAGAAACGAATGTTCGAAAGAGATAGTGCGTTATCTCTTAAGGCTGTGAAGAATCAGAATGATGCATCTTCTGTTCACATGCTAGAGTATTGTGGTCTAAAGCATGCTAGACTAATACTTGTTAATTTATATGCTC
This sequence comes from Helianthus tuberosus, assembly GCA_030545235.1. NCBI lineage: Eukaryota > Viridiplantae > Streptophyta > Magnoliopsida > Asterales > Asteraceae > Helianthus > Helianthus tuberosus. Next base: position 141,880,131 of record CM060381.1, read on the forward strand.
GACGGAGATTAAATTAACTTTAAACATTCAAAATATGTGATGACACAAGAACGAATTTTGTGCTAAACAAAACTATAAATATAACTTCATTAAAATGCAAGCAATGTGGGGGGAGGAGGCCATTTAAGAAACAAACCCTTTAGGGTATGTGGAAATGGTAGTTGAGAAGTTTTCTCAAACTGGAAATGAAAGGGAGAACCTTTCATCACCCCATTTGGATGTTATCCAATTACACTTAAATGTGGGGGTGACTTGCATTTGAATGTGGAAATGGTAGTTGAGAAGTTTTCTCAAACTCGAAATGAAAGGGAGAACCTTTCATCGCCCCATTTGGATGCTATCCAATTACACTTAAATGTGGGGGTGACTTGCATATATTACAAACGCATGACCAAGTGGAGTACACAATGGTTATATGGAGTCAATCGAGTAGATTGGACTCGAATGCCAATTGGTTAGATTCAAAATCTAGTAAGATGTCAGTCATGACACACCAAAGGTATGGTGAAAACGTGTCTAGCCATGAATTGAGTTTCATGTCATTCTAAAGACAAGGTACATAACTGGATCCAGGTTGAGATCACGAGTTATAAGTCTTATGAATCGACTAAAAGGCAAAAAGTGACTAGCGAGTCAAGAACACGTTAGAACAACTGATCTAAACTGAAAATTATTGTTGTTGACTCAGCGAAGTCAAAGATAATTTTGGATCCAACAACCAGTGGGTTGATAACAGATCAGGTTGTGGAATGGGACTAAAGCCACGGAAAAAGGGACATGAGGGAAACCTAACCTAGTTGACTGGAGATCCCAAGATCTAGGTTCAATAGGCCAACTTAATCATGAACCGAAGGGTAGTCACTGTGGGGGCGTAGGTAATATATATGTTTCATATATCCCCCTAAAACTATAAAAGGGTGTTTAAATACGTCCTAGTCCATTCCTATAATATTCAGTGACATTGTTGTGAGGTTAAGCATAATATGTGGTTTTATGATTTGTGTAAATCATAGTAAACCATAATGCTTTTAATGATTTAAAGGGAAATCACCTATGTTGGAGAGAAGTGTGGTCGCTTCGAATGGAATTAGGGCATAATTCCTAGAGCTCCCGCAGAACCAGGAAAGTGCTCCATGACCATTATTGGACACGATAGTGAGGGGATGGCCCGGCTAGGGAAAGTATTGTGTGAATGTATATTGTCGTTTACACAAATGGGGGGTTGTTCAAGGACATCACGTCTACAAAACCCTAGTAGACTAAGTATGCTTCACAAAGGAAGGTTCAAAGGCAAAACCTACCTATCCTGCAATACTCGACTGTCAAGGTTTCATCGGGGAATTTTGTGTGTTTTAATCGATCTCCATTCATGTGGGGGATTGTTGGAAATTTTAGTGAAAATGAGTTTTTCACTAAATATTTTGGACATCAATAATATTTATATATGTGTTGTATAAATAATTATTTATGGTTTGTGTTCAAACTATGTCCAAATAGAGCTGAGATGAATGAGATATCGAAGCTTGAAGTTGTATGTTTGGAAAAATAAAGATGAGAAAAATGGATTGAGATTTGTCATCTTGTCCCACATAGGTGGAATGACAAAACATAAAGTGGTATATAAGGAGGAGCACTCCTTGAAGGCAAACACTAGTGGGGACCCTAAAGGGTGCGGAGCACCCTTACTCGTGCTCATATGCACGCGTGTCGTGGGCTATAGGCCCTATGTAGCGCACTTTGAACTTCGCACACCGTCTTTGTATTTTTTGTCCGTGAGCGGGTGGTCAGATACATGGCGGGTCCGCTTATGGCGCACCCTTGGGTGGCGTAGACGGATTCCATGGCATGGCACATGTCATTGGCTATGGCGAAGAATGCAAGTGGCGCACAAGTTTGGATGGCACATGACCAGGTGGCGTCCTGGTATACATAGTGGCATCCGTGTGGCACGCAAGTATAGATGGCGCATGACCAGGTGGCGTCCTGGTATGCGCAATAGCATATGTGTGGCACGCGGCTCCATATGGCCTGGCGTAAGGTCCATGTAGTGTGTTGCATGGGCTTGCGGATCAGTTATGGCACGCGCGCAGGTTACAGTAGTAACTAGGAGCACTGGTCGGCACACCATGTGCATGCGCGGGTTCCCTACAATGTGGCGCACAGACTGAAGAGCGACTTCAGGCGCGTGTACATGTCTTCAACGGTAACAGAGCAACTGGCAGGACCTGGTCAAAGCTAGCTGTTACAACCCGTTTAATGCGTGTCATGATGTATATGACCGTTTTTTACTAACCACTTAAGTCCATTTAAGTAGAGATTAATGTCATATTCATTATCTTGTTTATTACAAGATTAATGTTATAGTTATGACAAGATTAATGTCTATATTTATTACTAGTTTTAATGAGATTAAAACTAGAGATGTATATATATATGAACTTGGTAGTTCATATAGGGGTGAACAAGAAAATAGACATTCTCTTGAGTCTCTATGTTTCATTGAGAGGAGTACTCTCAATCTTACACAACTTCACATTGTTCCAATTTTATGAACACCAAATTATACCCGGTGTTATCTCGGGCGCGATAGCCATCTCCGGCAGTACACATACTGTTCCGGTTGTTGTACCCTGGGAGACAGACCGTCTGAGAGGAGGCGCGGAATCTGTTTTAAGGGAAGCGTGTTGAACACGTGCCTCAACCAAAAACCATCAACAATTTTGCTTGTCTTGCAGCGGAGTTTCTATCTCGTAGATGCGGTTGAAGTTTCTAAAGACGCTTGCTTGAATCAAGATTGGTACAATTATATTGTATTTTAATTTCGTTTATTTAGTTTTTGTAACCGGTATTGTACTAGTCAAATTTCCCACAAATAACGAGAGTCTCGTTATATTTATATTTATTAATATTTTTAATAAAAAGTGAACCTAGTTCCTACAATCTTAAAACAGACTTTCGTGAAGATTGTTGCTACAATCTTAAATCCCTTCTCTACGAGGATTTAGGTTCACGAAAGTTAAAATATTTAATGGGATTTTTGTTAAAATCTTGAAAATATTTTTTGGGAAATATTTATTTAGTACAATGAGTCGGATTATTTTTGATGATTGGAGTACAATCTTTAATCCGAATACCGGGTTGCAAAACGACTGTTTTGATTCAAGTTTACAGTTCATGGGTTTCTTGTTCGTGTTTAGATAAAACCGAACCATATACAAAATAATATGTATTTCAATAGGTTTTGAAATACTAAATTTTCTAATGAGCGTATTAGAAAACTTTATTTTGTAACCCCTTGCAAATTAAATGTTTGTAACGTTTAATTTATGTTTATTAAGCTTTTAGTAACCATAATTGATATATTAATGTTGGTTTTAAAAGTCTTGATATATATTTATTTTCTAATTAGCATATTAGAAAATAATTATTTTATAAAATAACAAGTTTTAATATTTTCTAACGAGCGTGTTAGAAACGTTGTTGAAAGAATAACAACATTAAAACTTTTTATATCTCTAACGAGCGTGTTAGAATTTTATAGAACAATAAGTTTTAATATCATCCTTTATATCTAATGAGCGTGTTAGATACGATGATTGTGTAAAACTAACTTGTTAAAAGACGATTAGATTTTCTAACGAGCGTGCTAGAAAATATACGTTTAGATTTTCTAACGAGCGTGTTAGAAAAGATTATTATTTCAAATAATTACCGACGAGCGTGTTGGATACAATTATTTTGGATAATGAACCTTGTAACAGTTTCGTCTAAACTATTAAATTTCTAACGAGCGAGTTAGAAACGGATTTTTTCCACATACGTTTAAACGATTTTTTTTTGTTTATTTCTAATGAGCGTATTAGAAATGGTTTATATTTTTTTTATATAAACTTCGAAACAAATTTTGTAATCGATTATTTCTAACGAGCGTGTTAGAAACGATTTAAAAAGTTTGATAGTTGTTTATTTTCTAACGAGCGTGTTAGAAACGATTTAACGACATTGTCAATTATTTATTTCTAACAAGCGGGTTAGAAAACGTTTATTTTATATAAACCAAAACGGCTTATGACAATAAATGATCATTTAATTTTCTAATGGGCGTATTAGAATTAGTTTATCTTATAACCAACTATTTTAACGATTTGCAATCGTTAATTTCTAACGAGCGGGTTAGAACCGGGTTAACTATGATAAACTATTTAAGATGATTTGTAATCGTTTTATATATTTTCTAACGAGCGTGTTAGAAAAGATATGTGTTCATTTCTAACGAGCGTGTTAGAAAACGTTCATTTAAGTAAACCAGAAGTGAATAAATGTATTCGTTTTATTTCTAACGAGCGCGTTAGAACCGGTTTACTTTATAAAACCGAATATTTTGAATGTTTGTTAAACATTTAAATTCTAATTAGCATATTAGAATTGGTTTTCATACAAACCACTCATTTTAACGATTGATAATCGTTGTTTTCTAACAGCGGTTAGAAATGGTTTGAATATGATAAACCATTTATTAAAACGATGTGTATTCGTTTTATTTTCAAACGAGCGAGTTTGAAATTGTTTTATTTATTAAACTATTATAAGGTTTATTGTCTTGATTTGTAATCAAAACATAAATATATAGTTTAATATTAAAACACTTGCAAAAACGAGAAATGTTTTGAATGAATAAAACATGTCTTTGCGAAGTATAAGTGATTCGATACTTACACGAGAAGTATAACGTCTTGAACCATATAATAGTCTTGGAAAGACTATTTTGTGAAAAACAACTCGATGTTGTTATAGACATAATAAGTTGCTTAACTACTTGCGAGTAGTTAATTGTAAACAACTTTATACCTTGGACAACTTGTGATTATTCAAGTTTTGAGTTCCAAGATGAGGGAGTACCTCAAAACATGACACTGAACGAAATAATTGCGTTTATTTCGGTAAAAAGTGTTGAAGATAATAACACTTTGGCTTTTGATGTTTAGATATCATTGGTGTATCCGTTATTTTGGACTACTAATAAGTTGTCAAAAGGATACACATTTTGATACAAAGTGTAAAAAGTAATTTACACAAACACAACGAGTGGGTTGTGATCATGACTTATGTAATAAGTCACAAATCAAACATCAAATGCATAACGGCGTCGTGAGAAACGTGGTGTATGGTTTTAGATGGAATACACGAAAACGAGATATGTCATCTAATGTTGAGAGCATCAACATGGAAATGCACATGTAAGTTTTCAAAGAATATAACATATGAAAGAAATATATGTTATTATTGTAAATGATTTTAATAAATTTGGCAAATTTATTAACGGAAATTTACAATAGTGATGGACTCGTAGATGCTTCTACCACCATCAATGTTGTTTAAACTATGTGGAGGCTTGGTCCTCAATTTGGGAGAGAATCCCAATACATGGTATTAATGAAACAACAACGTAAATGTATATATCACTATAGGCATACGTGAATGCTTTGTTGTTGAGAGTCAATCTAATTGGCTATATCTCAAGACTCAAGTGATTTTATACAAAGATCTTTCATCAAATTGACTTGGATTAAGACTTATGTTCAAGTCTTTAGGAAGTCAATGGTGAAGCCTTTGAGATAAAAAGGCGAACGAGTTATGATCCTAATGGATGAAGTTAACTATGGTTTTTGAGGCCTTCCTAAAAACCGATGGGTTTGGAACGGTGAAATAAAATTTCATTATTGTGTCTAACTAAGAAACGAATGTTCGAAAGAGATAGTGCGTTATCTCTTAAGGCTGTGAAGAATCAGAATGATGCATCTTCTGTTCACATGCTAGAGTATTGTGGTCTAAAGCATGCTAGACTAATACTTGTTAATTTATATGCTCGACGGAGATTAAATTAACTTTAAACATTCAAAATATGTGATGACACAAGAACAAATTTTGTGCTAAACAAAACTATAAATATAACTTCATTAAAATGCAAGCAATGTGGGGGGAGGAGGCCATTTAAGAAACAAACCCTTTAGGGTATGTGGAAATGGTAGTTGAGAAGTTTTCTCAAACTGGAAATGAAAGGGAGAACCTTTCATCACCCCATTTGGATGTTATCCAATTACACTTAAATGTGGGGGTGACTTGCATTTGAATGTGGAAATGGTAGTTGAGAAGTTTTCTCAAACTCGAAATGAAAGGGAGAACCTTTCATCGCCCCATTTGGATGCTATCCAATTACACTTAAATGTGGGGGTGACTTGCATATATTACAAACGCATGACCAAGTGGAGTACACAATGGTTATATGGAGTCAATCGAGTAGATTGGACTCGAATGCCAATTGGTTAGATTCAAAATCTAGTAAGATGTCAGTCATGACACACCAAAGGTATGGTGAAAACGTGTCTAGCCATGAATTGAGTTTCATGTCATTCTAAAGACAAGGTACATAACTGGATCCAGGTTGAGATCACGAGTTATAAGTCTTATGAATCGACTAAAAGGCAAAAAGTGACTAGCGAGTCAAGAACACGTTAGAACAACTGATCTAAACTGAAAATTATTGTTGTTGACTCAGCGAAGTCAAAGATAATTTTGGATCCAACAACCAGTGGGTTGATAACAGATCAGGTTGTGGAATGGGACTAAAGCCACGGAAAAAGGGACATGAGGGAAACCTAACCTAGTTGACTGGAGATCCCAAGATCTAGGTTCAATAGGCCAACTTAATCATGAACCGAAGGGTAGTCACTGTGGGGGCGTAGGTAATATATATGTTTCATATATCCCCCTAAAACTATAAAAGGGTGTTTAAATACGTCCTAGTCCATTCCTATAATATTCAGTGACATTGTTGTGAGGTTAAGCATAATATGTGGTTTTATGATTTGTGTAAATCATAGTAAACCATAATGCTTTTAATGATTTAAAGGGAAATCACCTATGTTGGAGAGAAGTGTGGTCGCTTCGAATGGAATTAGGGCATAATTCCTAGAGCTCCCGCAGAACCAGGAAAGTGCTCCATGACCATTATTGGACACGATAGTGAGGGGATGGCCCGGCTAGGGAAAGTATTGTGTGAATGTATATTGTCGTTTACACAAATGGGGGGTTGTTCAAGGACATCACGTCTACAAAACCCTAGTAGACTAAGTATGCTTCACAAAGGAAGGTTCAAAGGCAAAACCTACCTATCCTGCAATACTCGACTGTCAAGGTTTCATCGGGGAATTTTGTGTGTTTTAATCGATCTCCATTCATGTGGGGGATTGTTGGAAATTTTAGTGAAAATGAGTTTTTCACTAAATATTTTGGACATCAATAATATTTATATATGTGTTGTATAAATAATTATTTATGGTTTGTGTTCAAACTATGTCCAAATAGAGCTGAGATGAATGAGATATCGAAGCTTGAAGTTGTATGTTTGGAAAAATAAAGATGAGAAAAATGGATTGAGATTTGTCATCTTGTCCCACATAGGTGGAATGACAAAACATAAAGTGGTATATAAGGAGGAGCACTCCTTGAAGGCAAACACTAGTGGGGACCCTAAAGGGTGCGGAGCACCCTTACTCGTGCTCATATGCACGCGTGTCGTGGGCTATAGGCCCTATGTAGCGCACTTTGAACTTCGCACACCGTCTTTGTATTTTTTGTCCGTGAGCGGGTGGTCAGATACATGGCGGGTCCGCTTATGGCGCACCCTTGGGTGGCGTAGACGGATTCCATGGCATGGCACATGTCATTGGCTATGGCGAATAATGCAAGTGGCGCACAAGTTTGGATGGCACATGACCAGGTGGCGTCCTGGTATACATAGTGGCATCCGTGTGGCACGCAAGTATAGATGGCGCATGACCAGGTGGCGTCCTGGTATGCGCAATAGCATATGTGTGGCACGCGGCTCCATATGGCCTGGCGTAAGGTCCATGTAGTGTGTTGCATGGGCTTGCGGATCAGTTATGGCACGCGCGCAGGTTACAGTAGTAACTAGGAGCACTGGTCGGCACACCATGTGCATGCGCGGGTTCCCTACAATGTGGCGCACAGACTGAAGAGCGACTTCAGGCGCGTGTACATGTCTTCAACGGTAACAGAGCAACTGGCAGGACCTGGTCAAAGCTAGCTGTTACAACCCGTTTAATGCGTGTCATGATGTATATGACCGTTTTTTACTAACCACTTAAGTCCATTTAAGTAGAGATTAATGTCATATTCATTATCTTGTTTATTACAAGATTAATGTTATAGTTATGACAAGATTAATGTCTATATTTATTACTAGTTTTAATGAGATTAAAACTAGAGATGTATATATATATGAACTTGGTAGTTCATATAGGGGTGAACAAGAAAATAGACATTCTCTTGAGTCTCTATGTTTCATTGAGAGGAGTACTCTCAATCTTACACAACTTCACATTGTTCCAATTTTATGAACACCAAATTATACCCGGTGTTATCTCGGGCGCGATAGCCATCTCCGGCAGTACACATACTGTTCCGGTTGTTGTACCCTGGGAGACAGACCGTCTGAGAGGAGGCGCGGAATCTGTTTTAAGGGAAGCGTGTTGAACACGTGCCTCAACCAAAAACCATCAACAATTTTGCTTGTCTTGCAGCGGAGTTTCTATCTCGTAGATGCGGTTGAAGTTTCTAAAGACGCTTGCTTGAATCAAGATTGGTACAATTATATTGTATTTTAATTTCGTTTATTTAGTTTTTGTAACCGGTATTGTACTAGTCAAATTTCCCACAAATAACGAGAGTCTCGTTATATTTATATTTATTAATATTTTTAATAAAAAGTGAACCTAGTTCCTACAATCTTAAAACAGACTTTCGTGAAGATTGTTGCTACAATCTTAAATCCCTTCTCTACGAGGATTTAGGTTCACGAAAGTTAAAATATTTAATGGGATTTTTGTTAAAATCTTGAAAATATTTTTTGGGAAATATTTATTTAGTACAATGAGTCGGATTATTTTTGATGATTGGAGTACAATCTTTAATCCGAATACCGGGTTGCAAAACGACTGTTTTGATTCAAGTTTACAGTTCATGGGTTTCTTGTTCGTGTTTAGATAAAACCGAACCATATACAAAATAATATGTATTTCAATAGGTTTTGAAATACTAAATTTTCTAATGAGCGTATTAGAAAACTTTATTTTGTAACCCCTTGCAAATTAAATGTTTGTAACGTTTAATTTATGTTTATTAAGCTTTTAGTAACCATAATTGATATATTAATGTTGGTTTTAAAAGTCTTGATATAGGGTGAAATAATATTTTAGGGTATTTGTTTGTGGAAGTGGTGAAATAATAAGAAAATTAATTTTTTTTATAAAATGTTGTTATAAAATATTTTGTTAGTATTATAAAAACTTTATATTTTTATAAAATGAATTGTGTATATTTTTAATAAAAAAATGTGCATATTTTTTTTATATTGTAAAAAAAAAAACAAAACACCACCACAGCCGACCCACCACCACCACCACCACAGCCGACCCACCACCATCACCACCACCACCACCACCACAGCCGACATACCACCACCACCATAGCCGACCACCACCACCCCAGCCGATCCACCACCACCACCCCAGCCGGCACACCACCACCACCACCACCATAGCCGACCCACCACCACCACAACCTCCCCAGCCGGCCCGCCACCACCACCATAGTCGGCCGACCCACCACCACCACCACCCCCACCCCAGTCGACCCACAACAACCACCCCATCCGACCCACCACCACCACAACAACCGACCCACCACCACCACGACCACAACCAACCCAGCCGACCCACCACCACCACCACCACCACAACCACCCCATCCGACCCACCACCACCACCACAACTACCCCAGCCGACCCACCACCACCTCCATAGCCGACCCACCATCACCACAGCCGACCCACCACCATCACCACAGCCGACCCACCACCACCACCACCATAGTCGGCCCACCACCACCACCATAGCCGACCCACCACCACCACCTCAGCCGACCCACCACCACCACCCCAGCCGGCACACCACCACCACCACCATAGCCGACCCACCACCACCACAACCACCCCAGCCGACCCACCACCACCACCACAACCACCCCATCCGACCCACCACCACCACCACCACAACTACCCCAGCCGACCCACCACCATAGTCGGCCCACCACCACCACCACCATAGTCGGCCCACCACCACCACCATAGCCGACCCACCACCACCACCACAACCGACCTACCACCACCACCACAACTTACCTACCACCACCCCAGCCGACCCACCACCACCACCATAGCCGACCCACCACCACCATCTCAGCTGACCCACCACCACCACCACCCCAGCCGACCCACCACCACAACCGATCCACCACCACCACAACCGACCCACCACCACCACAACCACCCCAGCCGACCCACCACCACCACCATTATAGCCGACCCACCACCACCACCACCCCAGCCGACCCACCACCACCACCACAACCACCCAAGCCGACCCACCACCACCACCACAACCACCCCATCCGACCCACCACCACCACCACAACCGACCCACCACCACCACAACCACCCCAGCCGACCCACCACCATCATAGCCGACCCACCACCACCACCACCCCAGCTGACCCACCACCACCACCACCACAACCGACCTACCACCACCACCCCAGCCGACCCACCACCACCACCACAACCGACCCACCACCACCACAACCACCCCAGCCGACCCACCACCACCACCCCAGCCGACCCACCACAACCGACCCACCACCACCACCACAACCACCCCAGCCGACCCACCACCACCACCATAGCCGACCCACCACCATCACCACAGCCGACCCACCACCACCACCTCAGCCGGCACACCACCACCACCATAGCCGACCCACCACCACCACAACCACCCCAGCCGACCCACCACCACAACCACCCCATCCGACCCATTACCACCACCACCACAACTACCCCAGCCGACCCACCACCACCACCATAGCCGACCCACCACCACCACCACCAACATAGCCGACCCACCACCACCACCACCACCAACATAGCCGACCCACCACCATCACCACAGCCGAGCCACCACCACCACTACCAACATAGCCGACCCACCACCACCACCACAGCCGAGCCACCACCACCACCACCACCATAGTCGGCCCTCACTTTTACATTTTGTTGCCATTTTGATCATTATGTCTAACTCCATCAAAAAACCCAGTTTGTAACAGTTTGTACTTAATCACTAATGTTTTCAGTTGCCATTTTGATCCAATTCCAAAAAATCAAAAAAATTCCAAAAAATTCTAAAAATAAAAAAAATTCTAAAAAATCATAAAAATTCTAAAAAATTCAAAAAATCTAAAAATCAAAAAAATTCTAAAAAATCATATAAATTCTAAAAAATCCAAAAATCATTAAATGTTTCGGCACGAACTGTTTCGACCCGTACCGTTTCAAACCGAACCGTTTCGAACCGAACCGTTTTGATGCGAAGCGTTTCGACCCGTACCGTTTCAAACCGTATCGTTTTGACGCGAACCGTTTCGAGCCGAACCGTTTCGAACCGAACTGTTTCGACGCGAAGCGTTTCAACCCGTACCGTTTCGAACCGTACTGTTTCGACGCGAACCGTTTCGAGCCGAACCGTTTCGAACCGAACCATTTTGACGCGAAGCGTTTCGACCCGTACCGTTTCGACGCGAACCGTTTCGAACCGAACCGTTTCAAGAAGGTTTGGGTTCGAAACGATACGGTTCGAAACGGTTTGGGTTCGATACGGTACGGTTCGAAACGGTTCGGGTTTGAAATGGCAATTTACTCATTATTTTTTCTAGTAACCATCAAATTTAAAAAGAAAAAAAAAACAAATAACCTGATATATCCAGCCTTTCAAATCACAAGAAAGCACACCACACGGATCTCAATCCCAAACCCCTCATCCACCGTCCATTCTAATCACAATCAAATGGCCACCATTCTCTCTCTCTGGCGATTCCAGATCCAGATCTGGATCTAGGATTTCTCTGCTATCTCTCTCGCCATCCAAGCTATTCAGATCCGCCTTTCCATCTGCTCTCTCTCTCTCTCTCGCACGATCCAAGCGATTCAGATCCAAGGAGATTCAGATCCAAGAGATTCAGATCTAGGTGCTGTGTGTGCGATTCAGATCTGGGTTTTTATTGCCATAGTAAGGTTAAAACTTGCCACTATCTGTTTTTTGGTCAAACTTTATTATTATGTTAATGTTTTTTTTGGTTGTTATTTGATGAATTTATGATGAAGGTGTGTTTAGGAGAGCAAATTCTTGAAGTTTTTAGGGTATATGTGGAACCCATATAATTATGTTAATGTTTATTTTCGTCTCCATCATCTGTTCATATCGGAGATACCTACACCCTGAATATTTCTCAAACCCCTTCCTATTTCGTAGTTTTTCGATTCAAAACTGTTTGTACGTTGTGTTTGTAGTTTCAGCCTTTTAGGTTGTAATTTTATTTCGTACCTTTTGTGTAATCTGGATTTAATGGTTTAATTGTTTTTTTTCTAGGGTTTTGTGTGAGAGATGGTGCTGAAAAAATGAAGCAACTTAAGAACCATTAGCGGTGTGCTTGAAGACGAGGTTTGTTATCGTTTATATTATTAAGATACGCATAAACTTGATCCAAAATCTCTTTATTTTTCTTTTGAACAATTTGTGTATTTATACTAAATAGTAGGTACAGAAGCTCTTAAGTGCCCTTGTGAGGATCTTGTTGAGAATCCATCACCAACTGTTGCTGCTGCTGCCTACGGTAACCACTCAGGGGTATATATATTTGTGTTTTGTTTTTGACGATTGAATTAGTTATTGTTTGTGTGTGTAATAAGAAGTTTGTTGTTTAGTGTTGGTCAAACAGAAGAAGAAAAAGAAAATAATGAGAAGTTTCAATAATGTTTACTAAAGTCACTCAAAACTTTTTTAACTTTTAAAGTTGTTCCTTTGTTATAAAAGTTTTCATAACAACAAACAGGACGGACAGACGGTTAGCAGCGGATCCATTCATGATCAAACTCACTCTTATATAATTAAGATGGTTTTGTATGATACGATGTAGTTGTTTATTTATTATATTAATAATTATAATTAATTAATTAGTAGGTGCCAAAGCTGAAGTTAGAGGTTTGAATTCATCAGCAGCATCAGGATTTCCATTTTCATATCCATATGCATATGCAGATCCAAGTGCATCTGCATCTGCATCTGATGATGAACCCTGGGAATCCATGTGGCTGTTTTGCATACTACATAAAGGATTCTTATTTCAGTTTTTTTTTATTATTATTATTATTATTTTTTTTTTTTTTTGCAATTGGCTAATGATTTGAGGTACTAATATGGGTTTAATTGTTTTTATGTAAGTAGATTGCTGAAACTGCCAAGAAGCATAAGATTGTTGTTATAGCAGATGAAGTTTATGGCCATTTAGCGTTTGGAGCAAACCCATTTGTGCCAATGGATGTTTTTGGGTCCATGGTGCCTGTTCTTACACTCGGGTCTTTGTCAAAAGATGGATAGTGCCAGGTTGGCGGCTCGGGTGGTTTGTCATGACTGACCCTAATGCCATTTCAAAAATGCAAAGGTACGTGAACCAGGAAGTTAACTTTTACCATACAAATGCTTGTTCTAGAAAACCTATACTGAAAGCTCGAGTTACAATGACGTTTTTTTCTTTCTCTATGAGCTGTAATGCGGTGTTTGTATATTAGGGGAGTGGGATCGGCAGCAAACTTACTATTGCAATGGATGATTCATGAGGAATATTCAGATGGTTTTCTGCGCTGGATAAACAATGGAGAGACGTTATGCCACTAATGCGTCCACGTTATGAAATGAGCTGTTTGAAACAGGTCGTGTTAGTCGAGCTAAAATCAGTCATTTTCATGTTCGGGAAGCGTCAAGAATTGCCGTCCCTTGCGTTGATTACCTTTTGTACCTATTTTGAAAATGGTATGTTTATGGTGATTGTCGATTAACATATCTAAGCTGTGCACAACCGTTCTGGTCATTACCTGTATTTTTTTAGAATTTAAGTTCGCGTCAGGGTTTGGGTCATATTGTTCTTAAAAGTTGTAACGATTTAAATGTTAATGCTATAAATTTGTGTTTTAAGCTGAGCCACTTGCCTGTAAATGCGTCAAGGGAAACTATTGTCCCAGTGGAAGGGATGGGTGCATTTAAGGGACAGGTCACGAGTTCGATCCGGGTGTAGAGGCGGGTTTTTTAAAATTTTTGGGTTTTTTCCTATACTTCGGTGAGGTATTTCAAAGTCCATTTCGTAACACTTGATTATCAAACAATGTTCACTTACATTTGCGTTATGGATTATAGAGAATTTGACGTTTTATAATAACACTTGATAAAAAAATGTAGGCGTTTTATAATACTAATTAAAAAAAAATGTTGACGTTTTATACTAACACTTGATAAAAAAAAATGTAGAAGTTTTATAATACTAATTTAAAAAAATGTTGACGTTTTATAATAATAATTAAAAAAAATGTTACGTTTTATACTAACACTTGATAAAAATGTAGAAGTTTTATAATACTAATTAAAAAAATGTTGACGTTTTATAATAATAATTAATTAATAAAAATGTTGCCATTTTTCTAAATATATTAAATAAAAAAATGACATTTATATACCTTCATTTTATAACAATAAATAATAATAAATATAAATGTTTATATATATTTTTTATTTTAACAGCAATTTAAAAAAATATATATAAAGTTTTTTTAAATAATATTTCATCCCAATGAAAACCCTCCATACCCTTCAAATTTATTCCATACAAAAGAGCCAATAATTGGGCAATCATTGGCTGACACCCAATCATTGACAATTAATAGGATGTGTGAAAAAGTAACCAAAAGGTAAACGTATAGGGCAATGAGGGGCTTATCAGGTGGGTCCATTTTCAGGTGTATATGGCAATGAGGGGTGTATAGGGTTAGGGGATGTGTGGATAACCAGACCCTTTTAAAATTGTGAAACCTATAATACTGAAAGATCACTAATACATATATTACAAACGTTATTAAAAATACTACAATCACATTTACGAAGGTCGACTGCTTTTATTTCAAACAGTTGTGGCTTTTATTAGAAAATTTGGGTGTTTATAAAGGAAATAATTCACAAATCATCCATGCATATTCGAGCAAGTTGTAAGGTCAGAGCACTTTATCATTATTGATAAATTTTAAAAACCGCTCTTTATTTCTACCTCACCTCAATATGCCAATCTCTTTCTCAAAACCACCAACATAAGTACATAACATCACCACTACAATACCACTGCAACCGACGCAACCATCGTAGGTCAGTTTGTTGACCGAAATTCTAGTAAAAAGGGACCGTTACCAGTTACGGCAAAGCTAGAGACATTGTTCGAACTTTGATCGGCGATCGAAAAAACTGAAACCCATTTTCCGGCAAAGAACTTTGGTTGGCGGTGCGGTAGATTCCAAACGTAGTTATGGTGGTGGTGGTTTTCCGGCCATGGATGTGGGGTAAACAACCTCGGTTGCCGCACAGTAGTTTATGTGGGGGGTGTTTGGGTTAGCTTATTTTGGAGCAACTTATGACTTATTAACTTATAAAAGTTAATAAGTTGTTTTTAGAGTGTTTGGGTTAGCTTATTTTAGAGGATTTTGTGAGTGTGAGAAGTCATTTTTGAGAAGTCAGGATTTCTGACTTCTCACTTATGACTTTTATAAGTTAATAAGTCATTTTGAGAAGGAATGCCAAACACCACCGTGGTGTTGTGATGTTTCCAGGCTTTAATAATTAAAAGAAAAGAGAAGAAACAGCTGTATACATAAGGAATTTCCTAAAGTGCCCTTAGCCACTATAGATAAGCCTCGACCTGAATTGTTATTATAAAGAACTAGATGATTTTTCGCCCGGACATTGCGGCGGGGACCCAATGTATGCAAAATGCGTGTTAGCAGCAGATACCTAATATCAAAACATAAATAAAAATGACGTGGTAAGGATGGTCACTCCGTCCTAAAAAAACGATTTTAAATAACCTAATATATAATAATAGGACGCACACATCCTACACGTCGAAAATTCGGTTGTTTTCAGTTTAGTTATTACGGTGCTAACACGTTAAAATATGGATGAGTTCGGTACCGGTAACGGCACCGAAAGTACCGATCCGGAAAATCATCGAAATTAGGTACCGGCACCGAAAATGCTCGGTACAATATGGTATGGTATTTGAAGGTAAAAATCAATAAATACAGGTATGGTGCTAGTCCGGTGTCGAACCAAAAGTAACGATTCTAAAAACGCCAAAAGGTGGGTAACAAATTGGTAACGAAAATGATTTGGTAATAGTAAATTTGGTACCGATACTATACCGGTTTAATTACAGGATTTGATACGATTTGCTCATCAATAATCTAAATATCCAAGCTAATTTTACATGCTACAATTCATTATTACAGAAAAAAAAACAAAAAAGAAAGCAAAATAAGTTGTTGTGTATATAAAACCTCATTCAAACGAAATACAGTTTACTTACTGTGTGTATGAAAAGTAATCTAAATGGTGCAATTACTTGCATTGCTACGTTGCTACATGATTTGATGAGCTCGGTACTGACCGGTACCGAAAATACCGTTACCGAAATCCCCAAAAGTGTGTACCGGTACCGAATATACCTGGTACGGCTCGGTACCGGTAGGTACTTGTACGTCACCGGTATTTAAGGGTAAAAATCGGTGAATACCGGTGCCGAACCGGTACTGAAAATACACCCGATTTGGTAAAAGCGGGTACCAGTACCGATACTCAATACTATTTGTTCATCCCTTAATGAAGTTACTGTTCATTCACTTCTAAAATTAATATATAGGTAATTAGACAAAGAGATATTGGCGAATTAAGGGTGGAGGGAGTGGTCAATCACTATTAGGGTGTTTGATTTATTCTCTAGCCAATAATATTATGCCATGTCAAGTCCCCACTTCACTCCCCATTTTGCACTCAATCACTGGCAATTGTCAAACACGTGGAAAGTGGTAAAGAAATTAAAAAAAATGTGATTGGTTGAAAGGGGTTGGGACCCACCATTAAACCCTCCTCTTCCCGCATCGGTGACTACTCACCGCCGAAGCCTCTCCCCGCTCACCGATCCAACACCGGCACCCCTTCCCCGTGCGGCAACCCAACTCCCCGCATCCCCTTCCCGAAATGACTCCGTCCCCCCTAAGTGCGAATCTTTATTGAAAAATTTCCTACAAATACATTTCTAAGTAAGGAGAATAGTGCCAGGCAGCTTGCGTGGAACTTCCCTATTGGACCAACTTTTTTTTTAATTTAATTTTATTTCCAGTTTAAAATTACGCTTTCGTCCTTTGTTTAAAAATACGTTTTTGCCCCAAGCTCAAAATAAAATTATAATTTTGCCTCTAGCTCAAAAATACGTTTTTGCCCTCGTTTCAAAAACTCACTTTTAATTTTGTTTCCAGTTTCAAATTACGGTTTCGCCCTCCGTTTAAAATTACGTTTTTGCACCCAGTTCAAAATAAAATGTTGTTATTTCCTCTAACTCAAAATTACAATTCTGCCCTCAGCTCAAAATTACGTTTTTGCCCACAATTCTAAATAAAAATATGTTTTTCCCCTAGATCAAAATTATGATTTTGCTCTCCGTTTAAAATTATGATTTCGCCTCCAGTTCAAGATATAATTTACGATTTTGCTCTCTGTACAGACATACATGTTATGAGAGAGAAATATTCGGCTTATTGCCCCGCAACGCGGGCGGGGCAAAAACTAGTTGATTACATAATAAACGCACATGGACGTGATTTTCGATTTATTGTATACTATTAATAGAAAAACTAAATGAATAGTGAATAGTAATTATTTGTTTTAAAGGTTTTTTTATATGTGTTGTTTAGTGGCTTTTTATATATATTATGTGGTTTTTTTATATATCTTAAATAACTTGCGTTTGTTTTTGATCCTTGTAAATCACGTGTCGGTTTTTTTGGTTATATCAAGATTTTTTCTCTATAGGTTGTTGTAACGAGTGTAGGTGGCGTAACAAAACAAACCAATACCGATCAAATTCCCGCTGTGTTGGTATATTTTTGGTCATATCATGTTTTTTTTTTTTAAATTGTTTTCTCTATTGGTTGCTATCACAAGTGTCAGTACCCAAGTTAAACGAATTAATAGCCACCCACGACGCAACGCGGGGATTTCCGCCGCAACGCGCGGATTTAATAGCACTAGTTTAATTAAATAGACGAACACAAAAAATACTTATTATTTAGGTTTATGTTCTTTGTGGTTAACCATCATATATGTTCGTTTAGTGGTAAATATTATTAAAAGGGTTACTAATTGAATGCTACAACAGTTAGATGGTTTAAAAGGGCCATAGTTCCTTAAGTGATAGACAGCCACCTAACATAGAGATTCATTGCAATGCCATCTTGGCTCATTTGCCGAAAAGATGTCCTACTTAATATCGGCCTCACAATGCATGCAATTATTGAATTGATAGATATGCATATAATGGCCTACTTTGACCGATATGTTTGGGGATGATTCCGTGCTAGGTGGTGGAACTAATATGTTTGTTTGTTCCTGTATTCCTAATGTTTTTTTTAATGTTCAAGGAATTAATCCCGAGCACTTTTGGGGCACTTACTGGACAAACGGAGTATTCCGAGAGTAACCCGAGTCCACAACCAATTCTGGAGATGGTCAAGTGTATACCCACTTCCAGGTTTCACACGAAATTTTCCTAACAAATACCGTCGGAGCAGGCAATGGTTTTTTACTCGTAGTGTTAAATTTTATCAAAACTTTTGAAAAAAAATAAATATTTCATTTTCAAAGCTCGGCCCTCGCTGAGGATTTTAAAAGTCCAGTCCCCGCCGAGTTTTCGTTTAAGCTCTGACAACAAAATCACGTGGATAACCCAACAATGAAAAGGAAAATTGAGTTTTTACACATTCGTCGATTATTGTGTCACTGTCAACTGATCTCTGACTTCCATCTAAACATTAAATATTATTTTTTAACCAAACCAAAAAAGAGAAATATAAATATTTAAACCTCGTTGGTGTTGAGTTTGTAATTTTCTTACATGATAAAGTCTTTCTCATAAGACCATCCGTAGTGGGGCATTATTTTTGAAAAAAATTAAAAAAAAAAACGCCCCTCCTTCCATTACATAGGGCATTATTGGGCAGTATTTTTGAAAAAAATTTGGCACGGCATGATTATAAAAACGCCTAAAAGGGTTTATGGTATGGTTGACTTGGTTTGACCCACCAATGAGAAATTAGTTTGCTTTTTTTTTTCTTTAATGATTGGAAGGGGCATTATTTGGGCATTATTCCCACTACGCCACTTTTGCAATAACGTCCCATGCTGACTGGACTGCCACGTGTCGGATAATGCCCCATTGTGGGGGCATTATTTTTCTTAACCACTACACATGGTCTAACCGGCCGAATTTCCCAGAGAATGTCATTGACATATTACCGGAGGCTGGTGCCTTCAAAGACGTAAAACAATAGAGCTTATTGTCGTTGGTGTAACTGTGTAAACCTTATTTGTGTTCGTTCGATCAACTCTTGAACAAAATTTCTGGTCCAATGAAAATTGTGACACAACTAACAAAATTCTTGGTCCAATGAAAATCGTGACAACTAAATGCTATAAGTTCATATAATATAAAGATTCTAAGTTACAACCAAGAGACTACACATGATAACCGAAGAACATTGATAAACATACAATATTATATTTTTTTACCATCTTATTCATGTTCTTCAAGAGTCAACTATCTTAATTCCCAAAGTCAACGATCTCAATCCCCTTGTTACGGTACTCAACAGGTGCATCATACTTACTAAACAACCTATATGATGAAATTAACGATAGTATAATGTAGCAGACCACCACCAGAAACGTGATGATGATCGACGTTGTTGCTTGTTTACAGAACCGACCGTAGGTCCCACACGCTTCACTCCATGTCACTGCCACGTCACCTTTATACGTCAGAAACGCCACCTCCGTAGCCACAGCACCCGCAGCCAATATCAGGTATGTTAAAACCTGTAACAACTTTTAATGAGACTTATGCATAAATGATTACTAAACGGGTCGGATCATGCTACTTTGTAAACGGATTGGATCAGCAGACCTTTTGCATATTTTTAAATTGGAAATAACTATTAGAAAAATATTAAACTAATCTTTTAGTTCTATGAATTAGAATATTTCAAAAGGTTTATAAACACTTCAATTAAATATATAAATACCACATAAATTAGTAATAAAAATAACTATGTTGAATGTGGAGCTAGTCCATTTGATAGAGGCTTATGTCTCTTAAAAGGGAGATTTTAGGTTCAAACCTATACAAATATGTACTTTAGATTAATTGTTATAATTTATTGTAGGAGTAACATTTGCCATTAAAAAATAAAATAAATAAATAATGGCTATTGGTTTAAATTAACCACTAAGACCATGGGGTGTGGGGGTCGTCCCCTCCACGGCGCCGCTCGTTCCCTCCGTCGCACACCGCCCAATCCCTCCGTCGCGTCGCAATCGTCCAAGAACAGCCGTTTGGGATGAGCTGTGTGATTGGCGGGATGTTTGATGTGGGCCACCATATAGAGAGAGAGAGATATATATTTAATTGTTGTGGGCCACCATTTTCAGATTTGGGACTATCATCCACACCCTTGGGTAGTCCCCAAGAGGATGGTCCTTCACCCATGGTGATATGGCGCCTACGTGACGAGTAATCCCCAAAGAGGCTAAGCAAACCACACCCCATGGTTTAACAATTCATTTCATAAAAATTTAAATTGAGTCGAATTTATATGTAATAAATGGTGAGAATGCATTTAATAAGCTACTTGAAACCGCTTTCACAGGAGCCAAACACGCTTCATATTTATATAATTATAAGATTTTTATTTTTATAATAAATATATATGTGCATAATAATATGGAACACTAAAAAGTGGGAAATCAGAGAATAATGCATTTAACATGTTAAATAAATTATAAAAATTCAATTTAACATGTTAAAGATATATATTTTTTTTCAAAATTTATTATGAGCCTTTGTATTTACGTATACAAGTTTTTTTAATAAAAAAAAATCAAAAACTAAAAAATAATATAGAATACTTAAAAACAATATAAAAGGTAGAAATTTATTTTTACAAAAATATATTTTTATTGGAATAGATTTTACACGTCTTTATATGTAAAATCTCTAAAATAATTTGAAAAGAAATTACTTTTTTAGCATCTTAAATTGAATTTTTATATATATTTAACATGTTATATGCACTATTTCCTGGTTCCGCACTTTTTTAGTGCTTCCTATTGAACCTTACACTATACACACATATACATGTGTGTGTGTGTATAGTGGAGAGTTCAAATGCGAAATTTTTTTTTGTAAGAATAAAAACGAATAAATTTCAACAAATAAGAATCATTCATTTTACTTCATTTAATTTTTGTATTTAATATTAGTATAATGGTATATTGGTAAACTTAGATAAATAATTAATCGGTAGTCTTCCTTTTTAATAGCTAACTACATTAAATTTGTAACTTATTTTCAAAAAAAAAAAATATTTTTTCAAAGAAGAAAACAATAATTGAAAGTGTAGAATAAATTACGAGGTGTCTAAGATGAATTACGAGCTGTGTAGCATAAATTTCAATATTTGTGGGATAAATTTAAAAACGTGTAGAATAAATTTTGATGTGTGTAGGCTAATATTTTAGTGTGGAGGATCGTAGTATTTATGACTAATTAATTAATCAAAGATAATAATAAACGAGATAAGAGATAAATTATTTAATATTTTACAATTGTACCATTTGTTTTTTTTTTTCTTCTCACTTTCATTTTCTTCTCAATGAACCTCATCATATATATATATATATATATATATATAGGAGAAGGATCCGTTAGAAACCACCTTTTATTACGAGAACCGCGAGAAACAAAGTGAACACAACAAAAAATACCTAAAAAATCTAAAGAACACACAATTTTTTTTTTCATTATATATATATTTTTATATAAAAATTGCTACTTTTCGTTAAAAAAAATTAAATTTTTTATACTAAAAGTAGCGATTTTAATAAAAAAATATAAACAAAAACTGTGTGTTTTTTAGATTTTTTAAGATTTTTTGTTTTTTGTTTTTTTAGGGGTTTAGTTTTTAGCATCTAGCTTGTATGGGGGTGGGGGGTTTGGTTTTTTTAGGTTTTTGGTGGTGTAGTGGGTTTATTTTGTTGTGTTCACATTGGTTCTTACGGTTCTCGCATGAACCCTACCATATATATATATAGGGAGAAGATATGCGAGAACCACCTCTTATTGCGAGAACCGCGAGAACCAATGTGAACACAACCAAAAATGCCTAAAAATAGCTAAAAATCACACAATTTTTTTTTTAATATTTAAAAAAAAAAAAATTTTGGCTTCTAAAAGTAGCGATTTTAACATAAAAATATTAAAAAAAAATTTAGATTTTTTTTAGATTTTTTTAGGTTTTTTAGGTTTTTTGGGGGTTTAGTTTTTAGCATTTTAGCTTGGGGGGGGTTAGGTTTTTGGGGGCTGGGGGAGGGGGGTTTAGGTTTGGGGGGGGGGGGGGGTTAGGTTTTTTTTTAGGTTTTAGTTTTTAGCATTTAGCTTTTGGGGGGGGGGGGGGGTTTAGGTTTTTGGGGGGTGGGGGTTAGGTTTTTTTAGCTATTTTAGGTTGTGTTCACATTAGTTCTCGCGGTTCTCACAATAAAGGTGGTTCTCGCATGAGCTCCTCCCTATATATATATATATATGAGAAGGATCCGTGAGGACCCACCCTTTATTGCGAGAACCGCGAGAACCAATGTGAACACAATTAAAAATCTCTAAAAATAGCTAAAAAACACAAAAAAAAATGTTATTTTTAATATTTTTATACAAAAATCACTACTTTTGGTAGTCAAAAATTTTTTTGTCTTAATTTTTTTTTTCTAAATTAAAAAAAAAAATTTTGGCTACTAAAATAGCGATTTTAATGTAAAAAAATATTAAAAAAACTTTTTTTTTTGTGTTTTTTTTTTTTTTTTTTAGATTTTTTGTGGGTTTAGTTTTTAGCTTTTAAGCTTGGGGGTGGGGGGGGGGGGGGGGGTGGGTGGGGGGGGGGGGGTTAGGTTTTCTTAGGGTTTTTTTAGGTATTTTTGGTTGTTTTCACATTGGTTCTTGCGGTTCTCGCAATAAAGGTGGTTCTCGCATGAACCTTACCCTATATATATATAGAAGAATGATCATTTAGGAACCACTTTTACCGCGAGAACCAATGATACAACCAAAAATAACTTAAAAATACAATTTTTTTAATATTTTTTATGAAAAAATCGCTACTTTTCGTTATTAAATTTTTTTTTTTTTGCTACTTAAAGTAGCGATTTAAATTAAAAAATGTTAATTTTTTTAGGTTTTTTGGGGGTTTAGTTTTTAGCATTTAGCTTGGGTGGGGGTGGGAGGTTTAGGTGTTTTTTTTTTTTTTTTTTTTTTTTTTGGGGGGGGGGGGGGGTGGGTTTAGGTTTTTTTTTGGGAGGGTAGGTTTTTGGTGGTATAGTGAATTTATTTTGTTGTGTTCACATTCTTTCTCGCGGTTTTCGCAATAAAGGTTGTTCTCGCATAAAACCTACCCTATATAAATATATAAAATAAGTACATATAAAGTTAAAAATAAACCAGCCGAACCTCAGCAACGCTCAAACTTGAAAAATCCATATAACTAGCCAAGCTAGTTCAAATAGAATTTGAGTGTGAGTTCTCGTAACTTATGCGAGCTGAGCTTGAGTTTATGCGTACTCGAACCATGATTATAACGTAAAGCAACTTTTAATTATTTATAAGGTAATGATTTTTTTTTTCTTAATAATAAACTAAATACATGTTTTTTTTTTTTTTGAAAGAAATTAAAGATGATTTGAGAGTTGAAAATTAACCTGGTCAAGGAGGAAAAAGGTCCAGGCTCGTGACATGGTTATAGGGCGAGGGTACTGCCGTGAAAGCAGCCGATAGCAGTGAATAACCAGCCAATATGCCATTAGCATGCACCAAAAACCTGCATAATTTCATAACCCACAATTTTGTTTAAAATATTTAAAATTCAGGTGGATAAAATTAGAAAATTACACAAAACAAGAAAGGTTTCATGGCACACAGTTTAAAAAAAAACCCAATTTAACTATTTTTTAATCATGTTTAGTCATTAAGTTTTTAAAACAATTAATTCACACCCTATAAACCTATTTTAAATCCAGACGAATATATACGTTAACGTCCGACCACCTAAGAAGGAACACCTTTACTACATAACTCTTAACGCTAAAGTACCTGAAAGCGGTGATGTTGGAGTAGGATAAAGAACCATATTCGTTAGTTTCCGAATCCTTAATCATGACGGCTAGCGCAGCCACACACAGCCCCACCGGGAAAAGTCTCAGCAGCGTCTCCGCGGTGCGGATGCCTGAGCTTGCATCCTCCTCTTGGCATGGTCCAGTTTCATAGGTTCTTGTAACCACAGCGTTGGTCTTGTCGGCCATTGTTGACCACAAAGATTGTGTATGGAAATTGAGATTGTGATTGTGAGAGCTGGTTTGTGTTGCTTCATTAGCATATAATATAATTTATATACATAATAAATGGTGGGAGGAAATTTTAGGTGAAGTTAGTTGATGTTCATTTAATGCTTTCATTAAAATGAGGGTGTTGTTCCCCATGTACACCATATCATATATCGTGAGGCTTGAGGGTGTGGGTGCACCACCCCGCCAGCTAGGACACTATAGCGCCCCGGGGCGCTATCCACCCACAACCCGCAAGTTAACTGGGGGGCGTCATAGATAGCTCGCCAGCATGGTAACGCCAAGGTTCAAAGGATCGGGTGGGGTCCACATGTGTTTGCACCAATAAAATCTTTTTTTTTTAATATGGGGCTCCACCCACACCATGCAAATTAAAGAGGGCTCCATGGATGAGGTGGATCCTAGGTGGCATTGACGTGGACTGATAAAGCCCCATGGGGGCTCCAACTACACCCCATAGCCTCATGGATAACCCTCTAGTCACCATTTATGCATATTGCAAGTTAGTTATATAGAATTGTTACAATTATATGATTAGGGTATGTAGTCGGGTCGGGTCAGGTTGATCGAATGTGATCGGATGAGTTAGGTAACGACAGTCAGATAGGATCGGGTATTAAGTTAAAAAAGATGACATTTAGGTACGAGTAAACATCTAATGATTGCACGGGTTAACAAAAAAATGCACTTAATATATGATGTAACATATTGGATTTTAAAATTTTAATGAAAAATCTGATGTTTAATTCTCTTAGGGTGAACGGAGTGGGCGGTAAAGTTGGTTGGTAAATGTGTTTACCGAGCGGTAACACCGCCGCCAAGGGTGTTTACCGCTCGGTATCTATCATTCATTGGTAAAGGTTTACCGCTCGGGAAGGGAAGTTTGTGAGAGAAGGGGTCATTTATTTATGTTTTTTTTAAATAATAGTTTAATTACCTAATCCAAGATAGGTAACCAGTTAACCACCGTCAACGTTTTTTAGCAATAAGTAAACAAAATAGGTAAAATGAAGTGACACTGTTTGTTTGAGTGATTTGGGAGTTTATCTATTCCAAATGTTTAATCACTCTCTTTACCCTTATGTGTATCAATATTTGATTTATCACATTAACAATACAACATATTGGATTGTATAATTACGCCGTTAGTTCTTGTGTTTTTGTGAAAATAACACTATTGGGTAGTAATGTTTTTTTTGTTGAAACATTGAATTCTATAGTTTATTTTTGTAATAATGTTAGGTATTATGGCAAATTTTAATTACAAACTAACAATAAAGCAACGTAGTTTTGTCATTATAGTATATTTTCAAGAGTTCAAAAAAAATTATAAAATTCTATTTTTAGTTTCCCTCTTACAGTGTACAAAATAACCTAATTATTATTTATGATACTTCTGTTGAATTTACTTTGTGATTCTCCTAAGTTTAGGTTAACTTAAGTAAGAGAATACAGTGTTTGGAGTTCATTTACTTTGTTATTAAGCACTGGCGGAACTAGCCCAAAAATTTATGGGTATCCTATTTTTTTATTGGTAAAGGGTTACCCCGGTGATTCTATTAAAACAAACCGCAATTAAGTACAAGTAGTGAGGATGTGTTCCACACTAATTCATATATAGGACATGCCCCATATATGTAAACCAAACAAAACAAAGCAACTATGACACCCCATAACCTAGCCTACTATACATCAGTAGACAAAACAAAACAAAACAAAACAAAACAAAACAAAGATACGCCCTCATCCGCCATCATAAAAAATGAAATTGCCACCAACCGGCAACCCCTTCACACGAACCAAAAAGAGTCTATCCATTGGAGAACTTTGTGGAAGTGGTGCCTGCCTTTGCTCTCGAAGAAGAAGACTGGGTACCCGAGGTCATAAATTCACTAGTTTCATTATAGACTTCAACGACATCCTCCACATCCGATTCCTGCTTGTCCCTAGTCGACTGCATAGACTTCTTTTCCACTCGACCTACAGTGATACCTCCTTGATTTCCATCATCGTCCTTGAGAATGTTAAACGGGTTAGACGTTGAAACCTGGTTATTCATCGGACTCTTCAAGGACGATTTTGGTTTAGGCTTGACCACTGGTCTGTACACCAACTTAGGCTTCTGAGTTTTCATATGGAGGCCCTGATTATTAACTTTCTTCTTCTTGGAACCCACAACCTGAAAATCATCAATATTTTTTTCAGAATCCCCAATTGAAGTTACCTGAGGGTTCTTTGGGCACGTGCTTTCATCATGACCAAAGACACAGCACGGGGAGCACCTTAAAGGCTCCCAATCATATTCAACTTTGACCTCCACCATTGAGTGGCCATTACCATCCAAAGATGGGATTGCAACTGTAACACTCTTCTTTAACTCGGTCCCTGCCTGAACTTCAATAAGCGCTCTAGCGTAGCTACTTCTTCCCCAAGACTCAGTACACATCGTGGCAGTATATGAATCCAACATCTTAGGGATCCCAATCTTAGAAGCAACTAAGCTAAGACCATCCTCGGTAAATGCAGCTAACGGCACATCATGTAGTTTGACCCAGACTGGAACAACTTTAATATCCTCTTTTTCCATCTTGATAGAGGCCGACCACTCCTTCAAAATAATCGGAACACTTCTGATCATCCAAGGCCCATCCTCTAACATTTGATTCATCCCTTCCTTAGTTTTAAACTTAAAGAAAAAGAACCCGTTTGCATTCATCATTAGCCGGGACAGACCATATTTAACCCAATTGTTTTTTGCAAAGTAATCAACCACAGGAAATGCTAGACGTTTACCCAGAAAGTATCCATACAAAGTGTTAGCATACCTGTCCATAACTTGTTTAACCGAAGACAGTGGAATAACAACATCCGCTCCATCAACTGCCTCGTTTGATTCCATCGCCCTAAAATTCACCTTAACATCCGCCTTGGTGTTCTTCACTACTTTAGCAAAGGACACAGGTTTCTCAGCCCCATTCGATCCTGTTTTCCTTTGACCAGCCGACAAGTTCTCTTGATCCAAACCTGAAGATGGCGTGAACCCCATACTTGGATAATCCCAAAAGTTAACCGATTGATCTCCATCTACTTTCTCCAATCGGACTGGCATTGTAACCTTGGACAGTTCATCAAAGATGTTTATGCGCTTAGGCTCATCTTGATTTGTAATTTTTGTTCCACGTCTAGGCTGAAACGTATTACCTTCAACATCGATAACCCGATCTTCAATATCCTTGAATGACAATGGAGGCATCCCACAAGAATCATGAGATTTACCATCAGACTTTGTTCGATCTTCCATTCAGACTTACAAACTCTCTTTAACCCTATGATAATTCAGCCACAAACAACAAAGCACCAAACAATCCGGACAAACCGACAAAACGACAAGCAAACAGAAACCCTAAACTAGCAAGAAACCCTAACCCATGAGTCTAATAAATCTGATAACGAATTGGTATCAAACTGTTCGACCAAGGGATTTAGGACGGCGATTAAAGAAAACAAAAAACCCTAGACAAAATCGATCAGATCCTTACCAGAATTCGTAATAGAAGAAAGACTCTAATGACGAACCTGATACAGAAATCACGAAGTAAGAGGTAGGGTTGCGTGATGATCAGAAATCGCCATTGCTAGAGAGAAAATTAGGGTTTTGTATATTCTTGTTTATGCATTGTTTTATACATACTTCTTATACGTTGCAAACCTTGGTACATGCTCATACTCGAAAATTCATACTTGGAATACTTGCAACATCATTTATAAATACATTATACTTATACATCACACTTGTATGCTTGAAATGCTTAAAATCAACTAAAATACGTGAAAACGGCCAAACATAACTCCTTTCATGCGACTGGCCCCCTTCGTGCGAATGGACTTCCCATTTATGCGAAGAGGCCAAGTCCATTCGCACCAACCCACTCCGCATCTATAAATACGAACCCATTTGCACACTTGACACTTTCCAACATTCCAACCCTCTCTCAAATCCCTGCACTTGCACACTTAGGACAAGGCATTCTAGCAACTTCTAAAGTGAGCTCTAAGCTCACTTCCATAACCCTTTCTGTGACAACTGACACAAAACCGATAATTTCCGTACTATTTTATTTAATTTTTATTTCCTGAAATTATGTGCTTAAACGTCAACATTATGTGCTTACTTGCTTTACATATGAATTCATGCATGTTTTATACTTCAAATATCGCATTGTGGGGACATTAAGCGTTGCGTCAGAAAGACAAGTAAACTCACCGGTAAGACAAGTTGTATCAACATTCCTGCAGAATACAAACATACAATAGATTTAGGGCCTAGATGTAGGTCCAGCATCAAAAATACATTAAAACCCAAGTGTAGGAGCAAGGGTTACATATACACTTTCCAGAAGCTAAAACAGACACTAAAAAGTACCCTGAAACACACTATAAATGCAGATTTCTGCATAAAAACAGCAAAAACAGCATTTA
The DNA here is from genome assembly GCA_030545235.1 of Helianthus tuberosus. Taxonomy (NCBI): domain Eukaryota; kingdom Viridiplantae; phylum Streptophyta; class Magnoliopsida; order Asterales; family Asteraceae; genus Helianthus; species Helianthus tuberosus. The sequence goes on from CM060381.1 coordinate 141,909,332, forward strand.
AACCATAAAATAACATGCAGAAATTGTGTTTTAGTGTCCATAATAACTTGTAAAGTGTCAGGAATGAAAACTGTCACAAAAGGAACTTCATCCCTAGTAAAACTGCGCAATTTAGCACTTTAACGAACCGATAACCGGACGAATAACCGGACGCTACCCAAAACATCAAAACTAGACTAGAAGTATTGTTTTTATGATATAAGGCTAGTTAAGATGATAAAACACCTTAAAAATCATAAAAACACATAAACACACTTAATATTAAAGAAACCTTCAATTTACACTTATAACCTTCTAAGTTCCAAAAACTTACAACTTACCCCCCTTCTTTGTAACCTGCCCCATAGTGGCCCCACACACAAACCCCATTATAATATTCAAATGTATGCTTGATATAGGACATGAAGTCTAGTGGGCAAAGAGGTGTTGGAGAAATATAAGAAGTAACCTAAATACTAACTTCTCATAACTTCACATTTCAAAAAATTGCAACATCTCCTTCCTCTTTTCTCCCTACCTTACGATCACCATCACCACACACACATCTACCATTTTCAATCCTCACACAAGCAAGCCAAGGTTATATCAACGTGTAAGAAGGTGATCTAAGGAGGCTTGAAGTGCTAGAAGTTGGAGGACCACCTTGTGGAGCTTTTCGTAACGCTCCGCTCTTCCGTATTTCTATTTATTTTAGAAAATTCGTATTTTCCTTCTATTTTTAGAATCACAGTCGAAATCAGATCGAAAAATAGGAAAAAAATGACAAACGACGCGTTTTACGCGTTTTAAACGCAACCGACAAACGAACGCGCCGCACATCGATTTTTGACACCACTTACGTATTTTGACCCTAAAACTTTGTTATACGACATCCTACGAAGTTCGTTTTAAAAAACGGGCCGTAGAGAAGCCTTTGGGCCACGCGAAGAATGGACACGCACTAATGGGCTTTAAGCCCAAGCCCACTTAACCCACACTTAACCTAACTATTTAAGAGAAGTGAAGCCCTAATCCCCTTTTATTTTTGCAGCCGACACCATCTTGTTCCCTCCTTTTGTCTTCAACTTATGAACAAGTAATACACACACATGAAACAACATCATCTCTCAAAACCTCCCTCCCTCTCTCGATTATGCATACAGGCAACAAGCACACACATAAAAATCAAGAAGGAACTTTGTGGGTGTTTGGGTTAGCTTATTTTAGAGCAACTTATAACTTATTGACTTATAAAAGTTAATAAGTTATTTTTATAATGTTTGTTTTTTTTTTTTTGGAAGGTGACTTTCTATGTACTGGACCTATTGGTCACCGGGTTCATGTCGAAGACAATCCCTCGTCAGCCCCGCACTCTCGGACGCGATGTTCGATCGGGCCCCGGCCGCCACGCAAGCTGACTTCCGCCCGGAAACCATACTGCCCCCACACGAGAGACTCGCTGGGGTAACAGCTGGGTAAAACCGGGTTGCCCTCAAGACCGCACCATGCCTCGGTAGGATACGATCTATCATTGGGACGTCCCACCCCCCGTATGCAACACCCGGGGATCGAACCGACGACCTCCAAGGAGGAAGCCGGTCCAACCCAAACCACATGGGAATTGCCAAGTGAGCTAGGGGCGGGATTTTGAGAAGTTTAACTTATTTAAGTTGTTTTTGTGTGTGAAAAAGTTGTTTTTGAGAAGTTGGAAATTCTAACTTATACCTTATGACTTATATAAGTTAATAAGTTGTTTTTGAGAAGGAATCCCAAACACCCTTGTCTTCCACACCCCTTGTCTCTACTGTGATCGGCCGACCAAGTTTCTCTGGCCGCTCAATCTCTGGCGAACACCACACACACCGATACCCCTCCTTTCTTACACCCCCTCCCTTCAACCCAACAAATGGCCGACCACCATCAGGGGCGGATTCAGGCTGGTTCACCGGGTTCCCAGGAACCCAGTCGATTTGGAAAAAAACATTTTTTTGTAGTGTAAACCTTGTATGATTTGGAAAAAAACGTTTTTTTGTAGTGTAAACCTTGTATGATTTGGAAAAAGGAACCCATTGAAAAAACTGGCTGGATCCGCCACTGACCACCATCACTGCGGCAGAGGCGGCGGTTCATGTTTCAAGATTGTTTCGGGTTCGGGTCAGAGCTTGTTTTGGTCTCGGGTCTGGTTCGACTCTGGTACAGGGTCCGGGTCAGTGCAGACGGCTTTGGTTCAACCCGGTTCGGTTCGAAGTTCAGACTCGGGTTCAGTCTCGGTTCAGGTTCGATGTTCGGTTCATTGTTCAGTCGACTCCAGTTAACCGCGGTCAACATCAGTCTTGTTTGTTCTCGGTTCAAGTTCATCGGAGTTCACGTCAGAGGTCCACAACGGAACCGCATAATGTCGTGTTCGGTATACCCTTCTTCCTCGATAGTTCCTTTCGTTTAAAACCCTATTAAATCTTATATTTTTTTTCTTTGTTCGACGATTATAATCATGCAAACAAATGGAAAATATGGTAGAACTAAACAGTGCGTATGTTCTTTTTTTCTAAATAAAGAAGATGATACATAGTCATTGTCTCAAGTTATGTATATATGGGTTAAGGTTCTGCTTGGGTAACTTAGACCATCAATGTGGCACCAATAAGGGTAACTTAGACCATCACAAATAAGGGTGGAGAAAAAATGGATGATGTGGCACCAATAAGGGGTAACTTAGACCATCACCAATAAGGGTGGAGAAAAAATGGATGATGTGGCACCAATAAGGGTAACTTAGACCATCACCATCATCTTTCTCACTCTTGCCCACTCACATTTCATCCTCTCTCTATAAAAACAACACCAACTTTTTCTCTCTCCTCCTACACTCACAACACTCATTTTTGCTAGTTTTTTCTCACATACAAAACCTTACTCTCTTTCCTTAAAAACAAGCTCACCCAATAACAAAAACACAAAAGAATTGCCACATCACCGAAATACACACTAACAACATCCCTATTGTAGATGCTCTTATTAAAGAAAGTGATTTCCATCTCTGTTTCATGTAAACTTAAATCCGGCGGACCTGAGTTCGAACCGGGACTCACACGGATCGATTTCAATTTCTTTTGTTAAAAAGAAGCTATTTTTTATTATATTTTTAATCAGTTAGTTTTAAATTTGCAATTACTTTTAAATCAGTTTATGGTTTAATTATATATTATTGGAATAAATTATCTTTGTAATTCATATTGGACATATTAATAGTATGTTGACTTTCAAATTTTAGGAGCCCTAGATAGTATGTTCTTTAATAAACAAATTATTTTAACAAAAAATGTGTTTTGATGAGAACTTTTTAGAGAACGAGCTTTGAAAATATAAGTCACTTAATATTTTAACAAAAAATGTGTTTTGATGAGAACTTTAAAGTAACATTATGGAATAGGCTTGGAGTTTTTTAGAGCAAGAAAAGAAATACCCAAATACTTCTCCTTAATATTCTCGTTAAACTAAATAAAACAATTTACTAACAATTAAATCAACCATTCTTTTATAAGGATATAATATTCATTAAATAACTTAGAATGTTATCCCTTTTATTTTATTTAATTAGTACATTGCACGTTTTGTTTTAGGATAATCCCCTATCGTCTCAAGTTACCCAATCTTAATTCTTGCGCTTCGAATCATAAGGAATTCTTATACGCAACCACTCATAATCTCGAGACTTCATCAATCCCGCTCACGGTTTAGCTTTACCATACGCAAAACTGTGAGTATACTTGAAACCCCTTTTTCGTTTTACTACTTTTGGGGTGTAACATGTTATCTATTAACTTACACTTAAACTTATTTCATAATGCACAAACATTCCTTATACATGCTTACATACTTGATTACTTGATACTTTAAACTTGGGGTTAAACGTTTTGTGTTAGACTTATCATTAACTTCGTACGAGCCTATCCTTGACATATATAGCGCTATAGGATTAACGCACCGCCTGTAGACTTTGGGTTATGTCATGAGCTTATTGCGTTTCATCATTGGTTTGATTAGTTAAACACATGCTGATTTTATTGTTTATCTTGTATCAATAGCTTGCCATGTGGAATTGTTTAAACTCATTTTTATGCTTTGTATGTATCAAACTTGTATACTCGCCTTTGCTTTGCATTGAACTTTATTTTAAACATGTTACAGGTTGAGGACGATGACGCTTTGAAATTGAAGTAGTGATGATGCTTAGATACACACTTAGACGTCTTAAGTTTTATTATGTTGTAACAATTTGTACTTGTTTGTCGTATTCTTGTATTGAACATATTGTATATCAAGTGGTTGTGTTTGATTTTAACCATTGTAATTGATTTTTAGAAATGAAATGAAATCAATTATTTAATTATTGTCACAAATAGTGTTATGAAGTCTCTTGCAATCTCGTCTTCGTCTCACTCCGATGTTTCCGCCATCGGTTGGGGTGTGACACTTTTAACCTCTCATACTCTTCTATCTTCATCTTCTTCTTGGTTGTGCCACTTCTCTAGCCATTAGAGCTAGTAGTAAGCATGTTAAACTCTATTTTACTTCATGTTAGTGTTATGTACAAGTTGCACCATCTAAGAAACTAAACTTTAAAGGATGAAGATATGAAGATCTAACATAATCTAAAGAAAAACAAGTGTTTTTAGTGATGTTTGATGTATGTTATGAAGTTGTTGTTGTTAATCTTGTGTTTATGTTTAGATCCGTCATGTTAAAACTTGTTAGAATCTTAGATCTAACAAGTTTAAGCATGGATCTTGAAAGATCCATGGTTAAACTTGAAAAGTCTTTATGTGAACTTGAAAAACGATTTTTAAGTACGATCTTGTGTCCTTGAAGTGACTAAGTTTATGTAAGGTTAACTTATAAAACTAAACTCCATAAAAAGTTTGTAAAAAGTTCATCAAGAAGCTTACTTTTGAAAGATTCAAGTATGATAAACTTGGATCTTGAAAGATCCATGATGAAACATGATGATGAACATAAAGATTTTCAATATAAACTTAAAAATGGTTTTAGAATATGTTGTTCATAGTTTTGAAACCTTAAAACTCATGAGTGGTTTATTTTGAAAGTTAAAGTTTCATATCAAGATTGTTAAAACCTAACAAGAACACTTGTTTTTTAAAGAATGGTGTATGTAAAGTGTAGATCTAAAAGACTACACATTTTTAACAAAAATCAAGTTCATCATAGGGTTTTACATGATGAAATTAGTGTATGTAACTTGTGAAATTGTTGAAAAAAATTTGATTTTGATGATGAAAAGAAAATAAACACATGTTTTGAAAACATGGGAAACCTCCAATTTTAGGGGAAACTATGCCAAAATTTTTATAAAATTTTGACACTTACAAAAATATAAGTTTTGGTAAAACTTAATCCCCAAAAATTCACCTAAAAATATTTATCAAGGTTTCCTATTTTTTGTACAAAATTACAAGCTAAGAAATAAGGATTTCTTCAAGTTAAAATCAATATTAAGTATGTATATTTTTAGGGAATATATATATATTTAGTGATCACCAAATTTTGTGCTAAGTGTAAATTATGTGTATTATATGTAGTAGTGTATTAGGAACATGAAAATGCATTAAATACTCCCAAGGAGTATCACCAACAAAATACACATAAAAATACATAACAAATAGCTAAGAATACTCATACAAATAACCCATGAAAGGGTGTATGGACAAATACAAGAAAATATATTTATATAAATATATATTCCTTAACAAATTTTGGACTTGGACAAGTAATGGACAGTTTTGGACATAAATATATATTTGGACAAATATATATAACTATTACCAAGTGATGAGAATTATACAAAAACCGGAAAATAACAAAAATAAATATATATATTTTACAAGTATAACAAAATATATATATTTCACACAAATCTTAAAAATATTTTATTTTTAAGAAATATAATTTCGGAAAGTATTAAAATCAAAGAATTGATTTTTGACAAATAATGTGAAATACACAAGTATTTACATAAAAATACAAGTATACTTTCCTAAGTATACTTGCACAAAAAAAATAATAATATTGGGAATATTATTTAACAAAATACTTATATTTATTTTCGAAAAATAATATAAGTAACATATTTTGGATAAGTTAAAAATATAGTTTATTTTTAACACTTATTGGTCTTCACCTATCACATAAACAAATATATATTTTTGGAAGTGAAATATATATATTTACATGAGAATAATACAAATTCAAAATACAAGAACACGACGAACGGGCGAGACCCGACAAACAAGGGCACGACCCTCACAAATGATGAACATACATAAAACAAATACATAAACTTAAGATGGTGACTTGTACTCAGTGTGTTACAAGTCTAGTGACTAACATACATAAGACACATATAGGTCACGACGTTTACGAGACGAACCCAGTGAAGTTTACGACGCAAGATACGCAAAACAGTGAGTTCAAGTCCCAACTTTTAAACATTTTCTTGTTTTTTAAACTTGGGGAAAATACATGTACTGTGGTATGTAGAAACAAAACTAAGGAATGATACTAAAGATCATGTCACGAATAGGGTGAGACTTAAGCACCACTAATCAACGTGATACTTAGACCGCAGAATAAAATGTTAGATCTAATGGGTTTCAGGCAGCCACACTCTTGGCCACTTTGTTACCGAGAGTGTTTTTGTGTCTCTAGTCGTGAACCGACAAGTAAAATGCATATGGTTTTGATGCTTCCTATGTCGTTACATATGTTAATGGCCTTGCAAACCATTAGCGATCTCGATTTCCTTACATTTACATAATACTTTTTCAAGTACAATGACATACCATGATTCTTACAACAAATACTTAAATGTTTTACACAAAACTGCATGAATTCAAACCAACTTATGTTGCCGATTATCCAAAACTTACATGTATTTCAGGGAACTAAGTGGATGTGCGCGCGGTCTCTTTGCTCAAGGATGTCGTCTGTGTTTCAAGTTATTATGTGTCGAGGCTCCATTGCCACTTTTGTAGGATTTGTTTGTTATATCCCGCCTTATGCGGAGATATAATGAACAAAACCTTGATATTTGTTTTTGAAATGGTGTTGTAGACTTTTTCAAACAATTATCTTATGTCGTATTGTAATCTTAAACTTAACTTTTGTTTTGGATGATAAACTATGAATGGCAAAATGGGGTTATTTTATAATCATATAGAATGTTTACCTCTCGTATGCAATGAGAACCTTTCAGGATCACACCTCGTGCATCCGCCTTAGAAAGGGGCGTGACAGATTGGTATCAGAGCTACGATTGTAGTGAACCAGGATTCCTTCTCGAGTCTAGACTACAATCCTTAGGATCCTCTCATGAAAACAATTTTACAAAAGTTTTTTATTGCATAAAACGTTCCGCGACATCCACTACCTGAACTTGTTTTTCAAGAGTAAAGCAAGGACACTACGAGACTTAGGGTGCACAGAAGTAGCCCTTATCTTCAACTAGGGATTACTTGCAACAATGTGTATAACTATAAGTATATTAGTTAAGTAATAATAATTAATATATGTACATTTGCCATGATCTTTATGATTACAGGTACACATGTCTTCATCAGAGAGCAGTGGTCTATCAGAGGAGCATGATCCTATGGCTATTGTCTCTGACGACGAGGTTGCCCAGCCCCAGAGATTTTCACGTCTGACTCTAAGACCGACCCTGAGATGATATCAGATGATGAGGATCTCGATGACTTCCAGCCGTTTGCACTACCTGACTTTGGAGATGATGCCCCTTTCGTTGATGATGTCTAGCTTTGCCCTTACCCATCCACGGCCAGCTCATCATTGGACATCTCGATGGTGAGCATCTTGTCGAGCCTATCCCTATTCATGCTATTCCCCTTGCTGTCATCCCTGCTGAGGATTGGCCTTTCGTTGTTGATTTGGTTGATGATGTTGATGTTCCTGTGTTTTAGGTGGATCACCCTAATGATGAGCTGGGCGATGGGGAGGTACTCGACATCGCTATCCTAGATGCAGCATCCCCTGTTGTCTCTGTCCTTGACTTTTCTTCTGATTTTGACCTCGATTCTGATGCTGACTCCTTTGAGTCAGTGACCTCTTCTGCCCTTCGAGCCACTGGATTAGAGGCTTACCCTACCGACGATGATGATGCTATATCGGTTGCACCAGCTACACCTACTCGTGTACCCACACCTGCTGATACACCTCCTCATACTCCCACCCACGTTGCTAGTGACAGTTTATCACAGCCACCTACTTCTGTCGGACCTTCTGGCTGGGTACGACACATTCGTTTTGCTTCAGATTTTCCACATACACCTCCGACTCATGGGGGAGAGCCCTCAGGACACCCACATATACCACCACCTGAGTCGAGTCCATGTTTTCAGTCATCTCGATCTTTCCCTCCATATACTATGCCGTTTTCTGATCCGTATCATCCTTCTCATCACTCTGTATACACCAGGGATGATCTCCTGCTATCACCCCAGCTTCATGTTGAGATCCTCTATCGCAGGGTCTATGAGCTGGAGAATGAGGCCGATGCTAGACGACCTTCTCTACCGGATTTTCCACCACCAGTTACACCACCACCACCATCTTCACCACCACCTGTTCATGCACCTGTTGATGGTCATGCGACTCGAGTGCTGACACTTGAGCAGCAGGTGAGTTTCATGATCCGTCGAGTCCATGAGCTCGAGGATGAGGTAGCTCATCTTCGCAGTTTGGTTTTCCCTACACCCCCACCCTCTCCACCAGCCCGTTAGGTTTTTCATTGCAAGTAATTTTGTTGGAGCAGTATTTTTGGGTCTGAAGAATACAACCGAGTTTTGGGTACAACTTGAAGACAAATGATCGCCAATGTGAAGAAATATATTTTGCCTTTATATGTTTAAACTTGTACTGATTGGGTGATGTAACCCTTATGCATTTTTGTTTTCTTCACAAACAATTATGTAACAAGTTGTCATGATATATATAAAAACTCGGTGATTATCTTTGTGACATATCAATATTTATATGTTTATGCATGATTGTTGCTGTATGAATTGATTTATATGTTTAGTGGATTGTTTGATGTTGCATGTGTTTATATATGTATATATATATAGGGAGGAGCTCATGCGAGAACCACCATTATTGTGAGAACCGCGAGAACCAATGTGAACACAACCTAAAATAGCTAAAAAAACCTAACCCCCCCCCCCAAGCTAAATGCTAAAAACTAAAACCCCCAAAAAACCTAAAAAAAACCTAACCCCCCCCCCCCAAAAACCTAACCCCCCCTCCCCCACCCCCGAAAAACCTAAACCCCCCCAAGCTAAAATGCTAAAAACTAAACCCCCAAAAAACCTAAAAAAATATAAAAAAAAATAAAAAAAAATCTAAATTTTTTTTAATATTTTTTATGTTAAAATCGCTACTTTTAGAAGCAAAAAAAAAAAAAAAAATTTTGGCTTCGAAAAGTAGCGATTTTTTTATAAAAAATATTAAATTTTTTTTTTTGTGTGCTTTTTAGCTATTTTTAGGCATTTTTGGTTGTGTTCACATTGGTTCTCGCAATAAGAGGTGGTTCTCGCATGATCTTCTCCCTATATATATATATATTCTTTTTTTATCTAGTATGGTGGTATCAGATAAACGCCTAACCATATTGTGTTGTGTTTTGAAGGAAACATGGCGCCTAGGAGAATGGTGAACACCCGTGGTTCTGAACAACCCCCAACCCCCGCTGATGTCGAGGACTACTGAAGAATTGAACTCTCTTTTGGAAGAAAGGATTTTTGAAGCTATCGCCAAGTACGAGGCGAACCGTGCTAAGCACAGTGGAGGCTCAGGAGGTACTAGACGCAATGGACATGGAGATTCATCTGGAGGAAACCCTAACCAAGGTAACATTGAGTTGGTTTGCTACAATTTGATGAAACTTATGAACGATCTTTGTTTCATTGATTGCTCATGTGCGAATTGGTTGAATAAATGTGGAAAATTAGATCATTATACCGATGCCTGCTGGGGAAGAGGAAATGGAGGCGGTAATAGGAATGGTGTAGGATCGTATACGGACCTGAACGAGTCTATCAGAAGAGCTTTTACTGATTTGAACGACGGAAACAGACAAATCAGATTCAATTCAGCGATAATACACTTTAAACTGTTGCTTCAATTGATTTGAATGACGTTTACAATCGAGTCAACACTTCGGCAGCACTTCGTGGCTCACCGGAAGAACACACCTAGAACTCTCTACTGATTTCGCCCCTAATGACACTATATATAGTGTCTTTGATTTCGCTCCTAATGACATTGAGTCATTTGGAGCGGAATTAACATGATATCTATGAGCGAAATCAGCCTCTATACAATATTACGGGCGGAATCAGAATTGCCATTTGGAGCGAAAACAACAATTACAAAACATAAATGCTTTTGTCTTATATGTGATGATGCAAAGATGACTTCACCATTATGATGTCATCATGAAAAATGATGACATCATCTTCTTTCAGATCCGCAACGAGACTGAGACTCGACATAAGACGAAGACGACAGATGAATGCACCAACAGACTCCCCCTCAGATGTTGACGGAGTCTTCAGTGTCGAGTCTTCGCATCTTCAGTCTTTATCAGCCTTTGGGCTTCTCTTTGAAGTATCTGACGCTGTAAGTATCCTCAATCTCTATCTTCTCTTTTCTCTATCAACAGACTCCTCACGATCAATCTCTACTAGGATGTCTTCAGACTCCTCCTTTCGATATGCTGGGATCGCAGTCTGGCATGTCGAAATCACAGAGTCCTCAGGTATCGGAACCTGACTCTTCCTCAAACCTGTACATTCTCTACCACAAACATAAGTTTTCTAATATTAAACTTTAACACACTTAGACACTACTTGTAAATATCACAAAAATGATCTAACATTTATAGTCTCTGATGAACCACTTGCAGAAATATCATTTTCAAAACTTCTGATGACCACTTGTAACAAGATTTAAAATTCTTTCTCACACAACACTCCCAAACCAGTTCGTCAAGTTTAGCACTTAGAATTTTGAAAATTAGCTCTTCAACGCCAGTTGTCGAAAATCTTTTTGGATTTTTTCAAAATTTTATGCTAAAACATACTAAAATCCTTTTGGAATTTTTGAAATTTAAAAGAAATGCAGTAAAGAAATATTTACAGACAATATTTTTGTGAGTTTGTGTAAGAGGATCATATCAGTTTTTGAGATAAATCACCAACACCGTTAAGCTTTAACCATTTTAAGTTCTAAACGATTCACTTAGATTGTCAGTATACTGATCCACTTAAATTTTCACACAAAGTTCAACTGCTTCGAGATACGAAATTAATGTTTTAAGCACTTAAACTCAATCGCGTGTCCCACCTCATAATATACTCCAGTATCCAGATCCCAATATTCAGTCTTATAGGTGAGTATACCACAGATGATATCTGTAAGGGGTTATAAATTATGAAGAATCATGAGAGCTCAGGTCAGAACTACCTTTCAGCAGAGAGATCATGACTCAACTTTTGGGTGTGTCCCCTTTAGAGGATCTTTTGTTACAACAGCAATGACTATCAATTTTATTGTTTCATCAATTTGCTGAGGGCGATGCTATATTTCAAGCATTTGCAGAAAGTATTCTCCGGGGACTAGGCCATTGCTTCCGCAAAATCAGAAGTCTCGGGATAATACCCCAGATATCACTGAGTATAAAGACCTAGTATCTCAGAAAGAGGGACCTTTCAAACAAGATTTCGGGGGTTACCCATATATCCGAGAGATGTTTCCCCACGATATAAGCAAGTTTGAATTTAGGTTTATATCTCGTCACAATCTACTAAATGTGCAAAAACCTACTGGCACATCATTAGTGAGACCGTTTATCACTTTTAACTTTCCAATTCTTTAGCATGCTGTGATCGTCCACTGATGTACTATCATTTCCTCTTTTTCACAACAAAACTCATTTTCATTTTATCATGTTTTTGTCTTTTTCAAATTTTCAAATGTTTTTGGATTTTCTAAAATTTCTTACTCCCCTTAAAATGCAAACACATTTTAGGAAATTTAAAAATAAACTGTACAAACAACGTGACAACTGATATCAAATTGCTTTAAATCGCCATTCACTTGGCATAAACAATCAGAACTCCCCCTCACAACAAACCATTTTCTCATTTAGATTTCAAAACACTTAAGTTTGTTTTAATCAAAATGATTTTTCCGGAAAATAAGTTTGTTTTTACCACTTGTAAGGGCATGGTTCATCATATTGTCCTTCAACCACTTGTTTGAAAAATTACATCAAGTTCAAATTAATGACCTTGAGTAATCACTATATCAGAACAAACCTCTATATCACTTGTACAATGAACTTATCAAAATAAATTTCAAGATAAATGCCGATACCTACTCCACACTTACCAACCTGGGAGTTCCGGCATAGTCCATTACCTGTATACATTTAAACATTTTAAAAATTTCCACAAACAACAATTTTATGAATGATGCCGATTCCTGATCCACGATTACCAACTAGGGATCTCCGGCAAGTCCAGAGACTATAGTTCATAGTATGAGCCATCCCAGTCACAAACCAGGGATGGTTCAACTTTATCTTTCTTCGTCTTCTTCTCATAGAACTCTTTAACCCCATTGACTTTTCGATCAATCATTTTACCAAAAATATGTTTCACAGAGGGGTTAAAGGCCTTTTCAACATCGAAAACCTTTTTATCATCATAAAATTGGTTTGAAATCTCAACTTTACCAATTTTCTTTTTATAGTTTTCAATCCGAAGTGTTGGAAAATTTTCATCATCCACAGTCAAAATGGATTTATCTCCTTTTGAAACAACCTGTGGCTCATCTGATTTTGTGGAATCAGATTCATCGCCAGAAGATAGCTCCTCTGATTTTGACCTATCAGAATCATCGCTAGAGCTATCACCAGACCTTTTTACAACCCATTTCTGGTTGTCAGATTGAGCTCTTTTCTTGTAAAATTTGTTTGAACATTTACCAATTTCAAATTTTGAATTTTTAAACAATTTAGTTATGTCAATTGGTGGTTCAAACTCAACCACATTTTCTTTCATGTTACGAGAGACTCCCTGTTTTGATTGTATTGCCTTGAAACAATTCTTGGCAATATGTCCAACCGTGTTGCATTGGAAACATGTTCTCGTTTCTTTCATATCTTCTTGCTTCTTCGCAAGGAATTCACCGTTTGACTGTCTCCAGAATTCTTTCTTTTCTTCCTCTTCAGAGCTAGTTCCTGAAACAAATGTCATTTTTGCTTTAAAATCACGAACATATTTTTCATTTTTCTGTTTTTCTGTTGAAGTAAAACCAAGACCTTTCTTTTTGAAATTACGGTTAGGATTTGATTTCTTGTGAAAACCAGAACCAGAACTGTAACCTTTTTTCTTGTTTAATCTTTGTTGTACTCTTGAGGTGTAAAGTTTAGGTTTACCATTAAGATTTAAATCTTTTATTTCAGAAATATTAATTTCTGTTAGTTTGAAAACCTTTTTGATCAATTCAGTTTTGACACCTCTTATTGGAAATTCCTCATCAGAATATAATTTGTCAGAATTATTCAAAGTATATGCAACTTTAAACGTTTCGTCATTCAAATTGGATTTTGATAACAAGAATTCTTTATTGTATACTCTTTTAACCGAAGACTTTGGACTGTTGACTGTCGAACTAGAACTTCCAGAACCAGACTTTGACTCTGACTCTGACTTTGACTCTGAGTTTGACTCCAACTTTGACTCCTCTATATCATCTTTATCCAACACCTGATCGACAACTTTCTTTATTAACTCGGACTCATGATCAGTGTCAGACGATGTAAAAGTCACATCAATATTTTCTGGCAAATTGACTGACGACTCCGACTCCCATTGTAAGTTTGTAGCCTTTTGGACTCTTTCAGAATTTGGATTTCTAGGCAAATATCCATTTTCCAGTGGGGGTGGACACTTGTTGAAACTGACACCTTGTTTCTTACCAGAATTTTTCTTGTCAGTCTTTTTCTTTGTGTCACTTTTCTTTTCAGTCTTCTCTTCTGGAGTCCTTTGTTCAGAAATTTTTTCAGCATTCTTTTCTTCAGTTACTTCATCTTCTTCAAATGCCTTCATGCCTTCAACAGTTGGATAAATCCTGTCAATGACATAAGAAGTACATGAGTAACTTTTCAACAAACGATTTACTCTCCCAGTCTCAATTCTTTGCAACTCCAGCTTCTTTTCAAGAGCAGCACACTTCTCGATGTAGTTGTTCACAACTTTCTGCTTTGTCATAAAAGCTCCTTGAAGTGTCTTCATTGCTGTTGCTTGTTCTTCACTTGTTTGATTGTATTAGTTCATTGCTTTGTTCAGTACATTGTAAGATTCCTTCAAACTATTCAAGTTATAGATCAGTGTACTGTTCTACTTCTTCACAGCTTCACAGTTTTCACACTTCACTGGAATCTTCTTTGCATCAACTTCTTCATCAACTTTGAACTTTGGAACTTCAACCTTTACTTTCCTTTTGATCACTGGAATTTCTTCGTCATCACTGCTCACTGGTGTTTTTACCTTTTTCTTCTTCTTTTTAACCTTTTCATCTTCACTATCACTTTCAGCAATCAATTTCATATCAGCATCAAATTTTCTCTCCCAATACTCAGTATCATCATCACTGTCCTCTTCAACTCTAGCAACAAAAGCTTTGTGAGCTATAGCTTGATCAGGAACATAATTATCCCATGTGAAATTTTCCCAGCTAAACCCTTCAGGTAACTTTTCGTCGTCTTGGTCTATTATCAAAGCACTACCATCAGCTCTCTTTGAAGAATCTTGATTAACCGCACAAGCTCTCTTTCCAGAGTCTTCAATCACATTCCTTCCATGTGCAGTTTGTGCTTGATGTTGATGTTGTTGAGATGGTTGCTGAGCAACTTGATGGTAGATGGCTTTTCGGTAGTAATCATTGTTGTTGTTAAAAGGATTCTGAGCTCCACTTGCTTCGCGATTGGTGCACTCCCTCTTGAAGTGACCCTTCTCTCTGCAACGAAAACAAGTGACTTTAGATTTGTCAAAACCTAAAGTAGAAGCACCAGCCTCACGAAGATCATCTCTTCCAGTGATTTGCTTGAATTTCTCAGCTCTCCTCAACACGCTGGCCAATCACCATTTTATGTCCATCAGCTCCATCTCTTCAGCATCGATCTGGTCGTAATCTTCCTTTGTCAGCATTGGATTCCCGATCCGACCTGCAACAAAACTACCATAAGATTCCAATACAGTTCCCAACAAAGACATGTGACTCTTAGCAATTTCTGCTGAATAATCTTCATCATTCTCCAAATTCAGTACAATGTTGCACTGAAGCTTTTTGCCATTCTTTGTTGTTGAAATGTTCGGATTAAAGGATGGATATGATGAAAAACTTGTGTTGCTGCTTGATCCTTTGGATGAACTTTCAGATGGACTCTTTGCATTGAATGTTGTTTGAACTTTCGGTGACAAGTTGGTGGATTTATCACTAACACCACCTTTGTAGTAAAGACCGATGTCTTGTTCACCGTCGAAATCTTTCATTCTTATAACCTTTCTCTGCTCCATCTCCTGAGCTTCAATCTTTTCGATAAACTTTCTCAGTGTCAAATCTTTAAAACCTTTCTTGTTTTTGAGCATCATGAGATAAGTACCCCACGTTTCATACGGTAATGCATCTGATAATTTTTCAATCAATTCCTCATTGTCTTTATTGATCTTCAACCTCTTCATGTTAGCAAGCAGATTGCAATATCTTTCAATGATTTGCTTAGTGCCCTCATTCTTCAACCCTCAGAACAAATCAAACTCTTTCTTCAGTAATGACTTCTTGTTCTTGACCATTTCCTCACTACCTTGAAATTTTGACTTTAATGCTTTCCATATTGAATAAGATGTTCCATTATGTTGTAATAAAACCAGGATGTCTTCTTTAACTGCTTGTTGAATAAGACTTAACATCATCTTCTCATCTTTATATTTCTTCCGGTTTTCAGCACTCAGATCTTTAATTGGAATTTTCTCTTCATCGTCATTCATTGGTCTAACGTATTTTGTTTCGACATTCTCCCATGCATCTAGATAATTTGCCTGTACCCAGTTTTCAAACTTTTCTTCCCAACTCTTGTACTCCTCGATGTTCATGAGTTTCGGAGGTTTTTGCATCGTTCTCGTTTCGTTCTCCAACATCGTGTTCTGTGCAATACTCATCGAGGTAACCGGTGTAGCGAATGCGTTGTAAAAATCTTCGTCCATGTTTCGGATTTTCAAATGAGTTGTATCACCTTGTAAATCACATGCAAATCTAAATTGATAACACTAAAACCATTGGGAGCGGAAACACTCGATAACTGTGCTGAACGGAATCACTGACAACAATTAGGAGTGGAATTAGATTTAACTCAGGAGCGGAATCAACAATCTACTCAAGAGCGAAATCAACAATCTACTCAGGAGCGGAATCAACAATCTACTCAGGAGCGGAATCAACAAATTACTCAGGAGCGGAATCTAAGTTTAGAGCGGAATCAAGACCAATTATCGAGCTGAATCACTGTGACGTCATCATATCAATCGAGCAATTATGAGCGAAATCACAAAATAACCAGTTTTAGTTTGAATTTGGACATGAAACTTTCAAGGCTTTGTTAACTATCAATTCCGAACACAATGTGAAAATTTGAACCGATTTTAACCGTGAAATAATGTTCAATTTGAAAAGAAGGTGTAGAAAAACAGAAAACGCAGCTGAATTGGCAAGAGCTCTTCTTCCTGAGCTCTGATACCACTTGTAGGATCGTATACGGACCTGAACGAGTCTATTAGAAGAGCTTTTACTGATTTGAACGGCGGAAACAGACAAATCAGATTCAATTCAGCGATAATACACTTTAAACTGTTGCTTCTATTGATTTGAATGACGTTTACAATCGAGTCAACACTTCGGCAGCACTTCGTGGCTCACCGGAAGAACACACCTAGAACTCTCTACTGATTTCGCCCCTAATGACACTATATATAGTGTCTTTGATTTCGCTCCTAATGACATTGAGTCATTTGGAGCGGAATTAACATGATATCTATGAGCGAAATCAGCCTCTATACAATATTACGGGCGGAATCAGAATTGTCATTTGGAGCGAAACAACAATTACAAAACATAAATGCTTTTGTCTTATATGTGATGATGCAAAGATGACTTCACCATTATGATGTCATCATGAAAAATGATGACATCATCTTCTTTCAGATCCGCAACGAGACTGAGACTCGACATAAGATGAAGACGACAGATGAATGCACCAACAAATGGGAATGGAAACCGAAATGGTGCTGGTAGTGGGAATGGTAACGGAAATGGCAATGGTACTGGTAATAGAAATGGAAATGGAAATGGGCAAATCCAAGGATGTTTTGGTTGTGGTAATAAGGAGCACTTCAAGAAAGATTGCCCAAAGGAATACAACGCTCAGGCTCGAGCATTCGTCATTGGAGCAAGGAACGCCCGCGAGGACCCTAATGTGGTCACCGGTACGTTTCTCGTTAACAATCACTTTGCATCCATATTATTTGACATTGGTGCTGATTATAGTTTCATGTCTGTGGAATTTAAACGTATGCTTGGGATTGAATCTAGTAGGTTATATATTCCTTATTCCATAGAACTAGCCGATGGTAAACTGGTTGAATCGGGCGAAATTGTTAGAGGGTGTACATTGGAACTTGGTGAACGAAGATTTAGCATTGATATTTTGCCGATTGTCACACCCCAACCGATGGCGAAAACATCAGGGCGCGGCACTAGGCGAACCAGATTGCTCAAGAGAATCCATATTAACTATTAAATGACAATATTTAAAAGGTTCATTGTCCCATACTAATAAACAAATATATCAAAAACAGTCATCACAGAGTTCACATCTCTTAAAAAAACCCAATCCGACAACCTAGATTTTTATTGATGAGTTTCTAGACTTCCTAATTCCATTACAGCAAACATACCATCAACCTGTCACATACGTTAAAATAAAAGTCAATACATAAAGTAAAGGTGAGTACACAAGTTTCCATAAATATAGTATGAAAAGTGTTTACGCATAACCAGCATGTAACACGTAACGGGCGAAGCATGTAACTACCAACAATGATACCACCTAACCACGTGACTGCGATGTAGAGTATGCGCGACACATGTTCACTGAAGTGAACACGTGAAGTAAAGTAATGTGATCCTTAGCAACCCCTGTTCACAACAGGTGCTGAGTCCAAACTATAGTACTATCGTTGCTAAAGGCGGTCTTGGGTAACACTGTGTAAGCATAGTAACAAGCATTCAACAAATCACGTATAGCATGCCGGAGCAGTTAGCGTTTATAAAGTGTTTGAGGTGTGTGTTGTGTTTGATAGAGAACGTATGTAACACCCAAAAGTGTGTTAAACGAAAATGGGTTTGAGTATACTCACAGTGCATGCTTAGCAGGTAACCACGGTCTGGAATGGAATGGAGAGAGCGCCATAACAGGCTGCGTACGGGAACAGAAGTGCGTACGGGAACAGAAGTGCGTACGTCCTCCACAGTGCTGAAATGGTCGAATCGGAGTGTTGAGTGGGACACAGTAGCTTCGTACGAAGCTAATGCCTTCGTATGAAGGTGGTGACTTCGTACGCGTGTCACTTCTGTTGTTCCAAAATCGAGTGTTCTTTGCGTCATGCTTCGAGAAATCGAGTGTTCATCCCTCCAGCCTTAAGCTACTAATTAAACTTAGGTCGGAAAGGTCTTTGTTCGAGTCACAGATGAGAACTTGGGCTGTGTTGTGTGAAACTAGTTCCTTTGTACGAAGGCAGTGCCTTCGTACGAAGGCAGTGCCTTCGTACTAAGCCGAGGCTTCGCACAGAACATTCCAGTTTTCACAAGTGGCTGTTCTTGTCATTCGGAGCCGTGTTTTCGTCTGAATCGGACGTGTTCTCGAGTCCAATTCGAGACGGTTTCGACACCACCTTGTCCCACTCTCCAATGAACGAGATTTAGTTCATTTTAGGTCTGTTTTAGTGTGAAGATCAAGTTTAAAAGGTATTAAAGAGCTTTCACCCAGATCTAACACTTGGTGAGTGCGAAATCAACTGATTTCTAACTTAGGAAGCCGTAGCTAGTCCCAATACACTCGGTTAAGTGTAGATCAGAGGTGAGATAAGAAGATTTGATGAAAAAGATGAAGGTTTTAATGAAAACATAGAAGTTTGCAAGGAAATAGAAGAGTTTTGATGGAATGAAGAGGTTTTGATAAAATTGAAGTGAATCTTGTGAAAAATCGTCGTGGAAAACATTGTGTAATCGTGTAAAATAATAGATCTTACTTGAAAACACTTGGACAAAAATTTAGCAGCGTTTCCGTAGGAATGACAGCAAGTTAGAATGAGAAGAGAAGGGGCTAGGTATTTATAGAGGAAGGCTGGCTCCATGGTTCGAAGCTAGCTGCCTTCGTACGAAGGTACGAAGCTGCTGGCTTCGTTCGAAGGGGCCAGTCTTGAGTATGAATTCTCCGTTTCATGTATAGGATGCTCGTTTGAAGCGTTTTGTTGCGTTAGTTAGTGTAAGTACTTTAAGTATTTTAGCAAGATATTAAGTATCGCGTTGCGTTGCCTTTTGATGCGATAAACCGAGTTGCGAGAGTGAGTGTTTACACATATAAGCTAGTATATATATATAAGTAATAGTACAGTATACGTCATATATACGTAATCGCGTTTTGAGTCTGCGTTGTGATGAGCGAGGGCGAGTAGTTTAGATACTCACGTGATGTCATCGTGTAAGCGTTTGCGTTGTGATAGCGTGTGTAATAAGCAATATAGTGCGAAAATATGCGAAGTAGCGTAGTAAGCGATATAGTTCACATTATGATCCGAATCTCTAGTGCTAGGCGTAACGAGAGTAACAAGCGCGAAAGTGCGGGTTGTTACAGTCTCCCCTGCTTTAGAAAATTTCATCCCGAAATTTATTCGCAAGGTGAACTGCGAGAATTGACACGAGTAAGTAGCGATAAAAGCCTTTAGGGTATGCAGAGGATGGACGAGTGTTCGATCAAGGATTTGATGAGCGAGAGCGTCTCGGTGATATGGAGAAAGCGATTAGTGAAGTGATTCGTTTGACTAAGGGAATAGTAATTCACGAGTTAGCGACCCAAAAGTTTTAAGTTCTCGAAAGGTTTTATTGAAAAGAGATTTTAAGGAAAACTTGGTTTATGAAAATTTTTCTTACGGCGTGGCGTTAAACTGAGTCGATGTTCACAACAGCGTTGTAAGAGAAGTTTTGTTAAGTTATTAAAAGATTTTAAGGAAGACTTGACTCACGAAAAATTTTCTTATGACGTGGTGTTAAACTGAGTTGATTGTTAAACCATCGTTGTAAGAAAGTTTTGTTTGTACAAAAAGGTTTTTAATTCAGATTAAAAATATTCAGAAAGGTTTCCATTTATTCCTAAAAGTTTGCAAGAAAATTTTTGTTTATACAAATGAGTTTTAACAGTACAAAAAGTTTTAATTAGCGTCGAACCCCACATGGCACCTTTCCAAGAAAGTTTGTTAATATGGCTAAAACACTAATATATAGGAAGTACCAGCGGGGTATCCACCATGTTTTAGCCATATTGCCTCTGTCACGTGGAGCAATGTCATGTGTGTCGACATGGTACGGATAGGTTTTAGTATCCTCGGTCCAAGCGATAAGTGGTTGGACCAAGTTCGAGAGGGAGATTGAGTAAACTGAGCGGTGAAGTTGTTTGCAAATTCAGTTAGCGTTAAGAGCGTGCATAAATGGTTCAGTGATTGAAAGCATCGGAGTAGCGTGAGTGTTGAGTGCGATAAGCGACTAGCGATAAGCGGTAAGCGGTAAGCGATAAGCGATACGCGATACGCGATATGCAGTAAGCGGTAAGCGATACGCGATAAACGATAAGCGGTAAGCAGTATGCGATAAGCGGTAAGCGATACGCGATGAGCGGTAAGCGACAAGCGATACGCGATACGCGATGAGCGATATGCGATAAGCGATATGAGATAAGCGGTAAGCGGTAAGCGATACGCGATAAGCGGTAAGCGGTACGCGATAAGTGACAAGCGATAAGCGGTTAACAATATGAGATGGGCGGTAAGCGATAAGCGATACGCGATAAGCATCAAAAGTGATGAGAGTATTGAAGCGATGAGATTAATAGGTGCGATAAGCGTTGAAGTGTTGAAGCGTTGAGAGGGATAGTTATAGGGAAGTGAGATAGATATCAGCGAAGGTGCAATTGCGTTCGTGTAGACTCACAAAAAGTCTAGCGATGACGCGTTTGAGATGAGATGAGATGTTATGCCTTGCGAAGGAGTTTAGCCTGTTGAAAATCGTCTCAATAGTATAAGAGGTCTAATAACGTTCAACTCCACATGGCATTTTCTTCACGGAAGTTTGTTAGCATGGCAAAGCACTTATATATATGAAGTACCAGCGGCATATCCACCATGCTTTGACCACACCTCCTTTGTCCCGTGAATAGATGTCACATTTTGTCGACGTAAGACGCTTATATATAGGAAGTACCAGCGGCGTATCCACCACGCTATGCTTTTAACGTTATGGCATCATTGGAACTTACTACAATCTCCGTGCACTTATCAAAATAATCCCGTGTGCACCCGTGATTAGTTTGATCCTTGCACGTTTATCATAACTTATTCCAAGGACGCATAGTCGGAGTAAAACATATTATGTCGTGATATGCTATATAGTGCTAGTAATATAATCTGTGAGCTTAGACTAAGTGTGAGGATGAGGGAGAGAGAGGGAGAGAGAGAGTCAATGTCGCATATTGTGGCGACGTCGAGCAATAGAATAGGTATAACATTTAAGATTTAACGTCGAGAATCGTACCATCGACAACGTCGTTCTGCACCTGGTTGGTGTTGATGTTGAAGACTCTTGCAGGGGTTGCGGTTGCTGTTGGAGTTCCTGCTGCTGTGGGTGCTGCGTCTGTTGTTACTTCTGGTGCGGCGGCTGCTGGAGCTACGGGCTGCGTTGGCGATGCGGGGAGTGTTAGCGTGCCTTGATGTTGTGGCCCTGTGTGGCAGTGGCGGGTGAAGTGACCAAAGCAGTTGCAATTCGTGCAATAGTGACAACTTGCTCCTACCTGATGATGATAAGTACACTTGCAACACAGGGGGAGAGCTCCAGTGTAGGCACGCTTTGGGAGAAGTGGGACTGCTTGAAGAGGTTCGGGGTTTCAAACTGTTCGGGGGTGGAGCTGTTGCTGAGCAATTAAAACTCCAGTTCTTTCATTTGCGGCTGGGCTTGTCGGTATCTTGTGGTTGTGCGACGTCGTATGATGACTCGGTGGTAGCTTGGTTAGCCTTCTTGGTGGCATCCTTAGAGAAGAATCCAGCCAAGACTCGCTTGTCATTGATTTCTATGGCCAAGAGATAGGTTTCTTTGAAGGTAGTCGGTCTTGCAGCTTCGACAAAATCCCCAACACACTCAGGCAAAGCACAGATGTACTTCTTGATGGCCTTTTCGGGAGTGTCAACTTGACTTGGGCAGATAATGCTAAGCTGTTTGAACCTTGCTGTCAGGCCGGTGTTGTCACCTTCAACTTGCTTGATTTCCCAAAACTCATTTTCTAGCTTCTGGACTTCGTGGGGAGGGCAGTACTCTTCCTTCGTGAGCTCCTTCAGGTCATCCCAGGAGAGAGCGTAAGCTGCATCGTTCCCACGTCTGTTACACTCTGCTGTCCATCAGTCGAGGGCTCTTGATTGAAATACTCCTGTAGCGCATGTGGTACGAAAATGCTCGGGGCACCCACTCTGACGAAGGGTAACCGTGATAGCATCGAACCACTGGAGCATCTGAGATACACCTCCTTCGCCTGTGAAGACCATCGGGTCACAGGCCTTGAACCGCTTGTAGGGGAAAGTAGACTTCGGCGCATTGGTCTTAGAGTCTTCCGATGTCTGTGAGTCGTTGAGAGATTGAATATGCGAGACGATTTGAGGAATAACCTTAGCCATTTCCTTGGCCATGAGTGAGGCAATCCTCTTATCGGCATTTCTTCGAGCTTGACATCGCAAGTTGGAAGCGTTCGAGGACATCTAGACAAAGAAAGAGTTGGAGTGAGATTCGATCATAATGATTTTTGAGATTGCGATGTAATTAAGTGTGTTTAAAACTCGTCATAGTTGATATAGTAATGCGTATTCACATAAGAGCCACATAGGAGACCCGAAATTCCTAGGTTCTCACGTATTCACATAAACGCATGTAATTGTATAATATATACATATATGCTTATATAATTGTATAGGTAGCACGAGGGCGCATTTAAGAGGGGAGTTGTTAGACTTTAGTTTTATTGCAGACATTCGGCTCTTGTATTAGATTGCGATGGTTGTGCAAGTTGTGCATACGTAGAGCGGGGAAGCGAAAATCGGTAAATTGAGAAATCGATAGTGCGTAAAATTTTCAATCGAAAACATATAAACGTAATAAATTTGATGACGCGTAAAATTGGTGATTGTAGGCTAGAAATCGAAATAGAGTGCCTTGGGTGTTATACATCGACTACCCAAAGTGATTCGACTATCCCCAACGAGTTCGAGTACACGCTTTGGCCTAATAGACTGTGCTCTCACCGAAATTCGGTGAATGACACTCATCCTTCCAGTTGCTACGTGACTCATGTCGTCGGAACAGTCAGGACTTTGGTGAGATTTGTAAAATCAAAGTAGGGAGTGGAACTGGTCGTTAAGATGCGGGTTTCACCCCTAACTTAACAACTTCGCTCCTAATTGTGGTAAACCACGAGATAGAGAAGGAGATTTTCACCAAGATGTGGATATCACTCCTAACTCGACGGAGGTTCTCGTGCTGAGAGTAAAAATACGCGTAGAGTGAGTGATCTTATCGAGAGTTCTTGGTTTTCACACCTAATCTTGACACAATCACTCGTTTGTGTTATGCGAGCGTTTTCAAAAAACATGTGTATTGTGTAAGCCTTAGAAAAGCCATGTAGCAGTTTGCCTTAGGAAAGGCTCCTTCGTACGAAGCTGTAATGTGTGTTCGTACGAAGGTGAAATATCTTGAGTTTGTACAAAGCCACCATCTGTAGGTTTGCACTAGAGCAAATTATGTGGGTTCGTACGAAGCCCTAAATAGGTTCGTACGAAGCCCTAAATAGGTTCGTACGAAGGGTCTATTTTGGGTACTTAGACTATAGACTAGGTCAATTTTACACGACTCCACCTAATTCCCTATAGTTATGGCTCTGATAACAATCTGTCACACCCCAACCGATGGCGGAAACATCGGGGCGCGGTACTAGGCGAACCAGATTGCTCAAGAGAATCCATAAAAACTATTAAATGACAATATTTAAAAGGTTCATTATCCCATACCAATAAACAAATATATCAAAAATAGTCATCACAGAGTTCACATTTCTTAAACCAAACCAATCCGACAACCTAGATTTTTATTGATGAGTTTCTAGACTTCCTAATTCCATTGCAGCAAATAGACCATCAACCAGTCACATACGTTAAAATAAAAGTCAATACATAAAGTAAAGGTGAGTACAAAAGTTTGCATAAATATAGCATGAAAAGCATTTACGCATAACCAGCATGTTACACGTAAAGGGTGAAGCATGTAACTACCAACAATGATACCACCTAACCACGTGACTGCGACGTAGAGTATGCGCGACACCTGTTCACCGAAGCGAACACGTGAAGTAAAGTAATGTGATCCTTAGCAACCCCTGTTCACAACAGGTGCTGAGTCCAAACTATAGCACTATCGTTGCTAAAGGCAGTCTAGTGTAACACTGTGTAAGCGTAGTAATAAGCATTCAACAAATCACATATAGCATGCGGGAGCGATTAACGTTTATAAAGTGTTTGCGTTGTGTGTTGTGTTTGATAGAGAACGTATGTAACACCCAAAAGTGCGTTAAACGAAAATGGGTTCGAGTATACTCACAGTGCGTTCTTAGCAAGTAACCACGGTCTAGAATGGAATGGAGAGAGCGCCGTATCAGCCTGCGTACAGGAACAGAAGTGCGTAAGTCCTCTAAAGTGCTGAAACGATCGAATCGGAGTGTTGAGTGGGACACAGTAGCTTCGTACGAAGCTAATGCCTTTGCAGGCGTGCCTTCGTACGAAGGTGGTGACTTCGTACACGTGTCGCTTCCGTTGTTCCAAAATCGAGTTTTCTTTGCGTCGTGCTTCGAGAAATCGAGTGTTCATCCCTCTAGCCTTAAGCTACTAATTAAACTTAGGCCGGATAGGTCTTTCTTCGAGTCACATATAAGAACTTGGGTTGTGTTGTGTGAAACCAGTTCCTTCGTACGAAGGAAGTGCCTTCGTACGAAGCCACCTACCTTTGTGCCAAGGCTTCGCATAGAACAGTCCAGTTTTCACAAGTAGCTGTTCTTGTCGTTCGGAGTCATGTTTTTGTCTGAATCGGACATGTTCTCGAGTCCAATTCGAGAGGGTTTCGACACCACCTCGTCCCACTATCCAGTGAGCGAGATTTAGTTCGTTTTAGGTCCGTTTTAGTGTGAAGATCAAGTTTAAAAGGCTTTAAAGAGCTTTCACCCAGATCTAACACTTGGTGAGTGCGAAATCAACTGATTTCTAACTTAGGAAGCCGTAGCTAGTCCCAATACACTCGGTTAAGTATTGATCAGAGGTGAGATAAGAAGATTTGATGAAAAAGATGAAGGTTTTGATGAAAACATAGAAGTTTGCAAGGAAATAGAAGAGTTTTGATGAAATGAAGAGGTTTTGATAAAATCGAAGTGAATCTTGTGAAAAATCGTAGTGGAAAGCGTTGTGTAATCGTGTAAAATGATAGATCTTACTTAAAATCACTTGGACATCAATTTGGCGGCGTTTCGGTAGGAATGGCAGCAAGTTATAATGAGAAGAGAAGGGGCTAGGTATTTATAGAGGAAGGCTGGATCCTTGGTCCGAAGCTAGCTGCCTTCGTAAGAAGGGGACAGTCTTGAGTATGAATTCTCCGTTTCGCGTATTGGATGCTCGTTTGAAGCGTTTTGTTGCGTTAGTTAGTGTAAGTACTTTAAGTATTTTAGCAAGATGTTAAGTATCGCATTGCATTGCGTTTTGATGTGATAAACCGAGTTGCGAGAGTGAGTGTTTACACATATAGGCTAGTATATATATATATATATATATATAAGTAATATTATAGTATACGTCATATATACGTAATCGCGTTTCGAGTTTGCGTTTGAGTTTGAGTTTGAGTTTGCGTTGTGATGAGCTAGGGCGAGTAGTTTAGATACTCACGTGATGTCATCGTGTAAGCGTTAGCGTTATAAGCGTTTACGTTGTGATAGCGTGTGTAATACGCGATGTAGTGTGAAAATACGCGAAGTAGCGTAGTAAGCGATATAGTTCACATTATGATCTGAATCTCTGGTGCTAGGCGTAACAAGAGTAACGAGAGTAACAAGCACGAAAGTGCGGGTTGTTACACCAGTCCAGTTGGGTAACTTTGATGTTGTGGTCGGCATGGATTGGCTATCTAATAATAGAGTCGAAGTCGTTTGTCACGAGAAGATCATTCGCATCCCCTTCACGAATAATGAAACACTCATAGTGCATGGAGAGAAAAGAGACACGCCCCTGCGGATCATCAAGTGTATGAAGGCATAAAAATGCTTACGAAAAGGATGCGTTGCCTTTTTGGCGCATGTGGTAGATAAGAAGGTCGAGGAACCAAAGCTTGAAGACATCCCAGTAGTGAAGGATTTCCCTGAAGTCTTCCCGAAGACTTACCAGGATTACCTCCGCAAAGTCAAGTCGAGTTCCATATTGACTTGGTTCCAGGTGCCGCTCCTGTGGCCAAGGCACCATATCCACTTGCACCATATGAGATGCAAGAATTATCCACACAACTCTAGGAGTTGTTGGATAAATGATTTATAAGGCCGATCTTCTCGCCTTGGGGAGCTCCAGTATTGTTCGTGAAGAAAAAGGATGGAACCTTGCGGATATGCAATGATTATAGAGAGTTGAATAAGCTCACTGTTAAGAATCGGTATCCATTACCAAGGATTGATGGCTTATTCTACCATTTGCAAGGATCGAGCTATTACTCCAAGATTGACCTTCGGTCTGGCTATCATCAGTTGAGGATACAGGAGGAGAGCATACCAAAGACTGCGTTCAGGACTCGTTATGGGCACTACGAGTTCCTAGTGATGCCATTTGGATTGACGAACACACCGGCTGTATTTATGGATTTGATTAATCGCGTTTGCAAGCCATATCTCTATAAATTTGTGATAG
Source organism: Helianthus tuberosus (assembly GCA_030545235.1). Classification (NCBI taxonomy): domain Eukaryota; kingdom Viridiplantae; phylum Streptophyta; class Magnoliopsida; order Asterales; family Asteraceae; genus Helianthus; species Helianthus tuberosus. The sequence continues at coordinate 141,936,763 of CM060381.1, forward strand.
TATTTATTGACGATATTCTGATATATTCACAAACGAAGGAAGAGCATGAGCAACATCTGAGAACCATTCTAGAACTGTTGAAAAAGGAAAAGCTTTATGCAAAGTTCTCAAAGTGCGAATTTTGGATTCACGAGATACAGTTCCTTGGTCATGTGGTAAACGAAAATGGTATTCATGTAGACCCGTCAAAGATTGAAGCGATAAAGAATTGGGAAGCCCCCAAGACACCGACTGAAGTACGACATTTTTTGGGACTAGCGGGCTATTACCGGAGATTTATTGAGAATTTCTCTAAAATTGCCCAACCGCTAACTTCCCTCACATAGAAAGACAAGAAGTTTGACTGGGGAGACAAGCAGGAAGAAGCCTTCAAACTTCTCAAAGACAAGCTATGCGATGCACCGATCCTATCCCTACCGAAGGTACTGAAGACTTCGTGGTATACTGTGACACTTTGTGTCATGGTTTGGGTTGCGTGTTCATGCAACGCCAAAATGTCATCGCCTATGCATCACGAAAATTGAAGGTTCATGAGAAGAACAATAACACCCATGACTTGGAACTAGGCGAGGTGGTATTTGCTTTGAAGATTTGGGGACATTGTTTGTATGGTACTCGTTGTACTATCTTCACAGACCACAAGAGCTTGCAGCACATATTTAATCAGAAGGAATTAAATATGTGTCAGCGACGATGGGTTGAATTGCTGAACGATTACGACTGTGAGATTAAGTACCACCTTGGAAAGGCGAACGTGGTAGCGGACGCCTTGAGTCGAAAGGAAATGGTTAAAACCTTAAGAGTTCGAGCTAAGAGATGACGATTCGGACGAATCTCACTTCGCGCATTCATGATGCACAACAAGAAGCACTCAAGGAGGAAAACCTCAAGGTAGAACTCCTCCAGGGAATGGAGAAAAAATAAGAGGGAACCTTATACTTTATGGGACACATTTGGGTTCCGCTCTTTGGCGGTGTTCGAGAGATAATATTTGATGAAGCTCATAAATCAAGATACTCGATCCACCCAGGATCGGACAAAATGTATCAAGACTTGAAGGAATACTATTGGTGGCCAAAACTCAAGAGCGACGTTGCTGCTTACGTTGGAAAGTGCCTAACATGCGCTAAGGTTAAGGCCGAATATCAGAAACCATCAGGTCTACTACAACAACCAGATATTCCCGTGTGGAAGTGGGAGCAAATATCGATGGATTTTATAATGGAATTACCCAGTACCCCCAGAGGGCATGATATGATATGGGTAATAGTTGATCGATTAACAAAGTCTGCACACTTCCTACCAATTCGGGAGAAAGATAGCACTGAAAAGCTTGCTGAGCTGTATCTTAGAGAAATTGTGGCACGTCATGGAGTGCCTATTTCGATAATATCGGGCAGAGATGGACGTTTTGTATCAAGGATTTGGAAATCCTTCCAAGAGGTCTTTGGATCTCAATTGGATCTAAGCACGGCCTTTCATCCGTAAACAGACGGCCAGAGCGAACGGACCATACAAACTCTTGAAGACATGCTTCGTGCATGTGTAATGGATCTAGGCGGCAGCTGGTATACTCACCTACCCTTGGTTGAGTTTTCCTATAATAACAGCTACCATACGAGCATAAATGTCGCACCGTTCGAAGCTCTATATGGCCGCAAGTGTCACTCACCGTTGTGTTGGGCAGAAGCCGGAGATAAACAGTTGATTGGTCCCGAACTTGTTCAAGAAACGACTGATAAAATCATTCAAATCCGTGATCGTATCAAGGCGGCTCGTGATCGACAAAAGAGCTACGCCAATCGTAGATGGAAACCTTTAGCCTTTGAGGTGGGAGACAAAGTGTTGTTGAAGGTCTCACCTTGGAAAGTTGTAGCAAGGTTCAGGAAACGTGGAACGTTGAATCCATGATACATTGGACCATTCAAGATCTTGGAAAAGATTGGTACTGTAGCGTACAAACTGGAGTTAACGGAGGAACTAAATGGTGTACATGACACATTCCATGTATCAAACCTCAAAAAGAGTCCAACCCAGGAAACACTTATCATCCCTGCGGATGAGGTACACATCGATGACAAACTCCGATTCACTGAAGAGCCTGTTGAGGTAATGGACTGAAAGATCCAGAAAACAGGGAGGAGTCGCATTAAACTTATTAAAGTACGTTGGAACTCTAAACACAGGCCTGAGTACACTTGGGAATGTGAGGACCAGTTTAAAGCTAAGTACCCCCACCTATTCGAGAAATCTCCTGCGAGAGATAACTCAGCTTGAATTTCGGGACGAAATTCTATTAACGGGGGGAGACTGTGCCAACTGGCACAAAACCGGCAATTTTCGTACTATTTTATTTAATTTTTATTTCCTGAAATTATGTGCTTAAACGTCAACATTATGTGCTTACTTTCTTTACATATGAATTCATGCATGTTTTATATTTCAAATATCGCATTGTGCATTACATTAAGAGTTGCGCCAGAAAGACAAGTAAACTCACCGGTAAGAGAAGCTATATCAGCATTCCTGCAGAATACAATCAGACAATAGATTTAGGGCCAAGATGTAGGTCCAGCATCAAAAATACATTAAAACCAAAGTGTAGGAACAAGGGTTAACATATACACTTTCCGGAAGCTAAAACAGACACTAAAAAGTACCCGAAACGCACTATAAATGCAGATTTCTGCAGAAAAACAACAAAAACAGCATTTCAACCATAAAATAACATGCAGAAATTGTGTTTTAGTGTCCAGAATAACTTGTAAAGTGTCGGGAATGAAAACTTTCACAAAAGGAACTTCATACCTAGTAAAACTGCGCCATTTAGCACTTTAACGAACCGCTAACCGGACGAATAACCGGACGAATAACCGGACACTACCCAACACATCAAAACAAGACTAGAAGCATTGTTTTTATGATATAAGGCTAGTTATGGTGATAAAACACCTTAAAAATCATAAAAACACATAAACACACTTAATATTCCATAAACCTTCGAATTTACACTTATAACCTTCAAAGTTCCAAAAACTTACAACTTACCCCCCTTCCTTGTAACCAGTCCCATAGTGGCCCCACACACAAACCCCATTTTAATATTCAAATGTCTACTTGATATGGGACATGAAGTCTAGTGGGCAAAGAAGTGTTGGAGAAATATAAGAAGTAACCTAAAGACTAACTTCTCATAACTTTACATTTCAAAAATTTGCAACAACTCCTTCCTCTCTTCTCCCTACCTTACGGCCACCATCACCACACACACATCCACCATTTTCAATCATCACACAAGCAATCCAAGGTTATATCAAGGTGTAAGAAGGTGATCTAAGGAGGCTTGAAGTGCTAGAAGTTGGAGGATCACCTTGTGGAGCTTTTAACCTCTCAGACTCTTCTATCTTCATCTTCTTCTTGGTTGTGCCACTTCCCTAGCAATTAGAGCTAGTAGTAAGCATGCTAAACTCTATTTTACTTCATGTTAGTGTTATGTACAAGTTACACCATCTAAGAAACTAAACTTTAAAGGATGAAGATATGAAGATCTAAAATAATCTAAAGAAAAATAAGTGTTTTTGGTGATGTTTGATGTATGTTATGAAGTTGTTGTTGTTAATCTTGTGTTTATATTTAGATCCATCATGTTAAAGCTTGTTAAAAGCTTAGATCTAACAAGTTAAAGCATGGATCTTGAAAGATCCATGGTTAAACTTGAAGATGAACTTGAAAAGTCTTTATGTGAACTTGAAAAATGATTTTTAAGTATGATCTTGTGTTCTTGAAGTGACTAAGTTTATGTAAGGTTAACTTATGAAACTAAACTCCATAAAAAGTTTGTAAAAAGTTCATCAAGAAGCTTACTTTTGAAAGATTCAAATATGACAAACATGGATCTTGAAAGATCCATGATGAAACTTGATGATGAACATAAAGATCTTCAAAATAAACTTAAAAATGGTTTTAGAATATGTTGTTCATAGTTTTGAAACCTTAAAACTCATGAGTGGTTAATTTGAAAGTTAAAGTTTCATATCAAGATTGTTAAAACCTAACAAGAGCACTTGTTTTTTAAATAATGGTGTATGTAAAGTGTAGATCTAAAAGACTACACATTTTTAACAAAAATCAAGTTCATCATAGGGTTTTACATGATGAAATTAGTGTATGTAACTTGTGAAATTGTTGAAAAAAATTGATTTTGATGATGAAAATAAAATAAACACATGTTTTGAAAACATGGGAAACCTCCAATTTTAGGGGAAACTATGTCAAAATTTTTATAAAATTTTGACACTTAGAAAAATATAAGTTTTGGTAAAACTTAATCCCAAAAAATTCACCTAAAAATATTTATCAAGTTTTCCTAATTTTTGTACAAAACTACAAGATAAGAAATAAGGATTTCTTCAAGTTAAAATCAATATTAAGTATGTATATTTTTAGGGAATATATATATATTTAATGACCACCAAATTTTGTGCTAAGTGTAAATTATGTGTATTATATGTAGTAGTGTATTAGGAACATGAAAATACACTAAATACTCCCAAGGAGTATCACCAACAAAATACACATAAAAATACATAACAAATACCTAAGAATACTCATACAAATAACCCATGAAAGGGTGTATGAAAAATACAAGAAAATATATTTATATAAATATATTCCTTAACAAATTTTGGACTTGGACAAGTAATGGACAATTTTGGACACAAATATACATTTGGACAAATATATATAACTATTACCAAGTAATGAGAATTATACAAAAATCGGAAAATAACAAACATAAATATATATATTTTACAAGTATAACAAAATATATATGTCACACCTCGACCGCGTAAAACAACAAACCGCGGCGGAAACGTCGGGGAGTGGAGCGACAGAATTATTGTTTCACAATCATGGATTCAAAAGTTTCGTTTTATTTAGTTATTAAACATTAAAGATTGTCTTGAAACATAACAAATAGTTAAACACATTGTCTATCATTGTTATTTAGTCACTAGGGCCCCGTCCGATCCTAAGTGAGCATGCATCCTAGTAGCAATCAACATCAATCAACACCAGCTGAAACATATGTAAAAATAAAGTCACAAAGAAATGCCGGCGAGCACATAGGTTTTGTGAGAGTGTCGGATTCATGGCTCGTTTACATGTTGCAATACCTCGTTCGACTAAAAGAGTCGATAATTGAAAACCTTGTTTTGAAAAGAGTTTAGTATTGCAATATGAATAACCAGCTCAAAATAAGTTGGTTATAGTTTATAAAATCTCGTTGCCATGAATCTTAACCCAAAACATTTGTTTAAGTAAACCAAATTGTAAATCGTTCTCGTAATAAAACTCGTATGGTTTATATCGTATAGTAAACATCGTTGCGTGACATCGTTTAAAATCGTTCGTCCAAGTGAACAAAATAACGCCACGGAATGTAATATGATGAAAGCACTTATATATAAGAAGTACCAGGGCGTATCTACCATGCTTTTATCATGTTACACCCGTCCCGTTATCTAATCACATACCAAAAACCCATCTTTTAAATCGTTTAACTCGTTCGTGTTATAGACCATCGTTCATTTGTTTAAATTGTTCAAATCGTTCCAAATCGTTCAATCGTTCAAATCGTTCATGTTTTAATTGTGAAAACTAACTTTTGGTCATCTCGATGAATACATTCAAACCTTCGTAACTCGTCCATCGTTCAACTCGTATTAACATACCACCAAAGGGTAAGTTAACAATAATCAGGTTTTGTCATTACCCACATATCCCCACACATAACCATGGCGATAGTTGATAATGGGATTTGTCAGATCCTATGGTACCATAACATACTACTGATCGACTCGGCCAAAGCTAATGAATGTCATTCGTTATGTAATTACGTCCCAACAAGTTCGTTCACATTATCGAAATCGTTATGTTTAATATAAACCATAGTATTCGTTTTTGAAATCATCGAAATAGTTTAACACATATGAATCACCCCAAAACAGTTGAAAATAGTAAAATAAGGGGAACTATGTACTCACTTTGAAGTGCAAAGTATCCTTGATTTAATGAACTATCAATGCTCGGGTGAACCAAGGAATTCAAGTAGCACCTAGTAATCGAATCGCTAAGTTAATAAATCGTTACCTAAATCGGGAGATCGGGTAGAATGAGGTCTCGTAAACCAAATGAGTATTGAAACTCATGTGATATGGTTTAACAAAGCCTACATTCTAAATCGGAACCTATCCTAAGTGCTTACGACCCGTTACGACCCGCTAAGGTAGTCTATGCTACTTTAACGCGTCGTTCGCGCAAAAGCGCGTTCGAGACACCTAACTAGTCTTATGAAAAGTATTATATGCCCTAACTTGTTTAAATATGTTGCATAATCAGTTTAAGTGGCAAAATTTAGGTTACAAATGCTTTAACTCAAATTATGCATGAAAAGGGTATTTTGGTCATTTTCCTAAAGCATATAAACTACCTATCATACAACTAATTAAACTAAGTGGCCATAAGGTATAACCTCGGAAGGTTATTCCCTATACAACTATGGTCACAATATATATTTGGTCGGATCTTAATGATCGACCAAACGGGTCAACTTCGAAAGTCTAAGCGGTTGTCAAGACCGCTTGACTTACGACCCTATACAAGCACTAGACTAAAAGTGACGAGTTAAACATGTTAAAACATGTTTAACTAAGTTAGAAAACAAGTTTGATATCAAAACAATGTGTTTTGATACCCGAAAATAGTTTCGTTGCAAAATGCGCATAATCGTCATTATGACCGAAACTTTGACTCGTCACTTCGATTAATCGACGTGGTAATCAGTAGGTATAGTCACAAGGGACTATAACCATCGTGATTACGCTCACGTTGCAAAGTTCAATTGAACTTTGACTTGACCAAATCGTCATCAAAGCAGAAAGTCAAACACTGTTTGACTTTCATGCTTAAATACATAAATAAGCATGAAAGAAACTTACGAAGGTCCAAGCTAGGAGATAGAACAAAGAAAACTGAAGATTTGAAGCCCTCAACAAGTGTGATAGCTTCAATGAGCAGATTTCAAGTGAATGAGCAAGGAACTTGGCAAAAACCCAAGCTATTTATAGATTTTTTGGATGAATTAAATCATTACAAGTGTTTTTGAAACTCATTCTTGGCCATACACTTGTGGCACATTGTTTAGAATACTAGGGGAGCTTAAAACAAGTCCATTGTATCCAAAATCTATGGTAAAAATCAATGGGAATGAGCTGTTCAACCAGGTTCAATGTTTCTGCCCAGATAGGGCCGTCGCGTGGCGCGACAGAGATGGCTGAGGCCGTCGTACGGCGTGAGCAAGTTTCAGGATTTGGCAAAACAGGTCCCTGCAAGAATTAAACTTGATTTCCGACGCGTTTAAGCCCCGTTAACCAATTTTCAAGGCTCAATAATGAAGTTAAAGTATAGGGGACATGAAATATGCTTGGAAATATCACGGATGTTGGTTCGTTTGGTCGTACGGTCACGTTATTCGGTTAATTACGACGAAACACAAACGGACGCGAAAAACGATCCAAATTACGCGACGAATGGTATTTTAGCATTCCAATCACTAAAATAAAATATTTTAAAGATTAAAAATTTTTTTGGATGTCCGGATATATTCAGAACGTAAGATATGCGCGTAAATGCAAACTTATGCACTTTTTGACGCTTTTAGTCCCTATTGATCGAAAAAGTTTATTTTCGCATACCGAACCCCTCAAGCCTATTTCTAAGCTATGTAAAGGATATTTAAAGTATGTTTAGCATATGATCATGTTCCGGAATGTTCGTTACTGTATGAATCGGCATACCTTCACAGTTTATCGCAAATAGTCACTGCGATCGAATAAACTTATTTTCGACACACCAAACCCTTCAAAACTTATTTCTAAGTTATGTAAAGGTTATTTAAGGTATGTAAAGCCTATGTCACTATTCCAGAGTGTTTGTCGCATGAAACTGATTACGTTTACGCATCAGTTTGCGTATAACTTTCCAGAAAGCGATCTAAAGCTTGAAATCGAACTAGAATCAAAACATAAAATCGTCAAAAACAAATACACAAATATTAACACCAAAACACATCATTTTATTGATAATTGATATTGTTTTACATCATACATCGTTTATAGAGCACAGTTGTCACAGTTTCCCCTACTTTAGGAAATTTCGTCCCGAAATTTTAACTAGAGGAAACTTGTGAAAACAAATGTGGGTATTTCGCCTTCATTTGGTCCTCACGCTCCCAAGTAAACTCTAGGCCACGTTTGGACTCCCAGTGAACCTTGACTAATCATATTCGCTTGTTCTTCAGTCACTTGACATCACGGTCCATTATCTCCACAGGTTTCTCGACAAAGTGCATCGTATCATCAAGTTGAATTTCGTCGAGTGGAATGTGAAGATCAGTATCGGCTAGGCATTTTCGTAAATTGGACACGTGGAATGTTGGGTGAATATTCCCAAGTTCAGGAGGTAGCTCTAGTCGATAGGCAACCTTTCCGATTCTTTCAACAATCTTAAAAATATAGTTTATTTTTAACACTTATTGGTCTTCACCTATCACATAAACAAATATATATATTTTGGAAGTGAAATATATATTTACATGAGAACAATACAAATTCAAAATACAAGAACACGACGAACGGGCGAGACCCGACAAACAAGGGCACGACCCTCACAAACGATGAACATACACAAAACAAATACATAAACTTAAGATTGTGACTTGTACTCCGTGTATTACAAGTCTAGTGACTAACGTACATAAGACACATATAGGTCACGACGTTTACGAGATGAACCCGGTGAAGTTTACGAGGCAAGATACGCAAAACAGTGAGTTCATGTCCCCACTTTTAAACATTTTCTTGTTTTCTAAACTTGGGGAAAATACATGTACTGTGGTATGTAGAAACAAAACTAAGGAATGATACTATAGATCATGTCACGAATAGGGTGAGACTTAAGCACCAATAATCAACGTGATACTTCAACCGTGAAACAAAAGGTTAGATCTAATGGGTTTCAGGCAGCCACACTCTTGGCCACTTTGTTACCGAGAGTGCTTGTGTGTCTCTAGTCGTGAACGGACAAGTAAAATGCCTGTGGTTTGGATGCTTCCTATGTCGTTACATATGTTAATGGCCTTGCAAACCATTAGCGATCTCGATTTCCTTACATTTACAGAATAATTTTTCAAGTACAATGACATACCATGATTCTTACAACAAATACTTAAATGTTTTACACAAAACTGCATAAATTCACACCAACTTATGTTGACGATTTTCCAAAACTTACATGTATTTCAGGGAACTAAGTGGATGTGCGCACGGTCTCTTTGCTCAAGGATGTCGTCTGTGTTTCAAGTTATTATGTGTCGAGGTTCCATTGCCACTTTTGTAGGATTTGTTTGTTATATCCTGCCTTCTGCGAAGATATAATGAACAAAACCTTGATATTTGTTTTTGAAATGGTGTTTTAGACTTTTTCAAACAATTATCTTATGTCGTATTGTAAACTTAAACTTAACTTTTGTTTTGGATGATAAACTATGAATGGCAAAATGGGGTTATTTTATAATCATGTAGAATGTTTACCTCTCGTATGCAATGAGAACCTTTCAGGATCACACCTCGTGCTTCCGTCTTAGAAAGGGGTGTGACACTTTCTTCTAACTTTCTTTCTATTTTTCTACATTTCATCAACCCTTCTTGTTTGGATAACCTCTGGAATGGATTTCACAGATTTGCTTAGGCAGTTTAAGGTGAAACCTCACCACTTTGAGGCCAAAAACGAAGATTTAAGTTCGGTTTTCATTTTAAGTTTTTATACATTACATTCCGTGGATGCGATTCCGGATCGCATTCGAACTCCCGATACAATTGCGAAGAACATGTATCACGTGCGGAATCTGTGTACGTGTGTGGATCGACACAAGAACGTAACAATATGATGATTCGATTGATAATATGACAAAGTACAAGTACCGTGAATCACCTTGTAGCACTTTCTCTCTCTAGACCTATAAAGCTCCTCAAAAGTGTGCAAAAGTTCTAAAAAGTTCTAAAACTCTAACATAAGGCTCCTATTTATAGGCAATGGCATAAGGAATGATTCCTTATTTACAAGTTTGCCATTCTCCTATATTTAACATTATAAACCTTGTTTTGTTCTGTTTTATGCTACTATCTGAGATTGATGGAAGTGATAGACATAATGCACTCACAGACTCCCCCTTGTATATTACTACAATCAATCTCGTAGCTTTCTATCTTTTCTCTCTTTCTTTGAGTCTTTTTGAAGCTTTGACATATTCAGTACCACAGATGCCCCTTTTTCTCTTCAACTCTTGAATCTGCATTCTGAATCAGCTCCTCCTTTCGGTTAACTCTTTCTCCAGGCTCCCCCTTTCTTTAAGCTTCCATGCTTTTCAGATTGTCACCTGGCTCTTCGATTACAAGCTCCCCCTTGCTTTGATATCGTCTTCAGACTCCACCTTAGTCTCAGCTATCGGGATCATAATCTGGCTTAACAATTTCAAACAACTTGTAAAATATTTTACAATTTAGGTTCAAGATTGTAATCCTAGCTCTAAACATAAATATTTAACAATGAAACCTTATAGATCATCCAGACTCGGTAACCTGACTCTTAAGCATCAAAATATGACATTTAAAGCTCAATATATCCTAGGATCGAGAACCTGGCTCTATTACACATTTTTAAAATTGTTGCCTGGTTCTTTATAATTTCAAAAATTTAACAATTTGAAATCTCCTAGAATTACCCGACTCTACTCCCCCTTATCAAATAACTATGTATTTGACAATGAAAACATCCAAAAACTCTTCTCAGATGATTAAAGATTATCTTTCAAGTCCAACTTAGTGACCTTGGAGATTCACAAACTATTTTTGAATTTTTCAATTAAAAACCTCAAGTTTCAAATTAATGAACTTGTTTATTTTCAGATACATGTTCAGCATACTTAGACTTTGAAACTCAGCTTTCAGACATCGGTTCTCGAAAAGAAAGTAGAAACAAAATCTTTTTATATTTTTCAAAGCTTATGCTAAAACACACTAAAAATCTTTTTGTAATTTTTTCTATAATGAAATGCAGTAAAGAAATATTTACAGACAATATTTTTGTTTGAGTTCGTGTCAGAGAATCATATCAGTTTATGACAAATCACTAGCACCATTGAGCTATAAACACTTTAAGTTCTAAACGATTCACTTAGATTGTCAGTATACTGATCCATTTAAATTTTCACACAAAGTTCAATTGATTCGAGATACGAGATTTAGTGTTTTAAGAACTTTACTTATTCGCGTGTCCCACCTCAGAATATACTCCCGTATCAAGATTCCCTAGATTCAGTCTTACAGGTGAATATACTATATTGATATCTGTACTCTTGGTTAGCGCGAGACCTTGAGAGCTCAGGTATGAACTACCGTTCAGTCAAAGAGATGAAGGCTCGACTTTGAGGTGTGTCCCACTTAGGGATCTTCTTTACAACTGCACTTAATTTATATCTTTCGATATTTTCTCAGTTTTTATGCAGAGGGAAAGCTTTATTAAGCACACAAAGTATTATACGAGGTCTAGGCCATTGCTGACGCAAAATCAGAAGACCAGGTATAATACCCCATATATCAAACAGTATAAATACCTAGTATCTCAGAATTGGGCAACCTCTCAAACGAGATTTTGGAGGTCATCCATATATCCGAGAGATGTTCCCCACGAGATAAGTAAGTTATTGATATTTAGGTTTATATCTCGAAATCAATTTACTAAATGTGTAAAAACCTACTAGCATATCATCAGTGAGACCGTTTATCACATTTGATTTTCCATTTCTTTAGCGTACTGTGATTGTCTACTGATGTACTATCATTTCCTCTTTTTACACAAAAACTCATTTTGAATTTTATCACGTATTTAACTTTTTCAAATTATCAAATGTTTTTGTATTTTCAAAATTCTTACTCCCCCTAAAATTCAAAACATTTAAAGAAAATTTGACAACATGATGTAAATAGCTTTATCTCGCCATCCATTTTCTGCTTACCATGCTCTGTTTTGCAGAAAGTACCCCTATGATTTACAACACATTGATTTTTAACAATGTTAAAACCATTTAATCACTTGTGAAATAATCATGTTTGTTCAGCCGTGAGGGTTTCGACATATTCAATCAACATATTTTTTCAAATTTTTGATTTTTTAACAAATTTAAAAACAAACATATTTTTCATTTTTCAATTTTTGACAAAATAAAAACATATTTTTGGTTTCTAAATTTTTCTATTTTTAGGGTTTTTAGTTTATGGTTTATTTATGTACAAAAACAAACTAAACTCCCTGTTTCATTCACATAGATCTGCCGCCTCCCGTGCCAGGCTGCTCCGCTCTCCAGTTTGACATTCAGCTGTCTTCAGGAGCACCTGTACATACACCCCAATTCAATCATTTGAATAATGCAACCAAGCTTGCTTCAACTCAAGTAGCTGAACATATGTTTTTCAAGGCAAAACTGGAAAATTTCGTTCATTTTTCTCGAAAACATTTTCTTTAGTTTCCTCATTCACAGAAGTCTTTTGCTTTACCACCCAGATTTGTCCTTTTAAAACATTCCTTTGATAAAATCTTGATGCATTTTGAATGTTTTGTTTTGGCAAATCAGTTTTTGATTTCCAAAATTGGTGTGGCTTTGTTAGATCAGCCATTGTTTTCCAACTATGTTTTGTCTCAAATTTGGGTGTTGTTGGTTTTTGAGTTTGTTGTGATACATCCTTAGATGTTTTTGGTTTCCAAGTTTATTCTAACTCAAACTTGGTTGACTTCTGATTTACAAACTCAACTTTCTTTTTATCAACATCAACAGGCTTCAGATTTGGACATTTGCTACCAACATGTCCAATTTGATCACATTTAAAGCATGTTTTCTTCGAAACATCTTTAGCCTGTTGTTGTTGTTTCTTTTGAGCATAGAACTCTTCATTAGACTGTCATCTAAATTGGAATTCCTTATCTTCTTCCGGATGATTATAGTTAACAAGGGAGATATCACTGGAATAGTGGAGTGTTAAGTGGTTATTCCGGTAGTGCATAATCTTCGACAGTGACTGAAGTGTTGTTCCAATCAGAACTGCAGATGTGACAGGCTATTGAACAGAATCGGAACAACAGCAGTGGCGATAAGCTGCAGATCTGCTTGTAGTTAAAATCAAAGTGCCTTGAAAACATTTATGTAGTTAAAAGTATGCCTGACAAAGTAAACCCAAACATCTACTATTGGGTCTATATGGGTGGACAACGAACTCTCACTTCTATTTGTCTATTTCGGGAGCAATAAACAGAGTAACCCCAGTCGCAGTTAATTTAGACAAAACCGGTTTCGATTATGAAGAATTGGGAAGATTGATTGAATGGAAGGAATATTAGCAGGGAAAGAAGACGACAACGGAGATGGAAGTTTGGGAGAAAATGGCTGGTCAGCCGGCGGTGATGCGGTGGTGGTTGGGTTAGGGGTAAACGGTATCTTAGATGACGACGACGGAGGTAAAGCGGGTGAGTCCAGTGCGAAGAACGGTTGGTGCAGCTTCCGATGGCGGCGGTGTTGCCGGAGTTTGTAAAAAAGAAGGGGAAAAGGAAGAAGATCACCATGAATGCGTGTGGTGTGTTTACAGCTAATAAGATTTTGGTGATTGGAAATGGCAGACAAGCTCTGGTTTGAAATTTGTTTTTTTAGGATGGAGACTTATAAATCATCACTTCAGCGATAAGCTACAACCATTAATGACAAGCTACTTTGTTTTATGAATAACCAAACCCATCCTAACTCAAACTCATCCTGATTCCTTTTCTAATTTGTTCATCCTAACCCAAACCCATTCTGATCCAACAACCAACTCGCCCATTTTGCCACCTCTAGTTAAAAGTAAGAAATAGTATGTTGGGATCCGTTGCAATAACTTGCAGATCTCATGACATTACATCCAAAATGATTTTTTTGTTTAGAAGAGATAATTACAAATTACCTCCCTTATAATTTATAAATTAAAAAAAATACCCCAACAAATGGCATAAAGTAACCTGCTTAGACATTTGGATGAAAATGACAAAAAGTTATAAACGTGGGGGGTAATATGGTACAAAAAAGTCATTTTAGACGAAAATGGCAAACATTACCAAACCCCAGGACGATTTTGGCACCTAACTCTTCCAATTATAATATTCTAATGCAAAACATGTTTCCTACTCCAAGTAATTCCCTTGCTATGAACTCTGTCATGTTATTTTGAAGCATGCAAAGTTGTATTATAAAGATTAAATCTTTAGTGTCTTTGGTGTCGATAACATTGTTATATAATACACGAAGAATAAACTAAAGATAACAGTGTTATCTATTTCACAAAGAGGTCTTAAATATAGTTAATTTTTTTTTTTTGGTTTAAAACTTTTATCTCATTCCAATCATCAGGGCAAATTACATAAGGATAGCGGGTAGACGAGCAACAAAACTGCGCCGCCATCCCTTTCTGAATAGAAAACCCTAATCTACTAAAAACAAAGCCTCGCCCCTGAGGGGTCGAAAAGTTGATGTGGACCACACGCTGAACTCTAGACAAGAACCGAACTGCCTCCGGTGCCAAGGAGCCGAACGTGTCGAACGCTAGGGGGACCAAGGCATGCTGATTATCCTCACAAGCTTTCGCGTGCTTTTCCACCTTCTTTGACTCTGCTTTTAGTACCGCTTGCCCCGCCACAAACCCATTTTCCCTGAACCCGGCTAGTGGGGATACACCTGTGAGATCGACACAAGCATGTTTCCCGCCCTCCCAACCAAAAACTAGCACGTCAGCTGGGCGTAGGGTGGATCTCTCCTCTGACGGGTCTGTAAGAAAATTAACCGGTGCCTCTTTCTTTGCCGAGATCCCTGCTCGTCTGAGAATATCCATTAACGCGTCTCGCACAAAGTCCTGGCGATACTTAAACCCCGGCAGCTCTCTACAGTGTAACGCATGCTCCACGTATTTATCCAGACACGCTTTACGACAGACTGGGCAAGTTTCATCATTCGGGAACATTGGGATCATCAAACGGTACTTAAGGATTGACCGGTACTCCACCGCTGACATACGTTGACCCAGACCTTCAATAGGAATAACAGTTAAGAAATCCTGAGCGTGAGGCCTCTGTAGGCATTCAATGACTGCTTTCTGGTGGGGTGTCAAATGGAAATCTTCTCCCAAACTTTGTGCAATTCGACAACAAAGGGCATTCGCCAAAGTTTTCTGTGGCTTTTTGGGGGCGGTGTCCTTGTTAGAAAAACCGCCGAGATCAAAGTCTGGTAGAGATTCATGCAAGCGTTCCAAGGCGCTGGAATAATCCGGATCAGTGTTAGCAACCTCACTGTTACGTAAGATGTGGTCCTGCAACTCCCAAGATTGAGACGTAGAAGCCACAAAGGCATAGGCAGCCACATCCCGGGCCGAGAGAAGGCCCAACCCACCAAGCCTTATTAGCAAGGTCACGATTCGCCACTGTAGATCACCGAAAAAAGGACCCCCACATACGACAATGTCTTCTATTGCCTCCCGAAGACCTTTATCAAAACATGAAACAGCACCATCCACAAAGGGGGGCTGGCAAGTTCGTAAACCAAATAGCAACTTTGCAACCCCCATACAAGATCTAAGCAAGAGGAGTTCGCTTTGAGGATCCCGCAACAAGGGAAGGTATCCCATAATGTCAACAGCACGCATTGCCCTCTTAGCCGCTAGACCACTAATAAAACTGGCATCACGGCTGACTGCCCCTCCTAGCAGTTTGACACCTTTCTCCGGCCTCTCAATCTCACTGGGGAAGAGCCCTGGCCGGACCTTCACCCCGTTGCATGTCGGCCAAAATAATTCAGTTTTTCTAATATTAAGTCGTAGCCCCAATGCTGGATCCTCCGAACCGATGATGTCGAGAGGTTTAGCAACCTGAACAGCGCCCCCGATAATTGTCCCGTCATCCAGGTACCAAGCCTGGAAGGGGAGTTTACAGTTTTCCTGCACCTGAAGCACTAAGGGGTGTAAGGCTAGGGCAAAAAGCAAAGGTCCCAAGGGACCCCCTTGCTGCACCCCCGTGAATGCCCCGATGCGGTCATTCCCCACATATAGCCTAGCAGGCTGAGCATACAGAAATTGAACCCATGGGAATATGGAGGGGCAATGGCGATGGACCTCGCAAAGCAAAACTGAACGGTCAACTAAGTTGAAAGCGTTGGAAAAATCAACCGTAAATATGGCCAGCGAGCCATCTGAATGAAAAGAATTAAGAAACTTGTTAGCGCTGTGCAGCATCTTAACCGCAGCAGTGGAACACAACACCTTAACCGCAGCAGTTAAAAATTGAACTAATCTTTAAGAAATATTCTTCTGTATCTAGTATCTTATATTAGATGATTCGAACATTCATTAATAGTTTCACACCGTAACAAGATATTTGTTTTTATTTCTAACCATTTTCAAATTGTATCATACTTTCAGGTTTGCTAAATGAGTTATTGAATCAAAGGATGTCCAAGAAATAAAAATTAATCAACATATTCTTACATCTCTTCCTGTATTTTTCTAAATTCTACCGACTATACATTGCAATTGTTATAAATACAGATATATCTTCTTCTGATCACATTTTGTTATATTTCTGTTAGATCTTTACTTATCAGTGTATATATATCAAAGATTAATTAATGAACGGAACACACTGGTTACTTTTTATTTATTTTCTATCAGTTATAAAATTCTGATCACTTTTTACAACGTGAATTATTATCTTTTAACACTACTGAAAGAAATGTCATTGGTGCTCATCTTTCAAGGGCAATATAAAGATTTTAAGCTATATTATCATTATCATTGTTATTATTATTATTATTATTATTATTATTATTATTATTATTATTATTATTATTATTACCTTCTTTTCTCAAGTAATATTCTAATTACAAAATATTCTATTTGTCAAATTTCCTAGGCCACTAACTAACATGGGAGATAAAAATCTCTTATCTAACCAAGAGTTTTGCCACATGTTCTAACTTCATTGGAACAAAAGACCCCAAATCTAATCTGCATACCCAAGTTGGCTCGACAGTAACCACGACCACAAGCTCACCTGGCCCACCACCCTTCACCCTCCTCCTTATGTTTCCCTCCCTCCTACCATTTTCTAATTGTGCCACAAACAACCTTCTAATCTCTTGAAGAAAATGGCAACACAAGCATTGGTATCATCATCACTTACCTCCTTAGTGGAGTCTGCTAGACAAATCCTTGGAGCAAGGTCACTTCACACACCTTCAAGAAAGGTTTCTTTTCTTGTCAAAGCTGCTTCCACCCCTCCTGTTAAGGTACACAGTTAGATATATGTATATGTATACGTACAGCTATAAATGAGCCAAGCCGTTGGTGAACCACTCGAGATCAGATCAACTCGCTAAAATCTTTATTTGAGCCGAACTTAAACAAACTCGAGCCAATAAAAAAATATGCTTATTTAGCTGTTTAACAAACGAGCCAGAGCATCACTTATTGAGTTTGAGCTAGCTAACTAAATAATATATATATATAGGGTAGGGATCCTAAGAGAAGTTCACCCTATTTGAGAAACTTGAGAAGCAATCTGGACCACACATTTTCCTTAAGCAAAAAATGTGAAAAAAATGCAAAATTTATTATTATTATTATTATTTTTTTTTAAAATCGCAGCTTTTTCTTTAAGGATTAAAATGTTTTTTTTTTTTGTTAAAAAAATTTTTTTTTTTTTGGATTTATACACATGTGTATATTGTTAATCTTTTAACTATACATATATGTATATTGTCCATGGGAGAAGATCATGCGAGAACCACCTCTTATTGTGAGAACCGCGAGAACCAATGTGAACACACAAAAAATGCCTAAAAATAGCTAAAAATCACAAAAAAAAAAAAATTTTTGAATTTTTTTTAAAAAAATCGCTACTTTTCGAAGCAAAAAAAAAAAAAAAAAAAAAAACTAAAAAAAAAAATATTTAAAAAAAAAATATATATTTTTTTTTGCTTCTAAAAGTAGCGATTTTAACATAAAAATATTAAAAAATTCAAAAAAAAAATTTTAGATTTTTTTTTTATTTTTTTAGGTTTTTTGGGGGGTTTAGTTTTTAGCATTTTAGCTTTGGGGGGTGGGGGAGGGGGGTTTAGGTTTTTTTTTTGGGGGGGGGGGGGGGGGGGTGGGGTTAGGTTTTTTTTAGCATTTAGCTTGGGGGGGGGGGGGGGTGGGGGGGTTTAGGTTTTTTGGGGGTGGGGGTTAGGTTTTTTTAGCTATTTTAGGTTGTGTTCACATTTGTTCTCAAGGTTCTCACAATAAGGGTGGTTCTCGCATGAGCCCCTCCCTATATATATAATGTTATATATAAAATAATAATTTAAAATATATAAGAAATAAATAGAAAGATATATAAATTAAATAATTAATAAATATTAAATGAGCCGAGTGGGAGCCCAGGCCAAACTCGAGCTTGGAAAACTAGTCACGAACCAAGCTCTCGCTCTCGTAAGTAAAACAATCTAAGCTCTAGCCTAGTGGGATTGGGCACGGTTCGTTTACAACCCTATGTGTACGTATGAATGCTGTATCTTAGTGTGAATTTGATCATTACTTGATGGCTTATTTTATATGTATCAGCAAGGAGCAAACAGACAGCTGTGGTTTGCATCAAAGCAGTCTCTTTCTTACCTTGATGGAAGGTAATTCATTGCTCAATTTCTTCATACTGCTTTATTTCAACGAAATCCAGATTTTTGTAGTAACTACTAGAATTAGAAAGATGATTGTTCTTGTTTAGTATTGTAATCAAACTTTAGTAACACGTATATTTTTAAAAACATAGTTAGCGATTCGGCTAAGAGTTTTCGTCCAACCCAAAAACCGTGCGTGCTTGGTAATATGATCACCAACTAAATATGGGCTTTGAAGATCAAGATTTGAACTCAAAACTCGAATCCTTTATACTTGGTTCGGTTTCACTAAAACACTATATTCAACAGTCTTCCAGGTGACTATGGATTCGACCCACTTGGTCTTTCAGACCCAGAAGGGACCGGTGGATTCATTGAACCCAAATGGCTAGCTTACGGAGAGGTCATCAACGGACGGTTCGCCATGTTAGGCACAGCCGGAGCCATAGCACCCGAGATTCTAGGCAAGCTCGGGCTCATCCCAGCGGAAACCGCCCTCCCCTGGTTCAAGACCGGTGTCATCCCCCCAGCAGGCACATACGACTATTGGGCCGATCCATTTACCCTATTTGTCCTAGAAATGGCACTAATGGGCTTTGCAGAACACAGAAGACTCCAAGATTGGTACAACCCAGGGTCAATGGGAAAACAATACTTTTTGGGCTTGGAGAAAGGGTTTTCCGGGTCGGGTGACCCAGCGTACCCGGGTGGCCCGTTCTTTAACCCATTAGGGTTTGGTAAAGATGAGAAGTCAATGAAGGAATTGAAGCTAAAAGAAATCAAGAATGGTAGATTGGCTATGTTGGCCATTTTGGGCTACTTCATTCAGGGTTTGGTGACTGGGGTTGGGCCTTACCAGAACCTTCTGGACCATTTGGCTGACCCGGTCAACAACAATGTCTTGACCAGCCTTAAGTTCCACTAGAGATTTTTATCTTTGTTCCAATTCCAATATGTGATGTCATGTGCAGAATTTCTTTGAGATACTATTATTAATTTGTGACAAAATTAATGATATGTTACACTTACGGATCCAAAACTTTGTTACTACTAACTAGGTGTAATTTGTAGTTAGCACATGTGTTTGTTTGTGGGTGCATTTGGGTGTGCATGGATAAGTTTGGGCTAAAACAAACCAAAACCGAAAGTTTGTTTTTTGGTTTTAGGAGAACCGATTGGTTTTGTTTATTATTTGACTTATTGAGTTATGGGGTTCGGTTTGGTGGTTTTGTTTTCTATTTGACTTATGGAGTTATGGGGTTCGGTTTGGTTGTTTTAACTTTGGGCTTATAATGTTTGGGTCTGAAAAAATAAATTCCAAAATAGCAAATATGGAATGAAAGTATGATTATTATTATTATTATTATTATTTTTTTTGCTTATTATCTATCTATCATCCAATCTATTATACTAAAGAAACCTTGTGAACAGTAGAGGGCATCTTAGTAATTTCATTATACACATTGTCTCTAAACATGTCATGATATTATAGCACCATTGTACACATGATCATCTAAGCAGTTAAAGCGGTCCAAAATCGAATAATGGTCAAGGTCCACTATATGATATATAGGTTATAGCGGTAGTATAGTGGTAATTTTTATACCATGCATAATTTATGTATTTTTATATATTATATACATATACCATTAATTTTATATTTTTTATATATAAATTCACAAGTATGAAGACTAAATATAAACTAATGAAGATGGAGGGGGGTTATATGTTAAAATACCCAAACTTAAATAACCCTAATCATCCCCACTTTCATCATACGCCGTTTTCCCGCTCCCCTTCTCTTCTTCATCAGGCATAGTACCCAGTTATCTCTACAATGGTTCAAAATCATGGAGCAACAACTGATTTTTGTTCGAATTAAGGTAACAATTCGTTTCACTTA
Source organism: Helianthus tuberosus (assembly GCA_030545235.1). Taxonomy (NCBI): domain Eukaryota; kingdom Viridiplantae; phylum Streptophyta; class Magnoliopsida; order Asterales; family Asteraceae; genus Helianthus; species Helianthus tuberosus. The sequence goes on from CM060381.1 coordinate 141,957,507, forward strand.
ACCGATTTGGTCAAATTTTGACTAATATCTGATCCAGTTTTAACCGATTTGGTCCGATTATAGGTAACTTTTGACCGATTTTTTTCAAACTTTAACCTAATTTGACTTTGACCGCTATACATGTTTCCAAATAGCGGCCAAATAGCAGGCTATAGTGCCGCTAATAGCGGAACCGCTATGTGCCACCGCTATTTGGACCCCTACAAACCCAGACGTCTGCTAACCGCTATATCACCGCTATAGTACCGCTATAGAACCGCTATTAACTGCATAGATGATCATCACTTCATCTCTCTTCACCCTAATTTCATTTCAAAACCATCATACCAACCAACCTTTCCACTATCCATCTCTGGCACCGCCAAATCTGGCCACCGGACTCCTCTCCATGCTTCTTTAACCCTCTCCCCCACAACAATTTCGCCAAAACCCGCCACTTCCCAACAGAGAACATCATCATCTCCGGTCACACCACCATTGCTAAACGGTGGATACGACGTGTCAATATATTTCCAGATAGAGAGGGACGCCACGTCATACGGCACCGCTACCGCCATCATCTCCGGTCGTACCACCATTGTTAGTTTATTTGCTGTGAATCTTGATGACAACGAAGATGATGAGTTAGAGTTCCATTCATGTAGGTTCTTTTCTAGTAACAACTATGACTCCGACAACAACTCCAGGCAAGTTCCGACGATTTTCTGGTAAGCACAAATTCACTATCCATTCTGCATTTGTTAGGATTGGTCCCTATTGTGATGTTTGGAGTCTTTTGGTTATACTGATTTTTAGGGAAAGCTTCGAGTCCGACAACATAAGTCCTTGACTATGACGGTAGGGGTTTGAATGATAATAGGTAGGTCTCTCTCTATGTGTTTACCCTTTTAAGTTTAAAAAAATATGTAAAGTTGTTCGGTTTCATGTGGTGTTGTGAGAGGGGTATTGACGATGGTGGCAGGAAGAGACATGGGCAGGATTTAGGGAAAACATCTATAAGTGTGAAAATAGTAAGAACGCCCATCATCTGTTGGATCAAAACAATCTATGGATTAGATTGGCACGGTGGCGTTTTCGTAAATAACATGAACTTTCGAATGTGAACACGTTTCATTAAGGGCAAAAAGGTAAATGTGCATCTACAAAACCCATCAAAGGGGACCGAAACATATATACTTCCCAGAGAAATCTCCCCAATTCCAACGAAGAACGGCAAAACCCTAGAAAACGCGAAACCATCAAATAGGATGGACTTCTCTTAGGATTCCTACCCTAATAATAATATATGTATACATAGATAATATATATATATATATATATATATATATATATATAGGGTGAGGATCATTTCAGAACCCAAATTTTTTACAGAACTTACAGAACTAATTATAGCCACTCATTTTATTTTATTTAACTTTTTATTATTTTGATAATCAAGGGCATTAAAGTAAATTTATCACATTTCGGTATACATATCCTAATTTATTTCTTTGCTTTTGAATAAATTCTTACTTTTTCTCACATTGACTTATACACAAATCAAATACAAACGTATCTCATCATAGGCATTATCCAAATTTTACACAACCTCAATTCTATATTTTTTTTTATATTCAGTGGTTTATCACTATTTCAAAAGTTTGAGATTGAATGAATTCCTTTTTTTTCTCACGTTTACATCCAAAGAAATCAGAAGTTGACGCCATAATCACAAAAAAAAATTAGGTTCTTTAGATTTATGCATAATCAGTTAATTTACAATCAGTTGTTTTTAGTCCTTTTTTTGTTTACACAAGTATATGTTTTCTTGTTTCTCTATTTACATAAGTAAATCGTTTTAATTACACATACATAACAACAACTTACACATAAACAACTTTATATTACATATATGTTATACTATATAATTACATATATGTTATACTATATAATTACATATATGATGTAATTATTACACATGTGGTAAATTACATACGTGATATTACAGACTTTCATTTATGTTACACAAAAGCAATATGACAAATATGTGTCCAGGCTTTCCAAAATTTACCTCCAAGCTTCCAGTTTCATTTTCATCTGCATCACAATAGTTCTCTTTGCTTGATTCAGCTAGATTTAGCTTATAATCATCAATAAAACCAGATGACAATATGCAGTTTTTGCCTCAACAGAACCAACTCTGAAAAATGACCAAAAGGAAAACTTATGGGATAGTTAGAAGGTTACAAATATATATACGTTAACACACATGTTAAACATCAAAGAAGAAATTGATTCCATAATAGTTTATGAATGTATTGGCGACAATTACACACATGTAATTGTCTCTAATCAGAATTACACTTATGTAATACATACACATATGCATTACTTATATCCGGATTGACCGAACATAAAGAGGGTTTCAAATAGAATTGCACATTTGTAATACTTAATACAAGTACGTATTCCTTACATTCTGATTGATCAAACATCAAGAAATTTTCAATTAGATTTACACATATGTAATACTTACCTTCAATAGGCTATTAAAAGAAAAAAGAACTGAACTTGTTCAACTTCTTCCAGCTTGAGTATCAACGATTACATATTATATTGCCAATTTATTTGAAAAGCAATCCCTAAAAACCATGGAGCTAAATTTAAGAAAAAAAAAAAAAAAGAACGAGGATTCTGGGATTAATTAGGAAGTTAGAAAAGAGAAAGTGAGAAAATTAAGGGATAATCTTTTTTTCTTTTAAATTTCAATAAATTCTTTTAACCATTATACCCTCCTAACCTTTTAAACTTCCCTTAGTTTTCCTATTAATTACAATTTCTGCCATGGCCTATTTTCAGCCATTGATTAAAAAATTAATGGATAAAATGGGTTCTTAATAGTTCTACATAAAAGGTTGATACTGCAAATGCAAAGAACCTAATATATAATTTAATATATAGATAATATCCATTGGGACAAAATAATGAAGAAAAAAATACATAATTATTTTGCAATTTTTCATTCAGTTGGTGATCTTTCACTAAAAATATTGTCTTAGTGGGATAAGACCAAAGCACAATACATATTTTCTCACCTTGACATCCCATGAGTTTGCTAATTCACCACATTCACCACAATTGAATGTCATGACTTACATGTTGAGGTAGATCGAACTTATTAAACAAGAGTGTCACTTTTATGCCAGTTGTCAATGAAAAAAACTTCGATAAGATATATTTGGCTCTCACCTTTTGATGTAGGATTCCCAAGTTAAAACAATGTATGTTACACTAGCTTTATATGTAGACCCAACTTTTTTTGGAGGCTCTAAACAAATTTTCAAAGTGAGGCTTTTTTTCAAATAATAATAATAATAATAATAATAATAATAATAATAATAATAATATTAATAATAATAATAATAATAATAGCAAACTACAAAAATCGTCCTTTATGTATGTCACTTATTGCAAATTGTGTCCTTTATCTTCAATAATTACAGAAAACGTACTCGATGTTTGCAAACCCTTGCAAGTTATGTCCTTTAGCCCTAACCTAGTTAATTTTTTGTGGTTAAATCTGACCAAATGGACCACACATGAGGGTATTTTGGTCATTTTACTCTCATGTGGGGTTCATTTGGTCAGATTTAACCACAAAAATTGTAACAACCCGACTTTCCGTACAAGTTAAAGTCAAGGTCAACTCATGTTTTTACTCAGACCTGACATTTCTGGCTTAATTATTGCTTTTCCTTACTTAGCTACCTTGTACTCCCGAGATCTCGATTAACAAATGGGTTTAAACGATATTTTTAAATATGCTATACAACGCATTTACAACGATTATTCAAACACAGTTATCGCATTTAAACGCAGTTTACAACGCATACTATTTAAACGCATTTTATCGCATATCGCATCGCATGTTTATACTAAACGCTATCGCATCGCAATCTCATTGCAACTCGAATCGCAAATTTACTTTTATGCTTATTATGTGTTATGTTATTTGTGTAATGCTATCGCATCGCTTACTCGCAACTCACTTAAACGCAACACTCAACGCACGAAACGAAAGTTGGAAAACTAACTCGCACAAGCCGTCGGATCGAATAACCACTCGATCGAATGATCATCCGACCGGATGACCATCCGATCGGATGGCCATCCGACCCACTCTGCACTGCCTTATCTCCATTTCACCTATAAATACCCACTTGTCACATCAACTGTTCACTGATGTGACAGCCCTATCCAACCAACACGCTCTCAGACACTCTCAAGCACTTTTCTCTCGATTCCAAGCGATTTCCATAAGTTTTCTCCTTAAATCTTGTACTTCCATCATCATTGCACGCATCTTCATCATCTTCTCCACTGAAATCTTACTTTTTCACCATGAAATCACCTGATTTGGACTATTTGAAGGTGACGTCATCTCGGTTTCCGATGGAAACTGTTGTGTGACCTCATCACATCAAAGTTTGTTCAGATCTAAAGGATTTCTACACGTTTTTACACTGATTTCGACAAGATCTAAACATTTAACAACTGATTCAAACTTTTCTTCCACATTCTTCACTTTTCTACTCAAAATCGATGGAATCTGGACTCGTTCAGGCTCCCTAGTCATACTCTAGTTGAGAACCGGTCTGAGAACGGACTTCCACCGAAGAGACGACCGATTCACGCGTTGAACATGAAACTCCATCATGAACAGTTAAGTCTGATTGAATGGGGTGATTCCCATCCGATTGACTGAGTTGGACTTGGTGTGGTTTCCGTTGTTTAATACGTCATCACACCGTCTCCGCTAAACTTCATAACTTTTTAACTTATAAAACTTTGTGGAATTTTCAGAACATCAGATTCGCCGATCGAATAGCCATCCGATCGGATGACCATCCGATCGAATGACTATTCGACCTGGTGACTTGACTTTATAAGTTCAACACTTAAACAATTTTACAAAACTTCAAAGAATATCACACTTTCAATCTAATAGCCATCCGATCGAATGGCCATCCGTCCGGATGACCATCCGATCGAATGACTTGATTTATGCTACAACGAAAACTTCAAAAGTTTGAAACAAATCACAACCCTTACATCTCATTTGAATGGTCATCCGTTCGGATGACCATCCGATCGAATGACCTCTCATCCTATCGACTCACCATTCGACACTCATCTCACCCGATGCACTGTTTACACGTTGTTCAACGCTTACACTATCGTTCCATGTTCATGCTAGCTCTCACGCGCTCCCTTCAATCCAAGTACCGTGTTTACTAGCTAAACACACACTGTGAGTATACTCGAACCCTTTTTTGCTTAACGCACTTTTGAGTGTTACATACGTTACCTATGTCAAATCACATCAACACACAACGCAAACACTTTTATACACTAACCGCTCTCGCATGTTATACGTGTTTTGATGAATGCTTGTATGTTATGTTTACACAGTGATTGTTGCCTGACACCTTAGCAACGATAGTACTATAGTTTGGGCTCAGCACCTGTCGTGGACAGGGGTTGTTAAGGGCTTTACTTCACATGGTCACAGTGGCGATAATGTGTTGCGCATTCTACACTCGCAATCACGTCGGTTGCATATGTCATTCTCGATAGCTTACTTGCTTCACATTTCTACGTGTTACATGCTGGTTATGCGTAAACGCTTTCGCTATACTATATGCTATTAAACTTGTATGCTCACCTTTACACTCTGTGTATTGACTTTATTTTAACGTGTGTGGCATGTGTTTAGGATGCCATGTTTGCTGATCTTTTGTGGAATCAAGATAGGCAGTCTAGAAACTACATCAAATAGAAAATCTAGGTTGTCGGACTTGTTTTGTTCTTGAGACTCTCTGTCTGTAATAATTGTTTGTGGGATATTGTTGATTGGTATGGGACAATTAACCGTTTAAATATTGTCATATAATAGTTGTTATGGATCTCTTGAGCAATCTGGTTCGCCTAGTGCCTCGCCCTGATGTTTTCGCCATCAGTTGGGGTGTGACAGATTGGTATCAGAGCCATAACTATAGGGAATTAGGAAAGACATGACCTAGTCTGGGTTAGATGTCTTAGAAATTGACATAGTCTATAGTCTAAGCACCAACAGACCGCCTTGTGCGAGCCCAGTAGGGGTTCTGCACAAGGTAATTCTCGAACTCGCTAAATTACATCTTTGTGCAAACACCGCATACTACAGCTTCGCACGAAGAAAGCCTTTCCTAAGGCTGAATACTACACGCCTTCCCTAAGGCTGGCACAACACACACGATTTTCGAAAAACACTCGCATAACACAACATAGTATTTTGGCCGAGATTAGGTGTGAAAACCAATAACTCTCGATAAAATCACTCACCCTACGCACATTTTACTATTAACACGAGAATTTTCGTTGAGTCAGGAGTGAAATCCATATCTCGACGATAATCTCCCTCTCTATCTCGTGGTTCTGCCATACTTACAAGAACAAGTTGTTAGGTTAGGGGTGAAACCCGTATCTTGATGTCTAGTTCCGCTCCTTATTTGGTTTTGCAAAACTCATACCAAAGTCTCGATGGGTTCCAACGACTCAAATCGCGTAGTAACTGAAAGGATAAGTGTCGTTTACCGTATGTCGGTGAGAGGGCATAGTCTATTAGGCCAAAGCGTGTGCTCGAAGTCGTTGTGGATAATCGAATCGCTTTGGATAGTCGATGTCTATCACCCAAGATGTGACAACTGTGTTCTGTAACCATCGTATAATGTAAAACAATGTCAGTTATCAATAAAACAATGTGTTTTGGTATTATTATATGTGCAATTGTGTTTAATGATTTTACAATTTGATTCGACTCCGATTTCAAGCTTTAAATCACTTTCTGGAAGGTTATACGCAAACTGGTACCTAAACGCAGTCAGTTTAACGCGACGTACACTCCAGAACTGTGACGTAAGCTAAACATACCCTAAATATCCTTTACATAACTTAGAAATAAGTTTCGAAGGATTCGGTATGGCAAGAACATGTTTATTTGAACTAAAGGACTATTTACGACAAAACTGCGAAACGAACGTTGGTGACCGCCCGGATAATATTTAAAACCCAAAAATATTCTGTTATGATTAAAATTTTATTTTAATCAGGTCCGTGTTGAAAAATAAATTAAAACGCCTAGAAACGTTATTTTTCAAGTTTAAGCGTGTACCGTGTGTTTCTGCGCGACACAGTGCTTCTACAGCAAAACGCAGACAACGCAGCCAGTTTTGGCAACTGAAATTTATTTCAGTAATATTTTGGCAAGATTATTTTTATAGAATATCAAAAATAATTTAGAACGCCATAAACCGGGGTTTAAACGCTAGATAAAATACCCGGTATCCAGTTAAACACCCGTTTTAGCCTACTTATGGCATGTTTTTATAAAAATTCACACCTTGGCCCCTCCCCCCTTGATATTTTCGGTCATATCTTGTAGGGACCCCACCAAATATATGAGAAATATTGCAAGTATCATATTAGAACTTTGTGGACAAGTGTCACACATGCCTTCACTTCCATACCTTGGAAATCTCTACATAATCCCACAAGATCACTCAACCTCTTACAACACTCAAACTCCCTCATTCTCTCTCATCCCAAACCATCCCCAACCCTCTCTCTCCTCCATCTTCATCTTCTTCATAACTTCAAGTCCTATTCTTCATGTTCATGTCCCTTTCTAGCAACCTTCAAGTTTGTGTGAAGATCTAAGGTGATTCCAAGGTGTTGTCAAGTGATTACAAGCTTCCTATCATCAAAATCTCATCCTACAACCTACTTGAATCTTGAAGGTATAACATTATGTTTAAATCATACTTTTGATTCTTGGTTGTTCTTGATGATCGAAGTTTCTCTTGAATCTTGGGATTTTCACTAAACTTGAAATCTAACAATGAAATGGGTCTTGAAACAAGTAAAAATAGTGTTGTACATATATGTGTATAACCGTATATGTATATATATATATATGTGTGTATGAGTCTTGAAGTTTGATTTGTTGTTAAGTACTTGTTTATGTTGTTACATGTTCTAGAATGGTGATAAAAATGCAAGTATTTGGTGATTTATGTATGAGTTGTTAAAAATAAATTACATCAGCAAATACATCTGAATATATCACTTATTTTATGCATCTAAACCCATATAAAAAGATGATGAAATGTTAGTGTGCCTTAGGCACTTGTACATGTGAAAATATGTTGATTTAAAGCTCAAGAAGTGATGAAAAATGGTTAAATGACAAAAACTGTTTTAGATCTGGTTATAAACACCAAAAATAATATTATTTGATGTATTATAGTGGCATGAAACTTTGACATAGGTTTGATAGCTTTGCATGTTGTGCATATAGCTTAAAAAGTGGTAAATTATGTGAAATTTGCATGATTTATGTGCTTTGTTAAGACCTGAACTATTATGAGTATAACCATTATTTTATTCAGTAAATAACATGGGTTGTGTTAAAATTTCAAGTCGTTTCAATTTGGGATGGTTCGGGTAACGTTTGATGCAAAACTATGCGGTAAAACGGTCAAAAATCGCCTTTTCGGAGGATTTTTACAAAACTGTTTTAGATCAGTAACCAAACTGATATTTTTGCTATAAAAATAAGTATTTTAACTTCTATTAAGTTTACTTAGTGTTTGGTTAGTCATACGTGACTTCCGACGCCCAAAAATGTTACCGAAACGCTAAAATATGTGTTTTTCAACATACACTAGAATCGGTTGTTCATGGATTATTTTATGTGTTACAATGTGCTATGTGTTTTACAATATGTGTATAGTAATGTTTTAGTGTTGACAAGGTTATAAGTATTACGCTCGAGTACATATATATACAAATACACCAAAATAATCAAAAATAATAACTTTTCGAGAAATCTCAAGGTTATGTGAAAATTCCAAGTATCGGAGAAACTTCGGTATTTTTATGGGTTTTTGATTATTAAATCATTCTTATTTAATTTTGGACGAATAAATTGAGGGATTGTGTTAACGTATAAAAACGCAACCAAAGGTGAGTACATAGATCCCATCTTTTTACTGTTTTCGATTGTTTTGGGGTGATTCATATGTATCAAAACGATTTCAATATTTTAACGATGGTTTCAAAACGATTGAGATGGTTTATACAAAACTAATAACGATTTCGATAATGTGAACGAACTTGTTGGTGGTAGTTACATAACGAATGACATTCATTAGCATTGATCAAGCCGACCAGTATTAGGTTATGGTACCATAGGATCCGACAAATCCTGTTATCAGACCGGACCCATGGTTATGTGTGGGTTAGGTGGGTAACGACTGAATCTGATGATTGTTAACTTACCCTTTGGAGGTTCGTTAATGCAAGAACGAGTGGAACGATGAACGAGTCACAAAGGTTTGAATGTTATTAGCGAGACGACCAAAAGTAGTTTTCACAATTAAAACGAGAACGATTTGAACGAGTGAATGAATTGAACGATTTGGAACGATTTGAACGATTTAAACGAATGAACGATGTTCTATAACGAGAGAGAGTTAAACAGTATTACACAACGATGTTTACGAAACTATACAAACCATACGAGTTTTATTACATGAACGATTTATGATTTGGTTTACACAAACAAAGGTTTTGGGTTAAGATTCATGGCATTGAGGTTTATAAATTATGACCAATCTATTTTGGCTTGGTTATTCACTTACAATACAAACATTTTACAAAACAAGGTTTTCTAATATCAATTAACGAAGTTGTACAAGTTGTTTCAACATACAAACGAGCCATGAATCTGATACTCACACAAAAACTATGTACTCGCCAACATTTCTTTGCTGACTTTGTTTTTACATATGTTTCAGGTGAAGTTGCTTAGTGTTGATTGCGAATAGGATGCATGCTGACTTAGGACTGGACGCGGCCTTAGTGATTTAATAACGATGATAAACTATGTTTGACTTGCTTGTTTAACTTTAAGACAATGTTTAATATTCAATAAAACGAAACTCTTTGTGTCCATGGTTTCGAAACAATAATTCTGTTACAACACTCTCCGACATTTCCGCCACGGTTTGTTGTTTTACGTGGTCGGGGTATGACAGAAGAAGTTGGTATCAGAGCCAATGGTTATAGAGAATTAGGTTATTAGTAATATTTTGACCTAGACTATAACTTTCTAGGACCCCAACGCAAGTTGATTGCGTTTAGATTTTTTAAAACAGAATACGAATCTGCTTCGAAAATTAATCATCCGTTCTAGGATGATTGATTACTAGGTTTTGAACCCTCTGTTGTAAGGTTTTGAACCCTTCCAGTTTGACTCATTTTGGCTTAGTGCCTTTTGAGTTTTCAAATCTCGTCAAAGTTTGGGTCTAAATAATGTGAACACGTGCAAACTGGAAGAGTGAATGCCTGTACCCTGAGTTTTCTGTCTAAGGCTAGAGTGTTCGTACAAATCCACATAATCGGACCAGTCACTCTTACCTGGGAACTCTTGGGGTGAGTGTTCACTTATAGGCGAGCATGTCTTCGTGATACATTATTTTGATTCATTACTTTGATTAGTCACTGCGTGTCGTTTGTTTGTTCGAGGTAACAAACAAATGATCGCCTTCCTTGTGTTTTGTCGATACCTCTTTTGTTTCTCCTAATTTTCAACCTCACTCGATTCTCCTGTTTCCTTGTTAGACAATGCCTCCTCGACGTGATGCACAATCTTTTACTGCTGAAGAACTCACAGCCCTTGTCTCTCAGCAAATGGCTGCTGTGCTTCCAGGCGTTGTGACCCAAATCCACGAGCTATACAACAACAATAATAACAATGCACAATGTAATTTCAAGATTTTCAATTCTGCTAAGCCATTAAAGTTTTCTGGGTCACAAGGAGCGACTGCACTCCTTCAATGGTTTGAAAGTATCGAGAACACATTCAGACATGTGCAATGTCCGAATGGGCGTAAGGTTGAATTTGCATCAAGTGTGTTTGAGAAGCGTGCTCTTACATGGTGGAACGGAGTGATGCGCGATAGGGGTGCCGAAGTGGCATTGGTACATACATGGGAAGAGCTTCGAGCTCTCATGATGAGAGAGTTTTGTCCCCGTCACGAAATTCGAGCTTTGGAACGAGAGTTTGACGATCTGAAACAAGACGGGGGAGAACACCGTGCGTATACGGATCGATTTGAGGAGCTTAGTCTTTTGTGTCCTACTATGGTTACCCCGTTGGAGAAAGCGATAGAGAGGTATATCGATGGTCTACCCGATTCTATACAGGATATTGTGACTGGCGTCAATCCTGCTACTGTTCGTCAAGCGATCGAGTTGTATGCTACCCTGACTGAGTCTCAAGTTAGGAAGGGTAAACTCACCCGTAAGGATGATAAAAAGAAGGCGAATGATTCTAGGAAGGACAAGAAGAAGGGTAAGGATAAAGAAGGTGAGTCTTCGAAGAAGTCGAGAAAGCGAAAGGGTGCTCAGAATTTTGCAGTAACTGCACAAAATACTCAGAACCCTCAGAACCTACCAGCTCAACCGCCTGCGAAGAAAGCGTACGCTGGTACCGCACCTCATTGTGCTCGCTGCAACGGTCATCATGTTGCACAACAAGCTTGTAGGCAATGCACAACGTGTGGTAAGCTTGGGCATCCGGCCAACGTCTGTCGTTCGGGTCAGAATCAGATTGTTCAGAATCAAGCTCCTGTGCAGGGGAATGCTGCTAGATTCCCACCGGGTTCATGTTTCAATTGTGGAGAGTATGGTCACTTCCGCCACAACTGTCCGAGGTTGGCAAATACAAATGCAAATTCGAACGTGAATGTCAATGCGAATGCGAATCCCGCTCGTGGACGAGTATTCAATCTAAATGCAAACGGGGCACGAGCTGACAACCTCATCGTCAATGGTACGTTTCTTGTTAACAATCGACCTGCATCCATTCTTTTTTATTCTGGTGCCGATAGAAGTTTTGTTTCATTGTCTTTTGAACCTTTGCTTGCGATACCTAGAACTAAACTGAGGAAACCCTTATCTGTCGAAGTTGCTACTGGTAAACCTCTTGTTCTCGATTCTGTTATCCGTGATTGTCAGTTAAACCTTGATAACAATCTTTTTCCCATCGACCTCACGCCGATGCAACTTGGGAGTTTTGATATTATCGTGGGGATGGATTGGTTAACCAAACATCATGCTGAGGTGGTTTGTTTCGATAAGATTGTTCGTATTCCTCTTCCGTCTGGCGATGTTCTGGAAGTTCGTGGCGAGAAACCATCTGGTGGATTGAAGCTTATGTCGTGTACAAAGGCCCAAAGATATTTGCGAAAAGGATATGTTGCTTTCCTGGCACATGTCTCCGAGGAGAAAGGCAAGAGCAAGAGTATTCAGGATATTCTGATTGTTCGGGATTATCCAGAGGTGTTTCCCGATGAACTGCCTGGTTTGCCTCCAGTTCGTCAAGTCGAGTTTCATATTGACCTTGTACCCAATGCCAACCCGATTGCGAAAGCACCTTATCGTCTAGCACCATTGGAGATGCAAGAGTTATCGAAACAGCTTCAAGAGTTGTCTGATAAAGGATTCATCCGTCCAAGCTTTTCGCCTTGGGGAGCTCTTGTTCTCTTTGTGAAAAAGAAAGATGGATCTTTTCGAATGTGTATCGATTATCGTGAGCTTAATAAGCTTACCATCAAGAATCGATATCCCCTACCTAGAATTGATGATCTCTTCGACCAGCTGGAGGGTGCTTCATGCTTTTCCAAGATCGATCTGCGATCTGGGTATCATCAACTTCGCGTGTTCGAAGAAGATATCCCCAAAACTGCTTTCCGTACGAGATATGGGCATTACGAGTTCACTGTCATGCCTTTTGGTTTGACAAATGCCCCAGCTATCTTCATGGACTTAATGAATAGGGTTTGTAAACCTTTTTTAGATAAGTTCATCATTGTGTTTATCGACGATATTCTCATTTATTCAAAGTCTCAAGCAGAGCACGAACAACACCTTCGTTTGACCTTGGAACTTCTAAAGAAGGAACAACTTTTTGCTAAATTCTCCAAGTGTGAATTCTGGCTTAAAGAAGTTCATTTCTTGGGTCATATTGTCAATGAGCAGGGTATTCATGTAGATCCATCCAAGATTGTTGCAATTAAGGATTGGAATACACCGACGGCACCTACAGAAGTTCGTTCTTTTCTTGGTCTTGCTGGTTATTATCGACGGTTCATTTCTAATTTCTCAAAGATCGCGGTTCCACTCACTGCTTTGACTCATAAAAATAAGCCTTTTAAGTGGGGACCTAAGCAAGAAGAAGCGTTCCAAACGCTGAAACGGAAGCTCTGTGATGCTCCTGTTCTATCTCTACCTGAGGGAAACGATGATTTTGTTGTCTATTGTGACGCGTCAAATCTAGGACTTGGTTGCGTTCTTATGCAACGAGGTAAAGTCATAGCTTATGCGTCTAGACAGCTGAAAGTTCACGAGAAGAACTATACGACTCATGATCTTGAGTTAGGAGCTGTTGTTTTTGCGCTTAAAATCTGGAGACACTACCTCTATGGAATGAAGTGTGTGGTTTTCACAGACCACAAAAGTCTCCAGCATATTCTCAATCAGAAGGAGCTGAACATGAGGCAACGACGTTGGGTTGAACTCTTAAACGATTATGATTGCGAGATCCGCTACCATCCTGGCAAGGCGAATGTCGTAGCTGATGCGCTTAGTCGAAAGGAACGAGTCAAGCTTCATTATGTTCGAACTCTATCTGATATTCAATCTCGTGTCCTTCAAGCTCAACGATCTTGTGTGATCAAAGGCTTATTGAAAAATGAGCTACCGCTTCAACTTGAGCTTAAACTCGAAACGAAGGACGATGGGTTGCTATATTTCCAGAATCGTTTATGGATTCCGAATCAGGACAATCTTCGCACCTTGGTAATGGACGAATCTCATAAGTCTCGATATTCTGTTCATCCCGGTGCTGATAAAATGTACAAGGATCTTCGTACTCAGTTCTGGTGGCCTGGTATGAAGAAGGATGTTGCCTTGTATGTATCAAAATGCCTAACTTGTCTCAAAGTCAAGGCTGAACATCAACGACCTTCTGGTTTGCTTGTATAACCAGAGATACCGGTTTGGAAGTGGGAGAACATTGCAATGGATCTCATCACTAAGTTACCGCGTACATCTAAAGGTCACGATGCTATTTGGGTTGTAGTTGATCGTTTGACAAAATCTGCTCACTTCTTACCAATCCGTGAGGATTTCTCTGCTGAGAAGCTTGCCAAGATATACGTAGACGAGATTGTATCACGACATGGTGTTCCTTTGGATATCATTTCTGATCATGATGCTCGATTTTCATCTCATTTTTGGAAGACCATGCAATCTGCTATGGGAACCCAACTGAATCTAAGCACTGCTTATCATCCCCTAACAGATGGACAATCTGAGAAAACGATTCAAACTTTGGAGGATATGCTTAGAGCATGCGTGATAGACTTTGGTGGTAATTGGGATTCTCATCTTCCACTGATCGAGTTCTCTTACAACAACAGTTATCATGCTAGTATTAATATGGCACCATTCGAAGCTCTCTACGGTCGAAAATGTCGTTCACCTGTATGTTGGAATGAGATCGGTGAAGCTCAGCTTACTGGACCTGAGCTCATTCTGGAAACAACAGACAAAATCAAGAAAATTCGCGATAATCTTGTGACAGCTAGAAGCCGTCAAAAGAATTATGCGGATTTGGGACGCAAGCCCTTAGAATTTCAAATCGGAGACCGTGTCCTACTCAAGGTGTCACCTTGGAAGGGAGTGGTGAGATTTGGAAAGAAAGGAAAACTTGCACCATGATATGTTGGACCATTTAAGATTGTTGAAAGAATTGGAAAGGTTGCCTATCGACTAGAGCTACCTCCAGAACTTGGAAATGTTCATCCGACTTTTCACGTGTCCAATTTGCGAAAGTGTTTAGCTGATGCTGATCTTCACATTCCTCTCGTCGAGATTCAAATTGATGAAACGATGCACTTTGTCGAGAAACCTGGGGAGATAGTGGACCGTACATACAAGCAATTGAAGAATAAATGGATTCATTTGGTCAAAGTTCGCTGGGAATCCAAACATGGCCTCAAGTTTACTTGGGAACGTAAGGACCAAATGAAGGCAAAATATCCGCATTTGTTTTCACAAGTTTCCTCTAAATAAAATTTCGGGACGAAATTTCCTAAAGTAGGGGAGACTGTGACAACTGTGTTCTGTAACCATCGTATAATGTAAAATAATGTCAGTTATCAATAAAACAATGTGTTTTGGTATTATTATATATGCAATTGTGTTTAATGATTTTACAATTTGATTCGACTCCGATTTCAAGCTTTAAATCACTTTCTGGAAGGTTATACGCAAACTGGTACCTAAACGCAGTCAGTTTAACGCGACGTACACTCCGGAACTGTGACATAAGCTAAACATACCCTAAATATCCTTTACATAACTTAGAAATAAGTTTCGAAGGATTCGGTATGGCAAGAACATGTTTATTTGAACTAAAGGACTATTTACGACAAAACTGCGAAACGAACGTTGGTGACCGCCCGGATAATATTTAAAACCCAAAAATATTCTGTTATGATTAAAATTTTATTTTAATCAGGTCCGTGTTGAAAAATAAATTAAAACGCCTAAAAACGTTATTTTTCAAGTTTAAGCGCGTACCGTGTGTTTCTGCGCGACACAGTGCTTCTACAGCAAAACGCAGACAACGCAGCCAGTTTTGGCAACTGAAATTTATTTCAGTAATATTTTGGCAAGATTATTTTTATAGAATATCAAAAATAATTTAGAACGCCATAAACCGGGGTTTAAACGCTAGATAAAATACCCGGTATCCAGTTAAACACCCGTTTTAGCCTACTTATGGCATGTTTTTATAAAAATTCACACCTTGGCCTCTCCCCCCTTGATATTTTCGGTCATATCTTATAGGGACCCCACCAAATATTTGAGAAATATTGCAAGTATCATATTAGAACTTTGTGGACAAGTGTCACACATGCCTTCACTTCCATACCTTGGAAATCTCTACATAATCCCACAAGATCACTCAACCTCTTACAACACTCAAACTCCCTCATTCTCTCTCATCCCAAACCATCTCCAACCCTCTCTCTCCTCCATCTTCATCTTCTTCATAACTTCAAGTCCTATTCTTCATGTTCATGTCCCTTTCTAGCAACCTTCAAGTTTGTGTGAAGATCTAAGGTGATTCCAAGGTGTTGTCAAGTGATTACAAGCTTCCTATCATCAAAATCTCATCCTACAACCTACTTGAATCTTGAAGGTATAACATTATGTTTAAATCATACTTTTGATTCTTGGTTGTTCTTGATGATCGAAGTTTCTTTTGAATCTTGGGATTTTCTCTAAACTTGAAATCTAACAATGAAATGGGTCTTGAAACAAGTAAAAATAGTGTTGTACATATATGTGTGTATAACCGTATATATATATGTGTGTATGAGTCTTGAAGTTTGATTTGTTGTTAAGTACTTGTTTATGTTGTTACATGTTCTAGAATGGTGGTAAAAATGCAGGTATTTGGTGATTTATGTATGAGTTGTTAAAAATAAATTACATCAGCAAATACATCTGAATATATCACTTATTTTATGCATCTAAACCCATATAAAAAGATGATGAAATGTTAGTGTGCCTTAGGCACTTGTACATGTGAAAATATGTTGATTTAAAGCTCAAGAAGTGATGAAAAATGGTTAAATGACAAAAACTGTTTTAGATCTGGTTATAAACACCAAAAATAATATTATTTGATGTATTATAGTGGCATGAAACTTTGACATAGGTTTGATAGCTTTGCATGTTGTACATATAGCTTAAAAAGTGGTAAATTATGTGAAATTTGCATGATTTATGTGCTTTGTTTAAGACCTGCACTATCATGAGTATAACCATTATTTTATTCAGTAAATAACATGGGTTGTGTTAAAATTTCAAGTCGTTTCGATTTGGGATGGTTCGGGTAACGTTTGATGCAAAACTATGCGGTAAAACGGTCAAAAATCGTCTTTTCGGAGGATTTTTACAAAACTGTTTTAGATCAGTAACCAAACTGATATTTTTGCTATAAAAATAAGTATTTTAACTTCTATTAAGTTTACTTAGTGTTTGGTTAGTCATACGTGACTTCCGACGCCCAAAAATGTTACCGAAACGCTAAAATATGTGTTTTTCAACATACACTAGAATCGGTTGTTCATGGATTATTTTATGTGTTACAATGTGCTATGTGTTTTACAATATGTGTATAGTAATGTGTTAGTGTTGACAAGGTTATAAGTATTACGCTCGAGTACATATATATACAAATACACCAAAATAATCAAAAATAATAACTTTTCGAGAAATCTCAAGGTTATGTGAAAATTCCAAGTATCGGAGAAACTTCGGTATTTTTATGGGTTTTTTATTATTAAATCATTCTTATTTAATTTAGGACGAATAAATTGAGGGATTGTGTTAACGTATAAAAACGCACCCAAAGGTGAGTACATAGATCCCCTCTTTTTACTGTTTTCGATTGTTTTGGGGTGATTCATATGTATCAAAACGATTTCAATATTTTAACGATGGTTTCAAAACGATTGAGATGGTTTATACAAAACTAATAACGATTTCGATAATGTGAACAAACTTGTTGGTGGTAGTTACATAACGAATGACATTCATTAGCATTGATCAAGCCGACCAGTATTAGGTTATGGTACCATAGGATCCGACAAATCCTGTTATCAGACCGGACCCATGGTTATGTGTGGGTTAGGTGGGTAACGACTGAATCTGATGATTGTTAACTTACCCTTTGGAGGTTCGTTAATGCAAGAACGAGTGGAACGATGAACGAGTCACAAAGGTTTGAATGTTATTAGCGAGACGGCCAAAAGTAGTTTTCACAATTAAAACGAGAACGATTTGAACGAGTGAATGAATTGAACGATTTGGAACGATTTGAACGATTTAAACGAATGAACGATGTTCTATAACGAGAGAGAGTTAAACAGTATTACACAACGATGTTTACGAAACTATACAAACCATACGAGTTTTATTACATGAACGATTTATGATTTGGTTTACACAAACAAAGGTTTTGGGTTAAGATTCATGGCATTGAGGTTTATAAATTATGACCAATCTATTTTGGCTTGGTTATTCACTTACAATACAAACATTTTAAAAACAAGGTTTTATAATATCAATTAACGAAGTTGTACAAGTTGTTTCAACATACAAACGAGCCATGAATCTGATACTCACACAAAAACTATGTACTCGCCAACATTTCTTTGCTGACTTTGTTTTTACATATGTTTCAGGTGAAGTTGCTTAGTGTTTATTGCGAATAGGATGCATGCTGACTTAGGACTGGACGCGGCCTTAGTGATTTAATAACGATGATAAACTATGTTTGACTTGCTTGTTTAACTTTAAGACAATGTTTAATATTCAATAAAATGAAACTCTTTGTATCCATGGTTTCGAAACAATAATTCTGTTACAACACTCCCCGACGTTTCCGCCACGGTTTGTTGTTTTACGTGGTCGGGGTGTGGCACAAGACAATCCGATTTCGATTCTAAGTCCTCAATCGCTGATTTTACGCTTTATCGCTTTATGTGTTTTATGTGTTTACACCTTTATATGTTTCGATTTTGGAGACTTTATTCGCTTTTCCGCTTATCGTTTTCCTAAACACGCACAACTCGCACTACACTTTTAGCTCAAAACGCTAACAAATCGCAGACAAACTATGAAGCCTCGCGCGCTATGTTACTCGCAATCGCTACTCACACTCGCTACTCTCGAACGCGCTTCGCGGAACTTGAATAATAGGTGAATACGTGCAAAATATACGTGCAAAATTTGTAGGTGAATACGTGCAAAATATAGTTAAATACGTGCAAAATATGTGCTTATGTGGATTACGTGCTTATGTGCCTATGTGCTTATGTGCCTATGTGGTTTATGTGCCTTCGTGACTATGTGCCAATGTGTTAGACGTGTTCCTGATGCTTTATCTAAAAAAATAAGTATGTTGGTTAAACACCATAAGACGAGATTCGATTATATCATCTGAATCCTATGGCGATGTCTGTTGCAGACAATGTCGTCATTTGGATCCCACACCTCCCGCGCTACCCGTCACAACCATGCTGGCAAACGCATTGCATCGCTGGTGGCCAAGGTCATTCCCCATATCTTTAGCGAGATAAACAAGGTGAAGAACAGCTCCTCTGCAAGGCATGTAACAACGAGTCAACAACAAAGGTGAACAATATTTTAAGTCTGTCGCGCCAACTCGAGTTTCCAAGGTCTTTCCACCATAAGTTACTTGTTTCATACTATGTTTCTGTGATTCGTTGCATTGTAACTTGTGCACTATAGTTGTCCGTGTTTGATTCATGTATGGTGTATGTTTAAAAGGTGATCGAATTATTGTGATTATATTATATCTGATATATGTATGGTGAATTATTGTCCATGTTTGATTATTGTGCACTATATCAGTTATAAACTCAATTCCACAAACCCCACTTAGAAAACCATTAATAACTGACGAAAACCTTGGAGTTTCGTCACTACCCTCACGACGAAACATTGAGGTTTCGTCCCATGGAGTTTCACCGGAGTGGGCTTCGGCCCAGGATAGGCCCAGCCACACTTGATTATATTGCACTTGGTCATATTATGTGAATCATAACCTGCGAACCCTAGTTTTCCCCTACATCTCTCGACGGCAGACAACACTCCCCATCGGAACTTTCTATCTCTAAAGCTTTATCTCTCGTGTTCTTGCACTTGATCGGTATGTAACCCTGTTATTCCAGGTCATGATTCTTGTTTGTTGTGTGCATAGTTTGAGTGTGGCTGTTGACGGGTGGTCCGTAGGACAACCCTTAAATGAGCTAAATACGTGCATATCCCATATTTTACACGGTTATGTATCGTGAATGTGATAACTAGTGTTCGGGTGTTTTACAGGTAAATCGCTTAATTCGGTTAAATTGGAACCCGTAGGTTACGGTGGAGGATACAAGGCAGCATATTGTTACTTGTTCATGGGCAATTTAATGGGTTTTAAATACCCTAGTAAGAGACATCACATGGGAGGCGCATACTTTGAGATTGAAAGGCACGTGGATTTCTTTTGGCATACATTGAGATTTGGGTGGACTTGTAGGCCACCATTATTTTATTAAAGAATCCATCATCATCGACATATATATTGACGGCAGAGACAAGGGATTGAGAATCATCATTTATCACTCATCATCTTTGACAAAGTCAAGATTAGATCACCACTTAATCATCATCTCACGCAGACAAGAGGGCACAAAAGTAGAGAAAGTCAGCAGCCTTAATTCATTACATCATTATCAAGGAATTGGTGGCTGTTGTTGACTTCTTGGGCGGCACATGTGAAGAAGAAAAAAGACATCTTGGGTTTAAAAACATAAAGAAACGCACATGGGCGGCAGACATCGAAGAACAAGAGTCAACATCTTTATCATTAATATTCTTTGTTTTGGGGCATTCACTAAATCGAGGGGACTGCTGAATTGGGCCGACATGTTTCACATGGGCCGGCTAGGCAGCACATGTGGGACAATTAAGTGGGTTGTTGGTGTTGACTTGGTGGACCTGAAGTGCACAAGTCTCCACCGTAAATCAGTCTATTCGTACCGTAACAATTTGAACATCACCGTAAATTACGGTGATACCGTAATTTACGGTGGAGGTGACGCAGAAAACGTAACTGCCTTCTTAAATCGGTTTTATGGTGTCTTTTCACCTAATCTCATCATTGGTCGGTTAGAGAACATCTAAGGGGCGATTTTGGCTGTTGGTACTTGGTTGCAAACAATTTCTAACATTTGGTTTATGTTTTCGATTCATATGAACACTAAACTTGTTGTTATGATGATTCACCAAGTTATGTCCGGCTAAACTTATGGTGATCATCCTGAATTGAAGGTTTGTCTATGACTTTTGTGTTTGGATTCGTATTTCTAGAATAATAGACTTGCAATGCAATTGTTTATTATGGTGTGTGAATGTTTGTTTGTAAATTGTTGATTGATGTTATAATCATATCCTAAATCGTACGTTCTTGGTGTTGTTAACAATCGAGATATCACGGGAGGGATTAGGGTTGGATATTAATCAATTGGTTATCGGGTAACAACCTCGCATTTTCATAATCCGAGTACTTAGTTCCCTTTTATCACAACAAACAATCATACATGAATCATGTCTATGTGATTCTTTCTAGTGAATTTAACACAATTGTCAAAAGCAAACCGGAAGTTTAGGATGATCGCTTTCTCTTAATCTGCTTAACAATCAATTTTGATTCGCAATTAGTTAATAATTTAGTTTTCTAAAACAACAATCCAAATCATTGATCTTTATTTTTTTGCAAATTAGGTTAATTGTAGTTAATTGCAAAGCTATTAAATCTACACACTTTCCACATACTCCCTGAGTTCGATACCCTATTACCGCTATCTATAGTTGTTATTGGGATTAAATTTGATTGCGTGACCACGACAAGCACGTCAAATTCATGTGTGTCGTTACAAACATAAACTGATTATGTATACGTGTATAATTTAGGATTTGACTAAATTGTTGTGCACAAGTAGTTAAGCATACCGAGCAAACCGAGGTGAGTTCACACTCTTTCCAAGGTATGGGGTTCCCAAGGGTTGGGAATGGGTTAAAGAACTAAAACGGGAACTACATATTCTCCTTGGGTAGGATATGTACGACCATCCTCCATGGGTAGGATGCCAAGATTAAACCTCGCGTATTCTCCTTGGGTAGGATACGTACGTTCGTCCTCCTTGGGTAGGACAACAAGATTAAACATACTGGACCAAAACTCTATCATAAGTCCCTCATTTTATATCGACTTAATCGCCAAGGCCGATGGCGAGCGGGTCATTAGTTAATAGCGTTATTAGGTTTAACAAACCTCACACCGTGTCGGTAGGACGGGCGTGTACTAATGGACTAATGCAAAGGTTCAATGATGATAGACATTGACTTAGGGCACAACTTACTTTCGTTAGTAGTCGATATGGTACGGTCTGGTAATTCACATGGGAAGCCCCCACTAATGATTGAGAAGGTTTGGGAAACAGGGATACTGATTAATACGTGGTTTACAAAACGAACTTACGATTATTGAAACGAACTCGATAACTAATCAACCAACTGTGAACTCGCTCAACTTTGTTGTTGACTCGTTGTTACATGCCTTGCAGGCCTTTAGGTGCATAACATTGGAACTTGCTGTCTGGGAAGCTGGAGTGGTCATGGGTCGAGTTACATGGAAACGCAACACAAGACTAAGAGCTTTTACATGTGGTTTATAAACACTTAACGAATTAAATATGCTTCCGCTGTAAACTGTGAAATTTTGTAACGTTGTAACACTTATTGTTAATAAATGAAATTTTTATTTAAATATATTCATGAGTTCAATGTGATTGGTGGCTACGATCCTGGTATGTCACGCCTCCAAGCGGTGGTACTCCGCATGTGGGTTTTGGAGGTGTGACAGATTGGTATCAGAGCCATTGGTTATAGTGAACTTGGTTTTATTTAAAAAGGGGGAAAACGTTTTTGTAAAATCAGACTATAACCGAACAGTTCTGGAGACGTGAATACTACCATGACACTCAGCTCCAGATTGCAAGGTTTGTCTCTCGTATACTCATTGTACTGCATAACTAGTGAACACCTACATATGATAATGCATGTGATTGCACGTTTAGCACAACAGTATGAATTCATGTACACTTGCACGTGTTATGTGACTGTTAGGGTGGTATTTCCCTAAATCTTCAAGACTTACGCTTCGTAATACTCTTTTGTTTGCTACTCGAGTTTGAGGAACCATTTGACATAAGTTAAGAGGAGCTGAGATGAGCATGTAAATCACAATATTATTGTGGGTGCACACATAATAATAGTGTGGGGTGCATGTGAATCCCAGTGAGGCTTAACAAGTGGAAAAGGCGTTCCGTCCCGTTAATTGATCAATGAGAAACATAACAAACCTATAGGGGTCGTAGCAGTAATTGTCCCCTACTCAAACTCAAACGTGAACTTTTCATTTATCTTTGGATCCCTTCGAAACTCGATGCTATCGAGTGTTACCTGAACACCCCTCTGAGCTCAGCGAACCGTGTAGAATGTTAGGTGCTTATACGAACGTCCATGTGTTGGCGGTCGCAACATCGAATGATTGATCGATATCTTTCTCACCTTTCTTCGCTTGCTGGAACTTAACGCATTGACGCCTCAGATTCTGAAGTGCGATCACTTCTGCAACACTCCCGCCACATACTGTGTATTACTCGAACCACTTGCAACATCGATGGACATGAGGATGAGCGTAGCACCTTACCGACCTCAGTACTTTGACGACCCTGATTACCGGCAATGAGCACCAGCGAATTGGTTTCAAGCGAATCCCTAACCCTTGTCAGCGACCCATGGGAGTCAACTCTTACGAATCAATCGAGGCATAAGTGATGAAATTTGACCCTAGTGTGGTATGCGTAATTGCCAGCACAATGAGTAGCGCTGTAGGACGGGGCTCAGAATGTGAAAAGATGGACAATGATGGTGAAGAATCGTAGGGCTTCGTTTCGAGCAACGACATTGGGAGCAGCAGTCACAACGACAACAAGGTGCTCGTAACCCTAGCTTTCAGTAAGGAAATAAAGGTGCCTACATCATGGATTGGCTGTAGTTAAGTTAAGAGGTCAACGATCAAGGGAACAACGGTAGTACTTGGAATTCTTGTAACGAAAACAGCAACACTAGAAATGATGCTCTTGGAAAGGCATTTAGAATTGGCGTGGGCGACGTCAGGACTTATCGACATGGTAGCTAGTATGAGTAGCAACCGCTTCGTCTCTGTTCCGTTCGACCCTGATGCTTTTAAGAGAATGAACCTGTTGTGGAATCGGCCGATGGCTAGACAATGGAAACCTCATATGATCGTTGGGATGCAAGCATGACCTTGTGGGACAAGTGTTCGACATTGACCTTTCTCCTGTTATTCTTAATAGGTGTACCCTGTGAGGAGACAATTCTACGTATCCCTTTCCTTCGTGGAGGATTGTTAACTGTTCTAGCGCCTCAGGGTGGCGAAATGGATAGTGTTGTGTCAACAAGGAAAGCCAGGAGTGTCTATGGAGGAGTTACCCCGCTATGTGGCAACTATTATTGGCGTAAAATTAGGAAAAAGAGAATCGAGGATCCACCAGCTGTTCATGATTACCCTCCATGTGCAGCCAGAGGAACTACCAGGATCATCTCTACAACTGTTAGGAAGGAACTCAGTTTGACCTCACGCCGGAGGCAGTTCTAACTACTCGTACCCCGCACCGTTTTGCACCAGGAAGGTTGCAGGAGCTGTTTAGCCAACTGCAGGGACTGTCGGACAGGTGTTTTTGTTTTAAGGAGCCCTCGCTATACCCATGAAGAGAAGCCTTTCTTTTCGTATGTGTACTGATGATCGAGAACTCAACAAGGTGACAGTCAAGAACCGTTTGCCTCGACCACATATTGACAACCCGTCGACTAGTCGCAAGGAATAAGCTTCCATACGAGGATTCGCTAGTGAACGAAATATTGTCAGGAGGAAGTCCAAGAGGAGAATGCTCTTAGAACAGCACGTCGAACGCAATGCAGCCATTTCAACTTTGTACGTCATGATCATTGAGTGGCTCAACACTAGCAGCTTCAGGGATCACATGAATCGACCGTATTTATTGGTGACATTTTGGGTCATTTTCCTGGAGGAAGGGACAACATGGACGACGCCTATGTTGTATCTTAGAACTCCTGGGGGAGGAGTCATTACGTGAGAAGACTTGTTAAATGTAACACTTAGATACGAGAAAATCATTTTGATCATGTAACCAACGAAGTGGGGATACGCGTGGATCGTGCTAGGATCCATCTTGTTAGAAACTAATTGACGCCAAAGATTCCTTCGGGGGTACAGCAATTTTTTGGTTTCGGTTGATGCGGTTGTAGATTCATCACAGGATTTTCACAGATCGTGCAGCTTTAATCTCTTTAGCACAATAGGGTGCTGTGGTCGTGGAAGACAAAATAGAAGGACGTCCCTTCAGCTTTCGAATTCCGACTCTGCAATGCACTAAGCATTGTTTTACCCGAGGATGCGGGTGATTCAGTAGTATATCCTTATGGTCCGAATCAGCGTCCCAGCTGCACAACGACGCAACATGAGAAAGTGTTGACATACGTGAAAGAGTCACAAAGGGGAACTGCGCGACACACTCGACTGACGGTGAAAACCATGGCTTTGGGATTATTGGATGGAAGCATCACTTGGACGGTACCAGATGCGTTATTTAGACCAATCGCAAGGGCCTCCCATGTACCGATGTTTGAAAGAACTAAAGCATACAATGGCATCGCCGGATGGAACCTCTGGATGAATACGACTGCGATACCTGAACGTGCACGAGCTCCGCAGCTCGTTATCGACTCTAACTTACCAGTATCAGACTCGCTCTGTTCAAACTGGAGAACTGAAGGAAGAGGAGTCTTCAAGTTGAACCCATGCGGGGCATGGAGAAGCAACCTTTGACCAGTCGGACGATACCCGCTACTTCCTGAAACAAATGTGGGTCCCATTACACGGCAACTGTAGGGAACTCGCGTTGAGCAAGCACACCAGTTTCGACATTCTTGTCGTCTGGGTTTTGATGAGAGGCATTAGGATTTACAAACTTGGTACTGGTAATCGGAAATGAAGACTCACCTAGATAGGTACGTGAATGATGGATCGACTTGTAGAAAGTCAAGGTATAGCATCAGCAACCCTCACATGGAAATGAGAACAGACTGCCATGGAATTTGGTCGCTAGTCTACTTACAACTCGAAACGGAAACAATATCACCTAGGTGATCGTTGAATGTCTCACGTAACCGACACACCTTCTCGCCATCAAGGAAATGGATAAGTTTTCTATACTTGCAGTCATCTACCTAAAAGGAGCAGTTGCTAGGCACGGGGTGCCAACCTTCATTACCTCTAATCGCAACCCACGATTTGTATCTGATTTGTGGCAAGCGGTGCACAAACCCTTTGGCTCACGTTCAGACATGAGCACAGTATATCACCCACAGACGGATGGGCAGACTGAGAGCACCATCCAAACCCTTGAAGACATGCTTCCAGCACGTGAAATCAACTTTGGCAACGGTCGAAGAAGACATCTCACTTTAGTAGAACTTTCGTGTAACAACAGTTACCACACCAGCATTCAGGCTGCTCTGTTCGAGGCATTCTACGGAAGAAAGTGCCAATCACCTCTCTGTTGGCCAGAAGTTGGCGACAGCCAAATCACTGGCCCAAAACTTGTGATAGACACAACTGAGAAGATTGCTCAGATACGGCAACGAATGGCGGCAGCTCGTGACCGTCAGAAAAGCCACGCTGATAAGCGTAGGAAACCACTCGAGTTCTAAGTTGGGGATCGAGTACTACCTAAAGTCTCACCTTGGGAAGGTGTACTTCATTTTGGTATACGAGACGAAACTCAAACCGCGATATGTTGAACCTTTCGAAATCACAGAGAGATTTGGCAAGGTGGCCTACAGATTGAATCTACTCGAAGAACGCAGTGGAGTTCACAACATATTCCGTGGGTCGAATCTGAAGAAGAGTCTATCAAATGAAACCCTCACAATTCCTTTCAAGGAACTCACCATCGATGGTTAGTTGCGATCTATCGAAGGATCAGTGGAAATTTTGGACCGAGAGGTCAAGATTCTCAAACGCACCAGGATACCTATTATTCGAGTTCGTTGGAACTCCCGTCGTGACCCAGAGGTTACATGGGAACGAGAAAACCAAATGAAACTCACATATCCCCATTGTTCGAGAAAGGTGAAACCACTACTGAGAGTGAAGCTACTGCGGAATTTCGGGACGAAATTCCAAACCAACGGGGGGATGATGTGACACCCCAGGAAAACCAAGAAACAACACAACACAACTAGCTTCCTCAGTAACCATGCACTAAATTTCGGGACGAAATTTCTTTCAAGTTGGGGATAATGTGATAACTCGAGTTTCTAAGGTCTTTCCTCCATAAGTTACTTGTTTCATACTGTGTTTCTGTGATTCGTTGCATTGTAACTTGTGCACTATAGTTGTCCATGTTTGATTCATGTATGGTGTATGTTTAAAAGGTGATCGAATTATTGTGATTATATTATATCTGATTTATGTATGGTGAATTATTGTCCATGTTTGATTATTGTGCACTATATCAGTTATAAACTCAATTCCACAAACCCCACTTAGAAAACCATTAATAACCGAAGAAAACCTTGGAGTTTCGTCACTACCCTCACGATGAAACATTGAGGTTTCGTCCCATGGAGTTTCGCCGGAGTGGGCTTCGGCCCAGGATAGGCCCAGTCACACTTGATTATATTGCACTTGGTCATATTATGTGAATCATAACCTGCGAACCCTAGTTTTCCCCTACATCTCTCGACGACAGACAACACTCCCCATCGGAAATTTCTATCTCTAAAGCTTTATCTATCGTGTTCTTGCACTTGATCGGTATGTAACCCTGTTATTCTAGGTCATGATTCTTGTTTGTTGTGTGCATAGTTTGAGTGTGGCTGTAAATGATTAGAGCACATGTTTCTGAAACTTGATAGTGTAGTGATACGCTTGTTATGTATTGATGATCTTGATATGATAATGGATGTATGATGTCTATAAGATTCGAATAATGTATAAATGATTGTTTAGCAGACTAGGGTTTCATGCTAAAAAGTGTTGTTGAATGCTTGATAAACATGACGAACTGCTTATAATGTACGATGATATGAATACGTGCTTGAAGGTGAACTGGTAATCTATGATTTCATGATTAGGGTTGCTAGTTAATTGAGGTATTGGAATCGCGAATCCGAGAATGTTGTTGATCGTTCTTGATGTGCATGACGGCAGTAGGGTTTCTGTAAGTGTTTGACTTTCTGGTTATGTCAACGAAACTGGGGAGCCGACGAAACATAGGGAGTTTCGTCACATGCTAGGCTCGACGAAACATATATGGTTTCGTCACTCCTATCACGACGAAACAAGGGGGATTTCGTCATACGGGTTTTCGCCATATGAGATTTCGCTGAATGTTGTGGCACGGTAACTCTGTTAAATCTGGTAACTCTGTTAAATATAGTAACTCGGTTAAAACTGTTAAGTCTGTTAACTCTGTTAACTTAGTTGAGCTTATCAAATCTGTTAATGAATAGCTTTGTTAGAATAAACTGAGAATATGAGAAAGTAATATAATTGCTATATGTTAATCAGTGCTCATCATTGTGCGTGCATTCTATGATTGTGAATTATGCTAGAAACTGAGTTTCGTTATTTACTATTAATGATGGTTACATGTGATCGCATATCACGATTTAGCTTTTACACTCAGTACACTTAAATGGTAAGCATGGTTATGGAGTATACATGTAAACTTGGAATCTTGTGTAGATTGATGAACTGTTTGTGTGCTACTCGATAATAATTGCCCAAGCACACCTTGTGATGTTGGAATTCATGTGAGTCGTTACAAACTTAAACTGATTGTGTATACGTGTATAATATAGGATTTGACTGAATTGTTGTGCACAAGTAGTTAAGCATACCGAGCAAACCGAGGTGAGTTCACACTCTTTCCAAGGCATGGGGTTCCCAAGGGTTGGGAATGGGTTAAAGAACTAAAACGGGAACTACATATTCTCCTTGGGTAGGATATGTACGGCCATCCTCCATGGGTAGGATGCCAAGATTAAACCTCGCATATTCTCCTTGGGTAGGATACGTACGTTCGTCCTCCTTGGGTAGGACAACAAGATTAAACATACTGGACCAAAACTCTATCATAAGTCCCTCATTTTATATCGACTTAATCGCCGAGGCCGATGGCGAGCGGGTCATTAAGTAATAGCGTTATTAGGTTTAACAAACCTCACACCGTGTCGGCAGGACGGGCGTGTACTAATGGACTAAGGCAAAGGGTCAATGATGATAGACATTGACGTAGGGCACAACTTACTTTCGTTAGTAGTCGATATGGTACGGTCTGGTAATTCACATGGGAAGCCCCCACTAATTATTGAGTAGGTTTGGGAAACAGGGATACTGATTAATACGTGGTTTACAAAACGAACTTACGATTATTGAAACGAACTCGATAACTAATCAACCAACTGTGAACTCGCTCAACTTTATTGTTGACTCGTTGTTACATGCCTTGCAGGCCTTTAGGTGCATAACATTGGAACTTGCTGTCTGGGAAGCTGGAGTGGTCATGGGTCGAGTTACATGGAAACGCAACACAAGACTAAGAGCTTTTACATGTGGTTTATAAACACTTAACGAATTAAATATGCTTCCGCTGTAAACTGTGAAATTTTGTAACGTTGTAACACTTATTGTTAATAAATGAAAGTTTTATTTAAATATATTCATGAGTTCAATGTGATTGGTGGCTAAGATCTTGGTATGTCACGCCTCCAAGCGGTGGTACTCCGCATGTGGGTTTTGGGGGTGTGACACCTTCATCTGTCACGAGGCGCGACAACCTGGCCACCATGCTTAACCCGGTGCTACCACGTATCGTCACGCGTATCGAAGCTAGGGTCGAATCAACCAAGCTAGGGCCTACCCTAGCCTAGCTCGCGGGCCGCGAAAGCCTCCCTTGTCCCCGTCGCGGGGCGCGAGAGACCCCTGATCAGGCCCTATATAAGGCGAATTCGAGATTCAGTTTTCGTCGCTCGATTCTCACAACTCTCTCTCAATTTCTGAAGTAGTATAAGTAATTTCGGGTATTATACCCCCTAATTAGAGAAGCTCTGCCTCGTTGTAAGTATTATAACCCCCAGTTACGCATTAGATACGCTGCCCGATTGATCTAGTGCTCCGTAAAGCATGTCGAGGCTCTACCTGACTCAGTCGTTGGAGTTCTGTCTCGGGGAGGGTATAACTAATGTAAATTTGGGTTATTATACTAACACATGTGCATTGTTTAATTTATTAGATTACAACCAGGAAGTCACAAGGGAAATACCTAAAATAGCAATGTGAGTGATTCCTCTTTTCACAAGTTGTTTTTACAAAACCTCAATTATTTTAATTTATATTTAAAAGTGATTGAGTATTTGTAGTCTATAATTATCGTCGATATGTTGGGGTTTTGTATACAAAATTTGTTACTACACTGTGAGTAGTAACATTACCACAAGTCAGGATTGACAGTACCGTGGGTGGTAATTAAAGTAGATGTAAACAAATGTAATTGCTGGATTGCCCTTAATGCTGTAAAATGATAAAACTTGTTTTGATTAAACTGGGATTCACTCGCCAGTATTTCTTGCTGATAAAATGTTTTTAAACGTGTTTCAGGTAACAAAATGTGAAAGCCAATTAGAAGCCAGCTGGACAGCACTAAATGCTTCGAAAAGTGGCTATAAAAGTTACCTAAATAAAGAAGAAGTTTTATTTCAATAAATTAGGGTTTATCCCTATAAACATGTTTGTAATGGAAACTTGGGTTTATCCCAATATATTTATTATTATAAAAATGTGGTGTTTTACTCTGATAAAATATTTCCTAACTACGGTCCTGATGAAATTTTCGTTGCCAAATTAATGATAAACACCGAAGAACCATTCCCTACCAAAAAGAGAGGATGGTTCAGTCGGGGAGCACACGAGCGTAGGAAAAGAATGAGGAAATTACAGCAACAGTGGGCCTTAGCAGCAAATAGGGAGATGAATGCCCAGACTCAAGACATACTCAATAGGCGACTAGCCAATTTTCACATACTAGCTACCACTGCCGCAGACCCAAATTTAGAACAAATCATTGCACCACAGCCACTACCACTGTTTCCAAATCAAACCATGGAAATTGAACCTAACCCAGTAGACCAGATTCCAATACCCACATTCGACCCAAATGAAATCCCTAGAATCCTAGCACCAAACCCTCTGCTTATGACCCATGGAATGACGACCATAGAGATTATCGTGAATTTCACCCACCGGAGGAACTCATACCCAACCCTGTAGCACCATACCCAAACCTTGACCCTCTAGATTCGTACTGGGATGCTGATCAGTATGTTCGGGAAATACTAGAAAACCCATACCTGTATTAAGAACCCGTACCACCATACCCAGACCCGATACCAGCACAATCACCACCCATGAGTACCGAAAACGTGCAGGAACTCCGTACCTTTGGTGAGGAGTTATTAGATGAGAGTGAAAGTATAAAGCAAATAGGGGAGAGGCTCGTTTGGAAGTACGACGAGCGCAATATGCAATACTGGATGAACCCTTAGTGATAATAGTAATAATAATATATATATGAGTAGTTTGAAAAAAAAAAACCACTAAAATTAGATAATCCACTACCTACTGATGCATAGTTAGTATTGTATTTTTCAATTCCAGTTGTAGCATGTAATATATATATATATATATAGCACAAAGATCCGTTAGGAACCACCCTTTATTGCGAGAACAGCGAGAACCAGTGTGAACACAAACAGTAATTCCTAAAGAAATCTAAAAAACACCCAAAATTTTTTTTATTTTTTTACTATTTTTTTTTTGGGAAAATCGCTATATTTTGTTAATAAAAAAATTTCAAAAACAAAAAATCGAGTAACAGTTATCCATGCACATGTGCATATGTATCATTTCTTTGTCAAATTCCGTAATTCATTACAAATAATAGTCAATTGCACTTTCATTTACACTACCACGTGTAGTACACTACTTTTTACGTTAACAATAATAGAAATGCACATGTGCATCTATATGTATCAACATGAAATAAGGTGTTTTGGTACACTACTTTCTCTTTCATCTATCATTCCATCCATAATACACAAGCATGCACATGTGCATTTTTGTCATTTCTTTGACAGATTCCGTAATTCATTACACATATTAGACAATTGCACTTTCATTTACACTACCATATGTAATACACTACTTTTTACATTACCAATATTAGAAATGCACATGTGCATTTATATGTATCAACATGAAATAAGGTGTTTTGGTACACAACTTTGAATATACTTTCCCTTTCATCTATCATACCATCCATAATACACTTCCATTACCTCCTACCATCCATAATACAATACCATTACCTCCTACCATCCATAATACAATACCATTAACAATATTTTCACTTTATTACATGTATGTAAACACCATTTATACCATACAATCAACATATTACATCATAAATTGACAACTATAACCAAACCATCAACCACTAGATATAACTAACCAAAAAACATGTATATGGGCCTACTTCTCCATTCAAAATCACAAACTTTTTGTACCAAAACACGTTATATCATGGTTATACCTAATGATGCACATGTGCATTTTGAATATTGGTAATGTAAAAAGTAGTGTATTACGAATGTTATTGTAAATTAAAGTGCAATTGTCTATTCCTGATAACGTATTACCGAATTTTTCGAATTAATGATACATATGCACATGTGCATGGATAACTGTTACTCGAAAAAAAAAGTTTTTTTTTTATGGTAACGAAATATAGTGATTTTTTTAGATTTTATTTTGTGTTCACATTGGTTCTCGCAATAAGGGTGGTTCTCGCATGAACCTTACCCTATATATTTATGAAATAGAGTAAATGTCACAATGCACGACGATTTTGATCAACCTGTTTGTGTTTGTGTGATTGGTTGCATTAAATCTT
Organism: Helianthus tuberosus; assembly: GCA_030545235.1. Lineage (NCBI taxonomy): Eukaryota > Viridiplantae > Streptophyta > Magnoliopsida > Asterales > Asteraceae > Helianthus > Helianthus tuberosus. The sequence continues at coordinate 141,990,431 of CM060381.1, forward strand.
GTTCTGTGATATTTGGTAAATGTTTATAATTCAGATGGACAACAAAGTGAATCTAGAAAACCCGAATAATGATAATAACGGGAACCAATTAGATAACAGTGTCATCCAACACATAGTGGCATAAGGGATTATAGACGCTATGCCATATATTATCAAAACAATTAAGGAAGCAGAAAATAATAAAAGTAATAGTGGAAGTAAACAACCACCTGCTGAACCCAGTCACAGCGTAAACAATGGACCGTTACTTCAATTTCCTATTCCAAAAAGAAGAAGGACCATGTCTTATGGTTGTTCTTAAAAAGAATTCTGGTCTTGTAAACCAATGGAATTCTCTGGCAATGAAGGAGCCATTGCAGCTCTACGTTGGATAGAAAAGACTGAGGCGGTATTAAAAATAAGCAAATGCGCAGAATAAGATAAAATCATGTTTGCTTCCAACCTTTTTAAGAACGCAACTCTAGAATGGTGGAACACTATTCTCCAGTCTAGGGGAAGTGACTGGTGTGCGTCAGGTGTGATATATTTTTATTAAAATTTTAAGCCCTTTTTAACACATTAGTCAAGTTTTAAATTTATAAAACACGATATTCTACTAACACTAAACACACACATGGGCAAGTGCGCCCATCGTGAGCGTAGTATAGCGTTGGTAAGATACCGAGGTCGTCCAAGGACACAAGAGCTTTTAGTACCGGTTTATCCTCAACGTCTAATCAAATCAAAATTTTAGAAAAGGTTTAAAACATGAAAATAAAAACTAAAAATGCTGAAAAATAAAAATAAAATAAAAATAGATAGACAAGATGAATCACTTGGATCCGACTCGCCTTTAATGTAACCTTTGATGATTTCTGCACTTTTGCACTTTTTAAGAGATTATCTTAGTTATAGTAGTAGGCCCCTCTTTTGAAGGTGATGTTACCCTCAACCCAGTGGTTTGAGTCAACAAGGATACAATCCCAAAGGGTCGGAATATTGAAAGATAATTAATTAAGTTATTAATGCGTAAAGTGGTAGCCCCTCTTTTGAAGGCGACGCTACCCTAGGCTAAGTGGTTTGAGCCAGCAGGGATACAATCCCAAGTAGCCGGGTTAATGTATTAATAGTAGTTTACATATGAGGGGATCAAGCCATTCGCACCCCCGCCATCCAATACTAGTGGGTATTGAAGGAGGTCCTAGTAAGCTTGACCCAGGTCCTTGCAGGATCTATACACTGAACAAGGCCAGAACCTTACCAAACCACCCCCTTAACCACCGACCAGTTAGCCAACATATCTCAATATAGGCCGTGGCCACAGGGCCATCCACTTTCTCTTTCTTCATTAATACAATTGCCTGCATTAGGCTCCACACGCCCCTGTGTTCGCTGGGTATGGCCCCTTGTGCAGAAGCGTATATGTACTATCAAGATTTGCAAGATTCTGCGAATCTTAGCGTTGACCATGCCCCGTGCTGAGCTGGGCACGCCCCCGCGTTGGGAATAGAAGCTTCTACAACTTTGTCATTTTCTGCAGACACCTGACCATGCCCCCGTGTCCGCTGGGCACGGGGCCGTGGTCAGCCTTCTGTTTCTTGTTTTTTCTTGGGAGGATGTTGTCGAGGGGTCGGGCATGCCACGTTTATTCCTTTTCTTTGTATTTATGTTAGTTTTTACTGCATATTTGTTCCTTTTGTTCATTTAATCTCATTTGGTCCTGAAAATACAAAAGGAAGACAAAAGCACACTTTTTCCAACATTAGTACTAAAAAAAGGTTAGTTTTATGTCTCATTTGATGTAATTTATATGTTGCATTTTGCACACATCAAATATTAATTTTATGCCTCATTTGATGTAATTTATTTGTTGCATTTTGCACACATCAAATACCCCCACACTTGAATCTTTGCTTGTCCTCAAGCAAAACTCTTTATTATGTGGCTTACACACCCAAATGGAATGGGTAGAAGAGAAGTTTTGGGCTTGTCTTGCGTGCAACAACCCGCACTTTCGTACGTTGTTACTACTCGATATACTCGTTACGCCTAGCACCAGAGATTCGGATCATAATGTAACTATATCTCATACATCGTTATTCGAAGGATAATCGCATATTTTCGCAATACATTATCACTACATCACATCGCAAACACTAACACTCACGATGACATTGAGTGAGGACCTATTCTACCCTCCTCGGTGGCCGTGATGTGTCAAAACGCAGACAATTAACGCTAACAAAGACTCTCGGGTGAGTGCTATAGCTCTAGTCGTCGTGATGATGATGACAATACGAGTGAGTGGTACCCCGTCAGTCATTGTGGCACAACACACAATAACGTTCACGATGACATCAAGAAAGGACCTATACAACCCTCCTTGATGGCCATGAAGCGTCGCAAGTAATCGCATACTCGAAACGAAAACCGATTGTTATATCAAAACTATGAAATATGGATACGTAAATACGACCCCTAGTGATATATATACATATATAATAACAATATAAAATTAACTATGGAAAGCGCGTACTCCAAAAACTATCGCAACGCTCGAAAACGAAGAAGCTCCCCGCACCGGAGTGGCCATCCGAACGGATGAGTCATCCGAACGGATGGGCCATCCGAACGGATTGCCATCCGAACGGATGGGCCATCCGACCCAACATCCCCATTCTCCTTTGTTGCCTATAAATAGCGTGTCACATCACTTGAACAGTGATGTGACAGCTCCCACTCGACCAAGCACGCTCTTGGACCCTTTCTCTCGATTCCTCGTGATTCCGGTAAGATTTCAACCTAAAAACTTGTACGCTATGATCTACACTCAATTCTACGTCATTCTGTCTTTCAAAACTCAATTTCTAACTGTGAAATCTACTGATTGAGGTGTTAAGGTGATGTCACCAAGAGTTCATATGAACTTCAAGTTGTGACCTCATCCCACCATAAACGACTCAGATCTGGGTGATTTCCACATGTTTTGATAATAAATCTCACCTAAATCTATGTATTTAACCAAGGAACTGTGCGATTTTGAGTTAACCATGAGAAACCGTCAAGAACGGCCAGATCTGATGGAACGGGGTGATTCCCGACCGTTAGAACGGGTCGGAACTTATGTAATTTCAATTGTTAATACGAAATCACACTGTCCCAGTAAAACCGCAGGTATTCCTTCCAAAAACACTCAAAAACAGTTGATCGGAACGTTAAAACAGACGTGTCATCCGACCGGACAACATGTCATCCGACCGGATGACTATCATCCGACCCAATCAACCGCCATCCGATCGGACAGCATATCATCCGATCGGATAACATGCCACCCGACCGGACCAAGTGTCATCCGATCCAACTCCAGTCATCCGATCGAATGTCAGAACGAACGAACCAATAGTCATCCGACTGGATAACTGTCATTTTGATACTATTCCCGCTTAACCATGCATCGTTTACTATATCATTCGATGATTAACGCAGACGTACTCGCAACCGATCCAATCAAGTTGTATTCTCGCTAAATACGCACTGTGAGTATACTGGAACCCTTTTAATCGCATTTTGGGTGTAACATACGTTTCTAACAAATCGAACTTATCAAACAAATTATTCTATCAATCGAATTATCACCTGCGAATAACTGTTATGCATAGATATACGTGATGCTAGTCGCATATGTGCTAGGGCTTATACTCGCGACGTCCCACCACGACTAGTATAGTACTATTGCGCCCGACGGGGTCTAGTTTGCCATCGCATATTCGAGCATCGAGGACTTAGTTGGTAGTATCAGCTTTGTGGGTATATATGTCGTGTGTTACGTTTATGCATGTGGAAATTCACAACACTTTTATCTATTACGCTATACATATCAAACCTGTATACTCGCCAATAATTTTGTATTGACAAATATTTTAACGTATGTTGCAGGTTAGATCGCAGGCTATTTCAAATCAAGCTAGGAAGTCTAGAAACTCAACTAAAATCTAGGTTGTCGGATTTGTATTGTTCAAGAGGACAAGAAATCAGTGATAACTCATGTGGTTGTATTATCTGTTAGTATGGGATAACGAATGTATTAAATATTATCGCAATATAGTTGTTATGGATTCTCTTGAGCAATCTGATTCGCCTAGTGCCGCGCCTCGATGATTCCGCCATCGGTTGGGGTGTGACAGATTGGTATCAGATCCATAACTATAGGGAATTAGGCAAGACTCGACCTAATCCGGGTCGATGTCTTAGAAATTGACCTAGTCTATAGTGTAAGTACCCACAGGCCGACTCATACGAACCAGTAAGGGTTTGTATCGGGCCTACTTGATACTCTCGATCGAAATTGCTAAAAGTTACCACTTTGTGTGAACACCGCGTACTACAGATTCACACGAAGAAGCCTTTCTTAAGGACTGAATACTACTTAGCCTTTCCTAAGACTGACACAATACACGTGTTATCGAAAATACTCGCATAACGAAACCGAGTGATCCTGTCGAGACCAAGTGTGAAAACCAATAACTCTCGATGAGATCGCTCACTCAGCGCATTTTTCTAGCACGAGAACCTTTCATCGAGTCAGGAGTGATATCCACACCTCGATGAAAGTCTCCATTTCGAAATCTAGTGGAACTCACGAATTAATTCGAAGAGCTTAACCACAATTAGGAACGAAGTTGTTAAGTCAGGGGTGAAACCCGTACCTTAATAAGCCGTTCCACTCTCTATAAACTGGTTTTCAAAAAAAACTCCCACCAGGGACTCGACTATCACGATAACTCGAGCCACGCAATGACTAGGAAGACGAATGCCATGAGCTGCATCCCAGTGGAAGCATGGAGTCTTCAAGGTCAACGCGCGTGGACGAACTTGTTGAATATAGTTGGGTTACCTTGGGTAGTCGACGCCTAAACACCCAAGGCACTCTATCATACGACCCGCCAATTTTACAACTGGTTAGAACTTATTTACGTTTTAAAATTTTACGCTTTATCGATTTCTCGATTTAACAATTTTCACTACCTGTTTTATAAACACACAATTCGCACAGCCATCGCAATCTAAAACGAAACCGAATGTTCGCAACAAAACTAATGCATAATCTATCGCCTTCGCTCTCACTTTCTCACCTCAACGCGTCTTCGCATATTCTAAATCGAGCTGTATGTGTATGATTACAAATTACAACTATATAAATACATATAAATACGTATAAACAACAAGTCATTTTGTGAGAACTTAGGAATTTTGTGTCTCCTATGTGACTCCTATGTGATTCGCATTACTATTATACTATCGCATCAAGTTTTGAACGCGCTCAATCGCATCGCAAAACTAAAAAAAAAATCATTATGATCGAATCTCACTCCAAGTCTCTTCCTGTCTAGATGCCTTCCAACAACTCTACTTCAAGGATGACAGCAAGGAGACGAGCCAAACGAAGGGACGAGAAGAGGATCGCCTCCCTTGTGGTCAAGGGAATGGCAAAAATGATTCCCTAGATCGTCGCTCAAATGCACTCTCTTAGCAACCCTCGAGCTTCGGAAGACGTCAAAACAAAAGAGCCGCAATCTACCTTTCTTTACAAACACTTCAAAGCCTGTGACCCGATGGAATTCACGGGTGAAGGAGGTGTATCTCAACTACTCCAGTGGTTCGACTCTATCGAAGTTACCCTTCTTCAAAGTGGGTGTCCCGATAGTTTCCGTACCACTTGCGCTACTGGAGTATTTCAATCGCAAGCACTCGACTGGTGGACCGCCGAACGAAACAAGCGTGGCACCTCTGCAGCTTACGCTCTCTCTTGGGATGAGCTGAAAAAGCTCATGAAGAAAGAGTACTGTCCCCCTCACGAAATTCAGAAGCTGGAAGACGAATTTTGGAAAATCAAGCAAGTCGAAAGTGACAACGCTGGCTACACCGCAAGGTTCAAACAGCTTAGCATAATCTGCCCAGGTCAAGTCAACACTTCAGAAAAGGCCATCACGAAGTACATTCGTGGCTTGCCTGAGTGTGTGGGTGATTTTTTCGAAGCTGCAAGACCAGCTACCATCGAAGAAACCTACCGCTTAGCCGCAGAAATCAACAACAAACGACCCATGGAAGAGTTTTCCTCCAAGAATCCTGTCAAGCAAGCTTATCAAGCAATCGCCATAAATCCTTCAGACGATCCTGTCAGCGATTCTCCTAACGAATCTGCTGACGATTCTTCTGACGAATCTGCTAACGATTATTCTGACGAATCTGCTGCCGATTCTTCTGAAAAATCTGTCGAGGGATCTTCTGACAACTCGGCCAAAGATTATGCAAGTGAGTCCTCAGATAAATCCTCCAATGACGACACCTCTTCGCAAGACACCGACAAACCCAGTCGCAAACGAAAGATTTCAAGCCCGAACTCATCAACCACCGAACTGCTGCAACCGAAGCCTCTCCAAGCAGTTCCGGCGTTTCCTAAACAACCTTACACTGGAGCTCATCCCCAGTGTTACTCACGCACCTATCATCATCCAGTTGGGGCAGACTGTCGCTATTGCAGTAACTGCAACCGTTACGGTCACTTCACCCGCAACTGCCGCATCGAACCGCGAACTTGAGTACAACAACAGCTCCAACAAAAGTCTTCAACATCAAACATCTAGCAAGCGTAGGATAAAGTTGTAATGATACGATTTTCGACGTTAATTTCTAAGTTTTGAACCTGCTCTATTACTCGGTGTTGCCACTATGCGTAACACTAACTCTCGCTTTCGTATTCTCCTTCACACTCTAGTCGTCGCACTTAGACTAGATTCACACAAATACTATATACTATATCACGAAATAATGTGTTTTACCCTCACTACACTCTTAGAACGAGGTACGATAAACGTGCAAGGAACGAATAATCACTGGTGCACACGGGATTACTTGGGTCAGTGCACGGAGGTCGTAGTAAATTCTAAGGTGCCATAAGCGTCTCAACAAGGTATAACACCGAAACACGAGATTTAAGTAATAGGGGTAAAGCAAGGTGTGCCTTACCATACTACCGAAGTTTCGTGCAGAAAGTGCCATGAGGAGTTGAACGTTATTAGACCTGTTATACTATTGTGATTATTTTCAACACACTACACTTAATCGCAAGGCGTAACAACTGAATCGCATCATCGCAAGACTTGTCGTAAGTCTGCAAACGCAATGCAATCGCCTCATCAATGGACTCTGGAGAGTCTACCTCGCAGGACAATTGCATCAACGCAAGACTGGTCGTAAGTCTGTAGCAACCAATCTCATCAAGTACATTAACGCTCACGACATTATTGAGTGAGGACCTATTCTACCCTCCTCGATAACCGTGATGCGTCGCAACGTAACGTTAAGCTTATTCGAAACAAAGCTCGGCCAATTGCAATCGCTTATCATATGCATCTCGCGACCTCTATCGATTACTACGAGGATAACTACCGCTGATTATGTGAATAGCTATATCGCTTGCTGTGTGCACTCTATCGCTATCACCATCGCTATCGCCTACCGCTATCCGTGATAATTATGTTAAGTTTGCACCCATGACCTCGCTTCACGAAATGAAGCTCATAAGGCTAAAACAAGGCGTTTTAGTCATATCGGCGGGCTTTCGTGGAAAAAGGCCATGTGGGGCCTGATGTTAGTAAACTCTGTGGTGTTAATCAATCAAATCGAACCGTATAAATCGCGCATACCTCCATCGCTTGCAACGCAACAACTGCTGCCTGTCGTAATTTGATTATCATCGTCGTCATTGCTAGTGTTGTGTTTGTGTCATTCGCCTAATCACCTAATCGCTTATCGCTTATCGTGTATAGTCTATCGCTTATTCGCGTATCGCATGCCGGGTATCGCTCGCTTGGTGTTCATTGCAGTCTGTGTGGTATTAGTACGCATGACACCGCTTCACGAGGCAAAACTAACCTGGTTAAATGTAGTATTTCGCCATGTTAGCGAACTCTCATGGAGACGTGCCATGTGGGTTCAAGGTGGAATCTAATCAAAATCGCGCTATTCGCTTATCGCTTTACGCTTGTCGCTCATCACTCCTCACTTATCGTCGCCGCTTTCGCTCATAGTGTTCTGTGGAAATATTAATCGATTATTACCTCATGGGTATTGCTGAACTGAGTTCGAAAACAACTTCATCACTCGGTTCGCCCTTTCAAGACTTAATCCAACACTTCTCAATTGGATCGAGTCATCGCAGTTCTATCTGTATCTTATCGGCGCACATGACACCGCCTCACGAGACGGAAGTAATATGGGCAAAACATGGTGGATACGCCGCTAGTACTTCTTATATATAAGTGTTTTAAACATATTAACAAACTTTCGTGGGAAAGTGCCAAGTGGGGCTCGATGATTAACTACCTTTTGTACTATTAAAACTTATCTTTATAAAATTTTGATTTAAAACCGGTGGACAAGTGAAGTTTTTCTCACGACGTGGAGATAACATCGAATCAGCTTAGCTCCATGTCCAAGAAAAGTTTCATAAAGTCCAGTTTTCCTTAAAGCTTTTACAACGTCAAAACGAAATCCTTCTTAAGACATTGGTTCGACATCGAGTTCAGCTTGGACCCATGTCATAGGAGAGTTTTCGTAACCCAGTTTTCATTTCTGAATTCCTTAGAATGTGTAAAACCTAAACTTCCTTGCAACGTTGGTTAGCATCGAATCAGTGGCCATACGTTAAAAGGAAATTTTTCGAGATTTTCATCCAAAATTCCTTTTGAATATCTAAAAACGAACGCTTCTTGTAACGTTGGTTAACGATCAACTCAGTTAATTCTACGTCATGAGAAACCTTTCAAGTTCCTTAAAAATTTCAATCGCATCGAACTAACGAATTCTTCGCGACATGAGGTACTGTGGAACGCCAACTCGTGGGATATTACTTTTGTCTTTACGTCTCCTTCTCGCTATCGCAATCGATATCTTTTATTCGAAGCACTCTCGTTTGTCAACTCACGGTCAAATCACTCGCTGTATCGCTACTTACGCAGGATCAACTCTCAAAAGTCTACCAGTTGGATTAATTTCGGGACGAAATTTCCTAAAGCAGGGGAGACTGTAACAACCCGCACTTTCGTGCATTGTTACTACTCGATATACTCGTTACGCCTAGCACCAGAGATTCGGATCATAATGTAACTATATCGCATACATCGCTATTCGAAGGATAATCGCATATTTTCGCAATACATTATCACTACATCACATCGCAAACACTAACACTCAGGATGACATTGAGTGAGGACCTATTCTACCCTCCTCGGTGGCCGTGATGTGTCAAAACGCAGACAATTAATGCTAACAAAGACTCTCGGGTGAGTGCTATAACTCTAGTCGTCGTGATGATGATGACAATACGAGTGAGTGGTACCCCGTCAGTCATTGTGGCACAACACACAATAACGTTCACGATGACATCAAGAAAAGACCTATACTACCCTCCTTGATGGCCGTGAAGCGTCGCTAGTAATCGCATACTCGAAACGAAAACCGATTGTTATATCAAAACTGTGAAATATGGATACGTAAATACGACCCCTAGTGATATATATACATATATAATAACAATATAAAATTAACTATGGAAAGCGCGTACTCCAAAAACTATCGCAACGCTCGAAAAAGAAGAAGCTCCCCGCGCTGGAGTGGCTATCCGAACAGATGGGCCATCCGACCCAACATCCCCATTCTCCTCTGTTGCCTATAAATAGCATGTCACATCACTTGAACTGTGATGTGACAGCTCCCGCTCGACCAAGCACGCTCTAGGACCCTTTCTCTCGATTCCTCGTGATTCCGGTAAGATTTCAACCTTAAAACTTGTACGTCTATGATCTACACTCAATTCTACATCATTCTGTCTTTCAAAACTCAATTTCTAACCGTGAAATCTACTGATTGAGGTGTTAAGGTGATGTCACCAAGAGTTCATATGAACTTCAAGTTGTGACCTCATCCCACCATAAACGACTCAGATCTGGGTGATTTCCACATGTTTTGATAACAAATCTCACCTAAATCTATGTATTTAACCAAGGAACTGTGCGATTTCGAGTTAACCATGAGAAACCGTCAAGAACGGCCAGATCTGATGGAACGGGGTGATTCACGGCCGTTAGAACGGGTCGGAACTGATGGAATTTCAATTGTTAATACGAAATCACACTGTCCCAGTAAAACCGCATGTATTCCTTCCAAAAACACTCGAAAATAGTTGATCGGAACGTTAAAACAGACGTGTCATCCGACCGGACAACATGTCATCCGAACGGACCACATGTCATCCGATCGGATAGCATGTCATCCGACTGGATGACTATCATCCGACCCAATCAACCGCCATCCGATCGGACTGCATATCATCCGATCGGATAACATGCCACCCGACCGGACCAAGTGTCATCCGATCCAACTCCAGTCATCCGATCGAATGTCAGAACGAACGAACCAATAGTCATCCGACCGGATGAGGTCATCCGACCGGATGAGCACCATCCGACTGGATAACTGTCATTTTGATACTATTCCCGCTTAACCGTGCATCGTTTACTATATCATTCGATGATTAACGCAGACGTACTCGCAACCGATCCAATCAAGTTGTATTCTCACTAAATACGCACTGTGAGTATACTGGAACCCTTTTAATCGCATTTTGGGTGTAACATACGTTTCTAACAAATCAAACTTATCAAACAAATTATTCTATCAATCGAATTATCACCTGCGAATAACTGTTATGCATAGATATACGTGATGCTAGTTGCATATGTGCTAGGGCTTATACTCGCGACGTCCCACCACGACTAGTATAGTACTATTGCGCCCGACGGGGTCTAGTTTGCCATCGCATATTCGAGCATCGAGGACTTAGTTGGTAGTATCAGCTTTGTGGGTATATATGTCGTGTGTTACGTTTATGCATGTGGAAATTCGTAACAGTTTTATCTATTACTCTATACATATCAAACCTGTATACTCGCCAATACTTTTGTATTGACAAATATTTTAACGTATGTTGCAGGTTAGATCGCAGGCTATTTCAAATCAAGCTAGGAAGTCTAGAAACTCAACTAAAATCTAGGTTGTCGGATTTGTATTGTTCGAGAGGACAAGAAATCTGTGATAACTCATGTGATTGTATTATTTGTTAGTATGGGATAACGAATGTATTAAATATTATCGCAATATAGTTGTTATGGATTCTCTTGAGCAATCTGATTCGCCTAGTGCCGCGCCTCGATGATTCCACCATCGGTTGGGGTGTGACATTGCGTGTCGGGAATCCAAGATCTTTATTGGGTTTTATTTTTATGCTATTTACAATCTTATTCGTTATGATTTATTTAGAACGTTTCATAAGAGAAATTACTTATTTGGGCATAACATGCCTTTTTAAAATTCCATTTATATACAAGTTCACATACCTCACGGGAGATCACTCAATACTCGGCCGAAGATGTATTTTTGTGAAACACTCGAGACCGGCATGGAACTTACTTCTACCATATGCTTGCCAAACAATCGATCCTCCTCCTTTTTAACTATAAATCTTTGTAAATATATGAGGAGGACTTGGGGAAGGGTTAGGCTTGGGTTAAAGGTAGGTGGTTTTGGGTTAGTGGTTAGTAAAAAGGACTAAAAGTGTAAAAAGCGTCGGTCGTCGTAAAACTTTTTGTTTTTGTGACTTTTATTCAAACTAAGCATTTTCAAACAAAGTTTCTTTGAGGAACTTGTTTGTTTATTGCTAGACTTCATTTTTTTTATAAAGAAACGTTACAAGACAACCGAGCTTTTTTCTAAAATAAGGGGTTAAAATGAAAAAGGTTTTGGAGGGTAAAAGGTGTTTGTTTTGTGGGTTTAGAAACGAAAAGGTTTAGGCTCAAAGGGGTTAACTAGAGGGATTTTGGGTAGGTGAAAAAGAAAATGAAAAATAATGGTGTTGAAAAGAAAAATGGGTTAGTCCTAATGCCTCCATGATTTACTTACTTGGGTTTAAGTTGGTAAGGACCGGGAATGTATCGTCGTGGCAAGTTCTAGAGTCGTAAGAAACCAAGCGTCTATTCAAACAAGAAACGAAAAATGAGCATTTAGTTTTAAAGATGTATGCTTGTATGCTCAATAAATGCTCAAAACTCACTTGTTGTGGGAATGGGTTTATAATATGATCAAGTATATATAACCAAATTTTAACTAGATTTGTCATGCCGTTTCATAATTTTCTTATGTTGGTTCTTTTTATCACGACGCTATCGGTTGTAAATTTGTAAAAATATAACCTTTTAAGAACTTGTTATTCCTAAATTAAACCAAGACAAGTAAAAAAAATGAAAAGTTTTGAAAAAATTTGGGGTGATTAGCGGTTCCAATAGAGTTTTGTGTAAGGCTTGTTATTAGGACTTGCAAAATTCAAGGTTTTAGCATCCCCCCCCCCCCCACTTAAATTACACATTGTCCTCAATGTGTCCCAAAAATAAGTTTTTAGGTTGATTGAATGTGTAAAAGGTGTTTAAAAACAAAATTTTATGTTACTGGGCGTCTGGACACGGGTCCGTGTTGGTCTGGGCACGGCCCCGTGTTCAGATTGCCAGTATCATAATAAACAGAAGGCTGGGCACGGGGGCGTGTTGGGGTGAGCACGGCCCCGTGCTGAACTTGCTGTAATGAAGAAAAATTGTCTGGAGGCTCTGTTTTTGTGCATGGGGTGTGGGTTCAAGCTTCCCTTAATCACCTCCACCATTCCGAGTGTGTTTAGCCATTACAACTTCATCCAAATACCATTTAATCAATTAAAAACCTCTTTCATTAAAACGACAATTACAAAGGATCCTAAAATAAAGATAAAAATGAAAAACTAAAAAGTTCCTAGGATGGATAGGTCAAACAATGCAGGAAATCATTTCTAGGAGTTCTACCCTTATTGTAGGAATGTCAAAAACCCGGAAATAGTTTTTCGGTACTTCAAGATTTTGTAGAACTCGGAACCGAGGGATGTCTTTTAAATGTCATTGAGCCATTCCTCTATCTCCCTAGGGAGGAAGAAGGTGGGCTCATTATCCACGATGTATTGTGGAGGGGGTGCGACGGCCACCGGGACCCCATGTAATATGTCTTGAGGGGGTTCTGGAGTCATGACATGCCACTCGGCCGGAATAATGACTTCCGGCACAACATTCCACCCTAGATGTGCAATGATTGGCACCAAGGGAGGAGAAGCAAGAATATTCAACCTTTGGTGCAAAAGGTTGACTTCTTGAAGACACCCTTCTAGCCCCACCGAAAGATGGTTGATACGGTCAATTAGGGATTCCTCTACTCCTATCATTTCATCGATGGCTTCCCTTAAGGCATACACGTAGTTGACTAGGGAGTCTTCCACTGATGATCTTCTTCCTCATAGACCGTTTCTTGATTGGGCTGAGGATGTTCCGCTATTCCTGCTAGAAATTCTAAGAAAACAGGTCGAAAAGTTCAATTTATTGAAACAGTACTCCGACCACGGCCCCGTGCTCGCTGAACACGGCCCCGTGGCCACCTCTATGCAGATTTTTGAAACAATGAATCTTGGAGCCTTAAATTATTTTTCTGACTTCTGAAGCATTTCTAAGCAATAATAACTTAAAACAGTGTTGTAAAACTTATTTATGATAAGATTCCTTGAATAAAAACCTAACAAATATCACAATAAAGCTTGAAAACATGGAGATTTCAAGCTTTAATGGAGGTTTTGAGGAGAAAATGAGAAAGAAGGCAATAGACAAAAGTAGTAAAGACAAGATGGTTGTTGAGAAACTTCTTTAGAATATACCTTGTAGGGTATATGTGAAAATCCCACCAGATCTTTGTCTTTGGAATGAGTCTAAGTGTGCAGGAATCCTGCTGCATTTATAGAAAACAACAGCATGCTGAACACGGCCCCGTGGTCAGACAAGAATCTGATACTTTTTGTCCGTATTCTGACCTAAAATCAGACAAGAATCTTCAGGTGGGCATGGGGGCGTGTTGACCTGGACACGGCCCCGTGGCTAGAGGTTTTTATGAAGTTTGGTCTATTTTTAAGGAGTTTATCCTGATCGGTTGGTTCCTTATTGTATGGAACAACACCAAAGTGCCTGAGGTACCTCAGTTGCCCTAGTTTTAGACAAGAACGCAAGAGGTTATCGGAAAGGGTGAATCCTAAGCTAAATACCGGTGGGCGAGACCAACCTTTATTTCCCTTATCCGGGCTCTCGTTAAAGAAGGTATGTCGAATCTCTCAGGTCTATGTATGCATCGGCGGAGACCGATGGGGAGTCCTTCACGGCACAATCGACACAGGGATGACTATTGCTCATATCCTCACAAGAGTTAGAGGTGCTTTCGGGAGCAACGATGTTATTATATTCCGAATGCAGCCTCAACAATTCCCCTTGATTGTCATCTTGAGATGAATTATTTATTTCCGTCTCAAGTTCTCTTATCAATTAGAGAATTACTTCTTCCATTTGAAATAATTCTTCGAGCATCATTTCATCTAGAAGAGATGATTGAGAGCATTCGAGGGAGGGATAGGGATTGTGTTTACTTTCGCTCATCTTAAGGCTACAGGAAAACAATAGGTCTAAATAGTGGGGAGTGTAATTTAAAAAATAACATTTTAAATCTTCATGAGTTCCGCTACATATTTGACACCACGCACCATAAGAGGAACGAAAGTAAAAATGATCAGTATCACTCATGTTTGTGTCAGAAATTACCAACCGTCGGGATCTTACGGTTCTGTTTTCAGTATCTGAAGCTTGGGAACTGGGGCGTGTTCAGTGGGCACGGCCCCGTGTTCAGCTACTGTCTGACTTAAAACAGGATTGCCAGTACCAAAGATTGGGCACGGGGGCGTTTTCAGCGGGCACGGCCCCGTGCTAAGCTCTACAGAAGCTGGAAAAACTAGAAAAATCCGAAAAAAATGAAAAACAAGAAAAACGATTAGGCCGTTGATTCCTAACTTTCTTAAAATCCTTGTGTCCCCAGCAACGGCGCCAAAAACTTGGTGTGCGTCAGGTGTGATATATTTTTATTAATATTTTAAGCCCTTTTAACACATTAGTCAAGTTTTAAATTTATAAAACACGATATTCTACTAACACTAAACACACACATGGGCAAGTGCACCCATCGTGAGCATAATATAGCGTTGGTAAGATACCGAGGTCGTCCAAGGATACAAGAGCTTTTAGTACCGGTTTATCCTCAACGTCTAATCAAATCAAAATTTTAGAAAAATGTTTTAAACATGAAAATAAAAACTAAAAATGCTGAAAAATAAAAATAAAATAAAAACAGATAGACAAGATGAATCACTTGGATCTGACTCGCCTTTAATGTAACCTTTTATGATTTCCGCACTTTTGCACTGTTTAAGAGATTATCTTAGTTATAGTAGTAGGCCCCTCTTTTGAATGTGACGTTACCCTCAAACCAGTGGTTTGAGTCAGCAAGGATACAATCCCAAAGGGTCGGAATATTGAAAGATAATTAATTAAGTTATTAATGCGTAAAGTGGTAGGCCAATCTTTTGAAGGCGACGTTACCCTCGGCTAAGTGGTTTGAGTCAGCAGGGATACAATCCCAAGTAGTCGGGTTAATGTATTAATGGTAGTTTACATATGAGGGGATCAAGCCATTTGCACCCCTTCCATCCAATACTAGTGGGTATTGAAGGAGGTCCTAGTAAGCTTGACCCAGGTCCTTGCAGGATCTATACACTGAACAAGGCAAGAACCTTACCAAACCATTCCTTTAACCCCCGACCAGGTAGCCAACATATCTCTATATAGACCGTAGAGATATGAATGATGAAAATGTTTTACTTTATATAGACAGTAAAGTAATGCCAAGACACCACGGACAAATGATAAAGAAGTTTCACCTTCAACATAATAAACTAGTTATTAAAGTCATTATTACAAAACCAAATAAAAAGTGCGAAAAGATTAAAAATCAAAAGTATTACATTAAATGCTTGTCTTCACCAAGTGATGTAAGAGACTTAGCCAAACATGGCCTTAGATTTACAAGAACTCTTACGATCAATCTAGGATCCCGAGACTACTACACACACTCTAAGGTGGATGATGGTGGTGGATGTGGGCGTTGTAGTGGTGGTGACGTGGGAGAGAGGTGGTTTGCCAAGGGATGCCTTTGAAGTGAACCAAGCACCCCTATTTATAGCCTGGACATGGCCCCGTGGCCATCCACTTTCCTTTTCTTCAATAATTACAATTGTCTGCATTAGGCTCTACATACCCCCGTGTTCCCTGGGCACGGCCCCGTGTGCAGAAGCGTATCTGCACTATCAAGATTTGCAAGATTCTGCGAATCTTGGCGTTGACCACGCCCCGTGCTGAACTGGGCACGCCCCCGTGCTGAGAATAGAAGCTTCTACAACTTTGTCATTTTCTGTAGACACTTGACCACGCCCCCGTGTCTGCTAGGCACGGGGCCGTGGTCAGCCTTCTGTTACTTGTTTTTGCTTGGGAAGATGTTGTCGAGGGGTCGGGCATGCCACGTTTATTCCTTTTCTTTGTATTTATGTTAGTTTTTGCTACATGTTTGTTCCTTTTGTTCATTTAAGCTCATTTGGTCCTGAAAATACAAAAGGAAGACAAAAACACATTTTTTCCAACATTAGTACTAAAAAAGGGTTAGGTTTATGCCTCATTTGATGTAATTTATATGTTGCATTTTGCACACATCAGTGACAGAGTCTATAATATGGAATGGACCGAGTTTAGGAACATGGTTGAAAGGAAATTCTGTCCTCCCAATAAAAAGGAACAGATAGCTAATAAGTTCTTAAACCATAGAATGACTGGAGTTGATTGTAAGGGTTACACAACCGTATTCTTTGAATATGCTGGAATAGTGTTAACCCTAGCATCACCAGAACCAGTAGTAATCTCCCATTACATCTGGGGATTAATCAGCGAGATTAGACATGTAGACAAGGTAGCTAGACCACAAACTATAGAAGAAACTGTAGAACTAGCAAATACCCTGACTGATGAATTAGTACGTACACAAGAACAAAAACCAAAGAAAGAACCTAGCTCAAAAGCTTACCTAGGAATATCTCTACGGTAATTTCAACCGTGGGAAAAATATAGTTCTACCTCTACACCTTACTGTAAGGCCTCCAAGAAAAAGCATTCAGGGAGATGTTCTACATATTGCAATTTCTCCAAGATACCAGGACACAAGGAAGAAGACTATAGGAAGAAACCCAGCAATGGAGTATGCTTCATCTGTGGAGAAAAAAGGCATATCAAGCCGAATTGTCCGAAACTAGCTCCAGCCATGAACAACAAGACTACTAAGAATGCTAGAGCATTTGTTCTGACTACAGAAGAAGCTAAGATGATACCGAACGTGATTGCCGGTACATTTTTAGTTAATGATGTTTTTGCTAAAGTATTATTTGACTCTGGTGCGAACCAAAGTTTTATTAATACTTCATTTTGCAAACTTCTCAATAAACCATTAACTAAACTCCTACAAGAATGTCTAGTAGAAACGGCCAATGGAGAATCCATTAAGATCACTGAAATCTTGCAGGGAGCAAGAATAGAAATTTTAAACTAAAATTTCATTGCAAATCTTTACCCAATGAATCTGGCAGGATTTGATATTGTATTAGGAATGGATTGGTTAATAGCCAATAAAGCCAGTATTCTATGTGATCAAAAGTCAATGCAAGTAAATTCACCAAAAGGTGAAAAGATCACAATTAAAGGAGACAAGCCAACGAGGTCCACAAAATTCATCTGTGTGATGAAAACAGCAAGTTGTGCAAGGAAATGATCCCTAGTGTATATGATTTCCATAATCATTAACACTAAAGGAAAGGAATTGAAGGATATTCCTGTAGTATCTCAATTCTCAGATGTTTTTTTTTCCAGAAGAGCTACCAGGACTACCGCCGGACAGGGAAGACGAATTCAGAATTCACCTGCTACCAGGGACAGCACCGATTGCCAAAGCACCTTACCGTTTGGCACCTGCAGAGATGCAAGAACTGAAGAAACAGTTAGATGAACTTTTGGAGAAAGGATTTATACAGCCTAGTTCATCACCATGGGAAGCACCAATCTTGTTTGTCAAGAAGAAGGTCGGGTCAATGCGTATTTGCATTGATTACCGAGAGTTGAATAAAGTCACGATTAAAAATCGGTACCCACTACCGAGAATCGATGATTTATTTGATCAATTGCAAGGAGCTTGATTCTTTTCCAAGATCGATTTACGTTCAGGGTATCATCAATTGAAGGTACAGGAAGAGGACATTCCTAAAACTGTCTTTAGAACAAGGTATGGCCATTATGAATTTACAGTCATGCCATTTGGTTTAACCAATTCCACAGCTACATTTATGGACATGATGAACAGAATTGTCACACCTCGATATTTCCACATATTACCGGTGGGCCCGGCGGGGAGTATCGTGACGTAGTTGAAATCATCATAGTCAATATACACAATATAATAGCACAGCGGAAGGCTTGGTGAATAACTATTACAAACCATAATGTCTTAGTTTTCGACGAAAGAATATACAGACTGGATTGTAATAAGATCCACAGGCAGATCATAATAAAATACAAGAAACAGAAAATAACAGACTCCAGGTATCTAGGGATTTGTAAGATCCTCTTATATGACACCTAGTAGCTCCAGCCTATTTACGAGAAGTACATGTCAATCAATCTTTAGAAAATACGTCAGTTTACACTGGTAAATACAATTAACTGACTCATTTGAAAAGTATTTATGAAAATTGATTTAGGTGCACAAGGCACAAACCATTTATAACTTGGGACAATTATTTAAAGATAATCTGGTATACAGATTTATATGTTTGTCATACAATTGGGGCCGGTTGGAAGCCGGTCATGATTAACCGACTCACCACTTATAGAACCCATAAAGGAGTTATCCCCAACATGTGGATTTATATTTTAGCATTTGCATCTGTTAGGTGTATGCCTACACCCCGTGTATAGGTCGTGGTCATTTTCAAATGAAATGAGCAGATGATATCCAGGACACGGTCGAATTAACCCCCAATGTTTATGTTATCAAACAAGACAGATTAAAATGGGTTATGTAAATTTATTAATCACAGTCCGATTAAATGATTTCATACCCGACCAAGTGGTATTATTATAATACCATATCCCAAGCCCGTATAAGGGAAAATAAGTTAAAAGTATTTACCTGAGCTAAATGTGAAAAGTAACTCAGCCGTAAAATCCTAAAGCTTTATGATGGTACCTTCTACTGGATGCTACTAATCTGTATAGAAGGTTTAATAACCTATTAGGATGCTAACGGGTCTTTAATTAAGTCAAAGACTTAGACCGGCTAGCTAGGAAGAAACTTTACGGTTATAAACGCTAGATTAAGCGAGACCGGAATAGAATGTGGTTTAGACCCGACAAGCTTGGATACTTGTATAATATGGGTAAACTAAACACATTCTACAATTTGAGGATTTAATGATAAGGTTAAACCCGTTTCGGCTATTTTACATAAACTAGTCACATAAACTGATCCGAACGCATAAATGCGTAACGGGTAACCAAATGAATTATATACATGTCTTATTTGTTATTATGCTTAAAATATGT
The DNA here is from genome assembly GCA_030545235.1 of Helianthus tuberosus. Taxonomy (NCBI): domain Eukaryota; kingdom Viridiplantae; phylum Streptophyta; class Magnoliopsida; order Asterales; family Asteraceae; genus Helianthus; species Helianthus tuberosus. Next base: position 142,010,101 of record CM060381.1, read on the forward strand.
TAATACCTCAGTAGGATGTTAACATATATGCTCAAAAAGTGTTTAAAACCAATTTAAGTCCCATAAGGGCATTTTGGTCATTTTAGTAATTATAAAAGAGATTTTATAACAAACTGAAGTTCTGGTCTTTTTAAATCAGTAAAAATATTTAGGTTATCTCATTACATCAGTAAGATATTACATATAGGTGAGGTTTACCATTTATGGCCAAACTATGCCCCGAAAGGGCATTTTGGTCATTTCACATATGATTTTAAGGACATTTTTGGAAATCTGAGTTTAAAATTTATACCTACTGTAATAATATTGAAATTTTTTTAAAAATTCAGTAGGTAACAAATCTTAGATGTTAAGTATGGTTTTAGACCATACTATGCACCTAAATAGTGTAAAAACTCGCTAATTGACGATAATCAAGAGGTTTATGTAAATATGAGATTTTGATAATTTTTACATACTCAAAATAATTTATTTAATGTATGGAATCAGTAGGAAAAGGTTTGGCATTCAAATCCTTTGTTAATCTCATTTTATGCATGAAAAGAGTATTATCGTCAATTACCGAATTACACAAGAACTCTATGATTTAAATAGATTATAATCTGACCAAAAATCTTAATATTCCTTAAAAATAATATCTTAACAGTAGGTAATGAGTTTTGGTTCAAATTCCAAGTTTAAACATGTCTTATGAAAGATATCGCAATTTAATTAACAAAAAGCTTCTAATTACGATATCGGGCATAACTCCTATTTGAGACCAAGAACTGATGTCAAATTTTCGGGACAAGCTTATATATCAGTAACAAAGGTTTTTGTCCACTCACATTTCTAAAAATCTCATTTATATGTCAAAAGGGCATTTACGGCATTTATAAGCATATTAACAAATACGAGCATATAATTCAAACCAATAAGGACCAAGCAATATAACTCCAGGAGGTTATACAACTATATAATATGGTCCTAATGGAAGCTTAAAACATGGGAGAATTAAGCTTAGACGGGTCAGAACTGAAAGTCAAAGCAAAAGTCAAGCTTTTGCGACTTTCGGTTATAAACTGACCTTAGACTGATAATTGTCGGGTTAGACCTGATTAAACATGTTCTAATACTAACTACCAAGTCATTAGAATGTTAAAATATAATTTAGAACCTCTGTTTTATTAGTTTAAATTGTTTTTAAAGTTTCTGTCCAGTTTGACTTTTTGACTAACTAGTTTGACCCGACAATTAACTAGTCAAACGAGATAATTAGGAGGTGCCCTTTTAAGGGTTAATCACCTACCTTAATATGGTTCCATAACCACTTTCGTTTTGATCAGTGGCTGGACCAAATATGATTAAACCGAAAGTCAAAGCTTAATTACGATATGTTTGACTTTTCGGTTTTTAAGCTAATTAAATGGACTAAGTAGGGATTAAAACTCTTAATTAGGGTCCTTGCTATCTTTTCTACACTTGACAATCTTCACCTAATGCTTGCAAGCTCCAGGAGTATGTTTTTGAAAGTTGTTGCAATGAAGAGTGCATATGAACTATGAAATAGAGCTCCTTATATACTACTACCTCCGTCCCACTAAAAGTGTCATATTTTGAATTTTCAAAGTCTTTAATTATAAACTTTGACCTTAAATAATTTTGTTTGTGTTAGATAATACTTGATGAAAGTTATATGATTTGAGTGTGTTTTACAAGTGTTTTTATCGGGTTAATTTTCATCAAGTTTTAAATAACACAAAAATATATAATTAAAGTCAAAGTTTATAAATAAAGACTTTGAAAATTCGAAATAAGACACATTTAATGGGACGGAGGGAGTAATTTGCAAGCATTTGGATCAATCACAGCTGTAATGGAGGCTCCTAGGATCACCCCAGGTGTCCTAATGGTATCCTAAAACCGACAACAAGCCCCGAGTATCGAAATTCAGGCATCTAAGGCGGTGGAACAGCCTGAAACGTGCAGGTGTCAAGTTTTCGCTGATCTGGGCGTTTGTCGCGGCCCGCGTAGGAACAGAAGAAGGTTTACGTGGCCCGCGTAAACCTGTTGTTCAGGTTAAAAATGTTTCAGAAATGGCAGATTCAGTCCCTGGTCGTTTTAAACCTTATTTAACCTCATTTTTGAAATATAAGGCCCTTGTAGTTAATTTGTAGAGGCTCAAGGAAATATATCCAAACTCCGTTAGGCCTGGTTTCGTTAAATATCACTATGAACACAAGTTTCATCACTTTGGCACTTTTTACCCAAAGTCTTGAAAACTTGCTTAACGATCTCGAAACCACGTTAAATTTTTACCACTTATTCTTGAGAGTATATTTGAATATTTCGAAGCCTCGGGTTCATTAAAAGGTCACTCAGAGGTAAAAATTAACATGTTGACACGTTTAACCCTTGTAATTTATAATCTTCCGATTATTTTCATGAATGGCTTCTTATATCCAATTAATCACTCGATTAAGAATATATTCTACATGTATGGTCATTCAGAGGCACAATGTAAGACCCGTCTGTATTAGTCAATATTATAATATTAAACATGTATTTTATACAAAAATGTAAGCTTACAAAAACTTTTCCAACTTAACTTCTTACATAATTTAAAAACATTCCAAAATATAATTTCAAGTGTTTACAATATCCACTTTTTAAACTAGAACAAAATAAAATCGTTGCGGAAGCTTCAAGACATGTGTTCGGTTCTCCTTTCTTGCTTGATCCTCATCCAGAGTTCCATAAGACATTCCTAAAATCAAAACCAACATAAAAGTTAGTTTTGACAGTTTCACAACAAGTTATAAACATACAATTCAAAATTCTTGTTTCCTTCGAATTCAAATTTCCGGTTCTTAAACCGAATTATTTGACCCGTTATGGGTATTTATGTCAAAACTATAATTTTATCAACTCTAAAAAAAACTCGTATTTCCTCCAACCATAATCCATATTATGGTTGGTATATGTACCCTTCACGAGAGTATCATTCCATGTGCGTACCTGGCACGGGTCAACATTGTCTCGTTTTTAATACATTGCATTACCTTTCGCCAACCTTGGCAAAACATGCTCATACATTCCGCTTGCCTGTATTTTTAACACTTAACAATACATAATATTACCAATCATTATTTTTATTATTATACAACTTCTGACCAAGTATTGAGTCAAAACTAAGTGTGTAAGACCCCGAAACAATTTCTACAAGTACGGACCTGCTTGCTGTCAACAACTATTTTGTTGACAAAACGTCCACAAAAACCACGTTAAACAACTTCCGAAAAGTTTATAAAAATTACCAATCATCATTTATATTGTTATACCACTTCTGACCATATATTGAGTCAAAACTAAGTGTTTAAGGTCTCGAAACAATTTCTGCAAATACAGACCTGCTTGCTGTCAACAACTATTTTGTTGACAAGACGTCCGCGAAAACCACGTTAAACAACTTCCGAAAAGTTTACAAAAATGACCAATCATCATTTATATTGTTATACCAATTCTGACCAAATATTGAGTCAAAACTAAGTGTTTAAGACCTCGAAACAATTTCTGCAAATACGGACCTGCTTGCTGTCAACAACTATTTTGTTGACAAAACGTCCGCGAAAACCACGTTAAACAACTTCTGAAAAGTTTACAAAAATTACCAATCATCATTTATATTGTTATACCAGTTCTGACCAAACATTGAGTCAAAACTAAGTGTTTAAGACCTCGAAACAATTTCTGCAAATACGGACCTTCTTGCTGTCAACAACTATTTTGTTGACAAAACGTCCGCGAAAACCACGTTAAACAACTTCCGTAAAGTTTACAAAAATTACCAATCACCATTTATATTGTTATACCAATTCTGACCAAATATTGAGTCAAAACTAAGTGTTTAAGACCTCGAAACAATTTCTGCAAATACGGACCTGCTTGCTGTCAACAACTATTTTGTTGACAAAACTTCCGAGAAAACCATGTCCATTTTATTATTCACAATGCTTTCCATTATACAAGTAAGTATTCTATTCTAGAAGGTGTAAGCTTTGCTTTACTTACCTTGCATCTGGTTATGCTCTTTTCCTTCTCATACTTGATTCATTTGACCCGCTTTCTCCCATTGCTTCCACCTAGCTTGTTAAGCGACAAACTATTATTCAATATTCACAAGGTGGTTAGATTAACCATAATTTAATACGATTATTCCACCTTACACATTTCATATCACATTATCATTCATCGTATTGGAGGTCAGTTTGACTTTTAAAAGTCAAACGCCCATTAGCTTATAAATGCACATTCAAGCTCGACAACTAGTTTAGGCATTTCATTAATTATCCGGTAGGCATTATTTTTAGGCCACCGTTTTAACTAAAGTTCTAACCAAGTCCATTGCATTTTCAACACTTCAACTAGTTCAAACGATTATCAAAACTAATTTATTCACTCATTTTGCAAGAACTAAGGGTTCTCATCTATAAGTGAGACCCGTTTCATCATATCACTAGCATTCATCCGAACACCTAATATATTCAAATTCTTCATATAAACTAGTGCATAACACGATTTCATTCATCTATTTACATGATTTGAAATTACCGATTTCATCATAACATACAAAACCCATTTCAATTCTTGTATGAACATACACTCAACTAATAATTTGATCAAGTATCTTTCTTCTACTATTCAATATGATGATTCTAAGCATACATATATCATCATCATCATAATTTCGAACCCCACTTATCTAAGAGTGGTAAATCATCTAGACATTCAAATCTTGACAACACATGTATAATTTACACTTAGGGTTTTGTTCCTAAGCAAGTTTACATCATAGTTCAGCCATAACTTCTATGATTAACACAAAATTCACAGATTATGATGTTTCTTCAAATTTTTCCAACTTCACGAATGTCAAGAATTCAACATACCTTATGATCCCCTAGCTTGAGTGATCGTTAATCCGTGTTCATTCATGAATTCGAGCCCCGATTAGCCCTTCAATTTGATGTTATTCGATGAACTAGGGTTTGGCACCCTTTGCTTCTCCTTAGTGTGTGTTTTGTTTTGTTTCTTTTTTTTTTAATAACTAAACTTCCAAGTTTTCCATTTTGGTCCCTTATGTTTAGTTAGTTATTAAGTAGGCCACAACTTACTTATTTTCAATAATATTTACCCCTTTTTAACTAGGTTAAACATTCCTAGTTTACTTAGCGGGTTCAGGAGAGATACTACTTTGTTTTGTTTTAAGTCCTGTTAAATTGGGCCTCTTATAATCTTTATTTCCTCAAAAGCTTTAATTCACTTTTTATTTAATATTAGGTTTATTTATTAAATTCCTAATATTCACCGGGTTTACTTTTACCACTAACGGTATTTTACCCGTTCATTATTATTAACATGGTTTAATTACCAAATTCCCGATTTCGGGGTGTTACAAGTCTACCCCCCTTAGAGAGGTTTCATCCCCGAAACCTTTCTTACTTAGTTTATTGAGCTTGAACTGCACTTGATCTCGGTAATCTTTTGAGCATTGCTCCTGCTTTGACTACCCAACACTTCACTTGTGTTGCCTTATGATCGCTTAGTGTAGGCGATCAATGCTCTTCGTTAGTATGACCTCGTGAGCCGTCATTTTTGTTTTGTATGCATTTACCCTTATTGTTTTATTTGACCGAGTCGCCAATTTGACCACTTGGTCATATAAGTTTATCAATTATATTTATTCCACGCTAATCTTATAATGAATAGCGTATTAGACATGCTCTTAATTTAAATATTAACCTTAACCGGTCTTACTGGCTAGACTTATTAGTCCACTTGCCTTCTACCCAACACTCGGACTACAGTGTGATTATATTCCACATTACTTTCCTTGACCGTGACTACATCACGTCATATCTAAGTTCATATAAAAAAAATTGTTTTTTTTAGTTTAACGTTTTATTTTTAATTTATGTCAAACAATTTTGACAACTTGGCATTCATTCTTTTACAGTTCTTGTTTTACGCGGGGATTCTCAACTGGGTCCCTCGATTTGTCTAAGTAACCCATAGGTTCTTTTACTTGACCTCGTAGGCTAGTTCCTTAGGCTTTCACCTTTTAAGGCGAGACCTCTATAGTTCTTTTCTTTTCATTCATGACCCGAGGGTCATTTTGGTCCCGTAGACCTTTAAAATGTTTATAACCCATAGGTTATAATGATCCCGTAGATCATTCTTTTTACCAGTGTCATTCTTGAAATGTATATATATGTATATAGCATCAAGGCACCCCTCGTTATGTTTGGGACCATATATTTTTGCCTTTAAAATTCATTTGACCTTGACCGTAGTCTAAGGCCACATCCATTTTCTTTCGGATTATCTTTCCGGCTCTATGACTTCACACGTCATTTACACGTCGGTTTGTCTCACTCTTATCGTCATTCAGTTTACGCCTCTATTTCCTTTCAAACCGCTACCCGGGTTCTTTATCTTAGTGTTTTTAACACTCCAGTTTCACTGGTTTGCGTTTTTCCTTTCTATACTCTTTTATGACCTATCACATAGGTTCATTAATATTTCGCGCTTTCATTATTCAGCTTGCGCTTACTTTCATTTTCAAGAGTTATTCTTTATTAATCTCGTTTGACTTGTTTGTGTGAAACTTCATCACATATGAATGTAAAACTTCATCACTTATGAATGTAAAACTTCATTCTTTGTTCGACCCGTTCACTTTAAAATAGTTGAACGTAATTATCAAAAATTTATGTTTGCAAAATCTTATCGTCTTTTAGTCTTGACTCCAAAACCCAAGTCTTTTAACTTTCCATCCGAGTTCTCGTTTCTCGGTCTACGCATGTATTTAAATCCTTTCCCATCAACCGGGTGTTTTACCGAAGTCGTTGTTATTGCAACTCTTCCGGTATACATTAAGACTTCGCTTCATTTTTATATTTCGACTTTGTCCTCAAGTTTGACGTTTTACAAGCATTCTCCGGGTTCGAGTGTAAGTACACCCCCTCCCAATGCATATCATAATCATTTTACATGTTTGGATTCTTTGGGTTCGAGTGTAAGTACACCCCCTCCCAATGCATATCTTAATCGTTTTACATATTTGCATTCTCCGGGTTCGAGTGTAAGTACACTCCCTCCCAATGCATATCTTAATCATTTTACATTAATCTTTGTCCCTTCACTTGGGCTCATTATCCTAATGTAATACGCTTCCGTCACCCGGCTGTGCGTTTACATTATTATCAAATATTTTGCTCATTTGATTTATTTGGGTACTTTTTAATTTGTCCCACTCACCCCGTCCTTACTACATCGGGTGTAAGCATGTCCATCATAAAAAGTTCATGACACCACGTGCTCACCACTTACTTGGCCAGAGTAAGCGATCAATACCTGGTATACATGACCTTTTTATAATTTTCACATTACACCCCATGTAAGTAACGCCTCTATTTGTTTTTCTTGGAAATAATATCCCGGATAGGTTTTCTATTCGGGTTTTTTCCAAGTTTTCTATCTACATATGCAACTTTCAATCTGTACGTATTTGTTGCATATTACTATTTGTGCAATTAAATTTAAAATGTGCACCTGGTAATGCTTGCCCTAACGGGCTTCTCTTGCCATTAGCCTTGTTCGCGATCGCTACGCGATTTAGGTCCTTGGTGAGCATGTTCTACTTGTCGTACTTTGGACCGTTCCTCCGTCAAATTCGCAATTTGTTAGACTCCCGCTATCTTTAGATGCAAGTGTCCTTTAACAAAACATTTACAAGAGTCAATAATATCAACTTCAATAATCGCCCGTATTATAATACAAGGCTTTTTCTACTATACACGTCAACGCGCGTAATTTCGTCAACTATATCAATCATTTTAATTGGGGTAACGTGTATTACACGATAACCCTATGTGTTGTTTACAACACTTTAACACGCTAAACCATTAACATACACGTACTTACCGGATTTGCGATCAAGCCTCGAACCGAACACTTTATTCTTTTAACCTTGAGCTCTGATACCAACTTGTAAGACCCGTCTCTATTAGTCAATATTATAATATTAAACACGCATTTTATACGAAAATGCAAGCTTACAAAAACTTTTCCAAGTTAACTTCTTACATAATTTAAAAACATTCCAAAATATAATTTCAAGTGTTTACAATATCCACTTTTTAAACTAGAACAAAATAAAATCGTTGCGGAAGCTTCAAGACATATGTTCGGTTCTCCTTTCTTGCTTGATCCTCATCCGGAGTTCCATAAGACATTCCTAAAATCAAAACCAACATAAAAGTTAGTTTTGACAGTTTCACAACAAGTTATAAACATACAATTCAAAATTCTTGTTTCCTTCGAATTCAAATTTCCGGTTCTTAAACCGAATTATTTGACCCGTTATGGGTATTTATGTCAAAACTATAATTTTCTCAACTCTAAAAAAAACTCTTATTTCCTCCAACCATAATCCATATTATGGTTGGTATATGTACCCTTCACGAGAGTATCATTCGTTGTGAGTACCTGGCACGGGTCAACATTGACTCGTTTTTAATACATTGCATTACCTTTCGCCAACCATGGCAAAACATGCTCATACATTCCGCTTGCCTGTATTTTTAACACTTAACAATACATAATATTACCAATCATCATTTATATTATTATACAACTTCTGACCAAGTATTGAGTCAAAACTAAGTGTGTAAGACCCCGAAACAATTTCTACAAGTACGGACCTGCTTGCTGTCAACAACTATTTTGTCGACAAAACGTTCGCAAAAACCACGTTAAACAACTTCTGAAAAGTTTATAAAAATTACCAATCATCATTTATATTGTTATACCACTTCTGACCAAATGTTGAGTCAAAACTAAGTGTTTAAGGCCTCGAAACAATTTCTGCAAATACGGACCTGCTTGTTGTCAACAACTATTTTGTTGACAAAACGTCCGCGAAAACCACGTTAAACAACTTCCGAAAAGTTTACAAAAATTACCAATCATCATTTATATTGTTATACCAATTCTGACCAAATATTGAGTCAAAACTAAGTGTTTAAGACCTCGAAACAATTTCTGCAAATACGGACCTGCTTGCTGTCAACAACTATTTTGTTGACAAAACGTCCGCGAAAACCACGTTAAACAACTTCCGAAAAGTTTACAAAAATTACCAATCACCATTTATATTGTTATACCAATTCTGACCAAATATTGAGTCAAAACTAAGTGTTTAAGACCTCGAAACAATTTCTGCAAATACGGACCTTCTTGCTGTCAACAACTTTTTTGTTGACAAAACGTCCGCGAAAACCACGTTAAACAACTTCCGAAAAGTTTACAAAAATTACCTACCAATTCTGACCAAATATTGAGTCAAAACTAAGTGTTTAAGACCTCGAAACAATTTCTGCAAATACGGACCTGCTTGCTGTCAACAACTATTTTGTTGACAAAACGTCCGCGAAAACCATGTCCGTTTTATTATTCACAATGCTATCCATTATATAAGTAAGTATTCTATTCTAGAAGGTGTAAGCTTTGCTTTACTTACCTTGCATCCGGTTATGCTCTTTTCCTTCTCATACTTGATTCATTTGACCCGCTTTCTCCCATTGCTTCCACCTAGCTTGTTAAGCGCCAAACTATTATTCAATATTCACAAGGTGGTTAGATTAACCATAATTTAATATGATTATTCCACCTTACACATTCATATCACATTATCATTCATCGTATTGGAGGTCAGTTTGACTTTTAAAAGTCAAACGCCCATTAGCTTATAAATGCACATTCAAGCTCGACAACTAGTTTAGGCATTTCATTAATTATCCGGTAGGCATTATTTTTAGGCCACCGTTTTAACTAAAGTTCTAACCAAGTCCATTGCATTTTCAACACTTCAACTAGTTCAAACGATTATCAAAACTAATTTATTCACTCATTTTGCAAGAACTAAGGGTTCTCATCTATAAGTGAGACCCGTTTCATCATATCACTAGCATTCATCCGAACACCTAATATATTCAAATTCTTCATATAAACTAGTGCATAACACGATTTCATTCATCTATTTACATGATTTGAAATTACCGATTTCATCATAACATATAAAACCCATTTCAATTCTTGTATGAACATACACTCAACTAATAATTTAATCAAGTTTCTTGCTTCTACTATTCAATATGATGATTCTAAGCATACATATATCATCATCACCATCATCGTAATTTCGAACCCCACTTATCTAAGTGTGGTAAATCATCTAGACATTCAAATCTTGACAACACATGTATAATTTACACTTAGGGTTTTGTTCCTAAGCAAGTTTACATCATAGTTCAGCCATAACTTCTATGATTAACACAAAATTCACAGATTATGATGTTTCTTCAAATTTTCCAACTTCACGAATGTCAAGAATTCGACATACCTTATGATCCCCTAGCTTGAGTGATCGTTAATCGGCGTCCATTCATGAATTCGAGCCCCGATTAGCCCTTCAATTTGATGTTATTCGATGAACTAGGGTTTGGCACCCTTTGCTTCTCCTGGTCGTTCATTCCAGAACACACACTTAGTGTGTTTTGTTTTGTTTCTTTTTTTTTAATAACTAAACTTCCAAGTTTTCCATTTTGGTCCCTTATGTTTAGTTAGTTATTAAGTAGGCCACAACTTACTTATTTTCAATAATATTTACCCCTTTTTAACTAGGTTAAACATTCCTAGTTTACTTAGCGGGTTCAGGAGAGATACTACTTTGTTTTGTTTTAAGTCCTGTTAAATTGGGCCTCTTTTAATCTTTATTTCCTCAAAAGCTTTAATTCACTTTTTATTTAATATTAGGTTTATTTATTAAATTCCTAATATTCACCGGGTTTACTTTTACCACTAACGGTATTTTACCCGTTCATTATTATTAACATGGTTTAATTACCAAATTCCCGATTTCGAGGTGTTACACACAAGTTTGGCATGTTGACTCTTTTAGTCCCTGTGGTTTCATATTTTCATCGTTTGACAACTTTAGTCCTTCAAACTCAATTTTTTCACATATGTAGAGTTTAGGACACGTGTCTTTACATAATTGGACTCATTTTTACGTGGTGTTACATCCTCACCCCCTTAAAAGAAATCTCGACCTAGAGATTTACTGGAATAAGTGAGGGTGCTTCTGTCGCATAGTGGGCTCAACTTCCCACGTATATTCGGGACCTCTACGGTCATCCCATTTGACCTTTACTATAGGTACGTGTTTCCTTCGGAGCTTTTTAACCTGACGATCCTCGATCGATATAGGTCTTTCAATAAACCTTAGGCTTTCATCAATTTGTATATCCTTATGAGACATAGCTAATGATTCATCAGCTTGACATTTCTTTAGATTACAGATGTGGAATACATTGTGGATTCCACTCAGCTCCTCAGGCAAGTTTAGCTTATAAGCTACACTGCCGACACATTCGATAATCTCGAATGGTCCAATATATCTCGGGCTTAACTTACCTTTCTTACCAAAACGCATCACACCTTTCCAGGGTGATACTTTCAGTAAGACTTTACAGCCCACTTCAAACTTTAGAGGTTTTCGCCTCTTATCAGCATAACTTTTCTGCCTATCCCTGGCAGCTTTCAGGTGATCATGAATCTGGACAATCTTGTCCGTCGTTTCAAGGACTATATCAGGTCCTGATACTGAGCTTCTCCTACTTCCGCCCATGGTTGTAAAAATCCCGACTAGTCTCCGATTAGTCGCCGATTAATCACTAATCGGAGGTTGACCGATTAATGACCGATTAATAGCTAGGCAGTCAATGGGGGTCCTATTCTGGCCAAATTTTGGCTAGATGTCGGCCAAATTTTGACCAAACCATATAAATTTCTTCCAATTACTTAAAAAATGGGTTAATGAGGGGTTAAAACATGTCTAATTCAAAAAACTACATATAAAAAAATGTGTGTGTATATGTAACTAAAAATTACATATAAAAATCTCAATCCGATTAATTTCGATTAATCCCTATTAATCCCGATTAATCGCTAGTCGGTATCCCACCGCCCGACTAGCGCCTAGCGATTCTTACAACACTGCTTCCGCCCAACAAACAGGCGTTCTACACTTCCTTCCATATAATGCCTCAAAAGGCGCAGCCTGAATGCTAGAATGGTAACTATTGTTATAGGAGAACTCGATCAAAGGTAGGTGGTCATCCCAGCTACCTCCCAAATCAATAACACATGCTCGAAGCATGTCTTCCAAAGTTTGAATTGTACGCTCACTTTGTCCATCGGTTTGAGGATGGTAAGCAGTACTAAAATTCAAACGAGTGCCCAAAGATTGTTGGAAACTTTTCCAAAAGTGAGAGGTGTATCTAGTATCTCTGTCAGAAATTATAGCCACTGGCACTCCGTGGAGGGATACAATTTTATCTACATATAACTGAGTTATCTTGTCGGAGTTATAAGTCTCCTTGATGGGTAAGAAATGTGCTGACTTACTCAGTCGATCAACTATGACCCATATAGTATCATTTCCATGCCTTGTTTTAGGTAACTTGGTTATAAAGTCCATAGTTACTATCTCCCACTTCCATATGGGAAGTTCTGGCTGTTGAAGCAGACCCGATGGCTTTTGATGCTCTGCTTTAATCTGAGCACAGGTCAAGCACTTAGCTACATGGGTGGCAATAGATTTCTTCAATCCTATCCACCAAGAATTAGCTTTCAAATCCTGATACTTCTTGTCACCTCCAGGGTGAACTGAATATTTGGAATTGTGAGCTTCCTGGAGGATTACATCTCGAAGTCCTCCATGAATGAGAACCCAGATTCTTCCATTTAGTCTGAGAATTCCATCCTTACCAGGTGTTAACTGTTCAGCAGTTACACCTAACTTTTCATCTGGAAGGTTAGCTTCCAAAACAACATCTTTCTGTGCAGCTAATAGTCTTTCATTCAGGCTATTCTTCAGTTCAATGCTCTTAGCATTAATCCTGATAGGTTTGACTCTCCCCTTTCGGCTTAGAGCATCGAAGACTACATTCACCTTGACGGGATGGTAGCGAATTTCACAATCGTAATCATTTAAAGTCTCCATCCAGCGGCGCTGTCTCATATTGAGCTCTTTTCGATTAAATAAGTGTTGAAGACTTTTGTGATCCAAATAAATCACACATTTTGTTCCATACAAATAGTGTCTCCATAACTTTAGTGCGAATACAACGGCACCCAACTCTAAGTCGTGGGTGGTGTAATTCTTTTCATGCACCTTTAGTTGTCGTGATGCATAGGCAATCACCTTGCCTTTTTGCATAAGTACACAACCCATACCGGTGTGTGATGCATCACAATAAACGACAAACTCTTCAATTCCTTCGGGCAATGTCAACACCGGAGCATTTCTCAATTTCTGCTTAAGAATCTCAAAGGATTCTTGTTGTTTTGGACCCCTATCAAATTTTACATTCTTACGGGTCAAAGAAGTCAATCGTGCAGCTATTCTTGAGAAGTTCTCAATGAATCTTCTATAATATCCAGCTAGACCCAGAAAACTGTGAATCTCTATTGGCGTCTTCGGTGCTTCCCAGTTCATGATGGCTCCTATTTTGGCGGGATCGACTTGGATACCACGCTCACTAACAACGTGTCCAAGGAATTGGACTTCACGGAGCCAGAACTCACACTTGGAGAATTTAGCATACAGCTTCTCATGCTGAAGCAATCCTAAGATACATCGAAGGTGCTTCTCATGATCAACTTGATTACGAGAGTAGATAAGTATGTCGTCTATAAAGACAATGACAAACTTATCTAAGTATGGCTTGCAGACTCTATTCATGAGGTCCATGAATGCTGCTGGCGCATTAGTGAGTCCGAAAGGCATCACTAAAAACTCGTAATGTCCTTACCTCGTCCTGAACGCCGTTTTAGGCACATCTTCAGTTCGGACCTTAAGTTGATGGTATCCGGATCTCAAATCAATCTTTGAAAAGAAGCTCGCCCCTTGGAGCTGATCAAATAAGTCATCGATCCTGGGTAAGGGATATCGATTCTTGATCGCTATCTTGTTTAGCTCACGGTAATCAATGCATAAGCGCATTGATCCATCCTTCTTTTTCGCAAACAATATTGGAGCTCCCCAAGGCGAAGAGCTGGGTTGAATGAAACCTTTCTCTAGTAGGTCATCCAATTGGGTCCTGAGCTCTTTCATTTTAGTAGGCGCTAGACGATAAGGAGCTCGTGCAATTGGTGTGGATCCTGGGAGAATATCTATCCTGAATTCAACTTGCCTCTCAGGGGGTAATCCAGGTAGTTCATCAGGAAAAACATCAGGATACTCAGAGATAATAGGAATATCTTCAATCTTGGGCTTTGAGTCGTTCACTGTCACTTGTGCCATATAGATGACACATCTGCTCTTCAGACACTGCTATACTTTGAGAATGGACACATTATTGGGCAATCCATATTGTGTATCTCCTTGGATGGTGACGGATTCACCAGAAGGGGTTTTTATGATAACTAGGTTTTTATCACAAGCAATTTGGGCTTGGTTATGTGAAAACCAATCCATGCCCAGAACTATATCAAAACCAGCCAATTTCATTGGCAGGAGGGATAGCGGAATAGAAAGATTCTTGATTGATATGAAGCATCCATCAAGAAGAGTTGAAGCTATTTCTAAGGTACCATCAGCAAGCTCTACCTCATATTTTATGTCTAGAGTCTTAATAGGCAGATTCAGTAACTTACAAAACTTATGGTCTACAAAAGACTTATCAGCACCTGAATCAAACAAGACTCTAGCATAATTATTATTAATGAGGAAGGTACCTGTTATGACGTTCTCGTCGTTAACCGCTTCCCTTGCATTCATCTGGAAAACCCTTGCGTTGGTTTTCTTCACCTCGTCGGGCTTCTTGGCATTCTTGGGACAATTTGTCTTGATGTGCCCTTTTTCGTTGCAACCGTAACAGGTTGCATCCTTGATGTTCCGGCACTCCACAGTCTTGTGCCCCATCTTTTTGCAAATCCTACATGGTTTAGCTTGTGGGTCTTGGTTGCACTTTCCAAAGTGCCTTTTGTTGCAAGTCTTGCACCTGGGCTTGTCATTTGACTGCCCTTTCTTAGAACCAAAGTTCCCTTTATTCTTCTTGTTTGATTGAGGGGACTTGTCTTCCTCCCTCTTCCTCTTCCCGTCATCGGTAGTTTTCTTTGCCCTACTCCTCACAATATCAAGAGTAAGGGACAAAGATAGATCCACAACAGATCTATAAGTAGTAGGCTTGGAAGCCTTGATGTTTCCTTTCCCTTCAGGGGCTAAACCACCAATGAAATGCGCAATGCATTTGGGTTCAGGAGTGACTAAATATGGTACGAGTCTCGACATCGAGTTGAAACTGGTCACATAGGACCTACAATCCAAATCCTTCATCACCAAAGTGAGGAAGTCAGTTTCAACCCTCTCAACTTCATGCTGAGGACAATATGTGTCTTTCACAAGATCAACAAATTTGCTCCACGAAAGGTTATACAGATGAACCTTTCCAGTGGACTGTACTAACGCTTTCCACCAAGTGAGGGCATCGCCCTTGAAAGATTGAGACACAAACATAACTATGTCTTCCTTAGCATATCCACTGATGTCAATCACAGTCTCCATTTCGTCTAACCATTTCATGCAGTCGATTGCTCCCTTTTCTCCTGTAAAATCCCTCGGTTTACAGGAGACGAAGTACTTATAGGTACAACTCTTTTTGTACTTAGGAGTCTGATTTAACACCACTTTTTAAGACTCAGATCTCTGGTTGGATGAATGCTGAGATTCATCCCTTTTTTATGCATGTGACTGTGATAAGGGTTTTGAGTGAGTTTTGGACCGAACATTACTCGGTTCCTTGAATATCTTATCCACCGCTTGAGCAACCGCGGTGTCAATCATTGCTTGCAGTTCAGCATTTGTAAGATTTATTCTGGCATCATTATTGTTCTCTTCCCGCGGATGACTGTTTGCTTCATCAGATCCAGCCATGATTTGGGTACTAACATTAAACAATAATGGTTTATTTAAATAAATGATGATTAGATGGTCATGGTATTATTAAACCATATAGACCATTTTAAGTAATAATTAACAATCAATGGAATATACTTCTTTATATTTATTACACAGGGGAATATAAGTCACATCTGTCAAAGTCATAAAAGACATTTTCATTTAACACAAGGCTCGTCATGAAGGACATTTAGATAGCGCAAAAGACCATGTCACAGGGACGATTAGAATATAACCAATGATCTCTTGGATCGGTGATCCTTTAAGGTTGAAGAAGGTTCATCACTTTCTTGACAAGAAGTTTATAAAATAAAACTATCATTGTCATTATTATGCCTTTGTTTATAAGCATACATCGTAATTGGATGTTTTAGGTATATACATCATATTGATGTTTATTAGCCATGATTCATATTGATCATATAGGCTATGGAAGTGACTTGGGAAAGTCCAAGTACATTTGGAAGCTTGTGTGGTTTTCCGTACCTCACAATTAGGAATGTTAACATGTTTTCCGATGTTAACAAGGAGTTATTTTCTTAAAAAGGTTGTACCATCATAGCCATTAATATTTTGGCTAGGTTATACCCTTAAGAATTTCTTTGGCAGATCAATTTAAACTTGAAATGATATAGCATGATGATGTAATAAAATACATATTTGAAAATCAAAAATAAATTTCATTAAATCGTAAAACTAGTACAACGATGCCCTAAACGGGACTTGAAACAACACATTGCCCACGCAGGGGCTACAGAAATAGAAAATAAGTCCACGCAGGGACTTGGTACTGAAACTAAAATAATGTCCTCGCAGGGACTTGATTAAAAGACAATACAAGATAAAATAAACAACTTCCTACTTCTTCTTGCCTTTAATGAGGTTCGCAATGCCCTTGAGAAAGCTATTATGCTTCTTTTTGATTTCATCTGCTTCACGCTCAACCCTATCTAACCTCTGCAGGATCTCCTGAGTTTGCTCATGTTGGGGAGGAGGAGGTTGTTGATATGGTGGGTATTGATACCCTTGCACCGGATATCCAGTTGGGTAAACTGGTGGGTAAGAAGAAGGATAAAGTGCATTATACTGTGTTGCAGTAAGATATGGGTCTTGGGCTCCATATTCCGCAGTGGTTGGATACCCAGACGAACCTGGGTATGTTGGTATCGGGTTGTCAAAACCCACTGGCGGCGGTGGTGGTGCATAAGAAACTGGCGGGGGATTGATTTCTGGCACCGCATGCGAGGGTCCGCCCATTTGGGGGTCCTTGGGAATAGGAGGGTACGAGCTTGAACCATGACGAGATGCGAACCATGGTCCCCCCATGCACAGACATTCGTGCATTTCTCCTTCGCCTAGGCGGCTCGGGAGGTGGTTGAGGTGGTTCCTCAACTGGTAGAGGTGGTGGGGCAACCGCTTGAAGATACGGTTCATTCAAAGGAGGTTGAGCAGGAGAGTTATGATACGAAGGGGTGAATTCCCACTCATACTTGGCCAACCTGGTACTGTGATCCTTGATACGGTGAACCACTAGAGATGCTGATTGGGTGACCCGGTGTTCCAGTTTGCAGCTCAGGGTCAGGGTCTTCGTCCATTTCCATCTCCTAGGAGAAGTGATCTTCGGGTCCTAAGGGATCGAAATAAAAAAGATTGTTGACATAATCGTTGGGATTGAACTGAGCTGGGGAATAAATGGAATCAGAGTTATGGAAAGAATGGGAGTGAAAAGAGTGGTGAGATTGGTTCGAATGGTGTGAATCCTGAGACTGATGGGAATGTTGGGGCTCGTTAGGAATGGGTAGCCCAAAGTATGGAGGGTCGGATGGTGAGGATCTTAGTGAAACATAATGCCTTGCCAGCTCGAAGTTATGACTCCAATGGTCCCGAGAGTCAGAACTAGAGAAAGTCGCAGACGGGGTACATCGATGAGAAGGTCCCGTGTCACACCCCGACCACGTAGAACATACAAAACGTGGCGGAAACGTCGGGGAGTGTTGTAACAGAATTAATTGTTTCAAATCCATGGAAATTGAATTTTTGTTTTATTAATCAAACATGAAAGTTTACATTGTTTTAAACAAGAACCAAAGAGTACATAACATAAATTAACTAGTTCTTGTCTCGTTTTAAGTCACTAAGGCACAGGTCCGCCTAAGTATGTCTTGATAAGTCCTATGCATCATCTCCTGAAAACACATGTGAAAATAGGTACGTCAGCATAAAAATGCCTGTGAGATACATAGGTTTTGAGAAAATAGGATTCATGACTTATGTTTGAGAAAATGTTTAGTCATGAACCTTGTAATTTGCTTTGTCTTGTAAACCATTTGAAAAATGATAGGATCAGATGATATGTATAAATAAGAGAATAATGTATGGTTAAATGAATAACCATGTAAAATGAGTTTGTATAAGATAAGTTGTTTGTAAATCAATGTCTTGTGAAAAGTATGTTATTTGTATAAAATGTTATATGTCTCAAACTAAAATGATTCAAATAACGCTACGATATGTAATACCATACAAACACTTATATATAGGAAGTACCAGCGGCGTATCCACCATGCTTGTATCATATTACACACGCCTCGTTACTTAATCACTTACTCAAACCAAACTACCAAAGTAAAATGTTTAATAATTGTAGAAATGTTTATGTATAGTCAAATGTCTATTGTCAAATGTAAATCATGTCAACAGATACAAATGGTTCACACGGTTCAACAGTTACAAACGGTTCACATAATCAAAGGGTTACGACGGTTCACATAGTCAAATGGTTACAACGGTTCAAAATGTAGTATGTGATGAATAACAAATGTACTAAGTATGCAACAAAGGACATACATAGCGTAAAGTGTATTGTATAACAATGTACTAAGTACGCACACAATGGGCATACATAGCATGTAATGTAAGGCAATGTACTAAGTACGCACACAATGGGCATACATAGCATGTAATGTAAGGCAAAGTACTAAGTACGCACACAATGGGCATACATAGCATGTAATGTAATGAAATCATGTACTATAAATGTACTAATGAACATAGCCGGTATATGATGTGAAAGCATGAAAGTAACAAGTAGGCACATGTGTTTCACCCCAAAACAGTTTGAAAACAGTAAAAGAGGGGTCTATGTACTCACTTGAGATTGCTCAGAAGTCCTAAGATAACCACCAAGCAATTCTAGAGATCACGGAATCAAACGGCACCTAGTATAGCTAACTATGTTAATAAACCGGACCTAAATCGGAGGATCGGATAGAATGAGGGTTCGTGAACCAAACGAGTATGGAGACTCGTGTAATAGGGTTTAACAAAGCCTACATACTAAATGAAACCTAACATAAGTGCTTACGACCCATTACGACCCGTTTAGGTAGCTTATGCTACTTTAACGCGTCGTTCGCGTGAAACGCGTTCGGACCGCCTAACTAGCCCTATGACAAGTGTTATATGCCTAAACATGTTACATAATCAGTTATGTGATAAAAGTTTAGGTTACATATGCTTAATTACCAATTATACATGAAAAGGGTATTCTGGTAATTTACCTATGGCATATAAACTACCTATCATATAACTACTTAAACGAAGCGACCATAAGGTATAACCTCGGAAGGTTATTCCCTATATGCTATGGTCACCTAATGTGTTTGGTCGGATCCTAATGATCGATCAAATGGGTCGGGTTCGAAAGTATAAGCGATTGTTTAGATCGCTTACCTTTACGACCCTATAAGCACTAAACTAAAAGTGACGAGCTAAGCATGTTAAAACATGCTTAACTATGTTTAGAAAACAGGTTTGGTATCAAAACAAACAGTTTTGATACCCAAGAGTAGTTTGGTTACAAAATACGCAAGAATGCGCATTTTGGCCGAAACTACGGCTCGTCACTGAGCCTAGATAACGTGGTAATCAGTAGGTATAGTCACTAGCGACTATAACGATCGTGATTACGCTTACGTTATGAAGTTCAAATGAACTTCGCATTGACCATAAACTGGTCAATGCAGAAAGTCAAACAAAGTTTGACTTTCGGACTCGAAAAGCGATAAAAGAACGAAGGAACACTTACAAAGGGTCCCCGCAAGATTGATAATCCAAGTATTCTCAGGTATGAGGTGATGAAACACCCCAACTTAGAGAAATCTCAGATTTCAAGTGGGTTTTGCAATGAAGTGGGTTGGGTATTTATAGATTTCGGTTTACCTTTAGGATCGTTTCTTGGAGAAGAGGGAATGATCTAGCCCGTACACTTGTCGGAATGTTGTGGTAACTGATTTTGGCCACCACAAGAGATTAACATGTGGCACTTGGCCTTTGGGGAGTGTTAAAGGCTGTTAACAGCAGATTAAAAAAGTTTCTGCATATCTGACCCCTGCTTACGGACCTCAACATTATCAGTGTTGAGGTCCGTAAGGACCTTGCAGACCTGAATCTTTCAAAAATGGCAGAACATGCCCCTGTGCGCGTATCGTCGTGTTTTGGCACTTCTAACACCCGTTAAACCCAATTTCAAGCTCCAAAATGATGTTAAAGTATAGGGAACTTAAAATGTGCTCAAAAATATCTCAGATGTCGGTTCGTTTGGCCGTACGGTTGCGTTGTTCGGTTAATTACGACGGAATGCGCATAAGCACGAAAAACGATCCAAATGGCGTGACGAATGGATTTTTCTCATGCCAAACACTAAAATAAAATATCTTAGTGCTTACATAAATTTTTGGATGTCCGGATGTATTCAGAACGTAAGTTATGCGCGAAAATGCAAACTTATGCACTTTTTGACACTTTTAGTCCCTGAATGACCCAAAAGTTTATTTTAGCACACCGAACCCCTCAAAGCCTATTTATAAGCTAGGTGAAGGATATTTAAGGTGTGTTTAACTTATGGTCATGTTCCGGAATGTTCGTTACAGTTCAAATTGGCATACTTTCGCAGTTTGTCAAGTTTAGTCCCTGTAAGCGAATCAACTCGATTTTTACCATACCAAAGCCTTCAAAACTTATTTCTAAGTTATGTGAAGGTTATTTAAGGTATGTTAAGATTATTTCACTATTCCGGAGTGTTCGTCGCATTAAACTGGTTATATTTACGCATCAGCGCGCGTATAACCTTCTAGAAAGCGATTTAGAGCTTGAAATCGAACAAAAGTTTATATGTGCAAACGATACACATATTTTTACAAATCCCAAGTATGAAATACAATATTTCATTGGTTTGGAATTTGTTGGATGGTTGAAGTGACACAGGTGTCACAGTCTCCCCTACTTTAGGAAATTTCGTCCTGAAATTTATTCGTAGGAGTCTATCTGTGACTTTGTGTCAAATAACCACCAGAGATATGAAAGGCATAATCCTGACATTTCCTTAACGGACATTCTTCAGAAACGAAAATGAACAGAATGAGTCATTTTCCACCATTTCTTCAGAAACGAAAATGAACGGAATGAGTCATTTTCCACGATTTCTTCAGGAACGAAAATGAACGGAATGAGTCATTTTCCACGATTTCTTCAGGAATGAAAATGAACGGAATGAGTCATTTTCCACAATTCCTTCTGGAACGAAAATGAACGGGATGAATCATTTTCCATAATTTCTTCAGAAACGAAAATGAACGGAATGAGTCATTTTCTACAATTTCTTCAGGAATGAAAATGAATGGGATGAGTCATTTTCCATAATTTCTTCAGAAATGAAAATGAACAGAATGAGTCATTTTCCACAATTTCTTCAGAAACGAAAATGAACGGAATGAGTCATTTTCCACGATTTCTTTAGGAACGAAAATGAATGGAATGAGTCATTTTCCACGATTTCTTCAGGAACGAAAATGAACGGAATGAGTCATTTTCCACCATTTCTTCAGAAACGAAAATGAACAGAATGAGTCATTTTCCACCATTTCTTCAGAAACGAAAATGAACGGGATGAGTCATTTTCCACGATTTCTTCAGGAACGAAAATGAACAGAATGAGTCATTTTCCACCATTTCTTCAGAAACGAAAATGAACGGGATGAGTCATTTTCCACGATTTCTTCAGGAACGAAAATGAACGGAATGAGTCATTTTCTACAATTTCTTCAGAAATGCGAATGAACCAAGTCAACTCTAGACACATGACAAAACTCGCTGTGGTTTCTGTGCACTAAATTCCATAATTATGTATGCATCCATAATTACGTAATTCCTTGCACAGTCCGCACAGTTTGTCTTGTAATGTTTAGGGGAGGAAAAATCAAACCTGTGATGAGGGTGACTAGACTACCATAGGGTCCTTTTAATTAGATCGACAAATGATCCTTTTAATTAGGCTACCAAGGAGTCCTTTCAGCTATCTCATCACATGATATTCCTAACCAGATTTTTGGATAAATCTGTTTAACTAGACCACTCAAGGGGTCTAATTATGGAATAGTACAATATAATCCAAGGGTCTTTACTATTACGTAAAAGCCTGTTGAGGATTTAATATAGTACTTTTGGATATCCTACTATGAATTCCTTATACGAAGATATGGAAGATTCTACGAGGATTTGGATGGATCACATAAAAACACAAAACACATAAGAAAACACATAAGCACATAATCACATAATTGTTTAACTTGATCTTTACTTTGTTATCTTTGGACACAGATATTTAAAGCACGCCAGGAATCCAATCCGTGGATTCCATTTGGCACTTTAATCATTAGAATCTAACTATGAAGATAGGAAGATCTTAATAAGAATTCGGCTTTGTCCTTATTGAATCGTAATGTACGCATTAAGGCATACGAATAATTCAATTAAGGGCTCCGATTTGAGTGATATTCATCCACAAGGACCTAATTATGAGGATAGAAAGATCCTACATGGATTTTGGAATTTGTGTAACGAGAGGTGCGTCGACACCTTGCACTAGGCGTGCTTAAGTCGATACACAAGGTAGAAAGTTCATGAGGTTGAGGCGCTAGATATGCCAAGGCGACATATGAAACAGAACTTGAAGGTTAAGTAGCAACAGGGTTTGCAACTGCTTTGCTTTGAACAGCAAAGCGACACATGTTAACCAAATGTCTCCATCGTCCACCGTGGGTTCATTTGTAACAGGGTATTTGATTTGGATGATGACGGTTGCATTGATTTCTCCAAGGAGTGGTTCCCTTGCACGGCTTCATCCCTGAGACGAGTCATGGTGATAGCTAAATCAACGATCTTCTGGAGTATGACGCCTATTTGTTGGGCAAGTGTAGCACCTGGTCCGAACACTCGAGTCTTGTTGAGATGAAGAGGCATTATGAAGAAAATGGAAGACATGGGAGGAAACAAGGGAAATGAAAACAGAACGCATAAAAATTTCGATCATTTGTTTGTTACCTAAGGCAAACAAATGAGACGTTGACTAATCAAACTAAATGGGTCAATATAATGTATCGCGAAGACATGCTCGCCTATAAGTGGACACTCACCCCAAGAGTTCCCAGGTAAGAGTGACTGGTCCGATATTGCGGATTTGTACGAACACTCTAGCCTTCGACAGAAAACTCAGGGTACAGGCATTCACTCTTCCAGTTTGCACGTGTTCACATTATAAGACCCAAACTTTGACGAGATTTTGAAAATTCAAAGGGGTTCAAAACCTTATAACAGAGGGTTCAAAACCTTACAATAGAGGCTTCAAAACCTAGTAATCAATCATCCTATAACAGATGATTAGTTTGCAAAGCGGTTTTGAAATTTATGTTCTTGTTGTGGTTGTCGCCTAAGGATAGGTGACGATATTGTTTTATGACTAAACGCAAGTAAACTCGCGTTAGGGTCCTAGGAAGGTTATAGACTAGGTCAAAGTATTACTAATAACCTAATTCCCTATAACCATTGGCTCTGATACCATCTTTTCTGTCACACCCCGACCACGTAGAACATACAAAACGTGGCGGAAACGTCGGGGAGTGTTGTAACAGAATTAATTGTTTCAAATCCATGGCAATTGAAGTTTCGTTTTATTAATCAAACATGAAAGTTTACATTGTTTTAAACAAGAACCAAAGAGTACATAACATAAATTAACTAGTTCTTGTCTCGTTTTAAGTCACTAAGGCACAGGTCCGCCTAAGTATGTCTTGATAAGTCCTATGCATCATCTCCTGAAAACACATGTGAAAATAGGTACGTCAGCATAAAAATGCCTGTGAGATACATAGGTTTTGAGAAAATAGGATTCATGACTTATGTTTGAGAAAATGTTTAGTCATGAACCTTGTAATTTGCTTTGTCTTGTAAACCATTTGAAAAACGATAGGATCGGATGATATGTATAAATAAGAGAATAATGTATGGTTAAATGAATAACCATGTAAAATGAGTTTGTATAAGATAAGTTGTTTGTAAATCAATGTCTTGTGAAAAGTATGTTATTTGTATAAAATGTTATATGTCTCAAACTGAAATGATTCAAATAACGCTACGATATGTAATACCATACAAACACTTATATATAGGAAGTACCAGCGGCGTATCCACCATGCTTGTATCATATTACACACGCCTCGTTACTTAATCACTTACTCAAACCAAACTACCAAAGTAAAATGTTTAACAATTGTAGAAATGTTTATGTATAGTCAAATGTCTATTGTCAAATGTAAATCATGTCAACAGATACAAATGGTTCACACGGTTCAACAGTTATAAACGGTTCACATAATCAAAGGGTTACGACGGTTCACATAGTCAAATGGTTACAACGGTTCAAAATGTAGTATGTGATGAATAACAAATGTACTAAGTATGCAACAAAGGACATACATAGCGTAAAGTGTATTGTATAACAATGTACTAAGTACGAACACAATGGGCATACATAGCATGTAATGTAAGGCAATGTACTAAGTACGCACACAATGGGCATACATAGCATGTAATGTAAGGCAAAGTACTAAGTACGCACACAATGGGCATACATAGCATGTAATGTAATGAAATCATGTACTATAAATGTACTAATGAACATAGCCGGTATATGATGTGAAAGCATGAAAGTAACAAGTAGGCACATGTGTTTCACCCCAAAACAGTTTGAAAACAGTAAAAGAGGGGTCTATGTACTCACTTAAGATTGCTCAGAAGTCCTAAGATAACCACCAAGCAATGCTAGAGATCATGGAATCAAACGGCACCTAGTATAGGTAACTATGTTAATAAACCGGACCTAAATCGGAGGATCGGATAGAATGAGGGTTCGTAAACCAAACGAGTATGGAGACTCGTGTAATATGGTTTAACAAAGCCTACATACTAAATGAAACCTAACATAAGTGCTTACGACCCATTACGACCCGTTTAGGTAGCTTATGCTACTTTAACGCGTCGTTCGCGTGAAACGCGTTCGGACCGCCTAACTAGCCCTATGACAAGTGTTATATGCCTAAACATGTTACATAATCAGTTATGTGACAAAATTTTAGGTTACATATGCTTAATTACCAATTATACATGAAAAGGGTATTCTGGTAATTTACCTAAGGCATATAAACTACCTATCATATAACTACTTAAACGAAGCGACCATAAGGTATAACCTCGGAAGGTTATTCCCTATATGCTATGGTCACCTAATGTGTTTGGTCGGATCCTAATGATCGACCAAATGGGTCGGGTTCGAAAGTATAAGCGATTGTTTAGATCGCTTACCTTTACGACCCTATAAGCACTAAACTAAAAGTGACGAGCTAAGCATGTTAAAACATGCTTAACTATGTTTAGAAAACAGGTTTGGTATCAAAACAAACGGTTTTGATACCCAAGAGTAGTTTGGTTACAAAATACGCAAGAATGCGCATTTTGGCCGAAACTACGGCTCGTCACTGAGCCTAGATAACGTGGTAATCAGTAGGTATAGTCACTAGCGACTATAACCATCGTGATTACGCTTATGTTATGAAGTTCAAACGAACTTCACATTGACCATAAACTGGTCAATGCAGAAAGTCAAACAAAGTTTGACTTTCGGACTCGAAAAGCGATAAAAAAACGAAGGAACACTTACAAAAGGTCCCCGCAAGATTGATAATCCAAGTATTCTCAGGTATGAGGTGATGAAACACCCCAACTTAGAGAAATCTCAGATTTCAAGTGGGTTTTGCAATGAAGTGGGTTGGGTATTTATAGATTTCAGTTCACCGTTAGGATCGTTTCTTGGAGAAGAGGGAATGATCTAGCCCATACACTTGTCGGAATGTTGTGGTAACTGATTTTGGCCACCACAAGAGATTAACATGTGGCACTTGGCCTTTGGGGAGTGTTAAAGGCTGTTAACAGCAGATTAAACAAGTTTCTGCATATCTGACCCCTGCTAACGGACCTCAACATTATCAGTGTTGAGGTCCGTAAGGACCTTGCAGACCTGAATCTTTCAAAAATGGCAGAACAGGCCCCTGTGCGCGTATCGTCGTGTTTTGGCACTTCTAACACCCGTCAAACCCAATTTCAAGCTCCACAATGATGTTAAAGTATAGGGAACTTAAAATGTGCTCAAAAATATCTCGGATGTCGGTTCGTTTGGCCGTACGGTTGCGTTGTTCGGTTAATTACGACGGAATGCGCATAAGCGTGAAAAACGATTCAAATGGCGTGACGAATGGATTTTTCTCATGCCAAACACTAAAATAAAATATCTTAGTGCTTACATAAATTTGTGGATGTCCGGATGTATTTAGAACATAAGTTATGCACGAAAATGCAAACTTATGCACTTTTTGACACTTTTAGTCCCTGAATGACCCAAAAGTTTATTTTAGCACACCGAACCCCTCAAAGCCTATTTCTAAGCTAGGTGAAGGATATTTAAGGTGTGTTTAACTTATGTTCATGTTCCGGAATGTTTTTTACAGTTCAAATTGGCATACTTTCGCAGTTTGTCAAGTTTAGTCCCTGTAAGCGAATCAACTCGATTTTTACCATACCAAAGCCTTCAAAACTTATTTCTAAGTTATGTGAAGGTTATTTAAGGTATGTTAAGCCTATTTCACTATTCCAGAGTGTTCGTCGCATTAAACTGGTTATATTTACGCATCAGCGCGCGTATAACCTTCTAGAAAGCGATTTAGAGCTTGAAATCGAACAAAAGTTGATATGTGCAAACGATACACATATTTTTACAAATCCCAATTATGAAATACAATATTTCATTGGTTTGGAATTTGTTGGATGGTTGAAGTGACACAGGTGTCACATCCCGCATGGCCTGATGGCCCTCCTCTCATTGGTCCCTTTCCTCTACCTCTTACACGTGGCAGAATTTTCCAATTAGTTAACCTGTTAAAACAAGTAAATATAATATAACAATAAAAAGGAAAGTTAAGAATAAATCCTAGGTCATTAGCCTAGACTCGGAAGTCTAAGGAATGTGCTTATTGTGTCATTGAGATTAAACACAAGAGGTTAGTGTTTAATTCACTCAATGTTGGCTCTGATACCAACCTGTCACACCCCGATATTTCCACATATTACCGGTGGGACCGGCGGGGAGTATCGTGACGTAGTTGATATCATCATAGTCAATATACACAATATAATAGCACAGCGGAAGGCTTGGTGAATAACTATTACAAACCATAATGTCTGAGTGTTCGACGAAAGAATATACAGACTGGATTGTAATAAGATCCACAAGCGGATCATAAATAAAATACAAGAAATGGAAAATAACAGACTCCAGGTATCTAGGGATTTGCAAGATCCTCTTATATGACACCTAGTAGCTCCAGCCTATTTACGAGAAGTACCTGTCAATCAATCTTTAGAAAATACGTCAGTTTACACTGGTAAATAAAATTAATTGACTCATTTGAAAATTATTTATGAAAATTTATTTAGGTGCACAAGGCACAAACCATTTATAACTGGGGACAATTATTTAAAGATAATCTTGTATATAAATTTATATGTTTGTCATACAATTGGGGCCGGTTGGAAGCCGGTCATGATTAACCGACTCACCACTTATAGAACCCATAAAGGAGTTATCCCCAACATGTGGGTTTATATTTTAGCATTTGCATCTGTCAGGTGTATGCCTACACCCAGTGCATAGGTCGTGGCCATTTTCAAATGAAATGAGCCGAGGATATACAGGACACGGTAGAATTAACCCCCAATGTTTATGTTATCAAACAAGACAGATTAAAACGGGTTATGTAAATTTATTAATCACAGTCCGATTAAATGATTTCATACCCGACCAAGTGGTATTATTATATTACCATATCCCAAAGCCCGTATAAGGGAAAATAAGTTAAAAGTATTTACCTGAGCTAAATGTGAAAAGTAACTCAGCCGTAAAATCCTAAAGCTTTATGATGGTACCTTCTACTGGATGCTACTAATCTGTATAGAAGGTTTAATAACCTATTAGGATGCTAACGGGTCTTTAATTAAGTCAAAGACTTCGACCGGCTAGCTAGGAAGAAACTTTGCGGTTCTAAACGCTAGATTAAGCGGAGACCGGAATAGAATGTGGTTTAGACCTGACAAGCTTGGATACTGTATAATATGGGTAAACTAAACACATTCTGGAATTTGAGGATTTAATGATAAGGTTAAACCCGTTTCGGCTATTTTACGTAAACTAGTCACATAAACCGATTCGAACGCATAAATGCGTAACGGGTAACCAAATGAATTATATACAGGTCTTATTTGTTATTATGCTTAAAATATGTTAATAGCTCAGTAGGATGTTAAAATATATGCCCAAAAAGTGTTTAAAACCATTTTAAGTCCCATAAGGGCATTTTGGTCATTTTAGTAATTATAAAAGAGATTTTATAACAAACTGAAGTTCTGGTCTTTTTAAATCAGTAAAAATATTTAATTTATCTCATTACATCAGTAAGATATTACATATATGTGAGGTTTACCATTTATGGCCAAACTATGCCCCGAAATGGCATTTTGGTCATTTCACATATGCTTTTAAGGACATTTTTGGAAATCTGAGTTTATAATTTATACCTACTGTAATAATATTGAAATTTGTTTAAAAATTCAGTAGGTAACAAATCTTAGATGTTAAGTATGGTTTTAAACCATACTATGCACCTAAATAGTGTAAAAACTCGCTAATTGACGATAATCAAGATGTTTATGTAAATCTGAGATTTTGATAATTTTTAAATACTCAAAATAATTTATTTAATGTATAGAATCATTAGGAAAAGGTTTGGCATTCCCTTTGTTAATCTCATTTTATGCATGAAAAGGGTATTATCGTCAATTACCGAATTACACAAGAACTCTATGATTTAAACAGATTATAATCTGACCAAAAATCTTAATATTCCTCAAAAATAATATCTTAACAGTAGGTAATGAGTTTTAGTTCAAATTCCAAGTTTAAACATGTCTTATGCAAGATACCGCAATTTAATTAACAAAAAGATTCTAATTACGATATCAGGCATAACTCCTATTTGAGACCAAGAACTGATGTCAAATTTTCGGGACAAGCTTATATATCAGTAACAAAGGTTTTTGTCCTCTCACATTTCTAAAAATCTCATTTATATGTCAAAAGGGCATTTACGGCATTTATAAACATATTAACAAATACAAGCATATAATTCAAACCAATAAGGACCAAGCAATATAACTCCAGGAGGTTATACTACTATATAATATGGTCCTAATGGAAGCTTAAAACATGGGAGAATTGAGCTTAGACGGGTCAGAACTGAAAGTCAAAGCAAAAGTCAAGCTTTTGCGACATTCGGTTATAAACTGACCTTAGACTGATAATTGTCGGGTTAGACCTGATTAAACATGTTCTAATACTAATTACCAAGTCATTAGAATGTTAAAATATAATTTAGAACCTCTGTTTTATTAGTTTAAATTGTTTTTAAAGTTTCTGTCCAGTTTGACTTTTTGACTAACTAGTTTGACCCGACAATTAACTAGTCAAACGAGATAATTAGGAGGTGCCCTGTTAAGGGTTAATCACCTACCTTAATATGGTTCCATAATGACTTTCGTTTCGATCAGTGGCTGGACCAATTATGATTAAACCGAAAGTCAAAGCTTAATTACAATATGTTTGACTTTTCGATTTTTAAGCTAATTAAATGGACTAAGTAGGGATTAAAACTCTTACTTAGGGTCCTTGCTATCTTTTCTACACTTGACAATCTTCACCTAATGCTTACAAGCTCCAGGAGTGTGTTTTTGAAAGTTGTTGCAATGAAGTGTGCATATGAACTATGAACTAGAGCTCCTTATATACTAATTTGCAAGCATTTGGATCAATCACAGCTGTAATGGAGGCTCCTAGGATCACCCCAGGTGTCCTAATGGTATCCTAAAACCGACAACAAGCCCCAAGTATCAAAATTCAGGCATCTAAGGCGGTGGAACAGGCTGAAACGTGCTGGTGTCAAGTTTTCGCTGATCTGGGAGTTGGTCGCGGCCCGCGTAGGAACATAAGAGGGTTTATGCGGCCCGCGTAAACCTGTTATTCAGGTTAAAAATGTTTCAGAAATGGCAGATTCAGTCCCTGGTCGTTTTAAACCTTATTTAACCTCATTTTTGACATATAAGGCCCTTGTAGTTAATTTGTAGAGGCTCAAGGAAATATATCCAAACTCTGTTAGGCCTGGTTTCGTTAAATATCACTATGAACACAAGTTTCATCACTTTGACACTTTTTACCCAAAGTCTTGAAAACTTGCTTAACGATCTCGAAACTACGTGAAATTTTTACCACTTATTCTTGAGAGTATATTTGAATATTTCGAAGCCTCATGTTCATTAAAAGGTCACTCAGAGGTAAGAATTAACATGTTGACATGTTTAACCCTTGTAATTTATAATCTTCCGATTATTTTCATGAATGGCTTCTTATATCCAATTAATCACTCGATTAAGAATATATTCTTCATGTATGGTCATTCAGAGGCACAAGTTTGGCATGTTGACACTTTTAGTCCCTGTGGTTTCATATTTTCATCGTTTGGCAACTTTAGTCCTTCAAACTCAATTTTTTCACATATGTAGAGTTTAGGACCCGTGTCTTTAAATAATTGGACACGTTTTTACGTGGTGTTACAAGAATGTGTAAACCATATCTGGATAAATTCATAATTGTCTTTATAGATGATATTCTCATTTACTCTAAGAGTAAAGAGGAACATGCAGCGCATCTGCATGCACTCCTTACATTATTGAGAAAGGAAAAGCATTATGCAAAATTTTCGAAATGTGAGTTTTGGTTAGAAGAAGTGCAATTTCTTGGACATATAGTCAATCATGAAGGAATTGATGTAGATCCCACAAAGATCGAGGCAATTACTAAATGGAAAGTCCCTGAATCACCAACGGAGGTTAGAAGTTTTCTAGGACCGGCTGGTTATTATAGACGATTTATCCGAGATTTTTCTAGAATAGCTATTCCCTTAACAAAACTGACCTGTAAATCTATTAAGTTTGAATGGGGACCAAAACAGGAAGAAACCTTTAGAATTCTTAAGTAAAGATTAACCAACGCACCCATACTAGCGTTACCAGAAGGAACTGAAGACCTTGTAGTCTATTGTGACGCTTCTAAGTTAGGTTATGGATGTGTGTTGATGCAACGTCAAAAAGTTATAGCCTATGCCTCAAGACAACTTAAGAATCATGAGGAAAATTATACAACCCATGATTTAGAATTATGAGCCATAATTTTTGCCCTTAAAATTTGGAGACATTACCTTTACGGTAGTAAGCTTACCATTTTCAGCGATCATAAGAGTTTAAGATATGTTTTTGGGCAAAAGGAGTTAAATATGAGACAAAGACGCTGGATGGAAATTATTAGTGATTATGATTGTAATATCCAGTATCATGCAGGAAAGGCTAATGTAGTAGCTGATGCTTTAAGTCGAAAATATCATGAAAAGACAAAAAGAGTACGTTCTCTTAAACTAAATCTACAGATAGATTTAAAAGAGAAAATTAGGGAAATACAAGAATCCGTAATCAAGGACAATACTGGAAAAATTGAAAGGAATGATTAAGGAATTAGAACAGGGAACCGATGGAATATAGAGATTCCATAAGAAAAGAATTTGGATACCTAAACGAGGAAATCTACGCCACCGAATATTAGAAGAAACCCATAAGTCTAAATATACGATACATCCTGGAAGTGATAAAATGTATCAAGAATTAAGAAATAATTTCTGGTGGATAGGAATGAAAAAGGATATAGCAGCTTATGTTGCCAAGTGTTTAACCTGTTCACAAGTTAAAGCTGAACATCAGAAACCCTCAGGTTTATTGCAGTAGTTAGAAATGCCAATATGGAAATGGGAATTGATAACAATGGATTTTGTTACCAAATTACCCAAGACACGAAAGGGTAATGATACAATCTGGGTGATAGTAGACAGATTAACCAAATCTGCTCATTTCTTACCGATGAAGGAAACTTTCAGTATGGAACAATTAGCCAAGTTGTATGTTAATGAAATAGTTTCATTACATGGAATTCCTTTATCTATCGTTTTTTTATAGAGATAGCCGTTTACTTCTCATTTTTGGACTAGTTTCCAAAGAGCAATGGGAACCAAGTTAAATCTAAGCACAGCTTATCATCCTCAAATGGAAGGACAAAGCGAAAGGAGAATTCAAACAATGGAGGACATGCTTAGAGCTTGTGTAATTGATTTTGGAGGAAATTGGGATGATCATTTACCATTAGTAGAATTTTCTTACAATAACAGCTATCATACCAGTATCAATGCTGCACCATTTGAAGTATTTTATGGACGAAAGTGCCGAATTCCAGTCTGTTGGGCAGAAATTGGAGAGAAGCAACTATCTGGACCTGAGATGGTACAAGAAACAACAGACAAGATTATTCAAGTCAAGGACAAACTAAAAGCAGCATGCGATCGCCAAAAGATTTATGCTAATAACAGGCGAAAACCATTGGAATTCCAAGTAGGAGATAAGGTATTATGAAAAGTTTCTCCTTGGAAAGGAGTAGTCAGATTCATAAAGAGGGGAAAGCTAAGCCCCAGGTATGTTGGACCTTTTGAGATTATTAGAAGAATAGGACCTGTAGCTTACCAGCTACAACTGCCAGAGGAAATGGCAGGAATACATGATGTGTTCCATGTATGTAATCTCACAAAGTGCTTAGCAGATGAGTCATTAGTGGTACCTCTTAAGGACATAGAGGTAAATGAAAAGCTTAAGTTTGTAGAAAAGCCTATGTAGATTGAAGACAGGAAGATCAAGATCTCAAACACAAGAGACTAGTTCTAGTCAAAGTGAAGTGGGATTCCAAGAGAGGACCAGAGTACACTTGGGAGCTTGAATCAGAGATGCAGAAGAAATATCCGCACCTGTTCCAGTAGACCTCGAGGACGAGTTCTAAAACAAAGTGGGGAGGATATAACAACTCTCCCGAAACCCTTAAACAGGTCCCTATACGCCCTAAAATACACCCCGTATACGAAAAGTGGGCCCGAAATACCTTAAAATTAACAAAAATCAAATAAAAAAATATTTTAAGTCTGTCGCGGGGCACGACAGACTGCCCTTCATCTGTCGCGGGGCGTGACAGCCTGGCCACCAGGCTTAACTCGGTGCTGCCACATGTCGTCACGCGTGTCGAAGCTAGGGTCGAATCAGCCAAGCTAGGGCCTACCCTAGCCTAACTCCTCCCTTGTCTCCGTCGCGGGGCGCGAGAGACCCCAGATCAGGCCCTATATATGGCAAATTCGAGATTCAGTTTTCGTCGCTCAATTCTCACAACTCTCTCTCAATTTCTGAAGTAGTATAAGTAATTCCCGGGTATTATATCCCCCTAATTAGCGAAGCTCTGCCTTGTTGTAAGTATAATAACCCCCGGTTACGTATTAGATACGCTGCCCGATTGATCTAGTGCTCCGTAACGCATGTCGAGGCTCTGCCTGACTCAGTCGTTGGAGTTCTGTCTCGGGGAGGGTATAACTAATGTAAATTTGGGTTATTATACTAACGCGTGTGCATTGTTTAATTTATTAGATTATAACCAGGAAGTCACAAGGGAAATACCTAAAATAGCAATGTGAGTGATTCCTCTTTTCACAAGTTGTTTTACAAAACCTCAATTATTTTAATTTATATTTAACAGTGATTGAGTATTTGTATTCTACAATTATCATCGGTATGTTGGGGTTTGTATACAAAATTTGTTACTACATTGTGAGTAGTAACATTACCACCAGTCAAGATTGACAGTACCGTGGGTGGTAATTAAAGTAGATGTAAACAAATGTAATTGCTGGATTGCCCTCAATGCTGTAAAATGATAAAACTTGTTTTGATTAAACCGGGATTCACTCGCCAGTATTTCTTGCTAATAAAATGTTTTTAAACGCGTTTCAGGTAACAAAATGTGAAAGCAAATTAGAAGCCAGCTGGACAGCACTGAAGGCTTGGAAAAGTGGCTATAAAAGTTACCTAAATAAAGAAGAAGTTTTATTTCAATAAATTAGGAGTTATCCCTATAAACATGTTTGTAATGGAAACTTGGGTTTATCCCAATATATTTATTATTATAAAAATGTGGTGTTTTACTCTGATAAAATGTTTCCTAACTACGGTCCTGATGAAATTTCCGCTGCCAAATTAATGACAAACACCGATACCACCATCCCTGAGTAGGTCGCGGCCGCCCGCCTCCCAGGGCAGGGGTCGGGGGTTGCGACATCTGTTGAATATAAGGGTGACTCTCCGAAAGCGCCTTTAAGCAATTCAAGGCCTGTGGTGTGACAACCGTTAAAAATCCAGGTATCCGTACAATTAATTAATATTGATTAGTGCTTAATGACTGTGCTGAATTACAATTTATTACTTAAACTGCTTTCTGATTACTGCAACATACTTACATGTGCATCACATATTGCATACTGTCACATCATTATTACACGCAAACTATATTGACATACATGATGCACAAAGCACAGTTAGCACTGTTAACGGATAAATCAGGAATATGCTGACGACGTTCAGCGCATAGACAGACAGTGTTTTAAGACCCCGTATGGACCAGAGACAAGGTACTAAACTAGTATGGTGTGTAGGGAAGTAAAGACCATAAACTGCTTCACTAGGGGATAGTTTAAGAGCCGGAAAGTGCCTAAAACCCACTCAAAGTGCTGAATTCAGCACATTTCAGCAAAATTGAGCATTCTAATGAGCTAGTAACATGCAAAAACATGGCAAAATGGTCTTGTATGCTTTCCTAAGTGTCGGGAATTAAAAGTGTCACAAAAGGGTACTTAAGGATCACTAAACGGAATAACTTGACACTTTAATGAACCAGTATCTAACCGAACAACCGGACACTACCCGAAACACCAAAATTATACTAGAAGCATTGTTTTAATGTTTCTGAACTAGTTATGATCCCCGAACACCCTAACACACTACATAATGCAAGATACACATAAACACTACCTAATACACTTTGAATTCTAACTAAACATCTAACTTAACATCAAAACCCAACTAATTACCCCCCCCCCCCCATGGTGGACGGTCACATATGGCCCCACCCATAATCCCCACAATCTCACTAGATCTTGCTTAAATCCTCATAAGATTTGCTTAGATCTTGTAATGTACTATTGAAACATAAAAACCAATGGTTAATAGCATTTTATGGTTATAAGAAGATCCATAAGCTC
The DNA here is from genome assembly GCA_030545235.1 of Helianthus tuberosus. NCBI lineage: Eukaryota > Viridiplantae > Streptophyta > Magnoliopsida > Asterales > Asteraceae > Helianthus > Helianthus tuberosus. The sequence continues at coordinate 142,045,888 of CM060381.1, forward strand.
TCATCTTACACACACTTAACACACTTCACCTCTCTCACTCTCCTCTTCTCCCTCTCGGCCGAACATAGCACCACCACCACCATCATTTTTAGTTCATCATTCATCCATTCCATGGTCACTACATGATGCTAGAAGGTGTTTAAGGAAGCTCGGTGCTCTTGGATCTTGAAGGACCTTCATCATTTGCTATTATCCTCCACTTTTGTCATCATCAACATCAAGTGTTCTTCCCTAGCCTTGTGCTAGTAGTAAGGCTCTTATAATCTCTTGATCTTTCATATATAGTAGGTTAATAAGTGATGAACATTGTTAAACATGATGAACATTAAAAGACATATTCATGAATCTCTATTATAAGCACATTAACACATGAAATCTTGTTGATTTATGATTGTTTGCTTCTTGTTGATTGATTATTAGTGTTAGTGATGCTAGACATCATAAGTAACCTACTAGATTGTGATTAAACACATGATCTAGTAAGTTAAAGTGGAGATCTTGTGAAAGACCAAGATCATCATGCTTTATGTTACATGAACTTGAATGATAAAAGTTGTTTTCATAAGATGATGATTTAAACAAGATAAAAGTCTTGTGAGTGGATGATTTCTAAAATAGTTTTCCAAAGGAACCAAGTTAAATAACAAGATTTGTATAAACATTGTTTTAAAGAAAACCAATCATGTTTCTAGTGTTGAAACAAGTATAAGAACACTTTGTTTACAAGAAAAATTCAAAAGAATGATTTTTGGAAAAATCATCTGGTAAGTTGTAAACACTTAAAACTTTTAAGAATGAGATTTTTAAAGAAATAAACACACTTTAAAGGGTAACTAAGTCTACTAAACATACTACCAAGTTACTACAAGTTTTTTATGAAAACTCAAGTTCATGATCATTATGTAGATAGCCTTGTTTTAGCACTTGGTTAGTGTAGATTGATTGTTGATTGTTTATGATGATTTTTGAAAAGAAAATGATATGCTTTAATAGCATGGTCAACTCCATTTTTAGGGGAAACTATGGCAAAATTTTCTAAAAATACAAACACTTAGAAAAATATTTTCTAAACAGGTGTTTACAAGTGAGTTTTAACCATGATTTTCAATATAAACTTTGCCATAGATTTTGTTACAAAAATACAAGAATCGGAGGTTGGTTTTTATAAATAAAAATGGATAAATATGTATTTAGAATAAATATTTACATTAATAACACATTGTGTGTGACTATTTGTATACTTGGTGTAATAGTTATATTATTTTAGGATTAATATAATATAACTTAACAAAATACCAAGAATTTACCATCCAAAATATTACCAAAAATCACAAGGGATAAATATATAAGTTACACACTTAATATTGTGAAACCGAACGATAACGTAACTTATGAAATATTCCGGAGTAAACTGTTACAAATCTATTTTTGGTAAATATTATTTTGGACATAAGAACATGAAAATATGATTTTTGTAAATATTACAAAGTTGTATCATATTTTTGACAAGGAGAAAATATATTATTTTTGGAAGTAAAAATATATTTTCTTAATATATTTAGAAGATATGTGATTTTTGGGAAAAATATATATTTTCTTGAAATACACTATTTTTTTCTTTTGGACAAAATAAGTTTAAATATACTTTCTAAGTTAGACTTAAAAATATATTAATTTGGAACTACAAATACAAGAATACGAAAATACATGTATAAAATACCCCCATCCTTTGGAAGGAAATACGAAAATAAATACTTGAGAAGTATTATTACAAAAATATTGTTTAACAAGTATTCCAAAAATTAAATATAATTTAAAGTTAAAATAATCTTTATTTTAAAAAGAAATTATAACTTGGAATAATATTAGAGGCGTAAAAGAAACGTAACTCAAAAACGTAAATACTAAGGCAAGGCACGGCCTGTTCGTCTAATAGACATTAGTACGCTGTAGGTAGTCGGGTATGCTGAAGAGATTTAGGTTACGATTCTGAAGACGCAATACTGTGAGTTCATGTCCCCCTTTTCTTTTACTGTTTTCAGTTTTATACTTCGGGGGTGAAATACATGTTACAATTGTTTACAAATATTTTATACATGGTATGGTTAGCTAAGGAGGGTTACTGCTGTTGGACCGTGTCGTGACCCTAAACGATCAGTCAAGGCAGTTCATCATTACGTATAAAGGCGGAATCAGAATACGTAACGTAACAACAACTATTCCTTTCAATTCCTGCTTTATTAATGCTTTCTGATACAAAATTGACAGAGTTTCAACACCTAAGCAATGACCTGATTTCGCTCCAATGTCCTTTGAAGTCACACATGTGTGGTATTTATACTAGATCTGATTTCGCTTATATGGCATGACCATATGAGCGAAATCACTTGTAACTGATTTCGCTTATATGTCAAGACCATAAAAGCGAAATCACATGTGACTAAAAAGCGAAATCACCATGACCCTTAAAGCGAAATCCCATCTAAACAATGTTCACATAAGCGAAATTAACATTCTAAACCCTAATCTTAACTTTCTTGACTTAAGACTTGATGTAGATGAAGTCAACAGACATTCTGTGCATCAACAGACTCCCCCTTGGATGTTGACGTAATCTTCAGCTCCTGAGTCTTCAGTCTTAGTCTTTTCTCTAACTCTCTGTCTTCTCATCATAAGCACTCTATCTTCACAAACTTCATAAACACAACCTGTCTCTAACTTCCATCTTCCCTTTGACTGTTGATCCAGACTCCCCCTTTCACAGACTCCCCCTCTCAATATGCTAGAATCTGAGATATCTGGTTCAAGCTTTGACAATTAGCTACCATAGGAATGATGAAGTCAAAAACCTGTTACCCTGCACATCCTCTACCTCACCATAAGTTTCACAAATTTATAACATTTGAATTTAGTAAACTTACTGATAGAAATCAATTATTCAGCAAACATACTAGTTACATCAAGTTCAAATGAATAACCTTGATTAACTAAACACACAAACTCAATCAGTTTTAATAATCCACTCAAGTATTCAGGTCCAAGTTAATGACCCTGATCACTTGATTAATCTACCAAGTCCAAATTAATGACCTTGGTTGATCTTTTGACGAATCAATACTGATTTTAAAACAACAATTTCAAACATTTTCTGAAAATAACAAGTATCAAATTAATGATCTTGTTTTGACTTTCCAAACAATCAAACTTCATTAAAATAAGCTCTCCTCATTCTTCAGTCCAGAATCTCCTGCATCTGCTTCAAACATCTGAGAATCCAACAATCAACTCTCCACTTTGATTTGTCGGAAAATAAAGCAGAAAATAAAATCTTTTTGGATTTTATAAAGTGTTCTAAACTAAGAAATGAAATAAAAAAAAACTTAAATTGCAGAAAGTAAATCAAAGTAAACTATTTACAAATATATTTTTGGCGAGCGTGTCAGGGAATCATATCAGCTTATCAGACAAATTACAAGTACCGTTAAGCTTCATTTCATACTCAGACTTAAACAATTCACATCGATTGTCGATATACTAATCCATCTTAAATTCCCACACAAATTTCAATTTACTCAGGATACGATTTAGATGAATTAAGAACTTAGATCATTCATGTGTCCCACCTCTTGAATATACTCCCGTATCCAGAATCCCAATAATCAGTCTTACAGGTGAGTATACTACAATGATATCTGTATATAAGTTAGGTATGCGAGGGCCGAGGGATCTCAGGTCAATACTTCCGTATACGCAGAGAGATATCAGCTTCGACTTTTCGGTGTGTCCCCTTTAGAGGATCTTTTTGCTTACAACAGCAGCGACTATCAATTTTATTGTTTCATCGGCATGCTGAGGGTTTAATGCTATGTTTCAAGCATTGCAGCAAGTATTATCCAAGGACTAGGTCAGAACCACCGTTCAGCAGAAGTCCCGGAATAATACCCCAGACATCATTGAGTATAAAGACCTAGTATATCAGATTAAGAGACCTTTCAAACGAGATTTCAGGGGTTACCTATATATCCAAGTAGTGTTCCCCACGAAATTCACAAGTTTGAAATTTAGGTTTATATCCCGAATAAATTTACTAAGTGTGCGAAAACCTATCGACACATCATCAGTGAGACTGTTTAACTCATTTATTCTTTACAAATCTTTAGCATACTGTAATCGTCTAGCCGATGTACTATCATTTTCCCTATATACACAAGCTCTTTTTCAGATTTTATCATGTTTTTGTATTTTTGCATTTTTTTTACTGTTTTTGTATTTTCTGAAAATATAACTATGTACAAATATCTACTCCCCCTAAATACCAAAACAAGTAAAAATTCGACAAACCATTGCAGATTGTTTCTCGTCTTCATCCGCAACAGTACTCTCATCAACGCCAATTATGCCATCCAACACTGAAAGAAGCTTCATACCATTTAGTTTTAACAAATATTTAAACCGATTTTTATCAAAAGCTTTGGTATGTAAATCAGCTTTCTGTTCATCAGTGTGGATTTTCTCAATTCGTATCAACTTTTTCTCAAAGCAATCACGAATAAAGTGATGACGAATTTCTATGTGTTTAATTTTAGCGTGATGTACTGGATTCTTTGTTATATTTATTGCGGCCTCATTATCAACAAAAAGAGGTGTGTTAAGAAACTGCAAAGTTGCTGTATCCACAGGATCTGAGAGCAGCAACTGCTAGCAGAAACATACTCCGCTTCACAAGTAGATAACGCCACAGACGTTTGTTTCTTACACTGCCAGGTAACCAATCTAGGACCAAAGAACTAGCATCCTGCAGTTGTTGATTTTGAATTGACTTTGCAGCATCCGAAATCCGAATCAGAATACCCTTCGAGCTTAAAGTCGCCTTTCCTAGGATACCACAACCCCAATGAAGGAGTTCCTTTCAGGTAGCGCAATATCCTCTTCACAATGATCATATGCGATGCTCTCGGGTTAGACTGAAATCTTGCTGCGAGGCACGTTGGGTACATTATATCAGGACGTGAAGCAGTTAAGTACATTAAAGAACCTATCATGGAACGGTAAAACGTTTCATCAGCCCTGTCTCCGGTGAGATCTGGGTGAATCCCATGATTTGTTGCAAGTGGGGTAGCAGCTGGAGTAGAACTTGACATCCCAAATTTCTCTAGAATATCATGAACATACTTTGACTGATGAATGAAAATTCCCTCAGGAAGTTGTTCAACTTGTAAACCCAGAAAGAATTTCATCTCCCCCATTGATGACATTTCAAACTTTTGCTTCATCACTGATTCAAAATCTTTGCATAGATTTTCATTTGTCGACCCAAAGATTATATCGTCCACATAAATCTGAACTATCAGAAGATGACTATCGACCTCTTTAGTGAAGAGAGTGGCATCCACTTTTCCACGAATGAGCTTGTTGGCTAGTAGGTGTTGAGAGAAAGTCTCGTACCAGGCTCTCGGGGCCTGGTGTAAACCATACAAAGCTTTGTCCAATAAGTAGACCTTGTTTTTGTGGATTGGATCGGTGAAGCCCGGTGGCTGACCGACATAAACCTCCTCTTTAACCTGCCCGTAGAGAAAAGCCGATTTAACATCCAACTGATATACTTTGAATTTCTTCCAAGACGCAAATGCAAGGAAAATTCTGATTGCCTCTAGTCGTGCTACAGGAGCATAGACTTCGGTAAAATCAATTCCCTCCTGTTGACTAAATCCCTGAACAACGAGTCGAGCTTTGTTTCGTACAACAACTCCTCTATCGTCCCTCTTGCACTTGAACACCCACTTGGTGTTAATCTTTCTCTGACCATCCGGCAAATCAACTAACTTCCACACTCCCAATTTCTCGAATTGACTAAGTTCCTCCTGCATTGCATTGACCCAAGAGTCTTCAGTAAGCGCCTCTTTGTAAGTTCTTGGCTCAACCTGCGAGATAAAAAAAACTCAATGAGAATTCAGTTTGCAAAGGAGCAACTTTTGTATAAAAACATGTAAGCCCTTTATCAATCTGTCTTCGAGTGCGAACGCCTGTCTGCAATTCTCCTATGATCAACTCCTCTGGATGATATGAAAAAGTTCGCGGCATCACTTCATTTGGAACATCTACATTTCCCTCCAGATTAGTAACATTCTGTTCTGCATCTTGTTCACCAACTTGGTTTGTTTGACTTGAAATCTGAATTTGCTCCCCCTCAGAATCTGAATCACCATGATCAAATACTGGCATGTTTTCAGCTTCTAGATTATCATTCTGAACCGACTGATTATCTTGAGCAACTTCATTCTGTTGGACATCATCATGTTCACCAGCATTACTTGGACCTGCTTCATCGTCATTTGAAGTTTCCCGTGGTCTCCTCGAATACTCAGCTGGGAACCTTAGCTGTGACTCATATTCACGCAAAATATCCAACTCATCAAAGAAATCTTCTTCATCCTCTGATTCTTTTCTCATGTTAAACGAATCCCACAGTTTGTCATAATGATAACGCCATGAATCTCCAGGATTCTGCGGCGGCATAGTATAACCTTGACATTCAACATTTGCAGCTTCAATAATCCGCTTCTCACTTGGAACGAAGACACGTCGCATAGGATTTGCATAACCAACAAATATTCCCTCAATGCACTTCGGACCAAACTTTCCAAAAGGTTCTATAACCGTACATGGTGACCCAAACGGTTCTAGATACTTCAAATTCGGTTTGCGGTTATTGATTAGCTCAAAGCATGTTTTGTTGAACTTCTTGATAGTGAGAACCCTGTTGAGCGTATAGCATGCGGCAGAAACAGCTTCAGCCCAAAAATTAATCGGTAACTTTGAATCTGCGAGCATAGTTCTATCCGTCTCGATTAGTGTCCGGTTTTTGCGTTCTGCAACTCCATTCTGCTGCGGAGTATACGGAGCACTAAACTCATGCAAAATACCTCTTTCATCACAAAATTCTTCCATCTTGCTGTTCTTGAATTCAGTACCATTATCACTTCGAATTCTCTTGATACGCCTTTGGTACAAATTCTCAATCTTCCTGAACAGCCCCATCAAACTGTCAAATGTTTCATCTTTCGTCTTCAAGAAAGAAACCCACGAAAATCTGGAATAATCATCAGTAACGACCAAACAATAGTAATCTCCTGTAATACTTTTGACATTCACAGGACCAAACAAATCCATGTGAAGTCTTTCCAGCGGTCTCGAAACTGAATTGACTTGTTTTGTAGGGTGTGACTTTTTCTTCTGCTTGCCTTTGATGCAGCTAATGCACTCCCCTTCCAGATGAAAACCTTTGATATTAACTCCCAATACCAAATCATTGTGCACCAAGTGATTCATCTTCCTTAGGTGTATATGCCCCATCTTTCGGTGCCACAATCTTGATTCTTTCTCAGTTGCTCTAGACACAAAACAATGTGCTTGACCAGTAGTTGTAGTTGCTACACTCATATCTAACACATATAAATCATTCACTCTAGGTACCTTCATGATAATCCATTCTTCAGGAACAACAAAACCTGGTTTCAAGATCAAACATTCTTTATCAGTGAAGTGAGTAGTATACATGTTGTCACAAATCTGAGAGATACTAAGCAGATTGTTCTCCAGCTCAGTGATGTAGTTAACTCTCTCAAACGTCACAATCCCATTGGATAACGTTCCTTCACCAACAATTCTACCACCTTCATGACCAGCAAATCCCACATAACCACCATTAATATTTCTCACATCATACAGCAACGCGGTCTTTCCTGTCATATGTCGAGATGCCCCACTATCCATGATCCATCTTGAAATAGCTCTTGGAAGATCCTGCACAAAACAAACTATGACTTAAACAACTTCAAGAAAGATGCCGATTCATGCTTCGCGATCCAGGAAGCTCCGGACAATCAAACTACTTAGTTGAACATGGTGTCCACCCAGGCCTCATCAGCCTTAGGTGTAACCTTGACTCTCGCAATTTGAATTTTGAAATTTTCAGCCTTCAAAGGTAGAAAATTTGCATCATAATCAACCGAAATTGATTCTTCAGCCTTTTTCACTTCAGAAGTTGAAATTTTCATATCTGGTTTTGGTTTCCAAACTTGTTGAGATAATGCAACCCGCTTGTAAAATTTGTCATTTTTAGTTACCATTTTCTTTATGGGTTCATTTTTCACTTGGATGTTGTCATTTTTCTCATTCTTTTTCTCAACAACGATTGGTGCTTTACCCTTCACATCAACTTTCTTCTGTTGAGTCTTCACAGTTTCAGTCTTAGGCTTCACATTGGTACACTTTCGTGCAATGTGACCAACTTGGTTACATCTGAAACATGTTCGAGTATCAATGACTCGACTTGTGCCTTCAGACTGATACTGTGAAGTTCTTTTCTCAAAGAACACTTCATTCGATTTTGAAAAAATTTCTTTCTCTTCATCAGCAAGTGAACTTGAACTGTTCATAAACACCTTCTTTTCAGCAAACCTCTTGTTTTGAACATTTCTTCTTTGCTGATAACTCTTACCACCCTGATAACCACCCGACCAATTGTTTCGATTATTATTATAAAAACGTGATGGATTAACAGATTTCTTGTAGTATGATTTATCTTTCTCAAAACTCATTTTTCTCTTTGTTTGACTGAACTTGTTCACTTCTGACAACTCCACTTCAACCAACTTGAAAACATTTGTCAATTTGTTCACATTAACATTCTCAATCGGAAACTCAGAATCCGAATACAACTTATCAGATCCAGCCATCTTGTACATCACAAGACCCGATTCATCACTTAAGTTGTTTTTGGATTTTGATTTCTGAATGTACTTGTCCAAGAAACACCCATCTTCCTCAGTAGTGTCACTATCCATTTTTAACACATTTTCAACAACACCTTTTACAATATCATTTTGGACACTATCGTCATTGGAAGTTGTGAACGTGACATCAATGTTCTCTGGAAGTTTAACTTCACTTTCTTCCTCAATTTCAACCAACCCAGACTGCTTTTTAGTGTAATTATCAAGAACAGGTGGTGGAACTCGATGAAACCCCACCCCAGTTCCATCACAATACACATCTTCGCCCGTTTTGTCTTTCCCGATGGGTTTGGGAATAATATGTTGCAATACAAAGCTTGCGGAGTTGTAACTGTTAAGCTTCAACTGGATTCGCTCGTTTTCGATTACAGCCTCTTGAACTTTAAGTTTCAATTTAGCGATTTCATCCAGTTGTTGGTTGATTGATTCTTCTTTGACTCTAAGCACTGCTTTCAAATGTTCATTTTCTTTAAAAGTTTTACCATTTCGATCATCACAATCTTTCATTGTGCTTTTGAGTTTTTCAAATTTTTCAGAAATCTGACGGTTTTCAAGAATCAACTTTTCATTTTCTTGTTTAATTTTGTCATGATCAATTTTATCAGTTTCAATTTGAGCAGTTAATTCTCTTATCCGTTTAGTTGAAGCTTTAACTGTTTTGTCACGACCAAGAATCTGATTCTCAACGCTTCTGACCTTTGCTGTCAGATCTTTAATTTTCTCACCCTTGAGATACGTGACAGTATTACAAAATTTGCACTCTTTGTTGCAATTTTTGCAATCAGCATTTCCTTCGATCTTTTTACCTGACGCATTTGTTGACGAGTTTGGACTGACCTGGCCTTTTGACTCAGACACGGAGTTAGAATCTACCTCAAGTGCCTTAGCAGCCAGCACTTTGTCAGCCATTTTTCCCAGGTTCTCTGCAGTCAACTCCTGCGTTGTATCGATAACTCCAGTATCAATCTTCTTTGATTTTTCGATCTCTTCTTTCTCTTTCATCTCTTTTTCTTCTTTTTCTTTCTTCGCTTCTTCTTTCATTTTCTCAGTTGGAGTTCCCCACCATTTGTGTTGCCAATACTCATCATCATCTTTCATTTCCTTGATTAAGGCTTCCAGATCGAGAGTTTTGTGATCGATTGCAATATTTCCATACTCATCAAGATAACACTCCCTGTCTGGATCCCATCTTTTTGCTCTCTTTGCTTCCAAATAGATACCAGAAAGTCTAATCATTTTGTTTTCCGAAATCATCTTTCTGTATCTATACTTCTGCTCTTCAGTTCTATCATCTTTCCATGGAATAGGTTCATTTTTCGCCATGAATGCGTAACCAACCGCATCTTCTTCCGGTAGAACCTCTTGACTCCAATCATACCCCTCATCATCGTAAATCACTGCAAGAGCTCTAGATTTCTCTCTGTTGTCTTCAACCTGCTTCAATCTAGGTGGCTCGGATTTATTCTGGTGATAAATTGCCTTCTTGTAGTAATCATCTCTAAAAGGATTCTCCGACTCATCAGCATAAACGTTTCGGCATTCTCGCTTGAAATGACCCTTCTGCTTACACTTGAAGCAAGTCACCTTCGATTTATCAAACCCCAGCTTGGTAGATGCACCACCAATTGTTTTTCTTCCGGTAATTTCCATAAAACGCTGTGCTCGACGAACAGCACTTGCCATAGCCCAACGAATATCGATCAGTTCCATTTCCTCCGGATCAATCTGGTCGTAATCTTCTTTCGTCAGATTTGTGTTGCCTATCTTCCCAGCTACCAACCCTTCATACGATTCCAACACCGATGCTAGGAAGATCATCTGCTGCTTGGCTGACTCCTCATCAAAATTCTGAGCATTCTTCAAGTCTATTGCAATGTTGCATTGAAAACGATTCTTTACATCTGGATGATTTCCAGATGATGAAGATCCACTGTGATAACCACTGTGACTTCCACTGCTTTGACCACTTTGACTTTCTTTATTTGCTGTGAACACATTCTTAGCAGAAAACGCAGTCTTTGGAGAAGTTGCTTTTGGCATCATGCTCTTTGGATAATATAGATCCAAATTCTGTTGATAAGATGAATGATTAACTTTGTATGTCTTCTTTAATTCCAGTTCATGACTTTCAAGTCTCTCAATCACCAAATCTGGTTTAAGATCTTTAGGCAAGATAGTGTTTTTAAGCATGAGAGCATAATATCTCCACTCCATCTCGTCTGGTAATGAATCGAACAACTTGTCTACTTGCTCATCATCAGAATACTTAATTCCATGTCTAACTAACTCCAGCTTCAAGTGCCCAAACCTCTCGATCATTTTTGACACTGATTCATTCTTTAAGCACCCAAACATATCAAACTCTTTCCTAAGTAGTTTTATTTTATTTTTCTTGATTTCTTCACTACCTATACATTTCTTTTCTAACTTTGCCCAAAGATCTTTAGCATTTGAATAATCTATCAATGAAATGATATCCTCCCGAACAGACTGAAATAACAATGCCACACACTTTTGTTCGGCTACGAATGATTCAACCTCATTAGTAGCTGTTAAGACTTCACCATTCTTGTTTCCGTTTTCATAACCGTTCTTCAGACTTTTCCAACTTGGAAATGCAAATTCCATCATCCAGTCCTCAAACTTTCTTGACCACCGACTATACTCCTCAATAGCCATTAGCTTTGGAGGTTTATTGAACGTTCTGAAAGCACTTTCCGATTCCCAAGCTTCCTTTTTCTTCTCTTTTGACGTTTTATCATTCACATTGCTAGACGAAGAATCATCGTTTCCAGAATTTCCAGCGAACGCGTACATATCGCTAAACGGGTTCATGAAAAGATCATCCATCGTAAATGTACCTGCAAAATCAGAAATCACTTAGTAAAATTTTTTCGAAAATTTTTAAAACCTTGACAAATAAGCGAAATCAGTCTGAAAGACTGATAAGCGAAATCAATCAATGTGATTGACACAAGAGCGAAATCAGTTGTGTGACAGATAAGCGAAATCACAATATGTGTCACAAAAGCGAAATCACTTTTGTCCGTATAAGCAAAATCAAATGATGTCCCTTTGAGCGAAATCACTTATGACCAAATAAGCGAAATAAGCTTGTCCAAATAAGCGAAATCAGTAGACTGTCCTTATGAGCGAAATTACTAAGTCCGTATCAGCAAAATCAGACTTTTAACATTCGATGTTCACAAAAGAGGAATCACGTTTTTACCCATTTTTAAGCCAAATTTCAACCTGATATTTTCAAGGAATGATCTACACTTAATTCCGATCACAGTGATATGTAATATGTTCAATTTCGACCACTAATTTGTTCCAGATCTGAGTTTGAAGTTCCTGTTCGTAAACTGATCGTGTTTTTGTAAAAATTGATTGAGTTTTACTTTGTTTTAAGAACTGATACTATTACGGATTGTTTAAAAGACAATTTCGCTCAATATACTTGAAATTCAAATCATTCTGTCCGTAGGAACTAGTTTAATTCGGAAAAATAAAAGAGAAAGTGAGTAGAAATGAGATAATAATTTCGAATCAGCTGTAGTAGTATGAACTCCTCATCCTGAAGCTCTGATACCACTTGTTGGACCGTGTCGTGACCCTAAACGATCAGTCAAGGCAGTTCATCATTACGTATAAAGGCGGAATCAGAATACGTAACGTAACAACAGCTATTCCTTTCAATTCCTGCTTTATTAATGCTTTCTGATACAAAATTGACAGAGTTTCAACACCTAAGCAATGGCCTGATTTCGCTCCAATGTCCTTTGAAGTCACACATGTGTGGTATTTATACTAGATCTGATTTCGCTTATATGGCATGACCATATGAGCGAAATCACTTGTAACTGATTTCGCTTATATGTCAAGACCATAAAAGCGAAATCACCATGACCCTTAAAGCGAAATCCCATCTAAACAATGTTCACATAAGCGAAATTAACATTCTAAACCCTAATCTTGACTTTCTTGACTTAAGACTTGATGTAGATGAAGTCAACAGACATTATGTGCATCAACAACTACTTGATCATGTGAAAGGTGGGTACAACACTTAAGGCCATTAATCCTCATTGTAGGACCGAGGGACATGAGTGATAGATCTATTTGGGTATAGTGAGCCCACACCCATGAGGACCAGGGTGGCCCATGTGGTGACTATGTCTTCATCCCGGAGACAAATCCGCTAGGCTTGAGTCTTCCTGCACCATTTCACACATACCATTGGCTTTGCAACCCATTGGTGATCTTTTATTTCCTTATTGCTACATACCAGGGACATACATACATATAGACATACTTTAAAGGTTTATTCATACACATACACATGAACTCGCTCAACTTTTGTTGATGTTTTTCAAATTACATGTATTTCAGGGAACTAAGTGGATCTGGCAGGTGTGTGCATGTTTGTCAAGCTGCGTCATGAATAAAGGATGTCATCCGTGGAGTTTAGGAGATGTATCATATTCCTGGACGGGATACATGTTTCTAAACTTGGTTTTAATTGAAGTCTTTTGTTGAGTCTTTATGAACTCATTTAAAACATGTTGCATGGTTTGTAACTTAAATTTGGTGTCGATGTGTCAAACAATTATGTTGTGTTCTTTTCAAACTTAAATTATGGATAAACATCTACCGTTTTTATCATATAGCGTTGTTATGATTGAATGATATGGTATTAAGAAAGTCACACCAAATAATCACGCTTCCGCAAAAGTCAAGGTGTGACAGCTTGGTATTAGAGCTTCGATCGTAGCGAACTAGGATTCTTTCTCGAGTCTAGACTATGATCACTATGGCTCTCACGAAAATGTTTTCACAAACATGTTTTCATTGCATACGCAAAATGTCGAGATCCAGGAAACATACATTTTTACAAATAAAAGACACAAAGTACATTTCAAAGAATTCGTTTATAATTCAGTCTGAGAGACTGGGAAGTTAGTCTGAGAGACTAGCTGGGTAGTTCAGTTTGAGAAACTGGGAGGTTTAGTCTGAGAGACTAAGTAGTTCAGTCTAAGAGGTTGGGTGGGATAGTCTTGGGAAGGCTAGGATGCATACACGCTTACATTGTTACTGCTCACATGCTTATTTAATGACTGTTGATGTATGTTCATATGTTGTGATTGATTTGCTACAGACACCATGTCCTCCTCTGAGAGTGGAGTATCTGATACAGTAGACCATATGGCCATAGTTTCGGATGATGAGATCATCCCAGAGGGTGAGGTTTTTACATCTGACACTACGAGTGACGACGATGATGATTTCCAGTCGTTTGCTTTACCAGATTTTGGCGATGATATACCGCTAGCTGATGGTCTTCCTGGCGTGGATCTACTTCTTGTTCAGATCCCTGCTCCTTTTCCTCTTGCTGCATTTCCTCTCGAGGATCTATCTCTTGATGCCATGTCTGACGACGACATCGATCTTTTTATTGAGGGTCCCCCTGAGGGTGCCCAGGATGATGGAGCTCCAGTCGATGATGCCGTTGTCGCTCCACTTGTCGAGATTCCAGTCGACGATGTTATTGTTGTTCTGCTTATTGAGATTCCTGTCATTGAGATTTCGTCTGACCATTCTGGTCCTGATTCATTCGAGTCTGTGTCATCTACTACTCTACACGCACTGGGATTACAGCATTATCCCACCGATTCCGATTCCGATTCTGACACAGCTATGTCTGCCGCACTTGTTCCTCCACATGACTTCGAGTTTGATGATGAGTTTGATCCAGTCTTTCCACACGACTTTGACCCTGAGCATGAGATTGAGTTTGTCCCCGATGATTACCCTTTTGAGGCACCTGTCGTTCCTGACGATCAACTCTTTGATATACCCGCTGATCTTGAGCTTGCACCAGCTGACCCTGAGCCTTTGATTGCACCCGAGCCCATACTTGCTCATGATCCTCTACCGGAGCATGACCCCGTTGACATACCAGTTGTTGCACCACCTTTGCCTGACCCTCTACCTGCACCCGCAGACCATGCTCCTATTGATGACCATATAGATCCCCGTTATGCATTCACCCACAATGGGTGGATAGAGGATGACGATGACTTGCCTCCTTTTGTTAGACCTGTTACTCCCCCACCTGCACCTACACATGCACCAGTTGACATTGCCCCGTTTCACCCACATGTGTTAGACATACACCGCGCCGATCTACCGGTCACGTTCCTACAGGATATTCCTCCACCCCGTCCAGGGGAAGGACCGTCTAGCCAGCCATCTGGCCCTGTCCCACCTGTGTCAGCTGCTTTTCCTTTCATGCCACAGTTTTCACATACTGCACCTTTTGTTGCTACACCATCGGACGAGCCACTGATTTGGGTTCCGCCCAACACGATGCCTGTTTCTGATCCATATCATCCCTTCCATTACACTGGGTACACGAGAGATGATCTGCTTTTGTCCTTACAGCTCCATCAGGAGATGTTGTGTCGCAGAGTCATGGATCTTGAGAGGATTCCGCGTCCTCCGCCTTGCATTTGTCAGTCACCATTCGCGACTCCGCCCGTTCCTCTTTTACCATACCCAGATTTTGATGTTCGTTTCCTTACTATGGAGTAGCAGATCAGCTATCTGTTGCATCATGCTCATGCCCTCGAGGAGGAGCTAGCGCATCTGCGCAGTTTGCTTTTCGTTCCTCCACCACCTCCTCCTCCACCATCAGCATAGCAGTTTTTGGTTTTATGCATATAGCATACTTTTGGTGAGAGTGCAACTATTGAGCCCAGATTGTACAGCCTTTTGACGACCACTTTTGACCTTTGACTTTTGATTGTTGTAGTTTGATGGATAGTTTGGACAAGGGTGATGTGACCCTGTAGTCCCTTTTGATATATGGTACATTTGTGAAACATGTAAAACTGTAATTGTGGTCATTGATATATGAAAGCTCAATCGCAACATTCTCATTATATATGTTGTTGGATTACTTGTTTGTGTTATGACATGGGATGTTATGTGTTTACTTGTGTTGATGAATGTTATTACATACGCGTACTACATATTTATATGCATAAGACCTGACCTATACAACCATCTTTAGAAGATGCCTCCTCAAAGAGACAACACACTGCCTACAACTGAGGCCGAGTTACAAGAACGGATTTCACGAGCGATAGCACAACACGAGGCCTTACGCTCCGAGCATAGCGAAGGTACCTCGGGAAGCAACCCACCTCTTGGTAATATTTGAGTCATTAAAGAAACATTACGTTACATTTGGATATTCCATGTGCGATCGCTAACGCTTTAGGTGAATGATGTTACTTGTATAGGTTGTACCTATAAACAGTTCTTAGACTGTAAGCCATTGAATTTCGACGGCACCGGGGGTGCTGTAGCTTTTGTTCGATGGACGGAGAAGACTGATTCTGTGATTAGAATGAGCAAGTGTGCACCGCAGCACCAAGTCACCTATATCTCCGGATTGTTCTTAGACGGAGTGCTTTCCTGGTGGAATCTCCAAGTCCAGACCTTGGGAGAAGAGGCTGCTTATGCCATGATGTGGGACGAAATGAAGGAACTCATGCGGAAGAAATACTGCTCCAGAGCTGAAATCCAAAAGCTGGAAACTGAATTCTGGAACCTCAAGATGGACGGTCCGAAAATTGCTGAATATGTGCAGAGATTTCACGACTTATCTCACGTGTTACCATACATGGTTGATCCAGAATTCAAACGCATCGAACGGTTTATTTGGGGGTTGGCACCTCAGATTATGAGTATGGTGACAACGTCGAAGCCTGCCACAATCACCGAGGCCATTGATCTGAGTGTATCACTGACTGAAGAAGCTATCAGGTTAAACAAGTTTTTGATTTCTGACTAGAAGAAGAAGGAGACTCACGTTGAGTCGTCGGGTGAGAACAAAAGGAAGTTCTCAAACTTTAAGAAGGGTACCAGCATCGCCAACAAGAAGAAGGATGTGAACCCACCAGTCGAGGTCAAGACTGGTGCTGAAGTCAAGGGAAAAGGATATATGGGCACTCTGCCCAAGTGTGATGTGTACCAGTACCATCATGCCGGCCAATGCAGAGTTAGGAAATGTGAATCTTGTGGGAAGGTTGCCATTCAAAGGAGACTTGCTGGGCTGGTACTGGTCGTGGTGGT
This sequence comes from Helianthus tuberosus, assembly GCA_030545235.1. Lineage (NCBI taxonomy): Eukaryota > Viridiplantae > Streptophyta > Magnoliopsida > Asterales > Asteraceae > Helianthus > Helianthus tuberosus. Next base: position 142,062,825 of record CM060381.1, read on the forward strand.
CAGAGAGGTTATGGTAATGGAAACAACAATCGTGGTGGAAGTGGACATGGAAACCGCCCACAAGGAGGAAATGGCGGTAATGGGAATCGTGGTAATTTTGGGAATCAAGCTGGTAATGGAAACCGTGGAGCCAACAACAATCAGGGTAATGGGAATGGAAATGGTCGGGGACCAGGATGTTTTAATTGTGGAGACGTGGGGCATTTCAAGAGGGAGTGCCCAAAGCTCAGTCAAGCTCAAGGAAGGGTTTTCAACATCGGTGCGAGGGGAGCTCGCCAAGATCCAATTATAGTTACTGGTACATTCCCTATTAACCAACGCTTTGCATCTGTACTGTTTGATACTGGTGCCGATTATAGTTTTGTATCGCTAGAATTTAAGAATATACTTGGGTTGGTAGCTAGTAAGCTAGATATTCCGTACTCAATAGAACTAGCTAATGGAAAGCTAGTAGAAGCAAATAAAGTAATTAGAAGTTGCGTAATAGAGCTTGGGGAGCACGAGTTTACGCTTGATCTGCTTCCAGTCGAGTTGGGAAGCTTCGACGTGGTAGTGGGGATGGATTGGTTGTCAAGCAACCGAGCAGAGATCGTATGTCACGAGAAGATCATTCGTATTCCGATGGCGAATGGAGAAACAATTGTGGTGCATGGAGAGAAACGCGATATGCCTCTAAGGATCATCAGTCATTTGAAGGCTCGAAAGTGTTTGCAGAAAGGATGTGTTGCCTTCTTGGCACACATTGTGGACAAAGAAGCCGCTGAGCCGAAGTTGGAAGATATCCCAGTCGTAAAGGAATATCCTGAAGTCTTCCTCGAAGACTTACCAGGATTACCACCGCAAAGGCAAGTCGAATTCCATATTGACTTGGTTCCATGCGCCACGCCTGTAGCCAAGCCAAGGCACCTTATCAACTTGCGCCCTCAGAAATGCAAGAACTGTCAACACAACTTCAGGAGTTATTAGACAAGGGATTTATCAGACCAAGCTTCTCGCCTTGGGGAGCTCCAGTTTTGCTCGTTAAGAAGAAAGATGGTAGTTTCCGCATGTGTATCGACTACCAGGAGCTAAACAAATTGACCATTAAGAATCGGTATCCTTTGCCAAGGATTGATGACCTGTTCGATCAACTGCAAGGTTCAATTTTTTACTCCAAGATCGATCTTCGATAAGGTTATCACCAGTTGAGAATTCAGGAGGAGAGCATTCCAAAGACTGCCTTCAGAATGCGATACGGACATTACGAGTTCCTGGTTATGCCATTTGGGTTGACAAACGCGCCAGCAGTGTTTATGGATTTGATGAACAGAGTTTGCAAGCCATATCTCGATAAATTTGTGATTGTGTTTATCGACGATATTTTAATTTATTCGAAGACGAAGGAAGAACATGAACAACATCTAAAAGCTATCTTAAAGCTGCTCAAGAAAGAGAAGTTGTACGTGAAGTTCTCGAAGTGCGAGTTTTGGCCGCGTGAGGTTCAGTTCCTTGGTCACGTGGTTAACGGAAATGGAATTCATGTGGATCCCACAAAGATCGAGGCAATCAAGAATTGGGAGACTCCGAAGACGCCAACCGAGATCCGTCAATTCCTAGGTTTGGCAGGATATTATCGCAGATTTATTGAGGATTTCTCGAAAATCGCTCAACCTTTGACCTCCCTTACTTATAAAGACAAGAAGTACGAATGGGGAGACAAGCAAGAAGAAGCATTTCAGTTGTTGAAAAACAAGCTTTGCGATGCACCGATCTTATCCCTACCCGAAGGCACTGACGACTTCGTGGTATATTGTGACGCCTCGCGTCAGGGATTAGGATGTGTATTGATGCAGCGACAGAAGGTTATAGCTTATGCTTCGCACCAATTGAAGGTTCACGAGAAAAATTACACTACACATGATTTGGAATTAGGCGAAGTGGTGTTTGCATTGAAGATCTGGCGACATTACTTGTATGGCACGCGATGCACAATCTTTACTGATCACAAGAGCTTACAGCATATATTCGATCAGAAAGAGCTTAACAAGAGACAGAGACGATGGGTCGAGTTGTTAAACGATTATGATTGCGAAATCAAGTATCACCCAGGGAAGGCGAATGTAGTCACAGACGCCTTGAGTCGGAAAGAAAGAATTAAACCCATAAGGGTTCAAGCTTTGGAAATGATTGTTCAAACGGACCTCTCATTGCGCATTCGTGCTGCAAAGAGAGAAGCTCTTAAGGAAGAGAATCTTGAGAATGAATATCTCCGTGGGATGGAGAAGCAGTTAGTACCCAATGATGAAGGAACGTTGTACTTCATGAAACGAATTTGGGTTCCTCTCTTTGGTGGTCTGAGAGAAGTAATTTTCGATGAAGCTCACAAGTCACGATACTCGATCCATCCAGGATCGGATAAGATGTACCAAGACTTAAAGGATTTTTACTGGTGGCCGAGATAAAAAGGCGATGTTGCAACATATGTTGGCAAATGTTTGACCTGTGCTAAGGTAAAGGCCGAATATCAGAAGCCTTCAGGCCTTCTGCAACAACCTGAAATACCCATGTGGAAATGGGAGCAGATTTCAATGGATTTTATAACGAAGTTACCAAGGAAACCCAGAGGTCACGATACGATTTGGGTAATCGTGGACCGTCTGACCAAATCTGCACACTTTTTGCCGATCAAGGAGAAAGACAACACTGGCAAGCTTGCTGAGCTATACCTGAGAGAGATAGTTGCACGACATTGAGTGCCTCTCTCGATTATCTCTGATAGAGACGGAAGGTTTGTGTCAAGAATTTGGCAATCCTTTCAAGAAGCCTTCGGTTCTCAGTTGAATCTGAGTACTGCGTTTCACCCACAGACAGACGGCCAGAGCGAGCGAACGATTCAAACGTTGGAAGATATGTTACGAGCTTGCGTGATGGATTTGGGTGGTAGTTGGGACACTCACTTACCCTTGGTAGAATTCTCGTACAACAACAGTTACCATGCAAGCATTCAAGCCACACCGTTTGAAGCTCTTTATGGACGCAAGTGTCGATCACCGTTATGCTGGGCAGATGCGGGTGATAGACAGCTTGTTGGTCCCAAATTGGTTCAAGAGACGACGGATAAGATTGTGCAGATCCGAGAGCGCATCAAGGCGGCTCGTGATCGACAAAAGAGTTACGCGGACCGAAGGAGGAAACCTTTGGAGTTTGAAGTGGGAGATATGGTTTTGTTAAAGGTCCCACCCTGGAAGGGTGTAGCACGCTTTGGGAAGCATGGGAAGTTGAACCCAAGATACATTGGACCATTCAAAATCCTGGAGAGGATTGGTCTTGTAGCTTACAAGTTGGATCTACCCGCAGAACTGAATGGCGTTCATGATACATTTCATGTATCTAATCTGAAAAAGAGTCTAACTCAAGAAACAGTTGTTATTCCTGTCGATGAAGTCCACATTGACGACACACTCCACTTTACTGAAGAACCTGTTGAGGTTACTGATTGGAAGGTTAACAAGACACGCATGAGTAGTGTTAAACTCGTCAAGGTACGTTGGAATGCGCGTCACGGCCCAGAGTTCACGAGGGAGCGTGAGGATCGCATGAAAGCAAAATACCCACATTTGTTCCCCAAAACCCATGCAACTAGTAGCAGAACTAAAATTTCGGGACGAAATTTTCTTAACAGGGGGAGAATGTGACAACCGTCAAAAATCCAGGTATCCGTACAATTAATTAATATTGATAAGTGCTTAATGATTGTGCTTAATGATTGTGCTGAATTACAATTTATGACTTAAACTGCTTTCTGATTACTACAACATACTTACATGTGCATCACATATTGCATACTGTCACATCATTATTAAACGCAAACTATATTGACATACATGATGCACAAAGCACAGTTAGCACCGTTAACGGATAAATCAGGAATATGCTGATGACGTTCAGTGCATAGACAGACAGTGTTTTAAGACCCCGTATGGACCATAGACAAGGTACTACACTAGTATGGTGTGTAGGGAAGTAAGGACCATAAAACTGCTTCACTAGGTGATAGTTTAAGAGCCGGAAAGTGCCTAAAACCCACTCAAAGTGCTGAATTCAGCACATTTCAGCAAAATTCAGCATTCTAATGAGCTAGTAACATGCAAAAATATGGCAAAATGGTCCTGTATGCTTTCCTAAGTGTCGGGAATTAAAAGTGTCACAAAAGGGTACTTAAGGATCACTAAACGGAATGACTTGACACTTTAACGAACCGGTATCTAACCGAACAACCGGACACTACCCGAAACACCAAAATTATACTAGAAGCATTGTTGTAATGTTTCTAAACTAGTTATGATCCCCGAACACCCTAACACACTACATAATGAAAGATACACATAATAACTACCTAATACACTTTGAATTCTAACTAAATATCTAACTTAACATCAAAACCCAACTAATTACAGCCCCCCCCCCCCCATGGTGGACGGTCACATATGGCCCCACCCATGATCCCCACAATCTCACTAGATCTTGCTTAAATCCTCATAAGATTTGCTTAGATCTTGTAATGTACTATTGAAACATAAAAACCAATGATTAATAGCATTTGATGGTTATAAGAGGATCCATAAGCTCTCATCTTACACACACTTCACCCCTATCCCTCTCCTCCTCTCCCTCTTGGTCGAACATAGCACCATCACCATTTTCGTTCATCATCCATCCATTCCAAGGTCACGACATGATGCTAGAAGGTGTTTAAGGAAGCTCGGTGCTCTTGGATCTTGAAGGACCTTCATCATTTGCTATTATCCTCCACTTTTGTCATCATCAACATCAAGTATTCTTCCCTAGCCTTGTGCTAGTAGTAAGGCTCTTATAATCTCTTGATCTTTCATATATAGTTGGTTAATAAGTGATGAACATTGTTAAACATGATGAACATTAAAAGACATATTCATGAATCTCTATTATAAGCACATTAACACATGAAATCTTGTTGATTTATGATTGTTTGCTTCTTGTTGATTGATTATTAGTGTTAGTGATGCTAGACATCATAAGTAACCTACTAGATTGTGATTAAACACATGATCTAGTAAGTTAAAGTGGAGATCTTGTGAAAGACCAAGATCATCATGCTTTATGTACATGAACTTGAATGATAAAAGTTGTTTTCATAAGATGATGATTTAAACAAGATAAAAGTCTTGTGACTGGATGATTTCTAAAATAGTTTTCCAAAGGAACCAAGTTAAATAACAAGATTTGTATAAACATTGTTTTAAAGAAAACCAATCATGTTTCTAGTGTTGAAACAAGTATAAGAACACTTTGTTTACAAGAAAAATTCAAAAGAATGATTTTTGGAAAAAATCATCTAGTAAGTTGTAAACACTTAAAACTTTTAAGAATGATATTTTAAAGAAATAAACACACTTTAAAGGGTAACTAAGTCTACTAAACATACTACCAAGTTACTACAAGTTTTTATGAAAACTCAAGTTCATGATCATTATGTAGATAGCCTTGTTTTAGCACTTGGTAAGTGTAGATTGATTGTTGATTGTTTATGATGATTTTTGAAAAGAAAATGATATGCTTTAATAGCATGGACACCTCCATTTCTAGGGGAAACTATGGCAAAATTTTCTAAAAATCCAAACACTTAGAAAAATATTTTCTAAACAAGTGTTTACAAGTGAGTTTTAACCATGATTTTCAATATAAACTTTCCTATAGATTTTGTTACAAAAATACAAGAATCGGAGGTTGGTTTTTATAAATAAAAATGGATAAATATGTATTTAGAATATATATTTACATTAATAACACATTGTGTGTGATTATTTGTATACTTGGTGTAATAGTTATATTATTTTAGGATTAATATAATATAACTTAACAAAATGCCAAGAATTTACCATCCAAAATATTACAAAAAACCACAAGGGATAAATATATAAGTTACACACTTAATATTGTGAAACCGAACGATAACGTAACTTATGAAATATTCCGGAGTAAACTGTTACAAATCTATTTTTGGTAAATATTATTTTGGACATAAGAACATGAAAATATGATTTTTGTAAATATTACAAAGTTGTGTCATATTTTTGACAAGGAGAAAATATATTATTTTTGGAAGTAAAAATATATTTTCTTAATATATTTAGAAGATATATGATTTTTGGGAAAAATATATATTTTCTTGAAATACACTATTTTTTTTGGACAAAATAAGTTTAAATATACTTTCTAACTTAGACTTAAAAATATATTAATTTGGAACTACAAATACAAGAATACGAAAATACATGTATAAGATACCCCCATCATTGGGAAGGAAATACTGAAATAAATACTTGAGAAGTATTATTACAAAAATATTGTTTAACAAGTATTCCAAAAATTAAATATAATTTAAAGTTAAAATAATCTTTATTTTAACAAGAAATTATAACTTGGAATAATATTAGAGGCGTAAAAGAAACGTAACTAAAAAACGTAAATACTAAGGCAAGGCACGGCCCGTTCGTCTAATAGACATTAGTACGCTGTAGCCTGTAGGTAGTCGGGTTTGCTGAAGAGATTTGGGTTACGATTCTGAAGACGCAATACTGTGAGTTCATGTCCCCATTTTCTTTTACTGTTTTCAGTTTTATACTTCGGGGGTGAAATACATGTTACAATTGTTTACAAATATTTTATACATGGTATGCTTAGCTAAGGAGGGTTACTGCTTGATCATGTGAAAGGTGGGTACAACACTTAAGGCCATTAATCCTCATTGTAGGACCGAGGGACATGAGTGATAGATCTATTTGGGTATAGCGAGCCCACACCCATGAGGACCAGGGTGGCCCATGTGGTGACTATGTCTTCATCCCGGAGACAAATCCGCTAGGCTTGAGTCTTCCTGCACCATTTCACACATACCATTGGCTTTGCAACCCATTGGTGATCTTTTATTTCCTTATTGCTACATACCAGGGATATACATACATACAGACATACTTTAAAGGTTTATTCATACACATACACATGAACTCGCTCAACTTTTGTTGATGTTTTTCAAATTACATGTATTTCAGGGAACTAAGTGGATCTGGCAGGTGTGTGCATGTTTGTCAAGCTGCGTCATGAATAAAGGATGTCATCCGTGGAGTTTAGGAGATGTATCATATTCCTAGACGGGATACATGTTTCTAAACTTGGTTTTAATTGAAGTCTTTTGTTGAGTCTTTATGAACTCATTTAAAACATGTTGCATGGTTTGTAACTTAAATTTGGTGTCGATATGTCAAACAATTATGTTGTGTTATTTTCAAACTTAAATTATGGATGAACATCTACCGTTTTTATCATATAGCGTTGTTATGATTGAATGTTATGGTATTAAGAAAGTCACACCAAATAATCACATTTCCGCAAAAGTCAGGGTGTGACATGTGGTCCTAAAGAGTTCACTGGCGAAGATGGGCCCAGCGCCATGTTTCAGTGGTTTGACTCGATTATAGTCACTCTCCGTCAAAGCGGATGCCAAGATAACCTACGCACTGTTAATACAACTGGAGTTTTTCAATCCGAGGCTCTGGAATGGTGGACTGCGGAACGAAACAGGCGTGGGAACGATGCAGCCTATGGACTCTCCTGGGAGGAACTGAAGGAAGTCATAATGAAAGAATTATGTCCCCCACATGAACTCCAGAAGTTGGAAAACGAGTTTTGGGGTATCAAGCAAGAAGGAGGTGATAACGCCGGTCTCACCGCTCGCTTTAGGCAGTTCAGTATCATCTGTCCTGGTCAAGTGTCAACACCGAACATCACAATCAAGAAGTACATTCGCGCTCTACCCGATTGTGTTGTCGATTTTGTTCAAGCCGCTACTTCTGCTATTCCCGCTACCGAATCTTCAGCACCTCAAGTCTCGAAGTCTTCACGTCAGAATCGCAAGCGCAAGGGTAACAACAACAAGAACTGTGCTGCAACCGCCGCTCCTCTCAACGTTGTTCCTGTCCAGCCCAACCAGAACCAGAACCGTCGAGTAGCCGCACCTGTGACCAATGCACCGTCTGCTAAGCGTGCGTACAGTGGTCCTCATCCTTTGTGCCCTACTTGCACTTATCATCACCCAGCTGGGATAGCTTGTCGTTTCTGTGTCCACTGCAATCTCTACGGACACTTTACCGCGAACTGTCGCACTGGCCCTCGTCAGCAAGCTCAAGCTCAAGCTCCTCCTGCACTGCCAGCTCCACTCCCTGCTCCTCAGGGTAACCAAGCAGCTCCTGCTCCCACTGCTCATGCACGAGTCTGCTTCGCATGTGGTGACCCTAACCATTTCGGTAACGTCTGCCCGAATCGAGTGGTGAAACAAGAGCCGTAGCAGCCACAGGTGGCTAAAACAGCAGCAGTAGCAGCCAGCACAACAAGCAGCCCGCGGAAGAGCATTCAACATCAATGTCCGCCAGGCTCAAACCGACAACAATGTTGTCAACGGTATGTTCCTCGTTAACGGTACTTATGCCTCGTGTTTATTTGATACTGGAGCCGATAACTGTTTTGTGCCGTTTGAATTCGAAAAGTTCCTAAACCGTAAACTCGCTAATCTCCCTACGCCGTTCAACGTAGAAATTGCCACCGGAAGAATAGTCACCGTAGACTCTCTTCTCCATGATTGTACTCTTGAACTCAACAATCACCTCTTTCCGATCGATCTTATTCCGATGCAGCTTGGTAGTTTCGATATCATAGTAGGCATGGATTTTCTTCACGAAAATCATGTTGAAGCCGTTTGTTTTGAAAAGATGATTTGTTTCTCTCTTGCTAATGGCGACCAACTCTGTGTTTATGGCGAAGTATCTTCGAAGGAATTGAAACTCATGTCGTGAATTCAAGCAAGCAAGTATCTCCTAAAGGAATACATGGCTTTCTTGGCACACATCGTAGTAACAGAGAAGGAAAAGAAGCCGATGGAAAAGGTACTTGTGGTTCGTGATTTTCCTGTTGTCTTTCCTGACGATTTACCTGGTCTACCTCTGAGTCGTGATATTGATTTCCATATCGACCTCATTCCTGGAGCTAACCCTGTTGCTAAAGCCCCTTATCGCCTCACTCCGTCCGAAATGCGTGAACTTTCGAGTCAACTCCAGGAATTGCTTGATAAAGGCTTCATGCGTCCTAGCACATCTCCTTGGGGCGCACCTGTCCTTTTTGTCAAAAAGAAGGATGGATCGTTCCGAATGTGCATCGATTATAGGGAACTCAACAAGCTTACTATCAAGAATCGCTATCCTTTACCTCGAATCGACGATTTGTTTGATCAATTGCAAGGCGCTGTGTGTTTTGCTAAGATCGATTTACGCTTAGGTTACCATCAGTTACGAATTCAGGAGGAAGATATCCCTAAAACCTCTTTTCGAACCCGTTACGGCCATTATGAATTCGTCGTTATGCCCTTGGGTCTAACCAACGCACCCGCGGTGTTCATGGATTTGATGAATCGCGTGTGTAAACCCTTTCTTGACCGCTTCATCATCGTGTTTATCGATGATATCCTTATCTATTCGAGTCGAAAGCCGAACATGCGCAACATCTTCGCTTGGTACTCGAACTTCTCCAAGGGAATCGCCTCTATGCCAAGTTCTCCAAGTGTGAATTTTGGCTTGAGGAGGTTCAATTCCTTGGTCACATCGTTAATAGTCAAGGTATTCACGTCGACCCCACGAAGATTGAAGCAGTTAAGAGTTGGATTACACCGAAAACCCCGTCCGAAGTTCATTCTTTTCTCGGATTGGCGGGTTACTACCGTCGATTTATCATTGATTTCTCTAAAATCGTCGTTCCTCTCACCTCTCTCACGCATAAAGACAAGCCTTTTGTTCGGGGAACTGAACAAGAGGAAGCCTTTCAAACTCTCAAGTGTATGCTTTGCAACGCTCCCGTACTCGCGCTACCCGATGGAAACGACGACTTTGTAGTCTACTGCGATGCCTCTAACCTAGGTCTTGGTTGCGTCCTTATGTAACGAGATAAGGTTATCGCGTACGCGTCTCGTCAGCTCAAAATCCACGAGAAGAACTACACAACCCACGATCTCGAACTCGGTGCAGTTGTTTTTTTGTTAAAGATTTGGCGACACTACCTTTATGGTACCAAGTGTACGGTCTTAACCGACCATAAGAGCCAGGAACACATCTTGAACCAGAAAGAGCTGAACATGCGCCAACACAGATGGGTTGAGCTTCTCAATGATTACAACTGTGAGATTTGCTACCACCCAGGCAAAGCAAATGTTGTTGCCAACGAAGCTATTTACATAGTGTTCGCAATGTTCAAGCCCAACACGACCTCGAAGCCCTCATTCGTGACGCTCAGCACGCATGCTTCATTGAGATACCTTGAAAGAGGAAATGAAGTGTGGAGCTGAATCCCAACTTGTCACCAAATCGAACAGTATCTATTACTATCTCGATCGCATCTGGATCCCCAATCGCAATAACCTTCAGGAGATATTGCTGACTGAAGCCCACAAATCTCGATATTCTATTCATCCCGGTGCCGACAAGATGTACCAGGATCTTTGTCTTCGGTATTGGTGGCCTGGAATGAAGAAGGATATCGCTCTCTATGTTTCGAAATGCTTGACTTGCTCCAAAGTCAAGGCTGAACGTCAACGACCCTCTGGCTTACTCGTACAACCCGAGATCCCGATGTGGAAATAGGAGAGTATAGCTACGGATTGCATTACGAAACTCCCGCACACGCCATCAGGTCACGATAGCATTTGAGTTATCGTTGATCATCATACGAAATCCGCTCACTTTCTGCCAATACGAGAGGACTATAAGGTGGAACGATTAGCAAGAATCTATACCGACGAAGTCATTTGTCGACATGGAACACCTCGTGATATCGTCTCTGACCGTGATGGTCGATTTACCTCGCGCCTTTGGGAAACTTTTCAATCTGCTCTCGGTACTACTCTTAATCTCAGTACCGCTTCTCATCCCCAGACCAACGGTCAGACTGAACGCACGATTCGCACCCTTGAAGACATGCTTCGTTCGTGCGTCATAGATTTTGGTGGTAATTGGGATTCGCATTTACCTTTAGTCGAATTCTCGTACAACAACAGTTATCACTCTAGCATTCAAATGGTACCATTTGAGGTATTATATGGAAGAAAATGTCGATCGCCGATTGTATGGCACAAGATCGGAGAGACGCAAATTACCGGTTCTGAGTTATTACAAGAAACGACTGACAAGATCCTCCAGATATGAGACAATCTCTTGAAAGCTCGGAGTCGTCAAAAGAGTTACGCCGATAAACACCGCAAGCCCCTTGAGTTCAAAGTTGGTGATCACGTACTCCTAAAGGTTTCACCTTGGAAGGGAGTGATCCGATTCGGTAAGAAAGGAAAGCTAGCGCCTCGATACGTTGGACCCTTTAAGATTCTGGAAAGAATTGGCAAAGTGGCCTACAGACTCGAATTACCAGAGGAACTCAGCAACGTGCATCCAACTTTCCACGTCTCGAACCTCAAGAAATGCCTAGCCGAAGAGAATTTGCATGTCCCTCTTAAGGATTTGCAAGTGGACGAAACATTACACTTCGTGGAAAAGCCAGTAGAGATCATGGACCGAGAGACCAAGAAGCTCCGACGCTCACGCATTCCTATTAGTGAAGGTTCGCTGGGAAGGCAAACGTGGCGCCGAGTTCACTTGGGAACTCGAAAGTGATATGAAATCTTGCCATATAATAGTTGTTATGGATCTATTGAGCAATCTGGTTAGCCTAGTGTCGCGCCCCGATGTTTCCGCCATTGGTTGTGGTGTGACAAAAATATCCTCATGTGGGATCCATTTGGTCAGATTTAACCATAAAAATCAACTTAGTTAGGGCTAAAGGACATAACTTGCAAAGGTTTGCAAACATCGAGTACGTTTTCTGTAATTATTGAAGACAAATGACACAATTTGTAATAAGTGACATACATAAAGGACAATTTTTGTAATTTACTCTAATAATAATAATAATAATACTAATAAGTATTGTGTTTATAACTATGCCTGTTTTGATTAAAATATGCAGGTAATGCCAGAAATGTTGTAATTACCATATTTATATACTATTGTTTTGTAACATTTGTATGCATGTATGGTTGTAAATTGTGTTTAAGTTGTTGTACATTAATCAAATAATGGTTTCATTATCTTACCAAATTCAATCGGTTTGATCCATTCAAAGTTGTGTTGTTTTATTTGTAAATTATTATTATTTATAATAATCTAATTAATTTTGCCAAAATCTTGTATAAATATAATTTGCAACATATTGATGCAATGGTTGTAATATATGCATTATGGTTTGTATAATGGTAATGATATATTATATATATAGATTACGATGAACCTGTCAAACAGGAAAAAATAGACGCGGGTTCATCGTAACGTGCGGGTCCTAGATCAACTTAGTTATTTTATCCTATGTTTTACGTTTCTGTTTAATTTCTTTGTATTAACACGCCGCAACTTCAGTGTCAGTGGTTGCTGGCAGTAGTATGGCATTAGTGTTCGCCCCCACCGCAACGCGTGCTTAATACTAGTTAGTTACTAACTTACTACAAAAGAATAATACCTTGGAAGTTGAGAAGAATTGATGTTCCACAACCTTGTGAAACAGCTAACCAATTAGCGCTAGTGTCCTTCATTCGTATTCCTTGCAATGTGACAGAAAATAACTTGCATAATACAAAAATGTAGATAAAATGTGCATATTTAGTTCCAGTCTTTTTATGAAAAGTGATCACAAGTATCCAAGTTTATAAAGGGCAAACGTGGATCAAATAAATATTGAATAAAAAACAATATATCTTAGCTTTATGTTACTTGAATTTTTTTTCTCAAAAAAAAATAAATAAATAAATGCAATATATCTTAGCTTCAAGTTACTTGAATCTTTTTTCACAAACAAAAATTTTTTTTCAACCAAACAAAAACACACGCTATTGTTTATTGTAAAATAACATCATAGAAACTCATTGTTGTTCGTATGTATAATTGAAGCGAAATATAGAATAGGTGAGAGGAGATGAAGATAAACAATAAGTCAATCTGAAATCAATTAAAAACAAAACAATTAACCGTATGTGACAATCTCTAATATTCTACTCTAAAAAAGTCAGTCAATTAACAAACAATAAATAACATGTATACAAAGTTTTTTTTTTAAATGGAGGCTCTATTTTTTTTTGAAGGCCCTAGACCTAAGCCTTACCTACTATAACTATTGGGCTGGCCCTGCTGTTTCTTATCCTGAAAAAAAAAATCGAAAAAATAAAGTATGTTCTTTTTTCTTAATAGATTACCTTTAAGATCAGCTTTAAGATGAAATAAAAAACCCTCAACTTTGATTTATATGTAAAGTAGTAACAAAATTTATTTAAAGTTTATAAAGAATTATAAAAGCTTACTAATAGCCTGTTCTTCACATTTTTCTAACTCAATACGAAAATATGTAGAGTAAAGTACACGGATGGTCTCTGTGGTTTACTAAAATTTTGGACTTAGTCCCCAACTTTCGAAAAGTACATGAATGGTCCCTGTAGTTTGCAGTTTGTAACCCATTTGGTTCCCAACCAACAAATCTAAAGGTTTTAGCATGTCCAAGTTAGGGACTAAATGCGTTACAAAGTGCAAACCACACGGACCATTCATGTACTTTTGGAAAACCCTGGGGACTAAACACGTTACAAAGTGCCAACCACAGGGACCATCTATGTATTTTTTAAAAGTTAGGGATTAAATCCAAAATTTTGATAAACCACAAGGACCATTCATGTACTTTATTCAAATATGTATAAATATTTTGAACAATAAACTTGGTAGGGGCAAGGTATTTTTAGGCAAAATAATTGGTGGTAAGGGACCTATATAATTTTAATTTTTTTACACTTCTATCTGAAACATTCGTGGGGGTGTGGGAGAGGGCACCCCGTCCCTTAAAAGCCATGTCCTTGATAACTCTATACAGATAAATATGTTGTATAATTATATAGGATCCTGATAACTTTATATGTTTTATTGAGTAGAAAAAAACAATTATATCTATCTATACTATATGATAAAAGAAAACCATTTTTGAGACGCTTGTTATCATATTAGGCCATGTCTTATGGGTAATTATTATTTTAGTTTAATCTCTTATAATTAATTATAGATAATCCTCCTACTAAATATTATTTAATTTAATTATTACTTTTATATTTATCTATTTACTTGGAATTCAAACTTAGTTATCTAATTTGATATTAGAGTAAATTACGATTTTGGCCCCTATGGTTACATCACTTTTACCCTTTTAACCAAAAAAAGAATTTTTTAACATCTGAGTCATCAACGTTTTTTTTTTAACCCTTTTGGACCCTAACGTCATTTTTTTCTAATCCTTTTGGCCCCTAAAAGTAAATGGATGGGGTTAGTGTTTAGGGCCAAAATGATTAGAAAAAAAAGACGTTGGAGTCTCAGATGTTAAAAGATTCATTTTTTGATTAAAATGGTAAAAGTGATATAAACACAGATGCCAAAATCGTAATTTACTCTTGATATTAACTATATATTTGAACGTTTTGTTTAGTTTGGTATCAAATAGATTTTACAAAACTTAAAATAAAATTAACTAATATTATTTATCATTTCTACATTTACAGTTTCAAACAAATGGTTAAATTTATTGAGACTTCGTTACATTAGAACAAGAGGAGTAGCAAGGTGTTGAAAAGAAAAAACAAACATTAATATATGATAGTTAGCAAAGGGAATGAATAGTACATATTATGCTGGTGAAACCTGATTGGGCCAGCTTGACTGTGAAGGCCTCATCAGCAGATGAGACACGTGTTGTCTCGTCTGGAGGGCATCTGGAGGGAGGTGGTAGAAAACCACCAAACCATTCAAACATTAAGCTCTTCGATATCATATTAGAGAAAGAGAGGCCTAAGAAAGAATGCAGAGTGAGAACCGCTTCCACGGTGCAGCGGTGTTCCTAGGCGGTGGTTTTGCCGCCGGTGATGGTGGTGGTTTGCTGAAGAAGAAACGGTTGCATCCAGCGGTCCGGTCAGTTACTTTCCACAACAACCCATGTTTTCACGCTCTCAACCCATTTTAAGATAGAAATCGAGGGAAAAAAAAGCAGCAGTAGAATCAAGAGGGATGGAGGTGGTTGTTGGAGCGGCAGACGTGGTCGGAGGCCATTCTGTGCTCCGACGATGGAAACTACGACGGTAGCGATGTTTCAGGCGGTGGCTAGGGTTCAATTCTGAAGACGGCAAGTCTTCGATTCCAATTGGGCTTGAGACTTGCAGAGCTTGCTTTGTTCTTTCGATAAGATTCTTTCGTTTGCACACTTTCTTATGTACAGATAAATTCCGGTTGACTACTATGAGTTTTGCGATTTGATTGTTGACGCTCTTGAGGCTTTCGGTGGGTGTTGTTGATAGGTTGTTTAATATGTGTATAGAATGTTTAACAAATGAAATTTGACATAATAATTGCAGTTTTAGGTTAAGCTTAAGTTGAGAAAAGTAGGTATTGTTACAGATAAAATACTAGAGGGAATTAGAAGACGATTCCTATGGGGAGGGTGTGGAGTTATAAATAAAATCCGTTGGGTAAAATGGGAAAAGATTGTGTCGGCAAAGAAAATGGGTGGGTTGGGAGTTGGCGGAATAAAAGAGATGAATATGGCATTGTTAATGAAGTGGATACGGAGATTCAAAGACAAACCTGATCAGTTGTGGGCTAGAATCATAGCATCAGTTCATTATAATAGGAGAGTTGCCAACAGTATTCCGATAAAGAAATCTTCAGCTGGGGTATGGAAAGCAATAGTGGGAGTCGAAGAAGATTTCAGGAAAGTGGGTATGGAGGTAAATAGGGCTCTGAGATGCAGCGTTGGTACCGGGGATAAAACGATGTTTTGGTTGGATACATGGGCTACAGATCGTCCGCTAAAGGAGGAGTTTCCACGACTGTTTTGTTTGGCAAAAGGTAATACGAACAAGATTAGTCAGAATTATATTAGTAATCAGAATGGGTTTCTTTGGGATTAGAAGTAGGTTAGGCTTCCAAACTGCACCGAAGAGAAAAATGAATGGGAGGATTTAAGAGGTTTATTGATAAAACAATCGCTGAATAACAATGAAGATATGTGGATATGGAAGGAGAATAAAGAGAAAGGATTCGAAGTAAGAGAGGTGAGGAAGGATTTGTCCGGTACAATCGATATTAACACGGCCCCAGGCGACGTTGAATGGAGTAGAATTGCAACAGCAAAAGTAAATTTATTTTTTTGGAGGGCAGTGGAAGAAAAGATTCCGACATTGATTGCACTAAGAAGAAGGGGGTACAGCTGGATTCGGAATTATGCCCGGTTTGCGGAAGTGAACCTGAATCGGCCGTCCATGTTATTATACATTGCCCAGTCGCAAAAGAGGTATGGCTTCAAATTTGGCTGTGGACCAAAATACCATTTCGTGATCAACAGGAGAGTATGAAAGCAAGATTTCAAGACAAAAATGACTGGCCCAAAAGGAAGGTTAAAATGATATATGCAATCCATCTCTTAACGGCTTGGTATCTATGGAGAAATAGAAACGACAAAGTGTTCAACAACAAAGCCACAAATCCAAACATGATAGTGGAAGAGATCAGAGAAGAGTCCTTCGATTGGATGAAGACTAGAGCAAAGTTCATGGAGCTAACTTGGAACGAGTGGAAGAATTTCACGATTACGGAATAAATAGCATCACTAGATTGAGTTTTGTTTGTCTTTTTTAGTAGATCCTTGATGTATTTGTGATCAGAAAATTCTGGATTGTACACTTGACGTTGAAAGGTGCGTCATATAGCATCTTGCTATATGTCGTTTTCCTTTTGGTTCTGAATAAAATTGGATTGTTGTTGTTCAAAAAAAAAAAGTATTGTTACAGATTTGTGTTTGTTTGGTTATTTGGTGTGCTGTAGATCGTATTGCAATTTTTTTTTTTTTTGCAAAATTTGTTATGAATTCTTAATCAATGGTGTTGCATGTTTTCTCAAATTTTTAATAAATTTGTGTCCAACCTAGGGATTCTTTTGATTTAAAGCATGCAACTGATGTTTTTATGTGAATAATTGGTGTGTGTTTGTGATCTAGGATTGTTGGCTGTGCTGATTTTATGTATTAGATTGTTGTTCGACTAAATGTTTCTGTTCTACCGCCAAAATAGGGATACAGCCACACATAAGAAGTGTGACTATATGTCTTTCGCCACACATATTTTTTTCAGGTCAAGTGTGACCAAAGCTCGAGTCATCGTAGGTATCATACAGCCACACACACTTTTTAGTGGTCGTAGAACTTAAAAGTGTGGCTAAATGGTACCAACATTTTTTACTAAAATCTAGCATTTCCTCCATTATGTGTGGCTAAAGGATAGCAACGGTCACATGTATTTGCTTTAAGTGTGATCGTTACTGTTATATAGTCACATGAATTACCAAAAAAGTTTTTTTTATCCACATCAATTAAAAAAACGTGTGGCAAAAACGGTTATTGAAATCAAGAATTTTGTCCATTAAGTGTGGCTAAAGGGTAGCAACGGTAACATGAATACCTGTAAGTGTGGTCGTTTCTATTATATAGTCACATGAACTTACTGTAAGTGTGGTTGTTTATATTATATAGACACACAAACAGAAAACAAATTGACTAAGGTGTGGCTAATAATTATTTATAGCCACACGGAGTTTTGTAATTTTAAGTGTGGCTATTGTCTAACCTTTGGTCACACATATTTTTTTTCCTATGATTTTTTCTATCATTCTGTCACACAAACAAGAAACAAAGGTGTGGCTAATGGTTATTTATAGCACAACAAATTTTGTAATTTTAAGTATGACTAAATAGTAGCAATGGTCACATGAATTTAGTATTGTAAGTGTGGCCAAAAACTATTTTTGGACACAATTTTTTTAATAATTTTAAGTGTGGCTATTATCTAACTTTTTGTCACATATATTTTTTTTCTCATGACATTTACTATCATGGTGTGACGCATCTTTATGTAAAGCCACATTTAAATTTTAAGTGTGGTCATTGTCTAACCTTAGGTCACACATTTTTTTCCTAAGACGTTTTCTATCATTATGCCACAAAAACAAAGTGACTGTGATATGTCTAATGGTTATTTATAGTCACACGAAATTTTGTAATTTTAAGTGTGACTAAAGTGCAGCATATGTCACATTAATTTACTGTAAGTGTGACTGTTCTCATTATATAGTAACATAAAATTTTGTTATTTTTAAATGTGACTAAAGAGTAGCAACAGTCACATTAATTTACTATAAGTGTGACCGATTCTATTATATACTCACATGAATGTAAGTGTCAGTGTGTCTATTATCTAACTTTAGTGACACATATTGTTCTATGTGATCATTTTCATGTAATTGCCAATTTTATTTACATTTTTTGTAAAATAAAAACTACAGTAAACATCAACAAATCTAGAAAAATCTAAAACCAAATGATATTAATAAAAAATCCATATGTAAGTTTTTAATTGAAATACTAAAGACACATTTCTAACTGAAACCTATCTACAAAAGTTGCAAACGAAAATGACTACACAAACTAGGAAGTATTTCTAGGTGGTTTTCTTCAAGTCGGTATACTCTCTGCTTTAGGACTATAATTTGCATCCATCAGTTGTTGGAAGAATTGCTATAGTAAGTGTATCCTGAAAAAAAACATCATAGCAAACTTTAAGAGAAATATAAAGAATTATTTCCTTTTGGGGTTTTTGGGTCTAAAGAGATACACGGATATAAGTGTTCCTTTCATCGTTCCAAAGATGATATATATGCATACACCACCATATATAACGACCAACGAATAAGCACCAGCGTTGAGCATATACACCCATCCACTTTTACCATACAAAATGAAAAAGCTGATAATAAAAGGATGATGAATAGGAAAATGAAGATTGAAGTCGTAGCAAGGATAAACGACCCAATATCAAGTAGTACGAACTGATTGAAATAGTTATTGTGCAGGAACATAGGGAATCCAGTGTTTTGATCAAACCCACGAGGAATTTGAAAAACTACTGAAAATGATAGGAGTAATGGATTTTAATAATCCCAACTATTAGTTGTTGGCCGGCAATGGTCCCAACTTCAAAAATAACAAGTGGTGGTCCCACCTTTTCATATATTGTAAACTAATAAACCTTTACTAAACCGAAAAGGATAAGGGGACAAAAAGAAATTAAGGTTATGTTAGTAAAGGTCCATTAGTTTGCAATATGTGAAAAGGTGGGACCACCGCTGGTTATTTTTTAAGTTCGGACCGTTGCTGGCCAACGGCTAATAGTTCGGATTATTGAAATCTATTATTCCTTCTATTTATAATACGAAGAGATGATTTTCATCTGTACAAAAAAGAAATCAATACCATAGGCAAATTATGTGATCCAAACAGGAACAACTTAAAATTACCATAAGGTTGCTCCTTTATTGACCAGAATGTCATAAACTCAAGCCGATGTGGCAATTTCAACCCCTTTATATAAAAAGGTGTCGATTTATTTTGTATATAATTTTAACCCATAATGTAAATGGTTAAAAAAGAAACAGTTAGCTATCACACAAGCATATTGAAAGGCTTCAGCTGTCAGCTTACATGCATTCAATTGAAAAGATTAAAACCTCATTTATTACTTTAATTGGATAAAAATCACATCATTAATCTGATAATATAGTTTTTGTAACTATATTTAATGTGTAAATTTCCCAAACAAAATTACTTTTTTGACACAAAATAAAAAGATGACATTTTTTTGCCCGAATCGATCTGACACACTATCCAACCAGTCCGCTTTGGGGTTTATGATTGCAAAAAAGAATAACACATAATAATGTTTTGATCAAACTCCTCCTTAAAAACCCAATAACTGTACCCCAAAAGTTATTATTTGAAAAGACTTATTCCACAAAAACGATATTACTGAAGTAGACAGAATAAAAGTTGATAAAAAAACGCTTACCAATATGGAATCAAAGGGACGTGTTTTAAGACCAGAGGGTGCCTTTATAGTGTTTCCGTGCATTGGATCACAAACCCAAGTCACAATCTGCCCCGCTTGTCTAACTGCCTTTATCAAAGGCGAGAGCTTCACTCTTATATTCTCGTCTCCCATTCTTACAATAACTGTAATCCTTCCAGGCTTGTTATTAGGATTCAATATGTCAACAAGCTTAACCAACTCATTGAGATCCATCTTCTGGCTGACCTGCAAAACACATGTCAATCGTGTCGGGTTGATGGGTTGGCGGGTTGGCGGGTTGATGGGTTGAAATGTTCAACCCGAACCCGACCCATATTATTATTCGGGTCAAAGATTTCAACCCTAACCCGACCCATATAAATCCGGGTTAACCCGAACCCAACCCGCTTAACCCGTATTTCTAAATGAGTCATACAAGTTGACGATTTATAAGGGAGTTGTTGGGTTTTAAGCGGGTTATTGATAACGTATTTAATGATGAGTATAAGTGTGACAAATAAATAATATAATGTGTCATAACTAGCATTATTATAACTAACCATGTAAACTAGAAACGGAAAAAACAGAAACAAAAATATAAAAGTTTTTTTCTAAATAGTTAAACGGGTTGATGGGTCAACCCGTATTTATACGAGCAACCCGAACCCGACCTGTATTTAATACGGGTCAACCCGAACCTGACCCGTTTTTTTAAACGGGTCATATTAGTCGACCCAAACCTGTTTTTTTCGTGTCGGGTGGTCGGGTTAACGGGTCGTGTCAAGAATTGTCGCCCCTATATGTATCCACGTGAATGTGAGAAGTTCGTTTGGTGTTTGCTGACCTTGATGTCAAGAGGATTAGCAACACCTCTTAAAAACTCAACGTGTGCCCCGTCAAGCTGGCGTCTACGTTCCCCAACCCAAACCATATGAGCGGAACAATCATAGTAAAGCCCAGAAGTTGTATCCAGCCTAGTCAGGGCTTGTTCATATGGTAACAACAAGCATTCATGAGATGTCCAGAAATCAGTTGTAGCCATAATTGGGTGGTCAACCGTGAGTTCGGTTGCTGACATAAATCCTAAAGCCTCATCTACACGGTGAGCTAGTTCCTGATACCTATTATTAAATACCCTCAAAAAAGAGGAAAAAAAGGAAAGGACAAAGATTAATGAAATGACTTACTTGTCTCCCTGCTCACTGTTGGCAAGAAAATCAAGATTCCAGTGTGTGACTCTCTGCATTGCAGCATAACCACCAGTGGCAAAAGCCCTAAGAAGGCTAAGTGTGGCTGCAACTTGACAATAAGCTCTTATCATTCGATCAGGGTCTGGAACTCTTGACTTCTCACTAAAAGCATCGTCGTTAATGTTGTCTCCTTTGTAACTTGGCAGTTTGGCCCCATCCTTATCTTCAAATGGATCTGATCTTGGCTTGGCAAACTGCCCGACCATTCTTCCTACCTTGATAATCGGCATCTGCCCGCCAAACATCAAAACAACACTCATCTGCAAAAGAAGACGGAAAGTATCACGGATGTTAAATAATGGTTTGCCATCACTTTCCTTTAAGGAAACTCCTGTCACCAACTTACCAAATGATACCAAACCTGCAAGTAACAATCAAATAAGAAACCAAGTAGATGAACAAAAAATCAATTTACACATAATTGCATCTCTTTGAAAACTATGTACGATAAAAGGTATATCGATTGAAGGTGTTGGATGTTCATTAAAGAATGCTTATGCCTCACCTGATCTGATCTGACTTATTGTATTCCGACTATTATCTCACATACATGCTGCTTATCATTAGGAAGTTTTATATTGTCCTCCAGCATTCGTAGTGCAATATCTATAAAAGGATTCACAATCACTTATTTGAGTAGATAAAATCATGAACAAGTGACTAAATATTTGTTAACCTCATAACACAATACAAATATTGTACAAAGAAACCTTGCATACCGAAGATGCCAGCCTGGATACATTTCAAGAAAACTGCATTCATGTTGTCGTATGTCCAACTGTTACCCATCATTCTGTCGGACTGATCATAGTGAATGGGTCGTTAGTAAATAACATTCTGAGAAATTAGATGTAAAACTAAAGCATCTTAAATCTCTGAAACTAAGAGAATATTTAAACTAACATTGCTGCTAGAGCCCTTGAACCATCCTCATAGTGCGTGTTATTGCTAGAGGGCCCTTATTGTTGAAAATAAACATTACCACCCATAGCTTCCACCCTTGGTGACGATACCAATCTCCATATAAAGGTTCTGATCAACAAATATTGTTGTCATAAAAGAAACTCAAATGTTTTTCAGTTTCGATATAGATATTCAGACCATGAAGAAACTAAAAACTTACTGCCATAGAAGGCATATGAGAGTATCAACTGCTCTCCTGTTACCCATAATTCTGGATCCAAAACTATAATGCAACATGCCACTGATGGCCAGTTTAGACTTCCAATACCCGCAAATATAATCTAGATGAGCCAGCCCTGCTATACCTAGTCAAATTGTGTATAAAAATGAAGAGAACACTAATTTGTATCCACAATAAATCTACAGATGATTGAAAATATTGAGATCACATTATTGATTCCTCATTAGTAAATTAGGGCAATACACAAGCAAATGAGCAATAAATTGAAACTTAGGATATCTAATCAGCACCAACCATTTCTTTTACAAAAACGAATCCATTTAACAAATTACAATAATAGCAATTAGAAATTCATAAATCAAATCAAACAAGTATCACAAAGGCAATTAGATATAACACAATTGAAGATAAAAACTAATTGAAAACAAATCACTAATCGATACAATCTGAACTATAGACCAACGGTTCTTATCAGGAACGCAAACACTAAAAGGATTAACTCACCTTCTTTGCGGGATCGGTTTGACGAAGGATAACAAATCCCTAATCGAACACAAACATGAATGATGAGTTTGAATACAGAGAGGAAAGTAAAGAAAAATTTAAAAAAAAGCAACACATAAACTGGTGACGAACATAAGATAGGGTTTGAATCCAACAGAAATCGAACTGTCATCTGTGAGGCTAACCAAATCTGATCATCTTGAAACCTAGAAATTGAGATGACTTTAATCGATTTTGAGAGAAGCGGAAAATTGAAAGTGGTTGATTTTGAGAGAAGCGGGCAAAGTGATTCAGTGAAAGTGTGGGATTTTTAGGGTTTGAGGCATTTTGGGATAAGCGGGAGGGTGAAAGTGATGAAATAATTAGCGGAAATTATAATTTTCAAGGGCAAGAAGGAGAGATGAGAATCCTAGCCGTTGGTTACCGAAAGTATCGGTGTCAAAAAACGTGGAAAATTGATATAGATACCCAATATACCGGTACGGTACTCATATTTACCGGTGTTTTACGCGTAAATACCGGTATTTATGATGTTTTACCAAAAAACAGAGAAAATAGGTAACAGTACCAAATATACCCGGTTCCAAATGCTCATCCCTAATTGAAAGTGATGAAATAGTTATGGGGAATTATATTTTTTAGGCTTCTACTAACTTTAGGATGTAAACAGCGAGGGGCGAGTCAATAATTACTCGTGATCAGATCGCTAAAAAACTCGAATGAGCCCGAGCTCGAGCCTGAAATATCACCCGTTTAGTTAACGAGCCCGATATCGAGTTTTAGATAAAAAAAACTTTCTTACGCTCTCGAGCCTAAACAAGCCCAAACAAAATTTATATCATTTTTTATATAGTATACCTACTACTAAACAATGGCGAGCCAACTCTAGTTGATCTTTGACTGGTCTGAGCTGTTGAAGCGAACTTGAGCCGAGATTTTAGCTCATTTATAACTATTATCCAATTACCTTCAGCCGAGCCAATAATGATCCATTAAGAGCTATGATATTCGTTAATAACAAATGCAGTCTATTTATACATATATGGTCCACAATGTTCCACTAAAAACTATAATGACTATTAAGGTCCAATATGATCCATTAAGACATGTATGATCTAATATTATTAATTGTGATCCATTAAGGCTTAATATGATCCATTAAAACATGTATGATCTACTATTATTCATTGTGATCTAGTAAGGCCCAACATGATCCACTAAGACATGCATGATCAACTTTTATCCATTGTGATCCATTAAGACTCAATATAGTCCATTAAGACATGTTTGATTTACTATTGTCTATTGTGATCCATTAAGGCTCAATATTGTCCATTAAGACATGTTTGATCTACTATTGTTCATTGTGATCCATTAAGGCTCATATGGTCTATTAAGACATATATGATCAACTACTGTTTGTTGTGATTCTTTAAGGCCCAATATAGTCCGTTAAGAAAGTATGACCAATTCTTGTCCATTGTAATCCATTAAGGCCCAATATGATCGATAAAGACATGTTTGATCTCCTATTGTTCATTGTAATCCATTAAGATCCAATATGGTATATTAAGACATGTAAGATCTAGTATTGTTCGTTTTGATCCATTAAAGCCCAATATAGTCTATTAAATGACAAATATAAGTTCTCAAGGAAATTATTAAAATAATAAAATAAATCTATAACTTTATATACTTTGCAAAATTTTAAAAATGTTGTCTATAAAATTAAAAAAATGTATATAAACATAACTATTAACTAATATACATGCATTCACTTATTTTTAGATGATAACGTGTAATAAAAAATATGGTTTAAAAATATAAGATTTAATAATAGTTTGAATTTTTAAATATGTAGTGATAATTTTTATATTAAATAATGTAATTTTTTTATGTAAGAATATTTTTTTGAGGGGGAAGTTTTAAAATTAAATATTTTGTGGGAGGGAAATTTTAAGATTTGAAATATCTTGGAGGAAGTTTAAATTTTATGATAAAATATTTTGGAGGAAACTTTTAAAGATGCGGTAAGTTTAACCATTGGCCACACATTTTTTCCATGGCATTTGATATCATTTCGTCACACAAAATAAACAAAGTGACATTGGTGTCATGAAAGTTTATGTAAAGCCAAATGAAATTTTATAATTATACGGGTGACTATTGTCTAACCTTTAGTCACACAGTATAATATATGTGGCCATATGTATTAGCTTTTAGCCACATTATTGTGGCCATAGATCACATCTGGCCACACTTTTCTTGTGTGGTTATCTTTTTCTTAACGTGTGACTAAAGGTTTCGAATACATATGTTTTTGATCACATGAAACAAAATATGTGGCAGTAGATCACATTTGGACACACTTTTCTAGTGTGACTAATAAACGTCACATTTTTTTTTCTTAAAGTGTGGCTAAATGTTTCGAATACATGTTTTATTAGTCACATGAAAATAAATAATGTGGTCATAGATCGCATTTAGCCACACGTTGCTAGTGTGACTAATAAATGTCACAGTTTTTTTCTTAAAGTGTGGCTAAAGGTTTCAAATATATGTGTTTTTGGTCACATGAAACAAAAATATGTTGCCGTAGATCACATTTAGCCACAATTTTCAAGTTGTGCCTAGTGAATGTCACATTATTTTCTAAAAGTGTGGCTAAAGGTTTTGAACTAGTACACAACGGTTACACTAATAATAAAATATGTGGCTAAAGGTGTTTTATAATGTTATCAATGACAGGGTGGTTTTGAAAAAAGTGTGGCCGTAGCCCATTTTTGACGTAGTACTAGCTTTCGATTCAAGTTTGGGTA
Source organism: Helianthus tuberosus (assembly GCA_030545235.1). Lineage (NCBI taxonomy): Eukaryota > Viridiplantae > Streptophyta > Magnoliopsida > Asterales > Asteraceae > Helianthus > Helianthus tuberosus. Next base: position 142,088,616 of record CM060381.1, read on the forward strand.
TATTCGTTTGGTCATGGGTTTTATTTGCGGTTTGAATTGCCTCTGTTTTGCAGTGTTCACTATTGATGGAGCTCTCTGCGTTTTGCTTTTAGTGGTCGCAATTTGTTTTAGGTCTAACGCTTTTGTTCTCGACACTTAATTCAGGTTTTGTTCTTCGTTTTTGTATGTTACTTATTCGGGTTGATGGGTTGAAGTAATGTACTACAACCACTACAAAGTCCATGATTTTGCTTACCACAGTTCTTAATTACGTGATGTTCTTCGAAAATTTGTGGCGTTTTGTTGTTTTGAAAGGGAGAATTAGGATTACGATTCATATTTTGCACATTAGTAGTGTTAATAATTAAAAAGTGAATAGTGTTTGCGGGTGACAACCAACCTGTTTTGACAAACTACCTGCCACGACTCATTGCCACGGCGCCTCTATAAATGGGTTTAGGCCGGGACTAAATGAGTTCAGGTCGTACACAAGTTGACACGACTTACCCGTTTATTAAACGGTTTGGGCTAGGTGGTCTGACCAACCTGTTTTCAACCTGAAAACCTGTTTAAAATAGTATTAAGAAATTATAAATTTAATCCATCAACCTGGCCTCAACATGTCTAAAACTTGAAATGATCGACTATTTGCTTAAGATAGTTGTTTCACATACAGAGGACAATTAAATGTCAGATATTCACATTATTAGTTCGTTACTATTTTCGAACAAAAGGCACATAGTCACATTTAATTTCTCAGTTTTTTATGGAATAAAAAACCAACCATACAATAATTTATATATGGTATATCGTTTTTGGATAATAATTATTATGTTATGATATCTGATCACAGAGGATATACGCCTTAGCTGATAAATCTTTTTATGATCACAGGTGTTAAGGCTGAACCAGCCGGTAAAACATTCCTAACCAAAGATACAAGAGAAGCACTGCTGTGATTATGTCTGTAAGTTCTATTAACTACCTAGCTATTATATATTTCGCTTTCCGTCTTTGAAAACTGATATTTATCTCCTTTGGAATGAATTAGTTTTATGAATCTAATGGAGTGGTTTGGCTCAACGCTTCGGTACGCGGTACGAAAAGCGGTACAATTGGGAACACCAATCGGTACGTGATACTGTGTACCATATAGTCTGGTACATATACAAAAAAGTAAAATATATCTTTCATTAGATTTCTATTCATATCATAATATAATAGAAAATTCATAAAAGAAAATTCGTAATCAGGAAATCCATAAGCCTGATCTAGCCTTTGTTGACAGTGTGTATATGGCGCCAATTAATACACAGCGGGAAAAAAACCCTTGACATACCGGCGATTGGATATGAAGCAGTTTTATATAGCGCCAATTAAAGACAGCGGGAATCACCGACCCCGTACATCATTCCAATTTAATGAATGATTTGACTTTTCAAATTCTGGCACGGTAAATTTCGTTCCTAATCGCCGACCCATACAACCAGAAACGTGTTTTTTGATGAAATAAATCGAAAATTCCGCGATCAAGACACTTTTGTTGAAATTGGCGGGAACTATGCATGTTGGTGATTCAGATCGCGGATAACTGGTGATCGGTACCGCGATCTGGTACGAATGATCTGGATCGCAGTTCGCGGGCCTGGTGGCGTGGCGTTTCTTATGACTATGGTTTGGCAACCACAAGCTTATTTGGAATGGCATTTGTTGGACCCATTGTCACCTCTGGTAAGTAATTCTCTCGGATTTTACTAAGATAACTTCATGGTAAGTTGCAAGTAATTAGAAGCTTTCTAATGTTAGCGAGTCAACCCCATCTCGACTCGTCCTAAAAAATGACATTTTTAACGCGTTTAACCAAAAAGTTTAGCTAGAGGGGGAACGGGTCAAATGGTTAGGTGTTGTCCAGTGAGTATTTTCTCTGAATCCAAAAAGTTTAGCTAGAGGGGGAACGGGTCAAACGGTTAGGTGTTGTCCTATGAGTATTTTCTCTAAATTCTTCCATTCAAAGAATTAAACTTTCACTTGAGTAACAGTCTGTTGCCTTTAAAGCCAACTGATGAAGGCTGATTGCCTCTAATAACTAGAACTTCTTGGATACAATTTTAGGTTTGAGCTTCATATGAACTTCTTGAATTTGCTTAGCTGTTGTAGTTACTTTTGACATGCTCTATTGAGATTATCAAAGTAGTTTTATCAATCTTTACACAGCCACATACATCAAATGTTGTAAGTACCTACAAATATGACTTCTTTTTGTTACATCCAACGACTAACGTTGTCACGTTTTTCTTGAAAACAAGGGACAGAAGATGAACGATCGAGAAATTTTTACCCATATTCACCGGTTTTCACACATACGTTTCATCAAGAACCTACATGTTATTAAACCGGGGACAATTCGGTTTAGCGCGCCGCAAAGCGCGTAGGGTATAAAACTAGTTTAAGTTAAGATTAGAAATCAAAGAACAGCACCAACTATCCAAGCCAAACTACTTAAATTAACTTTATTTTTAATCCATATAAGCGAAAAAAACTTAATCTCATCCACCGTTTTCAAAGGTGAGAAAGTATCATTCTTAAATGAGTAAACTGCCATTTTGGTCTCTGAGGTTTGGCCAGTTTTGCCACTTTAGTATAAATTTCAAACCTTTTGCATCTAGGGCTCTGTGGTTTCATTTTTGTTGCCATTTTAGTCCAAAAGTTAAATTTGGCCAGATTCCTCAACTTAAACCCTGATATTTTGTCTTTATCCCCAGGGGTATTTTAGTCATTGTAGATTTATTATAACTCAATATTGATTAAAAATAATAAAACCCAAAAATCGTTTGACCCTATTTAAAGTACTCATCTCCCTCATTTCACCAATAATCATAGTCTTTAATAATTTACGCTACAACACTTAAACTTTACAATTTACTACATAATGCCGGTTTATAAAAAATAGTAAATGTGATATAGCTTTGAGAGATGCACGTAGTACTTCGATTATTTGTAGATTACTACTCACAACTCGATTTTAATTTTTTATCGAGATGTAGATACAGATAGAAACATCGCAACCACATTCTTTAAATTTTACACCTGGTCTTAAAAATTGTATTAAAAAACAAACATGCTAAATTAACTATTAACTAATATACAGTAAAAAAGACTAATGCTAGAATATTTACAATAATAAATAAAATTTGGTTTACTATTCATGATCATTCAATTGTAATATAGTTTTTCCCTACTCGTGTTGCGAGACATTAAGCCGAATATTTCTCTCTCATAACATGTACGTTAGTGTTTTGGTTACTTGTACATACTATTCATAACACGATCTCAAAAAAAGTTACATCGAGTCAACCAATTAAAACAAAAGACTACCATACTTTTGCTAAAAAAACTAAAATGATGGAAAAACTACCGCTTGTCACGAATAAAAAATTACATCGAGCTAATCAATTAAAACAAAACACGAGCATAGTTTTGTAAAAAAAACATTAAAACAAATTTTACACTGGGGGTAAAATCGTAATTTGACAGGGAAAAAAACAATGGGAAAACTATAAATTTGAGCCGATTGCAAAATCGTAATTTGGCTAGGAGAAGAAAAAACATAACCAATGGCAAAACTGTAAATTTAAACGGCGCAAAATCGTAATTTGGCTGGACAATGGGGAAGTGCCAGGCAGCTGCTTTTTATGCCCCGCCCGCATTGCCGGGCGCTAGGCCGAATTTTTCTTAACCAATTAAAACAAAACACTATCATAGTTTTGCGACAAAAAAAAAGCTAAAACGATGGCAGGACAATAATTTTAAGCTGGGTTAAAGTTGTTATTTATCAGGACCAATGAGCGAGTGCTAGACAGCTGTTTGGCACGAATATAAATTACATGGAGGCAACCAATTAAAACAAACATAACCATAATAATGGCAAAATTGTAATTTTGTACTGGGTAAAATCATAATTTTAAGTTGGGGGTAAATTCGTAATTTTGCAAAAGCCAAAACGTTGGCAAGGTTGTAATTTTGAGCTGTTGGCAAAATCGTAATTTTTAACAAAGGGCAAAATCGTATTTTTTTTAACAGGGGGCGAAATCGTAGTTTTGAATTAAGGTAAAATCGTATTTTTCCTGGACCAATGGAGGAGTGCCAGGCAGCTGCCTAGCACTATTCCTCTCCATGGACTATTATGTGTATATATTAAGCTGGGGGTAAATTCGTAATTTTGAAAAACCCAAAACGTTGGCAAGATTGTAATTATGAGATGGTGGCAAAATTGTAATTTTTAACAAAGGGCAAAATCGTATTTTTTTAACAGGTGGTGAAATCGTAATTTTGAATTAAGGTAAAATCGTAATTTTTCTGGACCAATGGAGGAGTGTCAGGCAGCTGCGTATTCCCCTCCATGGTCTATGTATAAATATATAATAAAATAAAATAGATAATTTTAATATTTTGATAATTTAATATAGGGTAAAAATCATTTCAGAACTCTAAATAATTGCAGAACTCCTAACAAACAAGAATTTTATAGGTATATTTGTTTATATTTATGGTACTTTTATCATTTATTATATGTATTTTTATTTATTATATGTATTTTTATGATTTCATACATGTTAAGAGTAGTTGACATATGTGTAACAACCAAATTATGTATATGTCTAATAACTAGTTACATATATGTAAAAGAACTAGTTTACATATGTGTAATTATGAAGTTACATATAAAAACATGATAAAATTACTCTTTAACATATATGTAATTATAAAAATACACATAACAAATGATAAAAGTACCATAAATGCAAAAATATATAAATAAAAATATTGTTTAATAAGAGTTCTGAAAATTCTACAATTATTTAGAGTTTTGAAATGAACTCAATCTATTAGTAAAAAACAAAATAATGAAGAGAAAGAGTTAGTATTTTATAATTTTAGAGTTTTGAAATGAACTCAGTCTATTAGTAACAAATGATAAAAGTACCATAAATGCAAAAATATATAAATAAAAATATTTTTTAATAAGAGTTCTGAAAATTCTACAATTATTTAGAGTTTTGAAATGAACTCAATCTATTAGTAAAAAACAAAATAATGAAGAGAAAGAGTTGGTATTTTATAATTTTTCATTCAGTTGGTGATGTTTCACTAATATTGTCTTGGTGGGATAAACCCAAAGCACAACACATATTTTCTCACCTTGACATCCCATGAGTTTGCTAATTCACCACAATTGAATGTCATGACTTTCATGTTCAAGTAGACATCCATTACTAAATATATCTTCTGGCCTTCTAGTTCTAGCCTTCTAGGTTTGATCGAACTTATTAAACAATAGTGTGTCACTTTTATGCAAGTTGTCAATGAAAAAAACTTCGATAAGGTATATTTGGCTCTCACCTTTTGATGTAGAACTCCTAAGTTAAAACAATATATGTTACACTAGCTTTGTATAAAACTGTTAGGGACTGTTTGACAACATCTGGATGGTTAAGTGCTGAACCAGTAAGAGGTCTGAACCATGAAGTGCTGAATCAGTTAGATGTCTGAACCATTAAGAGCCTGTATAATGCTTAACCGTTCAGATGCAAATGTCTGACCAATTCATATTAGAGGTCTTAACCATTCAGACTCTGTATAATGCTTAACAATTCAGAGGCAAATGTCTGAACCATTCAGACATCTGCTCGTGAAACAAACAGTCTGAACCATTAAGTGCTGAACCAGTAAGATGTCTGAATCATTAAGAGCCTCGTTAAGAGGTAAACAAACAGCCCTTTAGTGTCTCTTATCGTTAAAAAAAGCGAAAAAAATAAAGTATGTTCAATTACGACACGCTCGCTATTTGCTTAACAGATTACCAAGACATCTAGTTGATTAAGTGAGGTGGTTGAATCTTTTAGCATCTCTACGTAAATAAATATCCAATTTTAGACCAACAAGTATTGAACGTATCTTTTATTGTCTTTTACGTTATATGGGTTTGCAAAATATACAACTATCAACTAAGGGCAAGTTTCTTTTTTGCTCAAAAAGCTAAGGGCAAATTAATTATAACATTTCGTAACCGTATATAGGGGAGGTTCATTTGAGAACAAAATTTAGTTGAGAAGAAAAAGAACAAAGGATACAATTGTAAAATATTAAGTAATTATTCTTTAATCTCATTTATTACAATCTTTAAGTAATTAATTACTCATAAAGACTATTATTGTCTACACTAATTTTCATTGCCTACACACATAAAAAGTTATCCTACACATTTCGAAAATTATCCTACACATGCTCAAATTTATCCTATACACCTAGTAATTTATCCTACACTCTAAATTTTTTTTTAATTTTTGAAAAAATATATATTTTTTGAAAATAAGTTACAAATTTAATGTAGTTAGCTATTAAAAAGGAAGACTAGATATTAATGATCTATGTGACTTTACCAATATACCCTTACATTAAAATTAAATGAAAATATTAAATGAAGTAAAATGAAACATTCTTATTGGTTAAAACTTATTCTTTTTTCTTCTTACAAAAAAAATATTCTCATTTGAACCTTCCACACCGTATATATATGCAGATAGATATGCTATATAATTATATAGGATCCTCACAACTTTATACGTTTTATTGAGAAAAAAAAAACAATTTCCTATATAAAACCGACTTATATTCACATAGGCTATAGGGTGTGAGGTGCATGATTCCCCTTGTCTCATCCATCATGATTCCCATAGATTAAACCATGACAACCATAAGCCTCCTTTCCTTATTCAATATTTTCTTTCCTTTTCACAAACATAAATTAAAATAAGATAATAGTGGTTTGAGTTATGACCACACCCTTAGGGTAATGGTTTTGGATGATTGATTATAAGTAGGTGACATGGTACTAATGTGGAGATCATGGTGATCATTAGGGTTATGACCGCATCCAATAGTTTAGTTTGGTTGATAAATTTCCTTAAAATATTCCGTAATAAAATTATAATCGATATTCATAGCCTTTTTTTAGGTTTTTTTTTAATCACATCTTTGCTTGTTAATTAGTAAAAGAAACTATTATATAAATTAACTCATACGCGACGTTACACACACACACACACCCCAAAAGTAGATCCAATCTCGAAAACACTTGCACACAGAGCAGCATCCTCTAAATTATCAATCCTCTTTTCCACTAAATCCTAACGAGTTCTTCCTCACCGGCGATACCATACCATTCCACTCAACTTATCAGATCTACTAATGGTATCTCTTCATCTTCCCTCATATTATGCTTTTTCTTCACACTTAACTTTTGCATTTCCAACTACACTGAACTAAACTAGATTTTGTGCCCATTTTTATTGTTCTTGATACTTGTTCATTCATTTGTTGCTGGTTGCTACTCCAGATCTGTTTGAAATATATGTGGTTTATTAGATCTGTGTGTATAAATTGTTTAGCATTTGCTTGTTTTTTAAGTTTTAGATTTGGATTTTAGATGTAAATGAGCAACGAGTAGGAGAAGCGTAGTGAGCATGTAAGAATACACTTGTTATGGAACAGCACATATTGATTGATCTAATTGAACTGCTGGATAATTAGTTTAATGAGGTGATTTAGAATATATCATCATCATCATACTCAGTTAATCCCACCAATAGCAAAGCAAAGGTAGGGTCTGAGGAGGGTAAGATGTAGACAGTCTTACCTCTACCCCGTAGGAATAGAGAGGCTGCTTCCAGTGAGACCCCCAGCTCGATAGTAGTTTTGCATCAAGCCTTGGACATAAGGCACATAACACTCAACACTCGGGACAAAGACCGATTAGTGAATGTACCCTTTTGTCTCTCAGCTATCAACGCCACCACATGATGCAAAATTAACCGTCCTCAGCTTTTAACGTTATTTTCACGAAGTTAGTAAAATAACGTTAAAATTCGTGCACTTTCACTTTTGCCCCCCGATGGCCCACACATATATATATTATATGCGCATACCGCAAGTGGGGCGTGTGATTTAGAATATATGTGTGTGTTAAATAAGCGTTTCTGCTTGCAACTGCTGCTGTTAAAGTCTGTTTGATGCTTGGTTTAAGAAAGCGTGAGGCGCTCCGAGGCGTTTAGTTCGCGTGAGACAAGAGGGTGAGAGCTCTAAGTACAACCAAATAAGCTTTTTGTGCTACCAATGTTGCATCTGTCTCATATGTTTTAGATGCTAGCTTTTTTATAAAGTAAATCATTCACAATCTCTTGACTCTTTGGTTGGTTTACATCACATGTTACCCTCATACACACCCCGATTTTTAGTATGTTTGACCAAATTTGACCTAGATGTGCGTGAGGCGCTGCGTTAACGTACCGAGGCGCTTTCCTGGTCGTCTCACGTGCCTCATGCATCAGGGGCGGCTTTGAAATCAATGTTGGATGTGATTCTTATTGACTTCTTTGTTAATTTTATTATATCTAATTTGATATGTGAAGACTGAACATTACTAAAACCATGGAAAAAGTAGTAAACAGTAAAATTTTAAATAGTACTGATTATCAATTTGTACATTTCAGGTTTTGTGATAGCCTGACTGCACAAGTGGCTTAGCTTAAGCTAAGTTTAAGAGATCGGTATCGTGTTTCTTAAGACCAATGGCGATGTCATTGTTCTCGAGAGGGACATATGGGCTTCTTTTTACTTATGTGATATTTGTCTCACATTTTTGCTACGGGTTTTATTTACCTGGAAGCTACATGCACACGTATTCAACACACGATGAAATATTTGCCAAAGTTAATTCTTTAACGTCTATCGAGACCGAGCTTCCTTTTAGCTACTACAGTCTACCATACTGCACACCTCCCGGTGGAATAAAGAAAAGTGCAGAGAATCTCGGTGAACTGCTTATGGGTGACCAAATTGACAACTCTCCTTATCGTTTCCGAATGAACGTCAACGAGTCTGTTTTCCTCTGCACGACACGCCCGTTAAGTGAACATGAGGTTAAGCTTTTGAAACAGAGAACTCATGACTTGTATCAGGTTAATATGATTTTAGACAATTTGCCTGCTATGAGATTCGCGTATCAGAACGGACATAAGGTTCAGTGGACCGGGTTCCCTATCGGATACTCACCTCCGAACGTCGATGATGTTTACATTATCAACCATTTAAAGTTCAAAGTCTTCATACATGAATACGAAGGCACGGGTGTGCAGATATTCGGTACGGGAGAAGAGGGTATGGGTGTAATTTCGTCCGCTGATGACGAGAAAAAGGCTTCGGGATACGAGATTGTTGGTTTTGAGGTTTCTCCGTGTAGTGTAAAATACGACCCTGAAAAAATGGCGAAACTTCATCAATACGATGAGGTGTCACCTGTCAGCTGCCCGCTTGATTTAGATAAAGCTCAAGTTATAAGAGAACAAGAGAGAGTCTCATTCACTTATGAAGTTGAGTTTGTGAAAAGTGACACCAAATGGCCGTCTCGTTGGGATGCTTATTTAAAAATGGAAGGTGCGCGTGTCCACTGGTTTTCAATCTTAAACTCCCTTATGGTGATCTTCTTTTTAGCGGGTATCGTTTTCGTTATCTTTTTGAGAACGGTGAGACGGGATTTGACGCGTTACGAAGAACTTGACAAAGAATCACAAGCGCAAATGAACGAAGAGTTATCCGGATGGAAACTCGTTGTCGGTGATGTGTTTCGCGAACCGAATCACTCGAAACTGTTATGCGTAATGATCGGAGACGGGGTTCAAATTATGGGAATGGCAGTTGTCACTATAATCTTTGCGGCTTTAGGGTTCATGTCACCGGCTTCACGAGGTATGCTTCTAACCGGAATGATAATCCTTTATCTTTTCTTGGGAACCGGAGCTGGTTATGCCGGTGTGTATTTTTACCGAATAATCAAAGGTACATCAGAAGGATGGAGATCGCTATCGTGGTCGATTGCTTGTTTCTTCCCAGGGATTGTTTTCGTCATTCTTACTATTTTAAACTTCCTTCTTTGGGCAAACAAAAGCTCTGGTGCAATTCCGCTTTCTTTATACTTCAAACTTATATCGCTTTGGTTCTTCATCTCGGTCCCACTCACCCTCATAGGCGGGTTTCTAGCGACCCGTGCAGAACCGTTACAATACCCGGTTCGAACCAACCAGATCGCTAGGGAGATCCCGGCTAGAAAATACCCGTCATGGCTTCTAGTTCTCGGTGCAGGAACACTCCCGTTTGGAACACTGTTTATCGAACTCTTTTTCATCCTGTCTAGCATCTGGCTCGGAAGATTCTACTACGTGTTCGGGTTTTTGCTAGTGGTTCTTCTTTTGTTAGTCATCGTTTGTGCTGAAGTTTCTGTGGTTCTTACTTACATGCATCTTTGTGTTGAGGACTGGCAATGGTGGTGGAAAGCATTTTATGCGTCGGGTTCGGTTGCTCTTTATGTGTTCTTGTATTCGATAAACTATTTGGTGTTTGAGTTGCAGAGTTTAAGCGGGCCGGTATCTGCTATACTATATATGGGCTACTCGTTGATCATTGCGGTTGCTATCATGTTGTCTACGGGCACTATCGGGTTTGTAACATCTTTCTATTTTGTTCACTATCTTTTCTCGTCGGTTAAGATCGATTAAACGGGTCCTGGAAACTAGTTGTTAGCCATTCGAAATGCGATGGTTCATTGTTTAATCTTTACAAAGAGTGAATTGTTTGTTTTCTGCCCTTCTGTTACATGTATGTTTCAACATTAAAAAGTAATTCAGTTTATATATAATTGATTTTTATATATTTTTATTACTTTGATCGATTAATTTGTTAAAATGGAAAGAGCAAGTGAATGGTGTATTTATTACCGTTCTTAAATACACATTTCTAACCCTGAACCTCTCGTATACTTAGGTGGTGTTTGTTTTTTGAGTAACCATTGGTAAAACATGTAAATAAACTAGATTTTTTTTTTACATGTGAAAAATATTTTTTACTACTTTTTTTGGGCCTTTTGCATATAAACATATGTGGAGGCTGCTTAAAAAATAGAAAAAATTTGAAAAAAAAAGTTCCAAAAACAGCAATTTTTAAAGGCTTCTACACGTATAAACACGTAAAAGCTTCAAAAAGAAATTATGTAAAAATAATTTTTATTTTATGTAAAAATGATTTTTTAATGAACCTTTTACAACGTAAAACTAGAGTTTCTCACTTCTTTGTCCTTATTGAACTTCACGCAATCACTTTAGTTAAATACTAGGTTAGAACCCCATGTATTACACGCGGTGAATAAATGTAATTTTATATATTAAATAATTAAAAGTTATATTTTTATGAACCCTGTATATTGTACAGGTTAAATAAATGTAATTTTATATATCAAATAATAAAAAAAGTTATATCTTTAAAAATCATGTGTATTACACAGATTAAATAAATGTAATTTTGTATACTAAATACGTCGTATCTTTAAAAAAACCGTGTATAATACTAAATAATATTAATTTATTATTTATATATTTAATATAAGATAAGTAGGAAAGAGATGTATTTGTTTTAAAAATATATTAAATTAACAAGTTAGATTCGAGGATAATATTTTATTAAAGTATGATAAGATATAATATTAATTTATTATTTATTTAATTAATATAAGATAAGTATAGATTTGAGGATATATTCAATGAATGACACGTGTCTAAAACTTGATTTCTTTTATTATAGTAGACTAGAGGTAAGACCCGTGTGCAAACACGGGTGGTTTCTTAGAAAACCATACATACCACGTTTTATTAAACGATGAATATGAATGATTATACATTTTTTAATGTTTAATTAAAACACGGGTAGTCTTTAGAAAATTTACATATCAATTTTTATTAAACAACGAATCACCATGACATAACATGTTATCAAAAACCAAAACAACTTTCCTTAAACTAACCTCCTTATGTTTTTTGTACTTCAAGGTTGAATATTTTCTATATATTTAATCTTTCAAAGGGCTATCAGATAATTAACACTACCCAGTTTAGTATTTATAGATAAATAGATATCTTACACTTAGGCATGAGCCTTGACCCACCTTAGTATTTATGTCTTAACTTAGGCATGGGTCTTGACCCAATTTAGTATTTATGTTTTAAAAGAAGAGTTTGTTTGGAAGCAAATTTTAAAATTTAACATTGTGATGCTAGTCTCAGAAATAAATTTGCTAAAAGGGACAAGTCAAACGAAATGCAAGTCGCCCAAAGTCTATTTTTGAATTACACACAAAGCAACCTTCAAAACCGATTTTGTAATCAAAATTGACGCATTGGAAAAATAACTAAAAATGGACAAAATAGTATTCATGAGTCAACCCAACTCAAACCTGTTTTGAACTGCTTGATCACCCATCTTGCCACCTCTTGTTTCTCAAAATACAACTAAAAACCAAAATAAACATTTTTTTTTGTTTTCTGAATAACATATATGCTACCATTACAGTCTAAGTTTACTAAGATGATGCCACTTTATTTGAGTTACATAGATATAGTGTAATATGTAGATACAACTTTATTAATTAATCTCAAACAAACATCTTTACTAAATGTTTACAAAGGCATCACTTAATAATAATATGAAAAACAATTTCTCACTACTTGTATCATTTCAAAACCACTCGATTTACAGTCCGCCAAAAAAGCAACCATCATCTAAACTTCTAGATGAAAACAAACCAGCATACTCCATCATAACAAACAACTCACACAAACAAAACTACGAAAAGGGTATCATAGATCAGCCATACTTAATATCAACTCCACTTTTAACCATCTATCTTGTGACATTCTGAGCAACACACAAATCAGAAGCAGCAGTAGACGAACTAACAGCAGCGAACCGATCATTAGAGACCCCAACCATGACCTCTATTCCAGAATCCAGACCCTATAAGTGCTATAAGTGCCATGAGACAATCATGATCTGCATCAGTCGATCTCAATGTCACATTAACGATTAAATCCTAAAGAGAAGGAAAAAAGTTTTATAACACAATTCAAAACACTTGACACTGTATGACTTGTAAAAACCACAAACGACCCCATATTGTAACAAAAACTATGCCAAAACTACATTTATAACACAACCTACGTTTAACATTACCTGAGTTAGACTAACGCTACTCTTTGGCAAATTAGCCTGAGGTCGTTTCCCATGTATGTGTATAAGTAATTCCCCTCATTATTATGCAGCGTTAAGCACTTGTTGCACTTGTAGCTGCAAGAAATGCATCACAATCATAAACAGTAATCATAAGTCTTTAACATTTAAATCCAAATATCGACTCATATGTACAAAGTATTAGTTATTAAGAATGAAACCCTAAGGTTCACCTTCCTAGATGCTTGCACCATAAGCCATATAAAACCACATGTAGCTGAGCTCCTTGTGCACCGTGTGGAGAAATCATAGGCAACCACCACGTTCAACCAATCAAAGGGCACCATCACCCCAATTACTATTAGGATTACAGGTATAACTTTTACTAACGTTAATAATAACTTCATTAATTATAGCGAAATTGGCTTGGTAGAAAAAACGTACCTTTCTAGAGTGTACACGATCGACCCCCATCCTCAGCTGTCGGGTTATTTCAGTTCTTTCATCCCTAATGTGGAAAGGTCTTCTCCAGCCACATGTCTTAAAACAAAAACAAAACTCCAAATTATTATTAATATTGAATTTTTGTAAATAGTGTAATAATAGTAATTACTTAATGAATATAATATAATGAACTTGTTCATTATATATTATACTGGGTTTACTGATTTATTAACAACTTATATAACTTCATTAATCTATAACAAAACTTGTTTAAAAGAGTAAAAAGAAAAATGACAAAAAAGAAAAATTCTGTTTAAAAGAGTAAACCACTCTTTTAGTGGTTCAAAAGTCTGTTTGACCAAAGTCAGACCACTGTTTTAACCCAACAGTGGTTTCAAATATATGTTTTCTCCACAAAACACTGTTTTAACCCAACAGTGGTTTCAAACCAGCATTTTAACCCAACAGTGGTTTCAAACCAGCGTTTTAACCCAACAGTGGTTTCAAACACTGTTTTAACCCAAAAGTGGTTTCAAAACACTATTTTAACCCAAAACATTGGTTTCACTTTTTTCTCAAAAAAACACTGTTTTAACCCAACAATGGTTTCAAACATCTATTTTCATCCATCTGTTCACTTGACTAAAGTCAACAGATGTATCAACCACTGGATCTTGTGTCATAAGAGAAAATGTTCTATATTGTATGGTCGTAAATTCAGATGTTTGGTTGTTGCTACTTCTTGTGCAGTGTGTCCACAATCAGGTACCTTGATGAGAGTTCACTTAAGTGAATATATAGAACCCTAAGAAATCAAAAGTAACAATTTTGTCTTTGTGTGTGTGTGTGTGTTATGAGGATAGAGTTGACTTGTTGACTTTGAAAAAGGCTGACCTGTGAATCCCCGCAGAATATAAACCGGCCCATATGGTCATAATCGAGGGCAGGAACCTCGCCGTCAACAACTATCTTACTTATTAATATTCATGTACTAAAATTGAATACCTAATATAGGAAATACATGATCAGACTATTATTTTAAAATATTATTACTATCATTTACTTCCTTAATAAGTTAATTAGTTTTGTAGTCTAATTACAACTTACAATAACTTGGAACACACGTTACTTAGCCTATATTGTTACTATTATTTTATTCTTTCAAATTTAATCTACCCACAAAAATAAAGGCATGAAAAGATTTGCATTATTACCCATACTTCTCTGTTTGCATTTCCAACTGTAAGAAAATTATTATTCACCTGCAATTAGTTACATAGATTAAGATTAGTGTATGCCCAAAATATCTTTCTTTATCAACTATAATCCTAAAATGAAAATCGTTAGCACTCTTCAAATAATTTTTGAAGTGTATTTTGTACTAAAAACCAATGGTGCATACGCTAAAAAAATGGTATTTATGTAAATTTCCCTATAACATAACTATATAAGATATATATGCAATGTTGATTTGCACTTACCGAATGAAATCGAATACAAAGTTGGGAGGTAACTCCATATATAACTCGAATGCAAAGGCCATTTGGAATATCCCATACCCTCACAGTTTTATCCAGTGAAGATGACGCCATGTATTGGTTGTTTAGTGAGAAGTCAAAATCTGAAAAAAAAAATATAAAACAGACGTATAAAAGAAATCAATATATTATCAAGTGTCCTTGTTAGGTTAATGTATAATATTTTGACATAAATGTGTATTCACCCTTAAAGATCATGCATTCATATTAAATATTATAGAAGACAGTAACTTCTACAGGTTACATTTTTAACCCATTTACCCATTTCTTCAGAATTGTTGATTCAGATAAGTTTTGTTAAAGAATCAAACGGGTTAAATGGATCAAAAGGCCCTACCTCAAATCGTTTTATTGCAAAAAATATATCACTGCTGCAAAAATATAATATTTGTAAACCTATTTAACACTAACCATATAAGCAAATTTCAACAACAGTGTTCCATGTTTGTACAACTATAACTATTACCGGTGAATGTGAGCAAAAAATATAGCAAATACCTGCCCGTGAACATCTGCTGCCAACCCGGTTATCGAAGGCTCGGTTTTTATGGTGATGTCAGCAAGGTACTCCATTTGTAAAGGAAATGTAAATCTAGGGGTGAGCAAAAGGAAAAACCCGACCCGACCATTACCCGACCCGACTCGAGAACCGATCAGACATAAAATACAGAACCGATTCACTACCCTAAATATAGGGTCGGTTCCAGTCCATAGGTCCAAGTCAGGTTTCACCATGAAAAGAACCGAGAACCGACCCGACCCAACCCTATTTTATATGAAAAATTGGAACCGATCTAAATACCTAGGTACTTGGGTTCGGGTCGGGTTGGGTATATTTTCGGTTTGGTTCTCGGTTATTTTCGGTCCGGACCTAAACTTGCTCACCCCTATGTAAATCCATCTCCACTTGAATAAATGTCCTTATGAAGAACAGTAATTATCGTACAACCCTGTGAAAACAAAAAATAAGTTAAAACATTCAAATCAACATGCTTATATGTCTCAGAATGAAGATCAAATGGTGTCTTACAAACTGTGTGGTTAATGTATGGTAGTACTGCATCAAATTTAGAATGTCTTTTGTAGAACCATTAGCAGCCACTTCCAGAAGAGAAATATCATCAATTATAAGTGTAATATTCTTGTTTGATGAATTAACTTCCACAACTTTCTGAATGTTCCCGTATAAAGCAATTAATACACCTTCAACTTCGTCATCTATCATCCAAAGGTGAAACCAAATGCTAGATCAACTTTAGAAAGAAAAAAATGTCAAAAATATCTAACCGAATCTAGATACACAACCGATTCAGCCATATCCTGTAATCGTAGAATCAATCAATCGACCACAACATCATGGCTCAATCCAATATTTGAAAACCCTAATCGAAAATCAAACATATGAGGATTTCAAGCAAGAATAATACCTTGTATTGATTGGCTGATTGCAAAAGATTTATCCAAATCGCAAGGCTCTGATAGTTTCACCAAATCTTTAGCCTCAATGATTACCACTACAGACAAACCATTCTTTCCTATGATAACTTCTATGTATTCATGCGTTAAAAGATGACAAAGCAATCCCTTAGACTACCACACCGCTAATCACCAGATACAATCAAATCTGCAAAGAACTAACAATTATTCGATGTACAACAGTTGAGTGGTCACTGTTTATCCCCTAGGTTATTAGTGATATATGTTTGTTTATTGGCTCATAATCTACACATTTGGCGAGTTGCAATTATACAAATACAATAATATTCAAATCGATGGTAAAGATGATGAATAAACAGTACCTGAGGGTCAAGATTGGCGACGTAGGCGATGTGTTGACCTAGGAGATTCGTCATCCCCTTCTTCGCACTTTGTTGATGGAATTCTCAAGCTCCGATGAGAGAGAGAGAGAGAGAGAGAGAGAGTTGGGGAAATTGAAACCGTAGAGAGAGAGAGTTAGGGTTTACGTTTGTTATGAGGATTTGAAATTAAAAAGAACTTTTTATACATATATGGTTTGAATTTTGAATCTGGAGCCAGAACTATATTTGAGAGAGAGAGGTTTGAATTTTGAAAATGGAGCCAAAACTTATGTATTATTGAATATGAGCAGTGGTTTTGATGGCAGAGGTTTGAACATTCCACATAGATTGATTGCCAAAATACGGGCAGTGGTTTGAAAGGCAGAGGTTTGAATTTTAAATGTATTTTAAATTAACCTTTATGATGTAATAATGACATAAGAAAAGCATTGTTGGACAGTATCTCTGTGTCACACCCCAACCGATGGCGGAAACATCGGGGCATGGCACTTAGCGAAACAGATTGTCCAGAAGTTTCCATAACAATTATCATTACCAATCAATTTAAAGTAACATGTCCCATACCATGTCTCAAAAGGTAAACAAATTATTACAGACAAAATCTAGGCAAATAGTTCTGTTTCGACAACTCAGATTTCATTTGTACAGACAAGTATTTGTTGGCCTCTAAGACCTTTTTCTAGCCTCGATTTCCTAGCAGATAAGCATCCTAAGCACCTGTCACATACGTTAAAATAAAGTCAATACACATAGTGTAAAGGTGAGCATACAAGTTTGATAATAACATATAGAGTTCGAAAGCGTTACGCATAACCAGCACGCACACAGAGTGAAATGAGGCATGTTAGTTATCGACATGAACCTATCGATACCAATGACTGCGGGTTGACTGCCCAAGGCAGTTCGTAATACATGATCACCACTGTAATCCATGCAAATAATTGTCCTTAACAACCCCCGAGTGAACGGGTGATGAGTCCAAACTATAGTACTATCGTCGTTAAGGCAGGTAGACAGCATTCCATGTGTAAACATAACAACAAGCATTCATTTAGTCACGTATAACATGCAGTAACGGTTAGCGTTTTAAGTATTGCGTAGTGTGTTCGATGTGATTTTGTATAAGTAACGTATGTAACACCCAAAAGTGCGTAAAGCAAAAAGGGATCGAGTATACTCACATCGATTGATGGATTGAAGGGAGCGCTAGAGAGTAGGGTTAGTGTCACACCCCCAAAATGCCACCTAGGGAATGTCCCTGTTAGGCGTGTGACGTACCAACAACGATCCACAAATTACATTGAACGCGTACAAGTTTCAAAATAAAATCCTTAATTATTAATGAAAAATACCATCAACGAGATTAAATGAAAACCAACATGTTCAGCGGAAGCAAATAGTAAACCAATGTTAAACTGTTTCAAAACCAATGTATAGTATAAATAATTCAATCACAAGAATCCTTCCAGTCGACCCATGACCACTCCAGCTACTCCAGACAGCAAGTTCCAAATCCAAGACATCTAAGTACCTGCGAGCATGCAACAAGTGCATTAGACAACGCTGGTGAGTTCAAAGTTTTACGAAAACGTTGGTTACCAAGTGTTTAGTTAATCCATTGAATTTAAATCCGAAAGTAATGTTGATAATACCCCGAATACAAGACGGCTTCTGATTATTTTGCCCTTTCTCCAATGCTCCTATCAAAGCATTGGTCATGACTAGGTCATTAGTTCAACACCCGTCCTCCCAGGTACGGGGTGAGGTTGCCAAACCTAAGTAGCGCTACTAACTAATACCATGTTACCTCCCCGGTAACCAAACAACACGGAGGGACTTTAAAGGTGATAGGATGAGTATATTATCCAACATTCCCGTTTTTACCCAAAAGACTTATCCCTCCCCGGGATACCCACTGACTATCCCAACCACCGGGACGCATGCTCAAGAGAGATGAACTCACCTTTGGTTTGCTCGGTAAGATTACAGTATGTGTTCACAGTTTGATCAATCCAATCCTAATATGGTTTCAGTACCAGTCAGTTACTTACCCACATAAACCACATATCTTTATTATGCAAGTATGAATAAGCTTGGCACATATTATCACACGAGTTATAGCGAGTATTCAAGTTATATACACCTTCACATCACAAATCCATATACCCTTATATCACACATTAACAACTCATTTACCATTTACATACACATAGTTGGTTCACGTATACGTCCACATCACAAATTCATACTACACCCTAAATTAAATAACACAACACTTCTAATTTCTCGACCTAGTTTAATCCGTTCATCATGTCATCTAAACAAGCCACATATAGGTTCACGGCCCAAACATAGTACATGTCTTCACTACTCTATATTAACCCTTTTAATCAACAATCCCTTAAACCACACATAATAACCATTAAACAATCTAAATATATGATCATGGCATCAACAGACATAGTTTACATGTACAACAATATCATTAATCGACCACACAATCTTGTTTCAATAACCTGGTCATTAGTCTAACCCATAACAACTTGTGCAAATTCCGAATACAATTAACAAGAACCATAGTCATATGTTCATCATATATTATGATACAATTATAATCTATAATCAGGCATTAAAATCATGCAACCAATCAACTACCAATTATCTTGCATGGCCCCTAATTTCTTTCTAACCAATAACATAAATTAGCAATCATGTTCATTACACCAATCGGACCAAACAAGGACTTTATGTCATCAATTTCTCATTATTAAATCATATACCCACTCACAAATCTTCCTATTATAAGATACTGATATTGACCATTAAGCAACATATAATCAAATAACCTATCAAGTATCGACCATAATACAAAAATCAACCATCTGATTCAATCATGCAAACTCATGTTAAATCTCCTAACAAGTGCACCCTAATAAACATACATACTTCGACAATAATTACTTCTCAATCATCAGTTACATGTTATCTATTATACATGCAATCACATTCAAAAGGCCATAACACCTCAAATAACCTATGATTGATACACTGAACATACCCGAATATACGAGGAAAAGAAGAAGGCTTTGGTTAGTGCCGATCCAGTTACTGCCATTGTACGCAAGAAGGGAAAAGAATATTTAGGGTTTGCAATATTTGCCAAGGATTGTGCAACATACCCCACTTGTTTACGTACTAAAATAAAGAAGATGTTGGGCCGGTTTGATTGATGGGAGTGGGCCGAGAAAAACATGCAAAAAGGGAACTGGGGTCGGGTTATTCTAAGTATGGTGGCAGCCCAATAGTAGTCATGACAAGTGCGGCCCACCTACACAAGTATAAATCCTTTAACGAAGTTAACACGCGTTTAAGTTTAAGCTTAACCGAGTAGTGCCAATACAGCAATACTGAAAATTAAGATTACGAGATTAAACGTCGCTAACCTTGAGAGTTCGGGTTATTACATCATCCCCAACATGAAAGAAATTTCATCCCGAAATTTGACAAGTAAGCACAGAGAGGTGAAGTGATAAATCAAGAAGTGATAACTCAAGATTGTTGTAGGTTTTCCTCAGGTGTCATAGTTAGCCTGAATAGATTGATAGTATAACGATAAGTGATGCGCAAAACGATGCAAAGTACAAGTGGTTCGGACAGCAGTCCGTTCGGATGGTAGTCCGATCGGACAACCAGTCGTGCGAGTGGTTGTCCGTTCGAGTGGATTGTTTATTCCTTTAAGAAGGATGTGTTTGTGTATGATGGCTAGACTTTTGAAGTTTTCGTTGTAACATTTTGAAAACATTGAAGTACCTCTACCTTTCAGGTCGGTCGATCGGACGGAAACCCGTTCGGTTGGCACTTTAGTGAGAATAAGTTCACAGCAGGGTGTCACTCGATTGGACGGTTGTTCGATCAGGTGGCATCCTTTGTGCATTGAACATGTTGAAAATTGTTTAAGTGTTGAAGTTTAATGTCTCATGCTTCGATTGGCAGTTCGATTAGATGGTAGTCCGATCGGACAGCAATTCGTTCGACATTCAGACTTCAAGTGTTGGCAAAAATGGTTAAGTGTGGGACCAAGGTGCAAGTCGCACGGGTGGCCAGTCGTACGGTTTGGCTGTCCGTTTAGAGAACAGTCCGTTCGGACGGCATTCCATCCTGGTTAACCTGTTCGTCTTACACTTGGTTGTTTCTGATAATTTGTCGTTTTATCGAGATATTTTGATAACGTGTTAAGCAACAGAAACCTCGTCAATACTTGGTGCTCTTGATCGGACAGGAATCACCCAAACCCGATTAGTGGACGGTTCTAGACGACGTTCCACGTTTAACCCGGAATCGATAATCTCGTGGATAGAATGCAGATCTTGAATCAACACCACCAAAATAAGGAGTAGTAAGCCGGCACATGTCCCAATTCTATCGGTTTGAGTTACATGAGTGTAAAAGAGTTGAAAGAAAGTTGAAAACCATCTTTCACTCCTTTTCATTGTGCATATGTTTAGATCTATGAAAGATCTTCGTTTGTTTATGTGGAAATCAGTTAGATCTAAGTTGTTCTCGATGGATTGAGGCCAACACATGAAGTTCTTCAAGAACACATGATGACGTCATCCTATAACACCTTGAATCTTGATGATTTCACGGTTAAAAGTTAAGATTCAAAAGATAGAATGGTGTAGGAGTGTGTGTAGATTAAGGAAGTACAAGATTTAGGACGAGATCTTACCGGAATTGCGAGAAATCGGGGGAAAAGCAAGGTGAGAGTGCTGGTCGGACGTCAGTTGCCAAAAGTAGAAATAATGAAAGTGACAAGGGGTATTTATAGGGTTACCCAAAGAGGAAAGGGCTGGTCGATCGGCTAGGCAGCCCGTACGGACAGCCTGTCTGATCGGTCACCTTGTTTGAGTGTTCGGCGCGACGAGTTTTGATGTTTCGATTGCGATTGCGAGCGCTGCGATGCGATATATTTTCCTAGTCAAATTTCTTTTAATCCCAACTACTCATATCTCGCACTATCTCTTCTCCACTAACTATCATACCATTTCGATTGCGATTGAGTTCGATTGCGATTGAGTTTTGATTGCGATTCGATTGATTATCACACATAACATAAATAAACATGCACAAGTAACACATAAAGCACACACACACGCATAACAATAAGCAAAATGCGTAATTCGAGTTGCGAGTGCGATTGCGATAGCGATAAGCAATTAAACATGCGATAGATAGCGATTAATATGCGATTATTAATAGGTACTCCACATAATACAACTAAAGCGAAAATAAAATAGACTAACTACAAGTCAAAGAAGTCAAAACAAGAATTGAGCAAGGGGAGACAGATCGCAATTAGCAATCTTGTCTTCCTTTGACTTCAATCTTGACTTTGACTTCAGAAACACGGGGTGTTACACTCTGCCTGACACATCAACTTTTCTTATGTCACTCAGATTTATCCTTTTATAGAAAGTATTGATTGATATAAGGACCATACTTTTTTTTCTTTCTAAATAAGGTTTTACGTTCATTGGAAGCAATTTATTAAATAGGGTTTTTACATATTTCCCCCTCCTAAGCTGGCTTATTACGTATTTCCCAAAAAAAAAAAAAAAACAATTACATATTTCCCCTTTCTAACCCATGTCTATTACATATTTCTCATTTTCATTAAAATTACTCTTAGAATAACCATTTTACCCTTAATGAACTATTAAATGAATATATACATATTTCCCCTTTCTAATATCATCGATCAATTCCATATTTCCCTAATTCATGTAGATTTCCTCAATTCTTCTACTTGTTAACTTACCAAAAGGTCATGTCAACATAGACTTTGCAAGGAATGATGCAACTGAAAGTTCTTCAAGGTATGCATGCATTGATAATCAGGTTAGGAATGAGAAAGCTAATGCCTCTAGCATGTATGAATCCATTGATGAATCTTCGTTAATGGCAGCTCAAAGAGATGGTGGCAGCCATGGGTATAATGGTTGAAGGTGTTGACTTTTCATTAATATATATTTTTGTTAAACTTTGAAGAAATTTCTGTCTTTGTACATGTTACATATTTTGAACTTATGCAGATAGTGCAGTTTAGTTTAGATAAACAATAAAATGCCAGTCGTTTTACCTCCCTTTCAAGTTTCTTGATCAGAATTTCATTTAGCAAGATTTAGCTTTTCCATTGTAAATAAAGTTTATTTTGAGATGTAGTGGATTTTACACCATAAATCATTTGAAGTGTCTCTTAAATGAGTATATACATATTTTTCCTTTCTGATGTCATCAATCAATTACATATTTTCTCAATTCATGTAGTATTTTCTCAATTCTTCTACTTTTTACTCTTGTTAAAGAGTACAAACAAAACCATAATACTCATATTAAAAAAACACAAACTTTCGACCATAAAATTAAAAAAAAGGTTATAATGTATTTTGGAAAATAAATAAAAATAAATGCTTTAATAGTAGCAAGTAGAAGAATTGGGGAAATATTAAATGAATTGGGGAAATATGTAATTGATAGATGATATTAGAAAAGGGATATACGTAAATATTCATTATACTAGTTCATTAAGGGTAAAACAGTCACTTTAAGAGTAATTTTAATGAAACGGGGAAATATGTAATATATATGGGTTAGGGATGGGAAATATGTAATTGTTTTTTTTATTTGGGGAAATACGTAATAAGCTGGCTTAGGAGAGAGAAATATGTAAAAAACCCAAAAAGTTAAGCAGTAACAAACATCAGGTTGTTTTATTCTATTGATATCAGATATACTCTGAATGAAATATAAATAGGTCGTATTATTGGCACACCTTGGGAAATTAAATCAACACCTTCAATAGGCATCATATAGGCCTATACGATGCGTATTAGTGTTGGTTCAAACTTCAAGGTCAGTCAAAGGCTGAAAATGTCCCCATTATAAAAAGTAATACGCATCGTATAGGTCTATACAATGCGTATTCAAGGTGTCGATTTAATTTTCCAAGGTAGCTCTCTATCACGCGGTAGCTTTCTGTCACCCGGGCGAAGAAGCAACACTTTGGACGGAAAACTACACGGGACATATTCTTTTTTATTCACCGTTCTTTCGTACCATCAATATTTTTTTTCACGAACAGAAAATCCCAAAGAAGTTTACCAAAGATCACCGGAAGCAAATCCTGTCGAACAACAATGTCTTGTTGATTGTTTCAGATGACAAGGTTTGGCCTCTCGGTTGGACGGTGTCGGACGACGGTAAGGTCTGGCTGTAGAAGGGTTGGCCTGAGTTTCATAAGCATTATTGCTTAAAGTTTGGACATTTGTTGGTTTTCAAACGTCTAGGTAAATCAAAATTTCATGTTAGAATATTCGACCTGAAAGATGTGATTAAGGTAAGCGTGCCGTAAAGTTGCATCTTTTAGAGAGAGACCTTTAAATTGCTGGGGTGTGACTGTTCAAACAATATGAATGCACGCAACGAATTTGACAAATATGACATCTTATTAAAAGTTCCTCAGGCTCACGGCAACCGCACTGGTAACAAACAATATATTGAACGTGAACCATGCTTGTACAATATTATTAAAAAGAATGCACGCAACGAATTTGACAACTGTGACAGCTTATTAAAACTTCCTCAAGCTCACGGCAAACGGGCTGGTAACAAACTGGTACTGCTGGTGGTCTTCTTTCATGTTTCCCAAAATAATTTGAAGGCTCACAAATTTCAATATCATTTTGGTGATTTTCTGAGTGTTTGTAACCTTCGTCTGATTCTGAAGACAATAACTTGTTATATGTATTTTTATATATCAGCCTACGATTTCTTCTAGAAACCGCCATTTGCACATACTGTGGAGAACTTGTTTGCGTTATCCTTCTTGGTGAAAGACGGTCGGTTTTTAATATTATCATTCAACACGTGACCCAAATCGATTTCAGAGAAACACACTGGTAACAAACAGTGTATTGAACGTGAACCATGCTTGTACAATATTATTAAAAAGAATGCACACAACGAATTTGACAACTGTGACAACTTATTAAAAGTTCCTCAGGCTCACGACAACCGCACTGGTAACAAACTTGTACTGCTGGTGGTCTTCGTTCATGTTCCCCATAATAATTTGAAGGCTCACAAATTTCAATATCATTTTGGTGATTTTCTGAGTGTTTGTAACCTTCGTCTGATTCCGAAGACGATAACTCGTTATATGTATTTTTATGTATCAGCCTGCGATTTCTTCTAAAAACCACCATTTGCACATACTGTGGAGAACTAGTTTGCGTTATCCTTCTTGGTAAAAGATGGTTGGTTTTTAATATTATCATTCAACACGTGACCCAAATCGATTTCTGTTGGTGCACTACATCTGTCGACTTCGTCTTGTATCGAGTCA
This sequence comes from Helianthus tuberosus, assembly GCA_030545235.1. Taxonomy (NCBI): domain Eukaryota; kingdom Viridiplantae; phylum Streptophyta; class Magnoliopsida; order Asterales; family Asteraceae; genus Helianthus; species Helianthus tuberosus. The sequence goes on from CM060381.1 coordinate 142,113,911, forward strand.
TACATTGAATTGTATAGATTAGGGCACGGTTTACGAGAAAACTAGAGAATGTATGTAATTAGGTTGGTGATTTCGCTCATAGGGTACCTAGGGATTTCGCTTATATGTACACATGGTGATTTCGCTTATATATACATGTACATAAAAGCGAAATCATCATTACTATATATAGGGTCACTTGGGCGAAATCACAGTTCAGTTGTACAATTCCATACCGAGGTGCTGCCGGTGTGAAGAACTACTTGTATTCGTGTTATAATCAATACAAACAGTAGTTAAAGTGAAGAATCAGCTGTATCTACCTTTGTTTCTTGTTATTCCGCACCTGAAACAGAGAAGAACACCTCTTTACGACTCATTCAGGTCGAGACACGATCCTACAAGTGGTATCAGAGCTCAGGAGGAGGAGTTCTGTAGTATTCAGCTGATTTTCATTGAGATTTCTAGCTTCTACACCTTCTTTCATCATTTCAGAAAGTTTTACTGGTCAAATTTCGCTCAAAATTTCACAGACTATGCGTTATTGTACATAGACAAATCCCTGAAAGTTTGACACTGAAATTCGGATTAAAAATGGACCAAATCACCTTCGGATTAGGTTTCGCTTATACGGATTATGTGTGATTTCGCTTATTTGGACACTTTGATTTCGCTCATAGATGCACAAATCAGGGGTTTCGCTTATTGGAACAACCTGATTTCGCTCATAGCAACACATTTCTTGGGATTTCGTTCTTGTGTCACAATATTAGTGATTTTGCTCATTTAAACATAGTGATTTCGCTGATAAGGTCATTAACAACATAGTTTCGCTTTTGTGAACACCTGGTTTCGCTCACAGGACAACTCAGACACCTGATTTTGCTCAAAGGGACATCCAAAACCTTGATTTCGTTTTTGTGAACATTGGTGGTTTCGCTTTTAGTGCACAAATCCTGATTTCGTTTTTAGGGTATTTGGGGTTTCGCTTTTGTGATCATTCTGATTTTGCTCGTGTGTCTGATAATCTGGGATTTCGCTCTTAGGTTACTTAAGTTGTCTAATTTCGCTTGACAGGTTGTTTTGAAAGAAAAGTGTCGGGATTATTTGAAATATGGCAGAAATGTTTGATGAAGAGGAGAATGAGTTTATTGAAAGGTTAAATAGATATGGTTGGTATCAAATGAGCATATATGAACAAGATGATAAGAAGATTTGGACTCTTAGAATTGAAAGGTTTGCATGTCAAAAGGATGAGACCGTGAAAGAGATGGAAAGGAGATTTGATTACTTGATGGACAAGTTAAAATTGTTTGGAATAAAATTGACAGATACTGAAAAGATATCAAAGCTTGCAGATGCTTTACCTGCCGAATGGGATGATGTTTTAAAGAAATTAAAACAAGAGCCTAAATTTTCCAAATTACATCCATCTGATTTCATCAATAAACTTCAAAAGCATAGTTATGAAAATTCTGATAAGAAGAAAATATTGATGAATAAAATCAAAGGGAATCTAGATGAATTGAATTTGGGAAATCTAGATAAAATCAATTTGGATGTAATTACTGAAATTGATAGGAGAATATGTATGTGTTTCGCTGCAAAGTATAATATGAAATATGATTATAAGAGAGGATGTTATATTGATGAAAATTTAAAACCTCTTGATTTTGTTAAAATTGTTTGTGCAGGAACATACAAGACAGAGACAAAGGAAATGTCAAAGAATGAAGAATCTGTGAAGAATGAACTTTCAAGTTCTGCATCAATGTGTTTTACATGTGATAGCTTTAAGACGGAAAATGACAAACTCATGAAAGATGCGGAAAGTTTGACTTTGGAAGTCAAAAAGCTGAATGACAAGAAGCAAGCTGATGATAAACAGATTCTGGATTTGCAGGGAAATTGTGTAAAGCTGAAATCTGAAAATGACAAACTGTTAAGTAACTTGAACAGTTTGACATTGGAAAACCAGAAGTTGAAAGAAAATGAAAAAAAATTTGAAGATAAACTAAAAGTTTTTGAATTAGAGAAATTAAAAATGGAAAAAGAATTTCAAAGTCAAATAAAAATTCTTGAAGATGGGAGAAATGTTTTTAGTCAAAACAACATAGAAAAGCAAAAAATGATAAATTCCCATCTTCAGAAAATTATTAAACTTGAAAAGGAAGGTGAATGTGCTCGAAAGACAATCAAGGCTCATCTTGAACGAATATCTCAGTTTGAAAATGAAGCTGAGAATTCAAGAAACAAAATAGATGAGCTTGAAAAGAAATTGAAAGGTTTTGTGACTTCATCTGAGTTTCCCTGTCCAAAACCAATCAATTCCGTTCCAATAAGTGACAATGTCACAAACTTTGACAATGTCAAAGTTGAAGATTGTGATGAGAAATCTTATGATGAAAATGAAAATATTGAAAAACAAAAATTGTTTTTGAAATTAAAAGAAAAATTTCAGAAAACTGTTCTACAATCAACTGAAAAAGGTGAATGCTCTAAGCAAAAATCTTTGAAGAAGAAAGCAGAACAGAAACAAAAACAAAAGGGTAAAAATTTGAAAAATGTTCAAAAAGAAAATAACAGCTCATCAGATCGATCATCCATTCAAAATAAAAAATTACAAAAAGTAAAAAATGATAATTCAAAAATTGTTGGGAATAAGTGGTGCAGGTTGGACCACAGTGCTCAAAAGTCAAATCCAGCAAACATGAGGAAGGAATATCACCAAGCCAAACAATGCTATGATTTGAGCATTTGGGCTGAAAATGGTGATTGGTACGATAACAGAGTGTGTTACCAATGTGGTTATAAAGGACACATTGCTGTTAACTACCAGAATTGGAGCTATGAGACGAGAAGATGCTATAATTGTCAAATCAAAGGTCACATTGCCAGAGATTGCCCAAGGAGATCAAATGAAAGATTGAGGGCTAATTCTCAGAAATTGGCAAAGATTCCAATCAACGTCAAGCCCAAAGAACAAAAGGTTCAAGAACCTAAAGTTCAGGAAATGAAAGTGAAGCTTTCACAGGGGCAAAAAGACAGACTGAGAAAGAAGAGGAAGAAGGCCAGAGAGTATCTGGAGAAGATTTTGTCCTCGGGTTCATCTGTTAAAAATAAGAGTTCTGATGAATCAACTCCCTCGATGGCAATGTCAAGCAAGACGAATTCATCGGATACAAATCTGAGGACGAAAGAAGAAAAGAAGAAGAAGAAAATGGTCGGCGATGAATCTGACATGTTAAAGTCAGACAAGCCACCTTCAGGCGATGAATCTGACGTGTTGAAGTCAGACAAGCCATGTGCAGGCAATTATTCTGGTTCGTCAAAGCCAGAGGAGCCTTTGGTTGAGGTAAAAATGGAGAATTCAGGTTTAACAATGGATGATGCAAATTTTCCACCATTGTTGAACAAGAATTCAAAATCACCCAAGGATCGTCAGGCTTGGGTGAATTTATTCAAATAGGAAAGTCTGACTTGCCGGAGTTCCCAGGTTGGTAAGCGTGGAACATGAATCGGCACATTTCTTGAGAAATTCACGAAAGTGATATTTCGACGTACATGTGGTAAAGCAGGGACATTAAGTTGTACTTGATTTTCTACAAGTGGTATTGTTGTTTAAATCGGAAATGTTAAATCTTTACATGTGGTTGAAGAAAACAAAGTGATGAAACCCCGAATTTGTGAAATGACATGCAAAACTATTTTTCTGGAAAAACCATTTTGATTTAAACAAACTTAAGTGTTTTGAAATCATAATGGGAAAATAGTTTGTTGTGAGGGGGAGTTCTGATTGTTTATGCCAGGTGGATGGAGAATTGAAGGGATTCTCATCATGTTGTCAAGTTTGTACAGTTTGTTTCAAATTTTCCCAGAAAATCAAAATTGAAACATATTTTGATTTTAGGGGGAGAAAATTTTTTAAAAAATTAGAAAATTTGTAAATGTCAAAAAAATTGAAAAATTTAAAAAATGAGTTTTGTTGAAACAAGAGGAAATGATAGAAAATCAGTGGACTATCACAGCATGCTAAAGAAATGTAAATGTCAAATGTGATAAACGGTCTCACTAAAGATGTGACGATAGGCTCAGCTAGACTAGTAGATTTGCGATAACGATACAAACTTAAATGATAAAGCCTAGTTCTAGTGGGAAACATGATTGAAAGCATAGTACTTAGTTTTGTCCTTCTTGATTATGTGCCTACTCAGTAATCGCTGAATGCCAAAAGCATAAAAACTGGTTAAGTGTGTGAACTTTCACAACTTTACTAAAATGATACTGTGATTGTGCATTTCATTTTGCAAAGATTTAAATTTGTTTTATTTCTTTATTTTGTTTAAGCATCGGACATCCTCTGCGTATACGTGAGTATCGACCTGGATGTTGTTGCCTAAACGTTCTGCTTTATTTTCTTTGGTGTTTCGTTTAAGCTTTGGATCACCTCTGCGTATACGGGAGTATCGACCTGGTGGTTAAAGCCTAAACAACTTCAACTTGTTTTATTTTTCTTATTTTGTTTAAACATTGGACTTTCTCTGCGTATACGGAAGTATCGACCTGATTGTTAATGTTTAAACATTATGCGTTGTTTTCGCACAAATCACAGTTGATCAAAGTTTAAAGGCATTACTTGAGTCAGTGTATTGCATGATGAGGGGATATGCTGAGATCGTGGGGTCCATAAGAATTTAGTGCAAATTAATATATCTTAACGTATCGGTAAGCATTTCGAAAGTTTTTAGATTGAGCTTAAGTGGACAACAATATCGTCAATCAATGTGAATCGTTTAGAGCTGAAAACGATTAAAAGCTTAACGGTGCTTGTGATGTGTCTAAAAACTGATATGATCCTCTTTAGCAATCTCACAAAAATATATTTGTACATATGTTATTTCTGCATTTAATTTCTGTTATTGCATTTATGTTTTGAAAAATCCAAAAAGATTTTCGACAACTGATGTTGGAAAGCTGATATTCAAAATCTCAATGGCTAAACATGATGAACAGATGGTTTGGTTAATTGGTTTGAAATGGTTAAAATGATTCATTAAGTTGAATCAGAATTTGGAATGTTTCAAATTTTTGATCAATTTTAAATGTAAATAATTCTCAAAAGTTTAGTTGATTCATTAAGTTGAATCACAATTCTGTTTTTGGTAATCGAGTGTTTGAGAATGTGTAGGTTTATGATCCTGTTGCTACCGAAAGCCAGGAGATGTATCAGAACCTGAAAAGAGCTTAATCTGAAAAAGCCAGGATTTGATTTCAAAGGTGATAACATATTCCAGACAGTGATCCCAGCTTGATGATAGGGGGAGTCTGACGAAAGTTAGAACCAGAGAAAGATCCGGGCATATGATTTCAGAAAGAGTTTCTGAAGAAGACCGATCAAGATTGAAGGATTGTCATGTTGAAGACTCTCACTAAAGATTCCGTCAACATTCAAGGGGGAGTCTGTTGGTGCAGTTGTCTGTCGACTACATATTTGTTCGAGTCTTAGATAGAGAGAGAGAAGCCCAGAGACTGATCAAGACTGAAGAAGTGAAGACACAACATTGTTGTGACTCGATAGTCGACTCGTCAACATCTGAGGGGGAGTCTGTTGGTGCACTACATCTGTCGACTTCGTCTTGTATCGAGTCATACATTGAATTGTATAGATTAGGGCATGGTTTACGAGAAAACTAGAGAATGTATGTAATTAGGTTGGTGATTTCGCTCATAGGGTACCTAGGGATTTCGCTTATATGTACAGATGGTGATTTCGCTTATATATACATGTACATAAAAGCGAAATCATCATCACTATATATAGGGTCACTTGGGCGAAATCACAGTTCAGTTGTACAATTCCATACCGAGGTGCTGCCGGTGTGAAGAACTACTTGTATTCGTGTTATAATAAATACAAACAGTAGTTAAAGTGAAGAATCAGCTGTATCTACCTTTGTTTCTTGTTATTCCGCACCTGAAACAGAGAAGAACACCTCTGAACGACTCATTCGGGTCGAGACACGATCCTACAATTTCGAAGAACGTGTAACCCAGAGGTCGGTCTCGGGTGGGCATAAGATCCGTGGGCCTTATTGTCGGATCTGTGACTCCATGGAAGATATGATTAAGGTAAGCGTGCCGTAAAGTTGCATCTAAAAGACCTTTAAGTACGGATCCTACAGTTGCATTTGGAACAAGAAGTCGAACAATTCGTTCATTATCTGTTGTCTCAACAATATGAATGCATGCAATGAATTTGACAACTGTGACAACTTATTAATAGTTCCTCAAGCTCACGGCAACCGCACTGGTAACAAACTGGTATTGCTAGTGGCTGTTCTGGAAATTGAAGGAAAAGGACTGCGATTCTGTTTTTCAACGGGGATGTAATGCAATGATTCCTCTCAATTGAATAGACAAACACTTACTTCATAGGATTCACTTGAATCGTCTCGGATGTAATAACAGTACGTTTAGCATCTGTGCATGCTTGAATTGCAGGAAACAAAGGATAACGAAGATGAACATTGTATTTATCATGAAAGTACTGAACAACTTAGATAACAGCTTCGGTTTCATCAGCTGCATTTGGAACAAGAAGTACAACAATTCGTTCATTATCTGTTGTTGTCTCAACAATATGAATGCACGCAACGAATTTGACAACTGTGACATGTTATTAAAAGTTCCTCAGGATCACGACAACCTCACTCCAATCCAAGCAGTTGATTTCATTTGAACAAACTGTGGAAGGTCCGTGGGCCATATTGTCGGATCTGTGACTCCATGGAAGATGTGATTAAGGTTGAGGACTTTGATGTCAAGATAGAGAGATGCAGATCCGATGATCTTTAAGAGAGAGAGAGAGAGAGAGGTTTAAAGTGATTTTTAGAATACGCTAAAATATGCGAAAATACGCTAAAATATGTCAAAAGATGCTAAAATATGCAAAAATATGCTAAACTACTCTAAAGTACGCTAAAATATGTCAAAATACGCTAAAATACTCTAAAATACGCAAAAATACGCCGAAATACATTAAAATACATCGAAATTCGTTAAAATACGCTAAAATACATGAAAATATGCTAAAATACGTTGCAATATGCTAAAATACGTCAAATTTTGATAAAATACGCTAAAATACGCCGAAATACGTTAAAATACGCCGAAATATGTAAAAATAACATAAAAATAGGTTAAAATAAGCTAAAATACGTCAGAATACGCTCAAATATGTCAAAATGCTCTAAAATTCGCAACAATATGATAAAATACGTCAAAATAGGCAAAAATACGTCAAAATACGCAACTAATGATATTTCCACACGCGTATACATATAACACGGTACTATACAATACAAGTGGATTTCAAACAAAACTGTACGTAATCATAGAATACGATAATCACACGCAACCGAACGTCACCGAAACAACGCATGTTGAAGGTATACGTGATAAAATGACAAATCTGCGAAAGTTCGTCAAAAAACAACACGTATACGCGTCGAACCGAGGAAAACACTATAAAAACAAATGTTCAAATTATGCCATATACGATCCTATAGGCCTATGTTGTATCGTTTATCAGATTAATACGCATCGTATAGGCCAATACGATGCGTATTAAACTATGAATTTCTCAAAAAATACCACTGAATTTATAAAAAAAAACAGAGATATTTCAGTAATTTCGTGGATATAATACGCATCGTACAGGCCTATACGATGCGTATTAACCCCATGAGTTTTTGAAAATTGAAGGAAAAGAACTGTGATTCTGTTTTCAACGGGGATGTAATGCAATGATTCCTATCAACTGAATAGACAGACACTTGCTTTATCAGCAGTTAGCTCGAAGATGTTTCTCTCAATCATTCAACATGTGACCCAAATCGATTTCGGAGAACGTGTAATCCAGAGGTCGGTCTCGGGTGGGGATAAGATCCGTGACCCTATTGTCGGATCTGTAACTCCATGGAAGATGTGATTAAGGTAACTACCGAATCACACCAATTCGTTGAAACCACATATTCGTGTGTTGCAGTTTGGAAAGATGACCGAATAGAGATCTGAATAAGTTACTGGAATTGGAGAACCGTTGTATCTAATCATATCAATTATTGCGATAAGTTTATGTTGAAGTGCAAGAACGAGTATAAAGATAAGTTAAGAACAAAGAAGAACACTTGAAGAAAAAGCAAGAACTTGGAAGTATTACCTGATTTGCAGCTGGATCTTGTTTGTTGTCTATGTATTTGTATTCAGTCAACGAACATGCTATTGTAGACTATGTTTTGTAGCTATAATGTACTGAAATTTGGTTTGTAATGAATGGAAATGTGTTGACTTTTGTTGATATAGTGATATTATCAAGGGTCTGTATCAATAACTTTCATATCCCCTTGGTAGTTGTTACCATATGACACATGGTAAAAGCGCTTCTCTAGACAATCTGGGATTATGTTCCGTTATAGGGTTTCTTTATCACCTGTAACAATGTCGATAAACGTTGGTCAGAATACGCCTCGTAAATCGAAGGATGAGTTGATTTGATTGTGAAATAGATATGAAGGATGAGATATCGGCTATTGTCTGATCTGTGACTCCTTGGAAGATGTGATTAAGGTAACTACCGAATCACACCAATTCGTTGCAACCACAAATTCGTGTGTTGCAGTTTGGAAAGATGACCGAATAGAAACTAAATGAATTATGCAACATTTCTGCAATTTTTGCACTGGCTTTCATTGCAAGATCTTTATCTATCATGTCATCGACGAACTGCTTGAAATCCCTTTCGTTTCTCGGGCTCGCCACGATATGCTATAATACGATACTTAACGATAAAAAAATAATAAAGAATTTAAAACTCAATAAAACAAAAATAACCAATAATAAACACCAATAACAAACCCAAAACACCAAAAACCAAACACAACACAACAAAAAATAAACTTCAAAAATTCAGTGCCTTAATACGCATCGTATAGGCCTATACGATGCATATTAGGCCAGACAACACCTGCACCTGTCAGTCTGCCATGTCTTTTATTTTATTCAATATGTTTCGTATAGGCCAATACGATGCGTATTGAATTGAAAAAGTGTGCGGATAGAAAGGGCCGGTGTGCCAATAGAATTTCCGATATAAATATTCTTATTCGGGAAATTTCTTCCCTATTTACTTTCAACAAATTTTATTCACCAAGACTAAGACAGAGTCCTTGTGTGAAAACGATCTGGCCCATTATCTATAATATATTAAAAAGGAGAAGTTATGTACAAGATGGTAATTTTGCCACCCGTATCAATTTTAAAGCAACATGTACAAGGTGTTTAAAGCCATTTAAAAGGGAAGTTCTATAAAATTTTAAGACATCTCAGGGTTAAAATGGAGAAATCGTCCTCCCACGTTTAATTCCCAGAAACCCAATCGTCAAACTTCAAGTGTAGAAGAGGATGACATAATTTCATTCACCTCTTCACTTTTTTTCTTTATATCTCCCAAAACTCAAACCCCTTGATAGCAACCGGATCAAAAAAACGTACACCACACACACAATGGCGACTACAACGGCTGCCGTCCGATCAATTTTCCGGTCATCATCTCTCCGTAGCGCGGCGGCGCGTGCATCCTCTCAAGCCAAAGCCGCTCGCTCTCCTTTTCGTATCGGTAGCCAGAACTCTCTCTCTAATCGCATCTTTAGGTAACCACCGTTTGATTTTTTTTACCCATGTTTAGTGTATATTCGGAAGCAATTCCGTATTTTGATGTTGTTTGTGATTTCAATACAGATGATTACAACTTATATTTGATCTGAATCTGTAGATATTTAATCGAAATTTGTATCTAAATTCGCTAATCGGTGTTTTGATGTTTGAAATCAGTATTTGCGTTTGGTGCTCCGGTGACTGGCGACCACACTTTTAATCAGGTCGGTTTTCTGTGACATAGCTATTATTTATTATTTCAATTTCTAACCCTAAACTGATCCTTGATATCGCTACTCTTCCTTGAACATCCGGTCATAAAACCGGTGATACAGGAATTCCAACGGCCCTTGATTTTTGTTCCGGCTACTGTTACGTTTGACCGGATAACACTAATTTACCACTCCCACTTCTTGGTCGTTACCCCTTTATGCACTTTATTCTATTTTGTTCTTTGGTTTTTCGTTTCATATCTGTTTGTTGATTTACTGTTACTTCACAACTTTGTTTGTCAGGCGAGAATTTGGATGACAAGAGCTGCAAGAGTTCGATCTTCAGTTTGGAGAGTTAGCAGTAAACGCCCAGGTCATCTCTCTCTCTCTCTATATATATGTGTATGTGTGTGTGTGTGTGTGTATGTGGGTCTGGTTTTCGTTTCTTATCTTTTTTTTTTGTGCGCGTAGCGCGTAAAGGGTGTTTGGATTTATGGTTTGAAAGGGATAAAGTGATATGGATAATTAACAAGATAGTGTTTTTGATGTGTTTCTGGTGTTTGAGGTTGTAACAATCAGATTTTTTGAGGGTTTATCAAAAAAATATTATTTAAGAAGTTAATAGATAATATGACCAAAAAAGCACACCTTTCGCATAGAAAGATAATTTGTAAATTGTGACTGATTAGAATTCTCTTATGTTAGATTAAAGAAAGGTTTTACTATGGGAATTTTTTTAGTTTACCCTCAATGATAGTTCTGTTGCAGGGGGTGATGTTGAGAAGTGGATTGATGTGATTCAGATCGGGTTAGATGGTATAACGGTTAATGATGCGAATAAGTAAGATGTATAATGACTGATTTGATTAATGAGGTTTTTGATTGTTTGGTTTAACGGGTTGATGTTTTGATTGTAGATCGTTTAATGGAGTCTGTTCTAGGCTCGAGGATATGCTGGATAGTTTGTCAACATTGCTTTCGGAAAATTCTGTGTTGAATAAAGACGAGTTGCTTCAGTTGGCATTTGCTGCTATTCAGTTAGTTAATTCGGTAAGATTGGTTTAAAGAATTTATTAACCCTCCCAACGTGTGGGTCGTTATCGTTATCGTTATTCCCATACATATAGATAGGTGGCTAAGAAGTGATTGATTGCAGGTATTTTGTTCCATGAACCAAAATCAAAAGGAACAGAGCAGGCACATAATGTCGAGGTCTTTTATCTTTTTCTATTGAGATTTTAAATGTTTTTGTTCTTTATTGTTGTATGAGTTTGTTATCATACTTTTACAGGCTGCTGACTAATGTGAAAAGCCGTATGGCTGTTATGTTCTCCTGTGAACAAGTGAAAGAGGTGCGTTTTAAAGCAAGGTCATTTGAGTTTGAGTATATTGTAGTGACATAATATTGATTGAAATATTCTTCACCTTTAAAGTTATGTTTTCTAACAGTTATTGATGGAAATCATGTCTTACTCAGATACCGTCTTTTCTTAGTTCAGTTCTATTTCAATTAGACATATAGTTAATATTTATATTATGCTAACTTTGGGTTTGATAAATTTACGAATCTATAGAGAAGATAGCCAAGATTAATTGAACTGAAAGAAGAAAGGTAGTTTGTGGTTTTGGCAAGAGACAACTTATATTGGAAAACGTGTAACATATTGAGTTCATATGTAAGAGCTGGTACATAATCTACATGTCTCTTGTTTAACTACTCACTTACTTGATATTTGTTTTATATTTATGATCACGCGTAACTAAACTGTTGTTTCTCAAAACACTGCTAACAACTCTGTTTAGCAACTCTATAATATATTAAAAAGGAGAAGTGATGTACAAGATGGTAATTTTGCCACGCGTATCAATTTTAAAGCAACATGTACAAGGTGTTTAAAGCCATTTAAAAAGGAAGTTCTATAAAATTTTAAAACACCTTAGGGTTAAAATGGAGAAATCATCCTCCCACGTTTAATTCCCAGAAGCCCAATCGTCAAACTTCAAGTGTAGAAGAGGATGACTTAATTTCATTCACCTCTTCACTTTCTATCTTTATATCTCCCAAAACTCAAAACCCTTGATAGCAACCGGATCAAAAAAACGTACACCACACACACAATGGCGACTACAGCGGCTGCCGTCCGATCAATTTTCCGGTCATCATCTCTCCGTAGCGCGGCGGCGCGTGCATCCTCTCAAGCCAAAGCCGCCCGCTCTCCTTTTCGTATCGGTAGCCAGAACTCTCTCTCTAATCGCATCTTTAGGTAACCACCTTTTGATTTTTTTTACCCATGTTTAGTGTATATTCGGAAGCAATTCCGTATTTTGATGTTGTTTGTGATTTCAATACAGATGATTACAACTTATATTTGATCTGAATCTGTATATATTTAATCGAAATTTGTATCTAAATTCGCTAATCGGTGTTCTGATGTTTGAAATCAGTATTTGCGTTTGGTGCTCCGGTGACTGGCGACCACACTTTTAATCAAGTCGGTTTTCTGTGACATAGCTATTATTTATTATTTCAATTTCTAACCCTAAACTGATCCTTGATATCGCTACTCTTCCTTGAACATCCGGTCATAAAACCGGTGATACAGGAATTCCAACGGCCCTTGATTTTTGTTCCGGCTACTGTTACGTTTGACCGGATAACACTAATTTACCACTCCCACTTCATGGTCGTTACCCCTTTATGCACTTTATTCTATTTTGTTCTTTGGTTTTTCGTTTCATATCTGTTTGTTGATTTACTGTTACTTCACAACTTTGTTTGTCAGGCGAGAATTTGGATGACAAGAGCTGCAAGAGTTCGATCTTCAGTTTGGAGAGTTAGTAGTAAACGCCCAGGTCATCTCTCTCTCTATATATATATATGTGTGTGTGTGTGTGTGTGTATGTGGGTCTGGTTTTCGTTTCTTATCTTTTTTTTTGTGCGCGTAGCGTGTAAAGGGTGTTTGGATTTATGGTTTGAAAGGGATAAAGTGATATGGATAATTAACAAGATAGTGTTTTTGATGTGTTTCTGGTGTTTGAGGTTGTAACAATCAGATTTTTTGAGGGTTTATCAAAAAAAAATATTATTTAAGAAGTTAATAGATAATATGACCAAAAAAGCACACCTTTCGCATAGAAAGATAATTTGTAAATTGTGCCTGATTAGAATTCTCTTATGTTAGATTAAAGAAAGGTTTTACTATGAGAATTTTTTTAGTTTACCCTCAATGATAGTTCTGTTGCAGGGGGTGATGTTGAGAAGTGGATTGATGTGATTCATATCGGGTTAGAGGGTATAACGGTTAATGATGCGAATAAGTAAGATGTATAATGACTGATTTGATTAATGAGGTTTTTGATTGTTTGGTTTAACGGGTTGATGTTTTGATTGTAGATCGTTTAATGGAGTCTGTTCTAGGCTCGAGGATATGCTGGATAGTTTGTCAACATTGCTTTCGGAAAATTCTGTGTTGAATAAAGACGAGTTGCTTCAGTTGGCATTTGCTGCAATTCAGTTAGTTAATTCGGTAAGATTGGTTTAAAGAATTTATTAACCCTCCCAACGTGTGGGTCGTTATCGTTATTCCCATACATATAGATAGGTGGCTAAGAAGTGATTGATTGCAGGTATTTTGTTCCATGAACCAAAATCAAAAGGAACAGAGCAGGCACATAATGTCGAGGTCTTTTATCTTTTTCTATTGAGATTTTAAATGTTTTTGTTCTTTATTGTTGTATGAGTTTGTTATCATACTTTTACTGGCTGCTGACTAATGTGAAAAGCCGTATGGCTATTATGTTCTCTTGTGAACAAGTGAAAGAGGTGCGTTTTAAAGCAAGGTCATTTGAGTTTGAGTATATTGTAGTGACATAATATTGATTGAAATATTCTTCACCTTTAAAGTTATGTTTTCTAACAGTTATTGATAAAAATCATGTCTTACTCAGATACTGTCTTTTCTTAGTTCAGTTCTATTTCAATTAGACATATAGTTAATATTTATATTATGCTGACTTTGGGTTTGATAAATTTACGAATCTACAGAGAAGATAGCCAAGATTAATTGAACTGAAAGAAGAAAGGTAGTTTGTGGTTTTGGCAAGAGACAACTTATATTGGAAAACGTGTAACATCTTGAGTTCATATGTAAGAGCTGGTACATAATCTACATGTCTCTTGTTTAACTATTCACTTACTTGATATTTGTTTTATATTTATGATCACGCGTAACTGAACTGTTGTTTCTCAAAACACTGCTAACAACTCTGTTTAGCAAAATTAGATCAAAGTTAGGTATTTCGCCTAACCAAATAAGATACATTATCATTTAATTTCTACATTAGTATGTTTATGACTTTACGACACAAACCTAACCCAAAACCAACATACCCTTAACTTGGGGTGTGAATTTCTAACCCAACCCGAAAATATGACACGAACCTAACACAAAATTCGCGGGTTTGGGTTTAGTCTAAACGGGTTCGGGTCAGTTTCAGGTTGAACCCGCCAACCCATTTAGCTAAACGGGTTAGGTTCGGGTCAACCTGGTCGGGTTGGCGGTTGACCCGTTTAACCCATTTCTGTAATATTATATTTTTACAATATGTTTTATGTTATAAATTAAATTTGGTGTGTATTTTATGCTATTCTTATAACTTAAAAATAGAAATTGACATCAGCTTTTATGATTTTAATGTAATTTTAATATCTAATTTGTGTTTTTTTGTAGTATATATTTATTTTAATATATTAATTTGCTAAAAAAAATAAAAATAAATCCTGGTTGAACGGGTCGGGTTCGGGTCAACCTTTGAATATTTGGACCAGGTTCGGGTCAGCCTGCCAAAAGTGAACTTAAGTTGTCTCGTGTTCGACCCAATTCTCTTACAAATTAAGTCCAGCCGGTTTTGAGAGTCTTGAGACTGGCACCAAACTGTTTAGATAGCCCTAAGCAAATTCAATACACCCAGAGTGAATCGATGTCTAATTATAAAATATTTTAAAACTTTTCAGGTGGGTTCAAGTTAAACTTTGTGGAATTGTCCAGTACGTGAATCTTATTGAAGTAGCAATCGGGTACACCATTGCAGCATCCATCAACATGATGTTAGTAACCACATCTGTAATTTAATTACTCCTCTTAATATTTAAAAATTTAAAATTTTAAACTTAAATTTAATAATTATGGTAATTCATGAAAACACATAGCAATAAAAAGAGCATATTGTTTCCATGAGAAAGTCATCATAATCCATATAAAGTAGATGGGACACCATACCATCACATTTGGATAAAGTTTCCCTCACTAGCCTTTTTTGTGATTGAAGGATATTGCTGCAAGAGTTGGTGCTCATGAGATTGATTTTACGGAAGACACTGCATCAAAGGTGAAGCCAAAGAACCCGATATATGTGCGATCTTATACACTTTCTATAGAAGCCCTGCAAAAGACAGTGTAAGGTTGGTAACAACTACGAAGAACAAGTTGAGGTGGAAATTTCAACCTATTCATCAAAAATTGGTCCATTCAACTTATATTTTTCAAACTTTGCTCCGTATTAACTTGTATATCATGTTTTAAGTGGTGTATTTGTTTAATTGACAAATCTATTGTTTTTTTATAACTTTTATGTTTTTAAAACAGGGTATCATAGATGGTAGTGCTGGTGGTAAGTTGGTGATATGTTCATGTCTCGCATTATTGATTCCGCCGCAACGCGCGGGTTTCCCACTAGTAAAACAAAGTAGAGGATCATTTCTTCATTAAGATGGAGACTTGTAGATAAAAAAACGATCCGATCCATTACAAAACAAAGTGGTAGATGATCATTTCGTCACTAAGCGGAGACTTCGAGGGTGAAACCGACCCATTGTGACACAAAGTGGATGATCTTTCGTCACTAAGACGGACGATTCTAGATCATCACACATCTCTTTATTTTTATAAACTTTCAGTCGGCTAAAGTAACCAAAACACGTCTAACTTTGTTTAAAAACCTAGATTGGTATCCACTTCTACCAGTTCTAAACACATCATTAATGGCCTCTTCATCTTTTTCTCAGTCATGTTATTTTGATGTATTTCTTAGTTTTAGAGGATTAGATACACGCAAAACCTTTGTAGATCATCTCTACTCAGCTCTTGTAGATCGGAAAATCTCTACTTACAAGGATCATGAAACACTCCCCTGAGGTGGAACCATATGTCCATCCCTCTTAAACGCTAACAAAGGATCACAGATTGCTGTCATTATATTCTCAAAAAATTATGCAGACTCTTCGTGGTGTTTGGAAGAACTATCATATATTATGAAATACAAGGATAAGAGAGGACTAATTGTAATGCCTATATTTTATGATGTGGTTCCCTTGGAAGTGAGAAAACAAGAAGGGGACTTCGGAAGAGGATTTTCCAAACAAGAGGTACAAAACATGAGCAAGGTTGCATCGTGGAGAAAAGCACTTGTTGTATATATTTACTATGATTACCATTTGTTGAACAACCATTGGTGGCCATGACATGTATAGTAAAAATGACATTGGTGTTGTTGTACTATTTTATTTATAGATCTAAGATGTATTATATCAAATTACCTTATTTTGTTGGTTACCGCTTTGTGAATTAATGTCAGCATATGCTGCACTATCCATATATGGATCCGCAGGCATGAATCAAAAGTAATCAAAGAAATTGTTGACACAATTTCAGAAAAGTTGTTTTCGGTAACCTCGTGTGGTGATGAAAACCTTGTTGGAATGAGTGCTCGCTTGCAAGAATTAGAAACACACTTAGAAATTGGGTCACTTGGCATGCGCATGGTTGGGATATGGGGGGTGGGGGCAGTGGTAAGACGACTCTTGCATCTTCTATTTATATGAAAATCTCTGGCCATTTTCAAGGTCATTGCATTGTTGATAATATTCGAGAGGAATCAAGCAATCACTGTTTAAAAACTCTGCAAGAAAAAATTCTATCAAGAATTATGAAAACAAAAGGGAAATTGCAAAGTGTTGAAGAAGGAAAACACATGATAAGACGTAAGTTAAGTCGTAGCAATGTTCTAATTATTCTTGATGATGTTGATGACATTGACCAACTAGATGCTTTAGCCAGATCACATAATTGGTTTGGTAGTGGGAGCCAAATAATAATCACAACAAGAGATGAACATTTGCTAATAACCCATAAGATAGACAATGTTTGTCACATCAAATTATTATCATTTGAAGAGTCTATTCAGCATTTTAATAAAAGAGCATATAGTGGAAAAAAGCTCATAAAAGATTAGAAGGCACTTTCATCATGTGTGGTTTCTTATGTTGCTGGTCTCCCATTAGCACTCAAAGTTTTAGGTTCTTTTTTATGTGGAAAAGACGAGGAGGAGTGGAGGAGTACCTTGGCTAGACTAAGTGATACTCAAAAAACTAAAATTTTAGATCAACTCAAAATTAGTTATGATGGGCTTGAAACATTGGATAAAGAGTTATTTTTAGATATTGCATGTTTCTTCAGGTGGGAAAGCATGTATGATGCAATGCAAATCCTTAAGGCTTGTGGTTATCACCCTCGTATAGGAATAAAGGTGTTGAGAGAAAGGGCTCTATTAACTATTGTGAACGGTCAGTTTGATATGCATGATTTGGTTCAAGAAATGGGATATTACATTGTCAGAGGGGAACATCCTATCAATCCTGAAAAACAGGGATAGATGATCTATTATCATCAATTGGAGAACGATGTGCCCACCTTATTTCGCTGAACTTGGATGATTGTTATTTAAAGAACAAAGAGGTCAACTATTATGCATTAGAACATTTGAAAGAGTTCAAAATATCTAGATTCAAAGATTTCACCAAGCCAAACCATCCTTTTATCTCTTGGTTGATTGGTAAAGTTGTATGTGGAAGAGATCTGTATAAAAGTCCATCTTTATTAGGTTATCCTTGGTGTTCCCACACTAGGCATGTAACTTACGAAAATTGGATCTCAGTGGATGTGGTTTAAAAGATGGAGAAATTGTTGGAAATTATGTGAAAATAACATTTTTCACAAATATAGGAAAATGATTTTTTCCTATTTTGGACTAGAAATAAATATAATAAAATGAGCGGGTTTTATATATTTATTTGTGGGTTTGTGTTCTATGTCGGAAGGGCTTCGCAACGAACTAAACCACGTCCAAAACGGAGCTAAGATGAATGAGATATCGATGCTCAAAGTTTGGTGTTTGAATCTTAAATGCTGAAAAAAGTGGGAAAGTGGCACATTGTCCCACATCGGATGAGAGTTGGAACTTAAAGGGGTATTTAAGTAGGAACTCTCCATCCTTATTGTTTCATGGAAGCACTCACTAGTGTACTCGCGAAGGGTGCGGAGCACCCTAACTCACACACGCGCGCGCGTGGCGTGGGCGATGAGGCGCAATGTGGCGCTTTGATGGCGCACTTTGCACGCTCGCGCACCGCGCGCGAGGGTTGCAGACCTGCGCGCGCACCAGTGTGTCTTGCGCGCGCGCAGAAGCTTCCAGCAGCAGTTACTGCAGTGCAGTTACGTTTTCAGCATTCGAAACTGACGTAGTTAATGCGTTTGACTGAGAATTTAATGACGAATTAAGGTGCATTGAAGACGTTTACTGCAGTTTAATTCGCCCACTTAATTCTTTTCAGTTTCGACTTCAGTTTGCAGTATAAATAGGAGGAGCCTACTGCAGCTAAGACGACTGAAATTCACCAGCTCTATACAATTCTCTCTCCCTAAAGAATACTCATATTCTTCTCTCAAGCAAGCAAGGTACACCTTCGGGTTGGAGAAAAGACCGGCAGTGCAACTGCTTGAGGCTGTTGTATCCTGGAAACAAACGTGTTCTCCTGGGAGACACAAAATTTGTTTTCAGAGACCCGTGTCTAACACGATCCTCAGCCAAGAACAGTTTCGTCTGTTCGAGTTCTCAGATCTTGTTTTTCCATTTTTCAGTTGTAATCTGTATTTTATTTTCATTCTGTAATTGTTTCAATATTTCAAGTTAATAAAGGGATTTTTTATTTATTTTACACGAACGGATTCCTACAATCTTAAAACAATTTTTTTAAAACACCGTTCGTGTAGAATCACAAACATTTTCTGTTGTGAATTCGAACCAGTTTTGAATTCATACAGTTGTGTTTTAAAAAACAGATTTTCTTCCTGTTTTGATTCAAAGTAGCGACTTTGTCAAAACAGAATCTGCTTCTACTCCTTTCTGTCGCTGAAGTTCCAAAAATCCTACTGTTGTAGTCTTCAAAGTTGGACTTAGAAGCTACACGGCTGAATTTTTTGAACTCCTAATAATAATAAAGTAGCGTCTTTATTATTTTGAAAACAGAATTTAACTTGTTTTCTTGGAACTTTTTCAGAATGTCGACTGAAAATGTGAACACGAGCAATACCAATGTTGTCGTTGGAACCCCTGCCAACACTGTGGGAGCGTCCACAGTGGCGAATCATGCTGAACGACCCGAGAAGTTCTCGGGTCTCCACTTCAAGCGGTGGCAACAGAAGATGTTCTTCTACTTGACCACCATGAACCTTGCGAGGTTCTTGACGGAGACCGTTCCCCAACCTACGGAAGGGGAGACCGATGCTCAGGCTCTGAGCGCGGTAGAGGCGTGGAAGCACTCCGACTTTATATGTCGAGGCTACGTACTAAACGGTCTCTCGGATGCTTTGTATAATGTGTACTATAATATCAAGACTTCCAAAGAATTATGGGAGTCTTTGGAGAAAAAGTACAAAACGGAGGATGCGGGAACAAAGAAATTTGTTGTCGCCCGTTTCTTGGACTTTAAAATGGTTGATAACAAGTCTGTTATGAACCAAGTCCAAGAGTTGCAAATTATACTAAATGACATCCATGCTGAGGGTATGGTACTTAGCGAAACGTTT
The DNA here is from genome assembly GCA_030545235.1 of Helianthus tuberosus. Lineage (NCBI taxonomy): Eukaryota > Viridiplantae > Streptophyta > Magnoliopsida > Asterales > Asteraceae > Helianthus > Helianthus tuberosus. The sequence continues at coordinate 142,133,739 of CM060381.1, forward strand.
CAAGTAGTAGCCATGATCGAAAAATTACCTCCTGCTTGGTTGGATTTTAAGAATTATCTTAAACACAAGCGAAAGGAAATGTCGGTGGAGGACCTTGTTCTTCGTCTTCGTATAGAAGAAGAAAACAGGGTGGCTCAAAAAGGCACCATTTTGCAAGCTTCGGCTAAAGCAAATATGGTGGAAATTGGGGAATCCTCAAAGGCCAAGAAGGGCAAGGGTAAAACCAACAACAAAGGGAAAACAAAGGTTAACAACCTTGGACCTAAAAAGGGGGCTGTGAAAAAGAAGCCTGCGCCTTTCCAAGGTACTTGTTACAATTGTAACGAGACGGGGCACCGTGCTAACCAATGCAAGAAACCTAAGCGTGAGCTTGCGCATATGGTTGATGAGGATGGTATGCCTCTGATCGCAATGATAACCGAGGAAGCGGCTATGATTGAAGAAGTCAACGCAATGGGTGAAAACCCAAAAGGATGGTTCGTTGACACGGGTGCAACCCGCCATGTTTGTGGAGACAAGGCTCTTTTCTCTACATTCAAGGAAGCTTCGGGTGAAGAAAAGCTTTATATGGGGAATAAAGCTACCGCAAGCATCAAAGGGGAAGGCACGGTCGTCTTGAAGATGACTTCTGGCAAGGAGTTGACCTTGACCAATGTGCTTTATGTTCCAGAGATACGGAAGAATCTCGTGTCGGGATGGATGCTCAACAAGTTTGGATTTCGTCTAGTGTTTGAATCGGACAATTTTGTCTTGTCTAGACGTGGTACTTTTATTGGAAAGGGCTATGCCCTAAATGGAATGTTTAAAATGAATGTAATGGTTGTTAACCAAAACAAAAGTTTGAATGAAACTTCTACTTCTACTTACATGGTTGAGTCTTCTAATGTTTGGCATGGTAGACTAGGACATGTAAATTTTAATTCATTACGACGTTTAATTAAATTAAACTTGATACCAACATTCCATATCGAGTCCAATCACAAATGCGAGACATGTGTTGAATCCAAACTTACGAGATCATCGTTTAAATCGGTTGAACGAATAACCGAACCCCTTGATTTAATTCATACCGATGTGTGTGATTTAAAAGCGGTTCCCACGCGTGGAGGAAATAAGTACTTCATCACGTTTATTGATGATTGTACGAAATATTGCTACGTGTATTTACTTAAAAGTAAAGACGAAGCAATAGAGAAGTTTATCTTGTACAAAAATGAAGTTGAGAATCAACTTAAAAAGAAGATAAAAGCTTTGAGAAGCGATCGAGGAGGTGAATATGTTGCACCTTTTGCAGATTTATGCGCAAAAAGTGGCATTGTACATGAGTGTACACCACCTTATTCTCCACAATCAAATGGCGTTGCGGAACGTAAGAACCACACATTGAAAGAAATGATGAACGCCATGTTGATAAGCTCGGGAGTGAACCGAGAAATGTGGGGGGGCGCCATTCTCTCAGCAAACTATCTTTTGAACAAGATACCTTTGAAAAATAGGGACGAAACTCCATATGAGCTATGGAGAAAAAGGAAGCCATCGTACAAATACTTGAAAGTGTGGGGGTGCCTAGCTAAGGTGATTGTACCACCTCCTAAGGCTCTTAGGATAGGACCCAAAACTGTTGATTGCATTTTCATTGGATATGCACATCAAAGTAGTGTGCATCGTTTTCTTGTATATGAATCCAAGAATCCCGATATACACAAACACACTATCATGGAGGCAAATCCTAATATCGTCTCATATTTTGAGAATGTGTTTCCTATGTTAGGACAAACACATGCGCCTTCATCAAGAGCGGTTGATGAAGCAGGTCCAAGTTCGTCTACATGGTTAGATGAAGCAGGACCAAGTTCGTCTACAAGGATAGATGAAAGACATGAACGACCTGAGGTCGAGGAGGGTGAGCTTAGACGAAGTAAACGACAAAGGGTTGAAAAATCCTTTGGTCCAGACTTCATGAGCTATATGGTTGAGGGTGAGCCCAATACCTACCGCGAAGCGGTTACCTCCGCAGAAGGACCTCAATGGCAAGAAGCAATTAAGAATGAAATTGATTCTATATTGCAAAATCATACTTGGGAGTTAGTAGATCTTCCACCTGGTTGTAAACCACTTGGATATCGTTGGATATTCAAAAGGAAGATGAAAGCCGATGGAAGTATTGATAAATACAAGGCAAGGTTAGTAATCAAAGGATTTAGACAAAAGGAGGGTCTAGACTACTTTGATACTTACTCGCCTGTAACGCGAAGAACCTCTATACGATTGGTTCTTGCAATTGCGGCTCTAAGAAATTTGGAAGTTCACCAAATGGATGTAAAGACCGCATTTCTAAATGGCGATTTAGAAGAAGAAATTTACATGGAACAACCTGAGGGTTTTTCCGCCCCTGGAAACAAGGGTAAAGTATGTAAATTGGTCAAGTCTTTGTATGGCTTGAAGCAAGCTCCAAAACAATGGCATCAAAAGTTTGATCATGTCATGATTGACAATGGTTTCAAAATAAATGAGTGCGACAAGTGTGTTTATTTTAAAGACACACCAAGAGGTTATGTGATTTTATGTCTTTATGTAGATGATATGCTTATCATTGGGAGTGATGATAAGATGATCAACTCAACGAAAGACATGTTGAAAGCGAGGTTTGACATGAAAGACATGGGTCTCGCGGATGTGATTCTTGGAGTAAAAATCACTAGAACCCAAAATGGTCTTGTGTTGAGTCAATCTCACTACGTGGACAAGATCCTTGGGAAATTCAATTCGGACGATACGAGTATAGCTCGATCTCCGATTGATAATACCCAACGCCTAAGGAAGAATACAGGCGAGAGTGTTTCTCAGTTAGAATACTCAAGGATCATTGGTAGTCTCATGTATCTAATGACATGTACTAGACCCGACTTGGCGTACGATGTGAGCAGGCTAAGTAGATACACCAGTAATCCGAGCGAGGATCATTGGAAAGCTATCACGAGGGTGCTTAGATACATAAGATACACGAGAGACTATGGATTGCATTATACCCGTGATCCAGAAGTGATAGAAGGATTCACTGTTGCGAACTGGATATCGGATATAAAAGATCATAGATCGACAAGTGGATATGTGTTTACACTTGCTGGCGCAGCTATAGCTTGGAAGTATTCCAAGCAAACGGTTATAGCTAGATCTAGGAATCCGAATTTGTCGCTTTAGATAAAAGCGGGGAAGAAGCGGAGTGGCTACGTCAATTTGTGGAAGATATTCCAAGATGGCCAAAGCCGTTGACGGCGATCTGCATACATTGTGACAATCAGTCTGCTCTTGCTAGAGCACAAAACATGATGTACAATGGCAGATCAAGGCACATTCGACGTAGACACAACACGGTACGACAACTTATCTCAACGGGTGTGATCTCAGTTGACTATGTGAGGTCAAATGAGAACATTGCGGACCCGTTAACAAAAGGCTTAAGCACAGATAAGGTGTATAGGTTGTCAAGAGGAATGGGACTAAAGCCCATAGATGAAGGGAATATGAGGGAAACCTAACCTAGTTGACTGGAGATCCCAAGATCTAGGTTCAATAGGCAAACTTAATCATAAACCCAAAGGGAGTCACTGTGGGGGGTGCCCCAAAAATCAATAAAGGGAGTTGTATACTTCCTAGTCCATTCCAACCAGTGACATGAAGGAAAGGTTAAGCATGTTGAGGTTAAGGATTTTGAGGAAATCCAAATTAACCATGATGCTTTTAATGATTCAGAGGAATCACCTATGTTAGAGAGAAGTGGGGTCGCTTCGAATGGATTTGTGGGGAGGCGCAAATCCTAGAGCTCTCGCAGAACCAGGAACGTGTTCCATGACCATGAACGGACACAACCATGAGGTCTTAACTCGACTAGGGAGAGTATTGTGAGAATGTATATTGTCGCCTACATAAATGGGGGATTGTTCAATGACACCGCGTCTACAAGACCCTAGGAGGCTAAGTATGCTTCACAAAAGGAGGTTCAAAGGTTACACCTACCTATCTTGCAATACTCAACTATTGAACGTGTATCGTTGAAACTTGATAAATCGATTTCTATTCATGTGGGGGATTGTTGGAAATTTTGTGAAAATAGCATTTTTCACAAATATAGGAAAATGATTTTTTCCTATTTTGGACTAGAAATAAATATAATAAAATGAGCGGGTTTTATATATTTATTTGTGGGTTTGTGTTCTATGTCGGAAGGGCTTCGCAACGAACTAAACCACGTCCAAAACGGAGCTAAGATGAATGAGATATCGATGCTCAAAGTTTGGTGTTTGAATCTTAAATGCTGAAAAAAGTGGGAAAGTGGCACCTTGTCCCACATCGGATGAGAGTTGGAACTTAAAGGGGTATTTAAGTAGGAACTCTCCATCCTTATTGTTTCATGGAAGCACTCACTAGTGTACTCGCGAAGGGTGCGGAGCACCCTAACTCGCACTCGCACACGCGCGCGCGTGGCGTGGGCGATGAGGCGCAATGTGGCGCTTTGATGGCGCACTTTGCACTTCGCCCGCTTGAGAGCCGCCTTTGTATTTTTGACCACGTACGCGTGGTGGAAGCACAAGGGTTGCAAGGACCAAGTGGTTGGTGATGTGGCATGCATGCGCATGACCCTGGTGGGTCCACGCGCGATGGCGCATGACGTGGTAATCATGCGCGCGGGGTACACATGGCGCGCACTACCGCATGGTGCATGGGCCTGATGTGACGTGCGCGGCGCACCAAAGTGAGCCAAAACGGCGTGACTGTGTGGCGTGCTCGTAGAGGCTCACAGGTGACGTGGCACACGCGCGCAGGCGCGCATGGACCTAAGTGAGTATGGCGCACGCGCGCATGGCAATGAGCCAAGTGGACGCACCGCGCGCGAGGGCTGCAGACCTGCGCGCGCACCAGTGTGTCTTGCGCGCGCGCAGAAGCTTCCAGCAGCAGTTACTGCAGTGCAGTTACGTTTTCAGCATTCGAAACTGACGTAGTTAATGCGTTTGACTGAGAATTTAGTGACGAATTAAGGTGCATTGAAGACGTTTAATGCAGTTTAATTCGCCCACTTAATTCTTTTCAGTTTCGACTTCAGTTTGCAGTATAAATAGGAGGAGCCTACTGCAGCTAAGATGACTGAAATTCACCAGCTCTATACAATTCTCTCTCCCTAAAGAATACTCATCTTCTTCTCTCAAGCAAGCAAGGTACACCTTCGGGTTGGAGAAAAGACCGGCAGTGCAACTGCTTGAGGCTGTTGTATCCTGGAAACAAACGTGTTCTCCTGGGAGACACGAAATTTGTTTTAAGGGACCCGTGTCTAACACGATCCTCAGCCAACAACAGTTTCGTCTGTTCGAGTTCTCAGATCTTGTTTTTCCATTTTTCAGTTGTAATCTGTATTTTATTTTCATTCTGTTATTGTTTCAATATTTTAAGTTAATAAAGGGATTTTTTATTTATTTTACACGAACGGATTCCTACAGAAATCCCATCTGATATTGGTGAGTTATCCGACTTACAAGAGTTAAATCTAAGTTTGAACATTTTTACACAATTAGGTTTCACCTTGAAGCAACTTACTCAGCTCAAAATCCTAGACCTATCTTTTTGCACATCACTCCTAGAATTGCCTAAGCTCCCAACAAATCTAACTATTCTTAAAGTAGACAAGTGTTTCTCACTTACAACCATTGGAGATTTCTACGAAAATTGTAAATGGTTATGTCATGTCTCACTTGGGGGGGGGGGGGAGTTTTATAAATAACGGGGCCAGATTACTACAATTCATGGTCAAGGTTTGTATGGCTCTCTCTCTCTCTCTCTCTATATATATATATATATATATATATATATGAGAAGGATCTGTTAGGAACCACCCTTTATTGCGAGAACCGCGAGAACCAAAGTGAACACAATCAAAAAATACCTAAAAATAACTGAAAACACAAATTTTTTTTTAAATAATTTTAGCTAAAAATCGCTAATTTTCGTTACCAAAAAAAATTTAAAATTTTTTATATTAAAAAAAAATGTTTTTTTGGCTGCTAAAAGTAGCGATTTTTCGCTAAAAAATATTAAAAAAAATTTTTGTGTGTTTTTTAGGTTTTTTGAGGGTTTAGTTTTTAGCATTTTAGCTTGGGTGGGGGGGGGGGGGGTGGGGGGTTAGGTTATTTTAGGTTTTTTATGGTTTTTTTTGTTTGTTCACATTGGTTCTCACAATAAAGGTGGTAGGTGGTTCTCAAATTAACCTTACCATATATATATATATATATATATATATATATATATATATATATATATATATATATATATATATATAGGGGACCGCTAAAATGAGAGCCACCTCCAGTTGTAAGAACCGTGAGAACTACACCGTACGGGGCGAGGTGAACCAAATTTTTTTCATAAACGTAGATGCATGTATTATAAACACATTTGTAAAAAAATTCAAAAAAAAATGTCGGGTGTGTAGTTTTGAGCACCCAAAGTTTGCGTTTACGGGACCCGTAAACACAAACTTGTGGTGTTCAAAACTACACACACGAACCTTTAGAGATGTGGTGGAGTGGTAAAGAGTGTTTCAAATATCCTACAGGTCTTGAGTTCGATACTTGCTTCCACCGGTTCTCTAAAGGCCACCGACCCGGTGCTTGCGCCGCGCTTTACCTGTTCCCCTCGGTTAGTCGGGTATTGGGGGGGACCCGGGGGTTTACCGTGTAAGCGGGTTCCCGCGGTTATCAAAAAAAAAAAAAAAAAAAAAAAAAAAAAAACTACACACACGACATTTTTTTTTGAATTTTTTTTACAAATGTGTTTATAATACAAGCATCTACGTTTATGAAAAAAAATTTGGTCCAACTCGCCCCGGATCAAAAAGTTCTCACGATTCTTACAACTGGAGGTGGTTCTCATTTTAGCGGCCCCATATATATATATATATATATATATATATATATATAGTGGAGAGTTCAAATGAAAAGAAATTCTTTGTAAGAATAAAAAAGAAGAAATTTCAACCAATAGGAATGCTTCATTAGACTTCATTTAATATTTGTACTTAATGTAACTATAAGGGTATATTGGTAAACTTACATACATCATTAATTGGTAGTTTCATCTTTAATAACTAACTATATTAAATTTGTAACTTATTTTTAAGATATATATTTTTCTCAAAAAATAAAAATTCATTTATAGTGTAGGATAAATACGAGGCGTGTAGGATAAATTACGAGTTATGTAGGATAAATTTCAATATGTGTAGAATAAATTTCGAAATGTGTAGGATAACTTTTGATGTGTGTAGGCAAATTTTTTTAGCGTGGAGGATGATAGTCTTAATGACTAATTAATTAGTCAAACATAATAATAAATGAGATGAGAAAAAAACTATTTAATGTTTTACAATTGTACCCTTTTGTTCTTTTTATTCTTAATAAAATTTTATTCTCAAATGAACCTTCCCTTATATATATATATATATATATAGGGGGCCGCTAAAATGAAAACCATCCCCAGTTGCGAGAACCACTAGAACCACTCTCCACCAATAAGATAATGACACCCAAAAGAGTAATATAGTCATTTAATCAAAACTGTCAAATCATCTCTCTCTCCTCTTTTGTCTTTTGTAAAAAATTTTTTTACATAAAAACAATTTTTGTAAATTTTTTTTGGTAAAAAAAAGTTTAAAACCGTAAAAAGACGTAAAAAAGTTTAAAAAACGTATGTGTAAAAAAAGTTTTTGTAAAAAAAGGTTAAAATCGTAAAACTTTTGACCTACAACCCACTTGCAGCCATGTTTTTTTGGAGACTTTTGAGCCAAACTGTGTTTTTAAGCCAAACTTTTGACCTGCAACCCACTTGCAGCCATGTTGTCGTTTTTATATTTTCAGTCGATGATGATAAGTATTAACTTATCTGAGACATCTACGAGTCGTGATTTTGGTTGAGTTTGTTTGTTAAGATTCTCTCTTTAAAACCGGCGTAAAAAGGTTTAAAACCGGCGAGTAAAAAAAGTTTATAACCTGCACGTAAATAAGTTTAAAATCCCACGTATAAAAAGTTTTATACCAGCGCGTAAAAAACGTTTAAACCCGCGCGTAAAAAAAGTTTTAAACCAACGCGTAAAAAAGTTTAAAACCGCGCGTAAAAAAGTTTTATACCGCGAGTAAAACAAGTTTTATACATGCGCGTAAAAAAAGTTTAAAACCGAGGCGTAAAAAAAGTTCTAAACCGGCGCGTAAAAAAAGTTTAAAACCGCGCATAAGAAAAGTTAAAAACCGGGACGTAAAAAAAGTTTAAAACCGCGCGTAAAAAAGTTGAATACCGGCACGTAAAAAAGTTTAAAAAGGCGCGTAAAAAAGTTTAAAACCGCGCGTAAAAAAGTTTAAAACCGGCGCGTAAAAAAAGTTTAAAACCGCACGTAAAAAAAGTTTAAAACCGGAGGCGCGTAAAAAAGTTAAAAACCGCACGTAAAAAATCTTTTCTACCGGCGTGTAAAAAAACTTTAAAACCGCACGTAAAAAAAGTTTAAAACCGTGTGAAAAAAAGTTTTACTGTAAATCACATTAATTAAACTACATTAATTTTTTAATTAATTAAATTTTACAGTAAATCACGTTAATTAAATTATACTAATTTTTTGATTTATTGAATTTTGTTATAAAAATTAAATCAAAATTTTTTGAAGAATTACTGTAAAAATTTTAATCAAATCATTTAAATTAATCATATTAAATAAATCAAATTAGTGAGATCAATCATTAATAGATATAATAAAAGACCTAATTGCACTTATCTCACTAAAAACAAAATCTTATTAATTAAAACACAATAATTACTTTACTTTATTGTCTTTTAATCTTATCCTTCCGAACACCTTTGAACAATGGTTAGTATTGGTTCCTACGGTTCTCACAATTCAAAGTGGTTCTCATTTTACCCAATTCCTATATATATATAGGGTGGGGTTTTAGAGTGAACATTAATGTATTTGCGAACTAAGTGAACAAATCTTGGCCATTGATTTACACACGTGGATGGCTAGGATTTCATAATCAAATCGTAAAATACACTAGTGTATTTCATCATCAAATTCTGGCCATTGATCTACACACATGTATGGCCAAGATTAGTTCGCTCAGTTCGCAAACTACACTAGTGTTCACTCTTGAATCTAATCCTATATATATATATATATATATATGTGGGAGCGCTAAAATGAAAACCTCCCTCAGTTGTAAGAACCATGAGAACCACTCTCAACCAATCAGATTATGCCAACCTAAAGGGTATTTTAGTCATTTACCCCAAATGTCAAATCTTCCCTCTCTTTTCATTAAAGTCACTTTAAATACCTCTTTCCTCATTTGTAAAACTCAGATCCAAACTCACGCACACAACCTTATCATTTCTCTCTAAAAACTTTTTCCCTGCCATCCCTAAACACACACACAAAACCCTATCCCCATCTCAAATTCTTTCTCTGTAGAATTAGATCCATAAACACACATGAAAACATAAGACCTTGAAACCCTTGTCTTATGCCCTCACCCTCTGATGCACAGCCAACCGACACCCGCCATCCCCTCACTCTCGATGGCTGGCCGGCGCCGGAGCCGGTAATTCGGCCACACACACATATCACGACACCTCAAACACCCCTCCCTCCGGTGAATACCAGCCAACAACCTGAAACAAATCCGACCCCCACCAACTCTTGGTGGCAGCGGAGAACAGCAGCAACTACACCGCCACCACGGCGCAGCGGCGACGAACAGAGAGACGGAGAAAAATAGAGAGAGAAAGAAGAATTGGGGTTGTGGAGGGAGCCCGATGGCGAAGGCGCCGCCACTCACGGCGGTGGCAGTGGAGGCTCACGGTAGCGACGCCGCCATCTGCCGCGACGGCAGTGGTGGTTAATGTTGTTCAGACCCGGTCAAGCTTCGGTTCGAGTTTTTAACTTCAGGAATGTGGTTCCAGTTCGGGTCATGGTTTAGGGTTCGTTTGACATCAGGCATGGGTCAAAACTTGGTTCGGGTTACGTCTCGTGTTTCGGCTCAGCAGGTTCGGGAGTTTTGGGTTTCAGTAGAGTTTGGCGGTGACACAGTTCAGTAGCGGCTCGGGTTTCGGCTCAACGCGGTGCAACTCGGGTCAGTTTCGGGTTTTGGTTTGGGTCGAAAGCATTCAAGGGACCCGGTTCAGGTCAACAGCAGTCAAACAAGTCAAAGATGGTCAACTGATGAACGGTAAAGTTTAAACGTAGCGGGTTATTATTACGTTAGTTTAGATTTTATTTAGTTAAAGCGCACCGAGCTCGAACCGATACTTTAGTGACTTGTTACGTTAGGCATTTTGATAGAAATTTTATATATTGTGTTTATATTGTTGAAAATTGTTGAGTTTTGAAAAGATAACGACAACTTGAGTTGTCGACTTATTCCAAAAACAGAGGAAACTCTGTCCGTTTTCCGTAAAAACGTAAAACGTAAATAGTTTAACATAAAACGTAAAACGTAAAAAGTTTAACGTAAAACGTAAAAAGTTTAACGTAAAATGTAAAAATTTTAACGTAAAACGTAAAAGGTTTTACGTAAAATGTAAAAAGTTATAAAGTTTAACGTAAAACGTAAACATTTTAACGTAAAACGTAAAACGTAAACTTTTATGTAAAAACTATTTAACGTAAAACGTAAAACTTTTTCTACATAAATTGTAAAGCGTAAAAAACCGTGTGATAAAACGGCGCCTAAACAAGGGGCGTGAATACGGGGCATAAAAACGCAGCGAAAAAAAGGGACGTAAAAAACGCCGCGTTAAAACGGGACGTAAAAAACGGCGCCTTAAAAAAACGACGCTTGAAAAAGCCGAGCGTAAAAAACGGCGTGCAAAAACGACGCGTTAAAAAACGATGCGTGGAAAAGCCGAGCGTAAAAACGAAATGCAAAGACCGGCGCGCAAAAAAATTTTGTTTTGGTAGAAAAATCTGAATTTAAAAATGCTTTTAATATTCTGTTTAAAAAATAGAAAGTAATATAATAAAACAAAAAAAGTAATAAAAAATAATAAAGAGGAAAAGACAAAAAAGAGTAATTTTACTAAACTACCCTTTTAGATTAAAATATTAAAGACATAATAAGACAAAATGTATTTAATATTAATTTTAGTTACTTTTAATCTCATCCATCCATTTTGTTGATCTAGTGGCTAGAAAGTGATTTTTTCGGTTCTTACAACTCAGTTAAACTTTTTACGTTTTACGTTAAACTTTTTACGTTTTATGCTTTACGTTAAACTTTTTACGTTTTACGTTAAAAACTTTACGTTTTACATTTTACGTTAAAAAGTTTACGGAACCTTTTCTTCCAACTGACGACAATTCACAGAAAACAACGGAAGACAGGATCAATTCTCAAACCCGCAATATCAAAAAACATAAATGGTTGGGCATCCAGGATCAATTCTATAGCAAATATAAACCCTTTCAAGTTTCAAAAAACTAGTTTGCTAACAACAAGCAAATCCACAATGCATAACAGACCATATAGAACCAATAACATAAAGCCATATACAATGTATCTTTCAATCAAAAACTTCATGGGGCAATAACATCTTTCAAGTTACAACTTTCAACAAACAATTTTGACACAAAAACAGCACAAAAGAATAGCTAAAGGATTCGGTTCGAGCTCTGTTCATATAATATATAAACTGTATAACACTAAAATCAAAATTTCCGCGTCGTTTAAATTTTTACCGGTTCTTGTTGTTGACTAGTTGACCTGTCTGTTGACCGAGTTTAACTGAGTTGACTCGGTTTGACCGAGTTGGCTGTTTGACTGCCATTGACCAATGCTCGAAACTAAACCGAGATACGAGCCGAGACCCGAACCTGCTCGTTGACCTGCTTTGACCGAGACCTGAAACCGAGCCGAAAACCCGAACTGACCAGAGTTGCACCGCGCCCGAGCCAAAACCCGACTGGAGCCAAACATGAATCGAAACCGAGTCTAAACCAGATTACTTGTTCCTTTGTAACCCCAACTGCAACTGCCTGATGTCATCGACCCCGTAGCTTCGGTGGCCGTGCCGTCGTCGGCCACCACCATCAGACCTCATCACCAACATCGATCATCATCGTCCTCAGCCTCATCGTGTCGATTATTACCAGAATACTTCAACCCCGCGTGAAACAATATCAACCGGAGAAAGGAGAAAAATAGAAGAATAAATAAAGAAAATATGAGATGAGACGGCTCACGGGAGACACCACCTGTCACACCCCGACCGTGTTAAAACAATAAACCGCGGCGGAAACGTCGGGGAGTGTCGTAACAGAATCATTGTTTCATAACACATGGAACTTAAAGTTTGGTTTCATTATTTAAAAAGATTACATTGTCTAGGGATTTTCAGAAACGTAACATGAATTAAACTGTCTATCATAGTTTTAAGTCACTAAAGCCCAAGTCCGCCTAAGTTTGTCACGAACATCATCATGCAATAGCTCCTGAAACACATGTGAAAATAGGTACGTCAGCATAAAAATGCCTGTGAGATACATAGGTTTTGTTGTTTGAGGATTCATGACTTGAAAGTTAAAATAAATGTTTAACGGAGAGTAGTCATGAACCTTGTAAAATGTTTTCTTTTATAGAATCATCGAAAATCTATAGGAAAATTAGATGATATAAAAGAATGATGTATGGTTAAATAAATAACCAAGTAAAAATGAATTGTGTATAGTATGTCATTTATAAAACAATGTCTTGCAAACAGCATGTCGTGTCTTTGTATAGAATGTATCATGTCTTTGTTTTCTGACGAAACGATTTAGATAACGCTACGATATGTAATATCATAAAAGCACTTATATATAGGAAGTACCAACGGCGTATCCACCATGCTTTTAACATATTACACGTGCCTCGTTTTTTAAAACACTTACCAATTAACCACCAAAAATGTCTAGTCAAACCAATGTCAAAAGTCGTGTATAACCAATGTATCATGTCACAATGTTGGGTACAATCCATGTCTAGTATAATCAAATGTCTTGTATGGTTAATAAAAAGTATTTACTCAAACCATATGTATAATGTGATGTATATGTATAACAAATGTCGTGTGCAAAACAATGTCTTTGAATAAACGAATGTTTATGTCAAAAGTTATGTTTTGAAATAATAGTTTTTTGTCGATATAAACATTTATAAGGATCGTTAACGAATACATTCTAGCCTTGTCGTCTATCAGATAACCCTTATAAAGACAAAGGTTTATCAATATTCATCGGGTTCTGTCATTCCCCGGATGGATACTTCCAAACCAAACTAGGAAGCGGAAATGAGGTTAGCAAACCTATGGTAAACCATACATGCTACCAGTCGGCAGGATAAATGTTAATGAATGTATCCAGTCTTATTTTTTATACATACCAAAATGTCATAATCAATGTGAGCATGTCATGTAAAAATGTCTTTGTAAACCATGTACTAAGTAGAGTGTTCATGAAATCAAGGTGCTAGATATGTTAAGTCAACATATGAAGCAAAATGGATCCTTGAAATCAATGTGCTAAGCATGCTAAGTCAACATACGAAGCAAAACATAATTGAAATCATGTACTATACGTGTACTAGATGAACATAACAAGTATTATGTCATGAAAGCGTGAAAGCATGAAAGTAACAAGTAGGCACATGTGTATCACCCCAAAATATTTGAAAATGGTAAAAGAGGGGACTATGTACCAACTTGAGGTTGCAAGGTATCCTCGATTAAAGTGAACTAACAAGCTCGGGCAATCAAGGAATCAAGTGGCACCTAGTATCGGATCGCTATGTTAATAAAATGTAACATCTGTGCTTGTAATCATTGTGAACAGTTCTATTATCAATAAAACAATGTTATTTGATCCCAATTTTTGTTTGGTTGTGTTTTACATTTTTCATGTTTTGACTTTTATCCAATTTCAAACTCTACATCGCTTTCTGGAGAGTTATACGCAAACTGATGCATAAACGTAACCAGTTTAATGCGACAAATACTCCGGAACATCAACATATACTTAACATACCTTAAATAACCTTTACATAACTTAGAAATAAGTTTTGAAGGCTTTGGTATTGCAAAAACAAGTTAATTCGCTTACAGGGACTAAACTTGACAAACTGCGAAAGTATGCCAATTTGAACAGTAACGAACATTCCGGAACATGACCATAAGTTAAACACACCTTAAATATCCTTTATATAGCTTAGAAATAGGCTTTGATGGGTTCGGTGTGCTAAAATAAACTTTTGGGTCATTCAGGGACTAAAAGTGTCAAAAAGTGCACAAGTTTGCATTTTCGCGCATAACTTACGTTCTGAATACTTCCGGACATCCAAAAAATTTATGTAAGCACTAAAATATTTTATTTTAGTGTTTGGCATAAGAAAAATCCATTCGTCGCGTCATTTGGATCGTTTTTCGCGCTTGTGCGCATTCCGTCGTAATTAAGCGAACATCGCGATCGTACGACCAAACGAACTGACATCCAACATATTTTTGAGCATGTTTCATGTCCACAATGTTTAGGCATCATTTTAGGGCCTTAACATTGGCTTAACGGACCTTAAACGTGTCGGAAAAGGCTTTAAAACACAACAGGGACCAAAACTGTCATTTCTGAAAGTTGGTTTCTGACCAGTCAGGCCAGGCGGCCCGCGTAAGGTTAGTGTGTCCTCTTACGCGACCCGCGTCAGGCTCCCAGATCAGATAAGATCAAATAATCAGCAGATTATAGCTGTTAAACTCCCATCCACACACTCACACTTGCCCTTTCAGTTCATGAGAGACCATTTTTAGTTACCACAACTTTCCAACAAGTGTACGCACAAGATTTGATCACGGTTTCCAAGAAACGATCCTAACGATTCGGGAAATCCTATAAATACCCAACCCACTTCATTACAAAACCCACTAGAATCTGATTTGAGAAGCTCTAAGTTGAAACCTTTGTTTCATACCTGAGCTAAATTACCAAGAAACGATCACGGTTTAAGTAGTTGTATGATAGGTAGTTTATATGCCTTAGGTAAATTACCAAAATACCCCTTTGATGCCAAAATTCATTTTAAACATATGTAACATAACTTTTGACATCTAAACTGATTTGACAACAATATTAGACATGTTAAGGCATATGTTACTTGTCATAGGACTAGTTAGGCGGTCCGAACGCGTTTCACGCGAACGACGCGTTAAAGTAGCATAAGCTACCTAAACGGGTCGTAATGGGTCGTAAACACTTAGGTTAGGTTTCATTTGGTATGTAGGCTTTGTTAAACCATATGCCACGAGTCTCCATACTCGTTTGGTTTACGAACCCTCATTCTATCTAAATCTTCCGATTTAGGTCCGGTTTATTAACATAGTTACCTATATTAGGTGTCGTTTGATTCCGAGATCTCTAGCCTTGCTTGGTGGTTATCTTAGGACTTCTGAGCAATCTCAAGTGAGTACATAGACCCCTCTTTTACTGTTTTCCAAACGTTTTGGGGTGAAACACATGTGCCTACTTGTTACTTTCGTGCTTTTCATGCTTTCATATCATATGCTTGTTATGTTCATTAGTACATTATAGTACATGATTTCATTACATTTTATGCTATGTATATCCATTGTGTGCATACTTAGTACATCGTTTTACATTACATTTCATGCTATGTATGTCCATTGTGTGCATACTTAGTACATTATTTTACATTACATTGATTTACATGACTTTTCTGCTTTGTATGTTAACTTAGCATACTTAGTACATTGTTTTCATATGACATGTATACAATTGCTATAACATTTGGTTTGCACAAACGAGACTTATATACGTTCATTAACATTAGCTACGCCGCTCGGTAGTAAGTAGTGGTACCATAGGACTTGACAAATCCCATTCCTGACATCTCGGGTTTGTTTGGATGTAAGGAATGACTGAATCCGAAAACATTTCTTTTGATAACCTTGACTGAAAGGGTTATCCGACTGTCTCAAGGCTTGAATGTATGTGTTAACTTACCACATAAATGTTTGTATCAATGTAACATGCATTCACTTTTCAAAACATAACTTTTTGATATATTCAAAATACTTTGTTTTGTACATTTCTACATTTGGATTATGTGACAATACTTTACTTACAATACATAACATTTGTTACACATTACTTGACTACATTTGGACTTTTAAACATTTGACATGGTTTATACAAGGACTTTTGACTATTGGTTTAAACATAGACTTTATACATTGGTGGTTTGTTTAAGTGACTTAAGTAACGAGATGTGAGTAATATGATACAAGCATGGTGGATAAGCCGCTTGTACTTCCTATATATAAGTGTTTGTATTATATTACATATCATAGCGTTATTTAAATCATTCAATTTGGACTTATGCATTTTACACAAGTAACACGATTTTCACAAGACTTTGGTTTACAAACAATTTACTTTGTACAACTCATTTTACTTGGTTATACATTTAACCATACATTATACTTTTATTTATACATATCATTTGATCTTATCGCTTTTTTTTAAATGACTTACAAAACAAAACAATTTACAAGGTTCATGACTGACTTTTACTAAACAACTTTTTCTTAAACTTAAGTCATGAATCCTATTTTCACAAAACCTATGTATCTCACAGGCATTTTTATGCTGACGTACCTATTTTCACATGTGTTTTCAGGAGCTTTTGCATAGGATGATGATCGTGACACTAGGGCGGACCTGTGCCTTAGAGACTTAAAATGAAGATAGACTTAGTTTAATTATGTTGGTACCAGAGCCAATGGTTATAGGGAATTAGGTTATTAGTAATGCTTTGACCTAGACTATAACCTTTCTAGGACCCTAACACAAGTTATCTTGTGTTTAGATCTTAAAACATGCACATCACCTATCCTTAGGTGATTATCAAAACAAAAACCAAATTTTCCGAAACGATTTTTGAAAAACAATCTTCTGTTTTTGAATAATTTATTACAAGGTTTTGAACCCTCTATTGTAAGGTTTTGAACCCTCTGTTATAAGGTTTTGAACCCCTTTGAGTTTTCAAAATCTCGTCAAGGTTTTGGGTTCTAAATAA
This sequence comes from Helianthus tuberosus, assembly GCA_030545235.1. Classification (NCBI taxonomy): domain Eukaryota; kingdom Viridiplantae; phylum Streptophyta; class Magnoliopsida; order Asterales; family Asteraceae; genus Helianthus; species Helianthus tuberosus. Next base: position 142,150,886 of record CM060381.1, read on the forward strand.
TGTGAACACGTGCAAACTGGAAGAGTGAATGCCTGTACCCTGGGTTTTCTGTCTAAGGCTAGAGTGTTCGTACAAATCCACATAATCGGACCAGTCACTCTTACCTGGGAACTCTTGGGGTGAGTGTTCACTTATAGGCGAGCATGTCTTCGCGATACATTATTTTTGACCCATTTACTTTGATTAGTCACTGTGTGTCGTTTGTTAGCTTGGTAATGCGAACGAATGACCACCATCTTTTCTTTTGTTGATTTTGTTTCATCTCATTCTCTTCATCCAATCATCTCACTCGTTCCCTTTCATGTTTTCCTCTTTTAGAATGCCTCCTCGACGCGAAAACCAGATAGCGACTGCCGAACTGGCAGAAATCATTGCGCAGCAGATGGCTGCTCAATTCCCAAACCTCTTTGCTCAATGGAACCAAGCCAACAACAACAACAATGGTCCATGCAATTTCAAGAGTTTTAACTCGGCTAAACCACTCAAGTTTAGTGGTTCTGAGGGAGTGACTGGGCTTCTTCAATGGTTCGAGAGCATTGAGAATACTTTCCGCCACGTGCAGTGTCCGGAAAATCGCAAGGTCGAGTTTTCTTCGAGTGTGTTTCAGAAGAGGGCTCTCACATGGTGGAACGGGGTTATGAGAGACCGTGGTGCAGAAGTTGCTCTAGCACAAACTTGGGCTGAACTTAGGGCCCTTATGATGAGGGAGTTTTGTCCTCGTCATGAACAGCGAGCTTTGGAGAAAGAGTTTGATGACTTAAAACAAGACAGTGGCGAGCACAGGGCATATACTGACAGGTTTGAGGAGTTGAGTCTGCTTTGCCCGACTATGGTTACCCCACTCGACAAGGCTATCGAAAGGTACATCGACGGCCTACCTGACTCAGTGCAAGACATCATTACTGGTAGTAACCCTGCCACACTCCGTCAGGCGATCGAGTTAGCAGCGATGTTGACTGAGTCGCAGGTTCGAAAGGGAAAGCTGCATAAAAAGGGTGACAAGCGTAAGAAGCAGGCGTATGACAAGGGGGATAGCAAGAAAGGTCAAAACAAGAATGGGAAGAATTCTGGTTCCACAAAGGGTTCTAGGAAACGAAAGGCTTCCCAAAACTATGCCGTTACTGCACAGGCCTAAGCTGCACCAAATCAGCCTGCACAACCACTAGCCAAGAAGCCATATCTTGGCACTACACCTTTGTGCAACAGGTGTAACGGCCATCACCTACCACATCTCCAATGTCGACATTGCACTAACTGTGGGAGAATTGGTCATCTTGCCGCTACTTATCGCATTCCTGTTAACCAGAACCAGGCAGTTCAGAACCAAGCCCAACAAGTTAATCAGCCTCTTGCTCAGCAACAAGGTCAAGCTGCACGACCTCATTTCCCTCCTGGTTCGTGCTACAATTGTGGGGATCTGACCCACTACAGAAACCGGTGCCCAAGGCTAGCCAACCAGAATCAGAATCCAAATCAGAATCTGGCTCAGGCTCGAGGTCGAGTCTTCAACATGAATGCACAAGAGGCACAAGCAGGCAATGAAGTGGTGAACGGTATGTTCTTTATTAATAATCAGCCTGCATCTGTTCTTTTTTATTCGGGTGCCGATAAGAGTTTTGTGTCATTATCTTTTGAGCCATTGCTTCGCGTGTCTAGAACGAAACTAGGTAAACCTTTGACAGTAGAGGTTGCTAGTGGTGAACCTATTGTTCTTGATTCTGTTCTTCGCAACTGCCAGTTGAACCTTAACGACCATCTTTTTCCTATTGACCTCACGCCTATGCAACTTGGAAGCTTCGATGTTATAGTGGGTATGGATTGGTTATCCAAGCATCGCGCAGAGGTAGTCTGTTTTGAGAAGATTGTTCGTGTGCCGCTTTCGACAGGCGAGATCCTACAGGTTCGTGGTGAGAAACCTGCTGGTGGTCTCAAACTCATGTCTTGTTTTAAAGCTCGGAAGTATCTGCGAAAGAACTATGTGGCCTTTTTGGCACATGTCACAGCAGATAAAGGCAAAGGTAAGTCTATTCAAGATATTCCTGTTGTTCGGGATTATTCAGAAGTATTTCCTGAAGAGTTACCTGGTCTACCTCCAGCACGCCAAGTCGAGTTCCGTATTGATCTCGTACCTGGTGCAAATCCCATTGCCAGATCCCCATATCGTCTTGCACCATCTGAGATGCAAGAGTTGTCTAAGCAGCTTCAGGAGCTCTCTGACAAAGGTTTTATCCGTCCTAGCTTTTCACCCTGGGGTGCTCCCGTTCTTTTTGTCAAGAAGAAGGATGGATCTTTTAGGATGTGTATCGATTACCGTGAGCTTAACAAGCTTACCATCAAGAATTGATATCCCCTACCTCGCATCGATGATCTCTTTGATCAGTTACAGGGCGCTTCTTATTTTTCAAAGATTGATCTGCGATCTGGATATCATCAACTTCAGGTGCATGAAGAAGACATTCCCAAGACAGCGTTCTGCACTCGTTATGGGCATTATGAGTTCACAGTCATGCCATTCGGTTTGACTAATGCTCCTGCTGTTTTCATGGACTTAATGAATAGGGTCTGCAAGCCTTATTTGGATCAGTTCGTCATAGTTTTTATTGATGACATCTTGATATACTCTAAGACGCGAGCTGATCACGAGCAATATCTTCGTCTTACTCTGGAACTCCTAAAGAAAGAGCAACTTTTCGCCAAATTCTCCAAGTGCGAATTTTGGCTTAAAGAAGTTCAATTTTTTGGACATATTGTCAACGAACAAGGTATTCATGTAGATCCCTCCAAGATCAGTGCGATTAAGGATTGGGATACGCCTACTACTCCTACTGAAGTTCGTTCTTTTCTTGGTTTAGGGGGTTATTACCGCCGCTTCATTGAAAACTTCTCAAAGATTGCAGTTCCTCTAACTGCTCTAACTCAGAAGAACAAACCCTTTGATTGGGGATTCAAGCAAGAGGAAGCTTTTCAACACTTGAAGCAGAAACTTTGTGACGCGCCTGTTCTAACTTTGCCTGAGGGCAATGATGATTTCGTCGTTTATTGCGATGCATCTAAATTGGGTCTTGGCTGTGTTCTGATGCAAATGAACAAAGTCATAGCATATGCATCGAGGCAGTTGAAGATACATGAGAAGAACTACACCACTCATGATCTTGAGTTGGGTGCAGTTGTTTTCGCTCTAAAGATCTAGAGACACTATTTGTACGGTACAAAATGTGTGGTTTTCACGGACCACAAAAGTCTTCAGCATATCTTTGATCAGAAAGAACTCAACATGAGGCAACGACGTTGGGTCGAGCTTCTAAACGACTATGACTGTGAAATTCGCTACCATCCTGGTAAGGCGAATGTCGTAGCCGATGCATTGAGTCGTAAGGAACGTACTAAGCTTCATTGTGTTCGTGTTCAATCTGTTATTCAAGCTCGATCCGATATCCAAGCACGCATTTCTCAGGCTCAACAATCTTGTGTTTCACAAGGTTTGATGGATAAGGAGTTTCCCTATCACATAACACCTGATCTGGAACTGAAGGACAATGGATCGTACTACTTCATGGACCGGTTGTGGGTCCCAAGCCTAGATAACCTTCGCACCTTGCTTATGGATGAAGCCCATAAGTCTCGCTATTCTGTTCATCCTGGCTCAGATAAAATGTATAAGGATCTTTGTATTCAGTATTGGTGGCCTGGTATGAAGAAAGACATTGCCTTATATGTATCAAAATGCCTTACTTGTCTTAAGGTTAAGGCTGAACATCAGCGTTCTTCTGGTTTATTGGTGCAACCAGAGATACCAGTTTGGAAATGGGAAAACATTACTATAGATCTCATTACTAAACTTCCACGCACAAAGAAAGGTCATGATGCCATCTGGGTAGTTGTTGATCGTCTTACTAAGTCAGCGCATTTCTTGCCAATCCGTGAGGATTTTCCTGCTGACAAACTTGCTAAAATCTATGTGGATGAAATTGTAGCTCGACATGGTGTTCCTTTGAACATCATTTCTGACAGAGATGCTCGTTTCACTTCTCATTTTTGGAGAACCATGCAATCTGCTATGGGGACCCAACTTAACCTAAGCACAGCTTATCATCCGCAAACGGATGGTCAATCTGAAAGAACAATCCAGACTCTGGAGGATATGCTTAGAGCTTATGTGATCGACTTTGGTGGTAGTTGGGATTCACATCTCCCGTTAATTGAATTCTCCTACAACAACAGTTATCACACCAGCATCAAAATGGCTCCTTTCGAGGCTCTCTATGGTCGAAAATGTCGTTCACCAGTCTGCTGGAATGAGATCGGCGAGGCTCAACTTACTGGACCTGCCCTCATTTTAGAGACAACTGACAAGATTAAGAAAGTTCGTGATAACCTTCAAACAGCTAGAAGCCGTCAAAAGAGTTACGCGGACCCAAAACGCAAGCCCTTGGAATTTCAAGTCGGTGATCGAGTATTACTTAAAGTCTCACCTTGGAAAGGTGTGATCAGATTTGGAAAGAAAGGAAAACTTGCACCTAGATACGTTGGACCATTCAAGATCGTCGAAAGAATCGGTAAGGTAGCCTACAGACTTGAGTTACCTCCTGAACTTGGAAATGTTCATCCAACTTTTCACGTGTCCAATCTCAAGAGGTGTTTAGCTGATGAGAACCTCCACATACCGCTTGACGAAATTCGTGTTGACAAAACACTGAAATTTGTTGAGAAGCCAGTGGAAATCATGGAACGTGAAGTCAAGTGGCTTAAACGCAAGCGCATTCCTTTGGTCAAAGTTCGCTGGGAAGCTAAACGTGGACCCGAGTTTACTTGGGAACGCGAAGATCAAATGAAGGCGAAATATCCGCATCTTTTCCCACGAGTTTCCTCTAAATAAATTTCGGGACGAAATTTCCACAAGTAGGGGAGACTGTAACATCTGTGCTTGTAATCATTGTGAACAATTATATTATCAATAAAACAATGTTATTTGATCCCAATGTTTTTTTGGTTGTGTTTTACATTTTTCATGTTTTGACTTTTATCCAATTTCAAACTCTACATCGCTTTCTGGAGAGTTATACGTAAACTGATGCATAAACGTAACCAGTTTAATGCGAAAAATACTCCGGAACATCAACATATACTTAACATACCTTAAATAACCTTTACATAACTTAGAAATAAATTTTGAAGGCTTTGGTATTGCAAAAACAAGTTAATTTGCTTACAGGGACTAAACTTGACAAACTGCGAAAGTATGCCAATTTGAACAGTAACGAACATTCCGAAACACGACCATAAGTTAAACACACCTTAAATATCCTTTATATAGCTTAGAAATAGGCTTTGAGGGGTTCGGTGTGCTAAAATAAACTTTTGGGTCATTCAGGGACTAAAAGTGTCAAAAAGTGCACAAGTTTGCATTTTCGCGCATAACTTACGTTCTGAATACTTCCGGACATCCAAAAAATTTATGTAAGCACTAAAATATTTTATTTTAGTGTTTGGCATAAGAAAAATCCATTCGTCGCGTCATTTGGATCGTTTTTCGCGCTTGTGCGCATTCCATCGTAATTAAGCGAACATCGCGATCGTATGACCAAACGAACTGACATCCGACATATTTTTGAGCATGTTTCATGTCCACAATGTTTAGGCATCATTTTAGGGCCTTAACGTTGGCTTAACGGACCTTAAACGTGTCGGAAAAGGCTTTAAAACACAACATGGACCAAAACTGTCATTTCTGAAAGTTGGTTTCTGACCAGTCAGGCCAGGCGGCCCGCGTAAGGTTAGTGTGTCCTCTTACGCGACCCGCGTCAGGCTCCCAGATCAGATAAGATCAAATAATCAGCAGATTATAGCTGTTAAACTCCCATCCACACACTCACACTTGCCCTTTCAGTTCATGAGAGGCCATTTTTAGTTACCACAACTTTCCAACAAGTGTACGCACAAGATTCGATCACGGTTTCCAAGAAATGATCCTAACGGTTTGGGAAATCCTATAAATACCCAACCCACTTCATTGCAAAACCCACTAGAATCTGATTTGAGAAGCTCTAAGTTGAAACCTTTGTTTCATACCTGAGCTACTTGAATCACGATTAGCATTCGGGGACCCTTCGTAAGTATTCCTTCGTTCTTTTATTGCTTTTCGAGTCCGAAAGTCAAATTTTGTTTGACTTTCTGCGTTGACCAGTTTATGGTCAATGCGAAGTTCGTTTGAACTTCGCAACGTGATTGTAATCACGATGGTTATAGTCCCTTGTGACTATGCCTACTGATTACCACGTTGTCTAGGGTCGTATGGGTAAGCGATCTAATAAATTGCTTATACCTTCGAACCCGACCCATTTGGTCGATCATTAGGATCCGACCAAACACATTAGGTGACCATAGTATATAGGGAATAACCTTCCGAGGTTATACCTTATGATCGCTTCGTTAAGTAGTTGTATGATAGGTAGTTTATATGCCTTAGGTAAATTACCAAAATACCCCTTTGATGCCAAAATTCATTTTAAACATATGTAACATAACTTTTGACATCTAAACTGATTTGACAAAAATATTAGACATGTTAAGGAATATGTTAGTTGTCATAGGACTAGTTAGGCGGTCTGAACGCGTTTCACGCGAACGACGCGTTAAAGTAGCATAAGCTACCTAAACGGGTCGTAATGGGTCGTAAACAGTTAGGTTAGGTTTCATTTGGTATGTAGGCTTTGTTAAACCATATGACACGAGTCTCCATACTCGTTTGGTTTACGAACCCTCATAATATCTAAATCTTTCGATTTAGGTCCGGTTTATTAACATAGTTACCTATATTAGGTGTCGTTTGATTCCGAGATCTCTAGCCTTGCTTGGTGGTTATCTTAGGACTTCTGAGCAATCTCAAGTGAGTACATAGACCCCTCTTTTACTGTTTTCCAAACGTTTTGGGGTGAAACACATGTGCCTACTTGTTACTTTCGTGCTTTTCATGCTTTCATATCATATGCTTGTTATGTTCATTAGTACATTATAGTACATGATTTCATTACATTTTATGCTATGTATATCCATTGTGTGCATACTTAGTACATCGTTTTACATTACATTTCATGCTATGTATGTCCATTGTGTGCATACTTAGTACATTATTTTACATTACATTGATTTACATGACTTTTCTGCTTTGTATGTTAACTTAGCATACTTAGTACATTGTTTTCATATGACATGTATACAATTGCTATAACATTTGGTTTGCACAAACGAGACTTATATACGTTCATTAACATTAGCTACGCCGCTCGGTAGTAAGTAGTGGTACCATAGGACTTGACAAATCCCATTCCTGACATCTCGGGTTTGTTTGGATGTAAGGAATGACTGAATCCGAAAACATTTCTTTTGATAACCTTGACTGAAAGGGTTATCCGACTGTCTCAAGGCTTGAATGTATGTGTTAACTTACCACATAAATGTTTGTATCAATGTAACATGCATTCACTTTTCAAAACATAACTTTTTGATATATTCAAAATACTTTGTTTTGTACATTTGGATTATGTGACAATACTTTACTTACAATACATAACATTTGTTACACATTACTTGACTACATTTGGACTTTTAAACATTTGACATGGTTTATACAAGGACTTTTGACTATTGGTTTAAACATAGACTTTATACATTGGTGGTTTGTTTAAGTGACTTAAGTAACGAGATGTGAGTAATATGATACAAGCATGGTGGATAAGCCGCTTGTACTTCCTATATATAAGTGTTTGTATTATATTACATATCATAGCGTTTTTAAATCATTCAATTTGGACTTATGCATTTTACACAAGTAACACGATTTTCACAAGACTTTGGTTTACAAACAATTTACTTTGTACAACTCATTTTACTTGGTTATACATTTAACCATACATTATACTTTTATTTATACATATCATTTGATCTTATCGTTTTTTTTTAAATGACTTACAAAACAAAACAATTTACAAGGTTCATGACTGACTTTTACTAAACAACTTTTTCTTAAACTTAAGTCATGAATCCTATTTTCACAAAACCTATGTATCTCACAGGCATTTTTATGCTGACGTACCTATTTTCACATGTGTTTTCAGGAGCTTTTGCATAGGATGATGATCGTGACACTAGGGCGGACCTGTGCCTTAGAGACTTAAAATGAAGATAGACTTAGTTTAATTATGTTATAAACTCTTTGATTCCTGTTTAAAACAATGTAACACTCTTGTTAAATAAATAAATTATAACTTTGTTTGCCATGGATTTGAAACAATTAATTCTATTACAACACTCCCCGACGTTTCCGCCACGTTTTGTATGTTATACGTGGTCGGGGTGTGACATAAAATGACATCTAAATTGGGAGATTGGGTAGAATGAGGTCTCGTAAACCAAATGAGTATTGGAACTCATGTGATATGGTTTAACAAAGCCTACATTCTGATTTGAAACCCATTCTAAGTGCTTACGACCCGTTATGACTCGTTAAGGTAGTCTACGCTACTTTAACGCGTCATTTGCGCAAAAACGCAAACGAATAGCCTAACTAGTCCTATGACAAGTATTTATATGCCCTAACATGTTTAATAACATTGCATAATCAGTTTTAGTGTCAAAATTTAGTTACATAGGCTTAAATTCAAATTATGCATGAAATGAGCATTTTGGTCATTTTCCTAAGGCATATAAACTACCTATCATACAACTAATTAAACTAAGTGATCATATGGTATAACCTCAGAAGGTTATTCCCTATACAACTATGGTCACAAAATATGTTTGGTCGGATCCTAATGATCGACCAAACGGGTCGGGTTCGAAAGTCTAAGCGGTTGTCAAGACTGCTTGACTTACGACCCTATACAAGCACTAGACTACAAGTGATGAGTTAAACATGCTAAAACATGTTTATCTAAGTTAGAAAACTGATTTTATATAAAAACAAAGTGTTTTGATACCCGAAAATAGTTTCGTTGCAAAATGCACATAATCGTGCATTTTGACCAAAACTTTGACTCGTCACTTCGACTAATCAACGTGGTAATCAGTAGGTATAGTCACAAGGGACTATAACCATCGTGATTACGCTCACGTTGCAAAGTTCAAACGAACTTTGTCTTGACCAATTCATGGTAAAAGCAGAAAGTCAAACACTGTTTGACTTTCTTGCTTGAATACATAACGAAGCATGAAAGATCACTTACAAAGGGTCCAAGCTTGGAAAGAGAACAAAGAAAACTGAAGTAGGAGGCCTTCAACAAGTTGTGAGAGCCTCTCAAGAGCAGGTGTAGAAGAAGAGGATGAATGAGCAAGTTGGAATGAGAAATTTATGTGTATTTATAGGAATCAAGGATGAATTTGATCTTGCCAAGTGTTTGTGAGTTAATCAAAACATGATCTTCACCCTACACTTGTTATACACTGATTTGGGGGCTTGGGGAACACTTAAACCAGCTCAAAGTATTGAAAAAACTAGGATTAAAACCATGTTCCAGCTGCTGAATTGCAGATTTAGAAAATTCTGAAAAACAGGTACTGTCGTGTGGCGCGCCAGGAACACCTGGGTCTGGCGCGTGGCATGAGGGAGGTCAGACAGAAGTTTCATGTTTTGGCAGAACAGGTCCCTACGTGCTTAAAACTTGATTTTCGATACGTTTAACCCCCGTTAACCCAATTTCAAGGCTCTACAAGGATGTTAAAGTATAGGGGACATAAAATATGCTTGGAATTATCACGGATGTCGGTTCGTTTGGTCATACGATCGTGTTATTAAGTTAATTACGACGAAAACCCGAACGGACGCGAAATCGATCCAAATTACGTGACGAATGGTGTTTTTGCATTCCCATCACTAAAATAAAATATTTTAATAATTACAAAAATATCTGGATGTCTGGATGTGTTCAGAACGTTAGATATGCGTATAAATGCAAACTTATGTACTTTTTTGACGTTTTTAGTCCATATTGATCAAATAAGCGCATTTTCGCATACCAAACCCCTCAAAGCCTATTTCTAAGCTATGTAAAGGATATTTGGGTATGTTTAGCTTATTATCTTGTTCAAGGATTGTTAGTGCATACGTCTGTCGACTTCGTCTTGTATTGAGTCTTATACTAGAATTGTTAGATCAGGGCACGTTTTACGAGAAATAGGGTAGGTTTTAGATGTGATTGAGCTAATTCCGTTTGAGGAGTGCCATTCCGTTTGAGGAGTGACATTTCGTTTGAAGCATGTCATGCCACTTTCAAACGGAATAGCAACCCCTATAAATACCCTTGATGCGATTTCATTTGTAACCTTCTTGATTCCGACGCCGAGGTGCTGTCGAAGTGTCTACGTGCTGTAAATTGTTTGAAGATCAATAAACAAGACAGTTAATAGTGAATACAAGCTAAACAAAGACAGAATCAATGAATTCCGCCTCTGATTCTGTCTGAGCACTCTTCTGATCGACTCGTTAGGTCGTTTCACGATCCTACATGTGGTATCAGAGCTCAAGAGGAAGAGTTCTTATCGTTTAGCTCGTTTTCGCTGGAATTTTCTGACTTCTAAACCTTCTTTTCAAATTTAATCAAGTTTCAACGGTCAAAATGGACTGAATTTTGGACAGTGTGTGTAAAACTGAGTTTTAACAAACCCTTGAGAATACCAGATCTAAATTCAAAGTAAAACTGGTAAAAATGGCTTGAAAATCTTATTCCGTTTGAACGAAGCCCTGGTTTTCCATTTGAAAACTGACACTTCGTTTGAAATTGGTGATATTTCCGTTTGAACAACACAATCTCGTTTGAAAATTGCAAAAGTCTCAAACGTAATCTCTTGTATCGTTTGAAATGAGGGATTCCGTTTGAACTTCTCGTTTGAAGGAAGCTTGTTTTGGTGATTTCGTTTGAGGAATACACCTATTCCGTTTGAAGGTGCAATTCTGTTTGAATATGTCATGATTTCACGTGAAAAATATCATCGACCCATGTGACTTGGTATCAACGAATATTGAATTCAATTAAGACGCATTAATTGTTTGTCGGCCCAATGAATTAATAACATCAGATCCACTAAAAATTGAGGCCCAATAGGATTTTAGTTGGTAATTGTTTTTGTTGGCTCAAGAGACTTGTGTGTCTAGTAATTGCATGTGATAATATCGGTCCAATAATATTCGTGTAAATCAGAAACTGTCTTAGCCCACTTGATTTTGTCGGCCCAATCATTATCAGTTTACATGATTAATTTGATCGGCCCAATCATGTGAATAATTTATTGAAGTTGTCGGCCATATTCTGAATTCATGTGATAAGTTTGCATGTGAAACATTAAATCAAGAAGTGCATGTAACATCATATTTGTAACGACCCAATAGAATTCTTGTATCAATCGATTAAGAAACAGTTGTTTGAACTAAATTGTTTGAATCAAGTTGATTGAACCAGGTTTGATAAAGTGAGTTGTTTGATATAAGTGGGTCGATAAAAAATGTTTGATGAAACAGAAAATTATTATTTTTAAAGATTTAACGATTGGCATCGAGGGTTTATAGATGATAGTTATAGAAATGTGAAGAAGGTTGGTTGGGAGAAAAGATTTAAATATTTCGTGTGTTTGAAAAATGAAAATTTGGATGATCTAGCAAACCGATATACAGTCTTAATTGAACAATTGAAAGAACATGAGATAAGACTGTCAGATACTGAAAAAGTATCAAAGTTTGCTGATGCATTACGAGTAGAGTGGGATGAATGTTTGGAAAATCTAAAAAAGGATTCTAGTTTTTCAAAGTTTTATCTAAAAGAGTTTATCAACAAACTTAAAAAGTATAAATCTGAAAGTGAAATGAAAAAGAAAGAATTGATAAATGAAATAGAAAAGAATTTGATGAAAATGGATTTGGATGTGATTTTTGAAATGAAAAGAAGAGTTAATGTATGTCTTGCTGCAAAAAGTAATCTGATATACGATATGAAAAGGGGTTGTTATATTGATGAGAATATGAATCCTCTTGATTTCGTTAAAATTTTTTGTGCAGGAACATACAAGATAGAGGAAGAGAAAGCTTCAAAGAAAGAAGAATCTGGTTCTGTATCAGTGTGCTCAAAATGTGTTCAATTTGAAGCTGACAATGACAAACTCTTGAAGGATGTGGAGAGTTTGACATTGGAGATAAAAAATTTGAAGGATGAAAAGATATCTGATGATAAATAGATTCTTGAAATGCAGGAAAATTTTGTGAAGCTGAAATCTGAAAATGTTAAACTGTTAAGTGATTTGAACAGTTTGACATTAGAAAACAAGATTTTGAAAGAAAAGGAAAAGGATTTTGAAAGCAAGATGAAATCCTCAGAAAATGAAGATTTCTGGATAAAGCTTGAAAACAAAAAGTTGAAGGAGAATGCAAAAATCTTTGAAGATAAAATCAAAAGTTTTGAAAATGAAAAATTAAAAATTGAAAAAGAATTTCAAAGTCAAATAAAGATTCTTGAAGATGGGAGATCTGTTTTTAGCAAGAATAATATTAAAAAACAAAAGGTAATAAATTCCCATCTTCAGACGATTATTCGACTTGAAAAAGAAGCTGAAAATGCTCGGAATAAAATCAAAGAGCTTGAAGAGAAATTGAAAGGTTTTGTGAATACTTCTTCGATTCCTTGTCCAAAACCGATCAATTCTGTTCCAATAAGTGACAATGTCACAAACTTTGACAAAGTCAAAGTTGAAGATTGTGATGAGAAAACTGATGATGAAGTTGAGAAAAGAAAAATATTTTTGAAATTAAATGAAATGTTTCAAGAAACTGTTTTACATTCTACTGAGAAAGGTGAATGCTCAACGCAAAAACCTGTAAAGAAGAATGTGGAACAAAAACAAAAGGATAAAAAACCGAAAATTGTTCAAAAAGAAAATAAAAGCTCATCAGTTCAATCATCCAATCGCGATAAAAAATCTCAAAAAGTTGAAAAAAAAAACTAAAAAATTGTTGGTAATAAGTGGTGCAGGTTTGACCACAGTGCTCAAAAGCCAAATCCAGCATACAAGAGAAGAAATGAATATCACCAAGCCAAACAATGTTATGATCTGAATGTTTGGGCAGAAGGTGGTAATTGTTACGATAACAGAGTGTGTTACACTTGTGGTATGAGAGGACACATTGCTGTTAACTGCCAGAATTGGAGTTAGGAGACGAGAAGATGTTTTGAATGTAATATCAAAGGACACATTGCCAGGGATTGCCCAATGAGATCAAAGGGAAGATCGAGGGCTGAATCTCAGAAAAAAGCAAAGAAACCAGTCAATGTCAAGCCCAAAGAACAGAAAGTTCAAGAACAGAAAGTTCATGAACAGAAAGTGAAGCTTTCACAGGGGCAGAAAGACAGACTGAGTATCTTGAAAGGATTTTGTCCTCGGATACAGCTGTCAAAGCAAATAACAGTTCTGATAAATCGTCTTGCTCTCCAAAGAATAAAAAATCTAGCAAAGCGGATTCATCAGATACAAATCTGAGGACGAAAGGGAAAACAAAGAAAGAAGATAATTCACTTTCTGGTGATGAATTTGTTTCTTCGGAAACAAAGGAGCTAGTTGTTGGCAATGAATCTGACTCATCAAAGTCAGACAAGCCAAGTTCAGGCGATGAATCTGGTGTGGTAAAGCCAGAGGAGCCATGTGTTGAGGTAAAAAGTGGTGATTCTGGTTTGACAATGAATGATGAAAAATTTCCATCATTGTCAAATGGAATTTCAAAAACACCCAAGGACCGTCAGGCTTGGGTGAATCTGTTTAAATGAAAAACCTGACTTGCCGGAGCTCCCAGGTTGGTAAGTGTGGAGCAGGTATCGGCATATTTCTTGAGAAATTCACGAAAGCGATTTCGATTTAAAAAGTGGTAAATCAGGGACATTAAGTTGTACTTGATTTTCTACAAGTGATTTTTGTGGTTTGATCTTAAAAATGTTAGTTTTTACAAATGGTTAAAGAGAGTAAGGTGATGAATGAGATCCCCATGTTTGAAAAATGATACACAAAACTAATTTTCCGGAAAAACCATTTTGATTAAAACAAACTTAAGTGTTTTGAAATCGCTATGGGAAAAATGTTTTGTTTTCAGGGGGAGTTCTGATTGTTTTAGCCATGTGAATGGAGAATTGAAGTAATTCTCATCATGTTGTCATTTATTTTGTACAGATCTTTTTCAAATTTTCCCAGAAAATCAAAATTGAGATATATTTTGATTTTAGGGGGAGTAAAAATTAAAAAAAAAATTAGAAAATTTGAAAGTTACAAAAACATAAAAAAAAAAATGCAAAAATGAGTTTTGTTGTCAAAAAGAGGAAATGATAGTAGATCAGTTGGACTGTCACAGCATGCTAAAGAAATGGAGAGATAAAATGTGATAAGCGATCTCATTAAAGATGTGACGATAGGCTCAGCTAGACTAGTAGATTTGCGATAACGATACAAACATAAATGAAATAGCCTAGTTCTAGTAGGAAACATGATCGAAAGCATAGTACTTAGTTTTGTCCTTCTTGATTGTGTGCCTGATCAGTAATCGCTGAATGCCAAAAGCATAAAAACTGGTTAAGTTTGTGAGTTTTCACAACTTTTCTGAAAATGCCGCTATGATTGTGCATTTCATTTTGCAAAGATTTAAACTTGTTTTATTTCTTTATTTTGTTTAAGCGTTGGACATCCTCTGCGTATACGTGATTATCGACCTGGATGTTATTGCCTAAACGTTCTGCTTTATTTTCTTTGGTGTTTCGTTTAAGCTTTGGATCACCTCTGCGTATACGGAAGTATCGACCTGGTGGTTAAAGCCTAAACAACTTCAACTTATTTTTATTTTCTTATTTTGTTTAAACATTGGACTTTCTCTGCGTATACGGAAGTATCGACCTGATTGTTAATGTTTAAACATTCTGCTTTGTTTTCGCACAAATCACAGTCGATAAAAGTTTAAAGGCATTACTTGAGTCAGTGTATTGCATGATGAGGGGATATGCTGATATCGTGGGGTCCGTAAGAATTTAGTGCTATCTAAATATACCTTAACGTATCGGTAAGCATTTCGAAAGTTTTTAGATTGAGTTTATATGGACAACAATATCGTCAATCAACGTGAATTGTTTAGAACTGAAAATGTTTAAAGCTTAACGGTGCTAGTGATTGGTCAAAATCTGATATGATCCTCTTATGCAAACTCACAAAAATATTGTCTGTATATATTTCTTTAATTCATTCCTATGTTATCAAAAATTCAAAAAGATTTTTGGTGTGTTTTAGCATAAATTTTGAAAAATACAAAAAGATTTTCGACAACTGATGTTGAAGAGCTGATTTTCGAAATTTCAAGTGCTGAACATGATGAACAGGGTTGGGAGTGTGCGTTTAACAGAAGAAATTTGTTTTGTGAATAAAAAGTTTGATTAGTTAATCAAGGTCATTAATTTGAACTTGATGTAGCTATTATGATTAAATGATTTCTATCAGTAAGTTTTTCTTATTGATTTAAATAAAAACTTATGTGGTGGTGAGAAAATTTGTGCAGAAGATGAGCTGATCAGAGTTAAAGCCAGGATGCAATCTCAAGGCGATAGCTAATTCCAGATAGCGATCCTAGCTTGATGAGAGGGGGAGTCTGACGAGGTTAGAGCCAGAGAGAGATCCTGGAACATGTTGATATAAGTGATCAAGATCGTTCAAGACTGAAGAATCGTCATGTTGAAGACTGTCACTGAAGATTCCGTTAACATTCAAGGGGGAGTCTGTTGGTACAGTTGTCTGTCGACTTCATCTTCATTCAAGTCTGAGATTGTGAAAGAGCCCGAAGACCGGTAAAGACTGAAGAATGAGAAGACTCGATACTTCAGACTCGTCAACA
Source organism: Helianthus tuberosus (assembly GCA_030545235.1). Lineage (NCBI taxonomy): Eukaryota > Viridiplantae > Streptophyta > Magnoliopsida > Asterales > Asteraceae > Helianthus > Helianthus tuberosus. Next base: position 142,166,781 of record CM060381.1, read on the forward strand.
TCCGAGGGGGAGTCTGTTAGTGCATACGTCTGTCGACTTCGTCTTGTATCGAGTCTTATACTAGAATTGTTAAATCAGGGCACGTTTTACGAGAAATAGGGTAGGTTTTAGGTGTGATTGAGCTAATTCCGTTTGAGGAGTGCCATTCCGTTTGAGGAGTGCCATTCCGTTTGAGGAGTGCCATTCCGTTTGAGGAGTGCCATGCCACTCTCAAACGGAATAGCAACCCCTATAAATACCCTTGATGCGATTTCATTTGTAACCTTCTTGATTCCGACGCCAAGGTGCTGTCGAAGTGTCTACGTGCTGTAAATTGTTTCAAGATCAATAAACAAGACAGTTAATAGTGAATACAAGCTAAACAAAGACAGAATCAATGAATTCCGCCTCTGATTCTGTCTGAGCACTCTTCTGATCGACTCGTTAGGTCGTTTAACGATCCTACAAGGATGTTCGTTACTATACGAATCGACAGACTTTTGCAGTTTGTCGCAAATAGTCCATTTGATCGAATAAACTTGCTTTTGCCATACCAAACCCTTCACAACTTATTTCTAAGTTATGTAAAGGTTATTTAAGGTATGTTAAGCTTATGTCACTATTTCGGAGGGTTTTTTCCGTTAAACTGATTACGTTTACGTAACAGTTTGCGTATAACTTTCCAGACAGTGACTAAGAGCTCGAAATCGAACAAGAATTGACATGTGCAAATGTCACATGAAATTGTACAAATCCCGAGAATAAAACACAAGATTTAATTGGATTTTTATTTGTATTTGTATGATGGTCGTAGAGGCACAAATGTCACAGTCTCCCCTACTTTAGGAAATATCGTCCCGAAATTTATTCATAGGAGTCTGTCTGTATAGTTGTGTTAAACAATTGTCTTGCGCGGAATCTAGAGTTTTTATCTATCTGCATAGAGTAATCCATCAAAGATCTCCACGTAAGGCATAACTTTGTCATTTCCTAGTGGATGCTTCCTTAGATAATGCAGGAAGTGGGAACTGGCTGTTATACCTATGACGCTCATCCTCTAAAGGATACTCCCTTGATTAAAACGGGAAGTGGGAATGGGTGATTTGATTAATGATAAAATCAAATTAACCAGTAGTTCTGTGAGTATCTTTTAAGAGTCTAACTGTTAAGATAGAAAGATCTTGTAAGGATTTGCATTTCATTTCTCAAGTGGATATTCTTCAGAAGCGAAAATGAATGGATGATTCATTCTCTCCAATGGATTTTTCGTCAGATGTGGAAATGAAAGATGAATAAGTTATTCATTTCCAATGGATATTTCTTCAAAAGTGGAAATGAATTGATAATTCATTTTCTCCAATGGATACTTTTATCAGAAACGAAAATGAAGGAATGTATAAGCTGTTTATTTCTCAATGGTTATTTCTTCACAAGCAAAAATGAATGGATAATTCATTTTCCTCAATGGATACTTCGTCAGAAGTAGAAATGAAGAATTGTTGAATAAGTTATTCATTTCGCCAATGGATATTTCTTCAGAAGCGAAAATGAATGGATAATTCATTTTCCTCAGTGGATACTTCGTTAGAAGTGGAAATGAAAGATAGTTAAATAGAATATTCATCTCCCCGATGGATATTTTTTCAGAAGCGAAAATGAATGGATAATTCATTTTCCTCAGTGGATACTTTGTCAGAAGTGGAAATGAAGGATTTATTGTAAAGAGTATTCATTTCCCCGATGGCTATTTCTTCATAAGCGAAAATGAATGGATAATTCATTTTCCTCAGTGGATACTTCGTCAGAAGTGGAAATGAAAGAATCGATACAGGATTATTCATTCCCCAATGGATATTTATTTATAAGCGAAGATGAATGGATAATTCAATTTCCTCAGTGGATACTTCATCAGAAGCGGAATGAATCTATTCATTTTCCTCAGTGGATATTTCTTCAGAAGCGAAAATGAACGGATAGTTTATTTTCCTTAGTGGATACTTCATCGGAAACGAAAATGAATTTGTTCATTTTCCTCAGTGGATATTTATGCAGAAGCGAAAATGAATGAATAATTCATTTTCTTCATTGGATACTTCATCAGAAATGAAAATGAACACGGTTCATGAATGGATTATTCATTTCCTAGTGGATATCTCTTTCAGAAGCGAAAAATGAGTAGCTAGTTCATTTTTCCTCAGTGGGTACTTCATCAGAAACGGAAATGAATATAGTTAACTTTTGTTTCTTGTTTATTGTTGACACATGACAAACCTTGTTGTGGTTTCTGTGTACTGAATTCCATAATTATGTATGCATCCATAATTACGTAATTCCTTGCACAGTCTGCACAGTTTATTTTATAATGTGTAGGGAATGGAACCAATCGAGCAACCTTGTGATAACTTTGACTAGACCAACACATAATCACATAAACACACAATCACATTGTAACATAATTGTCAATTTGGTTATCAACTTGTTATCAGCTTGTTACTAACTTGTTATCCATCTTGTTATCACTTGTTATTAACTTGTCGTCGATTTTGTACACATGAATTTAAAGTACACCAGAAATCCAATCAATGGACTTCAATTAGTACTTTAAACATCCTCAAGAATCTATCTATAAAGATAGGATGATCTTATAAGGATTCGGTTCTATTTTCATTGAATCGTAACATTCGTATTAAAGCACATAAAGAATCCAATTAAGGACTTTGATTTTGCACTTTAAACATCCACAAGGATCTAACTATGAAGAAGATCCTATAAGAATTTGGAATTCGTGTAGCGGGAAATGTTTCGAAACCTTGTACTAGGTTTGCTAAGTAAATATGTTTATAAAATGTTTTAAAACCATGTGAGATGATTTTGAAATCATGTATGAGGTTTTTTAAAACAGGTATAATCTTTTGAAATCATATGCTGTGTAAAATATCGTGAAACAAGGAAGATATGATACGTATATTGTGTAAAGACTAAGGATTTACGGAAGTACCCTTAGGTATCCAATTAAGGATTTAAAGTGGTACTTTGAGTATTCGTCCAGAGTTGTAACTTGTACTTTGTACTTTGTTTCTTAGATGAAATGAGTACTTAGGATTTTCGTGGAGATCGCGAGCGATCATAAAATGGAAGAACTACGAAAGTAGTTTGTCTTGCAAGGAATACAGTTCCTTGGTGTCGGTATCGTAGGGGTATGTCATTCGTACATGTAACCACATTTGTTTTCGTACATCGTAATGTAAATAAAGATTTATTTATAAACCAAAATAAATGTTTCATAGTCTTAGATAACAAAAGAAAATAATACATAAAGTTCAATTGTCTTTAAGCAGCATCGTCTTCCAGTTAGTTGAATGCTCATCCACGGACTGTATTTGCAATAACAAGCTTTGGGCAATTGTTTCTGAAATGGCCCATATCGCCACATTTGTAGCAAGAACCTGGTGAAAATCGAGCTTGAGCAGGGTTGTTATCAACTTGATTTTGTGCAGCTCGGCAAAACCTAGCTGTATGACCAACAAGTCCACAATTTAGGCATTTGCGGCATTGTACATTAGTGTGATGATGAAGGTTACATTGGTTGCACAGAGGTGCAGTTCCATTGTATGGCTTCTTAGCAGGGGGTTGAGCTGGTTGGTTAGGGACAACTTGATTGTTTTGAGTAAGCACATCGAAGTTCCGGGAAGCCTTACGCTTCTTTGACTTCTTGGAGGACTCAGTCTGCTTATCCTTTGGCTTGGTCTCATCTGATGGTTTCTTGTCGCCCTTTCAGAAAAGTTTACCCTTCTTGATCTGAGATTCAGTCAGGGTAGCGGATAATTCGACGGCCTGTCTGACTGTGGTAGGGTTGCTACCAGTAACAATGTCCTGAACTGGGTCAGGGAGGCCATCAATGTACTTTTCAATTGCCTTATCCAAAGGCATAACCATGGTAGGACACAAAAGACTTAGCTCCTCATAGCGGTCGGTGTAGGCTCGATGTTCACCACTATCTTGTTTAAGATCATCAAATTCCCTTTCCAGTGCCCTGAGTTCATGACGAGGACAGAATTCCCTCATCATTAGAGCTCGAAGCTCTTCCCTGGTTTGAGCCAATGCCACATCGGCACCCCTGTCTCTGATCACACCATTCCACCATGTTAATGCTCGTTTCTCAAAAACACTAGATGTGAATTCAACCTTTCGCCCATTTAGACATTGAACATGTCGGAATGTGCTTTCTAGACTCTCGAACCATTGTAGGAGCGCAGTTGCTCATTGAGACCCAGAAAATTTCAGAGGTTTAGCTGAATTGAACATTTTGAAGTTACACTGAGCATTGTTATTGTTGTTATTGTTATTCGCTTGGTTTAGCTGAGTAATGAGGTTCGAAATCACAGCAGCAATTTGCTGAGCGACTAGGGCTGCGAGTGCAGCATCCTGGGTTTAATCGCGTCTAGGAGGCATTTTCTAAAAGAGCAAGGAAACATGAAAAACGAGTGAGATTGACATTTGAATAAACCAAAGAGGTATTGAAGATATCGTCAAAACATAAGGAAAATGATCATTCGTTCATTACCTTGAACAAACAAACGACGCACAGTGGCTGATCAAAGTAAATAGGTCATAATAATGTATCGCGAAGACATGCTTTAGCCTATAACTGGACACTCACCCCAAGAGTTCCCAGGTAAGAGTGACTGGTCCAATGCTGCGGATTTGTACGAACACTCTAGCCTTAGACAGAAAACTCGAGGTACAAGCATCCACCCTCCCAGATTGCACGTGTTCACATTATAAGACTCAAACTTTGACGAGATTTTGAAAACTTTGAAGGTTCAAAACCTTATAATAAATCATCTAGGAATAGATGATTGGTTTTCAAAACGGATTTGTAATTTGGGTTCTTGTTATGGTTATCACCTAAAGATAGGTGACGGTATTGTTTTAGAATCTAAACGCAAGTAAACTCGCGTTAGGGTCCTAGGAAGGATATAGTCTTGGTCAAAGCATTACTAATAATCTAATTCCCTATAACCATGAGCTTTGATACAAACTTTTCTGTCACACCCCGTGTCACAGCCCCGACCCCACCCTGGGAGCGGGAGTCGTGAACCAGTCAGATTGTATCGGTGTTTATTAATTACGCAGCGGAAAATTTTTTCATTAGGATCGTAGTTAGAAAATAATTTCAGAGTTTATAAAACACCAAACTTTTAATATTAAACAAATGGGCTAAAACCCATATTTCATTCAATTGTTTTTATAGGGATAAACCCAAATAAATAAAATATAATTTCTTCTTTTATTAAGGTATTTATAGCCACTTTATTTAAGCCTTCAGTGCTCCATAGCTGGCTTCTATTATCTTTACAGCAAATTACCTGAAACGCGTTTTGAAAACATTTTATCAATAATAAATACTGGCGAGTTCATTCCATTTTTATAAAATATTTGTTATATTTTACAGCATCAAGGTTTTTATATTTATTTATATTTACCCAACCCAATCAGTATTTGTCACATGGTGGCAGTTCCGATGTAACAGTGGTCATATCACTCATTGGCTCACTTTCGTCCAATAGTGAAGTTTATCAAGTAATTATATTTTATTATTATTCAAAGGATCTGTCACTAGGCGATACCCGTGACATGGTCAAATCACTGTTGATCATTCTTTCAACTAGTGACTGGGGTCGTATCACTGTTGATCATTCTCTCAACTAATGACTCTAGTAATATCACTGTTGATCATTCTCTCAACTAGTGACTTTGGTCATATTTCTGGTCATATCACTGTTGATCATTCTCTCAACTAGTGACTCTGAATTTAGTAGTGTCCCATGACATTACTTTGTCATATATATTTTCTATGGCATAAAACCAATTAGCCCAGAAAATGAAATATATCATTTTCTGTCAAATTAATAGCTATAACTTTATCAAATATAATATATTAACTAAATAATTGTGATACAATTATTTAATATATTTACGTGACTAAGATTAAAAATATAATCTTAGTATATTAGAATATATTATATTTGACATATTTTATTATGTTATACATTTATTGACTAAACATTATTTTATTAGGTGAATAGTAATTTAGGTTCATTAAATATATTTTCTTTAATATATATATATATATTAATAATAATTAATAAATCTCTATTTTATATATATACAACATTTAGATTTATTTCAATCATACATTAAATTTATTAATGATTTAATGTAAAAATGATATTAGTTATAGGCTATGACTACTGGGGCACAATTTCCTCCGTGCTTGTGGTCATGCTACTATTGGCTAACTTTTTGGCCAATAGTAACGAGGGTCAAGTAATGTATAAAACCTCTCATACCGGTAGTTATTGTAGAATACAAAAATTTAATCACTGTAATTATAACTGATAAATATTTAGGATTTCGAAAAGCATTTTTAAATATAACTGTATCACAAAAAGGTGATAAAACTGTGAGAAAAGAGAATAGACTCACTTTGTGACTTTAGGGTTCAACTAGAAAGCCTCCTGGTATAATCTTGGGTATAACTCCTGAGCTATTTAATAAAATATATAATGCACTCGTGTTAAATATAGTAACCCAATTCAACTTTATCCCTACGTCACGAGGCAGAACCCTAACGAACTTAGTCGGGCAGAGCCTTGACATGCGTTACGGGGCTCTAGATCAATCGGACAGGGTATCAGTGATCAGGAGTTAAAACACTTAAAATGGGGCAGAGCTTTATTATTATTATGGGATGAAATATTAAAAAAAAGAAAATCGTTTAGTAGAAACAAAGGGGGCGACAAAAAGAGAGATGGGAGCAATTTGGCTTCCCTATGTGAATGTGTATATATAGTTGAAAAGGTCACTTGTTGGCCACGAAAAAATTGAGATTCCTTATGCTCAAATGGGACACGTACACATTATTAAATTTATATGCATACACGTCACCTAAACATTCATTTGAAAGGTTAGTACTTTTGGTTTTGATTTTTTATATTATTTTATTTTTTGAAGTACACGTACACTTTACATATGTAAGTTTATCTAGTTATTATTTTATTATATATATATATATATATATTATAATTAATTTAACTGCTTCACTTGTTTGGCGCTTATAACTTCTAAAATATAACGTTTTATAAAACAATAAATATGTTATTAGAACGAGAATATTGGTATCTACATTTTGAACCGAGTTTTATTAAAAATGGAGTAAGTTCAAATATAATATATTTTTATAATTTAATTATTAAACGGTTCCTAGGTCCGTTTAGGTACTTCATATTTCTAACAGTCAACTTACCCGTAGTCTACCCGTTTAATAATATAAGTTTTTATATACTTTATTTTAATATAGAAAATAGAAATGCCACGCATATACAAACCAATTAATTAGTATAACATTCCAACCAATTATATATAAAATAGTTTTTAAAACTATATGGGTTGAAAAATAAAACTAGTTACTAGTGGTTAATAAATTTGAACAACCTATAACTCTTATATGATAAAAATGGAAATGTTACATCCTCCCCACCTTGTTTTAAATCTCGTCCTCGAGATTTGGGCTACGATGTCTTCTTAAAGTTATGTCACGTCTTAATCGATAAGAACAATATTAAGGTAAATGACACAGAATCAAGACTTGTTCAAATGAATACGTGTTTTACAATAAAAAGGCTCAATGGTTCAACTGAATTATTTCTAGGAATCGATGTCAAACGAACGAGGTGAAATGATATAATTTACAAGGTGTCTAGGTTTAAGCCAAAAGAGATATATGATCAATAGATGTCTAAATTGAATGTTTACAAGTTGTGAATGACTTTTAGGTGTCTAAGGAAAACTTACTTTAGTTGTCAATTAAGGAAGACTTAGAATTAACAAGCTCAAAATAAAATAAAAGCACGAAAATGATTTGTCAATTATCAAACCATAACAAGAGAAAAATCAGTGTGTTGACATTTATTGAATTGCAAGGATACACCGAAATACAATAGAGTTTAGTGTATCATTGTTTTAATACATAATTGCATCAAGACTACTCTTAATGATGATTCAAACGAAATACATACGTGGTTTTGAATGATTCGTATGATTATGACTAGCCCAAGCTGCAAGTTTATATCGACGCCACCTTCTGTCACATCCCCCGACCCCACCCTGGGAGCGGGAGTCGTGAACCAATCAGATGGTATCGGTGTTTATTAATTACACAACGGAAATTTTTTTCATCAGGATCGTAGTTAGGAAATAATTTCAGAGTTTATAAAACACCAAACTTTTAATATTAAACAAATGGGCTAAAACCCATATTTCAGTCAATTGTTTTTATAGGGATAAACCCAAATAAATAAAATATAATTTCTTCTTTTATTCAGGTATTTATAGCCACTTTATTTAAGCCTTCAGTGCTCCACAACTGGCTTCTATTATCTTTACAACAAATTACCTGAAACGCATTTTGAAAACATTTTATCAGTAATAAATACTGGCAAGTTCATTCCATTTTTATAAAATATTTGTTATACTTTACAGCATCAAGATTTTTATATTTATTTATATTTACCCAACCCAATCTGTATTTGTCACATGGTGGCAGTTCGATGTGACAGTGGTCATATCACTCATTGGCTCACTTTCGTCCAATAGTGAAGTTTATCAAGTAATTATATTTTACTATTATTCAAAGGATCTGTCACTAGGCGATTCCCGTGACGTGGTCAAATCAATGTTGATCATTCTTTCAACTAGTGACTGGGTTCGTATCACTGTTGATCATCCTCTCAACTAGTGACTCTGGTAATATCACTGTTGATCATTCTCTCAACTAGTGACTTTGGTCATATTTCTGGTCATATCACTGTTGATCATTCTCTCAACTAGTGACTCTGAATTTAGTAGTGTCCCATGACATTACTTTGTCATATATATTTTCTATGGCATAAAACGAATCAGCCCAGAAAATGAAATATATCATTTTCTGTCAAATTAATAGCTATAACTTTATCAAATATAATATATTAACTAAATAATTGTGATACAATTATTTAATATATTAACTTGACTAAGATTAAAAATATAATCTTAGTATATTAGAATATATTATTTGACATAGGGTAAGGTTATTGTAAAAAAAGGTTAAAAGTGTGAGAAATGTGAGAAATATTGTGGAGATGACATGTGTCCTAAATCTAAATTAATTAAAAGGGTAAACAAGTAATTTTATCATTAATTCAATTAATTAATTAAAAACTTCCCTTAACCGCCACCTTAATTATAGGAACTGAATTTTTTTAAAAGATCTCTATAAACACCATTCAGCAAGTATATAACACCATTCAGCAAGTATATTACACTATTCAACAAGTATATAACACCATTCAGTAAGTATATAACACCATTCAGCACATATATAACACCATTCAATAAACTATATAACACCATACAATAAAGTATATAACACCATTTAATAAAGTATATAACACCATTCAGCATATATATAACACCATTCAATAATCATTACATCTCTGTATCATCTTCTCCACTTCCGACACCACCACCGCCGCTTCGCCGCCGCTCTCGTGTAGAGAGAGATCATCTGGTCGTGCGATGTAGAGAGAGAGATCGCACGACCACCACCACTGCCACTTCCGGCACCACCACTGCCGCACCACCACTGCCGCTCCGGCACCACCACTGCCGTTGCCGCTCCGCCGCCGCCGCTCCAATGCGATGTAGAGAGAGAGATCGAAATTGTAGAGAGAGAGAGAGAGATCTGGTCATGCGATGTAGAGAGAGGGAGAGATCGAAATTGTATGGATTTTGATTTACAGTTTCCTATTTTGAATGGATATAAAGACTTTATTATCCCTATAATTTTCAATTCAGTCCAAAAATATAAAACAAATTTTACAATTTGGTCCCTATTAATATCAACCATTAGATCAAAGATCTAATGGTGTAGATTCTTTCTTACCCTTCTCACACTTTTGGTCTTTTTTATAGGAACCTTTATCATTTGACATATTTTATTATGCTATACATTTATTGACTAAACATTATTTTATAAGGTGAATAGCAATTTAAGTTCATTAAATATATTTTCTTTAATATATATTTTAATAATGATTAATAAATCTCTATTTTATATATATATAGTATTTAGATTTATTTCAATCACACATTAAAATTATAAATGATTTAATGTAAAAATGATATTAATTATAGGCTATGGCTACTAGGGCACAATTTCCCCCGTGCTTGTGGTCATGCTACTATTGGCTAACTTTTTGGCCAATAGTAACGTGGGTTAAGTAAGGTATAAAACATCCCATACCGGAAGTTATTGCAGAATACAAAATTTAATCACTGTAAGTATAACTGATAAATATTTAGGATTTCGAAAAGCATTTTTAAATATAACTGTATCACAAAAAGGTGATAAAACTGTGAGAAAAGAGAATGGACTCACTTTGTGACTTTAGGGTTCAACTAGAAAGCCTCCTGGTATAATCTTGGGTATAACTCCTGAGCTATTTAATAAAATATATAATGCACCCGTGTTAAATATAGTAACCTAATTCAACTTTATCCCTACGTCACGAGACAGAACCCTAACGAACTTAGTCGGGCAGAGCCTTGACATGCGTTACGGGGCTCTAGATCAACCGGACAGGGTATCAGTGATCAGGGGTTAAAACACTTAAAACGGGGTAGAGCTTTATTATTATTATGGGGTGAAATATTAAAAAAAAAAAAAAAGAAAATCGTTTAGTAGAAACAAAGGGGGCGACAGAAAGAGAGATGGGAGCAATTTGGCTTCCCTCTGTGAATGTATATATATAGTTGAAAAGGTCACTTGTTAGCCACGAAAAATTTGAGATTCCTTATGCTCAAATGGGACACGTACACATTATTAAATTTATATGCATACACGTCACCTAAACATTCATTTGAAAGGTTAGTTTTGGTTTTGATTTTTTATATTATTTTATTTTTCAAAGTACACGTACACTTTACATATGTAAGTTTATTTAGTTATTATATATATATATATATATATATATATATTATAATTAAAATTAATTTAACTATTTCACTTATTTGACGCTTATAACTTCTAAAATATAACATTTTATAAAACAATAAATATGTCACTAGAACGAGAATATTGGTATCTACATCTTGAACCAAGTTTTATTAAAAATGGAGTAAGTTCAAATATAATGTATTTTTATAATTTAATTATTAAATGGTTCCTAGGTCCGTCTAGGTACTTCATATTTCTAACAGTCAACTTACCCGTAGTCTACCCATTTAATAATATAAGTTTTTATATACTTTATTTTAATATAGAAAATAGAAATGTCACGCATATACAAGCCAATTAATTAGTATAACATTCCAACCAATCATATATAAAATAGTTTTTAAAACTATATGGGTCAAAAAATAAAACTAGTTACTAGTGGTTAATAAATTTGAACAACCTATAACTCTTATATGATAAAAATGGAAATGTTACACCCCGACCGCGTTAAAACAACAAACCGCGGCAGAAACGTCGGGGAGTGTCGTGACAGAATTAGAATTATTGTTTCATAACACTTGGAACTTAAAGTTTGGTTTCATTATTTAAAAAGATTACATTGTCTTTGAATTTTCAGAAACATAACATGAATTAAACTGTCTTTCATAGTTTTAAGTCACTAAGGCCCAAGTCCGCCTAAGTTTGTCACGAACATCATCATGCAATAGCTCCTGAAACACATGTGAAAAATAGGTACGTCAGCATAAAAATTCATGTGAGATACATAGATTTTGTTGTTTGAGGATTCATGACTTGAAAGTTAAAATAAATGTTTAACGGAGAGTAGTCATGAACCTTGTAAAATGTTTTCTTTTATAGAATCATCGAAAATCTATAGGAAAATCAGATGATATAAAAGAATGATATATGGTTAAATAAATAACCAAGTAAAAATGAATTGTGTATAGTATGTCATTTATAAAACAATGTCTTGGAAACAGCATGTCGTGTCTTTGTATAGAATGTATCATGTCTTTGTTTTCTGACGAAATGATTTAGATAACGCTACGATCTGTAATATCATAAAAGCACTTATATATTGGAAGTACCAATGGCGTATCCACCATGCTTTTAACATAATACACATGCCTCGTTTTTTAAAACACTTACCAATTAACCACCAAAAATGTCTAGTTAAACCAATGTCAAAAGTCGTGTATAAACAATGTATCATGTCACAATGTCGGGTACAATCCACGTCTCGTATATTCAAATGTCATGTATGGTTAATAAAAAGTATTTACTCAAACCATATGTAAAATGTCATGTATATGTATAACAAATGTCGTGTGCAAAACAATGTCTTTGAATAAACGAATGTTTATGTCAAAAGTTATGTTTTGAAATAATTGTTTTTGTCGATATAAACATTTATAAGGATCGTTAACGAATACATTCTAGCCTTGTCGTCTGTCAGATAAACCTTATAAAGACAAAGGTTTATCAATATTCATCGGGTTCTGTCATTCCCCGGATGGATACTTCCAAACCAAACTAGGAAGCGGAAATGAGGTTAGCAAACCTATGGTAAACCATACATACTACCAGTCGGCAGGATAAATGTTAATGAATGTATCCAGTCTAATTTTTTTTACATACCAAATTGTCATAATCAATGTGAGCATGTCAGGTAAAAATGTCTTTGTAAACCATGTACTAAGTAGAGTGTTCATGAAATCAAGGTGCTAGATATGTTAAGTCAACATATGAAGCAAAATGGATCCTTGAAATCAATGTGCTAAGCATGCTAAGTCAACATACGAAGCAAAACATAATTGAAATCATGTCCTATACGTGTACTAGATGAACATAACAAGTATTATGTCATGAAAGCGTGAAAGCATGAAAGTAACAAGTAGGCACATGTGTATCACCCCAAAATATTTGAAAATGGTAAAAGAGGGGGCTATGTACCCACTTGAGGTTGCAAGGTATCCTCGATTAAAGTGAACTAACAAGCTCAGGCGATCAAGGAATCAAGTGGCACCTAGTATCAGATCGCTATGTTAATAAAATGACATCTAAATCAGGAGATCGGGTAGAATGAGGTCTCGTAAACCAAATGAGTATTGGAACTCATGTGATATGGTTTAACAAAGCCTACATTCTGATTTGAAACCCATTCTAAGTGCTTACGACCCGTAATGACTCGTTAAGGTAGTCTACGCTACTTTATCGCGTCATTTACGCAAAAGCGCAAACGAATAGCCTAACTAGTCCTATGACAAGTATTTATATGCCCTAACATGTTTAATAACATTGCATAATCAGTTTAAGTGTAAAATTTTAGTTACATAGGCTTAAATTCAAATTATGCATGAAAAGGGCATTTTGGTCATTTTCCTAAGGCATATAAACTACCTATCATATAACTAATTAAACTAAGTGATCATATGGTATAACCTCGGAAGGTTATTCCCTATACAACTATGGTCACAAAATATGTTTGGTCGGATCCTAATGATCGACCAAACGGGTTGGGTTCGAAAGTCTAAGCAGTTGTCAAGACCGCTTGACTTACGACCCTATACAAGCACTAGACTACAAGTGACGAGTTAAACATGTTAAAACATGTTTAACTATGTTAGAAAACTGATTTGATATTAAAACATAATCCTGAATTTTGACCAAAACTTTGACTTGTCACTTTGACTAATCAACGTGGTAATCAGTAGGTATAGTCACAAGGGACTATAACCATCGTGATTACGCTTACGTTGCAAAGTTCAAACGAACTTTGTCTTGACCAATTCATGGTCAAATCTGAAAGTCCAAAACTGTTTAACTTTCTTGCTTGAATACATAACCAAGCATGAAAGATCACTTACAAAGGGTCCAAGCTTGGAAAGAGAACAAAGAAAACCGAAGTAAGAGACCTTCAACAAGTTGTGAGAGCCTCTCAAGAGCAGGTGTAGAAGAAGAGGATGAATGAGCAAGTTGGAATGAGAAATTTATGGGTAGTTATTGGAATCAAGGGTGAATTTGATCTTGACAAGTGTTTGTGAGTTAATCAAAGTATGATCTTCACCCTACACTTGTTATACACTGATTTGGGGGCTTGCGGAACACTTAAACCAGCTCAAAGTATTGAAAAAACTAGGATTAAAACCATGTTCCAGCTGCTGAATTGCAGATTTACAAAATTCTGAAAAACAGGTGCTGTCGCGTGGCGCGCCAGGAACACATGAAAAACAGGGAGGTCAGACAGAAGTTTCATGTTTTGGCAGAACAGGTCCCTGCATGCTTAAAAGTTGATTTTCAACGCGTTTAACCCCCGTTAACCCAATTTCAAGGCTCTACAAGGGTGTTAAAGTATAGGGGACATAAAATATGCTTGGAAATATCACAGATGTTGGTTCGTTTGGTCGTACGATCGCGTTATTCGGTTAATTACGATGAAAACTCGAACGGACGCGAAATCGATCCAAATTACGCGACGAATGGTATTTTTGTATTCCCATCACTAAAATAAAATGTTTTAATGATTACAAAAACTTTTGGATGTCCGGATATGTTCAGAACGTAAGATATGCGTATAAATGCAAACTTATGCACTTTTTGACGCTTTTAGTCCCTATTGATCAAATAAGCGCATTTTTGGATACCAAACCCCTCAAAGCCGATTTCTAAGCTATGTAAAGGATATTTAGGGTATGTTTAGCTTATGATCTTGTTCCGGGATGTTCATTACTATACGAATCGGTAGATTTTTGCAGTTTGTCGCAAAGAGTCCCTATGATCGAATAAACTTGTTTTTGCCATACAAACCCTTCAAAGCTTATTTCTAAGTTATGTAAAGGTTATTTAAGGTATGTTAAGATTATGTCATAATTCTGGAGTGTTTGTCGCATTAAACTGATTACGTTTACGTAACAGTTTGCGTATAACTCTCTAGAAAGTGACTAAGAGCTCGAAATCGAACAAGAATTGACATGTGCAAATGTCACATGAAATTGTACAAATCCCGAGAATGAAACACAAGATTTCATTGGATTTGTATTTCTATGATGGTCGTAGAGGCACATATGTCACACCACCGCCACCGGAAAGAGGTGTCGGCAGGAGCTACTACCGCCCGCGGTCCACCATCAGCATTATTAACATCATCATTGTCGTCATATTCATCATCAACATCATCTGTCTCATCATCATGACCAACGAAGGGAAAAAATGGCCGATGCCGGCTCCTCCTTGTGGTTGCCGGACTGAAAACGAGAGGGGGAGAGAAGAAAAAGGGGTTGCGTGTGTGTTTGGTTCGCAGGAGGAACCCGGTCGCCGGAGATCGCTGTCGTCCATCTACCTTCGTCGTCTCTCTCTGTTCTCAGTCTCTCTATCTGTCCTCATAGAGCCTCAGCCGTCACCACCGGAGAAGGAGGGGTACAAGGAGGTATGGGTGTTACTGGTGGTTGTTGATGGACCGGAGAGCCGCCGGAACAGAAACCGGCTCCACCGGTCGCCGATCGGAAAGACGAGGGTGGGGGGTTGCCGGCTGCCTGTTCATCGGAGGGTGAGGGAGGATATTGAGGAAGAGGGATAGGCATTCGGGTTAGGGTTTGCAGGAGTGAGAGAGCAGGGAGGGGTTATATTATTGAAGAGAGAGAAAGGTGAGAGATTTCAAAATATCTGGTGGCAATAAATGGAGAGATAGAGGAGATTTGACATTTGGGGTAAATGACCAAAATACCCTTTATGTTGGCATAATCTGATTGGTTTAGAGTGGTTCTCGCGGTTCTTACAACTGGAGGTTGTTTTTATTTTAGCGCTTCTATATATATATATATATATATATATATATATATATATATATATATATATATATATATATATATATATATATATATATATATATATAGGGGGCAGCTAAAATGAAAACCACCCCCAGTTGCGAGAACCGCGAGAACCAACCTCCACCAATCAGATAATGACAACTAAAAGGGTAACATAGTCATTTAACCAAAACCATCAAATCATCTCTCTCTCTCTCCTCATTAAAGTCTCCTTTTAAAGTTTTTTTAATTTCTCTCTCTTCACATTTCTCTCTCTTCTTTTTGTTATTTTGTAAAAAAAAATTGTAAAAAAGTTTTTGTAAAAAAAAAGTTTAAAACCGTAAAAAAAGTTTTGTAAAAAATGTAAAAAAGTTTAAAAACGTGTGTGTAAAAAAAGTTTTTGTAAAAAAAAGGTTAAAATCGTAAAAAAGTTTTTGTATAACTTTTTCTCTTTTGTAAAAAAAGTTTTTATAAAAAAAATTTGTAAAAAATTTTTGGTAAAAAAGTTTTTGTAAAAGAAGTTTAAAACCGTAAAAAAAGCTTTCATAAAAAAACGTAAAAAAGTTTAAAAAACATGTGTGTAAAAAAAGTTTTTGTAAAAAAGGTTAAACCGTAAAAAAATTTTCGTATAAATTTTTGTTCTTTGTTAAAAAGTTGTAAATTTTTTTTTTGTCAAAAAGTATTTTTTGCAAAAAAGTTTTTCGTAAAAAAAAAGTTTAAAACCGTAAAAAAAGTTTTCGTAAAAAAAATTTTAAAACCGTAAAAAAAGTTTAAAAACGGCGTGTAAATACGGGGCGTAAAAAAAACAACACGTAAAAAACAGGGTGTAAAAAACGGCGCGTAAAACGGGGCGTAAAAAACAGCTCATAAAAAACCGGGTGATAAAATGACCCGTACAACCGGCGGTAAAAAACGGTGCGTAAACTTGGGCGTAAAAATGGCACGTAAAACAGGGCGTAAAAACAGCGCGTAAAAACGGGGCGTAAAAAACGGCTCTGTAGGATCCATATTCGACTTAAATGAGTCGGTCTTAGTCAAATCTAAGTCACTAGAGAGGCGGAAACAATCTAGTAACTGAGAATCGGTGTTAGAATGTGAGTAGAAGCAGAGAAATACACTTTAAACTGGTTTTCCATTGATATTAGACGTTAATACACGGAGAAAATTTGACAGCACTTCGTTACAGCTTTCTCCAATTCGTACCAAATGAAAACCCAACACTCCTATTTATAGGAGATCCATTCCGCACGAAATGACAAGTTCCATTTCGCACGAAATGGCAAACTCCATTTCGTGCGAAATGACCTTACAAAGTCCATTTCGTGCGAAATGGCTTACAACACAAAATAACTTTACATTTTACACTTTAATACCCTATTACATGCTATTGACACGACCTAGACTGTTGACGTAGGCGATAGACATTGTGTACCAACAAACTCCCCCTTGGATATTGCCGGAGTCTTCAGTCAGGCTGTCTTCAAAAACTTCTTCATAGAGACTTGAACTTTTCTTCTCTCTGCTTCGGCTTTCTCTTCAACAAACTCTTCAACCTTTCATTCTCTTTAGAAGCTTTCATCTTTTCTTCAGCTTGCATCTTCATCCATTTACCTCTAAGCTCTTCACGTGCCTTCCTTTCTTTCTCAGCTTTCAGAGCCTCTTTCTTCTCAATCTTTCTCCACTTAGACGACCATGCATTCTCAGAATTGATTCCTTTCTGAAAACATATTGTTACAACTTTCTGAAACTGCAATGCCTGGTCTTTATCTTCAGCTCTGTAACCGATCTTGTTTACGAACAAACACTCTATATCCTTCGCAGAGCAGCTGACTATCCACAGAGGATCATACAAGTGAATGTATCTAGCTTCATTCTCCACCTTGTATGTAGTCACAGCTTCAGTCGACATGCAACTGTACACCCAACATAAGAATCCTTTGTAAAAACCCTGTTCCATTTTCGGCAACGGGAAATTCTTTATCACCCTGGGCTTCTTTATCTGCAAGATTGTCTCTTCAATACCAGTGACTGGATCCACTCTCTTCACTTTCTTTGGTTGATGTGGCTTCCAGTGTTTGAAATCTTTGAATGCTTCGAACTTCATTAATCCCCAAGTAGGCATATCACGCTCTCTGACAGGATAAGACAAAGTTCTGACTTTAGGAAGTTCTTCTACATCCCACCATGACAAAGACATGATATCCTGAATGTACTCGAAGTATTGTATGCCAAACTCTCTTCGGATAGCATACGCATTCACCTGCGGTAAATATCCCCAACTGATTATATCACCAAGAGAAACTTCTCTATCTCTTTTGTAAAACTTCAATGGTCTTTTGAATTTTCCCTCAGTATCTTTTCTGAACCATTTCTTTCTTTCTTCGCGACGTTCATCCTTTGACATTTCATCACAACTTTTATTCTTTAAACATTCTTCAACTCTCCTCCTTAACTCATCTATATTTGCTTGACTGAAGAATTCAGCAAGCGTCGGAAAGTTAGTAGAATCAACATCAGCACTTTCATATTGATCTTCATCGCTCCAATCTTCTACTTCAACTCTGTCGTAGTTATCAGCATCTTCAACATATTTATACTGATACTCAGGCTGCTGATTAATATCAAACTGATTTAGCTCCTCTTCAAAATCAAACTTGAAATTAATATCTTCAACATGCGTCATCTTTATGATTTCATCCAGAGTATAAGTATGCATGATTTCTCCTTCCTCTACGTTGTTCTCAAGACGGAGAATCAATCTTGACACATGATCATCACTTTCATCAACATTCTTTTCAGAACTAGAAGAACCTTTCTTTTCTTTGTCACCTTCTTCACCAGCTGCTTTCTCAGCTTCAAGACTTTCAGTAAGAGACTTCAATAACTGAGCAGATTCAGGAGATAAACAACCTTGATCTCTTTCAGCATCAGCTTCAGATTCAGTTTCATCTTCCTCTGGTTCATCGACCAACATTGTTTCATCAGTTTTCGTTTGACGTTTCTTTTTCGGTTGTGAAGATGAGCCTTCTTCTGCTTGTACTTTAGGAGTTCTCTTACCTCCTCTTTTCTTCTTTTCTTTTTCTTCTTTCAAGAACCACTCATTTCGTGTCACTTTAAATTCTGCTAACTTTGCTAACTCATCAGCTGCACTTTTCTCTTTCATCTCTTCATCATTTCTCCACTTCAGATGATTAATCTGGATCTACATAACTAGCACTATTGATGAATCCAAAGAACTCTGCCTTTGTCGTCGGTTCTGGATGATTTTTGTGATACTTGGATAATACAATTAACGTTTCATTATCCATATGATACAATGCCAATAAATCATTATTTTCATCTTTCTCTAGATCCGGATAAGCATGATCAAGTATCATTTGTACAAATCTCGGATAAATCCAGGTTTTGCTGCCTGACGTAATGTTCTCCTTCATGTAGTGAAAAACAATTTTTGAAAAATTGTACTTTTTGTTCAACAGTAAAGCAGTCACCATGCACATCTGGTAATCTCTCATCACATCATATCCACCCTTTCTATGACTGAGAGCGTGAATCACTGAATGAATGAAAAATTTGCAAGGCTTTGAGAAACATGCTTTCGAATAGTTTGCACTGTTCAGCGGACCACTATATCCCCTCCTCAACATACATCCCTTAACCATTCTCTCTGGAAACTTCGTTGGTGAATTTTTATCATCCGGAAAATCTAACACTTCACGGACGAGTTGTTCTGTGATGACAATCTCTTTATCTTCACCATTTAAGCTAACAATTGAAGTTATCACTTTACTTTCTTCATCATACTTAGCATTTTTCCAGAAACGTTCAATATGAGATCTGAAAACATTATGTTGATTCGTCAATACCTTCTGGATAGGTAAACGCTTCATAAATTCCAGAATATCCTTGAATACGGCCATCTTTGGAAGCTTTTCATCATAAACACAACAAGTGTTATGTGATGGATCAAATTCGACAATCGAAGCCTAAAACATACAATGAATGCACAAGTTAAACATTTTTGAGCAATTATCAAAACACCATACTTCACACGAAATGACATTTCAAGCAAAATGGTGTTCAAATGGAATGACCAGTTTTCAAACGGAATGACTCTCAAACGAAATGACTAGTTCAAGCGAAATGGCCATTTCGCATGACTTGGAAACATTCAAAAATGTGTGCCATTTCGTACGAAATGAATCGTCATTTCGTTTGAAATCTGATTCATGAACAGTGAAATTACAAATGATTAAAACATGTTCAGATGATGAAATTGAAACCCAAGATTTGTTCTTTAACAGATTCCGAGTACATGAGTGTGTTTTATTTTCATTTTCGACCACACAATCATCCTAGGTCTAAGTTTGAAGATCTGTACATCAGGGTTCACACGATTCAAGACTTTCTGGTTCAAATTGAAGCCCTAAGTCAGATTTACACCACATTCCGAACACACTAAAGTGTTTTTCATTCAATTTGGACCATATTTAAACCCTAGATCTAAGATTTAAGTTCTGTTCATCGTCGTTACGAAATCGACAGATCTGGTTCAAATCAATCATCATACTCACCTTTCCCATCTTATAAGTTGAGCCAACCAACTTATACAGAGATTACGAGCAACAAGATCAACAAATTTCGGCTTGAAATCGATGAAAACAATGATTTCGCTTGAAATCGCCTTGACAGAGTTTTTGAAACGAAATGATGAAACTGATGCTTTCAAGCGAAATGGGACCCCTTTATATAGACATGTCCATTTCGTACATAGAGAAATGAACATTTGAAACGATATGGCCATTTCGTGCGAAATGGACATAGAGGCAGTGTGACATTTTCACGCGAAATGAACATTTGAAACGATATGGCCATTTCGTGCGAAATGGTCATTTCGTTTGAAATTTCAACTTTTTCAAAAATTTTCAAATTTTTATCTATCTTTTTTTTTTTTTTTTTTTTTACTTTTAACCATCACACCCATTTAACCAAGTCCAAGTTAATGACCCTGGTCAACTGTTTAGCCTGCCAAGTGCAAGTTAATGACCTTGGCTGACCAATTTATGAACTTACTGACTTTTTGAAACAGATTTAAATTCAAACTAATGAACTTTTAAACCTTTTTGAGCAATTACCAACTCTTTTCACAAACTTTTGATTATCCAACCCTCATGATCCAACTTGTTTAGCACATTAAGACTTTGATCATCAGATCCCCAACGTCCGTCGTCGAAAAATAAGATGAAAAGATAAATCTTTTTGGATTTTTTCAACATATAGCTAAACAAACAGAAACATGAAATTGTAATTTATACAAACATATTTACAAATAATTTTTTGTAAGTATGAGTTAGAGGATCATATCAGTTTATTGAAACACGTCAGCTGCACCGTTGATCTAAACTTTACCACTTAAAGCTTTTAAACAATTCACCCTAGATCATCGATATTGTGGTCCACTTAAACTCCTCTAGGATGTTCGTAATGCTTACCGATACCTTTAAAGTATATTAGATAGCACTAAAATCCTATGGGGCCCACAATCTAAGCATATCCCCTCATCATGTATTGCACTGACCCGAATAACGCTTTTAAACTTTCATCAACTGTGATTTGTGTAAAAATAACTCAGAACACTTAGACATTAACGATCAGGTCGATAGTCCTGTATACGCAGAGATCGTTCAATGTTTAAGTAAAATAAGAAAAATAAACCAAGTTGAAAGTGTTTAGGTTTTAACCACCAGTTCGATACTCCCGTATACACAGAGGTGATCCAAAGCTTAAACGAAACACCAAAGAAACTAAAGCAGAACGATTAGGCATTACCATCCAGGTCGATACTCCCGTATACGCAGAGGATGTCCAATGCTTAATCAAAATAAAGAAATCAAACAAGTTTAAATTTTTGCAAAAAGAAAACACAAAATCACAGTGACTTTTCAGCAAAATTGTGAAATCTCACAAACTTACCAGTTTTATGTTCTAAGACAAGCAGCAATTACCGAGCAGGCACACAGTCAAGAAGGACAAAACTAAGTACTATGCGTTCGACCGTGTTTCCCCCCAGACTTAGGCATTTTGCGTTATGTTTGTATCGTTTTCGCAAAACTACTGGTCTTAGCTGAGCCTATCGACACATCCCTAGTGAGACTGTTTAAAACTTTATAAAACTTCACATTTCTCTAGCGTGCACTGATAGTCCACTGATGTACTATCATTTCCTGTTTTTACACAAACTCTTTTTTACTTTTTCACTATTTTTGGATTTTGAAATTTTATCATGTTTTTGTATTTTCTATAAACTTTCTCCCCCTAAAATCAAAAACATATTTTTGTGTTTTTGGTTTTATCAAAAGCAGTAAAGAAAACTGTACAGAAAACATGACAACAAGACGCAGATCACTTCTGATCGCCGTCCTCCTCGGCTTCACACTCTATTACCCTCCCAGAAAACAAATTTTTCAACCCGTTCAATTTTAAAAGATAGTTAAATCTTGTTCTGTCAAAGGGTTTTGTGTAAAAATCAGCTCTCTGATCATCAGTGTGTATATGATCAATTCGAATCAATTTCTTCTCATAGCAATCACGGATGAAATGATGTCGAATCTCAATATGTTTCGTTTTAGAGTGATGAACCGGATTTTTAGTTATATTTATGGCTGCCTCATTATCCACAAAGATTGGTGTATCCAAGAACTGCAAACCATAGTCCCTCATCTGCTGCTGGATCCAGAGGATCTGAGAGCAACAGCTGGAAGCCGAAACGTATTCAGCCTCACAGGTCGAGAGAGCAACTGTGGTTTGTTTCTTGCACTTCTAGGTGACTAGCCGAGTTCCGAAGAACTGGCACCCAGCAGTGGTGGATTTTTCATTAAGCTTACAGCTCCCGAAGTCAGAATCAGCATAACCAGTAAGAGAAAAGTCACCAGATTTAGGATACCACAAGCCGGTTCTTGGGCAACCTTTAAGATACCATAAAATTCTCTTCACAATCATCAGGTGTGACTGTCTCGGGTAAGACTGATATCGGGCGCATAGGCAAGTTGGAAACATGATGTCCGGTCTTGACGCAGTCAGATACATTAAGGATCCAATGATCGACCGATAGTGCGTCTCATCCACTTTCTCTCCACCTTCATCCGGACATATCCCATGATTTTGAGCCAGGGGAGTTGATGTTGGAGTTGATTCGGACATGTTGAATTTTTCCAGCACATCATTCACGTATTTCATCTGGTGTATGAAGATTCTTTCAGGCATTTGCTCAACCTGTAGCCCTAGGAAGAACTTCATCTCCCCCATAGAACTCATTTCAAACTTTTTCTTCATAACCTTCTCAAATTCTTTACACAATTCGTCGTTCGTCGATCCGAAGATTATGTCATCCACGTAAATCTGCACGATGAGTAGATGCCCTACAACCTCTTTTATAAACAAAGTACTATCAACGGTCCCTCTGGTGAACCCGTTGGCCAGCAGATATTGGGAAAGCGTCTCGTACCAGGCTCTCGGGGCCTGATGTAGTCCGTAAAGCGCATTGTCGAGTAGATAGACCTTGTTTTTGTGCACTGGATCGGTGAAACCCGGTGGTTGTCCGACGTACACTTCTTCTTTGATCTTTCCGTAAAGGTATGCAGATTTAACATCTAATTGATAGACCTTGAATCCTTTCCAAGACGTGAATGCTAGGAAGATTCTAATTGCCTCGAGTCGAGCAACGAGCGCATACACTTCTGTAAAGTCGATGCCTTCTTGCTGACTAAAACCTTGGACTACCAAACGTGCTTTGTTTCTCACAATGACCCCTCTATCATCCCGTTTACACTTGAAGACTCACTTGGTCTTGATCAGCTTTTGATCTTCCGGGAGATCCACCAACCTCCATACTCCAAGTTTCTCAAACTGCAGTAGCTCCTCCTGCATTGCATTTACCCAGCTTTCCTCGGTTAATGCTTCTTTATATGTCTTTGGCTCTACCTGCGAGATGAAACATTTCAATGAGAATTCTTCCTGTAAAGGAGCTACAGAAGAATAAAAACATGTAAGGGCTTTGTTGATTTGATCACGCGTTTTCACGCCACTGTGAAGGTCACCAATAATTTGTTCTGATGGATGATAAGACAAAGTTCTTGGCATGATTGTGTCTGGCACGCTCACTTCCGATTGCAAATTTATGATATCCTGATCACCCATGTGATCAACAGCTTCTGAAGATGCAATATTTGGTTCCTCGTCAAAAATCGGATCGAGTTTCGATTCTGAGTCGTCAGAATGATCAAATATTGGGACTGGTTCTTCTGGGGTTTCGTGAGTAGATCCACTTGGACCGGCCTCGTGATCATTTCCACCCATGGTGGGCTGAGAAACTACCAGCGGTCTTGGCACTTGTTCTTGTGACATACATTGCTGATGTTGGTATAATAATGCTAGTTCCCCCTCACTTGGCTCAGTCGGCAATTGAAATGACTCCCAGAGTTTGTCGTAGTTAAAAAGCAATCTGTTTCCGGGAAGCTGAGTTGGAGCTGTATGCTGCTGACAGTCGACATGCTGAACTTGAATAATCTTCCCCAAGCATGGAACAAATACTCTCTTCAGTGGGCTCGCATAACCTACAAAAAAACTTCGTTAACCTTTGCACCAAATTTACCATCTGGATCAATAAAAGTGCATGGTGATCCAAAAGGTTCTAAGAATTTCATATTTGGTTTATAGCGATGAAGTAATTCGAAGCAGGTTTTCTTGTACTTCTTTATTGTAGTCTGATTGAGTTCAAGAGCTTCTTTGGGTGTGACTTCTTCGTTTGCTTACCCTTTTTGCATTCTACACAAACATCATTCAGATGAAATTTTTTCAAATTAACCCCTTCAACAAGATCATTGTGAACTAAGAAATTCATTTTTCTCACATAAATGTGGCCCATCTTACGATGCCACATTCTTGATTCTTTTTCAGTTGTTTTTGTTTTAGTTACAAAACATTTTGGTTTTTTGTCTGTTGTTGTTGCGACGCTCATGTCTAGGACATACAGATCGTTTTCACGAGGAGCGCGCATCAACACCATATCTTCTAGAATTTTAAAACCTGGTTTAATGATCAAACACTCATTTTTTGTAAAATGAACTGTGAACGACTTGTCACAAATCTGCGATATGCTCAACAGATTGTTTTCAAGTTCGACGATGTAGTTCACTTTATCAAACGTTACAACTCCATTGGTAAGAATTCCTTCACCAATGATTCTTCCTCCCTGAGTTCCCGCAAAATCCAACATATCCTCCATTAATTGATTTGACATCATAGAATAGCACTAACATCCCAGTCATGTGTCTCGAGGCGCCGCTATCCATGATCCACTTGGAGATGATCGACCTCGGAAGCCCCTGCACATATCAAAGACATTTACTCAAACAACGATACCCAAGATTTCTTCACATTTGGAACACTACCAAATACAAGATCATAAGCTATGTCAACTTTTGGAAGGTTGAAGACAACGTTCGGAACAACAGGTTTTGACTTTGATTTTAGATCCCCCTTCTTGATTGGTGGGAATTCCTCAATTAATTTGTCCAATTCAAATTCAATTTCTTCAACATCGGTTGCAAAAACTTTTGATTCAGATTTTAAGACCTTTTCCATTTTCTTTTCTTCAAACAATTGTTTCGGTTTTTCCACACATGATTGATTTTGAAAAATCCTCGTTTTCGGATAAACCTTTGAAGTCTTTAGAGATTTTGAAGATTCACCAATCTCAAAGGTTGATTTTGGCTTGTCTTCGGACTTCAAAGATTCACACGTTTCAGAATACGTACGGGGGAAATCATTATTGTTTTACCCTTAACATCGTTTGAAGTTTTAGGTTTGGATTTCTGAAAAACTGGTTTTTCAATCCTTTTAACACACTGTTTGGCCATGTGACCAATTTCATTGCAGCGATAACAGATTCTTTTGTCATATTCGACAAAGGTAGATCTGTTGGTCTCTTCTTTCAACTTTTGAGTTGCATTGAAATCGTCAACTGCTTTCTGACTAAAGATATAATCTTTTTCAGCTACTGTGTTCTTTCCCGCAACAAATATATCATTCAAATTTTCTTTTGGCTTAATCTCTTTCTTAGCCATTTTCTTCTCAAAACCGACACCTTTCCTTTTGAAATTGTTACCATGTCTTTGGTTCTGACCATTGTTACCCATCCATTCTTTCTTTCCCGGGTTGTTTGGTTGTTGTTTCACAAAAGATTTTTCGGTTTTGATAGAAACGCGTTGTTGTTAACCTCTGAAATGTCAATTTCTACAAGCTTGTAAACCTTTTCAACATTTTCCAGTTTTGCATTCTGAATCGGAAATTCAAAATCAGTATATAGTTTGTCAGTTCCGGTAATCGTGTATGCCACAATGATTGAATCATCATCCACAACTTTATCTGATTTTGGTATGAACTTATCAAGAAAGTTCCCGTCATCTTCAGAATCAGAATTGGAATTCTCCAAATGAGTTTTAACCGTTCCGAAATCAGAGTTATCATTTTCTTCATCCAACACTTGGTCAACAACAGTTTTAATCACTTATGACTCGTTGTCAGTGTCAGATGGAGAGAATGTAACATCAATGCTTTCAGGAAAATCATTCTCCACAGTTCTCAACTTGAGATTCAAAGCTGCTTCCACCCCATCTGGATATTTCTGTGCATAATGATTCCATATTGGGGGTGGAACATTGTTGAAAGCAGGTTTAGCATCAGGTAGTTTAGGAACAATTTGATCAATCACATAAGATGAAGCAACATAACTAATCAATTTCTTATCAACTCTTTCCTTTTTAATACGCATTAATTGAAGTTCTTTTTTCAAAGATGCGATTGTGTCCAGATGAATGTTAATCTCCATCTGCTTTTCCATGACAGTTTCATTGAACAAATTAGTAGCTTTATCATTTTCTATACTTTCCTTTTGAATCATTTTGATTGAACGTGATAAAGTGTCATAAGCTTCTTTTACATCATTAAGATCAAATTTTACGTTGTCAGTATATTTCTTCAATTCTTGAAACTGTTTGTCTTTTTCAAGACAATCAATGCAGGGTTTTAAACAGTTTTCGCATGGTGTTTCAGGAATTGAATCAATCTTTTCAAAAACCTTTTCTTCTTTATCAGTTTTAATTTCTGGTTTACCAAACCCGTCAGACTCAGACTCTGATTTTTCTTCTGATTTGATATCCAGATTTTATGATTTGAACTCGGAATCCTTTTCGACTGACTCTGTTTCGACAGACTCCGTTTCGACATACTCCGTTTTGACAGACTCCGTTTCGACAGACACTGACTCTTGAGTTTTGTCTACCTCTTTCAGCTTGACCGTCAGCGCCTTGTCAGCTATCTCCTTTAGAGTTTCTTCATTCATATCTTTAGAAAGATCTATGATTTCTTCAACCGGAGTTTTTTCGACGTCATATTGTGGACAGAAACCTGTAGTTGGCTCGCTGAAAAATCCTGCAAAAGAATCAAACATGTTAGGAGGCATTATGGATTTAAAAGAATTAGCAATAATCTCCTGTTCTGATTGATAATAATAAACTTCTGCTGCTGCCTCTTCAAGCTCTGCCAAACTCTCTTCACTCATCACTTCACCGACTTCCTCAGTTTCAACAACACATTCTGGCTCTTCAACAATCTCCACGATCATAGCAAGACCCTCACCAGGAACATATTTATCCCAACTAAAACCTTTCGGCATCTTCTCATCATCCTGATTAACCAAAAGAGCCTTTTCTGGTTTGTTTTCAATTTGAGGTCTTGGATTGAATGGTTGCTGACTAGTTTTGTGATAGATTGCTTGTCGGTAGTAGTCATTTGTGAACGGATTCTGATGATTGTTTACTTCCCTGTTTGAAAACTCTCGTTTGAAATGCCCTTTTTCTTTGCATTTGAAGCAAGTTACTTTCGCTTTATCAAATCCAAGCTTACAATCAGGTCCTGAGAGACTGTTTCATCTGGTTATTTCCATAAACCTTTGTGCTCTCCTCACTAAGCTCGCCATTCCCCATTTGATATCAATAAGCTCTAATTCTTCAGGATCAATTTGATCATAATCCTCCTTTGTCATGTCTGGATTACCGATCCTTCCAGCAACTAGACTCTCATATGATTCAAGAACAGAAGCTAATAGTACGATATGTTGCTTTGCAGCTGCTTCTGTAAAATCTTGACCATTTTTTATGTTTACAGCAATGTTGCATTGTATCCCAGAAACGTAACTCTGATTATTTGAGCTTAATGAACCTTGAGGAGACATTTGTTCTTGAACCTTAGGATTTGGTTCATAACTTGTGAATGGTGAATAGTTGTTGTTCGGTGTGCTTTGAGAAACTCCAGATGTAGGCTCAGCACTAAATGTTGTCTGAATTTTTGGACTTGGGATAGATGTTGCTGATGAACTTCCTTTGTAGTACAATTGAACATCTTGTTGTACATTAGAAGATTTCATTTTTCTAATCTTTTTAAGTTCAAGCTCATGCGATTCAATTTTCTCGATGAACGTGCTTAGATTGAAACCAACATATTCCAAGTTATTTTTCAAAACCAACAAATATGTGCCCCACTCATCATACGGTAAAGCATCTGCCAGCTTGTCAACCCATTCTTCATCTGTTTTCTCAATGTTCAAGCGCTTCATTTCAACAACCAAATGACAATATCTCTCGATCAACTCTTTTGTTGACTCACCCTTGATACCCGTAAAAATATCAAATTCCTTTTTCAACAATGCCGTTTTGCTCTTTATTTTCTTTGATTGCTTGCTGCAAGATACTCATCATTTTCTTTTCAGCTTTAAAGCTTTCCTGTTCAAGCGGAGTTAACTGATTAAGTGTTTTCTCAATACCCGCTCCATTTGTCGGAGGTACATACTTCGATTCAATTTTCATCCAACACTCAAAATGATTTGCTTGTACCCAGGTTTTAAACCTCTCTGACCACCCTGAATATTCGTCAATGTTCATTAATTTTGGTGGCTTTTGCATTGTACCAAGCTCATTTTCCATTTTTACGTTCTGCACAATACTTGCTGGAGTTTGAGATGTTGTCATTCACCCTCCGGAAAACATGTTATAAAATTCTTGGTTATCCATTTTAAACTATGAAAACAGTTTCGAAAAATTTTCTAAGTTTTTGAAAAATTCACTTTTCAAGCAAAATGACTTCCACACGGAATGGATTTTCAAACGGAATGAACTCTCAAACGAAATGGACTGTTTCAAACGGAATGAGTTCAAACGATATGAACTTTCAAGCGAAATAACAATTTCAAACGAAATGGAATACCATTTCGTGCGAAATGAGTAAACAAGGTTCCTTTTCGTGCGAAATGGTCAAACAATATGGATTTTCAAGCGAAATGATAAAACTTCACACGAAATGGTTCATTTCGTACAGAATGGACACAATTTTCATACGAATTAAGGTCTGTAACTTTGAAGGATTGATTAAAATGGTGTTTTACACGTTATATCCAAATCTCAGTCCATTTTGTCTGTGGAATCGTTCAAAAATCCAAGAATGAGTAGAAGTAGAGAGTTCTAAACCATTCAAAGCCCTGATTCAGCCGATTTCACTCATCCTGAGCTCTGATACCACTTGTAGGATCGATATTCGACCTAAATGAGTCGGTCTGAGTCAAATCTAAGTCACTAGAGAGGCGGAAACAATCTAGTAACTGAGAATCGGTGTTAGAATGTGAGTAGAAGCAGAGAAATACACTTTAAACTGGTTTTCCATTGATATTAGACGTTAATACACGGAGAAAATTTGACAGCACTTCGTTTCAGCTTTCTCCAATTCGTACCAAATGAAAACCCAACACTCCTATTTATAGGAGATCCATTCCGCACGAAATGACAAGTTCCATTTCGCATGAAATGGCAAACTCCATTTCATGCGAAATGACCTTACAAAGTCCATTTCGTGCGAAATGGCTTACAACACAAAATAACTTTACATTTTACACTTTAATACCCAATAACATGCTATTGACACGACCTAGACTGTTGACGTAGGCGATAGACATTGTGTACCAACAGGCTCGTAAAAAACATTTTTTTTGTAAAAAAATCTTGACAAAAATTGTTTCTTGTAAAAAAAATCAGATTTTAAAATGTTTTTTAATTAAAAAAATCCAATTTTAATAAAAAAAACAATTAATTTAATAAGAGAAAAAAAGGTAATAAAAAACAATATATACAATAAGACAAAACACGCAAATTTACTAAATTACCATTTTGACATTAAAATATTAAAAACATAATAAGACACAAAGAATTTAATATTGTTTTTATAACTTTTAATCTCATCCATTCATCTCTAAAGATCAATGGTTGGAAAGTGGTTCTTGTGGTTCTCTTAACTGGGGGTGGTTTTCATTTTAGCGGCCTCATATATATATATATATATATATATATATATATATATAGTTAGGTTAACGTACAAGAGCCCTTATCCTACATTACGTACGCGATCATCTCAGCCGTCAGATCTTCATCCCACATTGAAATCGCATGTTGGTTTTTTCTAACAATTTCGCATGTTGGTTTTTTAACATACGATTTCATCAAAATTATCACATGCGAAATTGTTACAAAAATCAACATGCGATTTCATCAAAATTATCACATGCGATCTCATCCATGCTATTTTATTACATGCGATTTCATATCGCGTACGTAGCGTACGTTAAGCCTTTTTGTACAATACATTTTTTCTATATATATATAAGGTAGGGTTCATGAGTAAACAATGATATATTTGTCAATAAAATGAACTTATCCTGACCATTGATTTTGTAGATCTAGATTTTTTCTTTAGTGGCAAGATTGTAATTATCTTTTGTAACTTACATGTATTTTAATAGACACAAGGGTATAATTGTATTTTTCTCTCTTCATTTAATTAATTGATTTTTTTCTCTCTCCTGATTTCTCTTTCCAATTAAAAGAATATTTAATTACATTCTCTATATTTTTTTTTCTTTCACAAATTACCTAACTTAATATTTGATAATTTAAAAAAAAATACAAACATTATCAAATATTGTTCCATCTAGAATAAGATTAAAAATATTTAATTACATTCTCTATACATATATGTATTAGATCAATGTTTGATGAAAAGATACATAGTGGAAACAACATGTAATAATACATAAGTGTATAAGTCTGGTATAATCGACCTGTATACACTATGTACTTGAATAATACACAGGTGTATATGTCGTGTAAATACTGACCTGTATACACATAGGTACTTGAATAATACACAGATGTATAAATCTGGTTTATACCGACATGTGGGAATAAGATATAATAATACACAAGTGTATATAAGTCTTGTATATACTGACTTGTATAAACATATGTTAAAAACATAATATAATTAGGTTTAATATGTAATTTAAAAAAGAACATAAGAGTATTTAAAAAAACATTAGCCCTTCAATCTCTTATAATTAAAATAATAAAGAAATAATTAAAAATGAGATAAAGAGAGAGAGAGAGAGTTAAGAGATGAGAAAATTAAGGGATTTTAATTAAATATACTTGGCTAATGTCAATCTTACCCTTTTAATCTAAAAAATGATCAAGGGCCAAGATTAGTTCACTTAGATCACTCTCAAGAAGTTGTTCACAAATGAACCTAATCCTATATATATATATATATATATATATATATATATATATATATATATTAACTATAGTTAAGTTCTAATGTTTTTTTTGCCAACCAAACTGGGAAAGGCTAATGAATATAACTCTATTCTTCTCCGCCTTGAAGGCCTTGAGATTGCGAAGGAGTTTATGCCACAACTTCTTAGAGGGAGTAGATATAGAATGGAACTTCCAGAAAATTGGTGCACTGACTTTTCTGGATTTTTAGTTTGTGTTTGTCACACCCCCAAAATCCACAAGCGGAGTATTACCGCGAGGCGTGTGACTGACCAAGATCATACCACCAATCATACCGAACATTAAGTAAAGTAAAGTAAAGTAAAGTAAAGTAAAGTAAAGTAAAGTAAAACCAAATCGAACAAAACGTTTAGTGTTCACAAAACCAAAATCCAAAACCAAATTTAAGAGTTAGCGGAAGCATAAAGTCTAAAATCCATTAATAGTTTAAAAGCATAAAGTTTAAATGTTAGGAATCCAACAGTTGATTCCTAGCCACAACGTCCACTCCTCGTGCAAGCTCCATTGATGTACCTAACGACCTGCAAAGCATGCAGTAGCGTGTCAACAAAAAGTTGGCGAGTTCACAGTTGGTAGTTCGTTTTAATGTTGTTCCAAAAACCATAAGTTGTTAAGTTTCTTGTTCTTTATAAAAACATGCCATGGGGAGCTACCCCACTGTTTTAAACCACTAGACCCGTTACCATATCGACTACTGACTGAAGTTATGTTGAGTGCCCCAAGTCAATGTCTATCATCATTGACTAAGTGCCCAAGTATATTAGTCCACGCCCGGCCTCTGCGGCACAGTGTGAGGCTTGTCAAACCTAATAGCGCTATTTAACTAATGACCCGTTCGCTATTGGCCCGACGATTAAGTCGATACAAAATATGGGGGACTTAAAGATAGAGTTGTTGTCTAGCAAGCTTAAGACATGTATTATAATGGTTGTCGCCCTTCCCAAGGAGGGCGGAGGTACGTATTCTACCCAAGGAGATTACGTAGGTTGTATCCCACCTAAGGGGGATAGTTGTTGTTGTTTAACCCATTCCCAAACCACCGGGAATCCCATGCTTTGATGAAAAGTGTGAACTCACATTCGATTGCTCAGTTGGTCTCTTAAAATGGTTAGGAGTCAAGGTAGGTCAATCACGCCCTATTACAATTACCACTTAGTTTATTAATGTGTGCAAGTAAGGCACACAACTCCTACTCGTATCTAACACGTACCTTGCACTCACTTTGACAATTTACGCACATATACATATTCCACATATAATTACCCGTGATCAAGCATACAATATTTCACATAATACTTTCGTTGACAGTAAACAAATTGGATCATTATCAGATAGCATAAACAACACTCAGATACGCAAATAACAACTTATAATGTTTCCGCTATTACGTCCAGAACTGGGCTGTTTTTTGGGTATTTTTATAAAATAGTTATCCTATTCCAAAAATTCTAAATATTTTACAGAATGTTCCAAGTGGTCCACGTCACCTTGTGTAAAAATCTTGGGACCTAATTCATTACCGATTATTTAATAAAAATCATTTACTGGGCTGCAGTCAGATTCGTCACTTTCTGACTCTAGTCGACGAAACAATTTATTTAAAAATCATCGTCTGTCCGAATGGCGAAATTCCAGTGGGAGATTTACGACAACATCCGTGCCCAGCTACTTTATGAAAATCACAGCCTAAGTCCATCCAGACTACAAGTTATAACGAAAAGTGTAACACGTATTTTCTGCAGAAAAAAACGCAGCTTTTGCTGCTTTGTAAAACGGCTCTTTAAAAATAGCAAACGACTTCAGAAAAAAGTGATTCCAGCGCCATTTGAAGAGTTTTTCGAAAACGTATGATTTAGACTTCAAAAAATCAATTTTTGATCTATAACGATCCGTTTACAGCCAACTGAAGTTGGCTGTTTTCGCTAATCAGCAATCTGCTTTCCATTTAAACGATACCAAAAGCATTTAAATCTTCACGATACTTCCTAATATCAACTAACAGCAGATTACCCCGTAAATTATCACCTAACCATATCAAGAACCACACAACCCTAGATATAAAACATCATGATTGTTGCAAAACGCAGCCGATGCTCGTGTATTCATGCATATAATCGATTTTCTCAACAGTAATACGAAACTAATCATGCGTCAGCAAATACCTATCATAACAACTCATGATCACAGCCATGTCTACACAAAAACACACCATGAACCGCAATCTTGATCAAGAACACTAACCTTGGAGCAAAGAGGAGGACTAACGATGAAGAGAGAGGCGAATGGGATGTTGATTTGCGAACAGAGAGGGGGGGGGGGGGTCTCCTGCCGTCGCGCACACCAAAGAGGTAGGGTTTCTTGTTATCTTTTTTTTTCTCTTCATGCAATGTATGTATATTAAATTAGAGGGGTGTTTGGGCGACTTGGGCTATCGGGCCGCAAGGGACAAGGGGTGCTGGTTGGGCCAGTTTGTTGCGCAAAAGGGGAAAGGGTGGGTTTGGGTTGGTTCGCTATTTGGGCCGAAGGGGGTTGGGTTCGGTTTGGGTTTTTAAAGTAGCACTTTCGCAGGTTTCACAAAATAACTAATCAACATGTTTCGTGTCGCAATTTAACGTACTACAACGTTTCGTTTCACCAAATAACGATATCACAATATTTCAGTTTCGGGTTCCGGTTTCACGTAGTTCACATTACACATTATCAAGCTCACATCTACTCAAATATAATCAAACGCCATGCTCAATTCATATAACGCACACGTAGTTACAATGCAAGATAATCATATAAGGAACTAGTACATAGAAAAAGACTCCGCAAACTACGAGTTGTCACAGTGTTGTTTGCTATTCTAACTTTTACTATATTTCTACACGTTTATGTATGAAGCACCTGATGAGTGATATGGATAAGAAAGAGGATGTGGTTTGGGATGAGAGTGATGATAATAGAGTTACATTGGTTTCGTATGTTTCATTTGCTTCGTTGAGACACACTACATGGTGGGATGATACATACAAAGTTGTTTTTTTTTTCCATTGACATCCCAGTTGCAATTGATATAATGTGGAGTGGGTTTGGAGTTCAGCTGGTTGCGAGGAACAGTGGAAGTGAAAGCGGTCTCACAGAAACATCAACAACACAAGAATCTGAATTTTCTTCACATACACCTAAATTGGATATTGCACATGACTCGCAAAATGCTTTAAAGTTTTGGTTCAGCTCTATGTAACATTAACAATTATGTGTAAAATTTACAAAGTGAATAAAAATATTTGGCTACACACTTTACCAAGAAGTATTTTTCGGTCATTGGTTCACAAACAAAGTTCTCTCTAACTAAATTTAGTAACAAAAGTCTCATCAGGTTCTTGTTTGTAATTACTAGTATATATTTTATACTAGGTTAGAAACTCGTGTCTAACACACAGGTTGAATAAGTAATACTTGATTTATGTAATTTTAAATATGTTGGATAAAATATTATCACTATATATATTAACAACTTAAGCTTACACGAAGGTTTTTTTTGGCCTTAAGTTTGATAGTTCTCCATTTTATGAGTTTAACATATCAGAGGCAATTTTGTATCCTAACACAAGTGCTTCAGTCTCACCAAAATTAAAATTCCTTTATTGTCTAAATATTGTTATCACTACAATCGGGCCTTTCTACATCATTGTTCCGAATCATTTAACTAATATCATATATATTTTATCAAACTATGTGCGCAATCAAACTTTGCACTTTAATAGGATGGATTATGTAAATACATAATAATTATCATATTCATTGTAAAATGAAATTAATAAAAGATATTATTAACTTTCACGAGGCAATTAAATTCAATCTGTCTAACTTGACATTACGCCCCGCTTGTGGTATGCTCATATAATGTATATATGTGTGGGCGCTCGGGGGGCAAAAGTGAAAGGGCACTAATTTTAACGTTATTTTACTAATTTCGTGAAAATAACGTTAAAAGAGGGGGATGGTTAATCATGCATCATGTGGTGGCGCTGATAGCCAAAAGACAATTGTTGTGCCAGATGTCTAACTTGACATAAGACCATGTGTTACCATGCGCCCCCTTGAAAATTGTTGTGCCAGATGAGCAAATTATAGTGTTGCACACCGCCACACCCTTAGGCAGGTACGGGCGTGGGGCAGGGTCCAAAGGGCGACTTACGCTGTGGTGGAGGTTATTTTGAGCGGTGGTGGAGCATTGGGTGGGGAGCCATTTGACTAATTATCACTTGTTTTGGTTTCCGGCTTTAATGTGCATTGGTAAAATAATCGGTTGTTACTTGAACATGAAATATTATAGAATCTAATATCAAAACTCTTTAGTTGCTTGATACACGAAGTTGACCAAGATTATGAAATGATCAAGAGTTAGATATGATCAAACTTTGTACAAACGTAACTGCCCCATTAAAATCAGGTGTTCCACGTGCAATTGCCTTTATATCAACCTCCTTACGGCTTAGGGGTAAGGGGTGCTAAGACCCCCTACCCTAACTTCCTCCAATCTCGTCGCGACTCGTCAGTCATACCATCCACTATCCTAGACTACCCGATTTTGTGGAACCACTACCTTAAAACACAAACCCCACCATTTTACCCCATCTCTCTCTCCATACACACAACTCTCTCTATCACTCTCCTACCATCACACCTAACCTTGCAGCTTGTACAAAGACGAAGCCCTTCCCGCAGGACCGGCAGGGTGTGCGCCTGCGGGTAAAGGGTACCCGAAGCCACTACCCTAAGCGCCCGTCACCCCTTAGTAAGTGGTTTGACAACCCCTCAGGATTTCGAACAACAACCCGAAAAAAATATTAGACAAACAGTAACTTTAGTTATAGATTTTAGATAATTCAAGTATTTTATTTATTAAAATTAAAGCTTTATTGAGGTTTTCCATGTAAGAAATGGGTTATAAACTAGCATAAAATTAAAATTTAAAAATAAACATACCCAAGTAGCTATTGACATCGTTTACTTCTGGAAAACCAGTAACATATTGCTGCCCACTGCAAGATCCATATGGCACATTGTGCGAGTGTAGTGGGAACTTTGTCTTCTCATGCATCAACTTGATTACTGATCCATAAGTAATCTATCACAATATAAATTCCAAGAAAAGAGTATAAATGCAATATATATTTATTTCCAACAAGAATGAAAATTTAGGTGCAGACATATTTTTTTGGTTATGTCATGAACAACCCAAGAAAGATGTTGGCGCAAGTGTGCAAGATTCTCTATGATATATTTTTTTTTCCGGTTCAACATCTGGTGGCAGCTTTGTAACCTCTTCTGGCACTTCGCCTTTCACAGAAACATGAGCATTCAACCTGTTTGTTATTGGAATCAAAGTTAGCCTGTTTGATACTATTAATGAACTTAGAAGAAATTGAACCCAGAAAACACAAATCAACGGTTGTTATTGATGAACGATTGGATACAAGAAAAGAAATTACAATGAATTGAAAACAACGAATCAATCTAACTAGCCCTAGAACCACTTATTTATATCTACTAAATCACCTAAGTCTGTTACAACAACCTTTAAGAAAACTTTACACAAAAGCCCCCTGAACTTATAAGAAAATAAGTATCAGTCCTTGTACTTCTAACCACTGCTTCCTAAATACTGATTCACTAACCGTTGATTATACTTCAACAGTAGTTGTTACCATCAGCAGTTATTAACCATCAGTACTTATCTTTCAATCACCAGCAGTGCTTATTAGAATCGTCAGTAGTTTGACTTCAGACTCATCAGTGATTTGACATTATTTGACCAACTTAATTGTTACTTTCTTCAACAATCTCCACCCAAGTCACAATTCAGTTTATCCCAAACTTAATGAATTAACACAAAATATAAACTTTGCACCTGGCAAAGCCTTGGTCATCACATCAGCAGGATTAACTTCTGTTCCAACCCACTTAACCTCAGCTTCCTTAGAAGTTATCACATCTCTGATCCAAAACATCTTTACGTTGATGTGTTTGGTCCTTTCATGAAAAACACTGTTCTTTGATAATTTAATAGCACCTGCATTATCACAGTTCACCCCCACACTATCCAATTTAACCCCCGGATCAGCAACTATACCCTTTACCCATAAAGACTCTTTTACCCCTTCAGTTAAAGCTATGAATTCCGCCTCAGTTGTGGATAGTGCAACAACATGCTGCAACTGAGACTTCCAACTAACCACATTCCCCATCACAGAGAATGCATAGCCAGTTATGGACCTGCCATTATCTTTATCCTTGGCATGATCAGAATCAACATAACCTCTGACCATATTACCCTTTTTCTCGGTCTTGTCTTCAAACTTTAAACCAAGCTTTCTTGTACCAGCCAAATACCCTAGAATCCACTTTACAGCTGCCCAATGATTCTTACCAGGATTTGCCATGTATCTACTCACAACACTAACAACATATGCAATATCAGGTCTTGTACAAACCATGATATACATAAGACTTCCAACAATGTTAGCATATGGAACCTTGCTCATGTATTCTTTCTCTTCATCTGTTCGAGGACTATCTTTCTTGGACAAATTAAAATGAGCAGCAAGAGGAGTTGTAACAGGCTTAAACTCTCCCATTCCATAGCTTTCTAACACTTTCTCAATATAAGAAGATTGAGACAGTGTCAACACTTTTTCTGTCCTGTTTCTGCGAATTTCCATACCCAATATCTTTCTCGCTTCCCCCAAATCTTCACAAGCTATGAACATAGCACCCACATACAGGAGCAAATAGACAAATTTACCCCTGTCATATTCCCTTTGATACACACAACTATCATAAGGACTTCTTTTGAAACCACTACTCACTATGTACTCATCAAACCTTCTATATCACAGTCTAGGAGACTGCTTGAGTCCATACAAAGACCTCTTTAACAGACAAGCTTTATCTTCTTGGCCTTTTACCTCATATCCCTTTGGTTGTGACATGTAAATCTGCTCCTCCGAATTACCATGTAAAACTGTAGTTTACACATCCATTTGTTCCAATTCCAGATCTAATGTTGCAACCGATGATAAAATGATTCTAACATAAACGTGTTTGACTACAGGAGAAAAAATCTCATTATTATCAATTCCAGCCTTCTGTGTGAATTCTTTGGCCACCAATCTTCCTTTATACATTGAACCCTCTCTTGGCTTAACATCTTCTATAATCTTAAAGATCCATTTGCAAGACACCAACTTCTGATCTTTAGGCTTGTCTACTAATTCCCATGTACCATTTTTGTACAGGGAATCCATCTCCTCATCCATTGCTTGGCACCACTTCTGGCTTTCTTTTTAATTGACAACTTCTTCAAAAGTTAATGGTTCATAAATGCTTTCATTTTCTGCAGTTATAAAAGCAACTGTAGAGATATCTTCAGTGTCTCTATATTTCAGTGGTTTAACAATTCTCATCTTGGATCTATCTCTTACCAAGATATAATCTTCTAAATTTGGCTCATTTTGACTTGTTTCCACCTGACTTAGATCACTTCGACTGGTTTCACTCTGGATTGTACCAGATTCATCATGATTAACCTTTTGTTTTTCTAAGACTGGCTCCACCTCAAACTGAAGATCATTCCTTTTGGATACATTCTTGTTCATAGATTCTACAACATCTTTGTATAAAACATTTTCTCTACACTGAACATTTCTGCTTACAATAACTTTTGGATTTTCCAACCTCCAAAGCCTGTATCCCTTCACTCCTTTAAGATATCCCAGCATGACACACATTTGTGACCTTGGATCTAACTTATCGTCACTGACATGAGAATATACCAGAGATCCAAACACTTTCAAATCTTCATACTCAGGTTTAACTCCAGTCCACATCTCTATAGGTGTCTTCATCTTGATTACTGATGAAGGACATCTATTAATCAAGTAAGCTGCAGTTGACACAGCTTCACCCAAGAACTTCTTAGGCATCCCTAAAGTTACTAACATATACCTCACTCTCTCCAAAATGGTTCTATTCATTCTTTCTGCCAAACCATTCTGTTGAGGAGTACCAGGAATGGTCAAGTGTCTGGCTATTCCATTTGCCTTACAAAACTGATTAAACTCATTGTTACAAAACTCTAAACCATTGTATGTTATGAGTTTTTCAGTTTCCTTTTAGTCCGATTTTCAACCAATACTTTCCATTCTTTAAACTTCTTTAAAGTATTACTTTTATGTCTAAGGACATAAACCCACAACCTTCTAGAGTAATCATCTATGATTGACAAGAAATATCTACCACCCCCCCCCCCAAAGTTTCTGTTCTAGCAGGCCCCCACAGATCAGAGTGAACATAGTCTAAGACTCCCTTAGAAATATGTTTCCCTTTACTAAACTTTACTCTTTTCTGTTTGCCCAAAACACGGCTTTCACAGAAACTTATATCACAGTTCTTTATCTCACCAAGAACTTGTTGTTTTGACAATTCAATTAGGCCTTGTTGACTTATATGACCAAGTCTCTTATGCCATTTCAGGGCTTCATCATTTCCTTCTTCACTTGCTAAAGAGGCTACTCTATCAACAATTTTACATTCCAACATGTAAATATTGTTCTTGACTCTAGTACCACTTAACATTACCATAGACCCTTTTATTACTCTAGATTTATCATCTCTAAGACTAACATGGTATCCCATCTTTTCCAATGTACCAAGAGATAATAAACTTCTCTTAAGATTAGGAATATACCTTACATCTTTGAGATCAAATGTAATTCCAGATTCTGTCTTCATTGTCATTGTGCCAATTCCAAGAATCTGACAAGGCCTGTCATCACCAAGCTTTACAGGCCCCATATCAACCATCTTCAATTATTTAAAGGCTTCTTTCAAAGGTGTCATGTGAAATGAACACCCTGAATCTATTACCCACTTCTCTTTGTTACATTCACTTATAACAACAAGAACATCAGTACTGTCATAACCACCCTCTGATTGTTCATCAGAATCTACATGACTGTTTTGCCCCTTTGAATAATTTCCTTCACCTTTCCTTTTCTTGAATTCTGGACAGTCTTTCTTGAAGTGTTTTTCTGAATTACAAACAAAACATCTCCTCTTGAACCTTGACTTGGATCTTGATCTAGTATTCTTGCTGCTACTACTGAAATTCTTATGATCTTGTCTTCCTCTCACATACAATCCATCTCCACCTTCTTCTTCTTCTTCAGAATCTGATCTCTTTTTCAATTATTTTGAATTTAAGGCAGGCAAAACATCTTCCATGGATAGTGACTCTCTACCATACATCAAAGTATCCACAAAGTGTTCATATGATGATGGTAGAGACGCGAGAAACATTATAGCCTGATCTTCATCATCCAGTACCACTTCTATGTTTTCAAGATCCAAGATCAGTTTGTCGAACTCGTCCGTATGATCTTCAAGACTCTTTCCTGATGACATATGAAACGTATACAGTCTCTTCTTCAAGTAAAGCCGATTGGCTAAAGACTTCGTCATGTACAATGACTCCAACTTTGTCCAAATCCCTGCTGCAGATGTTTCTTTTTATACTTCACGAAGAACTCGATCACCAAGACTCAATATAATTGCACCATGAGCCT
Source organism: Helianthus tuberosus (assembly GCA_030545235.1). Taxonomy (NCBI): domain Eukaryota; kingdom Viridiplantae; phylum Streptophyta; class Magnoliopsida; order Asterales; family Asteraceae; genus Helianthus; species Helianthus tuberosus. The sequence continues at coordinate 142,207,975 of CM060381.1, forward strand.
TCTCGAGCATATAATTCTTTTCATTATCATTTAAATCAGTTAGAAGTTTATCTTCTCCTTTCAGCGCATCAACAACACCATTATGAACCAGAAGAGCCCTCATCTTCACACGCCACAAACTGAAATCATTCTTCCCAGCGAATTTCTCCAATTCGAACTTAGTTGACACCATTCTTGTTCTCTGATTGCGGAATTGAAAATCAATTTCTTAGAATCGAGCCACCAATGGCTCTGATAACAATTGTTAATGAACTTAGAAGATATTGAACCTAGAAAACACAAATCAACGATTGTTATTGATGAACAATTGAATACAAAAAAAGAAATTACAATGAATTGAAAATAACGAATTAATCTAACTAGCCCTAGAACCACTTATTTATATCTACTGAATCACCTAAGTCTGTTACAACAACCTTTAAGAAAACTTTACCCAAAAGCCCCCTGAACTTATAAGAAAATAAGTATCAGTCCTTGTACTTCTAACCACTGCTTCCTAAATACTGATTCACTAACCATTGATTATACTTCAACAGTAGTTGTTACCATCAGCAGTTGTTAACCATCGGTATTTATCTTTTAATCACCAGCAGTGCTTATCAGAATCGTCAGTAGTTTGACTTCAGACTCATCAGTGATTTGACATTATTTGACCAACTGAATTGTTACTTTCTTCAATAGATACCCAAGGAACAAAATGTTTACGATCACGCAGGCAGCGAACTAGTAGTTCTCTTTCACTTACAGAAACAACTCGCGGAAGTAACGACTGCCTTTTCACAACAAGATTTACTCTTATACCAAAATCATAAACTCAAGTTAGTGTATTCAAATACAAACTCTGACAACATAATCTTATATAAACAACGAATCAATTAGTTATCACTCCATCCATCCCAAAAACAACAACAGAGTTATGCAATAGCTTTTAGGCCTGTAATTAAATGAGTGAACATAAACACACATTTGGTTGTTCATTTATGTTCGTATGTGTTCGTTAAGTGTATGTTTAGATTTTAAATGAACGATCATGAACATGACCACTTTCTTTACAAATAAACATGAGCAAAAAATTGTTTAATTATGCGTTCGTATTCGGTCAAAGTTAAATTAACAAACACGAAATTCCATGTTCGTTTTCGTTCGGTTCATTTACGTGCCTAAAGGTTTTTATGATATCCCTAGCCTTTTCAAAAAGAAAATTATGATCAAAATCATGCTACAAACATTACACATATTAATCTCAGCTAAAAACACACAAATTCTGGTTAATAGAACTTCTACATCGTCGGAGTCACTAGTATCCGAGATTAATAGAACTTCTACATCGTCTAACTCCATAAACCTAGGTTTCGTAATTTTATAAATAGGTCTATTTTATAGGGGAGTTACTTGGTTGCAGAAGAAGGCATGGAGTGGAGGGATTAGGGAATTGTAATTTTTGGTGTATACTGGGGCAACGAAAGATGTCACGTAAAGTTACTAAAGTGTGATGATAGACTCACTACTAGAAAACTACTGTTATTCTCACGTAATTTTTGTGGAAAATTCATGGGTAACTGCAGTATGGATTTCCTACGAAAATGGGCTGTAGGAATTCTGCTCGTGGGTAATCCTTTTTTGACGCATTTCCTACAAAATCTCCTACTCCTTTCCCACAAAGATGTTTCGTTGGAATTCTCCTACTTATTTCTCACGGAATTAATTTTCTTAACTTTACAACGCATTTCCCGCCGAATATTTATTTTTTTAAAATTTTGTGTCTAAATCAATTATATTTATAGTTATTATAGTTTAATTTTCTTATACAATTCCTACGATATTTTTTCTTCCTACACAATTCCAATAGAATGTATTTGTTTTCCTTGCACAGTTCCTACCAACTGAATGTATTCATTTTTCCTACGCATTTCCTACAAAATTAGTTTTTTTTTCTACACAACTCTAACGGAATGTATTCCTTTTTCCTACGCAATTCCCACGAACTTAGTTTTTTTTCCTACAGAATTCTAACAGAATGTATTCTTTTTTCTTACGCATTTCCTACGAAACTATCTTTTATCTTACACAGTTCCGACGGAATCTAACAAATACATTTAAAAATAATAGAAAAAAAACAAAAAATACATGTTTTTTTTCCTACTGAAAGATGCTTATTGATAAATATGATTTGAAACATAAATTTAACAAAAACAAATAACATAAATTCGAAGCATGTTTAAATTACAAAATCATCCATTGTTAAACATAAAGATCCGAAATAAATAACAAAAATTCTGAGCCCGTTTCAATCACAAAACCACTATTGTTAAACATAAAGATCCAAAATAATTAAAAAAAGTACTACTAATAACTAACGGGATGCCGAATTTTTTTCACAAACTCTTCAAACTGTTTTTGCCTCTTTTCTTCATTTTCTTTCATTTCTTTTTCTATTTGTTGCATTCTTTGCTCCAACTCTTGTCTAGCATCCTTTGCATTTGCAAGTTCGTTTTCCATTTCAACACTGACTTTTTCAACCTAAAACGAGTCAATAATCTAAGTTATTGTTTTCTACTAATTAATTGTTAAAAATTATATAAATTATAGAATTGCAATACTTTGATAAGAAGTAAACAATACCTCCTCTTGCGACCTTATAACATCAAAATATAATTTAGATTCGGCACGAAACTAGGATCCGAAGATCCTACCCTGCCACTCTCGCCCACACATCAAGATCATCCGGATGTTGGTGAGATCCGACCCATGCAACTTAATCATATCACTTTTGTACCTTAACTACAATTTATGGAAACAAATTGTTAGTTGTTGTACTAAAAGTTAATACGCTAATGTTCTAATTACTTAAATACGATAAAGATAACTTACATATATTTCTCTTCATTTTGTCAGAAATAAACTCAAATCCCTGAAGGCTATTAATGTCCAGCTGTTCGGCCTTCCTTTTTGAGATGGGTATCAAAATAAACTTCAATCCACTTTACTTTTCGACCATATTTTCTTTCCTAAAAAGCAGTTTCGTAAGTCATTTGAGTACAAACAATTGTATTTTTCGACCCAACTGTTTTACTAATTTATATAAATATGATTTATCTTACCAAACGGATTGTGATGCTCGTCAAACCCTATAGATCCACCAGTATGTCGGGGTATACCTTCACCACTACCCTTGCTATTACGATTTGTTATCCCGCTCTCTAACAAAAAGATGGTTACCGGTCAACCAAGTTTCATTAAGTGGTCATTTGTACCAAAGTTGTCTATGTGACAGTCTTTTTATAGACCCACTCATGGTTTTTGCTTAAAATAGTCACCCAAATCTTGCTATTCAGAACAAGTATATTAAGATGAAAACATAGTCCTTATTTCAGAAGACTCATAATTATTAACTCCACTTCACATATCCCATATTTTATAATTACTTTAATTTAATATTTCACAATAAGATGTATCACTTCGAGCACTTGGGACTTCAAAAGATTTCAAAAGCCTATCATTGATTTAATGTTCAGCTCAATACCTTTTTTTATATAAAGCTAGACAATAAAACACCTGCTGAATAATAATAAAGCATTACGGATGAAACATTGATCTACAATAATCTTCTGTGCCATTAAGCTAGTGTAGGAATTTCCTTATCGGTTTGTCACGGAAAGTGGACGATGGTAGTAATTTTCGCAATGGGCCAAATTGTCCACTAATTCCTCTGGTCTACCACCCTTCTAACCCCCTTTCAGGCAGTTAACGTACTTTATATAGACTGTAATGACACGAATGAGTGAATCAACAAAACATGAAGAGATGATAGAATAAAGTTCACTTTCAATATAAAATCATTAATACATACCCAATTAAAAAGTTAACCAAAGCTTGGAAATCAAAAGTAATACATAAAAGATTTGTCTTCACCATCTGGTAAATATAAAGTTGAAGAGAGAGCTTGAAGTTTTTATCAAATGCGTAAGCCTAAAAGATTCTAATGGCGTCCAAACTTGCAACTATAGAAATTGAGACTTCTAAATATAAAGTTGAAGAGATAGCTTCTAGGTGGACGAAAAAGAATGCTCTTCCCGTCAATCTCAGTAGTGCACATCGTAGTTTCAAAGTGTGAGATTTATACAATTAACCACATATGATTAAGTTTATTTTGATAGACATTTCCTAGCATCAACCGGGGCGCTGAATGTTAAAATTTTATTACCCTGCAAGCTAAGGCTGGATTACGACCACTAATGCATGAAGACCTAAGTTGTTTCCACCAATGCAAGGAAACTTACTACTAGCTTAAGTTGGTTTGATACTAAAGAACTTAAGCTTCTTTAGTTTTCATTGAGAAGATTAATTGAACGAAACCCCAAAATAAATGTGTGTTCCTTTGGCACAGAAAGGTATTAAGGGCATTGTTTTGTATAATGCAATTGTGGTTTGTTAGGGGTGATATTATGTATATATAGTTAAAGGTAGTATTATGTAAATCTAGTTAATATATAACCTCTCCTTATTGTAAACCCCTAATTATACATCACATAAACTATTACACACACATAAAGTTGTTTTAGCTGACTCAAACCTCCATGTAAATCGAATCCAATCACTGGAAACACTAATCAAAATAAAAAGCCATATTTGAACGGAAATTAGTAGCACTAACATTGATCAGTTACATTAACAAGGGTTAAAATTATTACCTCAACAAATGAACAAAAATGAATTATATAGTGAGACAACAGTGGTGGAAAAACGATGCTTCATGGTGGCCAGTGATTTAAAATTAGATCAGAATCAGAAGAGGAGATTGAACAGGTTAGGTAGTTTCTTTGTTGCCTAGCGGTGGTCGATGAACTAAGCTGCTTGTTTGGATCGATAAGGCACTTCATTACATTATTTTTGTGATTGGCAACCGTGACACCTACCAAAGTATAATAAATGATAAAAAAAGGTAAATGAAATTTCAGAGAGACAAGAAAGGAAGGGAAATCAAATTAACGGAATATTGAATACAAATACTCATAAATATATGAATCACATGAATATGAATGTTCCTAATTAAAACTATTGGATCTCGGCTCTTGAAATATTTAAAAGTTTATGTAATCAGGAGTCATTAAATAACAAAATCTAAAACAAATTCGAGAATTCTATTATTGGGAAACAAACAACTAACGGCCGCCAAAATTTCACACGTACCCGAACAAATTGTATTTAATTCACTCATAATACTAGAATGTACAATAGCTTCTTTATAGAATTCTAAAGGATGTAATTAGTCTAATACTCGTTTACATATATTTGATGGTCTAATAGGCTTTTAGTTGTGTATGAGTGAATTATTTCTAAGTTTTATAAAGACTATCTTATTTTACTTCTACCATCAGTTTGCTCAATGTGGCAAAAACTAAACATTCATGATACCCAAGTTTGTAATGTATAAGTTTAAGGTAGTACTATATCTTGTCTTAAATTTAATGATTAAGTAAAATTATTATGTATGCGGTGAACATAAATCTTATTGTATTGTAATTAACAATAGTCACGTTCTCTTGACTATTTCTCTTCAACTTCTTACTAACATGTGATATTTTATATTAGATAACAAGATTTGATTAGTCGCAGTGTATTAGCGCATCATATGTTTCCATTAAAATTGAGATTACTTTGGAGTCCATGATAGAAGTTCGGAAGTTTGGAGGTCTATAACGGAAGTGCCTATGTTTTGTAATTCAACAAGGGATGCATGGATTGAAAAAAAAAACTTTGGGATGATACACATCTTAAAACGTCCGAGGGAACACGCATTAGACAACATGGTAATTATGGATAGTTAGAGGTTAATTATATAAATATTAGAGGTAGTATTGTGTCAATGTTGGGTCTATAAATATTCCTCCTCTTATAATCATTCATTTAAAACATTTCAATACAAGTACAATTACACACACAAAAAGGTGTCTTACTTGGTATTAAAGCCAAGCTACCATCTCCGTACCACCGCCATGTCGCCGTTGTCTGACCACCAGGTGACACTCTCCAACGACCCTCTCTGGAAACACTCATAACTCTCACAACAAGTGCGTTGGAGACACTCACAACAAGTGTGTTAACAACACTCACAAGTCTCTTCGGCGGCACTCTCTCAACTAATGCAAGTTAGCGACTTGACTGTTGACAAAGTTTCCTTGCGACAATCAAAGGTTAAGTCATAAGTTGCTTGACAACTTTGATCAAATAACACGACCTTGTTCTGGCGACACTTAACCAATGACATTCACATTTTTAAAACAAATTCCCACATAATGACAACAATTACAAGTTTTACCTCAACTGAAAGGGCATCTCACAACTTACACAAATATGCCTTTATTCTTTTGAGCCATGATTGAGCCATTTCTAATAAAAAAATAATTTATTTCGTTACATTTATGATTCCACGCCTGAATCCTCATCTTCAGTCACAACTAATTCCAACCATCATATCAGGATTGCAAATGATGCTCATGTCCGTATAATCACTATCTCAATAGTCTCAGTCTCTGAAGTATCGTTTGTTCGTGTTCAAGGAACTATCGCTAGTGAATTGTGGGACTCTCCTGCTAAATTGTATGCTCCCTACACAGCTTCTATGGAATACACACTCAGCACACAACTTCTCAAATTGCAAATGAAAGGGGGTGAAACACGCCTGACTTATCTTAGTCGTGCAGAAGAGGTGGTGTAGATGCAGTATTCAATGACAAAGACTTGGAAGATATACATTGTAACAGTTGGTATATTTTGTAATAGGTTTTGTTGTTTGACAACTTTGTAATTTGTTCTAAGCTTTAGCAGAGTTAACCCAAGTGGCGAAGATACCACTTTACTACGCCATGTAGTTGGCGTAGTTATAGGGGTTGGCGCACTTAGACATTTGGTCTATAAATATGATCCATAGATCAAATTTTGAATTAAGTTTTTGAGAGATATTGTGACAGATTGTAAGTATGTGTGTTTTGAGTGAATTGTTTGTACATGCTTATAATCTATAAAAAACGAAATTGTTCACGTGTTTGCAATTGCTTACGTAGGTTTATACACTCATGTGTTGGATTCCGCACGTCACACGTGTGCGTGACTTAGAGGATTTGGCCCGTATAGCCGCATAGGGACTTACAAGTTGTATCGGAGCTTAGCTCTTGGTTGAGTGTCTTTGAACGTTTGCTTTCTGTTAACTCTTCCACTGCTTTCTAAAATTTAAAAACGAGCACCTAATACCGCAACCCATTTTGCCACAATAGAAGTTTTTGTTGGCATGATAATTAATTGTCTACGTATAGTAAAGTCTTTACACCGACCTGTTGTGTCATCCTTTCTCTCGTTTTCTTCTGCCTATTGAATTGTGTTGGCATTGCTCAAGAGTTGTTGAAATATGAAAATGTCAAATGAAAGATAAAAATAGCTAATTTATTGCACCAGTATAAGTTCCCTTTAAATGTTGATGCATCCCACCCCATTTCCTTTGTTAAGTTTTTAGATCTCCCTCTAAACACATACAATATCAATATAGTGGTTGTAGCAACATGGATGAAACATCAGTGTTGAGCAATGAAATTAAAGTTATGGTTATCGACCATAAACAAGACTATCTAGCATCTGTTCGCGACTTTCTTGAATGCAATTCATTTGAAGGTATGATTTTTATAAAAGTCTTCATATATACATATTTACTTGATTTTAACAATAACTCTATCCATTATATACATAAAATCAAAGTGGTTGTGGTATTGTTTTTCGTTCTTATTCTATTCAAATCAAATGCTAATTTGTCTTTCATATTGATGTAAATTATATGCATAAAACAATTTTATTTGTAATTTCTTTTGATTATGATTGAATACTGTAGATAAACTCCTTGACTTATTTAATACTTATTTAATATATGTATGTGTGTGTATATATATATAGGGGAAGTTTCAAATGAAAACCACTAAAACTAATTAAAAAAGCCAAAAAAACATACAAAATTTTTTTTTGAAAAAAAGTTTTTTTTTATATAAAAAAACCTGCGATTTTTTATAAAAAAAATTGAAAATTTTTTTTGTGTGTTTTTTAAGCTTTTTTTAGTTAGTTTTCGAGTTTTCATAATAAAAGTGGTTTTCATTTCAACCATCCCCTATATATATATATACAAGTGTCATATTTCTTTATGACAATTTAAGGTTTTCGTATTTTTACTATTTAATATGAATGAGAAAGGAATTAGATGCAATTAGTCATTTTATAATTACTTGTACCAAATTTTTTAGAAGTTTAAGCTGATCGATTTGTTCTTCTATAATGTTAAAAATCAATTTAATGTTGAGGAAGTTTAACCTGATCGATTTGTTCTACTATAACGTTAAAATTCAATTCAACGATATACCCAATATGAGAATTTTTATTATTATTATTATTATTATTATTATTATTTTTTTTGTTGATTTGTAATATCTTAGTTGAGAATAATTGTGGGGCTTTCTGATAAGCTTTTATCTTATCAAAATGTGCTTTCATTTTTTCAATATACATATGTGTACACATACCTACATATTTACAGTTTTGGATCAAATACAAATAAATTACAACGTGCGATCTAAACGAAGTGAATTAAAAATCCACGCAACAATATTTTTTGTAATTATTCTAAAATAGTAGTCACACTATAGCAAAATTCTACTAAGTAATTATATTGAGTAATTATAGTGCAATTTTATTACTCTAGAAATAAAAAAGTGATTTGTAAATTAACAAATATTTTATTATGTACAAAGTGCGCTTAGTTTAAATATAATATATTTATAGTATTAAATGAAATAAATTAAAAAACTAAAAAAAAATTATATGTATGGTAGCTAAATAAAATTGGCATATTTAAATAATACAGGCTTATCTTACTTATTTCCACACCCCTAAAATCTTATTTATCACCGATAATATATTGCATAGCATCACTTAATGATGTAAGAACAAATTGTGACGATTTAAAACAAAATATTAAATAAATTCGTAAAACCATATAAGACAGAATTTAAGAATGAGTTAGGTGTAAAACATTAAATGTAAACTATTTGTCATATAATCAAAAGCAGGCAGTGGTTCTCGCACGTTGCGGCGATTCGTTACACAAGAACATTCGATTAGTATAAGTAGGATTCGTTACGCAACCAGTGGCGGATCCAGGGGTGTTTTGGGGGTTCCTAGGAACCCCCTCGGTTTGGAAAAAAAAATGAAAAAAACAGTGTAAATTTTGTATGATTTTTAAAAAAATAGTAAGAATTAGTGAAAATCTACCAAAAGGAACCCGCTGAAAAAAATTATTGGATCCGCCACTCTACGCAACTCGTTACACGTGAACATTCGATTGACACTTGATATCGCGACAAAAAGAGAAAACCAAAATATATGTTATGTTCCTTATATACCTGAACAACTAACGTAAATAGTAATAAAACCGACGTAGTAAAAAAAGGAATAAGAAAAAAAAATATTTAAATGTGACTTGAAAAGTAAATAATAAAACAATTAATTAGAATATTAAGGTGCAGGGTTTAGAAAATAAATAAAGCACGGCCACACACACCCTCTTGCAAACCAGTGCATGTGCTGCTCGCAAGCAATTAGGTAGCTCTCCGCAAGTCAGCTTGTTCAGATCACAACCAGCTACAATCACCACCAGGATTGTTATCAACCGCGATAGCCCCGGCTATAAATCGAGCACATCCCTAGCGCAGCACAAGACACAGTTTTATCTTTTGCAATGAAATTAAATATTCTATAGTTATTGCTAAAGAACAAAATAAACTAACTAAAGTAAGATTGTTTAGTTAAGTGTTGGTGCAAAAGAGATTTACCTTTGTTTATACAATTGTTTATTTATTTATTTGTTTATTTTAACTATTATAGTATAATATTGTTGTTGATGGACGATGAATAGTAATTTTAAATTTAAAATAATACATAGTTTTTTTTTAATTTTATTATTTTAATATTATAATATTATAATATCTTATTATTATATTTACTTTCAACTTATTTCCTTTTTTATTTTTTTAAATCATATTCTCTTTTTTACATTTTATTTTTGTTTTTCGTAATTTTTAACGATATTACCTTTATCAATCAATTTAATAATAAGTGTCGTTGTCGTTTGTTAATAGTTTAAACTAGCGTATTTATTTGGTATCGTTTTACGGTACGATAATAAACTAAACCGATTCTACCGTTTGGCTTTCGAAACAACATTATTCATTTTCAAATATCGTTTGTTTAACATTATTATTTGCTCAGTTTCGCCGCAACGCGCGACGCCAATAAAAACTAGTAAAATATTATGTTTGAACAAAATTATAAATATTCTTTAGGTATATATATTAAATTAAAATATCTAATAAAGTTATATAATTCTTTAGGTATATATATATATATATTAAATTAAAATATCTAATACAGTTGTATAATTTAATAAAGGTAAAGGATCCATTAAAAGTGGGTTTTGACTAAGTAGCTTAAAAAGGATTGTGGAGATAACATGTGATACTTCTTAAAGGTAGGATTGAAGGGGTATTTTGGTCCTACAACACAAACTCCCATCCTTTTATTTTATCAAAATACAATACAAAACATTTAAAAAAATTGCAAAAAATACCTAGTACAAAAAAATATAGCACAAAAAATGTAGCAAAAAATAATATAGAACAAAAAATGAGCACAAAAAAAATCCAATACAAAAAATTTAACACAAAAGGTCCAGCACAAAAATTTAGTACAAAAATACAACACAAAAATGTTATACAACATAGAAATCTAAAACCAGTTTTTAGGTGTTTTTTAGATCTCATATCTTGTATAGCAATATGGTGATCAAATTAAAGATAAAAAGATGTTCAAATTTATGGTGTATTTTTTTAAAGAATGATGTCGTATATAAAAGTTATAAACATTTAAAAATTGAGAAGGGAGGGAAGAGTATGTATATGCCTTTGCATGTGTATTGAGAGTAAAAAATATAGACTATACAAAATATCCTTACACCCATATTTTTTTCTACGGTTTTATTTTAACTATTCATTAAAAAATGAAAGGTTAAGATTTCTGTTTATCATAGTTATACAAAATTAAGTTTTTATTAATTTGAAAAGTGAAATGTTAAGATTTCCTTTTTATCATAGTTTTGCAAAATCAACTTTTGAGTAAATTACCATTTTAGTCCTCGATGTTTGGTATAAATTGACACTTTAGTCCAAATAGTTTTTCTCTCCGCTGAGTCTATGACCTTTTTCATTTTTTTTGTCATTTTGATCACATTGTTTAACTTAGTCTAAAAAACTAATTATAACCAGGAGCATTTTTAGCATTATCAAAAAAAAGTTTTCTAAAGTACCATTTTAGTCCATTATATATAATTAAATATAGGGTAAATTACTTTTTGAGTCCCTGTGTTTTATGGGTTTTAACTAGTTGAGTTCAAAAGTAAAAAGTTTAACAACCTGAGTCCCTATAAGCATTTTCTTTAACCATTTGAGTCCAAATTTCTAACTCCATCCACCAAGTCTGTTAACTACAAGGGTAATTTGGTCATTTACACCCAAAATACAAGTCTTATACGCACATGAGTACAAAGAACAAGTCTTTAATGCATAAACTTTTAATATGATATATATATATATAAATAAATTACAGACATATAATAAAACACACACACCACACACCTACACACTTTCTATCTCTCATACACTCTTCTCTATCTCTGTAAACACCACCGCCCCACTACCACCACCCTCCACCACCGCATCATCCCCACCACCACACGTTTTCGACCGTATCTATATACTTAGTCGTGAAAAAAATATTGACTTATCTTATGTGGCTTTAAAATATTTTTAAATATACAGTTGGCATTGTTACACGTGAAAATGAGTTCTTGATGGGAACGAAGTTACCTTCCATCTTCCACTTCTACCATCCCACTGTCGCCAACACCAAATCCACGGCTTAACTGCTTCGATCTACACGGCTTCAGGATCCTCCTGTGCACTCAACTGCAAAGCCAACTGAATCTGGTACCCCTCCTCTGCTTGTGCATCCCCAGCGGCAGCATCAACTGCCATTGAAGTTCCATCATCTGCTTGAAGTTCAATCTTCACCTTTTGCATTCGAAGAAGAGGATGATGCACGATTCGAAGAAGATATCATAACAATGCCATAAATGTCTCCATTTTTTTTTAACCCAAACATAAATTTCTTCACCAAATTCCGGCTGAGCACACACCGGAATCCTCGTCGGTGTTAGCTCTTGCCATCTTCCTTCTTCTTCGTTTCCATGTCTTTTCAAGGTATTTTTGTATGCTTTCTGGTCAGAATTTACCTTAGAGCAAAAGCCCCATGTTGATTTATCATAATCGTAATGAACCATGTTGAATTTGAGTGATTGAAACTAGGGTTCATCCTTATTTTTTGGGTGATTTGGGAATTAGAATGATCTATAATGAGAGAGTGTTTAGAAATGAGAGAGAAAGTATAAGAGAGAGAAAGAGAAAAATAAATTAGTTTTTTTATTTATTTTCTAATTATAGGGGTAATTTGGTCATTTAATAATTTTAACAAAATAATTCTTACAGTGTTAGAAATTTGGACTCAAATGGTTAAAAAAATGCTTATGGGGACTCAGGTAGTTAAACTTTTTGCTTTTACACTCAATTAGTTAAAACCCATAAACATAGGAACTCAAAAAGTAATTTACCCTTAAATATAATTAGGCATACAATCATTCCTTTTATTGCTTTCCTCAAAGAAATCTACATCTACATTGTTGTTTTACGTGAAATAACTTACTACTGTTATCTTAGAGTGAAACGAGTGTACCCTTCATAAGATGGGGTAAACTTTACACCCATCTAGTCATCTATCGCCATGCCAATTTCCCTCTGTAACTATTCTCTTACCCAAAAAACATAACGGGTGGTTCACCCAAATATTTTTTTAAACGAAAAAGAAAAGTAAAAAACTATGATTGTTGAAAGAGAAGGGGCCCACCAGATATCCACTCCTTCTCCTCTTCCCTCAAGCGGTGAGTAGTCACCGATTAAATCATCACCGCGCGGAAATTTGGCAACGGTGGCGGAATTGTCGATCGGCAAACGGGGACACCGAAGTGTTTGCCGCACCCACCCCTTTTACCCTTAGGGTCTGTTTGATATGGGGAAATGGAATGGACAGGGGAATGGAATGGATGAATTAATGAAATGGATAAGGTAATGGAATTGATCATTACCATTTCATATCTTGTTTGGTTGCGATGAGAGAATGGAATGAAGCATTACTTTTGGTTGTTTGGTATGCGAGAAAAGACGAAAGAATAAAATCGGATGGTGGTGGTCAATGATGGCTGGTGATGGTGGGTGGTGATAGGTGGCAGTTGTAGTGGCGGCGGTAGTTGGCGGTGGTGGTGGGTGGAGACGGCGGCAGGTGGTGACAGTAGTGGTGGTGGTGGGTGACCGCGGAGGTGGGTGGTCGTAGGTGGTAGCGGTGGTGGCTGGTGGCGGTTGATAGCGGTGGCGGAGGTTGGTGGCGACTGCGGCAGTGATCGAAGTTGGCAACGGTGATGGTTGATGGTGGGTGGTGGCGGTGATCGGAGGTGGCTGCGGCGATAGTGGGTGGCGGCGATGGCGGTGGCAGGGATGGAGGTGGCAGGGATGGAGGTGGGTGGCGGTGGTGGCAGGTGGCGGCGGTGGTGGGTGGCGGCGAAGGTAGAGGTGGGTGACGGCGGCGGATGACGGTGGTGGTAGGTGGTGGCAACGATGTGGGTTGTGGTGTTGTTAATGACGGGTAAAGAGGGAATGGAATGAAAAAAAAAGGGGAATGAAATGATTTTGAGGGAATGAAATGCATTTTGAAATGAACGATTCCATTCTATTAACCAACCAAACACTATTTTCTTCATTCTTTCACAATTGTCAATTCCATTCCACCTCTCATTTCTGCATACAAAACGATACCTTATTATTTTAAAATAAATCCACCACTATTGCCTTTCTAAACCCACCACCTCCATTGAAGAAGTATGAAAAAACCTTAAATCTTCATGACGACTACCTCAATAATTCTCTCTCTCTCTCTCTCTCTCAATTCAACAATCCCAAAACGAAGCACCTCGAAAGAGGGAACGACATTTCTAGCATTGTTCTGCGAGTTTCTTATTTTTCACCGTTTTGCAATGGTTTGGGCATGTGTCAACGACCGTTCCTCATCTGCATGCCTCAGGTTCAGCTAGATTGAAAGTCCATAAAGGGTTCTAGCGAGATGATCAACACCGGAGTCGACCACACGTGTACAGCTGAAGTGATCAAGCGATGGTGCAAGCTTGGTCCTTTTTTCTAGCAGCAAATTTCTTACTCCTTGTGAGACTTGAACCTAAGACCTCACCTTTAAGTGTGTTAAAAGGCTTTGTCTTACCATTGGACCACCAACCCTAATGGTGCAAGCTTGGTCTTGATTAATTAAAAAGAAAATTGAATACATGGACAATTAATGTATTGACACGTGGATACTTATGTTAAGAAGTATTCATAACTCTACTAATTTGTGTATAGAGTTTAGTGCAATTTGAGTCTATGTGGTTTACATGAAAATACACATTGAGCCCCAAGGTTATAAAGCTAGCCTCCTAAGCCTTTGTGTTTGTATTTTTATGAATTTCGAGTGTCCTTGCATTACCCACCATTACCTTTAGAATTGAGGGTTATTTTCGTTTTTTTAAGTCATAAACCGAGAGTATTGTTGTGATTAAAAAAAAATCAGCACAAAAAATTTAATACAAAAATCTGGTATAAAAATAAAGCACAAAAATAAGTTTTCGGATTCTTTAGTTGTCATATGTTATATAGTAATAGGGTACTCAAATTAAAAATAAAAAGATCCTCAATTTTATGGTGCGATATTTTTTTAAAAATAATGTCGTATAGATTTTTAACAAATCCAGACATGATTTTTAACAATTCCAGACGTTGTGAATATTTGACATGATTTTTAACAAATCCAAACATTGTGAATATTTGATATGCACTAGCAGGCTGTTTGGATGTTCAACCTTCGATTGATCTAATAAAGCCTTCATCTTGTTGTAAGATTCTTCTAACTCTTTATAGGCATAATCTAACTTTTCATCCATTGCCTTTCAAATGAGAAAAAGATAATTAAGCATGGCGTTTAATTTTTACTTTGGTGTGAAATTTTTAATTGTATAACACATCTCTTCAGCTTCATACATGAGTTTTTTTTTCCACACCAATGTTGTCATATTTTTCACCAGCATCTTGTTCAGCATGTTATGTTAGGACAGTGTATAAAGCATGATTACCTAATGTTGATAGTTCAAACACCCTGTTTTGGCTCTCTAAATCATCTTCAACAATCCTTTGAATATAAGCTTAATCATGCTCATCATCCTCCTCATCACCAATAGCTATTGCGTTTTGGACTTCAGAGTCGAGTTCCATATGATCTTGGTGAACATCAAGATCAAAATTAGCATCATCATCAACATTATCAACTTCATCTTCATTAGTAGCATCATCATCTTCATTCTCCACATCATTATTATCAGCTTCACCACCATCAATATCATCTTCATTAACCACCGCTTCAAATTTAGTCTTCATGGTATTTGGCATTTTATCAACAACTATTTCAAATTGTGGCTTCCTAATCTTCCTAACAGTTGTTTTCTTTCTAGCCTTCACATCATGGCGTTTTTGGTCAGCCCCATATCCTTTTCATCACTACATTCTCGAACCTTTTTTTGAATTCTCACAGTTACCCATTCAATTCGCTAACCTTTTTTTCTTTCTAACATTTTGCTATCGCAAGTATCATTCACCAAAGCAAGCTATATAAAAAGATATTAATATTCAAGTTTCCATTGAGCAAACTATATTGTATAAAATTATTTCATACCACTAGTATGATAAAGGGCCATGTGAAATGTTTTGTTGGCATCCATGCACTTTTTGCGTGTTGTAAACAGTCAATTAGATAATCACACTACTTCATTTGGTTTATTTGAACGTTTGGTTTAGCGTTGTGCAAAAATTGTTGGTTTACAACTGTGTTATCACTTGCATGCCCAATAATAGTGAAGAGTGAAACAAGAAAATTTAGACAGAAGTTTCTCCCGTAATAATTCATCGCAGGTGAAATGTCATCAAAGTATGCCATCACACCTGGTCTTTTAATCCAGGATGTCCCTATAAATTGCCCTCTCCACTCAGTGACTACATTGTCGTTCTTTGATGATCTTTTGGCCGTCACAGCGACGTTTCCATTTGGTATACCCGTTAAAGAGTGTATCCATTCCACATTGATATGTATCATATGGGTGCCGACGTTTAAATTGTTTGTTCCTTCATTGTAATTTTCCATGAGCCAGTACCCAAGCATTGTTAATGTAATGTCTACTTTCATTTTCAGGGCAACATCAAATCCCATGTTGTGTACTCTTCGTATTAGATTTGCATTAAAATTGACAAACCAACCAGTCAAGTTTGTATGTTTCATTCTTAATAAAACTCTAACCCCACTGAACCGATAATAAGGTTCTTCCTGAATCTCAACATCCTAGCTCAAAGCCTTTCTTTTCTTGGTGTTTTGGGCCCCATCCGTGTGCATCCTTATCTTGACTTTCACCTCCTTGCCTAAAAACAAGGTAAAATTCATTGTTGACTTTATGTGGCGTTTTCACAGCTTACATGTACAAATAACAAAGTTATCTGCTTATGGGATTTTCATACATGCACTGAAAGTATACATGTAAAAGGTAAAGTTATTTTAGCTCGTCCTTCTATAACACATCCTATATGGTGTTCAAAATTTATACAATACATCATAGCAGTAGTTGGCATTCGCTTGTAGCACCCTAACACGTTTTAACTGAAAAGAGGCAGCGGGAAATGAACCATAAAAATTCTTTCTTTATAACCGTTCTATCATACTTGAAAACTGTTTAAAAACGACTTCTTTAAAATAAGTACATCGTTCATCCTTAGTTAATGAAACTTTTATAACATACGAGTACAAACCACGTGACCACTTATCAGTACAATCCATAATTCTTCAACTTGATCCTCATCCACTCGTCCCTTAAGATGATAATAATGACCCCGAATAACCTGCAATCACCATATATAACTAACACGTTAGCAAATGGTGACATGATACATAAATTAATGAATATATAAACACTCAGTAACCACGTAAAAATCTATATCTGTATACTACTCCATTATGATATTCTTCCGAATTCGTTCTTTACATTGGGCCTCCATTCTCTGAGAGCCCAACACTTACATACCTGCACTTTCGTTTGATTCTCATAGATGACTCAGTTAGTATCGTCAATACTCGTACATATTAACAGTGTACATAACTTCATATGAATCTCACTCATTTGGAAACATTAGGTTTATTAACATGCATACCTCATATCTAACCTAACTACTTTTTAGATAATAATCCTACTTAATACATGCATAGGTATAAACAACCTTAACCACAAACATCTAGCTTGATCACGCATCCAAGACTTCATAAATGCACTTAAATATCATAAATCATCGAATACGTTAGTTATACGGAGTTTATAACGTAACAAATTAAACATGAACGCCCAAAACAACAAATTAAAAAATTATCTACAAAGCTCGCTGTAAGCTACCTCGTCGTAAGCTACCTCGTCGTAAGCTACCTCGTCGTAAGCTATGGCTGGGTGGTCGTAGCTTACGGCCCAACAAGCACAAAAAGGGCAGCAAGTGCCTGACGTAGCCTACGGCTGGCAGTCGTAGGTCACGACACAGAGTTGCTGAATTTTTTTTCCATTATTTCCCTTTTGCTACAGAACCTCCGTAACCTCTCCAATGTTCATCTGTTTCACTTGGAACTTGTTTCTAATTGACCGTAAAACATTTGTCTACGTGATTTACCCAAAATCCTTAACCTGAGTTCTTAACTTTTACGAATTACTTTGCCGTTACATGGTTCATGTGCATGATTATTCGACCCGTTTTACCTCATTAAGCACTTAAACTATACTACCCAGACTTTATGGTAAGGATTACTTCCTTACTACCTTACCCATTACCCCGGGCTTACCAAACTTGCATTTCACGCTCCGTTACCCGGGCTTACCAAACTTACATGATCCCCCACGTTCATAGGGTATCAGAGCTCTCTATACTTACTAGGAACTAAATCGGAAGACACTTACCTTTAGCGTCTGTATTCGTGATCACTTCCTTGCCTTCTTTTGACCCATTTGCCTTTCGTGCTTGCGTCATCTTGACATGATGCTTATCCTTACATGTCACCACATTCTCATTCTTGTTAGCATACTAGATTTTATATATCACCAATCATATCTAGTTCATATCTCGTGTTTGACTTTCGCTTATCATTTGTAACAAGCACAAGGCATAAATTCAACAATGCATCATTCCAAATTCATGCTAACTTAGAATATCATCAAGTATAACATATAAGGATCCATTATGCAACACTCAATCCTTCTAGTCTTACAATCATATTAGGATTTCTAATCATGCTATTCTCATACTCGTTGACTTTTCTGAAAAGTCAACGATAAAGTATGCAAACTTCCATCTTAGGAATATATTATATATGTCCATATCGATGTACTCGGTTATGCTAATAGCACCATAAGCATTTCGTACCCATGTAGTGAAATACATACAACCATGTAATCACCTAGTTACACACACGAATACACATAATCAATTTTACACATGCTACTACTTTCATTATCTTACATTTGACAACCACATACAAGGTTAGTCAATTTACATAATCATAACATCATCCTTCACTAGTAAGTTCATATGTTTTACTTTTAGCACACATTCACTTCTTAATCACAAATTAAGTAATTGATATAACACATGGCGAGTATCACCCATTCAAGCACAATGTACAAGCCCTTAATGCATAATCTTGACCAAAACATACATTCAACCCGAATTCTTGTACGAGTTCCATCTAAAGCACATTCTTCAAGTTAGTTTACTATTAATTACATCATTACATATTTCCTTTATATATGTCAAGTCATTTCAGCAATCTTACATCCTAACTTCCCATAGACATTTCATCATACACTTGGTGTGCATACTACTTTCTAAGCACATAGTACAGATATCCTATACTCATTTCCCTCTTCTTGTTTTCATTAATCAAATACATCTAAAATCAATTAAATTTTGCTATCATTCCCAACAATATCATCATATCTAACCAATTCATGCGCCAATTTGTGGTTTCTCATCATATGATCAGAAACCCATTTCATACTTTTCATGAACAATCATTCATACATAAATATGTCCATTATTTCATACAATCAAAGATTCTACAAAGCAAGAACACTTCCATTGTTACTTAAATCATTGTTTTCTCAAGTTTCATCCATCAATTCATCATCCCATAGATTTTCTTCAATTAGAAAACTTCACTAAATATAAAATTTTAGCATACCTTGTGATCCTCTTGCTTAGGAGATCACTAAATTCAGTTCATGCATACAATTCCAACATCCTTAGCCTTTTAATTTGAAGATTTTGAAGAACTAGGGCAAGATGAGTTCTTCCCTCTTTTTCTTGTTCCTGGTCGACACACACACACACACATACAAGCGTGTGTGTTGTGTTTCATTTTTTGTTTATTTAATATAATTAGTTTTCTAATTGTTCCCATTTAGTCTCCTAACTATGGTTTTACTATAAAAAGACACTAGTTCATGTTTTTATCAATTACTTATGATTAATAAACTAGGTTAGTTAATCCTAGTTATCACCTTTTATTGCATTATACATGGAAACTGTAATAGTGGGTTAAAATTCCAGTTTTGGGGCGTTACAAGTCTACCCTCTTAAAAGAGGTTTCGTCCCTGAAACCTACATCGTCCTACTTAAACAATTCTACTCTTACTTCTTCATTCTATGCATTCAAGATGCATCTTGAAACGCTAATACATTTATGGCTCCTTCGAGAGATTTTATTCAAATACGAAGGAGATTATAATTGTTCTTATCTTCACAATTGAGCATAAGACTTTCATACATTTATCATTCGTAACAGATCAACCTATTTCCATCTCACGCTCGTATCAAACATGATATTCCATCCTAGCATTAGACCTACGAGTTATCGTGAGTTTACTTCAATATTCTATTATTAGCATTTCTTTCCGAGTAACTTCATTGGGAGATGGTAATTTAGACCATTTGCATACTCATATTCCAGTACTCATTTAGGGTTAACATTATCACTAAGCAGTTATTATTTCATTCTCGTTTATCTTTCTTGAGCGACCCATTACATTCCATTAATAATGTTCCTTCTAATTATCTTTATATCCACATGAGAGGTGAGTATATGAATTATACGCATACCGTAAACTTTTGATTTATCTATTACATAACACTTTAACTTTCTACTCTAACTATTGTGTCCAAAGGCCAAACCATGATACTCATACGTTGTTGACTTTAAAAAGTCAACTGCCCTACGTTTGACAAGCCCGTCGCAACGTTCTTTTCGTCTATTTCTTTCCCGTTTGACAAGCCCGTCGCAACGCATCTATTTTTCACGTTTGATAAATTCCTCGCAATGCACAGGTCCTATATCACTTATTTATTTTTTTCTACATTTTACGTTTCGCTCTAATTTCTCCGCATTAACACCCCACAACGGGCGTGTGTGGATCGACGATTTTACGTCAGCCTTTCGTCTGGTGTAATTTTTCCCCTTTTATTTATTTTAGTTTTACGAGCTTTTCCAATGTTTGTGTTTGCCGGTAGTGGTGTGACATTGGTGCTACTTGCTAGTTATAATTTATGAAATAATTGATATACCCATCATCAATACACATATTCAACCGTGTGATAAGATTATAATAAATTATATTATTACACTTTTTTATAAGATTATATTTTATATTTCCACAACCCCTACGATAAAATTCATGAATTATGAATGTATAAGATTATAATATTATTACATTTCTTTAACCATGCATGTGATAAGGATTAAATAGAAGTTTATGATTTACATTTTTTTCGATATTGAACCCGTGTATTATAATACACGGGTTTATAACAAGTATAAATTAAAATAATAATCAATCTAAATATTTTGATACTTAACCCATGTAATACACAAGTTTATAAGCTACTACAATGGAATTAAAGGCACAGAGACAATGGAACTAAAGGCACAGAGGAAACTAATTTTTTTTCTACCAATCCATGTTATATCTAACAATTTACATCTGTTCTTTACATTTAATACATAAGTATAGGTTTTAAACAAATAAATTAAAATGGACGGGGGCGACAAACAATTAAAAGTAGATTATAAATATAAGCTGATAACTAATGCTTTATGGAAATGTCTATTTTTATTTATATTTATAGTCTTATTGTATAAAACGTATGAAAGACATAAAAATATAAAAAATGTGATGACAAATAGCCTTACCATAATTCTCATTTTCTTTAATTAATAACTATCAATATAATAATACATAATAATATTAATAATAATAATCATAAATTAAGAACCAAGTCTAGATTATTAACAGTTCTTATGTAGGCTTTTACTTTGTTTCCTTGATATTTTTCCTTCACCAAGCTTTTATATTCATCATGTTCTTATGTTGTGATTCAATTAGTTACATCTGTTGATCAAGCTGGCGGTGCTTTAAGTATCCTAACCACAACAAAAGACAAATTTGATCTCCTACTTATTGCTAGTGACATGAGTGAAGTGGATGCCATCACATTCCTCCGATTAACAAAGAACATGGACATACTATCAATGGGTAATATTTTTCTTTAAAATTTAAGTTTATAGATTTATTCATGGATACTGACAATTTTTTTAAAGTAATGTGCCAAGGAGGAGCAGATGATAACTTCCTATTGAAGGTGCTTGAAAATGGTGGTTTTTGTGTATTGAACACACCACTTACTGATGAAGTTATAATGGACATAAGACAGGATGTTATAAGAGCACGCTTTCATAAGTTTAAAATGACTGATCATGAATCTGAGAATCAAACAAGAGAACAAGAATGTGAATCTCGCCAGGAGAGAAGACCAAATGGTTGTGCGAAGAAGGTTAAGAAGAGGGTTCGTGTGGAATGGACAGAAGAAATTCATTCGAGATTCATTAAAGCTATCCATGAACTTGGAGACAAAAGTCTGAACTCTTCCCTAATTATCTTCCCTTCAGTTTATTCCAGTTATTTGGTACCACTAACATCATTAAATACCATTTATTTATTTTCCAGAATGTTTCCCAAAGAACATACTTGAACTTATGGGAGTACCAGGACTTACCAGATTACAAGTAGCAAGTCATCTTCAGGTTAGCTTTAGACGATACGGTGTGGGGAGCTTGAAAATGAGGTGTTATGCGACATGTGGAGGACACGTAAACATGCGTCAGAAATGGGGCGTGGTGCAAAAACGGGGGGTGTGGGACGGGGCATGGATACTGGTGTTATTCGACACTTGGCACACACTTTTTGTTATTATTTTATATTTCAGATTTAAAAAAAAAAATCTATTTAAAAAATTTTAAATATTACATAAAATTAAAATAAAAATAGACAAATTTAAAATAAAATTACATAAACATTAATCACCGTCTTCGTTTTCATCAAGGTCGTTTCGTAGAACTCTCCAGTTAAGGGGGTAATTTCGTCAATTCACTAAATAGGTTGAAATGGAGTTGGGTAGAAGAGCGTGAGGTGATAAATGGTGAAAAGTTTGATTTTTTTTATATAGGTTGGTTAAAATATTTTTTTTTATTAATTTTTTTAATTGTGCCGTTGGGGTCCAACGACTATAAGCCACCCCAATCAGCAAACGCCACGCCGACCCACAATTCACCTCCACGCCAATAGAAAACCTAAAGCCCCAACATCAACGCCATGGTCCACGCCGAACCCGATGTGGTGTGTGCGGCGTGAAAAGCATAAACGCCACAAATCCACACCCACACCGTGTGGTCTTATAGATCCTGAATATATAATCATTATATGACAATTCAAATAAATACTTTGTATGATACATGCATAGAGTTTTCACTGTAACATTGGTTTTACTCAACTTTCGTGTCTAATGTTAGAAAATATAGACACAAAAAAAAATGTTGTTCTATCATGTTTATGTGATTATGTTAGTTAATAAGGTTATGAACTTTATGGTAAGAGACCATTATCATTTGATGGTTAATCACAGTCGTTTACGGTTGTTTAACTGTCAAATTTTTATGTATATACATCACTAAATGTTGCCGGAATAAGGCACCAAGTTAACCATTAAACTATTTTGTTTAATCATATAGGCGTTTTCTTTTCTAAATCGGGAGTGTCTTGTGTTCGATATAGTTTAAAGTTACGATTATATGGATAACCAAGTAGCATGTATTAGCCAAATTAATGTTAACTTCTCTAATTGATTAGTGCCAAAACAAATCATACAAAATATAAAAAAAAAAAGAAAAAAAAACATATGAGATTAACATATGAACAAACGTTGCCTAATTTTCGAAATGGAACACATTCTAGAATTAGATAAATGTGTAAAGAATTTTATCATTGACTTCACCTTCAATTATAAATCTGGAGTTTCAAGTTGTTGATGTGTTTATTTCCAATGCAATTTCAGTTTAATTATGAGTTAACTTAAATTTTTTGATCTATTGTTCCATATTCACAACAGAAGTGTCGGCGTGAAGTATCCAAGGTGCTACATGGAAAACCAAGTTCGTCAAGTAAAAAGAAGTTGTCGAGTAATGTGTGTCAACAAGATGACTTGAGAATGCTTGGCAATAATCCTAGTTTTGCTACACATGTTGCAAATGAAGATCAAATAGGTACCAACAATGATGGTACATTTCCATTCAATGGAGGAACATCGTATGTGAATAATCAAATTATCAAGGATTTTCCCGCTATGAATGGTTATGGATTCGAAAACCAGGGAGTGATGTATTCTGTACCTCCTGATTATAATCATAATAGCTTTCCACCAAATCAGGAATCATATAATCAAGTGAGGCTTACCCAGGTATTTTTTTTTTTTTTTTTTTTTTATCAAATTTCGGTTATTAAAGCTTATTAGAAACCACTGCCCAAAACATTGGCAGACCCTGGAATTTTTTCCTGGGATACAAACTTTTTTTAAATATTTTAGATCCTTACCTGTATAAAAAAACCGGTTTATAGCGGGTTGGATTGGGTCGGGTCATGTAAAACAAGTAAACATAAACAAACAAATTTTCAAAGCAGGTCGGATTGGATCGGGCTGAGTCAGTTTCAATTTTCAAACAATTAAACCCTAGTTCTTAACTTACTATCACATTAACAAACAAAGTTTCAAGTAAACAACATAAAAAACAATTATAAGTAAAGTAACAACAAAAAACAATCAAAGTTCAAACCCTCTCTATTTCTATTTCTCCTAATCATTAAATAAAACAACAAAAAACGTATCTAAATCATACCCTGGTCAAAACGTATCTAAATCATACCTAGATCTTTAATTAGAAGACTCCGGCGAAACAAAGTAGTTCAACCCATTTTCTCTTGAGAAATTGAGCAATAATTTCCCTACTCATGGTTCCTGTCAAATATAAATTGATCCATAAGTTTATAAAACAACACTAAAGTACTAAACATACGAATCACTCCATAAGATCATCGATCCATAATTTTCAATTTTACTTTTCAAACCCTAGTAATTACTGATTACTTGTATCTTGTAAGTTGTAACAACCAAAAACTCATCTAAACAACAAAATCATCCTACTAAAGTCTAGAATAACCAAAAAACATCAAAAGACATAAAACTTCATACCTTTTTATCATCTCTATAACTCTATATCTTCTAAAAAACAACATAAAACAACAATGTAACATTAAAAAAACAAAGGTACCTTGTATTGTTTGGATTCTGGTGAGTTTTGTGGCCGGATGTTTGCGATTTCCTGCGAGAAATTGGAGTTGGATGGCTGCTGTTGCTGTTGCGTCCCTGGGGATGAGGATCGTAGAGGCAGACGAGATCACGAGAAAGAGTAGGAGAAACAGAATAGGAAGTGGCCGTTTGGGTTGGGTGACTTTTTATAGTTCAAATTTTGTTGGGTTGGGTTAAGTGGGCTTGGGTTGGGCTAAATTGTTTAATGAGTGGGTTACAAACTTATAAATGATATATATATATATATATATATATATATATATATATTTATAAAAATCAATGTTTATGTTATATTTTTTTATAAAAATCAGTTTTTATTACAATTTTTTATAAACTAAAAGTATGATTTTTTTTCTAACGGGGCGGTTGAAAATTTACAAGGGGTGCTGGTGAAAATTTCCAAGGGGTATGGTCGAGATTTTACCAGAAAATTAGTACTAATTTTTTTTTTTCAAAGGGTGCCACCGCCCACCCACGGGTGTGGATAGGTCCGGCCCTGATCCAAAACGAAAATGTGTTTTAAATGCTATATAATAATTAAATTTCCATGCATGACAGGGAACTTCAGAGTTCACTCAAAATATCTAATTACAAGGCTACAAGGGAGCTAAGGATGAGCATTGATGTTAGTATTTGATGCACTTTCTACAAGAGTTGCTTTTAGATAAGCTAGTTAACTATGGATACTATCACCTGAGAATAATTTATCTACCATAATAATTTCAGTGAATGATGGACATGCTTCGTTGCTTTTTAAATATGTTTTTAAGTTATAGTTCATTGAGTTATGTCGTTTCTATTTTAATGGCACTTATAAGTATCTAAAAAAGGTCCGCATTAAGCAACCATAGCTATAAGTTAGTAACAAATAAAATGTAAAGGTTGGAAAAAGTGTGAACTTAATTTTTTTTTAAAAGGAACCACTTCACTACCAACCATATCTATAAGTTTGTAACAAATAATAATGTAAAGTTTGGAAAAAGTGGGGACTTAAATTTTGTTTTTAAACCGAACCACTTCTTCCTAACACGAAAACGTGAAATATCACAATGTTTGGGATGAGAGTGAATATTTATTATTTTCATGTTTTTATTTATTCTTGTATTTTTGTAATCACAATGTTTGGGATGAGAGTGAATATTTATTATTTTCATGTTTTTGATTTATTCTTGTATTTTTGTAATTAATATAATTTCTTCTCATTTATAAGGTTTTATTAAAATAATTTATATTTTTTTTGCCCGTGTTTCTGTTTTTGTAAAATAATTTTATAAATATGCCATTAATAAATTATAAAATACACCGACCGGGAGTTTATAAAGAAACAGCAACCGGGAGTTTATAAAGAATTACAAACGAAATAAAAATATTATCTTGTGATGTATGATTTAGTTAATAAAACCTTAAAGATACAAAAAAGAAAAAAAAAAAAAACTAACAGACATGGCTGGGATTCAAACCCCCGACATCCGGGCTTTGAAGCAATAAAACATCGCTTGATTAATATATTAGGGGAAGGATCCACTAAAAAGTGGATTTTGTCTAAGTAGCTTAAGAAGAATTGTGATGATGACATGTGACACTCCTAATAACTAGGAATAAAGAGCATTTTGGTCCTTATAAATAGGAGTGAAAATGACATGTGACATCCCTTTTGTTTTTTAAAAATAGAACAAAAAAAATTTAGTACAAAAAAAATATAACACAAAAAATATAGTACAAAAAAATATAGCACAAAAAAATCTAGTACAAAAAATATAGCACGAAAAAATTCAGCAAAAAAAATGTACTACAAAAAAATTCAGCACAAAAAATTGAGAAAAAAAATTGAAGACAAAAAAATTCAACACAAAAATATAGTACAAAAATACAACACAAAAAAATGTTATACAACACATTTTAGTGGGTTTTTTAGTCTTCATATTTTATATAGCAATATGGTACTCAAATTAAAGATAAAAAGACGCTCGATTTTACGGTGAAACTTTTATGAAAAAATAATGTCGTATAAAAAAGTTATGAACGTTTAAAAAATGAGGGTGGAATATGCATGTGCCTTGCATGTGGAGAGAGAAAGTCCATAAATAAGATTTTCCCAAGATACCCTTGCACTCCTCCTTTCTCCTAAACGTTCATCTTAACCATTGACTTGAAAAATGAATGGTTAAGATTTCTTCTCATCCTACTTAGGCAAAATAAACTTTTTATTTGATCTTACCCCTAATATATTATATTTGAGTGGTAATTAAGTGGCATTTGATGTAACAAACACCAACCTTTGATATTAATATATAGAGTTAAATATCTGGTTGGTCCTTGTACTTTGCAAATATTATAGAGTTGGTCCCAAATGCTTCATTAAATTCAGAGTTGGCCCAGTGGTTGTAATTTTTTACACTCGTATGGTCCTTATCACTAACATATGTTAATTTCTCGTTAAGTGTGTGTGAAATGACAAGATTGCCCTTGAACAATTAAAAAAAATAAAAAGATGGGCCCCCATCCCTAGTCTCCTTCATCCCCACTCTCTCTCTCGTTCAAAAACCCAGCAACCACACAAACAAAGCTTATGACTTTATCTCTTTCTCTCTAATAACCGGTCGACCACCACCATGGACGGCGGTGGCGTGGCGGCGGGTGCAGGGCAGCAACACGTGTGTGGTGGTTTACGTGTGGAGGGCTACAACAGTCACGTGATGGCAGAGCCGACTGGCCACCATGGTACCAACAACGGTGGTGGTGTTTGCCATTCGGTGGATAAAAATGAAAACAATGGGTTTGTGGTGGTGATTTCCAATATTAAAACCATGAAAGAACCTTCGGTGATGGTTCAATATTGAGGGCAGAAACAGCAGTGGTGGTGTTTTGTTTGTGATGGTTGATGGTGGCTGATGGTTGAAAGTTGAAGTGGTGGTCGTTTTAACATGGTTGAAAGAACCTTTCTTCTGGTTTTAACACATCAAGGGACACTTGTGATCATCTTAGAACCATTGCCAACACTTGGCAACATCCTATGATAACAATTCAACTAGAAATAGCCATCAAATTCACCATTGTTCTTTGCTCATTTCTAGGGCTGTAAACGAACCGAACGTTCAGCGAACAGTTCGTGCACCGTTCGGCGGGAAGTTCGTTTATGTTCGTTCGTTTAATAAACGAACGACCATGAACAAGATATTTCGTTCGATTAGTTAAATGAACGAACATGAACAGAGGTCTCGTTCGTTCGATTGTGTTCGTGAACGTTCGGTAAGGTGTTCGTGAACATTTGTTGATTTACGTTCGTTTATGTTCGTATGTTTGTGTTTTAGTTGAAGATGTTTGTACTTTCTTATATTTTATTTGTACTTTTTATATTATTAAACTTTTATATATTTTATTACCCTAACAATTAAACTAGGAAACCCACTTTCTTGTTCGTGTTCGTTCGGTTCGTTTACAGCCCTACTCATTTCCTTCTTCTTCTCTATTCTACACTTGGAGTGTTTCCTGACCAAAAGGAAGCTTCCCTTTGAGTTCAATCTTCTTCTGGAATACTTGTAAGTATTGCTTCATAGTTCTTTTATTTTGTAGGTTAAGTAAATTATTACCGCTTGGTCGGGTATGAGATCAATGACGGATTGTGTCTAAAAATCCAAATAACTCGTTTTAATTCGTTTTGCTTGATAACTTAAACATTGGGGGTTAATGCGATCGTGTCCTATATATCCTCGGCTCATTTAATTGTAAAGGGCCATGACTTAAGCACGTGGTGTAGGCATACACCCCACAGATGCTAATGCTATAATAAAATATTTTCTTACGAGTAAATTGCCATTTTCGTCCCTGAGGTTTGGGCACTTTTGCCATTTTAGTCCAAAATGACAGTTTGGTACCATTTTGCCCCCCACGTTTGTAACTTTTTGCCATTTTCGTCCAAATACCTAACCTAGTCACTTTGTAACGTCAAATTGGGGTATTTTTGAAATTTGTTAATGTTAAGGGGGTAACTTGTAACTATGGATTGTAAATATAATACCAGCACCCTCTCTATTTCATTTTCTCTCCTCTCTCTCTCTCTCTCCAACCAACCCACCACCACCGCCGACACTGTGACAGAGCCACCACCATCACCAAATCCGAATTAAACAATCGTATCAAATACAAAATTGCTTTCATTGCCTTGCAATTCAAAAAACAAAAAAAACTTTCAATACCAAACATATTAATTCCTTTGAGTTTTTCAAATACTAATTTTGACCCCACCCACTGACTTTGAATATTTGCTTCAAAGAATTCCTAACAGAGATACACATGAAACATTAAATATTTAACTCAGAATTCCTAATCGATATATGAATTCCACCACTAACTTTGATATGATTTCCATTATATATTTTACTTAAAGAATCCCTAATAGAGATACCATGAAACATGGTATCCAAAATAAAATGAAACAGAGATATGTAAGAACCCCAAAATGGAACAACTCTTTCCATCGCCTTCTTCCCCGTCTCTGGCGGCCAAAACTATAAACCCACTGTCACTGCCGCCATTTCACCAATCCAATCCGACAACCCCACCACCTGATCCCACAAAACCAGTCCCCGTAATCGTCAGATTCACCGTACAACCTTCCTAATGTGCTTTGATTCCGGAGAACGAGATGAAGTTGTGGTGGTTTCGGAGATGGTTATTGTGATTGTGGTAGAGATGATTGTGGCGACAGACGAGGTAGGTGGTGGTGGTGGTGGTGGTGAGTGAGTGATGGTGGGTCACCGTAATTTAGAGAGAGAGAGAGTTGGGGAGATGACATTGAAGATCGAGATGACATTGAAGATCGAGATGAAGAAGAAAGGGGGGATATTTAGGGTTTTCTTTTATGTCTGTAAATGTCTGTAAAATGACTTATATTATATTTACAATCCATAGTTACAAGTTACCCCCTTAACATTAACAAATTTCAAAAATACCCCAATTTGACGTTACAAAGTGACTAGGTTAGGAATTTGGACGAAAATGGTAAAAAGTTACAAACGTGGGGGGCAAAATGGTACCAAACTGTCATTTTGGACTAAAATGGCAAAAGTGCCCAAACCTCAGGGACGAAAATGGCAATTTACTCTTTTCTTACCCTTTATGGGGATAACCTTTATGGGTTAAAGTGGCGTATCGGTTAATAATGTTATCGGAGTTTAGTTCCGGGCCCCATATGTATTGATAAGCATGTAATACTGATAACAAGATACATATTTTATCCCAAGTTATATATGAAAATACATGTGCCATTGTGTACATAAAATGATTTTGAAATATTTTCAAAATGTGTCGGTTATTTGTATTTACCAGTATAAACTGACGTATCTTCAAAAGGCTAAGCGCAGGTTGCAAGGTACGTAAATATGCTGGAAGCTGCCCGGTAAATGCATAAGTGGAATTTACAACACCATGCATGAAGCCTAGTAGTCTGTTTATGTAATCATTTGTTTATCTGATCCGCCTGTGGATCTTTTATAGACTTTCTGTCTGTATATTCTTTGAACTTTTGGACAATTGTAATTTGTATTAATATTTTTTATTCCCAAGACTTCCGCTGTATTAATTGTGAATATCGATATCAATTTGTCACGAATAAACCCCAAGTCTGGGCCCACCAGGAAATCAGGGTGTGACAGGTTGGTATCAGATATCACAATAACATAATCCTTAGGAAATTCCGAGTCTAGACTTAACCTAAGGATACTCTAATCTATATATATAGTTATTGATTTTATGATTTTCAGGGAAATGCCTCTCAGTAAGGAACCCGCGGATATAGATCCTATCTTATTTCCTTTCGGAGAAAATTTCCATCTGAGGCTAAGGCAACAAAAGCTTTGTACTAAACCAAGAAGGTTTGTACGACCAGGAGTAAGGATGAGCCCTTTACCCTCCTCCTATGGCCAATACATTGTTTCCCCAATAAAACCCCAAACTAGCGAACCTTTAAAACAAACATCGGAACCTATACCGATGGACATTGACGATCCATACTTTTTACCTCCTAACTTCGAAATTCCAAACCTTGTTTACACAAGCCAGTTTCAAATTCATGATCCATATTATTCATTATCATTGGAACCTGCTGATTCTGCTCCTATGATGAATCCTCACTCTGAGCAGTCGCTAAACCCTTCCATACCAATGCCAAGCAAGGTGAAACAAGAAGATGACTAGCGAGGATAAAAAGAGAAGTATGGAGACTCTTTTCTTTTATTATATTTAGTTTAAATTCCAAAAGTCCATGTTGGACATCGAATTTTCAATTTCAAAAGTCCTTATGTGGACATATCATTGTATTTCTTTCGAAAGTCCTTATGTGGACATGTTATTGCATTTCTTTTCAAAATTCCCTATGTGGACAAGTATTGTAATTTCTTAAAAGTCCCTCTAAGGACTTGTATTGCAATTCCCTATCTCAAATGATAATTTTGAAATTATATTATATGTATTCATTTCACATTGTCCAAGCGACCGTCTCGATTTTAATTCGAACTTTATCGATCTGCTCAAAATTTCAACAAGATCTTCTTAATGGTTTGATCAGCCCATATGGCTTGTACTGAGTCAGGGAGGCCATCAATGTACTTTTCGATTGCCTTATCCAAAGGCGTAACCATATTCGGGCATAACAAACTTAACTCCTCATAACGATCCGTGTAGGCTCGATGCTCACCGCTATCTTGCTTAAGATCGTCGAACTCCCTTTCCAAGGCCCTGATCTCGTGACGAGGACAGAATTCCTTCATCATCAGAGCTCGAAGCTCTTGCCACGTTTGAGCCAGTGCCACATCGGCACCCCTATCTCTCATCACACCATTCCACCATGTCAAAGCTCGTTTCTCAAAGACACTAGATGCGAATTCTACCTTTCGCTCATTTGGACATTGAACATGTCTGAAGGTGCTCTCTAGACTCTCAAACCATTGCAGAAGTGCAGTCGCTCCTTGAGACCCAGAAAACTTTGATGGCTTAGCCGAGTTGAACGTCTTGAAGTTGCAGGGGGCATTATTGTTGTTGAGGGCTTGGTTACATTGGGCAACGATGTTCGGGATTGCAGCAGTTATTTGCTGTGTAATGACAGCTGCCAGCTCTTCAATAGATACCGGATTTTCGCGTCGTGGAGGCATTCTAAAAGGGGAAACAAGAGAGAAAACAAATGAAATGGCATTGGGTAAGAATAGGATGTTACAATTACTGACCAAAATCATGGGTGATGGTCATTTGTTTGAACCACGAAGCAAACAAACGACACACAAAGGCTGAATCAAAGCAATTAGATCCTCATAATGTATCGCGAAGACATGCTCGCCTATAAGTGGATACTCACCCCAAGAGTTCCCAGGTAAGAGTGACTGGTCCGATTATGTGGATTTGTATGAACACTCTAGCCTTAGACAGAAAACTCAGGGTACAGGCATTCACTCTTCCAGTTTGCACGTGTTCACACTATGTAGGACCCAAAACTTTGACGAGATTTTGAAAACTCAAAGGGGTTCAAAACCTTACAATAGAGGGTTCAAAACCTAGTAATCAATCATCCTAGAACAGATGATTAGTTTTCAAAGCGGTTTTGAAATTTATGTTCTTGTTGTGGTCGTCGCCTAAGGATAGGTGACAGTATTGTTTTATGACTAAACGCAAGTAAACTCGCGTTAGGGTCCTAGGAAGGTTATAGACTAGGTCAAAGCATTACTAATAACCTAATTCCCTAATACCATGAGCTCTGATGCCAACTTTTCTGTCACACCCCGACCACGTGAGACAACGAAACGTGGCGGAAACGTCGGCGAGTGTTGTAACAGAATCATTGTTTCATAACACATGGAAATTGAAATATTGTTTTATTGATTAAAAGAGTTACAATGTCTTGACAATCAAAGAAAAATAACATAAATAACTAGTCTTGAATCTTTTAATGTCACTAAGGCCCAAGTCCGCCTAAGTGTATCTCGATAAGTCCTATGCATCAACTCCTGAAAACATATGTGAAAATAGGTACGTCAGCATAAAAATGCCTGTGAGATACATAGGTTTGTGAAAATAGGATTCATGACTTGTAAGTTTAAGAAAATGTTTAATAAGGTTTAGTCATGAACCTTGTAATTTGATTTGTTTTGTAAATCGTTTGAAAAACAATAAGTTCAGATGATATGTATGAATAAGAGAATAATGTATGGTTAAATGAATAACCATGTAAAATGAGTTTGTATAAGATAAGTTGCTTGTAAAACAATGTCTTGTGAAAAGTATGTTATTTGTATAAAATGTTACATGTCTCAAATTGAAATGATTCAAGTAACGCTACGATATGTAATACCATACAAACACTTATATATAGGAAGTACCAGCGGCGTATCCACCATGCTTGTATCATATTACACACGCCTCGTTACTTAAATCACTTACTCAAACCAAACCACCAAGATGTAATGTTTAACAATTGTAGAAATGTTTATGTATAGTCTAATGTCTATTGTCAAATGTAAATCATGTCAACAGATACAAAAGGTTCACACGCTTCAACAGTTACAAACAGTTCATATAATCAAATGGTTACGACGGTTAACATAGTCAAATGGTTACAACGGTTCAAAATGTAATATAATGTGTTCATATGCTGGATGAGCATATGAAACAAATTGTAATGTAAAACAATGTACTAAGTATGCACACAATGGGCATACATAGCATGAAATGTAATGTAAAACAATGTACTAAGTATGCACACAATGGGCATACATAGCATGAAATGTAATGTAAAACAATGTACTAAGTATGCACACTATGCACACAATGGGCATACATAGCATGAAATGTAATGTAAAACAATGTACTAAGTATGCACACAATGGGCATACATAGCATGAAATGTAATGTAAAACAATGTACTAAGTATGCACCCAATGGGCATACATAGCATGAAATGTAATGTAAATCATGTACTATAAATGTACTAATGAACATAGCAAGTATATGATGTGAAAACATGGAAAGCATGAAAGTCACAAGTAGGCACATGTGTTCCACCCCAAAATAGTTTGGAAAAACAGTAAAAGAGGGGTCTATGTACTCACTTGAGATTGCTCAATAGACTTTAGATATCCACCAAGCAAAGCTAGAAGGTCACGAATATCAAACGACACAAAGGGTCCCTGCAAGCTAATCTCGATCCAAGTAGTTCAGGTATGAAGCAAATGGCTTCAACTTAGAGCTTCTTAGATCAGATTTGTGGGTTTTGCAAGGAATTGAGGTGGGTATTTATAGTAAATGGACCACCGTTAGGATCGTTTATCATAAACCGTGATTTAATCACATCCCTACACTTGTTGCAAACTTGTGGTAACTCAAAATGGCCCCCAACATCAGGGATTGACATGTGGCATTGGCCTTTGGAGTGCATAAGAGCTGTTAACAGCTGTTAAAACAGCTTTTGCTGTTCTGAAGGGGCCTCGCATGACGCCTAGGGGGCTAGGTGTCACGCCTAGGTCCTTCTGATCAGCAACCAGTTTCCAAAGTTTCCATTTCAGTCCCCGTTGTGTATTAAGGCCATTTCCGACCTGTTTAAGGCTCGTTAAGTCAACTTTAAGGCCCTAAAATGATGCCTAAACATTGTGGACATGAAACATGCTCAAAAATATCCCGTATGTCGGTTCGTTTGGCCGTACGATCATGATGTTCGCTTAATTACGACGACATGCGCATAAGCGCGAAAAACGATCCAAATTGCGTGACGAATGGATTTTTCTTATGCCAAAAACTAAAATAAAATATTTTAGTGCTTACATAAATTTTTAGATGTCCGGATGTATTCAGAACGTAAGTTATGCGTGAAAGTGCAAACTTATGCACTTTTTGACGCTTTTAGTCCCTGAATGACCCAAAAGTTTATTTTAGCACACCGAACCCCTCAAAGCCTATTTCTAAGCTATGTAAAGGATATTTATGGTATGTTTAACTTATGGTCATGTTCCGAAATGTCTGTTCCAGTACGAATCATCATACTTTCGCAGTTTGTCAAGTTTAGTCCCTGTAGACGATTAAACTTGATTTTACCATACCAAAGCCTTCAAAACTTATTTCTAAGTTATGTAAAGGTTATTTAAGGTATGTTAATCCTATTTCACTATTCCGAAGTGTTCGTTGTATTAAACTGGTTATATTTACGCATCAGTGCGCGTATAACCTTCTAGAAAGCGATTTAGAGCTTGTAATCGAACAAGAATTGATATGTGCAAAAGACACACATAATTATACAGATCCCAAGTATGAAATATAATATTTCATTGGCTTGGTATTTGTTTGATGGTCTCAGTGACCCAGGTGTCACAGTCTCCCCTACTTTAGGAAATTTCGTCCCGAAATTTATTCGTAGGGCTCTGTCTATGACTTTGTGTTTATAACCATTAAAGATAAGCAAGGCATAATCCTGTCATCTCCTTAACGGACATTCTTCAGAAACGAAAATGAACAAACGGAGTCATTTTCCTCAACAAGTATTCTTCAGAAGCGGAAATGAAGGAATAAACAAACGGGGATTCATTTCCTCAACGGCCAATCTGTAGAAAAGAAAATGAACAGACGGAGTCATTTTCAATGGTTGCTTCCTCAGAAACGGAAATGAAAAGGATAATCAAACGGATATTCATTTCCTCAACGGAAAATCTTCAGAAACGAAAATGAACAAACGGAGTCATTTTCAACGGGTGCTTCCTTAGAAATGGAAATGAAAAGGATAATCAAACGGATATTCATTTCCTCAACGGGCAATCTTCAGAAATGAAAATAAACAAACGGAGTCATTTTCAATGGGTGCTTCCTCGGAAATGGAAATGAAAAGGATAATCAAACGGATATTCATTTCCTCAACTGACAATCTTCAGAAACGAAAATGAACAGACGGAGTCATTTTCAACGGGTGCTTCCTCAGAAATGGAAATGAAAAGGATAATCAAACGGATATTCATTTCCTCAACGGACAATCTTCAGAAACGAAAATGAACAAACGGAGTCATTTTCAACGGGTGCTTCCTCAGAAATGGAAATGAAAAGGATAATCAAACGGATATTCATTTCCTCAATGGACAATCTTCAGAAACGAAAATGAACAAACGGAGTCATTTTCAACGGGTGCTTCCTCAGAAATGGAAATGAAAAGGATAATCAAACGGATATTCATTTCCTCAACGGACAATCTTCAGAAACGAAAATGAACAAACGGAGTCATTTTCAACGGGTGCTTCCTCAAAAATGGAAATGAATAGAGTTAACTTCTAGGCACATGACAAAACTTGCTGTGGTTTCTGTGCACTAAATTCCATAATTATGTATGCATCCATAATTACGTAATTCCTTGCACAGTCCGCACAGTTTGTCTTGTAATGTTTAGGGGAAGAAAATCAAACCTGTGATGAGGGTGACTAGACTACCATAGGGTCCTTTTTAATTAGATCGACAGTTGATCTTTTTAATTAGGCCACCAAGGAGTCCTTTCAGCTATATCATCACATGATGTTCCTAACCAGATTTTTGGATCAATCTGTCTAACTAGACCACTCAAGGGGTCTAATTATGGAGTAGTACTTTGTAATCCAAGGGACTTAACTACAACGTAGAAGTCCATTAAGGATTTTAGATAGTACCTTTGGGTATCCTACTATGAATCCCTTATACGCGTGATATGGAAGATTCTACGAGGATTTGGATAACAAAAACTTGGATTACACCAAAAACATAAAAGGGAACACATAAGCACATAATCACATAGTTGTTTAACTCGGTTATTAATTTGTTATTAACTTGTTAGTGATTGAATATGGATATTCAAGGTACACCAGGAAACCAGTCGCTGGACTTCAATGTCCTCTGGGATCTATCTGAAAAGATAGGATGATCTCCCAAAAATTCGATTTTGTTTTCAAAGAAACGTAATATTCGAATTAAGGAACACAACAATTTTAGGATTTACGAAAATATCCTTAGGTACCCTTATTAAGGATTTATAGTGGTACTTTGGGTATTCGTCTTGTGTTGTAACTTGCACCTTGTACTTCGTTTCCTTAGAATAAACGGGTACTTAGGAATTTCGTGGAAAACGCAAGAGATGATAAGATGGAAAAATAATTTTGGGGGTAGTTTGCTTTTCAAGGAATACGATTCCTTGCTTGTCGGTATTGTAAGGGATATGTTGTGTATACATACAACCTCATAAATACATTGCAATGTAAATAAAAGATTTATTTATAAACACTGATAACAACTGTTTCATGGACCTTGACAACAAAAGAAAATAATACATAAGACGTGATTATTTCTAAACGATGTTGTCTTCTGGTCAGTCAGATGCTCATCCCTGTGCTGGATTTGCATTAGCAAGCTTTGGGCAATTTCTTCGGAAATGACCCATCTCGCCACAGTTGAAACAAGAACCTGGTAGAAAACGACCTTGAGCGGGATTGTTGCCAGCTTGGTTTGGTGCAGCTGCAACTGGGCAGACTCTTGCTGTATGGCCTATAAGTCCACAAGTTTGGCATTTGCGGCACTTTACATTGGCATGATGATGGAGGCTACATTGGTTGCACAAGGGTGCAGTTCCATTGTATGGCTTTCTAGCAGGGGGTTGAGCTGGTTGGTTGGGGACGCCTTGATCATTGTGAGTAACCATGGCGAAGTTCTGGGAAGCCTTTCGCTTCTTTTACTTCTTAGGGGATCCAGTCTATTCATCCATGGTCTTTGATTCCTCGATTGGTTTCTTGTCACTTTTTCGAAAAAGTTTACCTTTCCTGATTTGAGATTCAGTCAAGGTTGCAGATAGCTCAATGGCCTGTCTAACTGTAGTGGGTTTACTACCAGTTATAATGTCTTGTACTGAGTCAGGGAGGCCATCAATGTACTTTTTGATTGCCTTATCCAAAGGCGTAACCATATTCGGGCATAACAAACTTAACTCCTCATAACGATCCGTGTAGGCTCGATGCTCACCGCTATCTTGCTTAAGATCGTCGAACTCCCTTTCCAAGGCCCTGATCTCGTGACGAGGACAGAATTCCTTCATCACCAGAGCTCAAAGCTCTTGCCACGTTTGAGCCAGTGCCACATCGGCACCCCTATCTCTCATCACACCATTCCACCATGTCAAAGCTCGTTTCTCAAAGACACTAGATGCGAATTCTACATTTCGCTCATTTGGACATTGAACATGTCTGAAGGTGCTCTCTAGACTCTCAAACCATTACAGAAGTGCAGTCGCTCCTTGAGACCCAGAAAACTTTGATGGCTTAGCCGAGTTTAACGTCTTGAAGTTGCAGGGGGCATTATTGTTGTTGAGGGCTTGGTTACATTGGGCAACGATGTTCGGGATTGCAGCAGTTATTTGCTGTGTAATGACAGCTGCCAGCTCTTCAATAGATACCGGATTTTCGCGTCGTGGAGGCATTCTAAAAGGGGAAACAAGAGAGAAAACAAATGAAATGGCATTGGGTAAGAATAGGATGTTACAATTACTGACCAAAATCATGGGTGATGGTCATTTGTTTGAACCACGAAGCAAACAAATGACACACAAAGGCTTAATCAAAGCAATTAGATCCTCATAATGTATCGCGAAGACATGCTCGCCTATAAGTGGATACTCACCCCAAGAGTTCCCAGGTAATAGTGACTGGTCCGATTATGTGGATTTGTACGAACACTCTAGCCTTAGACAGAAAACTCAGGGTACAAGCATTCACTCTTCCAGTTTGCACGTGTTCACACTATGTAGGACCCAAAACTTTGACGAGATTTTGAAAACTCAAAGGGGTTCAAAACCTTACAATAGAGGGTTCAAAACCTAGTAATCAATCATCCTAGAACAGATGATTAGTTTTCAAAGCGGTTTTGAAATTTATGTTCTTGTTGTGGTCGTCGCCTAAGGATAGGTGACGGTATTGTTTTATGACTAAACGCAAGTAAACTCGCGTTAGGGTCCTAGGAAGGTTATAGACTAGGTCAAAGCATTACTAATAACCTAATTCCCTATAACCATGAGCTCTGATACCAACTTTTCTGTCACACCCCGACCACGTGAGACAACGAAACGTGGCGGAAACGTCGGGGAGTGTTGTAACAGAATCATTGTTTCATAACACATGGAAATTGAAATATTGTTTTATTGATTAAAAGAGTTACAATGTTTTGACAATCAAAGAAAAATAACATAAATAACTAGTTTTGCATCTTTTATTGTCACTAAGGCCCAAGTCCGCCTAAGTGTATCTCGATAAGTCCTATGCATCAACTCCTGAAAACACATGTGAAAATAGGTACGTCAGCATAAAAATGCCTGTGAGATACATAGGTTTTGTGAAAATAGGATTCATGACTTGTAAGTTTAAGAAAATGTTTAATAAGGTTTAGTCATCAACCTTGTAATTTGATTTGTTTTGTAAATCGTTTGAAAAACAATAAGTTCAGATGATATGTATGAATAAGAGAATAATGTATGGTTAAATGAATAACCATGTAAAATGAGTTTGTATAAGATAAGTTGCTTGTAAAACAATGTCTTGTGAAAAGTATGTTGTTTGTATAAAATGTTACATGTCTCAAATTGAAATGATTCAAGTAACGCTACGATATGTAATACCATACAAACACTTATATATAGGAAGTACCAGCGGCGTATCTACCATGCTTGTATCATATTACACACGCCTCGTTACTTAAATCACTTACTCAAACCAAACCACCAAGATGTAATGTTTAACAATTGTAGAAATGTTTATGTATAGTCTAATGTCTATTGTCAAATGTAAATCATGTCAACAGATACAAAAGGTTCACACGGTTCAACAGTTACAAACAGTTCATATAATCAAATGGTTATGACGGTTAACATAGTCAAATGGTTACAACGGTTCAAAATGTAATATAATGTGTTCATATGCTGGATGAGCATATGCAACAAATTGTAATGTAAAACAATGTACTAAGTATGCACATAATGGGCATACATAGCATGAAATGTAATGTAAAACAATGTACTAAGTATGCACACAATGGGCAAACATAGCATGAAATGTAATGTAAAACAATGTACTAAGTATGCACACAATGGGCATACATAGCATGAAATGTAATGTAAAACAATGTACTAAGTATGCACACAATAGGCATACATAGCATGAAATGTAATGTAAAATAATGTACTAAGTATGCACCCAATGGGCATACATAGCATGAAATGTAATGTAAATCATGTACTATAAATGTACTAATGAACATAGCAAGTATATGATGTGAAAACATGGAAAGCATGAAAGTCACAAGTAGGCACATGTGTTCCACCCCAAAATAGTTTGGAAAAATAGTAAAAGAGGGGTCTATGTACTCACTTGAGATTGCTCAATAGACTTTAGATATCCACAAAGCAAAGCTAGAAGGTCACGAATATCAACCGGCACAAAGGGTCCCCGCAAGCTAATCTCGATCCAAGTAGTTCAGGTATGAAGCAAATGGCTTCAACTTAGAGCTTCTTAGATCAGATTTGTGGGTTTTGCAAGGAATTGAGGTGGGTATTTATAGTAAATGGACCACCGTTAGAATCGTTTCTCGTAAACCGTGATTTAATCACATCCCTACACTTGTTGCAAACTTGTGGTAACTCAAAATGTCCCCCAACATCTGGGATTGACATGTGGCATTGGCCTTTGGAGTGCATAAGAGCTGTTAACAGTTGTTAAAACAGCTTTTGCTGTTCTGAAGGGGCCTCGCGTGATGCCTAGGGGGCTAGGTGTCATGCCTAGGTCCTTCTGATCAGCAACCAGTTTCCAAAGTTTCCATTTCAGTCCCCGTTGTGTATTAAGGCCATTTTCGACCTGTTTAAGGCTCGTTAAGTCAACTTTAAGGCCCTAAAATGATGCCTAAACATTGTGGACATGAAACATGCTCAAAAATATCCCGTATGTCGGTTCGTTTGGTCGTACGATCGCGATGTTCGCTTAATTACGACGACATGCGCATAAGCGCGAAAAACGATCCAAATTGCGTGACGAATGGATTTTTCTTATGCCAAACACTAAAATAAAATATTTTAGTGCTTACATAAATTTTTGGATGTACGGATGTATTCAGAACGTAAGTTATGCGTGAAAGTGCAAACTTATGCACTTTTTGACGCTTTTAGTCCCTGAATGACCCAAAAGTTTATTTTAGCACACCGAGCCCCTCAAAGCCTATTTCGAAGATATGTAAAGGATATTTATGGTATGTTTAACTTATGGTCATGTTCCGGTATGTCTGTTCCAGTACGAATCGTCATACTTTCACAGTTTGTCAAGTTTAGTCCCTGTAGACGATGAAACTTGATTTTACCATACCAAAGCCTTCAAAACTTATTTCTAAGTTATGTAAAGGTTATTTAAGGTATGTTAAGCCTATTTCACTATTCCAGAGTGTTCTTTGTATTAAACTGGTTATATTTACGCATCAGTGCGCGTATAACATTCCAGAAAGCGATTTAGAGCTTGTAATCGAACAAGAATTGATATGTGCAAAAGACACACATAATTATACAGATCCCAAGTATGAAATACAATATTTCATTGGCTTGGTATTTGTTTGATGGTCGCAGTGACCCAGGTGTCACAGATTCTCCACCTTATGGAGTTAAAATCCAACATTCGGTTTAACAAATTTTCAGACTTTTAAGTCTTCGGCTTATTACCCTTTTTACCAAATTTTGACCCGTTCGATTTTTTATCAAACCAACATGTTTATTTGATCCTTAAACTCATGAAATTCATAATTTCCATATCTCCTATCATATTAATCTCAAATCACTGGTTTCTTACATAATAAAACCCGTTTACGCTCAAGTTCTTATTTTGACCCGTTAAGAGTATTTAAGCACCTTCTAGCTTAAAATCGCTTTTGATTGCTTCTAGCATTACGTTACCACATTTCTTATCATATAATTTTCCACCACAACTGTATTTATGGTGGGTTTACTATGGTAATCTATATAAACCGAGTTTTACCCCTCGACTCATTATTTTACGGCAAGGACTCAAATAGAGCCATTTGACTAACGTATCACATCTTTCAACTTCTATACTCGTCCTAAGTATTTATCTAATCATAAACTCGTTTCCACGCAACCCTTAAGGGTTGTTTGCTCAGTTTAACTTATAAGGGCGTTTTGGTCCTTTTTGGCCCTTCATTACGATGAGAGATTTTTTTTTGTAAACATGCTTGACCCATAAGCCCTCTTTTTAACTATGATTTTGTTTGAAAAGTCATTAGGCCTTTCAAACGTAATGACCATCGTTTGTAACATTCGGTTTACCTATTGAAGTAACCAAAAATCTATTCTAGACTCCGATTAACTCTCATTAAACCTTACGTTTAAATGAGAGTTATTCTATTATACGTACCTGGCTCGGACCATTATATTGACCCATTTAGATACCTTGCCTCAATAGCCACTAAGTAATAGCGATGTAAATATCCACTCGATAATTATTTCAGTAATCATACAACTCAACAAATCATTAGTCGATATCGTCAAAGAGTGATATTTTCACCTTTTGACCCGTTTGGTCTAAATGACTGATTATATTGGCGAGATGAAGCTTATTGCCATCTCGTCTACACGACTCGCTCCGGTTTACACCGCACGGTCGTTTTAATTATAAATCACCTCTTAACGCTTTTTGGCCTATTAAGGCTTACGAAATAAGTATCTTTCAAAACCAACAATTATTGTCAACGAGTGACCAAATTACAATTTTACTCTTATTGGTTATCATAATTTACCTTATGTGGTAACCTTTAAAAGTACATGTTTCATTTGTCATAATATGATCGAATTACCGATTTAACTCATTTTTAACCATCAATACAGTTTCTTATCCTATTTGGTTATCTTGTTCCGTACGACTACACGCCGGAACACCATATCTCAATTAGGCATTTGTCTTATTCATAATCAATACGACAAAAGAACATTCTAAAGTATATGACTAGTGTAAGTTATACTTACCTCGCATCCAAGCCACGCTTTTCTTTTTGTACTTGATCCGTTTGACCCGCTTCCTCCACAAGCCTCCACCTAGCTCGTTAAGCGTCAAACTATCATCATAATTCGTAAGATGGTTAGTTTAGTCATTATCAATCATGACTTTTCCCACTTTACGTTTTTCGTATAAAAATTAGTATTCATCATATTGTAGGTCGGTTTGACTTTTTAAAAGTCAAATCGCCAATTAACACATATGATTGCACTATCAAGTTCACAAGGCTCAATCAGGCACATTATCAACACTTAGTGAGCATCATCTTTTGAGACGCCAAATTAACTAACATGTCATCCAATTCCTACCTCAAGTAATAATAAATCAACATGTAATTTCAGTTATTATAAGCATATACACACTTTGACCATCATAATCATGGCTTTAACTCTTATGTCAAGACCCATTCTACTCACTTATGAACTCTTAACAAAATCTCTAATTTGTTCAAGTAGTTCAT
The DNA here is from genome assembly GCA_030545235.1 of Helianthus tuberosus. Classification (NCBI taxonomy): domain Eukaryota; kingdom Viridiplantae; phylum Streptophyta; class Magnoliopsida; order Asterales; family Asteraceae; genus Helianthus; species Helianthus tuberosus. Next base: position 142,251,567 of record CM060381.1, read on the forward strand.
TCATATGAGTTAGTATGAAAACACCAATAGAACATCAATTTCGTCAAATCATCCAAAACCCACTTAGCTCATACTTGATTAGTTGACTAATCATAAGTTTATGGCACAATTCTACAAGTTCGCATCTAGGGTTTGTTCCTAGACTCATACTCACATCAATATCACTATAACATTCAACATTCATACAAGAATTTCATTCATGCATGTTTATCACAAATTCGAAATATCACCAAACATCAAAATTCAACATACCTTGTGATCTCCTAAGCTTGGTGATCACGATTTTATTAAAAGCCCCAATTTTCCGGCTCGATCTCTCTTTGATTTTGTTGAATTTTGAGTGTTTAGGGTTCTTGAAGAGAACCCCCTTCTCTTCTCCTGTGGACATCGACCAAACACACACATGTGTGTGTGTTTTGGTGTTTTTAAGTTTTAATTATAAACTTGTTTCCAATTTGGCCACTTTTAGTCCCTCAAGTTTTATTTCGATCAATTTAAGCTATAATCCACTATTTATAACTTAATCACATATTATTTACTATGTTAATTATTCCTAGTTAATTTAATGGGTTCGGGAAGTCATAACCCGTTGTATTTTATGTCCCGTTAACTCGGGCCTTTTATATACTTTGTTTTCTCAAAGTATTCATCATTCTTAAAATCTTTTATTCACTTTTTATTTAAATATTAGGATTATTTATTTAAATCCTAATATTTACCAGGTTACTTTTACCGCTAACGGTATTTTACCCACCTTTTAGTATTAACGGGGTTTGATCACCAAACCCGTTTTCGGGGTGTTACAGCCTATATGATCGAATGAGATCTTGGCTAATATTATCATCAAATTAGATGATCACAATATTTTAACATTCAATGTAATGTTAAAATGAATTGCCTATGAGCTATATTATATTATCCGTTGAGACAATGGCAGTTGTGACCATATGGCACACTGTCCAAATAGGGTGGAGGACATATGTCCAAACCCTATAGCTACATGATCATATGGGATTGTGGTTCATATTATTATTTAATCATTGAGACATAACTTCAATGATCATTTTGCTTAACGCTCAATGTAGTGTTAAAACTATATTAAGGTAGTGTGACAATGAGCACGCTGACCGAAATAGGTGGAGGCCATATGTCCAAGCCTTATAGCCTTTATTGTCCAATGAGACTACGGCTAATATTTAAATTTATTTTACATTCAGTGTAATGTTAAGTCATATTTAGGCAGTTATGACAATGAGCACACTGTCCAAAAGGTGGATGATATATATCCAAACCTTACAGCCATTATGATCCATTGAGATCATGGCTAATATTATCAAGTCATCAAATTTGATGACCTTTTTAATCATATCACACTGAATATTAATCTATTTTACTGGCATAGTCCAAAATTTCTAGATGGCCAACTAGAATTCTTGAGGAGCTGTTGATGGGCGTGGTAACATTGGACACGCAACCCGTGAGGGCGAAGGGAATGACCTTCAAGCCCTGATTGCCGCTGAGGTAGGTAAAGCCATGGAGAAATTCATGGCCAATTTTAAAGGATCTGGGTCGACCCATCCAAAGTCCCAATCAATCCCACATCCTTCCACACATAAATCTGAGAGCTCACATTACTCCTTAAATGAGAGGAGTGAGCCTAAGCAAGTTGCCAAGGGGAAAACCCGGTTTAATAAAGACGGGTGCATATACAAATATTTCGTATCTTGTAAACCCTGAGATTTCACAGGGGAAAAGGGAGCCATCGATGCCATGAAATGGCTCGATGAAATGGAGACTGTTGAAGACATCAGTGGCTGTGTTGATCGAGACGTTGTGAAATATGTATCCCAGTCATTTAAGGGCGATGCCCTAACATGGTAGAAGGCCATGATACAGTCAGCAGGGAAAGTGTCCCTGTACAATATGAAATGGTCCAAATTCGTGGACCTAATCAAGGAGACATATTACCCTCCACATGAAGTCGAGAAAGTAGAGTCTGATTTCTTGACTCTTACTATGAAAAATCTGGATTGTCGGAAATATGTGTCCGACTAAAATTCACTATCCAGATTGGTTCCTTACTTGATCACTCCGGAGTCTAAGTGCATTACGCGATTTATTGTGCCACACCCTGACCGATGGCGGAAACATCGGGGGGTGGCACTAGGCGAACCAGATTGCTCAAGAGATCCATAACAACTAAATGTTACCAATATTTTTAAGGTTAATTGTCCCATACCAATCAACAAATATTCGACAATTAATTGTTACAGATAATGAGTTCCTCTCAAACAAAGCAAGTTCGACAACCTAGATTTTCTAATTGATGTAGTTTCTAGACTGCCTATCTTGATTCCACAATAGATCAGCAAACATAGCATCCTAAACACATGTCACATACGTTAAAATAAAGTCAATACACATAGTGTAAAGGTGAGTACACAAGTTTAGTAGCATATAGTATAGCGAAAGCGTTTACGCATAACCAGCATGTAACACGTGGGAATGTGAAGCAAGTAAGCTATCGACAATGACATATGCAACCTACATGACTGCGAGTTGTAGAATGCGTAACACATTGTCACCACTATGACCATGTGAAGTAAAACCCTTAACAACCCCTGCCCATGACAGGTGCTGAGTCCAAACTATAATACTATCGTTGCTAAGGTGGCGGGCAACAATCACTGTGGAAACATAACATACAAGCATTCATCGAGACACGTATAACATGCGGGAGCGGTTAGCGTTAAAAGTGTTTGTGTTGTGTGATTGATGTGATTTGTTATAGGTAACGTATGTAACACCCAAAAGTAAGTTAAGCAAAGAGGTATCGAGTATACTCACGGTATGTGTTTAATAAATAAACACTGCCTTGGATTGAAGGGAGCGCTTTGGAGATTAGCCTGAACAGGGAACGATAGTATAAGCGTTGAACAGCGTGTAAACGGTGTGTTAGGTGAGATGAGCGATCGAATGATGAGTCGATCGGATGACCATCAGGACGGATGACCATCCAGACGGATGACCATTCGGTCGGCTGGTCATTCGATGGAATGAGTGTGTTTGTAAAAACGTTTGAACTTTTGAAGTTTTCGTTGTAGTATAGTTCAAGTCATTCGATCGGATGGCCATCCAAGCGGATGGCCATTCGATCGGATGGCTATTTGCTCAAATCGTTTAAGTGTTGAGTTATTGATAAAAGGGCGAGTCACCTGGTCGAATAGTCATTTGATCGGATGATCATCCAATCGGATGGCTATTCAATCGGCGAACTGCTGTTTTGAAAATCTTCGTAAAAATTCTCTAAGTTGAAAGTTCTGAGGTTAAACGGAGACGGCGTGACGACGTGTCAAACAACGGAAACCACACTAAGCCCAGCTCAGTCGTTCGGATGGGAACCACCCCATTCGATCAGTCTAATTGTTCTTAACGGAGTTTCATGTTCAACCCGTGAATCGGTCATCTCTTCTGTAGAGATCCGTTCTTAGACCGGTTCTCCGTTAGAGAATGAGTGGAGAGCCTGAACGAGTTCAGATTCTAATGATTTTGAGGTAAAGAATGTTGAAGAAAAGTTTGAAAACAGTGAAAAGTGTTCAGATCTAGTCGAGTTTTGTGTTAAATCATAAGGAGATCCTTTTGATCTGAACTGTTCTTGGTGAGATGAGGTCACACTTCAGTGTTCATAAGAAACCGAGTTGACGTCACTCTAAAACAGCCCAAATCAGGTGATTTCACGTTGAAAGTAGTGATTCGATGGAGAGGATAATGAGAAAGTGTGTGTTGATGATGAAAGTACAAGATTTAGAGTGAAATACTAACGGAATCGCGTGGAATCGAGAGAAAAGAGCCTTGGAACGAGTTGGGTCGGATAGAGCTGTCACATCAGTGAACAGTGATGTGACAGGTGGTATTTATAGTGTGAGAGGGGAAGTAAGGCGGTGAAGGGTTACGTGAGTCGGACGGCCGTTCGATCGGTTGGTCCTTCGATCCGACGGCTGGTGCGAGTTAGTTTTTCGACTTTCGTTTCGTGCGTTGAGCGTTGCGTTGTGTTGTGTTTAAGCGAGTTGCGAGTAAGCGATGCGATAGTATTGAACAATAGTTACACAAATAACATAACACATAACAACCATGAAAGTAAACCTGCGTTTAGAATTTGCAATGGGATTGCATTGCGGTAGAGTGACGATTGCGTTTGCGAGTAACATCCCAAAATATATACCAGGCACACACAAGTAAATCACATAATAACATACACACATAGATTCAACCCCAATAGTTGCGATTCGAATTAGCGATGCGATAGTGATGTGATATCGTTTAGTAAAATAGCATTTAGTTGTGATTCTGCGTTTATCGCATTGTTACTTCACATAATAACTACTTGTAGTTTTAAATAGCTTTACTAATATATATATATATATATATATATAATCACACAAAGGGCTAAACTATTTATCAATAATTAAGCAAGAAAAGACAGATCTGAATAACAACCTGACTTTGACTTTGACTTTGACTTCGGAAAGTCGGGTTGTTACATATTGGTGGGTTAGCACCAGAGATCAAGGGTATGGTTAAAGCATCCAAGCCCGCAACTTTTAGATCTGCTGTGGATCTGTCTATTTCACTCACTCTGGATGAAGTGAGGTTGAAGTCGGTCAAAATTGAGACTGACGGGAAAAGGAAGTGTGACGATGATCACTTCCAAAAATCAAAGAAAGGAAAGTTTAGGTTTAATAAGAACCAACAGAGTTTGGATGAAAGACCTGTTTGTAAGACTTGTGGGAGACGACACTAGGGACAGTGTCGGATAGATAAAAAACCTAAGTAGTGTGGTATCTACAAGAAAACTGGTCATCAGTCCCCACGAATGTAGGGCCTTGAAAAATTCTATTTGTTTCGGGTGTGGTGAGAAAGGCCACATAAAGACCAATTGCCCTAAGCGTACTACTGAGGGTACATCTAAGCCTGGGGAGGCAAAGAAACCAAGCGCAAGAGCCTTTCAGCTAACTGAAAGAGAAGCAGTTGATGACGCAAACGTCATTACGGGTATGTTTCTCGTAAATGATATATTTGCTAGAGTTCTATTTGATTCTGGAGGTGATAGAAGCTTTGTAGATCATAAGTTTAGTAAACTACTAAACCTACCCCTAAGAACTCTAGATATAACTTATGAAGTTGAATTGGCTGATGGTAGTATAGAAATAGCCTCCACGATTCTTGATGGATGTGTTATATCCATTAAGAACATTCCTATCCCTGATAAACTTTTGAATATGAATTTGGCAGGGTTCGATATAGTTTTAGGCATGGATTGGTTAGCTTATAACCAAGCCCATATTGCTTGCGATAAGAAACTTATCGAGATTAAATCCCCATCCGGTGAAGTACTCACCATTCGTGGAGATCAACATTATGGATTGCCAGAGAAAGTATCTTTGCTTAAGGCATCCAGGTTGTGGATTCGTTTCCGGGTCGAATTTTAACTCCCGGCGATTGCGAAGAACACGTATCACGTGCGGAATCCGTGTACGTGTGTGGATCGACACAAGAACGTAATAATATGATGATTCGATTGATGATATGACAAATACAAAACCTTGAATCACCTTGTAGTACTTTCTCTCTCTAGATCTTCTCTAATGCTCCAAAGTTGCAAAAGTTCTAAAAACATTAGATAAGCCTCCTATTTATAGGAAATCGCATAAGGAAGAACTCCTTATTTACAAGTTTGCCATTCTTCTATATTTAACACTATAAGACCTTGTTTTGATCAGTTTTCTGCTACGAAACATGATTGACAGAAGTGAATTATGCACTCACATAAATGTTTGAAGAGAGGATGTGTCATATACATGGCGCAAGTGACGATTGATGAACCAAAGCCAAAGATTGGAGACATTCCAGTCATCTCTGAGTACCCAGATGTGTTTCTAGAAGAATGACCCGGTCTACCCCTGGAGAGGCAAGTCGAGTTTAGGATTGACATCTTGCCTGGAGCCGCTCTTATAGCTAGAGCTCCATACCAATTAACACCTACCGAAATGAAGGAATTGAAGGCTCAACTAGATGAACTATTGGAGAAAGGTTTTATTCAGCCTAGTTCTTCACCTTGGGGAGCTCCTATCTTATTCGTCAAAAAAAAAGACGGTTCGAGACGGATGTGCATTGACTACCGCGAGCTGAACAAGATAACGATCAAGAATCGTTATCCATTGCCAAGGATCGATGATTTGTTCGACCAGTTGCAAGGAGCTAGTTACTTCTCAAAGATTGATTTGAGATTTGGTTACCATCAACTGAAAGTTAGGAGCGAGGATGTTCCAAAGACAGCTTTCAGGACCAGATGTAACAACTCATATCAAAAGTCCTATTTATTAACTTTAATTGTCCAATAGGAAACCCTAATTGAGAAACCCAAGTGATTCTGTACAAACCCAAAAATTTTCAGAACAATCAGAATCAGGATCAGGGCCCCTAAAACTCAGGGGGGTAAACCTTAGTTACGATTATCCACATAAAACGTTGTCAAAATTGAATTTTACGAAACTGTCGACTCAGCAAGCCTATACACACACGAAGCTACCCTATGGTAGGTTAGGACCCGTCGCGCCACGCGATGCCCCTAGGGGTACCTGATGTGTTCAAATATTAACATATAAATTTCATCAAATGAGGCATAAAACTAACCCTTTTTTAGTACTAATGTTGGAAAAAGTGTGCTTTTGTCTTCCTTTTGTATTTTCAGGATTAAATGAGCTCAAATTAACAAAAGAAGCAAAAAGACATCAAAATCTAACATAAATATAAGAAAAGGAACAAGACGTGGCATGCCCGACCCCACTACAGCATCTTCCCAAGCAAAACAAGATATCAGAGGCCTGAACACGCCCCGTGCTCAGCCAGCACGGGGGCGTGCCCAAGTGTCAGCAGAAAAGACAAAGTGGTAGAAGCTTCTATTGCCCACCACGGGGCCGTGCTCAGCGGACACGGGGCCGTGGTCAACTATAAGATTCGCACAATCCAGGCAAATCTTCATAGTACAAAGATTCTTCTGCACACGGGGTCGTGCTCAGCGGACACGGGGGCGTGGTCAACTAATAAGACAAAGCTGCATTTAATGAAGAAAGAGAGGATGTGGACACGGGGCCGTGCCCACTGGACACGGGGCCGTGCCCACTGGACACGGGGCCGTGCCCACTGGACACGGGGCCGTGCCCGAGCTTCTGTTCAGCCTATAAATAGAAGTGCTTGGCTCAAGCTCAAACCATCCCTTGGCACACCACCTCTCTCACACTTCACCCACCACCCACCACCACCATAACACCATCATCCACCACCATCATCCATTGTCCATCGTAGAGTGTGTGAGTCGTCTCGGGATCCAAGATTGATCGTAAGAGTTCTTGACAATCAAGGCCATGTTTGCCTAAGTCTCTTACATCACTTGGTGAAGACAAAGTGTCTAGTGTAATACTTTTTATTTCTAATCTTTTGCACTTTTTATTTGGTTTCGTATTAATGACTTTAATAACTAGTTGCTTATGTTGAAGGTGATCTTTCTTTATCGTTTGTCCGTGGTGTCTTGGCATTATTTTACTGTCTATATAAAATAAAAGATTTTCACCATTCATATCTCCACGGTCTATATGGAGGTATGTTGGCTACCTGGTCGGGGGTTAAGGGAACGGTTTGGTAAAGGTCTTGTCATTGTTCAGCGTTTAGAGGTCCTGCAATGGACCTGGGTCAAATTTAGTAGGACCTCCTTCAATACTTAACGGTATTAGATGGCGGGGGTCCAAACTCTTTGATCCCGTCATAAGTTAACTACTATTAATACTATAACCCGGCTATTTAGGACTGTATCCCTGCTGACTCAGACTACTTAGTCGAGGGTAACGTCACCTCCAAAAGAGGGGCCTACCATAATATTGCATTAATAACTTAATTAATTATCTTCCAATAATCCACCATTTTAGGATTGTATCCTTGCTGACTCAAACTACTGGGGTGAGGGTAACGTCACCTTCAAAAGAGGGGCCTACTACAATAACTAAGATAATCTCTTAATTATGTGCAAAAGTGCGGAAATAATCAAAGGTTACACTAGATACGAGTCGGAACCAAGTGATTCATCTTGTCTATCTGTTTTTATTTTTATTTTTATTTTCAGCATTTTAGTTAGTTTTTATTTTTCTTAGTTTAAATCATTTTTCTAAACTTTTTATTTTGATTAGACGTTGAGGATAAACCGGTATTAAAAGCTCTTGTGTCCTTGGACGACCTCGGTATCTTACCAACGCTATACTACGCTCACGATGGGTGCACTTGCCCATATGTGTGTTTAGTGTTAGTAAAATATCGTGTTTTATAAATTTAAAACTTGGCTAAAATAAGTGTTAAAGGGGCTTAAAATATACACCTAATATATATATAACACTTCACACGCATCAAGTTTTTGGCGACGTTGCCGGGGACACAAGGATTTTAAGAAAGCTTAAAATCGACGACCTAATCAGTTTTTCAAAACCTTTTTAAATGCGCGCACATTTTTCTGCATTTTAGTTTAGTTTTGCATTTACAGTAACCTGTACACGGGGCCGTGTTCACTGAACACGGGGCCGTGCTGCAGATTTTTCATAAACACCCAGTAACAGAAGCTTGAACACGGGCCGTGCTCACTGAACACGCCCCGTGCTCAACGAAATCAGTAAATTTAATTAAAACGCCCAGATACAGATCCTGAACACGGGGCCGTGTCCACTGAACACGGGGCCGTGTCCAGCCTCTGTTTCCGTTTTTATTTTTGTTTTCTGATCTCGAGACTTGGTTGTGGTCTGCTGAGTGATTCTTATGGATCAATACTCAGGAGGTTACAACTACACCTATGAGGAGGAGGATTATAGGGGTAATTATTGCACTAATTGTCGTAACGCACGCTCGGTTCAAAATAATCACTCATATCAACCATCCAATTCATACACCTACTATGAGGAGCCCAGGTACGAGCCATCAACTTCATACACATCCTATGAAGACCAAAGGTATGAACCTCCTCCCTCATACTCATATTTTGATGAACCAAGGTATGAGCCTTCTTACTCATACTTTGAGGAACCAAGATATGAGCCACCACCTTCATATGCTTATTATGAGGAACCATGGCATGAACAACCCACCTCATATGAGTATTATGAAGAACAAAATTACGAACCTTATCCATCATATGCTTACAATGAAGAACAATGGTGCGAACCATCTACTTCATATGGGTATTATGAGGAACAAAGGGTCGAACAACCGGATTCAAGCTTAGAAAATTCCGATTCTTTTTCTATTACCGAAGTAACCGATAGGATATTAGAAAACATTAGAGTTATCGATCGTTGTATAAGAGAATCTCGCGCAAGGGAAGAGGAGTCCCGCGCAAGAGAAGAATTAAAAAAAGGAAGAGATAACCGAAAGTGTCAAAATGGAAGAACAAATAAGTGAAAAACCGACACATGAGTTAAACAACGAAATAGGTGAGTCCGACAACGTTAAAATACAAGAAGAGTCTAATTTTGAAGAAATTAATCTCTTGTCACCTTCTTTTGAAAATAATTGTTTAGTACCCACTCATGCTAAGTTTTTAAAAGAGTTAAACACTAACACTAAAATTGACGAAACGGTAAGTGTTAAGTTAACTAATGATCAAACGTCACTAATAAAAGAAGACCCATTTGAAATTAACATTACACCGGTTCCTTGTTTCTTTCAAAATTCATTTATTAGTAATGTCACAATCGATAAAGATCTTTGTGTTAACATAATGCCTAACTACATTTTCGAAAAATTAAGTATTAGTGATTTTTCTCCACTTCAAATACCCATTTTTCTATCCAATCGGAGAGTAATAAAATCAATCGGTATAGTTGAAGATGTCTTGGTTCAAACAAATCAAATGGTAATCCCGACCGACTTTGTCATCCTCGATGACGCTCCTCTAGTGTTGGGACGACCATTTGTAAAAACTCACGAAGCTTTGAAAAACCGGAAGTTCAACAATCAACCTCTTCAATTAGGGGCATTTAAAAGAAGTGTCGATCTCGAACGATCAATGAAATATCCATTCGGCAATAATGACCCCCTAATTGAAGATGAAGATGAACCACCCGATACAAGTGAAGAGATTGACCACTTTGTTGAAGAAGAGGTCGCAATAGAACAAACTTTTAAAGTTCTTGATCGAAATGAGCAACCAAATAAGGAGTCTCCTAAAGACCCACCACTTGAGCTCAAAGAACTTCTAAAAGGTTTGGAATATGCTTTTCTAGACAAAGAGGGTAATTTACCTGTAATTATTTCGTCTAAATTAGATAGCGTAGAAAAAGAAAAATTAATTAGTCTTTTGAAAAAACATAAAAATGCAATAGCTTGGAAACTTGTAGACATAAAAGGAATTAGTCCTTCTATGTGCACACACAAAATTTTGATGAATGATGACTACAAATCGGTTATACAACCACAACGTCGAGTAAATCCAAATGTTCAAGAAGTGGTTAAAAACGAGGTCATCAAACTACTTGACGCCGGACTTATCTACCCTATCTCCGATAGTCCTTGGGTGAGTCCCGTCCAAGTAGTTCCAAAGAAAGGAGGTATGACGGTGATAACTAACGAAAAGAATGAATTAATACCAACAAGAACCGTCACAGGATGGAGAGTATGTATAGATTATAGACGATTAAATGAAGCAACAAGAAAAGACCACTTTCCTTTGCCCTTCATTGATCAAATGTTAGAAAGATTATCCGGTCATAAATTTTATTGTTTCTTGGATGGTTTTTCAGGTTACTTTCAAATCCCGATAGCACCCGAAGACCAAGAAAAGACAACTTTCACATGTCCCTATGGAACTTTTGCTTATCGACGCATGCCGTTTGGTCTATGTAATGCCCCAGCAACATTCCAACGTTGCATGGTAGACATCTTCCATGACATGATAGAAAAGACAATGGAAGTCTTCATGGATGACTTTTCTATCTTTGGGGATTCATACGACCAATTCCTCGATAACCTTGAACGAATGCTATCCCGATGTGAGGAAACTAACCTCGCCCTTAATTAGGAAAATGCCATTTCATGGTAACGGAGGGAATAGTACTCGGTCACAAGGTCTCAAGCGAAGGAATGGAGGTGGATCGAGCCAAAATAGATACCATTTCTACATTACCACCTCCATCCTCCGTAAGAGCTATCAGAAGTTTCCTAGGGCATGCCGGATTCTATAGACGGTTTATCAAAGACTTTTCAAAAATCTCAATACCTCTAACAAAATTACTTGAAAAAGATGTCCCTTTCATCTTTGACAAGGATTGCAATCAAGCATTTCTAACCCTAAAGGAAATGTTAGTCAATGCACCTATCATGATAGCGCTTGATTGGAAATTTCCTTTCGAAATCATGTGTGATGCTAGAGACTTTGCAGTTGGAGCTGTCTTGTGACAAAGAAAAGAAAAGCATTTCCAGCCAATTTATTATGCTAGTAAAACACTTAATGATGCACAAGAAAATTACACAACAACTGAAAAAGAATTACTAGCTGTGGTATTTGCTTTTGATAAATTCCGTTCTTATCTTGTTCTTTCTAAAACTATAGTCTATACAGATCATGCAGCCATTCGATATCTCTTCAAGAAGCAGGACGCAAAACCACGTTTGATTAGGTGGATTCTACTCCTCCAAGAATTCGACATTGAAATCAGAGACAAAAGAGGAGCAGAAAACACTGTAGCAGATCATCTTCCGCGCTTAGAAGACCCAGCTTTGGAGGCAACCAGGGACGAGCAAATCAACGAAAAATTTCCAACAGAGTCCCTGGAAATGGTGGAATATAAGGAAGAACCATGGTACGCCGACTATGCTAACTACCTAGCTAGCGGTATAGTCACAAGAGGATGGTCACATTATCAAAGAAAAAAATTCTTTGCCAATGTGAAACACTCTTTTTGGGAAGATCCATATCTTTTCAAAATGTGTGCAGACCAACTCGTCCGACGATGCATACATGGTAATGAAACACGAAGAATTCTCCGCCATTGTCATGAAGGTCCATACGGAGGGCATCATGGTGCCGCTAGTACCGCACGAAAGGTATTTGATTCAGGATTTTATTGGCCAACCATTTACAAAGACGCCCAAAGTCTTGTCAAGACATGTGATGCTTGCCAAAGAACAGGTAATATTTCTTCCAAAAACGAAATGCCACAAAATGGCATTCTTGTTTGTGAAATTTTTGATGTGTGGGGACTCGACTTTATGGGACCTTTCCCACCATCGAAAGGAAACAAATATATACTTGTGGCAGTAGACTACTTGTCTAAATGGGCCGAGGCCGAGGCACTTCCAACAAATAATGGAAGAGTCGTGGTAAGATTTCTGAAAAAACAATTCTCTCGTTTTGGCACACCTAAAGCCTTAAAAAGTGATAGAGGTACCCATTTTTGCAACCATCAACTTGAAAATTTTTTAACAAGATATGGGGTCTATCACCAGGTCTCAACAGCATATCACCCTCAAACAAACGGACAAGCCGAAGTGACTAATAGAGGTTTAAAACGAATACTTGAAAAAACCGTAGGGTTAAATAAAAAGGAATGGGCGGATAAATTAGATGATGCTTTATGGGCTTTTCGAACTGCTTATAAAACAACAATAGGCACAACCCCATATAAGCTAGTCTATGGGAAAAGTTGTCATTTGCCAGTAGAAATTGCACACAAAGCCTACTGGGCAATTAAAAATGTAAACTTAGATTTAGAATTTGCTGGTAAAAATCGATTTTGTCAATTAAATAAATTAGACGAACTTAGGAATTATGCATACTCAAACTCCGAAATTTATAAGGAAAGAATGAAAAATTTGCATGATAAACATATTAAACCTAATGAATTTCGGGTAGGAAATCTAGTTCTTTTGTTTAATTCACGACTTCGATTAGTTCCTGGTAAATTAAAGTCTAGGTGGTCAGGACCTTTTTCCATCACCCATATTTTCCCACACGGTGCAGTTGAAATTAAATCTCGAAATGGGCCTCCATTTAAAGTCAATGGCCAACGGCTGAAACTGTATCAAGGATTCATTAAGGATGAAGAAGAAGAGATCTCGCTTCAAACGGTGGAAGAGTAAAACATCATACCTGGTAAGTTACGAACGATTGAGACAACAAATAAAGCGGTAAGTTATCTAACCAAAGCTTATGGGAAACAGGGGCACTCACACGAGCATTAAAAAAAAACTGTGCTCGGCACGAGGCCGTGTCCGCTGGACACGGGGCAGTGTCCGCTGGACACGGGGCCGTGTCCGCGCTGCAGTCGGGATAAATCCCCTTTTTCAAAACAGTTACTTCATTCCACACGCCCCATTTCCCCGAAAAAGCTCTGGTTCCAGGCGATTTTTCGCAGAATTTCAACGTCTCCTATCGCTCTAACAACATCAAGGTATGATTCTATCACTTTTAGTAGTTAGATTAGTTACTTGCATGTAGTTAAAACACCAAAAATTTGGGGAAAATCTAGGGTTCTGATATTCGCTAATTTACACATATTTTAGTCCCCCGTTTTACCCCTATTTTATGCGTTTTTGGCCGTAAAACCGTCATTCGGATACTTAATTATCTACACTTTTGTTTACAGGCCTAAAACAGCATACCAGACAAGATGATAGCGAAAACAAGGACTTTCCGGACAAAATGACGAAGCTGCGGACATTCTGTTAAGGATTCTGACCTGGGCCTGTGGAACGGTCGTGCGACCTGATGCACGACCGTGCATCTCCGACAGTTGTTGATTAGTCAGGCAATGAACGAGCAGTGCGACTAGGCGTGCAAGGCAAACAAGGCCAGACCGGTGACGCACGGTCGTTCCATGATCTGCACCCCGTGCGGATCCGATGATCAGCCAAACTCTCGGAACTGAACGACCGGTGCGACCAACCGTGCAACAAGAACCCGGCGAAGAACAACCGTGCCACAGGAAGAACGGTCGTGCGATATCGAATCTGGTCAAAGATCTGATGACGTATGCAGCATGGTGACCCATACCCAATAATTGCTTAAAGTGCACGGTCGTGCCATATGAAGAGCGACCGTGCCACAGCGGAAAAATATAAAAACAGAACAGAAACATTTTGTTTGAAATTCTGGAATTTTGGGAGCTTCACTGGCGATTTTACAGGCTCCGGAGGCTATGCTTTTGACCCGGATTCAAGCCACATCGTGCCGTTTAGCTCCATTACTATCCGGATTCTTAGTCTAGTGCTTGTTTATGGTTTGGTTTTCTAATCTTTCCATGATTTTGTTAATCTTTCAAGCATTTAGATTAATGTTTATGTATTATTGTAGCCTTTGGGCAAAAACACAACAATCCCTTGCTTGATTATAGCCATTAGTATGTTAATCTTTGTTTATAATGACACTTTGAAGTATTTTCTATGTTAATCTTTGATGATTAGTTTGCAACCTTGTTATTGATATTGATTTCTTGATTATAAGTAATTATGTTGGATGATTGATGCTTGGTTAGTTAAGATAGTTGAAAAATGAAGCTTAATTAATCTTGTATTAGTAAACTTTGAACTTGGTTAACTAGTTTAGCTTGGTTTAAATGTGTGCATCATGATACTAGAAATGGTTAGTGATTTAATAAAATGTAATTATTGTTAATCAAGAGAGCTTGCCGTCACGTAAGGACCTTAACGGGTTAGATGGTGTCGTTATAAATTCTTACCATGATTTGTTAGCTTAGTTAGTAGTTTAGGCCAAAATTGCTATCTTAGTGAATTATTATGCAAGATTTGTAAAATGAACTCGGTTGTGATTTAATCTAGTTTATGCTTGTCTCGGTGGTTGCATTGTGTTTATCGGTGTCTCTTTCCTTGATTAAGTGCGGTTAGAAAACTCCTAACGGATGACTAACTTATTTTTAAGAGATTTTCATAGACATTTATCAATTGCACGTTAAAGAAAAATTTTAGGTGGTTAAAGTGTGTTTATCGTTTTAGCTTTCCGAATGATTGTCATGTTAGGATTCCCGAAAGGGATACTAGTTGTCTTAAATTGGAATATTGACCGAATGCTTCTAGTGCCAAAACCGACTTAGTTGACATGCTTTGGTTGTGTATTAAGCAAGGCTTTTTATCTATTATCTATTATGTTTTTATTATGTATTTGTTTACGCTTACTTTAGTTTAATTAAAATCAAACAAAACTTATGTTTTTACCGGTAGTTTAGTGACAAAGGTCTAGTATTATTTCTCCGCCCATTTCCTTGGATCGATACTTGGTTCTTACCGATACTTTACTACATATATGACGGGGTACACTTGCCTCTTTCGTGTGTGTTTTGATGTTAAAGTAATAATCACTTTTATAAATTTAAAACCGATTCGTGTGTAATTTCATTGCAAATTTATGTATATATACGCACACGTCAAGTTTTTGGCGCCGTTGCCGGGGAAATGGCGAGTTTTAGGAACGACCCGAGTCATTGTGTTATCAGCGTATATACTTGTTAATATTTGTGTATACTTTATTGATTATTTATTTGTTTATTTATTTGTTATTATTTCTTGTTTTTAATTTGATTTATTCGGTCTCAGGGGCAGCAGAGAACGCGATCATGGCAGACGATGAGCGACCGTTGAATGAGACAAATCAGCCTGGAAGGGCAGGCCTGGAGCCGAGTATCCTTCAACCTACTATTGATGTACCTACTTTTGAAATTAGATCTAGTATTATTAATATGGTACAAAATTCAGTACAGTTTGACGGACGTGAGCACGAGGATCCCGGGAGGCATATTGCTGCTTTTCTCCATGTTTGTTCTACGTTTAAGATTACAGGTGTTTCGGAGGATGCAATTCGGTTGAGGTTGTTTCCGTTTTCGTTACGTGACAAAGCTAGAGCTTGGCTTATGTCACTTCCAGCCGGGTCCATCAGGACCTGGAATCAGTTGGCGGAGCAGTTTATGCAGAAATATTTTCCACCTGAGAAAACGAACAAGCTACGGAACCGAATTGTATCTTTTCACCAGGACGAGGGTGAGTCGTTGCATGCGGCGTGGGAGAGATTCAAGGATTTGTTGATTGATGTGCCACATCATGGCTACTCCAAGAGACAGCTGGTTTTGACGTTCTATCAGGGGCTCAGTTACAACACACGGGAGCGATTAGACATGAACGCGGGAGGCGATCTAGGAACTAAGACGCCGAATGAAGCGTATGATATTATTGAGAAAGCCGCGTTGAAATCCAGCTCGCGTCGGGAAGGAGACAGAGGCCGGGCATCATCATCATCATCTCGCGCAGGAGTCCATGCTGTAGACGACTATACGGCCATTACTACACAAATCTCGGCTCTCGCATCGAGATTCGACAGGTCCCAGATGATTGCGCATGCGGGCTCGGGTTGTGACCAGTGTGGAGTGTCACATGATCCTGGGGCATGTTTTCAGGGAGTCGTATACGAGGGCCACGAAGAGGTAGATTTCGTGAGTAATCAAGTAAGGCCGCAGAACAACCCTTACAGTAACACCTATAATCCCGGTTGGAGAAATCACCCAAATTTTGGGTGGCGTGCGAATACAGGCAATCAAAACCCTTTGGGATTCAATCAGCGCGCTCCAGCGCCACAGCAAGGTCAGGGTCAGCAGTTCCAGAAATACAACCAACCTTACCAGCAGCGTCCATATTCGTATCAGAATCAGGGCACCGGGAGTAGTTCCCAGCAGCAGGCCCCTCAGTCTAGTTCTACGCTGGAGGATATGATGTCTCAGCTTCTTACTAGCTCCTCGAGCGCGAATCAGTTAGCTGAAAAACGCTACCAGCAGAGCGAGGATCGTTTTCTCTTTCATGAGGGAGAAATGAGGAGTCACAAGGCATCGATTCAGAATATAGAGAATCAGGTTGGTCAGCTGGCACAGATGATGTCAAAAAGACCTCAGGGTGGTCTTCCGGGTAATACAGAACCAAACCCGGGCGGACACAGGGATTGAGCTCCAAACCCCGCACACATCATAAGTGTGGGGAGGAGAGAGTCTTGCTATCGACTCGCCGACAAAAATTTAGCATGAGTCTTGCTATCGACTCGCCGACAAAAATTTAGCATGAGTCTACGCTACTGACTCGCCGACAAAAATGTAGCAGGAGCGTCTTTGGCGCTATAAGGGTAAAATAGTCCGCTTTTATGTTTTTGTAGTTTTAGCGTAATTTAAGTTAGTTAGGTAGTTTACGTTAGTTTGTTTAGTTTTCGTACGTGCCGAGCGAAGGTTCTGTATTGCAATATTGTTAGAACAGTTGGTGTGTCGAAAAATTGGCGAAAAACGGCCGAAACAGTTGCTGGATATAGCTTCTGCAGGAATTTCTGATCTGCACCTGATGCACGACCGTTCCTCGGGTCGCACGACCGTGCGTTTCCGAGGGCCGGCACGGTGGATCGCACCCCCGGTGCATTTCCGAGAACAGTTGCTAGGGTTTGGGTGATGTCGGCGACGCACGACCGTGCCACACGGAGAACGACCGTGCGTCAGGCTGAGGGCAGTTTGGTCATTTGGCACTATAAATACCCTCATCTGCAGCCCCCATTCATAATTCGCGAAACCCTACCAGCACCAGGCCGTTCCAGAGCGATACTTCATCAAATCGCACGGTTTTTCGCACGATCTCACACCCTTCTTCGCACGGTACGTTCCTAGTTGTAGATTTCTTGTTTCCTTGCTTTCTAGGTTAGATTTCTTCCGATTCTTCAAGGAAATTTTTAGGGTTCTCTTCATAAACAAATCGAAACCCTAACCCTTGTTGAATCGTAGTATCGTGAACATCTGGTGCATTTTTCTGACCCCTGTTATGTAAAAACTTGAAGATTTGTGAAAAAATCGGGCTACTTAGAGCCTGGGTCAGAATCTGCAGAAAACACTGTCGCACGGACGTTCCTCGTATGGAACAGTCGTGCCTCGCCGTTGTTTTACGATAGTCAGCTTGTTGTTCGGTATTGCACTGTGGTGCCGTAGATCGCACGCCGTGCAGTTCCGACATCTCTGGGCAGATGGTGCTTGTCATCGGCGACGCACGACCGTGCGTCTCGTCGCACGACCGTGCCATATGCCCAGATCAGTTTGACAGTTTCTTCATAATTGGTTGCTCGCCTGTTTGTGATTCAAATTTCTCCTGTTTCCATCTTTCTAATGTTGTTCCTTATACAGATGAACCATCCTTTCCTTCAATTCGACCCCAACGATGAACGAGAAGCTTTGTGCATCCCGAAACGAGACGCATTGTGGGCAAGACGGGGGCAGTTTGGAGTCCCCCGATGGTTGGATTGGGAAGTCACGCGTGAACTCAATCAGTATGACAGACTAGACGACATGATGAGTCGCCCGCTTGCAAATCTGGTCGGTTGCAACCGACCCGTTTACCGGGAGCTGACTATAGAGTTCTTTGCATCCTATGCCTATGAAAAGTCGGCTGCTAATAGACGACCCAAATTTCGTTACAAGAATCGTGTAACTTTCAGGTTATGTGGGGAATGGCATACGTGGTCGGTTGGTCGTTTGGGAAGGAGGCTTGGGATCTATACAAGGGATGACATGGATGATCCCGATGTCTTCACTAATCAGTTCACCTTCCCTTCTGATGCAGCACGCGATGCATTTTGGGCTGAAAATGCCGTTGGGGACCCCTACAACCCGAGGATGTCGAAGGCCTCGCGACTCAGAGACCCCTTGGTGCGAGTGATGCACCATGTTTTTAGCCATACGATATGCGGTCGCATGGACAGTCTTGGTAACTGTCCAACACCAGATTTGCTTTTTCTTTATGCGTTGGTTGATGGAGCACCTATCAACCTAGCCGCACGCATGGCTGAGTACTTCGTGAAGAGCTCGGGACGAACTCCGAACAGTGAGATACATGGCGGTCAGTATGTGACCGAAATAGCCTACAATGAAGGCTATATAACTGAGGAGGTTCTCCAGGGTCTCACTTTGATTACTGAGGGGGTTCATGTCGATATCAGGTCGCTGAAGACCATGGGGGTGATTGTTGAGCTTGATAGGGGGGATAGGTTGAGAGGGTTGAATAACGAGGTCTGGGACCCGTTGCCTCCAGCTGAGGAGGAACATGAGGAGGAAGATGAGGATGTTGAGATGGGGGAGCAACACGAGCAGCACCAACCACCACATACACCACCACACTCGCCGCAGCATCATGCATTCCATCAGGACTGGCCCGAGTTCTACCAGCAGTTCCAGGATATGCGAGTGACTCAGGAGCAGCATGGTACCTACATCGACCAGATCAGATCTAGCCAGGACGAGATTCGGGCCAGTCAGGCTCAGATTCGGGCCACACATGACCAGCTTCGGAAGAGCCAAGATACTTTATATCAGGGGGTCAGTGCGGGATTCTCACATCTTTTCGGGGAGATGCATCACGCATACCCCGACTACTTTCAGCACCCCCCGCAGTTCCCACCGTGGAACCCCCTGGTTATGGCGATGCCAGTCCGTCCTATACGAGAGACGATGGTGATGGAGATGAGTAGTTGGCGGTGGTGATAGCAGTTGGTGGTGTTTTCTATTTTAGTACTTTATTTATTATTGGGTGTTTATTTTGACTGTTATTTCAAACACCCCGGTTATGTATTTCAGACATTTTACTTTATGTTCTGTTTGGATTTTAGTATTTATGTATATTATGGTTGTTTTGTGATTTTTCTGTTTCTGTTATGTTTTGGGTGCACATGTGACATACTCGCAGGTTTTAGCTATCGGATCTTGGACCGGAGCACGTACCAGATACAGCTTCGAAAGTCTCGTGGCATCCACATCATCTTGAGGGGAGTATTTTTTATCCATTTCTCTATATTTCGGGTCTCGCATTGGGGACAATGCGAAGTTCAAGTGTGGGGAGGGGGTTAACTTTGTTAACTTTGTTTGTCCTCTTATTTATAAAAAAAAAATTCAGAAAATCAGAAAAATCATTCAAAAATACTTGTGTTTTGTTTATATGTTGATAAATAAACCGGTTGGTTGTGTTTTAGAAAGCTTCGGACTTGATAAAAACTCGACAAGCAAAATATTTTTGAAAAAGGAAACCGGAAAGCGTGACAAACAAAGAAAGACTTACATGATAGTTTTCACACTTTTACCCATTCCTTCCGTTACGTGAGCATATTTGAGCCTTGATTGTTATATATTTGTTCATTTCGGATATAGGAGTGAGCCGGATGTTATGTGTAATTTAGAACTTGTCACTAGTATGCTTGTTAAGACCATGAACGTGCGGATTTGTGTAAAAGTGATAGAGGCACTTAGATTACCCCTTTGTTGTGAACTTGTTCTTTGTGTTGTGCTTCCCGTTCACCTTATATTACCCTTTAGGATTAACCATGTCGAGCCTTCCCGTTTACCTTTGTTTACCCACACTATCGCCCACTTAGCCAAATTTAGCCTTTTTATGTTTTTAAACCTTTTTAGTGTTGAAACTCGGTCAAAAATAATCGTTTAACTAGCGCTTGTTATTGTTTATGTTTCATTGTATAGATTAGTATGCTTAAAAAAAAGAAAAAGAAAATAAAACACCCTAAAATAGGGTGAAGTTGATAGAAATCGAGCAATTTTGAATGCTTAAATGTTAAAATTTTGTTGATAAGCTCGATTGCGCTTTAGTCGCCTTTTTAAGGCGTTTGTGTGTATAGTTGTATATTTTGTTGCTAGTTAAACGCTACTACCGAGTTTTAACCATTTTCGCCACTTTATATGTCCACTTCCATACCCTTCGCCCAAGCCTAACGTTACAACCCGTAAAGACCTCTTGATTTACACTTGTTCGCATGTTAGTTGGTGGAGACGAGATCTTATGACAAGCTTATGATATTGCACATTTCATTGACTAGGCATTGAGTGTTTGCACATACACATTTTATGTATGTTTCATAAATAAAACCGAGTGTGTGTGAACATTGTGAGTCGTGTGAAGATTAACATGTGAGTCAATTAAATGTGAAGTCACGGCTTTTTGGTTGTCGCTTTATAATTGCATATGCTTGTTGGGTTTGAGTCTTTTGATGTTGTCCTTCGACAAACCGGCTAACCGTTTATAGTAGTTTTCAATAAAATAGTGTGTAAATTATCGTTTTTGTCTGTTTCTGTCTTTTATTGCTTTTTAGTTTAGCTTGCTTGAGGAAAGCAAGGTTCAAGTGTGGGGAGATTTGATATTCGCTAATTTACACATATTTTAGTCCCCCGTTTTACCCCTATTTTATGCGTTTTTGGCCGTAAAACCGTCATTCGGATACTTAATTATCTACACTTTTGTTTACAGGCCTAAAACAGCATACCAGACAAGATGATAGCGAAAACGAGGACTTTCCGGACAAAACGACGAAGCTGCGGACATTCTGTTAAGGATTCTGACCTGGGCCTGTGGAACGGTCGTGCGACCTGATGCACGACCGTGCATCTCCGACAGTTGTTGATTAGTCCGGCAATGAACGAGCAGTGCGACTAGGCGTGCAAGGCAAACAAGGCCAGACCGGTGACGCACGGTCGTTCCATGATCTGCACCCCGTGCGGATCCGATGATCAGCCAAACTCTCGGAACTGAACGACCGGTGCGACCAACCGTGCAACAAGAACCCGGCGAAGAACAACCGTGCCACAGGAAGAACGGTCGTGCGATATCGAATCTGGTCAAAGATCTGATGACGTATGCAGCATGGTGACCCATACCCAATAATTGCTTAAAGTGCACGGTCGTGCCATATGAAGAGCGACCGTGCCACAGCGGAAAAATATAAAAATAGAACAGAAACATTCTGTTCGAAATTCTGGAATTTTGGGAGCTTCACTGGCGATTTTACAGGCTCCGGAGGCTATGCTTTTGACCCGGATTCAAGCCACATCGTGCCGTTTAGCTCCATTACTATCCGGATTCTTAGTCTAGTGCTTGTTTATGGTTTGGTTTTCTAATCTTTCCATGATTTTGTTAATCTTTCAAGCATTTAGATTAATGTTTATGTATTATTGTAGCCTTTGGGCAAAAACACAACAATCCCTTGCTTGATTATAGCCATTAGTATGTTAATCTTTGTTTGTAATGACACTTTGAAGTATTTTCTATGTTAATCTTTGATGATTAGTTTGCAACCTTGTTATTGATATTGATTTCTTGATTATAAGTAATTATGTTGGATGATTGATGCTTGGTTAGTTAAGATAGTTGAAAAATGAAGCTTAATTAATCTTGTATTAGTAAACTTTGAACTTGGTTAACTAGTTTAGCTTGGTTTAAATGTGTGCATCATGATACTAGAAATGGTTAGTGATTTAATAAAATGTAATTATTGTTAATCAAGAGAGCTTGCCGTCACGTAAGGACCTTAACGAGTTAGATGGTGTCGTTATAAATTCTTGCCATGATTTGTTAGCTTAGTTAGTAGTTTAGGCCAAAATTGCTATCTTAGTGAATTATTATGCAATATTTGTAAAATGAACTCGGTTGTGATTTAATCTAGTTTATGCTTGTCTCGGTGGTTGCATTGTGTTTATCGGTGTCTCTTTCCTTGATTAAGTGCGGTTAGAAAACTCCTAACGGATGACTAACTTATTTTTAAGAGATTTTCATAGACATTTATCAATTGCACGTTAAAGAACAATTTTAGGTGGTTAAAGTGTGTTTATCGTTTTAGCTTTCCGAATGATTGTCATGTTAGGATTCCCGAAAGGGATACTAGTTGTCTTAAATTGGAATATTGACCGAATGCTTCTAGTGCCAAAACCGACTTAGTTGACATGCTTTGGTTGTGTATTAAGCAAGGCTTTTTATCTATTATCTATTATGTTTTTATTATGTATTTGTTTACGCTTACTTTAGTTTAATTAAAATCAAACAAAACTTATGTTTTTACCGGTAGTTTAGTGACAAAGGTCTAGTATTATTTCTCCGCCCATTTCCTTGGATCGATACTTGGTTCTTACCGATACTTTACTACATATATGACGGGGTACACTTGCCTCTTTCGTGTGTGTTTTGATGTTAAAGTAATAATCACTTTTATAAATTTAAAACCGATTCGTGTGTAATTTCATTGCAAATTTATGTATATATACGCACACGTCAGGTTCTTGAAGTTCATCCGGATCGAACCTCAAATTTTTGTTTAGATCTGTTTGCATTTAGTTAGGTTAGTGTTATGGGAAGTAAATACACTTGTATTGTTCATAGATTCACCCGATTTCTCACAAAAACCCCAAACCCTTGTTCTTGAACCGAAAAAGATAAAATTGATAGGGTAAACGGGATATTTTGGGAAAAACGGTGCTTAGGGTTTCATTTTCGGGGGAAACCGCACCTATTGGACCAAAAATTTTCAAGTTTTCGAAAACGGGACGAAAAATGAAATTTTTGAGTAACAGACGCCTGGACACGGGGCCGTGTCCGCTGAACACGGGGTCGTGTCCAGACAACTGTTTGCAGTTTTTTTCCGAAAATATTTCTGTTTCGTGCTAACTTTTGGTGTATTCTTGCAGATGGCCAGGAAGTTCACAAGATTTAACGCCAATGAACTCGAGGCGAGAGCTCGATACGAGATTCTTCAAACAAGGCCGGAGGAATACCCGAGGCAAGCGTGCACGGACTTGCTAACCTTGGTGAATCAAATTGACCGTTTCAACAACATTGTCACGGGACCACTCAGAGTCGCACTAACAACTCGACTCCGTTCCGTCCACGAATGCACTTTGGAGTTCTATAGCACCTTCACATTCAACTCGAGGTGCGACCCGTTCGACAATGACGGGGTAGCATTCCGATGTGGCAGAACGAGGTATTCGATCTCTATGGCACAATTTGGGTCGATTATCGGGTTGTATGCGGAAGAGGATGCGGGAAACGAAGAAAATACTAGAGGAATGAGAGAGGTAGGTGAGAACGAACACCAAGCCATATGGGATCAGATTGGAGAGGGGTACTACAATCCGAGCAGCACTAAGAGTACGAAGTTGAGGGATCCGCTATACAGATACATTCATAGGCTCCTCGGCTACTCTCTTAGCCAAAGGCATGAAAGTAGTGGCATCGTTGGTTTAAGAGATTTGGTTGTCCTCCACTGCATCCACAACCGCAGGCCGCTCGATGTTCCGTTCCTCATGCTCCGAAACATGCATCACAACCGCCTTGCTAGTGCACCGACTCCTATCTTCTTTGGGGGGTGGGTGTACCGTCTCTTCAAGCACTTCACCCACATACCTAGGTCATTTGAGAGGAGCCCATGGTCGGGTACGGTGGATATTCACATATGCCGCTCAACGAACCTGATTTATGAGGCGGAAGACGGGATGGTAACCTTTCAAAGGATGCAAGGTCATGCATGGAACCCGCAAGAAGCGCTTGTCCTCCAAGCTCCGCAACATCATCAGTACCAATACCAACCCCACGGTGATCCGGGCCAATCATCCTCCTTCGGAGGCGGTTTTCCTAATTTCCAAAGTTTGCATGATTTATTGCAGGAAAACCTTATGTGCACCAGGAACACTTACAACATGGCGAGCAACACCTACCACCGGGTCGGAGCTATCGAAAGAAACATATCCGACATCCAAGACGATGTTGGATACATACGAGACCACATTGCACGCCATGGAGGGGATGATGACGATGATGATGATGACGATGCTATGGAATAGGCGAGAGGAGCGGAGGTGAAGCGGTTGGTTGATGACTTCCCAGGTTAACCCTTTTTCACTCTTAAACAATTGATGGCCTGCGTGCCAAAGTGTTGAACAATTTACTTTTCCTAACTTCTTTTATTTTCTGCATTTATTTTTCTTTTAACTTTGACATGGATGTTAACTTTGGTAAAAGTAGGATGTTTGCTATGTTTTGGTGGAGTGTTCATTGATTAAACAGGTACAAACGAGGCTTAGGGTACTAAACATTAGTACTACTAAAGCCGGGACAGGAAAACAGACGAAAGAAACCTGTTTTTCAACTTTGCAGACTGTCCACACGGGGCCGTGCCTAGCGGACACGCCCCCGTGCCCACTCCCCTGAACCTGCTGATTGTTTTATTTCTGCAGACACGGGGTCGTGTCCAGCCAACATGCCCCCGTGTTCACCTTCTGTAAGTTTTCGTTACTGGCACCTGAACACGGGGTCGTGTTCACTCAACACGGGGTCGTGTCCAGGTAGCCAGTAACACAGAATTTTTGTTTTTCACACCTTTTTACACATTCAACTAACCTAAAAACGTATTTTTGGGACACATTGAGGACAATGTGTAATTTAAGTGTGGGGGGGATGCTAAAACCTTGAATCTTGCAAGTCCTAAATACAAGCCTTACACAAAACTCTATTGGAACCGCTAATCACCCCAAATTTTTTCAAAAATTTTCATTTTTTTTACTTGTCTAGGTTTAACTCGGGAAATTCAAGTTCTTAAAAAGGTTATATTTTTACAAATTTACAACCGATAGTGTCGTGATAAAAAGAACCAACATAAGAAAATTATGAAAAAGCATGACAAGCTTAGTTAAAATTTAATTATATATACTTGATCACATAAAAACCCATTCCCACAAAAGTGAGTTTTGAGCCTTTATTGAGCATACAATTACATATCATTATAACTAATTGCTCATTCTTCGTTTCTTGTGTGAATAGCCGCTTGGTTCTTACGACTCTAGAACTTGCCATGACGATACATTCCCGGTCCTTACCAACTTAAACCCGAGTAAGTAAATGATGGAGGCATTAGGACTAACCCTTTTTTATTTCTACACCATTATTTTTCTTTTTTTGTACCACCTACCCAAAATCCCCCTAGTTAGCCCCTTTGAGCCTAAACCTTTTCATTTCATAACCCAAACCAAACACCCTTTTTACCCACCAAAACCTTTTTCATTTTTACCCCTTTGTTTTAGTAACGAGTTCGGTTCTTCATATGACTTTTCAAAAAAAAAATAATAAATAAAAATAAAAATAAAATAAAATAATTTTGTTGATGATGAAGCAAAAGAAAATAAACAAACAAGTTCATCAAAAATAACTTTGTTTGAATAAATAGCTTCATCAAAAGAAAAATTACAAAAATAGAAAGTCTTACGAAAACCGAAATTTGTTACGCTTTTCGCCTTTTTTCTACTAACCACTAACCACCAACCCAACCACCTACCTTTAACCCAAGCCTAACCCTTAACCCACAAAGTCCTCTTGATATTTACAAAGGTATATAAGTTAAAAAGGAGGAGGATTGATTGCTTGGCAAGCCTATGGTAGGAGTAAGTTCCATGCCGCTCTCGAGTGATCCACAAAAATACATTTTCGGCCGAGTGTTGAGTGATCCCCGTGAGGTATGTGAACTTGTATATAAATAGAATTTTACAAAGGCATGTTATGCCCTAATAAGTAATTTATCTTATGAAAAGTTTTAAATAAATCATGACGAATAGGATTGTAAATAAATAAAAATAAAACTAAATAAAGAATCTTGAAAATCCCGACACTCTATGACAAGCCCAAAACCTTCTTTTCTACCCATTCCATTTGGGAGTGTAAATAGCCACATATTAAAGAGTTTTGCTTGAGGACAAGCAAAGATTCAAGTGTGGGGGTATTTGATGTGTTCAAATATTAACATATAAATTTCATCAAATGAGGCATAAAACTAACCCTTTTTTAGTACTAATGTTGGAAAAAGTGTGCTTTTGTCTTCCTTTTGTATTTTCAGGATTAAATGAGCTCAAATTAACAAAAGAAGCAAAAAGACATCAAAATCTAACATAAATATAAGAAAAGGAACAAGACGAGGCATGCCCGACCCCACTACAGCATCTTCCCAAGCAAAACAAGAGATCAGAGGCCTGAACACACCCCGTGCTCAGCCAGCACGGGGGCGTGCCCAAGAGTCAACAGAAAAGACAAAGTGGTAGAAGCTTCTATTGCCCACCACGGGGCCGTGCTCAGCGGACACGGGGCCGTGGTCAACTATAAGATTCGCACAATCCAGGCAAATCTTCATAGTACAAAGATTCTTCTGCACACGGGGTCGTGCTCAGCGGACACGGGGGCGTGGTCAACTAATAAGACAAAGCTGCATTTAATGAAGAAAGAGAGGATGTGGACACGGGGTCGTGCCCACTGGACACGGGGCCGTGCCCGAGCTTCTGTTCAGCCTATAAATAGAAGTGCTTGGCTCAAGCTCAAACCATCCCTTGGCACACCACCTCTCTCACACTTCACCCACCACCCACCACCACCATAACACCATCATCCACCACCATCATCCATTGTCCATCGTAGAGTGTGTGAGTCGTCTCGGGATCCAAGATTGATCGTAAGAGTTCTTGACAATCAAGGCCATGTTTGCCTAAGTCTCTTACATCACTTGGTGAAGACAAAGTGTCTAGTGTAATACGTTTTATTTCTAATCTTTTGCACTTTTTATTTGGTTTCGTATTAATGACTTTAATAACTAGTTGCTTATGTTGAAGGTGATCTTTCTTTATCGTTTGTCCGTGGTGTCTTGGCATTATTTTACTGTCTATATAAAATAAAAGATTTTCACCATTCATATCTCCACGGTCTATATGTAGGTATGTTGGCTACCTGGTCGGGGGTTAAGGGGACGGTTTGGTAAAGGTCTTGCCATTGTTCAGCGTTTAGAGGTCCTGCAATGGACCTGGGTCAAATTTAGTAGGACCTCCTTCAATACTTAACGGTATTGGATGGCGGGGGTCCAAACTCTTTGATCCCCTCATAAGTTAACTACTATTAATACTATAACCCAGCTATTTAGGACTGTATCCCTGCTGACTCAGACTACTTAGTCGAGGGTAACGTCACCTCCAAAAGAGGGGCCTACCATAATATTGCATTAATAACTTAATTAATTATCTTCCAATAATCCACCCTTTTAGGATTGTATCCTTGCTGACTCAAACTACTGGGGTGAGGGTAACGTCACCTTCAAAAGAGGGGCCTACTACAATAACTAAGATAATCTCTTAATTATGTGCAAAAGTGCGGAAATAATCAAAGGTTACACTAGATACGAGTCGGAACCAAGTGATTCATCTTGTCTATCTGTTTTTATTTTTATTTTTATTTTCAGCATTTTAGTTAGTTTTTATTTTTCTTAGTTTAAATCATTTTTCTAAACTTTTTATTTTGATTAGACGTTGAGGATAAACCGGTATTAAAAGCTCTTGTGTCCTTGGACGACCTCGGTATCTTACCAACGCTATACTACGCTCACGATGGGTGCACTTGCCCATATGTGTGTTTAGTGTTAGTAAAATATCGTGTTTTATAAATTTAAAACTTGGCTAAAATAAGTGTTAAAGGGGCTTAAAATATACACCTAATATATATAACACTTCACACGCATCAGTACCCCTCGCGTCACGCGAGGGGGGTCAAAATTTGACTATAAATAGAGGGGTTTGGGACTGGAATTTGGGCACTTGAACGACGTAGAAATTCCAAATATACACTGATATATCGTAGAATTACTATAAAAACACACACGATCACTAATTGCTGCCGCAAAACAGGGTAATAACTCGATCGCTGATACGATTCAATGTCCGACCGATTAAACTATCCAATGGATGTTTAAGTGCTGCCCACATTAGGGTTTATGCTTTGTCATTCGTTGTTAATTCAATGGATGTTTAAGTATCGCGCTTTGTCATTCGATGTGAGGGTTTAATCTCGTGAGTTATCGTAAATGCTGTATTAAGTTACTAACCGAGTTGTGTGCATGTTATTAAATTAGGTTAAAAGGCTAATCAGTAGGCTAGGCTCTGCTCAATTAAATCTGCAATGTGAGTCATTCTCTTTTTATCAAAGTGTTTTATAAGTTCTTAAATATTTTCAGAGTTATAATTACAGTGATTAAGTATATGTAATCACCAAATTACAGCCGGTATGTGGGGTATTGTGCACATTACTACTGTTTTTATCAGTTTAGGTGGGCGAACCTAATTAGTGATACTCTTCACTATTGGGTGACAGGACTCAATAGTGATATGACCACAGTCACCGAAACGAGTCGATGACAAATACTGTGGGTAGTTGGTTGATAACTGAAACATTGTAATCTCTCTTAATACTGTAAATTATAACAAATGTGTCATTTTATTAAAAAGAATGATTCACCAGTATTTCCCGCTGACAAAACCTTTTTCAAACATGTTTCAGGTGATCTGTTGTGATCCAGGAAAAGTGTCGTGAAGCACTATCAGCTTAAAGAAAGTGGCTCAGTATAAAATAAAGAAACATGTTTTGTAAAATAAAGATTTCTCCGTGAAATCATATGAATGTAAATTACCGGGGTTATATCCCGAGTTGTGAAATAAAATAAATCGGGAAATTGCAGTTTTAAAAAGATTCTGAAGAAAACTTCCGCTGTTAAATTAATACCACGGGATTTTCTGTTCCGTGGCTCCTGAAATGGGTCAAACCGGGTCGGGGGCCGTGACAGAAAAAGGTGGTATCAGAGCCACTGATTTAAGCCAATTAAGTATTTAGAAATACTTAATTTTTTCCTGATTACCATTATGTGATTATGTGTTTTATTAACTGACTATTTGTTAGTTACAGTATGGGTAAGCAAAGGCTTTCAAATATCTATCTTAAATTAGATAGGTCATCTAACGAGAAGGGAAGTTCATCCCAAACCAAACCCTCAAATCACTTTGAAATTCCTGAAGAAGGAATATTTGTGCGAAAGGCACAATATGAGGAACCACTTTCTCCTAATAAAAGAAGTCTGATTATTAGGAAAAGTCAAGAGAAAATAAAGAAAATCCGAGAAAAAAAGTTAAACAGGAAACCCAGGAATTTACCAGTAAAACACCTTGGGAGGACAAGTCAGATGAGAAATGAGCAGATCTTTATATGCTAGCTACTGTAGCAGTTAATTCAAATCTTTAAATAATTTGACCCAAGTCGTAGCACCCTTATCACCTACAGTCCAGAAACCTTATTCAGTAAATAAATAAATTTACAATAAAACCTCGTGTGTTTTAATTTTCATTTGTTTTGTAGTTACCCAGTCTGAAATAATATTTAAAGGTTTTCTATGAAATTTTGTTATAATTTTTAACTTAGTATTTGTGTGTATTTTGCATAACAGCATGAGTGACTTGTCTGACGCCCTTGAGAATTTAAAATCTCTATCCGGTAAGAATAGAGGTTTCCAGAGATTTCAATAGGTATATACCAGATATAGAAGAACCTATTGAATTCAATGCTCCACCTCCAGAGAAACCCAAGCCCAAGAAAAAGAGGAGATTTGTGGGATGGAGGCGTGTGCGTAGGAGGAAACCCGTCCCTAGAAAGATTCCCAAAATAGAAAATCCATTAGACAAAGGGAAGGGGATTGAAGTCGGGGAAGAGTCTAGGCAGATGGGAATACAGTTTGAAGAATATTCTAAGCAAATAGAAATGGAGATTGGAGGAGGATCTAAACAAACCCAAATAGAAATGGGAGAAAGCTCTAATCAAACCCAGGAAATGACATTACAAGAGGAGCTAGATTTTGTACTGGCAAGCTATGATACTATTAAGCCTGTCAATACAAATGTTTTTACTCACCCTATTGAAACCCAACTTCCAATGAATTTGGAACCAGCAATCCCAGAACCTATAATTCACACTCAACCTTTAGGAATGGACGAGTGGTGGACGAATGACTGGCAATTCCAAAACCTGCTCAACAGTCCTTATTCCTTTCCTCCTCAATTCGACCCAGAACCTATACATAATCCACCTATGAGTAATGAGAATTTAGCTGAACTCCGCCACTTTGGTGAGGAGCTGGTGGATGCAGGAAATAGAATCAGGGAAGTAGGAGAACAGATCTCCTGGAAATATGATGAGAGGGAGTGCCGTTATTAAAATATTAGCTGACAAGGGATAAGGGGTTTATGAGACTGTGGTTGTATAATAGCAATAAATAATATAATCTTGTGAAATAACCTAAAATAAAACTTTGTAAGATAAATTGTGTGTATTGAAGCATACTATAAAATATATAAAATGGGAATCGAGAAATCGATAGTTTTGGCTATATGTGTTTTGTGAAATTTATATGATTGTTTTATGTATAATTGTTATTTATTCAATACTAATAAAATTATAATTATCAGATGGAAAACGCTAATAATGAACCAGTAAATGAGGTTAATCAATCTGAACAACAACCGGGGGATCAATATATGACTAGGCAAGATATAGAAAATATCGTTGCTCAAGGGATAGCCAATGCTATTCCGGTAATAGTCGCTGCTGTCCAGAAACCTGCTGAACCTCAACAAATCATTACGAGTAAACGTATTTCTGAAGATAACTTCAGTAATAGCGTAAACGGAGGCAATGATCATATTAATCACAATAATGAACCACGACAAGCTCCGCTCTCTAAGAAAATGAAAGCTACAACGCCTGGTTGCACATACAAAGAATTTCTTGCTTGCAAACCCACTGAATTTGCAGGCAATGAAGGAGCGACTGCAGCACTGCGTTGGTTTGAGAAAACCGTGGCAGTGATTATAATCAGTAAATGTGCCGAAAACGACAAAGTTATGTATGCGTTAAATCTATTCAAAGAAGGGGCGCTAGAATGGTGGAACACGGTATTACAAGCTAAAGGAAGAAATAGGGCCTATGCCATGGATTGGGAAGAATTTAAGAATCTTGTAGAAAGAAAATTTTGTCCCGAATATGAAAAAGATCAAATGGCAAATAAGTTCCTAAACCATCGTATGACGGGTGTAGATTGTCACGGTTATACTTCGACATTCTTTGAATATGCTAGAGTGGTACCAACGCTGGCTTCGCCAGAACCGGTACTCATTTCTCGCTATATTTGGGGACTGATTAGTGAAATCCGTAACATCGTTAAAGCTGCGAGACCTCGTACTATTGACGATGCTGTGGAATTAGCTAACACCCTAACTGATGAACTGGTACGCACAAGAGATGAAAACAGGAAAAAGGAACTGGCTCAGAAAATTACCCAAGGATTTCGTACGGGTAATAATAACAGCTTCAAGAGAAGAGGATCAGGGCAATCTTCAACTTCGCCATTCTGCAAGAATTGCAAAAAGAAACATTATGGAAGATGTAATGTAACCTGCAATTTTTGCAAAACCATAGGACATCGTGAAGAAAACTGCAGAAGGAAAACCATAGTCTGCTTTAACTGTGGTGAAGCAAGACATTTCAAAACAGAATGTCCTAAATTGGTTAAACCAGCAGACAACAAAGCTAAACCAACCGATGGAGCCACTAAGAAGAATGTTCGTGCTTTCCAATTAACTACTCAAGAAGCAGAACTCATTCCGGATGTGATAGCTGGTACGTTCTTAGTTCACAACATTTACGCAAAAGTATTATTTGACTCTGGTGCAAACCAAATTTTTATCAATACTTCATTCTGCCAAGCTCTTAATTTACCATTAACCAACCTTAGGCAGATTTTTACCGTCGAAACGGCAGACGGAAATTCTGTTAGCATAGATAAAGTTTTGCAAAAGGAAAATATAGAACTTTCAGGTCATAAATTCTTTGCAAACCTATTACCTATGAAATTAGCCGAATTTGATGTTGTGTTAGGAATGGATTGGTTAGTAGCCAACCATGCTCGAATTCTTTGTGATAAGAATTCCATAGAAATTCAGGCACCCACTGGAGAAGTAATTATGATTACAGGAGATAAACCACGTAAGCCCATGAAGTTCATATCAGTAATGAAAGTTGCTAGTTATGAACGAAAGCAAGGAATAGTATATATGATTTCAGTAATCATTAGTACTAAGGGTAAAGAACTTAAGGAAATTCCTGTAGTCTCGGAATACCCCGATGTATTCCCAGAAGAATTACCAGGATTACCACCAGATAGGGAAGTAGAATTTAGAATTCATCTAATTCCAGGAACTACACCGATAGCCAAGGCACCTTATCGGTTAGCACCCACAGAAATGCTAGAACTGAAAAAGCAATTAGATGAATTACTAAGTAAAGGTTTCATACAACCTAGTTCATCCCCGTGGGGAGCACCCGTGTTGTTTGTAAAGAAGAAGGATGGGTCCATGAGAATGTGTATCGATTATAGAGAATTGAATAAGGTTACAATTAATAATCGATACCCATTACCTAGGATTGATGATCTTTTCGATCAACTTCAAGGAGCTAGATATTTTTCTAAGATCGACTTACGCTCCGGATATCATCAATTGAAGTTACAAGAAGAAGACATACCTAAAACTGCTTTCAGAACTAGGTATGGTCATTACGAGTTTACAGTCATGCCCTTTGGATTAACAAATGCACCTACCGCATTCATGGACATGATGAATAGAATTTGTAAACCATATTTGGATAAATTTGTAATTGTCTTTATCGACGATATACTTATTTATTCAAAAAGTCAGGACGAACACTGTCGACATTTGCATACACTCTTAACTTTGTTAAGAAAAGAAAAGCTTTACGCCAAATTCTCGAAGTGTGAATTTTGGTTACAAGAAGTGCAATTCCTAGGACATATGGTGAATCACAAAGGTATTCATGTAGATCCTGCTAAGATAGAGGCGATTACCAAATGGAAGGTTCCACAATCCGCAATAGAAATTAGAAGTTTTATAGGTTTAGCTGGATATTATAGACGCTTTATTAAGGATTTTTCCAAGATAGATGTACCATTAACTAAGCTAACCTGTAAAGCAGTTAAGTTTGAATGGGGACCTAAACAAGAAGAAGCCTTTAGAATCTTGAAACAGAAATTAACCAATGCTCCAATTTTAGCCTTACCAGAAGGAACTGAAGATTTTGAAGTATATTGTGATGCTTCAAAACTAGGATTTGGATGTGTGCTAATGCAACGCAAGAAGGTAATTGTGTATGCATCAAGGCAATTGAAAAAGCAGGAAGAGAACTATACAACTCATGATTTAGAATTAGGAGCTGTAATTTTTGCCCTTAAGATTTGGAGACATTATCTGTACGGAAGTAAATTTACTGTCTATATAGATCATAAAAGTTTAAGATATATATTTGGGCAAAAAGAGTTAAATATGAGGCAAAGAAGATGGATGGAAATCCTAAGTGATTACGACTGTGATATTCAGTATCACGAAGGAAAGGCAAATGTAGTTGCGGATGTCTTAAGTCGTAAGTACCATGAAAAACAACGAAGAGTTCGTGCTCTCAGATTAAATCTACAGTTAGATTTAATGGAACAAATAAAGAATGTTCAGGAAACAGCAATCAAGGATGATGCTGAAGGAATGAAGAAAAGAATAAAAGAGTTAGAGCAAGGAGCTGATGGAATATGGAAATTCCACAAAAGCAGAATTTGGGTACCTAAGCAGGGAGAATTAAGAAATCAAATTTTAGAAGAAGCTCATAAATCTAGGTATACTATGCACCCGGGAAACAATAAGATGTACCAAGATTTAAGAAATAACTTTTGATGGATAGGAATGAAAAAGGATATAGCCCGATATGTTTCTAAGTGTCTTACTTGTTCACAAGTTAAGGCAGAACATCAAAAACCTTCAGGTCTACTACAACAATTAGGGATGCCTGTATGGAAATTGGAACTCATAACAATGGATTTTGTTACTAAGTTACCCAAAACCAGAAAAGGTAATGATGCGATTTGGGTAATTGTAGATAAATTAACCAAATCTGCTCACTTTCTACCAATGAAAGAAACCTTTAGCATGGAAAGATTGGCAAAGTTGTATGTAGATGAAGTAGTATCCTTACATGCAGTTCCACTCTCCATTGTATCAGATAGGGATAGTCGTTTTACTTCTCATTTCTGGAAAAGTTTCCAAGAAGCTATGGGAACTCGACTAAATTTAAGCACTGCATATCATCCTCAAACAGACGGGCAAAGTGAAAGGACGATCCAAACTCTAGAAGACATGCTTCGAGCATGTGTGATAGATTTTGGTGGAAATTGGGACGAGCATTTACCTCTTATCGAATTCTCCTATAACCATAGTTATCATTCAAGTATTGAAACTGCCCCATTCGAAGCACTATATGGAAGAAAGTGCAGAACTCCAGTTTGTTGGGCAGAAATAGGAGAAAGTCAATTGTCAGGTCCTGAAATAGTGCAAGAAACGACCGACAAAATTTCTCAAATCAAGGAAAGACTGAAAACGGCTCGAGATCGCCAGAAGAGTTATGCAGACAATAGACGGAAGCCGTTGGAATTTCAAGTTGGAGACAAAGTACTATTAAAAGTATCTCCTTGGAAAGGAGTAGTTCGGTTTGGTAAGAAAGGAAAGCTAAGTCCAAGATACGTAGGACCATTTCCAGTGATTCAACGTATAGGACCAGTTGCTTATCGATTACAACTACCAGAGGAACTGGCAGGAGTACATGACGTATTTCATGTATCCAACCTCAAGAAATGCCTATCAAACGAATCTTTAGTAGTACCTCTTCAAGACATAGAGGTAAATGAGAAGTTAAAATTTGTTGAAAAACCTCTTCAAATCGAGGATCGAAAGATCAAGTTTCTCAAACACAAGCGACTAGTTCTAGTCAAAGTTAAGTGGGATTCAAAGAGAGGAGTTGAATATACTTGGGAGCTGGAATCAGAAATGAACTGAAAGTATCCTCATTTATTTCAGTAAATCTCGAGGACGAGATTTTTATTAAGGTGGAGAGAATGTAACAACTCATATCAAAAGTCCTATTTATTAACTTTAATTGTCCAATAGGAAACCCTAATTGAGAAACCCAAGTGATTCTGTACACACCCTAAAATTTTCAGAACAATCAGAATCAGGATCAGGGCCCCTAAAACTCAGGGGGGGTAAACCCTAGTTACGATTATCCACATAAAACGTTGTCAAAATTGAATTTTACGAAACTGTCGACTCAGCAAGCCTATACACACACGAAGCTACCCTATGGTAGGTTAGGACCCGTCGCGCCACGCGACGCCCCTAGGGGTACCCCTCGCGTCACGCGAGGGGGGTCAAAATTTGACTATAAATAGAGGGGTTTGGGACTGGAATTTGGGCACTTGAACGACGTAGAAATTCCAAATATACACTGATATATCGTAGAATTACTATCAAAACACACACGATCACTAATTGCTGCCGCAAAACAGGGTAATAACTCGATCGCTGATACGATTCAATGTCCGACCGATTAAACTATCCAATGGATGTTTAAGTGCTGCCCACATTAGGGTTTATGCTTTGTCATTCGTTGTTAATTCAATGGATGTTTAAGTATCGCGCTTTGTCATTCGATGTGAGGGTTTAATCTCGTGAGTTATCGTAAATGCTGTATTAAGTTACTAACCGAGTTGTGTGCATGTTATTAAATTAGGTTAAAAGGCTAATCAGTAGGCTAGGCTCTGCTCAATTAAATCTGCAATGTGGGTCATTCTCTTTTTATCAAAGTGTTTTATAAGTTCTTAAATATTTTCAGAGTTATAATTACAGTGATTAAGTATATGTAATCACCAAATTACAGCCGGTATGTGGGGTATTGTGCACATTACTACTGTTTTTATCAGTTTAGGTGGGCGAACCTAATTAGTGATACTCTTCACTATTGGGTGACAGGACTCAATAGTGATATGACCACAGTCACCGAAACGAGTCGATGACAAATACTGTGGGTAGTTGGTTGATAACTGAAACATTGTAATCTCTCTTAATACTGTAAATTATAACAAATGTGTCATTTTATTAAAAAGAATGATTCACCAGTATTTCCCGCTGACAAAACCTTTTTCAAACATGTTTCAGGTGATCTGTTGTGATCCAGGAAAAGTGTCGTGAAGCACTATCAGCTTAAAGAAAGTGGCTCAGTATAAAATAAAGAAACATGTTTTGTAAAATAAAGATTTCTCCGTGAAATCATATGAATGTAAATTACCGGGGTTATATCCCAAGTTGTGAAATAAAATAAATCGGGAAATTGCAGTTTTAAAAAGATCCTGAAGAAAACTTCCGCTGTTAAATTAATACCACGGGATTTTCTGTTCCGCGGCTCTTGAAACGGGTCAAACCGGGTCGGGGGCCGTGACACCAAATACGGCCATTATGAATTCCTAGTGATTCCTTTTGGTCTCACAAATGCTCCAACAGCATTCAAGGATCTAATGAATAGAGTCTGCAAGCCGTATTTAGATAAATTTGTCAGCGTCTTTATAGACGACATATTTATCTACTTTCGTAATCAGAATGATCACGAGAAACATCTCAGATGCATTCTTGATTTGGTAAAGCAAGAGAAGCTTTATGCAAAGTTTTCTAAGTGCGAGCTTTAGCTTAGAGATGTCCAGTTTCTTGGACATGTGATCAGTGAGTGTGGTATCTAGGTGGATCCCGCCAAGATTGAAGTTATTATGAATTGGGAAGCACCCAAAACTCCATCCGAGATTCATAGTTTCTTAGGACTTATCGCTTATTATAGAAGTTTCATTAAGAACTTCTCTCTTATTGCCACTCCTTTGACTGCTCTGACCCGCAAGAATGTCAAGTTTGACTGGGGTCTCAAACAGAATGAATCCTTTGAGATTCTGAAACATAAATTGAGCAATGCTCTTATCTTAACCCTACCTGAGGGAATTGAAGACTTTGCCGTATACTGTGATGCTTCGCACACAGGTGTGGGTTGTGTATTAATGCAAAGAGGCAAACTGATTGCATATGCATAACGACAACTTAAGGTGCACGAAAAGAATTACACCACCCATGATTTAGAATTGGGTGTCGTTGTATTCGCACTAAAGTTGTGGAGACACTATCTATATGGCACAAAGTGTATTATATACACGGACCATAAAAGTTTCCAGCATCTATTCAATCAAAAGGATTTAAACATGCGGCAACGCCATTGGATGGAACTTTAAACAATTACGAATGTGAGATTCGTTACGATCCCGGTAAGGCAAAGGTCATTGCTGACGCCTTGAGTCGCAAAGAAAAGGTTAAACCTATCAGGATTAACGCCAAAAGCATAGAGCTACGTACTAGCTTGAATGAGAAACTGCTAGATGCTCAGAAGCAAGCCTTATTAAAGGCAAATTCTTCTAATGAAGGATTAGCTGGAACTGTTGATCAGTTGACACCTGGGAATGATGGAATCCTGAGATTTAATAATCGTATTTGGGTTCCTATCTTTGGAGGACTCATAGATCTGATCCTCCAAGAAGCTTATAATTCCATATATTCTGTACATCCTGGGGGAAACAAAATGTACCAGGATTTGAAAAAGAACTATGGGTAAGATGGGTATGAAGAAATCCATAGCCACTTATCTAGCTCAGTGTCTGACGTGTTCGCAAGTTAAAGCCGAACATCAGAAACCGTCAGGATTACTACAACAACTTGAAATTCCCACATGGAAATGGGAGATGGTAACTATGGATTTTATTACTAAGTTACTAAAGACCAAACGTGACAATGACACGATTTGGGTGATTGTCGATAGACTGACTAAGTCAGCCCATTTTCTGCCAATCAATGAGACTTACAGTTTTGATAAATTGGCCAAGTTATATGTGGACAATATTGTGTCCTTGCATGGCGTGCCAGTATCTATTGTATCTGACAGAGATACTAGATACACATCACATTTTTGGAGAAGTTTCCAACAATCATTAGGCACGCGATTAAATTTCAGTATGGCTTACCATCCATTGACTGATGGACAGAGTGAGTGTATTATTCAGACATTGGAAGACATGCTGAGAGCATGCGTGATTGATTTAGGTGGTAGTTAGGATGATCATCTACCCCTAATTTAATTCTCCTACAATAATAGTTATCATACTA
This sequence comes from Helianthus tuberosus, assembly GCA_030545235.1. Classification (NCBI taxonomy): domain Eukaryota; kingdom Viridiplantae; phylum Streptophyta; class Magnoliopsida; order Asterales; family Asteraceae; genus Helianthus; species Helianthus tuberosus. The sequence continues at coordinate 142,290,434 of CM060381.1, forward strand.
GCATCAAGGCCGCTCCATTTGAAGCCTTGTATCGGAGAAATTGTAGAGCGCCTGTTTGTGGGGCTGAAATTGGGGAAGGCCAACTATCAGGACCTGAGATAGTCCTGGAGATCACGGAAAAGATTATTCAAATTCGTGACAGGCTCAAAGTTGCCTGCGATAGGCAGAAAAGCTATGCTGATAAGAAGCGTAAACCTCTTAAGTTCCAAATTGGGGACAAAGTTTTATTAAAAGTATCACACTGGAAAGCTGTGATGAGATTTGGAAAGAAAGGAAAGTTGAGCCCGAGATACATTGGACCATTCGAGATAATCGAATGTGTTGGTTCCGTAGCTTATAGACTTAAGCTACCTGAGGAACTCAGTGGAAATCATGATGTGTTCCACATATGTAATTTAAAGAAATGTCTAGCCGATGAGTCGCTAGCTATATCGCACCATGATGCACAGATTGATGAAAACCTGAGATTCATTGAGAAACCGATTTCAATCGAGGATCGACAGGTTAAAAAGCTCCAAAAGAAAATGATACTCATTGTGAAAGTTAAATAGGATGCCCATCGTGGCCCTAAATATACATGGGAAGTTGAGTCCAATATGAGACAAAAATACCCCTATTTTTTTAAATAAAATCTCGAGGACGAGATTTCGTTTAAGGGGGTGAGGATGTAACACCTCGAAATTTTTTATCGAATCATATGGAAACACGTGTTTAATCAATTCTCAGATATGCCTAATAATTTGGACGAGAGGGACTAATTGTGTAAAATAGTGGAAGATTGGATGTGGAGGGACTAAATATGTTAACATGCCAATTTTTAGCCTCTGAGTGACCCTTACGGACCGCAAGGTTAACAAAATATTGCTGCTGAAAGACGGTTACGGACCGTAAGACATTGGAGCTTACGGACCGTAAGCAATTGAAAATGGGTGCGTGCTAAAAAGCTTACGGACCGTAAGCCATGACCTCTTACGGTCCGTAAGGGACCATGCTGGCAGTTTTATGCTTGATGTCCACGGCAGTCTGCACACTTGCCACTTAACACGCGAATGTGCCACCTTTCTTCTGGTTTTAACACATCAAGGGACACTTGTGATCATCTTAGAACCATTTCCAGCACTTGGCAACATCCTATGATCACAATTCAAATATAAATAGCCACCAAGTTCACCATTGTTCTTTGCTCATTTCCTTCTTCTTCTCTATTCTACTCTTGGAGTGTTTCCTGACCAAAAGGAAGCTTCCCTTTGAGTTCAATCTTCTTCTGGAATCTTTGTAGTATTCCTTCATAGTTCTTTTATTGTGTAGGCTAAGTAATTAGCCGAAAGTCAAGCAAATTGACTTTTGCTTTAACTTTCGGTTAAGACCATTATGGTTCAGCCATTGTTCGAATAGAACATGGCTACGTGATCGTAATATGGTTGGTGATAATCCCTTAAGAGGGCACCTCCTGAAGATCACGTTAAATTGATCAAATGACGAGTCAAAGTTATGTTTAATTAAAAGTCAAAACGCAGTTTTTCAGAAAACATATAAAATGAACTTATAAACGTTTAAACATATATTTTTGACACTATCTCAATTGGTAAATAATATTAGAACATGTCTAAGAATGTTCAACCCGTCATTTCCAGTTTATAGTCCGGTTCGCAACCGAAAGTCAAGTAGTTTGACTTCTGCTTTGACTTTCGATTCTGACTCGATTTAGCTAAGTTAGCTACTGATTTGAAGTTGCATTATGATCATATTTATGTATAGGATAACCATCTGAGATTATACTATTTGATCATAATCATTTGTCGGGTTTTATGCAAGTTCTTGAATTATGCCATAAAAATGTCGATCATGCCCTTTTGTGCATAAATGGGTTTTAAACTATAATGAACTTCTAAAATGGAATACCTACTGATGTGGTAATGTATTAATGAATTTTTGGCATAATGAACTTGTTAATGACTCATCTAATCACCCGATACCGCCTATGCGCATACGGTTGACCTATGTAACTTAGTTTACGTAAGTTAACCGAATTGGGTCAAATCTTTCAAATGTCTTTCAAAAATTCCAGAATGTTATATTGTTTACCCATATTATACAAGTCATAGTACTTGTGAGGGTTTAAACTACATTATATCCGGTCACAGCTTAATCTAGCGTACCGTGTCGTTTTCTTTATGTATTAGTTAACCGGTCCAAGTCTATGACTTGAATAGGACCCGTTAACAATCTAATTGGTTATTACACCATTCATTCCAGACTATGGCATCCAGTAAATTGCAACATTGCTAGTTATTTTGTTTGAACGGTTGTGCTTATATATATATATATATAGGAGAAGGATCCGTTAGGAACCACCCTTAATTGCGAGAACCGCGAGAACCAATGTGAACACAACCAAAAATACCTAAAAATAGCTAAAAAAAATTATTTTTAATTTTTTATAAAAAAATCGCTACTTTTTGTAGCCAAAAAAAATTATTTTTGGCTACTAAAAGTAGCGATTTTATAGTAAAAAATATTTGTGTGTTTTTTTTTTTTTTTAGGTTTTTTGGGGGTTTAGTTTTTAGCATTTTAGCTTGGGGGGGTTAGGTTTTTAGGGGGGGTGGTTTAGGTTTTTTTAGGTTTTTTTGGAGGGTTTAGTTTTTAGAATTTAGCTTGGGGGTTAGGTTTTTTTAGGTATTTTTTGTTGTGTTCACATTGGTTCTCGCATTAAAGGTGCTTCTCGCATGAACCTTACCCTATATATATATATAGGGGAGGGTTATCTTGAGAACGCTAAATATTGCGAGAACCGTGAGAACAAATGAAAAAACCAATCAAAACCATTTTTTTAATACAAACCTCATTGTAATTAAGATACAACATAAAAAAAAGAATTTACAACATTAAATAATTCATTTATCCTTTCAAAATCACTCTTTTTAGACTTTTTACACATGTGTAAATATAACAGATTTACACATGTGTAAATGGCAAACGTAGACATGTGTAAATTTTCTTTATTAACGAATTCACGTAAATTAAAACGTGTAAATTAAATTTCTAACATTGTATTCGAATAATAATGATAAGTGTAAAAGAAAAAATTTGAATTTGAATTGTTTTTGACCAAGTTCTCGCGATTTTTTCATTTGTTTTCACGGTTCTCACAATATTTAGCGTTCTCATTTAGAATTTAGCTTGGGGGTTAACACAATAATATTTTTCATTCCATAATCAGAGCCTTAACATATGTATAGCTTTAGATTTTGTTGGAATATTTTTCTCATTAAAATCTTTAATATAAGGTAACTTTACAACATGTTGTTTTCTTTCCCAAAAGGCATTTGGAATATTTGCACAGACATTTTCTTTAAATTTATTTTCAATTTCTTGTATTCTTTTTATAATTATTTTATCTTGCAATTGATTCTTTATTCTAACATAATCAATTTCTTCTATTAAAAATTCCTTTTGTTTTTCTTTTAAACTTAAAATATTTATTTGTTTTGAAGTAATTGGATGAGCAAATTCAAAACAGATTTTTTTATTTAATACTTTAATACTTATACCTTTTTCTTCAACTGTAAATGGATATAATTGAGTTATGAATGGGAGTCCTAATATAATTTGAGATGTTAAATCTTTTACTAAAACCAATTGGGTTTTGTAACAATAGTTTTCTTTGCAAATATGAACATTTGATAATTTGTATTGAATATTTAATGGGTTTCCATTAGCTCCAGATAGTTTATATGTAGTCTTAGTATTTTGTGGGTATTAATCCTTCTTGAATACAATTCATGTCAGCACCACTATCAATCATAGCAACTAATGTTAATCGAAATTCATTATTGACTATTATATTTAACTTAGTATACCATTTTTGAGAAGTTAATCCTTTTAAACGATTTATTATTCCTGTATTTTCAGTATCACTTTTAGTATTGTTATTATTGTCTTCATCCTCTTTATTTTTTCCTCTTTCTAATTCTTTAATTTGTAATTTTATTTCTCGAATCTCTTCTTTTATATTTTTTAATTCTATTTGTAAATCGGTTATTGTAACAGGATTTTCTTTTATTTGTTTTGTTTGAAATCTTTGGCATATTTCGTTAAAATTATATGTTTTTGTTTCCTTTTCTATTGGTAGTTTATACTTTTCTTTTAATTGTTTTAAATATACTTGTTTTACTTCTTTATCTTCAATTTTTTCTAATAATTCAAATAAGTCTTTATTATCTGATGTTAGAGAATTTATTGTACCATCAATTTCACAGATACAAGGACCAACACATTCACATGCATTGTCTTCTGAACTACTTTCTGAATTAGAATCTTCAATATAATTTAAATCATTATCACTATAATCTGAAATACTATCTTCACTTGAATTATCATAAATAAGTATTTTATTTATCTGTTCTTTTAATTCATCAGAAATATTTAACTCATTTATCTTTTTCCTAGTATAACAATCTTTTGAATAATGTCCTTGTCTTCCACACTTATAACAAATAACAATATCTTGTTTACCTTGTTTTTTCTTTTGAAAATCATTCTTATCTTTATAATATTTTTGTTTATTTTTAATATATGGTTTTCTTTTATAGCTCTTTTTAATAAATTGTTTAGGAATTTTCTTTTTAGATTTAAAAGGAGTTTTAAATGGTTCAAATCCATATTGTTGACAAAAACTTCCTAATTCCTTATGTCCTTGAATTCCATCCTTTTTAATCTTTTCTTTTAATCTTAAATCATTACATATTTTTAATCCTTCTTGATTTATATAATTTATAATTTGACCATAGGCTAGATCTCTATAAGGAATACTATTATTAAAGTCTTTTTTAATTTTTTCTCTAATTCTTTCAGCAAATAATTTTGGTAACCCAGCTATAAATCTTTATTTCCAATAAGCTTCTTTACAATCATCTCTAGTCATAACTTTTGAAAGAAAAACGTCTTTATACCATCTAAAATCTTGTAATTTTCTACATGTCAAGTTTAATAATATTAAAGAATTTCTTTCTTGATAATCTGTTGGGTTTCCAATAAAATGTTGGATTATAGCAAATATTAGAGTATTAATTATATCGGGAATTTCAGTTGGTGTTTGAACATTATTTTCTGTTTTAATAACTATCTTTTTAGCATTTATAATTATATGTTTTTCTTCTTCTGTGAGATACTTATCCCACCAGCCCTTTAAAATTCCAGTAAAACCAGAAACTATCATATTAAGAATTGCATTATCATCATTTCCATTTGCTTTATATGCATTAGCTGCCATTATCATTTCTTGCATTAAACTAAGAATTTGATGTTCTGTTTGGCCTTCTATACTCCATTCATATAAAGAGCGACATACTTTAGTTCAAGCTAAATATGATGGAAGTTCTTTATATGAATGGAGTATAGAAGGCCAAAGAGAACATCAAATTCTTAGTTTAATGCAAGAAATGATAATGGCAGCTAATGCATATAAAGCAAATGGAAATGATGATAATGCAATTCTTAATATGATAGTTTCTGGTTTTACTGGAATTTTAAAGGGCTGGTGGGATAAGTATCTCACAGAAAAAGAAAAACATATAATTATAAATGCTAAAAAGATAGTTATTAAAACAGAAAATAATGTTCAAACACCAACTGAAATTCCCGATATAATTAATACTCTAATATTTGCTATAATCCAACATTTTATTGGAAACCCAACAGATTATCAAGAAAGAAATTCTTTAATATTATTAAACTTGACATGTAGAAAATTACAAGATTTTAGATGGTATAAAGACGTTTTTCTTTCAAAAGTTATGACTAGAGATGATTGTAAAGAAGCTTATTGGAAAGAAAGATTTATAGCTGGGTTACCAAAATTATTTGCTGAAAGAATTAGAGAAAAAATTAAAAAAGACTTTAATAATAGTATTCCTTATAGAGATCTAGCCTATGGTCAAATTATAAATTATATAAATCAAGAAGGATTAAAAATATGTAATGATTGAAGATTAAAAATGATGGAATTCAAGGACATAAGGAATTAGGAAGTTTTTGTCAACAATATGGATTTGAACCATTTAAAACTCCTTTTAAATCTAAAAAGAAAATTCCTAAACAATTTATTAAAAAGAGCTATAAAAGAAAACCATATATTAAAAATAAACAAAAATATTATAAAGATAAGAATGATTTTCAAAAGAAAAAACAAGGTAAACAAGATATTGTTATTTGTTATAAGTGTGGAAGACAAGGACATTATTCAAAAGATTGTTATACTAGGAAAAAGATAAATGAGTTAAATATTTCTGATGAATTAAAAGAACAGATAAATAAAATACTTAATTATGATAATTCAAGTGAAGATAGTATTTCAGATTATAGTGATAATGATTTAAATTATATTGAAGATTCTAATTCAGAAAGTAGTTCAGAAGACAATGCATGTGAATGTGTTGGTCCTTGTATCTGTGAAATTGATGGTACAATAAATTCTCTAACATCAGATAATAAAGACTTATTTGAATTATTAGAAAAAATTGAAGATAAAGAAGTAAAACAAGTATATTTAAAACAATTAAAAGAAAAGTATAAACTACCAATTGAAAAGGAAACAAAAACATATAATTTTAACGAAATATGCCAAAGATTTCAAACAAAACAAATAAAAGAAAATCCTGTTACAATAACCGATTTACAAATAGAATTAAAAAATATAAAAGAAGAGATTCGAGAAATAAAATTACAAATTAAAGAATTAGAAAGAGGAAAAATAAAGAGGATGAAGACAATAATAACAATACTAAAAGTGATACTGAAAATACAGGAATAATAAATAGTTTAAAAGGATTAACTTCTCAAAAATGGTATACTAAGTTAAATATAATAGTCAATAATGAATTTCGATTAACATTAGTTGCTATGATTGATAGTGGTGCTGACATGAATTGTATTCAAGAAGGATTAATACCCACAAAATACTAAGACTACATATAAACTATCTGGAGCTAATGGAAACCCATTAAATATTCAATACAAATTATCAAATGTTCATATTTGCAAAGAAAACTATTGTTACAAAACCCAATTGGTTTTAGTAAAAGATTTAACATCTCAAATTATATTAGGACTCCCATTCATAACTCAATTATATCCATTTACAGTTGAAGAAAAAGGTATAAGTATTAAAGTATTAAATAAAAAAAATCTGTTTTGAATTTGCTCATCCAATTACTTCAAAACAAATAAATATTTTAAGTTTAAAAGAAAAACAAAAGGAATTTTTAATAGAAGAAATTGATTATGTTAGAATAAAGAATCAATTGCAAGATAAAATAATTATAAAAAGAATACAAGAAATTGAAAATAAATTTAAAGAAAATGTCTGTGCAAATATTCCAAATGCCTTTTGGGAAAGAAAACAACATGTTGTAAAGTTACCTTATATTAAAGATTTTAATGAGAAAAATATTCCAACAAAATCTAAAGCTATACATATGTCTTAAGAACTAGAAAACTATTGTAAAAAGGAAATACAAGAATTATTAGATAAAAAATTAATAAGGCCATCTAAATCTCATTGGTCCTGCTCTGCCTTTTATGTTCAAAATAGTGCAGAAATCGAAAGAGGAGCTCCTAGATTAGTTATTAATTATAAGCCATTAAATAAAGTTTTAGAATGGATTAGATACCCTATACCAAATAAAAGAGATTTATTAAAAAAGATATATGATTCAAAAATATTTTCTAAATTTGATATGAAATCTGGATTTTGGCAAGTTCAAATTGCTGAAGAAGATAGATATAAAACTGGATTCAATGTACCATTCGGACACTATGAATGGAACGTTATGCCTTTTGGATTAAAAAATGCTCCTTCGGAATTTCAAAATATAGTGAATGATATTATTTTACCATTAGGAAATTATGCTATTGTTTACATTGATGATGTATTAATATTCTCAAATTCTTTAGACCAACATTTTAAACATTTAAATTCTTTTTACAATATTATTCATAAAAATGGATTAGTAGTATCACCTTCTAAAATGAGTCTTTTTCAAACAGAAATAAGATTTTTAGGACATAATATTATTCAAGTAACAATAAAACCTATTAACAGAAGTTTAGAATTTTCAAATAAATTTCCAAATGAAATTAAAGATAAAAAACAATTGCAAAGATTTTTAGGATGTTTAAATTATATTCATGATTTTTTCAAGGACTTAGGAATTATATGTAAACCTCTATATGATAGATTAAAAAAGAATCCAAAACCATGGACTCAAGAACATACAGATATAGTAAAATATATTAAAGATAAAATAAAATGTTTACCATGCTTACATATTCCCCATCCCAATGCAAAATTAATAGTAGAAACCGATGCAAGTGATCTAGGATTTGGAGGAATATTAAAACAAGAATTAGATAATAAAGAAAGTTTAGTTAGATATTATTCAGGTGCATGGAATGATACTCAGAAAAATTATTCTACAATCAAAAAGGAAATTTTAAGTATAGTTTTATGTATAAAAAAGTTTGAAGATGATTTATATATGAAATCGTTTTTATTAAGAATTGATTGTTTATCTGCAAAATATATTTTAGAAAAAGATATTAAGAATTTAATTTCAAAACAATTTTTTGCAAGATGGCAAGCATTATTAAGCAACTTTGATTTTCAAATAGAATTTATAAAAGGAGAAAACAATTCTTTACCAGATTTTTTATCTAGAGAGTTTTTACAGGGAATATGAGCAACGATTCTTCAAAAAAGATTGTATTATCAAAACAACAATTCTCAAAGTCCCAATTATCAAGCTCTCCTGGTACTCCTTCAAGACCAGCCCATGTACAACAATTTCCTTTATTACCCAATATACAAAACAGATTTGCCCCTTTATCTCCAGGACCTAGACCTAGACCTCCATTCTCATCTATTATTCAAAATTTAGAATCAAAACCCATTATTCAATCCCCTTCCTTCACAAGGCTTTCTAAACCAGCCTCTCCTTCAAGCTCTTCTCCAGCCACTATTCCTTACACTATTAACCCCAATAAAAAGATTATCAAAATTTTAGAACCTTTGGAAGTTGAAAAAGTTAGCCAAAATTTTTTATCTCTAATTGACTTCATCTATCCAAGAGGATGTCACTTTTTCAAAGGAGATTACAAGACCCGAGAGTATTATCAAGCAATTTTAGTAGATTAAGAATCAGCAGTTATTCGACACAATTTTAATAAGGAAGATCCTACTAAGATTGCTTATAGTCAAGTAAAAATTTTAAGAGTCCTATCCTTAGAAGACTGGAATTCTAAGCCCTATAATCCAAAAACCCTTTCAGGCTTCAACACCTATCCTCAATACGACTATTATGATTATCAAGATGCATGGGAATATGCATGCTATCTAAGAAATTTTGACCATTCCTGGTTTTTCCAATTTGATGAAGAATTCTCAAATACTTATCCTAGATGGTTTGTTAAATGGTTTAAATATATAGGAATTATTCCAGAAGCTTTTCCCAAGGAGATTTCAGAAGCATTTTCAAGATTTGTCGAATACTTTCAACATGAAGGAACACCAATTTTTGAATATACTTTACAGTTTATGAGTGTATTCAGAATCCCATGGATTTGTTTATGGACGTACAATTATCAAGAAGAAAGCCCTTCAGAGCTTTCTCCTCCATTGCTCTTTAGGCAATATCGATGCAAATGGTGGAACAAGTTTGTTACTACAAAAGCCAATTCTCAAGCAGTTACCAAGTACTATAAAGAATTAACCATTCAATATGAAAAAGGTTTAAAGTCTCCAATTCGAGATATCAAAGCTAGCGATGAAGATCAAGAGTATATTAAAAGATTTTCAGATTGCAAGTCTCCAGAAGATATTTTAAAATTAGTCAATGAAATTAGACAGTCTCCATCTCCTTCAAAACATTCATCCCCGGAGACTGAAGTCTTTCAAGATTCTCAAGACCCATATGATTTGATGTAAAATATATATATATATATATGTAGAATGTAAATGTAATCATTGTTCTTTGGCCGACAAAAGATGGTGAAAGAAAAGAAGGTACATATAGACAACCTACTTTTCTTATTTTCAAAAGGTGGTGGCCAATAATTCTACAAATGGACAATCTACTTTTCTTCTTTTCCAAAAGTGGTACAAATGATTCAACAAAGAAACAAAAAACTTTCCAATTTTTCAAATATGGTGCAAGTAATTCTCAAAATGGACAAACAACTTTTCAACAAAAGCCATTGTATACGGAAGCTCTTTCAAGATTCAATTATGAAGACCCTTTTATTTCATCTATAAAAGGGAGGATGATCAAGAAAGAAGGACACACTTCTCTACACACCTTTTCTTACAATTTCTCTTATGTATGAAAAAACCTTCAAACCCAAAAATTGTATTATCAACTTCTCTATGTTCAAGATCTTTAGATTTTCAAATTATTGTTGCTCCTCCCGATTGTAAAGAAATCAATTGTAATCAAGATTATCAATCAATAAATTCAGGTATATTTTAAATTTATATCATGGTTGTTTATGTTGCCATCTATTATATATATATATATATATATATATATATATATATATATATATATATATATATATTGGATTGTAAGATTTAAGCCATGCAAATACTCTTAACCTATTTTCCCTATACGGGCTTGGGATACGGTAAATTATTACTACTTGGTCGGGTATGGGATTAATGACGGATTGTGTCTAAAAATCCAAATAACCCATTTCAATTCGTTTTGCTTGATAACTTAAACATTGGGGTTAATTAGGGATGTAAACAAGCCCAGACGCTCGAGAGCTACTCGTTATCGGCTCGGTTAAAAGCTCGAACGAGCCGAGCTTTAACGAGCCCGAGCCCGAGCTCGAGTCTGAAATAGAGCTCGTTTAGTTATCGAACCCGAGCTCGAGCCTGAAATACAAACAAAAATTTATTTATTTTATATATAATATAATAATAATGATGATAACATTGGCGAGCCGAGCTTGAGCCGAGCTTTGGCTCGTTTAAACGATACTGAAGCGAGCTCGAGCCGAGTTTTTAACTCGTCTAAGGTAGTTCTTAAAATAGCTCGAGCCGAGCTCGAGCTTTGGGTTTTACTCGCGAGCCTAAACGAGCCCAAATAAGTAGGCTCGAACCGACCCGAGCTCGAGCTTCAAAAAACATGACGAGCCGAGCTCGAGCCCAGGCAAGCTCGGGCTCGGCCCGGCTCGTTTACACCTATAGGGTTAATGCGACCGTATCCTTGATATCCTCGGCTCATTTAATTGTAAATGGCCACGACTTAAGCACGTGGTGTAGGCATACACCCGACAGATGCTAATGCTATAATAAAATATTTTCTTACCCTTTATGGGTTAAAGTGGCGTGTCGGTTAATCATGTTATTGAAGTTTAGTTTCGGACCCCATATGTATTGACAAACATGTAATACTGATAACAAAAGACATATTTTATCCCAAGTTATTTATGAAAATACATGTACCATTGTGTACATAAAATGATTTTGAAATATTTTCAAAATGTGTCGGTTATTTGTATTTACCAGTGTAAACTGACGTATCTTCAAAAGACTAAGCGCAGTTTGTAAGGTACGTAAATAGACTGGAAGCTGCCCGGTAAATGCATAAGTGGAATTTGCAACTCCATGCATGAAGCCTAGTAGTCTGTTTATGTAATCATTTATTTATTTGATCCGCCTGTGGATCTTTTATAGACTTTCGGTCTGTATATTATTTGAGCTTTTGGACAATTGTAATTTTTAATAATATTTTATACTCCCAAGACCTGCGTTGTGTTAATTGTGAATATCTATACTAATTTGTCACAAATAAACCCCAAGTCCAGGCCCACCAGGAAATCAGTTTGTAACACATGTGATGCGACCTTGACAACATTTCAAAGTGGCGTATGATTTGATAACCTTAACCAGAGTCATTTCTAATTTGGATAGTGATATTTTGAGAACTCATAATTTGAGATTGATTGTATAGCTGAGTGAGAATTAAACCTACGTGGTCCTTCCTTATGATTAGGGGGGCAATTCTGACCCAAATGCATAAACATGGGTCATTTTGGACCCTAATTTAATTATTATGGGTTAAATTGGGTCTCCTTGCAATAATTCGCGGGTCCAATTGGGTCAGAACTAAACTGGAGAAATAAGTTATTGGGTCAATTTGGGTTTAGAAGGAAAAAGGCACGGGTTGAACGGGTTATTAAAACCATACAAAGAAGCAACAAGTTTAGGCTTTCCTTGGTTGTAACTTGTGCTTGGGGTGTTTTTCAAAAAAAAAAACTAGAACTTTCCTTTTTAACCCTAAAGTTTTAATCTTTAACAATTTAAGTTTAAAGTTTAATCTTTGTTTCCTTTTTAACCCTAAAGTTTTAATCTTTGACAATTTAAGTTTAAATTTTAATCTTCATAAATAAGCAAGTTGAATATGCATACATGTGTTGTAACATGTGCTTAGGGAGTTTTTCAAAAAAAAAACTAGAACATTCCTTTTTAACCCTAAAGTTTTAATCTTTAACAATTTAAATTTAAAGTTTAATCTTTGTTTCCTTTTTAACCCTAAAGTTTTAATCTTTGACAATTTAAGTTTAAAGTTTTAATCTTTGGTAATTTAACCCTTTTGATTAATTTGATTTTTCACTTCTAATTCAAAAGTTTCTATCTTATACAATTTAACCCGTTTGATTAATTTGATTTTTCACTTATAATTCAAAACTTTCCATATTTTGCAATTTAAACACTTTGATTTTTTTTTTTTTACTTATGTGTGGTAATCTTGGCTTTGGTGGGTTTTTTCAAACAAAAAATAGTTATGCATATTGTTGTTAAAACCTTGGCTTTTGGGGGTTTTTTTAAAAAATTGATTTTTTTACTTTTCACCCGAAAGTATTTCATGAATTACTTTTAACCTAAAACTATTTGGTTTTTTACTTTTAACACAAAACTTTTTATCTTTTGCAATCTATCCTCACAACTTTTTTTTACTTTCAGCTTTGGTCCTTTATAGTTTTTGTTTTCCGCAAATTTTTCGCTTTATGCTTCGTTCTAAATTTTGTGACTTAACACATCGGAACGTGCATCTTTAGTTTAACGTTTTTACGTTTCGTTCTAAATTTTACGAGTTAACACGATGCAACGTGCGTGTGTGAGTGAATGTTTTTACATCGTCTATTTTTTCCCGTTTGACAGGTTCAACATAACGTGCGCGTCTTAAATCGACTTAGTTATAACTAAAGGATCCCCGCCGCATTGCGGCGGGTCGTAAATCTAGTTAGAAGAAAAAAGGAACGGGTTAGTCTAGGGTTTCTTCTCAGTTCTACTCACTAGCGGGCGACACCTCCGCCATCTCCTCCGCCACAGACCTCCGCCGTCTCCTCCGGCACAGACCTCCGCCGTCTCCTCCGCCACAAACCCACATCGTTCCTCCGGCACAAACCCCCACCGTCTCCGCCATCATCTCCTCCGAGTGTCGCCACCATCAGGTATGTATTTGTCTCGTCATTCTCTCTCTACCGATGTCCCGAGACACCAATCGATCCCCTGGTGACAACACACCCGAACCAACCCACATCCTCAGCTAACCGCCTAACCAAGACACCGATTTAAGTCGAACCCCTGTTACCCGAACAGTTCCATGGAATTGAAATTAATCTTGAATAAATTATAATTTCATAACTTTTGTTATCATTGGTCTTGAATAAATTATAATTTCATCATGGAAAGGAACTAGGTTTGATATCACTGAACTTGGTTCTGGTTTGATTATTATCACACTGGTTCAAGTTGGCAAGTTCGGATCTATTAGCTGTTGGTGCGGTGCTCGTCCCATTGAGCAAGTGGCAAGTTCAGGAAAAAGGCAATCCACTTGTTCTGCTTCATGGCTTTGACAGGTATGTGGCTTATTTTGACCCACAGTATAGAAGTAAATTAAGTCCCACAGCAGAATCAATAGATTGAGCAAGTGAAACCACAGTTTAAATCGGTTTTATAAATCTGCACGTGTTTAATAAAATTTATCCGCAGAATTTTTCTCTCAGAATTTTGTCGTTTAGTCGCTGCAGATTAGACATTCGCTGCAGATTGGTTATATACAGATCTGATTGGTTGTTATACGAATCAGGATATACAATAAATGCAGCTGACCTTTTGATGAGGCAAAACTCTGCTGATCTTAGAGTTATAAGTCCTTTATATCAAGTTCATGACTATTCAGCTGATCTTTTAAAGGGCAGAACACTATTTAGTTTCTAAAAATTTCACCTCTTCATATTATATAAACATTCGCTGCAGATTGGTTATATACAGATCTTATAGAATTGTGATGCAACAATAAGCTTCAGGAAAAAGAAAAAAAAAACTGACCCGATCCGACCCGATCCGACCCGAAACCCGTTCTGACCCGAACCCAACCCGACCCGAAACCCGTTCTGACCCGGACCCGTTTCGACCCGAACCAAATCAACCCTTTTTTATAATTGACCCGAACCCGTTTTGACCCGAACCCGTTTTGACCCATGACCCGACCCGACCCGACCCGTTTGCCAGGTCTACTTATGATTAACTATCGTTTACTGTTTTGCTACTTTCCTATTCACACACACGTCTCTTTTGGACTTGATTAGACAATGACCGACATCGATTATTGAGAATCTTTCTTTGTATCCTTCGACGATATGCAGTTTCTTACCAACGCTATATTGAGTATACACTGGATGCACTTGCCCTTGTGCATCGTGGTAAGTCAAAGAAGAATATCAATTTTTTTTATAAATTTAAGATCTAATTATCCTTATATTAAAAAACAAACGATTTGAACAGTAAATTTTATATATCCAATTAAAAATAAAAATCAAACAATAATAAGGTATCAAATTTATCAAAACGGGTATATTTTCGATACCGAATCCGTATCGACTTTTGACATTCTCGGTTTCGGTTCGGCACCGGTATTCAACGGTTTTTACCCTCAAATACCGGTACCGTACCGGTACCGACCGGCACCGAACCGTACCGGTACCGAACCGTATCGTACCGGTACCGAACCGTACCGTACCGTACCGTACCAGGTATATTCGGTACCGGTACCCACTTTTGGGGATTTTCGGTAACGGTATTTTCGGTACCGGTTGCTACCGAGCTCATCAAATCTTGTTGCAACGTAGCAACGCAAGTAATTGCACCAGTTTAGATTATTTGTCATACACAATCCAATGAATAGTAACATCATCAAGGGGATGAGCAAATGGTATCGGGTACCGGTACTGGTATCAAATTTACCAAATCGGGTATATTTTCGGTACTGAATCGGTATCGACTTTTGACATTTTCGGTATCGGTTCGGCACCGGTATTCACCGGTTTTACCCTCAAATACAGGTACCGTACCAGTACCGACCGGGACCGAACCGTACCGTACCAGGTATAATCGGTACCGGTACCCACTTTTGGGGATTTTCGGTAATGGTATTTTCGGTACCGGTTGGTACCGAGCTTATCAAATCCTGTAGCAACTCAAGTAATTGCACCGTGTAGATTACTTTTCATACACAGTGTAAGTAAACTGAATTTTATTGATTGAGGTTTTATATACACAACTTATTTTGTTTTCTTTTTTGTCTTTTCCTATAATGAATGAATTGTAGCATGTAAAATTAACTTGGATATTTAGATTATTGATGAGCAAATCGTATCAAATCCTGTAATCAAACCGGTATCGTATCGGTACCAAATTTACTATATCAATCATTTTCGGTACCAATTTGGTACCCACCTTTTGGCGTTTTCAGAATCGTTACTTTCGGTTCGACACCGGTCTAGCACCATACCTGTATTTACTGATTTTTAACTTCAAATACCATACCATACCATACCATATCGTATCGTACCGAACATTTTCGGTGCAGGTACCTCATTTCGATGATTTTCCGGATCGGTACTCTCGGTGTCGTTACCAGTACCGAGCTCATCCATATTTTAACATGTTAGCACCGTAATAACTAAACTGAAAACAACAGAATTTCCAACATGTAGGACGTGTGGGGTCCTATTATTATATATTAGTTTATTTAAAATCGCTTTTTTTTTTTTGGACAGAGTGACTATCGTTTATGTTTTGATTTTCGGTATCTGATTGCCGTTGCCGACACGTGTTTTGTAGACATTAGGTCCCCGCCGCAACGCGCGGGAGGAAAATCAACTAGTTGTGTTTAAAAATCATTGATTGTTATAACATGAGCTGATTTTGGTCAAAACACGTCTTGACCCAATAAGAACTCATTTGGTCAAAACACTTTTTAAAGCCACCTATTTTAAGCCAAACTCGTTTTGACCTATTACCCTCGACCCAACCTGCCAAATTTGCGGTTAAAGCTGAGAGGTTGCAACTCTAAATCATTAGGTTGTTGCTTTGACTGATCAACTGTTGCTGTTTAACAATTCATCAGAAAATCTGTAAATCTGAGTGAATAGGTTGCAAGATTTGTTTGAGGCCCGTTTAAGGCTCTTTGTTTTAACAATTTAAAACATGATGCATTGAATCTTTAACAGCATTTATATTTGTCTATATAAATATAAGTTGGTCTCGTAACTTTGTTGATTTATGTAACATCATATTGATCTCTAAATTCCGTGATGGTTCATATAGCCTGTATGCTAGGTCTCCCTTTTCGAATTGAAGGTTCTTTTAAACAATTCATAGCAGAGTCTGAGCCGAAATCACTTGTCATTCGAAACTCGAAAGAGTGAATACAGAATAAAATATATAAACATTTGAAGTCTAAAAGATGTAAGAAGAGGTTAAATGATCACATGTATGTATTCTTACCTGTTTCTGGAGCAATTGAAGTGCTTCATGTGTGTAGAATGCACTTTACCAACTATCAAACCAATTTCCATGAACAATTTTGAGATCAAAAAAGCAAGAATCTTCTAATAACTTTATAATATTTTAGTTGACAATATTATCATTAGGCGGAGGAGGGGGAGGAGCTGCAGCAGCTTGCCGCCGTTGCCGTTCACGAAGGTAAAGAACCGTCAATAAGCAGACAAAAAGAGTGAGAATGGTTGCGTTTCCTTCCTCCATTACTACATTCTTTATCCAGTCATCTGCTTTCGGGTAAATACTCGGTAAAGAATCTATTAAATCAACCTGTGACAATTTGCACAAGTTACGAATAATAAACTAATAACAAAAAACACGAATACTCAAACTACAAATGAGTCAAATAAAAAGTAAGGTATCAAAAGTCACCCATTTTGTCAAGTTATCCATCGCTCAAAAGTTGTAATTGTAAACATGTTAATTTGGGGTCACAATTGCGAAAAGTAAACGAAGTCAAACTACTTCCGTTAAAACACTATTTTTTTGACAATACATAGCTCTTTTAATTATATTTGAGGATATGCGTTGAAATTGCGTATAAAGATAAAGGACAATTTTTGTAATTTACTCTTAAAAATATTAGTGAACTTAGTGTTTCGAACCAGCCCAACCTGTTTCAACCCACATAGAGAACCACCTGTTATGGCCCATTATCCAACCCACCCGATTTGTGACCTAAAAAAAATGTGTACTGCAAAAAGTTAAAACTTACAAGAAAAGTGTTGGCGTAATTTCCTCGGACCCATAAGCTAGCAAGGGCCAGCATTACAGGCAACTTAGCTGCAGGATCAATTTCTAGGGCTTGATCATAGTAACGTTTGGCGAGATGAAGATCCAATGGAAGACCTTGCCCATGTTCATGCATGTATCCTAAGTTAAACATAGCTTGAGCATTTAATTGCGATTTTGCATGCATATAGGCGTCTGCCGCACGATCATAATCTCGTTCAGTGCCCTATAGAAAAAATAAATACTAAACGTTAAAACCAGTAAATAGTTAGAAACCAAATAAAACTTTTTTTAGCCCAAGGATCATATTTCTTGATGGATGAGATGTCCTTGTGTATCTTCGACTATGTGAGGCATTCATTTCAGAACCAATATTATGTTGATAACTGTGAGAAACGCATAAGCAAGTACACATAGCAAAATAGGAAATTTGAAGAAGAAAAGGTTTGTTTCTCTCTCCCCACTCTTTTCTTTGATTATCTCCTCTTGAGAATTTAAAAAGAAACATGCATATAGTGTATATGTATATGCATATTTAAACAAAGGACTATCTATACATCTTTTATATAAACAGATTAAAATCTACATGCTTACAAGTCAATATGTATAATATATAATCCAAGGATTAACGCATGTATTTGTATTTTCTGCATAAAGTTAAACTTGCATATTTAAGGTTTAATTAGTAGAATAGGCAATGATGTTATTTAATAATGTGTTAAACAAGTCATTAATGAGTTGATATTGGTTGTGTTTCTATTCCAAATAAGTCGCACGAATCCATTCAAAAGAGTTCCACAAGGGGTAAATGGTCAAAAGCATTGAAAGTAACCAAGGTCCATATATAATGCACACAACCTCCTAAACAAATTTATTCGAAGTTGTTATAGTAATGATGTTTTATTTGTAATAACATATTAACGCATTAATTAAGTATTTATATAAAACACAAAAGTGTTGTGGGTCAACCTGATCCAAAGGCCCATTTAACATAAAAATATTATTTGGGTAGAAGGAACATACCCGGCCATAATAGTATGCATCCCCAATTAACAAAGCAGCATGTTCGTTACCCTGCTCAGAAGCTTGCCACCATAATGAATGTGCACGTTGATGTCTTTCTGCATCTGTGCATAACCCTAATTCACCCATGCACATGCTCGCTTCACCATATTTATCAAGAATCCAGGCCGCATTACTTTGTGCCACCTCATATCCTAATTCCGCCATTCTTGAGTACAGTAAGAAAGCCTTCCCGATCTCACCCTTTAAATATGATTCTAATGCCCATCTAGACAAAGAATTCCATGGTCCCCTTTCTGCAACTAGTTTGTACAATGATGTTGCCTGAATATAAAAATTGATAACAGATAATGTTACTAAATTTACATGAAAAGAAATTAATGTATGCCATGAGAAACACAATGCATACCATTGGGAGATTCTTTTTTAGGCCAACACCGGTGTGGAACATTTTTGCTAACTGGTAAAACGCTTTTGGTTGACCAGCATTTGCGGCTATTATGAAATAGTTGCAAGCTATCTTCACATCTTTCTTCACTCCAATTCCTTTAAGATACATTACACCCAAGTTGTAATGCCCACCAGCTTCCTTATTCTCAGCAGCTTTCTCAAAGTACTCTTTTGCCTGCAATCAATTAGCAATTGTGTTAGTAAGATAATATAAGGATTACGTACAGCAAAAAAATAAGAGAAGTTGTACAGCAAAGCGTTGGGAGAAATTTTGGCAACCGGACAAAACTTTATGACAGTTATTACCAATTAAAACTGTAAAAATATCAATCTTGTATTTGGAAACGTATTGAACAAAATAAAATAAAATCAAACTGGATCTCTTTCCTCAATGGTGTGCAACACTAAGTTGAGACTTGAGATAGCTTTTAATACTTTAACCAACAAACAATTTCAAGCAAACGCTATATATACACACACACACACACACACACTTGGAAGTAATGGAGAATGAAAAAAGGTGATTCAAAAAAGCGATATGAAAAAAAAGAAAAGAAATTACTTCCAACAACAATAGTAGCTTCTATCCCTACTATTAGATAAACTAACAGTATCGTTTATCAGTAATTGATAAGAGTATATTACAAAATCAGCAACGAAACAGATGATCTATATGGTCAAAAGAAAAAAGACATTAGCTGCAACAAAACGAACAAGATCTACACACAAAAAAAAATGCACTATCAGAGCAAGCAAAAAACATGCTCCTTCGATCCCAATTGTCCGCCTTTCAATTTAGTTTGTCCCATTAAGAATGTCCACTTCCAATATCACAAAACCGGATTAAATGTATATCTCTAAAACTTTTTATAAGGGTAAACATGGCATTTGGCAATCATACAATGTATTAAATAAAAATCCTAAAAATGGGTTTTTTCTATTGATTATAAGTTTCCAGCAAACTTACTTTAGTGTAATTCTTCTGTTCTACTCCATAGCCTTTGACATAGAGATATCCCATCCCATTGTAAGCTGAATATAGCTGATGTTTAGATGCAAGGGTTAGCCATTCAAGAGCCGTTGTATAGTTCCGCTTGACTCCATCACCTCTCGCATAAATCTCACCAAGAAGCTCCATTGACCTAGGTTCACCCTTTTCCACAGCTTTTGAAAACCATGAAAACGCTTTGGCATGATCACGCCTAACCCCTCTTAACCCAAAGTAGTAAAATATACCGATTTTATACATGGCTACAGCGTTTCCTTTCTGTGCCTGATACTCCAAAATCTGAAAATCTTCATCTTCTTCCCCTCTAGATTTCCTGAGAGCATCTTTGTTCTCTTCTGCTCCAGTATGAATTCTAACCGGTTCAATAACCGGGGAGTCTTTTGAGATCAAAAAACTATTGACCGCAGTTTCAGCTAGTTCCGCATACAATACGACTGCTTTTTCGTATAACTACAAGTAGCAGACAGCTCATCACAATCAAATAAACAAAAACACAGATACATAGACATACAAATAGACCTGTAAACAAACCAAACGAACACAAACAAAGCTCGTCCACACCCATTCATTTACCTTTAACCGAACAAAGAAACGAAAACGAACACTTAAACAAATAGATTTCTTGTTCATGTTCATTCGTTATGAAAATTGAAATATTCGTTTTCATGTTTGTTTATTTTTATTCCTTAATAATCATCTAAACTAACGTAGACGAACGAAAATGGACATGAATGAACATAAACCAAGAAAACAATCGTGTTAATCCATTCGTTGGTCGATTACCAAAGGCTTAATTCTGAAACTTGATTCGTGTCACTCATAACTAGTAAAATCTAAGGGAATGTATTAACAAAAGTAAACGAACAAGCATAAACGTACAAAGATGAACGAACAAACAGATATAAATTACCTCTTGACGAGAATACGTATACGCACGTGCCAATTTGGAATGCGTATTACCGGATTCAGCAGCAAAGTAATGATACATAAAAGCTTTAGCACCATCGCGAGCCCTAGCCATCCCCAAATTGTACAAAAACCCTAACAACGACTGCGCGTGAGGATTACCGGCAGCGGCGATCGATTCAATCTCCGAAGCAGCATCCTCCATTGATCTACCGCTATCGCTGACAACATCCACCAATTTGGTGACGCTCGAGTAGTACTCCTGTAACTGAGGGTTAATTGAGTCGGAATTGGAGTCGTCAGGTTCGAAAATAGGGCGCCAGGAGCCAGGATCGAGCTCGTCGTCAGACCTAGAGTCCGATTCGCCGAATTCGTCCCAATCGGCGACGGAAGATGGATCATCTGGAGTGTCGTCGGCAGGACCGTCCTTGAGGTCGTCTTGAGAGAGAACGAGAACGAACGGCCGGGCGGTTACAGTTGTCGAGAGGAGGAGGGAGCATAGGAGGAGTATGATAAGGTGGCCGACGCACGGTGGTTTCCGACGGCTTCGCATCTCTCCGGTGGCTTGATTTCTTACGTGTTTGGTAAAATGTAGTGAAGGATACGTCGTCGTATAAGCTTCGGTGAGAATTGGATTGGTTGCTGATAGCTGATTGGTCCAGTGACGTGGTTGTTGGTTTTATAAATATTATATTATTACCTTAGTTATGGTTTTTTTTTTTTTTTTTAAAGGATCTATTATATATAATAAATGAAAGTCATTTGGGCCACTTGTCAACACCAGAGAGCCCCTAAATGCCCATTTTCCCGCCCAACAGTGTTTTCCCCTTCTCTATATATTCTTTTGTCTGCTTCTCAATCCAGATTTCTTTTCCCTCTTCTCTCTCTTCTCTCTGGCGATTCAAAAACCAGATCTGTGATTCCAGGTACCTTTCATCTAATAACCTAAAATCATCTTGAATCTCTCTTATATTAATCGTTGATATATGTATAGATCTGTATGTTTTTCATTTTGTTGTTCAACCCTAGGTTCCTCCACATATATTGACGGAATTTGTAGATCTGTATGTTTTTCATTTTGTTGTTCAACCCTATAATTCATCTTCTCAATCTCCATATGTGCTGAGATCTGTTTTTTTTTTTACGGAATTTTGTAGATCTGAACTTTAGGGTTCGTTGGCGAGCTCTGGATTAAAGCCACCGCCTCGGATCTAGGTTGTGATTTTCCAGACTTGGTGGAAGATCTGGGTTTCGTCTTTGAGACAAGATGATGTTCAACTACACACGGGTCATTTTACACCGGAAATTTGTAATCAGAAGTTGCTTCTCTCTCATTTTTAATCGTCTGCTCGCTTATTCTGCAATCTTGGTAAGTTTTTGATTTTTCGTTTCTTATATGTTCTTAATCTTGATATTTCGTTTCACCAGTTCTTTGCATCAGTTCTTTTGAAGAAATCAGTAGTTTGATTCAGAGCATCAGTTGGTGAAATCAAAATATACACCAATGATTTGAAGATGAGCAGGTATATGTCATTTGTTCATTCCTTGAAATAAACATAAGATGCTTCCATTCAGATGAAATGATGGGTCAAATTCTATATATTTTTGTTTTTTGCAAATTTTAGTGTTACGGTTTATGCTTCCATTACTGTAATTGTTGATGTGGTTTTATGGACCTTGTCACACATACGATATGTAAGTAATTGTTGATGTGGTTTTATGGACCTTGTCACAAGAACTATATTCTTGGCTGTGTAGTTGTGTTCTTTAAAAGAAGATAGGATCGGCTTATGGTAACTTCAAGGAAACAAGGATATTTAGATAAAAAGAATACTAATTGAAAATTGCAGTTCTTTTGATTGTTTGATATGGTATACAGGTCATGAAGATCGAAGTACAAGGATATTTAGATAAAAAGAATACTACCAGCTTTTATTTTATATATTTCTTCTTCTGACCCATTATCAAATGCTTAAAGGTATACATTTTAGCATTCATCGCTCTTTTAATTGCTTTTATTCGATTAATAAAATGCTTAACTATTAGGGTTATTATTTCTATGATATGCTTTTATGAAATGACTTTCGACTTTGTTTAGTTTAATCATAGAGAAAATCGTCCAGCGGTTGGGGAGATCGAAACCACTATGGTGGTTAATCTCAACCTGCAAGCTTTTCGACTAGGGTTTCATCGTTATGTTCAGGTCAGGGTTTGATTTGGTTTAGATTTGTTCCGATTAGGCTTTTTTAGTCAAATTTATTCCGATTGGGATATTTCAGTCAGATTTGTTAACATTAGTGTTTTTTGTTTTGTTACAGAGATCGAGCATGTAAAGTGTGCCAGACGCCACCATATTCTCCTTCCACTAAGGTACGAATCGATAGGGTTTTGATCGATTGGTCGATCCTTTGTATTATGAAAATTTATCAAGGTTATATTTCTGGCATTTTGTTCTTTTTGCGATTGGTTTTTTTAGTTTGAGTGTATTTATGATAATCCGCTAATTTTATCCGAAATCGTCCATTTGAGGAAGTAGATCTGAGAATAGAGGTGTGGATGTTGAATGATTGAGGCGGTTATTGTTGGGAAGTAGATTTGAGGAAGTAGATCCGAGTGCCTGTATGTTTCTTCTTTGATTCTTCATTTTTTGTCAAAGTTATAAAATAAACTTGGGTTTTCTAATTTAATTTGATACCATGCAGCAAGTACTCTGGGATTATACCGCAATGAAGGTGCTGACATTGGAGTACGTCCCAGGTTTCAGTCTGAACTCTTCACTTTTAAAAATTATTAAATCTGTTAATTTAAAATGCTTATGTGTTTGAAATTTATGTTAAACAGACATTAAGATAAATAACGTAGATGCGATAAAAGAAAGGGGTTACAGTCGATCACAAATCTCTTCACGCGCCATTGAATCATACTTGATTCAGGTTTAGATCCTACATCTTTAAAGTTTATTCATCGTTTTGAATTTTGATAATCTATTTTCAATGAAATTACAATTATTTTGTGAATACTATACAGATACTGAAAACGGGCTTCTTCCATGCTGATCCTCATCCAAGAAATCTTGCTATTGATGTGGATGAATCACTAATCTACTATGATGTGGATGAATCACTAATCATTCACAAGAGAAAGATTGATGGATCTTTTCTATGCAGTTTATGAAAATGATTCAAAAAAGGTCTTTAATTTTGTAACGATATTTTACATTACAATAACTAAAAAAATAACTATATGATAACTATATTTATTATTTAGATTAGTTGAATTTGATATATGTTGGTGTGCAGGTTATGAACAGTTTGATAAGCCTTGAAGCGCTTCAACCTACTGGAGACTTGTCACCGGTACGTAAAACTTTAATTTCCCATATTAATTATTATATCTTAGATTAAATTCTGCACGTTATACTTGATTGTACATTTAATGATAGGTAAGGAGATCTATTCAGTACTTTTTGGATAATTTGCTAAACCAGTCACCGGATCAGGAGCAAACTTTGGCTGCAATAGGAGAGGTATGTCTTGATTGCTTCTTTTTCCATATATTTTTTTGTTTCTTGAACTTAATTATTTTATAGTTATAATTTCCAGGTATTGCATCTACTATATACTATATACGATATGCGTCGAAGTGCAATGCTGTTTTACAGGTATGGCATCTACTATATGCTGTTTTACAGGTATGGCATCCACTAATTCAATGTTGATGTTGTTGTGTTTAAGCTATATGGGTCAGAAGTGTTTTGAGATATATCCTCATAGTTTTCTTTCTAATACATTACTTAAAGTTTCTTATTTCAAAGTATCTGTTCACAAACTGATTACAGTCTGCGGATTCGGGTTGGTTCCAGACCGGTATAAAAACTGGTTTTTGTTCGGGTTAAAAACTGGTACAGTGATCGTGTAATTTTGGTGAGGGAACCATTGCAGTCACTGGTTTCTGTCATATTAATCATGAAATTTGTATTTTTTTGTTTCAGTTCTATTTTTTCTATCATAATTTGTCACGTCAACAAGCCCAGCAGCAAACATGGCTTCAAAAGTGAAGGTACATGCATTTGATGTTTGATAATGTTACTGTGGGTACTTACAGTTAAGAATTGGATCTTTAAGCACATGTGGAATGCACAAGGGATTCACAATGTAATAGGAGACAAAGATTATAAAGCCTACATGTCCCCCAAGTATTTCAATGCCGAGCTAACCCCTTTAGGCTGGCACCAGGTACCTGCATTGTATTATTTTTATGATGTTACTTGTAAACAAGTCATTAATCATCATCAGCCCTCCTTTCTTTTCTTTTGTTTATGTCAGCTTTTCAATTGGGGAGTGTTAAGTAAACGTAAATTTTTATTAATACAGCTTTTCAATTGGGGATTGGAACCAGCAGCCGATACAATTCTTGATAACCTTTATGAACTTGGATACATGGATGCGGCTGTTTGGGCTGCATCAAACCCAGTTGAGGATTTGGTTCAGGAAGATAACCCGACAGTTAGCTCGTGATTCCGGTCAGACTTAATGAGGTACCAGATCAAGAGTATGAAATGCCTTCTGCATATAATTTATCTTTTCTGTAACTACCACTGTTGGGTTAAAACAGTGGTTGAAACCACCGTTGGGTTAAAACAGTGGTCTCAACCACTGTTGGGTTAAAAACAGTGGTCGAAACCACTGTTAGGTTAAAACAGTGCGTTAAACCACTTTTTCAGTGGATTGGCTCACTTCCCTACAGTGGTTGGAACCACTGTTGGATTAAAACAGTGCGTTAAACCACTGTTGGGTTAAAACCACTGTTTTAACCCAGTAGTGGTTTCATATCACTGTTTTAACCCAAAACAGTGGTTTCAAAACACTGTTTTAACCCAAAACAGTGGCTTGGAAGAAGACTGCGGATTTTTTCAATGGTTGACCCGAACACGACCCCTGGTATTTGCAGGTTGACCCGAACATGACCCGTTCAACCCAATTTTTTTTTGCGAATCAATATATTTAAATTAAAAATTTCCAAACATGTACACAGATGTATATAATACAATTACATTTTAATAATAAAATCTTATGTCAATTTAAGCTATAATTATTAAATACCCTCCCAAGACATAAAACATATTGTAAAAAAATAAAATATCACGAGGTTTCAGCTTTTTGCCAGATAATGGCAAATTCAGCAGGTTTCAGCACTTTTCGCCATTAATAATGGCTGTTTTCCAGTCCTTTTCAGTGCTTAGCAGCTTTTCACCATTAATAATGGCTATGTGTGCAGAAAATTAAAAGTTTTCGCTATTCAGATTGAATTCCTGTAGATTTTTGCCATTAATAATGCAGAAATTATAAGCTTTTCGCCAATAAGATTGGCTGTACTGTCAGGCAGGTTCTTTTCGCCATTTGTATTGGCTATAACTGCATGAATTCACCAATAACATTGGCTGATAAGGTACAGGTTCAATGATTGGCTGATAAGGTCTGTCCATTCCCTGCGAAAAGCCTGCACAGCGCTGAAGATTTCTGAACAGCCTACTACATTCTAAAAAAATCGCCATTCAGATTGGCAATGGGCTACGAAGTCTGTTTGAATACTCATGTTGAATAGTTATTTAGTTTTTTTTTTCTTTCTATTTGTGAATAAATAAGTTATTCAGCAAACAGCACGATCATGAATGTAAGTCTTTGGCCGGAGGTACTGTCACATATGAGGTATGAAAGAATATCGGGAAGCTTTGCACTATGTGGATGAACTACATCAACCCGGGATCGACACCAGTGAACTTCCATCGTGGTAAGATTCATATTAGTTCAATGTTCTTTTGCATTAAGATGCATATCGGTTTGATAATCTGGTTGTTTATCTATTTTTTTGCAGGTTGCCATAGAGTTACTGAACAAAGAGAGGGCTTATATGTCATTTAGTGTTAGAAAAGAAAGAATCTAGGTTTCGTTGTTCGAACAAGAAGCCAATGTAACCAGCTGCACATGGCGAACATTCGATTGAGTCTGTGTTTCCTAGATATGAGCTTTGGTTTTAGTTTATTTAATTTTCCTATGTTGTGAACAGTTATGTTATGAGATCTAAATTTGTTGATTATTATTAAGATGGTGTTTTTAGGGTAACGAAACTATGTTGTGATCTGGCTTTAGAGCAGTTATTAGTTCATTTATTAGGAGTTCTTCATAAAGGAAATTGTTGATGGCGACTTCAGTAAAAACATTGATGTAGCAAGCTTTAATCTCTTGCAAAGAATGAATGAGCTCCTTAGACGGTTTGTTAATAAACGAAGGTGGGTTAGTAAGAGATACTTTGTCCGTTGGGGTCGTTTGTTATTCATTATATTCTTTTTATTTGTTTGTTCCAGCCCCTCCTGGCTGTATTTGGATGGTTCTTTTTTAATAGTTTGCATAACTGTTAAAAAACGGATACTGGCAATTGGATCTGGATGCACATTGCCCAAGTGATCCCCATATGTGAATATACTTGTGCTTTTCTTTTATTTGAATATATCTTATGCTCAAGCTCAAATAGATTGTTCGTTTCCCAAATATGGATCTGGATAGATAAAATCTAACTCTTACTCTTACTCTATATACTCAAATAATAAAGAAAACATGGAGAACAAAACCTTCTTTGCCTAGAGGTTTGTGTGAGTGTGACCGATCAGTCATTTGGTGTTTCCCCAAGATAAGATATTTTATCTGTACTCGTATTGTTTTGTTTGTTATGTAGCAACCAGTGAATAACGTGCTTTTTGCCATAGTGCATAGTGCATATGACCCGTCTGTAGAACATTATGAGAAACTGGAAATAATAAAACTTAGAAAAATATAAGGGTTAGGATTTTGGTAAGGTCAGTATAGATTCGGGTATGATTAAAACCATGCAACTAATATTTAATTCTTTAATGTAGGATCTCTTATTGTGAACTTGAAAGCAAATAGTAATTAATCTAAATAACTTTCCCGAGCCCGGGAAGCAATCCCGGGTAAAAACCTAGTAATTTCATAAACACAACCTCACAAGGCCTCAAAGTAAGGACTTAACGAACCTTAGTTATGGTTATATTAAAATAAATAAATATAAATTTTTTTCGTAAAGGAAAACTAAATAGTGAACTGATTAATCTCACCTTGCCAAACACTGGTTGGTTATGTACTTATATAAGCCAACGGAACTAAGGAGGGATCTGTTTATTAACTAGTTTAATACCTCTACAGTGGTCGGGTTATGTTATCAAACCCCCAAGATGAATAATGAAGGCAAAACTATTATTGTATGCTGATGGAAAACACGACCAAGAATTTGATAATAATGATAAGAGGGATGAGCCCGATACCAATCGGTACCGTAAATACTGTTACCAAAAATCCTCAAAAACAGATACCGGTACCGAAAATACCTGGTACCGGTAAATTCGGTACAGTTCGATACCGGTACCCAGTACCATTTGCTCATCCCTAAATAGGAAAGCTTCCAAACTACTAAATAACTATTTAGTGGCTCGCGTATTGCTGCGATAACTGTCGTTCGCATTGGTTTTGATAAAATCGAACCGTAGAACAACTATATAATCATGTATCATTATGTAAAATATTGAAGGTAATACCATACATCTAAACAAAATACCAATGTTACTAACAAAAGTGACAACTTAATAGTCTACCATAATACAACCCAAGAACACTACAAATTGAATCCTCTTAATTCAATTGGGTTAAAACTTTGTGAAGCCCTTTGGACTGCAATGAAAATGTAATTCTTCTAAAAAGGTTATATGTTTTCTTTTTGCAGGGTCCGAAGATGAGACTGGTATTCCCCAATGAATCTACAAATGACTAAATCCCCAAACTCCATCGTTATTTTTTTCATTTTGACTCTTTATATCTGCAAATTGTGTGATTTTTCTTTCTTTTTTTACTTCTAAATCTTCTACCAAAGGTATGGCCAACGCAAGTTGAGCTTCCAATCATGTTGCTTTGTTATCAATGTTTATTGTATGATTCAATGAAAAAAAGAACACTTAAAGAAGCGGATATATTGTACTTGTTTAACAAAAGTTAAACCTACCCCATTATTGTTTAACTCATAAAATTCAAAGGCACACCCAGTTCCGTTAACATTTCACATATGAGCATATCATATACATAAGGTTACCTCCAATTCCAGCAATTCCAATTGTGGTAGAGTAATACTTTATGAGCAATACCATTCAATGCACTTCAGAAATGCATAATAGCCTTCTGAACCATTCAATTATTCCTTCACTTTTTCCCGGAGACAAAGTATATAGGTAGTTTTGAGAATCACCAATAACAGGATGATCTATGACCTCATCCGAGTTACACTCTCACTTCCTATGACATGGATAGTAAGATCCTACCCACCAGAAACCATAGGGCTGCAGATGAGAACTGTTTGTCTTATATGACCCACCAAAAACCATACAGGTTCCTCCATCAATCACCAGTGACCATCGTCGATTGGCATTAACATGGTTTGCCATTTTCTACATACACCACTATTTGAGAGTGGCTACACGCATTTTTTCTATTAACACAAGCATCAATAAAAACAAATAAAATTAAGTTATATTAGATACATCGAATTAAACACAAAGTAAACAATAATACAACATAATACTTACATATTAAAACAACCTTGGTAGGTAACATCCTGTATAAATATAACTGAACGTGATTAGAACTTAGAAGTATAAGATGTAATATAAAAAATATTGAACAAATGTGCTAAATGAAAAAAGTAACAATGAAGAAAGAGTTTGGAGGCTTGACGAGCCGCTTCACCTTATGTTCCTCAATCTCACAAAGTATTGACAAGCCTCTTCTCCAACAATCCAACTAACATAGCTGGCGGATGAAGTAGATGACCATCACTTGGCAAAACTTGTCATTTTCAAAAGATAGACTGCATAAGTCAACAAGAGTTAGAACATCTCCATCATTCTATGTAAAGAAAATGAAGCCAAATATACAATAACTCAATCATAATGCATTTGAAAATTGAGATGGATTATAAATTCACAATACTAACACCAACATGCATTCAAATCATATTTGTAATGTCATAATGTCAGACTAGAATTAAGTGCTTTTGAATTATATTTATTGTTTTATTCAGACATTTCATGAAGCAATTCATACGCAAAAAAATGAATTTAGTTAAAATTGATCATTTATGCAAAAGGAAAAAAATATATATTCTACAAAAGTTTTCAGCATAATAGTAATAATTATAAGAACCAAATAAAAAACATATCATTTTTTATTATTTTCTTATCTACATCAATCACTCTTCTAATTATCAAAGTTAACACCATAATCTAACTTCACAATGGAAATTGAAAAACGATTTAGACAGGATATAAACTCACCCTTGAACTATCACATCATTAGGAGAATCGGTTTTCTCATCAAACCACGATTGGTCGGCCACATCTTCAATATCATATTTAGATAATCAATCAAGAGTCAAATAATAAAGTATACGTGCAAACTCAACAAATAAACTCAAACTTCAATACATATATATATA
Source organism: Helianthus tuberosus (assembly GCA_030545235.1). Taxonomy (NCBI): domain Eukaryota; kingdom Viridiplantae; phylum Streptophyta; class Magnoliopsida; order Asterales; family Asteraceae; genus Helianthus; species Helianthus tuberosus. Next base: position 142,321,018 of record CM060381.1, read on the forward strand.
CTATATATGTATATATACACACAAACACATATCTCAACTTCGAATTAGATGAAATTGAAACATGGATGTAAGAGATTAACCTGCATCGTTGGAAGAATCAAATTTTTTGTATGTCGGTGAAGACTTTATGTAACATCCGCTAAAATCGGATCTCCGGAACCTGTAACGCCCCAAAACTGGAATTTTAACCCACTAGTACGGTTTCCATGTATTATGGAATAAAATGTGATAACTAGGATTAACTAACCTTGTTTATTAATCTTAAGTAATTGATGAAAACATGAATTAGTGGCTTTTATAATAAAACAATAGTTTGGGGACTAAATGAGAACAATTAGAAATTAATTGTTTTAAATAAACAAAAATAAAAACAACACACACATGTGTAGACTAGGAACAAGAAAAAGAGGGAAAAACTCATCTTGCCCTAATTCTTCATAATCTTCAAATTGAAAGGCTAAGGATGTTGGATTCGTATGCATGAACTGAATTTAGTGATCTCCTAAGCAAGAGGATCACAAGGTATGTTAAAATTTTATATTTGGTGAAGTTTTCGAATTGAAGAAAATCTATGGGATGATGAATTGATGGGTGAAACTTGAGAAAATAGTGATTTAAGTAACAATGGAAGTGTTCTTGCTTTGTAGAATCTTTAATTGTCTGAAATAATGGACATATGTTATGTATGAATGATTGTTCAAGAAAAGTATGAAATGGGTTTATGATCATAGGATGGGAACCCCAAATTGTTGCATGAATTGGTTAGAGATGATGATATTGTTGGGAGTGATTGCAAAATTTAATTGATTTTAGTTGTATTTGATTAATGAAAACAAGAAGAGGGAAATGAGCATATGATATTTTTACAATGTGCTTAGAAAGTAATATGCACACCAAGTGTATGATGAAATGTCTATGTGAAGTTAGGATGTGAGATTGTATAAAATGACTTGACATATATGAATGAAATAGGATAATGATGTAATTAGTAATAAACTAACTTGAAGAATGTGCTTTAGATGGAACTCGTACAAGAATTCGGGTTGAATGTATGTTTTGGTCAAGATTATGCATTAAGGGCTTGTACATTGTGCTTGAATGGGTGATACTCGCCATGTATTATTAAATACTTAATTTGCGATTAAGAAGTGAATGTATGCTAAAAGTAAAACATGTGAACTTACTAGTGAAGGATGATGTTATGATTATGTAAATTGACTAACCTTGTATGTGGTTGTCAAATGTAAGATAATGAAAGTATTAGCAAGTATAAAATTGATTATGTGTATTTGTGTGTGTAACTAGGTGATTACATGGTTGTATGTATTTCACTACATGGGTACGAAATGTTTATGGTGCCGTTAGCATAGCCGAGTACACCGGTATGGACATATGTTCCTAAGATGGAAGTTTGCATACTTGATCGTTGACTTTTCAGAAAAGTCAACAAGTATGAGAATAACATGATTATAAATCCTAATATGATTGTAAGACTAGAAGGATTGAATGACGCATAATGGATCCTTATATGTTATACTTGATGATGCATTGTTGAATTTATGCCTTGTGCTTGTTACAAATGATAAGTGAAAGTCAAACGCGAGATATAAACTAGATATGATTGTTGATATATAAAATATTGTATGCTAACAAGAATGCGAATGTAGTGACATGTAAGGATAAGTATCATATCAAGATGACGCAAGCATGGAAGGCAAATGGGTCAAAAGAAGGCAAGGAAGTGATCACGAATACGGGCGCTTAAGGTAAGTGATTCCCGAGTTCACTTCTTATATTATTTTTGATGTTTGGTATGATTTAATATAGGGAATCATGTAAGAAAGTATAGGTAATGGTAAGCACCAAAGTAAGTATTATTGTTGTGTGTCAAATGTAGTTAACTATGTCGAAAATCGCATGGTAGAAGCAAACGGGTCAAAACGTCAAAAAGAACGAAATCCGACGTTGGTACTACAGGAGCAGCGTCGCGCCGTCGCCGACACTGGGCAGCAGTTGTGCAGAAGGTCCCTACCGTAAGCTACGGTGGGTGGGCCGTAGTTTATGGCGGGAAATGGGCAGCAAGCATAAAAATGTTGGTTTTGTGTATATTTTTGCACCACGAACCTCTGTATCCCCTAAGGCTTATGCAAAAGCCTCGATAAACTTCCGAAGGGTAGTATAACCTACATAATGATCGTAAAAAGTTTAATTATGTCATACGAATACAAATATGATTTCGGGCTCGCCTGAGTCATATATATATATATATATATCATATGTATATATGCATATAAGTATGCGATTAAAACTTGTACTTACAAATGTGTTATACGAGAGAAGGGACAGAGCTTATTGATAAGTATGCCTATTGTTGAATGATCATATGCATGAATAAGTATTGTATATTAAATGTGTTTGAGTGAACGGGAATATATGTAGGTATGTATACTTGGAATCAAAGTAGTTATAAATCGTATGAACTATGTAATACCCTAACAGGTAATAACTCAAAAACGACGCAACGGAATTATGAAGTCAAAAATTTCTTTCATTATTACTTATATAACTTATTTGTAAGTTCGTTTCTAGAATAACCCACACTTTATTAAAAAGATTTACAACTTTTATTCTTGATTATCACATCAATTACATATACGATCCCCAATTATGTGACTACTCTTCCCGTACAATTCTTGCCCTTGACTCGATCTTCAATCCTCCAATACTTTATACCGATGTTAGCCCGTGTAACCTACATTCGCCACAAACATGGACATCATTAAAATTTGATAATCTACATTCATAGTCTATCATACATAATTAAATGACCACGCCGCAATCTTTCTATTCGTGCAAGTCTTTTCGATCATCCTTCCGAGTACAATCTTGCATTCCGATTCCTCAAAACTTCACAATGGACTTCAATAGTATACCTGCAAATCTCATTTCATTCTCAAGGCACATGATTAGTAACTTAGTACTCAAACATATTGAAGCTATGTATACGTATATACAAGCCCCATTCCTTCCTGTACAATAAATACTACTTCGTGCCTACGTACATCCGTATGCGTACTTTTGGTCACATAATACATACACATATACATACGTACATATAAACAAGCTCTCACATACAACTTACATAATTCCATATGATTTACTAACGTATCCTAATTACAAAGCACCATGTAATATGACATGTACGAACAGTCTTATATACATACTCACTCCTATTCATATTTACTTATAAGTTACAGCTATTGGAATGAAGTTAAATCTATACATACATACCCACATACTTAATTCATTTCCCCGCATACTCGCTCTCACGTCACGTTCTTACTCACACGTCATAAACACTTTTTAAGTGTCTTTCGGGTATGTTTCAGATCTTAAAAATTGAGTTCCATACTTACCTGTAACTTACCAAGCCATTTGGTAGGGTTGAGGTGCATTATAAAAACTTATCGAGGCTTGGAATGGGTTCACGGGGTCCGAATTCGAAGAAAAACGAAGAATTGCATGAACTTTATATTTTGCATCTGACCTCCACCGTAAGCTACGGTGGCTACCGTAGCTTACGGTGGCCATAAAATCCATACGGTAACAAGGCACTGGCTTACGGTGGAAGGATGGTTTCAGTACCTACCGTAGCTTACGGTGGCTACCGTAAGCTACGGTAGCACCCATATCAGCTTCCATTTTTAATACTAAAATTCACATAACTTGCTCGTTTTGCATCTGTTTCACTTGAAACTTATTTCTAATTGTCCGTAAAACATTTCCCTACATATTAGACTAAGAATCCTTGCCCCGAGTCCTTAATCTTTACGAATTTCATTACCGCTACCAAACTTATACATACTTATTCAACCCGTTTAATCCCATCAAATTACCTTCGACTTAGATAACTACCCTCATCTAAACTAGATCAATACTTATCTTAAAACTTTCATCATTACATAACCTTACATAATTTCCCCACATTCATGAACATGAAAATTCTATATGCATACTAAGAAGTGAGTCGGAAGTCACTTACCTTGTGCATCCGTGTTCGTAACCGCTTCCTTGTCTCATTTTGACCCGTTAGCCTTCCATGCTTGGTCCATGCTAGTGTGGTTCCTATCCTTTCATGCTGTCATGCCATAATAATGTTAGTATTCATGCTCATTCATATTAACACACATTTCCCAACTCTTATCTACATTGACTTTTACTAACACGCATACGACATGAATTGTCAACCACGTTGTTCAATATCTTCGAAATCCAAACTCGTTATCACACATAACATATAATTGGTCTAACACATATTCCATGATCTCTTGATTATTATATTTGTGTCAAAAATGCCTAACCATGCTATAAATTCTCGGTTGACTTTCAGAAAGTCAACCTTCTAGCATATAACTTCCAACTTTTGAACATGCATTCATGTTGATATGGTAGACCATATTAATGACATCATAATCATTTCATACATAATGTTGTATGACACATAACTACATAATCACCTAGTCACATACACAATATACACATAATCAATTCACACATACTTATGCTTTCATGATTCTACATTTGACAACCACATTCACTACAAGAAATTTGGTGCTTTACCAACATAAAGTATGTGTGGGAAAAAGCATATAGTTTGTTGGTAGTCGTCTTTACCTACACATAAATTAAGTGTAATGATGTGTAGACTCGTGACTGTGGATATAGGCCATTACCCACACATAAGTTATGTGTAGGTATTGTAACACCCATAATAATTTTTAACATTTACATAACATTAAAGTAAGCATTTTATATGAAAAATGCCACTTACAAAAACTTTTACATCATAAGTACTTAAACATGTTTACAACATCCAAAACATCGTTAAAAGTGTTTACATAATCCACTTTTATTAAAACAAAACAAGATCGAATGCGGAAGCTTCATTGAGAGGTGTGTTCGGTTCTTGCTCGTGGCTTGATCTTCATCCGGAAGCATATAACATTCACCTAGAATCAAAAGCAACATAAAAGTTAATTTTGGTAGTTTATTTACAAGTTACTACAAGTCCCATGAGCTAAACAATTAAAATACAAGGATTTGCAGGTTTTACACCTGTCGCGTGCCGTAATCGAAACTACGCTCAAAAACGGATTCGATTAACTAGGATATGCAAAATTCAGCAAAAGTGACTGGGCTCTACCGTAACTTACGGTAGCCACCGTAAGTTACGGTAGCCACTGGGCAAAACTGGTCTGCCGTAAAGCAGTAGAAAACTGCCGTAACAATTTATTCTCTACCGTAAGTTACGGTAGCTACCGTAACTTACGGTAGCTTTCAAACTTAACATCTGAATTCACAAATTAATAGGCTTCGAGCCCTTGGCTTTAAAATTCATTTTTAAAGACTTTTGACCCGTTCAAGTTTTTAAACCACAAACTTGTTTCTAATTAACCATTAAGCATACATCAACATGTTTATCTCAAAATCTTTTGTTCGGGTTTGTATCTTTTATGAATTACGCGGCGAATACCCAAGCTATGCGCATAATTCATTTTGACCCGTTTAGGAGGTTTAAACATTTAAGTTTAAATCTCGCTCTTCTCTTTCCACACATCACATATCTACACTAAAATGTCTACTCATACTTCACCAATTTACGCGTACCTGGCTCGGGTTATGAAATTAACCCGTTTAAATACCTTTTGCTCTTTAACTTGCTAGTTTAAAGCAACGCAAGCCATAAATTAATTCATGTGATCGCAAAACTCAACAAATGGTCATCAATTATTGTTGTCAAATGGTATTAACACACCATTTGACCCGTTTAGTCGAAATAACCTTTTATCTACGTGTGATGGTATTTTAATACCTTCTCGCCCCTTAAACCTAATTAATGGTTTCTTACCATTTTCATTTATTCCAACTTGCGTTCCATCATGCCGGAACGTCATAATTCCAATACCTAACATGTTTCATGACTAATACATACAAATAAATGTAATGTAATTACAAAGGGGGTGTAAGCTTCACTTACCTTGCATCCATGTCACGCTTTTCTTTCCATACTCGCTCCGTTTGACCCGCTTCATCCACAAGCTTCCACCTAGCTTGTTAAGCGCCAAATTATTATTCAATGTTCACAAGGTGGTTAGATTAACCATAATTTAATATGATCTTCCACCTTACACATTTCTATGCATTCATCCGAACACTTAATATAACCACGTTTTACACACAACCAAGTAGACCGCAATTTCATTTAGGCATTTCATATTACTGAAAATGGGTTGTTTTTTGTGACTTGTTTAACCTCTTTACAAGTCTTCAAAAATTATGATTTTTTTTGTGGCGTACCTCTCGGAAGGTTAGGCCTTGTGTTAAAATTTCAAGATCTAACTCTTTACCAAAAATTCGTAAAAATTCATTTACTAAGCTGCAATCAGATTCGTCACTTCTGACTGCAGCTTATGGAAAAATTCATTAAAAATTCCTCGTTTATCCGATTGACGAAATTCCACTTGGAGATTCTTTTAATCGCTTAAAACTATCTACAGTAAAAATTTGAGATCATAACTAAATTCCTAAATTGAGTTATGACATTCGTAATGGGCTGCAAATTCTGCCAGAAAACGCAGCTTGAACCTTCGATACGGAAAAATTCATAAAACACTCAATTTTCGTCGAAAAAATGCGATTCCAGTGGGGTTTTAAAGATATTTCCTGGAATTACATTCTAGACTCAAGAAACACATATTTTTGTCACATTTTGTTCAGGTTACAGCCAATACAATTCGGCTGTAAATTCTGATTAGGAGCAGTTTGAATTCAGCTTTCAATTTAAGCATGTTTTTGACATCATAACACTAGTTTTAGCAATCAAAACCCTAAAAACATCTCATACATGAATTTAGCATCAACAAAAATCTGAATTTACTTGAGCTAAGCATGATTTCAATATATTCTTGTCTAGGGTTTACTCCTAAACACTATTTCACTTCAATATCATCCATACCACAATCATGCAACATCAATTTCGAATTTCTTATGTACATCAAGAATTCTCAACTTAGTAAATATCAAAAATTCGACATACCTTACGATCCTCACGACTAGGTGATCGTTTCTATGTATTCATGCATCGATTTGGGGCTTGAATCAAGCTTCAATTTGTTGATTTTGCTGAAGTTAGGGTTTGAGCCCCTTTTTTGTTCTCTTGGTCGATCTCCATCACGCACAGACTGTGTGTTGTGTTTTTATTTTTGATTTTTAATAACTCAAGTTTCTCACTTCACATTATTAGCCCCTCATGTTTTGTTAATTAGTAAGTAGGCTACAACCTACTTGTCTTCAACAATATTTTGTTTTATTAACTAGGTTAAACTTTCCTAGTTAGCTTAGTGAGTTCTAGAGAGTCATAAGCCGTTTTATTTTAAGTCCCGTTAACTCGGGCCTCTTCACATACTTTGTTTTCTCAAAGCTTTCGTTCAGCTTTTATTTAATATTAGGCTTATTTGTTTAAAAATCCTAATATTCACCGGGTTACTTTTACCCCTAACAGTAATTTACCCGTCTTTTAGTACTAACGTAGTTTAATTACCAAATCTGTTTTCGGGGTGTTACAGGTATATAGCAAGCTATACCTACACATATATGTCTGGCTAAAAGGCATTTATATGTGGTTAAAAGTACAATAATTTGTTTAGAAGGCGGGTGACGTGGCACCCGACGTGGTAGGTGACATGGCATCCGACGTGGCATGAATATATGTGTAGGTAAAAGTAATATTATGTGTAGGTAAATGTTGAAGATGTGTTTGTATTGATCTTAATATGTGTTGAAACAAATGTAAACTAAAAGGCAGTAAAATCATACATAATGTCACAAACGTCACCATTGATTAATACATGAAACAAAGTGCCAATCTGATTAATACATGAAACAAATGTAAACTACAGGAGGTCCAAAGGAACGTCCTGAAACTTTTTGTAGATTGGTCCGATGACGGTTTTAGCGTATTTGCTGATATCAATAGGGTGATTTTCTTCCAGCATTTCCACCGAGTCTTTTTCGTGTTCATCGGCCATCACGTGGTTATGGAGACAAAGTCAACTCTGCAGCAGAAGTTAATGAACTCAGAGATAATGGCATAACAATTGCATTAAATACATATGGAATTTAACATATATGAATGGACAAAGATCATAATTTCCCTAGTTCAAAGCTGTTAATTCCCAACTGTCTTTTATTTTACGAATGATCAATTACACACACCTGGTATTATTGTCCATACATACATACAGTACAAAAAATCTTAACCTTCACGTTCTTTCTTCACGTAAGTCCGGTGCTTTGCGTCGCGTGTAACTTAACATCACGCCATCTGTAATGTTCAAAGCCACAACACTTCAAATTTAACATCCAAATAAGGTTTCACTTTTTTTACGAGATAACACGCATGTATCGGTACTATTCAAACCACGTTAAACAGCTGAAAAATCTTTTATCATCCTGTTTCTTTTTTTATTGAGGTTTCATATAAACTCGTAATGATAATATTATACCTCCCTGTTCCAAGCTTCTCAACAGCTAGACCAGGTGTTAATCGTGCATTGGCTGCATTCTCTATCCAACTACCTGTGACTATCTAAGAAAAATAATTTTACGGATTGTGTTAAATGTCTCAATTTCCCTTCAAAAGTGATATAAAAGAAAATTCTTACATGAGCAAATAGTTAACTTTATCATTATCCAAAAGTACATGTAAAAAACCAACCCGTAAACTCCAAATCATTTGCCATTCACCTTCGATGAGCTGCTATTCACCCTTGGTAACAGTTTGATTCACCTGCAAGACGATAAATATTTGAGAAGAGTTTTTGAATTAAAGGATTCCTTGGTTCATAATTGTAAAGATCTGAAATAGCACTTGCATAACTGAACTACCAGAAAAATTAGCAGACAAATTAAGGTTGTCCGCCAATGAAGATGTACTTTAGAAACGCTTACATCTGGGTATATACGATCGCCAACATACAATATCTCATCTCCATGTATGCCTAAAGAATTTTCAACCATCTGGGCTTCCATCGTCACAAGCTTCACCTGCTCGATCGTCTTTCGAACCGACATAATCTCCTTCAATATCTCACTGGCTCAAACCAAATTCACTTTTTTAAGCTCGGCTCGATCAAAAAAAGAAGTCGCTTCATTATTCAAAGTTGGGCACTCCCAACAAAGTGTATCTTGCATCATCCGATCCAATTAGCGAGATATACTCTGATCCTCATAACATAACAATAGATTAAAATGTTAAGTCCAGATCACAAAAATAAATACACGTATTATAAAGGAATAGAAAATATATTTACCATATCTAAGATCCCAGAACTTAATGGTAGAGTCATGGGAGCCGATTACAACTTGAGGATCCTGATAGAAAGTGTACCGTGTTAAGCTTTTTAATGATTAAAGAAAGAACTTATTGATGTACTGTTTAGCTGTAATGCTGTATTACTTACAATAGGTCGCGTAAACACTGAACAGACTGTATTGTCGTGGCCCGAAAGAGCATGAATTTGCATCTTGCTGCGAATGTCCCATACCTGAAAATGTTAAGTTGCCAAATGTTAATTTCATACTCGGCAAACTGAATCACGACCTCCAGTAAGAACATCAATAGTGGGATGAAGTGCCAAGCAATAAACACTACTCAAATGGCCATAATATGATCGAATAACCTATTAGAACAAAACTAACAAATTTCAGAAAGTGTCACACGTAAATAAAAGAAAATAAAACTATACTGGTGATCGGTGATTGAAACATACCTTGTTTTGTTCTAGGTCCCAGCATTTAACTTGTTTGTCATCACCAGCAGAAAAATGTAGGTATGCCTGGTGCTAACAGCGAGACCTGCAATATGAAAAATTCAATATGTGTTTCAGATGCTAAGTGTACAAAATCAATGGCATCATCTGAGGTGGCGAAATGAGTGGCACATGTAGCGGGTCAAAATGTGTAACCAACTAACCGGGAATACGTTAGTTTAAGAACTGTACCTCTAACTTGTTCTGTATGCCCTGTTAGTGTCAACCTTAACTGTCCTGATCCAGTATCCCAAATTTGTCAAAATTATATATAAAAAAAACCTTTAGTGTCAGTTTCAAGAAAATATGGAGAACCTGTATAGAACCACTCATTATTGAATAAAACAATTACCTTAATCGTTCGATCTGCAGAACCAGTACAGAACCATTGGTTATTTGGACTAAACGTAACAGATCTCACCCACCCCAAATGGCCACTAATGACCTGCATATATAATAGCCCAGTTTAGTCAAGATAAGCAAGGCCAAAAATGATATGAAAAATGAAAAAAATAAATCAGATTCCTTAAACAAAATCATTAATAACTTACAAATTAACCAGAGAAGCAATGAGGGGCCAGAGAATGGAACAAAGGGTTGTTGTTTGCTGTGAAATGTAACCAAATGGCTCAAAAGTCTAAGAAAGAAAACAAGAAAGCATTTGTAAAATTATTGGACCCAAATGCCATTATTTATGTACATAGACAATAACAATACATGGGGGTTGACCATAAAATATGAACCAACACTCACTTTGTATGAGCACTTAGTGGGGATTTGTCCCATTTAAAAGCATCAACTCACCTCGTTTGACTTCACATGTATGTAGAACCTAAATATAAAGTAACAAATTAAGTAACTAAAATAAAATGGCAAGCAGATTGTATATTCTCAAAAAAGCATGATTGATAATAATAAGATTGCATGATATAAGTTTTTATCTTTACCTTTCATATGAAAGTTGCACCCAAGGCCACATGCTAGACTCACGAATAATGTAATCAAATCTATTTTCATCAGGTGTGAATAATCTGGCCTGTCACCAAACCACAATGATAAAAAAGAACTTAGTTCAAAAAATAACTTGAAATGAGCATTTTTAAGAAAACCAGGTCACTTTATTATAATTATGAACCTGCTCAATTAGGGATTTGAGAGCTGCTCGAATGGACAAGGGTAGTGGCTTACTCCCATGAACCACAAGATCAAGGAGCCGTGATTGGCAGTGGCCCACGGCTTTCAAGTAGATTGAACACCGTTTGGAAAAAAATCTTTGATTTTTGCATATGACAGCAAGTTGAGTGTTATCTGCCACTAGATTAAGACTTGTTTGGAGTTGAAGCATGCTCCTTCACACTAATTACCAAAGTTAAGTAATTGTTTTAATCAACCATTACATGTAAATTCACATTAAAAGTTAATCAGATATGAGTGCACAAAATATCAAAATTTCCTATTGGACCATTCAATATTCAATTTGATCATCGGATGTTTTCATGCTCACATCCTTCTTTTTTATTGAATCACGCCCAAGGGGGCGGTGTGTTGGGCATTATGGGGCGTGATTGGGCAAGAAAACGCCCACTTCACACACCACTGCAGGTGGTCTTATACGCATTACGTTTATGTTGCCTAGAAAAGATATAATGCTGTAATCATATTACCATATTGAGTGGCATTAGAGGACATTTTTGATAAATCCCAAAGCTCAACTGCCTGGTCCTTTCCATTTGACATGAAATAAAGTCCATCATTACGACCGTTAAGAAATGTAATTCCTTCATGCACCATCAAGATTCCATCCGGCTTTCCTCTTGATCTCAAGAAACGCCTGTCCTAGACCTGAAAAGTACAAATTCTTAAAGTATTTTCATCTGTTTACATCAAATGGTTGGTTTCATCATGGTTGGCTACAAAAATGATAGAAGCATAAGTTTGTGACAAAATGTGAATTATCTTTTCATGTTTCTGAAAATGATAAATATCCTAGGCACTGGCCACTAAAAATATATATTCAAATATTTATTTTATTGATCGGAAAAATATGTAGGAACGTACCTCATTTGTTCTTAAGCAGAAGTGTTGTAGACCTCAGATTCAGATAAACCAATAAAATCTGCCAAAAAAAGCACACGGATTTTAAACAGAGTCAGTCAAGTGTGCGTTCATACTTCATGGGCCTCTAGGTGTTTCCTGTTTAAAGCACTATATCATACACATTGAAACCCTACACAATTAATCAAACCCATACACCATTCAATTTCCTTTTTCCGACAACTATAGCATCATTACGCCACTCAAACACTAATGTTTAACTTCCGATTATTCCCTTAACCTTGGTTTAAAAAAGCGTGAGGCGCTCCAAAGTGTTTTGGTTCCAAAAGCTTTAAGCAAAGCTTCAAGTGCGAAGCGAGAGCTTCACGTATACGAAGCACTCAAAATAAAAAAAATAAAAAATATTTGTACACATCAATATGACATATTCTACTTGTTAATGAATAGTAAACACAAAAACATGATTAAAAAACACACTTAACTTATAAAAACATAATTAAAACATAAATTAAATTCGATTATTGGAGAAAATTTGAAGAATCGATGGAGAAGAGGGAGGGAGCGGCTGAAGATGTTTACTAACGTTCTTTTTTTCAGGGTAAAGAAGTAGCGGGCCTCAGTTAAACCCTATTAGAGACTATTGGGCCTAAATTAAAAACCTAAATCTGATCTGATTGGGCTGAAGCGTCGCTTCAATCCAATGGTGCTTCGGGCTTAAAGCGCGCTTCAAAACGCTTCACGTGATTTGTCGCCTCAGAGCAAAAAAAGCGACAACCCTAGCGCTTCATCGCTTCACGCTTTAAGCTCGCTTTTTTAAACCAAGCCCTTAACTATTCAAAACCTAAACAAATTAACAAACAACATCCGGGAGTCAGGTTGTGCGACAAACAATGTAACTTGGCAAAGTTAAAGATATTTCGGAAATAAAAACTCGAATTTACCTTATCAATAGAAGTTTAATCATAATGCATACACACTTACTGAAATTGTTGACTGTTGGTGCTTGTGGTCGAAACAGTTCATGGTTAAATTTGTAGTCAGAGTACATTAGGTCGACTGATGGGGATTCGGAGCAAGAATCATTTAATAATTTAGTAATTAAAAAATTTAGTGAAAACACAATTTGTCATTTAGGTAAAAATATAAAAAAGGCACCAGCACAAAATTATTTAGCTATCACTAAATCCATATTCCCAATTTGACTATCACATAGTATTTAAATAACAATAATATATTGTTTCAAAACACAGATAGATGCACTTGTGTTATTTAGCAAATGGAATTACTTTTCCAAATCAAAGCAATAGGCAACAATTGCAGACGTACTTTTTGCATCATTTAAACAAAAAGAAAAAAAATAGCACTAGATTCACAAAAGAGTGTACAAACACAACATCTACAACCATGAGCATATCTCAATGCCTACACTTGTAACTGAAAAGCTATACGTTGTTGATACCCCCTGACCCACAGATCAAGGTCTTTTTTATTTTGTTTCTTATTTTTGTTAGCAACTACATACTTATTTCTTAGAGATTTCATACTTACCATCAAATTGACGATTGATCGTGGTGTCGTACAATCGAACCTCGCGTAACCCTTCTTGACACCCAACTACCTCCCCGCTTAATCCTCTCTCTTGCCGGTTGCTAATATTCCGACAACCTAACGAAAATTATTTTCCTTATGAAAATAGTCTGGAATTAAATAAAATAAATGTGTTTCACACAACTAGTTGGCATCATTGGCGGAAGTTTAAAGTAAGAGAAAAACAAACCTTATCAGCAGGCGCTTGTAAAGTAACATGATCCCCCCAATCGTGTGTTTTGTAATTTGCAGGTATTTAGTAACAAAAAATGTACGTGTATGCATATTCATGTATAACAAAAAAGATTAAAACAACAATATTGCATACAGTTAGATTAATCTTGTTTGCAGCCACGACCCATATGAAGTATCATACTTGCAATTCTTTTTGTATAAATGTACCTCATTGGAATCTAGTCTGTCTATCGAAATCAGCTGCAAAATCAAAACAAGAGACAACATTAACATTCATTATAATAGATATGATGACTTGACTTTCTAAATGCACGAAAATGCATGACAAATTTGCTTCAACACCTCCTTTCGAATATATTTGTGATACTCAGGTGACCTTTATAGCTGGTCAGAAATAGCACCGAACTGAAACCACGAAACATAACAATTTAATTAATGCAAAAAAACACAATATAATATGATAAAGTCATCAAAGTAGCCATGTTTCTCATTCCTCGACATTTATATTGTCCCTATCATCTCCTCAAAAGCAAATCAATCAATTTCAGAAATTAAGTTGTTTTGCTTATCAATACAAACATATACGCTACTACAAATTCTTACTGGAACTCCAATGTTGCACAGATTCATAGATTCAAATCCAACAACAACAATTCAAACATCCTAAAATCAATTTAAAAAATTATTTGTGAATTCAACCAAATCTAGGGTAAATGAGCAAGCAAAGCACAAAGTTGAACATAGTATATAGATGAAAAAGAGAGATGAATGTACCATCCAAGCAAATTAGATGATGGAAACCATGGATAGAACAGAGGCCGAGTGAATGCGTTAAAAGACATCACTTCTGATAATGGTGATTTCAAATGCCTTCTAACCTACACAAGAAATGAAATTTCAAGAATCAGGGCACCAAATAAGATAGCCAGTACATAACATTATATCTTTTTCAACCTATCATCCACATGTGCTCTTAACGAGAATGAAGGGGTTGTGAATGAGGATTAAGGGCTGCTGACCGACAATGAAGGCGCCTTCTAAATAAGTGGTGTGGTGGTGCGATGGTGTTTCAATTGTTTGGAAATATTGATGGAGAGAATCAGATCCATTAGATTTAGGAGTGGAGGATTTGGGGGTGGGGGAGACGGTTTAGGGTTGGGGATGAAGATAAGAGAGGGAAATCCCATTTAGGGTGAAAATAATTAGGGGTATTGGAGGGAAATCATAAATTTTGAAGGGTTTTAAGGTGGGAAATTTTTAATGGCATATTTAAAGTGACCCCAAAAACTTCAATTTGTGGCATATAATCTAAATGTCACTTAGGTGATGTTTGTTTTTGCAGACATAAACTGTCTGCAAGCTGATTTCATATGTTTCCATGTCTGCAACTGAAGATGTGGTCTGAAGCTCTGCAAGCTGAAAATATCAGACTGTTTTTTTTAGTGTCTGCATAAACTGAAAATATGTAAACTCAAAGATTAACCTTTTACAGAACAAGATAGCAAGCGACACATAAATATACAGCAAGATTCATTCAAATTGAAAAACCCCATGATGAAATTAACAAAACTAATCCAAATTAAAAACACAGTGAATCTAATTCAATCCAAACATACCTCAAGAGCAAGCTTATGACGACCAAACTACGGATATAAACTTTAATTTATACTAGAAGGTAAATTAATATCTCCATCTCAACTTCAAACATTAAAAGCTACGGATATAAACCTTTAATCACACATCATTGCATCATATTAAAAAGAGTAAACTTCCGTTTTGCTCCCTGTGGTTTGGTCACTTTAACGGTTTTGCCCCAAACCTTTATAATAGCCATTTTACTCCCTGATGTTTCCGTTTTATCGCCAATTTGCTCCACGGCTCTAACTAAGTTAAAATTTTTAGTTAAAGTAAGGGTATTTAAGTAAATTTATATATAAGTATTTAATTTTTATTCTATTATCAAAAATACCTTCTTATTGAAAATAAAAAAAGAACATAATATACCACACATTAACACATCTCTGCCTCTTCTCTCTACCACAAATTACAGACCATCACCACCACCCCTCCCCTTTCCCCTGCCACCACTGCCACCTCCTACAACTACCTGCCACCAACACACCGCCTAGCGTTAGCTTCTGAGACATCACATCCCCATCTTCTTGGATTCCTTCTCACTGTTGTCTGATGGTCCTTCACCGTCTCCAGCAGATCCGCCAGACCCGCCTCCACTTCCGATGAAGACGTGGTTTCACCGTCTCCACCAGATCCGCCAGATCCGCTGCCACTTTCGATGAAGACGTGGTTTCACCGTCTCCACCAGATCCGCCATATCCGCCGCCACTTCCGATGAAGACGTGGTTTCACCGTCTCCACCGTCTCCCCTAGATCCGCCGCCACTACCTTCTCCACCAGATCTCACTGTTGAAAACCCTAACCCCTAATCATCGTCATCAACCATCTTCATCGGAACCCACAACCATCTTCACCGGCAGTAAGATTGTTACCACTACAGTCCTCGATCTATCACTGAAGGTATTTGATGAATTGTCTCTGAAAGTTTGTTATGCAAGACAAGTGTTTAACTGATCTATGATGTCAAATAAATGTTCTTGAATGTAGATTGATTCTGGGTTTAACTGACTTTTTATGTGATTTGGTTGTTCTGTAGTTTTGCACAGAAGGTATTTGATGAATTGTCAAATAAATGTTCTTGAATGCACTGAAGGTTCTTGAATGTAGATTGATTCAAGCTTTACACCGAAGGTGTTTGATGATTTGTGTTTGAGAGTGTGTCTTATTTGTGGGAGAGATAAGAAAGAGACAGGAAGTGAGAGAGAGAGAGTAATTAGAGAGAGGACATGTGTATCTTTGTCTTATATATGTATAATAATAATATAATAAAATATCTTTTTAGGTTGGATGGGAAAGACTAAAATGCCCCTTATTTTATACTTGAAATTACTAAAATACCCTTTCAGTTAACATGCAATATGGATGGAGTTAGAGGCAGGGAGTGAAATCATGAAAGGCTTCAAAGATCAGGGAGTAAAATGGCTATTTTTAAAGGTTTGGGGCAAAACCGTTAAACTGACCAAACCACAGGGAGCAAAATGGAAGTTTACTCTATTAAAAAATAAACAGTAATGTATATACAAAACACATACATGTGCTTCCCCTAACACCAGCTCAAAAATTAAACAGCAAAATTGAATCACCTTCTCAACAGCATGAAGAGCAGCACCGTGACCACCAACACCAGCTCCAATAATAACGAAGAGGTCGGAAGCGGAGGAGTTGGAGGTGGCTCCGCCGAAGGATCTGGCGGTGATCGGAGAGGTTAGGTTATAGTTGAGGTGATCGGCTCCTTTCTTCTTCTCCGGCTCTCTCTCTCTTCTTTCTCTCTCTCTTTGTTTCTTCGTCGCGCCACCACCAGACGGTGGTGGTGGTGGTCGGCCGGTACACAGATCGAATGGGGGGTGGTTTAGAGGGTGTGGAGGTGTGGTGATCGGAGTTGGCTGGTACCGTCGCCGGAGTCCGGCGACTCGATCTGAGGGAGAAGAGGGGAATCGAGAGGTGGATGAGGTCTGTGTATAAGGTCTGGTCTTCATTTGTGTTAGGGTTTTTGTTTTGGTTCTTTGTGAAGATGTTTTAAGCAGGGAATCATAGCTTATTTTTTAAGATGAAAAAAGGTGATTTCAGATCTGTTTAAAGAAAAAAACAAACAATCTTCAAGACCTTATATCTGCCCGCCTGCAGACATAGACTCTTTGCAGACGTTTTAAGCAAAAACAAACAACACCTAAAAGTGAGTGTAGAGTAAGTGTGGCATACTTAAAGTGCCAGTAAAAACCTAATCAATGGCACAAAAACTAAATGTCATTGAAAGTGTGTGCCACTAAATGGCATTTTTTTTGTAGTGGGAGATGTATCTGCTTTGAGTGAGCGGGAATTGAAAATTTTAGAGTGAGATTTGGCCGCCCAAAAGAGAAGGGTATTGTGGGAAAGGTAAATGAATATTGTGCTTTAGAGGGTTGTACATCATGCATAAAGGGTGTTTTAAAGGAATGTCAAATTACTTTAAGTCGTCCTTCGGATATGCTTTTATATATAGTATATATATATATATATATGTTATGTATAAAAGTTTGAAAAATATATAATTATAATTAATATAAATTAATAAATCAAATAGGAGCCAAGTCGGAGCCTAGCTTGAAAAATTACCAACAAACCAAGCTTGAACTTTAGATGGAGCTTGGAGCCCTCATAAGTTATTTTATATGTATTCAATATCTATATATATTGTACATTTCTAAATATGTGTAGGTATTTTTTTTGCCACATCACCTTATAAAAAAGATTTAAATATGTATTTTATATGCATTCAATATCTACACAAATATCTACACATATTGTACATTTCTAAATGTGTGTAGATATTTGTTTTGCCACGTCATCAAAAAATATATATATTTACTTATTTTATATATATCTAATATCTACACATATTGTACATTTAAACATATGTAGGCATTTAATTTGCCACGTCATTTAAAAAAAAATACATATTAACTTAGTTTATCTACATATTTAAAAAAATGTGTTGGCAAACATAATCATTTACCTACACATATATTAGTTTTTTACATATGTGTAGATAATTTACCTACACATGACAAAAATTTGCCACATGTGTAGGTAATTTAATATTTAATCGATTGCCAATTTTGGGGGGAAATTTTTCCACCAACACCAAGTGTGGCTAAAATCCATTACCAACACATATTAAGTGTTAATCATTATGAAAATATATTATCAATCATTACCCACACATATACAACATGTGTAGGTAAATACCCATACATTTACATGTGTAGGTAAATTATGTGTGGGTAAACACCCTAATTTCTTGTAGTGATTGCTAAGTTAGACAACTTAACGTAATTCATAACATCATCCTTTACTAGTATGGCCATATGTTATACATTTAGTACACATTCACTTCTTAATCACCATTAAACAATTAATTAAATCCATGGTGACCGTCACACCATACAAGCATAAGGTACAATCCCCAAATGCATGATTTTGATCAAAACATGCATTCAACCCGAATTCTCATATGAATTTCATCTAAAGCACATTATTCATGTTAGTTTACTATCAATTACATCATTAACACCTTCTATGTGTATTCATCCATTAATTGCATACAATCTCATCTATTAAGCTCACCTAAGCATTTCATCAAGCACTTGGTGTGCGTACCACAATTTATGCACAATGTACAAGTACTTCATGCTCATCTCCTACCTCTTGTCATTTCATCAATTAACAACTTAAGAATCACATTAGTCCCTTACCATACTTAATCTAACTTAAGGGAATCAAACACATACAACATAATAACCGAATTTACTAGAATCAATCATGGTTTCATCCTTATTTTGATAACCCACTTCACCCTTCATGGGGGTTTTCATATATTACAAGCACATGCAATTCTCTTTTCATTCATTCACTCATATATTGATTCTAAACGAAATCTTCACCTTGAATCATGTCATACTCAACAAAATCAATCTCAATTTCATACTTTCATCTTTCTCATTGTGCTAGATGTTCATCAAAAGAAAATATGGAACTTACCTAGGGTTTAGTAGGCATAGATGATCATAAATCAGACCCATGCATGGACAAAATCACCAATTTTCCCTTCCAATTTGTTGAATTTGCCTTTGAAGCTTCAAGGGAGTATGGTCTCCCTTTCTTCCCCCCTGAACTCGTTCCACACACGCACACACTTGCACTCTTTTCTTTTTCATTTTATTTCTTTCTTTTATTTATTTTCATAAATACATCTTTCTAGATGTGCATTTCCTACCCTTATAGTTTTATTAGTCTACATGTCTACCACTACTACATACTCTTACTTAAAAGTTAACATTACATTTAACTAGGTTAAATTTCCCTAGTTACCCTACATCATGCCATACTATTTAAGCACATGCCCATAGTCAAAATAGGGATTTTGGGGCATTACAAACTAGTATGTGAATATGACTTGAATGCACGTATGTAGGTAGAGTGTAAGAGTTAGGTGTCATTATTGTGAGATATATGTATGGAACATGTATGTAAGTTTGTGGACATATGGTAGTGTTTACACGTGATGTAGTCCAATGAATGTAGATCAATGTTATGTGCTTATGTGAAGATGTGAGTCTTCAATACTTTGGAGGATATGAGTTGCTAACTGCTTTGCTATTGAGAATGAATTTAGAAATGCAAGTATGTAAGTGTTGGGCTCTCGAAAGTTTGAAGCTCGGTGTAAGGAACGAATTTGAATAACATCCTATTGGAGTTTTATACATTGATAAATGGCTATGTGGTTAATAATTTTTATGTATTTATTTTAAAATATATATGATGTCACCATTTACTGACATTTTGGTTATATATGGTGACTGCAGATAATCGGATTATCATGATGAACAAACCAACGAGGATCGAGTTGAAGATCAAGGATTGTACGGAGATGTGGTCACATAGTTGCAATCATATGTAACATAGTTATCTCGGTTATGAACGAATGATGTAAATAATTTAAAAAGAAGTTGTTTTAAATGATTTTCTAGTACGTTGAACGACCTAAAGAAAGAAATTTTATGATTCATATTTCTGTTGCGTCATTTTGGGTCAAAACGTTTAGGGTCTTACAAGTTGGTATCGGAGCCCTGGTTTGAGCGAAACAAGGTACAAGAAGGTAAGTACTTGAACTCAAACCTGTGTTCTCTTGTGATTAGTGACCCGTACAATCTGAGACTCGATCAAGACCTGAAGGTAGAACTGAATGAAAGTGTGTTTATGTACGTTTAATGAAGAAACTAGCTGTGTTTTATGTGTAAGGTAAGCTTGGATGATTAAGAAGGATGATCCAAGGATGTGGTCTAAAGAAGACACCAAAGCATGTGATTAGACTGTTGGACCCCAGGTTAATCGCTTAAACCGAGGGAATTAAAGTGCTTGGAGATGAAGTGGAACACCTGAAGATGATAAGAAGGCAAAGGATATCATTCGGAATGAGTCTAAGCTTAGAGGATATCTCGGAAGCATGAATATTATGGAAGAATGTCGTAAGCTACGGCAGGTTGACTCACGGCTAGGTCAGTTTACAAGGAAGATCAACAGCAAGTGTGCGTCGTAACTTACGGATGAGGGCCGTAGGTTATGGCCAAGCAATATAAGAACAAATATTACCCGTCGTAGCTTACGGCAGGAGAGTCGTAGCTTACGGCAAGAGAGTCGTAGCTTACGACGGGATCCGGATTGAAACACGAGGTTTGGTTTTCAAACGAAAGACAATGGTATTGTCTTGATAAGGATTTAAAGATGTTGTACGAACTGAAACCCCCTTTCTCCGGGCATAAGGTGATGATTACATGAAGGCACGAGGCTAATATGTGGATTGCACGCCTGGCCAGTGCGCAAGAAGCATATAACACTCGTGAGACCATGATAATCATCATAGGTATGTTCGGTAGGATTAGGAAGTAAGTGGCTGTATGGAAAGGTATAAGTCCGCAAGTAAGAACGGACTAACTAAGTAAGAATGAAATTTTTGAATTTTTTGACGGATTCAAACATAAAAGAATGAAAGGTTTGAATCCATTGACGGATTCAAACATAAAAGAATGAAAAGTAAGAATGAAAGGTTGGGATCCATTGACGGATTCAAACATAAAAGAATGAAATGTAAGAATGAAAGGTTGGGATCCATTGACGTATTCAAACATAAAGAATGCAAAGTATGAGTGAAAGGTTGAGATCCGTAGGTAAACTCGGATCAAACTTATAAGAAATGGAACATAATAAAGAAAGGTAATATCTGTAGGCAAATACAGATCTAATACATAAGAGTAATATGTAAGAATGAAAAGACCGAAATCTTTAAGTAAGTATGAACAAAACACGTGAGAATGAAGGATCGGATTCATCAACGACTAAGAGTCGAGTAAGGATAAAGAAGGAATTGCACCTCTCTCCCAACTAAGGTAAGTATAAACAGAGTGGGTAAGCAGTGATAATAGCATTGTCGGGTTAACCATATCGCTTGACTAACGGAATGCATATGTATGTGTAAGTGCATGAATGAACACGTGAAGGATAAGTTATATGATTTGTAAAACGTACATAAGAATTCATTAATAGTTTGGCTTTCTAAAAAGCCAAACGAAGTTGAGGTTGTTAACTAGAAGGCAAGTAATGGTAAAATAACATGAAAGGTTTGGTTATTAAACATGCAAAACTGTCGAAAGTTGTAGTAGTAAGAAAACATTAGTTGAGAAGAGTATTGAATAAAGTTACGTGATATGCACATTATAACTTGACTCATGAGAATTGGAGAGAATGACGGGCTAAGACCCGAGCGATTCGTTTAAGTGTTGATGGGAAAGGAAAGTTTTTGCAATAAATGCTAAAATTATGAAATGACGTTTTGTAAGTATGTTCGAACTAAAAGTAAGTATAATGTGTACTCCAATATGTATAAACAATAAGTAATAAGTAGCGGTTGACTTTGAAAAGTCAAACTGTAGAAGTTGACATTAATTAATGAATTATAAGAAAAGTACGTAAGAAACGAAATGTGTAATGAAGTATAGCATGTAAGTGAGAAATTTGCGAAAGAACTACAATTGAATGATTGAACGAATTGTGCTAATCATTTAATTTTGTAAATGAGATGGTAGAAAGCTTGAAGTGATGAAACTAGTAGAGTTGGCAGAAGGATGTTCATGAACGGAAGCTCATCACATGGAAGGAAAATATCATCCCAGATATGGTATGGACTCATGAATGAGTGCACCGATCCGGGTTACAGAGCGTTGGTCCGCACATCGAAAACGAGGTTAGTAACATGTTGAGTTATGGATTTTTTTAGAAAGTCTAGATTGGATTGTGTTTTTCTGTACGAAGGAATGGCAGGTTGAACACAATATAGTATGGGATGTTTGACTTTGAAGGTCAACATATGAAGAATTCTTTTATTCAGACTTGAGTCATGGATAGGAATACAAAAACATTGAACGAAGACTTCGGGTTATGAATTATAACCTGGAAGATATCTTAAAAAGGGTGAACATAATAGTTATGTTGGTTGTGACAATAGAATGATGCTTAACCTTCTAGTAAGTACGAATGAGTGAGAATATTGAAGGTTAGTTATACATTTCTCTTGCTTCTTATGCATACGATTATTATGGAATATAGATGAAAGAGAGTTTCATAAGCGCAGAAGTTTGTAACGATTCTCACGTTAAGATTGATTTCTAGAGTTGAAAAATGGGTGGGTGAAGTATGATTCAAATCGCGTTCAGGTCTAAGCCTACAACGTTTTGGCATGGGTCAGAATTGGTCATGACATGAGTTCAGATGATTTTGTTCTTACATTCCAACTATTAAAGTTTTTTAGGTCCAAACTGGACAAATTGGGTTGGGCTGGTTGATTGTGCGAGCACCATTTTTGTTCATTTTTAGTTATTATCTCTTATTAATAGTGACTTTTGATGTGCTCTCATGTATGTGATCAAAGGGATTAGAAAACATTAGATAGGCTTCGGGATGAAAGCCAAGCAAAAATTGATGAGCTTAAAGAAAGAACTAATTATTACATCACTCAGCAGCTCATTCAGGTACAATATAATGGTATTAGTTATATAAAGAGGGTAAAACTTTTTGGCATGATTTGTTTTAGACACTTCACTAAAGCATATTTTGTTGTTGGGACTTTTGCTTTTTTCAAGTTAATATCGATACTGTTTTTTATTTTCCGACCTGTTTTGCATAAACATGACCCAGATCCAGCAGCAAAAGCAGTTGTTGCATCTGTTCTTGCATCGTGCAGATTCAGGGCTAAAAGTGATTCTTGGAGACGAATTACAGCTAGTTGCACATTCTACAGGGAAAAGTAGTGATGTTGACCTCCAACAAACTAGCGCTCTCAGGAAACGAAACTAAACAAATCCTATATCTCCTAGAAGCAATCCGGGCCATCATGTTGGTAAAGAAACGCCTCAATCGGTGGAAATGAGGTTCTTGAAAATTCTCCACATGGACTACTTGTTGAGCATGATAATCCTAGAGCTTTCGATGCTCAAGATGGTGGTTGGATTGCTAGAATTGCTGCATTGCTTGACCCTGCACAGTCGTATACGCTTATATATGGAAATTGTCGTATGCATAATGGTGAGTTGACTTTGATTTGCACACCTAAATATCAATCATTATATTTGAATTGCTGTTTATTTTTTTATATACAGGGCTTGCAAGAAAGGAAGAATTCCTGTTCATCACTTACTATTGTCCCCATTGTTATGCTTTAAATAAACCAAAGAATCATGTACTTTAGATAATAAATCCCCCTTTTGGGAATCTCCAAAACTACCAAGTGGAGTTGTTAAGTTGTCTAAACAAAATAGAGAGTCAACGAGTGAGAAACCATCTGCTGCTAGCAGTCCCATGGTAGCTGAAGTGAAAGAGAAAGAAGCAAATGAGCTGCATAGAGATATATTGATTTGACAGTGTGGTTGTAATGACTTTTACTACTTTTGCCATGCGTGTAACAAAAAGAGTTTTGACAATATAGACACACTTTTCTTTTGAATTAACATTTTAAAATGCCATATTCTTATATCATATGCATTATGCATATGTATACAATTATTTAATTAACATTAGACTTTTAAAAACGAAAAAAAAAATAACACTATAAATACAACAAAATTGTATATGAATATTGTGAATAGTACATGATCAAAACACAAAAATTAATTTTCTGGTACCAAACTTGGGCTGTTTGCACATATTTTCATTTGATGGAGTTTCAACATCTTCTTTGTTCCAATATCTTCTCAGGGTTGCACATATTGTCTCTTCACTCTTATTTAGCCAAACCGCGACGAAGCGCGAGTTCCCTACTAGTATTATAAAAAGACGATCCATCTTTTAATATCTCTAACACACATTCAAGTCACCTCAACACATCTCAAATCAACCAAAAATCCCTAAAAAAACATGTTAAATTCCAGTAAAACCGAATCGCAAATACTAAAATCGTAAAATCACTAACCTACCGCTAAACTACGACTAAACTAGCACAAAATTGGAACAATTGACCTACATTTCGTACAAAATACATCATAAAATAACGAATAATTAGCACATGCGTGTTGTTGTTACCATGGGGTCAGCGGCTAGGGGCGTCGACGCTGCGGTGGTGGAGGATGTAATGAAATGTAAAAATGGTTTTTTAATATAAAAATTTTAATTTTTTTTTTATTCATGAAAAGAACAAACTGCCACGATTTGGGAGCATAATGTGATGATTTATTGAACACAAGTAGGGCTGTAAACGAACCGCACGAACACGAACAAGGCCATGTTCGTGTTCGTTCGTTAAGGAAATCAACATGTTCGCAAACTGTTCACGAACGCATACCGAACATAAGTTTATGTTCGTGTTTGTTCGTTAAGGAAATTCAGTTGTTCACGAACGGTTCGTGAACACTGGTCTCAAACACAAACGAACGCAAGCAAATAAAAACAAACGCAAATGAACATTTAACTTGAAAATAAAAAAAAAATATCGTTATCCTTAAACATTGGATATAAGTAGTTAAATACAACCATTAAATGATAAATCAAAACAAAGTCAACTAGACCACCAAACGATGAATCAAGTTTAACTAATTTAGACATAATTATCCCCAAAATTGTCTTAGAATGTCCAAATTTTAGCTAACTTAGAAAAAATATGGTTTCAAGTTTTCAATATGTTTAGATAAAAGGTTTATTATTTATTATTTTTTTGATATAATCAAAACCAACACGAACGAACGTAAACGAATATATTACCGAACGTTCACGAACGTAGTCGAACGAACGAGACCCGTGTTCGTGTTCGTTCGCTAAGCTAACCGAACGAAATTTTTTGTTCGTGTTCGTTCGTTAAGCTAATCAAACGAATATAAACGAACTTTCCACCAAACAGTTCACGAACTGCTCGCTGAACGTTCGGTTCATTTAAGATCATGATAAAAAAATCTGAAAGATAGGGTGTGATTTCGTAAAATGGCCGTTATTAGAAAACCTACATCGTGGCCTCAACACGCAACACAGAGAAGGGGGAGACGTTCCCGTTTGACCTGACGAGAGACGAATCTTCTTCTGAAGAACCAAAACAAGCGATTCGGTTTCATTTCATTTCCATCAAATTCACCTACCAATTAGGATTATTAATCCAATGATGCAGTCGTCAAGATCGTTGATTCAGCGCCTCACTCCCATATTTGCTGCTCGAATTCGTCAGAATTCAAGGCTTCTTAGCTCCTCCGCCTCATCATCTCTTCTCGCTAAAGATCCCCAATCGTCTCCGGCATCTTCTTCCGGTGAAGAATCCGTTCATTTGTCTGATAATTGCGTTAGGGTATGTATTTTTTCTATCCTTATTCATCTGTATCTGTTTTTTTGAAGGATATTAGATTATGAATTGTTATTTTGGATTTGAACCTAAAAGTTTCAATTTGGAAAGTAAACCCTAAATGTTTACAGGAAGGTGGATTTAGGTTTTTAAATTGTTATTTTTGATGCATAAAACCTCTCAACAATTTGATTTAAAAGCATTAGATTTTTAATGAAAAATATTCATTTTGTAATCACATATGGCACACATATAAGAACAGAATGTAATGCAAGATAACTGAAGAAGAAGGGGATGGGAAGCTTAGGGTTTACAGAGTAGGAGGTGGGAAGAAGAAGCCAATAACCTTCTAACAATATTCATTTATCCCCTGTTCCATACTCTCGTTGTGCTTATATCGCCTCTTTCCACATAATCGTTTAGTTTATTGGGCCAATGGACTGGGCTGGCTGGGTCGTCTCTGGGCCAGGTCCGGTTCTTAACAGTCACCCAATCCACCAGTGTGTGCCACCTTTAGATGAATCCAAGATTAATTCTAATAAAGGATCACGTATTTCATCATACCAATAGTTATGGAAAATAATGGCTTCAATCTACTAGTGCTCCATGAGCTCTTATCTTTGCCAGCTACTTTGTATTTTCAATTAGTTTGTAGGGATTATATGTAAAGGGATGAGTTCAAATGAGAACCATTAGATAATTAGGAACCACTTTTGGCCATTAACTATGAAGCGGACAAGGATCAATGCTCGCAATTGTTTGAGATGTAAAACATCCATTGAAATATGTTTTAAGAGCCAATAAGTGGTTCATAATCGTTTTGATGGTTCTCATTTGAAGCTTCCTCTCTCTCTCTCTATGCGTGTATGTATATAGTAATAATTACTTGGAATAAACTATTTTAAATCCTACTTAGCGGATGTAGAAGAAAACGAGAATTATGTCTTTTGGTTTTCGCGCATTTTTGTTTAGAATTGTCTATTACACGTGATGATGTGATTTTAATTTTGTTCCTATAGTTTGGTTTATTATTTATTTTAGTTAGAAACCTATTGTTTCTTGTATCATACTTTTTAAATCATGCAGAGGATGAAAGAACTGCAAGCTGATGAAGCTAAAGAGAAACTGCTTCGAATAAGCATAGAGGCAGGTGGTTGCTCTGGTTTTCAATACAACTTTGCACTTGAAGAAAAACCTAATGATGATGACAGGTTTGCTAATCATGATTTATGTAAATAGTTGTATATGATGACTACAATACCGTATACTAAGCGTGTGTTTGAATTTTGTATAGGATTTTTGAGAGGGATGGCGTTAAATTGGTGGTTGATACAATATCATTAGGTTTTGTAAAAGGTGCAACAGTTGATTATGTTGAAGAGTTAATCCGTTCTGGGTTTCAGGTAACATGCATATGAATCGTCGACTATTACGCCTCACATATCCTTATATATAGTTAAACAGAATTATGATGATGCCAACATTTAGTCAAATCGGGTGTATGTATTTATGAATTTGATTATGCCATCATTATAATGTGTCGTAATCAATTGAATTAAATTTCATATGCACCCTTCTGTTATATATAACACTCACCTTTTATGTAACTTACCATTTACACTCACCTTTTATCAAATAAATAACACATGATTATGTAGTATTATTAAGTAATTACATATCCTCAAAAACATTCTTCAAAAATTAAATGCCACATTTTCTTCAATATAGTTGGTTATCTTTTCCCAATGTAGTATGAATATACATACTTCCTTTTTGAAAAAAAATAAAATAATATGTTAAATCAAAACCATGTGGAAAACGCATTAGGACGACATTAATATGTAATTAGAACAGTAAAATATCATATTGTCCCCAGGCTAATGTGTACATCTCAATTGTATTTATGATAATTCAAGTATGTGTGTGTATCTATATTTACAGGGGCGTATTCAATACAAAACCGATTTTAAGTATGGAACCATGTGATTATGCAGTTACTTAACCGCCTATGTATCATATGTAAAGCGGTATATCAGTTCTTGCAATTCTCTACTTAAAATTGGTTGTTTATTGAACAACCCTCTCTCTCTATATATTTATATACACATATATCATTTATAATATATCATAGGTTACCCATGAGATCTATTGCTACAAGTTACGTCAAGATTTAAGCTTGGTTTAGAGATGCACACATCAGGCACACATAATAATGCGCAGTCTGGTGATGAAATTATTTCAGACAACCTTTTGTCTTCCATTTTCAGGTAGCAGAAAATCCAAGTGCAGTTGGTGGGTGTAGCTGTAAAAGTTCATTCATGGTGAAATAGTTTCGAGCCATCAAACAAGACCCGTATACAGTTTTAACACACTATCCAGAGATCATAGTTAAATCGACTTATCGATCACACTCTGAATTTGGTATGTGGATTGAATGTTGTTTATGGAAATTTATACATATCTAGTTATTCTATTTGTATACTTGATACTAGTTGGTAGCTCTTGTTTTTGGATAAACACCTGCATTCTTTGTGTCCAAACAACATAAATATATCGGTTAATTTCGGCCTATGGCTGTTGCTTCTTGTATATTTTCTGGTCTGTGGATTATGAATACGGCCATACTGGTAATTTGGTCACGTCTAATCGCACCTTCATGACATCTTGGTTTTAAAAAGCATGCCTCCAACATGATCAGATAAATGCCTTGGCTCTTGGTGCATTCTCGGGACCTAGAGGCCCCGGAACGCCTTGGTTTAAAAAAAAATCAAAGGACGATATAGTTTGGCTAGCGATTTCTTGCTGCTCTAGTCATAGACAAAACTATATTTGTCATAAGTTCCTCTAGTAAGGTACTAAGAATTGCATCAATCACTTTTGCTTTTAAAGCTTTTTGAATCCTTTGCGATGTTAAAGTTGTTTAATGCACCCTTGAAATTTTAAATGATATTTGTAAGGGATTAATGTTGAAGTAAAAAGTTCAGGGGTGAAGAGCGAACATTTGAAAGTACAGGGTCTAAAAAGAAATATTGCAGATCAGGCTTAATTGAACCAAGTCTTTACTTTGTGATGAATTTCAAATCAGGCCTAATTGAACCAAGTCTTTCCTTTGTGCTGAAAAAGAACGATAGCTAATGCAAAACTCCAAATAAAAACAAATATGAATTTGCTCGACACTTTAATAAAAGTTATTAAACACTATTTAATTATTTTTCATTAATTAAAACAGATATTAAATAAAATTATTAAGTATTTGACGTTAGTAAGTTAGGGTGAATCATAGGGAGAAATCTTAGTTACAAAAACTTTGAAAACTGAATGAATGGACATCTTAGTTTACGACACATTTCGTAATGGTGGAGAGATGAGAGAGTCTGTTACATTTTCCAGCTGTTCACATTTTCTGTAACTCACCGGTTACACCTTTTTATTGTTTTTTAACAGTAGTTTTTAGATTATATGAATTGTATGAAGTTTAGAACTT
This sequence comes from Helianthus tuberosus, assembly GCA_030545235.1. Taxonomy (NCBI): domain Eukaryota; kingdom Viridiplantae; phylum Streptophyta; class Magnoliopsida; order Asterales; family Asteraceae; genus Helianthus; species Helianthus tuberosus. Next base: position 142,350,689 of record CM060381.1, read on the forward strand.
ATTATTTATAAAGTTCTTATTTTGTAATGCGTGTAAAAACATGTTACATTTTTTTTACAATGAGAATTTTATATAACAATACAGTTGTCACATTTTTTTATGTCAGATGAGAGAGGAGAGAAGAGAGAGAAAAGTGTAAAGTTGTTGCACTTTTCGTTAAACGGTAACATTGTCTGAAAAAAGGATTTTTTTGTACCTTTCTAATATCCACCATTGGCCACATGAGATGGATGGTGGAGACGAATTTTTCTGTGTTTTTTTTTTTTTTTTTTTTTTTTAACTAAGGTAGATTTTCGATTTATCTTTACCAGTAAGTTACTAAGTTAAGTTTATATTAATATGTATTATATTACTAAATTTAGAAGAAAGTTATAAATAATATATATTAAATGTGGATCAAATACGGGTCTTAACATACAAAATTACCTTGACATGAGAAGTGGATCAAATAGAGGTCTTAACATACAAAATTACCTTGACATGAGAAGTGAAAGAAACTTTTGTTCACTTTTTATTTTTTTCCCATCTACTTAAGTATGATGTTTGATTGCAAAATGTTAAAAAAATTGTGTATTTGTTGTAGTAGAATATTTATCTAATTACTCTAGAATAAAAACATAATTTTTTAGATTATGGGACTAAAATATGTGTTTGACAAGATGAAAAAAATTTTGAAAAAAAAATTACTCCGTCACTTTCATGTTGAGCTCATTTTATATGTTAAGATCTATTTATATCGGAACCTAACCCTATATTAAATACTCCCTTAAACTCTCAAATAAAAAGTATCAACGGAATCATTAAACATTAAATTAAATTAAAATGTTCATAACCAAATCAAATAAACTTTAACCTTTTAATACCCAAGTAAATGAATTTTTTGTATAACTGAATTCTATAATTAGCTTTTCTTTCCCCTTTGAATGTAAAATGTCCAGCACAAGCTATATTTTAGGTTGTTATAGCATTCACATCTAACCCTCAAATATGTGAGAGAGATTTTTATTTTATGAAAAGTGGTTGTAGATGGTTACTAATGGTTGAGTAGAGGAGAGAGAAATATTACTATTCATTTGCAAATTTGAGGTACATTGTTCATCATTTATAATTTTTTAATATATTTTAAAAATGTTTGTAAGCGGAAGATAGAGAAAATGTAATGATAAACGTCTTAAAAAGTGTTATTTAATTGAAAAAATATAGTGATTTTTACAATATAGAGTAAAAAATGAAGAGTTGGATGTGAATGCTCTTAGCTAGCATGATAGATCGAGGTGGGCTTTTATAAGTTTTAGATAACGAGTTCCCACGATTTATAAAAAATCTTATGATAGGCGTTTCCAAACCAAATAATTGATCACTACCGAGTAAAACAATTAAACGAGTCACGTATAAAAAGTAATACATTGATTAAAATTTTACAATTACATTATATATACTAGTTTATAGACCCGCGTGTTACACGGATTGTATATATATATACACACACACACACACACATATATATACATATTTAAAATTTAAGTACAACAAAGGACTGAAATTACATTTTTACATATGATAGTGGAAACGATTAATTAGAGTCGTATTTTGTCGAAAATATTCAACTGAGTAACATGTTTCGTTTTTAAAAAAAGAAAAAAATTGAAATGATCAAATGTGTCAAAAGTACTTGAATGCTTAAAATGTTCTTAATCTTTTTTATTAAAAAGAAATCTTATATTATACTTTTAACAATATGTTTTCACTACTCATAAATAATACATCAAACATTAGAAAATGTATATAAAAAAATAGAATGCACAAAAGGTGTTGAAACGTTAGCCTAACATGACTCAAATTATTTTGACCCATAAAAATTACCTGTTTTGAAATGAACTCTTTAAACCTGAAAAAGAAAAATAAATAAGATTCAAACATTTTCTATTAAAAAAATAAAAAAAAAATCCTATTACAAATATGTGACTGGCCTGAGTAATTCACAATATTCACCTTAAGTATAAATTATTGTGAAATACAAGAATAAATCGGAAACCACAATTAATGTGTGACATGAAATTTATAGATCATATGAAAAAACTTAAGCATAATTATTCATTAAAAAAATATTATAATCATAGGTTTTGAAAATTATAGATAACCGCCATTAAAATAAAGTTGAAGTATTATTTTAATAAAATCTTTAAGTATTTTTTAAATCATTAATTAATCTTGAATTTTAATTAATATTAATAGCATAATATTATTAATAATCATTAATTAGAATTAGATATTAATTAAATAATATTATTAATGATTTAAAGAAGAAAATGCTACGTGTCATTAGTTAGAATTTTGAATAAGAAAATGCCATGTGGCATTTGGAGGTTTTTTATTAGAATTAGATTATTAATTATTAACTTTATAATGCATCAAGGTTGTATATTTATACCCATGATGCATTGGAAAGTTTTTTTCTTACCTTTACATTTTTACTTTTAACAAATCTAAATTTTGTTATTTAATACATCGTAACGTGTGTGGTTTAATGTTTTTATGTTTATTTTTTCTCGTTTAATAGCTCATCGCAACGCGCGACTTCTAGATTGAGTTATTTATTGTTTGAGTAAATTGTGGTATTGGTCCCTTTGGTTTAGTTGTTATTGTTATTACAAAATCCAAATGTCTTTCAATTTACATATCAAAGTTTCTATTTTATTACAATTTTGGTTCATCACACATTCACACTAACTTCATCAAGCTAGATTGACTTATTTATTGTTTGAGTAAATTGTGATTTTGGTCCCTTTGTCCACTTTTGCACTTTTTCTTCTTACATTAGTTTTTTTTTTTTTTTATGAGTAAATTACTGTTTTGGTCCCTGTGGTTTAGTCAGTTTAACCATTTCAGCCCAAAAAGAAATCTTTTAACATATTAGACCTCGAGGTTGCATTTTATTATTGTTTTAACACTAACTTTGTTACTTTTTTTGCAGTTAAGTGTAAGGGTAATTAGGTCATTATATATTATAGGGGTTTTTTTTTTATAATTACAAAGTTCTTTTAATATTTAAGAGATTATTAATGCAATTACTCAAGTTTTTTTATTATTTCGTTGTTTAACGATTATTATTTAGCAAAATACTTTTTAAATATACAAATAAATATGTATTTTCATTAACCGTTTGTTTTTATAAAAATCGTTTTAAAAATAATTTGTTTTTTTACATTTTGTTTAGACCATCTATCGTTTTCAAAATTGTTCTTTTTTAAACCATTTGTTTTTTTAAAATCGTTCATTTTAAAGTCGTTTGTCTTTTAAAGTTTTTTAAACACTTCATCTTATTTTTTAAACATTTTTAAACAACTTACTCTTTTAAGTCGTTCATGTTTTAAATTTTACAAAAGGCATGTATAAAAAACAAAAGAAATGTAAGATTTGAAAACAAAAGAAACATTCTAATACAGACATGATTTGGTAAGGGATATTATGTTTGATGTTTTAAAGCGGGCGGGGATTTCGTCGAAAAAGGAGGCTCCGGTGAACTTTCTGACTGATCCGCTCGATGGGAGGTCTACTCTTCGACCAGCTGATATTCTTGTGTTTGGGTGGGCCAGGGGAAAACACGCTTGTGTGGACCTTACAGGAGTGTCCCCTTTTGTTGGGCTCAGGGATAAACGGTTTGTTGCTGGCCAAGCTGCGTTGAAAGCGGAATCAAGCAAAGTCGCTAAACACGAGAAGGCTTGTTTAGAGAATCAACATGTGTTTATCCCATTCGCTTTTGATACATTTGGTTCCCTAGCCCCAGAGGCTGTGGAATTTCTAAACAGGGTCCAACAGGTTGTGAATAGTAATCTCTCAACCTTTAAGGGTCGTTTCGTCTTTAGTAGGATTGGTTTTGCAATTCAAAAGGGGGTTGCGGCGCAGCTTGTTGCCCGCTTACCTGCCACTTGTTTGTAATTTGCTAATTTGGAATAATATTGTTCAATCCTATAAAAAAAAAAGAATCTTTAATAGTATATTTCTTTTTCAAATCTTCCATTTATTTGGACCGTTTGTTATTCAAAAATCGTTATTTTTTAATTTTTCGTTTATTAAATTCGTCCGTTTTTAATACATTACACTTGTTAACTTATTTTTTAAGGTTTTGTTTTTTATAAACATCCCGTTTTTAATCTTCGTTTTTTAAACCACTCGTTCGTTTAAAATCGACCATTATTAAATTATTTCAATTTTTGAAATCGTTCATTTTCTGAAGTTCTTTTTCCCTAACAGCTATAAGTAAACTGAATACAAAGTTTCAAAAATGAACGTTTTGAAAAACGGTTCTAAAAGAAACGGTTTAAAAAGAAACGCTTTTAAAAATTAACGACTTAACGAATTGTTTAAAAAAGTTAAAAAAATGATTTTAAAAAGAACGGTATAAAATGAATCGTTTAAAAAACTTTAAAAGACAAACAACTTTAAAAAGAACGATTTTTAATAAACAAGCGGTTTAAAAATTAATAATTTTAAAAACGATAGACGATTTAAAAAAAGTTAAAAACACAAATGATTTTAAAAACGACGTTTATAAAAAACAAACGCTTAATGAAAATGCATATTAATTTGTATATATAAAAATATTTTGTTAAAAAATAATCGTGAAAAAAAAAATAAAAAAAAAATTAGTAATTGCATTAATAATCTCTTAAATATTAAATGAACTTTGTAATTATCAAAAACAGCCCCTAAGGTATATAATTAGCTAATTACCCTTGCACTTAACTGCAAAAAATGTAACAAAGTTAGTGTCAACCGTTATAAAATGCAACATCGGGGTCTGATATGTTAAAAGATTCATTTTTGGTCTGAGAGGGCTAAACTGGTCAAACCATAGGGGCCAAAACAGTAATTTACTCTATTTTTATTTTAGTTATTTCTTTTTAATATTTAGACTTTATAATTTTCATATTTTTATGTAAAATTCAGTTTGTGAAACAGTTTATAAAGATTATTTGTTTTGTTTTATTTTCATTCTAACTTCATTTTCTTAAAATTGAATTACAATGTCAATCAATCCGACTAGTTTTTTTTTTTTTTTTTGAACGGCCAATCAATCCGACTAGTGAATGAGCAAAATGACCGATGACCCATCTTTCTTTAAAAATGGTCTTAGTTATTTACATTTGCTATGTAATCCGACTAGTGAATTAGCAAAACAGAAATTTTGATATGTAAATTGTAAGTATTAGCGCATATATTGTATATATTTTGTATAGCCTATATTTGATATAGTTTCCATACTTAGCGTATTGTATTGTATTATATATTGTACCCCTTTTCTAATGAATGATCAAGAGATTACATTCTTATATGGTATCATACCATTCGATCCTGCCCTAACCCTAAACTGCCGTTGCTTCCTCCTCTCCTTCTTCTTGCTGTCATCACACTACCATCCCCTTTCTTCCCATGGACACTAAAATTCATCTGGCCATGACGGTCAACAACATCAAAAACATGATACCCATCACCCTCGAAGTCGAAACATCTGATTACACCACCTGGACCGCCCTTTTTGAGGTCCACTGCAACGCCTACCAGGTCCTTGACCACCTCAAACCGAAACCCCCTGCTGCAGCCCCTGCTCCCGCCGCCGGCTCTCCCGAAGCCACTGCCCTGGCTGAGTCGGAGGCCCTCTGGAAGCGCCTTGACTCCATCGTCCTGCAGTGGATTTATGGCACCATCTCTACGGAACTTCTCCGCATCATTCTTACCCCAGGCCAAACCGCATGCGCAGCTTGGACTGCGGTTGCTGATCACTTCAGCGATAATAAAAGTGCACGTCAGGTCCAACTTCAACAAAAATTTTCCAACATCCACCTTGATGCTTTCCCTTCCATGTCTGCCTACTGCCAACAGGTCAAGCATCTGGCAGACCAACTGAAAAACGTCGGGGCACCGGTTGACAACCAACGTCTGGTCACCCAGCTTTTGAGTGGCCTGACCGACGCCTATGACAGCATCTCCACGGTGCTACAACACCGGGATCCCTTACCCGAATTCAGTGAATGCCGCTCTCGCCTTACCATGGAAGAAACCAAAAAGAAAGCTCAAGCCACCCGGGCCGCCTTCACCTCCTCCACTGCTCTCACCGCCGCGGCCAGCCCCTCCTCACCCGCTGATCAGCCCGCTACCCACTCCTACTCCGCCTCACGTGGCAACTCACGCGACCGAGGTCGCTTCCGTGGTCGGGGCCGTTCTGGCTCCAGGGGTGGCGGTCGTGGTTATGGGGGTCAGCCCCAACATCCATACATCGTGTTTCCCAACTCCTGGACGGCTCAGCAATGGGGTTCTCTCATCAACAACACCGCTCAACCCTACGGTGCACCACCTTGCCCATATCCGACCAACCCGCATCTTAGGGCCTCATCCTGATCAAGCCCACACGGCTGCTGCATTTGCTCCTACGGACATTCAACTGGCCCTCTACACTCTCGCTCTCAATCAACCTGACCCGCAGGGCATCATGGATACAGGCGCAACAGGTCACATGACCACACCCCAAGGTAACATCTCTCCGTCTGTTTTTAATACTTGCACTAACAAATTTATTACAGTCGGTAATGGCATGACCATTCCTGTTATCGGACAAGGCAACTTTACCCCCCCTCCTTACCCCCCACTTAAATTAAACAATGTCATGATTGCCCCAAATCTTATTAAAAACCTTATTTCTGTCCGAAAACTTACCACCGACAATTTACTTTCTATTGAATTTGACCCTTTCGGTTTTACTGTGAAGGACCTCAAGACCAAGGCTCCCATCCTTCGATGCAATAGCTCGGGCGACCTCTACTCGCTGACTGCCCCTCTTCCTTCCGTCTCCAACACCTCTACTGTTTTTGCTGCTACCTCTCAAGATCGTTGGCATCAACGACTCGGGCACCCGGGCGCTTCTTTATTGCATTCGTTATCTTTACCTATTTTGTCTACATTTGATAAACATAATAAGACTTTATGTGAACCTTGTATTTTTGGCAAAAGTACTAAATTTCCGTTTTATGATTCCCCTAATTCTACTTCTTTACCATTTGATATTATTCACAGTGACCTATGGACCTCGCCCGTGCCTAGCACCGGGGGCCATCGATATTATATTTTGTTTCTTGATGATTTCACCAATTTTTTATGGACATACCCAATTGCAAACAAATCACTTGTATTCTCCATTTTTTCTCAATTCAACAACCTAATTAACACCCAATTTGAAAAGAAAATAAAACAATTTCAATGTGACAACGGGAAGGAATACTCCAATTCATCCTTTCAAACATTTAGCAAACAACACGGCATGCATTTCCGTTTTTCCTGTCCCTACACCTCTTCTCAAAACGGCAAAGCTGAACGTAAAATACGAACCATTAATAACATGATACGTTCTCTTCTTGCCCAATCCTCCCTTCCCTCTAGTTTTTGGCACCACACTCTTGAAACGGCCACCTACTTACTCAACATCATCCCCAATAAACACCATAAATTTCTCTCTCCTACCACTCGGCTTTACCCCAATCTACGATCACCTTCGGGTGTTCGGTTGTCTATGTTACCCCATTCTTCCCTCCACCGCTATACACAAACTCGCCAACCGATCAAAACCTAGTGTTTTCCTCGGCTATCCACCTAACCATCGTGGCTACCGCTGCCTCGATCTCTCCACCAATTCCTTCTACATCTCCCGTCACGTTCATTTTGAGGAGACGGTGTTTCCCTTCGCCTCCACCATGCCACCCGCCCCACGAGCATACGACTTCTTGTCTGATGTTTTTCATCCCCTTCTATGGGATCGGGTTTCCTCCTCCTCTACCCGTCCAATCGTTACCCCATCGGCCCAAACCAACGCTTCGGCCCAACCCAATCCTACGGCCCAACCCAACCCTTTCGACCCACCATCAAACCCGGCTCCTCCCCTCACCGCCACTGTTCCTCCTACCTCCCAAACCACCGCCACTCCTCTCGGCCAGCCTTCTACCAACCCCACCAGTTCAGCCAACCCAACCCCGTCCACTCATCCCATCCGGACCATGCGCACACGCGCAATGGATGGTATCGTTAAACCTAAACATCCATTCAACCTTCATACTTCCACCATCGTCCCTATACCCAAGAACCCACAAGTTGCTTTGTCCATACCCGAATGGTTCAATGCCATGTCTGACGAGTTTAGTGCACTAATTAAAAACGAGACCTGGGAGTTAGTTCCTCGGTCACCCGATATGAATATCATACGCAACATGTGGCTATTTAAGCATAAGTTCAATTCCGATGGGAGTTTGGAGCGTTACAAGGCTAGACTGGTTTGTGACGGTCGGAGTCAACAGGTTGGTATTGATTGTGGTGAAACATTCAGCCCGGTGGTGAAACCTGCTACTATTCGCTTGGTTCTGTCTCTGGCTCTCTCTCAGGCTTGGCCTATTCATCAGCTAGATGTCACAAACGCCTTCCTTCATGGCAACTTGGCAGAAACGGTCTACATGCATCAACCCATGGGGTTTCGCAGTCGGGATTTTCCTGATTATGTTTGCCGTTTGCGCAAGTCTCTCTACGGCCTCAAGCAAGCACCTCGAGCTTGGTACCAGCGTTTAACTGACTTTGTCTTGTTACAGGGATTCACACAGAGTAAATCGGATCACTCTTTATTCATCTATCGGCGTGGTCGTGACACTGCATATCTCCTTATTTATGTCGACGACATTATCTTGACCACCTCGTCGGAAGATCTAAGACGATGTTTAATGTCTGTTCTCGCTAGCGAATTCGCTATGAAGGATCTGGTCCGCTTACTTATTTTTTGGGCATCTCGGTTACACGGTCTGGCAATACCATGTTTCTTTCTCAACAGGCTTACACTAGAGACATTATACATCGTGCCGCTATGGATTCTTGTAAACCGGTCGCAACCCCTGTCGACACAAATTCGAAACTTAGCAGTGCCTCTTCTGCTCCGTTTGCTGACTCCACTACTTATCGTAGTCTTGCTGGTGCTTTTCAGTATCTTACTTTCACCAGACCGGACATCTCCTATGCTGTTCAGCAAATTTGCATGCACATGCACTCGCCTACTGAAGATCACTGGAATGCACTGAAACGTATCGTTCGTTATTTACAGGGCACATCGGAGTACGGGCTTCACCTAAGTCCTGCTCCTGATTTATCTCTACGTGCGTATACTGATGCTGATTGGGCTGGATGTCCTGACACTCGTCGCTCCACTTCTGGATATTGTGTTTATTTGGGTGACAATCTCCTTTCATGGTCTTCTAAGCAGCAAGCCACAGTTTCTAGGTCGAGTGCTGAAGCTGAATACAGGGGTGTAGCCAATGTCGTTGCGGAAATTTGTTGGATCCGAAACCTGCTGCTTGAGCTTCATCGCCCATTATCTCGCGCCACTTTGGTATACTGCGACAATGTTAGTGCTATTTATCTGTCCGGTAACCCCGTCCAACATCAGCGGACGAAACATATTGAGTTGGATATTCATTTTGTTAGAGAGCAGGTGCAACGGGGGTGTGTTCGTATTTTGCATGTGCCGTCGCGTTATCAGATCGCTGACATATTTACTAAAGGGCTTCCTCGTGTCCTGTTTGATGATTTTCGCTCCAGTCTCAACGTCCGGAAGCCTCCCGATTCGACTGCGGGGGTGTATTAGCGCATATATTGTATATATTTTGTATAGCCTATATTTGATATAGTTTCCATACTTAGCGCATTGTATTGTATTATATATTGTACCCCTTTTCTAATGAATGATCAAGAGATTACATTCTTATAGTAAGACATTTGGATTTTGTAAAATATAGCAATAACTACTAAACTACATGGACCCAGACCGCAATTTACTCTTATTGTTTTATATCTTTTATGTTTCGTGTGTGTAGTTCAACTTTTTTACGTCTACTTGTCGTTTTGTTTATACGAACTTTTACGATGTTGGTGATCGTGGACGGTGGTATGGCATTGGTGCTACATGACATGGTTTTACGCTCCCGCCGTAAAATGATTAGTACAGGGGCGGCCCGTAGGGGGTGCGGGGTGGGCGACGACTCAGGGCCCAAACCCTCCGGGGGCCCAATATTTTTTTTAATAAAGTTACGCTATAGAACTTAGAATATACAAGTACTGAATTGGAAAATTAGAAGATGAGACACATGATGTGGTGGTTCCCATGTCACTTTATTAGCAAGTGGGCCTTGTGTTCTAATCTTGATAGCTTCATTTTTAGTTGTTTTTTTCTTTATGTTTGTTACCTATAAATTAAATGCAAATGACATTAATTGATGATGATAACATTAATTGACTAATTTTATGTTACATTAAATCAAGATGGGAATCGTAGTTATTTCTCAAATCTAGTTTAAAAATGATTATTTATGTTAATTTCTTAAAATATTATTCAATCTACAATTAGCTTTGTGTGTTCCATTTTTTTTATGAAAAAAAGTCGTATTTTGTTTTTTTTCTCTTTCAACTCTGTGTATTTTGTAAATAAATTTGGATATGTTACGATGATTTTACATGATCGTAAATAACGATTTTTAAAGTTACGACGTAAGTATTCCACATTTTCTTAATTTACCCTTACAACGTGTTTTCTTTTTACGTTTCGTTATCTAAATGCGCTTGTGATGTGCTTTTTATCTACGTTTCCACGTCAAAAAACAGTCTGCCGCAACATGCAGGTGATTCCACAAATTTTTAATTCATTTTCATATATTTAAAACTTTTTGTATATTCTTTTTAAGAAGTTAATTTTTTAGGGGCCCGCATTTTATCTTCACACAAGGTCTACATATTTTCGAAGACGAAGTAGTTTTATTATAATTATAATTAATAAAAGAAGTGTTGTCCAAATATTCTACCCAAGATCCATTATGACATACATTTTAAAAATTACTAATATCTACGAAAAAAATGTATTTTAGGACAAACGTGTTTAATATCTATCTTTTGAGGTCTACCCAATCCATTACAAAACGTTTTAAATGTTTATCTTTTGAGGTTAGCCAAAAGAGGCAGAAACAAGTATTCCATAGGAAGCATGCAGGGTAGAGTTTAAGTTCTAACCTGTTAGTTAGGTTTGAAAGGGGATCCCACACCTAATACACACATACCCCCCATATTTACGGATTCTAACTGCATTACCAACCTCACAAGTCACATCCACCATCACCATTTATTTATTTTCTTGATACTTCCAAAACATATATTGGTCGGTCTATGTAAGCACATAAAGAACGGGGATATGCGTCAAACACATAATTCGTTCATATGTTAGACATGAACAATTTGGACACATCGTTTGTAATGTTAGATGTACGGTTGTAACTGGTTTAAACATATGGTGTGTTGGACCTAGAAAAAAACATATGATTGCAAGAGCCAAAACATGCTACTTTGATCAAGAAATAAACAAGTTATGATCTGCATCTTCTTCCAAAGATAATGAATCTTGAATACTAACAGAGCATCTATTAGAAGACTTCAAAGATCTGTTGAAGACATGAAACGACTGTTAAAGAAGAAGAAAAGTTTGTTCATGGTCAAAAGCCTTGTTGAAGACAAAACATTGATGAAGAAGACCAAACATCTGTTTTGGCCAGAACAAATGTTTAGATAAAGCCAACAAAGGTTTAAAGAAGAGCCCTTTCAATGTAACGATGTTTGTCCTAACAGTTGTTAGAAGTATTATAACAGTTGTTATAATCCATCAGATGTTTCTAACATTTGTGGAATCTTTTCTGTTAGAAATGTTAGATGTCGTTATCAAGGTGATGTCAGCCCTGATTGCCAACAGACGTTTGTACTTTGTATAAATAGATCTCACATGTTAGAGATCTATTTTATCACATCACACACGTCCTTTTGTACGAACAATCCAAGTGAGTGATCAGACTGGGAGGGGGGGGGGGGGTGTAGAATCATTACTATAATTTGTAATATTTGGATTATTAACATAAAACAGTTTTGATAAACTTTCCATTCTTGTTTGTTCATTTATTTCAGCAATAATTCATCTTTCCATTTACATCTATACTTCTTTTAATTCATCAAACATGTCATTTATTCACGCACTGAAGGGGTATGGTCCCAAAAACTCTACCGCAAGCGCATAGAACCATACCATAAACCTTATTCCAAGAGCATCTTGAACAAAGATCCTGCGCGGCCGCGCAGCAGTTCTAAACAAGATTTGGGAAAAAACAGTCTTCGATGACCATGCGCCGGAGAAAAGAAAGACAAACATTCAAACTAACACCCTTGCATGGGCTCGCGCAAGGGAACAGTTAAGCTTGAAGATGAAGTCTTAAACATCTCCGCGCGCCCGAAATCAAGACTTTAACAAAGGGATATTTTCTGTTACAACAGAGCGGAGACGTGACGTGGCAAAGGCACAATGGTTTACAACTGTAGATCTTCTAGAAGGCCTTAAATGCTCATCGTGTAGGGCTTCATTCGGTTACAATCGAATGTAACATGGCACAATCTTAGACGCTCATCTAAGTCATGACGATGGCAGCAAAGATCTACACAAAACCACTTTCCACGTGGCATCTCCCTAACCGTCGATCAAGCCCACGATCCATGTGCATGGATGTGAAGTTAACTAATTGACGAAAAGGAATAACCGTCAACGGAAAAGTAAATTCCGTCACTCCTCCGTCACCTTTTTCCCGCCAAAATCCGGTTATAAATAAGATACCCCAGGTATGATCTCACAAGTTACTTTCACTTACTCTCACACTGACTACTTCATCTTCATCCTTTGAGATCACTGTACTTATTCTCACGCCGGAGGGTGGTCACGGAGAGAACCCCCATTCTCCCCATGGCGAGTCTAACGGCTTTCTGTTTTGCAGTGATCACCGGAGAAGTGGTCCAACCAACCACCGAATCGACGAGGAGATTAACCCTTTTTATGAAAAGACAAAACCCTCGATCTAATTGATTCCAGTCAATTTAGATCACTGTTTCTTCATTGGCGCCCACCGATTCTTCTACTTTTATTTTCATCTTCTCGATCGATTCATTTCTTTTTCTCTTCTGTTTACAATGGCAGAAAATCCGTCAAATTACCCACCAAGTCCTCGATCCGAGAACAGGGGCACTTCGGCCCGTGCTTCTTGTATCGACGGAATCGTGTGGAAATGGTGGAACAACGACGACATTTATCACGAGGTGAATCAGGTATACAATCCTGTTACCTTGGAAGTTCAACTCGGAACTCAGATCAGTCCAGATCCACTTCCAGATGAAACTCCGACTTATTGGTTTGTCAAATTTCAAAACGATTTGAATGCAAATTTTGCACAACCTCGTAAATCAGCAGCTCAAATAGCAACGCATGCATAGGAATATGCAACTCAGGTGCAAATCACAACCGCATCTCGAGTATCTTGTTACGATTTATCATCACATGTGTCGGCCAAAGACACAAAAGTGTACTCGTAGTCCAGCACCAGATACGAGTTTACTCATCTCAGATCCGGACGCTGGGAGTCTCCCGCAGAGCAAAATTCTCAAAAGCAACCCGATCGTACAAAGCTGGGCCCACATCCACCACAGCAGTGGGACACCCAACTCAATGACGAAAAACATATAGGGAAGCTCAGTCACATGATACAAAACATGGGAGAAGACGTCCGAAGAATTATTCGCGAAAGTGACAGTCCAAGCAGTAACAATATAGAGCAAACATATATGGTGCAAGGAGGACCATCGCGCAAGCGTAACAATAAACGAAGCCATAATCAGCACTGGCGTGAACAACAAGTAATTTTTCCTGTCGTACCAGGAGGTCCCCAAGAAAAACAACCAGTCATCATAACTGGTATTTTTGGTCATTATTGTACTAATTAAATGTTCATCGATCCGGGTAGTTCTATGGATATTATCTATGAGCAGTGTTTCAAGCAGTTAGACCCAGAGGACAAGGCGCACTTGAAACCAGTTGATTTTCCTTTAACTGGTTTTTGCAATGAAGCCGTCTTTCCGCTGGGTCAGATCTCCTTTCCTGTCACACTCTCTAATGGTGAGCACTCGCGCACCGTTCAAGTCAATTTTATGGTTATGCCAGCTACATCCCGCCATGATGTACTGTTGGGTAGACATTCACAAAGGGAGTTTAGCATGCTTACCTCCATACCAGACGCTGCTTGCGGTTTTTCGACAGAAACCGGAGTAGCAATTTTATATTTAAGCAAAGAAGTCATGTCTGTAGACGAGGAGCCACCAGTAAAGGCTGCAAAGCCATCTCCATCTAACGAACCAGAGAAGTGGGTACTCAACAATGAATACCCTGAGCAAACTATTTTGCTAGGGCACGCCATCTCACCAGCAATCCGCGCAAGATTGAAAGAACTTCTATTCGAATATATGGATATTTTCGCATGGTCTCCAGCGGACATGACCGGCGTGCCAAGAGAGGTGACGGAACATTGTTTGAATGTCTGACCTTCAGCAGACAGTAGCACAAGGAAAACGCAGTCTCGGTCCGGAAAAGGCTCGCGCAATGAATGAGCAAGTGGCTGAACTACTTCAAGCCAACATACTGCACGAAGTTCGATACCAAACTTGGGTGGCTAACCCAGTAATGGTGCAAAAGCATAATGGCGGATGGCGCATGTGCGTTGACTTCAAGGACCTCAACAAGGATTGCCCAAAAGACTGTTATGCTCTCCCAGAGATAGACAAGAAGGTGGATTCCTTAGCATCCTTCCGCTGGATATGCTTCCTAGATTGTTACAAAGGTTATCACCAAGTACAAATGAAGGAAGAAGACGAAGACAAGACAACTTTCCGCACAGACAAAGGTATATTTTGTTACACAAAAATGCCTTTCGGTCTCCATAACGCGGGAGCTACATACCAACACCTAATGGATAAAGTCTTTGGGGGAAGATATCGACGTACCAGTCAAAGTCTATATGGACGACCTTGTCATCATGAGTCCCGAAGAAGAATTAATGCTCACAAACATCCAGCGCACCTTTGACTCTTTGTGCAGAGTTAATCTGAAGCTGAATCCAGTGAAGTGTTCGTTCGGAATGGAGGAAGGCAAATTCTTAGGAGTTATCGTAACCAAGGATGGTTTCTGATATTCGCCAAAATACGCATACTTTATTCCCCCATTTTACCTCCATTTTACGCGTTTTTGGCCGTAAAACCGAGAATTGGATACTTCATCGGGTATATTTTTGTTTACAGGCCTAAAACAGCGTACCAACCAAGAAGATGAAGAAAGCGAGGATTTTTCGGGCGACACGGCTGAGCTGCGAAGATTCTGTGAAGAATTCTGACCTGGGCGAGTCGCACGGTCGTGCATCCGATGGCACCACCGTGCGGATCTGACAGCCAAGCTCACCTCGGCATTGCACAGCCAGTGCGATCAGGAGTGCAAGCCCATCTCGAAACCGAACGACCGTGCATTTGGAGGCACTCCCGTGCACTTCCGACGCCAAGCCCAGCCCGGCAATGCACTACCGGTGCAGATGCTCGTGCCAGCCACTTCTCGGTGATGCACGCTCGTGCAATCGATGGCACGACCGTGCGAATACGGAGACCGGCCCATTATTTGCTGATGTCACATGGTATGGTGAACATGGTTTATAAAGTGAACGGTCGTGCACTTTAGTCGCACGACCATGCGATCTGAAAAAGTTATAAAAAACAAAAGGCAACATTCATTTCGACATTCTGGACTTTTGGGAGTTTCACAGGCGATTATTCAGGCTCCGGAGGCTCTTGCTTTCACCCGGATTCAAGCTACATCGTGCCGTTTAGCTCCGTTACTATCCGGATATTCAATCTTGTGCTTGTTTATGGTTTGATTCTCCAATCTTTCCATGTTTTTTTTTTCATGTTTCAAGCATTTAGATTGATGTTTATGTATTATTGTAAGCCTAAGGGAAAAAAACACTAGTATCCCTTGCTTAATAACAACCATTAGTATGTTAATTATGTTTGTAATGACACTTTGAAGCATTTTCTATGTTAATCCTTGATGATTAGTTTGCAACCTTGTTTATTGATGTTGAATTCTTGATTATAGTTAATTATCTTGGATGATTAGTATGTGGTTAGTTGAGATATTTGCAAGAAGATGCTTAATTAATCATGTATTAGTAGACTTTGAACTTGTTTAACTTGGTTAACTTGTTTAATATGTTTACACCATGATACTAGAAATGGTTAGTGGTTTAATAAGGGATAATTATTGTTAATGAAGAAGGCTTTCCCTCACGGAAGGACCTTAACGGGTTAAATGGTGTTGTTATGAATTCTTGACATAAATTGTTAGCTTAGTTAGTAGTTTAGGCCGAAATTGCTATCTTGGTGAATTTGTGTTCAAGATTTGTAAAATGAACTCGGTTGTGATTTAATCTAGTTTATGCTTGTCTCGGTGGTTGCATTGTGTTTATCGGTGTCATTTTCCTTGATTAAGTGAGGTTAGAAAACTCCTAATGGATGACTAACTTATCTTTAGGGGATTTTCATAGACATTTGTCATTTGAGCATTAAAGAACAAATTTATGTGGTTAAAGTGTGTTTATCGTTTTAGCTTTCCGAATAATTGTCATGTTAGGATTCCCGAAAGGGATACTAATTGTCTTGAAAATGGAGAATTGACTAAGTGTTCCAGGTAACAAAACCGACTTAGTTCATATACTTTGGTTGTGCATAAAGCAAGGCTATATACCTATTTTCTTATTTGGAGTCTACTATGTTTTTTTATAAAAATATTTGTTTATGCTTATTTTAGCTTTTAGAAAACCACTCACTTATCTTCCTACCGGCAATTCAATGACAAAGGTTTAGTATTATTTCTCCGCCCACGTCCTTGGATCGACACTTGGTTCTTACCGATACTTTACTACATATATGATGGGGTACACTTGCCCTTTCGTGTGTGTTTTAATGTTGAAGTATAAATCACTTTTATAAATTTAAAACCGAATCGTGTGTTAGATTCATTGTAAAAACATGTATATACGCGCACACGTCAAGTTTTTGGCGCCGTTGCCGGGGATGTGGCGAGTTTTAGGAACGACCCGAGTCATTATTTTATCGGTGTACATACTTGTGAATATTTTCTTGATTATTTATTCGTTTATTTATTTGTTAATATTTCTTGTTTTTAATTTAATTTATTCGTTTTCAAGTTCATTTAAACACTTGTGAATTTTTTTATTTCATTTATTTGTTCGAATTCGGACTAATTATTCATTTATTCTTTGAGTTTTCGGCTCCGAAAAATCATTTTTATACTAGCCGATTCAATTATCTTTACTTGTTTTAATTTTTATAAAATTCCGGGCCCGTTTTTGAATTTTTATAAATTTTTTCAGCCCTATTTACAGAAATTCTGTTTCAATTCAGCAAAAAAAAACAGCTTTGTTATATTAATAAAATATTCATTGTGTCATTTTTTCGTTTGCAGGTTGATGTCCTCAACCCCCGCTCCCGACGCTGTTGAGCCTTCAGACGAACCCGAGCGTGACCTGAGGAGACGTCTTGGCGAAAGATCCCGAGCGGTAGCGCTGCTACTCGCAGCTGGTGAGGACGAGCAGGTGGTACCCACTGAAGCCGAGGGATCAGGGGACGGAGGAAACGCAATCATGGCAGACGACGAGCGACCATTGAATGAGTCGAATCAGCCCGGAGGAACAGGCTTGGAGCCGAGCATTATTCGACCTACAATAGATGCACCTACTTTTGAAATTAAATCTAGTATTATTAATATGGTGCAGAATTTGGTGCAGTTTGACGGACGCGAGCATGAGGATCCAGGACGACATATCGCTGCTTTTCTCGAAGTATGTTCGACGTTCAAGATTAGGGATGTTTCTGAGGACGCTGTTCGGTTGATGTTGTTCCATTCTCACTGCGTGACAAAGCTAGAGCTTGGCTTATGTCACTTCCAGCTGGGTCCATCAGGACCTGGAATGAGCTGGCGGAGTTATTTATGCAGAAATACTTTCCGCCTGAGAAAACAACCAAGCTACGAAACCGGATTGTGACTTTTCGCCAAGACGAGGGAGAGTCGTTGCACGTGGCCTGTGAGCGGTTTAAAGATTTGTTACTTGATGTTCTACACCATGGTTTCTCCAAAAGACAGCTGGTCTTGACGTTTTACCAAGGGCTTAATTACGACACGCAGGAGAGATTAGATGTGAATGCAGGAGGAGATCTAGGAACAAAGACGCCAAATGAAGCCTATGCGATCATAGAAAAAGCTGCGTTGAAGTCTAGCTCGCGTCGAGAAGGAGAGAGAGGCCGGACATCATCATCATCATCATCTCGCCCAGGAGTTCACGCTGTGGACGACTACACAACCATTACTGCACAAATCTCAGCTCTTTCGGCGAAGTTTGACAAGTCCCAGATAACTGTGCAGGCTAGTTCAGGGTGTGACCAGTGCGGAGTGTCACACGAGCTTGGTGCATGTTTTCAGGGAGTCATGTATGAGGGCCAAGAGGAAGTCGATTTTGTGAGTAATCAGGTGAGGCCGCAGAACAATCCCTACAGCAATACATACAACCCGGGATGGAGGAATCACCCAAATTTTGGGTGGCGAGCGAATGTGGGAAATCAAAACCCACTAGGATTTGCCCATCGCGCTCCAGCGCCGCAGCAGGCTCACGGTCAGCAATTCCAGCCTTACAACCAATCTTTCCAGCAACGTCCATATTCGTACCAGAATCAGGGCGCCGGGAGTAGTTCCCAGCAGCAAGCCCCTCAATCTAGTTCTAAGCTGGAGGATATGATGGATCAGCTTCTCACTAGCTCCACTAGTGTAAATCAGCTGGCTGAAAAATGATATCAACAAAGCGAAGATTGTTTTCTAGCTCACGAAGGAGAAATGAGGAGTCAAAAAGCCTCAATTCAGAATATCGAGAACCAGGTTGGTCAGCTGGCGAAGATGATGTCTGAAAGACCCCCAGGTGATCTTCTGGGCAATACAGAGCCAAATCTGCGCGGGCATGTAAATTCTGTTATGACCAGGAGTGGTAAGACTACCGGACCCAACATATCGGACTCACCACCGATCACTGAAGCGGTCCAGACTGATACACCGGTCAAGGTGCAAGCCAGGCGTGGCCCAGCAAGTACAACACAAGTCAAGGAGCCAGTCAAAGAGTACACTCCTCCAGTTCCATATCCGGGCAGGCTGAAGAAACATAAAAATGAAGAACAGTACGGTAAGTTCCTTGAATTGTTTAAACAACTGCACATAAACATACCGTTTGTTGAAGCCCTAGCCCAAATGCCAAAGTATGCGAAATTCTTAAAGGACATCCTCTCGAATAAGCAGAAGCTCGAGGATATATCATGTGTGGTGATGAATGAAAGTTGTTCTGCCATTCTGCAAAACCGTCTGCCCACGAAGATGGGAGATCCGGGCAGTTTCACGCTCCCTTGCTTGATTGGAAACATGTCTGTTAGCCATGCATTGGCTAATTTGGGAGCGAGTATCAACCTTATGCCCTATAAGGTTTTTACTAAACTGGATCCGGGTGAGCCTTCACCCACTAGAATGAGCATTCGACTGGTAGACCGTTCAATCAAGTATCTGCGTGGGTTCGTTGAAAACATGCTTGTTAAAATCGATAAATTTGTTTTCCTCGTGGATTTTGTTATTCTTGACATGGACGAAGATTCAAAAGTGCCATTGATACCTGGACGCCCATTCCTCAATACTGCGAGGACGATTGTTGACGTGGCAGCTGGCCAAATCACGTTCCGAGTAAATGACGAGCACGTGACATTTGATATTAAAAGATCAATGCAATATCCGCAAAGTCACGATGACATGCTTTATTATGTAGACATTGTCGACGCATGTGTGTGCTCTAATTTCCAAGGCACTATTGAAGAGATTGATGTGGACAAACATCTGTCGTGTGGGGACCTGATTGGCATTACGCAGGAGGGCCACGATTTCGAGCAGCCAAGCTATCAGATTGGTGACGATGGTCCCCAGAGTCCGGATCGTTTTATAGAAATTTGCCATGTAGATGATGAAAAATCAAAACCTTCGGTTGAAGATCGACCATCTTTGGAGTTAAAAGAACTCCCACCACATCTCGAGTATGCATTTCTAGACGAGGAGTGTTGCTTGCCCGGTCATCATTTCAGCACTATTGGCAAAAGAGGAGAAGAGACAACTTCTTGAGGTTCTATGACTTCATAAGAAAGCCATGGCGTGGAAGATTATGGATATCAAAGGCATCAATCCTTCTTTTTGTACTCACAAAATTCTGATGGAAGACGAGTACAAACCCTGTGCATAGCCTCAGAGGCAGTTGAATCCGAATATGCAGGACGTGGTAAAGAAAGAAGTGATTAAGTTGTTAGATGCTGGGTTGATTTATCCTATATCTGATTCTGTGTGGGTGAGTCCAGTGCAAGTAGTACCCAAGAAAGGAGGTATTACTATAGTTTCAAATGATAGGAATGAACTTATTCCTACCAGTACCGTCACTGGGTGGCGAGTTTGCATCGACTACCGCAAACTCAACGATGCTACTCGTAAGGATCACTTCCCGCTTCCATTCATCGACCAGATGTTGGAACGTCTGTCGGGGAAGTCGTATTACTGTTTCCTGGACGGGTTTTTTGGATACTTTCAAATTCCTATTGCTCCTGAGGATAAGGAGAAGACTACCTTTACCTGCCCCTTCGGCACATTCGCCTACCGGCATATGCCTTTTGGGTTGTGTAATGCACCGGCGACCTTCCAGAGATGCATGGTTGTGACTTTTCATGACATGATCGAGGATTCTATGGAGGTGTTCATGGATGACTTTTCAATATTTGGAGATTCCTTTGATCATTTTTTGGAAAATTTGAAGAAAATGTTGAAGAGGTGCGAAGAAACGAATCTTGTCCTAAACTGGGAGAAGTGCCACTTTATGGTAAAAGAGGGCATAGTTCTGGGACATAAGATTTCGCGAGCTGGTATAGAGGTCGATCCAGCTAAAGTTGATATAATTTCACGACTTCTGCCTCCCACCTCTGTGAGAGCAATACGGAGCTTTCTTGGTCATGCGGGGTTCTACAGGCGATTTATAAAGGATTTTTCAAAAATCGCTAGGCTCATGACCCGTCTGTTGGAGAAAGAAGCTCCGTTTATCTTTGGAGACGATTGCTTGAGGGCCTTTGACCTTCTCAAGCAAAAGTTGATTGAGGCCCCTATTTTGGTCGCGCCTGACTGGAGTCTGCCATTTGAAATTATGTGTGACGCGAGCGATTTCGCTATAGTGGCCGTTCTGGGACAAAAGAAAGAAAAGCACTTTCACCCGATCTATTATGCGAGCAAGACTCTTCACGACGCTCAGGAGAACTACACCATGACAGAAAAAGAGCTCTTGGCGGTTGTTTTCGCATTTGACAAATTTAGATCGTATTTGGTGCTTTAAAAAATAATTATCTATACTGATCACGCAACCATCAGATATCTTTTCAGCAAACAAGACGCTAAACCGCGTCTCATCAGATGGATCTTATTGCTGTAGGAGTTTGATATCGAAATTCAAGACAAAAAAGTGTGCGTTGAATGTAGCGGCTGACCATCTCTCTCGGTTAGAGCATGGAGACATCAAGGACACAAGTTGGGATCCAATCAATGACAATTTCCCACACGAGTCGTTGATGAGCGTCGAGATATGCGATGAGTCACCTTGGTTTGCCGACTTTGCGAACTATCTTGCTTGCGGGATTCTGATAAAAGGGTTGACTCACCAGCAAAAGAGGAAATTCTTTGCGGACGTCAAATTTCTTGTTTAGAGTTGGTGCTGATCAGGTGATTAGGAGATGCGTTTCGGGAAAGGAGGCGATTGACATTCTGCGCCACTGTCACGAGGGACCTACTGGAGGGCACCATGGAGCCAATTTCACCGTTAAGAAGGTGCTTGATTCAGGGTTTTATTGGCCCACAATATTTCGTGATGCGCAGAATTGGCTCAGAGCGTGCGATGCCTGCCAGAGGGCAGCAAATATATCGGCACGCGACGAAAGGCCTCAAAATTGGATACAAGTATGTGAAGTCTTTGATATCTGGGGGATAGACTTCATGGGACCATTTCCCCCCTCACGGGGAAACAAATATATTCTGGTTGCTGTTGATTATGTATCGAAGTGGGCGGAGGCACAGGCCTTACCCACCAATGATGCCAGGGTAGTCGTGAGATTTCTAAAGAGTTTGTTTGCCCGGTTTGGTGCACCAAAGGCGCTTATCAGTGACAGAGGGACCCACTTTTGCAACACTCAGCTTGAAAGAGCTTTGTCCTGTTATGGTGTACATCACCGTTTATCCATGCCCTATCATCCACAGACAAGCGGGCAGGTGGAGGTCACGAACCGGGGGTTGAAAAGAATCCTTGAGCGGTCGGTGGGTGCAAACCGCAAGGATTGGTCAGACAAACTAGATGAAGCACTTTGGGCTTTCCGTACGGCTTACAAGACGCCTATTGGGACTACTCCCTTTAGGCTTGTTTACGAAAAGGCGTGCCATTTACCTGTGGAGTTGGAGCACAAGGCGATGTGGGCTCTTAAAACTGCAACTCTGGACCTGAAGACCGGAGGTGAAGCCCGGTTCCTTCAGATTCACGAATTGGAAGAGCTACGATAACACGCCTATGAAAACTCTGTGTTATACAAAGAGCGCACCAAGAGATTGCATGACAAACGCTTGAAGGACCATAAACAATTCCAAGTGGGAGATCTTGTTCTTCTCTACAACTCGAGGTTGCGTTTATTTCCGGGAAAATTGCATTCGCGTTGGGCGGGTCCATACACGGTAAAGGAGGTATTTCCATATGGGATTGTCACAGTTGAGAACGCGGACGACGTGATTTTCAAGGTAAATGGTCATCGCTTGAAGCTCTACGTTGCTGGGCCGATTGTGTCGGCGGTGGAGGTTATCGAACTCCACACCCCGCATACATCGTAAGTGTGGGGAGGAGAGTCTACGCTACTGACTCGAGGATAAAAAATGTAGCAAGAGCGTCTTTGGCGCTTTAGGGGTAAAATTGTCCATATTTGTGTTTTTGCCGTTTTTTTGTATTATTGGCGTGTTTGGTAGACTTCGTAGTCGTGTACACTTTTTAATCATGCCGGGCGAAGGATCTATGGTGGAATATTGTTAAAACAGTTTGCGGATGGTAAAAATGGCGAAAAATGGCCAAAACGGCTGCTAAAATTGCTTTATGCAGCAAACAGACAGCTCTGCAGATTTGGCACGACCGTGCCACAGGTCGCACGACCGTGCCAATGCAAGCCGACACCTCGAGTCGCACCCCTAGTGCACTCCCGAGGTCAGCGTGCCAGGGTCAGATCTTTCCGGAGTCGAACGACCGTGCGGCTGGTCGAACGACCGTGCGACTGGCCAAGGGCAGTTTTGTCATTTGCACTATATATAGCCCTTATCTGCACCCATTCTCACATTCGAGAACCCTAGCTGCACCAGCCGTTCCTGGCCGACTTTTCCCCTAAAATCGCACCATTTTTTCGCACGGTTTCTCAGATCCTTCACGTACGGTATGTATTTCTTGTTGATTTTCGCTTTCAATCTTGTTCTAGGTTAGATTTGTCAGATTTCTTCAAGGCTTTTTAGGGTTCCCTTCATAAACACAATTGAAACCCTAACCCTTGTAAGATTGTTGCATTTCATGTAAGATTGTTGCGTTTCATGAACAACCGGTCGATTTCTTAACCCCCGTTGGCCATAAATTCGTTGATTTTCAGAAAATTTTTGTTGTTCTGAATCGGGGGTTAAAATCTGCAGAAAGTTGAGTCGCACGGTCGTTCCAATTTGGCACGGTCCGTGCGATTGCGGCTGTTCACGATGGTTGCTGTCTTGTCGGAGTCGAACGGTCGTTCCAAGTTGGCACGATCTATACATTGCCGACAGAATTCGACCACAGACACTGGTCTCGGAGACGCACGACCGTGCGTCTGGTCGCACGCCCGTGCGACAGGCCCAGATCAGTTTGACATAACCTTCATAACTGTGTGTTAGGCTGTTTTTGTATGAAATTTATCCTGCTCCTCTTGTTCTAACAATAATCCTCATGCAGATGGACCATCCTTTTCTCCAATTCAACCCAAACAACGCGTGGGATAATCTTTGCATTGCAAAACTGAATGCGCTATGGCAAAGACAGAACCAATTCGACATCCCTAGAAGATTGGATTGGGATGTGATGACGGAGTTGAACCAACGCGACCGGCTTGAAAATATGTTGACACTTCCGTTTTCTCATTTGGTCAACATCGACCGGCCAATTTATCAGGAGCTCACGCTAGAATTCTTCGCTACCTACTCGTATGACAAACCTAAAGCGAGCAGGGATCCTGACTTCCGCTATAAGAAACGAGTAAATTTCAGGTTAGGTGGTCGTTGGCACAACTGGACCATGGGAAGGTTGGGTCGAAGACTCGGTATCTACACTGATGAAGAAATGAATTCCGAGTTCTTCACCAATCAATCCACCTTCCTCGGCGAAGACGAGCGAGGTGAATTCTGGGCGCGGATTGCGGTTGGCCCGCCATATGATCCTCGGGTATCCAAAGCTTCAAGATTACGAGACCCTTTACTTCCGGTTATGCACCACATCTTCAGCCACACCATCACAGGGCGCATGGACAGTTTGGAAAACTATCCCACACCGGATATCATATTTTTATATGCGCTCGCGGAGGGGGTCCACATCAACCTCACCTCACGGATGGCTGAATACTTCGTGCATAGTTCAGGTAGAACCACCAACAGTCAGTTACATGGTGGTCAATACATTACCCAAATCGCCTACGCCATGGGTGTTATGACTGATGAAGTGGTTCAAGGCCTTACTTTGGTTACCGAAGGTATGTATGTTGATATCCGTTCTTTGAAGGCCATGGGGATTATAGAAGAGACCGACCACGGGGATAGGTTGAAAGGGCTCGAGAACGAGGTCTGGGACCCGTTGCCTCCAGAGCCAGCGGATGATGATGACGAGGTTATGGAGGACGAGGAGGAGCAACATGAGCACACGCCACCACACTCACAACAGCAGCACCACTCCCTGCAGTATCAGCACTAGCCTCCCGACATCCTTTCATATCCTGAGTTTTATGGTCAGTTCCTGTAGATGCAGATTAGTCAGGAGCTGCAGCGGGTCAATATTGAGCAGTTGCGAGTTAACCAAGGCCAGCTAAGGGCTAACCAGGATGCGATGCGGGCGAACCAGGAGTTCATGCTCCAAGAGGTGCATGCAGGGTTTTCGTACATATTTGGGGGTCTTCAGAACGCGTACCCCAACTATTTTGGCGAGCCCCCACAGTTCCCATTCGGGAACCCTGGTGATTATGGCGGGGCAGGCACATCTGGCACCAGTGGTGGTGCCAACGACGATGACGAGTAGTGGGAGTTCTGAGCTGGTGGTTGTGGTGTTATTTTAGTAGTTTGTATCTTGGGTATTCATTTTGGTTTTCATTTCAAACACCCGCGGCTATGTATTTTATTTTTCAGACATTTTGGTTTATTTGCTTTATTTATGTATGGATATTTAGTATGCTTTTTATTTATTTAGATCATGGTTTGTGTTGCCTGTTTTGTTTTTGCTATGCCTTGTGACATCCTTACAGATCTTCGAAGCATATCTTGGACTGGAGCACATAACAGAATCAACTTTGAAGACTCGTTTCATCTACAATCATCTTCAGGGGAGTGTTATTCTCCTTTTTCTCTATATTCTGGGTTTCGCATTGGGGACAATGCGAAGTTCAAGTGTGGGGAGGAGGTTTAACATTTTGACTTTGTTTGTCATAAAAAAAGAAAAAAATAAAAATCAATCAAAAAATCAGTAAATTGTTTATATTTTTAGTAAATAAACCGGTCAGTTGTTGTTTTAGAAAGCTTCAGATACGATAAAAACCCGACAAGCCAAATAAATTTTGAAAAAGATAACTAGAAAACGTGACAAACAAAGAGAGACTTGCATGTTAATTTTCACACTTTTACCCTTTCCTTCCATTATGTGAGCATATTTGAGCCTTAAATTTTTTATATTTTTGTTCATTTCGGAGTAGGAGTCAACCGGATGTCACGTGTAGTTTAGAACTTGTCACTAGCATGCTTGTTAAGACCATAAATGTGTGAAATTGTGTAAAAATGATAGAGGCACCTAGAAAACCCCTTTGTTGTTAGCCTTTTCCTTTGTGTTATGTTTCCCTAAACCCTACATTACCCATTAGGATTAACCATGTTGAGCCTTTCCCGTGTTTTTCCTCGTTTACCCAACAAATTAGCCCACTTAGCCAAATTTAGCCTTTTTATTTTTAAACCTTTTGTGTTAAAACTCGGTCAAAAAAATCGTTTAACTAGCGTTTCTTGTAGTTAGTCATTCATTGTACAAATCCATTAGATTATAAAAAAAATCAGAAAATAAAACACCCTAAAATAGGGTGAAGTAGGCAAAATTCGAGCAATTTTAAATGCTAAAATAATAAAATCTCGTTGATGAGCTCGATAGCACAAAAGTCTCCTTTTTAAGGCATTAGTATGTATAGTTTTATTGTTTTACGCTTGTTAAACGTGATTACCGAGTTTTAACCATTTAGTCACTTTAAAATTCCCATTCCATACCCTTCACCCAAGCCTTTCGTTACAACCCGTAAAGACCTCTTGATTTATACTTTTTCGCATGTTAGTTGGTGGAGATGAGATCTTGTGACAAGCTTATGATATTACACGTTTCATTGTCGAGGTATTGAGTGTTTACACATACACATTTTACGTATGTTTCACAAATATAACCGAGTGTGTGTGAACATTGTGAGGTGTGTGAAGATTAGCATGCTAAGTCGATTGAAAGTGAAGTCACGGCTTTTTGGTTATCTATACATATATTTGCATGTGCTTACTTGGTTTGAATCAATCGATGTTGTCTTTCGAAAAACCGGTTAACCGTTTGTAGATGTATTAGTAGGTAATTTGTAAATACTTGTTCTCGTTAGGATCTATCTTTTATTACATTTTAGTTTTAGCTTGCTTGAGGACAAGCAAGGTTCAAGTGTGGGGAGGTTTGATATTCGCCAAAATACGCATACTTTATTCCCTCATTTTACGCGTTTTCGGCCGTAAAACCGAGAATTGGATACTTAATCGGGTATATTTTTGTTTACAGGCCTAAAACAGCGTACCAACCATGAAGATGAAGAAAACGAGGATTTTCCGGGCGATACGGTTGAGCTGCGAAGATTCTGTGAAGAATTCTGACCTGGGCGAGTCGCACGGTCGTGCATCTGATGGCACCACCGTGCGGATCTGACAGCCAAGCTCACCTCGGCATTGCACAGCCAGTGCGATCAGGAGTGCAAGCCCATCTCGAAACCGAACGACCGTGCATTTGGAGGCACTCCCGTGCACTTCCGACGCCAAGCCCAGCCCGGCAATGCACTACCGGTGCAGATGCTCGTGCCAGCCACTTCTCGGTGATGCACGCTCGTGCAATCGATGGCACGACCGTGCAAATACGGAGACCGGCCCATTATTTGCTGATGTCACATGGTATGGTGAACAGGGTTTATAAAGTGAATGGTCGTGCACTTTAGTCGCACGACCGTGCGATCTGAAAACGTTATAAAAAACAGAAGGCAGCATTCATTTCGACATTCTGGACTTTTGGGAGCTTCACAGGCGATTATTCAGGCTCCAGAGGCTCTTGCTTTCACCCGGATTCAAGCCACATCATGCCGTTTAGCTCCGTTACTATCCGGATATTCAATCTTGTGCTTGTTTATGGTTTGATTCTCCAATCTTTCCATGTTTTTGTTCATGTTTCAAGCATTTAGATTGATGTTTATGTATTATTGTAAGCCTAAGGGCAAAAACACTAGTATCCCTTGCTTAATAACAACCATTAGTATGTTAATTATGTTTGTAATGACACTTTGAAGCATTTTCTATGTTAATCCTTGATGATTAGTTTGCAACCTTGTTTATTGATGTTGAATTCTTGATTATAGTTAATTATCTTGGTTGATTAGTATGTGGTAGTTGAGATATTTGGAAGAAGATGCTTAATTAATCATGTATTAGTAGACTTTGAACTTGTTTAACTTGGTTAACTTGTTTAATATGTTTACACCATGATACTAGAAATGGTTAGTCGTTTAATAAGGGATAATTATTGTTAATCAAGAAGGCTTTCCCTCACGGAAGGACCTTAACGGGTTAAATGGTGTTGTTATGAATTCTTGACATAAATTGTTAGCTTAGTTAGTATTTTAGGCCAAAATTGCTATCTTGGTGAATTTGTGTTCAAGATTTGTAAAATGAATTCGGTTGTGATTTAATCTAGTTTATGCTTGTCTCGGTGGTTGCATTGTGTTTATCAGTGTCACTTTCCTTGATTAAGTGAGGTTAGAAAACTCCTAACGGGTGACTAACTTATCTTTAGGGGATTTTCATAGACATTTGTCATTTGAGCATTAAAGAACAATTTTAGGTGGTTAAAGTGTGTTTATCGTTTTAGCTTTCCGAAGAATTGTCATGTTAGGATTCCCGAAAGGGATACTAATTGTCTTGAAAATGGAGAATTGACCAAGTGTTTCAAGTGACAAAACCGACTTAGTTCATATACTTTGGTTGTGCATAAAGCAAGGCTATATACCTATTTTCTTATTTGGAGTCTACTATGTTTTTTTATAAAAATATTTGTTTATGCTTATTTTAGCTGTTAGAAAACCACTCACTTATCTTCCTACCGGAAATTTAATGACAAAGGTTTAGTATTATTTCTCCGCCCACGTCCTTGGATCGACACTTGGTTCTTACCGATACTTTACTACATATATGACGGGGTACACTTGCCCTTTCGTGTGTGTTTTAATGTTGAAGTATAAATCACTTTTATAAATTTAAAACCGAATCGTGTGTTAGATTCATTGTAAAAACATGTATATACGCGCACACGTTAGTTTCAAAGTCAATCCAGAAAAGGTAGAGGCTATTCAGCTCATGCCGTCACCAGCATCTATCAAAGAGATGCAGCGCCTAGCTGGTCGACTGGCGGTGCTCAACTGATTTTTAGCAAACCATGCTGCCAAATCTTATCCGTTTATCAGCACATTGCGCAACTGCGTCAACAAAAGCCAATTTCAATGGACTCGGGAGGCCGAAAAAGCTTTCCAGGAAATGAAAGAATACCTAATTCAGTTACCTACTTTAATGGCTCCGCGAAAAGAAGAACCATTAATCTTGTACCTCTCCGCATCAGAGGTAGCCGTAGGCGCAGTGTTGCTGGTCGAAAGAGACGGAGTCCAAACTCCAATTTATTACATCAGCAAGATGTTAACTGGCCCAGAAACACGCTATTCAATCATGGAAAAACTTGTTCTCGCGTTGGTTCACGCTTCGCGCAGATTACAAAGGTACTTTTCTGGCCACGTTTTAACTGTTCTTACCAATTATCATTTGGGTCAAGTCTTATCCAAGCCGGATGTCACGGGTCGATTAGCAAAATGGGCCATTGAACTGGGCGAATATAACATCTTGTATAAGTCGCGCCCAACTATCAAGGGCCAAGTTCTAGCAGATTTTGTTACTGAAGTTCCCGTCGATAGAATCCAAGAATGCGAAGCCATACAAAATCCTACCCCAGTCTTCGACGACAGGGTTTGGATCTTATATATAGATGGTGCTTCCAACGATGATAGCATAGGGGCTGGTCTTCGCCTAGTCAGCCCGACAACCATGAACTTACTTACGCCATTCGGTTAGATTTTAAAAGCACCAACAACGAAGCAGAGTATGAGGCATTTCCCGCAGGTCTGCGCCTAGCAATCAAAATCGGGGCAAAGAATGTAGAAGCACACGTTGATTCTCTGTTAGTTGCCGAACAGATTAACGGTCGTTACGACGCAAAAGGCGAAACAATGGCCTTGTATCTTGAGCAAGCGAGAACATTAATCAATCAGTTTCAGACTTTCAAAAGCATCCATATTAATAGAAGCGAAAACAAGCACGCGGACGCGCTAAGCAAGTTAGCAGCTACAAGATTCAAACACCTGGCAAAAGAGGTCCGCATTGAAGTTCTCTCAAACCCATCTGTTCCTCTGAGACACGTAAACATGATAGAAATTGGGAATCCATCTTGGATGTCCCCAATTATTATGTTCTTACAACATGGAAGTCTTCCAGAAGGAAAAACGGAAGCAAGGAAAATTCAGCACAAAGCGCTTAATTATGAGATGGCAGATGGAATTCTGTATCGCAAGTCTTATTTGGGTCCTCTTCTAAGATGTGTTGACAAACATGCGCGCAATAACTGGTCCGAGAAATCCACGAAGGACTATGCGGAATCCATGCTGGTCCTCGCATGGTAGTGGCAAAAATCATGAGCGCAGGCAATTACTGGCCCGACATGCATCTAGACGCCGTCGAGATTCTGCGCAAGTGTACCTCGTGCCAGCGCCATGCTCCAAAGACCCTTCGCCCAAAGAACCCTTTGGTTTCTGGTAACCGCAGCATGGCCTTTCCAACAATAGGGAATTGATCTAGTAGGTCCTTTTCCCGATGCGCCTGGTGCTGTAAAATTCATCATAGTTGCTGTGGATTACTTCACCAAGTGGGTAGAAGCCAAAGCTCTAGCATCAACCACCGCAATGGTGATCAGAAAGTTCATCTGGGAACACATTATATACCGGTTTGGGTTACCATTGCGTATTATCATAGACAACGGTACCAATTTTGCGTCTAACGATCTACAAAAATGGATGAAAGAAATGCACATCGAACATAGTTTCGCCTCTGTGGCGCACCCGCAGGCAAACGGTCAAGTCGAAAGCATCAACAGATCATAGATGGCATTAAGGCAATGTTTGGAATCACAAGAAGAGGTTGGGTCTGTAACAACCCGACTTTTCAGGTCATTGCTCATCGATGTCATTTCACTTGTTAACCGCTTGTACTCTCGAGATTTCGATTAACACTAATGGGTTTAAACTATGTTTTCAACACGCATTTTAAACACATGATTACAACGCTTATTCAAAACACAGTTATCGCATTTAACACTATTTACAACGCTTACTACTAAACACATTTATCGCATGTTAGATCGCTTATTTAGACTAAACGCTAACGCAACGCAAACTCAACGCAAACTCGAAACATGGATTTACCTTTATGCATTATGAGTGTTAGATTATATGATTATTTGTTTATGTGTTATGTGGTTATCCCAACGCAATGCTTACACGCTCAACGCTCACTCACAACTCGATTAAACGCAATGCAACGCTTAACAAACAAGACGAAAGTTGGAAAACTAACAAAATGCAACTTGACTGATCGAATGAACAACCGATCGAATGGACTTCAGTCCGGATGACCATCCTCTTGGATGGGCATCCGACTGAGTGACCATTCAACCGGGCAAGCCATCCGACCGAACGCCACTCTCCATCGACTTAAGCCCTCTCTCTCACTCTATAAATACCGCCGTACACCTCCCTTTCACTGATTTGACATCTCCATCCTAAATATTTCTCCTCAAATCTTGTACAACCTTCATCTCTAATCACTTCTACATCATCTTCTCCATCAAAATCACGCACAAACCCTTGTTTTCTCCTGAAATCACTGATTTGGACCTCTTGAAGGTGGTTTCCACCTGTTTTGCTCCGACAACCGGCTAAGGAACTCCATTCAATCAAGATTAGTCCAGATCTGAAAGATTTTCACACTTTTAACTTAAATCTCAACAAGATTTCACACTTTTCAACTGTTTTCAACTTTTCTTCAACTTTCACACGAAAACTGATGGGATCTGGGCTCATTCAGACTCTCTACTCAATCCTTAGTTGAGAGTCGGCTTGAAAACGGATTTCCACTGGAGAGATGACCTTCTAACGGGTTGAACATGAAATTCCATCAAGATCAGTGAGACTGATCGAATGGGCTGAGACCATTCGATTGAATGCGCTGGACTTGGAGTGTTTCCGTTGTTTGACACATCATCACGCCGTCTCCGTTAAACTCAAAACTTTTACTTAGAAAAAAACGTTACAAAGTTTTCAGATCGCCCACTCGAGTGGCCATCCGATCGGATGACCATCCGATCGAATGACCATTCGACCAAGTGACCTGCCCCTTTCAACTTCCAACGTGTAAAACGTTTTGATTAAACTTCGAACTTTAACAATTTTACAAAAAAACACACCTCATTCGAATGGCCATCTATTCGAATGGTCCTCCGCTCAGATGACCATCCGCTCGAATGAAGTCCAATCCGTTCGAATCACCAATCGAACACTCAACTTTTCGACATTCTGTTTAAGCTCTGTTCAACGACTTACGTTACTGTTCACAGGCTAACTCCAACGCACTCCTTCAATTAAATAAAGTATGTGTTTACTTGTTTAAACACACACTATGAGTATACTCGAACCCATTTTTATTTAACGCACTTTTGGGTGTTACATACGTTCTATATCAAAACACAACAACACATAACGCAAACACTTTATGAACGCTAACCGCTCCCGCATGTTATACGTGATCTATGAATGCTTGTTACTATGCTTATACAGTGTTACACTATACCGCCTCTAGCAATGATAGTACTATAGTTTGGACTTAGCACCTGTTGTAGACAGTGGTTGCTAGGGATCACAACTATTTACTTCACGTGTTCGCTGAACATGTGTCACGCATACTCTACAACGCAGTCTTGTGGTTAAGTTGTAATCATTGTGTGATAGTTACTTGCTTTCGCCCGTTACGTGATACATGCTGTTTATGCGTAAACGCTTTCTCTACTATATGCTATGCAAACTTATGTACTCACGTTTACATTTTATGTATTGACTTTATTTTAACGTATGTGACAGGTTGATAGGATAATATGCTATGCTGAAACAAGCTAGGAAGTCTAGAAACCCGCTAAATAAAATCTGAGTTGTCGGAATAGTATTTGTTCTGGAGACTGATATCTATAATGACTCTTTGCTTTATATGTTCGATAGTATGGGATATTAAACGTTAAATATATTGTTATTAATAGTTGTTATGGATTCTCCTGGACAATCTGTTTCGCTCAGTGCCGTGCCCCGATGATTATGCCATCGGTTAGGGTGTGGCAGATTGGTATCAGAGCCATAACTATAGGGAATTAGGTCGAGTTTTAGGATTGACCTAGTCTATAGTCTACGTACCAACAGACCAGCCTTGTGTGAACCCAGTAGGGGTTCTGTACAGGTCCACTATTGATACTCTCGCTAGAACTCACGAAAACTACATCTTTGCGCGAACATCGCATACTACAGCTTCGTGCAAAGACGACCTTTCCTAAGGTTGAATACTATTTTGCCTTTCCTAAGGCTAACACAATACACACGGTTTCGAAAACCATCGCATAAAAAAAACGAGCGATTGAGTCGAGATTAGGTGTGAAAACCAAGAACTCTCGATAAAATCGCCCACTCTACGCGTATTTTTACTCTCAGCACGGGAATCTTCGTTGAGTAAGGAGTGACGTCCATATCTCGATGAAATTCTCCATCTCTATCTCGTGACTTTACCACACTTTTAGGAACAAGGTGTTAAGTTAGAGGTCAAACTCGCATCTTAACGACCAGTTCCACTCCCTATTTTGATTTTTCAAAACTCTCACCAGAGTCTCGATTGTTCTGATGACTCGAGTCACGTAGTAACTGGAAGGATGAGTGTCGTTCGCCGTGTATCGGCGAGAGCATAATCGGCTAGGCCAAAGCGTGTACTCGAGAACGTTGTGAATGGTTGAATCGCTCTGGATAGTCGATGTCTAACAACCAAGATGCTCTGTTTTCAATTAAAGCCTGCAATCGCCGATTTTACGTGTTATCGATTTTTATGTGTTTATATGTTTATATGTTTCTATTTTGGAGATTTTATTCGCTTTTCCGCTCATCGCTTTACTAAACGCGCACAACTCGCACAGCTATCGAATCTCGAACGCTAATTAATCGTGAAAAAAACTATGAACTCTCATATGCTATACTTGTCGCTTACGCTACTCGCTATGCTACTCGCTATCTCACGCAACTCTCACACGCTATATTACTCGCTACGCTACTCGCTATCGCTCGTAACTCTCGAACGCGAAACACGACCTTGAAGGATAGGTGAATACGTGCAAAATATGTAGGTGAATACGTGTAAAATATAGGTGAATATGTGAAAAATATGTGTTTACGTGGATTATGTGCTCCTACGTGCTTATGTGCTTATGTGTATACATGCCTATGTGGTTTATGTGCCTAAGTGATTACGTGCTTATGTGCCTATGTGTTCCTGAGCTTTACATAATAATGATAATACGGATGTTTTTCGAACGCTAAACCTTTATCAAACTAAACCCAATATAATAGAATCTCGTCTAATTCCATTGACGACGTCTGCTGCAGACAATGTCGTCATTTGGATCGCATACTCAACGAGCTGCTCGACGAAACCATGCGGACAAGCGCATCAACGAGGTCAACAACAAATCATCTGTCGAGTCGAAGAGCGACGTACCCAAAGCTCCTTTCAGCTTCAAATAATTCAAGGCCTGCGGTACTGCTAACTTCACTGGCGAAGATGGACCCAGCACTATGTTCCAGTGGTTTAACTCTATCGAAGTCACCTCTAGGCAAAGCGGATGCCCAGAAAATCTGCGTACTGTTAATGCTACTGGAGTTTTTCAGTCCAGGGCTCTGGACTGGTGGACTGCTGAGTGCAACAGGCGCGGTAATGATTCAGCTTATGGTCTTTCTTGGGAGGAACTTAGAGAACTCATGATGAAGGAGTTCTGCCCTCCTCATGAGGTGCAAAAGTTAGACAATGAATTCTGGCATATCAAACAAGATGGAGGTGACAATGCTGGTCTCACCGCTAGCTTCAAGCAGCTCAATATCATCTGTCCTAGCCAGGTGGCAACACCTGATATGACGATCAAGAAATACATCCGCGCTCTACCAGACTGTGTAGCTGATTTTGTTCAAGCAGCGAAACCTGCTACGATTGAGGAGACTTACCAACTCGCAGCTGAGATCAACGATTAGCGAGTCTTAGCTGGGTATTTCAAGACCTCGACCAAGAGCCTCAATCAAGTCACCGCTACTCCCGCTACCAAAACTGCAGCATCACAAGTTTCAAAGTCTTCACGTCAAGGACACAAGCATAAGGGTAACAACAACAAGAACTACGCTACTAACGCCGCTCCTCTCAACGCTGTTCCCGTACAACCCAACAATCAGAATCGCCAAACACCTGTTACCAACGCACCGCCAGCTAAGCGTGCGTATACTGGTGTTCATCCTCTGTGCCCAACTTGCACCTACCATCACCCTGCAAGGGTGAATTGTTGTTTCTGTACCAATTGTAACATTTATGGGCACTTTACCGCTCATTGCCGTTCAGGCCCACATCAACAAGCTCAAGCTCTTCCAGAACCACCAGCCCCACTCCCTGCTCCTCAGGTCAACCAAGCAGCTCCTGCGCCCGCTGTTCATGCACGAGCTTGCTACTCTTGTGGTGACCCTAATCATTTTGCTAATGTCTGCCCACTACGTGTGGTGAAACATGAACCGCAGCAGCAACCACTGCAACAACAACAACAGCCACAACAAGCAGCCCGCGGAAAGACCTTTAACATCAATGTCTGCCAGGCTCAGACTGACAACAACGTTGTCAATGGTACGTTCCTTGTTAACGGTATTTACGCTTTGTGTTTATTTGATACTGGAGCCGATAACTGTTTTGTGTCGTTTGAATTCGAAAAGCTCCTAAAACGTAAACGCGCTAACCTCCCAACGACGTTCGACGTAGAAATTGCCACCGGAAGAACCGTCACCGTCAGTTCCGACCTCCGTGATTGTACTCTCAAACTCAACAATCACGTTTTCCAGATCGATCTCATTCCAATGCAACTTGGTAGTTTCGATGTCATAGTAGGTATGGATTTTCTTCATAAAATCGTGCCAAAGTTGTTTGCTTCGAAAAGATGATTCGCTTCTCTCTTTCAAACGAAGACCAACTCTGTGTCTATGGCGAAGTAATCCTTGAAAGTGCTGAAACTTATGTCATGCATTTAAGCAAGCAAGTATCTCCACAAGGAATACTTGGCTTTCTTAGCTCACATCGTAGTAGTGGAGAAGGAAAAGAAGCCGATGGAAAAGGTACTTGTGGTTCGTTACTTTCTTAATGTCTTTCCTGACGATTTCCCCGGTCTAACCCTCGACTCGTGATATTGACTTCCGTATCTACCTTATTCATGGAGCTAACCCTGTCGTTAAAGCTCCTTATCGCCTCGCACCGTTCGAAATGCGTGAACTCTCTAGTCAACTCCAGGAATTACTTGATAAAGGCTTCATACGCCCTAGCACATCGCCATGGGGCGCACCTGTCCTTTTCGTTAAAAAGAAGGATGGATCGTTCCGAATGTGCATCGACTATAGGGAACTCAATAAGCTTACTATCAATAATCGCTACCCCTAACCCCGAATCGACGATTTATTTGATCAACTACAGGGAGCTACGTGTTTCTCTAAAATCGATCTACGTTCTGGTTACCATCAGCTATGAATTCAGGAACAAGATATCCCTAAAACCGTTTTTTCGCACCCATTATGGCCATTACGAATTCGTCGTTATGCCTTTTGGTCTAACAAACGCACCCGTGGTCTTCATGGATTTTGATGAACCGTGTGTGTAAACCCTTTCTTGATTACTTCATTATTGTGTTTATCGATGATATCCCTATCTATTCGAATTGGAAAACCGAACATGCGCAACATCTTTGTTTGGTTCTCGAGCTTCTCCAAGGGAATTTCCTCTACTCCAAGTTCTCCATGTGTGAATTTTGGCTTGAGGAGGTTCAATTCCTCAGTCACATCGTAAAAAATCAAGGTATTCACGTTGATCCCGTGAAGATTGAAGCAGTTCAGAGTTGGATTACACCAAAAACCCCGTCTGAAGTTCGTTCTTTTCTCGGATTGGCGAGTTATTACTATCGATTTATCGTTGATTTCTCAAAAATCGCCGTTCCTCTCACCTCTCTAATGCATAAAGACAAGACTTTTGTTTGGGGAACCGAACAAGAGGATGCCTTTCAAACTTTTAAGCGTATGCTTTGCAACGCTCCCATACTCGTGCTACCCGATGGAAACGACGACTTTGTTGTTTATTGCGATGCCTCTAACCTATGTCTTGGTTGTGTTCTTATGCAATGAGACAAGGTTATCGCGTACGCGTCTCACCAACTCAAAGTCCACGAGAAGAACTACACAACCCACGATCTCGAACTCGGTGTAGTTGTTTTTGCGTTAAAGATATGGCGACACTACCTGTATGGTACCAAGTGTACGGTCTTCACCGACCATAAAAGCCTATAACACATCTTGAAACAGAAAGAACTAAACATGTGCCAACACAGACGGGTTGAACTTCTCAATGACTACGACTGTGAGATTCGCTACCACCCAGGCAAAGTAAACGTCGTTGCCGATGCTCTTAGCCGACGAAGCTATTCACATAGTGTTCGTAACGTTCAAGCCTAACATAACCTCGAAGCCCTCACTCGCGACGCTCAACACGCTTGTTTTCTCGAGAACACCTTGAAGGAAGAACGAATACTTGGAACTGAAAACCAATTAGTGAATAAACTGAATGGTATCTTTCACTATCTCGATCGCATTTGGATTCCTAGTCGCAATAATCTCCGAGAGATTTTGTTGACTGAAGCCCACAAATCACGATATTCCATTCATCCAGGTGTCGCCAAGATGTACCAGGACCTACGTGCCAGGTATTGGTGGCCAGGGATGAAGAAGGATATCACTCTCTACGTTTCGAAATGCCTGACTTGCTCAAAAGTTAAGGCTGGACATCAACGACCCTCTGGCTTACTCGAACAACCCGAGATCCTGAAGTGGAAATGGGAGAGTATAGCTATGGATTTCATTACGAAACTCCCTCGCACGCCATCAGGTCACGATTGCATTTGGGTTATCATTGATCGTCTTATGAAATCTGCTCACTTTCTACTGATACGAGAAGACTATAAGGTTGAACGATTAGCATGAATCTATACCGACGAAGTCATTTATCAACATGGGAGACCTCGTGACATCATCTTTGACCGTGATGGTTGATTCACCTCACGTTTCTGGGAGACTTTTCAGTCCGCTCTCGTTACTACTCTTAATCTCAGTACCGCTTTCCACCCTCAGACCGACGGTTAGACTGAACGCACGATTCGCACCCTTGAAGACATGCTTCGTTCGTGTGTTATAGATTTTGGTGGTAATTGGTATTCGCATTTACCTTTAGTAGAATTCTCGTACAACAACATTTATCACACTAGTATTCAAATGGCACCCTTTGAGGCATTATATGGAAGAAAATGCCGATCGCCTATTGTATGGCACGAGATCGGAGACACTCAGATCACCGGTCCTGAGTTACTACAAGAAACGACTGACAAGATCCTCCAAATACGAGACAATCTCTTGAGAGCTCGGAGTCGTCAAAAGAGTTACGCCGATAAACACCGCAAGCCCCTTGAGTTTGAAGTTGGTGATCACGTACTCCTAAAGGTTTCACCTTGGAAGGGGATGATCCGATTCGGCAAGAAAGGAAAGCTAGCACCACGATACGTGGGTCCCTTTAAGATTCTGGAAAGAATTGGCAAGGTGGCCTATCGACTCGAATTACCGGAGGAACTCAGCAACGTACATCTGACTTTCCATGTCTCGAACCTCAATAAGTGCCTAGCTGAAGAAAACCGGCATGTCCCCCTTAAGGATTTGCAAGTAAACGAAACTCTACACTTCATGGAAAAGCCAGTAGAAATCATGGATCGAGAGACCAAGAAACTTTGACGCTCTCGCATTCCTATAGTGAAGGTTCGCTGGGAAGGCAAACGCAGCGCCGAGTTCACTTGGGAACTCGAAAGTGAAATGAAGGCTAAATATCCACATCTCTTTGTTACGATTGCGCCTTAATTTCGGGACGAAATTCCCTAAAGCAGTGGAGGCTATAACAACCTGACTTTTTGGGTCATTGCTCATCGATGTCATTTCACTCGTTAACCGCTTGTACTCTCGAGATTTCGATTAACGCTAATGGGTTTAAACTATGTTTTCAACACGCATTTTAAACACATGATTAGAACGCTTATTCAAAACGCAGTTATCGCATTTAACGCTATTTCCAACGCTTACTACTTAACGCATTTATCGCATGTTACATCGCTTATTTAGAATAAACGCTAACGCAACGTAAACTCAACGCAAACTCAGCGCAGACTCGAAACGCGGATTTACCTTTATGCATTATGTGTGTTAGATTATGTGATTATTTGTTAATGTGTTATGTGGTTATCCCAACGCAACGCATACAAGCTCAACGCTCACTCACAACTCGATTAAACGCAACGCAACGCTTAACAAACGAGACGAAAGTTGGAAAACTAACAAAACGCAACTTAACTGATCGAGTGAACAACCGATCGAATGGACTTCCGTCTGGATGGCCATCCGACCGAACGCCACTCTCCACCGACTTAAGCCATCTCTCTCACTCTATAAAGACCGCCGTATACCTCCCTTTCACTGATTTGACATCTCCATCCAACCACACGCACTCAAGTCGCTCTTAGTCACTATTCCTCGTGATTCAGGGTTATTTCGTAAGTATTTCTCCTTAAATCTTGTACAACCTTCATCTCTAATCACTTCTGCATTATCTTCTCCATCAAAAGCACGCACAAACCCTTGGTTTCTCTCTGAAATCACTGATTCGGACCTTTGAAGGTGGTTTCCACCTATTTTGCTCCGGCAACGGCTAAGGAACTCCATTCAATCGAGATTAGTGCAGATTTGAAAGATTTCCACACTTTCAACTTAAATCTCAACAAGATTTCACACTTTTCAACTGTTTTCTACTTTTCTTCAACCTTTCTTCATCTTTCACACGAAAACCGATGGGATCTGGGCTCATTCAGACTCTCTACTCAATCCTTAGTTGAGAGCCGGCTTGAAAACGGATTTCCACCGGAGAGATGACCGACTAATGGGTTGAACATTAAATTCCATCAAGATCAGTGAGACTGATCGAATGGGGTAAGACCATTCGACCGAATGCGCTGGACTTGGAGTGTTTCCGTTGTTTGACACGTCGCGCCGTCTCTGTTAAACTCGAAACTTTTACTTAGTAAAAACTTTACAAATTTTCAGATCGCCCACTCGAGTGGCCATCTGATCGGATGACCATCCGATCGAATGACCATTCGACCAAGTAACTTGCCCCTTTTAACTTCTAATGTTTAAAACGTTTTGATTAAACTTCAAACTTTAACAATTTTACAAACAAACACACCTCATTCGAATGGCCATTCATTCGATTGGTCCTCCGCTCGGATGGCCATCCGTCCGGATGACCATCCGCTCGAATGAAGTCCCATCCGTTCGAATCACCAATCGAACACTCAACTATTCAACATTCTGTTTAAGCTCTGTTCAACGACTTACGCTACAGTTCACATGCTAACTCCAACGCGCTCCCTTCAATCCAATCAAGTATGTGTTTACTTGTTTAAACACACGCTGTGAGCATACTCGTACCCATTTTCATTTAATGCACTTTTGGGTGTTACATACGTTCTATATCAAAACACAACAACATACAATGCAAACACTTTATGAACGCTAACCGCTCCCGCATATTATACGTGATCTATGAAGGCTTGTTACTATGCTTATACAGTGTTACACTATACCGCCTCTAGCAATGATAGTACTATAGTTTGGACTCAGCACCTGTCGTGGACAGGGATTGCTAGGGATCACAACTCTTTACTTCACGTGTTCGCTGAACATGTGTCGCACATACTCTACAATGCAGTCTTGTGGTTAAGTTGTAATCATTGTGTGATAGTTACTTGCTTTCACCCATCACGTGATACATGCTGGTTATGCGTAAACACTTTCTCTACTATATGCTATTCAAACTTTTGTACTCACCTTTACATTTTATGTATTGACTTTATTTTAATGTATGTGACGGTTGATAGGATGCTATGCTATGCTGAAACAAGCTAGCAAGTCTAGAAACCCGCTAAATAAAATCTGAGTTGTCGGAATAGTATTTGTTCTGGAGACTGATGTCTGTAATGACTGTTTGCTTTATATGTTTGATAGTATGGGATATTAAACGTTAAATATGTTATCATTAATAGTTGTTATGGATTCTCCTGGACAATCTGTTTCGCTCAGTGTCGCGCCCCGATGAATCCGCCATCGGTTGGGGTGTGACAGGGTCGATGAACCCCCAAGTATTCTATAGGCTCACCGCACCATGCCAAAGACTAGCACGGGAGAAACACCATTTAGCCTCGTCTACGGCACAGAAGCCTTAATTTCGGCGGAAATCGGCCTCCCGTCACCTTGCATGCTGGCCATGGAGAAACAAAACAATGAGCAAGAGCGCAGACACGACTTGGACCTCCTCGAAGAAAGACGAGAAAATGTAGCCATTAACGAGGCTAAGTACAAGTCAAAATTGGAAAAATATTACAATGCTCGAGTGCGCATATGCACTTTCTTACCGGGAGACTTCGTCCTAAGAGACAACAAAGCATCGAACGCAGAACGACTGGAGAAGCTCGCGCCTAAATGGGAAGGGCCTTATGTAATTAATGAGGTCCTAGGAAAAGGAGCATACACCCTAAGTCGGCTTGACGGAACGGACGTTCCGTGCACGTGGAATGCGCAGCAGCTGCGTAGGTGCTACATGTAATCCTAGCACCCTTCGTACTTGGACAGCACACTGCGCTGACCAACGTACAACACAAGGGTTGCTACTTACATACGCATCATAATTATCCTATTTATCAACAGCTTTGTATCTGCTGGCCTCTGCGCCTTATCCAAATCAATGCAAAATTTGTTACTTACATTACGCCTTTATGTTTCGCTACAAATGCATGCAATTTCTTTTGGTAAACACAAAAACACTATGGTAATCTAGTACAAGTCTCATGAACGGTCCGCAATCACAAGTACCGCGCAAGGCCCAACCCTATGTTCACACATGAGCTTTAAACCATCTTTATTTGTTTTACCCAAACAAAGTAATTGAACCCATGCAAATATTGTAACTAAAACATACCATATACAAAGTCACTTGTGCGGCATCACATTAACAAAGTTACTTGCGCAACAACGCATTAACTAAACAGCACAAAAACAGATTCAAAATCCTAAACAAATTCAAACTAAATGGCAACCTTTGCAAAGTCGTATATTCATACGCTAAGTTGTCATCATCCGAGGTCTCCGCCACATCGGGAAGCGAACGTTATCATTCTTCCTTAACAGCAGTTAAGGCAACGTTGGTTATAACCCTCGCCGAGGTCAGAACAATTGGCATCCCAGCTAACCTTTGGCGCATTACAACATGCGGGAAACTACTACATACCCTCGCACATAGCCACTGCGGCGCGCAGTCAGTCAGCTTCAAAAATTAAGTTCTTTTATACCTTGCGCCAAACAAACTTGCTACTTCTCAAAAGAAAAAAAGCGCACATTTCATTTTTTTATAGTCCAGTGCTCCACCTACTTGCCATTGGCGCATAGGAGCACCACTGGACTGGTGGGGCTTGAAGGGGTATGGTCCCAAAAACTCTGCGCAAGCGCATAGAACCATACCATAAACCTTATTCCAATAGCAACTTGAACAAAGACCCTGCGCGGCCGCGCAGCAGTTCTAAACAAGATTTGGGAAAAAACAGTGTTTGATGACCATGCGCCGGAGAAAAGAAAGACAAACATTCAAACTAACACCCTTGCGCGGGCTTGCGTAAGGGAACAATTAAGCTTGAAGATGAAGTCTTAAACATCTCTGCGCGCCCGAAATCAAGACTTCAACAAAGGAATCTTTTCTGTTACGACGGAGCGGACACGTGGCAAAGGCACAATGGTTTACAGCTGTAAATCTTCTAGAAGGCCTTAAATGCTCATCGTGCAGAGCTTCATTTAGTTACAACCAAATGTAACGTGGCACAATCTTAGACGCTCATCTAAGTCATGACGATGGTAGCAAATATCTACACAAAACCACTTTCCACGTGGCATCTCCCCAACCGTCGATCCAGCCCACGATCCATGTGCATGGATGTGGAGTTAACTAATTGACAAAAAGGAATAACTGTCAACGGAAAAGTAAATTCCGTCACTCCTCCGTCACCTTTTTCCCGCCAAAATCCAGTTATAAATAAGATACCCTAGGTATGATCTCACAAGTTACTTTCACTTACTCTCACACTGACTACTTCATATTCTTCCTTTGAGATCATTATACTTATTCTCACGCCGGAATGTGGTCACGGAGAGAACCCCCATTCTCCCTATGGCGAGTTTAACGACTTTATGTTTTGTAGTGATCACCGGAGAAGTGGTCCAACCAACCACCGAATCGACGAGGAGATTAACCCTTTTCATGCAGAGACAAAACCCCCGATCTAATTGATTTCGGTCAATTTAGATCACTGTTTCTTCACACACTTAAACACACAAGTTAAAACTCAGATCCTAACATAGTGGCAAGTAGTTTAGATGCATCAATGTAAGTGGACACCTTATTACTAGTTTTAGAGAAATTGTTATAATCAATAATGTATCAAGTGAGTAAAGTACAATTTCAGTCCTTGGGGTTTCACCCAATCAAAGGTTCAACCCTCATTTGAAAAAATTCAACAGTCCAGTCCCTATGGTTATCAATTTGATTCAATCAAGTCCCACCCACCTGGTTCCCTTAGTTGACCGTTAAGTTATTTAACAGTGTGAAGGGCAGGTTGGTCATTTCACCAAAAAACTGACCCTTATCACACCTTTTAACCCTCTAGCTTCCCAAAGAAGCACTAATTCAATCCTTCTCGCCTCCAAAACCCTCCGGTGAACAGCGAAGCTCCGACCAACCACACATACAGCTCCGATCGTTGAAAACATGAGGCAATATGCAATAACCTTGATGACAATCCGTGTTATTGGTACGACATTGTGTAAATTTTACTTAAAATCATTGATTTCATTATGCGTGCCATGTATATAATATGAAAATGTTGGTTGGTTTTCATCAAATTCTAGTTGGAATTCGTGTGCAGGTGACCCGGCGCACAATCTGGATTCAATACCGGGTTTTGTTGAGGACTCGAAGGGGGTTCAAGATCGAGCTCTGTTTCAGCCGGCGAGGATGATGACCGGGGGGTGCTTGGTTTGTTGTACATATTATATCAAACTATTAGGATAAGTATAACACTTTAAAAGGGTTCATTTTGGACTGATGCTGATCATTTTTTGGGTTTTTGAAGTATATGATCAGGTTTTACCCTTTTTTTGTTGTTTATTAGTATGCTTATTAAACTGGTACTAATGCTTATTAAACTGTCTTTTAATTATAAAGTGGATGCTAATGGTGGTCTTTAATGGTTAAATGAAAGAGTTAATGATTCTTATTACACTATGTTTAAAGTTATTAAACAAGGGTGTGACTTATAAAGTGGATAATAATGAATTTATGAGCTTAACTGTGTTTGGTTGTCAAACAGGATAATAACTTTGATGAGCTCAATTGTGCTTTCTATGTTGTGCATTAGGATCATGTTAGCAACATTTTGATTAGATTGCATACACTTGAGTATGAATGTTGTA
Source organism: Helianthus tuberosus (assembly GCA_030545235.1). Lineage (NCBI taxonomy): Eukaryota > Viridiplantae > Streptophyta > Magnoliopsida > Asterales > Asteraceae > Helianthus > Helianthus tuberosus. Next base: position 142,395,431 of record CM060381.1, read on the forward strand.
CATTAGGATCATATCTGTAACACTATGTTGTTGAATGCACACATGCCTTTGAATATTGTATGCACAATTGGACAGTAGCTACATGTATTCAGTTGAACAGCTACTGCACATTATGTTTAGTTTTGATAATTTGTTTGTTCATTTAAGTGAATACATGTATTTGAATGAACTAGTATTTGACAGGAGATACATGTATTGATTTTACTCATGTTGAAACATGTTTTACTAAACAAAGGTCTTTTGATGTTCAAACATGAGGCAACAAAACAGAGGTCACACATATGTCAATGTGTTAGAGAGTTTAGTTAGTTACATGAGGTGGTTATGTTACTTCTGGTAGTTAGTTACAGATCTGTTAGCTAGAGCTCTTGTATGTTTACTTTGTATCTATCTCTTATGTCCTATATATATTGGATACTATACTCTGTACTATATACAATTGATTTTATACTGAGATTCCATTTTCGCCATGACTGTTTACATAAAGAGAGGTCAAAACCATTTGCAGTTCTATTAGTAAAACACACGTCAAATTCAAAAAGTCAAGATTATAAACTACATCCCAGTTCAAGATTATAACTTGCATTCCAAGTAGTCCAATCCAGTACAAGATTATAAATTGAATTTCAATTCTTGTTACATGTGTTTAAGATTATAAACTGCATTTTGATTACAAACAGGTTGAAGGGCAAAAAGTCAAACCCAACCCAACTCCGAAATAGTCAAAACCATACCACTTTGTAAACTTATTTCCGGTTCTACTTAGATGTGTTGATTTGTTGTTGTTGTTGTTGTTGTTGTTGTTGCTGCTGCTGCTACCTTCTTATTGCAGACTAATTAATGGCTTAAGGTGGTTTATTACTAGATTAGGAAAAAAAATTGAAAACGGAGGGAAATTATGAAATCAAACAGTAGGGACTGAAATTGTAAGTAGAGTTTTGGGGGTATTTTAGTCTTCACTGAATTACAAACTGTTAGTTTGTGGGAGGGACTTAATTGCAAGCAATTGATAACCACAGGGATTGGACTGTTGAATTTTTTCAATGCAAGCAATTGATAACCAGTTAACCACAGGGATTGGACTATTGAATTTTTTTCAAATAAGGGCTGAACTTGTGATTGGGTATAAACCATAGAGACTGAAACTGTACTTTACTCATTTTTTTAAATGTCTTTTCTATTATTACAATAATACACCCTAGTTAAAGATAAAAATATCGGTTTTATGATAAAACGTTTTTAGAAAATAATAGAGCATATAAAAACGATATGAGTTTTAAATCGGTAGAAGCAAGTTTAAAACAAAAAGTTAACAATAGGGTTTGGTTCTTTTATTGTGTTTTTTGAATTGTCTATTTGACCCGTTTAAAACTCCATATTGTTTACAATTTTGACGTTATCTTAGTCTTATCCATTAAGAATCAGGTTGTGTTGAAGGCAAAATTAGGAAAAGTTGCTGAACATGAAAAAGCTTGCGTTGAGAATCAACATGTCTTCATTCTCTTTGCCTTTAATACATTTGGTTCTCTTGCTCCTAAAGCTATTAGTTTTTTGGACAAAGTGCAGAGGATCGTGCACAACAATTTCTCGACGCCAAGGAACTGTGACAACTGTGCTCTGTAATCGATGTATAATATAAAACAATGTCAATTATCAATAAAACAATGTGCTTTGGTGTTATTATATGTGTTTTTGTGTTATTATGTGTGTATTTGTGTTTGATGATTTTACGATTTGATTCGATTCCGATTTCAAGCTTTAAATCGCTTTCTGGAAGGTTATACGCAAACTGGTGTGTAAACGCAGTCAGTTTAATGCAACAAACACTCCGGAATAGTGACATAGGCTTAACATACCTTAAATAACCTTTACATAACTTAGAAATAAGTTTTGGAGGGTTTGGTGTGGCGAAATCAAGGTTATTCGCTTACAGGGACTAATTTCGACAAACTGTGAAAGTATGCCGATTTGTAGTGTAACGAACATTATGGAACATGACCATAAGTTAAACATACCCTAAATATCCTTTACATATCTTAGAAATAGGCTTTGAGGGGTTCAGTGTGCTAAAATAAACTTTTTGGTCATTCAGGGACTAAAAGCGTCAAAAAGTGCATAAGTTTGCATTTTCGCGCATATCTAACGTTCTGAATACATCCGGACATCCAAAACTTTATGTAATTATTAAAATATTTTATTTTAGTGATTGGCATGATAAAATTCCATTCGTCGCGTAATTTGCATCGTTTTTCGCATTCGTTCGTGTTTCGTCGTAATTAACCGAACAACGCAACCGTACGACCAAACGAACCGACATCCGAGATATTTTTGAGCATGTTTCATGTTCCCTAGACTTTAACTTCATATTAGAGCCTTGAAATGGGATTAACGAGGCTTGAACGTGTCAAAAATGCATCAAAAACCATGTTTTGCACATTCAGGAACCAAAATTGACAATCTGCCATAGTTATCTTAGGAAGGGACCAAAATGAAAAATCTAAATTCCAGCTTGTTCCAGCTGTTCCCCTCATTTTCACATGGTTTTAATGAAACTAGGGGCTCCCATGGTTTCAAAAACCATGGGCACATGTGTACGGATGAGATCGAAGCTCGTTTTTCGAGGAACGATCCTAACGGTCCGAGAAATCCTATAAATACCCATGCTCCTCATTGTTGCAACTCACACAATCTGATCTATTTGCTCTAAGTTGGGGCTTAGCACCTCACACCTGAGCAAGTTGGATCTAGATTTCCATTCTTGGACCCGTTGTAAGTCCTCTTTCGTTCTTTTTTTTGCGTCAAAGTCAAACTGTGTTTGACTTTCTGCTTTGACAAGTTTATGGTCAACATGAAGTTCATTTGAACTTCATAGCGTGAGCATAATCACGATGGTTTTAGTCTCTTGTGACTATACCTACTGATTACCACGTTATCTAGGCATAGTGGCGAGTCGTAGTTTCGGCCAAAATACGTATTCTTGCGTATTTTGTAACCAAACTACTTTGAGGTATCAAAACCGTTTGTTTTGATACCAAACCTATTTTCAAACCTCGTTAAGCATGTTTTAACATGTTTAGCTCGTCACTTTAGGTTTAGTGCTTATGTAGGGTCGTAAGGTAAGCGGTCTAAACAACCGCTTATACTTTCGAACCCGACCCGTTTGGTCGATCATTAGGATCCGACCAAACACATTAGGTGACCATAGTTTTATTGGGAATAACCTTCCGAGGTTATACCTTATGGTCACTACGTTTAGCTAGTTGTATGATAGGTAGTTTATATGTCTTAGGAAAATTACCAAAATGCCCTTTTTATGCATAAATTCATTTTAAGCATATGTAACCTAAATTTTGACATCTAAACTGATTAGGCAACATTACTAGACATGTTAAGGCATATAATACTTGTCATAAGACTAGTTAGGCGGTCCGAACGCGCTTATGCGCTCACGACGCGTTAAAGTAGCGTAAGCTACCTTAATGGGTCGTAACGGGTCGAAAGCACTTAGGTTAGGTTCCGATCTAGAATGTAGACTTTTTTAAACCATATCACATGAGTTCCAAGACTCATTTGGTTTACAAGACCTCATTCTATCCGATCTTCCGATTGAGGTGTCAATTTATTTACTAGCGATTCGATTACTAGGTGCTGCTTGATTTCTATGGTTTACTTGAGTTTGTTGAAGTTCTATTAATTGAGGATACTTTGCACTTCATGTGAGTACATAGTTCCCCTATTTTACTGTTTTCAATTGTTTTGGGGTGATTCTTATGTATCAAAATGATTTCGATATTTTAACGATGGTTTCAAAAACGATTAAGATGGTTTATACTAAACTAATAACGATTTCGATAATGTGAACGAACTTGTTGGTTGTAGTTACATAACGAATAACATTTATTAATTTTGGCCGAACCGACCAGTATTAGGTTATGGTACCATAGGATCTGATAAATCCCGTTATCATACTGCACCCATGGTTATGTGTGGGTTAGGTGGGTAACGACTGAATCTGATTATTAACTTACCCTTTGGTGGTTTGTTAATACGAGAAACGAGATAGTCGAGTCACGAAGGTTTGAATGTTATTAGCGAGACGACCAAAAATAGTTTTCACAATTAAAACGAGGATGATTTAAACGATTTAAACGAGTTAACGATTTGGAAACGATTTGAACAATATTAAACGAGTTGGATAAACGATTGGTTTTTGGTTAAGTGTTTAGATAACGGGACGGGTGTAATATGGTGAAAACATGGTAGATACACCGTTGGTACTTCTTATATATAAGTGTTTTCAACATATTACATACCGTGGCGTTATTTAGTTCACTTAGGTAAACGATTTTGAAACGATGTCACATAACGATGTTTTCGAAAGGATATAAACCATACAAGATTTATTAAACGAGTTAGTATGAAATGTTTTACAATTTGGTTTACTAAAACAAATGTTTTTGGGTTAAGAATCATGGCTACGAGGTTTTATAAATTATAACCCGCTTGATTTGAGTTGGTTAATTAAGTTGCAATGTTATACTCTTTTCAAAACAAGGTTTTTAATAAGGTATTGCAACATGTAAACTAGCCATGATTCCGATACTCTCATAAAACCTATGTACTCGCCAGCATTTCTTTGCTGATTTTGTTTTTACATATGTTTCAGGTGATGTTGCTTGATGTTGATTGCTAGGATGCATGAGTCACATAGGATCTGGACGAGGCCTTAGTGACATAATAACAGTGATAGTCCATATGTAACTTGTTTGTTTCGTGCTAAAACAATGTAAATTACTAAATGAATAAATAAAACGAAACTTTTTTTGTATCCATGGTTGTGAAGCAATAATTCTGTTACAACACTCCCCGACGTTTCCGCCACGATTTGTTGTTTTACGTGGTCGGGGTGTGACAGAAGAGTTGGTATCAGAGCCAATGGTTATAGGGAATTAGGTTATTAGTAATGCTTTGACCTAGACTATAACTTTCTAGGACCCCAACGCAAGTTTTCTGCGTTTAGTTTTTTAAAAACAAAACCGTCACTTACCCTTAGGTGATAACCACAACGAGAACATAAAATCCGAATCTGCTTCGAAAATTAATCATCCGTTCTAGGATGATTGATTACTAGGTTTTGAACCCTTCCAGTTTGACTCATATTTAGCTTGGTGCCTTTTGAGTTTTCAAAATCTCGTCAAAGTTTGGGTCTAAATAATGTGAACACGTGCAAACTGGAAGAGTGAATGCCTGTACCCTGAGTTTTCTGTCTAAGGCTAGAGTGTTCGTACAAATCCACATAATCGGACCAGTCACTCTTACCTGGGAACTCTTGGGGTGAGTGTTCACTTATAGGCGAGCATGTCTTCGCGATACATTATTTTGATTCATTTACTATGATTAGTCACTGCGTGTCGTTTGATTGTTCGAGGTAACGAACAAATGATCGCCTTCCTTGTGTTTTGTCGATACCTCTTTTGTTTTTCCTAAATTGTCGACCTCACTCATTTCTCGTATTTCCTTTTAGACAATGCCTCCTCGACGCGATGCACAATCTTTTACTGCTGAAGAAGTCGCAGCCCTTGTCTCTCAACAAATGGCTACTGTGCTTCCAAGCGTTGTGACCCAAATCCACGAATTATACAACAATAACAACAATAATGCTCAATAAAATTTCAAGAATTTCAATTCTGCTATGCCGCTAAAGTTTTCTGGGTCGCAAGTAGCAACTGCGCTCCTTTAATGGTTCGAAAGTATCGAGAGCACATTCAGACATGTGCAATGTCCGAATGGGCGTAAGGTTGAATTTGCATCAAGTGTGTTTGAGAAGCGTGCTCTTACGTGGTGGAACGGAGTGATGCGTGATAGGGGTGCCGAAGTGGCATTGGCACAGACATGGGAAGAGCTTCGAGCTCTCATGATGAAAGAGTTTTGTCCCCGTCATGAAATTCGAGCTTTGGAACAAGAGTTTGACGATCTAAAGCAAGATGGGGGAGAACACCGTGCATATATGGATCGTTTTGAGGAACTCAGTCTTTTGTATCCTAATATGGTTACCCCGTTGGAGAAAGCGATACAGAGGTATATTGATGGTTTACCCGACTCCATACAGGATATTGTGACTGGCATTAATCCAACTACTGTTCGTCACGCGATCGAGTTGTCTGCTACCCTGACTGAGTCTCAAGTCAGGAAGGGAAAACTTACCTGCAAGAGTGACAAGAAGAAGTCGACCGATTCTGTTAAAGACAAGGATAAGGGTAAGGGTAAGAAAGGTGAATCGTCGAAGAAGTCGAGAAAGCGAAAGGGTGCTCAGAATTTTGCAGTTACTGCTCAGAACCTCAAAACCCACCGGCTCAACCGCCTGCGAAGAAAGTATATGCTGGTACCGCACCTCATTGTGCTCGCTGCAACAGTCATCATGTTGCACAGCAAGCTTGTAAGCAATGCACAACGTGTGGTAAGCTTGTCGTTTGGGTCAGAATCAGATTGTTCAGAATCAAGCTCCAGTTCAGGGGAATGCTGCTAGATTCCCATCGGGTTCATGTTTCAATTGTGGAGAGTTTGGTCACTTCCGCAACAACTGTCCGAGGTTGGCGAATGCAAATGCGAATCCGAACGTGAATGTCAACGCGAATGTAAATCCCGCTCGTGGACGAGCGTACAACTTGAATGCCAACGAAGCAAGGGCTGACAACGAGGTTGTCAATGGTACGTTTCTTGTTAACAATCGACCTGCATCTATTCTTTTTTATTTTGGTGCCGATAGAAGTTTTGTTTCGTAATCTTTTGAACCTTTACTTGCGATACCTAGAACTAAACTGAGGAAACCCTTATCTGTCGAAGTTGCTACTGGTAAACCTCTTGTTCTCGATTCTGTTATCCGTGATTGTCAGTTAAACCTTGATAACCATCTTTTTCCCATTGACCTCACACCGATGCAACTTGGGAGCTTCGATATTATCATGGGGATGGATTGGTTAACCAAACATCATGCCGAGGTGGTTTGTTTCGATAAGATTGTTCGTATTCCTCTTCCATCTGGCGATGTTCTGGAAGTTCGTGGCAAGAAACCGGTGGATTGAAGCTTATGTCGTGTACGAAAGCCCAAAGTTATTTGCAAAAAGGATATGTTGCTTTCCTGGCACATGTCACCGAGGAGAAAGGCAAGAGCAAGAGTATTTAGGATATTCTGATTGTTCGGGATTATCCAGAGGTGTTTCCTGATGAACTGCCTGGTTTGCCTCCAGTTCATCAAGTCGAGTTTCATATTGACCTTGTACCCAATGCCAACCCGATTGCGAAAGCACCTTATCGTCTTGCACCGTCGGAGATGCAAGAGTTATCAAAACAGCTTTGTAGGTCCCCTTGACGTATGGATCTTCACAGAATTGTCAATCCAATCAAGATTGCGAAATCCTCTTGATCAGAATATCACAAAAACAAGTAGAAGAACAGAAACAACAATTCACTTTCAAACCGGATCTTTATTGATTATCTATCAAAGTGATTACAATCAATCAAGATCCCTAACCACACTAATTTCGTCCAAGCCCTAAGCACTCTCACGAAATTCTCACATAAACTGTTTTGGCTGATTAACCTAAACCCTAAAGCTTAACCTTGTTTATATAACACAAGGTTGCAACATTAGGCTGGGTTTGCTACATGGGCTAGGCCCAAATCGTCCCCCATCACCCAATGTGGGTTTTGTTTAGCCCAAACTCTATTAACTCACTAATACAAAGCTAAACCCGCTAACTGTTTATCGTTTAACAAATTACAAGATATCCAAAGACCAAATCTAAGCTGTTGTCACAAACATGCACCAACAAACTCCCCCTTGACAATAGCTTCATAAAATAACTTTGTCTTCAGTCATCTTGCATTCTTCATGTAGTCTTGCACTGTCTTTTGTCTTTGGATAGCTTCAGCTTCAATAGCTCTGTCAGCAACAGACTCCCCCTAAGCTAATGCATCCAATCACCAAATCTTCAAAAACTTTAGCGTTTGAGTAAACTCCAGTTTAGCATTTGTAAAGCAATCTTCAAACTCTTCATCTTTGTCTGCAATGTAGAAAGGAGGTTCTACCATGCATCCAATCAAACTCTCATCTCTTCACAGCAACTCATCACTTTAACTTCTCAGCAACATACTGCTTCAATCTGTATACTATAAAACAAACATCTCGAGAAACCATAAGAATTTTTTAACACAGTTAAATAAATTATTATTTTTCAAGACATAGTTAAACGATATCACAGATTAAGCATTTTCAACTTATCACCAACACGCAAAACTTTTTAATCACACACCCTATAACCCGCATGATTTAAAATTTTGAACTCACTTTCTAACACCGTCTCCCCCTATCAGTAACAATTCCTCCAAGAATAACAGTTTTCCGTACGTTAAGAATTTTTAACAGAAAAAGACACTATTTTTGGATTTTTTATATTTTCTGATAGCAAATAAATAACAAAAGCAATAAACACTCTATTTTTGTGAGAATCACCGATAAGAAGATCATATCAGCACAATCAAACTGTTTCACACCATTAGATAATTCTTTATGTAATTTTTCATGAAAAGCAGTCCAAGACGATTACCAGTATGTTTGTCCACCTAAACGAAATGCATGAACATTTCAAGTACCATTACCGTATGATACGTTAAGGTAATATTATTACTGATATACTTAGTGTGTCCCACTTCAGGATATACCCCCGCGATCAAGGTATGCACAAAGATTCATCGTAGTAGGTGAGTATACTGAATTCATCCATTTTGTATTTCAACGTTTAGATAATTGGTGAACAGGTCAATACTTCCGTACAGCAGAGAGACCAAAATATCTAACGAGGGCTATGACAAATACCATTTTTGGTACGAATTATGCATTTTGCATTTTTGAATAACTCTCTTTGAGAGCTTCTTCATTTAAGGGTTTTGGCATTTTTAGCTCTTTTAAGATATCCTGGGTGTGTCTAGGTCAGCATATATCTGGATGCAGCAGAAGGACACCCCTGATATCCCCAGATGAAATAACAGTATAAAGACCCAAAACTTCAGATTTTGGCAATCTATCAACGCAAGATTTAAGGTCATTAAACCATACACCACTGATGTGTTCCCCACTCATATTCAGTTTATTTAAGTTTATATCACATTGGTAAGTTGATTATTTCATGCTTTTTGCCTACTGGTACATCATATGATGAAGCTGCTATCACACTTAAGCAATTTAATTTCATTTTCAGTGTGACAGTCTAACTTGCTGATGTACTATCGTTTCTCCTTTTTCACACAGTGATAACTCATTTTTAATTTTTCTATTTTTTTATGTTTTTGATTTTTCAATGTTTTTGTATTTTTGATTTTTAAGAAAAGCAGTAAACTATTTACAAAATTCTTATGAAAAAACAGTTATTCAGGATTCCTCATCCCGTTGAGTTCGACTAAATGTTCAAAGCGAGCCCTGTCAAAAGCTTTAGTATAAAGATCTGCCAGGTTATCTTCGGTGTCGACTCGATGTAATTCAATTAGTCTCTTTTCAGCACAATCCCGTATAAAATGATGACGTATGTCAATATGTTTTGTGCGACTGTGTTTCACGGGATTATTAGTTATTGAAATTGTGGCATTATTGTCTATCATAATAGGAGTACGAGTGAAATCCAAACCGTAATCGCGCATCTGCTGTTGTATCCAGAGAACCTGAGAGCAGCTGCTACCCGCAACAATATATTCAGCTTCACACGTAGATGTAGACACACAAGATTGCTTCTTGCATTGCCAAGACACAATCCTGCTTCCTAAGAACTGACAACCACCTGTTGTAGACTTTCTGTTCGACTTGCATCCTCCAAAGTCTGAGTCAGTGTAAGCAACAAAATTCATATCACTATCAGCTGGATACCACAACCCAAGTTTAGGTTTCCCATTCAAGTAACGAGGAATACGCTTCACCGCCTTCATGTGTGACTCCTTTGGATTAGCCGGATATCTGGCACACAAGCATACTGCAAACATAATGTCAGGTCTTGAAGCAGTCAAGTACATTAGAGAACCAATCATTGCCCTGTATTGAGTAGGATCAACGTCTTCAGTACTTTCATGATTTGGGCCAAGATTGTGATTTTCACATATGGGTGTGTTGAAAGTAGAGCAATCATTCATTTTGAACCGACTCAAAATGTCATACACATACTTTGTTTGATGAATAAACATCCCATCCTCCTTCTGTTCAACTTGTAATCCCAGAAAGTAAGACAGCTCACCCATAGCACTCATTTCAAACTTGCTCTTCATCACCTGCTCGAACTCTTGACACATATCTTCATCTGATGACCCAAAGATGATGTCATCCACGTACACCTGTACTAGCAGAAAATCTTCCTTCTTCCTCTTGATGAACAGTGTACTGTCAATCTGACCTCTTTCAAAACCATTCTTGATCAGATCTGTAGACAGTGTCTCGTACCACGCCCTAGGAGCTTGATGTAATCCATACAAAGCCTTATCAAGTTTGTACACCCGATCTGGATAATCTGGATCAACGAACCCATCTGGTTGTGAGACATACACCACTTCTTGGACTTTCCCGTAAAGAAACGCACTCTTCACGTCTAGTTGATAAACTTTGAAGCCCTTGAATGTTGCGCAAGCTAGAAACAAATGAATTTCCTCCAACCTTGCCACTGGTGCAAACACTTCGTTGTAATCAATCCCTTCCTGCAGATTGAAACCTTTAACCACCAATCGAGCCTTGTTTCGCGTTACTATCCCTCTGTCATCCTTCTTGCACTTAAACACCCATTTAGTGCCTATCTCTCTTTCACCTTTAGGAAGGCCAGCCAACTCCCAAACCTTCAACTTAGCAAACTGGGCCAATTACTCTTCCATAGCTTCAACCCATGAATTGTCTTTAAGAGCCATATGAATGTTCTTGGGCTCCTCTTGGGAAATAAAGCAACTATACAAGTATTCGTTCACAATCCCAGTCTTCTCAATCGACACAAATAAGCCAGAATTCGCTGCTATGCTTCTTCTCGTCTGAACACCTGCATTAGGATCTCCAAGTATCATGTCAACTGGATGATCCCTATTTGCTCGTGTAGTAGCAACGGTATCAACTTCAAGATTATCACCCAGGTTTGATCCAATCTCCCCCTGAATATTCTGATTCGCAAATGGATTAATGAAATCCTCCCCCTCAATGGGTTCAGAGTCACTATCGCTTGAATCAGGATCAGCAGCACCTTGGGAAGTTTCCGGAGCATCTGTTATATCAACATTCGATCTAGGCATGAACTCGCCTTCATCGTCTCCACCAATCATTGTCTTAATCAACTGAGAATCATCTGCATTTGGAAACTCAGGAATATTAAATGATTTAAAAGTGCTTTCATAATCATATAATATAGCAGGACCACTCGTTGATTGTTGAGGTTTGTATGAAGTAATTTCCACATTAAACACAACCTCAATTTTACCTGTTTTTAGATTAAAAACCCTTTTATTCGGTGCGCCAGGTACGTAACCTAGAAAGTATCCTTCGTCAGCCACCTCACCGAATTTTTGTTTATCTTTATTACGCACAATGGTGCAGGGTAATCCAAATGGTTCAAAGCCTTCTAAGTTTGGTTTCTTGTTAAACATCAATTCATGACAAGTTTTATTAAAACGTTTAACAGTAAAAACTTTGTTTAGGACGTAGCAAGCTGTATTCACAGCTTCTCCCCAGAAAAGAACTGGTAGCTTTGAATCTGAAAGCATCGTCCTAGCGGCTTCAATCAACGTCCTGTTTTTCCTCTCAGCAACTCCATTTTGTTGAGGTGTATAAGGAGCAGAATATTGATGTTCAATTCCCTTTCGAAGACAGTAGAGATCCAGAATTCGATTCTTGAACTCCGTGCCATTATCACTCCTTATCCTCTTGATCCTAGCATCATGAACGTTTTCCAATTTGGTAAAAAGATCTATCAGCATCTCCGCCGTCTCATCTTTTGTACCTAAAAAGAAAACCCATGAATAACGTGAGTAATCATCTGTGACAACTAAACAATAGTACTTTCCACCTATGCTCCTCACGTTCACTGGACCAAATAAATCCATGTGAAGTAATTCATAAGGGGCATCTATGGAATTTACTGTTTTAGATTTGTGAGGTTTCTTATGTTATTTTCCCTTTTGACATGGAAGACATTTATCTTCCACGTGAAACCTCTGCATTGGAACCCCTTTCACTAGCTCATTTTTAACAAGGTAATTCATTTTTCGATAGTGAATATGGGCCATGCGTCTGTGCCACAACATCGATTCAGCTTCAGATGCTTTTGATAGTAAACATGCCACCACAGCAGTTGGATCCTTAGCACCCATGTCCATGACATAAGTGTCATTTCTCCTTGGCGCTCGCATCACTATCCAATCGTCCGGAATCTTCAAGCCTGGTTTCAACACTAATGCTTCATTCTTGGTAAAATGGACCGAGTGACCCTTGTCGCAGACTTGTGACACGCTCATCAGATTGTGTTTAAGCTGCTCCACATAGTTCACTTTGTCCAGTGTGATCTTCCCATTGGTCACCTTTCCTCGTCCTGTAATTCCACCACCTTTAGCACCCGCAAAATTCACCTTTCCACCATCATAATCTTCAAATTCAGTTAACAATCTCGCATCCCCCGTCATGTGCCTGGAGCAGCCACTATCAACATACCACAAGTTGATAATCCTCCTTAGCAGCTCCTGCACACACCAACCAAGAAATTAGTTAGATTGGGGGACCCAAGCCTTAATGGTCTTGGGTCGTCCAAATTCACCAACTACTGGAACATCTATCCAATATCCATTACTCCTAACTGGAGTCTTGGATCTCAGACCTGTTGATGGAATTTGATTTTGATTTCCACTAGGTCTATGGTCCTGAGGGTTCCTATATGTGTTTGGACTATTTGACCTTTGAAAATTTTGATTCTGATATCTTGAATTTTGATTCCAAGAAGCATTATTGTTGTAATTTCTAAAGCCATTGTTATAAAAACTTCGACCACCATCATTTTGGTATCGATTTTGATATTGACCTTGACTTCTGAAATTATTTGAATTTCCATTAAAATTGTTCATTCTTGGTGAACTGCTTCTAGGTCTCTCGTATCTGCCTGGTGGAGATCTAGGCTGAAATCTTTGTTGATTTCTTTGAAAACGAGGAACTTGTGGAGTTCCTTTTTCAGCCTTATCTACACCAACAGCAACACTCTCTGGTTGCTTTGGAGCAGATTTCTTAGGAGAATTTGATCCTTTCTCCTCACTATCACCTTTCTTTTCTGGTAATTTCCCTCTCTGTTTTTCACTAATTTGTGCTTCACTCTTTTTGTTAGGACAGCAGCTAGCTACATGTCCTTTGGTGTGACATTTGAAGCACGATCTCCTTTTCAAAGACTTCTTAGCTGGAGTCTCTGAGGTAGATCCCTTATCAGATGGTGATGATCCCTTGGATGAACCTTGTTTAGTTTGCTTGATTTCAGATTTTTCTATGCTCTTATTTTTTGCAAACTCTACATTCGATTCATTTTCAATAACAGCGGTTTCATTTTTCATATCACTACCTTGAACAAAATTAATCTTTTTAACAAAAGCTTGATTTTTATTCTTAGGCAGTGAATTTTTCCTTTTCAAAGGTTCCCTGTTATTGTTCTCCTTAGCATCATCACTCTCAGATCCATCACCTTGACTTGATGTGGATCCGAAACTACTTGGTGCAGATGCCATAAAGTTTGCTAGCTCATCTTCACTAGGCAGGAATGAATAGTCATGACTAAGAGGAGGTGGAACTTCATTAAAGCCCTGGAAGCCCACACTGGTCTTGTCATTACTCTTCTTTAACCCACCCATCATGTGTTTCGTTACAAAAGACGAATCTCTGAATTGACTCAATTTCTTTTCAAGTTCAACAATTTTGAGTTGTGCATCTGACAACTCTTTGCATTTTTCAGAAATCTCTTTTGTTTTCTCAGCCATCATGTCATGAGCTAAATCTATTACTTGAAGTTTTTCATTTAACTTGCATGTTAAAGCTTCAATTTCACTTTCATAACCTCTTATCTTCTTCAAGTATGTAGATTCATTTCTTTTAGCAAAAAAGTTTGCTTCTTTTATATTAGACATCTCACTTACCAGACTTTGGTTTTGTGTTCTCAACCTGTCAACCTCACCCTGTAGTTCACGACATCTCAAACATACAGAATTAGATTGTACCTTTTCCTCATGAACTTCTGTATTTTCATCAGCAACAACCTGTTCAGCTTCACTCATTTTCTCCACCTCAGCATCCACTTTAGCTTCAGCATTCTCCACTTTAGCTTCAACATCCTCCACTTTAGCTTCAGCATTTTTCACTTCAGATTCAGCATCACTCACAGTAGTTTCAGCCTCATCAACTAGCACTATCTCTGCCATGAATGCCTGAGTGGCACTCTCATTTCCCTGAAATCGCTTTTGTAATGCATCCCACATATCCTTTGAATTAGTGTACTTTGTGAAGGTATGCTTGATGCTATCAGGTAAGGACTTCTTTATCGCAGTCAAGGCTCTCTTTTCAGCCTCATACATCTTTTTATCATCCTCTTTCATGTTCACATAGTCTGTTCTACGTGGTCTGCCCTCATAATCGTGTGTTGGGTTTGTGTACCCATCTTCAATACAGATCCACATGCGTGCATCCTAAGATTCAATGAAGGATTGGAAGCTGTCCTTCCATGTAAGATAATTCTCCACCTTCATCATCTTAGGTGTATTCAAATTGTTCATGTTCGACATTTTAACGCAACAGACTGGTAAAACCGTACAAAATATCTCCGAAAACAGTGGTTACCAAATTACACCTTTAGAATCGTCTCGAAAAGACGAATCCAATGATATCTAATGTCGAAAACCGAAATCGGGATTTTCCAGAGGTTACGCTTGCCAACTGAGCTACGGATCAATTTCTATTTTCGAAAACGTGAATTTTTTGTTACGCTTGCCAACTGAAATTCCACCACTTTTAAATTTCCTGGTTTTTAAGTTTGCTGATAATTTCGCTGGGGAGCAGTTAATTTTGCTAGTCAGATGATCTATTTCGCTTGCAAGTTCAAGTTCGCTGTCAAGTTCACTGGTCAAATTCGCAGCAAATTCGTTGGTCTATTTCGCTATTATAACGACCAGTAAATTCGCCAAAAACCGTAATAATTTCGCTGTGGAAAGTTATTCGGTTACCAAAGTCGCCTTTGGATTTAACGTCGCCGGTAAGTTCGCTGGTCTGTTAATTTCGCAATTACGACGACTGGTAAAGTCGCCGAAAACCGTAATAATTTCGCTGAGGAAAATTATACGGTCACCAAAGTCGCCTTTGGATTTTAACGTCGCCGGTAATTTCTCAGGTCAGTTAATTTCGCAGGTCCAGACTGCGAAATTAATCAAATTCGCCAGTAATTTTGGAAATTAAATTTGTTTGAAATTTTGAAGATTTTTCCGGATTCCTTAACAGTTTCTGCAAAATCGAGCCACCAAATCAGCAAACTTTTGACCCAATTTTGATGAACTTAATGAAGAAACCAAGAACAATCCCAAGAACAGTCTTCGAATATCAGCCCAAAATCCTTCAAAGACAGTCAACCAGAACAATCTCTAAAACCTGCAAAACAGCAAACAATTCGAAAACAGTGCAGAAGATCAAAAAAGCCAAAAAAAATTCGAAAATTTTTATCAAATCAGCCAGAAAATTCGAAACCCTAATTGTCAAGTTTAACAGAAAATTTGAAAAACTCCCTGTTTCTGCAGAATACAATTCTGAACCGAGCCTTCAAGAGCCTAATGCTCTGATACCAATTGTAGGTCCCCTTGACGTATGGATCTTTCACAGAATTGTCTTTCCAATCAAGAGTGCGGAATACTCTTGATCAGAATATAGCAGAATGAGTAGAAACAGAAATCAGCAATTCACTTTCAAACTGGGTTTCTATTGATTATCAAACAAATGTATTACAATCAATCTAAACCCTAACACAAATTCGTCCAAGCTCTTAGTCTCTCACGAAATTGCTCTCACACACTGTTTTTGGCTTATTAACCTAAACCCTAAAGCCTAACCTTGTTTATATAACACAAGGTTGCAACATTAGGCTGGGTTTGCTACATGGGCTAGGCCCAAATCGTCCCCCATCACCCAATGTGGGTTTTGTTTAGCCCAAACTCTATTAACTCACTAATACAAAGCTAAACCCGCTAACTGTTTATCGTTTAACAAATTACAAGATATCCAAATACCAAATCTAAGCTGTTGTCACAAACATGCACCAACAAGCTTCAAGAGTTATCTGATAAAGGATTCATCCGTCTGAGCTTTTCACCATGGGGCGCTCCTGTCCTCTTTGTGAAAAAGAAAGATGGATCTTTTTGAATGTGTATTGATTATCGTGAGCTTAATAAGCTTACCATCAAGAATCGATATCCCCTACCTCGAATTGATGATCTCTTCGACCAGCTGCAAGGTGCTTCATGCTTTTCCAAGATCGATCTGCGTTCTGGGTATCATCAACTTCGTGTTCTCGAAGAAGATATTCCCAAAACTGCTTTCCGCACAAGATATGGGCATTACGAGTTTACTGTCATGCCTTTTGGTTTGACGAATGCCCCAGCTATCTTTATGGACTTAATGAATAGGGTCTGTAAACCTTATCTAGACAAGTTCATCATTGTGTTTATCGATGATATTCTCATTTATTCAAAGTGTCGAGCCGAGCATGAGCAACACCTTCGCTTAACATTGGAACTCCTTAAGAAGGAACAACTTTTTGCTAAATTCTCCAAGTGTGAATTTTGGCTTAAAGAAGTTCAGTTCTTGGGTCATATAGTCAATGAGCAGGGTATTCATGTGGATCCATCCAAGATTGTTGCTATTAAGGACTGGAATACGCCGACAACACCTACAGAGATTCAATCTTTTCTTGGTCTTGCTGGTTATTATCTTTGATTCATTTCTAATTTCTCGAAGATCGCGGTTCCACTCACTGCTTTGACTCAGAAGAATAAGCCTTTTGAGTGGGGACCCAAGCAAGAAGAAGCGTTCCAAACGCTGAAACGGAAGCTTTGTGACGCTCCTATTCTATCGTTGCCCGAAGGAAACGATGATTTCAATGTTTACTGTGACGCATCTAATTTAGGCCTTGGTTGTGTTCTTATGCAACGAGGTAAAGTTATAGCTTATGTGTCTAGACAGTTGAAAGTTCACGAGAAGAACTATACGAATCATGATCTTGAGTTAGGAGTTGTGGTTTTCGCGCTTAAAATCTGGAGACATTATCTTTACGGCACAAAGTGTGTGGTTTTCACAGACCACAAAAGTCTCCAGCATATTCTCAATCAGAAGGAGCTAAACATGAGGCAACGACGTTGGGTTGAGCTCTTAAACGATTATGATTGCGAGATTCGCTACCATCCTGGTAAGGCGAATGTCGTAGCCGATGCGCTTAGTCGAAAGGAACGAGTCAAGCTTCATTTTGTTCTCACTCTATCTGATATTCAATCTCGTGTCCGTCAAGCTCAACGATCTTGTGTGATCAAAGGCTTATTGAAATATGAGCTACCGCTTCAACTCGAACTTAAACTCGAAAGGAAAGACGATGGTTTGCTTTATTTCAAGGATCATTTGTGGATTCCGAAACAAGACGATCTTCGCACCTTGGTAACGGACGAATCTCACAATTCTCGATATTCTATCCATCCTGGTGCTGATAAAATGTACAAGGATCTTCGTACTCAGTACTGGTGGCCTGGTATGAAAAAGGATGTTGCCTTGTATGTATCGAAATGCCTAACTTATCTCAAAGTCAAGGCTGAACATCAACGACCTTATGGCTTGCTTGTACAGCCAGAGATACCGGTTTGGAAGTGGGAGAACATTGCAATGGATCTCATCACTAAGTTACCGCGTACGTCTAAAGGTCATGATGCTATTTGGGTTGTTATCGATCGTTTAACGAAATCAGCTCATTTTATTCCGATTCGCGAGGATCTATCTACTGATAAACTTGCAAAGATTTATGTTGATGAGATAGTATCTCGACATGGTGTTCCTTTGGATATCATTTCTGATCGTGATGCTCGATTTTCATCTCATTTCTGGAAGACCATGCAATCTGCTTTGGGAACCCAACATGGTGTTCCGCGGGTACTTCCTATATATAAGTGCTTGTATGACATCACATATTGTAGCGTTATTTGAATCATTTCAATTTGAGATATATAACATTTTATACAAATAACATACTTTTCACAATACATTGTTTTACAAACAACTTAACTTATACAAACTCATTTTACATGGTTACTCATTTAACCATGCATTTTTCTCTTATTTATACGTATCATCTGAACTTATTGTTTTTCAAATGATTTACAAAGACAAAGCAAATTACAAGGTTCATGACTAAACATTTTCTCAAACATAAGTCATGAAACTTATTTTCACAAAACCTATGTATCTCACAGGCATTTTTATGCTGACGTACCTATTTTCACATGTGTTTTTCAGGAGCTGTTGCATAAGATGATCAAGATACACATAGGCAGACTTGGGTTTTAGTGACAATAAAAGATGCAAGACTAGTTAATTATGTTGTATTTCCTTGTTTGTTAAGACATTGTAACACTTTTAATCAATAAAACGAAACTTTAATATCCATGGTTGTGAAACATTAATTCTGTTACAACACTCCCCGATGTTTCCGCCACGTTTTGTATGTTCTACGTGGTCGGGGTGTGACATTGGGATTCTCATCTTCCATTGATCGAGTTCTCTTACAACAATAGTCATCATGCTAGTATTAATATGGCACCATTTGAAGCTCTCTACGGTCGAAAATGTCGTTCACCTGTCTATTGGAATGAGATCGGTGAAGCTCAGCTTACTGGACCTGAGCTCATTCTGGAAACAACAGACAAAATCAAGAAAATCCGCGATAATCTTGTGATAGCTCGAAGTCGTCAAAAGAGTTATGCAGATATGCGACGCAAGCCCTTAGAATTTCAAGTCGGCGACCGTGTCCTACTCAAGGTGTCACCTTGGAAGGGAGTGGTGAGATTTGGAATGAAAGGAAAACTTGCACCCCGATATGTTGGATCATTTAAGTTTATTGAAAGAATTGGAAAGGTTTCCTATCGACTAGAGCTACCTCCAGAGCTTGGAAATAATCATCCGACCTTTCACGTGTCCAATTTGCGAAAGTGTTTAGCTGATGCTGATCTTCACATTCCTCTCGATGAGATTCAAATCGATGAAACGATGCACTTTGTCGAGAAACCTGTGGAGATAGTGGACCGTACATTCAAACAGTTGAAGAACAAACGGATTCGAATGGTCAAAGTTTGCTGGGAATCCAAACGTGGCCCAGAGTTTACTTGGGAACGTGAGGACCAGATGAAGGCGAAATATCCACATTTGTTTTCACAAGCTTCCTCTAGTTAAAATTTCAGGACGAAATTTCCTGAAGTAGGGGAGACTGTGACAACAGTGCTCTGTAATCGATGTATAATATAAAACAATGTCAATTATCAATAAAACTATGTGCTTTGGTGTTATTATATGTGTTTTGGTGTTATTATGTGTGTATTTGTGTTTGATGATTTTACGATTTGATTCGATTCCGATTTCAAGCTTTAAATCACTTTTTGGAAGGTTATACGCAAACTGGTGCGTAAACGCAGTCAGTTTAACGCAACAAACACTCCGGAATAGTTACATAGGCTTAACATACCTTAAATAACCTTTACATAACTTAGAAATAAGTTTTGGAGGGTTTGGTGTGGCGAAATCAAGTTTATTCGCTTACAGGGACTAATTTCGACAAACTGTGAAAGTATGCCGATTTGTACTGTAACGAACATTCCGGAACATGACCATAAGTTAAAAATACCCTAAATATCCTTTACAAAGCTTAGAAATAGGCTTTGAGGGGTTCAGTGTGCTAAAATAAACTTTTTGGTCATTCAGGGACTAAAAGCGTCAAAAAGTGCATAAGTTTGCATTTTCGCGCATATCTAACGTTCTGAATACATACGGACATCCAAAACTTTATGTAATCATTAAAATACTTTATTTTAGTGATTGGCATGATAAAATTCCATTCGTCGCGTAATTTGGATCGTTTTTCGCATTCGTTCGTGTTTCGTCGTAATTAACCGAACAACGCAACCGTACGACCAAACAAACTGAAATACGAGATATTTTTGAGCATGTTTCATGTTCTCTATACTTTAACTTCATTTTATAGCCTTGAAATGGGATTAACGGGGCTTAAACGTGTCAAAAATGCATCAAAAACCATGTTTTGCACATTCAGGGACCAAAATTGACAATCTGCCATAGTTATCTTAGGAAGGGACCAAAATGAAAAATCTAAATTCCAGCTTATTCCAGCTGTTCCCCTCATTTGCACATGGTTTTAATGAAACTAGGGGCTCCCATGGTTTCACAAAACCATGGGCACATGTGTACGGATGAGATCGAATCTCGTTTTTCGAGGAACGATCCTAACGGTCCTAGAAATCCTATGGTCAACATACCTGAGCAAGTTGGATCTAGATTTCCATTCTTGGATCTGCTTTGACCAGTTTATGGTCAACATGAAGTTCGTTTGAACTTCATAACGTGAGCGTAATCACGATGGTTTTAGTCTCTTGTGACTATACCTACTGATTACCACGTTATCTAGGCATAGTGGCGAGTCGTAGTTTCGGCCAAAATACGTATTCTTGCGTATTTTGTAACCAAACTACTTTTAGGTATCAAAACCGTTTGTTTTGATACCAAACCTATTTTCAAACCTCGTTAAGCATGTTTTAACATGTTTAGCTCGTCACTTTAGGTTTAGTGCTTATGTAGGGTCGTAAGGTAAGCGGTCTAAACAACCGCTTATACTTTCAAACCCGACCCATTCGGTCGATCATTAGGATCCGACCAAACACATTAGGTGACCATAGTTGTATAGGGAATAACCTTCCGAGGTTATACCTTATGGTCACTACGTTTAGCTAGTTGTATGATAGGTAGTTTATATGCCTTAGGAAAATTACCAAAATGCCCTTTTTATGCATAAATTCATTTTAAGCATATGTAACCTAAATTTTGACATCTAAACTGATTAGGCAAAATTATTAGACATGTTAAGGCATATAATACTTGTCATTGGACTAGTTAGGCAGTCCGAACGCGCTTATGCGCGCACGACGCGTTAAAGTAGCGTAAGCTACCTTAATGGGTCGTAACGGGTCGAAAGCACTTAGGTTAGGTTCCGATCTAGAATGTAGACTTTGTTAAACCATATCACATGAGTTCCAACACTCATTTGGTTTACAAGACCTCATTCTATCCGATCTTCTGATTGAGGTGTCAATTTATTTACTAGTGATTCGATTACTAGGTGCTGCTTGATTTCTCTGGTTTACTTAAGTTTGTTGAAGTTCTATTGATTGAGGATACTTTGCACTTCGTGTGAGTACATAGTTCCCCTATTTTACTGTTTTCAATTGTTTTGGGGTGATTCATATGTATCAAAACGATTTCGATATTTTAACGATGGTTTCAAAAACGATTAAGATGGTTTATACTAAACTAATAACGATTTCGATAATGTGAACGGACTTGTTGGTTGTAGTTACATAACGAATAACATTTATTAATTTTGGCCGAAGTGACCAGTATTAGGTTATGGTACCATAGGATCTGACAAATCCCGTTATCGTACTGCACCCATGATTATGTGTGGGTTAGGTGGGTAACGATTAAATCTGATTATTAACTTACCCTTTGGTGGTTTGTTAATACGAGAAGCGAGATAGTCGAGTCACGAAGGTTTGAATGTTATTAGCGAGACGACCAAAAATAGTTTTCACAATTAAAACGAGGATGATTTAAACGAGTTAACGATTTGGAAACGATTTGAACAAGATTAAACGAGTTGGATAAACGATTGGTTTTTGGTTAAGTGTTTAGATAACGGGACAGGTGTAATATGGTGAAAACATGGTAGATACGCCGCTGGTACTTCTTATATATAAGTGTTTTCAACATATTACATACCGTGGCGTTATTTAGTTCACTTGGGTAAACGATTTTGAAACGATGTCACATAACGATGTTTTCGAAAGGATATAAACCATACGAGATTTATTAAACGAGTTAATATGAAATGTTTTACAATTTGGTTTACTAAAACAAATGTTTTTGGGTTAAGAATCATGGTTACGAGGTTTTATAAATTATAACCCGCTTGATTTGAGTTGGTTAATTAAGTTGCAATGTTATACTCTTTTCAAAACAAGGTTTTTAATAAGGTATTGCAACATGTAAACTAGCCATGATTCCGATACTCTCATAAAACCTATGTACTCGCCAGCATTTCTTTGCTGACTTTGTTTTTACATATGTTTCAGGTGATGTTGCTTGATGTTGATTGCTAGGATGCATGAGTCACATAGGATCTGGACGAGGCATTAGTGACATAATAACAGTGATAGTCGATATGTAACTTGTTTGTTTCGTGTTAAAACAATGTAAATTACTAAATGAATAAATAAAACGAAACTCTTTTTGTATCCATGGTTGTGAAACAATAATTCTGTTACAACACTCCCCGACGTTTCCGCCACGATTTGTTGTTTTACGTGGTCGGGGTGTGACAGGAACTAAAGTTTATATTCGATAGAATTGGATTTGCTATTCAAAAGGAGGTTGTGACACAACTTTTTGCTTGTTTATCTGTCATTATTCTTATGTAATTTTATATCCATCATTAATGAAATGGATTTATCATTTACTTATTAAAATAATGAGAACAACACAAAACACTTTGTACCAAAAAGTCACTTTATGAACTTCATCCTTATGTGAGTTATATCTGAGTTATTTCGCACTGACTCACAATACTAGAATATAACGTTTTGGGTAGTGTGAATTATTAAAATCTCGTAAGCAAAGCTATTAACATACACTCAGCGTTTATGTACACATGCAATCCTTAAATGTATACGGTAAGCAACTTACAAGTAGAGTATAACAATTATTTTATAATTATATATCTATACAAAAAGTAACACACACCCTTTAGTTTGAAACACATGCCCCTTTGTTTACATCCACCCACCCTTTTATTTAAAACACATAACCCTTTGTTAACACCCATTTATTTAACACACATATCCTTTGTTTAAGATACAAACAACACATAACCTTTTGAAACCAATATATATATAACCGTTTCGCCAATTTTTCTCGCCTACGTAATAATTCTTTTTTTCCGATATCTTCATTTAACATAGTTGGTTCAGTAAATTATTAAAGAAAATGATATCCTCTTCAAATGAACCAACACATCCGTTCATTAGATTGATGATGCGTTGCAAGAAAATTAATAAAGGTGTCGTTCTGTATCATGCTTCGCATGAACCAACGTATCAACTCAATAATAAACGGTTTACAATCAAAGAGTCACACCGTTTCGAAGAGGTTTTACCATTTACTTTTACGCCACTTATTTTCCTATATATACTAATCCTTTTCTTTCATGGAAAATCATCTCGAAAAATACGCGAACCTGTAAAGGATTGCCGGAAGAAACAGAGACTACGAATTGTCAACGGTGATACCGTTATGGACGAGGGTGGTTTGTTCAAGGTTTGATCGGAACGACTCGGTTGAATGTGAATAGTTTGTCCATGAAGAAACCTTCCAGTCGTGGCGATCTAGCGGTTGACCGGTTCGATGGTCGGATTGTTAAGTGTAAATATATCTCTTTTCATTCTTTTCCCTGAATCACGCATGAGATCCGGTTCGATTTTAATGTGAAAGTGAAACAAATGCAGGATTTAAACTGTTGTTAAAGATGGCGAGGGTCTTATTGTAGATATGTGCATTCCATTTGCCGCCTGCCAAGTATATAGATGATGGTGAAGATCAGGACTTCGATGGTAAAATGAGAAATTTGAGAAGTTGAATATGAAGATAAAGAAAATATGCAGGATGAGTGTTTAATTCTTTTATTAATTACGGGGAAAATTTTCAACCAAGAAGAACGCAGAACAGGGCATCCCGAAAGTTGCGTGCCAGACCCCTGTTATGAAAAAAAATCACAATAAAAAACACAGAAAAATCGAATCTTTATAATTGATCATTAAACCGACACCAAAATATCATATTCAGTCTACTGAACCGGATTGTTCAATATCGAAGAATTCCAAGAAAGAAAATGATGAACAGGGTATCACATGGCTTCTGTGACGGGAAATACTGAAAACAAAATGGAAATCGTTTTGGTTTAATCAAAAGGAATTATGAAGAACCGATCATTGGAAATCAAAAGTTTTGTTGCGATAAAAAAAATATAAGTTTTATTTATTTGTAAGCAGAATCTTGAACTTTTCGAAGTTTAAATACACATTGGTTTTTTCGGAAAAAGAGAAACTTAATGTTTGTTTAAATATAAGTTTTTTTAGTATTATAAAATTAGATTTGGTTTCCAAAAGCATTTAGTTATGATACTTTTACATACATATTTTTTTTTAATAGCAATACGAGACTTTTATCAACCAAACCAAATGGACCATAGCAAGGTGCTATGTATCCAACAATACAAACTACATTATAAAACAAAATTGAAATACAGAAACAATCAAAACTTCATTCACTTCACCATGAAAAATAGATCCAGTTCTCCTATGAAATCGGTGGCACCTTTGTTTTATATTTCATCCATTGGAAAGATTCTTCTTTGATTTTTTCAATCATTTTAAATACCTCGCCATTTGTTGTTCTAAATACCTTCTCGTTCCGGTTCTTCCAAATTACCCAAGTTGCCAATAAAAAGATTGCATGTACCGCTTTTTCTTTGCCTTCGGCCAGTTATAGTCGTTTAACGAGTTGAAAATCTCACCGAGTGTTTCCCGTTTTGTAGCCGTTGGTGCTTTTACCCATGCTCTGACTTGATCCCATACTCCTTCCGCTATCCTGCACTTTACTAAAGCGTGGTTCGGTGTTTCTTCCTCCCGATTGCAGACTTTACATATTCCCGACGGTATCGGTACACCTATTTCCCTTAACTGAGTCGCTGTCGGAATTTTTCCTTTTAGAGCTCTCCATACAAACATACCACATTTTTGTGCAGCCCAATTGTTCCAGAAGTAGTCGTCCGCAGGTTCGTTTAAATTGATGTTCCTTGACAGTGCACTTCTAACTCTTTTAACCGTGCATGTCTCGTCGCCCTCTCTTTCCTATATCCAACTGTCACTTGCATCCGATAATACTACTTGGTTTAAACTTTCCTTTAGAAGCTCCATTTGCTGTATTTACGGATCCAAAATAGGTAATCTTGGCCAAGCCCAATCCCATAGTATTCCTCCCTCAATTCGCATGTAACATTCTTTCACTCTGGATCTGTTGTTTTTTACTAGTTGATAGACCAATGGATACTTTTCTCTTAGTGGTTTGTCGCCTAGCCAATTGTCTACCCAAAACATAGTTTTGTCGCCTACTCCTATTTTACTTTTAAGATATTTTTCAATCTCCACTCCCCTCTTGACCATATCTTTTCCTATTTCAGCGATTGTTTTCCATATCTCTGTTTGTTCTTTCTTCACTGGTATCATAGTTATTCTTTTCTTATTTTTGTGTATTGCGTTTATGACTTTCACCCATAATTGATTTGGCTCCATTTTCAATCTCCACCACCATTTAACTATTAATGCTAAATTAAGGTCCCTAATACTTCCTACCCCAAGCCCTCCAAATCTTTTTTCTGCTACAATTTTCTCCAATTTAACCCATCTCATTTTTTTTGTTCGAATTACTTCCTCCCCATAAAAATTTTCTCCTTATTCCTTCTAGAATTTATAACGGCGATCGGATATTTATATAAAGATAGGTAGTAATTTGGTAACCTTCCGAGGACAGATTTTATAAGGATTACCCGACCGACAAAGGATAACAATTTTGCTTTCCAGTTTGATAATCTCCTATTAAATGTGTCGATGACTTCCTTCCAATTGTTTATACGATTCATATTTGCGCCTACCTTTAAACCCAAATAAATGAATGGAAATTTACCTGGTTTGAAGCTGAAACTTGTAGCCTTTGCAATAACCTCCTCCTCGTCCATACCAATAGTTGGCTTTTGGATGGATTTGCTTTTAAACCGGACACAAGGTAATAACATCTTAAGATCCTTTTCAGAGTTTGGATGTTATTTTCATCCCATTTCCCAACAAAAATTGAGTCGTCCGCAAATAATAAGTGTGTTATCGTCAAGTCCTTTCCTGGTAACTTTACTCCTGAGAAGATTCCGTTTGATTTAGCCTTCATCATCATTACATGTAGTGCCTCCATAGCAATTACAAAGAGGAATGGGGAAAGTGGGTCCCCTTGTCGCAATCCTCTTTTGTATTGCAACTCCCCCATTGGTGCCCCGTTTACAAGAATCGATCCACTCCCAGTGAATAAAATCCTCATTATCCAATTCTTCCACTTAGAAGGAAAGCCCATATGTGTTAAAATGGATATTAAGAACTTCCAATTTAACGTATCGTAGGCTTTTTCGATGTCCGCCTTAAATACAAAAACTCTCTTTTTTCGCTTTTTTCGTCCACCCCACAATCTCATTTATTATCAATGGCCCATCTATTATGTTTCTACCGGAAATAAAAGCCGACTGGGAACTCGAGATTACACTATTTAAAACCTTTTTCAGCCGATTTGCCAAAACTTTGGATATTTTTTTGTTGACGACTCCTATTAACGATATCGGACGAAAGTCGGAAAAAACATCGGGTCGTTTACATGGTGAATTGAACCATGGTTGAAAAACTGCTTCATCATATCCATGATCTCTACTTTCAGCTCCTCCCAGTACTTCTTTATTAGCTTGAACATAATTCCATCAGGCCCTGGTGCTTTATCTCCCCCGCATTACCAAATTGCATTCTTCACTTCCTCTTCCTTAAACTGTTCTATTAGACCTGTTTTTTTCATTATCCGCCAACCTTTTAAAACCCTCTACCCACATCCTTGGTCTTGAAGGAATAGGTTCCTCGAATTTTTCTTTGAATGCCGCCCTGAACTTTTCTTTAATATCATTTGCGTCAGAAACCCAACTGCCATCTATCCACAACCTGTTTACCCTATTACGCATTTTATGACTATTTACCACTGTATGAAAAAACTTTGTATTCTCATCCCCCAAAGCCGTCCATTTTATTCTTGACTTCTGAATTACATCCTTTGTTCTCGCCTTATGCCACTCTTTTATTGTTTTTTTACATCATTGCCATGTTTCGATTTCTTGTTCTGTGAGACTTCTTCTTTCCGCTTCAGTTTCTAATCTTTGTATCTCCTCATTTGCGGTTACCATTCTCTCCTCCTCTTTTACCCTCTCACTATTTCTCCATTTTGTTAATTCATCTCTAATTGCCTAAATTTTTCAGCTAAACGTTCATCCTTAAATCTTGAGTCGTTCCCTTTTCCCAATCCTTTCCTGACAGCCTCATCAAAACCCGTTGCATCCATCCAACTATGGAATACACGGAATGGACTCGGCCCGAAATTATTTGTAGTAGTTGTCAATACTAATGGATAGTGATCCGACACTTCTCTATCTAATGCCATCAAAGTGGAGTTTGGCCATTTCATCATAAATTCACCACAAAAAAATACTCAGTCAATCTTACTTAGATTCCTCCCATCCCCTGACATGAAAGTGTATTTCCTTCCACCCATATTATATTCTTGTAAACCCGCATTCATAATAAAATTATTAAAGCATATTGCACCCCCAACATCAAATTATGAGTTAAACCTATCTTCAGGGAATCGTACCTCATTAAAGTCGCCTAAGAGGATCCATCTGCCTTGAATTGTCTGTTTTAAAGACAGTAACTCATCCCACAGCTGCCTCCTATTTCTTTGTATTGTCGAAGCATAAACATTTACAATAATCGTTTCTTCTTGTTCCCCTGTCACCTGTCCTTTCACTAGTATATAGTTTTGGTTTTTCATCTCTAAGTTTCTTTTGAATACCCCCGGACTCCATATTGATAACAACCCACCCGATCTTCCATCTGCGTCTACTTTAATGTACTCAAACGCTGTATTAACCCAAAATCTTTTAATTATTCTATCCGGTAAATCTCTGAACTGCGTTTCCTGGATTGCTAGGAAATTTAACCCATACTTTGACAATAAAACTCTAACTGCGTTTGCTTTCCCCACCCCTCCTGCACCTTTTATATTAATGGTTCCAAAATTCATTGAATGCCAGCTACCACCTGTTCCTCGGCCACTGTCTTCTTTAGTAGATCCTCCTTTCCATTTAGATCCACCCCAATCACTACCCCTATCTCCATAGACTGGAATATTTCTCTGTTTACTTCTTCCGTCGGCCATTGTTCTTCCGATCGGAATCTCTCCGCCCTCTGAGTATCTTCTACAAGTGTGTCACCTGAGTGTGACTCATCCTCCCAATCGAAGTTGAAACCGTCGTCTGGGGTCGCTCCACCTCCGTTGTCATTGAAAAGATCCTAAATTATTGCTTGTATTTTAGTATTTTTCTTGCTCCTCTTTTTTACTTTTAAGGGAATCTTTTGACGGTGTTGAGATCTATTCTTTTCTGTCACCTCTATATTTATGTCTGGGAGCTTTCCTTTAATTATTTTTGGATTGGGCTTCAGATTTTGGGCTCTTGAAGCAGCAAGGTTCACTCTTTTCCTTTTCT
Source organism: Helianthus tuberosus (assembly GCA_030545235.1). Lineage (NCBI taxonomy): Eukaryota > Viridiplantae > Streptophyta > Magnoliopsida > Asterales > Asteraceae > Helianthus > Helianthus tuberosus. The sequence goes on from CM060381.1 coordinate 142,424,224, forward strand.
TTTGTTGATTGATTATAGGCCCAATTGGAGTTCCTGTCGTTGATCCAACATACTTTGGCCCAATTTCCACTGACTGACCGGCCCCACTCCGTTTGTTTGACTCTTCCGTACCCACCTCTGCAATGTTTCCAGACTTATTGGAAACCCCAATCGCCTCACTAACCACCTCATTGTTACCTCGGGAATTTCCCTTGGAAATTGGGTTTGTGTCCGAATTTACTCCTTCCGTCGATTCCTCTCCCCTATTATCCTTTGACTTTTAGTTTCCTTCTCTGGTGACGATTGTTTTTCCGGCATTGTCGTCGTTTCATTCTTCTCCTTTACCGGCGATGTTTTATCTCTTGTTTGTTTATCGACTACCATTTTCTCCGGTGATCTGTTTGGGATATTACTACTTTCCTCCTCTTCCATTTCCTTTTGGTTTTTCTCTTTCGGATCTTCCGGTACTTCTCCATAAGAGACTCTTCTCCTAATTATGCATCCTGGTAGCCAAGGCTCTTCTACCTCCGAAATCCATACTTTAAACAAATGTCCCTTTCAGTTAACTGGTATTACTTCTTTAATACTGAAACCATGATCAACCACGACTCCGAATATATCAAATTGGAGATTTAAATCAAATTTATCTTCTTCCGAGCTTTGGACTATCCTCCCATATCTTCCTGCAATCATATTCAGCACTTCGCCCATCCATAGATGGATAGGGACCCCTCTGATAATAATCCATGCAATACGTTGGTATGGCATTATTTGCCCTTTCCATACTTCCAACTTTTGGAACCACTTTTCCCAGTTCATTTTTCTCTCTCTCATAAACGATTCCATCTCTTTTGTTTCTTTAAACGTGATCAGTGCTCTTAATCCGCCCAGATATCGTATTATCCCTTTGTACAGCCTTAGTTCTTCTGCACATTTATCCGCCTCCTTTAGTTGTTTGATGTTGTGAAATTCACATAGAACTGCTTTATTACGCCATTCTTTGAGAGCATCAGACTCATTTGCAAAACTCATAGTGTTTTCCTCTTCTTCTGTTGCTTTCTTTCCCCTTACTGTATCTGCGTACGATATTCCTTTCCTGGTTCCTGTCTGTCCTACTTCTGACCGGACATTCATGTTCCCTTTGTTTGTCTCCTCCTTTCTTACCCAGGTTTCTTGTCTCTTCTCCGTAGGTTTCTTGATAACTTTTACGAATCTTGCCCCTTTAGCTTTTATTCTCCACCCATAAAACTCAACCTGGTTCAAAGCTTTGGCCATCATATCCCCATCTTTTATTTGACGAACCTGAGAAAGCCAAAACGTTTGCCCCATTTATCAAGTTTCCTTGCAATGTAAGAGTCCACCAGGTGTCCAAAGTTCCTACATTCCAACCATAACTCTCCGTCGGATATTTGTGGATGAATGTTGGAAATATAGAAAGTTGTAGCGTCCTTTCTTGTATACTGCTTGTCGTTCCCCCTATTGTTTTCGTTTCCGTTATACCTTTCTCCATATTCCGACCGATTGTTCCCCACACCTGAGCTTTCACCTATTTCTCTCCCCATTTTAAGACGGAGGAGCAGGACCACCGGAGAAACCCAAGCCGCAAATGGATGATTCAATCAACCTATTAGAATGGAAGGTTATGTCAAGGCTACTACCGATAAGCAAGCCGACTAAACCCTACATGCTAATCTGTCTCAATCTTCATCGTCGAGCAACTTGACGAATACCGGTGGCTGTTGGAATTCCGTCAGAGAGAACGAGACCGCCGGGGAGACCCAAGCAGCGAATGGATGAATCGATCAACCAATTAGGATGGTAGGTTCTGTCCCAACTGCAATTGATAGACAATCGACTAAACCCAACACACTAATCAGTCTCAGTCATCATCGTCGAGCAGCTTGACGAATTCCGGCGACTTTTGGTTTTCTTAAGAGAGTTTATTTAAAAACATGACTTTTTACATACATATATACCTTGGTTTTTTTTTTTTTTTGCGAAATAAGACAAAATATTTTAAAATTCTATTTTGTTTAAGTTTGTTTCGATTTAAAAATACTTTTAAAATATTTTAATATAAGTTTATGATTTTTTTTGAAATCATAATTAAATCAATTGATTCCGAACATATAGAAAGAAAATTAATTCGTCACAAAGAAATCCCACTGTTAGAAAAATGTCAATAGTAAAATACATGTTTTAAACAAAGAACATGTCTATTTTAAAAACTATAGCAAAAAAACAGAGAACATGTCTGTTCTAAAAATTATGTCTATAATAATACAAAATATTAAAATAAATAAATTAATTAAACATTATACAATTAGAAAAATATTCATCCTAAAAATTACATCAAATTTGGTTATTTTAGGGTGTTGCTAAATGTACTCTCATGTTTTTTTTAATTTTAGTTGCACTCCCTTCTTGAAGTTTGTAAATAAATACAATCAACCCTTGCATTTTCTAGTTTTTAAAAATTTGTATTAGTAAATATCCCTATTTTTTCTAGGGTTTATCTACTTGACATAATTTGAATATTTAGATATACGTGTGAATACATAACGATTCTATTGAAGAAGAAAAAAACTCGCACTAGTGTTAATTGTGATATTTTTAGAAATGGAGGTATAAACAGTAAAAATAGAGGTGCATTTAGTCATCCCCTTATTTTATTGTAAACCATCATTTTGATTAAAAGAAATAAATTGTTTTAGTAAAAAACAATTTTAAGAAGCTAAGATCATTACTCAAGAATAAAAATGTCGTCAATGTGAGGCTAGCTCACTTGCTAGAGTCATATGCCTTTTAAAGGAAGGTTTTAGGTTCAAACTTGGGCAAAAGGGGAATGTTACTATTATTGTTGTGAAGTAGTAGAGCATCATTTGTTGCTTAAAAAAAAGAACAAATAGGTGTGGAAAACAAAGTGATCTTAATGACTTTCACAATCAACATCCTGCAGTAACGTGCGGGTAATGCTAACTCGTAACGTATACAATTTTTATCTACATCCAACACAAGTAATAGAGCCTTTTTTTTTCTTTTTTTCTCTTTATTAATGAAAGACAGGATCCTTAACCCTTATTAACCTATACCGTTTTTTAAACAAATAGGATTATTAGATTTTATCACCCCCAACTATTAGCTATTGGCCGCTGTCACCCCCAACTATCATTTTGACGCCCGTCACCCCCAACTTAACACTTAGTGTGTTCGGTCACCACGCCGTTAACTGATCACTAACTTTTGAAGATGTTACTGATCGGAGTGTCGCGCTCCGGTCAAAGATAATATTTATAAGCCCAAATTACCCTTAACAATATGTTAGTGGTAGTAAGGGGTCGAACCACGAAGAGTATGTGGTTTGTGTATGGATTCAAATGAATTAAACAATTGTGTCATGATTATGAAGCTTACTAGAATAATGTTGTGTTTTTGTTTATTTGGAAGATATGATTTTAAACTAGATGATGTGATAAAAAATGAGTAACAACTACTAATTAACGATTGCAAGAATTTTGGATACTAGAACAATTATAATAAAAAGGAATCACACCCGGTTTCGGTAATTGTTAACCTAGGATTTCTACAAGTTTTAGTTTCAACTCAAATGCATTCGATTAACGGATTTAGTGTATCGTGACTTAGGTGCTACTAACTATCAACGCCCCGAAGAACGGACAAAAAGACACTTTGTAATCAACACAAGTAAATCCTAACAACGACAACGTACAATTACATATCACCGTTTCGCAAAGTCATAACTTTTAACATCGTTCGACAATTCACGAATTCATAACAAATGTAATACTATTGTCAAAAGTTTCAAAAACCAAATACAAATTGTCACTAAGATGAAACAAGAACAAATTGAAACCCTAAAAGTAACAACTACCTACACCGGGGTGAAACCGAGATGATTAGCCGCTCATGGTTGATGCAACTTGATCACCGGATGCTTGGAATGCGGATGGAGTCATCTTGAAGCCTTGAGAATGGTGAATGATGAGGTTTGGTGAAAGATGATGATGGTGAAAGGATTAGGGTTTGTGGATGATGGATTAGATGATGATGATGATTCGGGTGTTGATTAGGTAATGGTGATGATGGATTGAAGATTGGTAGGTGATAGATGGTGAGAATAGGCTCCAAGATCAAGTTCAAAACTCAAAAACAATGTGTAACTCCCGACTTGATGTCCAACAACCCCCATCCATTCGTTATTTGACCCAAACCAACATTGGACGCGCAACAATATTGGAGGGCCGTCGCCGACGGCCTGATGCCCCGTCGGCGACGGTCCATGCATGTTGATCTGGAGCCGACGTGTTAATTTGCTGTTTACGGACAATTTGGGCGACGGAGAATTGCACACACAGTCGACGACGGACCATATGGTCGTCGGCGACGGCTCCTGGAATTCCAACTTTCTGTTTTCTTCATTTCTCAAGTCCGGTTGACCCGTTTCGCATCCCGGTGGTTCCGTTTTCGCTCCGGTGACTCGTTTAGGTCTCAATTAGCTCCTTAAACTTCACAAGACCTGCAAAACACAAATCCTTTTACAAGTAGGCTATTTGGGATAAAAAGTTAAGTAAAAACATAAACTTAGACATAAACGAACACCGGTTTTCAACCACGCATCACATCCCCACACTTGTCTTTTGCTTGCCCTCAAGCAAATCTATTTTTCACTTTCACGTGGGTCGAACAACAAATACACTCCCCATTCCCGAGACGAGGGTTAAGGTCCAATGTCATACTAAAGTTCAAACTCTTTACAATTTTCAATATATTTAACGGTAATGTGATTTAAAGTACACAAATGGTTACCCAAGATTAACCCGCCTGTAAAACCAACAATTCATGCACATCCCTCACAATGTTCTCTCCACTCGGCTTATAAATTGGCTAATATTTATAATGTATTAGCACTTCAAAGACTATTCACTCAAAACCGATTAGAACACATACCCGCATAAGCTTGCAACTCAATCATTCTCCACCATTGATCACAAACACTAAGCACAAGTCATAAGGTTTTTAAAGGGTTGTAATGGGGCTAGGCGAGGGGTAGGAATTAGGATATTTTAAAGTGGCTAAGGTGATGAAAATTCGATTTTTTTATTACAAAAGACTATTCTAACAAAACTAACTATAAACACCAATATTAAGGCAACAACATTCGCCTTTTATTCAACAACTATCAACACTTCTTTTTGTGTTTTTCTTCAACGATTTTCAATTCTTTTTCATTACATTTTCTGATTTTTTTTTTTAACATATATGCAAACAAACAAGAACAACTATACAAAAACGACTCCTATAATCGAATTTCCATCACACGGGTTTAAAAGAAAAGGTTTAACGGTTATGGGCTATAGGATGGTCAAACGAAAGGTTTAGGCTCAAAATGGGCGACTAGGGGATTTGTTTGGGTAAGGATAGATAAATGGTTTTAAGAGAAAAGGTTTACCTAATGCCTTAATCATTCTTGTGCTTGTATTCAGTCTATAGTCTCAAACGTATCAAAAGTTGCAAGTTCTACAATATATGACTAATGGTCCACTCAAACAAAGAAACATAAGTATGTAATCTATGATATAAAAGTGGCTCAAAACCTCACATATCTAAAAGGGTATGGTATGTGACATGCATAAAAGACTAGTTTCTTAGGCGGATTATTCCCAAATAACCACCCGTTAAATATCCGTCATGCTATTAATTCGAACTTGACCATGACAATAGACCAAATGGGTTGTGACATCCCTCGTTGACTTAGTTACTTGTGCTTTTAAGATCGCTTTTGAAACAAGATATTTTTGAAATTTTTTTTTGAAATTTTCCCCCGTCCCCACACTTGAGGTGAACATTGTCCTCAATGTGTAGTATTTAAATGAATGGGTCAAAATCTAAAATTTTTACTACTCCCCCATCCCCACACTTGAGATACATATTGTCCTCAATGTGTAAGAACTAGAGTATTAAACGCACAAGGGATGTGACACGGCTAATTCCCCCAAAATTTCACCCCGGACAAAATAATATACAAAATACACTCCACTTATTTGCTAATCTAAAGATCAAAAGTAAAAAGAAACGTATGCACCTGGTTTGTGAGCTCATTCTTCGTATGCTCCTCTCCTCTTCATGAAAGCGGTTGTCCCACGAACCAAATGTACCTACAAATCTTAACCCTTGTGTAGAAGCATGCTTCTCACAACCACTAAAATTTGTTAGTTACCTAGTTCTACCACTTTTATGAAAATATTACCAAACTATACGTTATTTCACTTTGATTTATGTGGAAAATAAATTACAACAACAACAAACCTAACTCACTTTCGTAGGAATCACGGTTGCATTTAGCTTATGCAACAAGCCCTTTTAAACCCCCCAATAGCTTGGGAGGACGAGAGGTCTCGTGAGGGTTATATAGGGAACACACCCACAAAGTTCATTTAACTAGGCGAGAATTTAAATAACAAAATGAAAATAAGGAAAAAAAATAATATACAACAACAACAACAAAAGACATACCATACCTCTACCGCTGATATCGCTCGTTTGGATCCACTGGCGGGTTGGGCTGGTATTGATAACCAGTGAGGGACTCGAACATCTCCCTATAGTTATCTAGCGGGCTTGACTCTTGTTGAGGTGGCGGTTGGTATGGCATTGGAACAAAACTCGAGCCGACTGCCTCGGGCCAATGAGGGGTTGGATCGGATGGCCCTTGCGGATGAGGAAGGTTGGGGTAATCGGTCCAACCCGAATGTTCAACATATGGGAGACCGGCTTGATAATCTATTTGATGGCGTTCTTGATCATGGAGCACCTTGAAGTTATTAATCGCCAGTTGGTTAGAGAAAGCCAACGCTCCCCATCGGCGTTGGTCCAACTCTCTTTGTGCAGTTTGGTTCCTAGCCGCCTCTTCTTCCCATGCCTGTCTATGGGCCCTTTCTTCCTCTTGCAACTGTATCATGCGTTCCATTTGTGACTGTTGTAACGCATGCTGCAGTTGTTGTTCCTCCAACTGTTTTTCCACCCTCTCGCGGAAAGATGCTTGAAAACCCCATTGTTGCTGCGAATACGCCCCTTGCGCCTCTTCCCATTCATTTCTACTAGCATGGTATTCGCTTGCTTCACCAATACCCGCCGACACATTGTCATAAATTGCTTGATCTCCACGGTTCCACAACCGATACGACGGTATTTGCCTTTGATTCACAAAATCTGCCACATTGGCAGAGATTTCCCTATGCTTCCTCCTATACCTTTGCCTCGGTCCCCGCGGACCGGAAGGATCAATTTCCTCCTCAACATCGGGCATCTCCTCATCGCCCTCTTCTTCATCACCTTCTTCATCACCCTCTTTGTCATTAAACCGATAACTATCCCCTTGCTCATCTTCAACCGTATGCAAATGCCCAAAAGCTTTCACGGTTATTCTCCAATGTCGCCTCATAGAGGCGAAGTTGAATTGATCAATGGGCTTAGACACCCACAATGAGTCTTGAGGTAATGCATTCTGTTGGATAATCATGGCGCTAATCAACCTTGCATAAGGAATCATCTTTCGTTTAAACGATTCCCGCGTATCCCATGTGTTGATCATAACAATTTGACGCCACGAGAGCTTGGGCGTCCCATATAACAATGCATGCAAAACCCGACAGTCGGGTGCCTTCACCGTTCCACGGTCTCCGAACCGTACCATAATATTCTCTAACGAGATACCTTGAAGTATCTTTCCCATCAAAGACAAACCACTTCTCGACTCTCCCGCACCCCCAGAACCTAGTAGAATGTCCTCTAAAAGCCTCACTGGGTCAGCATCGTTTTTCTTGTTGTCCAAAAACTGATCATACCCATAATATTCATACGCGTCGACCCCAAGTGAGTCAAACCTCGCTATAGCATTCATATGTTCGAAAGACATGACCATTTGATTTTTTCCAATGTTACCAATCAACTTCCACCTATGAGCCGGTCTATCAGAGTGTTCAAAACGAAGGGTGGATAACCACTCATAAACTGCCCCCAAGTACACCCGAGTAGTGATATCCTCACACCAGTCAATCACCCGTTCCCAGCCAAGTTTCTCAAACCTTTTCACTATACCAATCTTCCTAAATTCTTCAACATCTACCGTACGTTCACAAACTGTCCTTTCGGGTACGGATTTTGAAACACCCGTAACCATTTTCATCTTCCACATTTTGGCTTCTAACCTCTTATTGTTGTAACGAGAAAGAGCCTTTGTTTTCTCGTCCTTCCATGCCAAAGCCGATCTACTATTTTTTTCTTCTTCCCAATCCCAATCCTGTCGAATAAGTTGCCCATCACCCTCTACTACATTACTTAGTTGTTCCCATTTCCTTTGATATACCCCAGAGCCTGAACCGGCTCCCGAAGATGAACCTTGACCGGAGGTCTTTGCTTTCTTACTTCCTCGGAACATGGCTACAATCACAAGACAAAGACAACAACAATTAGTACACCCCAAACCTTCAACAATCTCAAACTTTGAACATGATGTGCAATGTTGAACTTCATTCAAATTTTAGATGTAAAATTGCCTTTTTAAACTTCCAAAGTCGCACATCTTATCATCTATATTGATTAAACATGTTTATTCCAAAAATTTCGCAAAAATTCATTTTTTCAACAATATTCAACATCACAACTATGTTCAATCATGCATAAATCTAGTGTAATCACATCACCAAGACTAAAGCATGCTCAAATCCCACCCAACTCAAGCAAACATTCTTAAGTTTATGCTAAAACATCCTACATTGTGATAAACAACCTACTCTTAAACAATAAGTTTAAAATTTCGGAAGAAATCAACAATGTATATAATAATCATGCATAAATTTTACTGAAATTTCATACCTTTGATGTTTAGATGACAAGAAGAACTAAGAACAAGTGCAAAACAAGAAACTTGGATGAACATTCTTCAAACCCTAAAACTCACGTCCAGAAATCGTGCAAACGAACAAGATTTGATCGAAACCGTTATGGGGGTTTTGTTCCTCTTGAAAAACTACACAAGTTAGGCTCAAGAATCGACTGATTTGGTGTAGAATTGAAGGAGTTATGGGAAAGAGAAGGATTAGGGTTCTTGAGGTGAGTTAGGGAAGAAGATGAAAGAATGCAAGAGGAAGAGACTTGTGGATTTGATAATTGAGGGTTTTGTGACTTTTGTGTGGTGAAAAACGAGTTTGGAACGAGTTTTGATGGCCAAAAGTGAGTGTAGGTTCGATTCTTAGTTTTTAAAGAATTTTCTCGTCGGATGATAATCTAGACACCGTCGGCGACGGGTACTCTTACCGTCGGCGACGGACTCGGCAAATGGTGAAATCGAGCGACGGCTTAACACGCTGTCTACGGTGAAATTGGGGCTACGGTGATTTTTAGGAACCGTGGGCGACGAAGAGGTGACCCGTCGGCGACGGCACCCACAAATCCAAATTAAATTTTTAATTTTTTTTTTTTTTTTTAAAATAGGAGGATTTTTATGAACTTTTTTTTTTATGTACAATAAAAATCCTAAAAATTATTAAAATTGTTTTTGTGAATTTTTATAAGTTAAAATTTTTAAACGCAATAACCGTCAACGGCCCTACCACCCCCCAAAAAAATCGTGTATTGTCCTCAATGCACATAACCAAGTCTAAAACATACCTTGTATCTTCGTGACCCATTCGGAATGTCCGGACTTCACACAATCAAGAGAGATTAGTATGGAACTAAAACGATTAACATAAACACACACAAACAAATAAATAATTGTACATAACTTTACACAAAATGTTACCGCTCCTTGTTAGTTGACCTCGTAAATCGGTGTGCTTACCACAAAGCTCACCAATTCCTTGTTTTCGTCTACCTTCTCGTTACCATCAAGAAACGGTTTTAGCCGATGACCATTTACCGTTTGTCGTATCCCATCCTTCGGGTCCTCGATGGTAACATCACCCAATTGTCCAACCCGGGTGATCACATAGGGTCCCATCCATTTGCTTCGGAGCTTTCCGGGAAAGAATTTGAGCTTCGAGTTGTAAAGCCACACCTTTTGCCCAACCTCGAACTCTTTCTTCCTTAACTTAGCATCGTGCGCCTTCTTCATCCCATCCTTGTAATTGGACGCGCATTCATATGCCATTTCCCGTAGCTCCTCCAACTCGCATAGCTTGAGTTTCCTTTCCTTTCCTGCATCATCATATTGAACATTAACTTCCTTAATAGCCCATAATGATTTATGCACAAGTTCAACCGGTAAATGACAATTTTTACCATAAACCAACCGGTAAGGTGTAGTGCCAATAGGTGTCTTATGTGCCGTACGGTAGGCCCATAAAGCATCGTTCAATTTAATTGACCAATCCTTACGGTCCGCCCGCACGGTCTTTTACAAAATCTCTTTGATTTGCCTATTTGACACCTCAACTTGCCCGCTTGTTTGCGGGTGATAGGGGGTAGCAATCCTATGGTCAACACCAAACCGTTTAAGAAGTTTCCCAAACCGAAATTTTTTAAAATGAGATCCTCCATCACTTATGATGACCCGAGGAATCCCAAACCTTGAGAAAATATCGGTTTGAACAAAATTACACACTACGGAGTGGTCGTTCATCTTGGTGGCTATTGCTTCGACCCACTTTGACACATAGTCAACGGCCACCAAGATATACAAATTGCCATAGGAATTGGGGAATGGGCCCATGAAATCAATTCCCCACACGTCAAAGATGTCGACTACAAGGATTGGTTGCATGGGCATTTCATCTCTTTTTGAAATACCCCCTAGTTTTTGACACTCTATGCAATTTTTAGCAAACTCATTTGCATCTTTGAAGATAGTAGGCCAAAAAAGACCACTATTTAACACTTTATGACCCGTTTTGTGACCACTAAAGTGACCACCACATGCAAATGAGTGTAGATGCAGCAACACGCTTGGAATCTCTTCGTCATCAATGCATCTTCTTATAACTTGATCCGCACACTCCTTCCACAAATGCGGTTCTTCCAACCGATAGTACTTGATTTGGGACATGAAGTGTTGCCTCTTCCGTCTATCCCAATGTGCCGGTAAGTCACCTGTAACAAGATAATTCACAATGTTAGCATACCAAGGCAACTTATCCAATTTCATAATATACTCATCGGGAAACGACTCATTGATCTCTAACGATTTGGGATCCTCATCAACCATCAACCGGGACAAATGGTCCGCTACCACATTCCCGGTACCCTTCTTGTCTCGTATCTCCAAATCAAACTCTTGGAGTAACAACACCCATCGGATTAACCTCGGTTTTGCATCTTTCTTCTCCATGAGGTACCTAACTGCAGTGTGATCAGAATAAATAATCACTTTACTACCCCATATATATGCCCGAAATTTATCCAATGCCTATACCACCGTGAGTAGCTCTTTTTCGGTAGTGGTGTAATTTAATTGTGCATCCGAAAGAGTCTTACTCGCGTAGTATATGGCAACGGGTTTCTTATCGACCCGTTGTCCCAACACGGCCCCCACCGCATAATCACTCGCATCGCACATAATTTCAAAAGGAAAAGACCAATTTGGCGATTGCAAGATTGGAGCCTCAACCAACTTCTCTTTTAAATTGTTAAAAGCATTTTGACAATTTTCATTAAAATCAAACGTTTGATCTTTTAACAACAAGTTACATAAAGGCTTGGTTATGTCACTAAAACCCTTAATAAACTGCCGGTAAAAGCCCGCATGACCTAGAAATGACCTAACACCTTTAACGGTCGTGGGATACGGTAAAGTAGATATGACTTGTACCTTTGCACGATCAACCTCTATCCCACGACTTGACACCACGTGTCCCAACACTATTCCCTCTTGAACCATAAAATGGCTCTTTTCCCAACTTAAGACCAAACTAGTTTCGACACACCTTCTTAACACTTTATCTAGTTGATCCAAACAAGCCTCAAAAGATGACCCAAAAATTGAGAAATCATCCATGAAGATTTCCAAAGACTTCCCCACCATATCTGAAAAGATACTCATCATACACCTTTGGAAGGTGGCGGGGGCGTTACATAATCCAAACGGCATTCGCCTAAATGCGAAAGTGCCATAGGGACAAGTAAATGTGGTCTTTTCTTGGTCTTCCGGATGGATGGCGATTTGGTTATAACCAGAATAGCCATCTAAGAAACAATAAAATTTTTGCCCTGATAATTTCTCAACTATTTGATCAATGAACGGTAAAGGGAAATGATCTTTGGAAGTTGCGGTATTCAACTTCCTATAGTCAATACAAATTCGCCACCCGGTTACCGGCCGAGTGGCTACCTCTTCACCTGCGTCATTTTTGACGACTTGTATGCCCGCTTTCTTGGGAACCGTCTGTGTTGGGCTCACCCATTGGCTATCCGAGATCGGGTAAATGATACCCGCATCTAGCCATTTCAGCACTTCCTTCTTCACTACCTCCCGCATGTTCGGATTTAATCTCCGTTGTGCATCTCGAACGGGAGTCACATTCTCTTCCGTGATGATTTTGTGCATCACCACCGAGGGACTAATACCCTTCAAATCAGCAATGGTCCATCCAATCGCCGCCCGATTAGTGACCAAAACATCCATCAATTTATCTTCTTGCTCCACGGTTAAATTTGATGCAATAATAACCGGGAGCGTGTTGCCTTCACCAACATAAGCATACTTGAGATGCTTAGGCAACACCTTCAATTCAACCTCCGGAGGCTCTACTAATGACGGCTTCAACTTGGTGTCGATGCTCTCCGGTAAACTCTCAACTTGGTGCGTCCATGTCGGTTTTCCCTCTCTAACCGCAAGCACCTCCAAACTTCTCACTTCCTCATCTATGCTCTTATCCATCTCCACCTGTGACCTGTCAAACATATAACAATCCTCCATTGTGTTTTCCCCATCTACGACTGTGTCGCAAAGAGGTATACACGTGTCAACGACGTCCGCCATATAGCATTCATCATCAACTGGAGGGTTCATAAGTCCGGAAAAAACATGCAACCTCAACCTTCGGTTTCCAAATGTCATGTCAACCGTTCCCGTTTTGCAATCAATTTGAGAATTCGCGGTTGCTAAGAACGGTCGACCCAAAATCACCGTAGGTTGTTTGGTTGGGTCCTTGGCCACATAATCAAGCACTAAAAAGTCCACCGGATAGTAGAAATCCTCGATTTTCACTATCACATCCGAAACAATTCCACGGGGTAGTTTAGGTGTCAAATCGGCTAACACCACGGTGGTGTTAGACGACTGAAGTGGACCAAACTCGTATTGGTCATACAAACTACCCGGTAGAATGCTCACGCTAGCACCAAGATCTATAAGTGCCCGGTTGATTTTAAAATCGCCTACTTGAATTGAAATGATAGGCGCACCCGGATCTTGGAGTTTAGGTGGAAGTGCACCCGAAAGAATCGAACTCACATTTTCGGTTAAATCTAATTTTTTTGGAAATTTGTGAGTACGTTTTTTGGTACACAAATCTTTCAAGTACTTAGCATACGACGGTACTTGTTTAATTGCATCCAAAAGAGGTAAATTGATTTTTACTTGTTTAAAAATTTCCAACAACTCTTCTTGTTGTGGACCTCTTTTGTTTACAACTTTTTTCACGGGTCCCTTCAATGCTTCGGGATAAGGGGCGGTATTAGACTCCACACCCTTTTCCTTAGCCTTGGGGACGGGGATGGTCACAACGGGGGTATCATTGTTCTTTTTCAAGTCATTTTTATTTTGACCCGTTTGACCATTCTCATTCTCATCTTCACTAGCATCCTCCACCACCCCTTCAACAAACTGGGGTGATGGTGTTTTGACACCATCATCAACGACTCGACCACTACGTAAAGTAATTTTATTAATTGGTACCTCATGTGTGTTCCTTGAGTTTGACCCTTGATGCTTAGGGTTCACCGCGGTGTCACTTGGGAGTCTTCCCGTGCTTCCTCTCATTTGAGCCATTTCTTCCGCGAGTTGGCCCACTTGCTTCGCCAATGCCTCATGTGCTTTATCCCGAATCTCGTTTGTCTTCTTTATATCCTTGATATCATGATGAGATTCCTTTTGCATATTCAACAAAGCATCCATTTTGGCACCCAAATCATCGCCACCGGTTTGATTATTCGACCCGCTTCCATTACCGCCTTGGTTATTGTAATTCCTTTGGTACCCACCTTGGTAATTATTGTCCCTACCTTGGTACCCTTGGTTATAAGTTCGTTGGTAACCTCCTTGATTACCACCTTGACGGTTTTGATATGATGCTCCGTTTTGACCTCCTTGGTTACCCGATTGAAAATTCGGGTTCATTTGATTTGAAGCATTACCATATCGGAAGTTGGGGTGATTCCTTAAACCCGGATGATAGGTGTTGGAGTTCATGTCATATTGCTTCCTATCTCCATACACTTGATTGACTTCCTCCATATAGTCAACTGACCCCGTTGGACATTGTTCCGCTCTATGTCCAATATCACCGCAACCTTCACATACCTCAAATTGAACCGCATTTACCTCTTTCTTCTTCATACGAGCCATTTCCCGCTCTAGAGTGGAAATCCGATCTTTAGAGTCAAGATCGGGAAGTGATCGGGAAACGGGATGCTTCTTGGCTCGGTCGGCCGATTCTTTCTCTTTCGAACGCTTGCTCATTCGTTCCAAAAACTCCCAATCATCGTCTTCATGGTTGCTTAGGAGGGTCCCATTACTTGTGGATTCAAGTCGGTTCCATGTATTGTCATCTAGACCCCGTACAAAGCATTTAACCAACTCCCACTTCTCGATTTGATGATGAGGGCATCTTCGCATCATTTCTCTAAATCTTGTAAAGGCCTCATGTAACGGTTCGCCCGATAATTGGCGAAAAGACCTAATTTCATCACGAGCGTCATCGGTCTTCGCCATTGAGTAGTATTCATCAAGGAACGCTTGTTGCATTTCTCCCCAAGTGCGAATACTATTTGCGGGAAGTGTGAGGAACCATTGCTTTGCCTTATCCTTCAGTGAAAATTGGAATAGTCGAAGTTTGACCTCATCTAAAGCAAAGTTGTGACCCCCGATAGTGCTGCAAACCGAAGAAAATTCCGTCAAATGTGTATACGGTTCGTCGTTAGATCTTCCATTAAAATGAGGAAGTATGTTGAAGTAATGTGGTTTACAATCAAACATCCTCCTCTCACAAACGATTGGTGAGTCGTTCTCGGTGACAACCGGCCTAAAACGATCATTCACTCCCCGTGGAGGTCGTTGACGACGATGTGGACCATTAACTTCTTGATCACCCGGTCTTCTATTATCCCGTCTTTCACCTCTTCGATCATCCCTTCGATCATCTCTTCGATCATCCCTTGGGTTACCACCTCCCACGAAACGAGGAATCCGGTTAGGGTTTGCATTGTTGTTGTTGTTATAAAACCCACCATTCCGATTCCGTTGGTCATTGTTTCGTGGTTGACGATTGTTCCCATAACCATCATTTCTTCCACCTCCGTAACCGTATTCGTCGTCCCCAACGTAATTGGCATATTGGTAGCCAACTTCCTCATCATCATATCTTCTTGCGTTGTAGACGTTTCCCCTATTCACGTAGCCCCAATCTTCGTCATCGTTAGCCCTATCATCATAATATCCCCCGTCGTCCGAATTTTCCGTATGAACACTCACATGTTCCGGCGATTGATAACCGGGAACACTATAAGGTTCATCATCGGGGATTGCATTCCTCAAGTCGTCGATGTTGAAGAATGGGTCTTCATTTGCGGGATTACCGCGATCACGATTTCCCCGACGGTCGGAATTGACATTCCGGTCATCTAGGTTAATGGGTAGGGAGTTGTGTCTATGAAGATTTTGTTGTTGAGGTGTTCTTTGATTGTTGTTGGGGTTTTGGTTTTGGAAAGGTGGTGTAGGTGGTCCATTGTTGTTGTTACCACCCGGTTGCTCTTGAGGCATGGGTTGCATATTTGGAGCGGGATAAAAGGTTCCTCGGGATTGAAATTGGTTTTGGTTGAGGTTTGGGTGATTGGAGTTTTGGTTTGCCATTGAACCAAATTCAATGGATGGTGTATGTTGTGGTGTTTGGTTGGTTTGATTAGAAGCAAGTGTTGCTTCTAACCGGCTTGCTAGGTTTCTTCTTGCAACTCGTTCGATTTCCGGTTCGTAGACTAAAGGTGAAGTCCTCCCGGAGTTCCGCGTATGCATGCACTACCTGTAATCTGCACAAGTAACACACCCCGCGTAACAAGGAAAAAGACAAGTACAAAAAGAAAGCTAAACAAATTAAACAGATAATCACACAAATTCAAACAATATCCAAACACAAAGCGCACGCACTCCCCGGCAACGGCGCCAAAATTTGATCGGAGTGTCGCGCTCCGGTCAAAGATAATATTTATAAGCCCAAATTACCCTTAACAATGTGTTAGTGGTAGTAAGGGGTCGAACCACGAAGAGTATGTGGTTTGTGTATGGATTCAAATGAATTAAACAATTGTGTCACGATTATGAAGCTTACTAGAATAATGTTGTGTTTTTGTTTATTTGGAAGATATGATTTTAAACTAGATGATGTGATAAAAAATGAGTAACAACTACTAATTAACGATTGCAAGAATTTTGGATACTAGAACAATTATAATAAAAAGGAATCACACCCGGTTTCGGTAATTGTTAACCTAGGATTTCTACAAGTTTTAGTTTCAACTCAAATGCATTCGATTAACGGATTTAGTGTACCGTGACTTAGGTGCTACTAACTATCAACGCCCCGAAGAACGGACAAAAAGACACTTTGTAATCAACACAAGTAAATCCTAACAACGACAACGTACAATAACATATCACCGTTTCGCAAAGTCATAACTTTTAACATCGTTCGACAATTCACGAATTCGTAACAAATGTAATACTATTGTCAAAAGTTTCAAAAACCAAATACAAATTGTCACTAAGATGAAACAAGAACAAATTGAAACCCTAAAAGTAACAACTACCTACACCGGGGTGAAACCGAGATGATTAGCCGCTCATGGTTGATGCAACTTGATCACCGGATGCTTGGAATGCGGATGGAGTCATCTTGAAGCCTTGAGAATGGTGAATGATGAGGTTTGGTGAAAGATGATGATGGTGAAAGGATTAGGGTTTGTGGATGATGGATTAGATGATGATGATGATTCGGGTGTTGATTAGGTAATGGTGATGATGGATTGAAGATTGGTAGGTGATAGATGGTGAGAATAGGCTCCAAGATCAAGTTCAAAACTCAAAAACAATGTGTAACTCCCGACTTGATGTCCAACAACCCCCATCCATTCGTTATTTGACCCAAACCAACATTGGACGCGCAGCAATATTGGAGGGCCGTCGCCGACGGCCTGATGCCCCGTCGGCGACGGTCCATGCATGTTGATCTGGAGCCGACGTGTTAATTTGCTGTTTATGGACAATTTGGGCGACGGAGAATTGCACACACCGTCGACGACGGACCATATGGTCGTCGGCGACGGCTCCTGGAATTCCAACTTTCTGTTTTCTTCATTTCTCAAGTCCGGTTGACCCGTTTCGCATCCCGGTGGTTCCGTTTTCGCTCCGGTGACTCGTTTAGCTCTCAATTAGCTCCTTAAACTTCACAAGACCTGCAAAACACAAATCCTTTTACAAGTAGGCTATTTGGGATAAAAAGTTAAGTAAAAACATAAACTTAGACATAAACGAACACCGGTTTTCAACCACGCATCAGTTACTACACTTTTTGGGGCGTCATAAGGATCTTGGGAAGGTTTTAGGGATCTCAGGACATCCCCAAAAGTATAGAAAAGGATCAAAAGTTAGTGATCTGGTGACAGAACACACGAAATATTAAGTTGGGGGTGGCGGACGTCAAAGTGATAGTTGGGGGTGGCAGTGGCCAATGACCAATAGTTAAAGGTGATAAAATCCAATAACCCAAACAAATAAAACTCAATTGTTAACATAGAATCACTTCCCAATTCCTTAGATTTTTTTTTTTTTTTGGGATGTAAATAAATATACATGGAATCCGGCTTGTAACAAAAAGTGCTATATTTAACAAAATAAAACTCCGTTTTGTACAACCAACAAAATTCTACTTTGGGGCAAGTAACAAAATCCGCATTCTACTTTGAAGACTCCATTGATAGCTCAATTAAGACCGTTAAAACGTTAATGGCTCCATTGATTCGAGAATCGTATTTGTTAAAGTAGGATTGACATAGTAAACCCTCGATACCTTTTTAATTCTCCCTTTTCTTGTTAAAACCATTACATGGTATTAGTACATGAGGTTTTGGTAAACTAATTTTTATCTTTCATTTTCTTGATGATATATGAGGTTTTGGTCAACTAATTTTTATCTTTCATTTTCTTGATAATATATATTTTAGAGTAAATTATTATTTTGGCCCATGTTGTTTAACCAGTTTAACCTTTTCAGTCTAAAAAGTAATCTTTTAACATATTAGACCCTGAGATTGCATTTTATAACGGTTTTGTCCCCTAACACTAACCATTTTACTTTTTTCTAGTTAAGCCTAAGGGTATTATGGTCCTTTTATAGCTTAGGGGCTGTTTATGTAAGTTATAAAGTTCTTTTAATATTTTTTTTTTGTATAATTACATAATTTTTTATTTCTTTATTTCACGATTATTATTTAACAAAGTACGTTTTAAATATATAAATAAATACATATTTCTTTAACATATTGTTTTTCATAAATGTCGTTTTTAAAAATATTTGTTTTTTTAACCTTTTTAAAACCAACTAACATTTTTAAAATCGTTTCTTTTTAAACTGTTTGTTTTAAAATCGTTCTTTTTTAAGTCCTTCATTTCTTAAAATTGAACAGTTTATTTTTTACCTTTCTTTTTTAAAACCATATGTATTTAAACTCTTTTTTAAACAATTCATTTTTAAAGTCGTTTTCAAAATTGTTTTTAAAGCTTTCCTTTTAGAACCGTTTTTTGTAAAACATTACACTATTATTTTTAGGGTTATTAGATTTTATCATCCCCAACTATTGTCTATTGGCCGCTGTCACCCCCAACTATCACTTTGACGTCCGTCACCACCAACTTAACACTTAGTGTGTTCTGTCACCACGTCGTTAACCGATCCCTAACTTTTGAACCTGTTACTACACTTTTTGGGGTGTCATATGGATCTTGAGAAGGTTTTAGGGATCTTAGAACACCCCCAAAAGTATAATAACAGGATCAAAAGTTAGTGATCTGGTGACAGAACACACTAAGTGTTAAGTTGGGGGTGACGGGAGTCAAAGTGATGGTTAGGGGTGGCAGCAGCCAATGGCCAATAGTTAAGGGTGATAAAATCCAATAACCCTTATTTTTAAAGCGTAATTTGAATCCTTTATCCTTTTAAAAATCCTTCATTTTTTGGGCTGCTTGTTTGTTCGAAATTCATTCATTTTTTAAACCTTTCGTTTACTAAAATCATTTGCTTTTAAAACCTTAAATTTTTAACATATTCTTTTAATACCATTTGTTTTTTTATACATGTTGTTTTCTTAATCTTCAAAAAAAATGTTCGTTTGTTTAAATTAGTTTGTTTTTACCTTTCCTTTTTAAGGGTTATTGGATTTTATCACCCGCAACTATCGGCCTTTGGCCGTTGACACCCGCAACTAACACTTTGACACCCGGCACCCCCAACTTGACTTTTTGTTTGCACTGGCACCACTCAGTTAAATATTCTCTAACTTGGTTAGTTATTTGTCCGACGTGGCACCATTTTGCTGATTGTACATGCTGATGTGGATGATGAGGTTTTATGTCTCCTTCTCCTTTATAACACAGACATCCCAAATGAACCCTAATTCTCCATTCATCCCACATAATCACTACAAAAGCTCTGATTCCCCCACAATTCATCGATTCATCCCACAATTTCATCGATTCATCCCACAGAAACCCTAATCGAGATGAGTTCATCTTCCAATTCATCGTGGAATGTGAACCGAACCCCTAAATTGTTCAAGGTTGATTTGGATGGGAACTTGTATTGTCATCATGAAGTTGTTGTTGTTCTTCGCATCGCTGGTCCTAAAAGTGTTCGACATGGTGATCAATTTTATGGTTGCCCTCAATGGCCTGTAAGTTGTTTACTTATGGATTGAACTTAAATTCTTGTTGAAACTGAGGTTGGTATATTGTTTTGTAGTTATCCGATTGCAAGTTCTTTATGTGGAAACAAGATTTCGACAAATTTTTCGAAGCACATTCAAACTGTAGTTCAAGTCCAGTCAGTTATCAAGAACTGAAAAATGAGAACTTGGAATTGCAGAACAAGTTGCTACTCGAAGAGAACACGATGCTGAAAAGACAAATTCTTGGCAAAAAGTCCATGTGGAAGCAACCATTTCTGTTTACTATGTGTTTTGTCATTGCATTATGGATGTACATTTTGAACAAGTGATTTAATTAGGTTGTACAATATTGAAGTTATTAATGACAGTTGTTTAGTTTGTTTTGACCCATTTGTCATGACAGTTGTTTAGTCTGTTTTGACCCATTTGTCATGATTTGGTAATTACAAAACCAAAGTGCAGCCAAACATTTGTCATAACAGTGGTTTGTTTTGACCCATGTTAGTGATTTGGTAATCACCAAACATAAGTGCAGCAAACAGCTGTCTGTTTTGACCCAATGTGCAGCCAAACATAAGTGACCAAACATCTGTTTTGACCAATATTAGTGATTAGGTAATCACCAAACATAAGTGCAGCAAACAGTTGTCACTTTTGACCCATTTGTCATGTTTTTGTGGTAACCAAACCAAAGTGCAGGCAAACATAAGTGACCAATATCTGTTTTGACCCATATTAGTCATTTGGTAATCACCAAACATATATGTGCAGCAAACAGTTGTCTGTTTGACCCATATTAGTGATATGGTAATGAACAAACAACTCCAAACTGATCAAATGCCACAGCTCCAAACTGATCAAATGACCACAACTGTTTTGACCCATTTCTTAAACACCTGTCATATACACAGACCTGACATATATATACCACAACTGTCAAATGACCAAATTACCCCTGCAAGCTTTAAAGCTCATATAACCCACTGCATATATATACCACACCTGTAAAATGACCAAATTACCCCTGCATGCTGTAAACCTCATATAACCCACTGCATATATATACCACACCTGTAAAATGACCAAATTACCCCTGCATGCTTTAAAGCTCATATAACCCACTGCATATATATACCACACCTGTAAAATGACCAAATTACCCCTGCATCATTAATATTAACTAACCAAAACATTACATACCACATTAAGTCATTACATTACATAGTTTCATTACTTAACATTAAGCCTACATGATTCTTGTCCAAAAGAGGCATTACAAAACACTAAATTGTCCAAACATAAGTTAAACATTCACCAACTAAGCACATCCTTCTCTGTTGCCCTTCCCTCTAGGTCTTCCTCTTTTAGCTGATAGTTTGCCCCCTCTTTGACTGGTGGGTTCAGCTATGAGTTGACTTGTCTGCTGAGTTGACTTCTGTTGAGTTGACTGTTGAGTTGACTGTTGTGTTGACTGCTGTGTTGACTTTCTCTTCCTTATGTTCCCCTTCTGTCTCTTTGATCCAGGTTCAGCTGTGAATAATATGCTTTGACCTTGCATTGATGATGTAACCATTGAATGTTTCTGCCATGTTGTTCACTATTACATCACATTTAGTGTGAGTTTTCAAGTAGCACCTGTTGAAACAAGTTTTATCCTGTTTCAATAATGCTTCTACTGCATCAGGGTTGATTGATCTCATCTCATCAAGTGCTTGAATGTACTCAGGTTCACAATAAGCCCTTGTAGCTTTCCAATACAGTTCCTTCAACTCCTCATCCTTGAATGTCTTGTGCCAGTTAGCATAGATGTGCCTTGCACAGTTTCTATGCTCTGCCCTTAGCCATATTAGTGCAACAGCATTCAATAGACCC
This sequence comes from Helianthus tuberosus, assembly GCA_030545235.1. NCBI lineage: Eukaryota > Viridiplantae > Streptophyta > Magnoliopsida > Asterales > Asteraceae > Helianthus > Helianthus tuberosus. Next base: position 142,446,244 of record CM060381.1, read on the forward strand.
TGCATATGAATATCCAGCTGATTGTTTATACTCACTGTCATCACTATCACTTCCATATTCATTGTCTATATCCACTGAAACCCTATCAGTTGACCTAGGAGGCTTTGTGGATTGGGCTTTTTGCTCATTGGGCCGGGGAGATGGTTTAGTGGGCCTGGAACAGGAGTGGGCTTCATCTGCCAATATTGGACCTGGTTGGATCAGTAATTCCATAAATGGTTCCTTCCATGTCATAACCTTACCGGCCAAGTGCAACACATCTTTATCACTCTCAAAGTGATAAAGTCCCCCATCATCAGCATCCAACCCATACATATGAAATTTTCTAGAACTGTAAAAACCGGATTCCATGGCATAATCTACAAGTTCAAAGTAAGAAATGTGGTCTACATCTACTCTAACAAGCTTTGAATCACCTCCTACATACTGTGCTTGACCAAATCCTACCTCAATGTGACCGCCAATCCATAGCATAACATCTATTGTTGAAGACATCTCAAATAAATGACTAATTTCAAGAACTGTTAGCTTAGAATCGGCAGATTAGGGCTCCATTGTCTTCATGTGATGATCGCGATGATGAGTGAAGGTGATGACTGAGATTATGATGTAAGGTAAGGTATATAAATGAGACATAACACCTCATCATCCACATCAGCATGTACAATCAGCAAAATGGTGCCACGTCGGACAAATAACTAACCAAGTTAGAGAATATTTAACTGAGTGGTGTCAGTGCAAACAAAAAGTCAAGTTGGGGGTGCCGGGTGTCAAAGTGTTAGTTGCGGGTGTCAACGGCCAAAGGCCGATAGTTTCGGGTGATAAAATCCAATAACCCCTTTTTTAACAATCGTTTTTTAAACTTTGTAAAAAAGAAAGGTATAAATGAACAATTTTAAACAAACGAACAGTTTTGTTGAAGAATAAAAATACAACATTTATAAAAACACAAATGGTATTAAGAAATATGTTAAAAATTTAAGGTTTTAAAAATTGATTGATTTTAGTAAACAAAAGGTTTAAAAAAAATGAACTTCGAACAAACAAGCAATCCAAAAAATAGAGGATTTTAAAAAGGATAAAGGACTCAAATGATGCTTTAAAAATAGTAGTAATGCTTTACAAAAACGATTCTAAAAAGAACGCTTTAGAAATAAAGAATTTTAAAAACAACTTTAAAAAAATGAATTGTTTAAGAAAAAGTGTAAATACACATGGCTTTAAAAAGGAATGGTAAAAAATGAAGTGTTCAATTTTAAAAAAATGGACTTAAAAAGAACGATTATAAAAACAAACAGTTTAAAAATAAATGATTTTAAAAATGTTAGATGGCTTTAAAAAGGTTAAAAACAAATGTTTCTGTAAGTTATTAAGTTCTTTTAATATTTTTGTTTCTTTATTTCACGACTATTATTTAACAAAATACGTTTTAAATATACAAATAAATACATGTTTCTTTAATAATTTGTTTTTTTTTATAAATGTCGTTTTAAAAAAAATGTTTTTAACCTTTTTAAATCATTTGTCGTTTTTAAAATGGTTCCTTTTAAAATTGTTTGTTTTTAAAATCGTTCTTTTTTAAATCCTCATTTTTTATAAATTGAACAGTTATTTTTTACCATTCTTTTTAAAACCATATGTTAAAACATTTTTTAAATAATTTACTTTTTAAAGTCGTTCATTTCTAAACCGTTTATTTTTAAAGCGTTTCTTTTATAACCGTTTTTGTAAAGTGTTACTTTTATTTTTAAATCGTTTATCCTTTTTAAAATCCTCCATTTTTTTTGCTATTTGTTTATTCGAAATTCGTTTATTTTCTAAATTTTTTGTTTACTAAAATCATTCGTTTTTTTTAAACCTTATGTTTTAAAAAATTTTCATTTTTTAAAGTCGTTCATTTTTAAAACCATTTATTTTTAAAACGTTCCTTTTAGAATCGTTTTTTTTTTTGTAAAACGTTCCTTTTATTTTTTAATCGTTATTCGAATCGTTTTTTTTTTTTAATCTTCCATTTCTTGGACCGTTCGTTTGTTCGAAATTCATTCATTTTTAAACCTTTTATTTAGAGTAAATTGTCAAAATCGTCCCTGAGGTTTAGGGCTGTTTGCTAGTTTCATCCAAAATAATTTTTTTTTGTGCCAAACTGCCCTTCACTTTTGGTATTTTTTTGCCATTTTCATCCAAACCACTAACTTCGTTTACCTTTTCAGTTAAGTTGAAGGATATTTGGATGAAAATGGTAAATATAAAACCTCAGGGATGATTTTGGCAATTTACTCAAACTCTTTTTAATTTCTTTTATTAATTAATTTTGTCACATATCTATAAAACAAAATATATATGCATTTAAAAAAAATAATAGTATTGTCACATAATTTTCATAAATTTTATCTAAACCACTAACTCAGTTTATTTTTATTTTTTTGTTGAGGTAAAGGATGTTTTAAATTTTATAATTTAAAACAAAAATTAATTTCCTGTTTTTTTATATAGTTACTAGTGACCAACTGAAGTTTTTGTAAATGACTAAATGACCTTTATACTAGTTTATGTTGTGCAAGTTTAAATGTTCAATATAGTATGAGCTTTTAAATGACCAAAGCACCTATATAGAGGTTTATAACTTGAGTGGAAGGTTCAAACGAGAAGAATTTTTTTGTAAGAAGAAAAAAGAATAAGTTTCAACCAATAAGAATGTTTCATTTTACTTCATTTAATATTTTCATTTAATTTTAATGTAAGGGTATATTGGTAAAGTCACATAGATCATTAATATCTAGTCTTCCTTTTTAATAGCTAACTACATTAAATTTGTAACTTATTTTCAAAAAATATATATTTTTTCAAAAATTAAAAAAAAATAATTTAGAGTGTAGGATAAATTACTAGGTGTGTAGGATAAATTACGAGTTGTGTAGGATAAATTTGAGCATGTGTAGGATAATTTTCAAAATGTGTAGGATAACTTTTTATGTGTGTAGGCAATGAAAATTAGTGTAGACAATAATAGTCTTTATGAGTAATTAATTACTTAAAGATTGTAATAAATGAGATTAAAGAATAACTACATAATATTTTACAATTGTACCCTTTTATTCTTTTTCTTCTCAACTAAATTTTGTTCTCAAATGAACTTCCCCCTATAACTTGAAAGCTTAAAAAAGGAACTTATGTTAGTATCATGACAACCCCAATTTGTATTTTTATAAATGACCAAAGCACCCCATAGAGGTTTATAACTTGAAAGCTTAAAAAAGGAACTTATGTTAGTATAATGACAACCCCAATTTGCATTTTTATTCCTATTTTTTGCTCTGTTACTCTCTCTAATGAGTATACTATGAATTCGTGTGCGCAATGCAGGCTACTATTAGTATTGATTTTTTTAATCCAAAACCATGCATCTTGAAAATCGAACTGTCCGCTTGCAGCTTTGATAAAACTACATATTTCATAAATTTCTATTTATTAATCAGCTCTAACAGAAAAATTGTTCCACTCAACATACTGGCATTAATCTCATGTTTTGAAAATTTTTATAAGGACACAGCTGGATAAGAAAGTTTTAGGAGTCTAATTCCTAGTTACAAAAACTTCAGTATGTCACTAGGAACTATATAACAAAACTGGAAGTTAATTTGTCTTAATTTATAAAATTTCAAACATCATTCACCTTAACAAAAAAATAGGGATGAGCAAATCCTGATCCCGTCCCGATACCATCCCGATTTCGAAAATCCCGATCTCGAATTTCGCCAAAACTAGGTACCGATACCGAAATATGTTGGTACGATACGGTATCGGTAGGGTATCGGTACGGTAGCGGCATTTGAAGGTAAAATTTGGTATTTTACCGGTACCGTACCGAACCGGTACCGATCCCAAAATGCCAAAAAGTAGATACCGTTTCCGGTACCGAAAAAAATCGGTATGATATTTTCGGGATCAGGATCGGTACGGGACGGGATCGGGATCGGTACGGGACGGGATCGGGATCGGTATTTGATACCAAATGCTCATCCCTAGTTAGTGGTTTGGATGAAAATTTATAAAAAATATGTGACAAAACTATTTTTTTTAAACTGCATGTATATTCTGTTTTATATATATGTGACAAAATTAATTAAATAAAAAAAATAACTAAAAAGAGTTTGGGTAAATTGCCAAAATCGTCCATAAGGTTTTATATTTGCTAGTTTCATCCAAATATCCTTCAACTTAACTGAAAAGGTAAACTAAGTTAGTGATTTAGATGAAATGGCAAAAAAATGCCAAAAGTGAAGGGCAATTTGACACAAAAATGTTATTTTGTATGAAACTGGCAAAAATGCCTAAACGTCAGGGACGATTTTGGCAATTTACTATTTTATTTATTAGAACCATACGCTTTTTAAAACCTTATATTTTAAAATATTTTTTAGTACCTTTTGCTTTATTTTTAGAGTAAAATGCACGGATAGTCCCTGTGGTTTGGTTAAATTTCACCCTTAGTCCCAAACTTTTCAGAATTATACTCTTAGTCCCTGTGGTTTGACAAGTTGTTACTCGAATAGTCCCTGTGGTTTGACAAGTTGTTAATCGGATAGTCCTTGTCATTTCACACTTGCTTAACTAGAAAAACTAACTTCCAACCGCTTTGGGGACTATCCGAGTAACAACTTGTCAAACCACAGGGATTAAGAGTGTAATTTTGAAAACTTGAGGACTAAAGGTGAAATTTCACCAAACCACAAGGACTATCCATGCATTTTACTCTTATTTTTATAAACGTTGTTTATAGATTTTCGAACAAACTATTCATTTGTTTAAAAAAGTTCATTTTTAAATTTCTTTGATTTAAAAATTGTTCGTTTTTTGAATTTTATTTTTTCTATCGGCAATAAATAAATTACAAAATACAAAGTTAAAAAAACGATTGTTAAAAAAAGAAAGGTAAAAAGTGAACAATTTTAAACAAATTAACGTTTTTTCGAAGATTTAAAAAACAACATTTATAAAAAAACAAATGGTATTAAAAATTATGATAAATATATAAGGTTTTAAAAAGCGGATGATTTTAGTAAACAATAGGTTTAAAAAATGAACAAATTTCGAACAAATAAACATTCAAAAAATGGAGGATTTTAAAAAGGATAAACGATTCAAATAACGATTTAAAAATAAAAGTAACGCTTTACAAAACGGTTCTAAAATAATTACTTTAAAAATAAATGGTTTTAAAAATGAACTGTTTTAAAAAAGTTTAAAAAGATATGGTCTTAAAAAGAATGGTAAAAATGATCTGTTCAATTTATAAAAAAATGAGTACTTAAAAAATAATGATTTTAAAAACAAACAGTTTAAAAAATGAACAATTTGAAAAATGATAAACTGTTTTAAAAAAAGTTGAAAAACAAAATATTTTTTAAACGGAACTTATATGAAAAATTGTTGAAGAAATATGTATTTATTTGTATATTTAAAACGTATTTTGTTAAATAATAATTGTGAAACAAAAAATAAATAATTACACAAATAATAATATTAAAAGAACTTTATAACTTACATAAACAACCCCTAAGCTATAAAAGGACCATAATACCCTTAGACTTAACTAGAAAAAAGTAATATGGTTAGTGTTATGGGCCAAAACCGTCATAAAATGCAATCTAAGGGTCTCATATGACTAAAGATTTCTTTTTTGACTGAAAGGGTTAAACTGGTTAAACCATATGAGCCAAAATAGTAATTTAATCTATATTTTATATATAGGTTTGCAGTGACGGATCATGAAAATCATTATAGGGGTAACGTTTCAATTTTTTTCTAAAGGGGTAACGAAATCGAAAAAACGTCAAATTTTTCCAAATTTTACACTACCACTGAAGCGTCAAGAGGCAACGTGGGTTACCCCTTGTTACACTCTATATCTGCCGGCCATGTAAGTTTTTCGGCTATCAACTTATAAAATTTGACATGTCTAGTTATGTAATTCTTAATTTACTAATATTTCATAGTATAACCACAATTTCATCTGTTTCATATATTGTTACCATTTTTCAGAGAGTAAATAGATTTTAATGAAATTTTATCAGTAAAAAGTGTAAAGTATATTAAGTGAAGTATTTGAAACGAAAGAAAAACATATGATTTTGTTATTTTTATTTGTATTTTGTATTCTTAAATGATAAAAGAAAACATGTTAGAAAAAGTCATAAATCGTTAACTGTAAATTAACAAATTATATCATACATAATAATAATTTATTTATTGACAAAGGTGGTTTATGAGTAGACGTTCTAGGTTTGAAATTTGGAAAGGCGTTAGAAATTCATTCCATCAAGCAACCTTTTCTCTCTTTCCCCTTCTCTCTATATACACACACTAGTAGTATGTCTTGCGTGATGTAGTGTCACCAATGCTCTTTTGCAGAACGCAATCTAACGCAACCTACATTAACTTACATTAAACACTAATTATTATTATGTAAATATTTAGTAAGTATATACTTATTATTTAAACAAGATAATACTGAGTGATGGGGCATGTGTCACCGAAGCTCTTGTGAAGAGCGCAATCTAACCTGACATATCTTAACTTTTAGGGTAAATTACACTTTTCGTTTTTTATGTTATACCGGATTGTAACGGATAGCCTTTAACTTCAATAATTACAGTCATAATCTTTTATTGGCAAAACCCGTTACACTGTACGCCCTTTAGCACTAACCTGGTTAAATTCTTTTTGTTAAGTTTATTCACTTAAGGGTATTATGGTCAATTCATACTTTTATTTAAATGTTTAATAAATAAAACAAAAAAATGCATATAGACATCATCTTCAACAATTTCCTAACCCTAAAACTCTAACCACCACATCTTGCCACCACCACCACCTATTCCCACCGCCACCACTACCTCATCCTGCCCCAACGTCTGCAACTCCCCCTCCCTCTCTATACCATTTCTCCCTTATATATAGGATTTGCCAAAAAAGAAGTGCTTAATCAATCTGTGATGGATGATATACAGAATAATTGGATGTCTCGAGTGTGAAGAAAAGCATACTGAATTACTCACCAAAGTTGTAAACTATCCACACCATTTTAGGCAAATCCTATTTTAGTATTCAAGGTCAGCCGTTGCAGATTAACAGCAACAGTATTCCAGTTGGATATCAGCGGTTTTCGAGGTCGTGTTCCAAGCCCAACAGAACAACCAGCAGTCACCGTGTGTGATTAGAGTGAGAGAGAGAGAGAGTTTCCGGGTGTTTAGAAAGTGTGTGACTGGTGGCCGGAGTGACGGTGATGAAGCGTTTAGGTTTTAGGGCTTTTTAGAGAGAAAGGGCTTTTTGGAGAAGAAGGACTAGAGAGAGAGAGTAATGGTGGTTTATGTCTGTGTGTTCTGTTAACAAACATAAGTATAAATTACGTCAATTATACTAGTAAAATTACTAACTTACCCTCATATGCAAGTCACATGACTGGATTTAACTAAAATTTTTAACTAGGTTAGAGTCAAAGGACCAAAGATGTAATGAGTTTGTCAAATAAAGGACTGTGACTATAATTACTGAAGTTAAAGGCTATCCGTTGCAATTCGATACAAATATAGATGATGAAAAGTGTAATTTACCCTAACTTTTAAACACCGACTAAAATTAGGTTATTATTTTTATCATTATTATAAATATTTATTAATTATATTTTTGGGTATCATGATTATCGTTGTTCTTTTTATTATTACAAATATTTAGTAATTATAGTTGATCACTTGTGTTTGTGGGGACTTTCCGTGTATTAGTGCTAACTCAGATAATTCACATCAAATCACGTTTTCATATGCAAATATGTACGTATATAAACATGCTTTTCACCCCAAGTATTCAGTAAAACAGTTTAGAGAAAAGGGACAATGAAACTCACCTGATAGTATAGTTCACGTATGTAGGTAGTGTAACAGTAAAGCTAATCTAGTCCTATTATCAGTATTGTACGGTTAATTACCAAAAACAGTTCTCCGATGGTAATTGCTATATACTAAGCTCGGATGTGAATATTCATCCGAGAATGGGCTAAGAGCCTCAATGTATAGTGATGGATAATGTCTTAGTGTCAAAATCAAGTTTGGCTTCCGTGCACCGTTATTCATGCCAGTTACGATTGTTCGTTTTAGGTATTAGGATAATAGCGTGATCAAATATAATGTTAAAACTCATTGAATATTATAAAATGATTTGTTTTATAAAAAATGTTTGGGCGTTAAAAGGGCCTGGTTCATTCAAACAACAGTTCCAATTTTTTTTAGTTTAGGAATTCACTAAACAAGCGTGTAATTTATCCCAGTTACCCGGGTTACCCAAGAAAAGTTTGGATTTACTCCCAACTTTCCAAATATCGCCAATATGTCATTGAACTGCTTAATAGTTCTGGCAGGTTCATTAAACCATTAGTTTGCCGGTTTTGATAACAATCATATATTTTTAAAACAAATTTTCCATAGACATATATCCGAATTTAATAAAATTCTGGAAATTTTTATATAAAACTTTACTAACATATATTTTAGAAAATGTTAAATTTATTTATTATTTTTAATAGTTCAGTTTTATAAATCTGATTAACCGTTAAATTGGCAATTCATACCATCTGACTTCTAAAAATTACAAAATATTACTGAATGATCAAAATATACCCAAAAACTTCCTATAAAATTTTCAGATTCAACCGAACTTCTTAAACAGGGTTTTCAGTTACCGAAATTTTGATAAAACACGATTTTTAAAACCATAGCTAGGGTTAACCAGTGAAATCCGAATTTTGTATGGATCATTCTTGTACCAAAAAACAGACTCTCTGCAAAATTTAAAGATTTATTGAATTCGTTTACTGTTTTTTCAGAACTAACGCTATTAAATACCAATAAATTCACCAAAAGTTCTCAAATTTTGTAGAGACTCTACTTTTACAATATGTGATCAGCCTACAAAATTTAATGTACTAGCAATTCCTACGCCATAAGTTATGCACAAACATAATCCTAGGGCCCCTAAATTCAGTTTTAACGGTGTACCATCCGATTTTCATTTTCTGAAGCGATTTCTACGCTTCCAAATCATGAATACGGCTAAGTACAGTACCTACATACCATATACAACACGAAAATGTACACAACATCACAAAATCAAGCCTTGCATATTATTTTTTTTGGTTAAGTTGTTAACTACATGTTTCTTGCCAAAGTTTTGCGTTTTTGAATCCATAAACCCCAATTTTTCACCATCAAACATCATGTACAAAATTGTACATATAATAAGACTTTGAACAACCCTCATGGCCAAAATAATATGTCACACCCGACCGCGTTAAAACAACAAAACCGCGGCGAAAATGTCGGGGAGTGGAGTAACAGAATCATTGTTTCACAACACATGGATATTGAAGTTATGTTTTATTGAATTATTAAATGTTTAACATTGTCTTAAAATAGAACAAACAAGTTCAACATATTGTCTTTCTTTTTTTATGTCACTAAGGCCTAGTCCAATCCTACGTGAGCATGCATCATAATCATCATCAAACAACAGCACCTGAAACATATGTGAAAATAAAGTCAGCAAGGAAATGCCGGCAAGTATATAGGTTTTGTGAGTGTGTCAAATTCATGGCTCGTATATGTATTGCAATACTTCGCACGACTACAAGAGTCGATAATTGAAAACCTTTTATTGAAAAATGACTTGGTATTGCAATATAATTAACCAACTTAAAACGAGTTAGTCATAGTTTATAAAACCTCATTGCCAGGAATCTTGACCCACAACATTTTCTTTTGTAAACCAAATTATAAATTGTCTCGTGTGAAAACTTGTATGGTTTATATCATTTAGTAAACATCGTTGCGTGTCATCATTTGAAATCATTCGTCCAAAATCGTTCACTTCGTTCGTGTTATCAATCGTTTGTGTTATCAAAACCGATCGTTCAAATCGTTCAAACTCGTTCATGTTATAAACCATCGTTCAATCGTTCAAATCGTTCGTGTTTTAATTGTGAAAACTAACTTTTGGTCGTCTCGTTGAACACATTCAAACCTGTGTGAGTCGTCCATCGTTCAATCGTATTAACAAAGCACCAAAGGGTTTGTTAAAATTCATCAGGTTCTGTCGTTACCCACATTACCCCATAACCATGGCGATAGTCTGATAACGAGATTTGTCAGATCCTATGGTACCATAACATACTACTGGTCGGCTTGATCATAGTTAATGAATGTCATTCGGATGTCTTTCGACTAACGCCCCAACAAGTTCGTCCACATTATTGAAATCGTTGTGTTTAATATAAACCATAGTGTTTGTTTTGAAAACTCGAAATCGTTTAGCACATATGAATCACCCCAAAACAATTGAAAGCAGTAAAATAGGGGAACTATGTACTCACTTGAGATTGCAAGGTATCCTCGATTTAGTGAACTAACAATGCTCGGGCAATCAAGGAATCAAGTGGCACCTGGTATCAGATCACTTATGTTAATAACCGGAACCTAAATCAGGAGATCGGGTAGAATGAGGTCTTGTAAACAAAATGAGTATTGGATATGATATGATTGGTTAAACAAGCCTATATTCTGATTTGGAACCTATCCTAACTAGTGCTTATGACCCGTTAAGGTAGTTTATGCTACTTTAACGCGTCATTTGCGCAAAAGCACATTCGAATAGCCTAACTAGTCCTATGACAAGTATTATATGCCCTAACATGTTTAATATTGTTGCATAATCAGTTTAAGTGTGTAACACCCAGAAAACAGGTTTGATAGTCAAACCACGTTAATATTAATGAACGGGTAAAATATCGTTAGTGGTAAAAAGTAACCCGGTAAATATTAGGATTTAAATAATTAAACCTAATATTAATTAAAAGGAGAATAATCATTTTGAGAAAAACAGAGTACATAAAAAAAGGGCCCGAGTTAACGGGACTTGAAATAAAACGGGTTATGACTTCCCGGACCCATTAAGTAAACTAGGAATAATCAACCTAGTTAGTAATATGTGATTATGTAATAAATAGCGAATTATAGCTTCTTTTGAGTAAAATAAAACACAAAGGACTAATGTTGCCAAGTGGGCAAACTAGTTTTATATAAAAACAGAAAAATAAAACACAACACACACACTTAGTGTGTGTGTGCATGGATCGACCAAAGGAAGGGGGAAAAAGAAGCAAACCCTAACTCACTCAAGAATCATCAAATTGAAGATTGATTCGAGCCCGAAATCAGCAAATAAACACATATTAGTGATCACCTAAGCTAGGGGATCATAAGGTATGTAAAATTATGTTGTTTGATGAAGTTGTAAAATTTGGATGAACATCACTATATGCGATTTGTGTATGAATCGTAGAAGCTAGGACTGAATTAGTGATGTATACTTGTTTAGCAACAAAACCCTAAGTGAAAATTTTACATAGGTTGCTATGATTTGAATAGTTTGATGATTTACCACACTTAGACAAGTGGGTTTGATTATGTAGTGAAGATGATGATATACACATGTTTAAGATCATCATACTTGCAAGTATATGTGAAATACTTGAACAATTTTGTGATTCGAATAGGTGTTCATACATGACTTGAAATGAGTTTTGATGATTTGACAAATTGATGTTTATAAACATCATACTAACTAGCATGGATGAACTACTTGAACAAATTAGAGATTTTGTTAAGAGTTCATAAGTGATTAGAAGTGGGTCTTCACACAAGAGTTAAACCCATGATTATGATGGTCAAAGTGTATATGTGCTTACGATGATTAAAATTACATGTTGATTTATAGTTACTTGATGTATGAAATAGATAACATGTTAGTTAATATGGCATCTCAAAAGATGATGCTCACTAAGTGGTTGATAATGTGCCTAAATTAAGTCTTCTGAACTTGTTAGTGCACTCATATGTGTCAATTGGTGGTTTGACTTTTTAAAAGTCAAACCAACCTATGATAGAGTTCAATAATAATAACGGTAAAAAGATTAATAAGGTGTGAAGGTCATGATTTAGAATGACTAATCTAACCACCTTGTGGAAATTATGATGCTAGTTTGACGCTTTACAAGCTAGGTAGAGGCTTGGGAAAGAAGCGGGTTAAACGGATCGAGCATGCGGAAAAGCGCAATTTGGATGAAAGATAAGTAAAGCTTACACCTTTTGTAGGATACGTATTTATTTTTATGAGCTATAAATACGATAAAGGTAATATTCGAAATGTGGCTTCCAACGCGATATGATACGTGTCAGAATAAAAATAAATGATAAAAACCATGGTTAATGGTAAAAAGGGGCAAATTGGTAATTTAGTCATGAAATGACTAAGATTTAATGAGTTTTCGTTAAGGTTACCTTATAGTGTAACTAATAATAAGAAAAATGGGTAAAATGGAAATTTAGTCAAATGTTGACTAATGTAAATTGTGGTTTAAAGGATACCCATGGCGTAAGCCAAAATGGGTTAATTATGCAAGAAAAAGAATTTATGAAAAAGAAATATTGGGGTAAAATCCAAAATGGGTCGGATGCGTGAATTTGAAATTTAATACCAAGCTTTTATAAACATCAATGTTTGGTCATTTAGGCCAAACGGGTCAAATGGTAGTGATAACACTATTTGACCAAAATCGACTAATGTTTGGTTGTTAAGTCATTTGTTCATAGGAGCGAATAGCAATTTGAATAATTGTGTCGCCATAAAATTTTGGCTAATAAAAGCGAGGTATAAAAACGGGTCTATGCGTTGACTCGAGCCAAGTACGCATATATAGATTTATAGTTAAACGAGTGATATTGGTCAAACATCTTAGCGAAAGACCCTCGTCGTGAAATGAGGAACTAAAGTTGACCAAAACGCCCTTGAAGGGTAAATTGGGCAAACGACCTTTAAAGGTTGTGTAAAAAGAGTATTTTTACCAAGTCTTGTTAAATACATGAATTAATTGCATAATACCTTTTTGGGTCAAACGCCCAAAATTTTTTCCGTTAAATTGGCTAACCGAAAGGAAGTCTTCGGAATAGTTAGATTACCATAGTTAATCCACCACAAATATAGTTGTGGTGGAAGGCAAATAGATATCTTTACGTAGAAATAAGATGCGAGTAATGATGAGCGAAAATTATACTTATATGTTAAAAACCTCCAAACGGGTCAAAATGAAGTGGGTGGTTAAATGTTGGTTAAGCATTAGAAAGTTACAAAATAACCAGGCAAATGTAAGTCCGGATGTAAAGCATGTAATGGGAGAGAGAATGTTAATGTTTGACGAGCCCGGGATGGGTAAAATAGATAAAAATTAATTATTGTTCTATAGCATGTAGTGTGATGATAATGCCAAACGGGTTGAATAATCCCCTAAAGGATTTATGAGCCAATAGCGTATAAATCAGATTTTTATGCAAACCGAGGTGATAAACGGGTTCATAATTCAATTACATATGCGTAGGAAAAAGAATCACGTAAAACGGGTTTGTAAATCAAAAGTTATGAGTGTTTCAAGTTGAAAAATTATGAAAACGTAGTTGGGCAAGAAATGCAGCAGCAGAAACAAACATTCTGTCGAAATGGGCCCGTCGCGCCCCGCGACGGAGAAGCCTTAAGAGGTCGCGCCCTGCCACAGGCTGTGGCGCCCCGCGAAAGCCAAGGATAAGTCTGTCGCGGCCCGCGACAGACTACAGAGCTGGCAAAATTGATTTTTATTTGTTGTTTGATGTTTAGAACTTGTTTAAACTATTATTTAAGCATCAGAACTAACTTTTAAGGTGGTTTTTGATCACAGGCAAATATCAAGAGTTCCCGGATGAAGATCAAGCTCAACGAAGAACCGAATACACACGAAAAAGAAGCTTCCGCATGTTGGGTCGTCGTTATCCTAAAAGACGAACTCAATTACATTATGTTGTATTTTCTTTAAATTGTAAAAGTTTTAATTTACCCGTATTTTCAAAGTGTATGTGTTCATAATTACACGTTTATTTTCGTAAGATTAAACGAAAACCGCTTAATAATAGCAAGGGTCTTACAAGTTGGTAATCAGAGCTCAAGGTTAAAAGAATAAAGTGTTCGGTTCGAGTCTTGATCACAAATCCGGTAAGTACATGTATATAGTAATGGTTTAGTATGATTCAAGTGTTGTGAATAACACATAGGATTATCGTGTAATACATGTTACCCCAATTAAATCGATCAAGGATCGATATAGTTAACGAAATTACGTGCGTTGACACGCATACCAGAAAGCCTCGAATTATAATACGGGCGATTATTGATGTCTACATTACTAACTTTTGTGAATATTATAATTGAAGGACATTCGCACCTGAAGGTGACGAGAGTTGAACAAATTTTGGATATGACAGAGAAACGGTCCGAGTTTGACAACCAGAGCATGCTCACCAAGGACAAAAATCGCATAGCAACCGCGAACTAGGTCAACGGCAAGGAAAGCCCGTCGGGGCAAGCATTACCAGTTGCAGGTTCTAAATTTAGTCGCACAAATAGTAATATGCACCAAACATGTAGAGAATGACGGTTGCATATGTAGGATAAAACTTGGAAAACCTGAATAGGATATCTATCCAGGATGATGTTTCTAAGTGAAAACAAATAGAAACATGCGTTATTCACGATTGTGAATAACAAGACAATAATAGAAATAGTTTATGTGAAAACTTGGACGAGAATAAATATCCAAGTGAATAATTCTCAATATAATACAAATGAGAAAAGTAGTGATCACATTAACGAATGTGATGATATAATAGTTCGGTAAAAAGGAAAACATTTTATATGTTCAAATAATAAAAACGGGTAAAACTAATAATTGTTAAATAACAATTAAATAAAGTTTTACCAACTGAAACCATGAATATGGAAATTATTAGAGGAGTTACTTACATGGGGCGTGGTGCGAAAATTATAAAAAGGTCATGTGTGTCATGTGTTGATCGCTTACTCTGGCCAAGTAAGTAGTGAACACATGATACCATGAACTTCTTATAATGGACACATTTACGTCCGATGTAGTAAGGACGGGTGAATGGGACGAATTAAGAAGATACCCCAATGAATAAAACAAGCAAAATGCTTGATAATAAACGTAAACGCAAGTCGGATGACGGAAGCATGTTACGTTAGAATAACGAGCCCGAGAGAAGGGACAAGGATCAAAGTAAATAAAAAAAATATACAGATCGACTAATAGGAATGCTAAGGCATAGGGATAAAAGTTTGACTGTCGCAAGTGATGAAATTCACACGGACAAGTCAAACGAATTAAATAAAGAATAAAAGACTTGATTGAATAAAAGCGATGGGTTTCGCTAAAACGACCAAATAAATTAAAATGAAGTCTTAATACATACCGGGACGGTTACTTTGATAGTGACTTCGGTAAGATACCCGATAGATGGGTAGGATTTTGAAAGTATGCGTAAACCGAGAGACGGGAACGCGAAATAGAAAGTTAAAAGACTCGGATTAGGAGTCATGACTAAAAGACGATGAGAATTTGCAAACAGAAATTTTGATAACTACGTTCAACTATTTTTAAAGTTGAACGGGTCGAATAAAGAATGAAGTTTGACATTCAAAAGTGATGAAACCTCGCACGAATAAGTCAAACGAGATAAATAAAGTATAAAAACTTGGTAGTGCAAGTAAGCGGAAACCGAATAATGGAAGCGCGAAATATTAATGAACCTATATGATGGGTCGTAAAGGAATGTAGATAGGAAAAACGCAAACTAGCGAAACAAGAATGTTAAAAACGCTAAGATAAAGAACCCGGGTAACGAGTCGTAAAGAAGTATAGGTAAGAACCGGGTAACGGTAAGCGTAGGACAAACCGGCGTGTAAATGACGTTAGAAGTCATAAAGTCGGAAAGATAATTCGAAAGAAAACAAATGTAGCCTTAGACTACGGTTAAGGTCAAATGAAATCCAAAAGGCAAAAGTAAATAATTCTAAACATAAAAAGGGGTGCTTTGACGCCATATACATATATAAACATATATACATTTGAATAGAAACTCGAATAAAGTATGATCTACGGGATCATCATAACCTATGGAATTATAAGTAATGTTAAGGTCTATGGGACCAAAAAGACTTTGGGTCACGAATAGAAAGAAACGAATTGTTGGGGTCTCACCTTAAAAAGGTGGAAAATCTAAGGAAAAAGCCTGCGAGGCTAAGTGAAAGAACCTACGGGTCAATAATGTAAAGCGATGGTTGTAACTCCCCACGTAAAATAATAACGGAAGGTAAAATTTGTATAAAAGCGATGAGTTTCGCTAAGTTAACCGAACGGGTTAAAATGTTGAGATCATGAAAAGTTTCGTGGGCAAAAGTGAAAAATTTCACTAAAACATCTAAACGGGCTGAAACGACAAAAGAATTCATGATTATTAAATTGTGTTATTTTCACAAAAGGGCGAAGGCATTACCAAAATGACAACAGAAAGGAATAAATCCTTGGGCGTAAATTCCTTGATATGAGAAATTGACATGAGTTAAAAAGAAAACGTTAAACTAAAATTTAGTTTTAGTGAGAAATAACGTTTTAACAAATATAAATATAAATATTATGAGAGGAATTGGGAAACGGAAAACACTAGAAGAATGGGTGAAAGACGATACATTCGAAAAGAAGATTTTCGATAATAAAAAGTTTATATAAACTTAAACATGACGCGGTGTGATCACGGTCAAGAAGAGTAATATGGAATATAACCACGTTATAGCGTGAACTATGAAATGGAGATAATAAAAGTTTGTAAGCCTCGAGAAGGCAAAGTGGATATACCTGAGCGATGGAGTATAAGGTAACCGGTGACTAACAAGTCTAACCACCAAAATAAATAATCAATAAAGATAACAGATACAAGCTGAAAGTAACGACCCACGAGGCCTCACACATGAAAGACGTACGTGTCAAAATAAATGAGAACTTTGGACCGAAAGAAACGGGTGCCTTGAAAATGAAACTTGGTTCATTTGATTAAACCAATGAACTATGTAAATAAGGTTTCGTGGACGAAACCTCTTTAAGGAGGGAAGACTTGTAACACCCCGAAAACAGGTTTGATAGACAAACCACGTTAATACTAATGAACGGGTAAAATATCGTTAGTGGTAAAAAGTAACCCGGTAAATATTAGAATTTAAATAATTAAACCTAATATTAATTAAAAGGAGAATAATCATTTTGAGAAAAACAAAGTACATAAAAAAGGGCCCGAGTTAACGGGACTTGAAATAAAACGGGTTATGACTTCCCGAACCCATTAAGTAAACTAGGAATAATTAACCTAGTTAGTAATATGTGATTATATATGTAATAAATAGCGAATTATAGCTTCTTTTGAGTAAAATAAAACACAAAGGACTAATGTTGCCAAGTGGGCAAACTAGTTTTATATAAAAAAGAAAAATAAAACACAACACACACACTTAGTGTGTGTGTGTGTGTGTGTGTGTGCGTGGATCGACCAGAGGAAGGGGGAAAAAGAAGCAAACCCTAACTCACTCAAGAATCATAAAATTGAAGATCGATTCGAGCCCGAAATCAGCAAATAAACACATATTAGTGATCACCTAAGCTAGGGGATCATAAGGTATGTAAAATTATGTTGTTTGATGAAGTTGTAAAATTTGGATGAACATCACTATATGCGATTTTTGTATGAATCGTAGAAGCTAGGACTGAATTAGTGACGTATACTTATTTAGCAACAAAACCCTAAGTGAAAATTCTACATAGGTTGCTATGATTTGAATAATTTGATGATTTACCACACTTAGACAAGTGGGTTTTGATTATGTAGTGAAGATGATGATATATACATGTTTAAGATCATCATACTCGCAAGTATATGTGAAATACTTGAACAATTTTGTGATTCGAATAGGTGTTCATACATGACTTGAAATGAGTTTTGATGATTAGACACATTGATGTTGTATTGGTGTTTATAAACATCATACTAACTAGCATGAATGAACTACTTGAACAAATTAGAGATTTTGTTAAGAGTTCATAAGTGATTAGAAGTGGGTCTTCACACAAGAGTTAAACTCATGATTATGATGGTCAAAGTGTATATGTGCTTACGATGATTAAAATTACATATTGATTATAGTTACTTGATGTATGAAATAGATAACATGTTAGTTAATATGGCATCTCAAAAGATGATGCTCACTAAGTGGTTGATAATGTGCCTAAATTAAGTCTTCTGAACTTGTTAGCGCACTCATATGTGTCAATTGGTGGTTTGACTTTTTAAAAGTCAAACCGACCTATGATAGAGTTCAATAATAATAATGGTAAAAAGATTAATAAGGTATGAAGGTCATGATTTAGAATGACTAATCTAACCACCTTGTGGAAATTATGATGCTAGTTTGACGTTTTACAAGCTAGGTAGAGGCTTGGGAAAGAAGCGGGTCAAACGGATCGAGCACGCGGAAAAGCGCAATTTGGATGAAAGGTAAGTAAAGCTTACACCTTTTGTAGGATACATATTTGTTTTTATGAGCTATAAATACGATAAAGGTAATATTCGAAATGTGGCTTCCGACACGATATGATACGTGTCGGAATAAAAATAAATGATAAAACCACGGTTAATGGTAAAAAGGGGCAAATTGGTAATTTAGTCATGAAATGACTAAGATTTAATGAGTTTTCGTTAAGGTTACCTTGTAGTGTAACTAATAATAAGAAAAAGGGGTAAAATGGAAATTTAGTCAAATGTTGACTGAGTAAATTGTGGTTTAAAGGATACCCATGGCGTAAGCCAAAATGGGCTAATTATGAAAAAAAAAAGAATTTACGGAAAAGAAATATTGAGGTAAAATCCGAAATGGGTCGGATGCGTGAATTTGAAATTTAATACCAAGCTTTTATAAACATCAATGTTTGGTCATTTAGGACAAACGGGTGAAATGGTAGTGATAACACCATTTAACCAAAATCGACTAATGTTTGGTTGTTAAGTCATTTGTTCACAGGAGCGAATAGCAAATTGGATAATTTCATCGCCATAAAATTTTGGCTAATAAAAGCGAGGTATAAAAACGGGTCTATGCGTTGACTCGAGCCGGGTACGCATATATAGATTTATAGTTAAACGAGCGATATTGGTCAAACATCTTAGCGAAAGACCCTCGTCGTGAAATGAGGGACTAAAGTTGACCAAAACGCCCTTGAAGGGTAAATTGGGCAAACGACCTTTAAAGGTTGTGTAGAAATGAGTATTATTACCAAGTAAGTCTTGTTAAATGCATGAATTAATTGCATAATACTTTTTTGGGTCAAACGCCCAAAAATGGGCCTTTTCTGTTAAATTGACTAACCGAAGGGTAGTCTTCGGAATAGTTAGATTACCATAGTTAATCCACCACAAATATAGTTGTGGTGGAAGGCAAATATATATCTTCACGTAGAAATAAGATGTGAGTAATGATGAGCGAAAATTATGCTTATATGTTAAAAACCTCCAAACGGGTCAAAATGAAGTGGGTGGTTAAATGTTGGTTAAGCGTTAGAAAGTTATAAAATAACCCGGCGAATGTAAGTCCGGATGTAAACCATGTAATGGGAGCGAGAATGTTAATGTTTGACGAGCCTGGGATGGGTAAAAATGATAAGAATTAATTATTGTTCTATAGCATGTAGTGTGATGATAATGCCAAACGGGTCGAATAATCATCTAAAGGATTTATGAGCCAATAGTGTATAAATCAGATTTTTATGCAAACTGAGGTGATAAACCGGTTCGTAATTCAATTAATAACGCGTAGGAAAAAGAATCACGTAAAACGGGTTTGTAAATCAAAAGTTATGAGTGTTTCAAGTTGAAAATTTATGAAAATGTAGTTGGGCAAGAAATGCAGCAGCAGAAACAAACCTTCTATCGAAATGGGTCCGTCGTGCCCCACGACGAAGAAGCTTTAAGAGGTCGCGCCCCGCAAAAGCCAAGGATAAGTCTGTCGCGGCCCGCGACAGACTACAGAGCTGGCAAAATTGATTTTTATTTGTTGTTTGATGTTTAGAACTTGTTTAAACTATTATTTAAGCATCAAAACTAACTTTTAAGTTGTTTTTTAATCACATGCAAATATCAAGAGTTCCCGGATGAAGATCAAGCTCAACGAAGAACCGAACACACACGAAAATGAAGCTTTCGCATATTGGGTCGTCGTTATCCTAAAAGACGAACTCAATTACATTATGTTGTATTTTCTTTAAATTGTAAAAGTTTTAATTTACCCGTATTTTCAATGTGTATGTGTTCATAATTACACGTTTATTTTCATAAGATTAAACGAAAACCGCTTAATAATAGCAAGGGTCTTACAAAGTGTCAAAATTTAAGTTACAAATGCTTAAATTCAAATTTTGCGTAAAAAGGACATTTTGGTCATTTTCCTAAGACATATAAACTACCTATCATACAACTAATTAAACTAAGTGACCATAAGGTATAACCTCGGAAGGTTATTCCCTATACAACTATGGTCACAATAAATGTTTGGTCTGATCCTAATGATTGACCAAACGGGGCGGGTTCGAAAGTCTAAGCGGTTATCGAGACCGCTTGACTTATGACCCTAAACAAGCACTAAACTAAAAGTGACGAGTTAAACATGTTAAAATATGTTTAACTAAGTTAGAAAACTGATTTGATATCAAAACAAAGTGTTTTGATACCCAAAAATAGTTTCGTCGCAAAATGCACACAATCGTGCATTTTGACCGAAACTTTGACTTGTCACTTCGACTAGTCAACGTGGTAATCAGTAGGTATAGTCGCAAGGGACTATACCCATCGTGATTACGCTCACGTTGCAAAGTTCAAACGAACTTTGACTTCACCAAATCATGGTCAAAGCAGAAAAAAATTACTAAGAAAGCTCAAGTATGAGGCCTCCAACTAAGTGTGGTAGCCTCAATCAGAGCAAGAATGAAAGAGAATGAAGATGAGCAAGTTTGAAGTGTTGAAGAACATGGGTATTTATAGGAAATCATGGGCCTTTAGATCATTTCCAAGTGTCTTATGTGTTGATCAAGGAATGATCAAGTCCATACACTTGTTAGGACCATATTTCAAGCCTTGTAGAACACATAAACCAGCCGACAAGATCACCAAACAATCAAAGGAAACTAGATGCAACAGCTGGGAATTAACAGGAAGGTTCTGTTGTGCTGGAGGGTCCTTACGGACCGTATATGGTCTTGGCATACGGTTTGTATGCAGCTAGCTAGGCAGCAAGTTTGCTGTATTGATAACTTTGGTCCCTGAGTGTGTTTCGTCGCGTTTTGACACTTCTAACACCTATCAAGCCCATTTTCAAGCTCCATGATGAAGTTAAAGTATATTCAACTTGAATTATGCTTAAAAATGTCACGGATGTTGGTTCGTTTGGCTGTACGGTTGCATTTTTCGGTTAATTACGACGGAATCGTAACGAACGCGAAAACGACCCAAATTGCGAAACGAATGAAGTTTTTGCATTCCCATCACTAAAATACAATATTTTAATGATTAAATTTTTTTTTGATGTCCGAATATGGTCAGAACGTAAGATATGCATGCATTTGAATACTTTTGCAGTTTTGACGCTTTTAGTTCCTGTGATCAAATGAGCGTATTTTCGCATACCGAACCACTCAAAACTTATTTATAAGCTATGTTAAAGGTATTTAGGGTATGTTTAGCTTATGATCTTGTTCCAGAGTGTACGTTGCTATACGAATTGGCAGACTTTTGCAGTTTGTCGCAAATAGTCCCTGTGATCGAATAAACTTGTTTTTTACACACCAAACCCTTCAAAACTTATTTCTAAGTTATGTAAAGGTTATTTAAGGTATGATGAGCTTATGTCACTGTTCTGGAGTATATGTCACGTTAAACTGATCACGTTTTGCGCAATAGTTTGCGTATAACTTTCCAGAAAGTGATTAGGAGCTCGGAATCTAACAAAAATTTATATATGTAAATGCCACATGTAATCGTAAAAATCCCGAGAATGAAACACAAGATTTCATTGGATTCGTATTTGTATGATAGTCATAGAGTCACAAATGTCACAGTCTCCCCTACTTTAGGAAATTTCATCCGGAAATTTATTCGTAGGAGTCTGTAAGTTGTGTTAAGCAATTGTCTTGCGCGGAATCTAGAGTTTTATATATTTGCATAGAGTAACCCATCAAAGATCTCCACGTAAGGCATAACTTTTTTTATTCCCTAGTGGATGCTTCCTCAGATAATACAGGAAGTGGGAATGGGTTGTTATACCTATGATGCTCATCCCCTAATGGATACTCCCTCGGTGAAAGTAGGAAGTGGGAATGAGGGATTTGATCAATGGTAAAACCAAATCAACCAATAGTTCTGTGAGTACCCTTTAAGAATCTAACTATTAAGATAGAAAGATCTTGTAAGGATTTGTATTTCATTTCCACAATGGATATTCTTCAGAAGTGGAAATGAATGGATAGTTCATTTTCCTCAATGGATTCTTCGTCAGAAGTGAAAATGAAAGAATGTATAAGTTGTTCATTTCCAAATGGATATTTCTTCAAAAGTGAAAATGAATGGATAATTCATTTTCTTAAATGGATACTTTTATCAGAAACGGAAATGAAGGATTGTAGTATAGATTATTCATTTCCCCGATGGATATTTCTTCGAAAGCGAAAATGAATGAATAATTCATTTTCCTCAGTGGATACTTTGTCAGAAGTGGAAATGAAGGATTATTGTATAGATTATTCATTTCCCCGATGGATATTTCTTTAGAAGCGAAAATGAATGGATAATTCATTTTCCTCAGTGGATACTTCGTTAGATGTGGAAATGAAAGATTATTGTATAGATTATTCATTTCCCCGATGGATATTTCTTTACAAGCGAAAATGAATGGATAATTCATTTTCCTCAGTGGATACTTCGTTAGAAGTGGAAATGAAAGAATCAATATAGGATTATTCATTCCCCAATGGATATTTCTTTAGAAGCGAAAATGAATGTATAATTCATTTTCCTCAGTGGATACTTCATCAGAAGCAGAATGAATTTATTCATTTTCCTCAGTGGATATTTCTTCAGAAGCGAAAATGAATGGATAGTTCATTTTCCTCAGTAGATACTTCATCAGAAACGAAAATGAATACGGTTCTCAAATGGATTATTCATTTCCTAGTGGATATCTCTTTCAGAAGCGAAAAATGAGTAGCTAGTTCATTTTTCCTCTGTGGATACTTCATCAGAAACGGAAATGAATATAGATAACTTTTGTTTCTTGTTTAAGTTAACACATGACAAAACTTGCTGTGGTTTCTGTGCACTGAATTCTATAATTATGTATGCATCCATAATTACGTAATTCCTTGCACAGTCCGCACAGTTTATTTTATAATGTGTAGGGGATAGAATCAAACGAATAATCTTGTGATAACTTTGACTAGACCACCATAGGGTCTCTTTAACTAGATCAGCACATGATCTCTTTAACTTTGGAATAGTACTTTAAAATCCAGGGGTCTTAACTATTGCATAGAAGCCCATTAAGGATTTAAGATAGTACTTTTGGATATCCTTTTAAAGAATCCATCATATGAAGATATGGAAAATTCTACAAGGATTTGGATACCGAGAATTTGGATCACACATAAACACATAAATACACAATCACATAATTGTCAACTTGTCATCAACTTGTTATCAACTTGTTATTAACTTGTTATCAATTTGTCGTCGATTTGTAAACATGCATTTAAAGTACACCAGGAATCCAATCAATGGACTTCAATTAGTACTTTAAACATCCTCAAGAATCTAACTATGAAGATAGGAAGATCTTATAAGGATTCTGTTTTGTCCTCATTGAATCATAACATACGTATTAAAGCACATAAAGAATCCAATTAAGGACTTTGATTTTGCGCTTTAAACATCCACAAGGATCTAACTATGAAGATAGGAAGATCCTATAAGGATTCGGTTTTGTCCTCATTGAATCGTAACATACATATTAAAGAGCATAAAGAATCCAATTAAGTACTTTGATTTTGTGCTTTAAACATCCACAAGGATCTAACTATGAAGATAGGAAGATCCTATAAGGATTTTGGAATTCGTGTAGTGAGAAATCGTTTCGAAACCTTGTACTAGGTATGCTAAGTCAACATACGAAGTATAGTGTTTATGAAATCAAGGTCCTAGATATGCTAGGTCAACATATGAAGCAAAAGGATCCTTGAAATCAATATGCTAGGCATGCTAAGTTAACATACGAAGCAGAATGTCCTTGAAAATCGTGTATTACGTATGCTCAGTCAACATATGAGCAGAGTGTTCTTGAAAACTATGCAAGAGATATTTGAAAGTATGTTTTTGAAACCTTATGTAATGTTTTTAAAATCATGTACTAGGTAAATATGTATATAAAATGTTTTAAAACCATGTGAAATGATTTTGAAATTATGCATGAGGTTTTTGAAAACATGTATAATCTTTTTGAAATCATATACTGTGTAAAATGTCGTGAAACTAGGAAGAAATAATATGTACATAGACATACCGCGTAAGACCAATTAAGGACTTACGGAAGTACCCTTAGGTATCCAATCAAGGATTTAAAGTGGTACTTTGAGTATTCGTCCAGAGTTGTAACTTGTACCTTGTACTTTGTTTTTTAGAAGAAACAAGTACTTATGATTTGTGTGGAGATCGCGAGCGATCTTAAAAATGGAAGAACTATGAGAGTAGTTTGTCTTACAAGGAACATGGTTCCTTGGTGTCAGCATCGTAGGGGTATGTCATTCACACAAGTAACCACATTTGTTTTCGTACATCGAAACTCGAATAAAATTTTGTTTATAAACCAAACTAATTATTTCAAAGTCTTGGATAACAAAAGAAATAAAGCACAAAGTTCAATTGTTTCTAAGCAGCATTGTCTTCCAGTTAGTCGAATGCTCATCCACGGGCTGGATTTGCATTAACAAGCTTTGGGCAATTGTTTCTGAAATGGCCCATCTCGTCACAGATGTAGCAAGAACCTGGTGGAAAACGAGCTTGAGCAGGGTTGTTAACAACCTGATTTTGTGTAGTCGCAACTCGGCAAACCCTAGCTGTATGACCAACAAGTCCACAATTTAGGCATTTGCGGCAACGTACATTGGCATGATGATGAAGGTTACATTGGTTGCACAGAGGTGCAGTTCCATTGTATGGCTTTTTAGCAGGAGGTTGAGCTGGTTGGTTAGGGACAGTTTGATTGTTTTGAGCAATTATAGCGAAGTTCTATGAAGCCTTACGCTTCTTTGACTTCTTGGAGGATTCAGCCTTGTTATCCTTTGATTTTTCTTGTGTAGTCTTGTCCGATGGTTTCTCATCGCCTTTTCGGAAAAAATTACCCTTCCTGACTTGAGATTCAGTCAGGGTAGCAGATAGTTCAATGGCATGTCTGACTGTGGTAGGGTTGCTACCAGTAACAATGTCCTGAACTGGGTCAGGGAGGCCATCGATGTACTTTCCAATCGCCTTATCTAAAGGCGTAACCATGGTAGGACATAACAGACTTAGTTCCTCAGAACGGTCAGTGTAGGCTCGATGCTCACCGCTGTCTTGTTTAAGATCGTCGAATTCCCTTTCCAGTGCCCTGAGTTCATGACGAGGACAGAATTCCTTCATCATTAGAGCTCGAAGCTCTTCCCAGGTTTGAGCCAACGCCACATCGACACCCCTGTCTCTCATCACACCGTTCCACCATGTTAATGCTCGTTTCTCAAAAACACTAGATGCGAACTCAACCTTTCGCTCATTTGGACACTGAACATGTCGGAATGTGCTCTCTAGACTCTCGAACCATTGTAGGAGCGCAGTTGCTCCTTGAGACCCAGAAAATTTCAATGGTTTAGCCGAATTAAACGTTTTGTAGCTTCACTGAGCATTGTTAATGTTATTCGTTTGGTTAATCTGAGTAATAAGGCTCGGAATCACAGCAACAATCTACTGAGAGACTAGCGCTGCGAGTGCAGCATCCTGAGTTTGGTCACGTCTAGGAGGCATTTTCTAAAAAGAACAAGGAAACATGAGAAACGAGTGAGATTGACATTTGGATAGACAAAATAGGTATTGGAAATATCGACGAAACATAAGGAAGGTGATCATCTGTTTGTTACCTCGGACAAACAAACGACACACAGTGACTAATCAAAGTAAATGGGTCATAATAATGTATCGCGAAGACATTCTTTAGCCTATAAGTGGACACTCACCCCAAGAGTTCACAGGTAAGAGTGACTGGTCCGATACTGCGGATTTGTACGAACACTCTAGCCTTAGACAGAAAACTCGAGGTACAGGCACCCACCCTTCCAGATTGCACATGTTCACATTATAAGACCCAAACTTTGACTAGATTTTTGAAAACTTTGAAGGCTTGGAGTCTTAAAACAAATCATCTAAGAATAGATGATTGATTTTCAAAACAGATTTTTATTTGTGTTCATGTTGTGGTTGTCACCTAAAGATAGGTGACGGTATTATTTTAAGATCTAAACACAAGAATATTGTTGTTAGGGTCCTAGGAAGGTTATAGTATAGGTCAAAGCATTACTATTAACCTAATTCCCTATAACCATGAGCTCTGATACCAACTCTTTAGTCACACCCCGACCGCGTTAAAACAACAAAACCGCGGCGGAAACGTCGGGGAGTGGAGTAACAGAATCATTGTTTCACAACACATGGATATTGAAGTTATGTTTTATTGAATTATTAAGTGTTTAACATTGTCTTAAAATAGAACAAACAAGTTCAACATATTGTCTTTCTTGTTTTATGTCACTAAGGCCTCGTCCAATCCTACATGAGCATGCATCATAATCATCATCAAACAACAGCACCTGAAACATATGTGAAAATAAAGTCAGCAAGGAAATGCCGGCGAGTACATAGGTTTTGTGAGTGTGTCAAATTCATGGCTCGTATATGTATTGCAATACTTCGTACGACTACAAGAGTCGATAATTGAAAACCTTGTATTGAAAAGTGACTTGGTATTGCAATATAATTAACCAACTTAAAATGAGTTGGTTATAGTTTATAAAACCTCGTTGCCATGAATCTTGACCCAAAACATCTGCTTTTGTAAACCAAATTGTAAATCGTCTCGTGTGAAAACTTGTATGGTTTATATTGATCGGAGTGTCGCGCTCCGGTCAAAGATAATATTTATATGCCCTAATTACCCTTAACAAATAGCTAGTGGTAGTGAGGGGTCGAACCACGAAGAGTATGTGGTTTGTGTATGGATTTGACTGAATTATAAAGAATTGTCACAATTATGAAGCTTGCCAGATATTTTTGTATTTTTGTTTAGTAGAAGATATGAATTTGAACTATCGGAATTGGAATAATTAATTAACAACTACTAATTAACGATTGCAAGAAATGTGGATACGAAAACAATAATAATAAAAAGGAATCACACCCGGTTTCGGTAGTTACTAACCTAGGGTTTCTACAAGTTTTAGATTCAACTCAAATGCATTTGATTAACGGATTTAGTGTACCGTGACTTAGGTGCTACTAGCTATCAACGTCCCGAAGAACGGACAAAAAGACACTTTGTAATCAACACAAGTAAATCCTAACAACGACAATGCACAATTACATATCACCGTTTCGCAAAGTCATAACTTTTAACATCGTTCGACAATTTACGAATTCGTAACAAATGTAAACACTATTGTCAAAAGTTTCAAAAACCAAACACAAATTGTCACTAAGTTGAACAAGAACAAATTGAAACCCTAAAATTAACAACTACCTACGCCGGGGTGAAACCGAGATGATTAGCCGCTCATGGTTGATGCAACTTGATCACCGGATGTTTGGAATGCGAATGAAGGCATCTTGGATCTTGTGGAATGGTAGAATGATGAAGATTAGGATTTTGGTGGATGATGATGGTGAAAGAGTTGATGATTGGATGAACTAGGGTTTGGTGGATTATTGTGAGATGGAGATGATCCTTGATGATGAATTAGCGATTGGTGATGATTGATGGAATGGAATGGAATGGTTGGTGAGTGATGGATGGTATGGAATGGAATGGTTGGTGAGTGATGGATGGTAATGGCTCCAAGAACAAGTTCAAACCTTCAAAATAAGTGTAACTCCCGAATATTGATTGTTCCCCATGTTTTGATTCGTCAAAAACCCAAGTGGTCAAAATCTGCGCGTTTTCAACATTGATGAGCCGTCGCCGACGGCTTGATGTCCCGTCGGCGACGGTGTGCAGATGTTCACTTTGATCCGACGGCTTAACACGCTGTCTACGGTCAAATCAAGCGACGGACATTTGTACCAACCGTCGGCGACGACCCCTATGGGCGTCGGCGACGGTTCCTGGAAGTTTGATTTTCTGTTTCTTCCATTTCTTGAGTCCGGTTGACCCGTTTCGCATCCCGGTGGTTCCGTTTTCACTCCGGTGGCTTGTAACGCTCCCGAAAAGTCCTTAAACTCCATCAAACCTGCATAAACACAAATTTAATTAAAAGTAGGCCGTTCAAGATTAAAACTCATATAAAAACATAAAGTTATACGATTACAAGCACCGGTTTTCAACCACGTATCACATCCCCACACTTGTCTTTTGCTTGCCCTCAAGCAAATCTGTTTTTCACTTTCACGTGGGTCGGACAACGAATACACTCCCCATTCCCGAGACGAAGGTTAAGGTCCAATGTCATGCTAAAGTTCAAACTCTTTACAATGTTCAATATATTTAACGGTAAAATGATTTCACATACAAAAATGGTTACCCAAGATGAACCCGCCCGTGAAACCAATAATTCATGCACATCCCTCACAATGTTCTCTCCACTCGGCTTATAAATTGGCTAATATTTATAATGTATTAGCACTTCAAAGACTATTCACTCAAAACCGATTAGAACACATACCCGCATAAGCTTGCAACTCAATCATTCTCCACCATTGATCACGAATACTAAGCACAAGTCAAAAGGTCTTTGAAGGGTTGTAATGGGGCTAGGCGAAGGGTAGGAATTAGGATATTTTAAAGTGGCTAAGGTGATGAAAATTCGATTTTTATTACAAATGACTAGTCTAACAAGACTAACTATAAACACCAAATATGAGGCAACAACATTCGCCTTTTATTCAACAACTACTAACACTTCTTTTTGTGTTTTTCTTCAACGATTTTCACTTCTTTTTCATGATTTTTTTTTTTTTTTTTTTTTTTTTTTTTGCTTTTTTTTTTTTATATGCAAATGAACAAGAACAACTATACAAAAACGATTCCTATAATCGAATTTCCATCACACGGGTTTAAAAGAAAAGGTTTAACGGTTATGGGCTATAGGGTGGTCAAACGAAAGGTTTAGGCTCAAAATGGGCAACTAGGGAGTTTGTTCGGGTAAGGATAGATAAATGGTTTTAAGAGAAAAGGTTTACCTAATGCCTTAATCATTCTCGTGCTTGTATTCGGTCTATAGTCTCAAATGTATCAAAAGTTGCAAGTTCTACAATATATGACTAATGGTCCACTCAAACAAAGAAACATAGGTATGTAATCTATGATATAAAAGTGGCTCAAAACCTCACATATCTAAAAAGGGTATGGTATGTGACATGCATAAAAGACTAGTTTCTTAGGCGGATTATTCCCAAATAATCACCCGTTAAATACCCGTCATGCTATTAATTTGAACTTGACCATGACAAAAGACCAAATGGGTTGTGACATCCCTCGTTGACTTAGTTACTTGTGCTTTAAGACCGCTTTTGAAGCAAGACATTTTTGAAAAAAAAAAAAAAAAATTTTGAAATATTTCCCATCCCCACACTTGAGGTGAACATTGTCCTCAATGTGTAGTATTTAAATGAACGGGTCAAAATCTAAATTTTTTTTTTACTACTCCCCCATCCCCACACTTGAGGTACATATTGTCCTCAATGTGTAAGAACTAGAGTTTTAACGCACAAGGGATGTGACACGGCTAATTCCCCCAAAAATTTCACCCCGGAAAATTAATATACAAAATACATTCCACTTATTTGCTAATCTAAAGATCAAAAGTAAAAAAGAAACGTATGCACCTGGTTTTTGAGCTCATTCTTCGTATGCTCTTTTCCTCTTCATGAAAGCGGTTGTCCCACGAACCCAATGTACCTACAACTCTTAACCCTTGTGTAGAAGCATGCTTCTCACAACCATTAAAATTTGTTAGTTACCTAGTTCTACCACTTTTATGAAAATATTACCAAGCTGTACGTTATTTCATTTTGATTATGTGGAAAATAATTTACAACAACAACACACCTAACTCACTTTCGTAGGAATCACGGTTGCATTTAGCTTATGCAACAAGCCCTTTTAAACCCCCCAATAGCTTGGGAGGACGAGTAGGTCTCGTGAGGGTTATATAGGGAACACACCCACAACGTTCATTTAACTAGGCGAGAATTTAAATAACAAAATGGAAATAACGAAAATAAAAATAATATACAACAACAACAACAAAAGACATACCATGCCTCTTCCGCTGATATCGCTCGTTTGGATCCACTGGCGGGTTGGGCTGGTATTGATAACCAGTGAGGGACTCGAACATCTCCCTATAGTTATCTAGCGGGCTTGACTCTTGTTGGGATCCTTGGGGTGGCGGTTGGTACGGTAGTGGAACAAAACTCGAGCCGACTGCCTCGGGCCAATGAGGGGTTGGATCGGATGGCCCTTGCGGATGAGGAAGGTTGGAGTAATTGGTCCAACCAGAATGTTCAACATATGGGAGACCGGCTTGATAATCTCTTTGATGGCGTTCTTGATCATGGAGCACCTTGAAGTTATTAATCGCCATTTGGTTAGAGAAAGCCAATGCCCCCCATCGGCGTTGGTCCAACTCTCTTTGTGCAGTTTGGTTCCTAGCCGCCTCTTCTTCCCATGCCTGTCTATGGGCCCTTTCTTCCTCTTGCAACTGTATCATGCGTTCCATTTGTGATTGTTGTAACGCATGTTGCAGTTGTTGTTCCTCCAACTGCTTTTCCACCCTCTCGCGGAAAGATGCTTGAAAACCCCATTGTTGCTGCGAATACGCCCCTTGCGCCTCTTCCCATTGGTTCCTACTAGCATGGTACTCTCTTGCTTCACCAATACCCGCCGACACATTGTCGTAGATCGCTTGATCTCCACGATTCCACAACCGATACGACGGTATTTGCCTTTGATTCACAAAATCTGCCACATTGGCAGAGATTTCCCTATGCTTCCTCCTATACCTTTGCCTCGGTCCCCGCGGACCGGAAGGATCAATTTCCTCCTCAACATCGGGCATCTCCTCATCGCCCTCTTCTTCTTCACCTTCTTCATCACCCTCTTTGTCATTAAACCGATAACTATCCCCTTGCTCATCTTCAACCGTGTGCAAGTGCCCAAAAACTTTCACAGTTATGTTCCAATGTCGCCTCATAGAGGCGAGGTTGAATTGATCAATGGGCTTAGACACCCACAGTGAGTCTTGAGGTAATGCATTCTATTGGAGAATCATGGCACTAATCAACCTTGCATAAGGAATCATCTTTCGTTTAAACGATTCCCGCGTATCCCATGTGTTGATCATAACAATTTGACGCCACGATAGCTTGGGCGTCCCATATAACAATGCATGCAAAACCCGACAGTCGGGTGCCTTCACCTTTCCACGGTCTCCGAACCGTACCATAATGTTCTCTAACGAGATACCTTGAAGTATCTTTCCCATCAAAGACAAATCGGCCCTTGCATCACCTGCACCTCCAGATCTTAGTAAGGTGTCCTCTAAAAGCCTCACTGGGTCAGCATCGTTTCTCTTATTGTCCAAAAACTGATCATACCCATAATATTCATAAGCGTCGACCCCAAGCGAGTCAAACCTCGCTATAGCATTCATATGTTCGAAAGACATGACCATTTGATTTTTTCCAATGTTACCAATCAACTTCCACCTATGAGCCGGTCTATCAGAGTGTTCAAAACGAAGGGTGGATAACCACTCACAAACTGCCCCCAAGTATACCCGAGTAGTGATATCATCACACCAGTCAATCACCCGTTCCCAGCCAAGTTTCTCAAACCTTTGCACTATACCAATCTTCCTAAACTCTTCAACATCTACCGTACGTTCACAAACTGCCCTGTCGGGTACGGGTTTTGAAACACCCGTAACCATTTTCATCCTCCACATTTTGGCTTCTAACCTCTTATTGTTGTAACGAGAAAGAGCCTTTGTTTTCTCGTCCTTCCATGCCAAGGCCGATCTACTATTTTTTTCTTCTTCCCAATCCCAATCCTGTCGAATAAGTTGCCCATCACCCTCTACTACATTACTTAGTTGTTCCCACTGTCTTTGATATACCCCGGAGCCCGAACCGGCTCCCGAAGATGAACCTTGCCCGGAAGTCCTTGCTTTCTTGCTTCTTCCAAACATAACTACAATCAAAAGACAAGACAACAATTAGTGTACCCCGGCAACGGCGCCATTTTGACGTGACCGTGTCGTCCCGATCAGTCAAAAACCCAATTAAACCTAGGTAGCTAGGGTAAGTCGGGTATCGTATCCACGAAGAGCAGGTGGTCAGTATTGCACGACCCGTTCGATTAGTTAGACTATTTACAAACAATGTACAAGATTATTATGAAGATTGCTATTTTTATTTATTTGTTTGGTTTTTAAAAGAAATCGGAATGAACCGACAAATGGGTATTATCTAAAACACTTGTGATTAACTAAAATTGTAAACTAAACTACTTAATTGAAAACAGGAATTAATAATACGGATCACTCCCGGTTTCGGTAATTGTAAGTCCTAGGGTTCCTACAAGTTTTAGATTCAACTCAATTGTATACGATTAGCGGATTTAGTGTACCGTGACTTAGGTGCCAATAACTATCAACGTTTCGAGAAACGGACAAGAATGCACTTTGTAATCAACACAAGTAAAACCTAACCACGACAATGCACAACTACACATAACCATTTCGTAAAGTCATAACTTTTAACATCGTTCGACAATTTACGAATACGAAACAAATGTAACACTATTGTCAATGGTTTCAAAAATCAATACAAATTGTCACAAAGTCGAATCAAAGAACAAATGCATAAACCCTAGAAAATACAACTACCTACACCGGGGTGAATCCGCAGAGACTAGCCGCTCATTATACTCGTCCGATCATAAGCTTGATATGAAGTTGAAGGCATATGATTGATTCGGTTGAGTGGTGTTCGAATTATGATGATGAATGATAATCAGTTCGATCCCCCCACAAGATGTTATATGGCTGCCTCTTGTTTTTTTTCGTAACCGTCCCCCTTGAGCGATTTTTATGATGCCACATATTATTCCAACCCAATTCCCAAAGTGTGTTGTATACGTCCAAGTCCAAGCCGCCTTTTTAAACTTCCAAAGTTGCACATCTTATCATCTATATCAATTAAACATGTTTATTCACAAAATTTTCTCAAAAATTCATGTTTTCAACAATATTCAACATCACAACTATGTTCAATCATGCACACATCTAGTGTAATCACATCACCAAGACTGAAGCATGCTCAAATCCCACCCAAATCAAGTAAACATTCTTAAGCTTATGCTAAAACATCCTACATTGTGATAAACAACCTACTCTTAAACAATAAGTTTAAAATTTCGGAAGAAATCAGCAACACATAAGAAAATCATGCATAATTTAAGTGAAAGTTCATACCTTTGGTAAAGATTGACAAGAAGAACTAAACAAAAGTGTAAAGCAAGAAACTTGGATGAACACTCTTCAAAACCCTAAAAACTCACGCCCAGAAATCTTGCAAACGAGCAAGAATTGATGGAAACCGTTATGGGGGTTTTGTTCCTCTCGAAAAACTACACAAGTTAGGCTCAAGAATCAACTGATTTGGTGAAGAATTGAGAAAGTTATGAGAAAGAGAAGGATTAGGGTTCTAGAGAGAAGTTGGGTAAGGAGGTGAAGATGAAAAAGAATGATCGTGATGTGGGTACTGATTTGGTGAGGTTTTTTAGGTGTTTGATGGATATGGATCGAATTTTGGGTGAATTGTGTGGTTAAAACTGATTTGGGTCATGTTTGGGTGATAAAAATGGAATTTGGGTTCGATCCTACGCTTCAACAAACAATCAGCGTCGGCTGACTTTAGAGGGACCGTCGGCGACGGTGAGAGTGTCCGTCGTCGACGGCAATGGGAAACCAATTTTTGGGCGACGCCCTAAGTAGCTGCCTACGGACAATTGTCATCTACGGACATTTTGGAGGACCGTGGGCGACGTCCAAACCCACCGTCGGCGACGGCTCTTGTATTTTTCAATTTTAATTAATTAATTTTTTTTTTTTTTTTTTTTTTTTTTGAAAAATAGGAGGATTTTTTTTTATGAACTTTTAATAAAGGAGCTATGTATATACAAAAATCCTAAAAATTATTAAAAATCTTTTTGTGATTTTTTATAAGTTAAATTTTGAAAACGCAATAACCGTCAACGGTCCTACCACCCCCCAAAAAAATCGTGTATTGTCCTCAATGCACAAAACAAAGCCTAAAAACATACCTTGTGTCTTCATGACCCGTTCGGAATGTCCGGACTTCACACAATCAAGGAGAGATTAGTATGGACAAAAACGATTAATCAAACAAAACACACAACCAACTAAATAATTGTACAAAACTTTACACAATATGTTACTGGTCCTTATTAGTCGACCTCGTAAATCGGTGTGCTTACCATAAAGCTCACCAATTCCTTGTTTTCGTCTACCTTCTCGTTACCATGAAGAAACGGTTTTAGCCGATGACCATTTACCGTTTGTCGTACCCCATCCTTTGGGTCCTCAATGGTAACATCACCCAATTTTCCGACTCGGGTGATCACATAGGGTCCCATCCATTTGCTCCGGAGCTTTCCGGGAAAGAACTTTAGCTTCGAATTGTAAAGCCACACCTTTTGGCCAACCTCGAACTCTTTCTTTCTCAACTTGGCATCATGCGCTTTCTTCATTCCATCCTTGTAGTTGGACGCGCATTCATATGCCATTTCCCTTAGCTCCTCCAACTCACATAGCTTGAGTTTCCTTTCCTTACCTGCATCGTCATATTGAACATTAACTTCTTTAATAGCCCATAACGATTTGTGTACAAGTTCCACCGGTAAATGACAATTTTTACCATAAACCAATCGGTAAGGTGTAGTGCCAATAGGTGTCTTATGTGCCGTACGGTAGGCCCATAAAGCATCGTTCAATTTAATTGACCAATCCTTACGGTCCGCCCGCACGGTCTTTTGCAAAATCTCTTTGATTTGCCTATTTGACACCTCAACTTGCCCGCTTGTTTGCGGGTGATAGGGGGTAGCAATCCTATGGTCAACACCAAACCGTTTAAGAAGTTTCCCAAACCGAAAATTTTTAAAATGAGATCCTCCATCACTTATGATGACCCGAGGAATCCCAAACCTTGAGAAAATATCAGTTTGAACAAAATTACACACTACGGAGTGGTCGTTCGTCTTGGTGGCTATTGCTTCGACCCACTTTGACACATAGTCAACGGCCACCAAGATATACAAATTGCCATAGGAATTGGGGAATGGGCCCATGAAATCAATTCCCCACACGTCAAAGATGTCGACTACAAGGATTGGTTGCATGGGCATCTCATCCCTTTTTGAAATACCCCCTAGTTTTTGACACTCTATGCAATTTTTGGCAAACTCATTTGCATCTTTGAAGATAGTAGGCCAAAAAAGACCACTATTTAACACTTTATGACCCGTTTTGTGACCACTAAAGTGACCACCACATGCAAATGAGTGTAGATGCTGCAACACGCTTGGAATCTCTTCGTCATCAATGCATCT
Source organism: Helianthus tuberosus (assembly GCA_030545235.1). Classification (NCBI taxonomy): domain Eukaryota; kingdom Viridiplantae; phylum Streptophyta; class Magnoliopsida; order Asterales; family Asteraceae; genus Helianthus; species Helianthus tuberosus. Next base: position 142,482,238 of record CM060381.1, read on the forward strand.
CCTTATAACTTGATCCGCACACTCCTTCCACAAATGCGGTTCTTCCAACCGATAGTACTTGATTTGGGACATGAAGTGTTGCCTTTTCCGTCTATCCCAATGTGCCGGCATATCACCTGTAACAAGATAATTGACAATGTTAGCATACCATGGCAATTTATCTAATTTCATTATGTGCTCATCTGGGAAAGACTCATTGATCTCTATAGTTGTAGGATCCTCTTCAACCATCAACCGGGACAAATGGTCCGCCACAACATTTTCGGTACCCTTTTTGTCCCGTATCTCCAAATCGAATTCTTGGAGCAACAACACCCATCGGATTAACCTCGGTTTTGCGTCTTTCTTCTCCATGAGGTACCTAACTGCAGTGTGATCAGAATAAATAATCACTTTACTACCCCATATATATGCCCGAAATTTATCCAATGCATATACCACCGCAAGTAGCTCTTTTTCGGTAGTTGTGTAGTTCAATTGTGCATCCGAAAGAGTCTTACTTGCGTAGTATATGGCAACGGGTTTCTTGTCAACCCGTTGTCCCAACACGGCCCCCACCGCATAATCACTTGCATCGCACATAATCTCAAAAGGTAAAGACCAATTTGGCGATTGCAAGATTGGGGCCTCCACTAACTTCTCTTTTAAATTGTTAAAAGCATTTTGGCAATTTTCATTAAACTCAAACGGTTGGTCTTTTAGCAACAAATTACATAAAGGCTTCGTTATATCACTAAAACCCTTAATAAACCGCCGATAAAAACCCGCATGACCTAAAAACGACCTAACACCTTTAACGGTCGTGGGATAAGGTAAAGTAGATATGACTTGTACCTTAGCACGATCAACCTCTATCCCACGACTTGACACCACATGCCCCAACACGATTCCCTCTTGAACCATAAAATGGCTCTTTTCCCAACTTAGGACCAAACTAGTTTCAACACATCTTTTTAATACTTTATCTAGTTGGTCCAAACAAGTCTCAAACGATGATCCAAAAATTGAGAAATCATCCATGAAGATTTCCAAAGACTTTCCCACCATATCGGAGAAGATACTCATCATGCACCTTTGAAAGGTGGCGGGAGCATTACATAATCCAAACGGCATCCGCCTAAATGCGAAGGTGCCGTAAGGACATGTAAATGTAGTCTTTGCTTGATCTTCCGGATGGATGGCAATTTGGTTATAACCGGAATAACCATCTAGGAAGCAATAAAATTTTTGCCCCGATAACTTCTCAACTATTTGATCAATAAAAGGTAAAGGAAAATGATCTTTGGAAGTTGCGGTATTCAACTTCCTATAATCAATACAAATTCGCCACCCGGTTACCGGCCGGGTAGCTACCTCTTCACCTGCGTCATTTTTGACGACTTGTATGCCGGCTTTCTTGGGAACCGTCTGTGTTGGGCTCACCCATTGGCTATCCGAGATCGGGTAAATGATACCCGCATCAAGCCACTTCAACACCTCTTTCTTCACTACCTCCCGCATGTTCGGATTTAACCGTCTTTGTGCATCTCTAACGGGAGTCACATTCTCTTCCGTGATGATTTTGTGCATCACCACCGAGGGACTAATACCCTTCAAGTCCGCAATGGTCCACCCAATCGCCGCCCGATTGGTGACCAACACCTCCATCAACTTTTTCTCTTGCTCTCCGGTTAAATTGGATGCGATGATAACCGGGAGAGTGTTGCCCTCTCCAACATAAGCATATTTGAGATGCTTCGGCAATGCTTTCAACTCCACTTCCGGAGGCTCCACTAAAGACGGCTTCAATTTAGTATCAATGCTCTCCGGTAAGCTTTCAACTTGGTGCGTCCATGTCGGTTTTCCTTCTCTAACCGCAAGCACCTCTAAACTCCTCACTTCCTCGTCTATGCTTTGCTCCAACTCCACCTGTGACCTGTCAAACATATAACAATCCTCCATTGTGTTTTCCCCATAAACGACTGTGTCGCAAAGAGGTATACACGTGTCAACAATGTCTGCCATAAAGCATTCATCATCAACTAGAGGGTTCATAAGTCCGGAAAAAACATGCAACCTCAACCTCCGGTTTCCAAATGTCATGTCAACCGTTCCCGTTCTGCAATCAATTTGAGCATTTGCAGTTGCTAAGAACGGTCGACCCAAAATCACCGTAGGTTGTTTGGTTGGGTCCTTGGCCACATAATCAAGTACAAGAAAGTCCACCGGATAGTAAAAATCCTCGATTTTCACTATCACATTTGAAACAATTCCACGGGGTAGTTTAGGTGTCAAATCGGCTAACACCACGGTGGTGTTTGACGATTGAAGTGGACCAAATTCGTATTGATCATACAAACTACCCGGTAGAATGCTTACACTAGCACCAAGATCTAAAAGTACCCGGTTGATTTTAAAATCGCCCACTTGAATTGAAATGATAGGCGCACCCGGATCTTGGAGCTTAGGTGGAAGTGCACCCGAAAGAATCGAACTCACGTTTTCGGTTAAATCTAACTTTTTTGGAAATTTGTTAGTGCGTTTTTGGGTACACAAATCCTTCAAGTACTTAGCATAAGACGGTACTTGTTTAATTGCATCCAAAAGAGGTAAATTGATTTTTACTTGTTTGAAAATTTCCAACAACTCTTCTTGTTGTAGACCTCTTTTGTTTACAACCTTTTTCGTCGGTCCCTTCAATGCTTCGGGATAAGGGGCGGTATTAACCTCCACGCCCTTTTCCTTAGCCTTGGGGACGGGAATGGCCACAACGGGAGTAACATTATTCTTTTTCAAGTCATTTTTATTTTGACCCGTTTGGCCATCCTCAAGCTCATTATCACTAGCATCTTCCACCACCCCTTCAACAAATTGGGGTGGTGGTGTTTCGACACCATTATCAACAACTCGACCACTACGTAAAGTAACTTTATTAATTGGTACCTCACGTGTGTTCCTCGAGCTCGACCCTTGATGCTTAGGGTTTATGGTGGTGTCACTTGGAAGCTTCCCCGTGCCTCCCTTTATTTGGGCCACTTCTTCCGCTAGTTGGCCTACTTGTTTTGCTAATGCCTCATGTGCTTTGTCTTGAATCTCATTCTCCTTCTTGGATTCTTGCATCATCGAAAGCATCGCATCCATCTTTGCATTCAAATCATTACCACCGGTTTGGTTATTTGACCCACTTCCGTTGCCGCCTTGGTTGTTGTAGTTCTTTTGGTACCCACCTTGGTACCCTTGGTTGTAATTTCATTGGTAGCCTCCTTGGTTACCACCTTGACGGTTTTGGTATGATGACCCGCTTCCTCCTTGATTACCCGATTGGAAATTCGGGTTCATTTGATTTGAAGCATTGCCATACCGAAAGTTGGGGTGATTTCTCAAACCCGGATGGTAAGTATTGGAGTTCATGTCATATTGTTTTCTATCTCCATACACTTGATTGACTTCTTCGGTGTAACCACTTGAACCCATGGAACATTGCTCGGTCGCATGCCCAATATCCCCACATTCTTCACACACCGCAAATTGAACCGCATTCACCTCTTTCTTCTTTTTCAATTGAGCTATTTCCCGTTCTAAGGTGGAAATCCGGTCTTTGGAATCGAGATCGGGAAGTGACCGGGAAACCGGATGCCTTTTGGCTCTATCGGCCGATTCTTTCTCCTTGGATCGTTTGCTCATCCTTTCTAAGAATTCCCAATCATCATCCTCATGATTGCTCAAAAGTGTACCATTGCTTGTCGTCTCAAGCCGATTCCAAGTTGCATCATCCAAACCCCGTACGAAGCATTTCACCAACTCCCATTTTTCTATTTGGTGATGTGGGCATCTCCTCATTAGCTCTTTGAATCGGGTGAATGCTTCATGTAGAGGCTCACTCGAAAGTTGACGAAATGACCGAATTTCATCTCTAGCATCGTCGGTCTTGGCCATAGAATAGTATTCATCCAAAAATGCTTGTTGCATTTGTTCCCAAGTTCGAATACTATTGGCCGGATGTGTGAAGAACCACTGTTTTGCCTTGTCTTTCAACGAAAATTGAAATAACCGAAGCTTCACTTCCTCTAGTGCGAAATTATGCCCTCCAATGGTATCACAAATAGAAGAAAACTCCGTTAAATGCGTGTACGGCTCATCATTGGACCTCCCGTTGAAATGAGGAAGTATGTTGATGTAATGCGGCTTACAATCAAACATCCTCCTCTCGCATACTATCGGAGAATTATTCTCGGTCACTATCGGTCGGAAACGGTCATTTACTCCCCGTGGAGGTTGTTGACGACCTTGTGGCCCATTAACTTCTTGATCGACCGGTCTTCGATTATCCCGTCTTTCACCCCTTCGATCCTCTCTTCGATTATCCCTCGGATTACCACCTCCCACAAAACGAGGAATCCGGTTAGGGTTTACATTGTTGTTGTTATTATTGTTGTTGTAAAACCCTTCATTCCGGTTCCGTTGGTTGTTGTTTTGTGGTTGGCGATTGTTCCCATAACCATCGTTTCTTCCACCTCCGTAACCGTAGTCATCTTCCCCAACATAATTGGCGTTTTGGTAACCCACTTCCTCATCGTCATACCGTCTCGCATTGTAGACGTTTCCCCTATTCACATAACCCCAATCTTCATCATCATTAGCTCGATCATCGTAATACCCCCCATCGTCCGAATTTTCCGTATGAATGCTCGCATGTTCCGGCGATTGATAACCGGGAACACTATAAGGTTCATCATCGGGGATTGCATTCCTCAAATCGTCGATGTTGAAAAACGGGTCTTCATTCGCGGGATTGCCGCGATCACGGTTACCTCTACGATCGGAGTTGACATTCCGATCATCAAGGTTGATAGGTAGCGATGCTTGTCGGTGAAGGGGTTGTTGTTGAGGTGTTCGTTGGGCGTTGTTGGGATTTTGATTTCGGAAAGGTGGAGTGGGTGGTCTTGCGTTGGTGTTACCACCCGGTTGCTCTTGAGCGGGATAAAAGGTTCCTCGGGATTGGAATTGATTTGGGTTGAGGTTTTGGTTTGGGTTAAATTCTTGGTTGGAATTGTGGTTTGCCATTGAATCGGTTTCAATGGTCGGTGTGAGTGGTGGTGTTTGGTTGGTTTGATTAGAAGCAAGAGTTGCTTCTAACCGGCTTGCTAGGTTTCTTCTTGCGATTCTTTCGATTTCCGGTTCGTAGACTAGAGGTGAAGTCCTCCCGGAATTTCGTGTACGCATGCACTACCTGTAACCTGCACAAGTAACACACCCCGCGTAACAAAGAAAAAGACAATACAAAAAGAAAGCTAAACAATTTAAACAGTTAATCACGCAAATTCAAACAATATCCAAACACAAAGCGCACGCACTCCCCGGCAGCGGCGCCAAAATTTGATCGGAGTGTCACGCTCCGGTCAAAGATAATATTTATATGCCCTAATTACCCTTAACAAATAGCTAGTGGTAGTGAGGGGTCGAACCACGAAGAGTATGTGGTTTGTGTATGGATTTGACTGAATTATAAAGAATTGTCACAATTATGAAGCTTGCCAGATATTTTTGTATTTTTGTTTAGTAGAAGATATGAATTTGAACTATCGGAATTGGAATAATTAATTAACAACTACTAATTAACGATTGCAAGAAATGTGGATACGAAAACAATAATAATAAAAAGGAATCACACCCGGTTTCGGTAGTTACTAACCTAGGGTTTCTACAAGTTTTAGATTCAACTCAAATGCATTTGATTAACGGATTTAGTGTACCGTGACTTAGGTGCTACTAGCTATCAACGTCCCGAAGAACGGACAAAAAGACACTTTGTAATCAACACAAGTAAATCCTAACAACGACAATGCACAATTACATATCACCGTTTCGCAAAGTCATAACTTTTAACATCGTTCGACAATTTACGAATTCGTAACAAATGTAAACACTATTGTCAAAAGTTTCAAAAACCAAACACAAATTGTCACTAAGTTGAACAAGAACAAATTGAAACCCTAAAATTAACAACTACCTACGCCGGGGTGAAACCGAGATGATTAGCCGCTCATGGTTGATGCAACTTGATCACCGGATGTTTGGAATGCGAATGAAGGCATCTTGGATCTTGTGGAATGGTAGAATGATGAAGATTAGGATTTTGGTGGATGATGATGGTGAAAGAGTTGATGATTGGATGAACTAGGGTTTGGTGGATGATTGTGAGATGGAGATGATCCTTGATGATGAATTAGCGATTGGTGATGATTGATGGAATGGAATGGAATGGTTGGTGAGTGATGGATGGTATGGAATGGAATGGTTGGTGAGTGATGGATGGTAATGGCTCCAAGAACAAGTTCAAACCTTCAAAATAAGTGTAACTCCCGAATATTGATTGTTCCCCATGTTTTGATTCGTCAAAAACCCAAGTGGTCAAAATCTGCGCGTTTTCAACATTGATGAGCCGTCGCCGACGGCTTGATGTCCCGTCGGCGACGGTGTGCAGATGTTCACTTTGATCCGACGGCTTAACACGCTGTCTACGGTCAAATCAAGCGACGGACATTTGTACCAACCGTCGGCGACGACCCCTATGGGCGTCGGCGACGGTTCCTGGAAGTTTGATTTTCTGTTTCTTCCATTTCTTGAGTCCGGTTGACCCGTTTCGCATCCCGGTGGTTCCGTTTTCACTCCGGTGGCTTGTAACGCTCCCGAAAAGTCCTTAAACTCCATCAAACCTGCATAAACACAAATTTAATTAAAAGTAGGCCGTTCAAGATTAAAACTCATATAAAAACATAAAGTTATACGATTACAAGCACCGGTTTTCAACCACGTATCATATATCATTTAGTAAACATCATTGCGTGTCATCATTTGAAATCATTCGTCCAAAATCGTTCACTTCGTTCGTGTTATCAATCGTTTGTGTTATCAAAACCAATTGTTCAAATCGTTCAAACTCGTTCATGTTATAAACCATCGTTCAAATCGTTCAAATCGTTCGTGTTTTAATCGTGAAAACTAACTTTTGGTCGTCTCGTTGAACACATTCAAACATGTGTGACTCGTCCATCGTTCAATCGTATTAACAAAATACCAAAGGGTTTGTTAAAATTCATCAGGTTCTGTCGTTACCCACATTACCCCATAACCATGGCGATAGTTCGATAACGGGATTTGTCAGATCCTATGGTACCATAACATACTACTGGTCAGCTTGATCATAGTTAATGAATGTCATTCAGATATCTTTCGACTAACGCCCCAACAAGTTCGTCCACATTATTGAAATCGTTGTGATTAATATAAACCATAGTGTTTGTTTTGAAAACTTGAAATCGTTTAGCACATATGAATCACCCCAAAAAAATTGAAAGCAGTAAAATAGGGGAACTATGTACTCACTTGAGATTGCAAGGTATCCTTGATTTAGTGAACTAACAATGCTCGGGCAATCAAGGAATCAAGTGGCACATAGTATCGGATCACTTATGTTAATAATCGGAACCTAAATCGGGAGATCGGGTAGAATGAGGTCTTGTAAACCAAATGAGTATTGGAACTCATATGATATGGTTTAAACAAGCCTATATTCTGATTTGGAACCTATCCTAAGTGCTTATGACCCGTTATGACCCGTTAAGGTAGTTTATGCTACTTTAACGCGTCATTTGCGCAAAAGCGCATTTGAATAGCCTAATGTAACACCCCGTATTTTCACGAGAGAAAGTCAAAGTCAAGGTCAAAGTCAACGACCGATTTCGCGCGACTCGACTCGTAGAAATGTTTTTATTTTAATTATATTATGTGGAGTAAGTGTCGTACATTGCAATAATCGAATCATATTAACCGTATCCCAATCGACTCGTGACTGTGAACGATAGGAAGTAACAATGCGATAAAGTTAATCGACTAATAATCAAGCTATACTAATCGAATCGACATCGAACCGCAACTCGAACGGTGTATTTTACTTGTTGTTTATACGTGTGTGTGTGCCTTACGTGTTACCTGTGCATGTTTATTTTATGTTATGTTGTGATAATCAAGCGAACTCAATCGAAACTCGAAGTCTGACTCGAATACAATCGAACTCGAAACCGAACTCCGACTCGAACCATGTGGTAAACGAAGTAGTTGGGACTAAAAGTAATTTGACTAGGAAACCTTATCGAATCGTTCGCAATCGAAGCCGAAGCGTCATCGCACCGAACGCACCAAATCAGGCGACATCCGAACGGATGGTCAATCCGCACGGATAGCCTATCCGGGTTACGTGCCATCCGCACGGCTCACCCTTTCCCCTTTTGGCATCCTATAAATACACGGGTCACTCTCCAACTTTTCCACTTTTGGCAAGTGACGACCGAACCGCACGCATTCTTCACCTTTTCTCAGATTTCTCTCAAACCAGGTAAGATCTTGCTCTAATTCTTGTACATTCTTGATCACTACACAATTCTACACCTTTCCATCTTTCAAATCTCAACTTTCAACCGTAAAACCATCAAGATTTGAGGTATTCTCGGGTGACGTCACCATGAAGTTCTTATGAACTTCAAGCTTGACCTCATTCCACCAAGAATCACTCAGATCTGAACGGTTTCCACAAGATTTCACAACAACTTCACCTAAATCTAAACTTTTCAAAGGATAAAAGAGTTGAAAGAAATAAACCTAAGTTCTCTCCTCCTTTTACCCTTAAAACCGGTATGGATCTGATCGGTTCTAGTCTCTACTCGATAATAGTGATGCACTAGTCCTAGATCTGGAATCCTACCCGCGAGACACCTGATTACGAGATGAACCGGAACGACTGTTCTGAGTCGCCGACAAGCCGAGTTAGGGTGGTTCCAGGCTGGCTTAGTCATGCGAGTAAGAATACGATTCCAAGTGGTCGCCACGCAATCAGAACGTCTCGACAAATGACAACGGAAACCAAGAGTAGACGAACGGAACAGCCAGACGAGAGGCTGTCCGCACGGACCAGGTGTCCGCACGGACAGATGATCCGGACGGTTGTCACCCGGACGAACTACACGTTGGAACCCACATTCAAAGCAAGGTTTGAGTATCGACGAATGAACAATCCGGACGGACGACCTCTGAATGGATTACTCTTCGAATCATGAGATACTAAGACCTTGAGTACATTTAAACGAAGTTCATCCGCACGGACCAGTTGCCCGTACGGACAGACTATCCGGACGGATTGTCTTGTCCGCACGAACAACTATCCAGACGGATCACCACTATCCGCACGGATTACCATCCGGACGGATTCCCCAAACTTCACCAAGTGACTCAGCCTCAGAGGCGTGTCTGCACGGATCACCATCCGGACGGATTGTTATCCGCGCGACCGGCTTGAAAGGTAGAGATACTTATGTGCTTTCTAAATGCTACAACGAAAACTCCAAAGCACAAGCCATCATACACAAACACATCCTTAGGAAGAAACAATCCACTCGAATGTTTCTCCGCAAGTCCAACTTCTCCGTACGGATAAGCAATCCGCACGAGCGACTAATCCGCACGGATTACCATCCACACGGACAGCTCACTCGCACGGATAGTTTATCCGGATGGGTCACCATCCGCACGGATCACCATTCGCACGGATAGTTCGCTGGCACAGATAACTTCCTCTCACGGATAGTTGATCCGCACGATCAGTTATCCTACCCGCTCTCACTTTGTACTGTTTTACGCGCCACTTATCGTTACGTTATCGAATCTATTCAGGCTAACTGTACTCGCTGAAAAGCGCTCCCTTCAATCCATAATCACTGTGAGTATACTCGAACCCTTTTTGCTTTTAGCACTTTTGGGTGTTACATACGTTACGAATATTCAAACTACAATTATCACACTACTCAAGCTATTTTTAACGCTAACCGTTAATGCATGTTATACGTGGCTTATGAATGCTTGTTTGTTATGTTTACACATGGAATGCTGTCTACCTGCCTTAGCAACGATAGTACTATAGTTTGGACTCAGCACCCGTTCACACGGGGGTTGTTAAGGATCTTTTACTTGCATGGATTACGGTGGTAATCATGTATTGCGAACTGCCTCGGGCAGTCAACCCGCAGTCATTGGTATTGATGGATCTATGTCGATAACTAACGTGCTTCATTTCACTATGTGTACGTGCTGGTTATGCGTAAACGAATTCGAACTCTATATGCTATTATCAAACTTGTATGCTCACCTTTACATTATATGTATTGACTTTATTTTAACGTATGTGACAGGTGCTTAGGTTGCTTTTATGCTCTTTGTGTTGTGATGAACTTGAAGCTAGGAACTGGAGTCCTAGAAACCAACGAATAAATTTGTTATGTTTAAATCTGAGTTGTCGGAACAGAATATTTGTCTTGATGCTTTGCCTGTAATAACTATTTAACTGTTTAAGTTACGGTATGGGACGTGATATTTAATTAAATGGTAATGATAGTTGTTATGGAAACTTCTGGACAATCTGTTTCGCTCAGTGCCCCGCCCCGATGATTCCGCCATCGGTTGGGGTGTGACAGATTGGTATCAGAGCCATAACTATAGGGAATTAGGCTAGGCAAGACTCGACCTAGTCCGGGTCGAAGTCTTAGAGACCTAGTCTATAAGTTAAGAACCAACAGACCAACTTGTGCGTAACCAGTAGGGCTATGTATAAGCGTGTCACTCGCTCTTTTCGATTATTCTACACTATCACTGCACTCGAATTTTCAAGTTATGAACGGGTAATGAGGCCGAGAACAGGTGTGAAAACCGCAAACTCTCGACTGAAGTTGCCTAATCAGCTTGCGTTTTAGCTACAAATAAGGAGAATCATACCAAATTAGGAGTGAAATCCATATTTTGATGAATAATCTCCTCAATTTTATTAAGAACAAGGACGAAGTTGTAAGATAGGGGTGAAACCCTAACCTTGACTACTTGTCCTGCTTTTATACAAAACTTCCACCAAAGTTTCGACGGACTCCAACGACCTAAAGACACAATATAACCAAAGGGAATTGCGCCAACGCCCAAGAATCGAGGCAAAGGCATAGTCCTGAAGGTAATTGTGCACACAGGATCCTTGTGAATAATCGAACCACTTTGGTTAGTCGAAGTCTAAATAGCCGCAGACAATCCATTCTCGATTTTATGTGTTTCAAGTTTTCGTCGCTTTTATGTGAGATACGTGTTTTGTACTTACTTATTGACGTTTTGAGGTACTACCGGTTTCAATCTAATGCTTTTGGCCTTAGCTACTCACACAACACATCATTAACGAAGCGCTCGCACTCCACTACTTTCGAACACTCGCGAACTCTGAATACTAGGTTTCTGTTTTCTGACTGCCCCTAGTGACTAAGGTATATGTGTTTCTTGCTGTTGTGCTTACGTGTTTAGGAGTGTTGTGATTATGTGCTCTATGTGTTCACGTGATTCGTGTAATTATGTGAATTTGTGACTATCTGCGTTTACATGGTACGTGTTACTGAGCTTTAGTAGTAGTAGACGTGTGAGGTGAGATTCGAATACATGTGTTGAGTTCCATGGCGATGTCAATTGCAGACAATGTCGTCTGGATCTCGTCATACACTCACTCGTCAGGAAAAGAGGGACAGACGTCTTGCCTCTATTATCACGAAAAGTGTGGCAAAAGCTGTGAGTGATGCCTACGAGGACGCCAGCAAATCATCCGAGGAATTGAGGACTGAAGGTCCTAAAGCTGCAACGAGACCTTTCAGTTTCAAGCAATTCAAGTCGTGTGGGCCGAAAGAATTCACTGGCGAAGGAGGTCCGACTGCATTATTTCACTGGTTTGACTCTATCGAGGTTACTCTACGACAGAGTGGTTGCCCTGATGACCTCCGAACTCTAAATGCTACCGGCGTCTTTCAGTCCCGTGCTCTAGACTGGTGGACGGCCGAGAGAAACAAGAGAGGGAACGATGCAGCCTATGGTCTGTCGTGGGACGAACTCAAAGAAGTCATGCTGGAAGAATTCTGCCCTCCTCACGAGCGTCAAAAGCTGGAAGATGAATTTTGGCACATACATCAGAAGGATGGAGACAATGCTGGTCTCACTGCTCGCTTCAAGCAACTCAGCATTATCTGTCCCGACCAGGTCAAGACTCCCGAGATGACCATCAAGAAGTACATCCGAGCTTTACCCGACTGCGTTGCTGATTTCGTGCAAGCGGCTAAGACTACGACGATCGAAGAGACCTATCTGTTGGCCGCTGAGATCAATGACAAACGGGTTAAGGCTGGGGTGTGGGATAAAACCTCCAAGCATCTGCATCAAGCTACCGCTACTGCACCAACTGCTGAACCTACCTCATCAAGCAACAAGAGAAAGAACAAGAGAAAGAGCAACTCCACCAACAAGAACTGTGCGATCACTGCTGCACCGGTTCAAACCGTACCCGCTCAACAACGTCAAGTGGCAACGCCTGTGGCCAATGCACCGCATGTGGCCAATGCACCGCCTGCAAAGCGTGCATATACTGGACCACACCCGCTCTGCCCTACTTGCACCTATCATCACCCGACAGCTATTCAATGCCGCTTCTGCGCTCACTGCAATGTCTACGGCCACTTTACCGCCAACTGCCGTATCTGTCAAGCTCCTGCCAATCAAGCCCTACTCACTGCCCCACCGGGTCAACAAGCTCCTCCGGCACCCGCAGTCAAGGCCAGAGTCTGCTTCACGTGTGGCAACCCGAATCATTTCGCCAACATGTGCCCGAACAGGGTAGTGAAACAAGAACCGCAACAGCAGCAGCCACAGCAGCAACAACAACAGCAACAACATGCAGCACACGCCAGAACTTTCAATCTTAACGTACGTCAAGCTCAGGCCGACAACAACGTGGTCAATGGTACGTTCCTCGTGAATGGTATTTATGCTTCATGTTTGTTTGATACTGGAGCGGATAATTTCTTTGTGTCGTTCGAATTTGAGAAACTCCTTAGTCGTAGACGTTCCAAACTCTCCTCGGCATTCGAAGTTGAAGTCGCTACTGGAAGAACCGTCGTTGTTAATTCCGTTATCCGTGATTGTACTCGTGAACTCAACAATCACATCTTCTCGATCGACCTTATTCCGATGCAACTCGGAAGCTTCGATGTCATAGTAGGCATGGACTTTCTTCGAGAAAACCATGCCGAAGTCGTGTGCTTCGATAAAATGATTCGTTTTTCGCTCGCAAACGGTGATTCATTGTGTGTTTACGGTGATACTACTTCAAAGGGTCTCAAGCTTATGTCATGACTCCAAGCTAGCAAGTATCTCCGCAAGGAATACAGAGCTTTCTTGGCTAACATTGTAGCAGCGGAGAAGGAAAAGAAAGAGAAGAAGGAAGTGAACGACGTTCCTGTGGTTCGAGAATTTCCTCGAGTTTTTCCAGAGGACCTTCCCGGACTACCTCCAAAACGCGATATTGATTTTCGCATTGATCTCATTCCTGGAGCGAATCCTACCGCCAGAGCTCCTTATCGACTCGCACCGTCCGAAATGCGAGAACTCGCAACCCAACTCCAAGAATTACTTGAAAAAGGCTTCATTCGCCCGAGCACCTCACCTTGGGGCGCACCAGTCCTTTTCGTCAAAAAGAAGGATGGGTTATTCCGGATGTGCATCGACTACCGGGAGTTGAATAAGTTGACTATCAAGAACCGCTATCCTCTGCCTCGAATCGACGATTTGTTTGACCAGCTACAAGGCGCTACGTGTTTCTCGAAGATCGATCTACGTTCCGGATACCATCAGCTGCGTATACAAGAGGAGGATATACCCAAAACCACATTTCGAACCCGTTACGACCATTACGAATTCGTTGTCATGCCTTTTGGCCTAACCAACGCACCAACAGTTTTCATGGATCTAATGAATCGCGTGTGTAGGCCATATCTCGACCGTTTCGTCATCGTGTTCATCGACGATGTCTTGATCTATTCCAAGTCGAGAGCCGAACACGCGCAGCACCTACGTTTGGTTCTCGAGTTACTCCAGGGGAACCAACTCTACGCCAAATTCTCCAAGTGCGAATTTTGGTTGGGGGAGGTTCAGTTTCTGGGTCACATTGTGAATAGTCAGGGTATTCACATCGATCCTGCGAAGATTGAAGCTGTCAAGAGCTGGGTTACGCCTAAGAATCCGTCTGAAGTCCGTTCTTTTCTCGGACTAGCGGGCTATTATCGACGATTCATCCAAGGATTTTCGAAGATTGCGGTACCACTTACCTCTCTTACTCATAAGAACCAGCCTTTTGTTTGGGGAACCAAGCAAGAGTCTGCCTTTCGAACCCTCAAACACATGCTTTGCAATGCTCCTGTTCTCACACTACCCGACGGAAACAATGATTTCATTGTCTACTGTGATGCTTCCAACCTTGGTCTTGGTTGTGTCCTTATGCAACGAGACAAGGTCATAGCTTACACATCTCGTCAGCTCAAAATCCATGAGAAGAACTATACAACCCATGATCTCGAGCTAGGCGCGGTTGTTTTTGCATTAAAGATTTGGCGACACTACCTGTATGGTACTAAGTGTACGATCTTCACCGATCATAAGAGCCTACAACACATCTTTAATCAGAGGGAACTAAATATGCGTCAACGCCGATGGGTAGAACTTCTCAACGACTACGACTGTGAGATTCGTTATCACCCAGGCAAAGCAAATGTTGTTGCCGACGCACTTAGCAGACGGAGCTATCTGCTTAGCACCCGAAATGTTCAAGCCCAGCACAACCTCGAAGCTCTCATCCGCGACGCCCAGCATGCATGTTTCAACGAACGCACTCTGAAGAAGGAACGAATCTACCACGATGGAGCCCAACTAGTAAGCAAATCAAACGGGATATTCCACTTTCTAGACCGAATTTGGATTCCCAAGCGAACCGAGTTACGACAGATTATCATGGACGAAGCCCATAAATCCCGTTATTCTATCCATCCTGGAGCTGACAAGATGTACCAGGATCTACGCTATAGGTACTGGTGGCCGGGTATGAAAAGGGATATCGCTCTCTACGTCGGGAAATGCCTAACCTGTGCTAGAATCAAGGCTGAACATCAAAGACCCTCTGGCTTGCTCGAACAACCACCAATTCCTATGTGGAAATGGGAGAGCATAGCCATGGATTTCGTAACCAAGCTTCCAACCACGTCATCAGGTCACGTCAGCATTTGGGTTGTAGTCGACCGTTTGACTAAATCTGCTCATTTTCTGCCTATACGAGAAGACTACAAGGTGGAACGACTAGCCCGAATCTACACCGACGAGATCATCTGTAGACATGGGACGCCTCGTGATATCATCTCTGACCGTGATGCTCGGTTTACGTCGCGATTGTGGGAAACGTTTCAAGCGGCACTCGGTACAACGCTTAATCTAAGTACCGCTTTCCACCCACAAACCGACGGTCAGACTGAAAGAACGATTCGTACTCTTGAAGACATGCTCCGTTCGTGTGTTCTAGACTTCGGAGGTAATTGGGACAGACACCTGCCATTGGTCGAATTCTCGTATAACAACAGCTATCAGGCCAGCATTTAGATGGCACCTTTCGAAGCGTTATATGGAAGAAGATGTCGATCGCCTATTGTGTGGCACGAGATCGGTCACTCGCAACTAACCGGTCCGGAGCTGCTACAAGAAACGACAGACAAAATTTTCCAAATTCGAGACAACTTGGCGAAAGCTCGGGATCGACATAAAGTTTACGCCGATAAAAAGCGCAAGCCCCGGGAATTTGGCGTTGGTGACTACGTACTCCTAAAGGTATCACCTTGGAAGGGTGTAGTCCGATTCGGCAAGAAAGGGAAACTCGCGCCTCGATATTTGGACCTTTTAAGATTCTGGAAAGGATCGGAAAAGTCGCCTACAGACTCGAATTACCGGAGGAACTTAGCAATGTCCATCCGACTTTCCACGTGTCAAACCTCCGAAAGTGCATCGCCGACCACGATTTACATGTCTCTCTAGACGATCTGCAAGTGAACGAAACATTACACTTCGTGGAAAAGCCTGTCGAAATCATGGATCACCAAACCAAAGAAGTCAGGCGCTCACGCATTCCTATTGTGAAAGTCCGATGGGAAGGCAAACGAGGTGCGGAGTTTACTTGGGAACTCGAAAGTGACATGAAGGCCAAGTACCCGCAGTTGTTTAATTAGAAAAGCGAACCACAAAAATTCAAATTTCTCACAAATGACTTTGAATTAAGATCTGAAACTTTATAGGCTTTTAGATCAAGTGTTTTCGCACAACATATCCAAATTTTAGCAATTTCTATCCGTAAAAAGTCGTTTAATTTGGTGATTTTCAGTTAGAAACGTGAAAAGATAAAAGAAGTAAAGAGAATTTGACAAATCTGAGTGTGTTTGATCATCGCAATCGAGCACCTGCTCAGATACCACATGTAGGTCCCGATTCGACTCCGTTGCGATTATGTTTGGTCACGAGCGTGCACGGATTCCGCACGTTACAAGTCAAAATCGGTCCAAACGAAGAACTCTCACACGTGATTCATGACCTTGTTACAGCTTTCAGCTTAATTTCGGGACGAAATTCCCTAAACAAGGGGAGGCTGTAACACCCCGTATTTTCACGAGAGAAAGTCAAAGTCAAGGTCAAAGTCAACGACCGATTTCGCGCGACTCGACTCGTAGAAATGTTTTTATTTTAATTATATTATGTGGAGTAAGTGTCGTACATTGCAATAATCGAATCATATTAACCGTATCCCAATCGACTCGCGACTGTGAACGATAGGAAGTAACAATGCGATAAAGTTAATCGACTAATAATCAAGCTATACTAATCGAATCGACATCGAACCGCAACTCGAACGGTGTATTTTACTTGTTGTTTATACGTGTGTGTGTGCCTTACGTGTTACCTGTGCATGTTTATTTTATGTTATGTTGTGATAATCAAGCGAACTCAATCGAAACTCGAAGTCTAACTCGAATACAATCGAACTCGAAACCGAACTCCGACTCGAACCATGTAGTAAACGAAGTAGTTGGGACTAAAAGTAATTTGACTAGGAAACCTTATCGAATCGTTTGCAATCGAAGCCGAAGCGTCATCGCACCGAACGCACCAAATCAGGCGACATCCGAACGGATGGTCAATCCGCACGGATTGCCAATCCGTACGGATTGCCAATCCGCACGGATGACCAATCCGGACGGATAGCCTATCCGGGTTACGTGCCATCCGCATGGCTCACCCTTTCCCCTTTTGGCATCCTATAAATACACGGGTCACTCTCCAACTTTCCCACTTTTGGCAAGTGACGACCGAACCGCACGCATTCTTCACCTTTTCTCAGATTTCTGTCAATCCAGGTAAGATCTTGCTCTAATTCTTGTACATTCTTGATCACTACACAATTCTACACCTTTCCATCTTTCAAATCTCAACTTTTAACCGTAAAACCATCAAGATTTGAGGTATTCTCGGGTGACGTCACCATGAAGTTCTTATGAACTTCAAGCTTGACCTCATTCCACCAAGAATCACTCAGATCTGAACGGTTTCCACAAGATTTCACAACAACTTCACCTAAATCTAAACTTTTCAAAGGATAAAAGAGTTGAAAGAAATAAACCTAAGTTCTCTCCTCCTTTTACCCTTAAAACCGGTACGGATCTGATCGGTTCTAGTCTCTACTCGATAATAGTGATGCACTAGTCCTAGATCTGGAATCCTACCCGCGAGACACCTGATTACGAGATGAACCGGAACGACCGTTCTGAGTCGCCGACAAGCCGAGTTAGGGTGGTTCCTGGCCGGCTTAGTCATGCGAGTAAGAATACGATTCCAAGTGGTCGCCGCGCAATCAGAACGTCTCGACAAACGACAACGGAAACCAAGAGTAGACGAACGGAACAGCCAGACGAGAGGCTGTCCGCACGGACAGACGATCCGGACGGTTGTCACCCGGACTAACTACACGTTGGGACCCACATTCAAAGCAAGGTTTGAGTATCGACGAATGAATAATCCGGACGGACGACCTCTGAATGGATTACTCTTCGAATCATGAGATACTAAGACCTTGAGTACATTTAAACGAAGTTCATCCGCACGGACCAGTTGCCCGTACGGACAGACTATCCGGACGGATTGTCTTGTCCGCACGAACAACTATCCGGACGGATCACCACTATCCGCACGGATTACCATCCGGACGGATTCCCCAAACTTCACCAAGTGACTCAGCCTCAGAGGCGTGTCCGCACGGATCACCATCCGGACGGATTGTTATCCGCGCGACCGGCTTGAAAGGTAGAGATACTTATGTGCTTTCTAAATGCTACAACGAAAACTCCAAAGCACAAGCCATCATACACAAACACATCCTTAGGAAGAAACAATCCACTCGAACGTTTATCCGCAAGTCCAACTTGTCCGTACGGATAAGCAATCCGCACGAGCGACAAATCCGCACGGATTACCATCCGCACGGACAGCTCACTCGCACGGATAGTTTATCCGGATGGGTCACCATCCGCACGGATCACCATCCGCACGGATAGTTCGCTCTCACGGATAACTTCCTCTCACGGATAGTTGATCCGCACGATAAGTTATCCTACCCACTCTCACTTTGTACTGTTTTACGCGCCACTTATCGTTACGTTATCGAATCTATTCAGGCTAACTGTACTCGCTGAAAAGCATTCCCTTCAATCCATAATCGCTGTGAGTATACTCGAACCCTTTTTGCTTTTAGCACTTTTGGGTGTTACATACGTTACGAATATTCAAACTACAATTATCACACTACTCAAGCTATTTTTAACGCTAACCGTTAATGCATGTTATACGTGGCTTATGAATGCTTGTTTGTTATGTTTACACATGGAATGTTGTCTACCTGCCTTAGCAACGATAGTACTATAGTTTGGACTCAGCACCCGTTCACACGGGGGTTGTTAAGGATCTTTTACTTGCATGGATTATGGTGGTAATCATGTATTGCGAACTGCCTCGGGCAGTCAACCCGCAGTCATTGGTATTGATGGATCTATGTCGATAACTAACGTGCTTCATTTCACTATGTGTACGTGCTGGTTATGCGTAAACGAATTCGAACTCTATATGCTATTATCAAACTTGTATGCTCACATTTACATTATATGTATTGACTTTATTTTAACGTATGTGACATGTGCTTAGGTTGCTTTTATGCTCTTTGTGCTGTGATGAACTTGAAGCTAGGAACTGGAGTCCTAGAAACCAACGAATAAATTTGTTATGTTTAAATCTGAGTTGTCGGAACAGAATATTTGTCTTGATGCTTTGACTGTAATAACTATTTAACTGTTTAAGTTACGGTATGGGACGTGATATTTAACTAAATGGTAATGATAGTTGTTATGGAAACTTCTGGACAATCTGTTTCGCTCAGTGTCACGCCCTGATGATTCCGCCATCGGTTGGGGTGTGACACCTAACTAGTCCTATGACAAGTATTATATGCCCTAACATGTTTAATATTGTTGCATAATCAGTTTAAGTGTCAAAATTTAAGTTACATACTCTTAAATTCAAATTATTCGTAAAAATGGGAATTTGATCATTTTCCTAAGGCATATAAACTACCTATCATACAACTAATTAAACTAAGTGAGTATATGGTATAACCTCGGAAGGTTATTCCCTATACAACTATGGTCACAAAATATATTTGGTCGGATCCTAATGATCGACCAAACGGGTCGGGTTCGAAAGTCTAAGCGGTTGTCGAGACCGCTTGATTTACGACCCTAAACAAGCACTAAACTAAAAGTGACGAGTTAAACATGTTAAAATATGTTTAACTAAGTTAGAAAACTGATTTGATATCAAAACAAAGTGTTTTGATACCCAAAAATAGTTTCGTCGCAAAATACACATAATCGTGCATTTTGACCGGAACTTTGACTCGTCACTTCGACTAGTCAACGTGGTAATCACTAGGTATAGTCGCAAGGGACTATAACCATCGTGATTACGCTCACGTTGCAAAGTTCAAGCGAACTTTGACTTGACCAAATCATGGTCAAAGTAGAAAGTCAAACACTGTTTAACTTTCTTGCTTAAATAAATAAAAAAGAGATGAAATAACACTTACAAGTGTTCTAGGATGAAAAAAATGACTAAGAAAGCTCAAGTATGAGGCCTCCAACTAAGTGTGGTAGCCTCAATCAGAGCAAGAGTGAAAGAGAATGAAGATGAGCAAGTTTGAAGTGTTGAAGAACATGGGTATTTATAAGAAATTATGAGCCTTTAGATCATTGCCAAGTGTCTTGTGTGTTGATCAAGGAATGATCAAGACCATACACTTGTTAGGACCATATTTCAAGCCTTGTTAAAAAACACATAAACCAGCCCACAAGATCACCAAACATTCAAAGGAAACAAGGTGTAACACCTGGGAATTAACAGGAAGGTTCTACTGTACTGGAGGGTCCTTACGGACCGTATATGGTCTTGGCATACGGTCCGTATGCAGTTAGCTGGGCAGCAAGTTTGCTGTATTGACAGCTTTGGTCCCTGAGTGTGCTTCGTCGCGTTTTGGCACTTCTAACACCTGTTAAGCCCATTTTCAAGCTCCATGATGAAGTTAAAGTATATTCAACCTGAATTGTGCTTAAAAATGTCACGAATATTGGTTCGTTTGGCTGTACGGTTGTGTTTTTCGGTTAATTACGACGGAATCGTAACGGACGCGAAAACGACCAGAATTGCGAAACGAATGAAGTTTTTGCATTCCCATCACTAAAATACAATATTTTAATGATTGCAAAATTTTTGGATGTCCGGATATGGTTAGAACGTAAGATATGCACGCATTTGCATACTTTCGCAGTTTTGACGCTTTTAGTTCCTGTGATCAAATAAGCGTGTTTTCGCATACCGAACCCCTCAAAACTTATTTCTAAGCTGTGTTAAGGGTATTTAGGGTATTTTTAGCTTATGATATTGTTCCGGAGTGTACGTTGCTATACGAATTGGCAGACTTTTGCAGTTTGTCGCAAATAGTCCCTGTGAACGAATAAACTTGTTTTTGACACACCAAACCCTTCAAAACTTATTTCTAAGTTATGTAAAGGTTATTTAAGGTATGTTGAGCTTATGTCACTGTTATATAGTATATGTCACGTTAAACTGATCACGTTTACGCAACAGTTTGCATAAAACTTTCCAGAAAGTGATTTGGAGCTCGGAATCTAACAAAAATTGATATGTGTAAATGCCACATGTAATTGTACAAATCCCGAGAATGAAACACAATATTTCATTGCATTCGTATTTGTATGATAGCCGTAGAGGCACAAATGTCACATAATAGTTGTGTATGGATTAAAACATATTTCTTTTTGTTTATCATACTTAAACATGAAAAAGAACATCAGAAACACTTAAAAAAAGCCTTATACCTTTGATTTTTGGTTGCAAAGTGGTTTGAACAAGCGGCATAAGTGAAATGGTCTTATGAAGGTTGTTTACGTGTTTTTTTATTAATATTGCGTTTGCTTGGACTTGAAGTCCGATCGGTAAAGGGGGGACACTACAAGTGTCCCCTTTGACTTTTCAAAGGCCCACATTTCTACAAAAAAGATTAAGTAAATATTTAAGTTAGGGATGATTATCGGGTTTTAAACACTCTCTTGGTTCAGTAAACGGTGGCAAAACAAATCGTTTTTCGCGTGGTTTTTGTGTTTAGAAAAACGGACCCTACGTTAACTAAAACTTGAAAGTTTTTACGTTTTTGCTTAAAATGTCTTAAATTAATGTTTTATAACTCTTTTTAGGCTTGACGGATGACGCAGCGCATGTTTGGATGATAGAGTGCACGTTAAAATCGAAGACGTTTTGTTAACCAGACACTGCTTCGTTTAATGTGTTTGCTACATTTAAGGCCACAAAATCCCTATGCTATTGTCTAAGTATCATGTTTACATAAATCCGTACCCTTGGAATCTTTTACGGCACGTCTGGTCAAGTTTAAATCGTTAATGTGTTGTTAATAAAAAATCCTTCCGCTTAACCTGTTTTCTATATTCTAAAGCCCCAATATCACTGTGTTAATTACTAACATTCATATTTAACTATAACGTGCCCTCGGATTCGTCTGAGGTACAATCACTGTTGTTTTGTTAGTCATGTAAGCCGTGCGTATCGATTATAGTTTACCTGGTTTTGCCACAAATGTCACAAAAATGAATTAGTTAAATTTAATTATGAATAATGATTTTTTGGATGTTATTAGTCAAACAAAAGTTTCTATATATAAATTTCAAATTTTAAGATAATAAGAAATATGGAAACGTTTAAATTGTATTTAATCAGTTTGGAAAATGTTTAGACAAGAAAACAAATATCTAGAGGCTCTAAAAAAATGATACATGTTAAAAAATCTTTTATTTACCAACATAGATAGAAGATAGATTCAAGTGTTTCATACACTTTAATTTAAGTCTAGTTATATATTTACAAAGTATAAATTAGCAAGATTTTGTTGCTATGCATTGTTGTAACTTATGCATTGGGTGTTTTTCAAAAAAGTTTTGTATTTTTTATTTTGAACCCAAAGGTCCTTATCTTTTGCATTTAACCCCTTTAACTCATCTTTTACAATTCAACCCCCACACTTTTTATTTTTAACTTTCGTCCTCCCATACTTTTCATGTTTAGCAAGTTTTTCGTTTTACGTTTCGTTCTAAATTTTGCGAGTCAACACGCCACAACGTGCGTGTGAGGTTCAACAGTTTTTCGTCTGTTTTTTCCGTTTGACAGACCAGTCACAACGCGTCTATTTTTCTTTGTTTAATAAGTTCATCATAACGCGCGAGTCCTACATCCACTTAGTTATTATTTTCAACGTTTAACGTTTATGGCTAATTTCTTCGCATTAACACGTCGCAACGGGCGGGCTTGGGCGTGCGTGGTTGAACGATTTTACGTTTGTTTTTCGTTCGGTATTTTTTTTACTGTTTTTATTTTATTTTTAATAGATCTTCTAATGTTGGTGGTCGTTGTCAGTGGTGTGGCATTAGTGCTATTTGTCACGATTTTAAGAACGTATTTAACCTATTAAGTTATTACTAATAATTTGTTTCGAGTTTACCACTATACCCCCTTTACTTAAGAAAAAAAAACTAACTTTTTTACGTGCATATTTTTGTGTACGTGTCAATATAAATTCGATTTGCTCTACATTTCGACGTAAACTTTTCCTGGAAACGATTCAGGTTAAATGTAATACGTTTTCATTTAAAAAAAACTATTTTTTTCGTGCACATTTTTATGTACATTTCGGTATAAATTCGAGTTGGTGTATGTTTCGATGTAAACTTTTTTGGAGAACGAGTCAGGTCAAATATAATATGTTTTTGTAATTATTTTGTGAATGTTTTGTAAATTTTGTTTTGATCGGAGTGGAGTCAAATTGTGGTTTCTTTTTTTCCCTTTTTTTAAACGCTCCATTTAATCTCTTTTGATTATACGTGTCAACTTTTTCGTTATACCCGTTACATTTTGTATGTATAACTAGGGTCACATGTAATACGTTATGATTGTACACTATAAATTTGATTACTTTATGTTTTGATCCAATAACATTGTTTATATAGGTTACATTGAGTCAAATCGATTATGTCAAAACACGTGTTTTCATATGATTAACGCATCACATAACATTTGGACTAATTTATTTGTTGTTTGCGAGGTACACGCGCCGCAACGCGCGCAGATGTTATTGCTAGTTTAAAAAAAATGTTCAACATTTTTTAAAGTTTGATGTAGTGGGCGTATAACCATGAGTAAATTATGTTTTCAGTTTGTTCACATCACACGAATAGAGATCTTTGAAACGGTCTCTCCCCCTCTCTCTCTCTCTCATTATACATACACATATTACATAATCGTTAATTATGAGTGAAATGAAAAACAAGGGAAAAACCATTATCACTAACTTTTTATATAATAAATTTCCTTTTAAAACATTTATGTGGTTAGTTTATAACTATTCGTTATTATATGTCTACTTCGCACACTTCGCGCGAAAAAAAGAATTTAGGAATTGTCTCTCTCCACACATATAATGTGTGTCTTATTTTGATGTTTTGCCATATGTTAGAACTCTTTATTGTTAATAAAATATTTCTTATGATATATTAAAAAAAATCAAACAATAAGCAGATAGAAAAATATCAACAATTACATACAAACAATTATCTTTTTATAAAAAGAAGTGTAAGGATCATATAAATGAGTCTTAATCTATCTATACTATATAATAAAAGAAACCATTGTTGGGACACTTGTCATCATATTAGCCCATGTTTTATAGATAAGTATTATTTTAGTTTAATCTTTTCTAATTAATTATAGATAATTCTCCTACTAAATATTATTTAGTTTAATTTGTTAT
The DNA here is from genome assembly GCA_030545235.1 of Helianthus tuberosus. Classification (NCBI taxonomy): domain Eukaryota; kingdom Viridiplantae; phylum Streptophyta; class Magnoliopsida; order Asterales; family Asteraceae; genus Helianthus; species Helianthus tuberosus. The sequence continues at coordinate 142,506,638 of CM060381.1, forward strand.
GGATAATTATTATTTAGTTTAATCTTCTTCTCATTTATAATATTATTTATTTAGCTAATAGAGTAAATTACGATTTTGACCCTTGTGGTTATATAACTTTTACACTTTTAGCCCAAAAAGAATTTTTTACATCTGAACCCCCAACTTCTTTTTTCTAATCTTTTTGGCCCCTAACGCCTTTTTTCTAACCCTTTTGGCCCCTAACATTTAATGGATGAGATTAGTGTTAGGGGCCAAAAAGGTTAGAAAAAAAGACGTTGGGGCTCAGATGTTAAAAAATTACAAATTATTTATCACGAAAACCAAACTTTGTATTAATATATTAAATATTTTTATTTTCACTATACAAAATTACATTTACTAACTTTTTTATTATTTGATATATAAAATTACATTTATTTAACTCGTGTAATAAATGAGGTTTATATCACTTTTACTCTTTTAGACCAAAAAGAATTTTTAACATCTGAGACCCCAACGTCTTTTTTCTAATCTTTTTTGCCCCTAACGCCTTTTTTTTAATCCTTTTGGCCCCTAACATTTAATGGATGGGGTTTGTGTTAAGGGCAAAAAGGGTTAGAAAAAAAGACGTTGAGAGCTCAGATGTTAAAAAATTACAAATTATTTATCACGAAAACTAAACTTTGTATTAATATATTAAATATTTGTATTTTCACTATACAAAATTACATTTACTAAATTTATTATTATTTGGTATATAAAATTACATTTATTTAACTCGTGTAACAAATGAGGCTTTTTAAAGATGTATTATTTTATTATTTGGTAAACAATATTACATTTATTCAACACGTGTAATACATGTGGTTTTAAAGATATAATTTTTTTATTTGGTATATAAAATTACATTAATTCAACCCGTACAATATGGTTCTTATATATATAACTTTTTATTATTTAATATATAAAATTATATTTATTCAACCCGTGCAATAAAGAAAGTTTTTAAAGATATAATGTTTTATTATTTAGTATATAAATTTAGTTACTCACCCCGTGTAATACACGGGGTTATAACCTAGTATACACTATAATCTTAATATGAGAAGTGAAATTTTTTTATTTTTTTTCTATTTTTTACCATCTACTTAAGTATTAAGTGTGATGTTTAAATGTAAAAAAAATTATGAATTTACACTAGTGGAGTAATTATCCAATTTTTGTAGATTAATTATAATTACTCTACTCTATTAGTGTAAAATTATGATTTTTTTTAGATTTTGGTACTAAAATACGTATTTAAAATCACGATTTTTTAAGCCAAATTTTATGTTAAAACTCATTTGTATCAGAACCTAACTCTATAAAAGTAAGGGTTTAATGATGTCTATTTGCTAATGTTGGGATTGAACCCTACTAAAGGAACAGTTGATAAAGCCAAAACTGGATCAGATCAGTGGATCCAGTATAAGTAGTTGTTAGTACTTAGTCTTTCCGCTTGAAAGTGGCCCTATCATCTGCTGACCCCTAAGTGCTGCCCTTCACAACAACTACTGATGTCTAAAGACTGTTGAAGATAAAATACTGATACTCAATCTGCTGATATGGGTCAAGTACTGCTGAATACACAAAGCACTGCTGGAGCTATAATAGTGGAATGAAGAAGCAGTAGTTTACTTTATTCATTGTATCGTATTTGTAATCAGTGTTTTTAATAGTCAGTGGTTAGAGGTTGTTAGTAGGTTAGATGTCACTTTTATGGTGACGTCAGCCAAAGATGCTCAGTGGTTTGTTCTATAATATAAATAGAACTGTACCCTGTACTGTTCTATCAGCTCTCTTCATCACCAAGTCATCCTGTACGAACAATCACTGTGAGCTCAGGCTGAGGGGGATATTAGTGCATGCATGCATAGTTGATTATTGTAATAAATACAATCATTCGATTATGAGATAAACATGTTTCCTGAAAACTATTTCTTCCATTGATTGTGTGTTGAAAGTTTGTTTCATTAATTCCATTGTACTTAACTCTGTTTCATCTTCATTATTATCAAACAAACACAATCATAAGAAACTCAGATCCTAACAATTGGTATCAGAGCTTGGACAGTCAAATTTGATTTAACAATCATTTTGACGTAAAAGTTCAGCTCAATTTCGTTGATACATTAGATTGTTCGGTTTTAGTTGTAAAACAGAGTAAGGTATAATCACGTACAAAGTTGATTATTCAGTGCCTGAAAAACAACCTGAATGACGTCACAATCACAGGATAACATTAATAACATTGGTTCTCTCTTCAAACCACCTATGTTGGTCAGATCTGAATACAACATCTGGGAGCGAAGGATGGGTCACATCCTAGCTCAACAGAATACCGGATGTTGGAGATCGGTTGTCTTTGGACCACATGTTCCAATGGTGCCGAGTGCTGAGGATCTAAAGGTCATGGTTCCTAAGAAAATTGAGAACTATACTGATCAGGATTTTCAGAAAATTGAACTGGATGCCAAGACATTTAGCATCGTTGCATCCGCACTACCAAATGAGATCTATGCTGGGCTGTTACACTATAACAGTGCCAAGGAATTGTGGGATGCACTTAAGGAACAGTTTGGGGGGGGACTGAAGAAGTAATTGAAAATAACATAGAAGTTTTGAATCAACAGTACGAAACCTTTTGTCACATTAAGGGTGAATCATTGACACAACAGTTTGAGCGTTTTAGCTGTCTCATAAGTGAACTTAAACTTGTTAAAACTGAATTTCCTAAATCACTTGTAAACATCAGGTTTTTAAGGTCACTTCCTGAAAAATGGGACACAATTGCTTTTGTAACCAGAAACTCTGTTGGGTTCAAAGATCTAACACTGACTCAACTTCATGGTAGACTCCTTACCTATGAAAGAGAGTTGAACCAGAGAAAGAAGTTACAAGAGTCAGGGAAGGTTGTTGATGACTATTCATTTGGTAGCACAGCACTTCTGGGTCAAGAGGAATCTGGTAGCAGTAAGGATCAGAGTTATGATCATTATATTGACATAACTGCTGGTGGAGCTTTTAATAACTCTGATTCTTACTCAAACAACTATGCTTTCACAGCTAGTAGTGAAAACCATATTTTTGATAACCTATCTTTTGAACTCAATGATCTGCAGCATTTTGATCCAACTGACTTAGAGGAAATGGACATTTTGCACCAACTTGCACTGCTGAGTGTTAGAACCAGCAAGTTTTACAAAATGATAGGGAGAAAATTTCCAGGGTTACATGGGAATTTGAAAGTAGGGTTGGATAAGTCAAAGATAAAATGCTACAAGTGTAATAGGTTAGGTCATTTTGCTAGAGAGTGCAGGAGTCAAACCAGTGGACCAATCATCACACATCCTAGCTCTAACCCTAGACCACAAAATAACCAAAACACTACGCATTATACCCAATATGCCCATGCTGCTCATGTAAACATTGCTCACTATGCACACCCTGCAACCCCTGTTCCTATTCATTATGTCCAAACCACTGTTCCTCAGATACAGTATGTCCAGGCCTCAGCTCCACAGGTTCAAGTGCAACAAGTTGCACCTCAACAAGCTGCACCAGCAGTGGTTCAACCAGATCAGCAAAGCTTTTTCACCCAAGGCTTTGTTGACTGGAGTAGCTTACCTGAGGAGTTAGGTGATGAAAATTTTACACTCTATGCTAAAAATGATGCTTCTAGTGATGATTTCTGTTTTTGTAGCATTGGAGTCTATACCAGAAGGGCTGGAAACTGAAGAAGGACAGTCAAATGAAGAAACAGTGGATACAATTGCTGAAGCAGTGGTTACTGTTGTTGCTGGTGAAATACTGCTGGGAGAAAATTCAGAACCCCTGTTGGAACCACTGTCTGACCCTTGGTCTGAAGAAGAGGAGAAGAAACAAGGTGAAAAAGAAGAGAAAGTGCAAGAAGAAAGTGAACATGTCTGTGATTGTGCCATGATAACTGCATCTAAGGTATCACCCCAGGTTCTTAAAAACCTTTGTTCAGACAAATGCATCATAGCATTTGCAAACTTTAAGGAGGTGGATGAAAACCTTAGAGAGATTGTTAAATTGTGAAGTATAATTTGAAAAATCTTTAAAATAATTGAAAAACAAATTGTCAGAAAAGGAAAATGAGATTTACAGCCTCAAACAAGAGCATAACATAACCAAGGACCAACTTCAGACAATGATAGAAAAATATCAGGTCTGTAAAAAGGAGTTGGAATCCACCAAAAATCACATGTGAAAAATGGGTGGAATCCTGCAAAGGTTATGAGAATGGGTGGAATCCTGCTTGAAAAACAGATTGAAAGCAATGTAAAATTTGGCATAGGGTTTAGGAAAAATGACCAAGTTGAAAACACTGCTACAAATCAATCTGGTTCTGGTGAAATCATTCCCACCAACAAAAATGGTCAAGAAGTTAAAATAACTGATAAACTTGGAAACAAAATCACTCTGGAAAGATCTGTGGGGTCCTCAACTTTTGAGGAGATTGAGAAATACCAATTTAAACCCACATGGTCTGATGAGTGTGACATCCTTGAAAATTTTAAACCCATGGATTTCACAACTGTGGATGGTGTCAAAGCTCCAAAGGCCAAGATCATTCCTCTTAAGGACATCCCAACAGTGGTTCAAAACTCTGTTGCAAAGGAGTCTGAAAAGAAGAAAAGAAAAGATTAAAAACTTGTTTTGTGATTTCTGTGAAAAGAAAAATCATTTAACCAAATATTGTTTTCATTTGAAAGCTTATGACATTAACAAAACAAGCATCATTGTGCCTTCAAAGAGCTGCACCATCTGTGGTAAATCAAACCATCTCACTCAGGACTGTGTGTATCTTAAAACCTATGATGTAAAAAGGAATGAGTACACTTCAAAAACACCCATGAGTTCATCAAGTTCACAAGTCAAGAAACAACCATCCTTTGTGCCTGTCCAAACAGCTGTTACAAAACAGCTGAACCAAAACTCTGTTAAAAGAGAGGTTCAAGTGACAGATGCACCCCCTGCCAACCAATATAGAAGAGGTAAAGGCCAACCACCATATCCAAGGGTCCCACATGTTTATGAAGCCTACAAAAGGCCTTCTAAACCAAGAGTGAACAGGCATCCCTTTGGATATCAAGAATTGATTGGAAATGGCTCCCAACAGTGGTTAGAGAAACAAGTTTCAAAAATTGCTCAATCCCCTGATCTAACCACTATCCAGCTTCCTAACCTTAACATAGACACTGTTGAGACCCCATCCAAAGCCTTATTGGCTTTGGAGACCCTCATGAACTAATTATTTACTTGATGTGCAGGGAGTTTCTGCATGCTTAGATAGTCTTTGGTATGTAGATAGTGGAGGCTCCATGCACATGACTGGATGTAGAGCCCTACTCAAAGAATTCAAAACCCATGGAGGGGGGGGTGATATATCTTTTGGTAATAATAGTAAAAGGAAGGTGATGGGTTCTGGTACAGTACAGTCTGGAAATGTTAAGTTTAAAAATGTCAATCTGATAGACAATCTAAAATTCAACCTCCTTAGTGTCTCTCAAATGAGTGATAAAAGTTATGGATCATTTTTTACTAAGGAGTGTTGTAGGATTGTTGGACCAGAAATGGTTAAAAAGATTGAAGAAATAATAAAAATTGGTAAAACCCAACTTGTTGCTCAAAGAAGTGGCAATGTTTATGTAGTTGATCTATCAAAAGAGAGCCCAAGAACTGATGTATGTCTGTTCTCAGCTACCTCTAACAAAGAGACAGAACTATGGCACAGAAGATTGGGGCACACAAATCTCAAGACAATCACTACTTTGTCAAAACAAGGCCTTGTAAGAGGTCTTCCACAAAAAATGTTCACCTGTCCTGAGCATTGTGTCTCCTGATTAAAAGGAAAACAACATAAAAGCTCATTTAAGTCCATTGAAGAGTCCAAAATAACCAAGTGCTTGCAAATGCTTCACATGGATTTGTTTGGCCCAGTAAAAGTCATGAGTCTTAAAAAGAAAAGATATTGTTTGGTAATTGTAGATGACTCTTCTAGGTTTACATGGACTTATTTCTTACATTCCAAAGATGAGACTGCAGGCATTCTGCAAGACTTTGTCAAACAGGTTGAAAAGCAGTTTGACTTGCCAGTAACAGTCTTCAGGAGTGACAATGGCACAGAATTCAGAAATAGGGAGTTGGATGAGTTTTGTGTGTCAAAAGGAATTGTAAGGCAGTGCAGCATTCCAAGGACACCAGAACAAAATGGGGTTGTTGAAAGAAAGAACAGAACTTTGATTGAGACTGCCAGGACCATGCTTGCTGATTCAGGTTTGCCATTAACTTTCCGGGCAGAGGCTGTAAACATTGCCTGCTATGTCCAGAACAGAGTTTTGATAAACCCTAGGCATCAAAAGACTGCCTATGAAATTCTATATAAAATCAAACCACTGATCTCATATTTCAAAGTTTTTGGCTGGCCATGCTTCATTTTAAAATTAAAAGATTCCATTTCAAAGTTTGCAGCCAAAATTGATTGTAGTTATCATTTGGGATAATCAACCACTGCTAAGGCCTACAAAGTGTTTAACACTAGGACTAAGACAGTGGAAGAGACTTTTAATGTGAAGTTCAATGAACTTTCTTCAATGAAAATCCCTGCAAATCCTGCAGAATTATTTGATCTTGGTAAATTTACTTTTGAAAATGTTTCTGTCAAGACTAATAGTACAGGTCCATCTCAAAATCCTCCATCAGACAATGGATATGAAATCATCATTACACAACAAAAGTCGGCATCCATTGGTAGAGTAGCAGATGTTCAAAACAGATGTCAAAGCTCAACCACTGCTACCTCAACAGTTGTTGACCAAAGTAGCCCTTTATTCCACATCCTCAAACACTGTTGATAAAAATCCTCAAACCGTGGATAAAAATCAACATATTTCAACACCACTTCCTCCTATTCCTCCACCTCCATTTCAAGACTCTGTTGGATCATCAAAGTCACCAACAGTGGTTAGCTCAGATGATTCACATCTGCAGCCCTCACCCTTAAATGCCATTGTTTCATACAAAGGAGATTTAATCTTCTTGAAGTCTCATCCACCTGACCAAATCATTGGCAACATTAGTGAAGGGGTGCTCACAAGAAGCCAATCCCAAAACATCTGTCTTTTTGTTGGTTTTCTATCACTCCATCAGCCAGTCAAGTACCAAGAGGCACTAAAAGACAACAGCTGGGTAGAAGCCATGCAAGAGGAGCTCCAACAGTTTAAAAGACAACAAGTATGGGAGCTTGTACCACTGCCAGAGGGTGTGAGTCCTATTGGCACAAAGTGGGTCTTCAAAAATAAAACTGATGAAAGGGGTATTATTGTCAAAAATAAAGCAAGGCTTGTGGTTCAAGGTTTCAGACATGAAGAGGGCATTGACTATGATGAAACTTTTGCCCCTGTTGCAAGATTGGAAGCTATCAGATTATTCCTGGCCTTTGCTGTCAACCACAACATAAAGGTGTTTCAAATGGATATTAAATGTGCATTCCTCTATGGTAAGATTCAAGAAGAGGTATATGTTTGTCAACCTCCAGGTTTTGAGGATCCATTTAATCCAAATCATGTCTACAAGCTAAATAAATCTTTGTATGGCTTGAAACAAGCACCTAGAGCCTGGTATGAAACTCTTTCCACCTTTCTTCTCTCTATTGGTCTCACAAGAGGTAAAATTGACAAAACACTATTTTTAAAATGGAGAGGGAAAGACTTGATGATTGTCCAGATTTATGTGGATGACATCATTTTTGGAAGCACATGTTCCAAAATGTGTGAAGAGTTCAGACAACTCATGACAGCTAAGTTTGAGATGAGTGCAATGGGTGAACTACAGTGCTTTCTTGGTCTCCAAGTCAAGCAACTGCAAAATGGTACTTTCATCCATCAAGGAAAATATGCCAAAGAACTTTTAAAGAAATTTGAGATGGATGATTGCAAACCATGTAGTACACCCATAGCAACCACAAAGATAGTCATGTCTGATGAGAAGGATGATTTGGTTGATCAAACTCTTTAAAGAAGCATGATTGGGTCTTTATTATACCTAACTGCATCTAGGCCAGACATCATGTTTGCAACATGTCTTTGTGCAAGATCCCGATCAGCCCCTATAAAGTCAAATTTTATTGCTGTAAAAAGGATATTCAGATACTTAAAAGGTGCTCCCACACTTGGTATCTGGTATCCAGCTGATGGAAATATCAAGCTTTCAGGTTTCTCAGACAGTGACTTTGCAGGATGCAACACAACAAGGAAGTCCACTTCAGGAGGGTGCCAATTCCTAGGCAGTTGCTTAGTGTCTTGGCAAAGCAAAAAGCAAGCAACTGTTTCAACATCCACTGCTGAGGCAGAGTATATAGCTGCTGCAAGCTGTACAACCCAACGGTTATGGCTTCAAAATCAACTGTTGGATTTTGGTATCACTGCCTTAAAGACACCTCTCATGTTGGACAGTCAGGCATCAGAAAATATCATCAAAAATCCAGTTTCACATTCAACCACCAAGCACATTGATATCAGATATCACTTTGTGAGGGTTTGCTATGAAAAATGTTTGATTTCTCTGCACCATGTTCCAACTAAAGATCAGCTGATAGATGTGCTAACAAAAGCATTAGACACATCCACCTTTGAAAGCTTGATCTCTCGGATTGGCATGCTGAACATGGAATAACAGGCAAAATCCTGTTTTCTATGAATAAAAGCATTAAAATGTTTTCAAAAATTCATCCTTAAAAATAGCTAAAAATGAAAATTTTTATTAATCCTTAAAAGTCTGCCACAACCACTATTCTGGTTCAAACATATGTTCTGTTAATATTATCCACTGCTGAAAGACAACCTCTGTTCCTTCATTGTCCTTGTTAAAAACTGTTGTCAAACATCAGTGTTTTAACCCACTGATGGCTATCCACTGATAGCTTAAAGTCAGCCACTGTTTCATTTTCACCATTGTAAACCACTGATAGTGACCATCAGTGGTTTCCTAAACAACTATCTTCCATTATTCATCAGAGGTTGACACGTGGACAGTACTTAGCCTTCAGATCTTTTGTAACCGCTGCCACGTCAGCATACACTTTTTCACTTTATAAAACCCTGATCAAAACCCCCAAACAGGGTTTTAACTGTTGAATCAAATTCAAAATTCTTTTCAAAAGCAGTTACCATCAAATTTCTTCAAATCATTCATCGTCTTTTTCATCTCGCAATCACCTTCAAATCACCATGGCTCTCCCATTCAAAACCCCTCATAACTACCTGTGTATACTTGAAAAACCAAGTCAAAACACAACCTTTCATTCTGTGATTGATGCACTCTCGTCTTCAAAGTACAAAACTTTATTGACTTGCAATGCACCTATATACTTGGACACCCTTCGTGAGTTCTGGAAGAATGCACAACTTGAAGTTCAGGACAAAAAGCCCTGGGCTATTACTTCATCGATAAAGGAAATTCAGATTGCTGTCACACCAAAAGACATTTCTGAGGTCTTTGAAATGAATGATCTTACAGGTAAAAGCTCTTTCCCCAAAACTTACTACCAAACTGATTTCATTAAGAGAGGGTATGAAGAAGAAATGAAAAAAGATACTTTACAAAAGGGCAGTTTTCCACTTGCCATGAGGTTTTTGTTCCAGACCCTCCTCATGTGTGTTTCAAATAAAACCACAGCTTTTAATGAGATACCATTGAAAATCCAATATCTGGGTTATGCTATCATGGCTGATGTTGATTTTAACTACTCCCAGGAGATTTTCAATGATATGGTCAAAAATGTCAATAAAAAATCATTTTTATTATTTCCAATATTTTTAAGTTTTTATTTACAAAAGAAAATTCCAAAAGATAGTGCAAATGTGCTTATCCAAGGAAATCTTGTTCAAATAAACAGCCTATCTTCTGAAACCTTCACTAGGCTGTCAAAACCTTCAAAAACACAAACAGAGGCACCTGAGCAGAATTTAGCAGCAACAACTGCTCCTCAGGTCCCTGCTGTTGAGCCCATTGCTCCAGGTGATCACAGTAGCAGACTCACTGCTGTGAAACCCACACCTAAAATCACCAAAAAGCCCAAATAGAAAAAATCCCAAAAGCCCCCAAAACCCAACTCTGGAAGATGAGATCCCAGAGATTATACCTGTGACAACACAAAAGTGACCAATAACCACTACTGCTACTTCCTCACAGCAGATGGAAGAAAGATCTCAACCTGAGCCTAAAACTCCTCTTGCATCCTCTCAAAAGGATCAGGTTGTATCCATAGGGACACCACATTATGAAACAATAGATTCACTTGAATCTGTCTTCCATAGCCTTGCTCCTGGGGTAAATTCTCTTTCTACCCACATCCTCACTGCACAACTCCCACCATCAATGATACCTCTGTTGGATGCACTTGATATAGTCCAGACACAAATCAGTTCTTCTCAACCACCTGTCAATGAGAATATACCCCAACAAGTGACTGAGTCTGGTCCCTCTATCTCTGCTAACCCACCAACAGCTGAGGAGGTTACACTGCAGGAATTACCAGTAATTCCTGTCAGTAGTTCAAGTGGAGCAGCTACTACAGGTGTTGAATCCGCTGATTTACATTTGGACAGTAGTTTCATCAGTAAGACTCCCTTGAAGGCAATTTCTTCTTTGGGAACCATAGTATCCACTGGTGTGTTTCCATTATACACTGGTGTGCTTAAAATGGTAACCTCTGCTGAAGAAAGAAGTCCCCAGTACCAAGAACAAGGGGCATCAGTGGATGACTTTTGGGAAACTTTCCCTAAGTCAACTACTGATACAACCACTACCAGTGGGTAATCAGATGATCCCATTCATTTGGGTGATGGTTTAAAATACAAAGAATTGACGGAGAGGGTTGATAAAATTGAAACATCTGTTGCAGATATTAAAACTATGCTGCAACAATTGTTACAATCTCAAAAGTCTACACCCACTGATGCAACATCTGCCCCTTCCCCCACTGAGCTATGGAATTTATTTCAGCCTATGCTTCATCAACAGAGACAAACTGCTGATCAACAACATGAGTTTCAGCTTCAAATGATCAGAAATGCAACGTAAGCTAGGTACAAGGATACACAAGCTGATATAAAGGCAATCAAGGCCCATTTGCTTCAAACCACTGGCACTGCTCCTCCTTCAATCATCTTTGTTGAAAACCCTGATGATGCCAAAAAAGGGGAGAAAGGTAAAAAGGGAAAAGAAGGCCTATATATTAAACCAGATCCAATGTCTAAACTTGTGGTAGAAATCCCAAGGCCAAATGGTTCCAAAAAGGTTGATGAGACTCAAAATGCATTTGCTCAACTAAAGGCAAACATGAAAGAATCTATGGAAATAAAAGGGTCAGAAAGATTTGAGCAAGAGAAGAAAGTTTTGATGGAAAAGGAAGAGGAGGGTACTTCTAAAACTAAAAGAAGGCAGCCTACCAGAAAAGTAAGCCAACCCAAAACCACCAAACATACTCCTCAAATCCCCAAAAGTTCCTCTCATCAAACCTCCAAACCAACAGATGTTGAGACACCTGTTGTACCAACAGTAGTTGATACTTCAGTGGTTTCAACAAATGTTATCTCAACCACTGCCCTTACCATTTTACCATCCACCACTCAATCCACTGTCACACCATAAAATACATCTCCACCTCAAACACCACCTGCCAAAGTGCAGAAGACAACAGTTGATACATCAACAGTTGTAGTGAAAACAGTGGTTGAAACACTAGTTGTATCAGCAGTTGTTAGTCAGTCACCCATTACCTCAAACACTCCTACCCAAGCCATGATTCTTTCTGCTCCAAAAATTCAAACAAAATCACCTTCTCCCAAAAAGGTGTATACAAGAAAAAGAAAGTTCCAGGTGCATGATAATGACATACCAGCACCAATTCCAATATCATCCAAACCTTACAATGTGATTAAACCCCAACCATTTATTCCTCCAAAATTGGCCAAACCAATCAAAGATCCACAAGTACTTCAAGGATTTGATCCTGCTGATCTTGTACCATTAACTGCCACCTATCCACTAGAACTGCATGCAGTGAAGGATGAAATGAAACAGTTCTATCTAATGGATGACCCTTCAAAGAGAAAATTTCCTTCTCTGACAGGTTTTAGAGATCCTAAAAACATGGATGAATATCTAAAACTAAAAGCCAAGCAAGCTGAATTGAGGGCCAAATATGAATGCAAAGGGCAGGGTGATAGTGCCATCTCAAGTCGAATGCAGTTTTTGCTCACCAAGGTTAAACAAATGGAAGACTATGCAAGAGACCTGAGCAAAGAGATGTCCAACCTGCCTCCAGATGCTGACTTACAAGTAGATCTGAAAGAAGATCTCATAAAATTGATCATGAGTGAAAAATTCTATCCTGCCAAAGCTGAACAATTCCAAGACTGGCCACTCATTGCTCTCAAAGCTGAACTTAAAAGAATTGAAAGAATAAAAAATGATCCAGGTATGAAAAGAACAGCACCAAACTGGAGAAAATTCAGTAAGAAAATTGTTGATCTTACCTTGGTATACAAAAGAAAAAGAGAAGAGTTGGTTGCAGCAGAATATGGAACAGCCAGGCAAATAGCAAGATGGTCAAAACAAAATATAGATCAGACCTACAAAAGACTGGAAGAGCTAAGGAAAAAGGACCCCACTGTTCCAAAGAAACCAGTCTACAAAACCACTGATAAGCCAAAGCAGCAGGTCCTCACTTCTGAACCACTGTTCACATCATCTGACACCTCTACCATTGAGTTAAACCAAAGAAAGAGGCAAAAATAGACTGATGCAGAAGAAAAAGAACAAGAAGCTGTGTACTTTAAAGAGGCAATCAAAAGAATGGCTTTAGAGGATCCTGACTCAGCAAAACTTCAAGATATAGCCAAAAAGGTTCTGAGTAGGCCTCCATCTCCAAACTCATCCAAAATAAAGACTCTCCCAAGAAACTCATTGAATTCAAAAATACTAAAGTGGAAGTCTGATCAAAAGACCCACGTATTGACTTTGCACAAATCCAATGGTGAGGTGAAGCACATATTAAGGGAAGAAGCACTTGGCCTGGGTGTAGAAGATTTACAAGATCTCCTTGAGCTTACACTGTACAGAGATGAGGATGATGAGGATTCCATGAACTTTGAATTACAATTCAAAGGGCAAGTTAGGGAACTCCTGATGAGGCATAAAGAACCAGAATAATGAAGAGTTTTGGCATCATCTGTTCCAGGGGAGATTGTTGGGATTAAACCCTACTAAAGGAACTGTTGATAAAGCCAAAACTGGATCATATCAGTGGATCCAGTATAAGCAGTTGTTTGTACTTAGTTTTTCCCCTTGAAAGTGGCCATATCATCTGCTGACCCCTAAGTACTGCCCTTCACAACAACTGCTGATGTCTAAAGACTGTTGAAGATAAAGCACTGATACTCAATCTGTTGATATGGGTCAAGTACTGTTGAAGACACAAAGCACTGCTGGAGCTATAACAGTGGAATGAAGAAGTAGTAGTTTACTTTATTCATTGTATCGTATTTGTAATCAGTAGTTAGACAGCAGTGTTTGTAATAGTCAGTGGTTAGAGGTTGTTATGAGGTTAGATGTCACTTTCATGGTGACGTCAGCCAAAGATGCTCAGTTGTTTGTTCTGTACTATAAATAGAACAGTACCCTATACTGTTCTATCAGCTCTCTTCATCACCAAGTCATTCTGTACGAACAATCACTGTAAGCTCAGGCTTAGGGGGAGATTAGTGCATGCATGCATAGTTGATTATTGTAATAAATACAATCATTCGATTATGAGATAAGCATGTTTGCTAAAAACTATTTCTTCCATTGATTGTGTGTTGAAAGTTTGTTTCATTAATTCTGCTGCATTTAACTCTGTTTCATCTTCATTATTATCAAACAAACACAATCATAAGAAACTCAGATCCTAACAACTAACATGAGCTAACTCAAAATGTTGGTCATCATTTCCACATTTAAACCATTTTTTAAACTTGATTTTAGTTTGAAATATACTTAAAGCAGATGTCATCGTTGACCTATTTTCATAAAGCATTCAACAAGTTTAATACAACTTTTGACTTATTATATATAAAAAAATGTTGTTCTTAATTTAATTTATTAAACATTTTGGTTTTATAAAATTGATGTAGCATGCGTTACGATAACGAAGAGCAAAACATGTTGATTCTGCGTATACCCATATTGTTCTTCCACAAACCCCCAAAATCCAACCCAAAGGTCACAAAATTTGAAGTGAAAATTGAGTTAATTCAAAATTAAAGTATGATCTTTCAAATTACAAGCGACACATATAAATAAGGACAGAAATTCGAAATGGGCCACAAAAAGGCCATGGGCCAAACACAAGCCCAAAAACAAAATGCCCAAAACACTTCAAAAAGCATAAAAAAATAAATAACTAATAGAAATAAGCGTTTTTTGGCCCGGACGATGACCCAAACCACCGTAGGCGTTTGCAGCAAGGTGGAGCTCGTTCTCACGATCGTTTCGCCTGGTTGCACGCCCAAAACAGACCCCTGAAGCTCAAGTTAGAGCCATTTTAGTGAAGTCTCTTTTGTTACACGATCTTGGGCCTCCAAATACAAGATGACCCGCTCCTCCACACTTGGACCCGCATCAAAAATTGTTCAAACATATTTTCAAAACTTTGAGTTTTACAAAATTTTTATTCACGTTTTTAGAAAACCTTAATTTTTTCTAAATAAAATGTCCATCATCTTGCCTTTGCCTATATTGAGCGTTTGAGAAGAATGTTCAGTAGTAGGATAATCGATGTACGGTAAGAATGCAACACTCATCATGTATTGCATGTTTGTTAAACTAACCTTTATCTCCATTCCAACTTCTAAAATAATTGATGAACGATTCGACCACCACATCAACATTAGTCTTACTTTTACCACGATTCACAGGTCAATAAGTAAGTATGTCGACCGTGATACTTCAGGTTGTAGATTATTTGTCATTTTCACACAGTTTTTTATGGATGCTTAAGAAATCTGGAGGATTGATTGTGAGCAAATGATCATTCGTAAATAATTAATATTTTGTACGTGTTTTTATATTTATTATAATCAACGGTAACCGTTATATTATAATCACATGTCGAAAAGTCCTTTTTAGGTAAAATAAGCTTAGCCAAACATGCCCTTAGACGGAAAACTTTTGCTCTATTGATTAGCACGGGAGTAATGGTTGAAGAAAAACCTTTAAGTTATGTCAATGGGGTCACTGGTCTACATCTCTTTCGTTTATCGATGCTAATGTAACATGTACTTCACACAATGGCAGACTTAAATGTTATTCCTCAACACCGTCTACGTAGTGCAAAAATATCCCTTAACTTCATTTCGGTAGTGTAAAAATACCACTCAACTTTGTTTCTCTTATATAAAGGATACCCCTGATTCTAAAAAAAATTAGGATACCCCTAACCTTTTGAGCTAGTTCCGCCACTAACTTCACATATTCTAACCTAACCCATTGGTTTAAGATATCTACATGTAATAAAGATATTACTTAAACAATGGATGATGCTAAAATTAAAATTATTAATACATGTGTGAATGTGGGTGATGAATAGATGTACCAACATGCATAGAAAATATGGTAGTTTTAGTTAGCCTAAACGTTGCATCATTTCTGGTACACTCTTTCTTAACAGAAACCAACTCCCATGATACCCCCTATTTATCTAACTCACCTCCCCTCTGACCCCCTCCTTAATTCAACCCTAAATCACACACTTTTCTCCCCAACATCCACCTACCACCACTGATCGGCCGTCGTCATCACCACGCCGTGTCACCTATGAGCAGCCGCGGTCACTGGAGGCCGTCCGAGGACCAAAAACTCTGCCAACTCGTCCAGCAGTACGGACCTCATAACTGGAACGCCATAGCCGAGAAGCTCCAAGGAAGATCAGGTCGAGTTCCGTCTGTAACTTTTGAGATACACAACTTATATTTGGTTCATATTAATATGAAACTGTTATCAGGCTATCTTATCAAAAGCTCCATGGGTGATTAGGGCTTGCTTTTTAGTATATAGGGTGCCGGTTCAACCAACCCATGATATTTTTACTACCGTGTTTTCCACCAACCCTAAGACTTGTTAACTTACAAAATATCAATTTACACACAAAGTATATAACAAATAAAAGTATCAAACTCGATTAAGTACTTGAGTTATTCTTTCTAAATGATGTTTTACGTCTTCCTCGTCATCATCGTTACCTCAAAAATCTCATTGATGCTCTTAGTTGTATCAGTTGCAACGAAGAGTTTTTTATTACTTATGACTTGATCTGACCCGAACTGAAAATTCGGACCTTATCGTAGAACAAAAACTGACCCCGTTGGAAAAAAAAACTCCTGGTCCGCACTGCTGTCCGATACAGATCAGATCTCGATTTGTTACTTAAGTTTCAGATCATTCTTTTTATTTGTTGTCCATCTGTGACTTTATAAACCTACAACTTATATGAATTTAGCTTTTGTTTTTTAGGTTTGAGGTTATTGAATTGTGGTAATGATATTAACTAGCTTGTTTTCGTGCAGGCAAAAGTTGCAGGTTAAGATGGTTCAACCAACTGGATCCAAAGATCAACCGAAGTCCATTCACCGAGGAGGAAGAGGAACGACTTCTAGCGTACCATCGTGAATTCGGGAACCGATGGGCTAACATTGCGAAGCTTTTCCCAGGTAGAACCGATAACGCGGTTAAGAACCATTGGCATGTGATCATGGCTCGAAGAGTCCGTGAAAAGTCCAACAGGATGCACCAAAGATATCAGTACCCAATTCCTTATGAGGTTTCAAGAAACATAGCATCGTATCTACAACCATCCAAAAATTCACTTCATGAGTTCAAGATTGATAAAGGTATAAGATGGATGCATGGGATAATACAAGTGTTAGTGTTTTTATCTTAAATGTATATAGAGGGGATAATACGCCTCGCTTGCGGTATGCGCATATAATGTATATATGTGTGGGCGCTCGGGGGGCAAAAGTGAAAGTGCACTAATTTTAACGTTATTTTACTAATTTCGTGAAAATAACATTAATAGAGGGGGATGGTTAATCATGCATCATGTGGTGGCGTTGATAGCCGAAAGACAAGGGGGTACATGCACTAATCGGCAGTTGTCTCAATTGCTGAGTGTTATGTGCCTTATGTCCAAGGCTTGATGCAAAACTACTATCGAGCCGGGGGTCTCACTGGAAGCAGCCTCTCTATTTCTACGGGGTAGAGGTAAGGCTGTCTACATCTTACCCTCCTCAGACCCTACCTTAGCTTTGCTATTGGTGTGATTTACTGAGTATGATGATGATGAGTGTTTTTATCTTAAACCCGTCTAATTTAAAAAGTTTAAACTAAAAAGAGAGCGAGTCAAAGAGTTTGAAATTGGCACAAATATAACTTGAACGCGTACAACTTTCTAAATCGTCTTGTGAGGTTGACCAAAAGTTTCAAGGGAGGCGGAAAGTCCTGGGACCCAATTTATATATTGTATAAAAATTTAGGCAAAATAATTGTGGGGGGGGGGGGGAGTTTTTAAATTTTCGAATGAAAAATCAGAAATTTTACACTTCTAATCGAAACATTTGGGGCGGGTGCATGTTGGTATTTGAACTTAACATGTTTCGAAACTTTTAAGTAAAGTTACACTTGTTGACATGCATATCTTGCTAGTTGCCACCATTAGATGATAATATATTGAGTATTATCAAAATGCATTCATTAGGTGTGTCAGTAGTGTTGTTATATTGGGTTTCCTTCAAAGTTGATATTCATGTTATTTCATAAAAGAAAAGTGGGTATATTTAAAAGCCCAATCTTTTAATGAGAATATGTTATGGTGGTTGGTAATATCAAGCTTTGAGACGATGTTCAATTCTTTTTATGTGTTAATGTTCGGTTACTAATTATCTTTTTTGGGGTAGGGAATCGATGTTTGGAGTTCTACAACTTCCTCCCCATAAAAACGGACTCTAACGTGAGTGAAGTAATCAACCATCAAAGAAAAGACGACGTTGAGGTGGAGCAAGAAACAACGCAACAAGGGAGAGACAATACTGTGTCATTCATAGATTTCTTTTCGGTTAACTAAGGTTCACCAAAACACCGGTAACATTTAAGATGATTAACCAATAACCCCTACTTTCATAACTTGTAATTTACATAACACTATACTTACATTCAATATTCACGAAATATGTAGAAAAACAATACTTATATGTGATGTTAGGGTTGTTAGTTCATGTCTTTCAATAGACATGATTGTATTTGTTTGGTGAAGAAGCCAAACACATGTGAAGAATGCATGGTTTGACTCAAGGGCGAACCCAGAGGGGTTTGGGGTCCGTGGACATATTTTTTTATTACTAGAGGTTCCAACGTTATCCGTAGAGTATGTGAAGTAGATGTGAAAAGTTATATCTAATTGGTTTCGTCACTTTATATAAACCAAAAGATTATTACTTGTAACATATATGATTACATACATGTATTTGCATCATGACTATAGCTTCTTCATGATTATATGCTCCTCTACAATCTTCATAGAATTTGTAATGTGATAATATAGTATGTAAAGTTACAAGCATGCCCTCAGATTTACTTGGGCAATTTGTGTTGTCATGACGAAGATGACACGCTCGTAGCCTGATATTCGTGAAATTTGGTAATCTTATTTTTGTGTTGAATGTATTAACATATTCATAGGATCATAGATTCATAGTTATCCAAATATGGCCTAAAACATGTTGAGGTGATGATCCATTGGGAGCCCGATCACAACTAGCAAGTGTTAATAAGACATCCCACTATAAAGGCTCTTTAGATGATCTTTCTAGTCGAGGCTCTCTCATGTCTAGGATCGGTAATTAGATCAATTGATTTGTGAATAACTCTCATGTAATTGTCCTATATATTAATAATTCAACGAAATGAACAGTAACTAAATATCTTGTCCTATATATTAATAATTCAACGAGATGAACAGTAACTAAATATTAGTTTTTATTTATTTATTTAATATTCTGAATTCATATATGAGGAGAGGGTGGGAGGTGGGGTCACTAAATCAGCTAATGAGGACATTATCTATCTTCTGCTTTATCTAATTATCAATCAAATAAGAAAATATAACTCCAAAAACTAATTACAATGATACCACGACTTTGGTTTGTATGGGCGAAACATCTAAACCTATTTGACTTGAATTCAAATCGATAACAATTAATATCTAAGCTACTTGCTAGACAAATTCTTCATTGGAATTTCGAATAATTGTCCTATATATTAATAATTCAACGAAATGAACAGTAACTAAATATCTTGTCCTGTATATTAATAATTCAACGAGATGAACAGTAACTAAATATTAGTTTTTATTTATTTATTTAATATTCTGAATTCATATATGAGGATTATGAGGAGAGGGTGGGAGGTGGGGTCACTAAATCAGCTAATGAGGACATTATCTATCTTCTGCTTTATATGATTATCAATCAAATAAGAAAATATAACTCCAAAAACTAATTACAATGATACCACGACTTTGGTTTGTATGGGCGAAACATCTAAACCTATTTGACTTGAATTCAAATTGATAACAATTAATATCTAAGCTACTTGCTAGACAAATTCTTCGTTGGAATTTCGAATAACCATGATTAAAAGCAACTTGTTCAATTGGTAGTTTTTTTATCATAAAGTAGTTTTAGTTAACTAGAATTTACTTTGAAACCAAAGAAAAAATGTATAAAATGATCAAAATGGACATAACTAAAAATTTAAAAAGTTTGTGTATTAAAAAATTCATTATCTTTAGAGATTAAAATAGTCATTTTCCCTAAAATCTTGTAGCTCCTTCTAAACACTACTAGTAGGAGCGTTCAACCAAAAGCTTCAAGCTCCTAACCTAAAAGCTTCAAGCTCCTTCAACCAAACAAGGTTTTTTATTGAGTATGAGCTTTTTCTTAAAATCTTAAAGCTAGAAGCTTTTAAAAGGTTCATGCCAAACATACCCTATATCTCCAAATTAATTGTTTATGCACTATTATAATAACTTTATTTTTAATATAACATGTACAAAGAAGTACTTAAAGATTTGGTAATTGTAATTGTAATTGTAGTTGTACTTTTTATTGTTGTATACTTGTATTTAACAAAAATACATCATTTAAGTAAATTTATTACACATTATAAACTTATATAATTTCTATTATACACATTATTGTACTTTTATTTGTCTATTATATAACCATTGTAATACACAGATGAAAAATATAAAAGTGTACCCTTATAGAATTTCGTTACATATATTTGTGCAAACTTTATAATATTACATAAAAACTATCCTTAAACCCGGGTAATACACGATTCTATAACTTAGTAAAATGTATGTACAAATTTATTATTCACATTTTTTTCGATATTCACCCCGTGTAATACACGAATTACACGGGTTATAAGCTAGGTGGTGTTAACATTGTTGTAAAAATCCCGACTAGTCTCCGATTAATCGCTACCCGGAGGTTCACCGAGTAATTTTATCTATTTGACCAATTAATCAACAGGTGGTCAATAGTGGTTAAATTGAGTTCTAATTGACCAAAAGTCAATGGCAGTCTAGCAATTTCGACCAAATTCCGGCAAGGTTTTTGACCAAAACCTATAAAATCCGGCCATTAATCATGTGTACTTTAAAATATGAGTCGATGAAGGTGTTAAAACATGTCTACTTAAAAAAATACATATAAAAATGTGTGTATATTCATATAAAACTGAAAATTAGATATAAAAGCTCAATTCGATTAATCGGTAGTCGGTACCCACCGGCCGACTAGCGTCTAGCGATTCTTACAACTTTAGGTGTTAATATAGGAAGAGGTTGAATCATGTACAAGATAGAATTCACGTACGAAGCATACGCGAGAAGGAGATGAGGACAAGTGTCATTGACAGGAAGGGTAATTTAGCCTTTTCTCAAGTGAACGATTTCCCCATTTGATTTTCAAATGACTAAAACTTTTTCGTACGTTAATATTTTTTATAAAAAAAATACACCGTATGAACGATCATTTAATTCTCTTTAATTCGAGCAGCCTATTGCTATAGTTTTCTTAAAAAAAATTAAAGGATTTTGAATACCCATTAGTCCATTACGTAATTTTAAGTACCCAGCACATGACTACGTGATTTTGAATATCCATTACGTGATTACGCATTCAACATAAACCATTACGTGATTACGCATTCAAATATAACTCTATTATATGATTACACATTCAATATGATTTGTTATAACTAATGTTATTACAATTATGTTTATTACGTGATTACACGTTTAATAATGTTTTGAATATAATTTATCCTTAAAGATATAATAGAATTTTAATTATTTGATATATAAAATTACATTTATTCAACTCGTGTAATAAATGAGGTTTTTAAAGATATGTTGTTTTATTATTTAGTATGTAATTTTTTCAACTCGCGTAATACATAAGCGATTATAATATGGTAAACGACATGGACATATTAAAATTAACTTGTTCTATTGGGTAACTTCCACTTTTCGTCCTTTATATTTGTACCGAATTGCAACGGATAGCCTTTAACTTCAATAATTACAGTCACAATCCTTTATTTTCAAAACCCGTTACACTGTATGTCCTTTAGCACCAACCCGGTTAAGTTTTTTTGTTAAGTGTATTCACTTAAGGGTATTATGGTCAATTCATACTTTTATTTAAATGTTCAATAAATAAAACAAAAAAAATGCATATAGAAATCATCTTCCCCAATTCCTAACCCTAAAACCCTAACCACCACATCTTGCCGCCACCATCACCTCATCCCGCCGCCGCCACCACCACCTCATGCTGCCCCCAACCTCTTCAACTCCCCTCTCTCTCTCTCTCTCTATACCTTTTCTCTACCACAAATCTGATCCAGCAGAAGCTAGGGGTTCATATTCTAATGAAGTTGAAACCGAACTGAAAGATAAATAAACGGTACATGTTGACTCAGAAAGCGAAAATGCAAATGTTTTCGTTTGTGATCATGATGTTGCTAAAATTGAAGATAATCATATTATTCCCGAGGATGAAAAAGAATCAGATGACAAAAAACCCGAAGCAGCTAGTTCAAAAACTAAAGATTCAAGTCTTGTTTATGTCCCTGATGTATATGAAAATAATGAAATTAAGGATCTCCCAGCCAATGAGAAACCACGTGAAGAAGGCAGACTGGTCATAAATGATTTGGGTATCATTCATAATTCTGATGAATCAGTTGAAAAGGAATCATTTATTTCTCCATAACTAGATTCCATCACTTTTGCATATTATGATTATTCACACGCACAATTTGTCGAAGACATTCACAGCAATGGGCAATGTTGCAGAAATCGGCCTAGGCGGCCGATTAATCGGCGCCTAGGCGCTAGTCGGTGGGTTACTGCCTAAATTTAAGCTAGTCGGTCAAAAAAATCGGTTATGGTCAACATCGGTCAAAGTCGGTAAAAGTCGGACAAAATCCGTAAAAATCGGTAAAAATCGGACTAATCGGGCCCATGTTTTTTGACCCAAAAAACCCAATTTTTGAAACCTGGCCCATGGTTTAAAGCCCAAATTTTAGTTATAAACCTATTTTAACATTTAAGTTTATGTATTTTAACATTTAACCTCATCTATCTTTCACTAGTTTACATATGGTTCCTAGACTTTTAAATTTATTAATAAAAAGTATAAGTTATCTCCTAAACTTGTAAATTCATTAATAAAAAGTATAAAGTTATCTATATATATAAATATGTAAAATTATACTTAAAAAGTCCAATCCGATTAATCCCGATTAATCCCTATTAATCCCGATTAATCCCTAGGCGGTACCTCACCGCGCGACTAGTGCCTAGCGCCTTCTACAACATTGGCAATGGGAGTGCAACTGATATCGATGAACCGTCTATAAAATTGATTGAATCTGATGAAAAGAAGGAATCGAATGAGGTGGTGGTGGTGACGACGGGATGAGGTGGTGGTGGTGGCAAGATGTGGGGTTAGGGTTTTAGGGTTAGGAAATTGGGGAAGATGATGTATATGTATTTTTTTCTGTTTTATTTATTAAACATTTAAATAAAAGTATGAATTAACTATAATACCCTTAAGTAAAATTAACAAAAAAAATTAACTAGGTTAGTGTTAAAGGACGCACAGTGTAACGGGTTTTGCAAATAAAAGGTTTTTATTGAAGTCAGAGGTTATACGTTGCAATCCTGTACAAACATAAATGACGGAAAGGGTAATTTACCCTATTTTATTATAGGGTAAATTACATTTTTCGTCCTTTATGTTTATAGTGGGTTACAATGGATGACCTTTAATTTTAATAATTACAGTCACAGTCCTTTATTTGGAAAACTCATTACACTGTACGTCCATTGGCCCTAACCAGGTTATAATTTTTAGTTAAATCCAGCCATATGCAAGGCACATGAGGTTAAGTTGGTAATTTTATTAATTCATTATACTACATATACATTTAGAAGATGGGGGGGGGGGGGGGTTCCTTATTGGACCAAACTAATTTTAATTTAATTTAATTTTATTCCCAGTTTAATATTACGCTTTCGTCCTTCGTTTAAAATTACGTTTTTGCCCCCAGCTCAAAATAAAATTATAAATTTGCCCCTAGCTTAAAATTACGTTTTTGCCCTCGGTTCAAAAACTCACTTTTAATTTTGTTCCCAGTTTAAAATTACGGTTTCGCCCTCCGTTTAAAATTACGTTTTGCCCCTAGTTCAAAATAAAATGTTGTTTTTTCCTCTAGCTCAAAATTACGATTCTGCCATCAGCTCAAAATTACGTTTTTGCCCACAGTTCAAAATAAAATTATGTTTTTCCCCTAGCTCAAAATTATGATTTTGCTCTCACTTTAAAATTATGATTTCGCCTCCAGTTCAAAATATAGTTATGATTTTGCCCTATGTACAGACATACATGTTATGAGAGAGAAATATTCGGCTTATTGCCCCGCAACGCGGGCGGGGCAAAAACTAGTTTAAAATACATATAACAAATAAAATTAAAAGAAATTAAAACAATTAAAATAATAATCATCCTTTCTCTCTCTCTCTCTCACTATCGAACAACCCCAATTTCTCTCTCTCACTTTCTCCTCATCTTCATAACCTCTGATGTTACTTTACACCCTAATTCCCATTCTCTCCTCACCGGAATCGAAATCCCACACAACTTCAACACCGATTCATCTTCATCTTCTCTAGATTGTGACTTCACATCGCCGGAGAACTCACAAACCCTAACAAAACCGTCTGTCAAACTCCACCTGAAACGCCGATCACCTGGCTCTTTCATTTTGACAACCACACACAACCCAAACTCTTATCCCCTTTCTCTTTCTTCTCTCTCTAGAAAACGGTCGGCCACCACCCTTAGTGGCGGAGCTACGGCGGCAACGCCACCCCATAGTGCTGCCAGTGCCCAAACCCTTATCCCCTTTCTGTTTCTTCTCACTTGTCTTTCATAGGTCCAAGAAAGCAATAACTCTCTGTTTGCTAGACTATAGGAACTAAAAGAGGACTAGAGGCTTTGAATCCAAGATAATCAGCAACACTTATAGGAACTGTAATGTAAGTCATCTTTTTGTTTTGTTTTACCATAATAATAATAATATTCTATACACGCTGAAATAATAATGATAATTATGGTTTCTTGTAGGCCAAGAATTAAGTGCAACCCGCATTGACCACCACAAGTTCAGATGCATCAGTTCTGGATGTTGTGAAACCACCGACTGAATCATCGAAAAGTAACGTGGAGAGTAAGACAGGTGGAGAAGTAGGAGGAAGAAGAAAAACGCGATGCAAGGTAAAGATAAAGGAATTGGAGCGGTACCCAAGAACAGAGGATCTAGTTGGACTGGTGCTGGGTTTGATTACTAGAAGTATAAGGGGGAAAAGGTAAAATTACTAATTTGCCCTCATGTGCAAGACACGTGCTATGTTTAACTAGAAATTTTAACATGGTTTGTGCTAAAGGACGTAAGGTGTAATAGGTTTTTCAAATAAAGGAATGTGACTGTAATTATTGAAGTTAAAGGACATCTATTGCAATTCGATGCAAACATAAAGGACGAAAAGTGTAATTTACCCTTTATATTATTAAACGATTTATTATAGTTTGGATATGATATGATGATGAAAAATGGTGGAAGGAAAGAGCAAACTAGGGATATAACAAACAAACAAACAGGGGAGAAAGAAAGAAAGAAACTACAGAGAGACAGAAACCCCCACCAGTTTCGTCGCCGATCACCCAAATCTCCACACACTCACCATCCATCCGCCATGGATTTGGATCTCTGGATATCCAAAGTCAAAGAAGGACAGCACTTGTCCGAAGATGAATTGCAGCTGCTCTGCGAATACGTACGCCATTCTCTATTTTTCATTTTCACTTTTCTCCATTCATCGATCGCCCCTAGGTAGATTTCTTTTCGATTCAATCTCATTGCTGAAATGGAAAACCATGTGCTTTTGATTATGGAACCCTACCCTAGGAATTGCTTCCTGCCGTAGATCTATGGTCTCACTTGTTCATTTTGCTTTAAATTTGCTCTTGAGTACAGGAAAATCAACATTTGTAGTAGGTTATCAGTACTGTATCTACTCACTTGACAACATTTTTTATATGTTGAATTTATGTACTAGATCAGGAAAATTTGAAACCCTAGTTTTTCGTGAACAAAATGGATGTGTTCGTAACTTGGTGTACATTTGAATGCTAGAAACAGTTTGGGATGTTGCTTAATTGTGTTGACACATAGCTTAAGATCTGTTAGTAACACATGTAAGTATTTATCAAATACCACAAATGAAAAAATCAGTATAAAGTTTATTGATTATTATGTTGCTTTTATGCAGATTGGATGTTTTATTTAGAAATGTAACGCCCAGGGAGTGGTTTTAAATCCCGTACTTGATTAATTATCGAACTAAGTAGTAACTACATGATCAAATATGACTTTGTAAAAATCTCCGCTTTGTAAATGAGAAGGTGAAATGTTAATAATCTCATCATACTGAAAGTTTGTGGGTTCCGATCTAAGCAGAAGGTTGCTAAGTCATATGTGACTATTTTTTTTTCCGAGTTTGAGATAGAGACGTGCATTATATGGGAATTTTCAAGCATATGTGTGTTATTATCAGGAGCTCAAAATCATCTTGTTTTCAGGTAAAAGATATCTTGATTGAGGAATCAAATGTTCAGCCAGTGAATAGTCCAGTTACTGTTTGTGGTGATATTCATGGCCAGTTTCATGATCTTATGAAGCTTTTTCAGACTGGAGGTCATGTACCTGAGACAAATTACATTTTCATGGTAAATATATGATGTACAAACAATTCTGCATGTTTCCTGTCCAATTTCAGAGCTTTCAAGAATTATTCACTTTTATATGTATTTAATTTTTTTTTTTTTTTTTTTTTTTTGTGTTTTTTTGCAGGGGGATTTTGTTGACCGTGGTTACAACAGTTTGGAAGTTTTTACTATACTTTTACTTTTAAAAGCAAGGTAGTTAATATTGTATACAGATTACAAAGGGTATTAGTCCTTTTTTTACATAGCATATGCAATTAAATATATGTTTTACAGCTTATGCATATCTATGTATATCTTCAAAAGGTTGTGAAAAAATATAATGTTCATTATTAACAAGCAATGAAAGAAATTGATTGGTTTGATAGAATTTGTTATCTCAAGAGGACTCACATGTGACTTATGGGCAATTCTATAGTGGAAAATTAAACAAAGAGGAAGTGAAACCTCAAATCTTACTTTGACTTGTATAGATAGCACAGATTTCATTATGTAGCTGATAAAATGAGTTACATTATAATGAATTAAGCTCATGGAACCTTTGTATGGATTAATAGTATTGGCTTTCAAAGTTAAAAGCATTGTATATTTAATCATACTTCAAATTAGTTTCGAGTATAAGCTACTATTACTTTCTCTGATACCTCAATATAAGATTTTGAAGATTTCGGGAATAATCTCAAATAATTAAAAAATAGGTTAGTGTCTGTATATGCAGTCAATTATGGAATTAATAAGTAAGTTCTGGTGCTTTTTGAGTCTTATTTTATATTTATATAATGTTTTGGTTTACACAGATACCCTGCAAACATTACTCTTCTGCGTGGGAATCACGAAAGTAGGCAATTAACACAGGTAACTTACAACATTATTTTGTGTAACTAGGGTTTAACGGCTTATAACTATGAATATCTCAATGTTATACATGTTTTGATTGTTGGATATTATTTTCTGCATGCTTTGTATTGCATTTTACATTGTTTTTTGCCGTTCAGCACACTTGTAGGATGATGGTTCTTTTATACTTGAAATTGAGAATTAATAGTTTAACTGACTGAACGAGAGGAGACTTTATGTTTGGATACATTTGGACATGGTTTTAAGTTTTTAATAGAGAACAAGAGGAAACTTTAGAGTGAATTGCAAGGATTGTCCTTTATCTTTATACCCATTTGCAGGCGCTGTCCTTTATGTTTAAAATTGACGAGTTTTGTACTTTATGTTTTCAAATCATACACGTTTTGTCCTTTAGCCCTAACCCAGTTAGATTTTTCTGTCAAATCTGGTCATGTGCAATGCACATGAGGGTAAAATTGTCTTTTCACCTTATTCTTTAAAAATACATATAAAAGAAAAAGAAAATATTATATAGCATAACAAAACCCTCACAAATTCCTTCCAGCCGTACAAACTTCCAACCTCTCATTCCTCATCTTCTCCACCACCTCTGCACGCACTCCCTTCTCTCAACTCCATCTCACAAAACTCGCTTGACGCTTAACTTAACCTCTCCATGGCCAAATCGTCTCCATCTTCACTCCACTCACCACCACCGCTTCAATGAAACCGCATCAAATTCGCAACCGTTTTGCAGTTTTCGCACTCTTAATTATAAAAACAACAACATCAAGGCTTCGTTGAGTGAGAGTTATCACGAAGGTGCTGTAGCGGATGGTGATGATGATGTTGGTAGTAAGGATTATGAGTTGATTGTTAGTAAAGTTTCGGCTGCAAAAGCTGCGAGTGAAGCACTCCAAGTGTTCGGTGAAATGTCTAAGAGAAGCGGTGGTGTTGTGAGTACGTCTGATTGTCGTGAGATTATTTCGGCTGCGTTGGATCGGAACAATGCGGATTTGGCACTGTCTGTTTTTCAAGCCATGCGATCAAGTTTTGATGCAGGTATATACGAACTATATTGGTGTCTTCAATTCTTTATTCCTAAATTAGAGTGAATTTTTCTTAAGAATTTTGTTAACTTTTAGTTAGACCTTCTGATGACATGTAATTTTTAATAGTTAGTGAGGTAGTCAGGCAGAAAGACCTGAAAGTAAATTATTCTATATTTTTGGGAACTTGATTTCATCCAGTTTTGTGGAAATTAAGGAATTAGTGTTATTAAAGAATATTTTTCTTTTATATGTATTTTTAAAGAATAGGGTGAAAAGACAATTTTACCCTCATGTGCATTGCACATGACCAGTTTTGACAGAAAAATCTAACTGAGTTAGGGCTAAAGGACAAAACGTGTATGATTTGAAAACATAAAGTACAAAACTCGTCAATTTTAAACATAAAGGACAGCGCCTGCAAATGGGTATAAAGATAAAGGACAATCCTTGCAATTCACTCGGAAACTTTATATTTCAGTTATCAACAACATTTCATTTATCATCTTCTCCAGTAGTAGTGGACAAACATATTTCAACTAAGGGACCTGTCATTATTTTATGCAATACACACATGTATAATATATGTGAAAGAATTTTGTTAGCATTATCAATAATATAAAAGATGTTGCTAGTGTTTTTTTAAAACCAAGGCTTGGTATATGTTTATTTTTCTAGTTCAAGAACTTTGACCAAAGAATTTTATGTGTCTACTTCTTAGAAGAAAGACAAGATTGTCTCTTGTTTGTTTTCCTTTCTATCATAGGATCTTTAATTGCTTTTAATTGTAGGTTTATGGGTTCTACGATGAATGCCAAAGAAAGTATGGGAATGCTAATGCATGGAGATATTGCACAGATGTTTTCGATTATCTCACTTTGTCAGCTATAATAGATGGAACTGTATGTTTCACTTTCTCTGTTATTCTGTACACATTATGTATGTGGCGAAAAGCTCATCTGAGAACACCCAATATTTAGAACTTGGCCTGCAAATCAAACAATGAAGGGCCAAGACTAAATCTGGTCCACATGTGAATAATGTCTCATCTATTTCTTCACCTGTGAATTAAAATGTATTCACATCTGAATGCTGGATAGATTCAAGCGCTTAGATATGTTTAATTGTTTTCCATATATCTATTTAGTGAATTAAAATCAACTCACTTGTGTGTCCATATGCTTAATATGTCCCTGCTGGCTTCACAGGTTTTATGTGTTCATGGTGGTCTTTCACCTGATATTAGGACTGTTGACCAGGTTTGACTTCCTATGCTATAGTTGTATATATTAAACTCTTTATATCTGTTGGCTGCAACTTACATGCAGATTCACTTGTGTTTGTTAATTCAGATTAGAGTTATTGAACGGAACTGTGAGATCCCCCATGAAGGACCATTTTGTGATCTAATGTGGAGTGACCCTGAAGACATTGAAACATGGGCCGTGAGTCCCCGAGGGGCCGGCTGGCTTTTTGGATCCAGAGTTACATCTGAGGTAAAAAAAATGGTTATTTTTTTTTCTTTTTTAGATCTTTAACCTTTGTTTTTTGTTTTTGTCACTTTGTTGCATAATCATGTGAAAATGCCAAAAAAACGAACAAAAGTTAAATAAACACAACGGTTGTTTTGTAATGAAACGGCTATTTTGGTGGTTGAGAACACAAAAAACTTACAAAGTTCCGTAATGTGTTTTGACCAAAAGTCAACAAAGTAAAATGATTATTTTCCAATGAAGTGAAAACTTGATGGTCAGATGGTATATATATGTGTGTGTGCGCCTTTCTGAGGTAGTTGGTGACCTTTACGCGCATTATGTTTGTATTTCAGTTCAATCACATCAACAAGCTTGATTTAGTATGCCGGGCCCACCAACTTGTCCAAGAAGGTTTAAAGTACATGTTTCAGGATAAGGGACTTGTAACTGTAAGTTTCCTGCGGATCAACCCATTGAATTTGTTTTTATATTTTTTTTGTCATTTTTTAATGTGTTAATTATATTTAAGAAAGCAATAGAAACCCAAGTCCTGGAGGCAATTTCAAACCCGTTTGATGATTTTGTGGTTTTAGCTGTTTTTTTTATGAACACAACCTTTATTGGCTTGTTCATTGAATGGGTCAAAATCGTCATCTTTACTTGCTACACATTTTCAGTTTCTTGTTGATCATGCAGGTTTGGTCTGCACCAAATTACTGCTATCGCTGTGGCAATGTAGCATCAATATTGAGTTTCAGTGAGAACATGGTATTCCCATTTGCTTTTGCTTATATCATGCTTGATTATTTGGATTATTGAAAGCCTAGCTAATAGGAAAGGACAGGTTATGATTTCTAAAAAATTACAGATAAAATGTCAACTTTTTGAAATTAGTAGAGATGATTTGTGTAAATGGAATAAAGTCTCTTAAGAGTAGGGGTAATGAAGTAATTTTGTGGTTTGTTTGACCAATTGACTAACAGGAGAGAGAAGTGAAGTTCTTCACAGAAACAGAGGAAAACAATCAGATGAGAGGTCCAAGAACAGGGGTACCTTATTTTTTGTGAAGTTAAACCTCAAAAGAAAGACAGACAGACATTATTATGTTGCTGAATATGTGCTGCTGCAATGGTTTTAGTTTATTGTGTTACATAATTAAATCATATTCTTGTGTTGTTGATATACATTCTGGTTATAGGTAAGACTAATGTAACTGTTCTGACTTCTCATTTAAATGGTATTCCAGTGTTATCACTTCTTTTTTGATTATGTGTAGTTGATCCTTTGATATTTTTTACTCGAATTAATAATTAATACTTTCTTAATTATTACTTGTTTTTTTTTTCTTTTGACAACTAATTTGAATTCTTTTTAATTGTTATTTAAAATCGTTTGCCCTTTTCTCATTAGTGAGAGAGACATTACTGGCGTTTGAGTATGTGTGTTGTTATTTTACTGTTTAAGTGCGAGGCGCAACAAGGCTCACACCCTGGGGCGTTTTCGCTCAACGCCTAGAGTAATTACAAGAAGCCCTAAAAAGACGTGTTTTTTTTATATTTTTCTTGACTTTCTTGGCCTGAGGCGTGCGCCTCTTGTACACGAGGCGTTTTTATTCATCTAACTGTTGTACCTTAGGTTTTTTTGCTTTTACATGTAGCTGAAATCATACAAAAACCTTACTTATAGCAATAGTTTGGGTAGGGAAAGCTAAAAACCTATGGGATATATAAAAAATAGAGAAAAGTCCCCGGATAGTCTGTGGTTTGCTCCATTTTCACCTATAGTCTCTACACTTCTAAAATTACAGCTATAGTCTCCAAATTTTGCACATTTGTTCTCGGATAGTTCCTGAAGCGGATAGGGGTTAGTTTTCTCAGTTAAATTAGTGTGAAACATCAAAAATACCCTTAATATAAAAACAAAATAAACTAATCAAAAATGAAAATTAAAACACTAAAATAAAACACCTACCCACACCCTAATTTGTCTTCATCTTCTTCTCGAAAAAAAATATATGATTAGCTTACGCCTCATGTACAAAAGGCCCGCTGCTTTTGCGCTTCAATTTTAGACCTTGTCACTTTTGTGCATCTCTCGCTTTTTTAAAACCAAGGTTATAACGCATTAGAAATTTGTATTATTTAACTATTTTTTTAATATAGGTGTTCATTGTTTGACCAAAATTTGAATTTTCAAATCGTGTAAACATTCCAAACTAGATTCACATACGAATTTGTGATTTTCAAACAGAATTTGAATTTGATTTATGTGATTAAATTATATATATATATATATATATATATTTTTATTCTTATGGTTTGTATCAAATTACGAATTTGGTCAGGGGGCCACAATATCCCATTTTAATTTGCATTCAGAAAACCACCTGAGCTGAGCCTGTTTTGATCCCTTGACACGCCCAAAATCTTGCCATGTCTAATAAATTGCTTACAAACAGATGCGTGCACACATGCATTTCTCCACCATTCATCATGATTAATATAACTAGGATTGAAACGCGAAAACTAAATAAACAATACAATTAACCGAGAGCGGCGAAAGAAGAAACATGAGTTGCAGCAGGTGGTGTTGTGAAGGAGGCCCTGAAAAATCTTTTTATGTTGTACAGGAAGACAAAAATGGACTCTTGTAAAATTCCTTAAATGCCCCTGCAATCCATTTGTGCCATGATGGGAAGTCTACACTGTCCATCTAAACCTGCGTCCCAAAAATACATGAAATCTTATCTCACTAAATTTGTGCCCGAAAAACTCCAACATTCTGTTGACAAGTCACATAATTTATCGCAATAAAAAAATTATTGTTTTAAGCTTATTTTGATTCATTTACTTGTGAATGGGTCGATTCAGATAAGTTTTTTGCTCAAAAATGCTAAAAGGGGAAGGATTAAAAGTTGCCTCAAGTATACTTTCAATGCAAATAAACTCCAAAACCATTTAATTCAAAGATCTAAATGTTATTCAGTAACATATATTAATAATAAAACTAATGCACTGATTATTACAAAAATGACCTAGGAAGTGTTTAAGAGCCAACCTACCTGTCCTTGCCTCTAATTTTCAGACAAAACAATATTCAAATTCTCTGAACGTGCAAATGAATTTATGGATAGAAAATGAAAAAAAAAAAAGAAATATTGCACATACCTATGTTGCAACTACTTTGTGAGCTTTATATGACAATATGACATTCCACACCAATGCAATAAAGTTAGCTGCAAGGACCTGTAAATCAACATGCAGGAAATAACATTAATAAAAGCACCAAAAAATAAACATAAACTAAACTTTTATCACACAAAAATTTGACAAGAAATCAAGCAAACCAAACCTGAAATTGTTGAGGAACAAATAGAAAGTTGAGAAACTGGAAAGGTATCCACAGCTGCCAATTTGCAATAACAGATGATACCCACTCCTGCAAGAATAAACAACTGCTTTTACAGGCCCGGTTCAGGTTGATAGTGGTCACATTTTATTATGGGTGGGACACTTAGTTCTTGTCTATCTTCACATTTTTTCACAACCAACTAGTATGTTAATCATGATTTAAAAACACTATGACTATAATAATCTATATCGTAAAATATAAACAATTTAGGAGGTTGCATTGCATCATGTATGGCTTTTAATGAAACGACGTCATAAGCAAATGGTGAAAACTGTCACCTCTACTTGATGTAGTTGACAAAAAAATTGTTATCAAATATCTATAAATATTATAAAATAAAGAGAGTCACCTGCTGAAGCTTTGGCACAACTTGGGCTGGCCTCCCTTCTAATGTTACCAATGTTGATAAGAAAACTCCAATAAAAGCAGGAGCAAATATGAACTGCAAGTATTCAAATATTAGCAGAGCTACGTATAATAAAATGATAATATAACAAATAACTCACCTGATCAATTATGAGGCGAATAAAAGCACCCGAAGCCCCGGTCATTGTCACCAATTTACTCAGGTATAAGTACCTATGTGTGAAGCATTTTGAGAGTATTTAGACTTTATAATGGGTCAAACTCCCTTTTTCTTTTTATTTTCTTAAGAGACAGGTTGGAGATTTATTTACTTATTATATTTAATAATGTGTAAATTTTCCCAAAACAATTTCATTAAATTCCTTTCAGATTTTAAGGTGAAAACTCCTTTTTAATGGAAGGCTGGAAGCGAAATTATTTGTGGTAGTTTCACGCATTCAAAAGTTTAATATTTTGTATTTACCCTTTCCGAATTTTATAATATCATGTAGATATTTGACGTTCCAAAACACTAAGACTTTCATATTTACCCTTTCCATGATGAATAAAACAAAACAAGTTACTTATAACATTCTGTTTCATACTAAAAGCAAAGAGAACATTATGTGTAGAGATGATTCATAGTAATAACTAACTAATAAATTTGTTTTTCTATTGGTTTATTTAGTATGACAGGTTTTAGTAAGAAATTAAATTTATTTTATATATTTAATGAAATTGGTAAATATGAGAACTTTAGTAATTTTAAAGGGTAAATACGACAAAAATCTAAAGAAAAATATATGAAGCTTTAAACTTTTGAAAGGGTATATTTGAAATTAATCAATTTTTTTTTATCACAGCGGTCCATGTTTCGCGAATGTATTATGTTATCAACCTACAATTCTTTTTATCGTTTTAAAAAACATCACACCGAAGAAACGAGCAAGATTTGTATGGTTATTTTACATGATTACATATTAATACAACGGTTCAAATAATCATATATGAGCATTATAAAATGAAAGTTTTTATGTCCGTACCAGAAGTGTAATGTCGGTCCCACCAACGCCATCCCCAAAAATGTGAAAAGAGATACCCGCTTTAGATCCAAAGATGGCACTTGATCAATTAAGACCTAACAGATACAAGTATTAGAATATAGAATACTAAAATATATGAAAAATTGCTTGTAAATAAGCTAAAAAGGCCAGATTTCAAAAACTAATTACTACTAATTGTTCTTGAAACATGTAATATTATCGGTAATTGAGTATTAAATATGAAAAAGAAAGAAAAAACAATTACCTGGCATATCAAGTCTCCAACAAAGGTCAAAAGTGCAGATGTTACTGCTTTTGTCCATACAGGATGTGCCTCGAGAAGACTCAAATACCTATAGTTAAAGTCGGTTATGGATACATAATAATGAAAATAATTAGACCCCCATAGCATTAACCAGACTAAAGAAAATGATAGTTTGGCAACTTAGTTGTTATTTTGTATATATTAACATGTCCTTAACTAGCAACACATAAACACACAACTAATATTGTACCCCAAGCTGTGTTTTACTTTGGTTAGTAGTCCATGAGTTCTCAGTTCTAACCTATGCAGTTAATGCGGTAAAATTTCGGATATCGGTCAAGGACCGATATTTGAGATATAGGTTATCTCGGTGAGATATCGGTAATTTTAATATAATGCAGAATTTATATAGTAATTTAACACCAGTATGTATCGGTTATATCGGTCAATGTCGCCGATAATATCGGTACCGATATTTGAGACCGATATTTTACTAGAGGACCGATATATCACCGATATTAAGGTTCTCACGATTATCAAAAAGGAACAAAAATTGCGTGATTATCTAAGCGTTTTCAATATAAGCTTATAGTGTTTGGGTTGGGTATACTGAAATTAATTCTGATTATTTAAACATCAAATAATCAATTTGGGAATAGTTAGGTTATTCAAATTAAGAACCATTACCATGAAAGAAACGACCACTTGTTTCCGCCGTCGTCGCCGCCGCCACCGCCACCATTTCCTCCAGAATCAGAACCACCGTATCCACCACCACTGTCGGTAGCCTCAACACGAAATCCGTTACGGCCGAAAACCCTAAACCCTACTTCTCTGGAGAGAATTTTGCGATGATTACAGTGAAACACATTTGATGAAGCTGTTGTAAGATTAGCTCTACTGAAAGCGGCGGAGCGGAACAAGGTGGGAGGTTTGCCGGAAAGGATAACAGGATTGGACGCCATTGCCGTTAAATTTAGAGCCGGCAGGGTTGGGAACTATTCGATTATCCTTGAGTTGTGAGTTTAAACCCTCCTTTTCAAAAGGGGGGTGTTAATTGCTCTTCGTTAACCATAGACTATTTACAAATGTAAAAAATAAAAAAAAAAAACCCATGTAGCGCGTTGCAGCGAGGTCAAATCCGTCTTGTATACAAAATTAGACTGTGAAAAAAGTTAACGTTAAAATGTTGATAAAAAGAAGCATGTGGCAAGTACAAATTCGTTAAAAAAGTTAAATTAGTTCAATAAAATGTCAATTGAAAAACAAACGGAATCTTGAAGCAGCTTTAACAGCTTGTATGTTTGTGTTTCGATGACAGGTACGTTTTTACATATAACTCTGTTTTAAATGAAATTGATATCGAAGTGAAGATAAAAATGAACATGTCTTTACAATATATTCAAAATTTTATAAAATAGTATATTTTAAAGGTTATTTAAAAAATTAAAAAAAATTGTATGGTATGGCATGTGTCATGTGTCAAGAGAGAGGCATTTTGAATACCAAAAAAAATATTTAAACTTGAGTGGCTATATAAATTGCAATATTGCATAGGGGCTACAAAGTAAATCAGAGAGGCATGCTTCTAACTTATACATCTATATCTATATCTACTGAAATTATTTACGGGATACTTGTCATCATATTAGGTCATATATCTTTTAGTTTTTTCACCAATCTCTTATGGATAATTATTATTTATAGATAACTCTCCTACTAAATATATTATTTAGTTTAATCTCTATGGATAATTATTTAGATAACTCTCCTACTAAATATATTATTTACTAGAGTTGCATCTTTCTGAGGACATGGTCCAAGATAGGACTTCGTGGAAGCGTAGGATTAGGGTTAAGGACTTCTAGAGGATACTGCAGTAAGGTCTTAGGTGTATTTTAGGGAAGTAGGTTTTCTTATTCTTTTAAGTGACTTTACTGACGATTGACTTCTTGTGTATATGCCCAGATGATGTTGTATGTCATTATACATGATTTACATTATACTGTGCCACTCTGATCACTTGCTTCGTATAGGTGACTTATTTTTTCTCTAGTCTATTTTTCTATTTTTCTATATTCTTGGACTTTATGTGTTGGTTTGCTGTTCGTTTTGGAGCCGAGGGTCTCTTCTGGAAGCAGCCTCTCTATCCCTAGGGATAGAGGCAAGGTCTGTCTACATCCCACCCTCCCCAGACCCTATGAGTAGCTTTGCTATTTGTGGGATTTACTGGGTATGGTTGTTGTTGTTGTTGTTCTATGGATAATTATTATTTAGTGTAATCTCTTCTAATTAATTATAAATAACTCTCCTACTAAATATTATTTAGTTTAATCTCTTCTACTTATCATAAATAATTATTATTTACTTTAAATATAATGTTTACTTCTCATTTTTAATATTATTTATTTGATTTTCTATATCATATTATCTTCATTGTTTATATTACGTAACGTGTCATATAACAGCTACAATTTTTAGTTTCTTTTTACCCAAATTATCGCTTCTTTTTGTCAGACACTCTTATTCTTTCGATGATGTAATTATCTCTAAAAAACTTTAAACTTTTACTATAGTATATATAAGGCTAGACATAAAATCGAAAAAACATTTTGGATGGCATCAATAACTTAAGACACAATATAATTATATGTATAATAATCACTTTTTAATAAAATAATACCAAACAAAATTACAAATATAAAATAATTGATTTTACTAACAATTTTTTAAAATATAATTCAAAAAATATATAACTAAAAACATATGACATTATAATAAAGTTAACCGATTTATCATCATATAACCACCCAACTATTCAATTATATTTTTTTTTCTATCTTATATTAACTAAATAAATAAAAATTAATATTAAATTTTATCCTACTTACAATGTCGAATAGAATACTTCTATTTTTCTAATAAAATATTATCCTTAAATTTAAATTGCTAATTTAAGATATTTTTAAATAACCAAATTATTTTTCACCAAAACCAAACTTTGTATTAATATATTATTTATTTTTATTTTCATTATTAAAAAATTATTATATCAATTTTATTACATAAGTTTTAAACAATATATATATAACTTTCAATATTATTTTATATATAAAATTAGATTTATTACAAGTTTTTTAAATATAATTTAAATTTTATCACTCAAATGATTGCTTATTTGCTTCTTGAATAAGATGTTTGACCATTGTATCTTTTTTCAATAATCATATCCGCAATCACCATATCTATCGCGTACCGAGTATATCCATTAGTTTTTTTAAATATAATTTTCTTATTATTTGGTGTGTATCCTATTTATTCAACTCGTGTAATAAACAAGTGTTTTTAAACATACAACTTTTTTTAATTATTTGGTAAACGATATTACATTTATTTTTTTGAACGGCAAATTTGGACCACTGACGGACCACTGGTGTATTATCGTGCCACCAGCAGAACCACCTGATCATATCCATCTCCACTAGGCATAATGCTTATGCACCAATTCAGAATGAAACTCAATAAATATGGGTAAAACCCCCTTGTCGGAATCGAACCCAAGACCTATTGGTCCCAAAGTCTTATCTCACCCCCAAGATGCCACTAAGCTATAAAGCCATAGACAATATTACTTTTATTTAACCCGTGTAATACACATGGTTTTAAATATACAACTTTTTTTTATTATTTGGTATATAAAATTACATTTGTATATGGTTCCTATATATATATATATATATATATATATAGGGTGGGGTTCGGGTAGAAAGTCCAAGTTTCCTAGAAAGTGTAAAAAGTCATAAAACACAATAATTTCAGCCATAAAACACACCTAAAACTCACAAATAATAGAATGAAGATTACTAAAACACCATATTCAAACCCTAATAGCCTATAAAAACTTCAAACACACCATCGTAGAACTATGAATATAAAACACAAAATGCTAAACAACATAAAACACAATAATATTTGTCATTCCATAATCGGAGGCTTAACACCTAAAACACAACACAAAACTCACATACATGATGTTTTAGTAATCTTCATTATGTTATTTGTGGGTTTTTTGTGTGTTTTATGGTTGACATTATGGTGTTTTGTGACTTTTTACACTTTTTAGGAAATTTGGACTTTCTAGCCAACTCCTAGCCTATATATATATATATATATATATATATATATATAGGGTGAAGTTATTGTAAAAAAGACCAAAAGTGTAACACCTGTGCCTCCACGGCCATCAAACAAATACCAAACCAATGAAATATTATATTTCATATTTGGGATTTGTAAAAATATGTGTATCATATTGCACATATCAATTTTTGTTCAAATCCAAACTCTAAATCGCTTTCTGGAAGGTTATACGCGCACCGATGCGTAAATATAACCAGTTAATGCAACAAACACTCCGGAATAGTGACATAGGATTAACATACCTTAAATAACCTTTACATAACTTAGAAATAAGTTTTGGAAGGTTTGGTATGCCGAAAACAAATTAATTCGCTTACAGGGACTAAACTTGACAAACTGCGAAAGTATGCCAATTTGAACTGTAACGAACATTCCGGAACATAACCATAAGTTAAACACACCTTAAATATCCTTTATATAGCTTAGAAATAGGCTTTGAGGGGTTCGGTGTGCTAAAATAAACTTTTGGCTCATTCAGGGACTAAAAGTGTCAAAAAGTGCACAAGTTTGCATTTTCGCGCATAACTTACGTTCTGAATACATCCGGACATCCAAAAATTTATGTAAGCATGACTATATTATATTTTAGTGTTCGCCACAAGAAAAATCCATTCGTCGCGTCATTTGGATCGTTTTTCGCGCTTATGCGCATTCCGTCGTAATTAAGCGAACATCGCGTTCGTACGACCAAACGAACCAATGTCCGACATATTTTTGAGCATGTTTCATGTCCACAATGTTTAGGCAACATTTTAGGGCCTTAAAGTTGGCTTTACGGGCCTTAGAAGTGTCGGAAATGGCCTTAAACACGTGCAGGGACTGAAACTGTCATTTCTGAAACATGTGGGCTGATCAGACATCCCAGGCGGCCCGCATTGTATTTCTCTGATCCTGAAGCGGGCCGCTTCCGCATATCAGACCAGATTCAATGTTGTTTTCAGCTGTTTGATCCTCCTCCACATGTTCTAAGTTGCTTAGTCACTAGATAAGGACCAATTTAAGCCACCACAACTTTCCGACACTTGTACGGATGGGATCATGGCACGTTTTCCATGAAACGATCCTAACGGTTACCCGAAAACTATAAATACCCCATCACCCCAACCTCATTTCTTACAAGAATTCTGATTTGAGAGCTCTAAGTTGAAACCATTGTTTCATACCTGAGTTCTTGGATCGGGATTAGCATTCGGGGACCCTTCGTAAGTATTCTTTCGTTCTTTTCCTTATTTTACTGCTTTTCGAGTCAGAAAGTCAAACTTTGTTTGACTTTCAGCGTTGACCAATAATGGTCAATGCGAAGTTCGTTTGAACTTCGCAACGTGAGTGTAATCACGTTGGTTATAGTCCCTTGGGACTATGCCTACTGATTACCACGTTGTCTAGGGTCGTAGGGTAGGCGATCTAATAAATCGCCTATACCTTCGAACCCGACCCAGTTTGGTCGATCATTAGGATCCGACCAAATACATTAGGTGACCCTAGTATAGGGCATAACCTTCCGAGGTTATACCCTATGGTCACATCGTTTAAGTAGTTGTATGATAGGTAGTTTATATGCCTTAGGTAAATTACCAGAATACCCTTTTCATGTATAATTGGTAATTAAGCATATGTAACCTAAACTTTCGTCACATAACTGATTATGTAACATGTTTAGGCATATAACACTTGTCATAGGACTAGTTAGGCGGTCCGAACGCGTTTCACGCGAACGACGCGTTAAAGTAGCATAAGCTACCTAAACGGGTCGTAATGGGTCGTAAACAATTATGTTAGGTTTCAAATAGTATGTAGGCTTTGTTAAACCAAATGACACGAGTCTCTACACTCGTTTGGTTTACAAACCCTAATGCTACCCGATCTTCCGATTTAGGTCCGGTTTATTAATGTAGTTACCTATAGTAGGTGCCGTTTGATTCCGTGATCTCTAGCTTTGCTTGGTGGTTATCCTAGGACTTCTGAGCAATCTCAAGTGAGTACATAGACCCCTCTTTTACTGTTTTCCAAACTGTTTTGGGGTGGAACACATGTGCCTACTTGTTACTTTCATGCTTTCCTGTTTTCGCATCATATACCTGCTATGTTCGTTAGTACATTATAGTACATGATCTCATTGTGTTTTATGCTATGTATGTCCATTTAGTTCATACTTAGTACATCGTTTTACATTTACATTTTATGCTATGTATGTCCATTGCGTGCATACTTAGTACATTGTTTTCATCACATGCTTACATTTTGGTATGACATTTGGTTTGTTTACGTGGGACAATACATTCATTAACACCGATCATGCCGTTCGTTAGTAGGTAGTGGTACCATAGGAATTGACAACTCCCGTTCCGAACATCCCAGGGAAAGGGGATGAAAGGAATGACCGAATTCGATGATATAAGACAGATAGACCTTTAATTTGTTTAAAGGGTTTATCACCACAGTCGCAAGGCTTGGATGTATGCATTTTCACAATACCGCATAAATGTTCATATTAAATATTTGCATGCATTTACACAAAACATAGCTTTGATTTAAACCAAGTTTTACTTCAATACTTTGTTTTTGTGCATATGGTTTAGTTGAGACATTTCACTTGCCATACATGACATTTTGACATAGACATTTGACATGGATATTTGACATAGACATTTGACATGGATATTTGACATAGACATTTGACATGGATATTTGACATAGACATTTGACATGGATATTTGACATAGACATTTGACATGATTTACATTTGACACAAACACTTTTGACATTGGTTATACATACTACATGATTTACATCTTGACATAAACACTTTGACATATTATTTAATACATTTGACAATTGATTTAAACATAGACTTCTTACATTGGTTGGTTTGGTTTGGTTTGATTAAGTGATTAAGTAACGATGTGTGTGTAATATGATACAAGCATGGTGGATACGCCGCTGGTACTTCCTATATATAAGTGTTTGTATGGTATTACATGTCGTAACGTTATTTGAATCATTTCAGTTTGAGACATAGAACATTTCATACAAATAACATACTTTTCACAAGACATTGATTTATAAACAACT
Source organism: Helianthus tuberosus (assembly GCA_030545235.1). Taxonomy (NCBI): domain Eukaryota; kingdom Viridiplantae; phylum Streptophyta; class Magnoliopsida; order Asterales; family Asteraceae; genus Helianthus; species Helianthus tuberosus. The sequence continues at coordinate 142,548,824 of CM060381.1, forward strand.
TATCTTATGCAAACATATTTTACTTGGTTATTCATTTAACCTTACATTTATTTATACTTATCATCTGATCTTATCGTTTTTCAAATGATTTAAAAGACAAAGCAAATAACAAGGTTCATGACTAAACATTTTCTCAAACATAAGTCATGAATCTTATTTTCACAAAACCTATGTATCTCACAGGCATTTTTATGCTGACGTACCTATTTTCACATGTGTTTTTCAGGAGCTGTTGCATAAGATGATCAAGATACACATAGACAGACTTGGGCTTTAGTGACAATAAAAGATGCAAGACTAGTTAATTATGTTGTATTTTCCTTGTTTGATTAAGACATTGTAACACTTTTAATCTATAAAACGAAACTTAAATTTCCATGGTTGTGAAACATTAATTCTGTTACAACACTCCCCGATGTTTCCGCCACGTTTTGTATGTTCTACGTGGTCGGGGTGTGACAAAAAGTGTGAGAAATGTAAGAAAGAATCTCAACCATTAGATCTAAATTAATTGAAAAGGGTATAATTGTAAATGCATTAACAAATTCAAATATGGTAATCATTGATTTAAGGATTTGGAGAGAGAAAATCCTTGATTTAAGGAATTATAACCGTCCATAACATCATTCATTTTAATTTTTTTTTGCATCATTCACAGAATCAGAGCATGTTCATGACATGGTGTTTTAAAAAAATTCATAGTTCAATTCATGGTGTTTTTACAAAATAATATAACACCATTCAGTAAACAAAAAATATAACACCATTCAGTACACAAAAAAACACCATTCAGTACAAGATATAGCACCATTCAGTAAACAAAAAACAACACCATTCAGAAACAAAATAACACCATTCAGAAACAAAATAACACCATTCAGAAAAAAAATAACACCATTCAGAAACAAAAAACACCATCCAGTAAACAAAAAATAACACCATCCAGAAACAAAAAACACCATCCAGAAACAAAAAACACCATCCAGTAAACAAAAAATAACACCATTCAGAAACAAAAAACACCATCCAGTAAACAAAAAACACCATCCAGTGAACAAAAAATAACACATTCAGAAACAAAATAACACCATTCAGAAACAAAAAACACCATCCAGTAAACAAAAAATAACACCATTCAGAAACAAAAAAACACCATCCAGTAAACAAAAAACACCATCCAGTGAACATCTAGAAGTATATTCATAATTCATTGATTGAAACCTTAATTAGACTGCTACTTTGACTTATATAGGTAATTATTTGATAAAAGTCAGACAAATCAAATTGGAACAATCCGGAAACATGAACAACTAGAAACATATTCATCGAGAACCCCTATTTAGACTATCATATAATAAAAGTCCTGACAAATCAAATGACGGATCGAGAGAAACATGAACAACTAGAAGCATATTGATAGCGAAACCGCAACTAGATCAAATAGGAACATCTGAAACAAGTCAAACAAATCAAATAGGAACAAATCCTGAAACATGAATATACTCATCGATCGAAACCGTAACCAGATCCAGAAACACGAACAACTGGAACTACATTCATTGATCGAAACCCTAAGTTGATTGAAATATGGAAGAAGAAAGAGAGAAATTGGGAGCGTATGAGAGAGAGAACGAAAATGCAGGGATTTTGATTTACAAAAAAGAGATAAAAAGACACAATTGCCCCTAGATGTTTCAATTCAGTCCAAGTTAACAAAAATATTTTACAATTTGGTCCCTATTGATCTCAACCATTAGATCAAAAGATCTAATGGTTGAGATTCTTTCTTACCTTTCTCACACTTTGGGCTTTTTTTACAGGATCCTTTACCTATATATATATATATATATATAAGTTTTTATTATTTAATATATAAAATTACATTCATTCAACCCGTGCAATAAACGAGGTTTTTAAATATATTGTTTTATTATTTAGTATATAAAATTCATTTATTTAATCTGATTAACATACGGGGTTATAACCTAGTACATAATTTATATATGTATATTTTTTTGCGTTGATGCATGAATTGTGATGTCACACCCCGAATTTCCACGTGTCACCGGTGGGCCCGGTAGGGGAGTATCGTGACGTGGTTGGCAACATAATAGTCAAACAACACAATATTAAAATGCACAGCGGAAGCAAAGTATAGATTTAATTCAACCAAACGATATTGTAATATTAAGTATCACAAATAGTCGAATATAAATCCACAGGTAGATTCAAATAAAAGGAAACAAATGTTCAACAGTTTATGACATCCAAGCTGGCGAGACTTAATGTGGATGCTAGGAGACAAGCCAGCCTATTTCGCGTAGTACCTGCACTTAACCTTTTTAAGAAAATACGTCAGTTTACACTGGTAAATACAATCAACCGACTCATTTTGAAAAGAGTTTAAGAAAATGCATTTAAGGCACAAGGCACAAATAATATTTTATAACTTGGGATAATTATGTAAATATATAATACTTGTAAACGATTTACATGTTTCTTATGCGTTCAGTAGCCCAATCCGTAGACCGGGTTAAAGATCAATGGACACACCACTTTATATAATGAGACACTGACAGGTGTACGCCTACACCTGAGTGCTAAGGTCGTGGCCATTTCGTAAAATGATGCCAGGGATATCCGGGACATGGTCATTAACCCCCCAAAGGCTTTAAGCAAACAAAACATTTCAAAACAGAGCATATCAATGATTTAACCTCTATTCGATTAAAGATTCAATGCTGGACCAAGCGGTATTCTATATACCGTACCCCAAGCCCGTATAGGGAAAATAAGTTAAAAGTATTTACCTGAGTAAGTATAGTTCAAAATCAGCGAGTGCAAGTATCTTTTACTGGTTCTCCTAATCTGGAACGAAGGTTTATAATAACCTATTAGAATCCTAACGGGTCTTTAGTTAAGCTTACGCTTAGACCGGTTAGTTTTAAAGATACGGTTCGTACGCACGATTAAGCGAAGACCGGATAGAATGTGATTTAGACCCGACAAGTTTGAAGACTTGCTTAATATGGGTATATGATACACATTCTGGATTTTGAGATAAAACCGATAAGGTTTGACCCGTTTCGGCTAATTTATGTAAACTAGTTACATAAACCGAACCGAACGCGCATGAAGCGTAACGGGTATCCGTAAGAGTCCTAAACAGGTTTCCTAAGTTAACACGTCTTAAATAAGTTGTGATATCAGTAGGATATCACCCATGATGCCCAAAACGAGTTTAATCTCTTAATAAGCCCCGTAGGGGTATTTTGGTCATTTTAAACGATGTACGGGTTAAAATACGATTCTGAGTTTTCTGATCAAATAAACAGGCTCAAAATACTCCATTTATTATTTAAAATCAGTAGCAATTGGATTGGCGTTAAAAGGGTTTGTAAAACTCATTTTATGGCCGAAAAGGGTATTTTTGGTATTAACCGAATCAAGGCGATAAACCTAGCTTATGATCAGTTTAAAAATAATTAAAAATCTTTAAAAATCCCAAAATATTATATCACATCAGTGGGTAAAATGTTTGATGTCAAAAATTGGGTTTAGATAGGCTTTACGCTAATGACGCCGTTTAATTACTTAAAAGCATTCAAATTACGTCATTAAGCATAACTCCTAATCTAGACCTCCAACTGATGTGAAATTTTAGGTACATGTCTAAAAATCAGTAACTAAGATTATGGCACTTTCACATTTCCAAAAATCTCGTTTTATGGTCATAAGGGCATTACGGTCAATATTTAGGCGTTTAACGGAAACATCGGACGATTAGGGATTCGAGTGGTATAAACGCAGAGGCTTATACACACATGTAACTAGGTCCTAATGGAACTTTAAGGCATGTCTAAATCTATATAAATCGGGTCAGAACTGAGGTCAAAGCAAAAGTCAAACTTTTGCGTCTCTCGGTTCCGAATCGGTTCTAAACACAAAGTTGTCGAATCAAATAAGCGTAGACAAGTTTTTATACTTATTTTCAAGTTATATGACTGATAAAACAGATTACACGCCTTACGTATCATTAAATATGCGATTAACATTTCTGTTGACTTTTCGGAAGAAGTTTGACTCGATCAAACGACATAGTTAAGATTGAAATCAGTGGGTGACCTTTTAGGGGTTTAATAACCATATAAATACCAACTTATAATGACTTTCGATTCGACAAATCTCTGGACCGATTGTGATTTATCACCAAGTCAAACCGTAGTTACGACGGTTTGATTTCTAGGCTTTAAACTAAGTATAAAGGAAATAGGAAAGGGTAAACATACTTACACACAACTAATGGATGATATGGAAAGCTTGGATCAGGTCTTGAGCTCTTGAAAATGTCCAGAAGATGAAATGTACATGTATGTGGAAAATGTGACTTTTTATGACAACTTCAAACATCACGGATGATCAACAACTAAGTCTAGGGATGTTACCAAAATGCCAACATGTGTCCTACATGCTAAAAACCAGTTTAGCAAGCCCATAGAATCGAAAACTTGCATTTTAAGTCGGTTAGAACACATAACAGGCAGCTGTCTGTCTTTTTCGCATCTGCAGGCCTGACGCGGCCCGCGTCCTATTTCAGCATATCCCAAGCGGGTCGCCTGGGACCTGGAAACCTGATTTTTGTTTTTCTTTTATTGCATTTTGGTCCTTGGTCCCCCGAAAGGTCGTTTTCACCATCCTACTTGCATATGAAGCTTTGTTATTTAACATATGGGGCTTTAAGACTTATACCCACTTTGTTAAGTCCTCGGGTAACTTTGTGATCACCCGAAAAGCCCTAAATTTCAATGTTGACGATTCTAACCCTCACACACGAATTTTATCACAACTTGCTCATACGATAACGAAACTTCATGAAATTTTTGTGGTACATTCCAGTGAGCATAATTAATCGTTACAAAGCTTCGGGTTTGTCAAAAGGTCACTCAGAGGTATAACTTAAACATGTTGGCACATTTAACCCCTGTAGTTTGTAATCTCTCACTTTCTTTCACAATTCGCTTCGTATGATCCATGATCTATTCGTTTAAGGTTATAAACATCATGTAGGGTTATTGCAAAGTATATTTATTCATTGTTGACACTTTGAACCCTTATACTTTCACAGTTTCACTGTTTGTCAACTTTAGTCCTTCAAGAACATTATTTTACACGTTCAAACCTATGACACGTGTCAACAGATTATAGGACGTAAATTTCCGAGGTGTTACATGTGACTTAGTGTAAATATTATAATTGTTTTTTAATATTATAATTCTAATATAATTAATTTTAAACATATTTTGTTTTTCTTTTTATAAATTTAAAATACGATGTTCTATAAAATTCTGAGTATGTAATTGCGACGTACGTATTTCTATCTATGTTTTTTATATAAATTGTATTTAAAATCAAATTATGAGTAGTTATTTACAAGTAACTAAAGCACTAGCATACATGTTAATAAAATTACCTTGCAGTTTAGTTTCTTCTACGTTGTTTTCCCTTTTTTTTGGTATTTTAATAATATAATATAATGCTTTATATATTCTTCATATAAAATTGTGATGTGCTTATTTTTACCTACGTTCCAAAAAAGGCTTTATTAAAATCGAGAATGTCATATATAACTGTTTTTTTTTTCAATAGATTTTCGTTTTTCCTTCTTAAGTTTTAATGTATAACGAGTTGACGACATCCCGCGCGTTGCGGCGGGATGTTGATAATGAATGTCTTTAGTATCAATATATGAGATGTTAAAACTATTAATTTTATGCCACGTAAATTGTCTTTTGAAGCATGTTCCATGACTTCTGTCTATTATTATAGTTTACTCAATTATTACGAAATGTTAGTTTTAGTGGATCAAACCAATGTTTTCATAAACAGTCGTCTTACTTACGACCTGCGCGTTTAGGCAAAGCAGTTAAATGAAAGCAAAAGTTATGTGAAAACGTTAACCCATGCACACGCGTTGGACGTGTAACTCGTGCATTGCGAAATGTTAAGATGTGTATTAAAATAAATATTGATATTAATATTAATTTGGATGTTAGTTAGTTTAACTTGACTTTGTATTTCCAATTTTGTGAGATTTGACATATGATTAGTTGAAAAGCTAGATCATCTTGATTCAGGACATAAGTTCCATTTTGAAAAGTAAATAACATATTAAAAAATCTATAAAGTGCGGTAGTTATTTGCACGATGTAAAATGTTTAGTTACCTAAATCCAATGTTTAAGGGTGTTCGGGGCACAGTTCGGTGACCCCTTGCGGGGACCGAATGTGCCGATAGGGGAGGTGGCGCCAATCACTCGGGGACCAAAATCGGGGACTAAATTCGTGGGATAGGCACCGATGAGAGGGGAGGAGAGAGAAGGTGGGCCCTATTCAATCAACCAATGAAAACTTTTTTTTTTTTTTAATAAAAAAACTAGGTGAGTGCCCTAAGAGGGGAGTGCCGCCATCAAATTAGGGTGAGAGGGGAATTTAAGAGGGGAGTTGACGTGTCACAAGAGGATTGGTTGGGCGTAAGAAAGGGGACTCACCTCTTAGGTGAGTGCCCCTTACACCCTAATAAATCTAAATCCAAATAAGCCAATAACATCATAACTTATTTTGTAATCAAACTAAATATTAAAACACTACAACTTATTTTAGATATGAAAGAAAATAACAAAACAAAAATTATAATGGGTATTTATTAAATGCAGAATAAAATGTCATAATAACATTCCATATTCTAATTTTTGTGTAGAGGCCGACTTCAATGTTCCAAATACAACTTTTCAGTTTTCATCCCAAGCCATAACCCACTACAACCACTAAATCATTATTATGAATTTCTTTAGTTTCAATAGGTTGGATCGGTTATATCGTTTAGATCCGATTTAAAAATCGGATGATTTTTCTTTGATTGTATTTAGTTAGGATTGTTTACTTATAAATTTAAAAGTAATTATTATTATATGTTATAAAGTTAGAAAAAATAAAAGAAATTAAACAACTAGTTGAGATAATGTTTGAAATGATGATGATTTTTTTGCATCTGCATAGATAAAAACTCTATATTTCCTAACTTTTTTTAATTTTTTTCATTCTCTTGCATTCTCAATACACATATACTAATTTATTTAAATCCCTACAACTTTTCCCCTGTCCGCATCGGATCTTACCGGAAGATGGGTGCCCCATTATTGTGAGGTCTACCACCCGCGACACACCCTGCATACGCATACATATCCACCGGCGCAGCGTCTTCAATCGCCAACATGGACGGCCCATGCAACGCCTATGAAGAATGGTAAAGCCACTTCCAAGTTCCTCCTTGTTCTTCCCTCCAAATATGGGCATAGTAAATATGCCCATGCAATTGCCAAATTTATATTCTTTAAATTAAGAAATTGAGATTGGTGTTCTGTATCCGTGATTATAAAGCCTCACAAATATGCAGAATGACATTGAAGATACACAACAAAGAGAAAGGGGAAACCGGTTGTTCATATCAATGTTCAAATTCTTCATTTGCAACATGTGCTAATTCAAAATGTGAAATATACATGGTGGCAGATATTGCAGATCATGAAGGACGTCTTGTGAAAATTTAAGATAAAAAATCGGAGTTCATGACGGACGTTTTATGAAACTCACACATTAGCCCCAATTATGTTCATTGTTTTCACGAATATCGATTTGGACCTTAACAAACGCAATTCATAAAATTTGTTAAACAAATACAGAACGCTACATTTAAATAAATTCAGTGAAGCATAAACAAAAACATTTGGTGGGCACCACAATCTAATACTACTATGTCAAACGATAAAAAATACAGAAAACCATTCATTTGATTAAAATTCAATGAAGCATAAACACAAACACTTGGTGGGCATCAAAATCTAAAACTATTATGTCAAACGATAAACTTTAAAAAAAATAAAGAAAACCATTCATGTGAATAAAATTCAGTGAAGCATTCTAAAACTACTATGTCAATTTTTAAAACTTCAACTATGAGGAATCTAAGAAAAAAACCCAAATGGCAATTATATAAATACATGTATATCCACATATATTAATATTACAAATATTATCTTGTAGAATTCATGCATATAATAGGAAAAAATAAAAGTAAAATAGAAGCGAGTCAATTATCATCATCATAGGCATATGTGATCGCATATATACACGACAGGAATCCGATATAATGTTATAGAATTTAGTAAAATATTAAGACACGTAGAAAAAAACCTTCAATAGTGGATAAGCATCATAATATTGGCCCCTTTGTATTTGAAAGGAATTTGGGAGATCTGAATTTTGAGGAACCCCAATTTTTTATCCGGGATGAAGAGGGTAGATGAAACGTGATGGATATATTGTGCCATACGGAAGAAGACAATATTGTGGCGGTGGATTTATGGATTATAAAGGGTATGAAACAGTGTCTAAGGGGGCAATGGAGGTGACGATTGGAGGACACCGATTGAGAATGAGTTAGAGAATATTGACTTCAACTGTGGGATAATTGCAAGCAAATTGAAACGGTTCGGTTTATTTTAGTTGTCGCGACTGTTGGTTAGCAGGTAGTTATTTGGTTGGTAATTGTATAAGAGTATAATATAATGTATCATTAAGTTCTAAATATGTATGTTTTTTAGTACTATAAACTATATCTAGTGTCAGTATCGTACCAATGTTATGATGAAGTGAGCGCATTCCGAACAAAAAAAACATCGGTACATGTATTGGTACGTTCGGATAGGAACCTGTAAGTGTCGGTATCGTACCATAATGTACCGAACCGATACCGACCGAATTCACGCTACAACACGCTGGGAATTCAACTAGTTATTTGTAAAAAAATGAACAGTGTTTTTCACTCACAACAAAGTTTGCAAATTAGCGTTCGTTTTGTGGATTGTAATAGAATTTAGGTGTTACAAGCAAATATATTATGCCAATTACTCAATATCATATGATCACTTTCAAAACAGGTTGTGACCTTAACCCTCATATGAACATGAACACTTTATTTATAACGACTGAATATTAAAATTTACAGAAAGTCTGGCCAGAAAAGAAAATGTTGCAAGATATTCAATTAACAGAAAACTACCATACCATGATCAACATCTTAAATAAAAACAAACACATTTTTTTTGTTGGTAATTTATTTAAATTTTTTGAATCAATTAGAAACCATACTTTCACTTTCTTTCACAAATCCATCTCCAGTCCAGTCTTTATCAGATTGCAATCCTTTCTTAATCGCCCTTCGTTCCTTAATCGCTTCTTGTTGTATTCTCACGAGTTCCGTGTGTGTTGTGAAGTATTGAAGTGATGCCCTGCATTAAACCATTTAGTTTAGGGGGAAAACATGTTTTCAGTTCATTAAACCAATAAATTCAGGAAAAACATATTATTGGTTCATTAAACCAATAAATTCAGGAAAAAAACATATTTTCGGTTCATTAAACCAATAAATTCAGGAAGAAAAATGTTTTCGGTTCATTAAACCAAATAAATTCAGGGAAAAGAAACATATTTTCGGTTCATAAAACCAATAAATTCACGAAATTAAAAAAAAAATTGGTTCATTAAACCAATAAATTCAGGAAATAAAAAAAATTGGTTCATTAAACCAATAAATTCAGTGAAGAAAATATGTTTTTGGTTCATTTAACCAATAAATGCAGAAGAAAAAAACATGTTTTCGGTTTATGGAAATTGTTGTTTTTGACTGCATACCCTCTAAATTCTTCTATGGTTGAAAAGTTGTGAGTTCTCATGAAGTCTTTGAGCTCCGAGCAGAGCTTTGAAACCAGATCATATCCATACATCATCACCCCAGTGCAGACCTTAAATTAGAAAAAATCAATGTAAGAGTTTGGTTACAAAATTCACATATAGATCAAAATTTTGACTGTTTATTTATGAATTGGTCAATTCGGATTATGTTTTTTTCTAATGGGCCAAATGGGTAAAAATAAAATAAATAAGGTTAAATAAATCAAATGGGTTGAGCATGTTGAAAGTTGCCCAAAGTGTCCTTTTGATGCATAAAACCTCTTCAATAAATTTATATAAAAAAAATAGATTTCGTTGAGATAATATATTTTTCAATCAAATTTGACGAACAAATGATTATACGAAGAAAAGGTTGACTTTTATGGAAAAGTAGTGTTCCGGGTCAACCTAACATAATACATACACTAAGCAAACACCCTCTGTCTATTTCTTTTATAAATAAAAATATACAAAACATAAACTTCACTAAAATAATGAGAAAACTAATTCGGTAAAGCAATTTAGGAGGTCATGTGAAACTCTTGAACCGTTGTGACATGTTTCATGTTTAGCTAAAAGTTTCAAAATTCCGAGTTTGTCCTGTTATCAATAAACTACTACCCAAATCGATCCATATCTATGTAAGCGGGTTATGTGTCATGACTCATGTGCAACTCTTAAAACCATTTTGACCCTTAGCTAAATATTTCAATATAACAGGAGTCCTATTATCAATAAAATACAACCCAAATTGACCATCCATATTCACATAAACGGGTTATGTGCAGATTGTAGTAGGATAATGAAATATCATTTTGGTCAAAAGAAAAAAAAAAACCTGAACAGTATTTGCTCCAAGAAGAATAAATTCAGCGGCATCGGCACCTGTCTCGACACCTCCAATCCCAGAAAGAGAATAATCGCCATCTTTAAATTCTTTCTTCATCATCTGTGCAATGCTCATTACTTTTCCAAGTGCAATAGGATGCACAGCCTTTGAAGAATACCCTCCGGGGGTTGAATATCTGAGTGCCATATGTAAGTATGATGATAAAGTCAGAAATAAGTGGGTCAAGCGGGTTGGGTAATAAATCGGGTGGGATTGACCTCAAACACCTTTTGCCTAAAACATTTAACAACTTCTCTGTAGATGATTAATAAAATTACATACTATTTTGTAAATAAGCTCACTTTTCCGTATAACTTGATCTACGAGCTTTATGTGTCAAAAAATACACTTTCTACTCGTTTACCTTTTTTTCTAATAATAGTGTGACAAATCTGAAAACAAATATTATATTATTTCGTTAATAATATGAACTTTATTCCAAATACAAAAAAATGTATAATACTTTATGTATTAAAATTTGAAAATACACTTTGGATGACTTTTGACCCATTCCTTTTTAGATTTTACCCTTTTTAATTAATTAAAAATATAACATAACCTGGCTCAACTCAAAACTTTTTGTCTAATTTTTTTAATATTTCTTTTATATTAATAGTATGCCAGATATGATTACAAAAATCCCATCATTTCAACAATAATAATAATCTAATATTTTCGGCTTGTTCTATCCATTTAACCTTTATCCTTTCAGCTAACCTTTTTTTGTGTTATACCCGTATCACTGTTTAGAGATACAACACAAACCAAATCAACCCATGAAAAGACTTACTGAATTGGATATACTTACCCCTCAACACAAGGCTCAGGATGTAATGTCTTCAAATTAATGCCCATAACACTCATGATTGTATTAATTGCAGCTACCCCCTCACATCCGGATCTCAAAGAAGCTCTAGCTGGCTATAAAAACAAGAAAAGTTTCATATAAATGAATAACGTTTTACTTAAAACAAGGCGATGCATAAACCCAAAAATATTTTATACTACGTAAGAAAACACATGCGCATACATACCTGAGTGATATCTGTGATATTTGGAGTCATTTTTGCCCAAACGGGAACCGTAGCTTTTGCATTAATCCAACCACAAACCTCTTCCAACAAAGCACAGTCCTGCCCAACTGCAGCACCCATTTTTCTTTCGGGCATACCATGAGGACAAGAGAAATTCGCTTCTATAGCATCCTATACAAATTACATGGTAAGTCAACTTAAGAATGATGTTTGACTTATACAGAGGGAAACATACAGATTAGGTAACCGGTAGACAAGGGGTTTAGGTTGAGAGTTAAGACAAGTAAATTGTCTGGTCGGGTCAAACAACAATATTCTAAATCATTGAATAAAAACGATTTAGGACGTGGTATTCATGGAGATAGACTTTGGGTAATTCATTGGAATATAACAGTTTGACCCTTTCCCTTTTTAGCAAATGCATTGTTTGACCCCCTTGACATGTTTATAAGATAAACACAACTCAAATCGACCAATAATAAATATACGCATAAAAAATGCCAGCGTTGTTGACAGGTGCCCTTTTAGCTAAATTTTTTATTCGGATGAGTTAACCTGTTTTCAAAAGAAAAAAAAAAACACAAACCAAATGGACCCCTTAAAAATAAATGGGTCAAACTGCCAAAGTGTTTGACATGTACCCTTTTTGGCTAAATTTTTATTTAACCCATTTGGGATAAAACACGGCCCAAATCAACCCAGTATGCATTAAAAAAGTTAAAATTGCAACATGGGCCAAGTACTCCTATAAGCTAAACTTTTTATATTCAATGCATTTGACTGGTTTGAGACAAAACACGACCCAAATCAACCCATTATAAATGAACACGTCAAATTGCCCTTCTATAGTTTGACCCATTTGGTTCATTTAAGATAAAATGACATTCAAATCGGCCCATTCAAAAGCGGGTCAAAACTGCAACATCTGATACATATTTATAAAAACTTACAATTCCTGTTTGCTCCACGCGGTCAATAAGTTCTTCCCATGCCGCTTTATTGTACTCCTCCATAATTGATGCAATAAGTATCCTATCAGGATATTCTTCTTTTAATTGTTTGAATTCGTTTAACATCGTTTCTAATGGTCGATCACTTATAAGTTCAATGTTTTCCCAACCAATGATCTGCCCTTTGGCTGAGCCATTTGCTCCTGCTCTTAATCGCGCATATCTAGGGGTCACATTAATAACTTTTGCAGCATCTAGTGACACCTGGATAAAAAAAACCAAAGTTAGAAACTTGATTAAATAAAAAAACAAAAACTGACAACAGAAAAGGTAAAACTAAATATGGAGTCAAACAATGTTATATGTTTACACTAAACTCTCGATAAACTGAATGCCCCTGCGGGGTTTAAGGGATGTTTGGAAGTGCTTTTTCTGTTTGAAGTTGTAACAAGCAGATAATAATTGTTTGAGGGTTTGGCAAATTTTATATATTTAAGAAACTATTACATAAAAAGGCCAAAAGTAATATTTTTGTGGAAAAGAAGGGGTGATTAGGGGATTTTACCCATTTCTTAGCATAGTAACAAACTTTGAAAATATCAAATAATGAATCCTTCAAATATGTAAAGCATCAAATGATGAATTCTTCAAACACGGAAAAGATTAAACGATGAATCTTTCAGCAGTCCCACAAAGATCCAAGTAGGAATGGCAATGGGTAAGTACCGGCCAGGTACCGTTAGTTTGTTAAAAGTTACCCATTGAGATTTCTGAACACATTTTTTAAATTGTAATATGACTTTACTATCCAATGGAATTAGAAACATCAAAACTAAAAATTAGTGAATTAGTAGATTATTCTATTGCCAAGGACAAATGAGAACAAAAAAATAAATAAAATGTTTGCGGGTATGGTTCGGGTAAACAGGTATGGGTATGGTTCGGGTAAACAGATATGCATGTTCCGGGTAATCATCACCTTATACCATACACATCCCATACTTGGAAAAAAATTTAAAACTAATCCCATACCCGAATACCTGTCCCAAATATTTCAGGTTTCGGATACGCCTTTTTGGGTTCGGGCCAGGCGTCCTTTGAATGGAATTATTTATATGCAGAAAACTCAATTACATATGTAAAAAGTGATTTACACATATCTGAATTTAAACGAGATCATCAACATATACTAGTATTTCTTTGAACCTGCATCAAATTTGAAGCTAAAAACTAGTTTGACTTTTCAAAGTCAAATATGAATACACAAACACTAGGGGGAGTGTTTGGATCCAATCTCAGGGATCAGAATCAGTTTCCTAAATCTACTGACAACTTTACGCTTTGATCATCAAAATCTGATCATCATAAATTAAAAAATAAATAAATAAATAAATAAAGGAATCAACAAAAATCATAAAGTGATAATGAATATTACCGTTTTAGCTATAACAGCACCCCAGCCTTCATCAAAAGCCTTCTTCATGACTTTATAGTTGGTCCCGGGTGGACCCGACCCGATTACAAAGGGGTTGGGCATATGCAGCCCATTCACGTTGACACTCAGATCGGGCTCTTGTTGCTTCGTTTCAGAAGCAAACACCCTCAAAGTACCGACTCTGGATCCGCCATTCCAAGGGCGGCGAGTGGCAGGAAAAGAGACGCCGGAGGAAGTGAAGTGGGTCAACCCGATTGAAGAAGCCATGGCCAGAAAGACAGATTGAAAAGAGGGGAAGATGATGAAATTGAATATCTGGGAATCTGAGTAAAATGGTTATATTAATAATGGGGATCGGAGAAAAGTAGGCATTTTTGGGAGGATTTGCATTAGATTATGTGCTGGCATACAACATTAGTTACGTGCTTCTTATGGCATGTGCTACCAAATATTGTAATATTATCAATATATACAATGGATATTGTATAATTTGTCCCTCCTAATCCTATACATCATATTAAAGTGCAATTTTACCTCTACACGTTTTACCCTGCTTACATTCTTATCTCCTGAAATAAAAATCTTGTTGTCCCACCCTCTGACGTTTCTAAATGTAATCAATCTTGGCTCCTCTATCATCCCAAACGTTAAGTTTACCGTTACCAGCAGGGGTATTTCGGTAATTTCACCTCAATGCCATCTTCAAACCCAGATCTTCATAAATCTTCAAGAACACATCATCATTTTCAAACTCCGAATTTCAAGAGCATGACCACCTTCAACCATTATCATCATCCCCTAACCATCTCCAACCATCATCATCATCACCAGTGGCGGAGCTAGCCCACTAATTTAGGGGTACCCGAATTTTTTTAACCATGCAATCATACAATAAAAAAACGATAATCAATAAAGTAGAACAAATATCTAATAGATTTGTCCTCTTTTTTTCATAGCTTGAAATCGTTTTATTAAATCGTCGTATTTTGCTTTATCAAAAGTTTATTTTTCAACCGCACAAACCCTAACATTGTTCAAATATTCTGGGCCCATTCGATTGCGTAAATCCGTCTTAACAAGCTTCAATTTAGAAAAAAAAAAAAACATCTTTCAACGGTTGCGGGTGCAACCGGTAAAACCAAAGCTAGCTTCACTACCTGATAAACCAAAGGACAAAAACTATGTGTTCCGGTTTCCACCATAAAGCGAGCAAGATCACTTATTCAATTATAATATTGTTTTAGGTCTTGCGCTAACTTTATCAATTATATTTAGGGCCTTCTTTCAATTCTATTATTGTTAATTCGGGCTTATTTTATCATTCGGGCTTAATTATTATACAAGTTTTCGGGTTGTAAAATGTTTGGGCTTATAAAAAAATGAGATTTTAGTAATATCATGTATCATATTTTTTGTTAGGAGTATCCTCGTGTTTTTTAGGGATATCCTTTGTATAAAACTGGAAAAAAAAAACACTACGAATACGGGGTTGAGCCGTAGCCCGTGCTACGACTCCTAATATTGTGGTTCCGCCATTGGTCATCACCTAACCAAATCAAAAGAACAAGTTTAAGAACCCTAGCTTCAACAATATATAAAACTCTAACAAATTAGCCCAAAAACCCCATTTTCCATCCAACAAAATTATCACCAAAGCAGAAACCCAAATTTTAACAACCCACTTTATATGCAACAAAATTATCCCCAAAATTCATTTTTTTTTACAAATCAGTTAGTCCTGACATTATTGGTAAACTCTACAATTGGCTTTGCTAAAATAGATTTAGGATCAGCGCTAGCTATCCTGACATAATTTTTTTACAAATCAATACGTTGAAGAACAACCACCACCGTCCTCCGTCGAAGAACCAGATCTGAGTGTGTGTTCTTGCGATTGAGTTGAATAAAAATGGAATTTAACCGTTGAATCTGGGTTGTGGATCTGGGTTTTTAAGATTTAAGGATGCAGTGAAGTTGAAGAGTGAATAATAGGGAGGAAGATGACGTGATGAAGACGATGATGAGGAAGATGACGGTTGAATGAGCTTTGGATTTGGATTTGAAGAGTTTGTTTTGTAACGTTTCGCATTTTTGTACTTTCCTTATTTAGAAAGTGTATTCGTATTTCTATTTATGGAAACTTGTATTCGTATCATGTTCGTATTTCATTTCCAGATTTGTAATTCGAGACTTCAATCATAATAAAATTCGTATTTTATACATACTTATTATGCATGCAATTAATCGTTTAAATACATTATTACTTGCAAACCAAAACTTGTTATATGTGCAATTATCCATACATGCATTCACGATATTGAATTATACTTACATACGTGTTCCGTACATAAAAACATGTCAAAACACCAAGTTATTGCATGAAATAATAAAGGAATCAAAGTTCAGGGGTCAAAAGTGAATTAAATCAAACTTTGGACGGAGAAAAGGGGACGCTGCGGGCCGCGACACCCTCTCCCATGTTCATCGCGGGTCGCCAGATCCTCAATCCGCAGATAGTTGTTTCTTGATCATGGATTGATCATTATTCTCTTTCCCAATCACTTTCTAACCTCCTTTAACACCAAACCATACTTCCTCTCTATATAAACAAGCCTCCATCCTCCCATTTTCACTTTCCCAACTCGTCTACAAACTTAAAATACTCTCAAATCAGCTAAAGTGGTTTACGCCACTTTAACGGGTCGTATGCGTAACTACGGGTTCGGATGGTCGAATGAGTCCTATGATGAGTCCAATATGTGATAACATATTTAATAATGTTGTGTGATCAGTTTATAAGTCATAAACAATGATCATATATGTTTAAAACTATTTTTTGTGCCAAAAGGGCATTTTCGACATTTTAAAACTATATAATTGACTCGTCATTTGACTAACCAAACAATATGACCATAAGGTATAACCTCAGAGGGTTATTCCTTATATTACTATGATCATATAAATGGGCTTGGTCGGATCCTAAGGGTGACCAAATGGGTCAGATTCGAAAGTCAAAGCAGAAGTCAAACCGCTCGACTTTCGACTAAGGAATAAGCGCTAAACTAGAAATGACGAGTTAGACATATTAGAACATGTCTAATTATGTTATAAAACTGATTTAGTGTCAAAACTTTAAGTTTTAGTACCCGAAAACTCATTCATCGTAAAGTGCATTTTTATGCATTTTTTACATTTATTTCGTAAAAGTTTGACTCGTCATATCGCCTACTAAACATGATGATCAGAGGGTGTAATCGCAAGGGATTAACACCATCATTAATACGATAATGTTGCAAAGTTCAATTTGAACTTTGACTTGACCATAATGGTCAGAACCGAAAGTCGAAGCAAAAGTCAATTTTCTTGACTGTTGGCTCATAACTAGCCAAAATAATGAAAAAGAATTAGGAAGAACACTTACTTGTGTTCAAGGAGAAGATTAGACTTCAGGGAGGAGGCCTCTAATGAAAGAAACAACTCTAATTGGTAGAGAAAAGAAAAGAATGGTGCAAGTATGAATGTGCACTTTGATCACCTATTTATAGTGATCTTGGAGCTCCCAAATCATGACAAGTGTTGGCCATGTTGCTTAGGAACTGATTACTAGCACCTAAGGTGTCACAAGGAGGAGGAATGGTGGCAAATTCGGTGCTAGGTGGCAGAAAATGGAGATAGGTGGCAAAACTTGGTGATCAAGCAAAAATCTGCATCTGGGAGTCCCTTACGGACCGTAAGGCCTCCTGGCGGGCTGACTTTTGCTTTTTGACATTTTGGCCCCTAGACTTGTATTTTATCATTTTTGCCATTTTAACCCTACTAACTTGTAATTTAAGCTATATGAAGGGTATAAAGGCATATGTAACTCAGATTTTGTTTCGAAAATGTCGTGAATATCATTTCGCTCGATCGTACGATTACGTATTTCGTAAATAAAATATAAAATTTAATTAAATACGAAAACGATCGAAGTGTACAACGGTTGAAATTTTGCAAATGTTACAAAAAGTGAATTAAATCAAACTTTGGACAGACAAAAGAGGACATCGTGGGCCGCGACACCCTCCCCCATGTCCATCGCGGGCCGCCAGAACCTCAATCCGAAGGTAGTTGTTTCTTGATCATGGATTGGTCATTATTCTCTTCCCCAATCACCTTCTAACCTCCTTTAACACCAAACCCTATATCCTCTCTATATAAACAAGCCTCCATCCTCCCATTTTCATTTTCCCAACTCATCTACACACTCAAAATACTCTCAAATCAGCTAGAAATCCAAGTTTGAGGCATAATTTTCTAAGTACAAAAGTGAGCTTAATCTCACTTTTCTTTATCATTTCTTCATCTTTTCTTCCACTACAAAGCTTGGAACACCTCTAGGAGTGTTTCCACAAGTTTACCATGGTAAACTAAGGTGGAACATCACCATTTTGAGGTCCAAACTTTTTGTTTTGGAAGAAATTTTACTTAATCTTTATGAACATGTTATAATCTTATACCTACCTTGCCTCTAATCAAGTCCATGATTAGGGAGCTTGTGTATGGTTGATCTCTATGGGTTTAGAGGTGCAAACACCCTCTAAACTTTCTATTTTGATAGGGTTTAGACAACCCACAAGTGTTGAAACCATCCAAGTCTACCAGAGTTCATATGGCAAGACTTGTGTTTTGGTGAAGGTGTGAACCTTGGAAGCCTTGGCTATCCTAACTTGTTCCACCACCTCACTTGATGTTTTTATTCATATTCACTAAGTAGTTTCCTAGTCCTAAAGTAAGTTAACCCCACCTCGCCTCTAACATCTACCATGTTGGGTATGACACGCCCAGGTTGTTCTTATTTGGCTACTTAGTAAGATAATAGATTAGTTGTATTTACTTTCATTCATGACCAACCGGGTTTACCAACTAAGTTGGTAAACTTTGTCCATTGGTGAATCATACAATGAAGTGTTCATACCTCCATGCTTGACTTATATGATATCTATGACATTCATGATGGACTTAGTATTAGGTATACTATATATAATATATATATATAGCTGAATCCATGATGCTAATGGGCAAGTTAGGACCCATGAAATCACATAAAAACTTAGTGTCAAAACAAGTACTTAGACAAGATATATTTTTATGAATACATACTTTTGCACTTAACTTCCAATCCATATCCTTCGTCAAAATCCGAATACTCACATACCTTCGTTTCCCCATTGTAGGGTAACTTTGGTGTTCCACCCTCTCGTTCATCAACTCGCGGATTAAAAAGGAAAGCTTTGCAAAACCGTGAGTATACTTGACCCGTTTACTTTTTACACTTTTGGGTACAATACATTTCATACTATTAAACACGCAACTCACATACTTTATGCTTAAAATCACAAACAAACATTCCAACATACATGCTTATGCGTTATACGTGAACTCATACATGCTAGACTATTCTTATGCTTTTTACATATCATTAACTTCGCACAAGCCTCCCTTAATGTGTATAGCGCTATAGGAGTAACGCACCGCCCGTATTCTTGAGGTCATGTAAGTAAACAAAACGGTCTATTCAATGCTATCATTAGATTACGCTAGCAGGAATCTTTGGTTTGACTTGTATAGTTGCATGCTAGTATATTATGTAGTTTAAGTTAACGAATTTGCCATGTGGATTGTTTCAAACTTTTATACCTATGCTAGTAGTTAAGCTTGTATACTCACCAATACTTTTTGTATTGAACTATACTTTGAAACGAGTTGTAGGAAATTGATGACGACGACGACGATGATGATGATGATGAAATCTAGTAGGATGGACTAGAATCTCACTTTAGAAATCTAGTTTTGTTGTTGTATTGTTTCATGTATTTTGTTGTAATGTTTCATGAATCTTATTGTACTTTGTTTCAATGGTATGTTTAAATTTTTATAAAACGTTATACTTTTCGAGTTATACGAGAAAACCAAGTTAAACAGCTAAATTAATTTTCTCTATATATATATATAATATAATAAAAAATTAACATATTTTTTCTTTCTTTCTCTCGGAATATATATATATATATATATATATATAATATTATATAAAAAAGAAATTTTGTTAATCTCTTTTAAAAGACAAGACTTTATATATTATCAATCAAATATTAATGTGTTGCTTTTAAGAAGCAAATCACAACCCTATTTCTCTTGTCATTCCAACATCTCTCATCTTCTCTCTAAAAAAACCTAGCCACCACCATCTCTCTCTCTCTCTCTCAAAGAAACCCTAGCCACCAAGTTTTCCCAAACCACCAAGAAGGAGGAGCAAGAATCAAACATCACTCTCATCTCCATCTCTTTAAGGAGGTAGTTTTAATGTCATTCGTTTCTTTATATTTCTTTATTATTTCTTATTGTTTTATATTTATACTTTAGTTTCCTTGCAATTTACATTTTTATATACTTGGGGTTTAGGATAGTTTGAGTTTTGATAGTAGTTATAATTGTGCTTTGATTTAAAATAGAAATTGTGTTGGCAAAATATTATAATTCTAAACTAGTGTCATAAAAATATTAAAATTTCACAATTCTTGCTACTATTAAAATTAGTGTAATAATCATGTTTCCATGGTTTTATTTTGATCAAATGATGATGGTGTTTGATGTCACATGAGTTTTGACTCTCAAATGTTTATATCATTTTATTTATTTTTAAGACTTCATATTAAAAAAATAGGATTTTTATAAAAATATATGTATATTTGTCTGGCATACAAATATGGACAATTTAAATGGTAATATTCTAATATCTTATCACCTATTAAATAGATACAGATAGAAGGGCGGGAGTTGGCTACAAAGTCCATTTTTCCTACAAAATGTAGGAAGTGTTCTAAGGGTGACATGTGGCATTTAGAGATTTTATATTAAAGGGCATAAATGTAATTGAATAATTAACTTATTTATGGAAGATTTATTTCTTAAACAAACTAAGGAGATTTTTAAGGAAACAATATATCTTTTAATAATTCAAAAAATTGTCAGTTACTTATAATATAAAGAACGTATACTAAACAAATTAACATGACATGCGATCACTCATGAACAAATTCTTGGCGTTGTGTTTTAGCAGTTATTAGTTTATTCACGTTGTGTTTTATCAGTTACAAGTGTAAACAACTTACATTTCCGTATAATACACCTGTATAAATAGTTTAGATTCTGTATAATACACCAATATAAATAACTTACATTCTGTATACCACATAAGTATAAATAGCTTACATTCCATTTAACATACCAGTATAAACATCTTATATTCCGTATAACACACCAGTATAAACAACTTCGATCGTCAGTATAACACACTAGTATAAACAACTTAGATTTCGTATAACACACCAGTATAAACAACTTTGATCGCCAGTATAACACACTAGTATGAACAACTTAGATTCCGTATAACACACCAATATAAACAACTTTGATCGCCAGTATAACACACTAGTATAAACAACTTAGATTCTGTATAACACAACAGTATAAACAGCTTCGATCTCCAGTATAACACACCAATATAAACAACTTAGATTTTGTATAACACACCATTATAAAAGCTTGCATTCCGTATAACACACTAGTATAAACAGACTAGATCGCAAAAAAAAAAAATAATAATAATAAAACGTATGAACATTTTTTTGGAATAGATTATAGTGTTATTGTTCTCCATTGTTTGAATGTTCTTTAATCATGTTGGAATGAATCTTCTTTAGTTTGGATGTCTAGATCCATGATTTTAGAGATTGGTGGTTAATTAATGAAGAAATGGCTAGAATAAAGGAACTGATGGTAGTTTCTTTAATTTAAAACACGATTAATGACTACAATGCCCCTCGCCCATTAAATGAATCAATAATAAAACACAAATATTACAAAAAATGCCTCCCAACTAATCTCAACCATTGATCAAACATATCCAATGACACAAAATACTTCCTACACTTTGTAGAAAAAACACACTTTGTAGAGGAACCTCACCCATAGATAGAATATGCAATATATGAATATATATACATACAGGGGATGGTTCAAATGAAAACTACTTTTATTGTGAAAACTCGAAAACTAACTAAACAAAGCTTAAAAACACACCAAAAATTTTTTTTCAATTTTTTTTATAAAAAATCACAGGTTTTTGTATATATAAAAAAACTTTTTTTCAAAAAAAAAAAATATTGTATTACACATGTGCACTACAAAAAAGAAAATTTTTTTTGAATATTTTTTTATATACTAAAAGTGGCGAAAATTATTATGCAAAAAAAAATTTTGGTATGTTTTTTTTGGCTTTTTTAATTAGTTTTCGAGTTTTCACAATAACTATTGGTTTTCATTTGAACCTTCCCCTATACATATATATAAAGGTAATTTTGGGAAATGTGAAAAATATGTATATCTAAATTATGGTTATTAAAATGAACATACAAAAAGATACATTTTCTTGTCATCAAGGCTATCTAATAATGTAACGCCCCAAAATCTGAATCTTTATATTCGCTAGCATGTTTTCCATGTTATAGCAGGAAATAAAAATAACTAGGCTATTTAACCTGGTTATTTACTTAATTAAACAAGTAATGATAGATTTTTAACCTTACAACACAATTTCCATACTAAAGGGACAAAAGTTGTACAAATTGAAAGAGTTTATATAAAATAAAACAAAAACCCAAACACACACTGGTGTGTTGGTGTCGACAGAAACAAGAGAGGGAGAAGGGAAACCCTCTAACATAACAAAGTCTGTAAGATTAAAAAGGGAATTGAAGCTTGTTTGTATGCATGGATTGAGATTTATGATCATCTAGCTAAGGTATTCAAAAGTTTAAGGCACAAAAATTCAAGAAAAAGAGGCTGATGATAGTTGTAACAACCCGACTTTTAAAGTCAAAGTACAAGTCAAAGTCAAAGTCAAGACATGTCAGCATTCAGATATGTCATTTCTTACTTAATTATTGCTTGTACTCTCTGACTCGATAATCGATATGTTAGTTAACGTTATTTTAGTCTACGAATTGTTAATATGTGAAGTAACAATGCGATAAACGCAACTAAACGCTATTCTACTTAACGCTATTACATCGCTATCGCATCGCAACTCGAATCGCAATTATTGGTATTGTTCTATGTGTGTGTGTGTGTGTTATTATGTGTTTTACTTGTGTGTGTGCTGATGATATGTTTTGGGATGTTATTCGTAAACGCAATCGCAACGCAATCTCATCGCGGACTCGAAATTAAGTTATACTTTTATGTTATTTATGGGTTATGTTATTTGTGTAACTATTGTTTAATACTATCGCATCGCTTACTCGCAACTCGATTAAACGCAACGCAACGCTCAACGCACGAAATGAAAGTTGGAAAACTAACCTGCACGAGCCAACCGATCGAACGGCCGTCCGACCCATCCACACTACAACGCCTTCTCATCTCTCACACTATAAATACCCCACTATCACATCAACTGTTCATTGATGTGACAGCTCCGTTCGACCCACGCACTCCCAAGCTCTTTTCTCTCGATTCCTCACGATTCTTTTAAGTTTTCTACCTAAATCTTGTACTTCCATCTTCATTACACACTTTCTCATCATCTTCTCCAACAAATCTTACATTTCCACCGTGAAATCACCTGATTTGGGTTGTTCTAGGGTGACGTCACCATGGGTTCTTATGAACACTGAAGTGTGACCTCATCTCATCAAGAACAGTTCGGATCTAATGGATTTCCATATGTTTTTACACTGATTTCAACAAAGATCTAAACACTTCCACTGTTTTCAAACTTTTCTTCAACATCTTTCACTTTTTACTCAAAACCGTTAGAATATGGACTCGTTCGGGCTCTCTACCGATTCCCAGTGGAGAACCGGTCTGAGAAAGGATTTCTATCGAAGAGACGACCGATTCATGGGTTGAATATGAAACTCCGTCAAGAACAGTTAAGTCGGATCAAACAGGGTGATTCTCGTCCGATAGAACGAGTAGGACTTGATGTGATTTCCGTTGTTTAACACGGCGACATGTTGTCTCCGTCAAACCGCAAACTTTCTAACTTAACTGATTTTACAAAGGTTTTCAAACAGAAGGTTGCTCAATCGAATAGCCGTCCGATCGGACGACCATCCAATCGAACAACTATTCGACCAGGTAACTTGAATTGATAAGCTCAACACTTAAACTTCTGGAAAATTTCAAAGAATAACAGTTTTCAGTCGAATAGCCATTCGATCGAACGGCCATCCGTCCGGATGACCATTCGATCGAATGACTTTATTTATACTACAACTAAAACTTCAAAAGTCCAAACTTTTCACAAACATACTCCCTCAGTTGAATCACCAACCGACCGAATGGTCATCCGTCCGGACGATCATCCGATCGAACCACCATCCGATCACTTGTCTCACTCGACGCACTGTTACACGCTGTTCACCGCTTACACTATCGTTCTCTGATCAGGCTAATCCCTCAAGCGCTCCCTTCAATCCAAGACTGTGTTTAATTACTAAACACGATCTGTGAGTATACTCGACCCCTTTTTGCTTAACGCACTTTTGGGTGTTACATACGTTACCTATATCAAATCACATCGACGCACAATGCAAACACTTTTATACGCTAACCACTCGGCATGTTACACACATTTTCGATGAATGCTTGTATGTTATGTTTACACAGTGATTGTTGCCTGACACCTTAGCAACGATAGTACTATAGTTTGGACTCAGCACCTGTCGTGGACAGGGGTTGTTAAGGGTATTACTTCATGTGTCACAGTGGTGATATGTGTTGCGCATTCTACAACTCGCAGTCATGTCTGTGCATATTTCATTGTCGATAGCTTACTTGCTTCACATTTCTACGTGTTACATGCTGGTTATTCGTAAATCGCTTTCGCTATACTATATACTATTAAACTTGTATGCTCACCTTTACACTATGTGTATTGACTTTATTTTAACGTATGTGACAGGTGTCTAGGAAGCTAGGATCGCTGAACTATTGTGGAATCAAGTTAGGTGGTCTAGAAACCCACGAATAAAATATGAGTCGTCGGAACTGTTATTTGTCTTTGAGAACAATATCTGTAA
This sequence comes from Helianthus tuberosus, assembly GCA_030545235.1. NCBI lineage: Eukaryota > Viridiplantae > Streptophyta > Magnoliopsida > Asterales > Asteraceae > Helianthus > Helianthus tuberosus. The sequence continues at coordinate 142,574,046 of CM060381.1, forward strand.
TAACTGTTTTTACATTATATGTTGATGGTATGGGACGTTAACACTTAAATATATTGTCATTAATAGTTGTTATGGATTCTCTTGGACAATCTGTTTCGTTCAGTGCCTCACCCCAATGTTTCCGCCATCGGTTGGGGTGTGACAATAGTGAAGATTTGGATGAGAAATTAGATTAGCATTTTTTATTTTTTTTTCATTTTCTAGCTTTTTTAGGGGATCATTTTCTGTTGTTTGTTATCTAATTCTCTACTAATAAAATACGTTACATCTGTTAAAAAAATTGTTTATAAAATGCCAAAAACTACAAACACCAAAACGCCTAATAGTGTGAAATTTGTGAGAACGGATGCTGGCAAAGCACGTTGTTACTATATAAAACGCCAAAAAATGTCAAACAATGTATTATTAAAAACAACAATAATTGACTAAACTCCTTTAAAAAATGTATAAAACAACATGCCATCTTTATCTAAACGCGATAAAAAAACAAAACGCCAAACCCTGAAAAGATGGGAAGTGTTACAACCTTAACAAAGGAAACTGAACAAAACAGTAACTGAAAACTGTAAAATGAAGAGACGGAAACATTATTACTAACATTTATTATATTAAAAGTCACTACATGGGAAATTGAATTTATTTATCTTTTCAAAACGCCATAATTACGTGTCACTTTATAGGCCTGCATCCTAGATGGCACAACAATTGATACACAAAATACACATAAAAAAATTACTGATGTTTTTTACCGCCAAAAACATATATCTACCTGGCGCCAAAAAAAAAAAAAGAAAAAAAGCTCATTATATAAGTACAACAGCTAAACAAAAGCTTCACACTCCATACATTCACTAAAAGTGCCACACATTGTATAAAACGCCATACTTAGTATGGATGGATCCGTTCAGAGGGACGTTTCATCCTAAAGTTCTCTAACAGGAGAAGGGTGAAAGTAAAAACAATCAAGGCCATACTTAGTATGGATGAATCCGTTCAGAGAGATATTCTAGCCCTTGGGGTCCCAGTGGCCTACGATTATGAGAGGAATCGAACAGTAATAAGAAGATTAAAGAGAAAATTTCCAGAAAATGACGATGATGATGATGATGTTGACGATACTGATCTACCAAAAGTTACCAGTTGGATTCTGGATGAACAATCAAGAAAGGTGAGGGTGAGCTTTCAACACGGGGAGGATTATTCATTGACAATGGACGAAGTGCTGAACACAGATAGACTACATCTTATTGAATAGCTCTGTGATTTAGCGCATTCAAACGATGCTAGATCCAGCGTTGTGAATACATTCAAGTATAGGATGCAACAAAGAAGAGACGAGATTATGGCGTTATACGCCAATGAACAAGATGATGATGATGAGTCCGAGGAGAGTGATAAACAAAGCGATGTTTACATCTCTGATGAAATACAATCCACAGAAGACTATTAGTTTTTGTTTGATTTCATCTTAGCTTTACTCTATTAAATTACTAATGAATTTAAAAACGCCATGAACGCCAAGAAATTTACCTTGATAACATATATAAACTGTTGAAATATACAAAAACGGCTAATGAATTTAGGAAACGCCATAGAGGAAAAGAAGTTATAATTACTAAATGATTTTACTAAACGCCATAAACGCCAAGATATTTACTATGCATGTGATCTAAATAAACAATAAAAACGCCATGTATTTGCTGAATCTAACTAAACGCCAAAAAAATGAAGCGATGTTATGAGACGATTTGAAAAAAAGAATATAAAAGGACAAAACAGCCCCTCTGCCCTTTACTATATATATATATATAGGTACGGGATCAGGAGAAAACACCCTAATGTGTGAGAACTGTGAGAACGCATCCTGATGGAACACGTGGCGCGGGATGTAATCAGGGTTTGAGGGGTTTTTTTGTCTTTTCAATATTCTTTTTTCCCCGAGTTCGTGCGTCACATGCTGCTTCATTTTTGGCGTCTAAGATAATTTTGACGTTAACTAGATTCATTAATTACTTGGCGTTTTACTGTTTTTTGGATCTGTCTCGTTGAACTAATTCTTTTTGTGTCACATAGTTAATTTTTTTGGCGTTATGGCGTTTCCCAGGTCACTTTTTTGGCGTTCGTGGCGTTTGTTAATAATTGATTACCATTGATTAATATTTTATAAGATTACAATAATAAGAAATTAAAATAAACTAATAGTCTTCTGTGGATGGGATTACATCAGAGTTGTACCTATGGCTTTGTTCCTCACTTTCTTCAGATTCATCATCATCAAGTTTTAGATTGGCGTATAACGCCATCATCTCGTCTCTTCTTTGCCGAAGCCTATACTTAAATCTCATTGCAACCCTGGATCTTGCACCGTTCGAAGGTGCTAAATCACAGAGTTGTTCGAGTAGATGTAGCCTCTCTGTCTTCAACATTTCCTCCATCGGCAATGAATATTTCACCCTGTGTTGATAAGTCACTTCAACGGTTCCTGCTTCTTCATGCACCACCCAACTGCTAACTATTGGTAGAGGACTATCATCAATATCATCCTCCTCATCATCATCATCTTCTGGCTGAAATGTTCTCTCCAATCTTCTTATTACCGTTCGAGTTCTTTCACAATCGTTGGCCCTTGGAACCCCAAAGGCCAGAATATCCATCTGAACCCCTTCAGACATACCAAGTATGGCTTTGATTGTCCTTACCTTCACCCTTCTCCTATCAGAGAACTTTAGGATGAATCGTCTCTCCGACCTTTCAAACCTCCATGCAATAACCTTAGCCCTTTTTTTAAGTTTTTGGCGTTTTGGACAATATGTGGCGTTTTAAACAATGTTTGGTGTGTTGAGTTGTGTTCTCATAGTCTATTTTTATAATGACATTTTTTCCCTTGCAGTGACAAGTAATTATGGCGTTTAGAAAAGATAAATAAATTCAATTCCCCAAGTATTTGGCTTTTAATATAATAAATGTTAGTAATTATGTTTTCATCGCTTCATTTTAATGTTTGCAGTTACTGTGTTTTGTTTTTAGATTCATCTGTTTATGACTGTAACACATCCCATCTTTACATCTATAATTATGGCGTTTTGTTTTCTAATGGCGTTTAAATAAATATGGCACTTTTGTGTTATTCTCTTGCACATTGACACATTGTTTTAACCTACTTAACAACATATTAAGTTACTACAAATTTTTACAAAGTTTCAAGTTCATGATGTAGTGTAAATTTCATGATTTTGGCTCATGGTAAGTCTTGAATGAATTGTTGATGATTGATGATGATTTTAAAAGAAAATGATATGCTTTTAAAGCATGGAAACCTCCATTTTTAAGGGGAAACTATGGAAAAAATTTTGTAGAAATTAAACACTTAGAAAAATATTTTTAAACAAGTGTCTACAAGTAAATTTTAATCAAGGTTTTCATATAAAAATTTGCCATAATTTTTGTTAAAAAATTTACAACTATTGGAGGTTGATTTTTGATAAATAAAAGTGACTAAGTATGTATTTAGGAAAATATATATAGATGTCACAATTTGTGTGTTACTTGTATATTATGTGTAGTTGTTATATTATTTTTAGGAACTTGAAAATAATATAACTTACCAAAATACCCAAACTGTAATACAAAAATATTACCAAAATTCCAAGAAAATAAATATATAACTTACACCCGAATATTGGACAAACCGAACAAGGACTATGGACTATGAATATATATATATATATATATATTCCGGAATTAAATTCATATTTCGACAAAGAGTTAAACGGTATTTTGGAAACCTAAAGAACGGAAAATATGATTTTTACAAGTATTACAAAATATATCATATTTTTTCAAGAGTAAATTACAAGTTTTGTCCTTTATCTATGTCCCAAATTGCAGGCGCTGTCCTTTAAACCAAAACTTGACAGGCGGTGTCCTTTGTGTTTTCAAAATCTTGCACGTTTTGTCCTTTAGGCCAAACTTAGTTAGATTTGTTAGTTAAATATGGTATCAAGGGGCTATTTTGTAAAAAAAAAATTATTCAGGGACTAAATTGTACAAAACTTAATATTATTATTATTATTATAATTATTATTATTGAGTAAATTACTAACCACCATTACCACCATCCTTCATCACCATCACCACCACCCTCCACCGCCGCCACCACCACCACCGCCACCACCACCACCGCCACCACCACCACTACCGCCACCATCAAACACACCTTAAACGGAATCATATAACGGAAAAGAGAGCAAAAACGAACCTGATTTGCAAACATATCCGGCATCGATTCTCCACCACCATCATCACCAAACATATCCGGCATCGATTCTCCAAACATTGCTCCTAAAATACCCCCCCCCCCCCCCCCCCAAACCCACCCAATATTCCCAAATCACACCGAACAGCTTAAGGACATAACAAATATCATATGAAAGAATGATTACCGATTCATTCTAGTAAGCTTTGATGGTGAAAGACGATGAATTACGCGTGAAACTTGAAGCAATCTTGAAATTGATGGGGTTTACAAAAACCCCGTTTGAAAAAGCAACAGTCTTTACCGACGGTGAGTGGTGATTTCTGAGCTGGATGATCATGTTCGAACAAGAAAATACAACAGCCATTGCTTATTACGAATATGAATAACCGATTTCAGAGGAACACAGGGTTTAAGAAGACATCGAAAGTGTTTGTGGTTCTGTTTTGATAAGATAAAAGATACAGAAATGTTCTGTTCTGTCGAAAGTGTTGTGGCGTCGGAAATGGTGGTCCGGCGGTTGAAACGGCAGTGGCAGTGGCTGAGGAGGTTGACCGGTGTGAATGGTGGTGGAGATCGTGGTAATGGCGGTGGTTGAAGTCGGTGGGTGACTGACGGTGGTGTGAATCGGTGGATGGTCGTGATGAGGGAAGGTGATGGTTGACGGCGGAGGGCGGTGGGTGTGGTGGTAATGGCGGTGGTGGTTGCAGGTGTTTGGGGGCGGTGGTGAATGGGGATAAATGGGGAAGACGACCTAATTTGGGGGTTTTATATTTTTAAGTTTTGTACAATTTAGTCCCTGAATAATTTTTTTTTACAAAATAGCCCCTTGATACCAGATTTAACTAACAAATCTAACTAAGTTTGGCCTAAAGGACAAAACGTGCAAGATTTTGAAAACACAAAGGACACCGCCTGTCAAGTTTTGGTTTAAAGGACAGCGCCTGCAATTTGGGACATAGATAAAGGACAAAACTTGTAATTTACTCTTTTTTCAATTAGAAAGTATATTATTTTTTAGGGGAGAAAGATATATATATTTTCTTGAACAATTAGAAGATACACTATTTTTGAAGAAAATATATATTTTCTTAAACAAATTGAGAATATATTGTTTTGGGTGAAAAATGAAATTATGAATATTTTCTAAGTTAATCTTGAAAATATATTAATTTTTGAGGTTTATATGAAGGTATGATTATTTTTTCCAAGAAAGATTTATAGATAATCTTCTATAAAAGTTTTCTTAAAATACATACATTTTAAGAACATAAAGTGGTGATTTTATTTGATTAAAAATAATATTCCGGAAAGTTTAATACAAAATTAAGTATAGGAATACTTAATGAATACAAGAACATACGTATTCTCGTACGTACAAATACACATCGGAATACACCACAAATACTTGGCAAAATACACAAGTATAATTAAACCAATACTTGGGAAATATCCATGAAAAGAATTACAAAACGAACTAAGGCAAACATATATTATTTTGACAATATTCCAATTAAATGGATGAATATAATTTAAGTTAAAATATTACTATTTTAACTAATAATTATATACTTTGAAATTATATAATGTACATCAAAGATGTAACTCAAAGTATACCAAGACTTCCAAAATAAGTCTTAATGAACAACTAAGACAAAGAGTCGTTACACGACCTAAACGTCTAATAAAATGTGACAACTGGCACAAAACTGGTAATTTCCGTACAGTTTTATTATTTTTAATATCTGCAATTATGTGCTTAAATGTCAACATTGTCTGATTACATGTTATACATGTGAATTCATGCACGTTTTATACTTCAAATATTGCTTTAAGCATTACTGTTAACGTTGCGTCAGAAAGACTAGTGAACTCACCGGTAAGACACACTGTGTCAGCAGCCCTGCAGAAAGTAGTCAGATAATGGAATTAGGGCCTAGGAGCAGGTCCAACGTCTAAAATACATTAAAACCCAAGTATGGATACAAGGGTTAACATGTAAACTTTCCGGAAGCTAAACTATGCACTAAAAATCACCCGAAACTCACTTTAAATGCGGAATTCAGCATAATTCAGCAATAATTCAGCTTTCAACACAATAACATCATGCAAAATTTATGTTTTATTGTCCAAAATAACTTACAAAGTATCAGGAATTAAAACTGCCATGAAAAGTGATTTATACCTAGTGAAACTGCGCAATCAACACTTTAACGAACCATAACGAACCAAACAACCGGACAATAACTGGGACATCAAAATTTGACTAGAAGTAATGTTTTTATGATATTAAACTAGTATTGATGCTAGAACACCTTAAAAATCATAAAAACACCTAAACACACTTATACTAACTTAAACCTTCTAGTTTGCACTTTAAACCTCCATCTTCCAAAAATTTACACTTTACCCCCCCCCCCCCTTTTTCACCCATGGCCAGCCCTATGGGTCCCACATGGCCTTAGAATATTTTATTAGATCTTGTCCCCCAAAGTTTATGCAAATAAATCTATGAGAAAGATTATGTTGGGATTTTTTTTTATAAATGACCATGAGTTAGATAACATGTCCACCATTTCTTATTTTCACTTCATCTTCTTCCTCCTAACCTCCCTAACTCACGGCTCATATACACCACCCACACACCACCATTTTCAAGCTCCAACCTCACAATCCAAGGTCACTAGGAGGTGTAAGAAGCTCATTTAAGAAGGTGTACGGTGCTAGAACTTGAAGGACCTCTTCGTGGAGCTTTTAACCACTCATTTTCTTCCTTGTTCATCACCTTCATTCTTGTGCCACTTCCCTAGCCATTAGAGCTAGTAGTAAGCTTCTTGATCACTAATTTAAGTCATGTTTATGTTATGTACAAGATTCACCATCTAAACAACTTAACTCTTAATGCTAAAAATAAGAAGATCTAACATATTTATGAAGAAAATAAGTGATTACATGAAATTTTAGTGTATGTAATGAAGTTGTTGATGTTGTATCTTGTGTTTGTGATTAGATCAAGTATGTTAAAGTTCGGATCTACCAAGTTTAAGCATGGATCTTGAAGGATCCATGGTTAAACTTGAAGGTGAACATATGAAGCATAATGTGAACTTGAAATATGAATTTTTTGCATAAATTTGTAATTTTGAAGTGATAAAGTATGTGTAGAACTAATTTTTGAAACTAAAACTCAAGGAAAGTTTGTTAAAAATATAACATAAAGCTTGTTTTTTTTTGAAAAATCTAAAGATATTAAGCATGGATCTTGATGGGTAAACATGAGATTAAAAACAATGATCTTTCTAATAAACATAAAAGTGGTTTTAGAAACATGATTTACAAACTTTGAAACCATTAAACTCATGGATGAGTTGGTTAGTAAAATAAAGTCTTATAAAAATTGGTTAAAAATTTACAAGAACACTTATTTTGGAAAGATCACCTTATGTAAAGTGTAGATCTAAAAGACTACACATGTTTAACACGAATCAAGTTCACCATGATGTTTTATATGAATAAATTAGTATATGTTGTTGATGATTGTTGTTGAAAATTGTTTTGATGATTGAAAAGAAAATAAACACATGTTTTGAAAACATGGGAAACCTCCATTTTTAGGGGAAACTATGTCAAAATTTTTATATAATTTTGACACTTAGAAAAATATAAGTTTTGGGGAAACTTATTCCTTAAAAAATTACCTAAAAATATTTACCAAGGTTTCCCTAATATTTGTAAGAAAATTACAAGTTAAGAAATGATTATTTCATTAAGATAAAATTTATATTAAGTATGTATATTTTTGGGAAAATATATGTATTTAGTAATCACCAAATCTTGTGCTAAGTATTATGTGTATTATATGTAGTAGTGTATTAGGATTTGAAAATACACTAAATACTCCTAAGGAGTAAAAATACAAAAATACACATACAAAATACATGAGAATACATAAGAAGCACAAGGACAAATACAAGAAAATATATTTATGAAAATATATTTCTTAACATATTATTTAACTTGGACAAGTTATGAACTTAAAATATATTTTTGGACGAAAATATATAACTCGGGTGGATAACAAGAATAAACACATATATATTTTATAGCATGACAAGATATATATATTTCATACAAGTCTTAAAAAGATATTATTTTTAAGAAATATAATTCCGAAAAGTAATAAAAATCAAAGTCTTGATTTTTGGTGAAAAATACAAAATACTTATATTTATTTTTGGGAAAATAATATAAGTAAGATACATAGTTAAAAATATAAATTATTTTAAACAACAAAGAACATATACATAAAAGATGGTGACTTGTACTTGTGCGATACAAGTCTAGTGACTAACGTTAATAGAACACGTATAGGTCACGACGCTACCGGTGAAGTTTACGATGCAGGAAATGCAAAGTTGTGAGTTCATGTCCCCACTTTTAAACTTTTACTTGTTTTCTAAACTTGGGGAAAATACATGTGTTATGGTATGGGAATACAAAAACTAAGGAATGATACTTTAGATCATGTCACGAATAGGGTGCCATAAGCACCATTAATAAGTTACATACCAAGACCGCGGAACAAAAGGTTAGATCTAATGGGTTTTAGGCAACCACACTCTTGGCCACTCTTTTACCAAGTAGTGCTTTTGTGTGTCTAGTCGTGAATCGACAGTCGTGAATCGACAACTAAAAATGCCTCTGGTTTGGATGCTTCCTATGTTGTGTCACATGTTAATGGCCTTGCAAACCATTAGCGATCTCGATTTCCTTACATTTACAGAAGTACATATTTCTGTACAACTACATACCATGTTTTCCATAACGAGTGCTTAAATATTTTCACAAATCTGCATGAATTCACACCTACATTATGTTGACGATTTTCCAAAACTCACATGTATTTCAGGTAACTAAAGTGGATGTGCGCGCGGTCTTACTCTTGCTCCAAGATGTCGCTTTTGTTTTAGTCATGTCGTGTTAAGACTCCGATGCCTGTTTTTGTGGGATTTGGTTTCTATATCACATCTTGTGTGGGATATAAGAATCAAACCTTCATGTTTGTCTTTAAAATAAGGTGTAAACTTTTCATACAATATGCTGTCTTGTGATGTAAATACTTAACCTATGTTATGTTTTAATTATGTGTAATGATAATGGCATTTGGAGTTATTTTACGAGCATGTAGTATGTTTACCTTTCGTATGCAATGAGAACCTTTCAGGATCACACCTCGTGCTTCCGCCTTAAAAAAAAGGGTGTGACAGATTGGTATCAGAGCTGCGATTGTAGTGAACCAGGATTCCTTCTCGAGTCTAGACTACAATATTTAGGATCCTCTCACGAAAACAATTTTTCAAAAGTTTTCATTGCATAAAACTTTCCTCGACATCCACTACCTGAAACTGTTTTCAAAGAGTCAAGTAAGGAAACTACGAGACTTAGGGTGCACTGGAGTAGCACTTGTCTTTGACTAAGAATTACTTGCAACTATGTGTAATAACTAATATATATATATATATATATATATATACTAGGAATAGAATATCACAGGTACACGTGTCTTCATCTGAAAACAGTGGCCTATCTGAAGGAAGTAACCCGATGATGAAACGAACTGTGTGGACTATGCAAGGTTTTACATAATTATGGATGCATACATAATTATGGAATTCAGTGCACAGAAACCACAGCAAGTCTTGTCACGTATCAAACGAGATTTCTTCAGTACAAGAGAAGGTCAAACGTGAACACCCCCACCCCTCCCCCAGCCTATTAAATACTCTATTGGAGTAATGATTTAGGGTATAAAAACAAGAACCGCCAATGTGAAGAACGATATTTTGTCCTTTACATATATTAAACTTGTACTATGGGGAGATGTAACCCTTATGCATTTTGTTTACTTCGCAAACAATGATGTAACAAGTTGTCCTGATATGTATAAATACTCGGTGAATATCTTATGACACATCAGTATTTATCTATTTATGCATGCGTGCTGCTGTATCAATTGATTTATATGTTTGGCGGATTGTTTGATGTCACTTATGTGGGTATATGCCTGTGTATATACTACTATTGTCTCGTATGACGATATCAAACAAATGTCTAACCCTGTTGTGTTATGTTCTGACAGAACATGGCACCTAGGAGAGCTGTGAACAATCAGGATTCTGATCAACCTCCTCCTCCTCCTCTTCTACCGAGGACTGCTGAAGAACTGAACTCCCTGCTAGAAGAAAGGATCTCCGCAGCTATCGCCCAATACGAGGCGAACCGCATCGAACACAGTGGTGGACCAAGCAATGCTAGACGTAATGGACAGGGGGATTCATCTGGAGGAAACACAGCTCAAGGCTGCACCTTCAAGCAGTTTCTCGACTGCAAGCCACTGAACTATGACGGCACTAGAGGTGCAGTGGCTTTTGTTTGCTGGACGGAGAAGACTGATTCCACTATCCGCATGAGCAAGTGTACCGCGGACCAGCAAGTCACTTTTGTTACTGGGTTGTTTGTCGACGAAGCTTTGACTTGGTGGAATTTACAAGTCCAAACCCTGGGAGATGATGCAGCGTATGGTATGACTTGGGACGAAGTTGAAAGAAAGAATGAGAGAGAAGTATTGCTCTCGTGCTGAACTCCAAAGGTTGGAGACTGAGTTCTGGCACTTGTCCATGGAAGGTGCGGACATTACTGGTTATACCCGAAGGTTCCATGATTTGTCTAGAGTGATCCCTTATATGGTAACTCCCGAATTTAAGCGCGTTGAGCGCTACATCTGGGGATTGGCTCCAGAGTTTCACAGCATGGTAACTTCGGCTAAACCCGAAACGATCACTCAGGCTGTACCTCTGGCTGTCAGCCTTACTGAAGATGCTGTCCGTATGAAGAAGTTATCGCTGAACCCAACTGAGAAGACCGAGACGCATGTTGAGTCGTCTGGTGATAAGAAAAGGAAGCATTCGAGCCCGAATCAAGCGACACGTAACAACAAGGGTTCCAACAATAAGCAGCGTGACCCCAACCTGCCTCAGGAGGCAAAGGCTCTTGCAGCCATGAATGACGCCCCTGCCAGAGGATACCAGGGCACTCTGCCCAAATGCAATCAGTGCAAGCGTCATCGTGAAGGAGTTTGTCGCATTCCAAAATGTGACAAGTGTGGAAAACTGGGTCACCATGCCGAGAACTGTTGGGGAAAAAGAAATGGAAGTGGTAATAGGAACGGGAATGGAAACCGTAACGGTGCTGGTAATGGAAACGGTGGTGGAAACAGCAATGGTAATGGTAACCAGAATGGTAATGGAGCTGGGCAAAACCAATGATGTTTTGGTTGTGGAAGCAAGGATCATTGCAAGAAAGATTGCCCAAGGGAGAACAATGCTCAGGCTCGAGCATTCGTGATTGGAGCAAGGAACGCACGCGAGGACCCTAATGTGGTCACCGGTACGTTTCTCGTTAACAATCACTTTGCATCCATACTATTTGACACTGGTGCCGATTATAGTTTCATGTATGTGGAATTTAAACGTATGTTTGGAATATAATCTAGTATATTAGATATTCCTTATTCCATAGAACTAGCCGATGGAAAACTTGTTGAATAGGGCGAAGTTGTTAGGGGTTGTACATTAGAACTTGGTGAGCGAAGCTTTAGTATCGATCTCTTACCTGTTCAATTGGGTAGCTTCGATGTGGTGGTTGGAATGGACTGGCTGTCCAAGAATAAGGCTTAAGTTGTTTGTCACGAGAAAATCTTTCGCATCCCTCTTGCGAATGCTGAAACTCTCATCGTGCATGGAGAGAAACGAGACACGCCTCTGCGCATCATCAATTGTATAAAGGCGCAGAAGTGCTTAAGGAAAGGATGTGTTGCATTCCTGGCGCACGTCGTAGATAAGAAGGTCGAGGAGCCAAAACTCGAAGACATTCTTGTGGTGAAGGAATTCCCGATGTTTTTCCCGAAGATCTGCCAGGACTACCTCCGCAACGACAAGTCAAATTCCATATAGACTTGGTTCCAGGAACCGCTCCTGTAGCCAAGGCACCCTATCGGCTTGCACCATCCGAGATGCAAGAATTATCTACACAACTCCAGGAGTTGTTGGATAAAGGATTCATAAGGCCAAGCTTCTCGCCTTGGGGAGCTCCGGTATTGTTCGTGAAGAAGAAGGATGGAACTTTGCGGATGTGTATCGACTATAGAGAGTTAAACAAGCTCACTGTCAAGAATCGGTACCCACTACCGAGGATTGATGACTTATTTGATCAGTTGCAAGGATCGAGCTACTATTCCAAGATCGACCTTCGATCGGGATACCATCAGTTAAGGATCCAAGAGGAGAGCGTACCAAAGACTGCATTCAGAACGTGTTATGGGCATTACGAGTTCCTTGTGATGCCATTCGGACTGACGAACGCGCCAGCGGTATTTATGGATCTGATGAACCGCGTTTGCAAACCATATCTCGATAAATTCGTGATTGTATTTATCGATGATATCCTGATTTACTCGCGAATGAGAGAAGAGCACGGGCAACACCTCAAGACCATTTTGGAACTACTGAAGAAAGAGAAACTTTATGCAAAGTTCTCAAAGTGCGAATTCTGGATTCGCGAAGTACAGTTCCTTGGTCACGTTGTGAACGAGAAGGGCATTCATGTAGACCCAGCCAAGATAGAAGCGATAAAGAATTGGGAAGCCCCCAAAACCCCAACTGAAGTTCGATAATTTTTGGGCTTAGCGGGCTATTACTGGCGATTTATCGAGAATTTCTCCAAGATAGCTCAACCGCTGAATTCCCTTACGCAGAAGGATAAGAAGTACGACTGGGGTGATAAGCAGGAAGAAGCTTTCCAACTTCTCAAAAACAAGCTATGCGATGCACCGATACTATCCTTACCCGAAGGCACTGAAGACTTCGTGGTATACTGCGACGCTTCGCGTCAAGGTTTGGGTTGCGTGCTCATGCAACGCCAAAAGGTCATCGCTTACGCATCAAGACAGTTGGAAGTTCATGAGAAGAACTACACCACTCACGACCTGGAGCTAGGCGCGGTGGTGTTCGCCTTGAAGATCTGGTGACATTATTTATATGGTACTCGATATACAATCTTCACAGATCACAAAAGCCTACAGCACATACTCGATCAGAAGGAACTAAATATGCGGCAGCGACGATGGGTCGAGCTGCTAAATGATTGTGATTGTGAGATTAAGTACCATCCTGGAAAGGCAAACGTAGTAGTAGACGCGTTAAGTCAAAAAGAAAGGGTTAAGACCCTAAGAGTTCGAGCATTGGAAATGACTATTCGGACGAACCTCACTGCACGCATTCATGACGCACAACAAGAAGCCCTTAAGAGGGAGAATCGTAGAGCTGAATATCTCCGAGGTATGCAGAAGAATTTGGTGCCAAACGAAGAGGGAACCTTATACTTTAAGGGGCGTATTTGGGTTCCGCTCTATGGCGGTATTCGAGAAGTCATCTTTGATGAAGCCCACAAGTCGAGATACTCGATCCACCCAGGGTTGGACAAGATGTATCAAGACTTGAAAGAATACTACTGGTGGCCAAGGCTTAAAAGCGATGTTTCTGTCCACGTTGGAAAATGCATAACATGTGCCAAGGTTAAGGCCGAATATCATAAACCATCTGGTCTACTGCAGCAGCCCGAGATACCCATGCGGAAGTGGGAGCAAATCTCAATGGACTTCATAACAAAATTACCCAGGACCCCTAGAGGGCATGATATGATATGGGTGATAGTCGATCGGTTAACGAAGTCTGCGCATTTCCTACCGATCCGGGAGAAGGATAGCACTGGAAAGCTTACTGAGCTGTACCTGAAAGAAATCGTGGCACGCCATGGAGTGCCTATCTCAATTATCTCAGATAGAGATGGACATTTCGTATCAAGGATCTGGCAATCCTTCCAGGAAGCCTTTGGATCTCAACTAGATCTAAGCACGGCCTTCCATCCGCAAACAGATGGCCAGAGCGAACGAACCATACAAACGCTGGAAGATATGCTTCGCGCATGTGTTATGGACCTAGGCGGCCGCTGGGATACTCACCTACCTTTAGTTGAGTTTTCCTACAATAACAACTACCAAAGAAGCATAAAAGCCGCACCGTTCGAAGCTCTATATGGCAGACGCTGGAGACAAAAGTATGGTTGGTCCTGAACTTGTTCAAGAAACAACCGACAAGATCATTCAGATCCGAGAGCGCATTAAGGCGGCTCGAGATCGACAAAAGAGCTACGCTGATCGAAGACGAAAACCCTTAGAATTCGAGGTGGAAGACAAAGTTATGTTGAAAGTCTCACCTTGGAAAGGTGTAGCAAGGTTCGGAAAGGGCGGAAAGCTGAATCCACGATACATTGGACCATTCAAGATCTTGGAAAGAATTGGTACCGTGGCATACAAGTTGGAGTTACTGGAAGAACTTAACGGAGTACATGATACGTTTCATGTGTCCAACCTCAAGAAGAGTCCAACCCAAGAAACAGTGATCATCCCTACGGATGAAGTGCATATCGATGACACACTCTGATTTATAGAAAAACCCGTTGAGGTTACAGACTGGAAAGTCAACAAGACCCGGAGGAGTAGTGTCTGGCACAAAACCGGGGGGAGACTGTGAGAACTGGCACAAAACCGGTAATTTCTGTACAGTTTTATTATTTTTTAATATCTGCAATTATGTGCTTAAATGTCAACATTGTCTGATTACATGCTATACATGTGAATTCATGCACGTTTTATAATTCAAATATTGCTTTATGCATTACTGTTAGCGTTGCGTCAGAAAGACTAGTAAACTCACCGGTAAGACACACTGTGTCAGCAACCCTGCAGAAAGCAATCAGATAATGGAATTAGGGCCTAGGAGTAGGTCCAATGTCTAAAATACATTAAAACCCAAGTATAGATACAAGGGTTAACATGTAAACTTTTCGGAAGCTAAACTATGCACTAAAAATCACCCGAAACTCACTTTAAATGCGGAATTCAGCATAATTCAGCAATAATTCAGCTTTCAACACAATAATATCATGCAAAATTTATGTTTTATTGTCCAAAATAACTTACAAAATATCAGGAATTAAAACTGCCATAAAAAGTGCTTTATACCTAGTGAAACTGCGCAATTCAGCACTTTAACGAACCGTAACGAACCGAACAACCGGACAATAACTGGGACATCAAAATTTGACTAGAAGTAATGTTTTTATGATATTAAACTAGTATTGATGCTTGAACACCTTAAAAATCATAAAAACACCTAAACACACTTATACTAACTTAAACCTTCTAGTTTGCACTTTAAACCTCCATCTTCCAAAAATTTACACTTTACCCCCCCCCCCTTTTTCACCCATGGCCAGCCCTATGGGTCCCACATGGCCTTAGAATATTTTATTAGATCTTGTCCCCCAAAGTTTATGCAAATAAATCTATGAGAAAGATTATGTTGGGATTTTTTTTTATAAATGACCATGAGTTAGATAACATGTCCACCATTTCTTATTTTCACTTCATCTTCTTCCTCCTAACCTCCCTAACTCACGGCTCATATACACCACCCACACACCACCATTTTCAAGCTCCAACCTCACAATCCAAGGTCACTAGGAGGTGTAAGAAGCTCATTTAAGAAGGTGTACGGTGCTAGAACTTGAAGGACCTCTTCGTGGAGCTTTTAACCACTCATTTTCTTCCTTGTTCATCACCTTCATTCTTGTGCCACTTCCCTAGCCATTAGAGCTAGTAGTAAGCTTCTTGATCACTAATTTAAGTCATGTTTATGTTATGTACAAGATTCACCATCTAAACAACTTAACTCTTAATGCTAAAAATAAGAAGATCTAACATATTTATGAAGAAAATAAGTGATTACATGAAATTTTAGTGTATGTAATGAAGTTGTTGATGTTGTATCTTGTGTTTATGATTAGATCAAGTATGTTAAAGTTCGGATCTACCAAGTTTAAGAATGGATCTTGAAGGATCCATGGTTAAACTTGAAGGTGAACATCTGAAGCATAATGTGAACTTGAAATATGAATTTTGTGCATAAACTTGTAATTTTGAAGTGATAAAGTATGTGTAGAACTAATTTTTGAAACTAAAACTCAAGGAAAGTTTGTTAAAAATATAACATAAAGCTTGTTTTTTTTGAAAAATCTAAAGATATTAAGCATGGATCTTGAAAGATCCATGGGTAAACATGAGATTAAAAACAATGACCTTTCTAATAAACATAAAAGTGGTTTTAGAAACATGATTTACAAAATTTGAAACCATTAAACTCATGGATGAGTTGGTTAGTAAAATAAAGTCTTATAAAAAGTTGGTTAAAAATTTACAAGAACACTTATTTTGGAAAGATCACCTTATGTAAAGTGTAGATCTAAAAGACTACACATGTTTAACAAGAATCAAGTTCACCATGATGTTTCATATGAATAAATTAGTATATGTTGTTGATGTTTGTTGTTGAAAATTGTTTTGATGATTGAAAAGAAAATAAACACATGTTTTGAAAACATGGGAAACCTCCATTTTTAGGGGAAACTATGTCAAAAATTTTATAAAATTTTGACACTTAGAAAAATATAAGTTTTGGGGAAACTTATTCCTAAAAATATTTACTAAGGTTTCCCTAATCTTTGTAAGAAAATTACAAGTTAAGAAATGATTATTTCTTCAAGATAAAATTTATATTAAGTATGTATATTTTTGGGAAAATATATGTATTTAGTAATCACCAAATCTTGTGCTAAGTATTATGTGTATTATATGTAGTAGTGTATTAGGATTTGAAAATACACTTAATACTCCTAAGGAGTAAAAATACAAAAATACACATACAAAATGCATGAGAATACATAAGAAGCACATGGACAAATACAAGAAAATATATTTATGAAAATATATTTCTTAACATATTATTTAACTTGGACAAGTTATGAACTTAAAATATATTTTTGGACGAAAATATATAACTCGGGTGGATAACAAGAATAAACACATATATATTTTATAGCATGACAAAATATATATATTTCATACAAGTATTAAAAAGATATTATTTTTAAGAAATATAATTCCGGAAAGTAATAAAAATCAAAGTCTTGATTTTTGGTGAAAAATACAAAATACTTATATTTATTTTTGGGAAAATAATATAAGTAAGATACATAGTTAAAAATATAAATTATTTTTAACAACAAAGAACATATACATAAAAGATGGTGACTTGTACTTGTTCGATACAAGTCTACTGACTAACGTTAATAGAACACGTATAGGTCACGACGCTACCGGTGAAGTTTACGACGCAGGAAACGCAAAGTTGTGAGTTCATGTCCTCACTTTTAAACTTTTACTTGTTTTCTAAACTTGGGGAAAATACATGTGTTATGGTATGGGAATACAAAAACTAAGGAATGATACTTTAGATCATGTCACGAATAGGGTGCCATAAGCACCATTAATAAGTTACATACCAAGACCGCGGAACAAAAGGTTAGATCTAATGGGTTTTAGGCAACCACACTCTTGGCCACTCTTTTACCAAGTAGTGCTTTTGTGTGTCTAGTCGTGAATCGACAGTCGTGAATCGACAACTAAAAATGCCTCTGGTTTGGATGCTTCCTACGTCGTGTCACATCTTAATGGCCTTGCAAACCATTAGCGATCTCGATTTCCTTACATTTACAGAAGTACATATTTCAGTACAACTACATACCATGTTTTCCATAACGAATGCTTAAATATTTTCACAAATCTGCATGAATTCACACCTACATTATGTTGACGATTTTCCAAAACTCACATGTATTTCAGGTAACTAAAGTGGATGTGCGCGCGGTCTTACTCTTGCTCCAAGATGTCGCTTTTGTTTTAGTCATGTCGTGTTAAGACTCCGATGCCTGTTTTTGTGGGATTTGGTTTCTATATCACATCTTTTGTGGGATATAAGAATCAAACCTTCATGTTTGTCTTTAAAATAAGGTGTAAACTTTTCATACAATATGCTGTCTTGTGATGTAAATACTTAACCTATGTTATGTTTTAATTATGTGTAATGATAATGGCATTTGGAGTTATTTTACGAGCATGTAGTATGTTTACCTTTCGTATGCAATGAGAACCTTTCAGGATCACACCTCGTGCTTCCGCCTTAAAAAAAGGGGTGTGACATAAAACATGGCACGTGTGTAGGTAGTTGTACGACTCATAGAAGGACCTTTGAGAATACGAGATAGCAGGATGCAAACTTGTGAGTTCATGTCCCCCTTTTCTCTTAGCTGTTTCGGATTTATAACTCTCGGGGGTGAAATACATGTTACATATGTTTCAATGGTATGATTTGGCTACGAAATGAACTATTAGATCATGTGAGCATAGGCTGAAACTGAAATGCCAATAACTCTCAAAAGAATCATGGACAAGGGTTAGATCTAACGGGTACGACCGAGCCCCACTCATGGTCCCTATGTGACCCCTTAGAGTGCTGTTGTGTCCCAGTCGAGGTGATTCGGCAACGGTCAAGGGGATTTGACACAGTCAAGGTGATTTGATACAGTCAAGGGGATTTGACACAGTCAAGGTGATTTAACACAATCGAGGGGATTCGACACAGTTGAGGGGATTCGACACAGACAATAGTCTACTCAGATTGAGTACTCCCTATGTTGTCACATACATTAATGTCCTTGCAAAACATTAATTGATCTGTTCATAGACGCTTTTCATACTTGTTTTCAAAGGAGTCTCTCAAATGTTTACAAGTTTACACTACTCTTACAAAAAGCATGAACTCGCTCAGCTTTTGTTGATGTTTTCAAAATTACATGTATTTCAGGGAACAAGTTGGATCTTGGGCGCTGGTGTTGTTTCGGGGTGTAAATTTCAAGTTTAGATGTCATCCACTTTTGTTGGTTTTGTAACTTACTCAGAGGTTGTGTTGTTTGAAACTTAAATGTCTGGTGTTTGTAATGTTTTGAACTTTATGAATGGATGAACATCATTTTGATCATATAGTTGTTTATTATAATCGAATGCAATGAGAACCAATCAAGTCACACACATATGCTTCCGCAAATGTCTTGGTGTGACAATCTTCATTATCATCATCGAGGCCAAAGTAGCATTTACACTAGGTGTAGGACCGGTTTTCGACTCTGAACGATTGCGAACCGATACGTGTGACGTGCGGAATCCATACACGTACGAGGACCGAACACAAGAATGTAATACAAATATGATTCTATTGAATACACGACAAGTACAAGCACCACGAATCACCTTGAGCAAAAGTTTCTCTCTCTACTTTCTCTCTCTAAGTACCAAGCTCTAAATCTTCCAAAATGGCCAAAAAGTTCTAAAACGAAACACTAATGCTCCTATTTATAGGCCAAGGCATAAGGGATTTCCCTTATTTACAAATTTTCCACCATGCCTTTTTCCCTACTTATAACACAATAAAATCACGTTTTCTACTATTCTTTGTTACGAACTGGATTGACGGAGGCGATTGTCACAACCTCAAATTCCACATGCGGAGTATCACCGCTTGGAGGCGTGACTGACCAGGATCAAACCACCAATCATATTGAATAAGCAAGTAATTAATTGTAAAAGTCCAACCAACACAATTGGTGTCCAAAACAAACATAGTTTAAGTTGTAAGCGGAAGCATAATGTTTAAAACCAAAACATAAGTTTAAATATCCCAAAGTTTAACATGGCACACAGCTGTCCATGTCCCACAACGACTCTTCCCCCATGCAAGCTCCAGCTAAGTACCTAATGACCTGCAAAGCATGTAGTAACGAGTCAACAATAATGTTGAGCGAGTTCACAGTTGGGTGTTGGTTTTAGTTGTTCCAAAAATAGTTCCTTTAACTGGCATCCCTGCCGTGGGGGTTACCCCATAGTTGAAAACGTGATTTGTTTAACCCATTAACTCTGGCAATCCAGCCGTGGGGGCTACCCCATGTTTAGTTATCTGGCTTTTCAGCCGTGGGGGCTACCCCATGTATACACTAGACTTGTTACCATATCGACTGCTGACTATAGTCATGTTTATGTGCCCTGAACTGTCAATGTCTATCAGCATTGACGTGCCCAGATCCATTAGTTCACGCCCGTCCTCTGCGGCACGGTGTGAGGCTTGTCAGACCTAAATAGCGCTATCTAACTAATGACCCGCTCGCCATTGGCCCGGCGATTAAGTCGATATAAAAAGGAAGGACTTCGTGACAGAGTTTTGGTCTAGTAAAAGTTATCTGTCCATGAGGACGAGGAATTACATTCCCGAACCAGTACTGTCCTACCCAAGAAAGGACGAGGAATCCATGTTCCTTAACCCCATTCCCAACCCCTGGGAATCCCATGCTTTGTAGAATGTGTGAACTCACCTTAGATTGCTCGGTAGGTAAACGAAAGGTCAATCGAGCTGCTAGAGGTCAACCACGTCCTAACATGGTTACCATACAAGTCAGGTCTAGGTGCACGTATGATTACACATAGTTTAACAGGTTATGAACACGTATTGATCATGGCAATCACATAACAGTCAAGAACATAGCATTTCATACTTGTACGATTTAAGATGTATTGGGTCGAACCATTTGTGAAAATTTACTAACATAACCCAACTAAACACTTCGGCCCAACATGTTGTGCGATTCAGATAAACACCCGGCCCAAATAGTCAAAAGCCCAAACATAAAATACACGGCCCAAACTAATAACATGCAAAAGTCTTGTGCGATCCGGATGAGCTTGTACGATCCGGATAGCTTGTGCGATCCGGTTGGGTTGTGCGATCGGGACTAGCCCAGCCCAACATATTTACCCGGCCCAACAGTTAAACAACATTACAACTTGTGCGATCCAGTAAGCCTTGTGCGACTGAAGACATCTTGTGCGACCAGATTATCTTGTGCGAATGGACTTCTTGTGCGACCAAGATGTCTTGTGCGATTAGTTTTATTATCCGGATATTATGGCAATCAGTTACATAACTTTTATCTTGCAATCAATTACAAGGTTTCCATTATTTGATCAATCAACAAATTAACAGTTTCACACTTAATCAACATTCGATCAAACAAGGGTTTTTAACATCCATTCTCATGAACCCTAACATAATCATAACATGAACAATAACTAATCGTATCAAATCATTTGGTCCGATTACATGAGCATACAACCGGTTACATACGTTTAATCCTAAATCATTATGCAAACAACAAGTCATAATAGCCGATTAACATCATCATACACATCCGATTGGCTAGAACATCATCATATGATTAACAATCCGAAGCATAGAACATAACAGCCGATTTAACAAGCATCATCAAATACAATCCGATTATTGTGACAAATCCGATTAGTGTGAATTATTATCAAATACATGCTTGTGAGCCGATTTCAAGAACACTAAGATTCAATAGTTTATATCATGTTCAATCATCTACCATAACATAGATCAAAGTAACACACTAACCGATTAGAAGATAACACAAAGGTGATCCGAATCAAAAAGATCTTCGAGAGAGGTTGGATGTGGTTGCCGTCGAGTTCTAGAGAGAAAGAAGGGAGCACTAGGGTTTTGCTATGTTGTGTGATTGCAAATAATGAAGAGTGTTAACCTCCTCATGAGGCTATGCGTATGAGAAGTAGGCCGAACCCATCATGGGCTGCCTATGTGTTCCGAGTTCAAGGAGAAGTGGGCCGAGAGTTGCATGAATCAAAGCCCATCGGCTTGTGCGATCGGTTTATTAATATATACATACATTACACACATAATCATAACATTCAATTAATCAACCAAGTTCATATAATCACGTTCACATACGTTACATTAAGCACATAGATAAGTTCGGAAATACGAGTTGTCACATTATCCCCAAGTTGAAAGAAATTTCGTCCCGAAATTTAGCACGTACTCACTGAGGAAGCTAGTTAAGTTGCATGGTTTTCCTGGGGTGTCACATCCTCCCCCCGTTGATCTGGAATTTCGTCCCGAAATTCCGTAGCTTCGGCCTCAGTAGTGGTTGTACTGTTTGCGAATAGTTGGGGATACTTTTGTTTCATTTGATCTTCGCGTTCCCAGGTGAACTCTGGGCCGCGACGTGAGTTCCAACAAACTCGAACGAGAGGTATTCTAGTACCCTTGAGGACCTTAACATCCCGATCCGTGATTTCAACTGGTTCCTCGATGAATCGTAACTGCTCGTCGATAGTGAGCTCCTTCAAAGGAACTATGTGGGTCTCATCTGACAGACACTTCTTCAGATTTGACACGTGGAAAACGTTGTGAACTGCACTGAGTTCTTCTGGTAAGTTCAGTTTGTAGGCCACCCTGCCTATTTTCTCAATGACTTCGAAAGGTCCAACGTATCGTGGGTTAAGTTTGCCTCGTTTACCAAAACGAACCACACCCTTCCAGGGTGAAACTTTCAGTAGCACTCGCTCCCCAACCTGGAGCTCTAGTGGTTTCCTGCCCTTATCGGCGTAGATTTTCTGACGGTCACGAGCTGCCGCCATTCGTTGTCGTATTTGAGCAATTCGTTCTGTTGTGTCTACCACAAGTTCTGGACCAGTAATCTGACTATCCCCCACCTCTGCCCAACAAAGAGGTGACCGGCATTTACGCCCGTACAATGCCTCAAATGGAGCAGCTTTAATGCTGGTGTGGTAGTTGTTATTGTATGAAAATTCCACAAGTGGCAGGTGCTTTTCCCAGCCGTTGCCAAAGTCAATTACACATGCCCTAAGCATGTCTTCGAGAGTCTGGATGGTGCGTTCAGATTGCCCATCCGTTTGTGGGTGATAAGCTGTGCTCATATCTAAACGTGAGCCAAAGGACTTGTGCATTGCTTGCCACAGTTCTGAAGTAAAACGTGCATCTCGATCCGAGATAATAGAGGTGGGCACTCCGTGCCTCGAGACAACTTCCTTAAGAAATACATCTGCTAGTGTGGAGAACTTATCCATTTCCTTGATAGCCAAGAAGTGAGCAGACTTTGTGAGTCGATCCACGATCACCCAAATAGTATCGTTACCACGTTGAGATCTAGGCAGGCCAGTAACAAAATCCATGGAAATTTGCTCCCATTTCCATTGTGGTATCTCTGGTATTGGAGTAGGCCTGAAGGTTTCTGGTATTCCGTCTTGACTCTCGCACAAGTCAAGCACTTGCTAACGTAAGTTGCTATGTGGGCCTTCATGCTAGGCCACCAATACGTAGTTTTGATATCGTGGTACATTTTATCCGAACCAGGATGTACTGAGTAGCGAGACTTGTGTGCCTCATCCATCACAAGCTCTCGTAGGTTGCCATAAAGTGGGACCCAAATGCGTCCTATTACGTAGTAAGCACCGTCTTCCTTCTGTTCTAAGCGTTGCCTTGAGCCACGTAGGGCTTCAGCCCTGATGTTTTCTGGTTTTAATGCTTCTACCTGAGCATCTCGTATCTGAGAAGGAAGACTAGACTGTATAGTGAGTTGTAATGCTCGTACGCGCTTGGGTGCAGTGTCCTTTCGACTGAGGGCATCAGCCACAACATTGGCTTTGCCTGGGTGGTACCTGATCGAGCATTCGTAGTCATTCAGTAGTTCGACCCATCGTCGTTGTCGCATATTCAGTTCCTTCTGTTTGAAGGTATGTTCGAGACTTCTGTGGTCGGTGTAGATGGCGCACTTGGTATCGTACAGGTAATGTCGCCATATCTTAAGTGCAAAAACAACAGCTCCCAGCTCTAAGTCGTGTGTAGTGTAGTTTCTTTCATGAACTTTAAGTTGGCGTGAAGCGTAGGCTATAACCTTATCCCGTTGCATCAATACACAACCAAGACCCTGAATTGATGCGTCGCAGTAAACCACGAAGTCGTCTGTGCCCTCTGGCAATGAAAGGATAGGCGCACTGCAAAGTCTATCCTTTAAGTGTTGAAATGCTAACTCCTGTGCATTTCCCCATCGATAAACAACGCCTTTCTGTGTTAATGAGGTGAGAGGCTGTGCAAACTTGGAAAAATCCTTAATGAACCTCCTGTAGTAACCTGCCAAGCCCAAGAATTGGCGAATCTCCGGGTGTACGAGGTGCAGGCCAGTTCTTAATTGAGTCTACCTTGGATGGATCAACGTGAATCCCATCCTTATTCACCACATGGCCTAAGAAATGGACTTCACGAAGCCAGAAGTCGCATTTTGAAAACTTGGCATATAGCTGTTCTGCTCGAAGAAGTTCCAAAATGAGTCGTAAATGTTGTTCGTGTTCCTCCTGACTCTTAGAATAGATCAGGATGTCGTCGATGAATACAATAACGAACTTGTCTAGGTACGGCTTGCACACTCGATTCATCAAGTCCATGAAGACCGCGGGTGCGTTTGTCAGCCCAAAAGGCATGACCAAAAACTCGTAGTGTCCATAACGAGTTCTGAAGGCTGTTTTAGAGACGTCCTCTTCTCGGACTCTCAGCTGGTGATATCCTGATCTCATGTCAATCTTTGAATAGTAGCTCGACCCTTGCAGCTGATCGAACAAGTCGTCAATGCGTGGAAGAGGATAGCGATTCTTCACGGTCACCTTGTTGAGTTCACGGTAGTCGATACACATACGGAAGGTACCGTCTTTCTTCTTTACGAATAGCACCAGAGCTCCCCAGGGCGAAGAGCTAGGACGAATAAAACCCTTATCCAAGAGTTCTTGTAGTTGCGTAAACAGCTCTTTTAGTTCTGATGGGGCTAAACGGTAAGGTGCTCGAGCTATTGGTGCAGCTCCAGGAGCTAGTTCATTCTGAAACTCGACTTGGCGATGCGGCGGGAGGCCAAGTAGTTCCTCAGGAAATACCTCAGGATAGTCGCGTACAATTGGAAAATCTTCTATCTTCTTCTCTTTCTTCGAGGTGTCAGTAATGAGAGCCAGAATGGCAGTGTGGCCCTTACGCAAACACTTTTGGGCCTTAAGGAAAGAGATGATGCTCACAACAGCACCACTCTTGTCGCCCCGAATCATAAGAGGTTCCTCACCTGGGCGGGGAATACGGACAATATTTTCGTTGCATAGAATCTCTGCTTGGTGTTGGGATAACCAGTCCATCCCAATGACAACGTCGAAACTACCCAGAGTGATAGGAAGGAGGTCGATCGAGAAAGTGTGATCAGCAAGAACAAGATTACAACCCTTGACTACGTGTGTGACTTCTAAACTCTTACCATTAGCTAACTCTACAGCGTGCTTGGGGTTCAAAGGTGTTGGGGTACGCTTAAGCAGTTGACTAACTTTTAGGGACACATAACTAGTATCAGCACCCGAATCAAATAAGACAGTAACGTAAAAGTCGTCGAGAAGGAACTTACCCGTCACAACATTGGGATCATTCCTCGCTTCTCCCTGGCCAATAACGAACACACGACCCCTTGCACCATTGCCATTGTTACCCCCGTTGTTCCCATTCCCCTGATTGTTGTTGTTATTGTTGTTCTGGTTCCTGTTCAGTTGGGGACAATCTCTCTTGAAGTGGCCTTCAGCTCCACACTGAAAGCACCCTTTGTTGTTACCTTGCTGCTGCTGCTGGCGTTGATTCTGTTGAGCTTGTTGTTGCTGACGATTCTGGTTTGCGGGGTATAAACTTCTGCAGTCCTTTGCTGCGTGGCCTGGCTTGTTGCACCGATGACAGTTACCCCTGGTGCATGGCCCGCTGTGATGTAGGTTACAGCGATTGCATTTAGGGTGATTTCCCTTGTACCCACCATGACTTTGGCTATCAGATGATTGCTGACTAGGACTCTTATAGTCGTCAGTCCTTCTCTGCTGAGACTGAGATTGCACAGAAGTTGAACCTTTGCTTGAAGCTCCATCCCATTTTCTCTTGTTGTCACTAGAAGCATCCGAAGTAGTTGTAGCACTTATACGCTTTGGTAACCTGTTCTGCTCCACCGCCTGATCAGTGAGACGGTGAGCCAACTGAACAACCTGTTGGATGGTGGCGAGGTTTGCTGAAGTCACATGACTTTGGATCTCTGGCACTAGACCCTTAAGATAAAGTTCGATACGCTTAATTGGAGGGTCCACCATAGTAGGACACAGTAATGCAAGCTCATTCGATCTCTTCGTATACGCCTCAATTTCTGACTCCGTCATCTTGAGGTTGAAGAACTCGACTTCCAGCTTATGAATGTCGTCACGACTGCAGTATTCTTCCTTGATCATCTCTTTAAAATTGTTCCATGGGGTGGCGTTAGAAGCAACCAACCCCAGCATTTGGACCTGAGCGTTCCACCATGTGAGGGCTAATCCCTCGAGAGTACCGGTAGCATACTTCACCCTGCGTTCCTCAGGGCATTCACACATTTCGAACACAGATTCTAGTTTCTCAAACCAGTGGAGGAGACCTACGGCTCCTTCAGTGCCGCTGAAAGCAGTTGGTCGGCAGTCCATAAAGGTTTTGAAGGTGCACACAGGCGGCTGAGCATGTTGACCTGTTGTGGGTGTAAGAAAGGACAAAGTTTAACACAAAGGTAGGTTCACGAGAGTAGGACCTAAAGATCCTAGAATGAGTTTTAAACTGCAGGGTATACCTCCTGCTTGTGCGGCTGCAAGTGCCGCAGCAACCTGTTCGTTAATCAGAGCCGTCAACTGGGCTTGAGTCATGTTAACGCGTCCAGACATGATCTTCATATCAAGGGAAACATGAGTGAGAAGGGTTCGCAAAAGTGCGATGACAGAAGAGAGTAAGCACACATGTGTTCAAGCAACAGTAGCTATACTAACTAAGCATATCATGAGCAAAGTTCTACGATATCTAGCATGTAGGTAATAAAACATAAACCATATCACCTAGAATGTCGAGCCTTGCACGTGGAGTGAAGCGTCGATGTGGATCGTAGAGCACTGTACAGGTTATAGTCTGGTTTTAACAAAAATCATTTTTCCTTATTAAAACCAGGTTCTCTATAACCAATGGCTCTGATACCAATCTGTCACACCCCCAAATTCCACATGCGGAGTATCACCGCTTGGAGGCGTGACTGACCAGGATCAAACCACCAATCATATTGAACAAGCAAGTAATTAATTGTAAAAGTCCAACCAACACAATTGGTGTCCAAAACAAACATAGTTTAAGTTGTAAGCGGAAGCATAATGTTTAAAACCAAAACATAAGTTTAAATATCCCAAAGTTTAACATGGCACACAGCTGTCCATGTCCCACAACGACTCTTCCCCATGCAAGCTCCAGCTAAGTACCTAATGACCTGCAAAGCATGTAGTAACGAGTCAACAATAATGTTGAGCGAGTTCACAGTTTGGTGTTGGTTTTAGTTGTTCCAAAAATAGTTCCTTTAACTGGCATCCCTGCCGTGGGGGTTACCCCATAGTTGAAAACGTGATTTGTTTAACCCATTAACTCTGGCAATCCAGCCGTGGGGGCTACCCCATGTTTAGTTATATGGCTTTTCGGCCGTGGGGGCTACCCCATGTATACACTAGACTTGTTACCATATCGACTGCTGACTATAGTCATGTTTATGTGCCCTGAACTGTCAATGTCTAACAGCATTGACGTGCCCAGATCCATTAGTTCACGCCCGTCCTCTGCGGCACGGTGTGAGGCTTGTCAGACCTAAATAGCGCTATCTAACTAATGACCCGCTCGCCATTGGCCCGACGATTAAGTCGATATAAAAAGGAAGGACTTCGTGATAGAGTTTTGGTCTAGTAAAAGTTATCTGTCCATGAGGACGAGGAATTACATTCCCGAACCAGTACTGTCCTACCCAAGAAAGGACGAGGAATCCATGTTCCGTAACCCCATTCCCAACCCCTGGGAATCCCATGCTTTGTAGAATGTGTGAACTCACCTTAGATTGCTCGGTAGGTAAACGAAAGGTCAATCGAGCTGCTAGAGGTCAACCACGTCCTAACATGGTTACCATACAAGTCAGGTCTAGGTGCACGTATGATTACACATAGTTTAACAGGTTATGAACACGTATTGATCATGGCAATCACATAACAGTCAAGAACATAGCATTTCATACTTGTACGATTTAAGATGTATTGGGTCGAACCATTTGTGAAAATTTACTAACATAACCCAACTAAACACTTCGGCCCAACATGTTGTGCGGTCGGCACAGCCTTGTGCGACCCACATCATGTTGTGCGATTCAGATAAACACCCGGCCCAAATAGTCAAAAGCCCAAACATAAAATACACGGCCCAAACTAATAACATGCAAAAGTCTTGTGCGATCCGGATGAGCTTGTACGATCCGGATAGCTTGTGCGATCCGGTTGGGTTGTGCGATCGGGACTAGCCCAGCCCAACATATTTACCCGGCCCAACAGTTAAACAACATTACAACTTGTGCGATCCAGTAAGCCTTGTGCGACTGAAGACATCTTGTGCGACCAGATTATCTTGTGCGAATGGACTTCTTGTGCGACCAAGATGTCTTGTGCGATTAGTTTTATTATCCGGATATTATGGCAATCAGTTACATAACTTTTATCTTGCAATCAATTACAAGGTTTCCATTATTTGATCAATCAACAAATTAACAGTTTCACACTTAATCAACATTCGATCAAACAAGGGTTTTTAACATCCATTCTCATGAACCCTAACATAATCATAACTTGAACAATAACTAATCGTATCATATCATTTGGTCCGATTACATGAGCATACAACCGGTTACATACGTTTAATCCTAAATCATTATGCAAACAACAAGTCATAATAGCCGATTAACATCATCATACACATCCGATTGGCTAGAACATCATCATATGATTAACAATCCGAAGCATAGAACATAACAGCCGATTTAACAAGCATCATCAAATACAATCCGATTATTGTGACAAATCCGATTAGTGTGAATTATTATCAAATACATGCATGTGAGCCGATTTCAAGAACACTAAGATTCAACAGTTTATATCATGTTCAATCATCTACCATAACATAGATCAAAGTAACACACTAACCGATTAGAAGATAACACAAAGGTGATCCGAATCAAAAAGATCTTCGAGAGAGGTTGGATGTGGCTGCCGTCGAGTTCTAGAGAGAAAGAAGGGAGCACTAGGGTTTTACTATGTTGTGTGATTGCAAATAATGAAGAGTGTTAACCTCCTCATGAGGCTATGCGTATGAGAAGTAGGCCGAACCCATCATGGGCTGCCTATGTGTTCCGAGTTCAAGGAGAAGTGGGCCGAGAGTTGCATGAATCAAAGCCCATCGGCTTGTGCGATCGGTTTATTAATATATACATACATTACACACATAATCATAACATTCAATTAATCAACCAAGTTCATATAATCACGTTCACATACGTTACATTAAGCACATAGATAAGTTCGGAAATACGAGTTGTTACAGCGATAGACATTACTGCACTAACAGATTCCCCCTTGGATATTGCCGCACTCAATCTCATAGCGTCTTGTCTTTCTCTCTCTCTGAGTCTTCTTGAAGGTTTGATATCATCAGCAACCACAGACTCCCTCTTTCTCGAACAGACTCCCCGTGGATCTGTCTTCCGCTTCAGTTTCTCCCCCTCTCGGTAGACTCTTTCTTCAGGCTCCCCATTTAGTCAAGCTTCCGTGCTTTTGGGATCGACACCTGCTTTCCGGTTACAAGTTCCCCCTTGCGTTGAGCTCGTCTTCAGACTCCCCCTTGGACTCGGCTATCAGGATCGTAATCTGGTACAATATCTGCAATTTCTCAAACATTTATAAGTAAAGATGTTTTGAACATCCAGGATTGATTACCTGGCTCTCAGCATAAGCTAAATTATTTCGACAGTGAAAGCATTTTCGGTTGTCCTGGAATGATGACCTGGCCCTCAAAAACTTTTAATCAAGATCCTGGCTCTAAAAATATAATAATATGAATTTATCTAGGAATACTTGACTTACTCCCCCTATCAAATTGCTTTAAAGATTTGACGGTTTAAGCAACCAATATCAAAACCTAGCTCTTTACAACAGATTTTCACAATTTTAAGAATCCAAAATCCCTCACAGTTAATCATCCAAGTTTAAATTAATGACCTTGGAGACTTCACAAACTATTTTTTATTTTTTATTTTAAAACTACAAGTTTCAAGTTAATGAACTTGTTTATTTTTAGAAACACGATCAGCATACTTAGATTTTGAAACTCAGCTCTCAGACATCGGTTGTCGAAAATAAAATGGAATCAAAAATCTTTTTTACTTTTTATGAAACATAAAGCAGTAAAGAAATATTTACAAACATATTTTTGTTTGAGTTCACGTCAGAGGATCATATCAGTTTATGACAAATCACTAGCATCATTGAGCTTTTAACACTTTAAGTTCTAAACGGTTCACTTAGATTGTCAGTATACTGATCCACTTAAATTTTCATACGAAGTTCAATTGATTCGAGATACGAGATTAGTGTTTTAAGGACTTAAACTTATTCGCGTGTCCCACCTCAGAATATACTCCCGTATCAAAATTCCCTAGATTCGGTCTTACAGGTGAGTATACCAATTTGATATATGTATTATGGGTTAGTGCGAGGCTTGAGAGCTCAGGTATGAACTTCCATTCAGTCAAAGAGATGAAGGCTCGACTTTAGGTGTGTTCCCCTTGGGAATCTTCTTTTCAACTGCACTTGATTCATATCTTTTGATATTTTATCAATTTTTATGCAGAGGGTGAGCTTTAAAAGCACGTAAAGTATTATACGAGGTCTAGGCCATTGCTTCCACAATATCAGAAGACCAGGTATAATACCCCAGATATCAAACAGTATAAAGACCTAGTATCTCAGAATCAGGCAATCTCTCAATCAAGATTTTGGGGGTTACCCATATATCCGAGAGATGTTCCCCACGAGATAAGTAAGAATTTGATATTTAGGTTTATATCTCGAAAACAATCTACTAAGCGTGTAAAAACCTTCTGGCATATGATCAGTGAGACTGTTTATCACATTTTAACCTTCCAATTCTTTAGCGTACCGTGATTATCTACTGATGTACTATCATTTCCTCTTTTTACACAAAACTCATTTTTGAATTTTATCATGTTTTTGGCTTTTTCAACACACTGATATTTTACAGTTTGAAAACCGTTTTTCAATCTTATGAAATTAATCATGTTTGTTCAGCCGTGAGGGTTTCGGCATATTCAATCATATTATTGGATTTTTTTAAATTTTTGACAAAATTTAAAAACAAACATATTTTTTATTTTTCAATTTTTGACAAAATAAAAACATATTTTTGGTTTTTAAATTTTTCAATTTTTGGGGTTTTTGAAATATGGTTTATTTATGTACACAAACAAATTAACTCCCTGTTTCTCAGTGGCAGGGACCAGCAGCCTTCTCCTCTAGTGCCAGGCTGCTCCGATACTCCTTTTAGTTGACATTCAGTTTTCTTCGGGAGCACCTGCACATATACAAAACTCAATTACTTGAATAATTCAGCCCAGGTCTGTTTAACCTTAGGTAGTTCAACACAAAATTCAATCAATGATGGAAAATCTTTGTCATTTTGTACAAAAACGTTTTCATCTTTGACTTTAACTTTTTCGTCATCCACGGAAGTCACTTGTTTCTTAACCACCCAGTTTTGTCCTTTTGAAGCACTTCTTTTGTAAAATCGTGACTCGTTTTGATTATTTTGATTTTGAACAACAATTTTTGATTTCCAAAACTGGTTTGGTTTTGTCATATCAACCGATGTTTGCCAACTTTGTGTTGTTCTGAATCTGGATGTGTGACAATTCCAGGTTTGTCTTGAATCAAACCTAGTCTGGTTTGATTTCCAAGTTTGATTCGAAACAAACTTGTTTGTGTTGTACCTCCAAGTTTGTTTTGAATCAAATCTGGTAGACCTTTGTTTCACATCCTCAGATTTTTGTTTCTCAACATCAACAGGCTTTGGGTTTGGACACTTTCGTGCAAGATGTCCAGTTTGATCACATTTAAAACAAGTTTTCCTCGAAACAACTTTAGCCTGTTGTTGTTGCTTTTTCTGAGCATAGAACTCTTCATTAGACTGTCGTCTAAATTGAAGTTCTTTCTCTTCTTCCGAACTTTTCCCGTGAACGAAACTCATTTTCTTTTGAAAATTCTGCTTTTCAAACCTTTTATCTAGATTTTGTTTCATTTTATAACCCAACCCAGCCTTCATATTCTTCTTTTTATAGCTTGGTTTGTTATAAAAAGTTTTCTTGTTCTTCCCAGCAAATTTTGAAATTTCTGACTTTTTGATCTCTACCAGTTTAAACACTTTGTCAATTTTATCTGTAATCACATTTTGAATCGGGAACTCGTTATCTGAGAATAATTTGTCCAATCCAATCATGGTATAAGCCACTCCTTTTGAATCATTATTCACAACTTTCTCAGATTTTGACTATTTAAGATAGCCATC
The DNA here is from genome assembly GCA_030545235.1 of Helianthus tuberosus. Lineage (NCBI taxonomy): Eukaryota > Viridiplantae > Streptophyta > Magnoliopsida > Asterales > Asteraceae > Helianthus > Helianthus tuberosus. Next base: position 142,606,764 of record CM060381.1, read on the forward strand.
ATGAAAATTTCCCTCATTTTCATCCTGTGATTCAGACTTACCTTTGGTAGATTCATCTTTCAAAACGCTTTCAACAACCTTACTTACCACCTCTGAATCATCAGCATCATCAGATTTGGTGTAAGTCACATCGATATTTTCAGGTAATTGGTCAACTATATTCAGACCTTTTGCCACCTTTTCCTCATCATAAAAAGTATAATTATCTCTCAATGGTGGTGGTATCTGATGATATTCTGAACCAATACCTTTTTTATTCTTGTCAGAATCTTTGTCATCTGGTGTGATGTTGAAAATGCGTTCGAGAATGTACGAAGAACTATGATAACTTTGAAGTTTTGTAACAATATTTTCTTTTTCAACCAGAACTTGTTTGAGATTAGCAACTTCATCAACACACTTGTTTAATTCAAGTTGCTTTTCTTCAAACTTTTTTCTCATAAAGTTCTTTTGTTGTTAAAGTTTTAGCATGGTTGTAAAAATCCCGACTAGTCTCCGATTAGTCGCCGATTAATCACTAATCGGAGGTTCACCGATTATTAGCCGATTAATTGCTAGGCGGTCAATGGCGGTCCTATTCTGGCCAAATTTTGGTGAGATGTCGGCCAAATTTTGACCAAACCTTATAAATTCCTTCCAGTTACTTAAAAAAATGGGTTAACGAGGGGTTAAAACATATCTACTTTAGAAAACTACATATAAAAATGTATGTGTATATATATAACTAAAAATTACATATAAAAATCTCAATCCGATTAATTTCGATTAATCCCTATTAATCCCGATTAATCGCTAGTCGCTACCCCACCGCCCGACTAGCGCCTAGCGATTCTTACAACATTGAGTTTTAGACAATCTTTTGTCCAAACATTTAACTTGTCTCTTCAAAGTATCATAAGCTTCTTGTACTCTCTGACTTGAACATTTTATTTTATCATATTCTTTTTTGCAGATCTTGAAAATTATTATCCTTTTTAACACAATCTTCACATTTTGTCAAACATTTTTTTTTAAAATTTCATTTTCTTTTTCAAAATCTTGACATTTCAGTGTCAGCTTTTCAATCTTTTGTTTCAAAACTTCTTCATTTTCAAGCATTTCTTTGCATTTAGTTTTGAAAACATTTTCAATTTTATTTATTTCAGTATCTTTTGTTTTTATCTTTTCATCTTTCTCAGTACAGGCTTTGCACATTTCTATGCAATTCCTGCACTTATCTTTAGTTTTATCAACATTATCATCATTTAAAAATTCAGAAGTTTCAGTTACCTCAGTGTCATCTGATACTTGTGATTCTTCTGTTTCAACTTTCTGATCCTCTTCCTTCTTTTGTTCCTTTTCTTCAGCATTTTCTGCCGTTTTCTTTACCTCCTCAACCATATTCTCAATATCTTCTTCTTTCTTCTTTCTCATTTCCACCACTTTCGGTAAACTTGCCTCAAAAACTTCTTTCAAACGCTTAAACACCTCAGCTTCATAACCTTTTTCAGATAACCTTCTCGTGTGAAATGTGTCACGATCTGGAAAAACTTTTGCTGCTGCAAACAAATCCACCTTCTTGGGGTTAACAACCGGATTACCCCGTGGATCCATGTAGCATTCCATCTTTTGGCTTTTTGAGCTTCCTTGAATGGAGCATACAACTTTTGGATTTCAAAACTTGCATTATCTCTCTGCCAACGATTATCTTCAACAACTTCAGCCATAAAAGCAGATCCGACAAAATTTTCTTCAGGACAAACCTTGCTCCAGTCATAACCTTCATCGTCTTGAATAACCACTAGAGCTCTTGATTTTTCCTTTGATGATCCTTCACCAATTTGCTTTTGATTCACGTTTGAAGATCCACTGTTGCGATGATAAATTGCTCTTTGATAGTAATCATCTCTGAATGGATTCGCGGGTTCGTCAGTTTGCCTATTTGTGCATTCTCTTTTAAAGTGCCCTTTTTGTTTGCACTTAAAACAAGTAACTTTCGACTTATCGAATCCCAATTTTTAATCAGCAGATCCCAAACATGATCTTCCAGTGATCTCCATGAATCGTTGTGCTCTCCTCAGAGTGCTAGCCATGCACCATTTAATGTCTATCAGCTCCATCTCCTCTAGATCAATCTGGTCATAATCTTCCTTTGTCATACTCGGGTTTCCAAGCTTACTGATGTGTGCAAAATGCAACATATAAATTACATCAATTGTGGCATAAAACTAACCCTTTTTTAGTACTAATGTTGGAAAAAGTGTGCTTTTGTCTTCCTTTTGTATTTTCAGGATTAAATGAGCTCAAATTAACAAAAGAAGCAAAAAGACAGCAAAATCTAACATAAATACAAGAAAAGGAACAAACGTGACATGCCCGACCCCACAACAGCATCTTCCCAAGCAAAACAAGAAGACAGAAGACTGAACACGCCCCGTGCTCAGCCAGCACGGGGGCGTGCCCAAGTGTCAGCAGAAAGACAAAGTGGTAGAAGCTTCTATTGCCCACCACGGGGCCGTGCTCAGCGGGCACGGGGCCGTGGTCAACTGTAAGATTCGCAGAATCCAGGCAAACCTTCATAGTATAGATATGCTTCTGCACACGGGGTCGTGCTCAGCGGACACGGGGGCGTGGTCAACTAATAAAGACAAGAGCAATTAATGAAGAAAGAGAAGGATGTGGACACGGGGCCGTGCCCGAGCTTCTGTTCAGCCTATAAATAGGAGTGCTTGGCTCAAGCTCAAACCATCCCTTGGCACACCATCTCTCTCACACTTCACCCACCACCCACCACCACCATAACACCATCATCCACCACCATCATCCATTGTCCATCATAGAGTGTGTGAGTCATCTCGGGATCCAAGATTGATCGTAAGAGTTCTTGACAATCAAGGCCAAGTTTGCCTAATTCTCTTACATCACTTGGTGAAGACAAAGTGTCTAGTGTAATACTTTTTATTTTTAATCTTTTCGCACTTTTTAATTGGTTATGTATTAATGACTTTAATAACTAGTTTCTTATGTTGAAGGTGATTCTTCCTTATCGTTTGTCCGTGGTGTCTTGGCATTATTTTACTGTCTATATAAAATAAAAGATTTTCACCATTCATATCTCCACGGTCTATATGGAGGTATGTTGGTTACCTGGTCGGGGGTTAAGGGAACAGTTTGGTAAGAGTCTTGCCGTTGTTCAGTGTTTAGAGATCCTGCAAGGGACCTGGGTCAAATCTAGTAGGACCTCCTTCAATACTTAACGGTATTGGATGGCGGGGGTCCAAACTCTTTGATCCCCTCATAAGTTAAACTACTATTAATACTATAACCCGGCTACTTAGGACTGTATCCTTGCTGACTCAGACTACTTAGTCGAGGGTAACGTCACCTTCAAAAGAGGGGCCTACCATAATTTGAATTAATAACTTAATTAATTATCTTTCAATAATCCGACCCTTTAGGATTGTATCCTTGCTGACTCAAACTACTGGGTTGAGGGTAACATCACCTCCAAAACAGGGCCCTACTACAATAACTAAGATAATCTCTTAAATAGTGCAAAAGTGCGGAAATAATCAAAGGTTACACTAAACACGAGTCGGAGCCAAGTGATTCATCTTGTCTATCTGTTTTTCTTTTATTTTTATTTTCAGCATTTTAGTTAGTTTTTATTTTCTTAGTTTAAAACATTTTTCTAAATTTTTTATTTGATTAGACGTTGAGGATAAATCGGTATTAAAAGCTCTTGTGTCATTGGACGACCTCGGTATCTTACCAACACTACACTACGCTCACGATGGGTGCACTTGCCCATATGTGTGTTTAGTGTTAGTAAATATCGTGTTTTATAAATTTAAAACTTGGCTAAAGAAAGTGTAAAAGGGCTTAAAATATACTTAAACTTTTATACACCCTTCACACGCATCACTTACCCGCAACCAGACTTTCATATGATTCCAAGACAGACGCTAAAAATACCATTTGTTGCTTAGCAGCCTCTGCATTCAGACTTTGAGAGTTTTTTCAGATCTATGGCAATGTTACATTGAACAATGTTTGGGTTTGAAGCATTTGAGCCAACTGAATGATAACCCGAATCTCTTCTCCTCATCCAAACCTTCTTCAAGAACAAAGAAGACAAAATGACATATGTGTGTCATCAGTCCTTTTTTCTTGAAAATTGTCCATCTCATGCAGCAAAATCTTACTCCCATCACCTAACAAACCATTCAGCGAAACTTCATGCAGAACATTACCGAGTATCAAAGAAAAATATGTTTGCCATCGTTGATTTATCTCAACTTTTTGGCGTTTTACAGTGAGTGGTATTTAGGAACCATTGTGTTTTGTGTGTTTTTTTGGTGTGATCAACGGAAGGTGGTGAGACGTTTCTATTTATAGGATTTTTTTGGTTCGTTGTTTAGGCGGGATATTATTTATAACAATAAATGCAATTAACAATTATCCGGATGTAAGGCTTGGCATTTATATATTATGGCGTTTTACGTTTTATGGCGTTTTTGTAGGCTAAGACCTTAACTAAAACACAGAAAAAAACTACGCAGTGATAAAATTGGCGCTTTGTATTTACTTGGCGTTTTATGTAAGAAAGGATGTTTTACCTTTTTTACCCTTAATGAAGCGCGTCCACGTAATAAAATTTATGTTATTTACGAAAACGTCACCGCGCCAATCTAGTCCATAGATTGTTTTGATCTGACGATCCATAAGCGTTCTCATCATTCTCACACTTTTCACTAAATCCTGACCATATATATATATAGGGTCAAGTTCATTTGAGAACCACCCTTGTTGCGAGAACCAATGTGAACACAAAAAAATACCTAAAAAATCCAAAAAACCCACAATTTTCTTTTAATATTTTTCTAATAAAAATCGCTATATTTTGTTACAAAAAAAACGTTTTTTTTTTTTTTCTAGTAACAGTTATGGATGCACATGTGCATATGTATCATTTCTTGGACAAATTCCATAATATATTACCAGTAGTAGAAAAATTCACTTTCATTTACATTACCATATGTAATACACTAATGTTTACATTACCAATATTAATGCACATGTGCATCTATATGTATCAACATGAAATAAGGTATTTTGGTACAAAAAGTTTTGTGATTTTGAATGATGAAGTAGGCTCATATACATGTGTTTTGGTTAGTTATATCTAGTGGTTGATGGTTTGATTATATTTGTCACTTTATGATGTAATATGTTGTTTGGATGGAATAAAGGGTGTTGATGTACATATAATAAAGTGAAATATTGGTAATAATATTGCATTATGGATGGTAAAAAAGCAATGGTATTGTATTACGGATGGTAGGAGGTAATGGTAGTGTAGTATGGATGGTATGGTAGATGAAAGGGAATGTGTATTCAAAGTGGTGTACTAAAACACGTTATAACATGTTCATATATATAGATGCACATGTGCATTTCTAGTGTTGTTAATGTTATAACAAGTTCATACGTATAGATGCACATGTGCATTTCTATTATTGTTAATGTAAAAAGTAGTGTATTATGAATGGTAGTGTAAATGAAAGTGCAATTGTCTGATATTTGTAATGAATTACGGAATTTGTCAAAGAAACGATACAAATACACATGTGCATGGATAACTGTTACTCGATTTTTTTGTTCTTGAATTTTTTTTATTATTGACGAAATATAGCGATTTTTCCAAAAAAATAGTAAAAAAAAAATTGTTTTGGTGTTTTTTAGATTTTTTTAGGTATTTTTTGGTTGTGTTCACATTGGTTCTCGCGGTTCTCGCAATAAAGGGTGGTTCCTAACAGATCATTCTCCTATATATATATATATATATATATATATATATATATATATATATAAAACGATAAAAGTAAGTAATAACTTATAAATAATATACAAAAATTTATAAATAGTAAATAAATAAAAATAAATAAATTATAAATAATAGTTAAATAATATATATTATTAAATAATAATAATAATAGGTAAAGAATATGTTAAATATTTTAAATAATAAAAAGGTAAAAAACAATTATGCATAACAATATATATAAAAAGTTATTTTATTAAAAAAATTATTGTATACTTAAACTGCAGTTTATAATAGTAAACTACAGTTTACTTTTTTTTTTGTTCATGCAAAAACAAAAACAGATCACAATGTAAACTATAATTTACGTGTTTGTAAACAACAATTTACAGTTGGCTCTACAAAAATCATAAAAGCTCTGTAAACTTTAGTTTGGCTTTAGGTAAACTACAACTTACCTTTATAACTAAGACTGAGCTGGTGTAGAAATTCAAATGATGTCACATGGTGTATCAAAACAATGACCCCTTTATCTATATATTAAAATTATCTTTATCTATATATTAAAATCCAAACAAAATGAACAGTAACTTTTATATATTATAATTGTTATTCTCTTTACTTTTTAAACTTTTTAAGTTTGTAACTTTTATATATTATAATTGTTATTCTCTTTACTTTTTAAACTTTTTAAGTTTAATAAGTTTGGTGTCAACCGGTACTTGTAATGAAACTACCGGTTCAATGCTAAAAGTCGGTGCCGGATTGAGTTTTTGAGTTTGATAGTCTTTTAGTTCGAGAAATTTGGTACTGCTACCCAGTACCGTTTGCTCATCCCTGATCACGGGTACCGTACGAACAACAACGGTATCGTACACCTTTTTTTTAGTTTCAGGGATAGGGATGAGCTTGGTGCCAACTGATACTCCGGTTACGCTATCGTTATATGAATGTAAAAACCAGTAGCGAACCGGTACCAGGAACGCCAAACGTCAGTACCGAACTGGTACTTAGGATCTTTTGGTTCAGGAAATTCGGTACCGGTACCCATTACTATTTGCTCATCTCTGACTACGAGTTTCTACCGAACAACATCATTACCATACAACTTTTTGGTTGATTTTCTTTCGGTTATTTTTTAGTGTTTTTGACTACATTTTCATTTTTATTCTTGTTAGCGGTTCCGTGTGCAACGCTTGTATTGATTTCAAACACATATAAACACAGACTAAATAACAAAATAAGTTCGTCGCAACGCGGCGATAGTTTTTATAACTAGTTTTACTAAATAATAAACAAGTTTTGTAATTGTTTATTTATGTCAGTTTAAAAAAATCACTAAATACTAATCGAGGTTCATATATCTTTTATTAAAGTCATTTACTTTTATTTTTTAGAAAATAACATTTATAAAGATTTGCACAACAATGAAAGTTAAACAATGATGACTTGAGTGCTTGTTATAGTTAAAAAACATGGACATTATTAGAACAATGTTAAAACTTAGTTTTTGTTTTATGTATTGAAAGATAATATCCGAAAAGATTATGGATAAATAAAAGACTATCAAATAAGCTTTTAGTTTTGGGGAATTGGCTGGCCTGTAATAATCCCAATTAGGTGGCCTTTGAATAATTTGTTGAATCAGTTCTGTTTAAATATAATGGAAAACATGGAAACATATCTGTTACAGCAGACAGTTCAGAGGAGTATCCAGTGAGAGATGATGCCATGGAGTTCGACATGTTTGTCAGTGTGATCTGGTTCCTCCTTAGGATGCAAACTAATGATGGTGATGATGTAAACCGAAAAGGGTATCGGCTATGGAGAGAGAGGCAAGATTGATGTTATGATTATTAGGTTATGTGTCTAATTGTGTAACATTTTAACCTCTACATAAGTCTCCTTATATATGCACCCAAGAGGAAACCTAATTAGTTAATAAGGGTAATATGGTCCATCAATAATTACCAACTAATTATTTAATAGGTTGTTATATATTTTGATCTATATAATGTAAATGATTATAATGGCTACTAGATTAAATATTAAGACATAATATATTTAATCTTACATTCTCACACTTAGCCGAGTAATCATTTACTATGAGTATTAGATAAGTCTGATCAGGAGTTAACACTCATTTTAGCCTTAAACAACTATTATAGCAGAGAAATACAGCTGTTGAATTATTATGCGACTCAGGACCCCCATTAGTCATACTATAGCCTTGATTTAAAACCTAATCGTCATGATCAAAATACGCATAAGCCTTTTGTTTGATTTGTAACTTTATTTGTCTATATGCCATTATACTGGTTGAACATATTCTAAGAGACATACAATATCAAACTGGGGAAATTTCATTAATCATAAAACATAAGCTAGTACAATATGCTTAAATAAAGTCTTTACTAAATCCCATATTCCGAACATGTTCTTCGTAAACCTTATGAGGGAGACCTTTAGTCATCGGATCCGCAAGCATATCTTTAGTACTAATATACTCAATACAAAGATTATTTTCCTCAACTCGTTCACGTACGAACATATATTTTGTATCGAGATATAAACCAGCTCCAGTCGAACTGTCGAACTGTTACTGTTCGAGAAACTAACGGCAACTGAATTATCACAATAAAGCTTCAATGGTCTAGAAATGGAATTCACGACTTTGAGTCCAGTGATCAGATTTCTAAGCAACATTCCATGACAGGTTGCGTTATAAACAACAATATACTATGCCATCATTGTGGAAGTTGTGGTCAACTGTTGTTTATGACTCTTCCATGAGATAGGACCGCCTGCTAACATAAAAATATAGCCCGAAGTGGATTTCTTGTCATCTTTGCATTTGGCAAAGTCAGAATCAGAATAGCCTACCACTTCTAATTGATCACTTCTTCTATAAGTCAGTTTATAGTCTTTCTGTAACACCTCGAAAATTCGTGTTCAATGAAATAACGACACGTGTCATATAAGACAAAAATGATATAAACCCGGGTATAATTAAAGATGTATGGCAGGATTTAAAAGTGTCGTCATGTTAATTGTTACCTCTGAACGACCTCGTTTATAAATCCCAAGACCCAATCATATATTATGAACATCTAATATACCTTCAAGCCAGCAAATTGATGGCAGTAATTGAATTCAAAAGTGCAAGATAGGATCCTATGGAATTTCTACGATAAACCTTCATTTTCGGCACTTTCAAAGGATTCAAGAAAAACATATCAAAGTGGTAAGGTATATCACTATTCAAGGCACATTTAGAGGCCCCTTACTGTAAAATAATGTCCCAAATTCGAAATACCTGGTTGCCCCTTCGAATGCATGAAAGATCAAGATATTTTGGCTTCAGCAGAAGGCTTGCGCACCGCAAGCATGTCCTTACGGTGCGCAAGGAGTTGCCCAGCGACAGATTTTTGGCTGTTTACTGTTTAAACGCATGGAACTGATCTTTAAACGAGTTTCCTCATATTGGACGACCCCTAAACCACCCCTAGAGACTTAGGGACACTTGTGGATGAATTGTGGTCAGTTGTAGACTTATTTGTCAACAATCTATGGAGTTTAAATCACTATATAAAGCTCCTAAGTTGCAAACATTCTTCACACCTTCATTCTTGCATTCCTGATCATTTCTGGAGCTCAATACTTCTCTCAAGTGATCTCTGGTCGTTCATAGGACTCTTGTAAGTTTGCTTAACCTTTCTTAGTTAAGTTTTTGCTTAGTTTTAGCTTAAAAGTCAAACTGTCGTAATTAACGGTTGACTTAACGATTAATCACTAATGGTCCAGTGATTAGTCGAATTGAAAGTAGTTATAAGTTGGTAATTATGTGGGTAATAAACCCTTAAAAGGGTTCCCCCTGATTCCCACTCTAACTAGGTCAAATGTCGGGTCAAACTTGTTATTAAAAAGTCAACAGAATGTTTAATTTACAATTTATGCATAATTAGCAATGTAGAACACATACAACCTGTTTGATCATTAATATAACTTGGTAATTAGTGTAAGAACATGTCTAAACATGTTCAACCCGACAATTTACTGTTTAGACCCGGTTCGGAACCGAAAGTCACAAAACTTTGACTTTTGCTTTGACTTCAGTTCTGACCCGTTTTGATATGATTTAGAAATACCTTAGAGCTCTATTTGGACCAGGTTACATGCTAGTATAACCCTCTGTGATTATACACCATGGTTCATTAGTTAACCAATTAATACGCATGATTCCGTTAATTGCTCATATGTTGACCATTATGCCCTTTTCACCTTAAAACGTGATTTTTGAAAATGTAAAAGAGTAGAACCCTTAGTTACTGATATTTAAACTTGCACCCAAAGTTTGACATCAGTTTGAGGTGTAGAATAAGAGTTATGCTCATTAGCGTAAATTGAAAGCTTTATGTTAAATAAACGGCGTAATTAGCGTATAGCCTATTTAAACATACTTTTTGATATCAAACTCTTTACCCACTGATGTAATATATTATTTTGGGATTTTTGAAGATTTTTAATTAATTTTAGGCTGAGCATAACTTATAGTCGTAGGCTTAATCCGGTAATTGTCGGTTTTGCCCTTACGGGCCATAAAATGAGTTTTACATATCTAATCGACTCCAAACCTTTTGCTACTGATCTTAAATGATAAATAAATTATTTTAAGCCATATGGAATAATAAAAATATCAGCCTTATGTATCGAACCCGGAAATGGCTTCTAATCGCCTTATTAAGCGTTTTTAACGCATAGTATGTACTAAAACTATTTTAAACATGCAAGGGTTGATACCTACTGATATTTTAGGTAAATTATAATATTTTAACAGTAAGCAAAGGTTGTTAAACTCAGACTTCAGTTTTGAGCTTTTCGGCTTATGTGAAATTACCAAAATGCCCCTACGGTGCATAGTTTGGTTATATTTGATAAATTTCACATATCTACTTTACCCTACTGTTATAACTTATCAAACTAAGTATTTTTGCTGATTATATCAGACCTGTAACTCAGGTTAATACTTAAACTCTTTTATAACCTTATAAATGACCAAACTACCCCTACGGGGCATAGTTTGTGTTTAAATTCATTTCGGGCATAATAAATGATATCTTACTGATGTCACAACATATCTGAGGCATATTAACTTAGGAAACCTGTATATGGCTCTCATGATTACCCGTTACGCCTCTTACGTGTTCGGTTCGGCTTATGTAACTAGTTTACATAAATTAGCCGAAACGGGTCAAACCTTATCGGTTTTATCTCAATATCCAGAGTGTGTTTAAGTTACCCACATTAGACAAGCATGCAAGCTTGTCGGGTCAAAACCACATTCTAAACCGGTCTTCGCTTCTTCATGCGTTTGAACCGTGTCTTCCTTTTTTTTAAAACTAACCGGTCTAAGCTAAGGCTTAATTAAAGACCCGTTAGAAATCTAATAGGTTATTATAAACCTTCGTTCCAAATTAGGAGCCCAGTAAAAGTACTTGCATTTGCTATAATTGATTGATACTTTGCTCAGGTAAATACTCTTAACTTATTTCCCCTATACGGGCTTGGGATACGGTACTATAAAAGTACCGCTTGGTCGGGTGTGTGTAGTCATTTAAATCGGATTGTGATTAATGTATTTGCATGACCCGTTTAATATGTATTATTTGGTGTATGGCTTTTGGGGGTTAAATGACCATGTCCCGGATATCCTTGGCATCATTTTACGAAATGGCCACGACCTAAGCACGGGGTGTAGGCGTACACATGACAGATGCATTATGTAAAAACTGGTAATCCACTTAAGGAATCAACCTTGTGGGCATTATACCTGTGGCGTGTCAGTTAATCTTGTCCGGCTCTTCTAACCGGCCCTGATGGACGACAAATAAGTAAAACTGTATACATGATTATTTTAATAATTGTCCCAAGTTATAAAAGATATTTTTGCCGAAGTGCACTCAAATCAATTTTTAAAATCTTTTCTAAATGAGTCAGTTGAGTTGTATTTACCAGTGTAAACTGACGTATTTTCCAAAAAGGCTAAGTGCAGGTGTGTAACACCTGTGCCTCCACGGCCATCAAACAAATACCGAACCAATGAAATATTATATTTCATACTTGGGATTTGTAAAAATATGTGTATCATTTGCACATATCAATTCTTGTTCAATTTCAAACTCTAAATCGTTTTCTGGAAGGTTATACGCGCACCGATGCGTAAATATAACCAGTTTAATGCAACAAACACTCCGGAATAGTGAAATAGGCTTAACATACCTTAAATAACCTTTACATAACTTAGAAATAAGTTTTGAAGGCTTTGGTATGGCAAAAACAAGCTAATTCGCTTACAGGGACTAAACTTGACAAACTGCGAAAGTATGCCAATTTGAACTGTAACAGACATTCCGGAACATGACCATAAGTTAAACACACCTTAAATATCCTTTACATAGCTTAGAAATAGGCTTTGAGGGGTTCGGTGTGCTAAAATAAACTTTTGGGTCATTCAGGGACTAAAAGTGTCAAAAAGTGCACAAGTTTGCATTTTCGCGCATAACTTACGTTCTGAATACATCCGGACATCCAAAAATTTATGTAAGCACTAAAACATTTTATTTTAGTGTTTGGCATAAGAAAAATCCATTCGTTTCGTCATTTGGATCGTTTTTCGCGCTTATGCGCATTCCGTCGTAATTAAGCGAACATCGCGTTCGTACGACCAAAAGAACCAACATCCGGCATATTTTTGAGCATGTTTCATGTCCACAATGTTTAGGCATCATTTTAGGGCCTTAAAGTTGGCTTTACGGGCCTTAGAAGTGCCGGAAATGGGTTTAAACACGTGCAGGGACCAAAACTGTAGATTCTGAAACTTGTTTTCTGATCTGAAGAGCTAGGCGGCCCGCGTGAGCCCAAGCTTAAATCTTAGGCGGCCCGCGTCAGCCTCTCTGATCAGATAATATCGAACAGTCAGCAGATTCCAGCTGTTTTATTCACATCCACACATTCTCAACTGCACATTCAGCTCATTTAGACCCATTTCTATCCACCACAACTTTCCGACACTTGTACGGATACGATTAAGGCACGATATTCGACAAACGATCTTAACGGTTCGGGTATTCCTATAAATACCCAACCCACACAACTTCAAAACCTACTAGAATTCTGATCCTAGAAGCTCTAAGTTGAAACCATTGTTTCATACCTGAGTTACTTGGATCGGGATTAGCATTCGGGGACCCTTCGTAATTATTCTTTCGTTCTTTTATTGCTTTTCGAGTCTGAAAGTCAAACTTTGTTTGACTTTCTGCGTTGACCAGTTATGGTCAATGCGAAGTTCGTTTGAACTTCGCAACGTGATTGTAATCACGTTGGTTATAGTCCTTTGGGACTATGCCTACTGATTACCACGTTGTCTAGGGTCGTAGGGTAAGCGATCTAATAAATCGCTTATACCTCGAACCCGACCCATTTGGTCGATCATTAGGATCCGACCAAATACATTAGGTGACCATAGTAGGTAGGGAATAACCTTCCGAGGTTATACCTTATGGTCGCTACGTTTAAGTAGTTGTATGATAGGTAGTTTATATGCCTTAGGTAAATTACCAGAATACCCTTTTCATGTATAATTGGTAATTAAGCATATGTAACCTAAACTTTTGTCACATAACTGATTATGTAACATGTTTAGGCATATAACACTTGTCATAGGACTAGTTAGGCGATCCGAACGCGTTTCACGCGAACGACGCGTTAAAGTAGCATAAGCTACCTAAACGGGTCGTAATGGGTCGTAAGCACTTAGGTTAAGTTTCATTTAGCATGTAGGCTTTGATAAACCATATGACACGAGTATCTATACTCGTTTGGTTTACGAAACCTCATTCTATCAGATCTTCCGATTTAGGTCCGGTTTATTAATGTAGTTACCTATATTAGGTGCCGTTTGATTTCCGTGATCTCTAGCATTGTTTGGTTGTCACTCAAGGACTACTGAGCATTCTCAAGTGAGTACATAGACCCCTCTTTTACTGTTTTCCAAACTGTTTTGGGGTGAAACACATGTGCCTACTTGTTACTTTCGTGCTTTCCTGTTTTCACATCATATACTTGCTATGTTCATTAGTACATTTATAGTACATGATTTCATGGTGTTCTATGCTTTGTATGATGACTTTGCATACTTAGTACATTGTTTTACATGACTTTTCTACTTTGTATGATGACTTTGCATACTTAGTACATTGTTTTATACTGCATCTCTGTTGCATATGTTCCAGTAACATATGGACACATTGTTTTACAGCTCTACCCTGTATGTTTACTCTAGCATACTAGGTACATTATCTTCATAAAACATGCTTACATTTTGGTATGACATTTGGTTTGTTTAAACTATACTATACATTCATTAACACCGATCATGCCGCTCGGTAGTAGGTAGTGGTACCATAGGACTTGACAAATCCCGTTCCGGACATCCCAGGGAAAGGGGATGAAAGGAATGACCGAATCTGAATACATATTCTCTTGATAACTCACTTTTACATAGTTATCTGGTTGTCTCAAGGCTTGGATGTATGAATTTTCACAATACCACATAAATGTTCATATTCAGTATAGCATGCATATATCTTACAAAACATAACTTTGATTTAAACCAAGTTTTACTTCAATACTTTGTTTTGTACATTTTTACTTATGGTTTAAGTAGTCTAAATTTTACTTACCATACATATCATTTTGGTTATACATTACTTGACTACTTTTGGACTATAAACATTTGACATGGTTTATACAAGGACTTTTGACTATTGGTTTAAACATAGACTTATTACATTGTTGGTGGTGTGAGTAAGTGATTAAGTAACGATGCGTGTGTAATATGATACAAGCATGGTGGATACGCCGCTGGTACTTCCTATATATAAGTGTTTGTATGGTATTACATATTGTAGCGTTATTTGAATCATTTCAGTTTGATACATATAACATTTTATACAAATAACATACCTTTCACAATACATTGTTTTACAAACAACTTAACTTTTACAAACTCATTTTACATGGTTACTCATTTAACCATGCATTATTTTCTTATTTATACATATCATCTGAACTTATTGTTTTTCAAATGATTTACAAAGACAAAGCAAATTACAAGGTTCATGACTAAACATTTTCTCAAACATAAGTCATGAAACCTATTTTCACAAAACCTATGTATCTCACAGGCATTTTTATGCTGACGTACCTATTTTCACATGTGTTTTTCAGGAGCTGTTGCATAAGATGATCAAGATACACATAGGCAGACTTGGGCTTTAGTGACAATAAAAGATGCAAGACTAGTTAATTATGTTGTATTTCCTTGTTTGTTAAGACATTGTAACACTTCTAATCAATAAAACGAAACTTCAATTGCCATGGATTTGAAACAATTAATTCTGTTACAACACTCCCCGACATTTCCGCCACGTTTTGTATGTTCTACGTGGTCGGGGTGTGACAAGGTGCTAGACGAAATAGGCTGGCTACTCCAGGCATCATTACTCAAGTCTCGCAAGCTCTAGATGTCAAAGTCTGTTGAACAGTTTTCTTTTTATATTGATCCGCCTGTGGATCCTTTACTTTCCGTTGTAATACTTGGATATTACTTTATATTCGGATTGTAATATATTTATCGTTTGCTTCCGCTGTGCATTTAAACATTGTGTTGTTTGACCATGATGATATCAACTACGTCACGATACTCCCCACCGGTGACACGTGGAAATCGGGGTGTGACACTTTCGTCCCTTGCAGATGTCGAAGTACCTTCTTAGCTGCTTTCCAGTGATCTAGGCCAGGATTAGTCTGATAACGGCCTAGCATTCCAGCAATATAAGTGATATCTGGGCGAGTACAGACTTGAGCATACATCAGGCTTCACCCGACTACTAACGCGTAAGGTATCTGGCTCATTTGCTCCTTCTCAACCTCTGTTGTCGGACACTGGAATGAACCAAAAACATCTCCCTTAACTACTGCAGCGACGGAGGTTTTGCACTATTGCATGTTATAACATGTAAGGACACGATCTATGTAAGCCTTCTGAGAAAATCCTAAGATCCCCTTGTGTCTATCTTGGTGAATTTCGATGCTAATGACGTAAGAAGCATCTCCGAGATCCTTCATGTCGAAGTTATGCGAGAGTAACCGCTTCGACTCATGCAACATGTCTAAACTATTACTTGCCAATAGAATATCATCTACGTAAAGGACAAGTATAGTAAAGTTGCTCCCACTCATCTTGAGGTAGGTGCATTGATCAACTTGATTCTTCATAAAACCTTGTTTCTTCGTGACTTCATCAAACTTGAGGTACCATTGACGTGATGCTTGTTTTAACCTATAAATGGATTTCTTCAACTTACAGACTAGATGTTCCTGACCTTCAAGTTTAAAGCCTTCAGGTTGTTTCATGTAAACATCTTCGTCTAAGTCTCTGTTAAGGAAAGCGGTTTTAACGTCCATCTGATGCAACTCTAAATCAAAATGAGCTACTAGGGCCATGACGATCCTTAATGAATCTTTACGAGAGACAGGTGAAAATGTCTCTTGATAATCAATTCCCTCTTTCTACCAAATCCCAAACGTCATTTTTCTTCATGGATTCAAGCTCATCAATCATTGCTTTATTCCATTCAGAAAACTGATCACTGCTAATGGCTTCATTGTAAGAGATGGGATCATTGAGCTTTCCGGGATCCATTTCAGTCAGGTAGGTAACATAATCATCCCAATTAGTAGGCCTTCTTTGCCTAGATGACCTCCTGAGTGGATTATCGGGTTCAGCGTTGTCTTGGTTATGAGCGTTTGATGTGCCTTCGTCATGAGGTATAATGGGTTCTAATTGTGGAGATAAATTTGGAGTTGGTCCAGTAGCTTCAGGTACAGTAGTTGCATTGGGTACAAGAGGAGTAATCAGAGTAATGGTAAGCGACGAGTCTCTCCCCCCGCGTCTTGTACTTCTTGCAATTCTTTGTAAGGGTTGGTACTGCTCCCACTGAACTTGAAATCCTCCAGGAACGCAACACGTTTGGTTTCAACAATACAGGTGACATGGGAAGGACAATAGAAACGGTAACCCTTTGAATTATCAGGATACCCGATAAAGAAACAGGTAACTGTTTTAGGGTCAAGTTTCCTTAGGAAAGGATTGTAAAGTTTTGCTTCATCAATGAAGCCCCATACTTTCAAATATTTAAGACTCGGTTTCCTTCCTGTCCAAAGTTCATAAGGAGTTTTAGGGACAGACTTAGAAGGAACTCTATTGAGTATATGAACAGCTGCTTTTAACGCTTCAGTCTAGAGGAATAATGGTAAATTAGTGTTGGCTAACATACTGCGCACCATGTTCATAAGTGTACGGTTTCTTCTTTCAGGGACACCATTCTGCTGAGGTGTACCAGACATGGTGTATTGGTTTACAATCCCCTGGCCCTTATAAAACTCATAAAATGGACCAGGAGCTTGACCCACATCACTATGTCTTCAATAATATTCACCGCCTCTATCTGATCTCACAACTTTAATCTGACGATCTAATTGCTTTTCAACTTCAGCCTTATAATCTTTAAAAGTTGTAAAAGATTCAGATTTTTCCTTAATAAGATACAAGTACATGTAACGAGAATAATCATCAATAAAAGTGATAAATGAAGTATGTCCTGTTATGCCAGCGATTTGGTAGGGACCACTAATGTCAGTGTGAATGAGTTCTCATAAATTAGAGCTCCTAGTGGCACCTTTCGTATTCGCTAATGTCATTTTACCTTTAAGACATTTGATTCCAAAATCAGAGAAATCGAGAGGAGGTAAGACTTCATCCTTTACGAGACGATTTAATCGTTCTCTTGAGATGTGGCCTAAACGTTGATGCCACAACATGGACGAAGTCTTTAAGTCTCGTTTCTCTTTCATCTTTATGAGTGATTCATTAGTGTTATATGACAACAAAGATTTGGAAAAATTATCATCTAGTTCTAATCTATAGAGACCACCATCCATAATACCAGTACCATAAAGAACAGAATCATAGAGGATAAAGAGCTTGCGATGACCATGGGAAACAATAAAACCGTCCATGTCTAACTTTGGTCCTGATACAAGGTTCCGAGTTAGCTCAAGAACATATAAGGTATCATAAAGTTTAATACATAAACCAATTTTCATAAATAATTGTAATGTTCCAATGGCCTTCACTTCTAATTCTCGATCATCCCTAACCTTAAGCGTTCTTTGGTTTCTTTCCAGCTTCCGGATTGTAAGGAATCCCTGAGTTGAATTGGTAACATGAACCATAGAACCAGAATCAAACCACCAAGAATTAGCAGGAACATTTAAATTATAGGACTCAAGTATCATAAAATAATTGTTACCTTTCTTAGCCAGCCACTCATTAAAGTCAGGGCATTCCTTCTGCATATGTCCTGCCTTTTTACAGAACTTGCAGTGGATTCTGCCTAAGGAGTTCTTAGAGCTGGAAGGTGCACTTGTATTAGGATTGGGCCATTGGACTTTAGAAGCATCCTTCCTCTGATGATTGTTCTTCCTTTTCTTAGAGTTGGAGGTGGTGAAGTTAGCAACATCAGTAGTGCGATCCATCCTCATACGCTCTTCCTCCTGTACGCACATAGCGACCAGCTCACTCATCGTCCATTTATCCTTCTGAGTGTTGTAATTGATCTTGAATGCTTCAAAGGACGAAGGAAGCGAAGTAATGATGAAATGAACAAGGAAACCATCACTGATTTCCATTTCCATCCCCTTCAGCATATTGGCCATGTCATTCATCATCATGATGTGCTCGCGAATGCCGCTCCTCCCATCATACTTAGTCGTCACCAGCTTGAGGATAAGGGTAGACGTCCCTTTGAACTGCGCCTCCACAGAAGCCAAGTAGGTTTTAGCATCTTCAGAATCAGGAATGGCTCCTCTGATTGCATTGCTTATGGACTGCTTCATGAACATGAGAGACATGCGGTTACACCTAGTCCATTTTTCATGAGTCAACTACTCAACAGCAGTACTTTGAGGAGTAAGGTCCGCTGGCTTATTCTCTCTTAGAGCATAGTCAAAGTCCAGTAATCCAAGCGTAAGCATGAGAGCATCCTTCCATGCAGCAAAGTTATCACAAGTCAAAGGTGGAATCCCGCAATTGGGCGCTGATAGTGGAAATAAGATGAGCAAGTTATGATACTAGGGAAGAAGTCCTAATGCGATCTAAGGGCATGTTATACTAAGGCAGGCATAAATAATGACCATTTTAATTATGAAGCTGTGATATTGTCTATTACTAACATCAAAATAATAGACTTAGTAAAATTCTACTTAAACGAAGACAAATCAGCTTTGGCCAGAAGTGTAATCATTTAAGCATGTGTGCAAAGTGTTTGTGACAAATCAGCTTTGGCTAGAAATGGAACAATCACTTTAGTTATGCACTTGTTAAGCTTGCTATACATGAAAGAATTAAATCAGCTTTGGCCAGATATTAAGACTTTCACGTTTGTTATGCACACTTAACATAGCTTTCGTAATACTTGAACGATAAGTAGATGTATCAAATCAGCTTTGGCCAGAAATGATACATCAGAAGCTCATTCAAGTTAAGCTATCTAGGTTTTGTAAAACATTATCTGATTCTGATTAATTAACTAAGTATTTACAAAAACCAATTATTTAATAGCAAACCACCTGTTAGCGCTAAATTTTAGTTCACATTAAACAACCTAAAATAATGAGGTTTCGAGTGAGATCTCGAGTCCAGTCTCGACTCATCTTGTAACATTATGAGGTCTCGACTCATTAAGCTCTCGAGTCGCAACCTCAGTGTCTTGAGTCGTAATCATGGTCTCGACTACTGTGTTTTATGAGATCTCGACTCCATAATGAGGTCTCGAGTCGCAACCATGGTCTCGAGTTGTGAAGATTGAAGCCCTTAGTCGAAACCTCAGTGGTCTCGAGTCGAAACCTTATGGTTTCGAGTCGAAATCGTTGTCTCGAGTTGTAAAGATTTGAGAACACTTATGATTTCGAGTCGAGATCTTGTGGTCTCGAGTCGCGATCTTGGTCTCGGGTCGTTAAAAATTGATCTCGAAACTCCTGTTACAGCTGTTAATGTAAAAGCATAACTGAAAATTCGAATTCTTAGGGATTTTGAGATATGGTTTCCTGTTTTAGTGATGATCTAAATTTATCAAATATTTCGAAAAATTTATCTGTTTAACTAATAACAGTTTTCAAAAATCTTTAGAGGACAAAATCAGATCAAAACAGGAAAAACACTCAATAATCCGAATCATATTCCAAAACCTAAAGGAATTTTTCGAATTTTCTAAGAACATATGATGAACCCTAAAAAATAAAACATAAATTTTGGAACCCGAAACCTGAAACTTTTAATGTTTCTAAACAGATTTCGGTCATAAAAACATAACCCGTTTGATTTCGAGTGAACATATAATTAATCTTTTTCCAAAAACAAGGATTTCGAGTGGTTATATTCGACTCGAAACCGGCTGTGAATTATATGAGGCTTTCAAAATTCCGTTTTCCAGATTTCTATCCCAGAATTGATGGATACGAAAACAGAACTGACTAATCAACATATGCTCTGATACCACATGTTGAATCAGTTCTGTTTAAACATAATGGAAAACATGAAAACATACCTGTTACAGCAGACAGTGCAGAGGAGAATCCAGTGAGAGATGATGCCATGGAGTTCGGCATGTTTGTCAGTGTGATCTGGTTCCTCCTTAGGGTGCAAACTAATGATGGTGATGATGTAAACCTAAAAGGGTATCGGCTATGGAGAGAGAGGCGAGATTGATGTTATGATTATTAGGTTATGTGTCTAAGTCTGTAACCTTTTAACCTCTACATAAGTCTCCTTATATATGCACCCAAGAGGAAACCTAATTAGTTAATAAGGGTAATATGGTCCATCAACAATTACCAACTAATTATTTAATAGGTTGTTATATATTTTGATCTATATAATGTAAATGATTATAATGGCTACTAGATTAAATATTAAGACATAATATATTTAATCTTACATAATTCCCTCATCAGTCTCACATTTCACCTATTTTTCTTACACCGGTCCCCCGTTAAAAAAAACCTTAACAGAGTTAAGCTTTTTTTCCAAATTACAAACAAAATTTTTAGGGCTTTTGACCAGAACGATGACACAAGTCCATTGATGTAAAACTTACATCGAAATGGTACTCCAAATGACTTGATTTTTGTTAATTGGAAACTTAAAAACCCGAATTGAAGCGGTGTTTTCATTGTTTGGATCACCGTTTCGAGGTAAATTTACATCATTGGACTCATATAGTCGTTCTGATCAAAAGCCGTAAAAAACTGTTTGTAATTTGAAAAAAAAAACATAACTCCGTTAAGTTTTTTTAATGGAGGACCGGTGTAGAAAAAAATAGGTGAAAAGTGAAATTGATGATTAAAGGTGAGACTGTCAATGACCAATAACCTCTAGTTAGAATTCTTACACACTAATTCCCCTTTAATTTTTAGTTCTATCATTTATTTATATGAATTTTCTAGAACAACAAGAGACTATTAATTTCATATGTTCTAACAAAAATAGTGAATTGTATATGTATACAGTTACCAACGGTGAACTTTTGCCTTACTCTACATTCTCCAATGTATTATTCTCCTATATATTAAAAATCAAATATAATGAATAGTTTTCTCTTCATTCAAAAAGCTTGCCTATATATTATTTCATTCAAAAAACTTTGCACGAGACAAGTTTTTTTTTTCATTTATCTAATGAATGGTGTCCTCCCCATTCAAAACTTGTCACGCGGCAAGCTTTTTTCATTCATCTATCTTTATCAAAATGCCGGTACAGTTCTGTTCGGTCTCGGTATATAAAGGTAAAAACCGGCATCAGCCTGTTACATAAAACATCAAACATCGGTATCGAATTGATATTGAAAATTTTTAGTTCGGGAAATTCGGTACTCTAACCAATACCATTTGCTCATCCCTGATCACGGGTATCGTACAAACACTTAAGGTATCATACAACTTTTTTTATTGATTTTTTTCAACTTTTAGTGTTTTTTTTAAGTTTCAGGGCTAGGGATGAGGTCGGTGCCAACCGATACTAAATCGGTACTGTGACAACCCGAACTTTCGAGGTCAGTAACGTTAATTAGTGTCGTTACAATTCTGTTAAACTTAAACGTAACGTGTAATAGTTTTGTTTATTAGCTTACACCTATGTTTTGGGCCGCTTATATCTCTAAACACGTAAATAAGTCTAAGTGGATCATGCATGGGCTTAGCAAAATCCAAACGGGATTAAGTGGGCATATATATATATATATATATATATATATATATATATATATATATATATATATATATATATGGGAGGGTTCATTGGGGAACACTAAAAAAGTGGGGAACAAGGGAACAGGGGTATTTTTGTCCAAACCTATTTCAAATTAAAAGAGCAGAGAAACCATCTTCTCAACTTTCTGGCCCTAAATGCTCCACCGCCGCTTCTCCGCCGCACTTTTCCAGTCGCCACCACTCCTCTGTTTCACTCTCCGACACTCCATCCTTCTTTCAATCTGTCAATTCTCACACTCTCTGTTCTTCGCTAATGGAACTTGCAGAGGCATCGTCGCCATGGCTAGCTACCGGACGGTATAACTATTTTTATAATTCGGTTATGTTGTTTTGATGATAGCTCCGGTGGCTGTCGATTCGCAGTTTCTTCCGCCCTCTACGGTGGTAATTTCTCAATTTTTGATTCACAGTCTCCATCAGTTACATTATTACCGAAAATTCACATGTATTTTCCCTAATTTTCAATTTTAGACCGAAACAGAAATCAACGTCGATCGATCGATCAATCTGTTAATTGGTTAATAAATCAGTTTATTTATCTTATTTAATGATCTTTTTATTCGGTTTTTAGTGTTTAAATCAGTTGTGGTTGTTACCACTTAGGGTTTGTTAATTGAACTTGATTTAGGTTAATAAAAATGTTAAGTTATTGTTGTTTAATTTTGTGTTTGGTTTGATGTTTTTATTTGTGGATCTGAATGTGTTTATTTTTTATTGGTTGCTAGAGGATTAGAGTATGTGTTACTTGGTAATTTTAAGTTCGTATTAATGATTGGGTATCTGTAGTGGATTTATAAGCTTGATATAGATGTTGATGTGTACAGTAATTGTTGGTTTTCTACATTCCAACTCTTTATCTTCCCCCAACAAATAACAAGATGCTACCGTCCGGCAACCAACTCAAAGTCGCCGACGTACTACCACCATCCATGGCGACATACTCTAAGCAATATTTGTGAAGGTATAGCTCTTCATCATGCACACTACATGTTAGATGAAATGCTTGCCGTAATTACTGGCTCAACTATACCTAACTTAAAACAATTGACCCAATATTTGTGAAAGATTGATATAGTTACACTGTTTAGCATTGTTCCTGCAATGATATGAAACACTAATTTGTGAGAGCCTTATTTTTACAGATCATAAGATGTGGTTGATCTTATGCGGGCTTATGGAAAGGGAGCATGTGATTAACATGTGGAAGGTATTGGAGGTATTGATAGAATATATTCGTTATGAAAATGAGTTTGTAAAAATAAGTTTTTTACATGTAAAATTATGTATATATTAGTAAATAATTTCAATGCATTCATCAATATTCAATACGAACTGATATATTGATGGAGTGATTTTTTTTGTTCTTTGGGCCACGGCCAATCAGTCTCCTTTCGGAAAGACTACTGGTTGTCGACTATTCCATTGTGTAGCAGGTACCCAGATCTGTTTGACCTTTTGAACAGTCCACCGTGGCTAGTCGGTTAATGTGGGCTGATGGGCTTGTGTCCATCCGTTTTTTTTTTGCTGGAGACGGGTACCGGGGTCTGATAACTAATTAGAGCAGCGGGAAGATTTGATTGAAGGGCTGATGCAGGTGAATATTGGATGGAGTGAAGACGGGTGTGGGTGGTCGCTTGACCCGTCTGGGGAATATACAGTTCGGAGCCTAAAGTCACAACTAGAAATGGTTTGGTTCGATGACAAGGGGATAAACTTCTCTTGGAATAACTGGATCCCGGCTAGATGCAAGATTATCTCATAATTTGAATTTTAATCTTTTTATTTAGTTGCCTATTTTGTGGGGATTTATATTTCCTAGTTTATCTCTTTTTTATTCATTATAAATTAGGTTCTAGGGTTTATGTTTTAGTTAGTTTTTGTTTGATTATAATAGAAAAGAACATTGTTCTTGAACCTATCGGTTCGTTATGAGAGTTTGATTAACGAAGTGATCTTGAGCCATTTGATTGCACTAGAAACTGCATCAGTAAACTTCCTGGATTAGCGCTTGATCGGGCTGCCACCAAGGCAGCTCTAGCTAGGCGCAATGTGCAGTTAGACTCCTTGTGTTGTGGTATGTGCGATTAAACAGTATAGACGTCAGAACACTTGTTTTTTTCTTGTGAGGTGGCTCAAGAAACCTAGGATTCTTTAACTCAGTGGTGTAGGGTCCCAATGTTCATGGTTTTTCAGGTCAAAGACCTCATAAAAGGGTGGAAATGGCTCAGGGATTTGAGAAAGTCAAAAAAGGTGGTCTATTGTGTGGTATAAATGGCAATCTGGATTATTTGGAAGACTCGAAACGTGAAGGTGTTTAATCACAAGGATCCATGATTCGTGCATAACAGAGGAGATTGGGCACTTTAGGTTTTTATGGATTAAGAGTAGAGCCAAGGCGAGGGTATTGACATGGGAATAATGGTGTCGTTTTGATCTATCTAATATGATTACTTAATCTCGTTGTAATGTACATTTGGTGTGGGCTAAGACCATGTGTAGTGGTGGAACAAAATAATGCCCCCACCATGGGGCATTATTCGACACGTGTCATCCCAGTCAGCATGGGGCATTATTGCAAAAATGGTGTAGTGGGGCATTATTCCAATAACACCCATATTATTTTTAATGCAAAAAAAAAAAAACACACGAAATACACACTGCTCCAAACCATTTTCAAAAGTTGTCAGAGACCATGTGGGTAGCTCAAAAGTGATTGGTGGACAAAAGTGATTGTCAGAGACCACAAACCAAATTCAGCGTTTTAAATAAAACGCCAACAACAAATTTTTCCAAAAAAAAGCCGGATAACGCCCGGTGTAGTGGGGGAGGGGGCGTTTTTTTCAATTTTTTTTAAAAACCACGCCCCACTACGGGTGGTCTAACTAGTTTTTAGTCCTTGTTATCAATAAAAGTTTGTTGGCTATTAAAACAAAAGAATGCTTAAAAACGATTAGAAAAACGTTAAAAAAATTTACAAAATTGTTTTTTTTTTAATTTAATTTAACATGTTAAAAATTATTTTTTTCAGTTTTGTTTGAGCTTTTGAAAATATAATTGCATGTAGAAGCCAGGAAAGAGCATTTGTAACATCGATTCCGATATCCTTTTTGATTTCTCATATTTTTGTACCATCATTATTCAATATTATTGCCTAAGGGTTTGGTTCAATGAAGAACAACTACAACAAACAAGCGGGGAACGAGGAACCTTACATTAAACATGTTAAATATATTATAAAAATTTCAATTTAACATGTTAAAAATTAATGTTTTCAATTGTTATTGTGCTTTGTATATAAATACATGTAGAAGGCTTTTTTATAAAAAAAAAATCTTAAACTAAAAAAATTAAAAAAATGCTTAAAAAACAATTAGAAAAAAGCTAAAAAATTTACAAAATTGTTTTTTAAATTCAATTTAACATGTTAAAAATTATTTTTTTTTCAATTTTGTTTGACCTTTTGAAAATATAAATACATGTAGTAGCCATGCAATAGCATGTGTAGCTTCTATTCCGATTTCCCTTTTGCATTCTCATTTTTTGAACCATCACTATTCAATATTAATGCCTAAGTGTTGAATTCAATGGGGAACACTAAAAAAGTGAGGAACCGCGGAACCATACATTTAATATGTTAAATAATTTATAAAAAAAAAAATCAATATAACATGTTAAAAGTTGACCTTTTCATTTTTTGTTGAGATTTTGCATTTAAATACAAGTAGAATGCTTTTTTATATATAATTTCAAAAACTAAAAAAAATGCTTAAACAATTAGAAAGAAGGTAAAATTTTCTTTTACAATTCAATTCAAGATGTAATTTTTTTTTTCAATCTTTTTGAACTTTTGAAAATACAAAAACATGTAGAAGCTAGGAAAGACCATGTGTAGCTTCGATTCCGATTTTGCTTTTAATTTCTCATTTTTTATCCATCATTATTCAATATTAATGCCTAAGGGTTGGATTCAATAGGAAACAACAAAAAGTGGAGAACTAACCAACCAATATTTAACATGTTAAATATACTGTAAAGAATTAAATTTAACATGTTAAAAATTGATGTTTTCAATTATTTTTGAGCGTTTGCAAATAAAAACATGTAGAAGGCATTTTTATAAAAAAAATCAAAAACTAATAAAGTTTAAAAAAATGCTTAAAAACAATTATAAAAAAAAGTTAAAAAAATTTACAAAATTGTTTTTTTTTTAATTTAATTTAACTTGTTAAAAATTATTTTTGTAACATCGATTCCGATTTCCTTTTTGATTTCTCATATTTTTTAACCATCACTATTCAATATTATTGCCTAAGAGTTTGGTTCAATGAGGAGGAACAACAACAACAAACAAGCAGGGAACGAGGAACCATACATTAAACATGTTAAATATATTATAAAAATTCAATTTAATATATTAAAAATTAATGTTTTCAATTGTTATTGGGCTTGTGTATATAAATACATGTAGAAGGCTTTTTTAGAAAAAAAATCTAAAATTAAAAATTAAAAAAATTCTTAAAAACAATTAGAAAAAAAGTAAAAAAAAAAATTACAAAATTGTTTTTTTTTTTAATTTAATTTAACATGTTAAAACTTTTTTTTATCAATTTTGTTTGAGCTTTTGAAAATATAAATACATGTAGTAGCCATGAAATTGCATGTGTGCTTTCTCATTTTTTGAACCATCACTATTCAATATTAATGCCTAAGGGTTGAATTCAATGGGGAACACCAAAAAAGTGAGGAACCGCGGAACCATGCATTTAACATGTTAAATAATTTATAAAAAAAATTCAATTTAACATGTTAAAAGTTAACCTTTTCATTTTTTTGTTGAGATTTTGCATTTAAATACAAGTAGAATGCTTTTTTTATATAAAATTTCAAAAATTTAAAAAAAATGCTTAAACAATTAGAAAAAAAGGTAAAATTTTCTTTTACAATTCAATTTAAGATGTAAAAATTTATTTTTTTTCAATCTTTTTTGAGCTTTTGAAAATACAAATACATGTAGAAGCTAGGAAAGACCATGTGTAGCTTCGATACCGATTTCCCTGTTAATTTCTTATTTTTTTAACCACCGTTATTCAATATTAACGTCTAAGGGTTGGATTCAATAGGAAATACCAAAAAGTGAAGAACCAACCAACCAACATTTAACATGTTAAATATATTATATAGAATTAAATTTAACATGTTAAAAATTAGTGTTTTCAATTGTTTTTGAGCTTTTGCATCTAAAAACATGTAGAAGACATTTTTATTAAAAAAAATCAAAAACTAAAAAAGTTAAAAAAATGCTTAAAAACAATTATAAAAAACGTTAAAAAATTTACAAAATTACTTTTTTATTTAATTTAACATGTTAATTTTTTTTTTCAATTTTGTTTGAGCTTTTCAAAATATAAATGCATGTAGAAGCCAGGAAAGACCATTTGTAACATCGATTCCGATTTCCTTTTTGATTTCTCATATTTTTGAACCATCACTATTCAATATTATTGCCTAAGGGTTTGGTTCAATGAGGAACAACAACAACAAACAAGCGGGGAACGAGGAACCATACATTAAACATGTTAAATATATTATAAAAATTTCAATTTAACATGTTAAAAATTAATGTTTTCAATTGTTATTGTGCTTTGTATATAAATTCATGTAGAAGGCTTTTTTATAAAAAAAAAATCTAAAACTAAAAAATTAAAAAAATGCTTAAAAACAATTAGAAAAAAGGTAAAAAAATTTACAAAATTGTTTTTTAAATTCAATTTAACATGTTAATTTTTTTTTTCAATTTTGTTTGAGCTTTTGAAAATATAAATACATGTAGTAGCCATGAAATAGCATGTGTAGCTTCTATTCCGATTTCCCTTTTGCTTTCTCATTTTTTGAACAATCACTATTCAATATTAATGCCTATGTGTTGAATTGAATGGGGAACACTAAAAACGTGACGAACCGCGGAACCATGCATTTAACTTGTTAAATAATTTATAAAAAAAAATCAATTTAACATGTTAAAAGTTGATCTTTTCATTTTTTTTGTTGAGATTTTGCATTTAAATACAAGTAGAATGCTTTTTTATATAAAATTTCAAAAACTAAAAAAAATGCTTAAACAATTAGAAAAAAGGTAAAATTTTCTTTTACAATTCAATTTAAGATGTAAAAAATTATTTTTTTTTCAATCTTTTTGAGCTTTTGAAAATACAAAAACATGTAGATGCTAGGAAAGACCATGTGTAGCTTCGATTCCGATTTTGCTTTTAATTTCTCATTTTTTAACCACCATTATTCAATATTAATGCCTAAGGGTTGGATTCAATAGGAAACACCAAAAAGTGGTGAACTAACCAACCAACATTTAACATGTTAAATATATTGTAAAGAATTAAATTTAACATGTTAAAAATTTATGTTTTCAATTATTTTTGAGCGTTTGCAAATAAGAACAAGTAGAAGGTATTTTTATAAAAAAAAAATCAAAAACTAAAAAAGTTTAAAAAAATGCTTAAAAACAATTATAATAGAGGCTCCAAGGTCGAGCATAGCTCTTTTGTAACACTGCAGAAATATTTTCACTTACCTTGACGGTTTCATTACCTTTAAGCTTCTTCTTTGATGTACAAAGTTCTTTGAGGAACTTCGCATATCGTGGGACTTGTTTAATGGCATCAAGAAGTGGAATGTTTACCTCAACCTTCCTGAATGTCTCCATGATTTCTTGCTCTTCCCTTTCCTTCCTTGTGCTTCGTAGCCTTGATGGGAATGGAGCTATAGGAGTAAATTTCATTTCACTTCTAACCTGTTCTTGTACTTTCATCTTATCACGGTCCTTCTTCTCAACAACAATTTCCTCTTCTTCTTGCATACTCGGACCGTCGTAGCTCTTTCCACTCCTCAAGGTAATGGCACTCACGTTGTGCTTTGGGTTATTCTCGGTTTGTGCAGGTAGTTTACCTTGGGACTCTAATTTACTCACTGAGCTAGCGAGTTGAGCCATTTGTTGTTCTAAGTTCTTGATGCTAGCTTTTGTCTCTTCTTGAAACGTATGCGTGCTGGTTGCCAAGCTTTTCACAATATCTTCTAAAGACATTCCCGAGCCTCCCACTTGTTGTTGTGCAGGTGGTTGTTGTCTAGACTGATAGTTTTGTTGATGTTGATTACCGTGGGAGGGCGGGCGTTGCTGATATTGTGGGGGCCTTTGCTGATAACTCATGTTAGGAGGTCCCCAATTCTGATTGCCCCGGGGTTGTTCATATTCTCTTGAGTTTTGTCCCGGGTAACCTCCAAGTGCTTGTGCTTGTTCAACATCATCTTGTAGTGTAGGACACATATCGGTGGGGTGTCCAAATTGTAGACAAATTCCACAAGCTCGTGCTTGTGGCTCAGCACTCTTGTCCTTGGTAAGTTGCATGACTGCTTTTGTCAACTCAGCGAGCTGCTTTTCAATGTGAGGAGTGCTCACTTCCTTGACTGTTCGTGGAACATCATTGTACCACTCTTCATCCTGTGCAGAGTGCTTGGTGTCTTCAGCTATGGAGGTAATCAAGGCTCTAATCTGAGTTGGTGTCTTATCAAGTAAAGCTCCTCCACTTGAGGCATTAATCAAACGCCTTTCCATTGGTGCTAATCCTTCACAAAAGTATTGAAGGAGTTGGTGATCGGTTATGCCATGTTGTGGGCAACGAGCACATAACTTTTTAAATCTTTCCCAGTAAGTGTGTAAAGCTTCCCTTTTAGCTTGCTTAATCCCAATGATTTCCTTTCGTAGAATGGAGGCTTTTACTTCTGGAAAATATTTGTCTAAGAACTTCTTTGCTAGATCATTCCAAGTGTTTACCGACCCCGGCGGTAGGTAATAAAGCCATTCTTTAGCCGAATCTTGCAAAGCGAAGGGGAATGCCCTTAGCTTGATTTGATCTTCAGTGACGTTATGTGGTTTCATTCCAGAGCACACAACGTGAAATTCTTTTAGAAACTTGTGTGGATCTTCATTTTCAAGACCCCGAAAGTAAGGTAGTAGATGAATGAGACCAGATTTCAGTTCAAAGTTCTCCATGGCAGGGTAGTTGATGCAAAGGGGTTGTTGTGGGACATCACGAGTCGCCCACTGTCTAAGGGTTTGTTCAGCTGCCATTGTAACAGTAGAGATTGGAGATTCCTGGGAAGACTGGCGATGTACCTGTACTAAAAGAAATCTTGGCACAAAACAGTTAGATTTGCCGTATCCCCGGCAACGGCACCAATTTGTTGGGTGTCGAATCCAGCAAATAAATATAAAATAAACCTACTTGACACACTAAAAATAGTATGAATGGAAGTCAGGTTCGTGTCCACAGGGATACAGATTAACGAATTATGCCAAAACGTTTTAGACACAGATACGGTTGTTTTGAAAAAGGGGGTTTTTAGTTTAAACTAGAATGTAAAAACAATTTATAATTTTTAGATTAAAAAGAAAAGCTAATTAGAATGGTTGGAAAATTCAGATGTTAAAAACTAATTTCAACACCAGGGCAATTTCTTGATTCGGTTCGACTTACGATCATTAACGGTCACGGTGCAATGATCCTTTTAAATAATAGTTTGTATCAATACTAGATGTCACGCAGTTCGGACATCCACCCCATCTAATGTCTAACCAAGCGCAGTTCGTCGGTTAGAGCCAACCCGCTGCTCTAAACTCACGCCGTTCGGATTTTAGTGTGCGGGTTGTGTGATAGAAGTATCGATTATAATCAAACACACACGCCGTTCGGTATGTTTAACTAGATTGTATGATTCTATAACGAAACCGAGTTCATAGACAAACACAGCCCGTTATTTGTTCCTTTTATCAAAAATCAAAACTGGTTAAGGTTTTAAAACTTGATGAACTTTATTAGAATAATTAACAAAGTGGCCAGTTTCATTAACAAACTAATATATATCCGGTAAAATATCCGGATTTAAGATCAAGAAACACACAAACAAACCACTAAATTAATTGAATCTAACATAACCGTTTCACATAAGTTTATGAACCAAATCAAAGAAAATAAACCCGAGTGTCGAAACTATACGATTCTAGCCGGACATGATGGCTAGAATAATCAAATCAAATAGGAAATTAATCATCCAAAAATACAAACTTACGAAAACAATTACTGAAGAATGAGTCGATGTTCTAGAAAAAAAATCACTAAAAAGAAAATGCTTCCTTTTTTTTTTCTTGTTGCTGTCGTTCACCCCAAAAATGCCAGCTTGCAAAAGATGGATTTTTTTCTCCTTTTCTTTGATTTCGAATTCCAGCTATCCAAAAACCAATCCCCTTTTTTTTCGTCCACTTTGTTGTTCTACATATCCATATTAGCCCATTATGCCCACTTGCAATGTGTCATGATAATCCATCATATTAAAGTCCAAACTTTTCAACCTTTAGCAAACCATCTAATAGCCCAGTAAAATTGGATTACAAATCATTATGTGGATCCTGAATCTAATTCATTGTTTCCATGTCACCAGCTTGCATCACCATTTGACTCAATAAGACTAATTTTTTCAACATAGAAATTTAGTCAAGTAACTTGTACATGATCTCTAGCTCGCCTCCATCACTTCTTGAAATGCATTGTCATGCGTAGCAACCGCTTCGTTCCTACAAAACGTTAAAAACATCCAAAGTAGATTCCGTTCCAAAAAATATGTATTTCTCAAAATGATGTAATATCTATGGTCTAAAGACATAAAATGCCATGAAAATATATACAAAAAATATGATAAAATATGCCTAAAAATGCATCTAACAGTAGAAGCCAGGAAAGAGCATTTGTAACATCGATTCCGATTTCCTTTTTGATTTCTCATATTTTTAAACCATTACTATTCAATATTATTGCCTAAGGGTTTGGTTCAATGAGGAACAACAACAACAAACAAGCGCGGAACGAGTAACCATACATTAAACATGTTAAATATATTATAAAAAATTCAATTTGACATATTAAAAATTAATGTTTTCAATTGTTATTGAGCTTGTGTATATAAATACATGTAGAAGGCTTTTTTATAATAAAAAATCTAAAATAAAAAAATTAAAAAAATTCTTAAATATAATTAGAAAAAAGGTAAAAAAAATTTTACAAAATTGTTTTTTTAATTTAATTTAACATGTTAATTTTTTTTTTCAATTTTGTTTGAGCTTTTGAAAATATAAATACATGTAGTAGCCACGAAATAGCATGTGTAGCTTCTATTCCGATTTCCCTTTTGCTTTCTAATTTTTTGAACCATCATTATTCAATATTAATGCCTAAGGGTTGAATTAATGGGGAACACTAAAAAAGTGAGGAACCACGGAACCATGCATTTAACATGTTAAATAATTTATAAAAAAAATCAATTTAACATGTTAAAAGTTAACCTTTTCATTTTTTGTTGAGATTTTACATTTAAATACAAGTAGAATGCTTTTTTATATAAAATTTAAAAACTAAAAAAATGCTTAAACAATTAGAAAAAAGGTAAAATTTTCTTTTACAATTCAATTTAAGATGTAAATTTTTTTTTTCAATCTTATTGAGCTTTTGAAAATACATGTAGAAGCTAGGAAAGACCATGTGTAGCTTCGATTCCGATTTCCCTGTTAATTACTTATTTTTTTAACCATCATTATTCATATTAAAAGCATGTAGAAGACATTTTTATAAAAAAAAATCAAAAACTAAAAAAGTTAAAAAAATGCTTAAAAACAATTATAAAAAACGTTAAAAATTTACAAAATTGTTTTTTATTTAATTTAACATGTTAAAAATTATTTTTTTTCAATTTTGTTTGAGCTTTTCAAAATATAAACGCATGTAGAAGGAACCACCACCAACACAAAGAATTATGTAAAAATGATTTGTTTAACATGTAAAACTATTAAAAACGAGTTTTAACATGTAAAAAACGAGGAGTATAATCCAACAAATCAACAAAATTGTAAACATAAAGTTCATCAACTACAAAAAGTATTTATAGTTATCAGAAATATAATCTAACAAATCAACAAAATTATCATAAATTCAATAGAAACCTTTTACTAAACCATATATCTAATCGATCCGCAGTTCAATTTTTCATTCAATAGTAGTTCAGATAACCTTTAGGTTTTTACACATGAAGTTGAATCATCATGATACAGTCTACTAATAAAAGCTCAAAACATAAATTGAAATACCATACCGTCGAAGTCATCTTTAATATTCACAAAAATTAACAAATTCAAAACAAATACAGGCATATGAACCATTGAATTTTAGAAATTACAAATGCAGTTGAGATATACAGACCTTTCCTTTAAGTTCAGGTACTTCATCTTCGTTGTTTACAGGCCAACGGCGAACGGC
Organism: Helianthus tuberosus; assembly: GCA_030545235.1. NCBI lineage: Eukaryota > Viridiplantae > Streptophyta > Magnoliopsida > Asterales > Asteraceae > Helianthus > Helianthus tuberosus. Next base: position 142,640,388 of record CM060381.1, read on the forward strand.
ATTGCACACGTGTTCGTCGGCGGCAAGACGATTCAAGAACACAACGCAATCAGAATCTACCGGATCCAGATCTTGAACGCCGACCAGATATGTCGCAGACTGCCGCTAAGGCTTCAATGATGGCAGTGGTCTCCGGCGACTAGATATGCAGCAGACTTCCGCTAGGGCACCACCGGCGGTGATTGTGGGAGACGATTAGAAGTTCCCCAATTCTTTTTTTTTTTGTTTCTTGAAAATACCAATTCTACCCCTCCCGTGTAAACAAGCCTGTTTCTAATAAATTAGATCTCAGCCGTGAATTAATTTAATCTAAGGGTTTTTAAGGGTGTTCCCCGGTTCCCCACTTTTTTTAGTGTTCCCCGATGAACCCCACACTATATATATATATATATACACACATGTCGAGTGTATGTTTGGACCGCCCCAAAACTTGTGAAGCCCGCATATTGTCAGCCCAAGTGTATGGGCTTAAGCCCTCTTCGGCTAGTATGTTGTGACTGACCTAGACCTACACCATTTATATTACGTAATTAGATTCTTGTTTAAGATATAACTTAAAACAAAACCCTAAGGCATTGCTCCCTCCTTCTTGATTGTTCGTCGACAGTGGACGTACCCCCCCCCCCCCCCCCCCTCTCGAGGTTTTCTCCTTTAAGATCAAGCCATTCGGTTAGTGAAACCACTTTCATATCGATTCCTACGTGATAATCCTGTTTATGTGATCATGTTGTATTTGATGGCTTGTGTGCTAGTTGATTTCAAGATAATGGGTTTTCTTGGTGATTAGTTTTGTAGTTATGAAATTTGTTATGAGAATAGTCTTGGGATACGATGACTTAGGCTTGAATTAGGGTATCACTTGCAAGCTGTTTGAACATGAATGACTCTTTAATATGTGGTAATCGGCTGAATTAATGTCCATACTTTGACTAGGGATTGCCAGCAAGACATGAATGTAATCGGCCATGAAACATGATTAGCTATTAGATTTTCATATGCTTTTATTGAATTGATTTCTTAATGCACTGTGTAACCTATAAATGATAAATAAGATTGTGGATTGTATTTGTTATTTAATAGGCAGCACACAATTGTTGAACACACATGTATAATTTAGTTAGTAAATCTGGACCACACAATATTGCTAAATCACTGATTCATTGGGCTGCAACTTTTAATTGGAATGCACTAGTGAGCCGAAATTTTAAAGTGTATGGTCCTAGCTAACAGTGATGAAGTATGGTTGTTTTGATTATGTGGTACGTGATTGAAGTAATGAGTAGATAAACCATACGTATGATACGTATTATGTATGCACGTGAAACTGATTGCTATCTGTACCATGTTAGGACGTGCATAATTCCTGATTATTAGAGTAACTAATCTAACCGAGCAAACCAAGGTGAGTTCACACACTTTCTAAGGCATGGGATTCCCGGTGGTTGGGAATGGGTTAAAGAATTAAAACGGAACCTACATATCATCCTTGGGTAGGATATGTACCTCCATCCTCCATGGGTAGGATGCCAATGTTAATCATGCGTATTCTCCTTGGGTAGAATACGTACGTTCGTCCTCCTTGGGTAGGACAACAACCTTAAACTTACTAGACAAAACTCTATCATGAAGTCCCTCATTTTTATATCGACTTAATCGCCGGGCCAATGGCGAGCGGGTCATTAGTTAATAGCGCTATTAGGGTTGACAAGCCTCACACCGTGCCAGTAGGACGGGAGTGTACTAATGGATCTGGGCACTCAGTCAATGATGATAGACATTGACTTAGGACACAACTTACTTTCGTCAGTTGTCGATATGGTAACGGTCTAGTGGTTCACATGGGGAAGCCCCCACTGATTATGGATATGGTTTGGGAAACAAAGATACTGGTTAACTCGTGGTTTACGAAACAACTTATGGTTTTCAAAACAAACTCTTAAAACTAAACAACCAACTGTGAACTCGCTCAACTTTGTTGTTGACTCGTTGTTACATGCCTTGCAGGTCGTTAGATGCTTATGGAGCTTGCACGAGGAGGAGAGGTCATTGTGGGATATGGACTGTTATATCCCGTGCTTAACATTTGAACTTTAAACTATGTTTTGGTTATTTATGTAACAACCCGCACTTTTGTGCGTTGTTACTACTCGTAATACTCGTTACGCCTAGCACCAGAGATTCGGATCATAATGTAACTATATCGTATATATCGCTATTCGAAGGATAATCGCTTATTTTCGAAATACAATATTGCTATACTATACACTATTATCACAAACACTAACACTCACGGAGGCATTGAGTGAGGACCTATTCTACCCTCCTCAGGGGCCGTGATGTGTCGAACGTAAAACAATTAACGCTAACAAGGACTCTCGGGTGAGTACTGTAGCTCCAGTCGTCATGACGATGATGACAATACGAGTAAACGGTACCCCGTCAGTCTTTGTGGCACAAAACACAATAACGTCCACGATGACATCAAGAAAGGACCTATACTACCCACCTTGATGACCGTGAAACGTCGCTAATAATCGCATGCTCGAAACGAAAACCGATTGTTATATCGAAACTTTGGAATATGGATACGTAAATACGACCCCTAGTGATATATATACGTATATAATAATAATATAAATTAAGTATGGAAAGCACGTACTTCGAAAACTATCGCAACTATTAAAAAGCGAAGAAATTCATCGCGTCAGGATAGCCATCCGGACGGATAGCAATCTGGACGGATAGCAATCCGGACGGACAGCTATCCGCGCGGATGGGCTATCTGCATGACTGGGCAATCCGGACCAGCGACCCCCTTCTCCTCTTTTTCGCCTATAAATAGCCTGTCACACCACTGTTCAAGTGATGTGACAGCTCCCGCTCGACCAAACACACTTTAAGACCTTTTTCCTCGATTCCTCGTGATTCCGGTAAGATTCCAACCTAGAAACTTGTACCTCTATGATCTACACTCCATTCTACATCATTCTATCTTTTAAAACTCAAATTCTAACCGTGAAATCTGCTGATTTGAGGCGTTTTGAGGTGATGTCACCAAGAGTTCTTATGAATTTCAAGTTGTGGCCTCATTTCACTATAAACGACTCAGATCTGGGTGATTTCCACATATTTTGATAACAAATCTCACCTAAATCTGTGCACCTAGCCAAGGAACTGCGCGATTTCGAGCTAACCACGGGAAACCGTCAAGAACGGCCACTTCTGATGGAGCGGGGTGATTCCCGGCCGTTAGAGCGGGTCGGAACTGATGGAATTCCAATGTTAGTGCGAAGTTTCACTATCCCGGTAACTCTACACGTTTTCCTTCCGATAAACACTCTGAAACAGTAATTAAAATGCGAAACATACGTATTGTCCGCACGGGTCACATGTAATCCGCACGGATCACATGTAATCCGCACGGATAACATGTCATCCGGACGGATACATGTCATCCGAACGGAAGACATATCAATCCTCACGGATAACTTGTCCGCACAGATAACATGTCGATCCGCACGAGTTACACATGTCCGCACGGATGACATGTCCGCACGGATGACATGTCCGCACGGATGACTTGTCCGTACGGATAACATGTCCGCACCATACGACTGGACCAACTCCTCATTCAAGCGAATGACCATCCAACCAGATTTCCATCCGATCGGATAATCACTGACACGCACGAATGGCTATCCGGCCGGATTGCCATCCGACCGGATAGTCACTGAGCCTTATCACTTCAAACGAATGGTCAATAGTCACCTGTTGTACCCGACACCGTTTAACGCACTCTCATTCGATCAGGCTAACCCAGACGCAACCCAAATCAAGCTGTGTTTACTTACCGATTACGCACTGTGAGTATACTTGAACCCTTTTTAATCGAATTTTGGGTGTAACATACGTTTCTAACAAATCGAACTCATCAAACGAAATATTCAATCAATCGAATTATCACTTGCGAATAACTGTTATGCATAGATATACGTGATGCTAGTTGCATATGTGCTAGGGCTTATACTCGCGACGTCCCACCACGACTAGTATAGTACTATTGCGCCCGACGGGGTCTAGTTATGCCATCGTACATTCGAGCATCGAGGACTTAGTTGGTAGTATCAGTTTGTGAGTATATATGTCGTGTATTACGTTTATGCATGTGGAAATTCGCAGCTCTTTTAATCTATTATGCTACTTATCAAACCTGTATACTCGCCAATACTTTGTATTGACAAATATTTTAACGTATGTTGCAGGGTAGATCGCAGACTATATCAAATCAAGCTAGGAAGTCTAGAAACTCAACTAAAATCTAGGTTGTCGGATTTGTATTGTTCGAGAGGACAAGAAATCTGTGATAACTTATGTGATGGTATTATTTGTTAGTATGGGATAACGAATGTATTAAATATTATCGCAATATAGTTGTTATGGATTCTCTTGAGCAATCTGATTCGCCTAGTGCCGCGCCCCGATGATTCCGCCATCGGTTGGGGTGTGACAGATTGGTATCAGAGCCATAACTATAGGGAATTAGGCCAGACTCGACCTAGTCCGGGTCGACGTCTTAGAAATTGACCTAGTCTATAGTCTAAGTACCAACAGGCCGACTCGTACGAACCAGTAAGGGTTTGTACCGGGCCTATTTGATACTCTCGATCGAAATTGCTAAAAGCTACAACTTTGTGTGAACACCGCGTACTACAACTTCACACGAAGAAGCCTTTCCTAAGGCTGAAATACTACTTAGCCTTTCCTAAGGCCGACACAATACACATGTTTTCAAAAATACTCGCATAACAAAACCGAGCGATCCAGTCGAGATCAGGTGTGAAAACCAAGAACTCTCGATAGGATTGCTCACTCAGCGCATTTTCTAGCACGAGAACCTTTCATCGAGTTAGGAGTGACATCCACATCCCGACGAAAGTCTCCATTTCGAAATCTAGTGGAACTCACGAATTTATTCGAAGAGCATAACCACAATTAGGAATGAAACTATTAAGTCAGGGGTGAAACCCGTACCATAATAAGCCGTTCCACTCCCTATAAACTGGTTTTCAAAAAGCTCTCACCAAGGACTCGACTATCACGATAACTCGAGCCACGCGAGGCCTAGGAAGACGAATGCCATGAGCTGCATCCCAGTGGAAGCATGGAGTCTTCTAAGTCAACGCGCGTGCACGAGCTTGTTAGATATAGTTGGGTTACCTTGGGTAGTCAACGCCTAAACACCCAAGGCACTCTATCGTACGAACAACCAATTTTACAACTGGCTGGAACTTATTTACGTTTTGAAACTTTACGCGTTATCGATTTCTCGATTTAACGATTTTCACTCCCTACTTTATAAACGCACAATTCGCACAGCCATCGCAATCTAAAACGAAACCCGAACGTTCGCAACAAAATTAATGCATAATCTATCGTTTTCGCTCTCGTTATCTCACCTCAACGCGGCCTCGCATATTCTAAACCGACCTGTATGTGTATGAATACTAATTTCAGCTATATAAATACCTATATATATATATACGTATAAACAACAAGTCATTGTGTGAGGACTTAGGAAGTTCGTGTCTCCTATGTGGCTCCTATGTTATTCGTATTACTATTATGCTATCGCATCAAGTGTGAACGCGCTCAACTCGCAACGCAAACTCAAAAATCATTATGATCGAATCTCACTCCAAGTCTCCTTCTGTCTAGATGCCTTCCAACAACTCTACTTCGAGAATGTTAGCAAAGAGACGAGCCAAACGAAGGAGCGAAAAGAGGATTGCTTCACTTGTGACCCGGGAAGTGGTCAAGGTCATTCCTCAGATTGCCACACGAGTTCACTCTCTTATCAACTCTCGAACTTCGGAAGACGTTAAGACAGAAGAGCCGCAATCTACATTTCTTTACAAACACTTCAAAGCCTGTGACCCGATGGAATTCACAGGTGAAGGAGGTGTGACACAACTACTCCAGTGGTTCGATTCTATCGAAGTTACCCTTCGTCAAAGTGGGTGTCCCGATAGTTTCCGTACTACTTGCGCTACCGGAGTATTTCAGTCACGAGCACTCGACTGGTGGACCACTGAACGTAACAAACGTGGGATCTCCGCAGCTTACGCTCTCTCTTGGGATGAGCTGAAAGAGCTCATGAAGAAAGAGTACTGCCCCCCTCACGAAATCCAGAAGCTAGAAAACGAATTTTGGGAAATCAAGCAAACCGAAGGTGACAATGCTGGCTACACCGCAAGGTTCAAACAGCTTAGCATAATCTGCCCAAGTCAAGTCAACACTCCAGAGAAAGCCATCACGAAGTACATTCGTGGCTTGCCAGAGTGTGTGGGCGATTTTGTCGAAGCTGCAAGACCTGCCACTATCGAAGAAACCTATCGCTTAGCCGCAGAAATCAACAACAAAAGACTCATGGAAGGATTATTCTCAAGGAATCCTGTCAAGCAAGCTCATCAAGCAATCACCGGTAATCCATCAGGCAAACATGTTGACGAATCTTCTGATGAATATACTGACGAATCTTCTGATGAATATACTGACGAATCTTCTGACAAATCTGCTGGCAATTCCTCTAACGAATCAGCTAACGATTCTTCTAATGAATCTGTTAACGATTCCTCGGACGGATCTGCTGCCGATTCTTCTGACAAATCTGCCGACGGACCTTCCGATAAATCAGCCAAAGATTCTGCAAGTGAGTCCTCAGACGAATCCTCCAACGACGACACTTCTTCACAAGACACCGACAAACCCAGCCGCAAGCGAAAGACTTCAAGTCCGAGCTCATCAACCACCGAACTGCTGCAACCGAAACCTCTTCAAACAGTTCCGGTGTTCCCAAAACGAGCTTACACTGGAGCTCATCCTCAGTGTTACTCGTGTACCTATAATCATCCAGTTGGGGCTGACTGTCGCTATTGCAATAACTGCAACCGTTACGGTCACTTCACCCGCAACTGCCGCATCGAACCGTGAACTTGAGTACAACAACAACAGCTCCAGCAAAAGTCTTCAGCATCAGACATCTAGCAAGCGTAGAATAAAGTTGTAATGATACGATTTTCGGCGTTAATTTCTAAGTTTTGGACCTACTCTATTACTCGATGTTGCCGCTATGTGTAACGTTAACTCTCGTCTTCATTCTTTCACTCTTTAATCATCGCACTTAGACTAGATTCACACATATACTATATCACGAGATAATGTGTTTTACCCTCACTACACTCTTAGAACGAGGTACGATAAACGTGCAAGGAACGATTAATCACGGGTGCACACGGGATTATTTGGGTCAGTGCACGGAGATCGTAGTGAATTCTAAGGTGCCATAGCGTTTTGACAAAAGGTGACACCAAATCACGGGATGAAAGTAGTAAGGGTCGAGCAAGGTGTGCTTTATCATACTACCAAAGTTCCGTGAAGAAAGTGCCACGTGGAGTTGAACGTTATTAGACCTAGTATACTATTGTGATTATTTTCGACACACTACACTCAATCGCAAGGCGTAACAACTGAAATTGCACCATCGCAAGACTTGTCGTAAGTCTGCAAATGCAATGCAATCGCCTCATCGATGGACTCTGGAGAGTCTACCTCGCAGGACAATTGCATCAACGCAAGACTGGTCGTAAGTCCATAGCAATCAATCTCATCAAGCACATTAACGCTCACAACATTGTCGGGTGAGGACCTATTCTACCCTCCTCGATAGCCGTGATACGTCCCAACGTAACGTTAAGCTTATTCGAAACAAAACTCGACTAATCGCAATCGTTTATCATGTGTATCTCGCAATCTCTATCGCTTATTATGTGAACCTATATCGCTTGCTGTGTATCAATCTATCACTATCGCCTACCGTTAGCTGTGATGTTCGTGTTAAGTTAGCACGCATGACCTCGCTTCACGAGATGAAGCTCATATGGTTAAAGCAGGGTGTTTTAGTCATATCAGCGACCTTTCGTGGAAAAAGGCCATGTGGGGTCTAATGTTAGTTAAACTCTGTGGTGTAAATCAATCGAATCGAACCGCGTAAATCGAACCGCATACCTCCATCGCTTGCAACGCAACTACCGATTATTGTAATTCGTTTATCATCGCCGTCATCACAAGTGTTTTGTGTTTATTCACCTAGTCGCTTATCGCTTATCGTGTGTAGCCTACCGCTTATTGGTGTTCATTGCAGTCTGTGTGGTATTAAGTACACATGACACCGCTTCACGAGGCAAAACTAACCTGGTTAAGCATGGTGTTTCGCCATGTTAGCAAACTCTCGTGGAAACGTGCCATGTGGGTTAATGAGGAATCTAATCGAAAAACGCTCCAACTCGCCGGTTTAACTTATTCGATTCTATCTTATACTCGGTCTGACTTTCTGTCGATTGGGCCGAGTAAGCGCAATTCCATCCATGTCGTATCGGCACCCATGACACCGCCTCACGAAACGAAAGTAATATGGGCAAAACATGGTGGATACGCCGCTGGTACTTCCTATATATAAGTGTTTTAATCATATTAACGACTTTCGTGGGAAGGTGCCAAGTGGGGCTTGATGCTAAATTATCTTTTTCAAACGGTTAAAACTGATTTTTATAAAACTTTTATTAAAACCATGGAACAAGTGAAATCCCTCATAACGTGGAGGTAACATCGAATCAGCTCAATTACATGTTCAAGGGGAGTTTTCATGAGTACAATTTTCCTTAAAACCTTTTGCAATAAAAAAAACAAAATTTTTCTTAAGACGTTGGGTCGACATCGCGTTCAGCATTGAACCCAGGTCCTAGGAGAGTTTCCGTAACCCCAGTTTCATTTTCAAATTCCTTAAAACGTTTGAAACCTAAACTTTCTTGCAACGTTGGTTAACAATCGACTATGTTAACCCTACGTTATGAGAAACCTTTCAAAGTTCTTTAAAATTTCAATCGCATCGAACTTACGAATTCTACGCAACACAAGGTACTTTGGAACGCCAACTCGTGGGATATTACTTTCGTCTTTACGTCGCTTCTCGCTATTGCAGTCGATCTCTCTTATTCGAAACGTTCTCGCTGTCAACTTACGATCAAATCGCTCGCTGTATCGCTACTCATACAAGACCAACTCTTAGAAGTCTACCTATTGGATTAATTTCGGGACGAAATTTCCTAAAGTAGGGGAGACTGTAACAACCCGCACTTTTGTGCGTTGTTACTACTCGTAATACTCGTTACGCCTAGCACCAGAGATTCGGATCATAATGTAACTATATCGTATATATCGCTATTCGAAGGATAATCGCTTATTTTCGAAATACAATATTGCTATACTATACACTATTATCACAAACACTAACACTCACGGAGGCATTGAGTGAGGACCTATTCTACCCTCCTTAGGGGCCGTGATGTGTCGAACGTAAAACAATTAACACTAACAAGGACTCTCGGGTGAGTACTGTAGCTCCAGTCGTCATGACGATGATGACAATACGAGTAAACGGTACCCCGTCAGTCTTTGTGGCACAAAACACAATAACGTCCACGATGACATCAAGAAAGGACCTATACTACCCACCTTGATGACCGTGAAACGTCGCTAATAATCGCATGCTCGAAACGAAAACCGATTGTTATATCGAAACTTTGGAATATGGATACGTAAATACGACCCCTAGTGATATATATACGTATATAATAATAATATAAATTAGGTATGGAAAGCACGTACTTCGAAAACTATCGCAACTATTAAAAAGCAAAGAAATTCATCGCGTCAGGATAGCCATCCGGACGGATAGCAATCTGGACGGATAGCAATCCGGACGGACAGCTATCCGCGCGGATGGGCTATCCGCATGACTGGGCAATCCGGACCAGCGACCCCCTTCTCCTCTTTTTCGCCTATAAATAGCCTGTCACACCACTGTTCAAGTGATGTGACAGCTCCCGCTCGACCAAACACGCTTTAAGACCTTTTTCCTCGATTCCTCGTGATTCCGGTAAGATTCCAACCTAGAAACTTGTACCTCTATGATCTACACTCCATTCTACATCATTCTATCTTTTAAAACTCAAATTCTAACCGTGAAATCTGCTGATTTGAGGCGTTTTGAAGTGATGTCACCAAGAGTTCTTATGAATTTCAAGTTGTGGCCTCATTTCACTATAAACGACTCAGATCTGGGTGATTTCCACATATTTTGATAACAAATCTCACCTAAATCTGTGCACCTAGCCAAGGAACTGCGCGATTTCGAGCTAACCACGGGAAACCGTCAAGAACGGCCAGTTCTGATGGAGCGGGGTGATTCCCGGCCGTTAGAGCGGGTCGGAACTGATGGAATTCCAATGTTAGTGCGAAGTTTCACTATCCCGGTAACTCTACACGTTTTCCTTCCGATAAACACTCTGAAACAGTAATTAAAATGCGAAACAGACGTATTGTCCGCACGGGTCACATGTAATCCGCACGGATCACATGTAATCCGCACGGATAACATGTAATCCGCACGGATAACATGTCATCCGGACGGATACATGTCATCCGAACGGAAGACATATCAATCCTCACGGATAACTTGTCCGCACAGATAACATGTCGATCCGCACGAGTTACACATGTCCGCACGGCTGACATGTCCGCACGGATGACATGTCCGAACGTATGACATGTCCGTACGGATAACATGTCCGCACCATACGACTGGACCAACTCCTCATTCAAGCGAATGACCATCCAACTGGATTTCCATCCGATCGGATAATCACTGACACGCACGAATGGCCATCCGGCCGGATTGCCATCCGACCGGATGGTCACTGAGCCTTATCACTTCAAACGAATGGTCAATAGTCACCTGTTGTACCCGACACCGTTTAACGCACTCTCATTCGATCAGGCTAACCCAGACGCAACCCAAATCAAGCTGTGTTTACTTACCGATTACGCACTGTGAGTATACTTGAACCCTTTTTAATCGAATTTTGGGTGTAACATACGTTTCTAACAAATCGAACTCATTAAACGAAATATTCAATCAATCGAATTATCACTTGCGAATAACTGTTATACATAGATATACGTGATGCTAGTTGCATATGTGCTAGGGCTTATACTCACGACGCCCCACCACGACTAGTATAGTACTATTGCGCCCGACGGGGTCTAGTTATGCCATCGTACATTCGAGCATCGAGGACTTAGTTGGTAGTATCAGTTTGTGAGTATATATGTCGTGTATTACGTTTATGCATGTGGAAATTCGCAGCTCTTTTAATCTATTATGCTACTTATCAAACCTGTATACTCGCCAATACTTTGTAATGACAAATATTTTAACGTATGTTGCAGGGTAGATCGCAGACTATATCAAATCAAGCTAGGAAGTCTAGAAACTCAACTAAAATCTAGGTTGTCGGATTTGTATTGTTCGAGAGGACAAGAAATCTGTGATAACTTATGTGATGGTATTATTTGTTAGTATGGGATAAAGAATGTATTAAATATTATCGCAATATAGTTGTTATGGATTCTCTTGAGCAATCTGATTCGCCTAGTGCCGCGCCCCGATGATTCTGCCATCGGTTGGGGTGTGACAATTTAAACATTACTATGCTTCCGTTGATTTCTTAAACATGTTTGGTTTCTTTTGAACACCAATTATATTGGGTTTGGTTTTATTTACTTAATTACATTGTTCAATATGATTGGTGGCTGGATCCTGGTCAGTCACGCCTCCATGCGGTGATACTCCGCTTGTGGATTTTGGGGGTGTGAAAGATTGGTATCAGAGCCATTGGTTATAGTCAACTCGGTTTTAAAAAGAGAAAAGCTTTTTGACAAAACCAGACTATAACCTGTACAGTGCTCAACGATCCACAACGATGCTTCGCTCCACGTGCAAGACTCAACATTCTAGGTGATATGGTTTATGTTTATATTACCTACCTGTTAGTTACATAGTACATTGTTCATGGTATGCTTAGATAAATGTAGCAACTATTGTTTGAAACACATGTGTGCTTACTCTCTTCTGTCATCGCACTTTCGCGACACCTTTCTCACTCGTGTTTCCTTTGATATGAAGATCATGAGTGGATGACTGAACCTGACTCAAGCCCAGCTGACGGCTTTAATCAATGAACAAGTTGCTGCAGCACTCGCTGCCGCTCAGGCAGGAGGTATAACATGCCATAGCAACTTACTCTAGGATCTTTAGATCCTACTCTCATGAACCAACACTTGTGCTTAACCTTGTCTCTTCTTACTCGCACGACAGGTCAACATGCTCAACCTCTTGTGTGTACTTTCAAAACTTTTATGGACTGCCGACCTACTACTTTCAACGGCACTGAAGGAGCTGTAGGCCTCCTCCACTAGTTTGAGAAGCTCGAGTCTGTCTTCAAGATGTGTAAATGCCCTGAGGCTCCTAGGGTGAAATATGCTACTGGTACTCTTGAAGGTGTAGCGCTCACGTGGTAGAACGCTCAGGTTCAGATGCTGGGATTGGTTGCTGCTAATGCCACCCCATGGAACGACTTCAAAGATTTGATCAAGGAAGAGTACTGCAATCGTGATGACATCCACAAGCTGGAAGTAGAGTTCTACAACTTAAAGATGACGGGGTCGGAAATTGAAGCGTATATGAAAAGATCAAATGAGTTGGCTATCTTGTGTCCTACTATGGTAGACCCTCATATCAAGCGAATCGAGTTGTACCTTAAAGGTTTAGTGCCAGAGATCCAGAGCCATGTGACTGCAGCAAACCTCGCCACTATCCAGCAAGTTATTCGTTTGGCTCATTGTCTCACTGATCAGGCAGTCGAGCAGAACAGGTTGCCCAAGCGTATTGGTACTACTACTACTACTACTACTACTACTACTACTACTACTACTACTACTACTACTGATGCCCCCAGTGACAACAAGCGCAAATGGGATGGAGTCTCAAGCAAGGGTTCAACATCAGCTCAGTCTCAGTCTCAGTCTCAGCAGTGAAAGACTGATGACTACAAGAGCCCTGGTCAGCAATCTTCTGGTAGTCAGGGGCAGGGTGGATACAGAGGAAACCACCCCAAGTGCAACCGATGCAACATGCATCATAGTGGGCCGTGCAATAAGGGTCGTTGCCAGAGGTGTAACAAGCTTGGTCATGAAGCTAAGGATTGCAGGGGCACACAACCGGCAAATCAGAATCGTCAACAACAGCCACCAGCTCTGTTAGTGCATTTATGTCTATCGCCTCCGTCATCCCAAGTAATAGTTGAAACAGTTTATTTCTTGCATTATATTATAATATCTTGTTAGTAAAGGCAAGGTGGCATAATTGTAAATAAGGAGAGTCTCCTTATATCCTTTGCCTATAAATAGAACCCTTAGGGTTAGGATTTAGAACTTTTGCCACATTTGAGACTTGGAGCTTTGGAGAGCTAAGATCTAGAGAGAGAAAGCTTAGAGAGAGAAAGTTCCTTGTACGTGATTCAGGTGCTGTACGTTATCAGATCTTTCAATAGAATCACGATTATTATTACGTTCGTGTGTTCGGTCACGATCGTGTACGGATTCCGCACGTTACACGAGTCGGTTCGCAATCGTTTCGGAGTCAAAACCGGTCCTAACAAGTGGTATCAGAGCAGGAGCTCGATTGCACGGATCAAACGCACGAATTCGCACAGAATTTCATCAGATTCAGATCCAAATTTCACTCAGATTTGTCAAAATTTCTTCATCTTTACGTTTCTTCACGTTTTCGACCGAAAATCACCAACTTAAATGACTTTCTACGGTTAAAATCGGCTAATTTTTGGATATTATGTGCGAAAACACTTGATCTAAAAGCCTACAAATTTTCAAATCTTAATTCCAAGCCATTTGAGAGAAATCTGAAATTTTGTGCTCGAAAAAGTTGAGATATGTTTGCTGTTGATGTTAAAGATGGATGCCAACCAATCGGCTAGCCCAACCGTTCCATTACATCACGTTTTTAATCGTTGACTTTGACTTGCCAGCCGATCGGCTAGCATCCCCAGCCGAACGGTCAGGAAATCATTTCATTGACACTTCACTTGTTCCATTTATTAAAATCAATTTGTCAGTCAACTCTGTCATCGGCCATTGATAATTGCATGAGAACAAAGTTGTCAGCTTGCATGTGAGATTTTGTTGAATATCACAATTCATTGTTAAAGTCAAATAATAGTGTTGAGGTCATAAGGTAAAAAGGCTGACCGATCGACCAGCATTTTCACTTGATCGAACAGCTGTTCGTTCCATCAAATCACTTTACATTCATTAAAAAGTGTTTGACTTTGTTGACTGCTGACCGATCGGACAGCAGTCCGATCAAACGTCTGTCCGTTCCAAAGCACCTGACTTTATAAATTGTTTGACTTTGTTGACTGCTGATCGATCGAACAGCTGTTCGATCGAACACTTGTCCGTTCCACTGCCATACATTTAAGTCTTTGACTTTGTTTGACCTAACCGATCGGACAGCTCTCCGAACGGCTAGCATCCCAGCCGATCGATCAGCAAATCGTTCCACAGCACATCACTCTTTTAAGTCATTAAAGTCAACTTGCTCAGCTTTTGTCAGTCAAAGTTCTTTAATTGAAATCGGTATACATGTGAACATTATTGTCGGCTAATTCATTATATAATTCACATGAACTGATTAAAAATTCTGATGACCCATGTGATGATAATAATTGAGGTCAAATTACAAGTTTACATATAGCATTTCAATCCATGTGAATTGTCAGATCCATAAATTGAATTGATAAAGATATTGTCGGCCATTACACATATTCATAGTTTGCATGTGAAATAATGATTTAATCAAGGATTGGCATGTGATGTATTAAAGGACTTAACGGTGACTGTTGAAGAATCATTAGTTTGCATGTGATGTTGTTTTGAAAGTCAAAGTGACAACGCCAACCGATCGATCAAGAATTTTGTCGTTTTGTGACATCAAACGGACAGCATCAACGTGCCAGCCGATCGACCAAGCATTTTGTCGTCTAGTGCAAGCCTATCGGACAGCATATTTGTCGTGTAGTGCCAGCCGATCGGACTACCACCCGATTCAAGAATCCCAGCCGATCGGACAGCAATCCCAGCCAATCGGACAACAAGTTGACTTTCGTTGACTCACTTGATCAACGTCCTGTCCGATCGAACAGCATTCCCGTCCGATCGAACAACTTTCCTGCCCGATCGAACAGCACCCTGTCCGATCGATCAACCTCCCGTCCTATTCAAGTTGTTTGATATTCTTGTTGTAAATAATCATTGTTATTTGATTGTTTCTTGTGTTGTGATTTACGAGGTGTGAATATCGAGGAAATAAAATCATGGCTGAAATCAAAGAGAAAACCAGAGAAGAGATTTTGAGTGAGAAAACAGACAGAGAAAGAAGAATGGCTGTGAATAGAATAAATGATATGCAAAGAGAATATGATGAAGCTGTTAGATACAAAAGATGGGATACGAAACGAGAATGTTATGTCAACAGATATGGTGAACCTGTTGTTTCCAAGAAGGACATAGTTTTTGATGATGTTCTTCTAGTAATTCCTCGGGTTGGTGAATTTTTTTCAAATGCTGTAAAAGAAAAAAATTATGAGGAAAAGCTGGAAAAACTCATAAGAGAAGTCATGATATCGAGTTTGAAGAAGAGAGAATGAAGAAGAATGTTGAGTGTATGGTTGAAGAATTGAAGAAGGTAGCTGAAGAGATTAAAGCTGAAATTGTTGAAGTGAAAGAAGAATTTGTGGTGAATGTAGAAGTTGAGAAAGTTGTTACTGAAGAGCAACAAGTTGAAGAAACTAAGAAGAAAGAAGAAGTGAAGAATGAGAATTTGGAAACTGGTGATGTTGGTGAAGAAGTTGGTGTTGAAGGAAAGAAAAATGATGCTAATCAGACAGATGAGGCAAACACCGAAGTGCCAATCACTGAGGTAAATTCTAATTCTGAAACTCAAAACAAAATCATTGAACAGTGCAAGAAATGCATGGAAACATGCAGTGCTTGTACTGAAAAAGACAAACAATTCACAAAAATTGAAAATGTTTTCAAAAATAAATGCAAAGAAATGTTAGAAAACGAAAAGATTTTGAAAGATAATGATGAAAAACTTTTGGAAAAATGTAAAAAATTAGAAAAAGAAAATGA
The DNA here is from genome assembly GCA_030545235.1 of Helianthus tuberosus. Taxonomy (NCBI): domain Eukaryota; kingdom Viridiplantae; phylum Streptophyta; class Magnoliopsida; order Asterales; family Asteraceae; genus Helianthus; species Helianthus tuberosus. The sequence goes on from CM060381.1 coordinate 142,656,558, forward strand.
ATTTTTAAAAGAAAACGTTTTGAAAAAGACAGAAGAATGTGATAAAAAAGAAATGGTTTGTCAAGAAATGAAGAAAGAATATGATTCAATAAAATTGGCATATCACATTACAAAAGAATCATATGAAAAAGTGAAGGATGAAATGAAATTTACTCAATCAAGAATGAATTATTTTTCTGAAACAACTAAAGATCTTAAACATATGTATGAAATAAAACAAGGTGTTGTTAATTCCTATATTGAGGATGTTGCTAAGCTAAAGCGACAGATTGCTGATTTAGAACAGGACAACAACAAGTTAAAAAGTTATCACGTGTCATCATATGTGCTTGAACGTATTTTCAATATAAAACCGGGAGATGGTGAGTCTGAGCAAAACAAGAAAGGCATTGGCTCAGAGTTTCATCAAGTTCCACCACCGGGAAAATTTGCATTTTATGATGATGAAAAGGTCGAAAAAGCTTTCAACAAGGTAGATCAATTGCCAGACAACATTGACATAACCTATTCCAAATCTGATGATTCTAGTGATTCAGAGGTGGTAGGTAAGGTCGTTGAAAGTGTGTTGAAAGAAGAGTCAGTTGAAACAGGTAAATCTGAATCACAGTATGAAAATGAAGGTAATTTTCATGATGGATATCTGAAAAACTCCGAGAAAAATTTGAATGAAGATTCAAAAGGATTGGTTTATACCATGATTGGACCGGACAAATTATTCTTAGATGTTGTATTCCCAATTCAGAATGTGATTTCAGAAAAGGTTGATAAAGTTTTCAAAATGGTAGAGATTGAAAAGTCTGAAATTCCAAAGTTTGCTGGAAAGTGTCACAAAACTTTTTATAACAAACCTGGTTACAAGAAGAAAAACATGAAGGCTGGGTTGGGTTATAAGAAGAAACAAAATTGGAAGAAAAATGAAACGCCAAATTTTCAGGCAAAAATGAATTTTGTTCAAGGAATAAGTTTAGAAGAAGAGAAAGAACTCCAAGTTATACGACAGTCTAATGAAGAGTTATGTGCTCAGAAAAAGCAACAACAGGTCAAGGATGTGTCCAAGAGAACATGTTTCAAATGTGATCAAACAGGACATCATGCACGCAAGTGTCCAAATCTGAAACCTGTTGATGTTGAGACGAAAAAGAAGTCTGTTTATGTTCAGAAACAGAAGTCTGATGTTATGAATCAAAAGTCAACCAAGTTTGATTCAAAGCAAACTTGGAAGCCGAAAATGTCAAAGGCTGACTCACAACAAACATGGAAACCAGTGACACCAAAATTAAGAACAACACAAAGTTGGAAAAACACTGTTGATACAACAAAACCAAACCAGTTTTGGAAACCAAAAGTTGTTGTTCAAAAAGAAAATGTTCAAAAAGATTCACATTTTTACAAACAAGGTACTCCTAAAGGTCAAACATGGTCTATTAAAAAACAAATGGCTTCGGTAAATGATGAAAAAGTTGAAGTTAAAATTGAAAAAGTCTTTGTGCAAAATGACAAAGATTTTCCGAAGTTAACTGATGCATATTGTGTTGAAATGCCTAAGGTCAAACAGACCTGGGCTAAATTGTTCAAGTAATTGAGTAAGTGTAAATGTGCAGGTGCTCAAGAAAACTGAAGACTGTGAGAATGGAAATCGGAGCAGCCTGGCACAAGAAGAAGAGGCTGCTGAACCCTGTGTTGGTTGAAACAGGGAGTTTGTTTGTTTTCTGTACATAAATAAACAATATTTTTAAAATCCCTAAAAATTGAAAATTTTGAAAAACCAAAAATATGTTTTGATTTTGTAAAAAATATTCAAAAATACAAAAAATGTGTTGATTGAATACGCCGAAACCCTCACGGCTGAACAAACATGATTAATTTCACAAAATTGAAAAACGGTTTTCAAACTGTAAAATATCAATGTGTTGTAAATCATGGGGGTACATTATGTTTTCTGCAAATCAGTGCATGTGAAGCAGAAAATGGATGGCGAGACGAAGCTATCAGTATCAGGTTGTCAAATTTTCTTCAAATGGTTTTGCATTTTAGGGGGAGTAAGAAATTGTCAGAAAATCCAAAAACATTAGAAAACTTGAAAAAGACAAAAACATGATAAAAAATGAAAATGAGTTTTTGTGTAAAAAGAGGAAATGATAGTACATCAGTAGACAGTACTGTACGCTAAAGAATTGGAAAGTCAAAATGTGTTAAACGATCTCACTGTGGATGTGTCGGTAGATTTTTATACATTTAGTAAACTTTTTCGAGATATAAACCTAAATTCAAACTTGCTTATTTCGTGGAGAACACTACTTGGATATATAGGTAACCCCTGAAATCTCGTTTGAAAGGTCCCTCTTTCTGAGATACTAGGTCTTTATGCTTAGTGATATCTGGGGTATTATCCCGGGACTTCTGATTTTGCGGAAGCAATGGCCTAGTCCCCGGAGAATACTTTCTGCATTGCTTGAAATATAGCGCCGCCCTCAGCAAATTGATGAAACAATAAAATTGATAGTCATTGTTGTTGTAATACAAAAGATCCTCTAAAGGGGACACACCAAAAGTCGAGCCGTCATCTCTCTGCTGAACGGAAGTTCTGACCTGAGCTCTCACGGTTTCGTACTATAATTTATTCCCCTTACAGATATCATCTAGGTATACTCACCTATAAGACTGAATATTGGGATCTGGATACGGGAGTATATTCAAGAGGCGGGACACATGAATGAGTTTAAGTTCTTAAGACACCTAATTTATATCCTGAATCAGTTGAAATTTGTTTGAAAATTTAAGTGGATCAGTATATCGACAATCTAAGTGAATTGTTTAATTCTTAATGTGTAACTAAGCTCAACGGTACTAGTGATTTGTCAAAAACTGATATGATCCTCTGACGCAAACTCAAACAAAAATATTGTCTGTAAATATGTTTGTAAATATTTCTTTACTGCTTTATATTTCAGAAATGCAAAAAGATTTTGATTTCTATTTTATTTTCGACAACCGATGTCTGAGATGTTGAGTTTCAAAATCTAAGTATGCTGATCGTGTTTCTGAAAATAAAACAAGTTCACTAACTTGAAACTTGAAATTTAAAAAAAAATCAAAAATCAAAAACAGTTTGTGATATCTCCAAGGTCATTAGTTTGGACTTGGATGATTAACTATGAGGGATTTGGATGCTTATATTGTTAAAATCTGTAAAAGAGTCAGTTTCCGATTTTGTTCGATAAAACTGCCAAATCCTTAAAGATTGTTGATAGGGGGAGAGATTCAAGTAATCCTGGATATATTCATATTATTATATTTTAAAGCCAGGATCTTGGTTTAGATAGTTTAATCGAGCCAGGTCACGATTCCTGGAAAACCGAAAATGCTTTCATTGTTAAAATTTTAGCTTATGCTGAGAGAGCCAGGGTTTTCAGTCCTGGATGATCAAAATGTTTTTACTTATAAATGTTTGAGTGATTGCAGATGTTGTACCAGACCACGATCCGGACAGCAGTGTCTAAGGGGGAGTCTGAAGACGACCTCAACGCAAGGGGAAGCGTGCATAGGAGCCAGGATACTTTCCCGAAAGAGCTTGTAATCGTAAAGCCAGGTGTCGATCCCAAAAGCACGGAAGCTAGACGAAAGGGGGAGCCTGAAGAGTCTACCGAAAAGAAGAAGCTGAAGCTGAAGACATATCCACGGGGATTCTGTTCGAGCTAGAGAGAGAGAAAGAAAAGACGCTACGAGTTTGACTAAATGTTTGAGATTGACTGCGGTAATATCCAAGGGGGAGTCTGTTAGTGCATTTATGTCTATCGCCTCCGTCATCTCAAGTCATAGTTGAAACAGTTTATTTCTTGCATTATATTGTCATATCTTGTTAGTAAAGGCAAGGTGGCATAATTGTAAATAAGGATAGTCTCCTTATATCCTTTGCCTATAAATAGAACCCTCATGGTTAGGATTTAGAACTTTTGCCACATTTGAGACTTGGAGCTTTGGAGAGCTAAGATCTAGAGAGAGAAAGCTTGGAGAGAGAAAGTTCCTTGTACGTGATTCAGGTGCTGTACGTTATCAGATCTTTCAATAGAATCACGATTATTATTACGTTCGTGTGTTCGATCATGATCGTGTACGGATTCCGCACGTTACACGAGTCGGTTCGCAATCGTTTCGGAGTCAAAACCGGTCCTAACAAGTGGTATCAGAGCAGGAGCTCGATTGCACAGATCAAACGCACGAATTCGCACAGAATTTCATCAGGAGCTCCACAGAATCAGCAGCAGCAACAGCAGGGTAACAGGGGATGCTATCAGTGTGGTGCTGAAGGTCACTTCAAGAGAAACTGCCCCTAGTTCAACCAGAATCAGAACAACAACAATAATCAGGGGAACGGGAACAATAACGGGGGTAACAATGATGGCCATGGTGCCAGGGGACGTGCTTTTGTGCTGGATCAGGGTGACGTGAGGAACGATCCCAACGTTGTGATGGGTAAGTTTCTTCTGGATGATTTCTTTGTTACTGTTTTATTTGATTCGGGTGCCGATACTAGTTATGCGTCCCTAAAAGTTAGTCAAATGCTAAAGCGCACTCCAACACTTTTGAACACCAAACACATGGTAGAACTAGCAAACGGTAAAAGTCTTGAAGCCACACACATAGTTAAGGGTTGTAATCTCGTCTTAGCTGGTCAGACTTTCTCTATCGATCTTATCCCCATCATTCTTGGTAGTTTTGACATCGTTACCGGGATGGATTGGTTATCTCAACATCGAGCAGAGATCCTTTGCAAGGAGAAGATCGTCTGCATTCCTCGTTCTGGTGAAGAACCTTTAGTGATTCATGGCGACAAGAATGGTGCTGTTGTGGGCATCATTTCTTTCCTTAAGGCCCAGAAGTGTTTGCGAAAGGGCCACACTACTATTTTAGCCCTCGTTACTGACACCTCAAAGAAAGAGAAGAAGATAGAAGATATTCCGATCGTACGTGACTTTCCTGAGGTATTTCCTGAGGAATTACCTGGTCTTCCGCCTCATCGTCAAGTTGAATTTCAAATCGAGCTTCTGGAGCAGCGCCCATAGCTCGAGCACCTTGTCGTCTAGCTCCATCTGAACTAGAAGAACTATCCGCACAGTTACAAGAACTCTTGGAAAAGGGTTTCATATGTCCTAGCTCTTCGCCCTGGGGAGCTCCAGTGTTATTTGTGAAGAAGAAAGACAGTACCTTCAGAATGTGTATTGACTACCGCGAACTCAACAAGGTGACCGTAAAGAATCGTTATCCTCTTCCACGCATTGATGACTTGTTCGACCAGTTGCAAGGGTCGAGTTTCTACTCAAAGATTGACCTGAGGTCAGGCTACCATCAACTGAGAGTCCGAGACAAGGATATCTCTAAGACAGCATTCAGGACTCGGTATGGGCATTACGAGTTTCTGGTTATGCCTTTTGGATTGACGAATGCACCTGCGGTCTTCATGGATCTTATGAATAGAGTGTGCAATCCTTACCTGGATAAGTTTGTTATTCTATTCATCGACGACATCCTGATTTATTCGAAGAGTCAGGAAGAACACGAGCAACACCTGAGGCTTATTTTGGAACTTCTTCGAACAGAGCAGCTCTATGCCAAATTCTCGAAATGCGACTTTTGGCTTCGTGAAGTCCACTTTCTAGGCCACGTGGTAAACAAGGATGGGATTCACGTTGATCCATCCAAGGTCGACTCGGTCAAGAACTGGCCTGCACCCCGTACACCAACAGAAATCCGCCAATTCTTGGGTTTGGCGGGCTACTACAGAAGGTTTATCAAGGATTTCTCCAAGATTGCGCAACCTCTCACCTCACTAACTCAGAAGGGTGTCACCTATCGTTGGGGTGATGCACATGAATCTGCATTTTAGCACTTAAAGGATAGACTTTGTAGCGCACCTATCCTCTCATTGCCTGAAGGCACAGATGATTTTGTGGTTTATTACGATGCGTCCATCCAAGGACTTGGTTGCGTGTTGATGCAACGTGACAAGGTCATTGCTTACGCATCACGCCAGCTTAAGGTCCACGAAAGAAATTACACTACACACGATCTAGAGCTGGGAGCTGTTGTTTTCGCACTTAAGATATGGAGACATTACCTGTACGGTACCAAGTGCACCATTTACACCGATCACAGGAGTCTCGAGCATATCTTCAAGAAAAAGGAGTTAAACATGCGACAACGTCGATGGGTCGAGCTCTTGAATGATTACGAATGCGCGATCAAGTACCATCCGGGCAAGGCCAATGTTGTGGCCGACGCCCTCAGTCGAAAGGAGACTACACCTAAGCGAGTGCGTGCGTTACAACTGACCATCCAATCTAGTCTTCGTACTCAGATACGAGATGCTCAGGTTGAAGCATTGAAAGCAAAGAATATCAGGGCCGAGTCCCTACGAGGATCAAGGAAATGATTAGAACAAAAGGAAGACGGCGCTTACTACGTAACAGGGCGCATTTGGATCCCACTTTATGGAAACTTACGCGAGCTTGTGATGGATGAAGCACATAAGTCTCGTTACTCAGTACATCCTGGTTCGGATAAGATGTACCATGACTTAAAGACTACATACTGGTGGCCTAGCATGAAAGCCAACATAGCAACCTACGTCAGTAAATGTTTGACTTGTGCGAGAGTCAAGATCGAATATCAGAAACCATCAGGCCTACTCCAACAACCAGAGATACCGACATGGAAATGGGAGAAAATTTCCATGGACTTCGTTACTGGCCTGCCTAGATCTCAACGTGGAAATGATACCATTTGGGTAATTGTAGATCAATTAACCAAGTCTGCACATTTTCTGGCTATCAAAGAAACGGATAAGTTCTCTACTCTAGCAGACATCTATCTAAAGGAAGTAGTTTCGAGGCACGGGGTGCCAACCTCTATCATATCTGATCGTGACGCGCGTTTTACTTCTGAGTTGTGGCAAGCTATGCACAAGTCTTTTGGCTCTCGATTAGACATGAGCACAACATATCACCTGCAAACGGATGGGCAGTCTGAACGCACCATCCAAACCCTTGAAGACATGCTTAGGGCATGTGTGATTGATTTTGGTAACGGCTGGGAACGACATCTACCTTTAGTGGAATTTTCGTATAATAACAGCTACCACACCAGTATCCACTCTGTAACAACTCTCATCAAAAGTCATATTTATTAAACTAATTTGACTAATAGGAAACCCTAATTGAGACACCCAAGTGATTCTGCGCAAACCCTAAAATTTTCAGAACAATCAGAATCAGGATCAGGGCCCCTAAAACTCAGGGGGGTAAACCCTAGTTACGTTTATCTTAAAATCTCTCTGTCAAATTCGAAATTATGAAATTCATCAACTCAGCAGGTCTAGTCCCAAACGTGGAAACCCTATGACCATTAGGTGTCCCTTGCGCACCGTAAGGGTTAGAGTGTTACGGTGAGCAAGGGGTGACAAATTTTGGGTATAAATAGAGGGTCGTGGGACTTGATTTCTGGAATTTGAGCGACAAACCAATTCGTAATACGCTCCGAGATATCTTTTGTTTATCACAATTAACACACACGGATCACTAATCGCTGCCGCAATCAGGGTATTAACTCGATCGCTGATACGATTCAAAGTCCGATTGATCAAAATATCCAATGGATGTTTAAGTGCTGCCCACATTAGGGTTTATGCTTTGTCATTCGTCGTTAATTCGATGGATGTTTAAGTATCGCACTTTGTCATTCGTTGTGAGGGTTTGATCTCGTGAGTTATCGTAAATGCTGTATTGATTACTAACCCAAAATTGTGTGCCTGTTATTAATTTAGGTTAAAAGGCTAATCAGTAGGCTAGACTCTGCTCAAAATTAAATCTGCAAAAGTTATAATTACAGGGACTAAGTCGTGGATATCTTGAATCACTGGTTAGTGGGGTATTGTGCACATTACTAATTTTCTCCCAGTTAGGTTCATTGACCTACTAGGGATAATCACCACTATTTAGGTTCATTGGCCTAATAGTGGTATGACCATCGTCACCATTGTGACACAGTGCCAAGTAAAAATAAGATAGAAGCCATTGTAATCGCTCTTATGCTGTAATTGATAACTATGCATCATTTTATGTAAATGGAATGATTCACTCAGTATTTCCCGCTGACAAAACCTTTTTTCAAACATGTTTCAGGTGATCTGTTATGATCCAGGAAAAGTGCCTTGAAGCACTACAAGCTTAAGGAAGTGGCTCATAATAAAATAAAGAAACATGTTTTGTAAAATAAAGATTTCTTCGTGAAATCAAATGATTGTAAATTACCGGGGTTTTATCCCGCGTTGTGAAATAAAATAATCGGGAAATATTTCAGTTTTAAAAAGATCCTGATGATAAACTTCCGCTGTTAAACTCAATTAATTAAATACCACGGGATTTCTGTTCCGCGGCTCCTGAAACGGGTCAAACCGGGTCAGGGGCCGTGACAGAAAAAGGTGGTATCAGAGCCACTGATCGAGCCACTGATTTAAGCCAATTAAGTATTTAGAAAATACTTAATTTTTATTAATTGCTATTTTATGATTATGTGTTTTATTATCTGACTAATTGTGTACAGTATGGGCAGATCTTTATATGCTAGCCAATGTAGCAATTAATGCAAATCCTTAAATAATTTGACTCAAAATTTTAGCACCTTTATTATCTACAGTCTAGAAACCTTATTCAGTAAATAAATAAATTTATAAATAAAACCTAGTGTGTTTTAATTTTCAGTTGTTTTGTAGTTACACAGTATGGAATAATATTTAAAGGTTTTCTATAAAAATTTTGTTATAATTAGTAATGGTGTGTATTTTGCATAATAGCATGAGTGACTTGTATGACGCCCTTCAGAATTTAAATCTCTATCCAGTAAGAATAGAGGTTTCAAGGGATTTCAATAGGTATATACCAGACATAAAAGAACCTATAGAATTCAATGCTTTACCTCTCGAGAAACCCAATCCTAAGAAAATGGAAATTGGGGAAAGCTTTAGGCAAATTGAGGGGTTACCATCTCAGGAAGAGCTAGATTTTATATTGACAAGCTATAATACTATTAAGCCTGTTAATGAAAATGTTCTTATTCACTCTCTTGAAACACAACTACCAATAAACTTAGAACCAACTATTCCAAACCCTTCAATCCACTCGCAAATAGACGAATGGTTGACTAATGAAATACAGTTACAAAACAATCCCTATAAGCTTTTTCCTCAGTTCAATCCAGAACCTTTACCAAATCCACCAATGAGTAACGAGAATATGGCTGAACTCCACCACTTTGGCGAAGAACTAATGGATGCTGGGAATAGGATCCAAGAGATTGGGGGACAGATCTCCTGGAAATACAATGAGAGGGAACGCCGTTACTAGAATATCATCTGACAAAGGATAGGGGATTTATGGAACTATGGTTGTGTAATAGTAATAGTAAAATCAGTATGTGTAAAATAAATAATAAAACAGTTGTATATAGAAGCATGATATAATCAATAAAACAAATGAAATTTTAGAAAATTTACAATTTTGTTTGTATATTCGTTTACATGATTATGTGCAATTAATTGTGACATTGGATTATTTCTTTTATACTAATTATTTATCTATAAATTAGTTATCAGATGGAAAACGCTAATAATGAACCAGTTAATGAGGTTAATCAATCTGAGCAATAACCGGGGGATCAATATATGACCAGGCAGGATATAGAAAATATCGTTGCTCAAGGGATAGCCAACGCTATTCCAGCAATCGTTGCTGCTGTTAAAAATCCAATCGAACCGCAACAAATCGTTCCTAGCAAACGTATTTCTGAAGATAACTTCAGTAATAGTATAAACGGAGGCCATAATCATACTAATCATGAGAATGAACCACGGCAAGCTCCTCCTCCCAAGAAAATGAAAGCTGCAACGCCTGGTTGCACTTACAAAGAATTTATTGCATGTAAACCCACTGAGTTTGCAGGCAATGAAGGAGCGACTACGGCACTGCGTTGGTTAGAGAAAACCGAGGCAGTAATTGCCATAAGTAAATGTGCTCAGGATGATCAGGTCATGTACGCGTCAAACCTTTTCAAAGAAGGGGCGCTAGAATGGTGGAATACGGTGTTACAAGCGAAAGGAAGAAGGATGGCGTATGCTATGAACTGGGAAGAATTTAAGAGCTTTGTAGAAAGAAAATTTTGTCCCGAGTATGAAAAGGAACAAATGACAAATAAGTTTCTAACCCACCGGATGGTGGATGTAGATTGTCGAGGGTATACTTCAACATTCTTCGAGTATGCTCGAGTGGTACCAACCCTGGCTTCGCCAGAGCCGGTACTTATTTCTCGTTATATTTGGGGATTGATTTCCGAAATCCGTAATATCGTCAAGGCTGCGAAACCTCGCACGATTGATGATGCGGTGGATTTAGCCAATACTATGACTGACGAACTAGTACGGACAAGAGAAGAAAATAGAAGGAATGAAGTAGCCCAAAAGATTACTCAAGAATTCCGTCCGGGTAACCATAAAAATTTCAAGAGAAGAGGGAATGGGCAATCTTCCACTAGCCCATTTTGCAATTTTTGCAAAAGGAAGCATTTTGGAAGATGCAAAGGATATTGCAAAATTTTGCAAAATTCCGGGGCATCAAGAAGAAGACTGCAGGAGGAAGAAATTTTCAGTCTGCTACAACTGTGGAGAAGCTGGACATCTTAGGCCAGATTGTCCAAAACTGAACAAACCATCTGACAATAAAGCCAAACCTACAGAAGGAGCAAAAAGGAATGTAAGAGCCTTTCAACTAACTACTCAGGAAGCAGAGCTCATTCCAGATGTGGTAGCTGGTACGTTCTTAGTGCACAACGTTTACACAAAAGTATTATTTGACTCTGGTGCAAACCAAAGTTTTAGAAATACTTCATTCTGCCAAACTCTTAACTTACCTTTAACCAACATTAGGCAAATTTCTACAGTAGAAACGGCAGATGGGAATTCATTTAAAATAAATAAGGTTCTGCAAAACGTAGAAATAGAACTTTTAAATCATAAATCTTCTGCAACCCTATTATCTATGAAATTAGTTGAATTCGATGTTGTGTTAGGAATGGATTGGTTAGCAAACAATCATGTTCGAATTATCTGTGATAAGAATTCCATAACCACTGGAGAAGTAATAATGATTACAGGAGATAAGCTATTTAAACCCATAAAGTTCATATCAGTAATAAAAGTTGCTAATTATGAACGAAAGCAAGGAATAGTATATATGATTTCAGTAATCATTAATACTAAAGATAAAGAACTTAAGGAAATTTCTGTAGTTTCAGAATATCCAGAAGAATTACCAGGATTACCACCAGATAGGAAAGTAGAATTTAGGATTCATCTAATTCCAGGAACTATACCGATAGCCAAGGCATCTTATCGGTTAGCACCCACAGAAATATTAAAACTGAAAAAGCAATTAGATGAATTATTAAGTAAACGTTTCATACAACCTAGTTTATCCTCGTGGGAGGCACCAGTGTTGTTTATTAAGAAAAAGGATGGTTCGATGAGAAAGTGTATTAATTATAGGGAATTAAATAAGGTTACAATTAAGAATCGATACCCATTACCTAGAATTGGTGATCTATTCGATCAATTCCAGGGAGATAGATATTTTCTAAGATCGACTTACGTTCCGGATATCATCAATTGAAAGTACAACAGGAAGACATACCTAAACCTGTTTTCAGAACTAGGTATGGTCATTATGAGTTTACAGTCATGCCCTTCGGATTAACGAATGCACCTGCAGCATTCATGGACATGATGAATAAAATTCGTAAACCATATTTGGATAAATTTGTAATTGTCTTCATCGACGATATACTTATTTATTCCAAAAGTCAGGAAGAACATTGTCAGCACTTGCATGCACTCTTAACTTTGTTAAGAAAAGAGAAGCTTTACGCCAAACTCTCGAAGTGTGAATTTTGGATGTCAGAAGTGCAATTTCTATGTCATATGGTGAATCATGAAGGTATTCACGTAAATCTTGATAAGATAGCTATACCATTAACTAAGCTAACCTGTAAAACAGTTAAGTTTGAATGGGGACCTAAACAAGAAGAAGCCTTTAGGATCTTAAAGCATAAATTAACAAAATCCTAGCCTTACCAGAAGGAACAGAAGATTTTAAAGTATACGGTGATGCTTCAAAGCTAGGATTTGAATGTGTGTTAATGCAACGCAAAAAGGTAATTGCGTAAGCATCAAGGCAATTGAAAAAGCACGAAGAAAACTATACCACTCATGACTTAGAATTAGGAGTCATAATTTTTGCCCTTAAGATTTGGAGACATTATCTGTATGGAAGTAAGTTTACTGTCTATACGGATCATAAGAATTTAAGATATATATATTTGGGCAAAAAGAATTAAACATGAGGCAAAAGAGATGGATGAAAATCCTAAGTGACCACGACTGTGATATTCAGTATCACGAAGGAAAGGCTGAAGACGGTTAGAGATCGCCAAAAGAGTTATATAGATAATAGACGAAAACCGTTGGAGTTTCAAGTTGGAGACAAAATGCTATTGAAAGTATCTCCTTGGAAAGGAGTTGTAGATTCGGTAAGAAAGAAAAGCTAAGTCCAAGGTACGTAAGACCATTTCCAGTGATCTAACGTATAGGACCAGTTGCTTATCGTTTTACAACTACCAGGAGAGTTAGCTGGAGTACATGATGTATTTCATGTATCCAATCTCAAGAAATGTCTATCAGACGAATCTTTGGTAGTACCTCTCCAAGATATAAAGGTAAACGAAAAATTTAAAATTTGTAGAGAAACCTCTTCAGATAGAAGATAGAAAGATCAAATTTCTCAAAACACAAATGATTAGTGTTAGTTCAAATAAAGTGGGATTCAAAGATAGGACCCTAATACACTTGGGAACTGGAATCAGAAAAGAAACGAAAGTATCCTCAATTATTCCAGTAAATCTCGAGGATGAGATTTTTATTAAGGTGGGGAGAATGTAACAACTCTCATCAAAAGTCATATTTATTAAACTAATTTGACTAATAGGAAACCCTAATTGAGACACCCAAGTGATTCTACGCAAACCCTAAAATTTTCAGAACAATCAGAATCAGGATCAGGGCCCCTAAAACTCAAGGGGGGTAAACCCTAGTTACGTTTATCTTAAAATCTCTCTGTCAAATTCGAAATTATGAAATTCATCAACTCAGCAGGTCTAGTCCCAAACGTGGCAACCCTATGACCATTAGGTGTCCCTTACGCACCGTAAGGGTTAGAGTGTTACGGTACGCAAGGGGTGACAAGTTTTGGGTATAAATAGAGGGTCGTGGGACTTGATTTCTGGAATTTGAGCGACGAACCAATTCGTAATATGCTCCGAGATATCTTCTGTTTATCACAACTAACACACACGGATCACTAATCGCCGCCGTAATCAGGGTATTAACTCGATCGCTGATACGATTCAATGTCCGATTGATCAAAATATCCAATGGATGTTTAAGTGCTGCCCACATTAGGTTTTATGCTTTGTCATTCGTCGTTAATTCGATGGATGTTTAAGTATCGCACTTTGTCATTCGTTGTGAGGGTTTGATCTCGTGAGTTATCGTAAATGTTGTATTGATTACTAACCCAGAATTGTGTGCCTGTTATTAATTTAGGTTAAAAGGCTAATCAGTAGGCTAGACTCTGCTCAAAATTAAATCTGCAATGTGAGTCATTCTCTTTTTATCAACTATTTTACAATACCTCAAATTATTTTCAAAAGTTATAATTACAGGGACTAAGTCGTGGATATCTTGAATCACTGGTTAGTGGGGTATTGTGCACATTACTAATTTTCTCCCAGTTAGGTTCATTGACCTACTAGGGATAATCATCACTATTTAGGTTCATTGACCTAATAGTGGTATGACCATCGTCACCATTGTGACATGTCACCATTGTGACACAGTGCCAGATAAAAATAAGATAGAAGCCATTGTAATCGCTCTTATGCTGTAATTGATAACTATGCATCATTTTATGTAAATAGAATGATTCACTCAGTATTTCCCGCTGACAAAACCTTTTTCAAACATGTTTCAGGTGATCTGTTATGATCCAGGAAAAGTGCCTTGAAGCACTACAAGCTTAAGGAAGTGGCTCATAACAAAATAAAGAAACATATTTTGTAAAATAAAGATTTCTTCGTTAAATCAAATGATTGTAAATTACCGGGATTTTATCCCGCGTTGTGAAATAAAATAATCGGGAAATATTTCAGTTTTAAAAAGATCCTGATGATAAACTTCCGCTGTTAAACTCAATTAATTAAATACCACGGGATTTCTGTTCCGCGGCTCCTGAAACGGGTCAAACCGGGTCAGGGGCCATGACACAGTCCGCTCCGTTTGAGGCATTGTACGGACGTAAATTCCGATCACCTCTTTGCTGGGCAGAAGTTGGTGACAGCCAAATCACAGGCCCAGAACTTGTGGTAGACACAACTGAGAAGATTGCTCAGATACGGCAATGAATGACGGCAGCTCGTGACCGTCAGAAAAGCTACGCCGATAAGCGCAGGAAACCACTCGAGTTCCAGGTTGGGGATCGAGTGATACTCAAAGTCTCACCTTGGAAAGGTGTAGTTCGTTTTGGCAAACGAGGCAAACTCAATCCGCGTTATGTCGGACCGTTCGAAATCATTGAGAAAATTGGCAAAGTGGCTTACAAATTGAATCTACCTGATGAACTCAGCGGAGTTCACAATGTATTCCACGTGTCAAATCTGAAGAAGTGTCTGTCAGATGAGACCCTCATAGTTCCTCTCAAGGAGCTCACAATCGACGATCAGCTGTGATTCGTCGAGGAACCAGTAGAAATCACAGGCCAAGACATTAAGATTCTCAAGCGTACCAGAATACCTCTTGTTCGAGTTCGTTGGAACTCCCGTCGTGGCCCAGAGTTTACCTGGGAACATGAAGACCGAATGAAACACAAGTATCCCCAGTTGTTCGAGAAACGTGAAACCACTACTGAGGCTGAAGCAACTTCGGAATTTTGGGACGAAATTCCAAACCAACGGGGGGATGATGTGACACCCCGGGAAAACCAGGAAACCATGCAACCTAACTAGCTTCCTCAGTAACTACGAGCTAAATTTCGGGACGAAATTTCTTACAAGTTGGGGATAATGTGACAACCCGAACTTTCGAGGTCAGTAACGTTAATTAGTGTTGTTACAATTCTGTTAAACTTAAACATAACGTGTAATAGTTTTGTTTATTAGCTTACACCTATGTTTTGGGCCGCTTATATCTCTAAACATGTAAATAAGTCTAAGTGGATCATGCATGGGCTTAGCAAAACCCAAACGGGATTAAGTTGGCCTATATATTTATACATGTCGAGTGTATGTTTTGACCGCCCCAAAACTTGTGAAGCCCGCATATTGTCAGCCCAAGTGTATAGGCTTAAGCCCTCTTCGGCTAGTATGTTGTGACCGACCTAGACCTTCACCATTTATATTACGTAATTAGATTCTTGTTTAAGATATAACTCAAAACAAAACCCTAAGGCATTGCTCCCTCCTTCTTGATTGTTCGTCGACAGTGGACGTACCCCCCCCCTCTCTCTCGAGGTTTTCTCCTTTAAGATCAAGTCATTCGGTTAGTGAAACCACTTTCATATCGATTCCTACGTGATAATCCTGTTTATGTGATCATGGTGTATTTGATGGCTTGTGTGCTAGTTGATTTCAAGATAATGGGTTTTCTTGGGGATTAGTTTTGTAGTTATGAAATTTGTTATGAGAATAGTCTTGGGATACGATGACTTAGGCTTGAATTAGGGTATCACTTGCAAGCTGTTTGAACATGAATGACTCTTTAATATGTGGTAATCGGCTAAATTAATGTCCATACTTTGACTAGGGATTGCCAGCAAGACATAAATATAATCGGCCATGAAACATGATTAGCTGTTAGATTTACATATGCTTTTATTGAATTGATTTCTTAATTGTCACACCCCGACCACGTATAACATACACGACGTGGCGGAAAACGTCGGGGAGTGTTGTAACAGAATTAATTGTTTCAAATCCATGGCAAACAAAGTTGTATTTTATTTATAAAACAAGAGTTACATTGTCTTAACACAGGAAATACAGAGTTTATAACATAATTAAACAAAGTCTATCATCGTTTTTAGTCTCTAAGGCACAGGTCCGCCCTAGTGTCCTGATCAACATCCTATGGAAAAGCTCCTGAAAACACATGTGAAAATAGGTACGTCAGCATAAAAATGCCTGTGAGATACATAGGTTTGTGAAAATAGGATTCATGACCTAAGTTTAAGAAAATGTTTAGTCATGAACCTTGTAAATTGTTTTGTCTTGTAAATCATTTGAAAAACGATAATATCAGATGATATGTATAAATAAGATCATAAAGTATGGTTAAATAAATAACCAAGTAAAATGAGTTTGTATAAGATAAGTTGTTTTGTAAAACAATGTCTTGTGAAAAGTATGTTATTTGTATAAAATGTCATATGTCCAAATTGAAATGATTTAAATAACGCTACAATATGTAATACCATACAAACACTTATATATAGGAAGTACTAGCGGCGTATCCACCATGCTTGTATCATATTACACATGCCTCGTTACTTAAATCACTTAAACAAACCACCAATGTATAAAGTCTATGTTTAAACCAATAGTCAAAAGTCCTTGTATAAGCCATGTCAAATGTTTATAAGTCCAAGAGTAGTCAAGTAATGTGTAACAAATGTTATGTCTTGTAAGTAAAGTATTGTCAAATAGTCCAAATGTAGAAATGTACAAAACAAAGTAATTTGAATATATCAAAAAGTTATGTTTTGTAAAGTAATGCATGTTACATTGATACAAACATTTATGTGGTAAGTTAACGCATACATTCAAGCCTTGAGACAGTCGGATAACCCTTTCAGTCAAAGTTATCAAAAGTAATGTTTTCGGATTCAGTCATTCCTTACATCCAAACAAACCCGGGATGTCAGGAATGGGATTTGTCAAGTCCTATGGTACCAGTACTTACTACCGAGCGGCGTAGCTAATGTTAATGAACGTATAATAGTCTCGTTTGTGCAAACCAAATGTCATAGCAAAAGTGAACATGTTATATGAAAACAATGTACTAAGTATGCTAAGTTAACATACTAAGCAGAAAAGTCATGTAAATCAATGTGCTAGCATGCTATCAGTTAACATACATAGCAGAAATGTAATGTAAAACAATCTACTAAGTATGCACACAATGGACATACATAGCATGAAATGTAATGAAATCATGTACTATAATGTACTAACAAACATAGCAGGTATATGATGTGAAAACAGGAAAAGCACGAAAGTAACAAGTAGGCACATGTGTTCCACCCCAAAACGTTTGGAAAACAGTAAAAGAGGGGTCTATGTACTCACTTGAGATTGCTCAGAAGTCCTAAGATAACCACCAAGCAATGCTTAGAGATCTCGGAATATCAAACGGCACCTAATATAGGTAACTACATTAATAAACCGGACCTAAATCGGAAGATCGGATAGAATGAGGTTTGTTGGTACACTTTATGTGGACGCGACTCGACTCGGTTCGATTCAGTTCGGGTCGACTCGGTTAGGTCCGGCTCAAGCCAGATGACACGACATTCCTCCGTCGTGCGTTCCAGAGTTCGACACGTGAGGCACGAAGCGCCGTAAGCCATTCCCGCAAACACATAACCATGACATCACCTTTGTGATGTCATGATGATGTCTTAACTTTGTCTTATGTTGAAATATTGAAAGTTTACAACAGAAACTTTAACTGGATCGTATTTCGTTCATCATGGGCCGTAAACTTACATGTGGGCTTTGACTTCAGTTGGGCTTCAACATATGTCGACGAAACAAGATTAGAATCAATATGTATATCGACGAAACAGGTGTGTTTCGTCGACTTTGTGTGTTTCGCCGAGGTTTATTTGTGTTTCGTCATGTTCTGGTCTC
This sequence comes from Helianthus tuberosus, assembly GCA_030545235.1. Taxonomy (NCBI): domain Eukaryota; kingdom Viridiplantae; phylum Streptophyta; class Magnoliopsida; order Asterales; family Asteraceae; genus Helianthus; species Helianthus tuberosus. The sequence goes on from CM060381.1 coordinate 142,674,618, forward strand.
AGTTTAGTATAAATACTCATCATTTGTTTCTGTGTGAGGCAGATGAGTGTGAGAGAAACAGAGAGACTTAGTGAAACTCTGTAAAAACATTGTTTGTATATGTTTCTGGGTGTACTCATCCTAATCAATAGATATTGAATCTTTGGTTACCCGTGTGTTTTACACTTTTGTTTGGTTTGCACCGTCACGGGGATTCCGCACCCGTTACCGTGTTCGTGATAAACAAGGATAGGTTTGCGTTATCGATCCACCGGAAAAACGGGACCTACAATTGGTATCAGAGCCTTGGCTCTAATCCTTGTTTAAAACCAAACAAGTTTGGGTTTTTTATCGAGTGGTTTTTAGTGATTTTTTCAGATTTTGTTCTTAAAAAGTTTTATATTTTTCTGGAAAATTGTTCAAAAATCAGTTAAAATCGTGTTGTTTTGCTATAAGTTTTAGTGAAAACCTTATTATTTTGCATTTCTACATGTTTGCGTTTGGTTTTCGTTGAAAGTTTTAAGCAAAATCGTGTTTCGGAAATTTGTCCGGTGATATTTTGGCCGGAATTATCATATTGTTCATTTGATCTTCATAAGTGTTCTTCAAATATTGTTCATCTGATCTTGATGTCTGCTTATTATTTTAATTAAAGTGTTTGTGAATTTTAAAATATTATGTTGACTATTGTTACAAAGCAAAATGATGATGTTAATTGGAAACAGTGAGGTGAGCCGAAAGTAAGAAGCAAGTTTGAAAATAGAGTTTTTGTGTCAGTAAAAGGATAATTGAATTTTGAAAATATCTCACAAATATCTACCATCCAATTTCGTCGATCAGCAAAATAAGAATTCTGTCTCGTCGACCAGGTCAAACATAATTCTGTTTCGCCAAAAAGGCAAACTACGAAACGCAAATTTCATTTCGTCAAACACAATTGACGAAACACCTATTGGGCTTTAACCTTTGTTTCGTCAAATCAAAAGGCCCAAATAATAATTTATGTTTCATCTACAAAAATGGCCAGTTTTATCGCATAGTGGGCCTTAATCTAAGTTGAGTCTTGGGCCCCCTGTTTCGTCAATTATAAAGTTCAAAACAAAATTCTTTTCGTCATCTTAGTTGGGCTCTTGTTTCGTCAAGACCATTAACACCCAATCTGTTTCGCCATTGATTTTTTTAAGTGGGCCATTTGTTTAGTGGATAAGTGTTGGACTTGTGATTCGTCATTCAACAATATTTCATTTGAGTTTCGTCGATTAACAAATATAATCAGTTTCGTTGACACATCAACAAATTCTATTTCGTCGATAGGGTCTCACAAGTGTTTCGTCGATACTTTATTTGATCAGGTTTTCACTCACGTCTATTAAACATGAGTTATGCGAGTCTGAACTCACAACTAGCTCAAAATCAGATTTCGATGGCAGATTATCTTTCACAATCAATATCCAAATACAAATCTCAAGATCAACCTCCACCTCAAGTTACCACTACTCAACCACAGTTCAATCAAAGTGCTTACCTTTGGCCCCCTAAACCTCAAGCTCAACCTCAAAAATGGTATCAAAATCAAGCTCAACCTCAACAAGGCAACCAAAATCCTTTCATAAATCAAACAAGTACATCCACGTCCAACTCAAATAAAGCCTATGACTCCTGGTCTGTAAAATTGGGAAGTGGAGATCAAGGAGGAACTGTGTTTCATGCTAAAATTGTCAAGAATGTCAATGATGGTAAATCTTCAGGAAAAGATGACAGTTCAGGATGTAGTGGCACTGATGAAGATAGTTCAGGTGTGAGTGATAGTTTGTCGAATGGTGCCAAGGAGCTGAAATGTGAAAATTCTGACTTGATCAAGAAAGCTGATGCTACATCAAAAGAAATGGAGAAGATTCTCACTGAAGATGGATCTTTCTCTTCTCAGACTGCCTTTATGGCTAATGTCACAGCTTCTACAAGTCAGGTAAAATCTGAAACTCCTAGCATATGTAGTGATTGTGCTGATTTGAAACATGAATGTGCTAATGCTAAACATGCTCTTGAAGAATTAACACATGAATGTGCTAATGCTAAACATGTTTTTGAAGAATTAAAACATGAATGTGCTGAATTGAAACGTGAATCTGAAACAATTCATAGTCACAATCAACATTTGGTTGTTGATATGTCAAAGTGCAAAGAGGCAAACATGGCTTTAGTTCGAAATGAAAAGGAATTTAAATCTGTGATTGAAACCTTAAAGAAAAGTGTTTCCGAAACTACCAAAGTTGTTTATCATAAACAAATTAGTATTAACAAATACATTAACATCGTTGAGGAAACCAAAAAGGAATTAGCCATTGCCAAGTGCGAGCATGATGCAATCAAGCAAAAGTTGGAGAGTTATTCTAACTCCCGATTTGTGCTCGATCACATAATTGACGTTCAACAACTAAAAGGGAACGTGAAAGGCGTAGGGTATAAGGCGTGTCCACCTCCATTGAGGGGCAACTATACCAAGATGCCCGATGAGGAGGAAATGCCTCGATTTGAACCAACTGTTCCTCTTAACTATGAGGAGTTTACAACTGGTCTAGGGTTCAAATCGGACAGTTCCTCGGAGGGCTCATCTGGAACAATCGAAAATTCAGCATCTATTGGTACGGAACAAAGTCCTCCCACAATTGAGGACTATGATTCGTCAGATGATGAACCAGATGTGAGTGATGAGGATAAATCTCTTGAGAAGAACAAAGGAGTAGAAGTGCCTTTTGAGAATCACATTCTGTGTGATCCTCCTACTCCTGTTGTGCAATCAACTGGTGTTAAACAAGAGATAGATCCTATCACTGAGACAGTGTCTACCATTAAAAGTGATAACGTGTTGTATACTTTAGTCGGTGATGACAAAATTTATTCAAACACAGCTTTTCCAATTAAAAATGTCAATCAATCTTTGATTGATAAAGTGTTTGAAGATTCTACCAGTAAGTTTTTGGGAAAAGCGATCCCGAGAGTTTCAGTAACTCAGTGTGATCCGATTCCAAAAGCTGAAGTTCGAAGAAAATTTGGAAATAAAAAATCACCAACAAAGCAACAACCTATCGCTTTTAAGGGTAAACAACAACAACAACGAGCTCCAAAGCCTAAGGCTAAGGTTGAATCAAAAGGAGCTCGTTACAAGAAGAAGGCAAAAGACGTTAAATTTGTGGCCTCCAAAGGTACTGATAAAGTGGAGATTTTTGAAAATAAGTCAAATACCGATTTTGTTCAAAAAGTCAACATTTTGAAACGTAATAATTATAACAATTACACTCAACACACAAATGGGTGTCAAGCTAGTACCTCTGGGTCTACAACTTCAACGTCAGGTCGTCGATCAGATTCTCCTAAGTTTGTTGAAAGGAGAATGTGTTTTAAGTGTGGGGAGTTTGGGCACATCATTAAAGACTGCACAAACTCGCCCAAACCAAATTTTGTAGAAAGAGCCCCTTCGGAACAAGGTTACTCACAACGTCGTCCTGTTTCTCCAAAACATGATAAACGCACTATTAAAGAACAGGAAACAAAACAACGACGTAAAAATGTAAAGGTGATTGAAAAGGCTTTAAACCCAGAAACTGTTAAAAGGAAACCAATTTTGTCACAACCGTTAAAACCAGAGATTTCTAAATCTGTAAATAATACACAATCTGGTAAACAAAAAGAAACTTGGAAACCTAAAACTGGCAAAGTTTCAGGGGGAGCCACTCAAATTCCGGGTTATCGGGAAATCGAAGTCACAATCTTCGATCATGCCGGAAGACCCAAGTCTGTGAAGGCTTGGGTCCCCCTCTCCAACTAATCTCTAAGTGAGTGTGCAGGATGTTCCAGGAGGAACTATCGATAGTCATCGGATTGTTGATAGTGGAGTGTCCATGCACAAGATAGGCGACAAAAGAAATTGTTGCCTTTGATGGAGAGAAAAAGAAAAGAAGACAGAATTGTCTGTCGAAAGAGATTGAAATCTTCGACAAAATGAAAATCATACAAAATTTTGATTGTTCAAGGCTTTGATCGGGTCCCCAGGGTAGATTCAATCAAAATGTACGCACCTGCAGCACGTCTGAAGTTCAAAATCAATAAGATGAACGTGCAGTGTACATTTCTTCGCGGTGTGATTGAAGAAAATGTGTTTGTTGAACAAACCAACCGGGTGTGCGGATGCCTTGGCGTGGATTGAACAACCGTACACTACTTCTCAAGAGAAAGAAAAAGACCTTCGCTGGTGCAATGTGTAAGACCAGCCGGACCCAAAGGTTTCTGATCTTGTTGCTGTGAAGAGATTTCTAAGTAGCTACAAAATCGACTTTGAAATCAACACCGGGTGGATATCCAGTTTGGGAGAGCGCTCAGATTCCTTGCAATGCACGAGGCAGTTGCAGGATACGGTTTTAAATTTCTAATCTCTCCTATACTTGTCGATATTTAAGCTGCTTTGTGAATTATTATCTCGTAGCACTCTTTGGCCAGACATTGTTGTCATGGTCCGCACCGCTTACCGACATGCCAACTGATTTTTCCAAAATTCGATAAATCATTTCTGATTAAAATTAATTTTGGTAAACGGCATTGAGGTAAAACATGAGTTAACCGACATCGGGAAATCGTTTTTGTAAATATCTTTGTGTCTTTAAAATTTTATCTTAGTTTGTTGATTTTAGGGTGAGTAAATCCAAATTTGAAAATTCAAAAACATCGAAAAATTTCAAAACTCAAAAACATTGGAAAAACAAAAATGAGTTTCCTGGCGAGCAAAAGAGAAAATGATAGTAGATCAGTGGTCTGTCTAAACCTCTTTAAACTGAAATGCAAAATGAAAAATGTTAAGCAGCTCTATATAAGATGTATCGGTAGGCTCACAATCAGATTAAAGTGTGCAGGGTGATATAAATCTTAAATCGACTGAAGACCAGGTGGGAACCGCACATTGGCATATGGTCTTAGTACCGAAATTTCGTTTGAGAGATTGCCGAGGTTCTGAGATATTCGGTCTTTATGCTGTTTATCATCTGGGTATCATGGTTGTATCAAACCGTAAAAATAACGGAGACGAAGTCTAAGATCTTCCATGATACTATACATACGTGTACATATTGCATTCGACCTCAATAAGTGATCAACAATCACATGTCCAAACAAAATAAGTGATAATATATCACAGATTCTTTGCGGGAGTCAAGTTCGTCTCTCTGCTGTACGAAAGTACTGACCTGTTCACGGACTTGCTCCTGTGCCCTCATGCATCTGAAAATCAAGTTCCTCATCAATAAGTGATTCTATCACATAGGGCTTGTTTTCAATCAAAATAAGTGAGTTTCTCACATCATATACGGTCAAACAGATGATAATCGCTATACTCACCGGTAAGATGAACTCTCGTGCATACCTTGATACGGGAATGTGTCGTGTGTGGATGAACACCGGTCGGTAAGTATAAATCATACCTTAACGTATCCCCTCGCCATGATTACATCTGATAAGTTGAGCTTATGTGGACAACAATACCGATAATTGTTATAGGATGCTTATCTTAATGTGAACTAAAAGAACAAAAAGAGCGTTTTGGCATGACCGTACACTGATATGATTCTCTTACCCTCGAAACTCGCAAAAAGAATGTTTGTAAATATTTGTTTACTGCTTTCAGTTTCTGCATCTTTGTATATATTTATTTATTGCTTTCCGTCTTTACATTTGAAAAATTAAAAAAATTCCAAAAAGATTTTAGGTGTGTTTTAATATAAACTTTATAAAATCCAAAAAGATTTTGCTTCTAGTTTATTTTTGATTGACTGATGTTGGAACTCGAGTCTATCCTACCCAAAATCCTGATCGTAAGCCGGAAAACAATTGCACCTTCATAAACAGTCGAAGTTAACAAGTTTTGAAAGTTAATAGATTAAAATTGATCATTTTCTAAACTTTCAAACTGTTGTTGGTCGGTGTTTGATTGAGATTTGATCTCATATGTGTCATTTGTTTAAATGTTAACTATATTCCAAGCGGTTGTTCTCATTATGCGTTTAGCTTTCTTGCATATGCAGATGCTAAAGGCGAGGAGAACATGTTTGATGACAAGCTTTGGAATGAAGACACGAAGTGGAGGCACTCAAAGGATAAAATGATCGAGTTGCCGCTGACCCTTCATCAACACCACAAGGATCTGAAGAATTGACAAGTCAAAAGATTCACGAGCATAACTCAATGGAGAGTTCATTCTAAGGGGGAGTTTGTTAACACACTACCTAAATGAAAAGGGAGTTTGTTTATACACTTTCTTATTACGACGCGTGAAGACTTTGAAGATCCTCCGACATGAAAGACACAGAAGACGAACCATCGCAGAAGACGAACCTCACGAGTAGCGTCCAAGGGGGAGATTGTTGGTACACTTTATGTGGACGCGACTCGACTCGGTTCGATTCGGTTCGGGTCGACTCGGTTAGGTCCGGCTCAAGCCAGATGACACGACATTCCTCCGTCGTGCGTTCCAGAGTTCGACACGTGAGGCACGAAGCGCCGTAAGCCATTCCCGCAAACACATAACCATGACATCACCTTTGTGATGTCATGATGATGTCTTAACTTTGTCTTATGTTGAAATATTGAAAGTTTACAACAGAAACTTTAACTGGATCGTATTTCGTTCATCATGGGCCGTAAACTTACATGTGGGCTTTGACTTCAGTTGGGCTTCAACATATGTCGACGAAACAAGATTAGAATCAATATGTATATCGACGAAACAGGTGTGTTTCGTCGACTTTGTGTGTTTCGCCGAGGTTTATTTGTGTTTCGTCATGTTCTGGTCTCAGTTTAGTATAAATACTCATCATTTGTTTCTGTGTGAGGCAGATGAGTGTGAGAGAAACAGAGAGACTTAGTGAAACTCTGTAAAAACATTGTTTGTATATGTTTCTGGGTGTACTCATCCTAATCAATAGATATTGAATCTTTGGTTACCCGTGTGTTTTACACTTTTGTTTGGTTTGCACCGTCACGGGGATTCCGCACCCGTTACCGTGTTCGTGATAAACAAGGATAGGTTTGCGTTATCGATCCACCGGAAAAACGGGACCTACAAGGTTTCGTAAACCAAACGAGTATGGGAACTCGTGTAATATGGTTTAACAAAGCCTACATACTAAATGAAACCTAACCTAAGTGCTTACGACCCATTACGACCCGTTTAGGTAGCTTATGCTACTTTAACGCGTCGTTCGCGTGAAACGCGTTCGGACCGCCTAACTAGTCCTATGACAAGTAATATATGCCTTAACATGTCTAATATGGTTGTCAAATCAGTTTAGATGTCAAAAGTTATGTTACATATGTTTAAAAATGAATTTTGGCATCAAAGGGGTATTTTGGTAATTTACCTAAGGCATATAAACTACCTATCATACAACTACTTAAACGAAGCGACCATAAGGTATAAACTCGTAAGGTTATTCCCTATATACTATGGTCACCTAAAGTGCTTGGTCGGATCCTAATGATCGACCAAACGGGTCGGGTTTGAAAGTATAAGCGATTGTTTAGATCGCTTACCTTACGACCCTAGATAAGCACTAAACTAAAAGTGACGAGCTAAGCATGTTAAAACATGCTTAACTAAGTTTAGAAAACAGGTTTGGTATCAAAACAAACGGTTTTGATACCCATAAGTAGTTTGGTTACAAAATACGCAAGAATACGTATTCTGACCGAAACTACGGCTCGTCACTGAGCCTAGATAACGTGGTAATCAGTAGGTATAGTCACTAGGGACTATAACCATCGTGATCACGCTCACGTTATGAAGTTCAAACGAACTTCGCATCGACCATAAACTGGTCAATGCAGAAAGTCAAACAAAGTTTGACTTTCGGACTCGAAAAGCAATAAAAGAACGAAAGAATACTTACGAAGGGTCCCCGAATGCTAATCTAGATCGAAATAACTCAGGTATGAAACAAAGGTTCCAACTTAGAGTCTTTAAGATCAGATTCTAGTGGGTTTGAAGTAATGGGGGTTGGGGTATTTATAGTTTTCGGGTAACCGTTAAGATCGTTTGTCGAATATCGTGCCTTAATCGCATCCGTACAAGTGTCGGAAAGTTATGGTGTCTAAAAAGGGCTCTTAATCAGCTGAAAGGTCAAGTTAGAAGTTGTGGTTGTGGTTAAAACAGCTGGAAAATGCTGACTGTTTGTTCTGATCTGATCTGGGAGGTGTACGCGGGCCGCCTAAGATTTAAGCTTGGGCTCACGCGGGCCGCCTAGCTCTTCAGATCAGAAAACAAGTTTCAGAATCTACAGTTTTGGTCCCTGCACGTGTTTAAACCCTTTTCCGACACTTCTAAGGCCCTAAAATGATGCCTAAACATTGTGGACATGAAACATGTTCAAAAATATGTCTGATGTCAGTTCGTTTGGTCGTACGAACGCGATGTTCGCTTAATTACGACTGAATGCGCACAAGCGCGAAAAATGATCCAAATGACGCAACGAACGGATGTTTCTCATGCCAAACACTAAAATAAAATATTATAGTGTTTACATAAATTTTTGGATGTCCGGATGTATTCAGAACGTGAGTTATGCGCGAAAATGCAAATTTGTGCACTTTTTGACACTTTTAGTCCCTGAATGACCCAAAAGTTTATTTTAGCGCACCGAACCCCTTAAAGCCTATTTCTAAGCTATGTAAAGGATATTTAAGGTGTGTTTAACTTATGGTCATGTTCCGGAATGTTCGTTACAGTTCAAATTGGCATACTTTCGTAGTTTGTCAAGTTTAGTCCCTGTAAGCGAATTAACTTTGTTTTTGCCATACCAAAGCCTTCAAAACTTATTTCTAAGTTATGTAAAGGTTATTTAAGGTATGTTAAGTATATGTTGATGTTCCGGAGTATTTCTCGCATTAAACTGATTATGTTTACACATCAGTTTGCGTATAACTCTCCAGAAAGCGATGTAGAGTTTGAAATTACATAAAAGTCAAAACATGAAAAATGTAAAACACAAACAAACAAACATTGGGATCAAATAACATTGTTTTATTGATACTGTTCACAATGATTACAAGCACGGATGTTACATTAATGCACTGTGTAACCTATAAATGATAAATAAGATTGTGGATTGTATTTGTTATTTAATGGGCCGTACATAATTGTTGAACACACATGTATAATTTAGTTAGTAAATCTGGACCACACAATATTGCTAAATCACTGATTCATTGGGCTGCAACTTTTAATTGGAATGCACTAGTGGTGGTCCGAAGTTTTAAAGTGTATGGTCCTAGCTAACAGTGATGAAGTATGGTTGTTTTGATTATGTGTATGAATGTACTAGCAGGTCATTAATTGGGATGTTCAAATTGTGGAAATTCTATAGTTACATACTGGGCCGATGCGGGGGTGTTTCTGAGGGGCCGCTTATTCACTGCTGGGTTGCATGACCACGGGTCACCAGCTCAGCCCACATCGTTGTGGTTATTGAATTGTTGTTTGGGCAGCACTAGCCTAGGAAGGCCAAAGATTGGACTGATTCACATGCTCGGGTAGTTAGGGATTTTACTAATAGGTGTTTTGCAATTATGAACTTTTTGAGTGAATTAAATTACAAACTGATTACATGTTAGAAAATTACTCAATCATGTTAGGCCGGTATGATAATTGCTACGACTTGAAACATAAGGGTGTTACTCATGTATTAGAATTGTGTGGTACGTGATTGAAGTAATGAGTAGATAAACCATACGTATGATACGTATTATGTATGCACGTGAAACTGATTGCTATCTGTACCATGTTAGGACGTGCATAATTCCAGATTATTAGAGTAACTAATCTAACCGAGCAAACCAAGGTGAGTTCATGTAGGATCAATTTGCGACCCAAACGAGTCATTCAGAAGAGTTCTTATACTATACGAAAGGCGGAAACAGACGTATAGGCTTGAAATAGCTAGAATATCACTTTAATCTTCTTGAATATTGATTTAACAGAGATTACAATCACAAGAAATACCGGCAGCACTTCGGTATCAATTCCTAAAAATCTCGCTTCAAATGAGAATACATGACACATATATATAGCCTATGCTATCTCGCTTGAAACTACACAAACAAGTTCAAGCGAACCTACCAATTTAATTTCAAGCGAAATCTCAACATAAATTTCCTATTTCATATGTGCATTCTGTTTCGAGTATGTTGCAATACCATGATGCAAGAGATGATGTCATTAGTATGATGTCATCATCAAGTATGATGACATCATCCTTGATTAGGTCCGCAACAAAACCGAGACTCGATATAAGACGAAGACGACAGATGTATGCACCAACAGACTCCCCATCAGATGTTGACGAGTCTTAAGTGTCGAGTCTTCACAATCTTCAGTCTCTATCAGTCTTTGGGTGACTTTCTTTCTCTAACAGACTCCCCCTCAACTTGTACTAGGATCGTAGTCTGGCTTTCACAGGATTAGAATCGTGACCTGACTCTCTGTCTGCTCAGAGTCAGAAACCAGGCTATCCTGCACATCCTTAACCCAGAAATAAATTTCACAAATTTTAACATTTGACAAATTTATAATTTCAGATTCCCTCTCAAATTTATCCAGAATGATTTATCGTTGATAAAAACCTCAGATGATCACTTGTATACACATATTCAAAAACTTTTCTCATTTAAACACATTCTCCCAAACCAATTGTCATCATGTTTAGCATTTGGAATTTTGAAAATCAGCTCTCCAATACCAGTTGTCGAAAATCTTTTTGGATTTTTCAAAATTTATGCTAAAACACACTAAAAATCTTTTTGGAAATTTTTGAATATAAAGAAATGCAGTAAAGAAATATTTACATACAATATTTTTGTAAGTTTGTGTAAGAGGATCATATCAGTTTATGAGACACATCACCAACACCGTTAAGCTTTAAACATTTTAAGTTCTAAACGATTCACTTAGATTGTCAGTATACTGATCCACTTAAATTTCCACACAATGTTCAACTGTTTCGAGATACGAGATTAATGTTTTAAAGACTTAAACTTATTCGCGTGTCCCACCTCAGAATATACTCCCGTATCCAGATCCCAATATTCAGTCTTACAGGTGAGTATACCACAGATGATATCTGTAAGGGAATAAATTATGAAGAATCATGAGAGCTCAGGTCAGAACTACCGTTCAGCAGAGAGATCATGACTCAAATTTTGGGTGTGTCCCCTTTAGAGGATCTTTTTTACAACAGCAATGATTATCAATTTTATTGTTTCATCATTTTTGCTGAGGGCGGCGCTATTTTTCAAGCAAGCGGAAAGTATTCTCCGGGGACTAGGCCATTGCTTCCGCAAAATCAGAAGTCCCGGGATAATACCCCCGATATCACTGAGTATAAAGACCTAGTATCTCAGAAAGAGGGACCTTTCAAACAAGATTTCGGGGGTTACCCATATATCCGAGAGATGTTTCCCCACGATATAAGCAAGTTTGAAATTTAGGTTTATATCTCGTCACAATCTACTAAATGTGCAAAAATCTACTGGCATATCATCAGTGAGACCGTTTATCACATTTTTACTTTCCATTTCTTTAGCATGTTGTGATAGTCCACTGATGTACTATCATTTCCTCTTCTTTGACACCAAAACTCATTTTTCATTTTATCATGTTTTTGTCTTTTTCAAATTTTCAAATGTTTTTGGATTTTCTAAAATTTCTTACTCCCCCTAAAATGCAAACACATTTTAGGAAATTTGAAAACAAACTGTACAAACAAACTGACAACTGAAATCGAATCACTTCAATTCGCCATCCACTTGGCATAAACAATCAGAACTCCCCCTCACAACAAACTATTTTCCCATTGTGATTTCAAAACACTTAAGTTTGTTTTAATCAAATGGTTTTTCCGGAAAATAAGTTTTGTTGATTGATTTTACCATTTGTAGATTAGGGGTTCATCATATTGTTTTTCAAAATACCATTTGTAGGAAATCAGATACAACTTAATGTCCCTGATTTACCACTTGTAAGTGTAAAGCTTCTTCAACCACTGTAGATTCACTCATCAACCTTCCCACTTGTAGAAAACTGACAATTTAAAGTATCACCTGTACTTTACCATCTTTACCACTTGTATGATTAACAACCAAGAAAGATAGATGCCGATTCCTGCTCCACGCTTACAAACCTGGGAGCTCCAGCAAGTCCAGAGACTTACTGTTCGTAATATGTACCATCCCAGTCACAAACTAGGGATGGTTCAACTTTATCTTTCTTCGTCTTTTTCTCATAAAATTCCTTAACTCCTTTGACCTTCTAGTCAACCATTCAAATTAGATTTTGATAACAGGAATTCTTTGTTGTAAACCCTTTTATCCGAAGATTTTGGACTGTTGACTGTCGAACTCGAACTTTCAGAACCAGTCTTTGACTCTGACTCTGACTTTGACTCTGAGTTTGACTCCAACTTTGACTCCTCAGTTTCATCTTTATCCAACACCTGATCGACCACTTTCTTAATTAACTCGGACTCATGATCAGTGTCAGATGATGTAAACGTAACATCAATATTTTCTGGCAAGTTAACCGAAGACTCCGACTCCCACTGTAAATTTGTAGCCTTTTTTACTCTTTCTGAATTTGGATTTCTTGGAAAATATCCAAAGACTCCGACTCCCACTGTAAATTTGTAGCCTTTTTTACTCTTTTTGAATTTGGATTTCTTGGAGAATATCCATTTTCAAGCGGGGGTGGACACTTGTTGTACCCAAAACTTTGTTTCTTACCAGAATCATTAATTTTAGAATCCTTCTTCTTTTCTTTCTTCACAGGAGTCTTTTCTTCGGAAACTTTCTGTTCTTTAGTTACTTTATCATCTTCAAATGCCTTCATGCCCTCAACAGTTGGATAAATCCTGTCAATGACATAAGAAGTACATGAGTAACTTTTCAACAAACGATTAACTCTTTCAGTTTCAATTCTTTGTGTCTCAAGTTTCTGTTCTAGCACAGCACACTTCTCAATGTAGTTGTTCACAACTTTTTGCTTTATCATAAACGCTCCCTGAAGTGTCTTCATAGCTGTTGCTTGTTCTTCACTTGTATGATTGTATTGATTCATAGCTTTATTCAGGACATCATAAGATTCCTTCAAACTGTTTAAGTTATAAATCAATGTGCTGTTCTGCTTCTTTATAACTTCACAAGCGTCACACTTCACAGGAATCTTTTTAGCATCAACTTCTTCATCAACTTTGAATTTTTGAACTTCTTTCATCTTTTGCTTTCTGATCACTGGAACATCTTCATTATCACTGCTCACTGGTGTTTTGATCTTTTTCTTTTTATTTTTAACTTTTTCATCTTCACTATCACTTTCAGCCATCATTTTCAAATGATCTGCCATTTTTCTTGACCAATACTCACGGTCATCATCACTATCCTCTTCAATACGAGCAGCATACGCTTTATGAATTGAATCTTTGTTTGGGTCATAATCATCCCAATTGAAGTCTGCCTAGCTAAAACCTTCAGGCAATTTTTCATCATCTTGGTTAATCAGGCATGCTTTGTTGTCAGCTGAGATATATTTGTCCCAACTGAAACCTTCCGTTGGCTTTTAATCATCCTGATTCACCATGCAAGCTCTCTTTGAAGATTCTTCAATCACTTTTCTTCCATGAGCCACTTGTGGTTCTTGTTGTTGTTGAGCAACTTGATGATAGATAGCCTTCCGGTAGTAATCATTGTTGTTGTTAAACGGATTTTGAGCTCCACTTGCTTCACGGTTTTTGCACTCCCTCTTGAAGTGTCCTTTTTCCCTGCAACGAAAACAAGTGACTTTAGATTTATCAAAACCCAAAGTAGAAATATTAGCTTCACTTAAATCATCTCTTCCTGTGATCTGCTTAAATTTCTCAGCTCGTCTCAACACACTTGCCAAACACCATTTAATATCCATTAATTCCATTTCCTCAGCGTCTATTTGATCGTAATCCTCTTTTGTAAGCATAGGATTTCCGATCCGACCTGCAACAAAACTACCATAAGATTCCAACACAGTTCCCAACAAAGACATGTGACTTTTGGCAATTTCTACTGAGTAATCTTCATCATTCTCCAGATTCAGTACAATGTTGCATTGTAGCTTTTTGCCATTCTTTGTTGCTGAAATGTTCGGATCAAATGATGGATATGATGAAAAACTTGTGTTGCTGCTTGATCCTTTGGATGGGCTTTCTGATGAACTCTTTGCATTGAATGCTGTTTGAACCTTCGGTGACAAATTGGTAGATTTATCACTGACACCACCTTTGTAATAAAGTCTGATGTCTTGTTCACCATCAAAATATTTCATTCTTAAAACTTTTCTCTGCTCCATCTCCTGAGCCTCTAATTTTTCAATGAATTTGCTCAGTGTCAGACTGCTAAAACCTTTCTTGTTTCTAAGCATCATGAGATATGTGCCCCAAGTATCGTGTGGCAAAGCATCAGCTAGCTTCTCAATCAACTCCTCATTGTCTTTCTCAATGCTCAATCTCTTCATGTTTGCTAGCAAATTGCAGTATCTTTCAATGATTTGCTTTGTGCTTTCATTTTTCAAACCACGAAACAGATCAAACTCTTTCTTCAAAAGCGATTTCTTGTTCTTAACCATCTCTTGGGTTCCATGAAACTTCGATCTTAATGCTTTCCAGATTGAGTAAGAAGTTCCATTATGTTGCAATAGAACCAAGATATCTTCCTTCACAGCTTGTTGCAATAAACTCAGCATCATTTTCTCATCTTTGTATTTCTTTCTAGCATCGGCACTTAGATCTTTTATCGCAATAACCTCTTCATCATCATTTGTTGGTCTAATGTATTTTGTCTCGACACATTCCCAAGCATCTAGATAATTTGCTTGTACCCAGTTTTTGAACCGTCCTTCCCAACCCTTATACTCTTCGATGTTCATGAGCTTAGGCGGCTTTTGCATCGTGCCCGTTTCATTTTCCAACATCGTATTCTGTGCAAGAGTAATCGGGGTTACTGGGGTAGCGAATGCATTGTAAAAATCCTCGTCCATGTTTCGGATTTTCAAAGTTCACAAAACACAAACTTTCTTGTTTCAAAAATACTGGTCTCAAACAAGCTGTATCACCTTGTAAAAATACCTGAAACAAACAAATAAACGGTCAGTTTAAAAAAAACTAAACACGTAAAAATGTGTTGATGAAATCAATCTAAGACTCGTGTCGAAGATTTGCGGACTCGTTTCAATGTTGTTGAAGTGAGATCACTGAATGAATGGGCTTGATCAATATTATCAATTCAATCAATCAAAGGAATTAATTGAGCCAATACTCTTGAACAATTTGATGGGTCGATACAAACAATCTGATACACTTAAAACTGATTGGGCCGATAAATCCACTAAACCGACAATTTTAAGTGTGCATGAAATCTGATTGGGCCGCCAATATTCAGCACATGGATCAATCAATTTTTATTATCTTTCAAAACAATGTGGCCGACAATTTCAAGTCAATTCAATTTGATTGGCCCGCTTGGTCTATATGATGTTGAAACTTGGGCCGAATACTGATTTACTCTGATTGGACCTCAATTAAAAGTAGCAAACAATTTCTTTTTCAAAACATACAAACTGTTTCACACAAATTGAAGGCCGACAACTTTAATGATGATAAAATGTGTTCACTTGATGACAAACCAATATCACATGCAAACCTTGAATTGGACCGAGACACTTTAAGACAATCAAACTGTGATTGGGCCGTTTGATTTAGTGGACTGACACAATGCAAATCACATGCAAACTGACCAACTCCATTTAATGTTTCACACCTCGATGCACTTTTCACATGAAAAACAATTCAAGCGGAACATCGTTTTCAAGCGAGATCAACACATATTTTCAAGCGGAATGTCTTTTTCAAGCGAGATCAACACGTATTTCAAGCGAGATGTCTATTTCAAGCGGTATTATACTCTGATCCCGCTTGAAATGTCAATGACGTCAGCAAATGTCGAACAAATTTCAAGCGAACTCATGATTTTAACCGGTTTTAAGTTGATTCAAATACTGAAACTTTCCAGGATTTGTTAAAACATGATTGCGCATAATATGTGTGAATTTGAGTCAATTTTAACCGTGAAAAATTTTTAATTTTGAAAAAGAAGATGTAGAAATCAGAAAAAGTGACGAAAACAGGCTGTTTTGGCAAGATCTCTTCCTCCTGAGCTCTGATACCACTTGTAGGATCGATTTGTGACCCAAACGAGTCGTTCAGAAGAGTTCTTATACTATATGAAAGGCGGAAACAGACGTATAGGCTTGAAACAGCTAGAATATCACTTTAATCTTCTTGAATATTGATTTAACAGAGATTACAATCACAAGAAATACCGGCAGCACTTCGGTATCAATTCCTAAAAATCTCGCTTCAAATGAGAATACATGACACATATATATAGCCTATGCTATCTCGCTTGAAACTACACAAACAAGTTCAAGCGAACCTACCAATTTAATTTCAAGCGAAATCTCAACATAAATTTCCTATTTCATATGTGCATTCTGTTTCGAGTATGTTGCAATACCATGATGCAAGAGATGATGTCATTAGTATGATGTCATCATCAAGAATGATGACATCATCCTTGATTAGGTCCGCAACAAAACCGAGACTCGATATAAGACGAAGACGACAGATGTATGCACCAACAGTTCACACACTTTCTAAGGCATGGGATTCCCGGTGGTTGGGAACGAGTTAAAGAATTAAAACGGAACCTACATATCCTCCTTGGGTAGGATATGTACCTCCATCCTCCATGGGTAGGATGCCAATGTTAATCATGCGTATTCTCCTTGGGTGGAATACGTACGTTCGTCCTCCTTGGGTAGGACAACAACCTTAAACTTACTAGACAAAACTCTATCATGAAGTCCCTCATTTTTATATCGACTTAATCGCCGGGCCAATGGCGAGCGGGTCATTAGTTAATAGCGCTATTAGGGTTGACAAGCCTCACACCGTGCCGGTAGGACGGGCGTGTACTAATGGATCTGGGCACTCAGTCAATGATGATAGACATTGACTTAGGGCACAACTTACTTTCGTCAGTTGTCGATATGGTAACGGTCTAGTGGTTCACATGGGGAAGCCCCCACTGATTATGGATATGGTTTGGGAAACAAAGATACTGGTTAACTCGTGGTTTACGAAACAACTTATGGTTTTCAAAACAAACTCTTAAAACTAAACAACCAACTGTGAACTCGCTCAACTTTGTTGTTGACTCGTTACATGCCTTGCAGGTCGTTAGATGCTTATGGAGCTTGCACGAGGAGGAGAGGTCATTGTGGGATATGGACTGTTATGTCCCGTGCTTAACATTTGAACTTTAAACTATGTTTTGGTTATTTAAACATTACTATGCTTCCGCTGATTTCTTAAACATGTTTGGTTTCTTTTGAACACCAATTATATTGGGTTTGGTTTTATTTACTTAATTACATTGTTCAATATGATTGGTGGCTGAATCCTGGTCAGTCACGCCTCCATGCGGTGATACTCCGCTTGTGGATTTTGGGAGTGTGAAAGGTACTGGCACCGAAAATACCGGTTACAGTACAGGTATATGAAGGTAAAAACTGGTAGCAAATGGGTACCAGGAACGCCAAAAGTTGGTACCGAAATGACTTAAAATTTTTGGGTTTGGGAAATTCGGTACCGGTACCCAATACCATTTGCTCATCTCTGACCACGGGTTTCATACGAACAACATCATTACCATAAAACTTTTTTGGTTGATTTTCTTTCGGTTATCTTATACTGTTTTTTTTTCTACATTTTCTTTTTATTCTTGTCAGCGGTTCTGTGCGTAACGCGCTCGTAGTGATTTCAAAACACATATAAACACAGACTAAATGACAAAAGAAGTTCGCCGTAACGCGACGCGACGATAGTGACAAACCTAGTTACATTGATCACTGAACTTTTATTTTTCCCATTTCAATCACAGCGACATGTGTACCTTCGATAGCATGCCAGATTTCAACTAAAGGTTCCTAAGCCACCTATGTCCTATCTCCTATCTTCTTTTACAATTACAGTAACACCCATGTGCCCTTTTTTCCTCACATTTTCATTTTCATTTACTATTACTATTACTACTACATATATACATTTCTAAGTTAGGGGAATAATGCCAGACAGCTTACCTAGCACTTCCCTATTGGACCAACTCATTTTTAATTTAATTTTATTTTCAGTTTAAAATTACACTTTCGTCCTTTGTTTAAAATTACGTTTTCGCCCCCAGCTCAAAATAAAATTATAATTTGCCCCTAGCTCAAAATTACGCTTTTGCCCTCGGTTCAAAAACTCACTTTTAAATTTTGTTCCCATTTAAAATTACGGTTTCGCCCTCCGTAAGTTAGGGGAATAGTGACAGGCAGCTTGCCTGGCACTTCCCTATTGGATCAACTTATTTTTAATTTAATTTTATTTCCAATTTAAAATTACGCTTTCATCCTTTGTTTAAAATTACGTTTTTGCCCCCAGCTCAAAATAAAATTATAATTTTGCCCCTAGCTCAAAATTACGTTTTTGCCCTCGGTTCAAAAACTCACTTTTAATTTTGTTCCCAGTTTAAAATTACGGTTTCGCCCTTCGTTTAAAATTACGTTTTAGCCCCCAGTTCAAAATAAAATGTTGTTTTTTCCTCTAGCTCAAAATTACGATTTTGCCCTCAGCTCAAAATTACGTTTTTGTCCACAGTTCAAAATGAAATTATGTTTTCCCCCTAGCTCAAAATTATGATTTTGCTCTCAGTTTAAAATTATGATTTCGCCTTTTGCCCTCTGTACAGACATACATGTTATGAGAGAGAAATATTCGGCTTATTGCCCCGCAATGCGGGCGGGGCAAAAACTAGTTTTCACACATTTTCAAGGGCGGTAATAGTGCTTTGCAGTTGTTGGCTGAAATGGGCGACTAAGGTAATAGTGCCAGGCAGCTGCCTGGCACTTCTATTGGCCCAACAAATTTACGATTTTATCCCGCTTTAAAATTATGATTTTGTCATCAGTTCAAAATTAGGTTTTTACCCTCACTTAAAATTAAATTTACGCTTTTGCTCAAAGCTAAATATTTCAATTTTGTCCTCGGTTCAAAATTACGATTTTGCCCCGTTTAAATTTACAATTTTGCCATTAGTTTTTTTTTTTCTTAAAATTACGATTTTTTCATCCGTTCAAAATTATGTTCTTACCCACACTTAAAAATACATTTACGTTTTTGCTCCCAGCTAAAAAATTCAATTTTGCAATCGGTTCAAAATTACGATTTTGCCTTATTTAAATTTACAGTTTTGCCATTAGTTTTATTTTTTTCACAGCCAAGTTACGATTTTGCCTTCAACTTAAATTTACATTTTCTCCATCGTTTTTGTTTGTTTTCCTAGTTAAATTACAATTTTGCCCCCAGTATAAAGATATAGTCATGTCGGCAGCTGCCTGACACTCTCCCATTGGTCCATTTAATTTACGATTTTATCCCTGAATTAAAATTATGATTTCGCCCTCAATTCATAATAACGTTTTTCCCAACGTTTTAGTTTTTTTAGCAAAACTATAAAAGTTTTTTGTTTTAATTGGTTGACTCGATTTTTTTTCGTGTCAAGGAGCTGCCTAACACTTGCTCATTAATCCTGAAAAATTACAGTTTTGCCCTGAGCCCAAAATTACGTTCTTATCATCGTTTTAGTTTTTTTCTTAGCAAAATTATAGTAATGTTTTTTTAATTGAGTGAGAATTATTCGGCCATCGCCCCGCAACGCGGGCGAGGCATCAACTAGTTACCAACATATACATTTACAAGCTCAGGGAATAGTGCTAGGCAGCTTGCCTGGCACTTCCCTATTGGACCAACCTATTTTTTATTTAATTTTATTCCCATTCTAAAATTAAGCTTTTGTCCTTCGTTTAAAATTACATTTTTGCCCCCAGCTCAAAATAAAATTCTATTTTTGCCCCTAGCTCAAAATTACGCTTTTGCCCCCGGTTCAAAAACTCATTTTTACTTTTGTTCCCTGTTTAAAATTATGGTTTCGCCCTCCGTTTAGAATTACGTTTTTGGCCCCAGTTCAAAATAAAATGTTGTTTTTTCCTCTAGCTCAAAATTACGTTTCTGCCCTCAGCTCAAAATTACGTATGCCTGGCACTTCCCTATTAGACCAACCCATTTTTATTTTTATTTTATTTCCAGTTTAAAATTACGCTTTCGTCCTTCGTTTAAAATTACGGTTTTGCCCCCAGCTCAAAATAAAATTATAATTTTGCCCTTAGCTCAAAATTACGCTTTTGCCCTCGGTTCAAAAACTCATTTTTAATTTTGTTCCCAGTTTAAAATTACGGTTTCGCCCTCCATTTAAAATTACGTTTTTGCCCCCAGTTCAAAATAAAATGTTGTTTTTTTCCTCTAGCTCAAAATTACGATTCTGCCATCAGCTCAAAATTACGTTTCCCACAGTTCAAAATAAAATTATGTTTCCCCCCAGCTCAAAATTATGATTTTACTCTCAGTTTAAAATTATGATTTCGCCTCCAGCTCAAAATATAATTACGATTTTACTCTTTGTACAGACATACATGTTATGAGAGAGAAATATTCGACCTATTGCCCCGCAACGCGGGCGGGGCAAAAACTAGTTATACTACATATACATTTACAAGTTGGGGAGGAATAGTGCCAGGCAGCTGCCTGGCACTCCCCCATTGGACCAACACGTTTATTGTTTTATATCCATTTTAAAATTACGTTTTAGCCCCCGGCTCGAAATAAAATTACGCTTTTTGTCCCCATCTCAAAATTACGATCTTGCCCTCAATTCAAAATTACGACTTTGCCTGACACTCTCCCATTGGACCAACCAGTTTATTATTTTATATTCATTCTAAAATCACGTTTTTTGTCTCTCTTTAAAATTACGGTTTTGTCCCCAGCTCAAAAATTCAGCTCAGAATTACCTTTTCGCCCCCCAGTTCAAAATAAAATTTTGTTTTTGCCCACAGCTAAAAATTACGATTTTGCCATCTGTTCAAAAATGTGATTTTTTTCCGTTTAAAAAATTGTGATTTCGCCCTCATTTCAAAATTACGTTTTTTTCCCAGTTCAAAATAAAATTATGTTTTTGCCCCCAATTTAAAATTACGATTTTGCCCTCGGTTCAAAATAAAATTTTGCTTTTGCCTCCAGCTAAAAATTACGCATGTGCCCTTAGTTCAAATTTATATTATGTTGTTACCCCAAGTTCAAAATTACGAATTTGCCCCTATGAAAATTTACAGTTTTGCCCCTGGGTCAAATCTAAAGTACTGCCATTACTTTAGCTTTTGGCAAATTACGATTTTACCCCAGTCAAAAAATACAACTTTCCCTCAGTTAAAAATTACAATATTGTCATTGTTTTTTTTAATCAAAACTATAAAAGTGTTTTGTTTTAATTTGTTGACTCGATTTAATTGTTTTTCGTGTCAATGAGCTAACTAACACTCGCTCATTATTCGGCCATCGCCCCCGCAACGCGGGCGGGGCAACACCTAATTGACTACAAAATACAAATCACGGATCAACAAAATTCCAATTTCTATTTTCTTACTTTTTTTTAATTTATTTTGAAATTCAAAAGTCTTCGTTTTATAAAAATCATTTTTAACTTTGTCAATCTTATCATACATTAATATAGTATCACCTGATGTATTATAAATTTTTGAGTATTCTGTTGCGACATATTTATATTTATTTATGTATCAATAGAAATTTTATTGAAATATCGAATAACAAGCGTATTATTTTATTATTATAGTTACCTTTGAGCATCGTTTGTTTTTCTTCTTATAACTAATAAAACATAATGTCTTCTAAAATTAAAACGTACTTATTTTTATGCATGTCTTGTATAATTTTACTTAAAACTGTTTCAACATTAACCGGTTCTAGCACCACCGGAAGCGGTAACGAAATTTGTTTTATGGTTTTCGATTCTCTCTCTTTTTGTTGAATCAATACTGGCCAAATTCCTGCACGCGTAGCACGGAATAATCCCACTATTTTTATCATCTATAGCTTTCATAGTTAAACGCTAGAATTCAAAATAGATGAAATTGTCTTTACTAAATTTTACATAACTAGGGTTAAGACCCGCCCGCGTTGCGGCGCGGGTACATCGTAAACATTGAATGGATTAGTCCAAACGTTATATGATGCATTAACCATATGAAAACACACATTTCGACGTATCCAGTTAAACTCAATGTAACCCGTATAAGCATTGTCATTGGATCAAACGTAAAGTAAATGGAATTCATGTCAAACAATAACTTGAATTTATACGAAACGTACATAAAAATATGCACGTAAAAATGGTTTCTTTAAACGAAAATGTATTATACTTGACCTGACTCGTCTATAAAAAAAGTTTACGTCGGAATGCAGAAGAAATCATATTTATACATACTCGTACATAAAATATGCACGTAAAAATAGTTTTTATGTAAAGGTAGTATAGGGGTAAACCGAAACAAAATATTAGTAAAAAATTTAATAGGTTAAAAACGTTCGTAAAACCGTGCAAGTAGCACCAATGCCACAACGACATCGACTCTCAACATCGTAAAAATAAAATAGATAAAATGGTAAAAATTACATTGAACGAAAAGGAGACTAAAATTGTTGAACCACGCACACCCGTTATAGTGTGTTAATGCGAAGAAATTAACCAGAAATGTAAAATGTAGAAAATAATAACTTAATCGATCTAGGACCCGCCCGTTGCGGCGAAGTTTTCTAAAGGGAAAAAATAGGCGCGTTGCGACGGGTCTGTCAAATATGGAGAAATAGAGCAAAAACGTTGAACCTCACATGCACGCTACGACAAGTTAAC
Organism: Helianthus tuberosus; assembly: GCA_030545235.1. Taxonomy (NCBI): domain Eukaryota; kingdom Viridiplantae; phylum Streptophyta; class Magnoliopsida; order Asterales; family Asteraceae; genus Helianthus; species Helianthus tuberosus. The sequence continues at coordinate 142,697,577 of CM060381.1, forward strand.
TCGCAAAATTTAGAACGAACGTAAAACGAAAAACTTGCGAAAGATAAAAAGTATGGAGGACCAAAGTTGTAAATAATAAAGTGTTGTGGTAAATTACAAAAGATAAAAAGTATGGAGGACCAAAGTAGTAAATAATAAAGTGTTGTGGTAAATTACAAAAGATGAAAAAGTTTGAGTCAAAAGTAAAAATTTTAAATGGGTTAAATGCAAAATATAAAACTTTAAGGTTGAAAGTGGAAAATCAAGTAATGGATTAAAATGTAAAAGATAAAACTTTAAGGTTGAAAGTAAAAAAATCAAGTTTTTTTTTTTTTGAAAAATTCCCTAAGCATAAGAACCATTATGCTTACTAGACTCATTTTTGAATATCATAGATTTAGATATATGGAATAATAAAATGATAAAAGGCCTACAATATGGCACATGAATTGAACCGTGTTAATAAGAACCATTATGCTTACTAGACTCATTTTTGAATATCATAGATTTAGATCTTACGTCTAGAACTAGTAAAAGAAATCACTTACGAAAGGATATAAGTCGATATCAAGTATGCCGTATCAGCCAAACGTTTAATTTATGACCTACATATAAATTAGAGTTAAATGCCATTTTAGGCCCTATTGTTTGGCTATTTTGCCAGTTTAGTCCAAATGTTTTATTTTTCTCATGTGGGTCCAAAAAGGTTTCACCATTGCCATTTGCCCATTTTAGTCCACTGGGTTAACTTTATTTCATTTTTTATGTTAACCAGAAGGGCAATTCGATCATTTTTTATGTAATTCTGTTAACTAGAAAGACAATTCGACCATATAAAATGACCGAGTCGCCCTTCTTGTTAACAGATATAATAGATGAAGTTACTCCAGTAGACTAAAATAGCAACACTGAAACCTTTTTTGACACACAGGCGAAAAAATGAAACATTTGAACTAAACTAACAAATGACCCAAACCACAGGGACTAAAATGGCATTTAACTCTATAAATTATTTGTCATAAAAATCAGGTTACAAATACGTCTTAACACATTTTTTTGCTTTAGTAAAGATTAACATGCTGTTTTTGTAAAAAAATTATAACAGTCATGAAAAAAATTAAATTCAAATTATGTTTAATGAAACCAAAAACACGCAGGAACTAAAGATTTAAAAAGTACATGGAGATCTCTTCTTGAAGCATTAAGCACCCCAATCTTCATCACTCGAATCCTGCACGTATAAATTTATTATGAAAACTTTGTTGGCAATTTTGACAGATATATGAGTTGATTTAGGTTATGTTTTTATCTTTAATGGGTTAAGCTAGAAAACAAAAACATCAAAAGGGGTTCATAGTCAAATGAAGTGTTGATTTAAAAAAGTTGGGACTATTTTAATCTCAAAAAATTGACTCTTGGTTAGGGCCGTTCCAACCTTTTTGGAGGCCCAAAGCGAAATGAATTTTCTGGGCCCTTTTTCATTTTTCGATTATTATAAACGGTACTTCTTTATCCGTGTTTGGAACCAAGCAAAAATCTAACACAACTATAACATAGAGTGGTTTGCTTGTATAAGAAATCAAACAAATCTAAAACAATAAATTTGCACTAATATTAATAGTTAGCATATAAACTTTCTTGTAATTGGAGGCCCTAAGCCCAAACATGGGTTACTTCTACTATAGGTCCGGCCCTGCTCTTGGCAACCCCAACGGAACCACAAAGCGAGAGGTAAATCAAGTTCACTGTGGTCCAACAAAACTCAGCACAAGAAACTTTTCTGATAAATCAGGTTCCACCTAAGCAGTATTGGGAATTGAATCCGGGCACTTCCTAAATCCCCAGTCTCCAAAACCATTTCAGCAAAATAGTTTACATAATCATATGTCTGAACATTATTTATTTTTAAAGTTCAAAAATAAGCGAGTGGGAAAAAATCTAGGTGTTAACCGTTGTGGAAAATCTATATAGTGCTACTTATTAGCAGTAAATCATACCTGTGATGAGTCATCTGATATCTCTTCAATTTCATCATCAGAAACCTGAGGAAATGAACATTTCACTTAGTCAAACAAATATCTATGAATATTGCCAACTAAGTAAGAGATACTAGTTTTTTGGGAAAGAAGTCAAAATATTGTAAGTAAATAACGAGAAAATTAAGTAAAGACATATACATACAGTAGTTACCTTGGGCTTTTTCTTCCTTGGGGTAGATTTTGTACCTACAGGTGATATCAAGAAAAGATATTAAGACCAATGAGTAATGACTAAATTCATGATTATTGAACAGCTAGCAGTCAATATCCATTATTGCAACTTCAAACAAGATAAGATCCAAATGTTCAATATCACATTTTTCAAAATGCACATCTAACCACGAAGGTCCCTTGTTAGTGTGTCTCCTGTCGTAGATCTTGAAATCTAAGGAGTTAAATGCTTGGTTGGTCCATGTGGTTTGCAAAAATTGCAGACTTGGTCCCAATGGTTTACTAATTACACGCGTGGTCCCTGTGGTTTTCAAAAATGCACTCGGTTGGTCCCTAGCCCTAACATCAGTTAAATTTCTCAGTTAAGTCCATGTTAAATGACCAAAATACCCTTGCTTATTAACAAATACATAAAGAGATCAATCTCTCACCTCTCTCTAACTCTCTTTCTCTCTCTCTCAGCTCTCTCTCTCTAGTTCTTTATTCTCACCACCACCCACCCTACCACCACTACCACACACCTGCGGCCACCTAACAACACCGCCCCCTAACCACACCGCCGCCACCACCTTACTCCCTCTCTCCTCTCTCAACACTTTCTCTCTCTAAAAAAACCCACTTCAAAACCCCCAAAAACAACTAAACCACGACCACGACCACCCACCTCCACTCTCCCTCTCCTGTCTCTTCGTCGGGCGGCAAAGATGGCAGCACCGCCTGAAGAGGCGGCGGCGGCGGTTATCGTCGTTGATCTCCGATTAAACACACCCCCTCTCTCGTTCTCCTGGTCCGACGACCAAAGCAGAACTGGTCGTTCTCTGACCGTTTTTCCGGCCATTCATTACGGCGGCGCTGGGGTTCTTCAGCGAAGATGATGATGATGACTTAGATTATGGTTTCTGAGGAGGAATATCGACTAAAATGATGATGATGATGACCGGTGATTCATTACGGCGGCGCTGGGGTTCTTCAACATTTTTTTTTTCACACCGACAAGAACTCCGGTGAGTGTGCTTTCTTTTTTTTCCGTTTTGGGTTAACGCGATTATTGTACACAGTGGCTAAGCTTTTATTTTTTGGGAATCTTGAGAATAAAGAACTAGAGAGAGAGAGAGCTGAGAGAGAGAGAGAGAAAGAGAGTTAGAGAGAGGTGAGAGATTGATCTGTTTATGTATTTGTTGTATTTGTTAATAAGCAAGGGTATTTTGGTCATTTAACATGGACTTAACTGAGAAATTTAACTGATGTTAGGGCTAGGGACCAACCGAGTGCATTTTTGAAAACCACAGGGACCACGCGTGTAATTAGTAAACCATTGGGACCAAGTCTGCAATTTTTGCAAACCACAGGGACCAACCAAGCATTTAACTCAAATCTAAGACATGAGTAATAAATATAAACTTTATATCTTATGAGGATCAGGGAGGGAGATACCAGGTTTTCCTTCTTTAGCTGCTTTTCCCTTTTGTCTTGGCGTTTTTTTTACCTGCAAAAATAAACAAGATTGAGTAGAGATGGTAAAATGGACTGCCAACAATCTTTTAAGTTAAAAGTTTTAACTATTCTTTCGACTATCTAATATAAATCTTTTAACCCATTCCCTTTTTAGCTAACCATTTTCTATTCAACTCATTTGACCCATTGAGCGTAATCAACACAGTCATAAGCGAGTTGAAACTGCCACCGGCAATTAAGAGTTACATAAGATGTGGAGAGAAAGAGGTGGTTCTCACTTTGCTTTGGTCAACCTTATCTTCTAAAGATGGCTCCTGCAATCTTTTTCTAGAAACTAAAACAAACATAACAATTTTAGTGATGACCACTACTTTAATAGTTGTAGGTCTATATTAAGCAAAAATATAAACCTTTTGATGAGGATGGAGGAGGTGATGTGTTTATTGCCATCTGTAAACATCATAAGTTCATTAAGATAAATAACATTTGATCAAGGGGTATGTATAATAGGCGATACCAAAAGCTGTAGTGAAAAAAAGAAAAATAATAAGAATTCAAAATTTAAAGCCAGACCTTTTCCTCCTTTTTCTTAAATAATGTGGATATAGTGGCCTGAACAAGAGAACTTTGAGAACCCTCTTTTGGTTTTGTTGCTGATTTGTTCATTTCAGAAACTTTAGTCACTTCTATTTCTGTTTCATCCTTATTGCCACTGATATTGAAAAAGGAAATCAGCTGATGCCACATAAAAGATATAAAATGGAAACCAGGGCAGAAATATTGAGTTGTTAAAAGTCTGCATAAAATAAATAACTACGGGATGTTTGGATGTGTGTAATAAAACTTATTGTTGAATTACTGCACCTTGAAGCCATAAAAGTCTTTTTTAGTGTTTGGAACTTTGGATAAAGGTAATCTAGTTATGATTATCTTATATTAAAGGGTCAAACAATAGATCAGTTTCATTCCTACATCAGCAATATTTGTTTATTTATGAAAACCAAATATTACTTATCATTCCCTCTTTTTAGTTTTTACTCACATTTTCATTGTTAACAATGCTACTCAAAGTAATTTTGGACTTCTATACAAAATATATATATATATAGGGTGAAGATCATTTAAGAACCACCATTTATGGCGAGAACCACGAGAACTAGTGTGAACACAACCGAAACTATTTAAAAAGGCTTTAAAAACACACAATTTTTTTTACCTTTTCCATTAAAATCGCAACTTTTTATTAATAAATTTTTTTGAATTTTTTTTAATTAATAAAAAGTAGCGATTTAAATGTAAAAAATTTAAAAACAAAAAAAATTAGCATTTTGTTTGACCATACTCTTAATTTATCTTAAGCTTCAAAAAGTAGAAGCACATCAAGACGCCATCTCATGTGGCATGTTTTACGGCTAATTATCTTATTGTGACTATTACCTTATATATCAGTTATCACGTATACGCTAAGGTTATAGAAGTTAAAAACAATGCAATTGGTCTAAGCTTTCAAATCAATAGCATATCAAAATGTTTTTCACAAAAAAAAAAACCTGATTAAACTAGCACCAATTTCCTTATCTTCCCCATCAGAGGATTCTGTGTTAGCATTCAAATCAAAAGCATCATCTGCAGAAGAAGATTCTGCAAACCTATATCAAGAAAGATTGATTCTTAGTAATATCATACACAAACACAAAACTATTCAAAACATAAATGAAGACAATTACTTGTATGATTTTCTAGAAGTTCTTGCGGACTGCCTAGTTGCAGTTGTTTGAATCAAATCTTTCGGATCACTTTCACTGTCCGAAAACTCACGTATAGGAGACTGATGTTTGACTGCAGTTTGGTTTACATCTTGAACTCTTTCACTTGTTGAACCTGCACCACCTTGAAAATCAGGTTCGCTTTGCTGCCCCTGTAGACAGATGAGCTTTATGTCTAAATAAACTAAACTGTAAATAGTAAAGGGTGAAAAAGTGGATGGATAGAGCGAGTTGGGTACAGTTCAGAACGCATAATTTACAATATGGGTCAAATGGGTTAAGCTAGGTTGACCTGTAAAAAATGTCCCTTTTCCTAAATTTTATAGACAATTAACATATTAAACTCTGTTGTTAAAAGCGATCGCCTGGTCCGCCTAGGCGACCTAGGCGACCTGGGCGACCAAACTGCGCTTTTGTCTCCTAGATAAAAAAAGCAACGTGTTTTTTTTTAAACCCTATCTTTTAAAAACAAGATTATATTTACAGCTAATTTAAAATCTATTAGAATCATATCTCAGCAATGCTGTATATATTTTTAAAAGATATTTTGAATTTCAAAAAGTTAGGAGATATATTATCTTTATATTCAATATTCATTCATGTTCTCTATATAACAACTAAGACGTATCCATAGCATTCAGTTCTGTTTTTTTTTTTTTTTTGCCGGCAAAAAATACTACAGGTATGTGTAACGATTCTGTTAAAGTATTTTTGCCGGCAATTGCTGTGGATGACGACTCCGACTCCGATGATTTTTAAAGTGGAAGAACATTTGGTTTTGAATTTTATTTACTTTGTGAAAGTCTGAACTTTATTGTTTTCAAGTCTTTGAATTTTATTTACTTTGTGAAAGTCTGAACTTTATTGTTTTCAAGTCTTTAACAGTTTTGGTTTTGGGATATTTTGCTGATTCATAATTATGTTGGTTTTATTTTTAAGGTTTATGACATTTGAAAACTTTTGGAATTTGAGGATTTAGCTTTTTTCAGTTCATAACTTTGTTTTTTAATGTTTTTATTAGATTGCGCTTTTTTTTCTCAGGCCCTCGCTTTTTTTGCGCTTCTCGCCTAGGCGACAGGCGAGCCCTATGCGCCTAGAGTGCGCCTAACGCATTTGATAACTATGATATTAAATATGATAACAACTATAATAGTATATTATTGAAATACTAAGGTGATCCTTTTTAATAAATCTGTTCAAGATATACAAATCATCTAAGTACACTTTGGCCCGCTAAACCCATTAGATCCATCCATTCAAACCATGTTTTTATAAGTTACCCACTTGACCCGAACTAGTTGAAATTTCTACATACATAGGTACAAGAAAATGCGTGAATATAAAGAAAAACCTAACAATATGTATGTACATAAACAAGATGACTCGAACTAGTTGAAATTTCTACATACATAGGTACAAGAAAATGCGTGAATATAAAGAAAAACCTAACAATATGTACATAAACAAGATAAATTATATCATGAAGAAAACTTAAACTATGACTGTATGACAGCTCTTGTAAAAAGATTAAAGCAGAAAGTATAATTAAAAACAAGAAAAAAAAACAACTAATGTTAACAATATGACAATCAAATAAATGTAACTGTTACAGGAGCACTGACCGTATTCATGTTTTCTGGAAAGCTGAGTTGAAGTTCTTCGGGATTCTCTTCCTTGCTTCCAATCCACCATGCATCCGAAAATACAATCTGTCAAATTAAACTACAAAATCATACAACTGATATAATAAGCAGCTTCAAAAGGATGTGTAAAACAATTATACACATTTCAAGGTAGAAAAATATTGAATATTCAAATCAACATTCAACAATGTAGTAAAATCAAGAATACACAACTACTAAGTACTAACCATGTTATCAAAGTAATCTTCACACATTACGTTCTTCCCGCCTTTAGAGAACTGCAAAGTCAAGTACCTGTTCTTGGGATAAACAATTGTCCCAAACAACTTCATCCTACCCTACACTCACAAGATCATGAGTTCATAATTCAAGCATATTAACAAACTATATAAAAGAAACCACAAACAACTACACGAAGAAACATGTACTGCTCTCTCAACAATTCTATAAAGAGCACTGTTAAAGTATACCTATTTCTAGCCTTGACCCAACGGGTTCAAACCCGCGCCAGCTGAACTCCTATGGGGTGGTCAAAGAAAATCCCACATTGTAGATTATACCTATTTGTAGACCTGACGGAGGGTGGTCAAAGAAAATCCTGCATTCTTCGTTTTAAAAAGCGCGCCTGAGGCGCGCTTAAGCGCGAGGCGCACACTCTGGGGCTTTTTCGCTCAGCGCCAACAAAGCGTGCTTTTATGGGATTTTTTTTGGGCTTTTTTGGCCTGAGGCGCGCGCCTCTTGTACCCAATGCGTTTTTATGCATCTAACTGTTGTACCTTGGTTTTTTTGGCTTGTACATGCAACTAAAATCATACAAAAACCTTACTTATAGCTATATTTTTTGGTAGGGAAAGCTAAGAACCTATGGGATATACAGAAAAATATATATAATTAGCATACGCCTCGGGTACGAAAAGTCCACCGCTTTTGCGCTTCGTGCTTCGCGCCTCGGTTTTAGACCTCATTGCTTTTGTGTGCCTCTCGCCTTTTAAAACCAAGCCTGCATTGTAGAGTATACCTATTTATAGACCCGCACCAGTCAAAGTCATGTGGTAAAAGATAATCCCCACTTTCAAGATGCCAATAACTCACCATTCGTGGAGACTTTAACTCACTATTGGTGAGAGCCCATTCCGATTGAACCCATTCAGCGGCGTTGGAACTGACTCGTTGAACCCTAATCAAATATATTTAGGGTTTAGAGTTTAACTTTTAAGGGTTAGGGTTCGACGAGCTGGTGCCAACAAATGAGTTCAATTAGAGTTCTTGTGAAACGGTTTTCTTCGTCTCTTAGGTTCAGGACATTGTGTACCAAAACCAGCAGCCCCTATATATCCATACTATCTCTAATGCTTGATACTTATATATACTACACTATCATGCCCTAAATACAAAAAGAAGAAAACCCTAACATCGTTATATTCCAGTGAAGCAAATTACATTTCTCACATGACATGATCAACCTAAGTGATACTCCTCAACAAGCAAATCAGAAAATTGAAACAGACCTGGGGGAAATCAAGGTAGAGGATAGGGTTTTTGGAGCCGAGGTGTATGAGGTCGCCGATCTTACCACCGGAAACCGGAGCAATTAAGCCGGGAAAAGAAAAGAGAAAGCGGTTCTTGCGGTTAGATTTGCGAAGTATGTCTCTGCCGTGGTGTTTGGTGACTGTTTTGGAAGGGTTGAGAGCGAGTGAAGAAGCTTTGGCTGGAGCCTGAGAGAGTAGTTTTTCTGAAAATGCGAGTTGGCTGAGCCTTCGGCGTTCTTCTGCTTCAGGATTTGGTTGCTCCGCCGTTGTTGATCGGGCGTTTTTCTGGTTCCCGCCTCTCGCCATAGCTCGCTTCTGTGAGGTGAGTAGAGGGAAAAGCTCTGTGCTTCTCCTGTCAATTGACTCACCGCTCCTTAAACCGGAAGTCCCCCCACCACCAAAACCCACGCCCATGGGTATGGTGGGGCTTGGCAGGGGCGGACCTATGTGGACACAAGGGGAGCGTCCGCTACCGTTTGGCGGGGAAAAAATTGACGTTTTTAGTGTAAATTTTGAAAAAATTTGACGTTTTTTCGATTTCATTACCGCTTTTCTTATAAAACGTTCCTGCTTGGCGTGAATCCTAGATCCGCCACTGGGGCTTGTGTTGGGGGCTTGGGTTGGGGGACATGAATTTGGTTTGGCCATTGAGAGCCTGCCATGTCACTTACTAGTCCCCCCACGCCCGACTTCAAACCCACACCAATGGGGCCACGCCCAAACCCAAGCCCACCCGGGGTGGTGGCTTGGGCGTTTTCCCCCAACCCACGCCCCATACCCCAAGGTCTTAAGTCAACAGTGGTTTCAACTTTGAATAAACAAATTTCTTATTTCACATATTATATTATATTACATTACATTACATTATACAATACTATATTATATTATATTAGGGGTTTTCTAATGACACACCCCCTGTCTATCTACACACTTTTTCAATTCAATACGCATCGTATAAGCCTATACGATGCCTATTGAAATAAAGTAAAAGACATGGCAGACTGACAGGTGCAGGTTATGTCTGGCGACGGGTTTTATACGCATCGTATAGGCCTATATGATGAGTATCAGCCCACAGTTTTTTTGAATTTATTTTTTGTTGTGTTCTGTCGAATGCGAATCCAAGAAACGAAAGGGATTTCGAGCAGTTGGTCGATGATATGATAGATAAAGATCTTGACACGATTATTTCCATTTTCAAGTATTATTAAAACCATTCAAGTCCACCAGTCTACAATGTGGTTCCCAATTTGCGGAACATAATCCCAGATTGTCTAAAGAAGCGCTTTTATCATGTGTCATGTGGTAAACAAATACCAAGGGTGTATATACAGATTTCTATTCGTTCATCTTTCCAAGCTTTTACACACGAATATGTGGTTCCCAATTTGCGGAACATAATCCCAGATTGTCTAAAGAAGCGCTTTTATCATGTGTCATATTAAATGTGTTATGGTGAGATTTTTCAAGTTTGCACAGTGGGAGAAAAGACCAGCACCTCTGTCAGTATTGTCCTTTAAATTCGCATAAACATATATTCGTTTGATAACCTCCTCTTATAAATCAACCACAACTCACCCGATACGTCTTCTATGATGATTCGAAATATTCACGATAAAAGCGCTTCTTTAGACAATCTGGGATTATGTTCCATTTTATGACACATGATACGGCACGCTTACCTTAATCACATCTTCCATGGAGTCACATATCCGATAATAGGGCCCACAGATCTTATGCCCACCCGAGACCGACCTCTAGATCACACATGATAAAAGCGCTTCTTTAGACAATCTGGGATTATGTTCCGTTTCTTCAAGATTTACGTCAGATGTCCAAGTTTGATCACATTTTACTTCATCTGCGGCAGTCCAATGACTATCTTGGTTCAATAATTTGACAATAGCGCCCACGGATCTTATGCCCACCCGAGACCGACCTCTGGATCACACATGATAAAAGCGCTTCTTTAGACAATCTGGGATTATGTTCCGTTTCTTCGAGATTTACGTCAGATGTCCAAGTTTGATCACATTTGACTTCATCTGTGGCAGTCCAATGACTTTCTTGGTTCAATAATTCGTTCAATATCAGCGTTGTTTATCACCCTGTGTGAGCATTGGAAGCCCGACAAACAGTCTTGCAATTACATCTTCAATCGAGACCGCATTATTTATTATAATGAAGCAATGAAGATTGAATGTGGAAAACCGCAACCGTTTTTTACTACGGAAACGGTGGCTATGGGAAATACAAACCTGACACGAACCACAATGGACTCAGACTCATACTACCCTTGTCGTTCCGTATTTTCTCCTTTTATAATTCTCGAAGAATCTCGTAACTACCGATATCTCATCCTTCTGTTGTTCATTACTTCCGAGACGATTCAAGTGAGTCCTATGAAGCAAGTGTCTGTCTATTCAATTGAGAGGAATCATTGCATTACATCCCCGTTGAAAATAAATTGTGTCTGTCTGAACCAACCGAAATCCACAAATTTCCAACAGTTAACAGGACATTGTTAAAAGGGAGAATTTATTGGAACACCTGATTGAGAGAAACTTCTTCGAGCTAACTGTCAATATCTCATCCTTCTGTTGTTCAGTACTTCCGAGACGATTCAAGTGAGTCCTATGAAGCAAGTTTTTGTCTACAAATTCCAACAAATTGTGGGTTAATAGATTCCGAAGCTGTTATTTCAGTTATTTCTGTTGATTCAGTACTTCAAGGCATGCCTGTTTGATGACCGAATATAGATCCAAATTGTGAGGAAAGATGACCGAATAGAGATCTGAACCAACCGAAATCCACAAATTCCAACAAATTGTGTCTAATGCAAGGATCTTCGAATGCGGTGTGTACGTTAAATACCGTTCACTGCTTTTTTAGTTACTTCTCTTGTTAAGTGAGACATTTCATAGAGAACAAGTTTACAACAGAATGAAATTTTATTGAAAACTTGTAATTTCTCCACTCACCGTGAAATCGAACAGTTTCTGTGTCGAACAGTTTCTCCGTCGCTAATTTCTCCACTCACCGTGAAATCGAACAGTTTCTTCGTAGATTCCGTCAGGTTTCAAAGCCAGTTGAGGATTACGAGTGTTCTAGACTCGTTCAAGGCATGCTTGTTTATGCGATTTACAAAAATAGGGATGCATTCGATGGTAAACGATGCAGTTGATGAAACCGAAGCTGTTATTTCTGTTGTTCAGTACTTCCGAGACGATTCAAGTGAGTCCTATGAAGCAAGTGTCTGTCTATTCAATTGAGATGAATCATTGCATTACATCCCCGTTGAAAACAAGTGGTTGTAATGATGGAACCCTTGATTAGAAAAACATTTTTGAGAAATTTATAGTTCAATACGCATCGTATAGGCCTATACGATGCGTATTGAACGATGAATTTACTGAAATACCCCTGTTTTTATGATAAATTCAGGGGTATTTTTGAGAAAATTCAAAGTTTAATACTCATCGTAAGTTGATATACAATACAACATAGGCCTATACGATCGTATTGGGCATTATTTCAAATTTAGTTTTATCGTGTTTCCCTCGATTCGATGCGTATACGTCTCGCTTTTTGCCGAACTTTCGCATATTTTGTCATTTTATGACGTATACCTTCAACATAAGTCGTTTCGGTGCCGTTCGATTGCGTGTGAATATCGTATTCAATGATTACGTACAGTTTTGTTTGAAATCCACTTGGACTCCATAGTGCCGTGTTATATGTATATGTGTGTGTAAATATCGTTAGTCGCGTACTTTGACGTATTTTTGCGTATTTTGACGTATTCTAACATATTGTTGCGTATTTAATAGTATGTTTGACGTATTTGAGCGTATTCTAACGTATTTTAGCTTATTTTAACCTATTTTAGGGTATTTTTACGTATTTTAGCGTATTTTAACGTATTGTAACGTAAGTTAGGGTATTTTAAAGTATTTTAGGGTATTTTAACGTATTTTAACGTATTGTAACGTAAGTTAGCGTATTTTAACGTATTTTATGGTATTTTAGCGTATTTTAACGTATTGTAACGTAAGTTAGCGTATTTTAACGTATTTTAGGGTATTTTAACGTAAGTTAGCGTATTTTAGGGTATTTTAGCGTATTTTAACGTATTTTATCGTATTTTAACGCGTTGTAACGTAATTTTAGCGTATTTTAACATATTTTAGTTGGTTTCGAATATACCCAACGTATTTTAGTTGGTTTCGAATATACCCAAAGTAGTTGATCACGCTCCATAGTTGTCAAATTCCTTGCGTGCATTCATATTGTTTTAGACAACAACAAATAATGAACGGATTGTTGGACTTCTTGTTCCTAATATACGCCTCAATTCATCTTTTTTACTCTTTTCTTCGATTTTAACAAATCTTTTCAATAATCAGTATGCAACAAAGAGACCGCCTTGTTAATTTTAGAGTATTTTAGCTTATGTTGATGGATAACGCAAACAAGTTCTCCACAGTTTGTTATTCAAATCTCTATTCGATCATCCTTCCAAACTGCAACACACGATAAGTTTAAACTTTATAGTGTGTGATTTGACCAGGAAATGATTGGAGGTGATTTATACTTTTAATAAGCTGTCACAGTTGTCAAATTCGTTGTGTGCATTCATAGCAATCTGAAACAATCAGATATTTATCTATCTGTGTGTGTCACATCCATCTTGTTATAGCAAAGAATGCATACACAAATAGTTCTAATGGACAAAGCAAAGATACCATTCTAAACCCTATATGGAAATAAACCAACAAAATCCAAATACTGAAAAACATCAGCAACCATTTTTCCTTTCCCTAAAATGATAAAAGCGCTTATTTTGCTAGTGGGTTTTATAAGTCAAAGTTAACTTTCAGATTTAGATTCAGGAAGACATGTCGGGTTCTGTACCCATCCCCGCGTTGATAGCTTTCGTTTTATTAACTACCAAAAGAATGCAAACACAAATAGTACCGGGACCACTGGAATAGTCACATGTCACATAGTTTGTCATGACAAAAGATATAGATGTAGGAATATAACTAGATGTTACATGTGTCAGGATCTTTATCTATCGTGTCATCGACGAACTGCTCGAAATCTCTTTCGTTTCTCATGTTAGGGAGAATATTCTCGAAATTGAAGGAAAAGGAAAAATGGCCGCTGAAAAGAGTAACTAGCAGAAGATGTGTCGGGTTCTTCTGCTAGTTATTCGGAATGTTTCGAATCATCACAGAAGACGGATGCGGTTTGCATATTCAATCTTCATTGCTTCATTAAAATTAACAACCTTATTCGGATCATCTTTAGTAGTGTTTGTTTGAGAACATGATTCAGATTTAAACAATGCACGCTGATTCAGATCTCTATTCGGGCAAACCGCAACCGTTTTTTACTACGAAAACGGTGGCTATGTTATGTGTACAAAATGCAACATATAAATTACATCAAATAAGGCATAAAACTAACCCTTTTTAGTACTAATGTTGGAAAAAGTGTGCTTTTGTCTTCCTTTTGTATTTTCAGGGTTAAATGAGCTTAAATGAACAAAAGAAGCAAAAATGCAGCCAAATCTAACAATAATACAAGAAAAGGAATAAACGTGGCATGCCCGACCCCTCGACAGCATCTCCCCAAGCAAAAACAAGACAACAGAAGACTGAACACGCTCCGTGCTCACTGAGCACGGGGGCGTGCCCAAGTGTCTGCAGAAAAGACAAAGTTGTAGAAGCTTTTATCACCCACCACGGGGGCGTGCCCAACGGACATGGGGCCATGGTCAACGCAAAGATTCGCATAATCTAGGCAAATCTTGATAGTACATATACGCTTCTGCACACGGGGTCGTGCCCAGCGGACACGGGGGCGTGGTTAACTAATGCAGACAAACTGCATTTAATGAAGAAAGAGAAGATGGGTGGACACGGGGGCGTGCCCAACGGGCACGGGGCCGTGTTCGGGCTTCTGTGCAGGCTATAAATAGAGGTGCTTGGCTCACTTGCAAACTATCCCTTGGCAAACCACCTCTCTAACACTTCACCCACCCACTACCACCATCACAACCCACATCCACCACCATCATCCATCATCCATCATAGAGTGTGTGAGTAGTCTCGGGATCCAAGATTGATCGTAAGAGTTCTTGACAATCAAAGGCCATGTTTGCCTAAGTCTCTTACATCACTTGGTGAAGACAAGTGTTTAGTGTAATACTTTTTATTTTTAATCTTTTCGCACTTTTTATTTGGTTATGTATTAATGACTTTAATAACTATTTTCTTATGTTGAAGGTGATTCTTCCTTATCGCTTGTACGTGGTGTCTTGGCATTATTTTACTGTCTATATAAAATAAAAGATTTTCACCATTCATATCTCCACGGTCTATATGGAGATATGTTGGCTACCTGGTCGGGGGTTAAGGGAACGGTTTGGTAAGAGTCTTGCCTTGTTCAGTGTATAGATCCTGCAAGGACCTGGGTCAACTTTAGTAGGACCTCCTTCAATACCCACTGGTATTGGATGGCGGGCAGAGGCGGATCTACGCTTTGTCAATGGGTAGCCCGTGATACCCCTCAACTTTCATGGCGAAGTACAATTTTCTTTCTTTTTTTCTGCGTTTTATGTATGGGATACCCCTCGGCATATATTAGGATACCCCTAAATGCTTGTGGGGATGAAAGATGTCAAGAACCGATAGTAGAATTCTCAGGTAAACGGCTATCTTTGTTTCAGTTGTCTGGTTATTAGTAATGAGTTTCAAAAAGGAAGAAGATGATTTGAAAAAATATTTAAATAATGATAGTGTTGAGCCCAAGGAAGCACACGACACAAGTCCCACTGTAAGTATTAAATTTATATTAAAGTAATACTTTTTTTTTATGTTTGTTGTTTGTACGGTTCACAAAGGTTAATAATAGAGAGCAATTGATATTTTATTAATTTATTTCTTGTTTTAGGTTATATTTATATTTGGTTTTTAGCTCAGTCGACTATTTAATAGTTTATTTTAAGTAATTGAATAAAAAAGTTATGTTCTTATATTTTATCATATTATTACATATAGAATATATAAATTGATTGTTATTACTGTATCTATTTTTCATTTTGGTGTTCGATATTAGTTTATTTTAAGTAATATAAATAGTTATTATATTTAATCATATTAGTAAATATATAATATAAAGTTTGATTGTTATTACTTTTTTTATCTTAGTATGTAAGAGAATGTAATTTTATTAGTTTATTTTAAAATTATATAAAAAGTTAGGTTTTTCTATTTTCCATATTATTAATTATTAAATATATAAAATAGTCAAAATATAGCTTTAGTGGGTGATTTATCTATTTTTTAAAGATGGTTTTTTTAACCACCTATTTGGTTATCTAAAAATGGTCAAAATTTTATCTAGTTTTCTTAAAGGTGGTCTTTGGTTATCTTAAATGGCCAAAATTTTATCTAATTTTTTTAAAGGTAGTCTCTTTATCACGATACATGCTGTGAGCAATACACCACTAATTTAAATTTAAAACCGCAACAAAAAAGTAGTATAAATATATATTATTTAGTTTTTTTCATATTCAAGGCTCACAAAATCGTCTTATTACTAGTTTTTTTATAAATATGTATGTATTTAGGGGCCTATGTTTTCTACTTGCACTGGGCCCTCTAGGAAATCCGAGTTCTCAAAGACGGCCCTGGGTATTTTTTAAACTTTATTTATTATCATGTTTTTTTATTATTGTATGAATGTACGGTAAAAAAATTGGGATACCCCTAAACTTTTCTTCTAGTTCCGCCACTGATGGCGGGGTTCAGAACTCCTTGATCCCCTCATATGTAAACTACTATTAATACTTTAACCCGGCTACTTAGGATTGTATCCCTGTTGTCTCAAACTACTTAGCCGAGGGTAACGTCACCTTCAAAAGAGGGGCCTACCACAATATGCATTAATAACTTAATTAATTATCTTTCAATAATCCAACCCTTTAGGATTGTATCCTTGCTGACTCAAACTACTGGGTTGAGGGTAACGTCACCTTCAAAAGAGGGGCCTACTACAATAACTAAGATAATCTCTTAAAAAGTGCAAAAGTGCGGAAATAATCAAAGGTTACACTAAATGCGAGTCGGATCCAAGTGATTCATCTTGTCTATCTGTTTTTATTTTATTTTTATTTTCAGCATTTGTAGTTAGTTTTTATTTTCTAGTTTAAAACATTTTTCTAAAATTTTGATTTAATTAGACGTTGAGGATAAACCGGTACTAAAAGCTCTTGTGTCCTTGTACGACCTCGGTATCTTACCAACACTATACTACGCTCACGATGGGTGCACTCACGATGGGTGCACTTGCCCATATGTGTGTTTAGTGTTAGTAAATATCGTGTTTTATAAATTTAAAACTTGGCTATAAGTGTTAAAAAGGGCTTAAAATATACATTAAAAACTAATAACACTCACGCACATCAAGTTTTTGGCGCCGTTTCCGGGGACACAAGAATTTTAAGAAAGTTAGGAATCAACGACCTAATCGTTTTTTCTTATTTTTCTATTGTTTAGGATTTTTCTTAGATTTTTAGCTTCTGCAGAACTCAGCACGGGGCGTGCCCGCTGAACACGCCCCCGTGCCCAATCTTTGGTACTTGCAATCCTGTTTTAAGTCAGACAGTAGCTGAACATGGGGCCGTGCCCACTCAACACGGCCAGTGCCCAAGTTTCAGTTACTGAAAACAGAACCGTAAGATCCCGACGGTTGGTAATTTCTGGCACAAACATGAGTGATACTGATTTTTTTTACTATCGGCCCTCTTATGGTACGTGGTGTCAAATATGTGGTGGCAATCATAAAGATTTAGAATGTTATTTTCTAAATTATAAGCCTCACTATATAGACCCATTATTTTCCTGTAGCCTTAAGAGGGGCGGAAATAAAAATAATCCTTATCTCTCCCTCGAATGCTCTCAATCGAATCTTCTAGGAAAAATGCTTCTTGACAAATTATTTCAAATGGAGGATTTAATTCTTAATTGGGTAAAGGAACTTGAGATGGATTTCATTAATTCACCTCAAGACGATACCCAAGAAGAATTATTGGGATCGCATTCGAATAAAAACAACTTCGTTGTTCCCAATACCACTTCTAACTCTCGTGAGGACTTGAGCGATAGTCGTCCCTTTGTCGATTGTGCCGTGAAGGACTCCCCATCGACTTCGTTCGATGCATACATAGACCTGAGCGATTCGGCATACACATTCTTTAACGAGAGCCCGGGAAAGGGTTGGACTTGTCCACCTACATATAGCATAGGAATCACCCTCATCGACAACCTCTTGCTTTCTCGTCTAAATCTAGAGCAATTAAGGTATCTCAGGCACTTCGGGGTTGTTCCGTCCAGTAAGGAACCGCCCGATCCGGATAAATTCCTTAAAAATAGACGAAACTTCATAAACAGCCTCTAGACACGGGGCCGTGTCCAGGTCAGCACGCCCCCGTGTCCACCAAAAGATTCCCGTCTGACTTTGTGTCAGAATACGGACAAAATGTGTCAGGATCTTGCCTGCACACGGGGCCGTGTCCAACCGACACGGGGCGGTGTGCAGCTTGCTGTCGTTTTCTATAAATGCAGCCAAGAATCTTGCACATTTGGACCACTCTAAAAGACAGAGATTTGCTGAATCTTCACACATACCATTGAAGGTATATTCTAAAGAAGGTTCTCAACAACCATCTTGTCTTTTCAACTTTTGTTCATTGCCTTCTTCTCCAATTTTCACCTCAACACCTCCATTAAAGCTTGAAATCACCATGGTTCTAAGCTTTATTGTGTTGTTTGTTGGATTTTTATAGGAATCTTGTTAAAAATAAGTTCTACAACATTGTTTTAAGTTATTTCTGCTTAAAAATGCTTTAACAAACGAAAAATAATTTAAAACTCCAAGATTCCTTGTTTCGAAAATCTGCAGACAGGTGAACACGGGGCCGTGTCCGGGGTTACTGTTTCATTAAAATGAACTCCCTGCAGTTTATTTTCGTAGAATGTCGAGCCAAAATAGTGGAACTTCGTCAGCACATTCCAGAAACAGTCGAAGAGAACGGAGGCCCTCAATCGAAGCAACTCTCGTACGCTACGTGATAGCATTACGTGAAGCTCTTGATGAGATGACATCGGTAGAGGAGGCCCTAATAGACCGTATAAATTATCTTATGGTGGGGTTGGAAAACAGTTTTCAAGAAATCAACCTTTTGCACCAGAGGATGACATCCCCGCGGAACCTCCTCTTGACAATTTGCAAGAAGTCCCGATGGAGGTTACACCCCCTCAAGATGATGCCAATGAGCCCGCCTTTCTTCTCCCTAGGGAGATAGAAGAATGGCTCGCCGACGTGTGAGGAACCCATATCTGGAAGAAGTTCTTCGAGCCATATCCAACCGAGAGAATTATCTTTTCGGAAATTTTGCTAATAGAATAAACTTTATGCTAGAACTTCTTTTAGACTTCTTGTGCTTTCTGACCAATTTATCTAGAATCTTAGTTTAATAGGAACTTTATGTAACTCTCTCTATTTTAATGGAATGATGGTTTGAATCAAATTGGTGTTTGAATGATGATGTAATGAATAAAACACACTCGGGATGGTGAAGGATACCAAGGGAAACTTGAACGAGCACCCCATGCACAAAAAACAGAGCCTCCCGATAATTTTTCTTCATTACAGCAAGTTAGGCACAGGCCGTGTCCAGCCAACACGGCCCCGTGCTGAACCATCTGCAAAAAATCGCCTAGTTCATGTAACTGGACATGGGGCATGTTCGCTGAACACGCTCCCATGCCCAGGCTTCTGTTTCTTTTTACTAATTTTTGTTACTGGCAACCTGAACACGGGGCCGTGCCCGGTCACCACGGGCCCGTGTCCAGATGCCCAGTAACATAAAAAATTGTTTTTAAACACACTTTTACACATTCAATCAACATAAAAACTTATTTTTGGGACACTTTGAGGACAATGTGTAATTTAAGTGTGGGGGGGGGGGGGTGCTAAAACCTTGAATTTTGCAAGTCCTAATTACAAGCCTTACACAAAACTCTATTGGAACCGCTAAACACCCCAAATTTTTTTCAAAATCTTTTCATTTTTTTTACTTGTCTTGGTTTAATTTGGGAATAACAAGTTCTAAAAAAGGTTATACTTTTACAAATTTACAACCGATAGTGTCGTGATAAAAAGAACAAACATAAGAAAATTATGAAACGACATGACAAATCTAGTTAAAATTTGATTATATATACTTGATCACATAAAAACCCATTCCCACAAAAAGTGAGTTTTGAGCCTTTATTGAGCATACAAATACACATCTTTAAATCAAATGCTCATTTTTCGTTTCTTGTGTGAATAGCCGCTTGGTTTCTTACAACTCTAGAACTTGCCACGATGATACATTCCCGGTCCTTACCAACTTAAACCCAAGTAAGTAAATGATGGAGGCATTAGGACTAACCATTTTTATTTCAACACCATTATTTTTTTTACCACCTACCCAAAAATCCCCCTAGTTAACCCATTTGAGCCTAAACCTTTTCATTTCTTAACCCAAAACAAACACCCTTTTACCCACCAAAACCCTTTTTTCATTTTAAACCCTTTATTTTAGTAACAAAGCTCGGTTTTCTTGTGACTTAATGGAAAAAAAAAAAGAAAAATGAAGTTAGCAATAAACAAACAAAGCTCATCAAAAGAAGGCTTGTTTGAATAAATGCTTCATTAAAATAAAAAGTCACAAAAACAAAATATTTTACGAAAACTGACGCTTTTTACTCCTTTCGCCCTTTTCTACTAACAACTAACCCAACCACCTACCTTTAAACCAAGCCTAACCCTTCCCCAAAGTCCTCTTGATATTTACAAAGGTTTATAGTTAAAAAGGAGGAGGATTGATTGCTTGGCAAGCTTATGGTAGGAGTAAGTTCCATGCCGCTCTCGAGTGTTTCACAAAAATACATCTTCAGCCGAGTGTTGAGTGATCCCCCGTGAGGTATGTGAACTTGTATATAAATGGAATTTTAAAGAGGCATGTTATGCCCAAATAAATAATTTCTCTTATGTAATGTTTTAAATAAATCATGACGAATAGGATTGTAAATATAGTAAAAATAAAACCTAATAAAGAATCTTGGAATCCCGACACTCTATGACAAGCCCAAAAACCTTCTCTTCTTCCCATTCCATTTGGGTGTGTAAGCCACAAAATAAAGAATTTTGCTTGAGGACAAGCAAAGATTCAAATGTGGGGGTATTTGATGTGTACAAAATGCAACATATAAATTACATCAAATAAGGCATAAAACTAACCCTTTTTTAGTACTAATGTTGGAAAAAGTGTGCTTTTGTCTTCCTTTTGTATTTTCAGGGTTAAATGAGCTTAAATGAACAAAAGAAGCAAAAATGCAGCCAAATCTAACAATAATACAAGAAAAGGTATAAACGTGTCATGCCCGACCCCTCGACAGCATCTCCCCAAGCAAAAACAAGAGAACAGAAGGCTGAACACGCCCCGTGCTGACTGAGCACGGGGGCGTGCCCAAGTGTCTGCAGAAAAGACAAAGTTGTAGAAGCTTCTATCACCCACCTTGGGGGCGTGCCCAGCGGACACGGGGCCGTGGTCAATGCAAAGATTCGAAGAATCTAGGCAAATCTTGATAGTACAGATACGCTTCTGCACACGGGGTCGTGCCCAGCGGACACGGGGGCATGGTCAACTAATGCAGACAAACTGCATTTAATGAAGAAAGAGAAGATGGGTGGACACGGGGCCGTGCCCAAAGGGCACGGGACCGTGTCCGGGCTTCTGTGCAGGCTATAAATAGGGGTGCTTGGCTCACTTGCAAACCATCCCTTGGCAAACCACCTCTCTCACACTTCACCCACCCACCACCACCATCACAACCCACATCCACCACCATCATCCATCATCCATCATAGAGTGTGTGAGTAGTCTCGGGATCCAAGATTGATCATAAGGCCATGTTTGCCTAAGTCTCTTACATCACTTGGTGAAGACAAGTGTTTAGTGTAATACTTTTTATTTTTAATCTTTTCGCACTTTTTATTTGGTTATGTATTAATGACTTTAATAACTAGTTTCTTATGTTGAAGGTGAATCTTCCTTATCGTTTGTCCGTGGTGTCTTGGCATTATTTTACTGTCTATATAAAATAAAAGATTTTCACCATTCATATATCCACGGTCTATATGGAGATATGTTGGCTACCTGGTCGGGGGTTAAGGGAACGGCTTGGTAAGAGTGTTGCCTTGTTTAATGTATAGATCCTGCAAGGACCTGGGTCAACTTTAGTAGGACCTCCTTCAATACCCACTGGTATTGGATGGCGGGGGTCCGAACTCCTTGATCCCCTCATATGTAAACTACTATTAATACTTTAACCCGGCTACTTAGGATTGTATCCCTGCTGACTCAAACTACTTAGCCGAGGGTAACGTCACCTTCAAAAGAGGGGCCTACCACAATATGCATTAATAACTTAATTAATTATCTTTCAAAAATCCAACCCTTTAGGATTGTATCCTTGCTGACTCAAACTACTGGGTTGAGGGTAACGTCACCTTCAAAAGAGGGGCCTACTACAATAACTAAGATAATCTCTTAAAAAGTGCAAAAGTGGGGAAATAATCAAAGGTTACACTAAATGCGAGTCGGATCCAAGGGATTCATCTTGTCTATCTGTTTTTATTTTATTTTTATTTTCAGCATTTTTAGTTAGTTTTTATTTTCTACTTTAAAACCTTTTTCTAAAATTTTGATTTGATTAGACGTTGAGGATAAACCGGTACTAAAAGCTCTTGTGTCCTTGGACGACCTCGGTATCTTACCAACACTATACTACGCTCACGATGGGTGCACTTGCCCATATGTGTGTTTAGTGTTAGCAAATATCGTGTTTTATAAATTTAAAACTTGGCTATAAGTGTTAAAAAGGGCTTAAAATATACATTAAAAACTAATAACACTCACGCACATCACTATGCGGAAAGATGATTCGGGTCATCTTTAGTAGTGCTTCTTTTTTAGCTTGATGGATGTCCGTTATCTCAACGCTTCTCCTTACATTATTGATCTGGAATTGGAGAACCGTTGTTAATTTAGTGCTTGCTGATCTGGAATTGGAGAACCGTTATGTATTTGCTTGCTGATCTGGAATTGGAGAACCGTTGTGTATCTGAATCAGTTGGTATTGAACCAAGAATATGGTAACAAGAGTATGTTGTTTGAAGATCAATTCCAATTGCAGTTTTTTCAACTCTCCTGTTACAAATGCCGCTGATGAAACCGGAGCTGTTATCTCAGTTTTTCAAGTGAGTCCTACGAAGCAAGTGTCGGTCTATTCAATTGAGAGAAATCATTGTATTACATCCCTGTTGAAAAACATAATCGATAAATTTAGAGAAAATGGGGTTGAAAGATGATAATTCAATAGTGGAGGATCTCATTCTACAGCTTCGATAAATTCAGGGGTATTCTCAAATCATGTTTCCTAGATGTTTGAAGACCAACAAATGTCCAAAGTGCTGCTTCTTCGTTCGCATGACGGAAAGCTACCGCGTGACAGGAAGTTACCTTGCAAAAATCAAAAAATAAAATCGACACCCCCAATACACATCGTATAGGCCTATACGATGCGTATTACTTTTTGGTAGGGGACAATGGCAGCCTTTGGCAGACATAGAAGTTTGAACCCACCTCAATAGGCATCGTATAGGCCTATACGATGCGTATTGAGGGTGTCGATTTAATCCCCCAAGGTGTGCCAATAATACGACCCTTATATTATATTACATTACATTACATTACAAAATAAATAATTGACTAAATTGTGTCTATGTCATAAGTTATCAGTGAAAACTTGAGTCCCTAAGTCTAAAAAGCGTATAACTGAGTTCCTGGCTTTTTCAAAACCCATCAACTTGCATCCCTCTGTGAACTAGTAGTTAGTATTGTGTGAATTGTCTTTTATACCACTGCTTCCTTATTAACGCCCAGTTTGCCTTCATTTCTTGCCCAGTTTGCATGTCCTGACGATTTGTATTCCAATCTATCAAATTCGTTCAACAATGTCTTAGTATTCTTCTTCATCGTCTGCAAAATCTAGCTCAAGGAGGTACGAAGTGTCTAATGTCATATGCTCTTGAGGTGTTGGAACTTACTATCGAATTTCAAAGACTAGGATTCTTGTGATGTGTAGGTGTTTCTACTGTGTGCGATTAAACATAGTATGTTGAGATTTAGATTAATGTGACTGAACATTGCGTTAATTGAATGCCTTTCTTAATTGAACTTGTAGTGGGAATGAACATAATAAATTCCAGGTTGTTTGATGTATTCTACAAGTTGCGTCAATTGAAATATTGTTATTTGAATGTTTGTGTTATGTGTCTACACAATGTATATGTTAATAATGATCATATTGCACATGTTTAATTTCAATTACATAATTTACCCTGTTTCACTACAGAAGGGCGGTTGTGGATGGCTATGATGGGTTGATACTCCTACTTGTCCCAGATGTGACAGGGTAATCCCTACTTTGTTAAGGAGTATAAAAAAGAAAGACGAATTGGCAAAGTCCAAAGCTAAGGTAGTGACGAATTTGAAAATTGTGTTAAGGATTAGTTGGTTGTTGTTTGTTGTTTATCTGTTTAACTAGACTTATGTAACTCATATTTCTATTTGTAATTTACTCTTTAAAACCTCAAATGAATCTAATTATTACTTATTAGTTTAACATGGTATCTTCATTCCCATCTTACTAATGGATCTAATTATTACTTATTAGTTTAACATGGTATCTTCATTGTGACAACCCGAATTTTTGAGGTAAATCGTTCGTTTTCTTCATCTATTTTATTATGTTCCTTTCATGTTATGGCATCACATCTGAACAAATATATATTATACATGTATATGATTATGCATTAATCTAATTGTTTGACTAGATTGTAATTGTTGATTAACGGTAGTTCAAACCTGAGCTCTCAAGGTCTCGAATTAACCCAGAGTAGAGATATCAATATAGTATATTCACATGTAAGACTGAATCTAGGGAATCTTGATATGGGAGTATATTCTGAGGTGGGACACGGAAATAAGTTAAGTTCATAAAACATTAATATCGTATCTCGAATCAGTTGAACTTTGTGTGAAAATTTAAATGGATCAGTATACTAACAATCTAAGTGAATCGTTTTGAACTTAAAGTGTTTATAGCTCAACGGTGCTAGTGATTTGTCACAAACTGATATGATCCTCTGACACGAACTTAAACAAAAATATCATCTGTAAATATTTCTTTATTGCTTTACTTTACATAAAAATTACAAAAAGATTTTCGGAGTGTTTTAGCATAAACTCTGTAAAAGACAAAAAGATTTTGATTCTACTTTATTTTCGACAACCGATGTCTGAAAGCTGAGTTTCAAAATCTAAGTATGCTGAACATGTTTTTGAAAATAAACAAGTTCATTAATTTGAAACTTGAAGTTTAAATAAAAAATCAAAAACAGTTTGTGAAAATCTCCAAGGTCATTAAGTTGGACTTGGATGATTATTTAAGAAAGTTTTTGGATGCTTAATTGTCAAATACATGAGGTTATTTGATAGGGGGAGAAGAGTCAGGAAATCGAGGATAACTGCATACTGTTACATCTATACTTAGAACCAGATTACGATCCCGATAGCTGAGACTAAGGGGGAGTCTGAACACAAGCTCAAAGCAAGGGGGAGCGTGCATTCAAAGAGCCAGGTAACTATCCTGGATGAGCTTGTAGAGTTAGAACCAGGTGTCGATCCTGAAAAAGCACAGAAGCTTAATGAAAGCGGGAGCCTGGAGAAAGTGTTAATCGAAAGGGGGAGCCTGGAGAAAGTGTTAATCGAAAGGGGGAGCAGCTAAAGCTGTAAGCAGATCCACGAGAAGTCTGTTAGAGAAAAAGGGAGAATTTGTGTTGCTGAAAATGTCAACATTTCTAGAAGACTTAGAGAGAGACAGAAAGCTAGGAGATTGACTGCAGTAATATCCAAGGGGGAGTCTCTGAGTGCATAATGTCTATCACTTCCATCAATCACGTATCGTAGCTTAATCAGATGAGACAAGGCTGGTGCTGAACAGAACAAAAGATAAAGTGGATGTGTATTGAAGCCCATTCGTACGAATGGACATTGTGCCCATTCGTACGAACCCACAACAAGTCCATCCGTAACATGTGTAAAGTGCATTCGTACGAATGCAGGTGTAACGCCCTGCGTTTCATACTTTCTATATTGGAAACCCTTGCTTGAAATCCTATTTTTGGAAACTGTGTATTCTGTAATCGTTCTTTCGTTGTAATCAAAGTAAAATCCGAGACTTGAATTATAATGAAATTCGTGTTTTCGTTACATTTGTGTTATATACGTCTTATACATTATCATACGCTCAAAAACATTATTCATGTGACACTTTATTCATGCTTTGTGCTAAAAACGTCAAACTTGCAAACTATTGATCTATATGCTAAATTACGCGAATTCGATACTACTTCTCGACAAATGAACATAATTATACTTGTTTTATGTTTAGTTTATGCTTCATTTACATAACATACCCTTAACTATGATCCTTGTGCCTTAAACACCCTAAAACATACTTAAAACGACACTATATGAAAGTATGGGGGTGAGATATGACAAAAAATCGAACTTAACCACCTTGGGGCGAGTGGCGGCCCGCGAACTACCTGGGCTCGGCCTTACACGTCCCAGCCACAGAAACTCTTGACCAGCCTCATTTTTGAGCGGGATTTTGTGTTTAGTTGAGTTTTAAACTCATTTTTAGCATTTAATACACAACTACAACCTAACCCAACACTCCCCTATAAAACCCAAGCATAATCCTCACATTTTTCACTTTGCAAACTCAATAAAACTCTTTCAAATCAGTCTCCAACCTGCTGTTAATCAGAAGTTCAAGCAGAATCACACCAACTTACAAAAGTGAGCATATCTCACTCATTTCTTAACCTTTTCACTTGATTCTTTTTCCCACTTGCTTGGAACAACCTTAGGAACATTTCCACATGTTTTCCATGGAAAACCAAGCTCTGGAATGTCACCAAAAAGGCTCCAAAGTGGACCGTTACTTTCTGTTTTTACTTAAACTTTGTTAAACTTAGCTAAACTTGAGTTCTCTCATCTCAAACCTATTTCCGAATTCTCATAATCAATTGAATGGTTAGTTGGGCTTAAAAATAAGGCCGAGATAAGTTAAATAAGAGGTTAAAACCTCACAAACATTTTGTTTTAGAAAGGGGTTTCCCCATAAGAAGTGTTCAAGCTTGAGCTTGATGTATGTGTGATTGTTAGACTAGCTTGGGCTATCTTTCATAAGAATCCACTCACTTCTTGATGTTTTCCATAGATTAGTTGTTCTTATTTTTCTATTTACTTGTAAGTTCATGACCCTCCTTGTTGTTCATAACAACAAGTATAGTGGTGAACCATAGAGGTACCTAAATGGAGGACTTGATTCTTCCTACCTCATGTATGAATATATGACACTAAGAGGTGCCTAAATGGAGACTTTAATCTCCTACCTCATGCTTGTTCTATAGGACTTGTAATCTTTATAAAATATTCATATGTTATCTATATAATCTAAATAAATCTAAGTAGCTAGATTTGATGATAACTTAATAGTTACTTGTCAAGAATATGTTACATCACCTATGACCATACACATGTTATGATTCTAATGGACTTTAATCCATGAAAACATACAATCTCTTTTGAGTTTTAATAGTGTCAAGAACATGTGCTATGTGTACAAGATGATTACTTTCATAAGTTATTTTCATGACCTTAAGATCCAAATCCTTAAACCATATATAAACACCTCTTAAACTCCAAATCGAACACATTCAACTTTCTAGTCCCAACAACCTTGTCACGTTGAATAAATCGAAAGCATATGCAATTTTGTGAGTATACTCGAACCCATTTTTACTTTTAACACTTTTGGGTGTAACATGCATTCTATATAAACACACGAAACTCTTGAAATTATTCGAATCACTCTATATCCATGTTAAACATGTTACTATATGATGCTTGTTAATCTCGTATGTTATGTAAACTTTTCGTGTCTATATGCTCATTAACTTCATACAAGCCTACCTTAACAATTATAGCGCTATAGGAGTAATGCGCCGCCCACGAGTCTTGGGGTATTGTTAAGTTAAACATGTTACCTCCCGTTATTCTTTGGGATAGACTATTTTAACGCATTGGATTATTGGGTTTGAACATATACTTGACACCGTTTCAACATACTAGTAACTTGCATATAATGTGATTCATGTTGGATACGAGCCGTTAGACTATTTTAAACTATTTTATACTATGTATCAAACTTGTATACTCGCCAACTTTTTGTTGATCATATTTTAATACATGTTGCAGGTTTGATAGACAAAATGATGCTAAGTGAAGAAACGAGATTTAGGTGGACTTAGAAACACACTTAGGTTAGTCTATTTTGTCAATGTATGTTTGGAACAATGTTGTCTTATTTGATTCTTGTATGACAATTTTTAGCAATTGTTATGAAATCAAATTTAATTTATATTGTCACATAGTGTTATGAAGTTTTGAGCAATTTGTTCGTCTCATCGCGATGTTTCCGCCATCGGTTGGGGTGTGATAGATTGGTATCAGAGCCATAAGTATAGGGAATTAGGAAAAGTAGGAATGCTTTTACCTAGTCTATAGTTTTAGAGCCTTATTTTTAGGTTTTTCTTGAAACTACTTGCATGCTACTTTATTCACTTCTTAGTTATACTCTTTGATCTTTTTAACATATATATGTCACTTATGTGTAACACTTGACATGCTACTTATAACAACTCTCCCAGAACCCTTAACATACTTCTATACTTCCTAAAATGCACCCCGTATACGAAAAACGAGCTTAAAATACCTTTATATTTACAAAAATCAAATAAAAACAAATATTCAAGGTCCTCGCGGGGCGCGACCATGTCCAGTCAGGCCGTCGCGGGCCGCAACCCAGTGACACCGGGCCGCACCCGGTGCCACCACGTGTCCAACGCGTGTTGAAGCTAGTGGTCTGACTCGACAAGGCTAGGGCCTACCCTATAGCCCTCGCGGGCCGCGAAAGATAAGCAAAGGGGCATCGCGGGCCGCCCGTCGACCAGCCTATATAAGGAGGCCTCTGGCCTCAGTTTCGATCGTTCAAAATCTTTCTTTCTCTCTCTAATATTAATAGCTAAAACTCTCAGGTATTATACCCTTAAAAAGCGAAGCTCTGCCTCGTTGTAAGTATTATAACCTCCGGTTACGTATTAGTTACTCTGCCCGATTGATCTAGAGCTCCGAAACGCATGTCAAGGCTCTGCCTGACTCATTCGTTGGAGTTCTGTCTCGGGGGTATAGCTAATGTAAATTGCGTTATCTTACTAACACGTGTGCATTGTTTAATTTTAATAGATTATAACCAGGAAGTCACCAGAAAGCAGTAGTATTGTCTAAAATAGCAATGTGAGTACATCTTATTTTTATAAACTATTTTTTCAAAACCTCAAGTATTTTAAAGTATATTTAACAGTGATTGAGTCTATGTATTCTACAATTACTGTCGGTATGTTGGGGTTTTGTATACATTACTCGTTACTACACTGTGAGTAGTAACATGACCACAAGTCAGGATTGACAGTACCGTGGGTGGTAATTGGGTAGATAAAAACATTGTAATCGCTCTCAATACTGTAAAGATATAAAATCCCGTTTTGATTAAACTGGGATGCACTCGCCAGTATTTCTTGCTGATAAAAGTTTTAAAACTCGTTTCAGGTAACAAAATGTGAAAGCGAAATAGAAGCCAGCTGGAGAGCACTGAAGGCTTGGAAAAGTGGCTATAAAAGTTCCCTAAACAAGAAAGAAGTTTTATTTCAATAAATTAGGGTTTATCCGTATAAACATACTTGTAACGGAAACTTGGGTTTCTCCCATGTATTTATTATTTATAAAAGTGTGGTGTTTTACTCTGATAAACTATTTCCTAACTACGGTCCTGATGTTAATTTCTGCTGCCAAATAAATAAACACCGATACCACTGATACTGTCCTCGTGGCCGCCCACTCCTGGGGTAGGGGTCGGGGGTTGCGACAGAGAGTGGTATCAGAGCTACAGCCACTGATTTAAGCCACAGAAGTGTTCTGGTGACACCAAGATTTTATCAGTTATGTTAGGAAATAATCTATGTGATTATGTGTATATCTGTATATTATTGTTTTGTGTTATTTGACAATCTGTTAGTTTACAGTATGAATGAGCAAGGTACGTCTGACGTCTATAGTCACCTAGCTAGTTCTCCCAAAAGTGAAGGAACTTTATCACAGCCTACTCATTCGGGGTATTCTACTGACACTGAAGAAGGAATCTTCATCTTTAAGGCGCAATCCGAGGAACCATTCCCTACGAAAAAGAGAGGATGGTTCAGTCGTGGAGCACACGAGAGGAGAAAGCGAATGAGAAAGTTACAGCAACAGAGAGCGTTAGCAGCAGCCAATAGGGAAGTAAATGCCCAAGCATAAGAAGCGGTTAATAGACGGCTGGCAAACTTTCATATACTTGCCACCACTGCAGCAGATCCAAACCTAGACCAAATAATTGCACCACAACCATTGCCACTATTCCCAACCTAACCAATGGAGACAGAGCTCACCCAAGGAAACCAAATTCCCATACCAGCATTTAACCCGAACGAGATACCTAGAATCCCAACACATAATCCTTTAGCATATGATCCATGGGAAGATAACCATAGGGAATATCAGGAACTTTATCCACAGGGGGAACCGATGCCAGATCCCATAGCACAGTATACCAACCTTAACCCTTCAGATCCGTTTTGGAATAACGACCCGTATTTTCAAAGTGTGTTAGGCGACCCATACCCATATGGAGAACCTATACCTCAGTACCCTGACCCAGTGCCCGCACCACCACCGCCCATGAGTGATACGACAAATAGGAGAAAAGCTCGTGTGGAAATACGACGAGCGAGAAATGCATTTCTGGAACAACCCCTAATATATATATATATATAAATGTGTGTAGTTGAAAAAAATATATTATCAACTAAAATAGATAACCTAATATCTATCGATGCATAACTAGTTATGTGTTTAAATTCCAGTTGTAGATTGTAACAGATATATATGAAAAGAGTAAGCCGCAATGCTCGACGATTTTGATCAATTTGTTTGCGTGATTGTTTGCATTAAATCTTATCATGTGACATTAATACCTGATAAATGTTTATAATTCAGATGGACAACGAAGTAAATCAGGAAAACCAGAATAATGGGAACCAAATAGATAACAGTGCCATCAAACATATAGTCGCACAAGGAATCATAGACGCTATGCCATATATTATTAAGACTGTTAAAGAAGCAGAAAATAATAAAAATGATAATGGAAGTAAACGACCACCTACTGAACCCAGTCACAGTGTGAATGATGGACCGCTACTCCAATTACCTATTCCAAAAAGAAGAAGAACCATGTCATATGGTTGTTCTTACAAAGAATTCTGGTCTTGCAAACCAATAGAATTCTTTGGCAATGAAGGAGCCAGTGCAGCTCTACGTTGGATAGAAAAGACAGATGCAGTCTTAAAAATAAGCAAATGTGCAGATGAAGATAAGATTATGTTTGCTTCTAATCTTTTTAAGAATGCAGCTCTAGAATGGTGAAATACTATTCTCCAGTCTAGGGGAAGTGACAAAGTTTATAATATGGAATGGATTGACTTTAAGAACATAGTTGAAAGAAACTTTGTCCTCCCAATGAAAAAGAACAAATCGCTAATAAGTTCCTAAACCTTAGAATGACTGGAATAGACTGCAAGGGTTACACTACCATATTCTTCAAATATGCTAGAATAGTGCCAACCCTAGCCTCACCAGAACCTGTATTAATCTCTCGTTACATCTGGGGATTAATTAGTGAAATCAGACATGTAGTCAAGGCAGCTAGACCGCAAACCATAGAAGAAACCGTAGAACTAGCTAATACCTTGACTGATAAATTAGTACGTATGCAAGAAGAAAACCAGAGAAAGAACCTAGCCCAAAGGCTTACCCAGGAATTTTGCTACGGTAATTCCAACCGTGGGAAAGGTACAGGTTCTACTTCTGCACCTTACTGTAAGTACTGCAAGAAGAAGCATAAAGGGAGATGTTCCATATACTGCAACTTCTGCAAAATATCAGGACACAAGGAAGAACACTGCAGGAAGAAACCCAGCAATAAGCTATGCTTCAACTGTGGAGAGATTGGGCATATCAAGCCGAACTGTCTGAAACTAGCTCCAGCAACAAATAACAAAACTACCAAGAATGCCAGAGCATTTGTTGTAACAACTGAAGAAGCCAAGACGATTCCGGATGTGATTGCTGGTACGTTTTTAGTTAATGATATTTTTGCTAAATTATTATTTGACTCTGGTGTGAACCAAAGTTTTATTAATACTTCGATCTGCAAACTTCTTAATCAACCATTAACTAAACTTCAACAAGAATGTCTGGTAGAAACGGAAAATGTGGAATTCATTAAGATCACTGAAATCTTGCAGGGAGCAAGAATAGAAATTTTAAACCATAATTTTATTGCTAACCTTTACCCCCATGAATCTGGCTGGATTTGATATCGTGTTAGGAATGGATTGGTTAGTAGCCAATCATGCCAGTATTCTATGTGATCAAAAGTCAATACAAGTAAGTTCACTAAAGGGTGAAAATATCACAATTAAAGGAGAGAAGCCAACTAGGTCCACAAAATTCGTCTCTGTGATGAAAACAGCAACTTATGCAAGGAAAGGATCACTAGTGTATACGATTTCCATAATGATTAACACTAAAGGAAAAGAATTGAAAGATTCTCGTAGTATCTCAATTCTCAGATGTTTTCCTAGAAGAGCTACCTGGATTACCACCAGATAGAGAGGTTGAATTCAGAATTCACCTACTACCAGGGACAACACCGATTGCCAAGGCACCTTATTGTTTAGCCCCAGTGGAAATGCAAGAACTGAAGAAACAATTGGACAAACTTCTGGAGAAACGTTTCATACAGCCTAGTTCATCGCCATGGGGAGCACCAATCTTGTTTGTCAAGAAAAAGGACGTATCAATGCGTATGTGCATTGACTACAGAGAATTGAACAAGGTTACGATTAAAAATCGGTACCCACTACCGAGAATTGATGATCTGTTTGATCAACTTCAAGGAGCTCGATTCTTTTCTAAGATCGACTTACGCTCAGGATATCATCAACTGAAAGTACAAGAAGCGGACTTTCCTAAAACTGCTTTTAGAACAAGGTATGGTCATTATGAATTTACAGTCATGCCATTTGGTTTAACCAATGCCCCAGCCGCATTTATGGACATGATGAACAGAATATGTAAACCATATCTGGATAAATTCATAATTGTCTTTATAGATGATATTCTAATTTACTCTAAGAGTAAAGAGGAACATGCAGCGCATCTGTATGCACTCCTTTCATTGCTGAGAAAAGAAAAGCTTTATGCTAAATTCTCAAAATGTGAATTTTGGTTGCAAGAAGTACAATTTCTTGGACATCTGGTTAATCATGAAGGAATTCATGTGGATCCCACAAAGATCGAGGCAATTACTAAATGTAAAGTCCCTGAATCACCAACGGAAGTAAGAAGTTTTCTTGGACTGGCAGGATATTATAGACGGTTTATCCGAGATTTTTCTAGAATAGCTATTCCTTTAACGAAACTGACCTGCAAATCCGTTAAGTTTGAATGGGGACCAAAACAGGAAGAAGCTTTTAGAATTCTTAAGCAAAGATTAACCAACGCACCTATACTCGCGTTATCAAAAGGAACTGAGGACTTTATAGTCTATTGTGACGCTTCTAAGTTAGGTTATGCATGTGTGTTGATGCAAAGTCAAAAGGTTATAGCCTATGCATCTAAACAACTTAAGAATCATGACGAGAATTATACAACCCATGATCTAGAGTTAGGAGCCATAATTTTTGCTCTTAGAATTTGGAGACAATATCTTTATGGTAGCAAGTTTACCATTTTCACCGATCATAAAAGTCTAAGATATGTTTTCGGGCAAAAGGAGTTAAATATGAGACAGAGACGCTGGATGGAAATTCTCAGTGATTATGATTGTAATATCCAGTACCATGCAGAAAAGGCTAATGTGGTAGCTGATGCTTTAAGTTGAAAGTATCATGAAAAGCCAAGACGAGTACGTTCTCTCAAATAAATCTGCAGATAGACTTAAATGAGGAAATTAGAGAAATACAGGAATCAGTAATCAAGGGCGATACTGAAAAATTAAAAGGAATTATTAAGGAATTAGAACTAGGAGCAGATGGAATTTGGAGATTCCATAAGAATAGAATCTGGATACCTAAACAAGGAAACCTACGCCACCGAATTTTAGAAGAAGCCCATAAGTCTAAATATACAATACATCCCGGTAGTGATAAAATGTATCAAGACTTAAGAAAGAATTTCTAGTGGATAGGAATGAAAAAAGATATAGCAACCTATGTTGCCAAGTGTCCAACCTGTTCACAGGTTAAAGCTGAACATCAGAAACCCTTAGGTTTATTGCAGCAACTAGAGATGCCTATATGGAAATAGGAATTGATAACAATGGATTTTGTTACTAAATTACCCAAGACGCGAAAAGGTAATGATACAATTTGGGTGATTGTAGACAGATTAACCAAGTCTGCTCATTTCTTACCTATGAAGGAAACCTTCAGTATGGAACAATTAGCCAAGTTATATCTAAATGAAACAATTTCATTACATGGAATTCCTTTATCTATTATTTCTGATAGAGATAGCCGTTTTACTTCGCATTTTTGGACTAGTTTCCAAAAAGCAATGGGAACCAAGTTAAATCTAAGCACTGCTTATCATCCTCAAACGGACGGACAAAGCGAAAGGACAATTCAGACAATAAAAGATATGCTTAGAGCTTGTGGAATTGATTTCGGAGGAAATTGGGACGATCATTTACCATTAATAGAATTTTCCTACAACAATAGCTATCATACCAGTATCAATGCTGTACCATTTGAAGCACTTTATGGACGAAAGTGCCGAACTTCAGTCTGTTGGGCAGAAATTGGAGAAAAGCAACTGTCTGGACCAGAGATAGTACAAGAAACAACGGACAAGATTATTCAAGTCAAGGAAAGACTAAAAGCAGCACACGATCGTCAAAAGAGTTATGCTGATAACAGACGAAAACCGTTGGAATTTCAAGTAGGAAATAAAGTATTATTAAAAGTTTCTCCATGGAAAGGAGTGGTCAGATTCATAAAAAGGGGAAAGCTAAGCCCCAGGTATGTTGGACCTTTTGAGATTATTAAAAGAATAGGACCAGTAGCTTACCAGCTACAACTGCCAGAGGAAATGGCAGGAATACATGATGTATTTCTTGTATGTAATCTTAAGAAATGTCTAGCAGATGAATCATTAAAGGTACCTTTTAAGGACATAGAGGTAAATGAGAAACTTAAGTTTGTAGAGAAACCTCTACAGATCGAAGATAGAAAGATCAAGAATCTCAAACATAAGAGATTAGTTCTAGTCAAAGTGAAATGGGATTCCAAGAGAGGACCAGAGTACACTTGGGAGCTCGAATCAGAGATGCAGAGGAAATATCCACACCTGTTCCAGTAGACCTCGAGGATGAGATCTAAAACAAGGTGGGGAGGATATAACAACTCTCCCAGAACCCTTAACATACTTCTATACTTCCTAAAATACACCCCGTATACGAAAAAACGAGCTTAAAATACCTTTATATTTACAAAAATCAAATAAAAAAATATTCAAGGTCCTTGCGGGGCGCGACCAAGTCCAGTCAGGCTGTCGCGGGTCGCAACCCAGTGACACCGGGCCGCACCCGGTGCCGCCACGTGTCCAGCGCGTGTTGAAGCTAGTGGTCTGACCCGACAAGGCTAGGGCCTACCCTATAGCCCTCGCGGGCCGCGAAAGATAAGCATAGGGGCATCGCGGGCCGCGAACCGCCCGTCGACCAGCCTATATAAGGAGGCCTCTGGCCACAGTTTCGATCGTTCAAAATCTTTCTCTCTC
The DNA here is from genome assembly GCA_030545235.1 of Helianthus tuberosus. Classification (NCBI taxonomy): domain Eukaryota; kingdom Viridiplantae; phylum Streptophyta; class Magnoliopsida; order Asterales; family Asteraceae; genus Helianthus; species Helianthus tuberosus. The sequence goes on from CM060381.1 coordinate 142,733,412, forward strand.
TCTCTATTATTAATAGCTAAAACTCTCGGGTATTATACCCCTAAAAAGCAAAGCTCTGCCTCGTTGTAAGTATTATAACCCCCGGTTACGTATTAGTTACTCTGCCCGATTGATCTAGAGCTTCGTAACGCATGTCAAGGCTATGCCTGACTCAGTCGTTGGAGTTCTGTCTCGGGGGTATAACTAATGTAAATTGGGTTATCTTACTAACACTTGTGCATTGTTTAATTTTAATAGATTATAACCAGGAAGTCACCAGAAAGCAAAAGTATTGTCTAAAATAGCAATGTGAGTACATCTTATTTTTATAAACTGTTTTTACAAAACCTCAAGTATTTTAATGTATATTTAACAGTGATTGAGTCAATGTATTCTACAATTACTGTCGGTATGTTGGGGTTTTGTATACATTACTTGTTATTGCACTTGGGAGCTCGAATCAGAGATGCAGAGAAAATATCCACACCTGTTCCAGTAGACCTCGAGGACGAGATCTAAAACAAGGTGGGGATGATATAACAACTCTCCCAAAACCATTAAAACACTCCTATACGTCCAAAAATACACCCCGTATACGCAAAACGAACCGGATAACCTTTATTTTAATAAAAATCAAATAAAACAAAAATATAAGGTCGCTCGCGGCCCGTGACAGATGAAGCTTAGATCGGTCGTGGGGTGTGACAGCATGACACCTGGCCGTACCCGGTGCTGCCACGTGTCCCCCTCCGTGTCGAGTCTAGCTGGTGAGTCGCCAAGCCTAGGCCCTAGCCTAGGGTCCTCGCGGCCCACGAGGGACTAAGCCCAAGGGCTTCGCGCGGCGCGACAAACTTCAGAAAACCCTATAAATTGAGCAGCAGCGGCACATTTCACAGTCGCTCAAAATCTATTTCTCTCTCAAATATATAACTCGAAAATCTCGGGTATAATACCACCTAAAAAGCGAAGCTCTACCACGTTGTAAGTATTATAACCCCCAGTTACATATTAGTTACTCTGCCCGATTTATCTAGAGCTCCGTTACGCATGTCAAGGCTCTGCCTGACTCAGTCGTTGGAGTTCTGTCTCGGGGGTACGGCTAATGTAAATTGGGTTATCTTACTAACACGTGTGCATTGTTTATTTTAATAGATTATAACCAGGAAGTCACCAGAAAGCAGTAGTATTATCTAAAAACAACAAAGTGAGTACATTCATTTTTCTCACTGTTTGTGAGTACATTCACTTTTTGTAAACTGTTTTTACAAAACCTCAATTGTTCTAAAGTATATTTAACAGTTATTGAGTCTATGTATTCTACAATCACTGTCGGTATGTTGGGGTTTTGTATACATTACTTGTTACTACACTGTGAGTAGCAGCATGACCACAAGTCAAGATTGATAGTACCGTGGGTGGTAATTGGATAGATAAAAACTTGTAATCACTCTCAATATATAAAATCCTGTTTTGATTAAACTGGGATGCACTCACCAGTATTTCTTGCTGATAAAACTTTTTAAAACGCGTTTCAGGTAACAAAATGTGAAAGCCAAATAGAAGCCAGCTGGAGAGCACTGAAGGCTTGGAAAAGTGGCTATAAAAGTTACCTAAACAAGAAGGAAGTTTTATTTCAATAAATTGGGATTTATCCCTATAAACATATTTGTAATGGAAACCTGGGTTTTTCCCGTATATTTATTATTTATAAAATGTGGTGTTTTACTCTGATAAACTACTTCCTAACTATGGTCCTGATGTTAAATTCCGCTGCCAAATTAATAAACACCGATACCACTAAACTGTCCTCGCAGCCGCTCGCTTTCGGGGTAAGGGTCGGGGGTTGCGACAAGGTGATCGTTACCAAGACTTTCTTTTAATAGACTTTATTATGTACACAGTATCATGTTTATACCTAAACTGATTATTATTATTAGTCAAATTCTTATTCATCTCAACATGCGTTGTTTATTTAAACTTACTTCTTATACAACAACCTATTTTCACATTCACTCACATACACAAAATTCTTAATATTACCGTAAACGCTCATTTTTTGAATTTTAAAACTTCACGAAATGCTACTTATCAACTTAGTCGGCCCAATAAATCCATTGCCCACAAAATTTCGTATTCCACGTAATTACCAAAACATACTCATCTCGTATCATTATACTAAAGATTGTTATTTTTCAATTGAGAATCAAACCAACTTTTCATACAAAATATTACAAATATTATTCGATCATTTACCAAAACTCTTTCCAAAATCAACAAAACATTTTGTTAAGAACACCTTTCACGATCACTAAGCTCATATACCAAATTTCTTTTTCTAAGGAGAAACATTTTCACAAAGACCTCTAAACTTCGAATCTCTTCGTTAATACAAGGTTATTTAAAACGATGCAATCTTATTCTTACTCAATACATCAATTTGACTTTAAAACATGTGGGCAAGGAAACCTCATAAGAACCAACAATTTTCAACTTATGTAAATTCTTTTAAAACAAGAGTAGCATTTCCATTCTTTTTACAAAGTACGTTTCACGTAACCAATAGATGTTTTATATTCTCTTCAACTTCACAACCTAGACTCCACATTCCAAATCGACTCAATATACTTTGATTCCATTTTTGCTCAAACGATTATACATACTTATCATTTTACACGTTTTAGTCAATATCTCACAACAATCTCACACATATGACTTGTTTTCTTTTCTTTCCTACCCAAAACTTCATGCTTAAATTCGTATATTCGATTAATATTATAACGCCCTGTGTTTTGACGATTCTATAATTCCAGGCAAGTCTTGTCGAACTTCCTATTCCGTTATGCTTTTACACTCGAGACGATCGACCATAATGAGGAATGAACTATTTAAATCTCAATTATGTTAAACTATGTGAAACTTTTACTCTATGTGACGTTTTTGTGATGTTTCTCCTATATGAACGATGTGAATCTTGACTCATGTGATACTTTTATATGTGAACAATATGATTCTCGACTCTTAATTCTGGACTCTTGTGATACTTTATATATGAACGATGTGAATCTTGACTCTTGCGATGCTAGAAACTTGACACTTGTTATGCCTTAATACTTGATAAACGAGAGACTAGTTTTAACACAAATCTGAAACACGAAGTTACCCTTGTGATTGGATACCTAGAGGAATAATAATGCTATAATAATGGTTACCCACAATAATACGCAACACTATAATAATGCTATAATAATGCAACATGTATTCTGTATCAAGACACTTGACACTTGAAACTTATTTGAAACATACTCTATCCGCATTAAACATGAAAACATGATACTTGTGATACTTGAGACTTTTATGCTATGTGAACGTTTGATTCTTATGTGCAGCTCGTCTTAACAATTATAGCACTATAGGGGTAATGCACCGCTCTCTGAGTCTTTGGGAGTATTGTTAAGTTTTGATTCTTTTACCTCCTCTTTGTTGCGACGAAGTAGGAAAGGCACATTAATGCGTTGGAGACTTGGGTTATCACATGAACCACGTTAACTAGCATGCTGAAACTTGTGATATGTTGTTCATGTTGGATATGAGTTTTATGTGTTTAAACTACTATGCTATGTATTCAAACTTGTATATTCGCCAACATTTTTGTTGATTATATTTTAATACATGTTGCAGGTTGATAAGTTAGACGAGAAGAAATCAAGCTAGGATGATACTTAGAAACTCATCTTAGAAAAACAATATTTTGAATCATGTTTTGGGATCTATGTTTTGATACAATTTATTTGATCAATTTGTGTATGACATTTGATGCTTGTTATGAAATCTAAGTAATCTATATCGAAGCAATTAGTGTTGTGGATTCTCTTGAGCAATCTGATTCGCTTAGTGTCGCGCCCTGATGTTTCCGCCATTGGTTGGGGTGTGACAGATTGGTATCAGAGCCATAACTATAGGGAATTAGGAAAAGTGTGAATGCTTTGCCCTAGTCTATAGTTCTAGGAACTTGTCTCTTATTTGTTGTTTAAAACTTGTGCATTCTACCTTACATGCTTCCAAGCAACACTTCCTTGTTAAACCTACATGCCTTTTCTAAGGCTAACATGAATGCACTATTTGAGATACTCGTAACATAAACGAGATGACTTTACCAAAATAGGTGTGAAACCCACAATTTGGTAAACGGCTCTCATTCTACCTTAAACTATTTTTGCACGAAATTACACCATTAAGCTAGGAGTGAAATCCACAACTTAATGGTAATTTCCATCTCATATTCTAGTGGTATTACCTTTTGATAGGTACCAACAATGTTAGGGTACGATGTTACCAAGTTAGAGGTGAAACTCACATCTTGATAACTAGTCCCACTCTTTGATTTTCAGTCTCGCCAAAGTCTCAAATTTTCCCGATCGATTAAGGACGTGTAGTAACCGAAAGGACAAATATCGTAGGCCTAACATCGATGAACATTTTTTTCTAGTAGGCCAAAGCACATTACCTTAATTCGAAAAGGGGCTCGATTTACTTTGGTTTAGTCAACGTTTCTCTACCCGAAACAATCTTGTGGTTTACGAGCTCATCTTTTATGTTATCTCGATTTACATGTGGTTTTATGCTTAATCCTTTGTTCATTTCGAAACTGTTACATGAATCGCAATCTAAAACAATAATAATAATCTCTCAGGAACGAACTAAATTTATGATGCTTTATTCATTTATATTATACTACGTGGAAGTCTTGATTAAGCTATATGAACCTTTTGTGATGTGTGGAACAATTTGAGCCTTTTGTGATCATGTGAAACTTCATGCTATGCTACGTGTTCGTGAAACTATATTATTAAACAAAACATTATGATCGAGTCTCACCCGATCCTTAATCTGACTCTTTAGATGTCGTCAAGTCGTCTTTCCAACCCTCACAAGAGGTTAAAGGCTAACACTCAGAAGAAGATGATGTCTTTCATGGCTGATCAGATAGCCCGTATTGTTCCGAAGATTGTCACTGGAATCCAGGGATCAAACACTCCTCCCTCCTCTGTTGACTCGAAAGCGGTCCAACCTAAGCCTGTGAGCTTCAACTACAAACACTCTGTCTCTTGCAACCCTAAGCCATTCACGGGCAGTGATGGGGTGACTGCAATGTTGGAATGGTTCGATAGCATTGAGGTTACTTTCATTAACAGCGAGTGCCCTGAATATCTCAAGACTAGGAGTGCAACTGGCGTGTTTCAAGGCCGAGCTCTGGAACGGTGGACCAATGAGAGAAACATCCGCTCCGATGATGAAGCTTATGCTTTACCATGGCCCGAGGTTAGGGAACTGATGATGCTCGAATTCTGCCCTCCGCATGAGCAGCAGAAACTTGAGGACGATTTCTGGAATCTGAAACAAGTTGGTGATGACAATCTGGCTTATACTACTCGATTTAATCAACTCAGCATCATTGTGCCTCATTTGGTGTCTACTCCTATGCGCATGATCACCAAATACGTTCATGGGTTACCTCCTGCCATGCGTGATGCCATTAAAGCAGCTCAGCTACATTCCATTGAAGAAGTTTACCGTCTCGCAGGAAGTCTGAACAACAACCGCGTCCGTGATAAATAGTTTAGCACACCTGCCCCCTCGAAACCTGCAAACCAGATCACCCAGCAATCAAGTGGCAGCAAGAACAAGAAACGAAAGTCTCAGAACTCTGGTTGTAATGCAATTGTACCTGTTGTAACGCCAAACCCTGCTTGCAATGCTATTGTGCCCGCTGCTACTCCAAACCCTCCCGCTCCAGAAAACACCAAGAAGTCGTACACTGGAGTTCATCCCAAGTGTGCCACTTGCAACTATCATCACCCCGTCGGCGCAGCTTGTCGCCTATGTACCACCTGTAATCGCTATGGTCATACAGCCCCTTACTGCCGTCAAGCCAATCTGGTTCAGCAATCACCACCAGCTCAGCCAGCCCAGCAGAACCCCAAACCAGCAACCAATGTGCGAGCCTGCTACAAGTGCGGTGACACAACTCATCTCCATCCCCAATGTCCCCAGCTGAATCAGGAGCAACAGCAAGCCGCTCGAGGACGAGCGTTCAACATCAACGCGAATCAGGCACATAACAACAATGACGTCGTTAATGCTAAGTTTCTAGTTAATAACCTCTACGCTTCGATTCTATTTGATACTGGTGCCGACAGAAGCTTTGTGTCCGTAGAATTTTAACCTCTGTTAAATTGTGCACGCTCTAAATTACCTAAGTCGTTCTCTGTTGACATTACCGATGGTAAGTCTTTTCTAGTTGATTCTATTCTTCGTGATTGTTCCCTAACTCTTAACGATCACGTTTTCACTATTGACCTCATACCCATGCAATTGGGTAGCTTTGATATCATAATAGGCATGGACTGGTTGCGTAAGAACCATGCTGAGATCGCTTGTCACGAGAAGTATGTTCATTTACCTTTCTCGTCTAGTGATACCTTGCACGTCTATGGAGACCAACCTTCTAGAGGACTGAAACTGATGTCATGCACTCAAGCGAATAAATGCTTACGTAAGCAGTACTTTGCCTTCTTGGGGAACAAAAGGGCAAGGGAAGGAGCGAAAGTGATGTTCCAGTAGTATGTGATTTCCCTGATGTCTTCCCTGAAGATCTTCCTAGTCTTCCTCCCCCTAGATCTGTTGATTTTCGTATTGATCTCATACCAGGTTCGACTCATGTCGCCAAGGATCCTTACCGACTTGCACCCTCTGAGATGCAAGAATTATTCAGTCAACTACAAGAACTACTCGACAAAGGTTTTATACGTCCTAGTACCTCACCTTGGGGTGTTCCTGTATTATTCGCCAAGAATAAAAATGGTTCGTTTCGCATGTGCATCGGCTACCGTGAACTTAACAAACTTACCGTTAAGAATCCTTATCCTCTCCCTCATATCGATGATCTATTTGACAAACTACAAGGCGCAAGTTGCTTCTTTAAAATCGACCTTCGATTTGGTTATCATCAGCTTCGTGTTCTCGAAGTGGATATCCCCAAAACTGTTTTTCGCACCCGTTATGGGCACTATGAGTTAGTGGTTATGCCTTTTGGTTTGACCAACGCACCCGCCATGTTCATGGACCTTATGAACCGTGTTTGTAAACCTTACTTGGATCATTTTGTGATAGTCTTTATTGATGATATTCTTATTTATTCAAAGAACTAATCTGATCATGCATGACATTTATGCCTTATACTAGAACTTTTACGTGGTGAACGCTTATATGCAAAGTTGTCTAAGTGAGAATTTTGGATTAATGAAGTACAATTTCTCGGACACGTTGTTAGCAAACAATGAATCCACATTGACCCATCCAAAATTGAAGCATTGAAGAATTGGAGTACGCCTAAGTCTGCATCTGAGATTCGTTCCTTCTTGGGATTGGCGGGTTATTACCGTCGATTCATCTCGGACTTTTCGAAGATCGTCGTTCCTCTTACCTCGTTGACTTAGAAAGAGAAACCTTTTTCTTGGGGTCCTGAGCAAGAGGAATCTTTTCAAACTCTTAAGAATCTGCTTTGTAACGCTCCCGTACTTGCTCTCCCTGATGGGAATGATGATTTTGTGGTGTATTGCGATGCCTCGAACCGTGGCCTTGGCTGTGTGCTCATGCAGCGGGACAAGGTCATCGCTTATGCCTCCTGGCAGCTCAAAATGCATGAGAAAAACTATACTACCCACGATTTAGAGCTTGGCTCAGTTGTTTTTGCGTTAAAGATTTGGCGACACTACCTATATGGTACTAAGTGTGTGGTTTTCATTGACCATAAGAGCCCGCAACACATCTTTAACCAAAGGGAACTAAATATGCGTCAACGACGATGGGTAGAGTTGCTTAACGACTACGACTGCGAGATTCGCTACCACTCTGGCAAAAAAAAAAAAACGTCGTGGCCGATGCTCTTAGTCGTAAGACTCATTTTAGTAGCATCCGCTGTTTTCAGATCACTAGTGATCTTCATGCTTGTATCTGTGAAACTCAATACTCATCAGCCAACAAAGGTAGTCTAATCATTGAAATACGAGGTGCTTCTATAGACCAACTTGAAACAAAGTCTGATGGACTCCAATACTATCTCAATCGCATATGGGTGCCAGATCGTGACAATCTCCGTGAGCTCATTATGAATGAGGCTCACAAATCCTGATACTCTATTCATCCTGGTGCTGATAAGATGTACCATGATTTGCGTACATCCTATTGGTGGCCTGGTATGAAGAAGGAAATCGCCGCGTACGTCTCGAAATGTCTCACTTGCTCAAAGGTCAAATCTGAACATCAACGTCCTTCAGGTCTTCTCGAACAACCCGAAATCCCTGTCTGGAAATGGGATAGCATTGCTATGGATTTTATCACTAAACTCCCGTGAACACCTTCTGGTCATGATAGTATATGGGTAATCATTGACCGTTTGACCAAATCAGCCCACTTTCTTCCTATTCGGAAGATTTCAAAGTGGAGAAACTTTCTCGAATCTACACTGATGAAATCATATGTCGTCATGGTATACCCATTGACATTATCTCTGACCGTGATGGTCGTTTTACTTCGCGTCTTTGGCAAACTTTTCAGTCCGCTATGGGTTCTCACTTGAATCTTAGTACAACCTTTCATCCTCAAACGGATGGACAGACTGGACGAACTATTCAGACCCTAGAGGATATGCTTCATTCTTGTGTCGTTGACTTTGGTGGTAATTGGGATGTACATTTACCATTGATCGAATTCTCGTACAACAATAGCTACCATTCCAGTATTCAGATGGCTCCTTTCGAAGCTTTATACGGTCGCAAGTGCCGATCTCCCCTCAGTTGGCATGAGATTGGTGACAAATAACTTACTGGCCGTGAGATCATTCAAGAGACGACAGATAAGATTCTTCAGATCCGCGGTAACTTAATCAAGGCTAGGAGCAGACAAAAGAGCTATGCTGATAAAAGGCATAAGCCTCTAGAATTCGATGTTGGATATCACATTCTACTCAAAGTATCTCACTGGAAAGGAGTGATACATTTTGGTAAAAAAGGGAAAGCTTGCCCCTCGCTATGTGGGTCCTTTCAAGATACTCGAAAGGATTGGCAAGGTGGCTTACCGACTCGACTTACCTCTAGAGCTTAGCGACGTACATCCGACATTCCATGTTTCTAATCGTAGGAAGTGCTTGGCAGATGAGGAACTTCAAGTTCCCATCGAAGACTTGCAAATAAACGAGACTCTTCATTTTGTGGAGAAACCGGTCGAAATCATGGATCGAGGTACCAAGCGACTCAAACGCAGCAAAATTTCCATAGTTAAGGTGCGATGGGAAGGAAAGTGTGGCGCCAAATTCACTTGGGAACTTGAGAGTGAAATGAAAGCCAAGTACCCTTAACTCTTTGTTCAGTCTCCCTCTTAGATTTCGGGGATGAAATCTCCTAAAGGATGGGAGACTGTATTGCCCTGCGTTTCAACGATTCTATAATTCCAGGCAAGTCTTGTCGAACTTCCTATTCCGTTATGCTTTTACACTCAAGACGATCGACCATAATGAGGAATGAACTATTTGAATCTTAATTATGTTAAACTATGTGAAACTTTTACTCTCTGTGACGGTTTTGTGATGTTTTTCCTATATGAACGATGTGAATCTTGACTCATGTGATACTTTTGTATGTGAACAATATGATTCTCGACTCTTGATTCTTGACTCTTGTGATACTTTATATATGAACTATGTGAATCTTGACTCTTGCGATGCTAGAAACTTGACACCTGTTATGCCTTAATACTTGATAAACGAAAGACTAGTTTTAACACAAATCCGAAACACGAAGTTACCCTTGTGATTGGATACCTAGAGGAATAATAATGCTATAATAATGGTTACCCAAAATAATATGCAACACAACACTTAACCTCGCTCGCAAATCGAACCAAAGTCAGACAACTAGCAAACACGAATCGGCTGTTCGAATGGACATCCGATCGGATGACCATCCGACCGGATGGCCATTTGACAGGAAGGCCATCCGATCGCCTGCACTTCTCCACCGACTTAACCCATTCGACTGGAGACGACACTATCATCTATAAATAGGACACTTGTCACACCCCGATATTTCCACGTATTACCGGTGGGGAGTATCGTGACGTTGTTGATATCATCATAGTTAAATAACACAATATTTAAATGCACAGCGGAAGCAAAAGATAGATTCATTTCAACTGAATAAATTGTAATATTAAGTATCACAAAATAGTTGAAACAGATCCACATGCGGATCAAAATAAAAAGGAAAATTGTTCAACAGACTTCGACATCTAGAGTTTGCGAGACTTGATTATTGATGCCAGGAGTAGCCAGCCTATTTCGTATAGTACCTGCACTTAGCCTTTTTGGAAAATACGTCAGTTTACACTGTTAAATACAACTTAACTGACTCATTTTGAAAAGAGTTTAAAAATTGATTTGAATGCACTTCGGCAAAAATATCTTTTTATAACTTGGGACAATTATTAAAATAATATTGTATACAGTTTTACTTATTTGTCGTCCATCAGGGCCGGTTTGTAGGGTCGGTCTAGATTAATTGACACGCCATAGGTATAATGCCCACAAGGATTATTTCCTTTAAGTGGATTACCAGTTTTTACATAATGCATCTGTCAGGTGTACGCCTACACCCCATGCTTAGGTCGTGGCCATTTCTTTGAATGATGCCAAGGATATCATGGACATGGTCATTTAACCCCCAAAGGCCATACACCAAATAATACAGAACAAAATGAGTTATGTAAATACATTAACCATAATCCGATTTAAATGACTACATACCCGACCAAAGGGTATTATTATAATACCGTATCCCAAGGCCGTATAGGGAAAATAAGTTAAGAGTATTTACCTGAGCAAATTTATACAATTTATCCCAGCCGTATACCATCAAGAAAGTACAGATAGCTTTTACTGGGCTCCTAAATCTGGAACGGAGGTTTTTAATAACCTATTAGATTCCTAACGGGTCTTAATTAAGCCTATGCTTAGACCGGTTAGTTTTCAAAAGGAAGATACGGTTCAAACGCATGATAAGGCGAAGACCGGTTTAGAATGTGGTTTTGTCCCAACAAGCTTGGACACTTGTTTAATATGGGTAACTTAAACACCTTCTGGATTTTGAGACAAAAACGATATGGTTTGACCCGTTTCGGCTAATATATGCAAACTAGTTACATAAGCCGATCCGAACGCGAAAAGTGTGTAACGGGTAACCGAAAGAGTCATATGCAAGTTTCCTAAGTCAATATGCCTTAAATATGTCGTGACATCAGTAAGATATCTCCTATTATGCCCCAAATGAATTCAAACTCAAATTATGTCCCGTAGGGGTATTTTGGTCATTTAAAAGGTTATAAAAGAGTTTAAATATTAATATGAGTTACAGGCCTGATGTAATCAGTAAAAATACTTAATTTAATAAGTTTTAAAAGTAGGGTAATACACATATGTGAAATTTATCATTTAAAACCAAACTATGCACCTTAGGGGTATTTTGGTAATTTCACTTAGGCTAAAAAGGTCAAAACTGGAAATCAGAGTTTAAAACTTTTACTTACTATTAATATATAAGGACTTACTGAAAATATCAGTAGGTATCAAACCTTATATGTTCAAATAGTTTTAGTACATACTATGCGTTAAAAACGCTTAAAAAGGCGATTTGGAGCCATTTCTGGGTTTTCAAAGGAAAGCTGATATTTTTATTATTCTAGAAAGCTCAAAATACTTTATTTATCATATAAAATCAGTAGCAAAAGGTTTGGGGTCAAAAGGATTTGTAAAACTCATTTTATAGCCCAAAAGGGCAAAACCGCCAATTACCGAATCAAGCTTAGAATTCTAAGTTATGCTCAGCCTAAAAATAAATAAAAATCTCCAAAAATCCCAAAATATTATTTTATATCAGTGGGTAAAAAGTTTGGTATTAAAAATCGGGTTTAGATAGGCTATATGCTAATTACACCGTTTGATTACTAAAAAGCTTCTAATTACGCTAATGAGCATAACTCTTAGTCTAGACCTCAAACTGATGTCAAATTTTAGGTACAAGTTTATAAATCAGTAACTAAGATTTCTACTCTTTTACATTTTCAAAATTCATGTTTTAAGGTCATATGGGCACAATAGTCAACATTTAGGCATTTAACGGAAATATGCATATGAGTCGGATACCTAATGAAGCAAGTTGTATAATCACAGAGGGTTATACTTACATGAAACCTGGTCCCAATATGGCTCTAAGGCATTTCTAAAACATGCTACATTGGGTCAGAACTGAAAGTCAAAGCAAAAGTCAAATTATGCGACTTTCGGTTCCGAACCGAGCATAAACTAAAAATTGTCAGGGTGAACATGTTTAGACATGTTCTTACATTAATTACCAAGTTATATTAATGATAAAACAGATATTGATTAATCTCGAAGTCAAACCTTAATTACGACGGTTTGACTTTAAGCTAATTAACTAAGCTAAACTGAATTAGGAAGGATTAAGGACACTTACAAGAGTCCTAAGAATGATTAGGGATCCTAAGAAAGTTTGTTGCTGTTCAGAGGAGCTCTAGAAATGAGTCTTGAGTGAGAATGAAATGAGCAAGCCAAAAGTTGCAACTTCAAGCTCCTTATATAGTGATCCTAAATGTCCAAGATCATGCCAACATAGTCTACAAGTGATCCCTGATGATCCCCATGTGTCCCTATGCATGAAAATCTGTTGGCCACAATCCTGTATTCGAATACCATGTTAATGAGGTGGTGTAACATGTTGAACAGGCAGCTGTCCAAAATCTGTTACCAGCGACAGTCTTACGGACCGTAAGCAAGAAGATTTGCGGTCCGTAAGCACCTCTTGCGGACCGTAATCTCTCGGTCTTGCGGTCCGTAACCGACCTTGATAAAAAAATCCCAGTTACAACCTTGCGGACCGTAAGCCTTTGGCTTTGCGGTCCGTATCCGCTTTTTATTTTCCGATGCCCAGCTCCGCCATCTTACGGACCGTAAGGGTTAGCCTTTGCGGTCCGTAAGCCTTCATCAGAAGACAAAAACTTTGCAAACTTTTAGGCTAGACCATGCATTCCTTTAAAACTCGAATCTTCAGTCATTGATAGCAGGAGGGGACCATAGAGACAGACTTTGCATGTCTTTGCATGTGTTGCTAAGCACATGAATTCAAAAGAGTCAATATTTGAGATTTTTGTCGTGAACCTTCATAGAATCATTATCATATTGGTTTTAATTAATTATTACCAAGGGTAACCGGATTTGAAATTTAATTAAATCAGATGTCTATTATTTTAAGGTTTGGGATTTATAATTTAGGTCGCTCAGAGGTATATCTTAACATGTCGACACTTTTAAATCCTACCGTACATCCTTTAACTCGATCCGGGTTCCTGACACGTTTACCTTGCATGACACGTGTCTTTATTTTATTGGGTATGATTTTACGAGGTGTTACATCCTCACCCCCTTAAAAGAAATCTCGAGCTCGAGATTTACTGGAACAAATGAGGGTACTTTTCTTTCATGGTAGACTCTACCTCCCATGTATATTCGGGACCTCTGCAGGCATCACATTTAATCTTTACGATAGGTACATACTTCCTCCGAAGCTTCTTAACCCGTCGATCCTCAATCGACAAAGGTTTTTCCACAAATTTCAAGCTCTCATCTATGTGCACATATGTATGTGGTATGACTAGCGATTCATCTGCTAGACATTTCTTCAGATTGCAGATGTGGAATACATTGTGAATACCATTGAGCTCTTCAGGAGAGTTCAACTTATAAGCCACTGACCCTACACATTCGATAATCTCGAATGGTCCTATATACCTTGGGCTTAACTTACCTTTCTTACCAAATCGCATCACTCCCTTCCAGGGTGATACTTTAAGCAGAACCTTATCACCAACCTCGAACTTTAGAGGTTTTCGCCTTTTATTAGCATAACTTTTTTTCCTATCCCTGGCAGCTTTCAGGTGGTCACGAATCTGGACAATCTTGTCCGTCATTTCAAAGACTATGTCAGGTCCTGATAACTGAACTTCTCCTACTTCCACCCAACAAATAGGTGTTCTACATTTTCTACCATATAATGCCTCAAAAGGTGCTGCATGAATACTAGTATGGTAGCTATTGTTATAGGAGAACTCGATCAATGGCAGGTGGTTATCCCAACTACCACCTAAATTAATCACACATGCACGAAGCATGTCTTCCAAAGTTTGGATTGTACGCTCACTCTGTCCGTCTGAGGATGGTAAGCCGTACTAAAATTTAAGCGCGTGCCCAAAGACTGTTGGAAACTTTTCCAAAAATGTAATGTGTATCTGGTATCTCTGTCAGAGATAATTGACATTGGCACGCCATGCAGAGATACAATCTTTTCTACGTACAATTGGGCTAACATATCGGAGCTATAAGTCTCCTTAATGGGTAGGAAATGTGCTAACTTAGTCAGTCTATCTACTATCATCCATATATGTCACACCCCAAATTTCCACGTGTTACCGGTGGGCCCGGTAGGGGAGTAACGTGACGTGGTTGGCAACATCATAGTCAAACAACACAATATATAAATGCACAGCGGAAGCAAAAGGATAAATATATTACAATCCGAAATAATGTACATCCAAATATTATGACGGAAGTAAAAGATCCACAGGCGGATCGCAAATAAAATAACATGGTTCAACAGACTTTAGGCATCTAAGCTTGCGAGACTCTTTATTGATGCTAGGAGTAGCCAGCCAATTCCAATTAGTACCTGCACTTAGCCTTTTTGGGAAAATACGTCAGTTTACACTGGTAAATACAATCAACTGACTCATTTTAAAAAGGGTTTAAGAAAATGATTGTTTTGAATGCACATGGCACAAATAATATTTTATAACTTGGGATACTTATCTAATATATAAACTTGTACAGGATTTACATGTTTCTTATGCGTTCAGTAGCCCGGATCGAGCCGGGTTAAAGATTAATGGACACACCACTTTAATTATGAGACACTGACAGGTGTACGCCTACACCTGTGTGCTAAGGTCGTGGCATCATTCCGTAGAATGATGCCAGGGATATTCGGGACAACGGTCATTAACCCCCCAAAGGCTTTAAGCAAACAAAAAAAATTAAACGGAGACATCTCAATCATTTAACCATAATAAGATTAAATATTCAACGCCCGACCAAGCGGTATTTTATATACCGTACCCCAAGCCCGTATAGGGAAATAAGTTAAAAGTATTTACCTGAGCTAAATATAAATTCAATCCCAGCCGTATCAAATCAGCAAGTACAGATAGCTTTTACTGGGCTCCTAAATCTGGAACTAAGGTTTTTAATAACCTATTAGAATCCTAACGGGTCTTTGAATTAAGCCTTGACTTAGACCGATTAGTTTTCAAAAGGAAGATACGGTTCAATCGCATGATAAGGCGAAGACTGGAATAGAATGTGATTTAGACCTGACAAGTACAGAGACTTGTATAATATGGGTATATTATACACATTCTGAATTTTGAGATAAAACCGATAAGGTTTGACCCGTTTCGGCTAATTTATGTAAACTAGTTACATAAACCGAACCGAACGCGTATGAAGCGTAACGGGTAACCATAAGAGTCCTAAACAGGTTTCCTAAGTTAACATGCCTTAAATATGTCATGATATCAGTAGGATACCTTCCTTTATGCCCAAAACGAGTTTAATCGCTTATTAAGCCCCGTAGGGGTATTTTGGTCATTTTAAAGATTATAAAAGGGATTAATTACATTTCTGTGAACCGGGTCTGAATACATCAGTAAATTAGTTTATTTTAACAGGTTATAACATTTGGTTATAGGTCTTATATGTCAAAATAGTTTTAAACCCAAACTATGCGTTAAATACGCGTATAAAGTCGTTTTAAGCGATGTACGGGTTAAAATACGATTCTGAGTTTTCTGATCAAATAAATAGGCTCAAAATACTCCATTTATTATTTAAAATCAATAGCAATTGGATTGGCGTTAAAAGGATTTGTAAAACTCATTTTATGGCCGAAAAGGGTATTTTGGGTATTAACCGAATCATGGCGATAAACCTAGCTTATGATCAGTTTAAAAATAATTAAAAATCTTTAAAAATCCCAAAATATTATATCACATCAGTGGGTAAAAGGTTTGGTGTCAAAATTTGGGTTTAGATAGGCTTTACGCTAATGACGCCGTTTAATTACTTAAAAGCATTCAAATTACGTCATTAAGCATAACTCCTAATCTAGACCTCCAACTGATGTGAAATTTTAGGTACAAGTTTAATAATCAGTAACTTAGATTATGGCACTTTCACATTTCCAAAAATCTCGTTTTATGGTCATAAGGGCATTACGGTCAATATTTAGGCAATTAACGGAAACGTCGGACGATTAGGGATTCGAGTGGTATAAACGCAGAGGCTTATACACACATGTAACTAGGTCCTAATGGAACCTTAAGGCATGTCTAAACCTATATAAATCGGGTCAGAACTAAGGTCAAAGCAAAAGTCAAACTTTTGCGTCTCTCGGTTCCGAATCGGTTCAAAACATAAAGTTGTCGAATCAAACAATCTTAGACAAGTTATTATACTTATTTTCAAGTTGTATGACTGATAAAACAGGTTACACGCCTTCCGTATCATTAAATATGCGATTAATGTTTCTGTTGACTTTTTCGGACAACCTTTGACTCGACAAACGACCTAGTTAGGATTCGAATCAGTGAGTGCCCTTTTAGGGGTTTATTAACCATATAAATACCAACTTATAACAACTTTTGATTCGAATAAACTCTGGACCGATTGTGATTTATTGCCAAGTCAAACCGTAATTACGACGGTTTGACTTCTAGGCTATAAACTAAGCATAACTCAAACGAGAAGGATCAAAGGCACTTACATACGTCTAATGGATGATATGGAAAGCTTGTATCAGTTCTTGAGCTCTTGAAAATGTCCAGAAGTTGAAATGTGCATGTATGTGGAATATGTGACTTTTTATAACAACTTAGATCATTCTAATTTGATGCCACAAGAGTCTAGGAATGATCCAAGATCAGTACATGTGCCCCCTATAGGCTATAAACCATCTTAGGAAGCTCATAGAATCGAAAAACTAAGTTTAAAGTCGGTTACAACATGCAAACAGGCACCTGCCTGTTTTTTCTGCATCTGCAGGTCTGACGCGGGCCGCCTCACATTTTGTTAAATCTCACGCGGGCCGCCTGAGCCTTATGTTCAGGTTTCCCATTTTTCTTTAATTGCATTTTGGCCCTTGGTCCCCCGAAAGGTCGTTTTCGAGTTGTTTCTTGCATTAAGAGGCTTTATATTTGACATATGGGGGCTTTAATACTTATACCCACTTTGTCAAGTCCTCGGGTAACTTTGTGATCACCCGAAAAGCCCTAAATTTCAATGTTGACGATTCTAACCCTCACACACGAATTTTATCATAACTTTCTCATACGGTAACGAAACTTGGTGAAATTTTTATGGTGCATTCTAGTGAGCATAATTAATCGTTACAAGGCTTCGGGTTTGCTATAAGGTCACTCAGAGGTATATCTTTAACATGTTGACACATTTAACCCCTGTAGTTTGTAATCTCTCACTTACTTTCACAATTCGTTTCGTATGATCCATGATCCATTCGTTTAAGGTTATAAACATCATGTAGGGTTATTGTAAAGTATATTTATTCATTGTTGACACTTTGAACCCTTGTATTTACATAGTTTCATTGTTTGTCAACTTTAGTCCATCAAGAACATTCTTTCACACGTTGAAAGGTTATGACACGTGTCAAGACATTATAGGACGTAAATTTTCGGGGTGTTACAATATAGTATCATTTCCTTTCTTCGTCTTTGGCAACTTGGTGATGAAATCCATTGTCACCATCTCCCACTTCCATGTGGGAAGCTCAGGCTGTTGTAGCAAACATGACGGTTTCTGATGTTCAGCTTTGACTTGCGCGCACGTCAAACATTTAGCTACATAGGCAGCTATAGACTTTTTCAAGCCTATCCTCCAATAGTTTGCCTTCAGATCCTGATACATCTTATCAGCTACAGGATGAACGGAATATTTGGAACTATGGGCTTCCTGGAGGATAACATCCTGAAGTCCTCCATAAACTGGAACCCATATTCGTCCATTTAATCTCAGGATTCCATCCTTACCATAGGATAACTGTTCTTCAGTTACGCCTAGCTTTTCATCAGGATAGTTAGCTTCTAACACAGCTTCCTTCTGTGCAGCTAACAACCTTTCGTTCAAACTATTCTTTATCTCAATGCTCTTGGCATTGATTCTTATAGGTTTCACTCTTTCCTTCCTGCTTAAGGCATCAGCAACCACATTTGCCTTACCGGGATGGTATCTTATCTCACAGTCATAATCATTCAAAGTTTTCATCCAACGTCGTTGCCTCATGTTTAAATCCTTCTGATTAAACAAGTGTTGAAGGCTCTTGTGATCTGAATAAATCACACACTTGGTTCTATACAAGTAATGTCTCCACAGTTTTAGTGCAAATACAACGACACCTAGCTCCAAGTCATGGGTGGTGTAATTATTCTCATGCACCTTTAACTGACGTGAAGCATAGGCAATAACTTTGCCTTTCTGCATAAGCACACAGCCCATTCCGGTGTGCGATGCATCACAATATACTACAAATTCCTCTATTCCATCAGGCAATGTCAATACTGGAGCATTACTCAATTTTTGCTTCAAAATATCAAAAGATTCTTGCTGCTTAGGCCCCCAGTCAAACTTGTTATTCTTGCGGGTGAGTAGAGTCAGGGGTGCTGCAATTCTTGAGAAGTTTTCAATAAATCTCCTATAGTATCCTGCCAGTCCTAGAAAGCTGCGAATCTCCGTAGGTGTCTTTGGCTCTTGCCAGTTCATAATAGCTTCAATCTTAGCGGGATCTACTTGGATACCATGCTCACTAACAACGTGCCCAAGAAATTGGACTTCACGAAGCCAAAATTCACACTTCGAGAATTTGGCATAGAGCTTTTCCTGTTGAAGTAGCTTAAGAATGCAACGGAGATGTTTCTCATGGTCAGCTTGGCTTTTCGAGTCAATGAGAATGTCGTCGATGAAAACGATGACAAATTTATCCAAGTAAGGCTTGCAGACACGATTCATGAGATCCATGAATGCGGCAGGTGCATTAGTGAGCCCAAAAGGCATCACTAGGAACTCGTAATGACCATAACGAGTCCTAAATGCAGTCTTGTGTACATCTTCAACTTTAACCTTCACTTGATGATAACCTGACCTCAAATCGATCTTTGAGAAGTAGCTTGCCCCTTGCAATTGATCGAACAGATCGTCAATCCTGGGCAATGGATACCTATTCTTGATAGTGACCTTATTAAGCTCACGGTAATCGATGCACATATGCATCGATCCATCCTTCTTCTTGACAAATAGGATTGGCGCTCCCCAAGGAGACAAACTAGGTCTAATAAAACCTTTGGCTAGCAAATCATCTAACTGTGTCCTTAATTCCTTCATCTCTGTTGGTGCCAACCTATAAGGCACTCTCGCGACAGGTGCTGCTCCAGGGATGATGTCAATTCTGAATTCTACTTGCCTATCTGGTGGTAGACCAGGTAGTTCTTCTGGGAAAACTTTAGGGTACTCAGAAATGACTAGAATATCTTCAATCTTGGGTTTCTGCTCATTAATAGTTACTTGTGCCATATAAATGACACAACCCTTCTTCAAACATCTAGATGCCTTAAGCATAGACACTTGCTCAGGCAGTCCATACTGGGTATCTCCCTGAATGGTAATTGGCTCACCAGACGGAGTCTTGATTACCACTTGCTTCTTATTGCACACTATCTGGGCTTGGTTATGAGATAACCAATCCATGCCTATAACTATGTCAAAACCGGCTAACCTCAAAGGAAGTAGGGACAAAGGAAAAGAGTGGTCCCTAATGGATATAGCACATCCATCTAACATGGTTGATGTAGTTTCTATGGTTTCATCAGCTAATTCCACCTCATATTTCACACTTAGGGTTTTAACAGGTAAATTCAGCAATTTACAAAACTTATTGTCTACGAATGACTTATCAGCACCTGAATAAAAAAGTACTCTTGCATAGACATCATTTATGAGGAAGGTACCTGTGATCACATTGTCGTCCTGAACGGCTTCTCGTGCATCCATACGGAAGACCCTTGCATTAGTCTTCTTTGCTTCCTCAGGCTTTTTAGCATATTTAGGGCAGTTGGTCTTAATGTGCCCTTTTTCATTACAGTTGTAGCACGTAGCATCCTTAATCTTCTTGTAGTCTACTGTCTTATGCTCCTTAGACTTGCATAACCCACATGCAGGTGATCCTGACTGAGACTTGGTCTCAAGCCTGCATTTCCCAAAGTGGCGTTTTTGGCAAGTCATGCACTTTGGCTTCTCCTCTGTTCGTTGACTATTCTTTCCAGACCCAAGCTTCTTGGAATCAATGTTTCCCTTGTGCTTCTTCTCTGACCCTCGTGAGTTATCATCCTCGCGCTTCCTCTTACTTTCTTCAGAATTCTTTAGCGATCTCAACCTGACCGCATCTAAAGTAAGAGACAGAGATAGATTAGCTGCTGACCTGAAGGTAGTAGGTCTTGAAGCCTTAACACTGGCTTTGATTTCTGGGGCTAAACCCCCAATGAAGCGAGCAATTCGCTTGGGTTTCGGTGTTACCATATACAGAACCAGCCTAGACAGGGTATTGAAACTGGTGAGGTAAGCTTGACAATCTAAATTCTTCATCACCAATGATAAGAAGTCTGATTCAATCCTCTCAACCTCATGTTGAGGGCAGTAGTTCTCCTTAATGAGAGTAACAAACTAATCCCATGTCAGATTGTAGAGTGGGATCTTTCCAGCAGCCTGAATGAGAGACTTCCACCATGCTAGTGCCTCTCCCTTGAATGATTGGGATACATACTTCACTATATCCCTTTCAGCACAACCGCTGATATCAACTACTGTGTCCATCTCATCTAACCAGGTCATGCAATCAATTGCCCCTTTCTCCCCAGTGAAATCCCAGGGTTTGCAGGAAACAAAGTACTTATAGGTACAAGACTTGGTACGCGGTTCATTATCGAACACTATCCTCTTGGATGGAACACTGTGTTGATTAGATGAATGTCGATCATCATCTTTCTTTGGTTCATCTTTCTTAGAGGGTGGCTTGATGTGAGCCTCAGAATGAGTTTTAGGGACAGACTTAGAGTGGGGTACTGAAGAGGTTTTACTGTGCGTCCCACTAAACTCCCTGAATTGCCTATCTACAGCTTTAGATACAGCTGTATCAATCAGTGTACGGAGCTCTCCTCTGGTTATATTATACCTATCATCATCATGGTTTTCCAGGGGATGGCTGTTTACTTCTTCTGACCTAGCCATGTAGCTTTAATTGCTACATAAAATCAAACAAGGACAAGGTTTATACAGAAGCTTATACAGTTTTATTGTTTTTGACAATTTATAACCCATGGTTTCTAATAACCATTTTAGTTAATTTGTTAAATATATAAATGTTCAGGATCCTTATCATAAATCCTAAATTATAAGTTAATAATAGCACAAAAGGCCTAGTCACGTAGACAAGTTTAATTTATAAGCCCAGATTTTATGGAATCGAGGCATTAAGTTTTGAATCAAAGTTCATTACCTTTTCTTGACATGGAGTTGTAGGCTACCACTGTCTTTAGTCTCAAAGGACGTTAATTATAGCCCGTAGGCACTTCATCCTTAAGGGACGATTATATAAATAAAGGAATTTAGAATAACCCAATTTAAGAATGACTTATGTGATTTTATCGAATCACATTTTGTCAAGCATGTTAATATGTTTTCAGATGTTAACAATGATTTAAATCTTTTGAATAGGTTTTACCATCTTGGCCATGTCTGTAATGACATTTAGGCTAGGTTTTACCTTTAAGATTCTTTTAACATTTAACGCAGAACAATCCTAAATTGAGATGTTATCAAGGATCTGAATCTAATTGTGGAACTACCATCTTAGCCCTGTCTTAAGGTGACACATGGCTAGGTCTTGTCCTTTTTAGATTTTGCCATTTTATTATAATGGTAGATCTTATAATAGGAATGTTATTTTAAATCTAACCGTTCCATTAAAATTTAAACAAGTACATGGTTGCCCTAAACGGGACTTCTAACTGAAATGACTTGCCCAAGCAGGGGCTAATCAGAAAAATAACACAGGAAACAAATAAAGGACAAAAATAAAATGAATTAGGAGTAGTCCTAAGTTCTTTGTCTAGACTCAAGAATCAAAAAATGTGCAATTGTGTAACTGAGATTAAACCCAAAAGGCTAGTGTTTAATTCACTCAGTGTTGGCTCTGATACCAACCTGTCACACCCCGATATTTCCATGTATTACCGGTGGGCCCGGTGGGGAGTATCGTGACGTAGTTGATATCATCATAGTCAAACAACACAATATTTAAATGCACAGCGGAAGCAAAAGATAGATTCATTTCAACTGAATAAATTGTAATATTAAGTATCACAAAATAGTTGAAACAGATCCACAGGCGGATCAAAATAAAAAGGAAAATTGTTCAACAGACTTCGACATCTAGAGTTTGCGAGACTTGATTATTGATGCCAGGAGTAGCCAGCCTATTTCGTATAGTACCTACACTTAGCCTTTTTGGAAAATACGTCAGTTTACACTGGTAAATACAACTTAACTGACTCATTTTGAAAAGAGTTTAAAAATTGATTTGAATGCACTTCGGCAAAAATATCTTTTTATAACTTCTGACAATTATTAAAATAATCTTGTATACAGTTTTACTTATTTGTCGTCCATCAGGGCCGGTTTGTAGGGCCGGTCTAGATTAATTGACACGCCATAGGTATAATGCCCACAAGGATTATTTCCTTTAAGTGGATTACTAGTTTTTACATAATGCATCTGTCAGGTGTACGCCTACACCCCGTGCTTAGGTCGTGGCCATTTCTTTGAATGATGCCAAGGATATCCGGGACATGGTCATTTAACCCCCAAAGGCCATACACCAAATAATACAGAATAAAACGAGTTATGTAAATACATTAATCACAATCCGATTTAAATGACTACATACCCGACCAAGCGGTATTATTATAATACCGTATCCCAAGCCCGTATAGGGAAAATAAGTTAAGAGTATTTACCTGAGCAAATTTATACAATTTATCCCAGCCGTATACCATCAAGCAAGTACATATAGCTTTTACTGGGCTCCTAAATCTGGAATGAAGGTTTTTAATAACCTATTAGATTCCTAACGGGTCTTAATTAAGCCTATGCTTAGACCGGTTAGTTTTCAAAAGGAAGATACGGTTCAAACGCATGATAAGGCGAAGACCGGTTTAGAATGTGGTTTTGTCCCAACAAGCTTGGACACTTGTTTAATATGGGTAACTTAAACACATTCTGGATTTTGAGACAAAAACGATATGGTTTGACCCGTTTCGGCTAATATATGCAAACAAGTTACATAAGCCGATCCGAACGCGAAAAGTGCGTAACGGGTAACCAAAAGAGTCATATGCAAGTTTCCTAAGTCAATATGCCTTAAATATGTCGTGACATCAGTAAGATATCTCCTATTATGCCCCAAATGAATTCAAACTCAAATTATGCCCCGTAGGGGTATTTTGGTCATTTAAAAGGTTATAAAAGAGTTTAAATATTAATCTGAGTTACAGGTCTGATGTAATCAGTAAAAATACTTAATTTAATAAGTTTTAACAGTAGGGTAATACACATATGTGAAATTTATCATTTAAAACCAAACTATGCACCTTAGGGGCATTTTGGTAATTTCACTTAGGCTAAAAGGGTCAACACTGGAAATCTGAGTTTAAAACTTTTACTTACTGTTAATATATAAGGACTTACTGAAAATATCAGTAGGTATCAAACCTTATATGTTCAAATAGTTTTAGTACATACTATGCGTTAAAAACGCTTAAAAAGGCGATTTGGAGCCATTTCTGGGTTTTTAAAGGAAAGCTGGTATTTTTATTATTCCAGAAGGCTCAAAATACTTTATTTATCATATAAAATCAGTATCAAAAGGTTTGGGGTCAAAAGGATTTGTAAAACTCATTTTATAGCCCAAAAGGGCAAAAACGACAATTACCGAATCAAGCTTAGAATTCTAAGTTATGCTCAGCCTAAAAATAAATAAAAATCTCCAAAAATCCCAAAATATTATTTTATATCAGTGGGTAAAAAGTTTGGTATTAAAAATCGGGTTTAGATAGGTTATATGCTAATTACACCGTTTGATTACTAAAAAGCTTCTAATTACGCTAATGAGCATAACTCTTAGTCTAGACCTCAAACTGATGTCAAATTTTAGGTACAAGTTTATAAATCAGTAACTAAGATTTCTACTCTTTTACATTTTCAAAATTCATGTTTTAAGGTCATATGGGCACAATAGTCAACATTTAGGCATTTAACGGAAATATGCATATGAGTCGGATAACTAATGAACCAAGTTGTATAATCATAGAGGGTTATACTTACATGAAACTTGGTCCTAATATGGCTCTAAGGCATTTCTAAAACATGCTACATTGGGTCAGAACTGAAAGTCAAAGCAAAAGTCAAATTATGCGACTTTCGGTTCCGAACCGAGCATAAACTGAAAATTGTCGGGTTGAACATGTTTAGACATGTTCTTACATTAATTACCAAGTTATATTAATGATAAAACAGGTTGCATAGCTCCTACATTGCTAATTATGCATTAATTTGCTATTAAGCTTTCTGTTGACTTTTTAATATCAAGTTTGACCCGACAATTGACTTAGTTAGAGTGGGAATCAGAGAGTACCCTTTTAAGGGTTTATTACCCACATAATTACCAACTCATAGGTACTTTCAATTCGAGATTTGACTGAACAAATATTGATTAATCTCGAAGTCAAACCTTAATTACGACGGTTTGACTTTAAGCTAATTAACTAAGCTAAACTGAATTAGGAAGGATTAAGGACACTTACAAGAGTCCTAAGAATGATTAGGGATCCTAAGAAAGTTTGTTGCTGATCAGAGGAGCTCCAGAAATGAGTCTTGAGTGAGAATGAAATGAGCAAGCCAAAAGTTGCAACTTCAAGCTCCTTATATAGTGATCCTAAGTGTCCAAGATCATGCCAACATAGTCTACAAGTGATCCCTGATGATCCCCATGTGTCCCTATGCATGAAAATCTGTTGGCCACAATCCTGTATTCGAATACCATGTTAATGAGGCGGTGTAACATGTTGAACAGGCAGCTGTCCAAAATCTGCTACCAGCGACAGTCTTACGGACCGTAAGCAAGAAGATTTGCGGTCCGTAAGCACCTCTTGCGGACCGTAATCTCTCGGTCTTGCGGTCCGTAACCGACCTTGATAAAAAATGCCCAGTTACAACCTTGCGGACCGTAAGCCTTTGGCTTTGCGGTCCGTATCCGCTTTTTATTTTCCAATGCCCAGCTCCGCCATCTTACGGACCGTAAGGGTTAGCCTTTGCGGTCCGTAAGCCTTCATCAGAAGACAAAAACTTTGCAAACTTTTAGGCTGGACCATGCATTCCTTTAAAACTCGAATCTTCAGTCATTGATAGGATGAGGGGACCATAGAGACAGACTTTGCATGTCTTTGCATGTGTTGCTAAGCACATGAATTCAAAAGACTCAATATTTGATATTTTTGTCGTGAACCTTCATAGAATCATTATCATATTGGTTTTAATTAATTATTACCAAGGGTAACCGGATTTGAAATTTAATTAAATCAGATGTCTATTATTTTAAGGTTTGGGATTTATAATTTAGGTCGCTCAGAGGTATATCTTAACATGTTGACACTTTTAAATCCTACCGTACATCCTTTAACTCGATCCGGGTTCCTGAAACGTTTGCCTTGCATGACACGTGTCTTTATTTTATTGGGTATGATTTTACGAGGTGTTACAACACTTAGCCCTTCATTCTCACCTTTCACTTTGCCATCCGACCAAACGTACTCAGGTCACTCTCAGTCACTTTAATCGGGATTCAAGGCTATTCCGTAAGTATGTCTCCTCAATTCTTGTATAACCTTCATCTTTAATCACTTCTACACCAGATTCTTCATCAAAATCACACGAACACTTCAACTTTTTCTCGAAAACCAACTGATTTGGACCTATTGAAGGTGTTTTCCACTCGGTTGCTATGCAAACTGTTGTGGAACACCATTTTAACCAAAATTGGTTCCGAATCTAAAGGATTTTCACACTTTTATACAAGATCTAAAGAATTATCACACTTTTATACCATATCTAACGGAATTTCACATGTTTCCGGCTCAGATCTGATGAATTTACACATTTTCACGACTTCTTTCCAAACTTTTCTTCTGACTTGTACAAAACTTTGGTGAAATAGGACTCAATCAGACTCTCGACTCGTTCCTCAGTCAAGAGTCGGCTTGGAAACTGAGTTTCACCGGGAAAACGGACCTTTTAACGGGTCCAAACATGAAATTCCATTTAGAACAGCTCGTCAGTTCGAAAGGGGTGATACCCATCCGATTGAATGAGCTGGGTTATGATGTATTTCCATTGTTTAACATGTTGTCACGCCATCCCCGTCAACTAAAAATCTTTAACTTAGAAAATTTTACGAAAACTCCACCCACTGACCATCTGATCGAATGGTCATTCGATCGGATGACCATCCATCCAGATGATCTATTTATGATAACACTTGTTGTTTGTTTTTACAGGACACGATGATCAAAACATCGAAAACTTTAACAGTCCACCAACACCCACTGTTCGAATGGCTATCCGTTTGAATGGTCATCCGCTTGGATGACCATCCAATCGGATGGAGCCCATCCGTTCGAATGGCCATCCATCCAGATGACCATCCGTTCGGATGACCATCCGTTCGGATGACCATCCGCTCAGGTAGTCTGTCAGACACTTTAAC
This sequence comes from Helianthus tuberosus, assembly GCA_030545235.1. Taxonomy (NCBI): domain Eukaryota; kingdom Viridiplantae; phylum Streptophyta; class Magnoliopsida; order Asterales; family Asteraceae; genus Helianthus; species Helianthus tuberosus. The sequence continues at coordinate 142,760,510 of CM060381.1, forward strand.
TTGACTTTACACGATTCGACACTCTGTTCCCCGCACGCAGGCTGATCCAGCGCTCCCTTCGATCCAATTAGGCAGTGTTTAGTTCTAAGCACCCACTGTGAGTATACTCGATCCCTTTTTGTTTTAAACACTTTTGGGATGCAACATGTATTCTATATCAAGACACTTGACACTTGAAACTTATTTGAAACATACTCTATCCGCATTAAACATGAAAACATGATGCTTGTGATACTTGAGACTTTTATGCTATGTGAACGTTTGATTCTTATGTGTAGCTCGCCTTAACAATTATAGCGCTATAGGGGTAACACACCGCTCTTTGAGTCTTGGGGAGTATTGTTAAGTTTTGATTCTTTTACCTCCTCTTTGTTGCGACGAAGTAGGAAAGACACATTAACGCGTTGGAGACTTGGGTTATCATATGAACCACGTTAACTAGCATCCTGAAACTTGTGATATGTTGTTCATGTTGGATATGAGTGTTCTGCGTTTAAACTACTATGCTATGTATTCAAACTTGTATACTCGCCAACATTTTTGTTGATTATATTTTAATACATGTTACAGGTTGATAAGTTGGACGAGAAGAAATCAAGCTAGGATGATACTTAGAAACTCATCTTAGAAAAACAATATTTTGAATCATGTTTTGGGATCTATGTTTTGATACAATTATTTGATCAATTTGTGTATGACAATTGATGCTTGTTATGAAATCTAAGTAATCTATATCGAAACAAATAGTGTTGTGGATTCTATTGAGCAATTTGATTCGCTTAGTGTCGCGCCCCGATGTTTCCACCATCGGTTGGGGTGTGACAAATATTATAAACAAAATCATTATTTCTTACACTCATACTTATACATTTTATGTCTACACTTATATACATACTTACACCTTTATGTTATAACCCAAAATTCATACACTTTACGTTTATACTCATACTCACAATTATACATTTACGTCATACTTATATTCATATTTATACTTACTTTCATATTCGTATCCATGTTCATACATTTTAGGTTTATATTCACACTTATACATCTTTCATACTTAAACACAATTTACACTTATATTCATATTCACATTCACATTCATCTTATACATTTCACTTATACCTACACCTACACTTATACTGTTGGTGCATACGTATGTCGACTTCGTCTTGTATCGAGTCTTGCATTACACATGGCACGAAGTTCAAGAAAATGAACAAAAGCTAATTCCGCTTGAAGCTGTTAATTCCACTTGAAAGGAATCAAGTAATTCCGTACGGAATTACAATATAATTCCGTTTAAACCTTAATTTCGCTTGTATGTAATATCGTTTGAGTATGTTTCGTGCGGAATTAGACAGTCTATATATAGGGATAGATCCGGTTCATTTGAAACGGAATTAGTTTGTGTGTTTCCGACGGCGAAGCTCTGTCGAAGTGTCTTCAGAATTGTAATCATATCAGAATCAATATACAAGACAGTTTTAGTGAATATCTTGCTGAATTCAACTCATCATGTCTGTTTTCGCCTTTCATTTTGAGTAGAACGCCTTTGATCAACTCGTCTCGGGTCTGACAACGATCCTACATGTGGTATCAGAGCTCAGGAGGAGGAGTTCTGCAGATTTCAGCTTGATTTCATCTCGTTTTCTAACTTCTACACCTTCTTTTCTCAATTGAACAAGTTTTAACGGTCAAAATGATCTGAATTTTTCACAACATAAGCGAAATCATGTTTTAACAAATCCTTGAGAAAATTGGACCTTAATTCGACTTAAATCTGCTAAAATTGATAATTTCGCTTGAAATTCAGATCAGATATGATGACATCAGCTTAATTCCGCTTGAAATTGCATCATAATTCCACATGGAATTACCGTTTGAAGTTAATTCCGTTTGAGTTTTCAAACAAAATTATATTTCCGTTTAAAAAATTTATTTCCACTTGAAACTGGTTGCAGTTCAAACGAAATTACGTAATTTCGTTTCAAGAAGTATAATTCCGCTCGAATTTTAATTCCGTTTGAAGTTGTTTGTGCAGGTAATTTCGCTTGGAAGGTAATTTCGCTTGGTGAATTCCGTTTGAAGAACCTAATCTCGTTTTAAAGTGTCTGTTGTAAAAAGTTTGTTACCGAATCATGGAAGAAGAGTTCTACAACGCATTTGCCACATCCCCGACTACTCCGGCTGAAATTGCTAAAAACATGAACATGGAAAATGAAACCGGAACCTTGCAAAAACCCCCGAAACTTATGGGAATTGAAGAGTACCATGGATGGAAAAATCGTTTTGAAAATTGGGTTCAGGCAAACCATCTAAGAGCTTGGGAAAGCATTGAAACAGAATATGTTAGACCGCAGGCTGCTTTGAATGTTGACAAAATCATCTCGGAATTTTCAGACAAAGAGAGAGATAGTTATAAAGAAGAGAAAATGATGATAAGTCTTTTACAACAAGCGGTTAAAGAGGATATATTTGTTTTGCTTCAGCATGATGGGAGTGCGTTTTCGATTTGGGAAGCACTTAAGAAAAAGTTTGAAGGAAGCACATAAATGCTCAAGAGTAAAGCATCTCTGCTGAAAAAGGAGTTTGAGTTGTTTACTAGTATGCCAGGTGAATCTACAAAGACTCTCATTGAGAGATATTGTCATCTTGTGCGTACCATGTCTCAGTTGAAAATTACTAAAACTCCAGCAAAATGGGTTGAAAAGTTGGCTGATGCATTGCCACAGAAAGAATGGGCTACTTATCTCATGATCTTAAAGAATTCAGGAGAGTTTAGTAGATTGTCAATTGGACAGTTTATTGAAAAACTTGAGGCACGAGATCTTGAACAACAAAAGATTGCAAGAATGAACAACTCGAGCAATCAACAAGATATCAAATTATACTACAAAGGAAATATCCAAACTGTTGAAGCAAGTCCAAAGATCCAAACTGCTTTTAGTGCAGGAAATTCATTTGGGTCAGTCAGTCAAAGTTCAATCAACACTAGTGGATTTTCAAATGTTAATCCTCAAAGGGTTCAAAGTTCAAATGTTGGTAATGAACATATGATTCAGTGCAATGTTGCATTGCATCTTCAAAATGGTCAGAATTTTTCTGATGAAGTTGTTAAAAGTCATATGGCATTACTGGTTATTGCTTTGGAATCTTATGAAGGATTGATTGCTGGAAGAATTGGTAATCCTATGCTAACAAAGGAAGATTGTGACCAGATAGATGCAGAGGAATTGGAGCTCATGGACATCAAATGGTGTCTAGCTATTGTCTTGAGAAGAGCTGAAAAGTTCAAAATGATTACAGGAAGAAATGATTTTCTGGATGCTCATGTTTCTACTTTAGGTTGTGATAAATCTAAAGTTACTTGTTTTCGATGCAGGGAGAAAGGTCATTTCAAGAGAGAGTGTAAAAATCAAGAAGCAAATGGAGCAAAGAATCCGTTTGGTGGCCATGATTACTATCGGAAGGCAATATATCAACAAGTTGCTCATCAACCACATCAACAAAAAGATTCACAAACTGCTCATGGGAAAATGATTGAAGATGCAAATAATAAAGCTTATTATGGTATCATTGATCAAGATGATGAGAAAATGGCTCCAGGATTCAGCTGGGATAAGTTTGTGGATGAGAATAGGGAGTTTAAAGCTTTCATTGCTCAAATTGTTCAAAAGCCAAAATTGATGAAAGAATGGATAGCAGTGTTATTTAATGAAGAAGAAAGTCAAGATGAAGAACTACAAAGACTCAATCACTGCTAATTACATTGTAAAATATTTAAGGTTTTGTAAAAACAGTTTACAAAAGGAGATTACTCACAAAAAGGTTTACACAAAAAGAGGATTACTCACATTGCTATCTTTAGGTTTCCTTTAAGGGTTTCCTGGTGGTTATCTATTAATTACACAAATGTACATGTGTTAGTATAATAACCCAATATTTACATTAGCAATACCCTCCCCGAGACGACATTCCAATGACTACGTCGGGCAGAACCACGACAGCCATTACGGAACCCTGGATCAATCGGGCAGCGTATCTAATACGTAACCGGGGTTATAATACTTACAACGGGGCAGAACTTCATTAATTAGGGGGTATTATACCCGAAAATCACCTCTACACTTAAGAAATTCGAGAGAGAAAGAGATTTGGGACGAATTCGACTGAAGAGCCGATGCCCTCTTTATATAAGGCTTGAATTCGAGTTCCTCGCGGCCCACGTAAGATGAGGCTAAAGGCTACGCGGCCCGCGTAGTAGGCTGGGTAGGCGCTAGCCTGGCCCAGTCATCGCACTAGCTTCAACATGAGTCTGACACGTGGCGGCACCGGGTGCGGTCTGGTGGTTGAGTTGTCGCGCCCTGCGTAAGAGACCCTAATGGTCTACGCGGCCCGTGAGCGACACATAAAACTTGACTTTATTTAATTTTTTAATTATATATAGTATTTTGGGTTTGGTTTTCGCATACGGGTATATTTTAGTGTTGGATTCCGTATGCCCAAGACACATATTAGACTGATGTGGCTAGTACGTTATGATCCAAGTCGAGTCATACCCAAATACAAGCTAGACAAACACTTATATTATTTATTTGTGATATGATCAAACAAATAAATATTAACACTTACAATATTTAGAAATTGGTTTTCTAAATAATTACACTTGAGAAACCAATAAATTATGTGGATATTTTATTTGGAGAGAATATTTTATTTTGTTATTTAATGGGTTAAATAACATTTTAAAAGGTTGTATAAAGTCTTGCATTTATGTAGTGTTATATTTATAAAAGTTATAAATATATATAAACCAAGACTTAAATTTTATAAAGAAATTTTTTTTATAAAATAAAGCTAGGCCGCCCCCCCTCATGGGAACTCACAAAATGTTTTTGGTCCAATGAGGTTTCATGCATTTTGCATGTGTAGGAGGCTCTTAATTGGGCAAAGGGGAGGTGAAGTTCTCTCTAGTTTCTTATAAACATTTTGGATGACCAAATGAAAGGTAGGTGATAGAGAATTGCTCTCAAATTTTCGGTCATAAGGGGTATCTTTCAAGTGTTCGGTTTTTTATCTTTAGTGTTAAAAATCCTAGCTAATCTCAAGGTGTTTGTTGGAAGCTTGGGGTATACAAGCTTGAGGTCTTCTACTCTTGAAGGCAACCATTCAAGAAGCATCATCCGTTTCATTCCTATTACTCCAAGAAGGTAGTTTTCTAAACATCCAATGGTTGTATTTGATAGTATGCATGTTCATATATGGATCCGGGTTTTGGGATTTTGCTTATAAATGAAATTTATATTATAAAAGCAACATGTTTTAAATATTATTTCCGCTGCATTTTTATTTCATATGGATGATATTACTTTGATAAACATGTTAAAATCCCATCAATGGCATCTAGAGCCGCTTATATGAGTGCATGCTTCAATAGATTAAAAATTTCGGGTTTCGGGTTTGAATAAAACCCTATGGCCAAAAAATTTAACATAGTTATCCCTTTGTTTTTCAAAATTATTTTCTTACATGCATAAGGGAATCTTGAAAAATTATTTCATATGGATGATTTGTTTGTTTGGACAAAACTTACCTTTTCGGTTTTTTGGACATAGCCGAAAATGGTTATAAAAGGGAACCATTTTTTTATGCTTCTTGAAATTTATATATATATATATATGTGTGGATATATATTTTGGTGCATATAACCTAGCTATGACCTTGTGTTGAATGATTGTGTTGTGATTTATTTTATTAATTATTCAATGGGTTGTAATAATTATTATTTTTGTTCTTCCATTTGTAAGATATGTAATTTATTTATTTTCATTTGGTATGTAAAATAAATAGATTAGGTGCATTTTATTTTACTAGAAAAATGTATTAGGATATATTTTGTAAAAGAAGATGCACACAAAAATGCGGTTTTGGTTTGGACCATAATTTCCGGTCCAAAGAACTTCATGGTTCTCAACGGGATTTTAACCCGAAAACCAAAACACATTTTTGAAGTCCAAAAGAGTTTGGAGCTGAATATAAAAGACTTTTGGAAGCTCAAAGAAGGTGGAGAAATCACAAAACAAGAAGGAGACTTGAAGCATTTGGATGCGGGATCAAGTGGGAGTTCAACGACACATTACTTGTGTCATTTTTCACCCCTTAGGAAGGACCTTTTGGCACACTTGTTTCGGCTAACAAGTGTTGTCAAAATAGTTGGCTATGGTTATGCACCTATTGTTATGTATGTTATGCTTGTGTAGTTGTTTATTTATATTGTTTTAATGATATTTGGATATGCATGACTTAACAAATTAATAATCAACAACAAGCGTAAAATTGGTTCTTAAGAAAATCATTAAAATGGTTAATAAAAGGTTTTATTAAAAATTAATTATTTTTATAATAAAATGGGTTTTATTAAAAAGAACCTTGAAAATTTGTTTTCACTAAAGTACCATTGATTTGAATGCATGCAAATGTATGGTACATAATATTTTCTAAACTAGAATTTTGAAATATTAAAAACCCTTTTATAAAACAAGTTAAACACCATCCTTTTACACAACACTCGAAACACTTGGGAACTCTTATTGTGGGATAAAGGTCACCTAACCACATTTGAGGGAACTTGTATGTTCGAGGTGGATTTACCATGTTTGTGGGATAAAGGTCACCTAACCACTTATGTGTATAAACTCACACGTGTGTGTAAGTTGGACGACTTGATTCGGAAACCATGAACTTAGGGTCACCGAAGCATGGGGAACAAAGGTGTTGATGGGATTAAACATGCCAACTAAACATATAGATGTTTAACCGATCCCATATGGCTAGAAATTGCAAAGAGTTGCAATTGTCAAACATTGACTACCTTGTTAATTTAAATAGAGGGATAAAGGTCACCTAACCAATATTTAAATGTAACGTTGGATTCTAGATTTTAATTATTAATTGTCTTTAAGACATAAAAGGGTATTAATAATTAAAATATAATAATATCGAAAATACTAAATTGAACTTAATAAATTTTGTAGATGGCCACTAACAATGCAAACCCGATTAACCAAACCGTCCGAAACCTATCACTAAGAACCATCCTTGAAAAGGATCGTCTCAACCATAACAGCTTCATGGATTGGTTTCAAAACTTGAGAATCGTTCTCAAGCAAGAGAAGATATCCTATGTGTTGGACGATCCTATTCCCGATGAACCTAACGTGGAAGATGTGGAAGCCTACAATGATTGGGTTAAGTATACCGAGGACTCTATGCAAGCCTCATGCCTCATGTTGGGAACTATGATTCCCGAAATTCAAAAGGATTTTGAACATCACGGGGCATACGACATGATTACCTAGTTAAAGGAAATGTTCCTATAACAAGCAAGGGTACAACGCTTCGAAACTGTTCGGGCGCTTCATGCATGTCGTATGGAGGAAACCCAATCAGTATCATCTTATGTCCTTAAGATGAAAAGCCACATTGATCGCCTCGAAAGGCTAAATTGTCCCGTCTCTAAAGAGTTGGCTACGGATTTGATCCTCAACTCTTTAACAAAGAAATTTGATAGCTTTGTAATGAATTACAACATGAATGGATGGGACAAGAGCATTGGTGAACTTCATGCAATGCTCAAGAAGGCCGAAGCAGGAATGGGCAAAAAGGCTTTACCCGTCCTAGCGATCAATGAAGGAGGCAACAAGAAGAGGCCCCACCCCGACTCTAAAGCAAAGTCTGCTAAAAGAAAGGGACACGTCAAGGGAAAGGGAAAGGGAAAAGCTAAAGCAGAACCCGCCAAACCAAAAGAGAAGAAGCAAAAGGTTGCTACGAATGACCCATGTTTTGAATGTGGTGAGATAGGACATTGGAAGAGAAATTGTCCGACCTATCTCAAAGAGTTGAAAAACAAGAGGGATGCAGGGCAAACCTCAGGTACTATCTTTATGATATATGTCGAGCTTAATGTTATTTCTTCTAACACATGGGTACTAGATACCGGATGTGGAACTCACATTTGCAATTTGTTGCAGGGGTTCAAAAGAAATAAACATTATAAGAAGGGAGACGCTAGTCTCTTCATGGGCAACAGAGCAAAGGTTGAAGTCGAAGCTCAAGGAGACTACGTTTTAGAACTTCCAAGTGGTTTGGAAGTTATTTTGAAGAATGTTTTGTATGCTCCTAGTTTAACTAGGAACATAATTTCTGTTTCCCTTTTAAGACAATGTGGTTTTAATTTCGAATTTGTTAACCAAGACATTTATGTTTCTATGCATGATGTGTTTTACTTTAAGGCTATGCCTTTAAATGGTATTTATGAATTAGATCATGATAACACATCATATGATAACTCTATGTACCAAGTAACCAACAAGAAACTCAAAATGGATTTGAGTGATTCCTATCTTTGGCATTGTCGCCTTGGACATATAAGCAAGAATCGCATGCATACACTTCAGAAAAATGGTCTTTTGAATACAAATGAAGATAATTCATATGATGTATGCGAATCTTGTTTACAAGGCAAAATGACCAAGACACCCTTTAGTGGAACTTTTGAAAGGGCTAAAGACTTACTAGGTATCATACATTCAGATGTATGTGGTCCTTTTAAGTCGATGACTAGGAATGGTGAAAGATACTTCATTACCTTTATCGACGACTATAGTCGTTATGGTTATGTGTATTTCTTAAGACACAAGGATGAAGCATTTGAAATGTTCAAAGACTTCAAAAGTGAAGTAGAAAATCAACTCAAGAAAACAATCAAAGTCCTTCGTACCGATAGAGGAGGAGAATACCTAAGTGGTGCTTTTCAAGATCATCTTAGAAGTTGTGGAATTATCTCACAACTTACTCCACCTGGAACACCACAACACAATGGTGTGTCCGAAAGGAGAAATCGAACTCTATTAGATATGGTTCGATCTATGATGGCTAGAAGCACATTACCTCTATCATTTTGGGGTTACGCTTTGCTCTCCGCAGTCCATATACTAAATATGGCCCCAACCAAGAAAGTGGAAAAGACACCTTTTGAAATATGGCATGGAAACCCTCCATCATTATCATTCTTAAGGGTTTGGGGTTGTGAAGCTTATGTTAAGCAATACACTCCAAATAAATTAGAAGTCCGATCCACTAAGTGTATCTTTGTAGGATATCCTAAAAATGATATAGGATATTATTTCTACGACCCAACCGAGCAAAAGGTATTTGTTGCTCGAAAGGGTAAGTTCTTAGAAGCTAAGTTCCTTATGGAAGGAACTAGTGATAGAACAGTGGAACTTGAGGAGGATCAAGAACCACAAGACGATACACGTTTGGTTGATACTAGCACTTAACAAGAGGTTGTTGAAAACGATCAAGAGGTTGATCAGAACACACAAAATGTTCACAGATCTGGTAGAATTAGTAGTCCACCTGAAAGATATGGATTTTTCATGGATGGATGCTACATGGTAGATTCAGATGAACCAACCACATACCATAATGCAATGTCAAAATCCGATTCTAACAAATGGCTTGAAGCCATGAACATAGAGATGCAATCCATGTATGACAACCAAGTTTGGGAATTGGTTGTGCCTCCACTTAACTCCAAAGTAGTTGGAAGTAAGTGGGTTTTCAAGAAGAAAACTGATATGCATGGTAACTTGGATACTTATAAAGCAATACTTGTAGCAAAAGGTTTCACTCAAACTCAAGGGATTGATTATGATGAGACCTTCTCGCCTGTGGTGATGCTAAAGTCAATCAGGATATTATTTTCCATAGCTGCATATTATGACTATGAGATCTGGCAGTTAGATGTCAAAACGGCTTTTCTTAATGGATATCTTGATGAAGATGTCTATATGGTTCAGCCTGAAGGTTTTGTCGATCCAAAACATCCTGACAAAGTATGCAAGTTAAAGAAATCAATCTATGGATTGAAACAAGCATCTAGAAGTTGGAATCACCGTTTTGATGAAGAAATTAAGAATTTTGGATTCATCAAGAACGGAGATGAAGCTTGTGTGTACAAGAAAGCTAGTGGGAGCATCATCACTTTCTTAGTACTGTATGTCGATGACATTCTACTATTTGGGAATGACATTCCAACCATGGAAGGTGTAAAAACCTGGCTTGGAAGTTTTTTTTTCCATTAAGGATCTTGGTGAAGTAGCCTACATTCTGGGAATAAAGGTCTATAGGGATAGATCAAGGCGCTTGATAGGTTTAAATCAAAGTGCATACATTGACAAAGTCTTGAATAGGTTCCAAATGGAGAACTCTAAGAAAGCTTTTGTACCTATTCAAAAGGGGACAATATTGAATGCATCTCAATGTCCAAGCTCAAAGGATGAGCAAGAGAAAATGAAAGGAGTCCCATGTCTGCTATAGGATCCATCATGTATGCAATGATATGCACCAGACCGGACGTCTCATGCGCCTTGAGCATGATGGGTAGATACCAGCAAAATCCAGGTAACAGTCATTGGATGGTTGTTAAAAGCATATTAAAATACCTTAGGAGGACTAAGGATATGTTCTTAATATATGGATCTGGTGAAGAGGAACTCGTTGTAAAGGGTTACACGGACGCGAGTTTCCAAACCGATCGAAGTGATTCTCGATCGCAATCGGGGTATGTCTTCATTTTAAATGGTGGAGCCGTCTCTTGGAAGAGCTCAAAACAAGACGTGGTAGCATTGTCCACTATAGAATCAGAATACATCGCCGCTTCATTGGCAGCCCAAGAAGCTGCATGGTTAAAGACATTCATAGCCGACCTAGGGGTGGTCCCTACCATTCAAGACCCCCTAGAGATCTTTTGTGATAACGAGGGTGCGATTGCTCAAATCAAGGAACCTCGTGCGCACCAAAAGACTAGACATATCGAGCGGAGATTCAACTACAAAAGGGATGAAGTTGAAAAAGGAAAGATATGTATCCGCCAAGTTCACACCGATCAAAACATTGCGGATCCACTCACGAAGCTCCTTGACAGGGCAAAACATCAGGGTCATACATGTGCCTTAGGACTTTGATATTCTAGTGATTGGATTTGATCTATTTTGTATTTGGATATTGAAACAATTGTTAGTTTAACTCTTTTATGGTATTTTGAGTTACGTTTCATTTTAGCATGTTTAAATCCATGAATAAGTTAATTATTCTAAATGTCCGTAGTCGATCATACTTGTGGGAACAAATATGAATGTAAGACTATTATGAATTTGGATTGGTGGATATTCATTAGATATGAATATAGAGCAAAGTGTTGCTGCCAAAGTTCATAGATATTTGTGGGAGATAAATATTGGACTGACTCGCTCTCAAATATTACTGCATGGAATCATTTGTGATTGATCATAAGTAAATTTTGAGTAAAGGCGAATATCATAGTATCCTCTGACATGAGATACATATTGGGTCTTGATATTCACCAAGTATTATACCTTGACCTAGTTCTTAGTTGTTTGTAATAAGGCAGTACACAAGGCTAAACTCAGGTGTGGTACAAGGTGATTATGAGAGACGTATGTAGTCAAGAAGGGATTTGTTCCTCTTATTCGTTGAGAGTAAGATGTCTAAGGCCTGCTAAAGTTGAATCAATAGAGAGTGATCACTCTATGTCTCTGGATTTAACATGACATCTGCAACGAAAGGATAAATGATAGATTCACCTAAATCATGTTCAAGTAATGGACTTGAAAGGGATGATGTTATTGAATGGGAAATATAGTCATACGTATTAGGGGTAGTAAACTATAGTTAGGTGGTCTTTACTACTTGCATCAATCTTCTATGTATCTTGTGCAAGTGGGAGATTGTTGGATTCTGTATGCCCAAGACACAGATTAGACTGATGTGGCTAGTATGTTATGATCCAAGTCGAGTCATACCCAAATACAAGCTAGACAAACACTTATATTATTTATTTGTGATATGATCAAACAAATAAATATTAACACTTACAATATTTAGAAATTGGTTTTCTAAATAATTACACTTGAGAAACCAATAAATTATGTGGATAATTTATTTGGAGAGAATATTTTATTTTGTTATTTAATGGGTTAAATAACATTTTAAAAGGTTGTATAAAGTCTTGCATTTATGTAGTGTTATATTTATAAAAGTTATAAATATATATAAACCAAGACTTAAATTTTATAAAAGATTTTTTTTTTATAAAATAAAGCTAGGCCCCCCCCCCCTCATGGGAACTCACAAAATGTTTTTGGTCCAATGAGGTTTCATGCATTTTTGCATGTGTAGGAGGCTCTTAATTGGGCAAAGGGGAGGTGAAGTTCTCTTTAGTTTTTATAAACATTTTGGATGACCAAATGAAAGGTAGGTGACAGAGAATTGCTCTCAAATTTTCGGTCATAAGGGGTATCTTTCAAGTGTTCGGTTTTTTATCTTTAGTGTTAAAAATCCTAGCTAATCTCAAGGTGTTTGTTGGAAGCTTGGGGTATACAAGCTTGAGGTCTTCTACTCTTGAAGGCAACCATTCAAGAAGCATCATCCGTTTCATTCCTATTACTCCAAGAAGGTAGTTTTCTAAACATCCAATGGTTGTATTTGATAGTATGCATGTTCATATATGGATCCGGGTTTTGGGATTTTGCTTATAAATGAAATTTATATTATAAAAGCAACATGTTTTAAATATTATTTCCGCTGCGTTTTTATTTCATATGGATGAAATTACTTTGATAAACATGTTAAAATCCCATCATTTAGGACATATTGGGGCACTTAAAATATATTAGGGGTGTCAAAAATATTTTGGAGGGTTGTTATATCCTCCCCACCTTGTTTTAGAGCTCGTCCTCGAGATATATTGGAACAAGTGTGGATATTTCCTTTGCATTTCTGATTCAAGCTCCCACGTATATTCTGGTCCTCTTTTGGAGTCCTATTTTACTTTGACCAGAACTAATCTCTTATGCTTGAGGTTCTTAACTTTCCTGTCTTCAATCTGTAGAGGCCTCTCTACAAATTTTAATTGTTCATTTACCTCTATATCTTTAAGAGGTACTACTAGTGATTCATCAGTTAAGCATTTCTTGAGATTAGATACATGAAATACATCATGTATTCCTTCCATTTCCTCTGGCAGTTGTAGCTGATAGGCTACAGGTCCTATTCTTCTGATAATCTTAAAAGGTCCAACATACCTGGGACCTAGCTTTCCCCTTTTGATGAATCTTACCACTCCTTTCTAAGGAGAGACTTTCAATAACACTTTATCTCCTACCTGAAATTCCAATGGTTTTCGTCTGTTATCTGCATAACTTTTTTGTCGATCACGTGCTGCTTTCAGTCGTTCCTTGACTTGAATGATCTTGTCTGTTGTTTCTTGTACTATCTCAGGTCCATATAGTTGCTTTTCTCTGATTTCTGCCCAACAGACTGGTGTTCGGCACTTTCGTCCATAAAGTGCTTCAAATGGTGCAGCATTAATACTTGTGTGATAACTGTTATTATAAGAAAATTCTATCAATGGTAAGCGATCGTCCCAATTACCTCCGAACTCAATTACACAAGCTCTAAGCATGTCCTCCAGGGTCTGAATTGTCCTTTCGCTTTGTCCGTCCGTTTGAGGATGATAAGCTGTGCTTAGATTTAACTTGGTTCCCATTGCTTTTTGGAAACCTATAAAAAATGTGAGGTAAAACGACTATATCTGTCAGAAACAATTGATAAAGGAATTCCATGTAATGAAACTATTTCATTTACATATAGTTTAGCTAATTGTTCCATACTGAAAGTTTCTTTCATTGGTAGGAAATGAGCTGACTTGGTTAGCCTGTCTACAATCACCCAGATTGTATCATTACCTTTTTTCGTTTTGGGTAATTTAGTAATAAAATCCATTGTTATCAATTCCCATTTCCAAACTGGCATTTCTAACTGTTGCAACAAACCTGAGGGTTTCTGATGTTCAGCTTTGACTTGTGAACATGTTAAACATTTTGCAACATATGCTGCTATATCCTTTTTTTCATTCCTATCCACCAGAAATTCTTTCTTAAGTCCTGATACATCTTATCACTCCCAGGATGCATCATATACTTAGACTTATGGGCTTCTTCTAATATATAGTGGCGCAGGTTTCCTAATTTAGGTATCCACATTCTTTTTCTTATGGAATTTCTAAATTCCATCTGTTCCTTGTTCTAATTCCTTAATCATTCCCTTCAATTTTTCAATATCATCCTTGATTACTAATTCTTGTGCTTTTCTAATCTGTTCATTTAAATCTACTTGCAGATTTAGTTTAAGTGAACGTACTCTTTTTGGCTTTTCATGATACTTTCGACTTAAAGCATCAGCTACTACGTTTGCTTTTCCTGCATGGTGCTGGATATTACAATCATAATCACTAAGTATCTCCATCCAGCGTCTTTGTCTCATATTCAATTCCTTTTGCCCGTAAACATACCTTAAACTCTTATGGTCGGTGAAAATGGTAAACTTACTACCGTAAAGGTAATGTCTCCAAATTTTTAGGGCAAAAATTATAGCTCCTAATTCTAGATCATGGGTTGAATAATTCTCTTCATGATTTTTAAGTTGTCTAGAGGCGTAAGCTATAACCTTTTGACGTTGCATTAACACACATCCATATCCTAACTTAGAACCATCACAATAGACTACAAAGTTTTCAGTTCCTTCTGGTAACGCTAGTATGGGTGCTTGGGTTAATCTTTGCTTAAGAATTCTAAAGGCTTCTTCTTGTTTTGGTCCCCATTCAAACTTAACGGATTTACAGGTTAGCTTAGTTAAGAGAGTGGCTATTCTAGAAAAATCTCGAATAAATCTTCTATAATACCCGGCCAATCCTAAGAAACTTCTAACCTCGGTTGGTGACTCAGGGGTTTTCCACTTGGTAATCGCCTCGATCTTTGTGGGATCCACATGAATTCCTTCATGATTGACTAAATGTCCAAGAAACTGTACCTGTTCTAACCAAAACTCACACTTCGAAAACTTAGCATAAAGCTTTTCTTTTCTTAATAAACTTAGTAGTGCGTGCAAATGGTTTGCATGTTCTTCTTTACTCTTAGAGTAAATAAGAATATCATCTATAAACACAATTATGAATTTATCCAAATATGGCTTACATATTCGGTTCATCATGTCCATAAATGCAGCTGGGGCATTGGTTAAACCAAATGGCATGACAGTAAATTCATAATGGCCATACCTGGTTCTAAAAGCGGTTTTAGGAATGTCCTCTTCCTGTACCTTTAATTGATGATATCCTGATCTTAAATCGATTTGCATGTTCTTCTTTACTCTTAGAGTAGATAAGAATATCATCTATAAAGACAATTATGAATTTATCCAAATATGGCTTACATATTCGGTTCATCATGTCCATAAATGCAGTTGGGGCATTGGTTAAACCAAATGGCATGACAGTAAATTCATAATGGCCATACCTGGTTCTAAAAGCGGTTTTAGGAATGTCCTCTTCCTGTACCTTTAATTGATGATATCCTGATCTTAAATCGATTATAGAGAAAAATCGAGCTCCTTGCAACTGATCAACAGATCATCGATTCTTGGTAATGGATACCGATTCTTAATCGTGACCTTGTTCAGTTCACGGTAGTCAATGCACATACGCATTGATCCGTCCTTCTTTTTGACGAATAAAATCGGTGCTCCCCATGGCGATGAGCTTGGCTGAATGAATCTTTTTTCCAACAATATATCTAATTGTTTCTTCAATTCCTGCATTTCTGCGGGTGCCAACCGGTAAGGTGCCTTGGCAATTGGTGCTGTTCCTGGTAGTAGCTGGATCCTGAATTCAACTTCTCTGTCTAGAGGTTGCCCTGGTAACTCTTCTGGAAATACATCTGAAAACTGGGATACTACTGGAATATCCTTTAATTCTTTTCCTTTAGTGTTAGTGATTATGGAAATCAAATACACTAATGATCCTTTTCTTACATAACTTGTTGTTTTCATCACAGAAATGAATTTTGTGGCTCTAGTGGGTTTATTTCCTTTAATTGTGATCTTTTCACCCCTTGGTGAATTCACTTGGATTGACTTTTGATCACATAATATACTGGCTTTATTGGATATTAACCAATCCATTCCTAACACAACATCAAATCCTGCCAGATTCATTGGGTAAAGGTTTGCAATAAATTTCTGATTTAGAATTTCTATTCTTGCTCCCTGCAAGATTTCAGAAATCTTAATGGTTTCCCCATTTGCTGTCTCTACTAGACATTCTTGTGGAAGTTTAGTTAATGGTTGATTGAGAAGTTTTCAAAATGAAGTATTAATAAAACTTTCGTCCGCACCAGAGTCAAATAATACTTTAGCAAAAACATCATTAACTAAAAACGTGCCGGCTATCACGTCATCATCTTTGCTTCTTCTGTAGTCAGAACAAATGCTCTAGCATTTTTAGTATTCTTGGTGTTCGTGGCTGGAGCTAGTTTTGGACAGTTTGGCTTGATATGACCTTGTTCTCCACAGTTGAAGCATATCTTGTTGTTAGGCTTTTTCCTGCAGTCTTCCTCCTTATGTCCATATATTTTGCAGAAGTTACAGTATATGGAGCATCTTCCAGAATGCTTCCTTTTGCAATACTTGCAACAGGGTGCAGAGGTAGAACCTACATTTTTCCCACGGTTAGAATTTCTAGAACGGAATTCTTGGGTAAGCTTCTAGGTTAGGTTCCTCCTCTGATCCTCTTCTCGTGTACGCACTAACTCATCTGTCAAGGTGTTTGCTAGTTCTACAGCTTCTTCTATGGTTTGAGGTCTAGCTGCCTTGACTACATGCCTAATTTCACTGGTTAATCCCCAGATCTAACGGGAGATTAATACTGGTTCAGGTGATGCAAGAGTTGGTACTTTTCTAGCATATTCAAAGAATAACGTAGTGTATCCCTTACTATCAACTCCAGTCATCCTAAGGTTTAGGAACTTATTTGCTATCTGTTCCTTTTCATTGGGAGGGCAGAATTTCCTTTCTACCATGTTTTTAAATTCCTCCCATTCCATATTGTAAACCCTATCACTTCCCTTAGACTGGAGGATAGTGTTCCACCATTCTAGTGCTGAATTCTTAAACAGATTGGAAGCAAACATTATCTTATCCTCTTTCGCGCATTTGCTTATTCTTAAGACTGTCTCAGTCTTTTCTATCCAGCGTAGAGATGCAACGGCCCCTTCATTGCCCGAGAATTCCATTGGCTTACAAGACCAGAATTCTTTATAAGAACAACCATAAGACATGGTTCTTCTTCTTTTGGGAATGGGCACTTGAAGTATGGGTCCATTGTTTACGCTGTTTTCTGGTTCAGTTGGTCGTTTACTATCACGTTTACTTTTATTTTCTGCTTCCTTAACCGTTTTGATAATATATGGCATCGCATCTATTATTCCTTGTGCCACTATGTGTTGCATGGCACTGTTATCCACTTGGTTTCCATGATTGTGGTTGTTCGGGTTATCGTTATCCAGGTTATTGTTACTCTGGTTATCATTATTCTGGTTTTCCTGGTTCACTTCGTTGTCCATATGAATTTTAAACATTTACCAATTATTAATATCACAAAATAATATTTAAGGCAAACAATCACACAACACACATATTGGTCAAAAGCGTCGAGCATTGCGACTTACTCTTTCTTATCTATTATACATCTAATACAAACCGATACTGGAATTAAAAATTACAATACTACTATGCATCGCAAACCACGAAGTGGTCTATACTACAATAGATATATTATTATATATATATATATATATTCATACACACATATTATATATATATATATATTATTATATTATTATTATTACTGTCTCCACCATCACCTTCACTGATATGGGTTCATCCAGAACTCCATATTACGCTCGTCGTACTTCCAGACGAGTCGTTCTCCGATCTGCCTCATCCTATCACTGTTTTCTAAAATTTCTTCTCTGAAAGTTCGGAGCTCTTGCACATTTTCTGCACTCATTGGGGATGCAAGTGCTGGCATTGGATCTGGGTACTGTGGCATGGGTTCTTCCTGAGGGTATGGATTCTCTAAAATTTCCCTAATGTATTCATCGTTATCATAGTAGGGATCTAGAGGGTCCAGACCTGGGTAAGCTGCTAGGTTTGGCATGGGTTCATCTGTTAGGTGGTAGCGTTGCACATAATCCCAATGATCATCGAACCACGGATCGTAGTCTGGGTCTAAGGGATTGGGTGCTAGTACCCTAGGTATCTCCTCTGGGTTGAAATCATGCATTTGGACTTGGTTTTCTGGGTTGTTTTCTATCTCCATCGGCTGTGTGGGAAACAAGGGTAATGGTTGAGAGGCTACTAGTTGTTCCAGGTTTGGGTCAGCAGCTGCGGTTGCTAGGATATGAAAATTGGCTAAGCTCCTATTAAGCATATCCTTTGTGTGGGCATCTGTCTCTCTCTTAGTGGCTGCTAAGACTCATTGCTGTTGTAACTTTTTCATTCTTTTCCTACGCTCGTGTGCTCCCCTACTGAACCATCCTCTCTTTTTCTGAGGGAATGGCTCTTCAGACTTAGCCTTAAACACACGCATCCCTTCTTCATTGTCAGCTGAATACCCAGAGAGGGCAGGCTGTGAAGAGGTGCCTTCACTCCTAGGTGAGCCAGACAACTGACGATAAGCGTCGGAGGGTCCTTGATCACTCATACTGTAAACTAACAGATAGTCAAATAACACACAACAATAAAATACAGATATGCACGTATTTTCGTAATTAATTTCCTAACAATTTGAATAATATCTTGGTGTCAGCAGAACACTTCTGTGGCTGAATCAGTGGCTTAGCTCGGATACTACCTTCTGTCACAACCCCCGTCCCCTATCTGTCCCAGGAACGGGCGGCCGCGAGACTAGTTTTGGTGGTATCGGTGTTTATCATTTTGGCAGCCGAAATTACATCAGGACCGTAGTTAGGAAATATTTTATCAGAGTAAATACCACGCTTTTATAATATTAAACATATTGGGATAAAACCCAAGTTTTTTTTTATTACAACCATTTTCATAGGGAAAACCCCTATTTTATTGGATAAAACATCTTCTTTTATTTAGGTAACTTTTATAGCCACTTTTTCCAAGCATTAAGTGTTGTCCAGCTGGCTTCTAGTTGGCTTTCACATTTTGTTACCTGAAACGCTTTTAAAAACATTTTGTCAGTGGGAAATACTGGTGAGTGAATCCCAGTTTAATCAAGAAGAGTTTTATCTTTTAACAGTATTAAGAGCTATTACAATGTTTATTTCTACACAATTACTCATTCAGTATTGTCAATCCTGACTGGTGGGTCATATTACCCATTGGCTAACTCTTTGTCCAATGGTAACGTGTTCCACATTTTGTATACAAAACCCCAACATACCGGCAATAATTGAAGAACTACAAAGACTCAATCACTGCTAATCACATTGTAAAATATTTAAGGTTTTGTAAAAACAGTTTACAAAAGGAGATTACTCACAAAAAGGTTTACACAAAAAGAGGATTAATCACATTGCTCTCCTTAGGTTTCCTTTAAGGGTTTCCTGGTGGTTATCTATTAATTACACAAATGTACATGTGTTAGTATAATAACCCAATGTTTACATTAGCAATACCCTCCCCGAGACGGCATTCCAATGACTACGTCGGGCAGAACCACGACAGCCATTACGGAACCCTAGATCAATCGGGCAGCGTATCTAATATGTAACCGGGGTTATAATACTTACAACGGGGCAGAAGTTCGTTAATTAGGGGGTATTATACCCGAAAATCACTTCTACACTTAAAAAGTTCGAGAGAGAAAGAGATTTGGGACGAATTCGACTGAACAGCCAATGCCCTCTTTATATAGGGCCTGAATTCGAGTTCCTCGCGGCCCGCGTAAGATGAGGCCAAGGGCTACGCCGCCTGCGTAGTAGGCTGGGTAGGCCCTAGCCTGGCCCAGTCATCGCACTAGCTTCAACACGAGTCCGACACGTGGCGGCACCGGGTGCAGTCTGGTGGTTGAGTTGTCGCGCCCCGCGTAAGAGACCCTAATGGTCTACGCGGCCCGCGAGCGACACATAAAAATTGATTTGATTTAATTTTTTTAATTATATATAGTATTTTGGGTTCGGTTTTCGCATACGGGTATATTTTAGGACATATTGGGGCACTTAAAATATATTAGGGGTGTCGAAAATATTTTGGAGGGTTGTTATAGATACCAACCTGTCACACCCCGATATTTTCACATATTACCGGTGGGCCCGGTGGGGAGTATCGTGACGTAGTTGATATCATCATAGTCAAACACACAATATAATAGCACATGGGAAGGCTTGGTGAATAATTACTATTACAAACCAAAGTGTCCGAGTATCCAAATAAAAGAATATACAGACTTGGTTGTAATAGAGATCCACAGGCGGATCATAAAATAAAATACAAGAAACTGAAATAATATACTCTAGGCATCTAAGGATTTGCAAGATCCTCTTATTGACACAAGTAGCTCCAGCCTATTTACGAGAGGTATCTGTCACGTAGTCTTTGGAAAATACGTCAGTTTACACTGGTAAATACAATTAACTGACTCATTTGAAAACATTCATGAAAATTGATTTAAGTGCACAAGGTACAAACCATTTATAACTTGGGACAATTATTTAAGATAATCTTGTATACAGTTTTACATGTTTGTCATACATTTGGGGCCGGTTTGGAAGCCGGTCATGATTAACCGACTCACCACTTATAGAACCCACAAAGGAGTTATCCCCAACATATGGGTTATTTAGCATTTGCATCTGCATCTGTCAGGTGTATGCCTACAACCCGTGCATAGGTCGTGGTCATTTACAAATGAAATGAGCCAAGGATATCCAAGACACGGTCGTATTAACCCCCAATGTTTATGTTATCAAACAAAACAGATTAAAACGGGTTATGTAAATTTATTAATCACAATCCGATTAAATGATTTCATACCCGACCAAGCGGTATTATTATAATACCGTATCCCAAGCCCGTATAACGGAAAATAAGTTAAAAGTATTTACCTGAGCTAGATGTGAAAGAAGTAACTCAACCGTATATTCCTAAAGCCTTATGAAAGTACCTTCTACCAAGCTACTCAATCTATATAGAAGGTTTATTAACCTATTAGGATACTAACGGGTCTTTATTTAAGTCAAAGACTTAGACCGGTTAGCTTGAAAGATACTTTACGGTTCGAAACGCTAGATTAAGCGGAGACCGGAATAGAATGTGATTTAGACCCGACAAGTTTGGATACTTGTATAATATGAGTAAACTAAACACATTCTGGAATTTGAAGATTTAATGATAAGGTTAAACTCGTTTCGGCTATCTTATGTAAACAAGTTACATAAACCGATCCGAACGCATAAATGCATAACGGCTAGCCAAGTGAATTATATACAGGTCTCAAATGTTATTATGCTTAGGATATATTAATACATCAGTAGGATGTTAACATATATGCCCAAAAAGTATTTAAAACTAATTTAAGTCCCGTAGGGGCATTTTGGTCTTTTTAATGTTTATAAAAGAGATTTTACAGTAAACTGAGGTTCTGGTCTTTTGTAATCAGTAAAAATATTTATTTTATCACATTACATCAGTAAGATATCATATATATGTGAGGTTTACCATTTATGGCCAAATTGTGCCCCGAAAGGGTATTTTGGTCATTTCACATATGCTTTTAAAGACATTTTTGGAAGTCTGAGTTCATGACTTATACCTACTGTAATAATATTAAAATTTATTTAAAAATTCAGTAGGTAACAAGTCTTGGGTGTTAAGTATGGTTTTAAACCATACTATGCGCTTAATTATCGTAAAAATCGCTAATTGACGATAATCAAGATGTTTATAGAAATCTGATATTTTGATCAGTCTTAAATGCTCAAAATAATTTATTTAATATATAAGATCAGTAGGAAAAGGTTTGGCATTCAAATTATTTGTAAATCTCATTTTATGCATGAAAAGGGTATTATCGTCATTTACCGAATTACACGAGAACTCTATGATATGGTCAGGTTATAATCTGATCAAAAATTCCAAAAATCCTTAAAAATAATATCTTAATAGTAGGTAATGAGTTTTGGGTCAAAATCCTTGTTTAAACATGCCTTATTCAAGATAACGCAATTTAATTAATAAAAAGCTTCAATTTACGATATCGAGCATAACTTCTGTTTGAGACCAGAAACTAGTGTCAAATTTTCGGGACATACTTATATATCAGTAATAAAGGTTTTTATCCTCTCACATTTTCAAAAATCTCGTTTATATGTCAAAATGGCAAAATGGGCATGTATAAGCATATTAACGGAGATTAGCATATAATTCAGAATACTAAGGACCAGGTGATATAACTCCAGAGGGTTATACTACAACATAAGGTGGTCCTAATGGAAGCTTAAAACATGGAAGAATTAAGCTCAATCGGGTCAGAACTGAAAGTCAAAGCAAAAGTCAAGCTTTTGCGACTTTCGGTTGTGGACCGACCCTAAACATATAATTGTCAGGTTGAACATGCTTAAACATGTTCTAATTCTAATTACCAAGTTATTAGAGTGATAAAATATAATTTATAACCTCTGTATTGTTAGTTATGATTATTATTTCAAATTCTGGTCAGTTTGACTTTTAACTTAATAGTTTGACCCGACAATTAACTAAGCAAACGAAATAATTAAGAGGTGCCCTTTTAAGGGTTAACCACCTACCTAATTATGGTCACATAACCACATTCAATTCGAACAGTGGCTGGACCATTCGAGTTTAAACCAAAAGTCAAAGTCAGATTTATGATAACTTTGACTTTTCAGTTTTAAACTAAAAACTGAACTAAGGAAGGGGGCTAAGACACTTACAAAGGGTCCTAGCTATCTTTTCTACAAGAACAAGCTTCCCTTTGATTCAGGAACCTCCAGAAAAGCTCAGAACACAAGCTAGAGAGTGGAGAGTGAATATTGAGTGAAAGTGCAAGTGAGAATGCTGAACTTAAAGGCCTATTTATAGTGAAATGAGTTAGTCCCAGATCATCCCAGCTGTATAAGGGTGAATTCAGATGCCTCCAGGTGTCTTGGTGGTATGTAAAAACCATTAACAAAGCCCTTGTTTCGAATTTACTTGTTTGGAGCTCAAGAAAAGGAACAAACCTGCACCTGGCCAAACATTTCTGTCAAAACAGTGGCGTCGCGTCGCGCGACGGCAGATGGATACATGGTCGTGCCACGCGACCTCCTTGGTTACCAGCCAAACAAGTTTCTTCTTTGAAAAGTCTAGTCCCTGCACCTTTTTAAGCTTTATATCTTTCATTTTAAGCACAATTGGCCCTTGTAGTTAGTTTGTAGATGATCTAGGGAGTATAACCAAACTCCGTTAGGCCCGGTTTCGTTAAACCATCTCTGGAAACATAAGTTTCGCCTCGTTGACGCTTTAAACCCTAATTCTTGGGAATTCGCGTAAATAACACATAACGATCTCGAAACCTCGTGAAATTTATATCACTTATTCTTGAGAGTATATTTGAACATTACGAAGCCTCGGGTTCATTAAAAGGTCACTCAGAGGTAAGAATTAACATGTTGACACGTTTAACCCCTGTAGTTTATAATCTTTCGATTATTTTCATAAACGGATTCTTATATCCAATTAATCACTCGTTTAAGAATATATTCTTCGTGTGTGATCATTCAGAGGCACAAGTTTGGCATGATGACACATTTAGTCCCTTTGGTTTCATATTTTCTTTGTTTGTCAACTTTAGTCCTTCAAACTCAATCTTTCACACGATTAGGGTTTAGGACACGTGTCTTTAAATAATTGGACACGTTTTTACGTGGTGTTACAATAGACAAGATGATACTAAGTGAAGAAACGAGATTTAGGTGGACTTAGAAACACACTTAGATTAGTCTATTTTGTCAATGTATGTTTAGAACAATGTTGTCTTATTTGATTCTTGTATGACATTTTTCGCAATTGTTATGAAATCAAATTTAATTTATATTGTCACATAGTGTTATGAAGTTTTGAGAAATTTGTTCGTCTCATCTCGATGATTCTGTCATCGCTTGGGGTGTGATAGCAGGTATTCTCCATTTGTAAGTTTGTCCATCCGGGAAAGTGCATCCTTACGAAAGGAGTCCCATTCGTAATCACCTACTTACGAACGGGGATGCCCTATATATATGTGTGTGTTGGGTCTTGTCATTAGTAACTTTTGCTGACTTAGGGGCTGTTTGGTAGCCTCTTAATGATTCCATTCGGAGACTACATCTTAATGGGTCAGAGTTAAGAGTGTTTGGTTTGCTTAGTGGACACATCTGAATGATTCAGTGGGCCTCTGACCGATTCAGATTTGAAGATATCGCTGAATGAAAACTTGACCTAAATACCCACGCACGTCACGTTCCTCTCATCTTTCTCTTCTTCTGGTGATCACGCAAACCACCACCATCCAAGCACATCAAGGCTTCGATTACCCAATTCCAAGCAAATCTCGTCATCTGGTAATATCGCATGCATCTGGACTTGTTCTTACATGTGTCCATATGTTTTTTTTATTGATGACCTATAGTTTTTGAATAATAATTGTTCAAATTCCGGATATGATCAGTGAATCGCCTCGATTTCACCTTTGATTTACATATGATGAATTTGATTAGTTGTTTGATTCGCGGTCGTCTGGTAGATTATCCTAAAGTTTTACGTGTTTGTGTGTTGGAGATTGATTCAATTTTTGTTCACTAAACTGTTAAATTCGGTAGATATGATATGTTCATATATGTTTTTGATCAATGACCTAGTATTCTAGTAATGTCTAAAATCCAGATATGATTGTCGTACTTCCTTTGTTTTAAATTTGATGCGATTCTCTCTTCAAAAGTTCCTGAAAGTTACTTTAACCCTGTGTTTTTGTATCTGACAAATCCAATTGATTGTTTGATTCTCGGTCATTAGATAGTTTATTCTGAAATTTTACTTGTTTGTATGTTAGTAATCGTGTCGTTTTCTGTTGAATGTCAAATTCCAAAGATATGATGTGCTCTTATATATTAGTAATCGGCGTTGGTAATACGAGGTAAAAAGCCCAAGTATGTAAGGGGTAAGAAAAGGTCTATATGACCACACATGTAGTCTCAAACTACAGTCTTATGCAAAGTTAAAAAAACTGCAAGTTTGGCCACTATAAACCAAAATCTTTGTACTTTATAAATAAACATTTTAAGAGAAATCAAACAGCTTAAAAACACATAAAACAATTAAATGCAGATGTGAACATGTATAGTTAATCTAACTTTTGAAACAACCTATATACCAATACATTAAAAATGCCTCAATTGAGATGAACTGATCTTCTAGTTCATGTGCTTGCTATTCTCAATTTGCATAGACCTGCATTTTGTTAACAGTTTAGTTGAATAGTTTCCAAACAATATTTTTAATTAAAGATCTTGTTCATCAACATTTTAGATTATGGTTTGAACTAATGATACGAACCAACCCACACAACTTTAATTAAAGATCTTGTTCATCAACATTTTAGATTATGGTTTGAACTAATGATACGAACCAACCCACACAACAACAGTGCAACACGGGCCGACCCGAGCCAGAGCTCGACCAGGCTTGAGCTCGGCTCGATTCGAGCGTTATTTCTAAAGCTCGATCTTGGCTCGTAGGTAATTTTTCAAGCTCGGCTCAGGCTCGGCTCATTTAGTATTTATTAATTAATTTATATTAACTAGTATATGAGTGCTTGATCCTTATTTTCTATAGTTTTGACCTTGATGTTGTTTGTGTTGGAAAAATAGGTGAAAATAGCATTTTTCACAAATATAGGAAAATGATTTTTTCCTATTTTGGACTAGAAATAAATATAATAAAATGAGTGGGTTTTATATATTTATTTGTGGGTTTGTGTTCTATGTTGGGAGAGCTTCGCAACGAACTAAACCGCGTCCAAAACGGAGCTAAGATGAATGAGATATCGATGCTCAAAGTTGGGTGTTTGGAACATTCAATGCTGAAACAAAAGGGAAAGTAGCACCTTGTCCCACATCGGATGAGAGATGGAACTTAAAAGGGTATTTAAGTGGGAACTCTCCATCCTTATTGTTTCATGGAAGCACACACTAGTGTCCTCGCGAAGGGTGCAGAGCACCCTAACTCGCACACGCTCGCGCGCGCGCGTGGCGTGGGCGATGAGGCGCAATGTGGCGCTTTGATGGCGCACTTTGCACTTCGCTCGCATCGCCGCGAGCCGCTTGAGAGCCGCCTTTGTATTTTTGACCGCGTGCGCGTGGTGGAGCACAAGGGTTGCAAGGACCAAGTGGTAGGTGATGCGGCGCATGACGTGGCAGTCATGCGCATGCGCACGGTTGCGCATGGTGCATGGGTCCGGAGGTGTCGTGCGCGGCGCACCAAAGTGAGCCAAAACGGCGCGACTGTGTGGCGCGCTCGTAGAGGCTCATAGGTGACGTGGCGCACGCGCGCATGGACTTGAGCCAAGAGGACGCACCGCGCATGGTGACGTGGCGCATGCGCGCATGGCTGTGAGCCAAGAGGCCGCACCGCGCATGGTGACGTGGCGCATGCGCGCATGGCTGTGAGCCAAGAGGCCGCACCGCGCATGGGCGCGCGCGCGCGCGCAGAAAGCTTCCAGCATTGAATAACAGAGCAGTTTCAGTCCAGCTTCGTAACTGACGAGTTAACTGGCTTTGACTGAGAATTAAATGACGTATTAAATTGCATTGAAGACGTTTAATGCAATTTAAAACCTCTCTTTAATTCGTTTTTTGACTGTTTCGACTTAGGAGCTGTATAAATACAACTCCATACCCAGCAGAAGAGATACCAGCTACACCAGCAATCTATAACTTTCTCTCCACAACTTCTGTTCATTTTTCTTTGCAGTTTTCAAGGTAACCTTCGGGTTGTAGGTCTACTCCGGCAGTACCACTGCTCCGGCTGTTGTACCCTGGGAAACTAAACGAGTACTCTTGGGAGACTCGGAATTTGTTTTAAGGGAAGCGTGTTGAACACGTGCCTCAGCCACTCTGCTTCTACCCTTTTCTTGTATTTGGTTATTTTTTTCAGTTGTATTTGTAATTGTAATTTTGTCTTTCTTATTTCTGTTTGTAATCAGTTTTAATAAAATTTGTTTATTTTACTTAATTTATGCGAACGGTTCCTACAATCTTAAAACAAATTTTTAAAACCGTTCGTGTATCAAAACCATTCTGTTTGTGATTCAAACGAGTTTTGTTTTCACTCAGTTTGTGTTTTAAAAACAGATTTTTTTTTGGTTTTCATCTTCAAAGGAGCGACTTTGGTTGAAAACCATTCTGGTTACTTTCAGTTTTTTGTCCTAAAAAGTGCTAAAACTTTCTGATTTGGTCTTCAAAGTTGGACTTAGAAGCCAATTAGTAAGTTCTAAAAATTATAAATTTTCTGTTTTTGGTCTTCAAAGTTGGACTTAGAAGCCGAAACAGTAAATTGTGGTAAATTAAAATTTAGTAGTTTCCTTCTGGTTTGTACGTAAATCAGAATTTTTTGACTAAAAATTTTAATTTAAATTTTTTCAGCATGTCGACCGAGAACGTCAACGTTAACAACACCACAAATGTTGTGACGGGAACCCCCCTTAACGCCACCACTGTGGGAGCGTCCACAGTGGCTAATCACGCTGAACGACCCGAGAAGTTCTCGGGTCTACACTTCAAGAGGTGGCAGCAGAAGATGTTCTTCTACTTGACCACCATGAACCTTGCGAGGTTCTTAAGTGAAACCGCTCCCCAACCTGCGGAAGGGGAGACCAGCGTTCAGGCTCTGAGCGCGGTAGAGGCTTGGAAGCACTCGGATTTCATTTGTCGAGGCTATGTGTTAAACGGGCTTGCGGATGCATTGTATAACGTGTACTACAATGTCAAGACTTCCAAAGATCTTTGGGATGCCTTGGACAAAAAGTACAAAACAGAGGATGCTGGCACAAAGAAATTTGTGGTAGCCCGTTTTTTGGATTTCAAAATGGTTGATTCTAAAAGTGTTATGAATCAAGTCCAAGAATTCCAAATTATACTACATGACATCTTTGCGGAAGGCATGACACTTAGCGAGACATTTCAAGTGGCAGCGATGATTGAAAAGTTACCTCCTGGTTGGTTGGATTTTAAGAATTATCTTAAACACAAATGAAAGGAGATGACTTTAGAGGACCTTATTGTTCGTCTTCGGATTGAAGAGGGCAATAGAATTGCCCTAAAAGGCAGCCAAGCGCAAACTTCTGCTAGCGCAAATTTGGTTGAGCATGGGCAATCCTCTAAGGGCGCAAAGGGTAAGGGGAAGAAGGACAAGGAGAAAGCAAAGGCTAGCAAACTTGGACCGAAGAAAGGGGTTGTGAAAAAGAAACCTCCAACGTTCCAAGGGACTTGTTACAACTGTGACGAGCCGGGGCATCGGGCTAACCAATGCAAGAAACCAAAGCGTGAGCGTGCGCACATGGTGGATGAAGACGGAATGCCTTTGGTGGCAATGATTTCCGACAAAACCGCAATGTTGGATGAGGTCAATGCTGTGACCAACACTCCAAAAGGGTGGTGGATTGATACGGGAGCGACCCGTCATGTGTGCCCAGACAGGAGCCTTTTTACCACCTTCAAAGAGCTTGCGGGAGATGAGAAGCTGTACATGGGAAATGCAGCCACCGCGGACATCAAGGGTGAAGGAACGGTGATTTTGAAGTGGACTTCAGGGAAGGAGCTCACTTTAAGCAACGTGTTATATGTCCCAGACTTGCGCAAGAGCCTAGTCTCGGGTTGGTTGCTTAATAAGTTTGGATTTCGTTTAGTTTTTTAGAGCGATCAATTTGTACTAACTAAACGAGGAATGTATGTAGGCAAGGGCTATGCCCAAAATGGTATGTTCAAATTGAATGTAATGGCTGTGAAAAAGAATATGAATAAAATTGCTACTACTTCTACTTATATGCTTGAGTTTTCTGATTCAAATAAATGGCATGGTAGATTAGGTCACGTAAATTTTAATTCAATACGCCGTTTAATCAATTTAAATTGCATACCAACATTCCATATTGATTCACATTATAAATGTGAAACATGCGTTGAATCCAAACTTACAAGAACATCATCCAAATCGGTTGAACGAATAACCGAACCCCTTGATTTAATTCACACCGATATATGTGATTTAAAAGCGGTACCCACAAGAGGTGGAAATAAGTACTTCATCACGTTTATTGACGATAGTACTAAATATTGCTATGTATATTTACTAAAAAGTAAAGATGAAGCAATAAGTAAATTTATCTTGTACAAAAATGAAGTTGAGAATCAACTTCAAAAGAAGATAAAAGCTTTGCGAAGCGACCGAGGAGGCGAATATGTTGCACCTTTTGCCGATTTATGCGCAAAAAGTGGCATTGTACATGAGTGTACACCTCCTTATTCTCCACAATCAAATGGCGTGGCGGAACGAAAGAACCGCACATTGAAAGAAATGATGAACGCCATGTTGATAAGTTCTGGGATGAGCCAGGAAATGTGGGGGGAGGCCATTCTCTCGGCCAATTATCTTTTGAACAAGATACCATTGAAAAAGAGAGACGAGACTCCATATGAATTATGGAAAAAGAAAAAGCCTTCATATAAATACTTGAAAGTGTGGGGGTGCCTAGCAAAGGTGATTGTACCACCTCCTAAGGCTCTTAGGATAGGACCCAAAACTGTTGATTGCATATTTATTGGGTATGCGCATCAAAGTAGTGCACATCGCTTTCTTGTACATGAGTCCAAGAATCCTGATGTACACGTAAACACTATCATGGATGTGAATCCTAACGTTGTGTCTTACTTTGAAAATGTGTTTCCTTTGAGAAGACAAACACATACAACGTCATATACACCTACTTTTGAAGTAGGTGAAAGCTCATCTAGACCAGTTGATGAGGTAGTTCATGATAAGACACATGAACAACCTGAGGTTGAAGAAAGTGACCGTAGGCGAAGCAAAAGGCCAAGGGTTGAAAAATCCTTCGGTCCAGACTTCGTTAGCTATATGGTTGAAGGCGAGCCTAATACATATCGCGAAGCGGTTTCTTCTTCAGAAGGACCTCAATGGAAAGAAGCAATAAGAAATGAAATAGATTCTATATTGCAAAATCATACTTGGGAGTTAGTAGATCTTCCACCTGGTTGCAAACCACTTGGATATCGTTGGATATTCAAAAGGAAGATGAAAACTGATGGAAGTATTGATAAATACAAGGCTAGGTTGGTGATTAAAGGATTTAGACAAAAGGAAGGTCTAGATTACTTTGATACCTACTCGCCTGTGACGCGCATAACCTCCATTAGATTGGTTCTTGCTATAGCGGCTTTAAGAAATTTGGAAGTTCACCAAATGGATGTTAAAACCGCATTTCTAAATGGCGATTTAGAAGAAGAGATTTACATGGAGCAACCTGAAGGTTTCTCCGCCCCAGGTCAAGAGGGTAAAGTATGTAAACTCGTCAAGTCTTTGTATGGCTTGAAGCAAGCACCAAAACAATGGCACCAAAAGTTTGATCATGTCATGATTGACAATGGTTTCAAAATAAATGAGTGCGACAAATGTGTTTATTTCAAAGACACAAATGAAGGTTATGTGATTTTATGCCTTTATGTAGACGATATGCTTATCATTGGGAGTAATGATAAAATTATCAAAGCTACTAAAAGCATGTTAAAAGCGAGATTTGACATGAAAGACATGGGTTTAGTGGATGTGATTCTTGGAGTAAAGATCATAAGAACCCAAGAAGGTCTTGTGTTAAGTCAATCTCACTATGTTGATAAAATTCTTGAAAAATTCAACTCGGGAGATACGAGTCTAGCTCGAACTCCAGTTGATACCTCCCAACATCTTAAGAAGAATAAGGGAGATGGAGTTGCTCAGTTAGAGTATTCAAGAATTATTGGCAGTCTAATGTATCTAATGACATGTACTAGACCCGACTTGGCTTACGCGGTGAGTAGGCTAAGTAGATACACCAGCAATCCGTGCGCGGATCATTGGAAAGCTATCACGAGGGTGCTTAAATACATAAGATACATAAGAGATTATGGACTGCATTATACCCGACAACCAGCAGTGATCGAAGGATACACTGATGCAAACTGGATATCGGATAATAAAGATTCCAAATCAACAAGTGGTTACGTGTTTACACTTGGAGGAGCTGCTATTGCTTGGAAGTCTTCTAAGCAAACGGTCATAGCGAGATCCACAATGGAATCTGAATTTATCGCCTTGGATAAGTCAGGCGAGGAGGCGGAATGGCTACGTCAATTCGTGGAAGATATTCCAAGATGGCCAAAGCCTTTGCCAGCCATATGTGTACATTGTGATAGCCAATCAGCGATTGGTAGAGCTCAAAGCTTGATGTACAATGGCAGATCAAGGCATATGCGACGTAGGCATAACACGATACGACAACTACTCTCAACGGGTGTTATCACAATTGATTATGTGAGATCAGCGGATAACATTGCGGACCCGTTTACAAAAGGCTTAAGCAGAGAGTTAGTAGAAACGTCGTCAAGAGGAATGGGACTAAAGCCCGTGGTAAATGGGAATATGAGGGAAACCTAACTTAGTTGACTGGAGATCCCAAGATCTAAGTTCAATAGGACAACTTAATCATATTACCAAACGGAGTCACTGTGGGGGAGTACCCCAAACTAAATAAAAAGGGAGTTATTTATACTTCCTAGTCCATTCCAATCAGTGACATTGGTGTGAGGCTAAGCATATTAAGGTTAACGATTTCGGGAAATTAAATAACCATGATACTTTTAATGATTCAGGGGAATCACCTATGTTAGAGAGAAGTGGGGTCGCTTCAAATGGATTTGTGGGGTGCGCAAATCCTAGAGCTCTCGCAGAACCAGGCTAGTGTTCCAGGACCATAATAGGACACGATAATGAGGAGTTGGCCAAACCAGGGAGAGTATTGTGTGAAGTGTATTGTCGTTTACACAAATGGGGGTATGTTCAAGGACATCGCGTCTACACACCGCTAGTAAGCTAAGTGCGCTTCACAAAAGAAGGTTCAAAGGCTTCAACCTACCTATCTTGCAATACTCAACTGTCGAAGTTTATCGTTGAAAAGTGTAAGGAAAAGATCCATTTCCATACATGTGGGGGATTGTTGGAAATTTGATGAAAATAACATTTTTCATGTGGGGGATTGTTGGAAAAATAGGTGAAAATAGCATTTTTCACAAATATAGGAAAATGATTTTTTCCTATTTTGGACTAGAAATAAATATAATAAAATGAGCGGGTTTTATATATTTATTTGTGGGTTTGTGTTCTATGTTGGGAGAGCTTCGCAACGAACTAAACCGCGTCCAAAACGGAGCTAAGATGAATGAGATATCGATGCTCAAAGTTGGGTGTTTGGAACATTCAATGCTGAAACAAAAGGGAAAGTAGCACCTTGTCCCACATCGGATGAGAGATGGAACTTAAAAGGGTATTTAAGTGGGAACTCTCCATCCTTATTGTTTCATGGAAGCACACACTAGTGTCCTCGCGAAGGGTGCGGAGCACCCTAACTCGCACACGCTCGCGCGCGCGCGTGGCGTGGGCGATGAGGCGCAATGTGGCGCTTTGATGGCGCACTTTGCACTTCGCTCGCATCGCCGCGAGCCGCTTGAGAGCCGCCTTTGTATTTTTGACCGCGTGCGCGTGGTGGAGCACAAGGGTTGCAAGGACCAAGTGGTAGGTGATGCGGCGCATGACGTGGCAGTCATGCGCATGCGCGCGCGAGTACACGTGGCACGGAGGCGCACGGTTGCGCATGATGCATGGGTCCGGAGGTGTCGTGCGCGGCGCACCAAAGTGAGCCAAAACGGCGCGACTGTGTGGCGCGCTCGTAGAGGCTCACAGGTGACGTGGCGCATGCGCGCATGGCTGTGAGCCAAGAGGCCGCACCGCGCATGGTGACGTGGCGCATGCGCGCATGGCTGTGAGCCAAGAGGCCGCACCGCGCATGGGCGCGCGCAGAAAGCTTCCAGCATTGAATAACAGAGCAGTTTCAGTCCAGCTTCGTAACTGACGAGTTAACTGGCTTTGACTGAGAATTAAATGACGTATTAAATTGCATTGAAGACGTTTAATGCAATTTAAAACCTCTCTTTAATTCGTTTTTTGACTGTTTCGACTTAGGAGCTGTATAAATACAACTCCATACCCAGCAGAAGAGATACCAGCTACAACAGCAATCTATAACTTTCTCTCCACAACTTCTGTTCATTTTTCTTTGCAGTTTTCAAGGTAACCTTCGGGTTGTAGGTCTACTCCGGCAGTACCACTGCTCCGGCTGTTGTACCCTGGGAAACTAAACGAGTACTCTTGGGAGACTCGGAATTTGTTTTAAGGGAAGCGTGTTGAACACGTGCCTCAGCCACTCTGCTTCTACCCTTTTCTTGTATTTGGTTATTTTTTTCAGTTGTATTTGTAATTGTAATTTTGTCTTTCTTATTTCTGTTTGTAATCAGTTTTAATAAAATTTGTTTATTTTACTTAATTTATGCGAACGGTTCCTACAGTTTGGTTATAGGAGTTTTCAATTCGTTTAAGGAAACATGATGTTTTGAGTGGTAACAATTTTTCTCCAATGTATATACCATGAAAGGCCTAATAACAAATATGTTAGGGAATGAGTTTTAATATTCTAGCTTTGAGTTGAAGTCACACTTAAAAGGTTTTTCATGTTCAAGATGTTTTAATTATAATTATAATTATTATTATACATATAATTTAGTTATTTTTTTATATTATATTATACATATTAATACAACCTCTTCATGAACAGTGATTATTTGTTTATTTTTAGCATTTATTTATTTATTCTATGTTTTTAGTATTTGTTTTTATGAACTTTATTCATTATTTAGTTTAACTAGGTTTTTTTCACAATCGCCGTGTTGCGGCGAACTTCTTTTGTTATTTAGTCTGTGTTTACATGTACTTTAAAATCACTACAAGGGCGTTGCACATGAAACTGCTGACAAAAATAAAAAGAAAATATAGGAAAAAACTAAAAGATAACTGAAAGAAAATCAACCAAAAAAGTTGTATGGTAATGATGTTGTTCGTATGAAACCCGTGGTCAGAGATAAGCAAATGGTACATGGGTACCGGTACCGAATTTCCCGAACCGAAAGTTCTTAAGTACAAATTCGATACCGACTTTTGGCGCCTACCGGTTTTTACCTTCATATACCGGTACCGTAACCGGTATTTCGGTATCGGTATCGGTTGGCACCGACCTCATCCCTACACCTGAAACTAAAAAAAAATCATTAAAAGTTGAAGAAAATCAACAAAAAAAGTTGGAAGATACCGTTGTTGTTCGTACGACACCCGTGATCAAAGATGAGCAAATGGTACCGGGTAGCAGTACCGAATTTCCCGAACTAAAAGATTCTCAAAATCATTTCGGTACCGACTTTTTGCGTTTTTTGTACCAGGCTGGTGCCGGTTTTTACCTTCATGTACCGATAACTGTAACAAGCCGGTGCAACTGTACCAGGCTGGTGCCGGTTTTTACCTTCATATGCCGATAACGAACCGGGCCGTACATGTATTTTCGTTACCAGTATCGGTTGACACAAAACCTATCTAACTTAAGAAGTGAAGAAATAATTAATATTACTATAATATTAGAATAATAAAGGTATTAAAAAATACATATTATTATAATATATTAGAAACACTATTCATTTCATTTGGTTTATTAATATATAGTAAAGTAATATATAGTAATAATAATATATAGTAATAATAATAATATATAGTAATAGTAATTTTTTTCTAATAATTTATTCGTTAACTTTTCAAAAAAAATCTTACTTCGTAACTATGTTTATATATTTTTTTCAACATTGCTGTATAAGTTTTATTGAAAATGGATACCGTGTCGTTGTCGTATTAAACCGAACCAAAATGGACGATGGACGATAATTTATTATTTGTTCTATGTTTAACTTTTTCAACATTGTGATATTACTTTAATTGAAAACAAATATTGTGCCGCTATCATACCAGATTGAGCTAAAACGACCGAACAACATCTGTATCGATGCAGGTATTTAATTTTATTGGTTTTTTTGTCTTCGATAAAATGACACCGTATCGCTATTATACCGTACCGTACCAAACCGAACAAGACCAGTTACGGTATTTGTATCTATTTTTATGGTTTCATGTATAATAATGGATATTGTGCCGCTACTGTAGTTAACCGTGCCAAAACCGAAGGAACAATACCAGTTTCGGTACCATTATGTATTTTATTTTTTTTACTTTCAATAAACTTACATTGTATCGTACCGAACAACATTAGTACCAGGACCATACTCACTTTTATTGTTTTTGGTTTCGATAATTTTTCATTTATACAACTCTATCTGCGATGGGATATAAATATCGGTACCGTGACGATCTGAACCGGTCGATACCGTTCGAACATCGTCGGTTACGGTACCAGTGTTCGCTTCTATCGTTTTGGATCGAAGTATAACACATGTTGATTTCTAAACTTAGTGCATGTATCGTACCGCTACTATAGCAAACCAAAGCGATACCGATACAGGCACGGTCAAATACACTAGTTTATATAAATGGTAATTATTATTATATAAATATATGTTTAATATATTAATAAAAAAATGTATAAACAAAAAGCTCCTTTAGGCTCGCGAGCCGGGTCGAGCTCGATAAGCGAAGCTCGGGCTCGGGCTTGTTTACTAAATGAGCTTGTGTTTAGGCTCGGGCTCGAGCTTGAGCTCGTTTAAGCTCGGCTCGTTCGAGCTTTTTTTCGAGCCGATCTCGTTTGCACCCCTAGTTACTGCTGCACTTGTCTATTTTATTTATAGTTTTCATATTTCCTTGTGTTGTTTTAGTTTTATTGATTGGATATGAAGACTGAATCATGAGTGTTAAATGCTTATATTTTTTAAATGTTGATGTGCTTTTATGGTATTTGATGTTCAGTTTGGTTGAATCTTGTTTTTACTTTGTTCTGTATATTTTAAAGAAATGGCACAAAAGAAAAGTAGGATTAGTTGGAAACAAGAGGTACTGGTTAGCTGATTTTTGACGACATCGTGCGTTAACTAAGGAAGAAAGATTCAATCATGCTCATGCACAACTCAGAAATGTTATTGAACGCTCATATGGTGTTTTGAAGGCGAGATTCCCATTCCTGAAGCAAATGGCTCCCTTTTCTTTTCCAATACAAAGGGACATAGTTGTTGCGTGTTTCGCCATTCATAATTTTATAAGGAAATGCAATATTCAAGATCAATTATTTTTGGACTACGTCGAGAACATTGTGTTTTCAGATGTACAAGGCGGAGAAAGTGATGGTCAGTTCGTTCACGACATTGAATGGGGTTCACAAGGCATCGAGTATATGGCTACTTTGTGTAACCAGATAGCTAGTCAACTAATTTGAAATGATTAAAATTAAAATTGCATGCAAAATATTAATTTATATTTAAATTTTAGTATGTTTTCATGGATTTTGAAGGATTTATGTGTAATTTGGATTTATGATGTTAAGTATTTTGCTTTTATAATTTATTCATCATTCTGTTCAGTCATTCAAGACCATTAGCCAAACAGATAAATTTCATTCAGCATAAAATAGTTTAGAGGGGTAAAGTAGTCATTGTGCATAATCATTCAGAGATCCAACCAAACAACACTTTTTGGTTCAGCACTTACTGGTTCAGAGTCTCTTACCCATTCAGCACTTACCCATTCAGGGGTTGCCAAACAGCCCCTTAGTGGGGATACTCTGTCATTTTGTTTTCGTGGTTTTGTAATTGTCAAACATCAATAGAAAACAACAGTTAGTTACTTCTTTGTTTTTAATTAACACACGTACTTGGATTCCGCACAAGATACGTTTTCATCGCATTCATCGGTCAAGGAATCGATCCAAGGAGCGAATCCACAAAGCACCACGAAAGAGCCTCTTGAATAACTTTGTCAACTCATCAAGGATAACTGCAAACAGAAAAGGGCTCAAAGCAGACCCTTGGTGAAGTCCTACCTCCACAGGGAAAAAAATCAATATCCGCTACAAGCGCCCGGACACTAGTCTCAGTCCTAACATACATATCCCTAATTAAGTCTATACTTCCCAGAAACCCCTATACTCACCAAACTATCCCAAATCAGTCTACGTGGCACACTATAAAAAGCCTTTTCAAGATCAATGAACACCATGTGTAAATCCCGCTTCTTCTCCCTATACTTCTCCATCAATCTCCTTAGAATATGTATTGCTTCCGTAGTCGATAGCCCTGGTGTCGCAACCCCCGCCCCCAATCTGTCCCGGGAACGGGCGGCCGCGAGACCAGTTTTGGTGGTATCGGTGTTTATCATTTTGGCAGCGGAAATTTCATCAGGACCGTAGTTAGGAAATGTTTATCAGAGTAAATACCACACTTTTATAATATTAAGCATATTGGGATAAAACCCAATTTTTCATTACAAACATTCTTTAGGGGAAATCCCTATTTTACTGAATAAAACATCTTCTTTTATTTAGGTAACTTTTATAGCCACTTTTCCAAGCCTTTATTGCTGTCCAGCTGGCTTCTAGTTGGCTTTCACATTTTGTTACCTGAAACGCATTTAAAAACATTTTGTCAGTGGGAAATACTGGTGAGTGAATCCCAGTTTAATCAAGAAGAGTTTTATCCATTAACAGTATTGAGAGCTATCACATTGTTTATTTCTACACAATTACTCATTCAGTACTGTCAATCCTGACTGGTGTGTCATATTACACATTGGCTAACTCTGTGTCCAATGGTAACGTGTTCCACATTTTGTATACAAAACCCCAACATACCGGCAGTAATTGAAGAACTACAAAGACTCAATCACTGCTTAATCGTATTGTAAAACATTTAAGGTTTTGTAAAAACAAATTTACAAAAAGGAGAGTACTCACATTGTTGTCTTAGACTTCTTTTAAGGGTTTCCTGGTATTTATCTATTAATTACACAAATGTACATGTGTTAGTATAATAACCCAATATTTACATTAGTAATACCCTCCCCGAGACGGCATTCCAACGACTACGTCGGGCAGAACCTCGACAGCCGTTACGGAACCCTAGATCAATCGAACAGCATATCTAATACGTAACCGGGGTTATAATACTTACAATGGGGCAGAACTTCGTTAATTAGGGGGTATTATGTTCGGAAATTATGCCTACTATAGTGAAATTGAGAGAGAGATCGAAGAAATGAGCGACGGAAACTGAAGGCCCGAGCTCCCATTATATAGGAGTTGATTTTAGGTTCCTCGCGGCCCACGTAGACCAAAGGGTCGTCTTACGCGGCCAGCGTAGTAGGGGTGGTAGGGCCTAGCTTGTCCGGGTCAGCACCATAGCTCCGACACGATGACGACACGTGGCGGCCTGGGAACTCGCCTGAGATTGGAGCTGTCGCGGCCCGCGTAGCTCAGGGGGGTGGCTTACGCGCCCCGCGAGCGATGATAAAACTTTGTTTTTATTTTATTTTTAATTATATATTGTATATTGGGCTCGGTTTTCACATACGGGGTATATTTTAGGACATATAGGAATATTTTAAAATATATTAGGTTGTCAAAAATATTCAGGAGGGTTGTTATATCATCCCCACCTTGTTTTAGAGCTCGTCCTCGAGATCTACTGGAATAGGTGCGGATATTTTCTTTGCATTTCTGATTCAAGCTCCCATGTGTACTCTGGTCCTCTTTTGGAGTCCTATTTTACTTTGACCAGAACTAATCTCTTGTGCTTGAGGTTCTTAACTTTCCTTTCTTCAATCTGTAGAGGCTTCTCTACAAACTTTAACTGTTCATTTACCTCTATATCCTTAAGAGGTACTACAAGTGATTCATCAGCTAAGCATTTCTTGAGATTGTATACATGAAATACATCATGTATTCCTGCCATTTCCTCTGGCAGTTGTAGCTGATAGGCTACAGGTCCTATTTTTCTAATAATCTCAAAAGGTCCAACATACCTGGGATTTAGCTTTCCCCTTTTGATGAATCTTACCACTCCTTTCCAAGGAGAGACTTTCAATAACACCTTATTTCCTACTTGAAATTCCAATGGTTTTCATCTGTTATCTGCATAACTCTTTTGTCGATCACGTGCTGCTTTCAGTCGTTCCTTGACTTGAATGATTTTATCTGTTGTTTCTTGGACTATCTCAGGTCCAGATAGTTGCTTTTCTCCAATTTCTGCCCAACAGACTGGTGTTCGGCACTTTCGTCCATAAAGTGCTTCGAATGGTGCAACATTGATACTTGTGTGATAACTATTATTATAAGAAAATTCTATCAATGGTAAATAATCGTCCCAATTACCTCTGAAATCAATTACACAAGCTCTAAGCATGTCCTCCATTGTCTGACTTATCCTTTCGCTTTGTCTTTCCGTTTGAGGATCATAAGCGGTGCTTAGATTCAACTTGGTTCCCATTGCTTTTTGGAAACTTGTCCAAAAATGTGAGGTGAAATGACTATCTCTGTCAGAAACAATTGATAGAGGAATTCCATGTAATGAAACTATTTCATTTACATATAATTTAGCTAATTGTTCCATACTGAAAGTTTCTTTCATTGGTAGGAAATGAGCTGACTTGGTTAGCCTGTCTACAATCACCCAGATTGTATCATTACCTTTTCTTGTTTTGGGTAATTTAGTAACAAAATCCATTGTTATTAATTCTCATTTCCAAACAGGCATTTCTAACTGTTGTAATAAACCTGAGGGTTTCTGATGTTCAGCTTTGACTTGTGAACAAGTTAAATACTTTGCAACATATGCTACTATATCCTTTTTCATTCCTATCCACCAGAAATTCTTCCTTAAGTCCTGATACATCTTATCACTTCCAGGATGCATCGTATATTTAGACTTATGGGCTTCTTCTAATATACGGTAACGTATGTTTCCTAATTTAGGTATCCACATTCTTTTCTTATGGAATCTCCAAATTCCATCTATTCCTTGTTCTAATTCTTTAATCATTCCTTTCAACTTCTCAGTATCATTCTTGATTACTTATTCTTGTGCCTTTCTAATCTGTTCATTTAAATCTACTTGCAGATTTAGTTTAAGTGAACGTACTCTTTTTGGTTTTTCATGATATTTCCGACTTAAAGCATCAGCCACTACATTGGCCTTTCCTGCATGGTACTGGATATTACAATCGTAATCACTAAGTATCTCCATCCAGCGTCTTTGTCTCATATTCAATTCCTTTTGTCCGAAAACATACCTTAAACTCTTATGGTCGGTGAAAATGGTAAACTTACTACCGTAAAGGTAATGTCTCCAAATTTTAAGGGAAAAAATTATAGCTCCTAACTCTAGATCATGGGTTGAATAATTTTCTTCATGATTCTTAAGTTGTCTAGAGGCGTAAGCTATAACCTTTTGACGTTGCATTACACACATCCATAACCTAATTTAGAAGCGTCACAATAGATTACAAAATCTTCAGTTCCTTCTAGTAACGCTAGTATGGGTGCGTTACTGCGTTGGTTAGTCTTTGCTTAAGAATTCTAAAGGCTTCTTCTTGTTTTGGTCCACATTCAAACTTAACAGATTTACAGGTTAACTTAGTTAAGGGAATGGCTATACTAGAAAAATCTCGAATAAATCTTCTATAATAACCGGCCAATCCTAAGAAACTTCGAACCTCGGTTGGTGACTCAGGGGTTTTCCACTTGTTAATCGCCTTGATCTTGGTGGGATCTACATGAATTCCTTCATGATTAACTAAATGTCCAAGAAATTGTACCTGTTCTAACCAAAACTCACACTTCGAAAACTTAGCATAAAGCTTTTCTTTTCTTAATAAACTTAGGAGTGCGTGCAGATGCGTTGCATGTTCCTCTTTGCTTTTAGAGTAAATAAGAATATCATCTATAAAGACAATTATGAATTTATCCAAATATGGCTTACATATTTGGTTCATCATGTCCATAAATGCAGCTGGGGCATTGGTTAAACCAAATGGCATGACAGTAAATTCATAATAGTCATACCTTGTTCTGAAAGCGGTCTTAGGAATGTCCTCTTCCTCTACCTTTAATTGATGATACCTTACCTTAAATCGATTTTAGAGAAAAATTGTGCTCCTTGCAACTGGTCGAACAGATCATCGATTCTTGGTAATGGATACAATTTCTTAATCGTGACCTTGTTCAATTCACGGTAGTCAATGCATATACGCATTGATCCGTCCTTCTTCTTAACGAATAAAATCGATGCACCCCATGGCGATGAGCTTGGCTGTATGAATCCCTTTTCCAACAATTCATCTAATTGTTTCTTTAGTTCCTGTATTTCTGCGGGTGCCAAAGGGTAAGGTGCCTTGGCAATTGGTGCAGTTCCCGGTATCCAATGGATTCTGAATTCAACTTCTCTATCTGGAGGTTGCCCTGGTAGCTCTTTTGGAAATACATCTTAAAACTGGGATACTACTGGAATATCCTTTAATTCTTTTCCCTTAGTGTTAGTGATTATAGAAATCAAATACACTAATGACCCTTTTCTCATATAACTTGCTGTTTTCATCACAGAGATGAATTTTGTGGATCTAGAGATTTTATTTCCTTTAATTGTGATCTTTTCACCCCTTGGTGAATTTACTTGGATTGACTTTTGATCACATAAAATATTGGCTTTATTGGCTATTAACCAATCCATTCCTAACACAATATCAAATCCTGCCAGATTCATGGGGTAAAGGTTTGCAATAAATTTCTTATTTAGAATTTTTATTCTTGCTCCCTGCAAGATTTCAGAAATTTTAATGGTTTCCTCATTTGCTGTCTCTACTAGACATTCTTGTGGAAGTTTAGTTAATGACTGATTAAGAAGTTTGCAAAATGAAGTATTAATAAAACTTTGGTTATCACCAGAGTCAAATAATACTTTAGCAAAAACATCATTAACTAAAAACGTACCGGCGATCACATCCGGGATCATCTTTGCTTCTTCTGCAGTCAGAACAAATGCTCTAGCATTTTTAGTATTCTTGGTGTTCGTGGCTGGAGCTAGCTTTGGACAGTTAGACTTGATATGACCTTGTTCTTCACAGTTGTAGCATATCATGTTGTTAGGATTCTTCCTGCAATCTTCCTCCTTGTGTCCCGATATTTTACAGAAGTTACAGTATATGGAGCATCTTCCAGAATGCTTCCTTTTGCAATACTTGCAGTAGGGTGCAGAGGTAGAACCTACATTTTTCCCACGGTTAGGATTTCCAGAACGGAATTCCTGGGTAAGCTTTTGGGTTAGGTTCCTCCTTTGATCCTCTTCTCGTGTACGGACTAATTCATCTGTCAAGGTGTTTGCTAGTTCTACAACTTCTTCTATGGTTTGAGGTCTAGTTGCCTTGACTACATGCCTAATCTCCCCAATTAATCCCCAGATGTAACGGGAGATTAATACTGGTTCAGGTGATGCAAGGGTTGGTACTATTCGGGCATATTCAAAGAATAATGTAGTATAACCCTTACTATCTATCCCAATCATCCTAAGATTTAGGAATTTGTTTACTATCTGTTCCTTTTCATTAGGAGAACAGAATTTCCTTTCTACCATGTTTTTAAATTCCTCCCATTCCATATTGTAAGTTCTATCACTTCCCTTAGACTGGAGGATAGTGTTCCACCATTCTAGTGCTGAGTTCTTAAACAGATTGGAAGCAAACATTATCTTATCATCTTCCGCGCATTTACTTATTCTTAAGACTGCCTCAGTCTTTTCTATCCAGCGTAGAGATACAACAACCCCTTCATTGCCCGAGAATTCCATTGGTTTACAAGACCAAAATTCTTTATAAGAACAACCATAAGACACGGTTCTTCTTCTTTTGGGAATGGGCACTTGAAGTATGGGTCCATTGTTTACGCTGTTTTCAGGTTCAGAGGGTCATTTGCTATCATGTTTACTTTTATTTTCTGCTTCCTTAACCGTTTTGATAATATATGGCATCGCATCTATTGTCCCTTGTGCCACTATGTGTTGCATGACACTATTATCCACTTGGTTTCCATTATTGTTGTTGTTCGGGTTTTCATTATCCGGGTTATTGTTACTCTGGTTATCATTATGCTGGTTTTCCTGGTTTACTTCGTCGTCCATCTGAATTTTAAACATTTACCAATTATTAATATCACAAAATAATTAATAATTTAGGCAACAATCACACAACACACATATTGGTCAAAAGCGTCGAGCATTGCGACTTACTCTTTCTTATATAGTATGCTTCTAATACAAACCGATACTAGAAATTAAAAATTACAATACTAATATGCATCGCTAACCACAAAGTGGTCTATACTACAACATATATTATTATTATTACATATATATATATATATATATATATATATATATATATATATATTATCTCTACCATCACCTTCACTGATATGGATTCATCCAGTAATCCATATTGCGCTCGTCGTACTTCCAGACGAGTCGCTCTCCTACCTGCCTCATCCTCTCGCTACGCTCTAAAATCTCTTCTCCGAAACTTTGGAGCTCTTGCACATTTTCTGCACTCATTGGGGGTGCAGGTGCTGGTACTGGTTCTGGGTACTGGGGCATGGGCTCCTCCTGAGGGTACGGATTCTCTAAGATCTCCCTAATGTATTCATCATTATCGTAGTAGGGATCTAGAGGGTCCAGACCTGTCACACCCCGATATTTCCACGTTTCACCGGTGGGCCCGGTAGGTGAGTATCGTGACGTAGTTTATATCATCATAGTCAAACAACACAATATATAAATGCACAGCGGAAGCAAAAGATAAATATATTACAATCCGAATATAAAGTAATATCAAGTATTACAACGGAAAGTAAAGGATCCACAGGCGGATCTTAAAACTTAAACATTGTTCAACAGACTTTAGACGCCTAGAACTTGCAAGATTCCTTATTAACGCCCTAAGCTTCCAGCCAATTACGTTCAGTACCTGTCACTTAACCTTTTTGGAAAATACGTCAGTTTACACTGGTAAATAAAATTAACCGACTCATTTGAAAAGGTTTAATAAAATTGATTTGGATGCACAAGGCACAACATATCTTTTATAACTTGGGACAATTATATAAATTAATCCTGTATACAGATTTACATGTTCGTTGTACGTTCAGGGCCTGATGTAGAAACCGAGTCAAAATTAACAGACACACCACAAGTATAGGCCCACAAGAGAGTGAGATACTGTTTCCCTTATGCACTGTCAGGTGTATGCCTACACCCCGTGCATAAGTCATGGCCATTTTATAATACAATGATGTCAAGGATATCCGGGACATGGTCATTAACCCCTAAAGGCTTTTATTTCAAACAATACATATTAAAGTGGGGTACCTCAATAATTTAATCACAATACGACTAAATATTCAATACCCGACCAAGCGGTATTATTATAATACCGTATCCCAAGCCCGTATAGGGAAAATAAGTTAAGAGTATTTGCCTGAGCTAGCAATGCAATTTATACTCAGCCGTATATTCAAATCAGCAAGCACAAGTACTTCTACTGGGGCTCTTAATCTGGAACGAAGGTTTTTAATAACCTATTAGATTCCTAACGGGTCTTTAATTAAGCATATGCTTAGATCGGTTAGTTTTAAAGAGGAAGATACGGTTCAAACGCATGATAAG
Organism: Helianthus tuberosus; assembly: GCA_030545235.1. Lineage (NCBI taxonomy): Eukaryota > Viridiplantae > Streptophyta > Magnoliopsida > Asterales > Asteraceae > Helianthus > Helianthus tuberosus. The sequence goes on from CM060381.1 coordinate 142,805,344, forward strand.
GCGAAGACCGGTTTAGAATGTGGTTTTGACCCGACAAGCTTGTATGCTTGTTTAATATGGGTAACTTAAACACATTCTGGATTTTGAGACCAAAAAGATATGGTTTGACCCGTTTCGGCTAATTTATGCAAACTAGTCACATAAGTCGATCTGAACGCGACAAGCGCGCAACGAGTAACCATAAGAGTCATATACAGGTTTCCTAAGTTAATATGCCTTAAATATGTTGTGATATCAGTAGGTTACCTTCCACTATGCCCAAAACGAGTTTAAATCTCAATTTAAGCCCCGAAGGGGTATTTTGGTCATTTTAAAGATTATAAAAGAGGTTATTTGAAATTCTGAGATTCGGGTCTGAATATATCAGTAATATAACTTATTCTATTAGGTCATATCAGTTGGTAATAGGTCTCATATGACAAAATGGTTTTAAACCCATACTAGGCGTTTAATACGCGTAAAAAGTCGTTCTAAGCGATTTCCGGGTTATACAAGAAATATGAGTTTTCTGATCAGGTTATAAAGTTTAAAATACTTCATTTATTAAATAAAATCAGTAGCAATTGGATTGGTGTCAAAATACTATGTAGAACTATTTTTATAAACAAAAAGGGTATAATCGGTATTTACCGAATCAATGCCATAACCTTAGGTTATGAGCAGGTTAAAATGATTAAAAATCTTTAAAAATCCCAAAATATTATATTACATCAGTGGGTAAAAGGTTTGGTGTCAAAAATTGGGTTTAGATAGGCTTTATGCTAATTGCGCCGTTTAATTACTAAAAGACGTTATAATTACGCTAATGAGCATAACTCCTAATCTAGACCTCCAACTGATGTGAAATTTTAGGGACATGTTTATAAATCAGTAGCAAAGATTATTGTCCTTTCACATTTCTAAAATTCTCATTTTTTGGTCAAAAGGGCATTATGGTCAACATTAAGCAATTAACGAAAACGTGTAAATGAATCGGACAATCAACGAACCAACAATAGAGGGTTATACTGACATGTAACCTGGTCCTAGGGAAGTCCTAAGGCATTTCTAAATCATACTAAATCGGGTCAGAACTGAAGTCAAAGCAAAAGTCAAAGTTTTGCAACTTTCGGTTCCGAACCGGGTCCAAACAGAAAATTGTCGGGTCAAACATGCTTAGACATGTTCTTACATTTATTACTAAGTTATATGAGTAATAAAATAGGTTGCAAAGCTTCAACATTTTTAATTATGTTTTAAATCGCAAATTAGGATCCTGTTAACTTTTTCTAATCAACTTTGACCCGACATATGGTCTAGTTAGAGTGGGAATCAGAGGGTGCCCTTTTAAGGGTTTATTGCTCACATAATTACCAACTTATAACTACCTTCAATTCGACTAATCACTGGACCATTTATGATTAATCGCTAAGTCAAACGCTAATTACGACGGTTTGACTTTTAGGCTAATAACTAAGTAAAAACTCAACTAAGAAAGGTTAAGCATACTTACTGAAGTCCTATGCACGATTAGAGATGACTTGGAAAGGCACTTGAGCTCCAGAGATGCTCCACAAATGCAGATGGAAGGTGTGCTCATAAGGTTGCAACATAAGGCCTTTATATAGTGTTTAATCTCACTTAGATCATTGACAACCAAGCCTACCCTTGTTCCCTGATCATCAACAAGTGTCCTAGGGTCTAAAAAGCATGTAGGGGTCGTCCAAAGAAGTGGAAAATCGTTTTTAAGTCGGTTTGGACGTTTATAACAGCTGTTGCCTGATTTACTGTTGCTGGGCACCCCTTACGGACCGTAAGGGGGTGGCTTACGGTCCGTAAGCCTTTTGCAGAAGGAAAAAATCTTTGATCTTTCGAGCTTTGAAAGGGCAACCAGTGTATTTCGAATTTTAGCCTCAATTATCAGTATGGGGCCTCTTGTTTGGGTCTTGAACAGTTATGTACCCTACCATTTTGAAATGTTTTCTTGGACTTTAAAGGAAAACCATAAACGAAGGTTTGTTGTGCCTTTCTTCGTAGGATTCCACTCTTGTGTAAATCGAATCAATCATTGTTAGCATTTACCGGATTTGAGTGTTCCAGATGTTTATAATATATATTAGGGTCTTGGGATTTATAATTAGGTCGTTCAGAGGTGTTTAATTAACATGTCGACGCTTTAAATCCTACCATACATCTTTGACTAGATCCGGGTTTCTAACACTTTTGTCTTGTATGACACGTGTCGTTATTTTATTGAACACGAATTTTTCGAGGTGTTACAAGACCTGGATAGGCTGCTAAGTTCGGCATGGGTTCGTCGTTTAGGTGATAGCGTGGCACATAATCCCTATGATCATCAAACCACGGGTCGTAGTCTGGGTCTAAGGGATTAAGGGCTGGTATCCTAGGTATCTCCTTAGAGTTGAAATCATGCATTTGGACTTGGTTTTCGGGGTTGTTTTCTATCTCCATCGGCTGAGTGGGGAACAAAGGTAAGGGTTGTGGGGCTACTAGTTGTTCCAGGTTTGGGTCGGCAGCTGTGGTCGCTAGGATATGAAAATTGGCTAAGCTCCTATTAAGCATATCCTGTGTATGGGCATCTGTCTCTCGCTTAGCGGCTACTAGGACTTTCTGCTGTTGCAACTTTCGCATTCTCTTCCTACGCTCGTGTGCTCCCTTACTGAACCATCATCTCTTTTTTCTGAGGGAATGGCTCTTCAGACTGAGCCTTAAATACAAACATCCCTTCTTCCTGGTCAGCTGAATACCCAGAGAGGGCAGACTGGGAAGAGGTACCTTCACTTCTAGGTGAATCGGACAACTGACGATAAACGTCTGAGGGTCCTTAATCACTCATACTGTAAACTAACAAATAGTCAAATAACACATAAAATACAGATATACACGTATTTCCATAATTAATTTCCTAACAATCTGAATAATATCTTTGTGTCAGCAGAATACTTCTATGGCTGAATCAGTGGCTTAGCTCTGATACCACCTTCTGTCGCAACCCCCGCCCCCTATCTGTCCCGGGAACGGGCGGCCGCGAGACCAGTTTGGTGGTATCGGTGTTTATCATTTTGGCAGCGGAAATTTCATCAGGACCGTAGTTAGGAAATGTTTATCAGAGTAAATACCACACTTTTATAATATTAAACATATTGGGATAAAACCCAAGTTTTCATTACAAACATTCTTTAGGGGAAATCCCTATTTTATTGAATAAAACATCTTCTTTTATTTAGGTAACTTTTATAGCCACTTTTCCAAGCCTTCAGTGTTGTCCAGTTGGCTTCTAGTTGGCTTTCACATTTTGTTACCTGAAACGCGTTTAAAAACATTCTGTCAGTGGGAAATACTGGTGAGTGAATCCCAGTTTAATCAAGAAGAGTTTTATCCATTAACAGTATTGAGAGCTATCACATTGTTTATTTCTACACAATTACTCATTCAGTACTGTCAATCCTGACTGGTGGGTCATATTACACATTGGCTAACTCTTTGTCCAATGGTAACGTGTTCCACATTTTGTATACAAAACCCCAAAATACCGGCAGTAATTGAAGAACTACAAAGACTTAATCACTGCTTAATCGTATTGTAAAACATTTAAGGTTTTGTAAAAACAAATTTACAAAAAGGAGATTACTCACATTGTTGTCTTAGACTTCTTTTAAGGGTTTCCTAGTATTTATCTATTAATTACACAAATGTACATGTGTTAGTATAATAACCCAATATTTACATTAGTAATACCCTCCCCGAGACGGCATTCCAACGACTACGTCGGTCAGAACCTCGACAGCCGTTACGGAACCCTAGATCAATCTGGCAGCGTATCTAATACGTAACCGGGGTTATAATACTTACAATGGGGCAGAACTTCGTTAATTAGGGGGGTATTATGCCCAAAAATTATGCCTACTATAGTGAAATTGAGAGAGAGATCGAAGACATGAGCGACGGAAACTGAAGGCCCGAGCTCCCATTATATAGGAGCTGATTTTAGGTTCCTCGCGACCCGCGTAGACCAAAGGGTCGTCTTACGCGGCCCGCGTAGTTGGGGTGGTAGGGCCTAGCTTGTCCGGGTCAGCACCATAGCTCCGACACGATGACGACACGTGGCGGCCTGGGAACTCGCCTGAGATTGGAGCTGTCGCGGCCCGCGTTGCTCAAGGGGGTGGCTTACGCGCCCCGCGAGCGATGAGAAACTTTGTTTTTATTTTATTTTTAATTGTATATTGTATATTGGGCTCGGTTTTCACATAGGGTATATTTTAGGACATATAGGAATATTTTAAAATATATTAGGGTGTCAAAATTATTCAGGAGGGTTGTTATACCTGGCATGAAGCCAAATTGGTTTACCGTGACTTGAGTTTCTCTTCTGATTCTCGTCTCAATTATTCTCTCCCATAATTTCATAATGTGTCCTAGCAATTTAATCCCTCTGTAATTCCCACAACATTGGGCGTCCCCTTTGTTCTTATATACATGTACCACTACACTATTCCTCCATTGATCTGACATTTTCCCATATTTGAAAATAAGATTGAATAAACTAGTTAGCCAATGAACTCCTTTTTCTCCCAAGCATTTCCATACCTCAATCGGTATGTTATCTGGCCCAACTGCCTTAGCCCTTCCCATCTTTCTAAGGGCTGTTCTCACATCATCCTGTGTAATACGTCGACTGTAGCAGTTATTCCGTAGTCGCCTTTGAGTAGGTGAATCATCACTTTCTTGTTGGTAATCCCTCCCGCTATTGAAAAGATTGTAGAAGTACGTTTGCCATCTCATCTTAATGTCGTGTTCTTTGACCAAAACGCATTTGTCCTCTCCCTTTAAAAACTTCATTGCTCCTAAGTCCTGCCTTGTACGCTCTCTAGATTTTGCAATCTTGAGCATGTCATGCTCCCCCTCCTTTGTTTCTAGTCGATCATACATCCACTTGTAAGATGCGTTCTTACATTGCCTTCTTCGCACCTATCATTTTAATCTTTAAATAAAAAATATAAAAAATGTTATAAATATAATATATATACATACACACACATTTGTATATACGTACTTATTTTTTTTAATTTTCTTTTTTACCTTTAAAATAAAAAATAATAAATTAACCATAATATATATACACACATAGTTATAATTATATATACACACGTTGACGAAGCTTTATTGGGACTAGGGTTAGCCCGATCCCCATCGATTTTTAACTTGTAGTGATAACTTTTTCGAAAATTTATGAATTTTTTTGTAGTGTAAAATACTGGATATGTTTTATTTATTATTACTTTTATTTAAAGATAAAAATAAAATTTATAAAATAAAAAAAATAAATAAATAGGAAAGTGCCGAAATCGTCTATGAGGTTTGAGAATTGCCAAATTAATTCATAAGAATTAGAGGGTGTTTGGGATTACGTTTTGAAGTGATTATTTGATTATTGCGTTTGTAAAAAATAAATAATCTAAAAAATGTTTGGATGAAAAAGTGATTATCTGTCTTGAAAACGCAAAATTTATTTGGAAAACGCATAATCTATTTTAAAAACGCAACACCAAACACCTCCTTAGTGATACATTTTTAGCTGAGTTAGTGATTTATATGAAAATGAAAATAAAAATGAAATCCGATGCACTTACGAAACGTTTTATTTTTTAAATGAAGACACAAAATTGACCGAATCACGATTTTTGAATGACGATTTTTGCATTTTACACTTCATAAAAAATAGTGTCCAAGTTTGAAACGCATCTACCCAAAAGCCCACAAAGTGAGTACTTATTTACATATGATGCCACGCACACTTTCAATTCTCAACTTAAAACCACCCAAAGCCTCTTTTCCCCTTTCTGAAGTTACAACCATTAAAACAATGTCACAAAGAGTCTACAGGGGCGGCGACGGTGGCAACAACGGCGGCGATGGCGACGGCGGTGCCGCACAGCTTTACTTCTGCCATGAATGCAACCGTACGGTTTCCATTAGACCTTCCGCTTCTTCCGAACTGCTTTGCCCCGATTGTAACGGTGGATTTCTTGAAGAATACGAAAACCCTAACCCTAGCTCCGGCAATCCGTTTCTCGATTTCGACGATGCGTCGCCGTTCGCCTCGTTCGCGTCCGGTTTTCCTCTCGTCTTCTCTTCTGGTTCTTCTGATTTTCAGAACCCTAACGATCTGTCGGCGTTGTTTGGTGGGCCGATGTCTCGACCGTCCGATGGAGGTGTTCAAACCCCTGGGGAGTTTAATCCGTTTGCGTTTTTACAGAATTATCTTACTACTTTGCGAGCAGGTGGAGCAAATATTCAGTTTGTTATTGAGAACAATACGGACGGGGATCCGTCAGGGTTTCGTGTTCCGTCGAATTTAGGTGATTACTTTATTGGTCCTGGATTGGAGCAACTGATTCAACAGCTTGCTGAGAATGATCCGAATCGGTATGGCACGCCTCCTGCGTCGAAATCGGCTGTTGAAAACCTTCCAAGTGTTAAAATTAGTAAGGAGTTGATGGAATCCGATTATTCGGATTGTGCGGTGTGTAAGGATAGCTTTGAACTTGATGAGGATGCTAAGCAGTTGCCTTGTAAGCATATTTACCATCAGGATTGTATTTTGCCATGGTTGGAGCTGCATAATTCTTGTCCGGTTTGTCGGTATGAATTGCCAACGGATGATCCGGATTATGAGAATAAGTCTAGGCAAAGTTCTGGCGGTGGCGGTTCTAGTGGTGCGTCGTCAGGTGGTTCAGGGGGTGGTTCTCATGATAATCCTCTGACACCTAGGACTTTTGAGAGGAGGTTTAGGATAAATCTGCCGTGGCCTTTTACGGGGTTCGGCACGTCTGCCGAGACGAGCAATAGTGGAGCAGGGAACAACAACAACAATAATTCAGGAGATGGTAATCAAGGGAGTGGTGGTCAGGCTAGACAAGAAGATCTTGATTGAAGACAGGTTTGTGTGAATGTTATCACCTTATGTTATTAGTTGCTCGATAACACCATAGGCATGTTGCATTGGTTAAGTTTCTTATCTCATGTTGTGTTGATTCTAACAACCCTTTACTAGTTAGTAATACACCCAATGTTCTCATATGTCCAAAATGTCAATGGAGTTTGTAAATCAAAATCGAACTAGGTAATGTCGGGTCAAGCTCATTGATGTGCAAAAAAGGAGTCAGCTAGGTGATTTTGTTAACCCAATAATTCAGTTAGGTGTGTTTCAAATTGCTTGTTTAAACTTTAATATATTATCTGCCGGAAAAAAATGTAATCACTTATTTCGTAGTAAGGATGAACTTGTAATTTATAATCCAGCAGGTATAATCGGTTTGAGATCGGGATTGCTCACACTTCTCTTTAACCAAACATGCGAAAGCGTTTTAAGTTGAGAAATGAATTGTACGTATTGCTTTAAATGTGATTCACTATTTGGTCATGCAACCACATAAGCGCATCTTTTTCTCTCTTCCACTACATCTGGTCGGTAGTATGTACAAGTGCTTATGTGATTCTCGCAACTTACGTTTCTCAAAGCAAATAAATCGTGTAAATAAGCAACCCTGAGCATTCCTTGATCAAAAAACAGATAGGAAAACGTCTTGTTTGGTGTACACACACATTGCTGATTTTGTACTTATTTGTGAACGTTTTTTCGCAGGGGGAAGGTGGTGTACTATGTTGAACATACAGTGAATCTTTATCTTATTATATACATGGAAGATTAGAGGGACAGATTGATGTATCTTTTGGATGGTATTACAATTCTTGTGAATCTCTTTGCTTTTCATTATCTTTCTTTCTGTATAAAATTCTTGGATCATTTCATGCCAAGTTTTCGTGGCGGATGCAAGTTACTATGTTTGTGATTTTGACTCGCTTTAGAAACCGGAACCAGGTTTGTATCTTGCCTATAGATTCATTCTGATTATGAAAAAAAACTAGGGTTTGTTTTGAAAATGTAAACCTAAATAGTCCGGAACTGGATTATGAAATGCAAACCTAGGTTTGTTTTGAACATTTTGATTCATAATTAAGGGATTGTTTGGCAACTTCTGAATGGTTAAGTGAATGGTTAAGTGCTGAACCAGTAAGAGGTCTGAACCATTAAGTGCTGAACAAGTAAGAGGTCTGAACGATTAAGAGCCAATATAATGCTTAACCGTTCAGAAGCAAATGTTTGACCAATTCAAATTAGAGGTCTTAACCATTCAGACTCAGTATGATGCTTAATCATTCAGAAGCAAATGTCTGAACCATTCAGACATCTGCTCGCGAAACAAAAGATGTCGCGAAACAAACGGTCTGAACAATTAAGTGCTGAACCAGTAAGTAAGATGTCTGAAACATTAAGATCCCCATTAAGAGCTAAACAAACAACCCCTAACTGAATTTAATCTCAACTTAAAACATTCTTGGTCCACTAAATGGGTCGTGTTTATGGGTTTGTGGGCTGAATTGTCAAACTGATATTGACCTATAATTTTTACACGACCTGGTACACAATAACACAAGACCGAATATCAGGAAAAGAACTAATGTTTATAAACAATTGTTCTCAAACTGTAGATGTTCTCAAGCTGTGTCAACCATTCACTTTAAAAAATATCATTTGTACGCCCAATTGCCCAAACACTTCAACTACATCTTTAACGTATAAGCATAGTATTGTTTAATCTCGCATGGTTTAGTTAAATGGTGATGGTATGTAGAATGCAGAAAAACCTTATCACTCATGCATTTATACTTTGATAATTAATTTAAGAAAAATTGTTATGACAATGATAAGACGTGAGATCATAACATGTCCCGTCTATATTTGTCTCTTCTCGTCATTTGAACTCATGCACCGTGTAGTGACCAATCAAGTAACTTTTCTAGTTGTCCTTTTGGATATTCTGGTGATAAGGTGCATTCTCTTCATCTATGAGGTGAAGAGTTGACGTCATACAAGGTGCAAATATAGTAAGTATAGGTGGTTAATATCTGGTATAGTGTTTGGAAAGACTTGGGTTCTCCTTGGAAACCCAAATTCAATCCCTACTAGTACCATATTTGGTGGATAAAGGCAATGAAAAGGCTAGTTATCCCAGATCCTAGGTCAAGAGTTCGAGCTCGAGCCACCCGGGTTTTAGTCCACCGTGCGTTACGCCAAAGAGATTCTCTCTTGTGGCGGCGCAAGCCCCTGCCACTGGCAGTGGATGGTATGGTTTCCCGGGGAACACCGTTAGCCAAACTCTGACGTCAGTGAGGACGGTGGACCCGGTTAAGACAACATAGTGTTTAGGAGAGTGTGAGATCTCTCTCACTCTGACGTCAGTGAGGACGGTGGACCCGGTTGATATGTAGCCGTTCTAAAATAGGTAATTCTTTTTTCTAGTGGGTACATCTTTTATAAAGTAAATTTGAAATGATTAATTATTAGAGTAAATTGTCATTTTCGTCAGTATGGTTTGATCACTTTTGTCAGTTTCATGCAAAAGTTTTTTTTTCTTTTCTTTGCATCTGGATCATTGAGGCTTCACAAATCTTGTCATTATCGTCCATTTCGTTAACCATGTTAATATTTAACACACACAAAGGTAAGGATCCTAAGAGAACCAACTGTTATTTAAGACCATGTGCAGTGGTTACACAAGTGGTTTGGTCTTTTTTGCCATGTGACATCCACATATCAAGGCATGGAAATTGGGTAAAATGAAGTAGTGGCTAGAGAGTGAAATAATGGGGTTGGAATTGAAATGATAAATATATCTTATTGGTCAAGACAAATTCAAACCAATCTCTCTCGCTCTCTCTGCTCGCGGTTTAAACCACAAAGAGAGCCCAAATTTGCATTTTACATAGGGAGGGGGGGTGGTGTAGCGCATGTGATTTTGCCAACCACATGGTCTAAGAAACAATGTTGCCACTCATTCTTTTTTAATATTAAGAATTAAAGAATAAGAGTAAAGTGCAATTTGCCTCTCTGATTGTCGTCTGTCTCATCTCTTTCAGTTTTTTGCCGTCTGAAACCCTGATATGGTTATTTCATTACCACCTGCCCCGAAACGTTAAAGGATGTTAATGCATGTTGTAAAAAGACCCTTTTGCCCTTGCTAGATGATGTAAAAAGATTAGGTGCATGTATGACTTTATAAAGTCAAAATATTGAAACATCAACCCTCTTTGGCTTTATAAGCTCAGGACTGAAACATTGAAACCTATTTCGTCGTTTTGACTTTATTTGAAACCCATCTACCTAGGTAAATTGCACTAAACTTGCATCTTGGGCATGGCATTCAAGCTTTGACTTTAGTGGGTCAACTGCAGCAAAGCTGCATCTAACGATCTGCACTTAATTGGTCAACTAACCAGCATCTAGTTCATTACTCTCACTAATCCACCTAATTGGCCAACAAATTGTACTTAATTGGGCAATGTGACTCAACTTATTGTCACACCCCAACCGATGGCGGAATCATCAGGGAGCATCACTAGGCGAATCAGATTGCTCAAGAGAATCCATAACAACTATTTAGTGATAATATTTAATGCGTTCATTATCCCATACTAATAAACAAAATATATCAGCAAACAATCATACAGATTTCATGTTCTCTCAAACAATACAAATCCGACAACCTAGATTTATTGTGAGTGTAACAACCCGAGTTTCGAAAGTCAAAGTCAAAGTCAAAATTGAAGTCAAAGGAAGAAAAGATTGCTAATTGCGATCTGTCACTCCTTGCTCAACTATTGTTTTGACTTCTTTGACTTTTAATCGATTTCTTATTTTATTTGCTTTAGTTGTATTATGTGGAGTATCTATTAATAACCGAGGTTTAATCGCTGTTAAATCGCAAGTTCAATCGCTAATCGACTTATTTCTATCGCATTCGCAACTCGAAATTATGTGTTCTGGATATTGTTTTACGTGTGTGCTATTTATGTGTTACTTGTTCATGATTATTTATGTTTATGTTTTGAGGTGCTTAATCGCAATCGTAATCGTAATTCTATCGCAATCGCAATCTAATCGCAAACGCTAAACGTAAGATATTTTTAGTGATTGTATGTTAGATATACTAGTTAGGTTATTTGTGTAACTAATGGTTAATACTATCGCATTGCTCACTCGAATCGCATCGCAACGCTCAACACGCGAATCGAAACGACAAAACTCAACACGTCGGACACCTGAATCGAGTGGCCCACCGATCGAGTGGCCATCCGATCGGGTTACCATCCGATCGGGTTGCCATCCGATCGGACTGCCATCCGATTGGGTTACAATCCGATCGGTGACCAATCCGACCCTGCGCACTTTCCCTTTATGGAAACCATATAAATATCCTCCTGTCACATTATTTGTGATGTGACAGCTCCTTGTTCGACCAACCGCACTCAAGCACTCATTTCTCTCGATTTCTCGCGATTCCTGTAAGTTTTCAACCTAAATCTTGTACTTCTATGATCTACACGCACTCCTTCATCTTTTTCACCTTTGAATCTTAACTTTTAACCGTGAAATCACCAGATTTGAGGTGTTCTAGGGTGATGTCATCATGGAGTTCTTATGAACTTCAAGGTTTGGCTTCATTCCACCAAGAACAACTTAGATCTGAAGGGTTTCCACATGAATAATCAATGTTTTCGCATAGATTTACACATATTCATGGTTAAAAAGGATTGAAAGATGGTTTCCTAACTTTCTTTCAACTCTTTTTACACTCCATGCACTCAAAACCGATAGAATCAGAGCTAGTTCTGATCTTCTACTCTTTCTTAGTGATGTGTTAGTTCAAGATCTGAATTATATCCGAGAGACAACTGATTTTGGGTTAAACATGAACAACCGTCTCGAACAGTTGACTGATTGGACTAGGGTGGTTCCTGTTCGATCGGATCACTTGGATCAAGATGAGGTTTCTGTTGTTTAGCATGTTATCATACCGTCTCGATCAAAACTACAAAACCTTTCAAAATAGTCAAGTACCAAGACGATCAGGTCATTGGGACGGATTGTTGTCCGATCGGTTTGCCATCCGACCGAACCGCCATCCGATCGGCTTGCATTTGGTTTCACATTTAAACTTTTCATTCAAACTTTCAAAGTTCTGAACGTCGAACGGATTACCGTCCGATCGGATAGCCATCCGATCGAACGACCATCATATCATGTGACTTTGGAACTTCGACACTTAATCATTTTTATAATTTTCAAAGATCATCAGTAACTAATGGATTACCAACTGATCGGATTGCAATCCGATCGAGTGACAATCCTGCTGTGAACTTGTTCTCACTAAGTGTCCTGCCAATCGGATCGCTATCCGATCGAACTGTCGTTCGATCGATCGACCTGAAGGGTAGAGATACTTCTCTGTTTTCAAAATGCTACAACGAAAACGTCAAAGCCATCATACACAAACACATCCTTACCAAACGAATGTCAATCCAATTGAATGGCCATCCGATCGGATGACCATCCGAACGGATTGACATCCGATCGACTGGCCATCCGATCGGAATGCCATCCGATCGGAATGCCATCCGATCGGATTACCATCCGACACTTGGTACTTTTGCACTGTTTATCGCGCCACTCATCGTTTATGCTATCGTTAACTGTTCAGGCTAATCACTCTCAGCGCTCCCTTCAATCCAAGAGAGTGTTTACGTGTTAAGCATGATCTGTGAGTATACTCGATCCCTTTTTGCTTTATGTAGTTTTGGGTGTTACATACGTTACTTATTCTAAATCACACATTTCACACAATGCAAACACTATTTATACGCTGACCGTTACTGCATGATACTTGTTACTCGATGAATGCTTGTATGTTATGTTAACACAGTGATTGTTGCCTGACGCCTTAGCAACGATAGTACTATTTGTTTGGACTCAGCACCTGTCGTGGACATGGGTTGTTAAGGTTACCTCTCACATGTCGCAGTGGTGATATGTGTTGCGCATTCTATAACTCGCAGTCTAGTCTGTGCATATTTTATTGTCGATAACCTACTAGTTCCGCATTATACATGATACATGCTGGTTATGCGTAAACGATTTCGAACTCTATTATGTTGTACCAAACTTGTACGCTCACCTTTACACTATGTGTATTGACCTTATTTTAACGTATGTGACAGGTGCTTAGGATGTTTTGCTGCTATGTGGGAATCAAGTTAGGATGGAGTCTTAGAAACAAACAATTAAATGAAATCTGAGTTGTCGGAATGGATAATTTGTCTTTGAGAACAATGTCTGTAATAACTGTTTTTATTTTATATGTTTATGGTATGGGACATGAACCTTTAATATATTATAACTAATAGTTGTTATGGATTCTCCTAGACAATCTGTTTCACTCAGTGCCGCGCCCCGATGTTTTCGCCATCGGTTGGGGTGTGACAGATTGGTATCAGAGTCATAACTATAGGGAATTAGGCAAGACTCGACCTAGTCCGGGTCGATGTCTTAGAAACGACCTAGTCTATAGTCTAAGTACCAACAGACCGACTTGTGCATACCCTGTAGGGGTTTCGTACGAGTTTACTCGCTATACTCGCTTACACTACACTAGCACTGCACTAAAATTCTCGAAAATGAACGAGTGATTAGGTTGAGATTAGGTGTGAAAACCGCAAACTCTCGACCAAATCAATTGTTCGACCTGCATTTTTATCTACAAATAGGAGAATTTGCGTTGAATCAGGAGTGAAATTCGTACTTTAATGCAAAATTTCCTCTATATTTTATCAAAACAGGAACGAAGTTGTTAAGTCAGGGGTGGAACCTGAACCTTGATGACTTGTTCCGTGCTCTATTTTGGCTTTACAAATATAACAACTCTCAAATAAAACCGACCCCCTCGATTATTTTCCGACACCCTAGTATATTTTAAAATATCCCAATATGTCCCAAAATACACCCCATACGCGAAAACGGGCCTTAAATTCATTAAATAGTATTAAAAATAATTAAAAACTGAAAATTTAAGTTGAGGCGGGCCGCGTAAGACCCACCCCAACCTTCACGCGGGACGCGTGAACTTAAAACTTAACGCGACCCTGGGCCGCCACATGGCCCAACACCCGGCAGACCTATACCTTGACTCAGCACAGCTACGCATTGACCCGGGTTTGATGCGGGCCACGTAAACCCTGGGCTTGTGTTACGCAGGCCGCGAGAGGACCTGACTCAGCAACTATATAAGCAGGCCATCGGGTTTCATTCGGAATTCGCTCACAAACGTTTCTCAATCTCAATTTCTGAATATTAGGCATAATACGCGGGTATTATACCTCCTAATTAGCGAAGTTCTGCTCCATTGTAAGTATTATAACCCCTGGATACGTATTAGATACGCTGCCCGATTGATCTAGGGTTCCGTAACGGCTGTCGTGGTTCTGCCCGACGTAGTCGTTGGAATGGCGTCTCGGGGAGGGTATTACTAATGTTAAAATGGGTTATTATACTAACGCGTGTGCATTTGTGTAAATTTTAGATTATCACCAGGAACCCCTTACGGAAAATCTAAGACATCAATGTGAGTTGATCCACTTTTTGTAAACTTTTTGTTAACTGTTTTACAAAACCTTAAATATTTTTTCCATACGAATAACATTTATTGAGTATTTGTAAGAATACAATTATGATGAGTATGTTGGGGTTTTGTATACAAAATTTGTTACCACCTGGTCAATGAGTAACATTTCCATAAGTCGGGTTCGACAGTACCATGGATGTTAATTGATATGTCTTGGAAACAAATATAATTGCGGGATCGCCCTCAATACTGTACACTGGGTTTTTACTTAAACTTGATTAAACTGGGATTCACTCACTAGTATTTCCCACTGACAAATGTTTTTAAAACGCGTTTCAGGTAACAAAATGTGAAAGCCAAATAGAAGCCAGCTGGACAGCACTGAAGGCTTGGAAAAGTGGCAATAAAGTTACCTAAAAATAAAATAGATATTTTATTAAATAAATAGGATTTATTCCTATGAAAACGTGTGTACTATAAACTTGGGTTTTAACCCATTTGTTTAATACTATGAAAATGTGGTATTTTACTCTGATCAAATATTTCCTAACTACGGTCCTGATGAAAAAAATTCCGCTGCCAAATTAGACAATACGAGATACCACCGAAACTGGCTCGCGGCCGCCCGTTCCCGGGGATGTGGGATCGGGGGTTGCGACAGAAGGTGGTATCAGAGCTAAGCCACTGATTCAGCCACAGAGGTGTTCTGCTGACATCAAAATGTAAAGTGTTAGGAAATAAATTACGGAAATACGTGCATAAATGTATTTTATTGCTATGTGTTATTTGACTATTTGTTAGTTTACAGTATGAGCGACCAAGGACCATCTGACGCGTACCGTCAATTGTCTGGCTCGCCTAGAAGCGAAGGCACCTCCTCTTCTTAGCCTGCCCTCTCAGGGTATTCTGCTGATACGGAAGAATAAATCTTTGTGTTTAGGGCTCAGTCAGAAGAGCCATTTCCTCAGAAAAAGAGGGGATGGTTCAGTCGAGGGGCACACGAGCGTAGGAAGCGTATGAAAAAGTTACAAGATCAGAGGGTACTAGCCGCAGCCAAAAGAGAGACAGATGCCTATGCCCAGGACATGATAAATAGGGGTATAGCCAATATTCACATCCTAGCAACCACTGCAGCTGACCCTAATCTAGAGCAAATAATAGCACCCCAACCACAGCCACCAATCCCTGACCAACCGATGGAGATAGAAAACCCTGAAAACCAAGTAGAGATGCATGACTTCAATCCAGAAGAAATCCCTAGGGTACCAGCACCAAACCCCCTAGACCCAAATTACGATCCCTGGTGGGATGAAGTTAGGGACTATGTGTAACGCTACCCGATACATGAAGACACACCCATGCAAAACATATGAGCCTATCCAGGTATGGACCCTTTAGATCCCTATTACCACGATGAATACGTTAGGGAGATTTTAGAAGATCCTTACCGATTTCAGGCACCTACACCCCCATATCAAGAACCCGCACCCCAGATTTCGAACTCAGTCCTAGAACCTGCACCCCCAATGAGTGCAGAAAACATACAAGAACTTAGGACATTTGGTGAGGAAATTTTAGAAAGCAGTGAGAGAATGCGTCAGGTGGGAGAGCGACTCGTATGGAAATACGACGAGCGCAATATGGATTTTTGGATGAATCCATATCAGTAATTGTGATGGTAGGAGACGGTAATAGTAATAATAATAAAATAAAATAAAATATGTGTGTACGGATGCCTACTATTATTTATTTCAGTTGGTATTGTAATTTTATTTCAGTACTGGTGTGTAATAGATATATAGTAGATGAATAGAGTAAAGTCGCAATGATCGGTGCTTTTGGCTAAATTGTGTGTCATGTGATTGACTATATTAGCTATTATTTTGTGATATTAATACGGGGTAAATGTTTAAAATTCAGATGGCCGACGAAGGAAATCAAGGAAATCTAAATAACGATAACCAGAGTAACATTAACGTGGTTAATGAGAATCCGAGCATCAATAACAATGGAAACCAAATGGATAATAGTGCCGTTAAACACATAGTGGCACAAGGAATCATAGATGCAATGCCATTTATTATTCAAACGATTCAAGAAGCGAATAATAAAAGTAAGCATAGCAGTAAGCGACCAATCGAACCAGAAAACAGCGTGAACAATGGACCCGTACTTCAAGTACCCATTCCCAAAAGAAGAAGAACCATGCCTTATGGTTGTTCTTACAAATAATTCTGGTCCTGTAAACCAACAGAATTCTCGGGCAATGAAGGACCCATTGCAGCCCTACGCTGGATAGAGAAAACTGAGGCTGTTTTAAAAATAAGCAAATGTCCTGAAGAAGATAAAATAATGTTTGCTTCTAATCTGTTTAAGAACTCAGCCTTAGAATGGTGGAACACTATCCTCCATTCAAGAGGAAGTGATAGGGTATACAACATGGAATGGGAGGAATTTAAAAATACGGTAGAAAGGAAATTCTGCCCTCCTAATGAAAAGGAACAAATAGCTAATAAGTTCCTAAACTTAAGAATGACTGGGGTAGATAGTAAGGGTTATACTACCACATTCTTTGAATATGCTAGAATAGTACCAACCCTTGCATCACCTGAACTGGTATTAATCTCCCGTTATATCTGGGGATTAATTAGAGAAATTAGACATGTAGTCAAGGTAGCTAGACCTCAAACTATAGAAGAAGTTGTAGAACTAGCCAATACCTTGACAGATGAGTTAATCCGTACTAGGGAAGAAGATCAGAGGAGAAACCTAACCCAAAGGCTTACTCAAGAATTCCGTTCTGGAAATTACAACCGTAGAAATATAGGTTCTACCTCTGCACCATTCTGCAAGGTCTGCAAGAAAAAGCATTCGGGAAAATGCTCCACTCTTTGCAATTTTTGCAAGATGCCAGGACACAAGGAAGAATATTGCAGGAGAAAATCCAGTAATGGATTGTGCTACAACTGTTGAGAAAAAGGTCACATCAAGCTGAATTGTCCAAAATTGGCTCCAGCTGTGAACAACAGGAACACTAAAAATGCTAGAGCATTTGTTCTGACTGCAGATGAAGCCAAGATGATTCCATACGTGATAGCTGGTACGTTTTTAGTTAATGATGTTTTTGCTAAGGTATTATTTGACTCTGGTG
Organism: Helianthus tuberosus; assembly: GCA_030545235.1. Classification (NCBI taxonomy): domain Eukaryota; kingdom Viridiplantae; phylum Streptophyta; class Magnoliopsida; order Asterales; family Asteraceae; genus Helianthus; species Helianthus tuberosus. The sequence goes on from CM060381.1 coordinate 142,823,014, forward strand.
CAAACCAAAGTTTCATTAATACTTCGTTTTGCAAACTTCTAAATCAGTCATTAACTAAACTACCACAAGAATGCCTAGTAGAGACAGCTAATGGAGGAATAGTTAGAATTTCTGAATTCTTGCAGGGAGCAAGAGTAGAAATTTTAAATCAAAAGTTTAAGGCAAACCTTTATCCTATGAATCTGGCAGGATTTGATATTGTTTTAGGAATGGATTGGTTAATAGCCAATAAAGCTAGTATTTTATGTGATCAAAAGTCAATTCACCAAAAGGTAAAAAGATCACAATAAAAGGAGATAAACCCTCTAGGTCCACTAAATTCATCTCTGTGATGAAAACTGCAAGTTATATAAGAAAAGGTTCTATAGTGTATTTGATTTCTATAATCACTAACACTAAAGGAAAAGAACTAAAAGACATTCTAGTAGTGTCTCAGTTTTCAGATGTATTTCCAGAAGAATTACCAGGACTACCACCCGACAGAGAAGTTGAATTCAGAATCCATCTGCTACTAGGAACATCACCAATTGCCAAAGCACCCTACCGTTTGGCACCCGCAGAAATGCAGGAATTAAAGAAACAATTAGACGAATTGCTGGAAAAAGGATTCATACAACCAAGTTCGTCGCCATGGGGAGCGCCGATACTGTTCGTTAAAAAGAAGGACGGATCAATGCGTATGTGCATTGACTACCGTGAATTGAACAAAGTCACGATTAAGAACATGTACCTATTACCGAGAATCGATGATCTGTATGATCAACTGCAAGGAGCTCGATTTTTCTGTAAAATCGATTTAAGGTCAGGATATCATCAATTAAAGGTACAGGAAGAGGACATTCCTAAGACCGCATTCAGAACAAGGTATGGCCATTATGAATTTACTGTCATGCCATTTGGTTTAACCAATGCCCCAGCCGCATTTATGGACTTGGTGAACCGAATATGTAAGCCATATTTGGATAAATTCATAATCGTCTTCATAGATGATATTCTCATTTATTCTAAAAATAAGGAAGATCATGCAAAGCATTTGCACGCACTTTTAAGTCTATTAAGAAAGGAAAAGCTTTATGCTAAATTTTCAAAGTGCGAGTTTTGGCTAGAACAAGTACAATTTATTGGACATTTAGTGAACCATGAAGGAATTCATGTGGATCCAACAAAGATCGAGGCGATTATTAAATGGAAAACCCCTGAGTTACCAACTGAGGTTAGAAGTTTCTTAGGATTGGCCGGTTATTATAGGAGATTTATTCGAGATTTTTCTAGAATAGCCATTCCTTTAACTAAGTTAACCTGTAAATCCATTAAGTTTGAATGGGGACCAAAGCAAGAAGAAGCATTTAGAATTCTTAAGCATAAATTAACCCATACACCCATATTAGCGTTACCAGAAGGAACTTAAGACTTTGTAGTCTATTGTGACGCTTCTAAATTAGGTTATGGATGTGTATTGATGCAACACCAAAAGGTTATAGCTTATGTATCTAGGCAACTTAAGAATCATGAAGAGAATTATTCAACCCATGATTTGGAATTAGGAGCTATAATTTTTGCCCTTAAGATTTGGAGACATTACCTTTATGGTAGTAAGTTTACCATATTCACAGATCATAAGAGTTTAAGGTATGTTTTTGGGCAAAAGGAGTTGAATATGAGACAAAGACGCTGGACAGAGATGCTTAGTGACTATGATTGTGATATCCAGTATCATGAAGGAAAAGCAAATGTAGTGGCAGATGCTTTAAGCCGAAAGTATCATGAAAAGCCAAAAATGGTACGTTCTCTTAAATTAAATCTACAAGTAGATTTAAATGAACAAATCAGAAAAGCACAAGAATCAGTAATCAAGGATAATACTAAAAAATTAAAAGGTATGCTAAAAGAATTAGAACAAGGAACAAATGGAATAAGGAGATTCCATGAAAAGAGAATGTGGATAACTAAATTAGGAAACCTACGTCATCATATATTAGAAGAAGCCCATAAGTCTAAATATACGATGCATCCAGGAAGTGATAAAATGTACCAGGATTTAAGGAAAAATTTCTGGTGGATAGGAATGAAAAAGGACATAGCAGCCTATGTTTCTAAATGTTTAAGTTGTTCACAAGTTAAAGCTGAACACCAGAAACCCTCTAGTTTGTTGCAACAGTTAGAAATGCCAGTGTGGAAATGGGAATTAATAACAATGGATTTTGTTACTAAATTACCCAAAACAAAGAAAGGAAATGATACAATCTGGGTGATCGTAGATAGGCTAACCAAGTCAGCTCATTTCCTACCATTGAAGGAAACTTTCAGTATGGAACAACTAGCTAAATTATATGTAAATGAAATTGTTTCATTACATGGAATTCCTTTATCAATTATTTCTGATAGGGATAGTCGATTTACCTCTCATTTTTGGTCAAGTTTCCAAAAGGCAATGGGAACCAAGTTAAACCTAAGCACAACTTATCATACTCAAACGGATGGACAAAGTGAAAGCACAATTCAGACAATGGAGGACATGCTTAGAGCTTGTGTAATTGATTTCGGAGGTAATTGGGACGATCACTTACCTTTAATAGAATTTTCTTATAATAATAGTTATCACACAAGTATCAATGCTGCACCATTCGATGCACTTTATGGACGAAAGTGCCAAACCCCAGTCTGTTGGGCAGAAATTGGGGAAAAGCAACTATCTGGACCTGAGATAGTACAAGAAACAACCGATAAGATTATTCAAGTCAAGGAACGACTGAAAGCATCACGTGACCGACAGAAAAGCTATGCTGATAACCGACGCAAACCCTTGGAATTTCAAGTAGGAGATAAAGTATTGTTGAAGGTCTCTCCTTGGAAAGGAGTAGTGAGATTCATCAAAAGAAGAAAGCTAAGTCCCAGGTATATTGGACCTTTTGAGATTATTAGAAAAATAGGACCTGTAGCCTATCAGCTACAACTGCCAGAGGAAATGGCAGGAATACAAGATGTGTTTCATGTATCTAATCTCAAGAAATGCTTAGCGGATGAATCGCTAATGGTACCTCTTAAGGATATAGAGGTAAATGAACAACTCAAGTTTGTAGAAAGACCTCTACAAATTGAAGACAGGAAAGTCAAGAATCTCAAACATAAGAGATTAGTTCTGGTCAAAGTGAAGCGGGGCTCCAAAAGAGGACCTGAATATACATGGGAGCTTGAATCTGAAATGCAACGGAAATATCCACACTTGTTCCAGTAGATCTCGAGGACGAGCTCTAAAACAAGGTGGGGAGGATATAACAACTCTCAAATAAAACCGACCCCCCTCGATTATTTTCCGACACCCTAGTATATTTTAAAATATCCCAACATGTCCCAAAATACACCCCATACGCGAAAACGGGCCTCAAATACATTAAATAGTATTAAAAATAATTAAAAACTGAAAATTTAAGTTGAGGCGGGCCGCGTAAGACCCACCCCAACCTTCACGCGGGCCGCGTGAACTTAAAACTTAGCGCGACCCTGGGCCGCCACGTGGCCCAACACCCGGTAGACCTATACCTTGACTCAGCCCAGCTACGCATTGACCAGGGTTTGACGTGGGCCGCGTAAACCCTGGGCTTGTGTTACGCGGGCCGCGAGAGGACCAGACTCAACAACTATATAAGCTGGCCATCGGGTTTCATTCGGAATTCGCTCACAAACGTTTCTCAATCTCAATTTCTGAATATTAGGCATAATACGCGGGTATTATACCCCCTAATTAGCGAAGTTCTGCTCCGTTGTAAGTATTATAACCCCTGGATACGTATTAGATACGCTATTATACTAACGCGTGTGCATTTGTGTAAATTTTAGATTATCACCAGGAACCCCTTACGGAAAATCTAAGACAGCAATGTGAGTTGATCCACTTTTTGTAAACTTTTTGTTAACTGTTTTACAAAATCTTAAATACTTTTTCCATGCGAATAACAGTTATTGAGTATTTGTAAGAATACAATTATGATGAGTATGTTGGGGTTTTGTATACAAAATTTGTTACCACCTGGTCAAGGAGTAACATTTCCACAAGTCGGGTTCGACAGTACCATGGATGTTAATTGACATGTCTTGGAAACAAATATAATTGCGGGATCGCCCTCAATACTGTACACTGGGTTTTTACTTAAACTTGATTAAACTGGGATTCACTCACTAGTATTTCCCACTGACAAATGTTTTTAAAACGCATTTCAGGTAACAAAATGTGAAAGCCAAATAGAAGCCAGCTGGACAGCACTGAAGGCTTGGAAAAGTGGCAATAAAGTTACCTAAAAATAAAATAGATATTTTATTAAATAAATAGGATTTATTCCTATGAAAACGTGTGTACTATGAACTTGCGTTTTAACCCATTTGTTTAATACTATGAAAATGTGGTATTTTACTCTGATCAAATATTTCCTAACTACGGTCCTGATGAAAAAAATTCCGCTGCCAAATTAGATAATACGAGATACAACCGAAACTGGCTCACGGCCGCCCGTTCCTGGGGATATGGGATCGGGGGTTGCGACAACAAAACTCTCACCAAGGTCTCGATGGACTCCAACGACTTAAAGTCACACTATAGCTAGAAGGATGTGTGCCGATCGCCCAAATCGAGGCGAGAGCACTGTCTTAAAAGCCAAAAGTGTGCACCAAAAGTCCTTGTGAATAGTCGAATCGCTTTGCGTAGTCGACTTCTATCAGCCGTAGACAATCTATTCTCGATTTTTATATGTTTCGATTCTGAGCCCACAACTGCTGACTCTGATAATTGTCGCTTTTATGTGGATTTTATGTGTTTTATGTGGTTTTACCTGTTTTTGGTCTATACGCTTTTTGCTTCTCACATAGATCGACCCACACGACCCACCCGCACTGCACATCTATCTCGATACGTTAACAAATCATTGCTACTTGTGGATAAACGCATGCTATGTTACTCGCTGTGCGCTCGCTAATCGCAATCGCTATTCTCGAATTCGCGGACTTTGAACGATAGGTGATTGTGTGTGACCATGATAGGTGAATACGTGCAAATTATAGAATGGTTTCTGTGTTCTGACTGCCCCATGTTCTTCTGTGCCTTACGTACTTACGTGCTCCTATGTGCTTATGTGTTCTGTGATTATGTGCTTTGTGGTTTTGAGACTAGATGTTTGCGTAGTTATTCGTGTTCCTGAGCTTTAGAAGTAGTACGTGTGAGGTGAGATTCGATTATATAACGTTTTGAATCCTATGGCGCTGTTTGTTGCAGACAATGTCGTCATTCGGATCATTCCATTCCCGTTCAATTCGCCGCAATCATGATGACAAACGCATCGCCGCCCTCGTCGCTAAGCAAATGGCAAAAGTTATCCCCCAGATTGTTAGTGAGCTAAATGAAAATGCTAGCAAGTCGTCTGAAGAATCCAGGATTGATGCTCCTAAATTTGCTTTCAGCTTCAAGCAGTTCAAAGCCTGCGGCCCGAAAGAGTTTACCGGTGAAGATGGGCCTACGAACATGTTCCAATGGTTTGATTCTATCGAAGTCACCCTGCGCCAAAGTGGCTGTCCTGATAATCTCCGTACTCTGAACGCAACTGGCGTCTTCCAATCCCGAGCGCTGGATTGGTGGACGGCCGAGAGAAACAAATGCGGAAATGATGCAGCTTACGGGCTGACGTGGGATGAGTTGAAGGACGTTATGATGCAAGATTTTTGCCCTCCCCACGAGCGCCAAAAGCTGGAGGACGAGTTCTGGCATATCAAGCAGAAAGATGGAGACAACGCTGGTTTGACTGCTTGCTTCAAGCAGCTAAGCATAATCTGTCCTAGCCAAGTTACCACGCCTGAAATCACCATCAAGAAGTATATCCGTGCTCTTTCGGATTGCGTGGCTGATTTCGTTCAAGCTGCAAAGACGAAAACAATTGAGGAAACCTTTTTACTTGCTACTGAGATCAACGACAAGCGAGTCAAGTCTGGTTACTGGGATAAAGCTCCCAAGAATCTGCATCAAGCTACCACTGCTTCAACCGCTGAAACCACCGTCGCACCGCAATCTTCGAAGCTCTCACGTCGGAAAAGGAAGAACAACAGCAGTTCCAGCAACAAGAATTGCGCTATAACCACTGCTGCCCCGCTCCAATTAGTTCCTACTCAACCACAGCCTTAACACCGCCAATTAGCGGCACCGGTCACCAACGCACCGCCGGCAAAGCGTGTGTATACTGGTCCTCACTTGGCTTGCCCTACTTGTACCTATCACCACCCTGTGGGAATCGCTTGCAGATACTGTGTGCATTGCAACATGTACGGCCACTTCACCACCAACTGCCGTACAGGTCCACGTCAAACCCCAGCTCCAGTTCAAGGTCAAGCTCCTGCTCAACAAGCTCTACTTACTGCTCCTCAAGGCCATCAAGCAGCTCCTACACCTGTGACTCATGCTAGAGCTTGCTTTGCGTGTGGTGATCCCAACAACTTCGCAAACATGTACCCCAATCGAGTGGTTAAGCAAGAGCCACAACAGCAGCCCCAGCAGCAGCCTCAGCAACAGCAACAACAACCAGCAGCCCGTGGACGTGCCTTCAACATTAACGCTCGCCAGGCTCAAGCAGACAACAATGTGGTCAATGGTACGTTCCTTGTGAATGGTATACATGCTACGTGTTTATTTGATACTGGAGCCGATAACTGTTTTGTATCGTTCGAATTCGAAAAGCTCCTTAATCGTAAGTGCGCCCATCTACCCTAGATGTTCGATGTTGAAGTTGCCACTGGAAGAACCGTCACCGTCAGTTCTATTCTACGTGATTGTACGCTTGAACTCAACAATCACGTCTTCCCTATCGACCTTATTCCTATACAGCTCGGTAGTTTTGACGTCATAGTAGGCATGGATTTTCTTCGTGAAAATCATGCTGAAGTCGTTTGCTTCGATAAGATGATTCGCTTCTCGCTCGCTAATGGTGATCAATTGTGTGTTTACGGTGAAGTCGCGTCGAAGAAACTCCAACTCATGTCGTGTGTCCAGGCTAGCAAGTATCTCCGCAAGGAATACCAAGCTTTCTTGGCACACATTGTAGTAGCGGAGAAAAAAGAAGTTAAGGAGGTGGACCAGGTCCCTGTTGTTCGTGAATTTCCTAACGTTTTCCCTGAAGATCTTCCCAGATTGCCTCCCGCTCGTGATATCGATTTCCGAATCGACCTCATTCCAGGAGCAAACCCTGTCGCTAAAGCGCCCTATCGTCTCGCTCCTTCTGAAATGCACGAACTCTCGAGTCAGCTCCAGGAACTACTTGATAAAGGCTTTGTTCACCTTAGCACCTCTCCTTGGAGCGCACCTGTCCTTTTCGTCAAAAAGAAGGATGGATCGTTCCGGATGTGCATCGACTATAGGGAGTTGAATAAGCTGACAATCAAGAATCGCTATCCCTTACCTCGAATCGATGATCTGTTTCACCAATTATAAGGTGCTACGTGTTTCTCGAAGGTCGATCTACGCTCAGCCTATCACCAGTTATGCATTCAAGAGGACGATATACCCAAAACCGCTTTTCGAACCCGCTATGGTCACTATGAATTCGTTGTCATGCCTTTTGGTTTGACCAACGCCCCCGCAGTTTTCATGGATTTAATGAATTGAGTGTGCAAACCCTTTCTTGATCGCTTCGTAATCATGTTCATCGATGATATCCTGATCTATTCCAAGTCAAAAGCCGAACACTCGCAGTATCTACGTTTGGTTCTTGAGTTACTCCAGGGAAACCGCCTCTATGCCAAGTTCTCCAAGTGTGAATTTTGGCTGGAGGAGGTCCAATTCTTGGGTCACATTGTCAATAGTCAATGTATCCACGTCGATCCCGCGAAGATCGAGGCTGTTAAGAGTTGGGTTACACCCAAGAACCCGTCTAAAGTTCGTTCTTTCCTCGGACTGGCAGGCTATTATCACCGATTTATCGAAGGTTTTTCTAAGATCGCTATGCTGCTTACTTCTCTTACGCATAAGGATAAACCTTTTGTTTGGGGAACTAAACAAGAGGAAGCCTTTCAAACTCTTAAGGTTCTGCTTTGCAATGCTCCCGTGCTCTCACTGCCAGACGGAAACGACGATTTCGTAGTCTACTGCAATGCCTCGAACCTTGGTCTTGGTTGTGTTCTTATGCAACGAGACAAGGTTATCGCGTACGCTTCTCGACAGCTCAAGATCCACGAGAAGAACTACACCACACATGACCTCGAGCTTGGCATAGTTGTTTTTGCGTTAAAGATTTGGCGACACTACCTTTACCGTACCAAGTGTACGATCTTCACCGATCATAGGAGCCTACAAGATATCTTTGACCAGAACAAACTGAATATGCGTCAACGCCGGTGGGTAGAACTACTCAACGATTACGACTGTGAAATTCGTTACCATACTGGCAAAGCAAACGTCGTTGCCGATGCTCTCTGTAGACGAAGCTATTTGCATAGTGTTCGTAATGTTCACGCCCAGCATCATCTCGAAACCCTCATTCGTGACGCTCAGCATGCTTGTTTTACCGAACGTACTTTGAAGAAGGAAAGGATTCTAAACGATGGCGTCCAACTCGAGAATAAATCGAATGGTATCTTCCATTATTTGGACCAAATTTGGATACCCAAGCGTACTAATTTGTGACAACTTCTGATGGACGAAGCCCACAAATCTCTGTATTCTATTCATCCCGGTGCTGACAAGATGTACCAGGACATGCGCTACAAGTACTGGTGGCCAGGCATGAAGAAGGATATCGCTATCTATGTTTCGAAGTGCCTGATTTGTTCCAAGGTCAAGGCGGAACAGCAAAGACCCTCTGGCTTACTTGTACAACCCGAGATCCTGATGTGGAAATGGGAGAGTATAACTATGGACTTTATAACGAAACTTTCGCGCACGACGTCAGGTCATGACAGCATCTGGGTTGTGGTTGATCGTTTGACTAAATCAGCTCATTTCCTGCCGATACGAGAAGACTTTAAGGTAGAAAAATTAGCCCGAATCTACACCGATGAGATCATTTGTCGACACGGGACGCCTCGTGAAATCATCTCTGACCGTGATGGTCGGTTTACCTCGCGTCTTTGGGAAATATTTCAATCTGCTCTCGGTACTACGCTTAATCTAAGTACCGCTTTCCATCCCTAAACCGACGGTCAGACTGAAAGAACGATTCGTACCCTTGAAGACATGCTCCGCTAGTGTGTCATAGATTTCGGTGGTAATTGGGACCCGCACTTACCTTTAGTCGAATTCTCGTACAATAACAGTTATCATTCTAGCATCCAAATGGCACCATTTGAGGCATTATACGGAAGGAAATGTCGATCGCCTATTGTAAGGCACGAGATCGGAGACGTGCAAATTACCGGTCCCGAGCTATTGCAAGAAACGACTGACAAAATCCTCCAAATCCGAGACAATCTGCTGAAAGGTCGGAGCCGACAGAAAAGTTACGCCGATAGACACCGCAAGCCCCTTGAATTTGACGTTAGCAATCACGTACTCCTAAAGGTTGCACCTTGGAAGGGGGTGATCAGATTCGGCAAGAAAGGAAAGCTCGCGCCTCGATATGTTGGACCCTTTAAGATCCTGGAAAGGATTGGGAAGGTAGCCTACAAACTCGAACAACCAGAGGAACCTAGTAATGTCCACCCGACTTTCCACGTTTGAAACCTTAGAAAGTGCTTGGCCGACCAGGAATTACATGTCGCACTCGAAGATTTACAAGTGGACGAAACATTACACTTCGTGGAAAAGCCTGTCGAGATCATGGGACGAGAAAACAAGGTGCTCAGGCGCTCACGCATTCACATTGTGAAGGTTCGTTGAGAAGGCAAACGCGGTGCCGAGTTTACCTGGGAACTCGAAAGTGACATGAAGGCGAAGTACCCCCAACTGTTTGTTACGCCTACTACTTAAATTTCGGGACGAAATTTCCTAAAGTAGGGGAGGCTGTAACAACCCGAGTTTCGAAAGTCAAAGTTAAGATTGAAGTCAAAGGAAGAAAAGATTGCTAATTGCGATCTGTCACTCCTTGCTCAACTATTGTTTTGACTTCTTTGACTTGTAATCGATTTCTTATTTTATTTGCTTTAGTTGTATTATGTGGAGTATCTATTAATAACCGAGGTTTAATCGCTGTTAAATCGCAAGTTCAATCGCTAATCGACTTATCGCTATTGCATTCGCAACTCGAAATTATGTGTTCTGGATATTGTTTTACGTGTGTGTGCTATTTATGTGTTACTTGTACGTGAATATTTATGTTTATGTTTTGAGGTGCTTAATCGCAATCGCAATTCTATCGCAATCGCATCTAATCGCAAACGCTAAAAGCAAGATATTTATAGTGATTGTATGTTAGATATAGTAGTTAGGTTATTTGTGTAACTAATGGTTAATACTATCGCATTGCTCACTCGAATCGCATCGCAACTCTCAACGCGCGAATCAAAACGACAAAACTCAACGCGTCAGACACCCGGATCGAGTGGCCAACCGATCGAGTGGCCATCCGATCGGGTTGCCATCCGATTGGACTGCCATCCGATCGGGTTCCCATCCGATCGGTGACCAATCCGACCCTGCGCACTTTCCCTTTATGGAAACCCTATAAATACCCTCCTGTCACATCATTTGTGATGTGACAGCTCCTTGTTCGACCAACCGCATTCAAGCACTCATTTCTCTCGATTTCTCACGATTCCTGTAAGTTTTCAACCTAAATCTTGTACTTCTAGGATCTACACGCACTCCTTCATCTTTTTCACCTTTGAATCTTAACTTTTAACCGTGAAATCACCGGATTTGAGGTGTTCTAGGGTGATGTCATCATGGAGTTCTTATGAACTTCAAGGTTTGGCTTCATTCCACCAAGAACAACTTAGATTTGAAGGGTTTCCACATGAATAATCAATGTTTTCGCATAGATCTACACATATTCATGGTTAAAAAGGATTGAAAGATGGTTTCCTAACTTTCTTTCAACTCTTTTTACACTCCATGCACTCAAAATCGATAGAATCGGAGCTAGTTCTGATCTTCTACTCTTTCTTAGTGATGTGTTAGTTCAAGATCTGAATTCTATCCGAGAGACAACCGATTTCGGGTTAAACATTAACAACCGTCTCGAACAGTTGACTGATCGGACTAGGGTGGTTCCTGTTATATCGGATCACTTGGGTCAAGATGAGGTTTCTGTTGTTTAGCAAGTCATCATACTGTCTCGATCAAAACTGCAAAACCTTTCAAAATATTCAAGTACCAAGATGATCAGGTCGTTGGGACGGATTGCTATTCGATCGAACCGCCATCCGATCGAACCGCCATCCGATCGGCTTGCATTTGGTTTCACATTTAAACTTTTCATTCAAACTTTCAAAGTTCTGAACGTCGAACGGATTACCGTCCGATCGGATAGACATCCAATCGAACGACCATCCGATCATGTGACTTTGGAACTTCGACACTTAATCATTTTTATAATTTTCAAAGATCAGCAGTAACTAATGGATTACCAACCTATCGGATTGCAATCCGATCGAGTGACAATCCTGTTGTGAACTTGTTCTCACTAAGTGTCCTGCCAATCGGATCGCTATCCGATCAAACTGCCGTTCGATCGATCGACCTGAAGGGTAGAGATACTTCTCCATTTTCAAAATGCTACAACGAAAACTTCAAAGCCATCATACACAAACGCATCCTTACCAAACGAATGTAAATCCAATCGAATGGTCATCCGATCGGATTACCATCCGACACTTGGTACTTTTGCACCGTTTATCGCGCCACTCATCGTTTATGCTATCGTTAACTGTTCAGGCTAATCTCTCTCAGCAGTCCCTTCAATCCAAGGGAGTGTTTACTTATTAAGCACGATATGTGAGTATACTCGATCCCTTTTTGCTTTATGCACTTTTGGGTGTTACATACGTTACTTATTCTAAATCACACCTTTCACACAGCGCAAACACTATTTATACGCTGACCGTTACTGCATGATACGCGTTACTCGATGAATGCTTGTATGTTATGTTAACACAGTGATTGTTGCCTGACGCCTTAGCAACGATAGTACTATTTGTTTGGACTCAGCGCCTGTCGTGGACAAGGGTTGTTAAGGTTACTTCTCACATGTCGCAGTGGTGATATGTGTTGCGCATTCTTCAAATCGCAGTCTAGTCTGTGCATATTTCATTGTCGATAACCTACTAGCTTCGCATTATACATGATACATGCTGGTTATGCGTAAACGATTTCGAACTCTATTATGTTGTACCAAACTTGTACGCTCGCCTTTACACTATGTGTATTGACCTTATTTTAACGTATGTGACAGGTGCTTAGGATGTTTTGCTGCTATGTGGGAATCAAGTTAGGATGGAGTCTTAGAAACAAACAATTAAACGAAATCTGAGTTGTCGGAATGGATAATTTGTCTTTGAGAACAATGTCTGTAATAACTGTTTTTATTTTATACGTTTATGGTATGGGACATGAACCTTTAATATATTATAACTAATAGTTGTTATGGATTCTCTTGGACAATCTGTTTCGCTCAGTGTCACGTCCCGATGTTTCCGCCATCGGTTGGGGTGTGACAGCGAGTTTCTAGACTTCCTAGCTTGATTTCGAGATAGTCTGCGATTAACCTGCAACATACGTTAAAATAATGTCATTACAAAAGTATTGGTGAGTATACAGGTTTGAAATAATATAAAGTAGATAAAAGCGCTGCGAATTTCTACATACATAAACGAGATACACAATATACACACTACAAGACAAATACTACCAGCTAAGTCACTCGATGAATGCGATGGGGATCCCAACGAGGGCGTGATTTCCTTAACTAGACCCCATCGGGTGTGAGTCCAACAATAGTACCATACTAGCTAAGGTGGGACGTCGCGAGTAAGAGTCCTAGCACATATGTATCAAGCATCACGTGTAAATATGTACAACAGTAATTCGCATGTGATAATAGTTTAGAGTATAAACTGCGTTTTGATAAGTGCGTTTTAGATATGAACGCATGTTACACCCCAAAGTGTGTTTAAAGCGTTTAAAAAGGGGTCGAGTATACTCACAATGCGTTTTTAGCTAGTAAGCACAAGCTTGGATTGAAGAGAGCACGTTGGAGTTTAGCCTAAGCATAGAACAGTAGCGGAGCGTTGAACGGCGTGTAAACAGCATGTCGGATGAGATAAGGGTCGAATGGAGAGTCGGACGGATGGTTATCCGGACGGATGGTCATCCGGACGGTTGACCATTCGAACAGATAACCATTCGAATGAGTGTGGGTGTTTGTAAAATGTTTGGAAACTTTTGAAGTTTTCCTTGTAGTATAAATCAAGTCATCCGGTCAGATGGTCATCCGGATGGATGGCCATTTGATTGGATGGCTCTTCGATCGAGGAATTGAAGTTTGAAGTTTCGTTAAATCGTTTAAGTGTTGAAAGTTATAAAGGACAAGTCATCTGGTTGAATAGTCATTCGATTGGATGGTCATCCGATTAGATGGCTATTCGATTGGGCGACCTGATGTTTTGAAACTTGTAAAATTTTCTAAGTTAGAAAGATTGAGTTTTAACGGAGACGACGTGATGACGTGTCAAACAACGGAAATCATGCCAAGTCCAGCTTATTCGATCGGATGGGAATCACCCCATTCGATCGGGCTCACTGTTCCTTCGATGAAGTTTCATGTTCAACCCGTTAATCGGTCATCTCTCCTGTGGAAATCCGTTTTCAAGCCGGCTCTCAACTAGAGAATGAGTAGAGAGTCTGAATGAGCAAGGATTCCATCGGTTTTGTGTAGAAAGTTAAAGAAAAGTTGAAATCAGTTGAAAAGTGTTGAGATCCTACAAAACTTAGTGAAATCATGGTGGAATTCTCTTAGATCTGAACCAATCTTGACGAGTTGGTGCTTGACAACAGCTTGCATCAGCAAGGTGAGTGAAGAACACCTTCAAGTGGTCCATCTCAGTGATTTCAGAGGAAAAGTTAGTGTTTTTGTGTGATTTTGATGGAGAAGATGATGTAGAAGTGTTTGGTGATGATGATTGTACAAGATTTAAGGAGAAATACTTACGAAAAGGCCTTGAATCGAGAGAAATAGCATCTGAGAGTGTTTAGAGCGCGGGTGGTCGAATGGAGATGTCACATCAGTGGGTCGGATGGCCAGTCGATGGGCGGGTATTTATAGTGTGAGAGGAGAGTTAAGGCGGTGCTGAAGTGGGTCGGATGGCCAGTCGATCGGATGGCCATCTGATCGGATTGTCATCCGGACGGATGTCCATTCGATCGAATGGTCATTCGATCAGGCGATTTATGCGGGTTAGCTTTCCGACTTTCGTTTCATGCGTTGAGCGTTGCGTTGTGTTTAAGCTAGTTAAGTAGTATCATGTTATGTTGTGCTTCAGTGTGATAAATTGAGTTGCGCGTGCCAGCGAGTGCGCGTTTAGACATTTTTAATACTCAGATAATTATATTTATCTATATTATAATTATATATAACAGTTCATAGCATAACTGCGTTTTGAGTTTTCGTTTGCGTTTGTGTTGCAGCGAGGGGAGTAGTTAAATACTCAAGCGATGTCATCGTAAGCGTTAGCGTTGTATGCGTTGTGATGTGCGATATAGCGTGTTGAAAGTATGCGATATAATGCGAAGTAGCGTTGCAAGCGATTTAGTTACATTATGATCCGAATCTCTGGTACTAGGCGTAACGAGTGTAACGAGAGTAACAAGCGCGAAAGTGCGGGTTGTTACACTTATGCAAATTCAAACCTGCAATGTGACTGCATTTATGCAAATCCACTTAATTGGGTAATAAACTGCACTTATGCACAACATCAAAATGACTAATCAACTTATATGAAATTGTGAACCAGTCTACATACACTCACACTATGCACGTTATCAGGATCACTAACTATGCAATTATAGTGGTTCAAAATCAAATAGCAGTCAAGGTCTGCTATATGATATATAGGTTATAGCGGTGGTATAGCGGCGTTATAGTGGTACTTTTTATACCATGCATATTTTATGGATATATATATATATAGAAAAATATGAATAATAATATCAAAATTTATGGTAATATCATATTATCATGCAAAACATTAGTAGTAATATCCAAATCCAAAACATGAACTGAGGAAGTCCAGCGATTTAGATATTTAGGTTTAATTTTATTGAATGATGAACTGATGAAGAACCAGAGAATGAAGACTTTTGATCTCGATTTAGGTTTAATTTTGGGTTTGGGCCTTTACTTTTGGGTTTATTTATAAACAAAAAGTTGATTAATGTGGGTTTTACCTTACTTTTCGGCTGAAATAAGACAAACCACTAATAGCAGTGCTATGACCGCTATACGGGTTTCAAAATAGCAGTCCAATAGCGGGATTTAGCACTGCTAATAACGGGACCGCTATTTCGACCGCTATAGGTTCGTATGTCTGCTAAGCGCTATAGTTATGCTATAGCACCGTTATAGTACGCTATTGACTGCATAGATCACTAATACACAGACTTATAGGCTCACACTTAATTGTACACACACAGACGCACTAATGCACAAACTCACATTATGCATAGACTTACATTATGCACATTATTAGTATGATGATCATCATACAGTTGACCAATGAAGTCATACATATGATCATCGTCATCATCATACATCACACTAAGCACACTATGCACATTATCAGGATTATATGTATGATTATGATGATGATCATCATACAATTGACCAATGAAGTCATACATATGATCATCATCAATATACATCACATTATGCACCTTATCAGGATCATATGTATGGTTATAAAGCATCATCATACAGTTTAGACATAAATCATCATAATCATCATACAACATCATCATAAACTTATTCATATATCATAAATCATCATCATATAGCATCATCATCCATAGATTTATATATCAAAACATCCAAATGAAAAACATCATCCTTATGATGATTATACAAAACAAAAGTTTAAGTTAAGCTAATATAAACACATCCTAACCATAATTATATGTATCATCATCATAATTACATATCACTAAATAATAGGATCATTAAATAAAAAAACCAACACTAGTATTACTCTAGTCTTAGTGAAAATGGGCGATGTTCTGTTCTGGTGATGGTGGTGGTTGTGAATCGGGACCAGACGTTGGAATGATGGCATTTTGTGGTGATGAGGACGATGGGCGTGATTATTGGTGTCATTAAGGGAGCACCATTCCAAAGTTAATTGAAATGTTGTTCAAGCACCGCAGGACTACCTTGACCAGAACCATTGTGCGTTGGTTGCTGGTCTCCATGACCATTACTCCATCTAATCGAATAAACGCAAACAAATGACCACGTTATCGATGAAGTTTTTTTTATATTAAAACGATAGTAGTAATCCCTAACTTACAGTGGATTGAAATAAAAATGGTGCAATAAAATGTGCTTGATATACGTACCATGGACGTGCTCGTTGTGAAAATCAACAGTAAATTCCATTATGTATGTTTGGGTCGATCGTCGATGGTTGCTGATCGCCGGAGCTAATGAATCGCCGGTGAAGAAGAAGGGGAAAAGGGTAGGTGAAGACTGGGGTGTCAGAGGGTTATAGTGAAAAGATAAGGGAGGTTTGAAGTGTGGCTAGGAAGATTCGTAGGTGAAAAGACCATATTGCCCCTAAATCTAATGGTCAAAGTAACTATTGACTAACGGTCAGGGGCAGATGGTAATGAAATACCCATGTCAGGGTTTCAAAGGGCAAGAACTGAAAGAAAGGGAGGCTGGCGGCAATCTGGACCAAACCTTAGGGAGACAAATTGCACTTTACTCAAAAATAAATACACATGACATAATGGTAAAGTCTAAATTTCTCTCTTCAATTAATTATTTAATTACATTATATCCCATACTTTGTCTCACAAGTTAAGTAATTTGTATATATGTACATTATCAAACCATGTTCATAACACGTATTTATACTATATTATAATGCTTTTGAGAATGATATTTTAATATGCCAAAAAGTTAATAACTTTTTTTAGTTTAATGCATAAGGAACCCTAAAATAAGGATGAATTAGTCTTTCAAACATTAATTACATTTTAACCCTTATCTTAATTACAATTTAATCACTTATCTTTAATCAAATTCTGGGTAATTCATTAGTAGATACACTTTATCTCCCTCATAAAAAACTACCTACCCTCACGTTTTTTAAACGTTCTTAACGTTTTCGTACGTTAATAATTATAAAATTACACATAAAAACGAGCATTTTTTCTCTTTAATTTGAGTGTACTATTGCTATTTTTTTAATTAAAAAATTTGTTATGTTACGGGATTAACATTTACTAGGGTTGAGCAATAACAGAAGCGTTAACCGAAACCAAACCAAAAATAGATGAAACTGTACCGAAATCAACCAAAAACTGAATTAATTGAAAACCGATCGAAAACCTAATTAACCAAAATGCGGTTATCGGGTTCTTTTAACCTCATTTAACCAAAATTAACCAAATCAAACTCATAATTTTTCATATATTTCTAGTTTTTATACCTGACGTTCATGTATTTCATATTTTATACATCCATTTCATGTATTTATACTTCCATTTCATATATTTCTAAGCAAATGTTTTAGCCCAAGTTTGCTTTTGGCTATCAACCGAAATTAAACTATCCGAACCAAAAGCCGTTAATCTAACCAAATAAACTGAACTGGTTAACTGAAAACTGATTGTTTAATAAAATAGACTAATTGATGACTTCGGTTTCAGCTTTGGTTGCGGATAATAACTGAAGCGATCGAACCATGCATACCTTGCAATGTCTGTGTTTCTTGCCGCATTTCCCAGTAACCCTTCTAGTATATATATATATATATATATATAGGGAGAGAGAGAGAGAGATACGAGTTCTGGTGAAAACCATGCAAAGTGAAAACGGTGAGAACGGATCTAAAGGCGACATGTGTCCATGGCTGATTTGGAAAACAAGTACACCTTGGTGAGGAGAAATGGAGAGGAAGAGGTAATTACAGATGGTGATTTGGAAGACAGGCTTCATCCTGTAGACCTAACCATGATGAAAAAGTCCTTCGATCAAGAAAAATGAAATACAAGGTTCATCAGGAACAGCCTCTCAAAAGCTGGAGTAAAGTTTTTCACAAGAATAGCTTTGAATGATTTTGACCTCTACATCAACTATGATCATGTCAACAATAGAAAGGTGCATATGCCCCTTCTTGACACATCAATCCCAACTGAATTGCAAAGAGAAGCCAGAACTTGAGTCGTCTTTGAAGAACCAAAACTTTCAGTTGTCTTCAGAGATCATGAAGAAAAGAAGGCTCTCTTCAGAGTTGATGAAATATGCAGGTACTCAAATCAGGCCCTTAAATACATTAAACACTGCATGAACAAGAAACAGGAGCAGCTCAAAGCAAAGGGGCGTGACAAAGAGGAGCTGAGACAAAAATTGAAAAAATCATCGACGAATGGATTCAAGCAAGAATCTGGTACAAAGAAATGTTCAAAGAATGCAACAAGATCAATGACTTCAAGAAAAAGCTCAGGATGGGGATCTTTATAGGATTAATCAATGATTGACAAAACAATTTGTTTTTGTTATTTCTTTATTTTGAACAATGTTTCTGTCAACTTTTAAAATTTATGTGGTTTGAATTTCCTTTATGTTCTTTGTTATGAGTAATTATTTTTCTTACAATACTTAAGTGGAAATTGTTAGGAAATGATTTGTAAGTATTGAAGAAAAATATGACCAATCTGATCATATGTTGAAGATAAAGTCAAAAAGATCAATAGAAGGAAGATACAAGATAACAGGACAAGAAAAGAAAGAAAGACACATTTTCGACAAAGATTAGAATCTGATCAGAGGTAAAGAAAGATGATCAGAATAAATCAATCTGATGAGTCTGATGATAAATCTGGTGATTGTCATCAGAATCTGGTAACTTCTGATCATCAGAAATTCTGATGATCACTTCAACAGATTTTTGATAAGTAGGCCATCAGAAATTCTGATAAGCCAACTTGTCTAAAAGATAAGGCTCTGCCACATTTGTGAAGTAGCAAGTTGACCTTGATGGATTAAATGAATATGCTAAAAAGCTACTTACAAATTTTTATTCATCACAAAGACTCTCTATAAACAGAGATGTCACCACCGAAGGAAATTGAGTTAAGCCAAGAATTCATTACATGCAACAAAAACTCCATTACCCTTCATTACATAATTCTTAAAGTGTTCGTTTGTATTAGTCAATAACCACACAATCACCTTGTAAACATTGTTTTTCAAAGTGATATAAACTTGAAAAGTATGTAGTTGTGTTTCTTGAAAGTTTGATTTCCATTTTCGCACATTATTTTCATACTTGTTGAAATTAATTGCCAAATTTAGTTAAAGAGCAACATTATCTGGGATCATCATACACAATAGAGACTTTGATACTGATAAATAACGAGTAAATAAGAAAGGTAATGACACACAATATAACACACTAATTAACGTTGTCTGCTACTTTTTTCATTATGTGTCACATGCATAATCTATGTCTGCTTATACTAAAAACACTTTCAATAGCATGTTTCATCGCCAGGTCCTGGTCTATCACTACAACCTTGGGCTGACATCCAAATGCCTTCACAAAGGATTGAAGAAGCCATTTACAAGATTCAATACTTTCATAAGCTAACAACCCAACTCCAAGTGTTACATTTCAACAATGGTTGTCTATCCCAGCAAATGGTACAAATACCATCTTATACCTACAAAACCAAATGAGAGAATTTAAACATTAATACAAGAATTAACACTAGACAAAAAAAAAACTTTTCGCAACTGATAAACACTAATGTATTTGTTAATGTGCGATTTTTAATGTTTGGCTTCAGATAACATGTGATATATTTTAATCCTATTTTTGGGGTTTTGGTAACATGCGATTTAAACAATTTTAGGGTTTGATAAAACATGCGAATATGAAATTTGTCAAATTGTTAATCATAACATGCAAAATCTTGTAGTTTTGTCTGATCAACACTTACTTATTTGTTTTGAAGGTAGCATCAAAAGATATTACATACCCAAACTCCATGAAATTACGCTTGCATAATCCATCAGCCTAGAACAAACCAGTTAATCGCTTGTTCTCATCAACTGAATATTCAAACGAAAAATAAATGAAATCTTATTTTTATCCGTCAGCCTATTGATGACCATGTCTGCATCGTATTCTCCTATATAGCTATTAATTCTAACTTTAAATTTTTTGAAATCATCGACAGTAGCGCCAACTTTCTCAAAACCACCATATCTTTTTCTCATTATATGAAATGCTTTTACTAGCCCGAGATTTAGAGTACCTAATTTCCATATCATTCCTTCTTGTACTTCAGACAAATTCTTGTAAGCTGGTTGTAAATGAAGATCTTCAAGACATACAAATGTATGATTGTGACCCTTAACAAACTTCTTAACTGTATATGATATCCCATCCAGCGATCAAGCATAACTTGTGCTTTACACCCAGTTCTAATGGTTGGTATTTTCCTTGTTTTGTATGAATTTTAGACTTCGAATAAGCATCATCAATAAAGAATGGCTTATGTCCCTCTTTCGAGCACACAAAATATTTAGCATTAATTATAACACCACTACTGTTTTCACCACCTTTGCGGACATAAAAACCTGATATCTTGGCATATGTTTGATAAAACACGTAAGCTTGATCGATGGAAGTAAATTGCATGCTAACAACAGGTATAGCTGACGCTTCAACCTCAGGAATATAAATTCTTTCATCTATAAAAGTTAATAAAATCCATTGATTAAAAACTTCTAATCCCGCTTATTTTATATATAATGGCTACAACATGCGGTTATATGCATTTCATAACATGCAGTTTTTTGGTCTCATAACATGCGAAATTAATTTCTTATGATTTCATAACAATTACCCTCTCAGATCATTAGAAACCTTCTCATCAATTATAAGCAAACAACAAACACCGAGTAAAATAACTTTCTAATTGAACATTTAAAATTCTGAATTAAGACTCTTACTATTGGAACCCTCAGTTACAACATTTACAGAAATATGATTTCTAACTTCCTCAATCGTAACTCTCTGGTCATCGACCAATTCACCATGCTCACAGACGAATTCAACATCTTTGAAATCAACATTTGTGTTTCGTCTGATGCTGCTCTGTAGATCCATTGAAAACAACAATCGGTTAAAACCCTAATCGCGAGAAATGAAAACCACAATGTATAGTTTTAACAATTATGAATATCTGAAACTGATACGATTCATAATTACTGAGATAGTGGTGTAACGAACTCGCGATCTGCTGATTGAATGAATTGTTTATTTTGTCCTTATATAGGAAAACTAAAACAAGGACACGTGTTTTGATCCTGTGGTCTCGTACGTAATGTAAGATAAGGGAAATTGTATTCTACACTTCCTCTCTCTATATATATAGATCCTAAGAAAATGCATCCTATTTGAGAAACTTGAGAAGCATTTTGGAACACATGTTCTCCAAGCAATTTTTTTACTTCTAATTGTACGTTTTTAAGAGGGGTTTTTTAATATATACATATATATGTATATTGTCAATTCTTAAACTATACATATGTATATAACATGAAACATATATATACGATACTTATTTTTCAACTTTAAACACGTATTGTAGACACATGTGCACTAGAAAAAAAAACGTATTTAGAATCATAATCTTTCTTTTTTTTACATATATCTATAATCATTTATACACATTTGTACTTATATATACATTATCAAACATAAATGTACAATACTTATGATTCAATTTTAAACACGTATATACACATATATGTATATATCATAAAAAATCGATTTAAAAAAATGCATTTTTATTGCATCTTTGCTGAGAAAATGTGTGATCCAGAATGTTTCTCAAGTTTCTCAATTAGCCTAGTTTCTCACACGTTCCCAGCCATATATATATATATATGGTGGGGTTCTAGAGTGAACACTAGTGTATTTGCGAACTGAGTGAACAAATCATGGTCATTGATCTACACACGTGTATGGCCAGGATCTCATAATCAAATCATAAAATACACTAGTGTATTTCAACATCAAATCCTGACCATTGATCTACACATGTATGGCCAAGATTAGTTAACTCAGTTCGCAAGCTACACTAGTGTTCACTCTTGAACCTATTCCTATATATATATAGGGGATGGTTCAAATGAAAACCACTTTTATTGTGAAAACTCGAAAACTAACTAAAAAAGCCTAAAAAACACACAAAAAAAATTCAGTTTTTTTTATAAAAATCGCTAGTTTTTTTATATAAAAAAAACTTTCTTTCAAAAAAAAAATTTGTAGTGCACATGTGTAATAATTCACGTGTGTAGTACACATACACGTGTGTAATATTACACATGTGCACTACAAAAAAAAATTTAAATTTTTTTTTTATATAAATTAAATAGCGAAAATTGGTATGCAAAAAAAAATTTGGTATGTTTTTTAGGCTTTTTTAGTTAGTTTTCGAGTTTTCGCGATAACTAGTGGTTTTCATTTGAACCTTCCCCTATATATATATATAGGGCAAGGTTATTGTAAAAAAGGTTAAAAGTGTGAGAAGTGTGAGAAATATTGTGGAGATGACATGTGTCCTCAATCTAAATTAATTCAAAAGGGTAAACAAGTATTTTTATCATTGATTCAATTAATTCAAAACCTTTCATAACCGCCACCTTATTTATAAGAACATGATTTTTTAAAAGATCTCTATAAAAACACTACGAATAACACTGCAACCACCATTCAGCACGTATATAACACCATTCAATAATTATATAACACCATTCAATAAGTATATAACACCATTTGAAAGATCTCTATAAAAACACTACGAATAACACTGCAAAATCACCATTCAACACATATATAATACCATTCAATAATTATAACACCATTCAATAAGTATATAACGCCATTCTATAATTAAATAACATCATTCAATAAGTATATAACATTATTAAAGACAGTACCTCCATTTCCAGAATGTGTTCTTAATATAATGTTCATAGTATGGTTATTGTACATGGTGTTTTAAACCTGCATGCATGATGTTTTACATCTGCATGCTAGTAGATGTTCCAGATTCCATATGTTAAAACACCATGGTGTTTTAAAACCTACATTCCAGTAGATGTTCTTCGCATGTTCATCGTATAGTGTTTTACACCTGCATTCCAGTATGTGTTTAAAACACCACGCTTTGAATCATAATACAATTAAAACACCACTGTATGAACATGGACTAAACATCTGATCGAAACATATTTTTTTCTCTATATAAGTATAGCAATATGGTACTCATATTAAAATAAAAAAACGCTCGTTATTATGGTGTAATTTAAAAAAAAAAGGTTGCGTATAAAAAGTTATTGACGTTTAAAAAAGACGGGGGGAAGTTGCATGTGCATTAATGTTAGTTTCTTAATTTAAAAATGTTAAATTTACGTGTATACCCTTAATCTAAAAAATTAATATGTTTAATAGTAAACATTATTTACAATTTTGCCATTATGATCTCAACCATTAGATCAAAGATCTAATGGTGTAGATTCTTTCTTACATTTCTCACAAAAAAAAAAAAACCTTTTTTTATAGGAACCTTTACATATATATAGGGTAGGGATAGTGTACAAAGTGTCTAAAGTGTGAGAAGTGTAAGAAGTGTTTTAAACCATTAGATCAAAGATCTAATGGTTGAGATCAATAGGGACCAAATTATAAATTGTGTTTTAATTATATGGACTGATTTGAAAATTGTAGGGGTAATAATGTCTTTGTATATGTTTCAAATTAGGTAAACTCTCATAAATTCTAGTGATTCACTCCTAAATTCTAGAGATTCAAATTTAGCTGCTAAATTCTATCGATCCTAAATTCTAAAAATACATAAATATGTAACTGCTACAAGAAATGTATAACACTATACATCCATCATATAACACTATATAACACCATATAACACTATGTAACACCATATAACACTATGTAACACTATGTAACACTATATACCACTATATAACAATATATAACACTATACATCCATCATAGACATACTACTAGAAAAATATAACACTATATAACACTATGCATCCATCATATAACACTATATAAACCAAAGAGCACTACATAACACCATATAACACCATGTAACACTCTATAATACTATATAAAAATATATAACACTATACAGTTCTGAATGGTGGTTGCACTACAGAATTAATAATTGATGGTGTTATATAGTGTTTTTTGGTGGTTGTACTACAGAATTATATAACACCAAAAACCATTATATAACACTATATAACACCATGTAACTGGTGTGTGTAAGGTGTGATATATTTTTATTAATATTTTAAGCCCATTTTACACATTAGTCAAGTTTTAAATTTATAAAACACGATATTATACTAACACTCAACACGCACATGGGCAAGTGCACCCATCGTGAGCGTAGTATAGCGTTGGTAAGATACCGAGGTCGTCTAAGGACACAAGAGCTTTTAGTACCGGTTTATCCTCAAAGTCTAATCAAATCAAAATTTTAGAAAAGGTTTTAAACATAAAAACTAAAAACTAAAATGCTAAAAAATAAAAATAAAATAAAACAGATAGACAAGATGAATCACTTGGATCCGACTCGCCTTTAATGTAACATTTGATGATTTCCGCACTTTTGCACTTTTTAAGAGATTATCTTAGTTATAGTAGTAGGCCCCTCTTTTGAAGGTGACGTTACCCTCAACCCAGTGGTTTGAGTCAGCAAGGATACAATCCCAAAGGGTCGGAATATTGGAAGATAATTAATTAAGTTATTAATGCGAAAAGTTGTAGGCCCCTCTTTTGAAGGTGACGTTACCCTCGGCTAAGTGGTTTGAGTCAGCAGGGATACAATCTCAAGTAGCCGATTTAATGTATTAATAGTAGTTTACATATGAGTGGATCAAGCCATTCGCATCCCCCGCCATCCAATAAAGTGGGTATTGAAGGAGGTCCTAGTAAGCTTGACTCAGGTCCTTGCAGGATCTATACACTGAACAAGGCAAGAACTTTACCAAACCACTCCCTTAACCCCCGAACAGGTAGCCAACATATCTCTATATAGACCGTATAGATATGAATGGTGAAAATATTTTACTTTATATAAACAGTAAAGTAATGCCAAGACACCACAGACAAATGATAAGGAAGTTTCACCTTCAACATAAGAAACTAGTTATTAAAGTCATTAATACAAAACCAAATAAAAAGTGCGAAAAGATTTTAAATAAAAAGTATTACATTAAATGCTTGTCTTCACCAAGTGATGTAAGAGACTTAGCCAAACATGGCCTTTGATTGACAAGAACTCTTACGATCAATCTTGGATCCCGAGACTACTACACACACTCTAAGGTGGATGATGGATGATGGTGGTGGATGTGGGTGTTGTAGTGGTGGTGGAGTGTTGGTAAAGTGGAAGAGAGGTGGTTTGCCAAGGGATGCCTTTGAAGTGAACCAAGCACCTCTATTTATAGCCTGAACAGAAGCCCGGCCACGGCCCCGTGTCCGCTGGACACGCCCCCGTGGCCATCCTCTTTCTCTTCCTTCATTAATTGCTCTTGTCTGCATTAGGCTCCACACGGCCCCGTGTTCGCTGGGAACGGCCCCGTGTGCAGAAGCGTATCTGTACTATCAAAATTTGCTAGATTCTGTGAATCTTAACGTTGACCGCGCCCCGTGCTCAGTGGGCACACCCCCATGGTGGGCAATAGAAGCTTCTACAGCTTTGTCCTTTCTGCAGACATCTGACCACGCCCCCGTGCTCAGTGGGCATGGGGCCGTGGTCAGCCTTATGTTTCTTGTTTTTGCTTGGGAAGATGCTGTCGAGGGGTCGGGCATGCCACGTTTATTCATTTTCTTTGTATTTAAGTTAGTTTTTGCTGCATATTTGCTCCTTTTGTTCATTTAAGCTTATTTGGTCCTAAAAATACAAAGGAAGACAAAAGCATACTTTTTCCAACATTAGTACTAAAAAATGGTTAGTTTTATGCCTCATTTGATGTAATTTATATGTTGCATTTTGCACACATCAGTAACACTATATAACACTATACAGTTTTGAATAGTGGTTGCACTACAGAATTATATAACACTACAGAATTAATAACCGGTGAACGAGATGACACAAATTCGTAGATTAATTCTTAAATTCGAATTCCTATAATAAAGGGTGGCGGTTATTTTGGGCAGTTATCTTTTAATAAATTAACTAGGTTAGAACCCCGTGTAATACACGGGTTGAATAAATATAATTTTATATACCAAATAATAAAAATATATCTTTAAAAACCTCGTCTATTAAAAACATCGTTATTACACGGGTTGAATAATGTAATTTTATATATCAAATAATAAAAAAAATATATATCTTTGGAAACCTCGTTATTACACGGGTATAATAAATGTAATTTTATATATCAAATAATAAAACAATATATCTTTAAAAATCTCGTTTATTACATGGGTTGAATAAATGTAATTTTATGTAATAAATAATAAAAATGTTATATATTTAAGAACCCCGTGTATTGTATGAGTTAAGTAAATTTAATTTTATATATTAAATAATGAAAAAAGTTACATTTTTAAGAACCTCATATATTGTATGGGTTGAGCTAGCACATGTTATATACCAATCAATAAAAAGTTATATCTTGTTATATCTTTATAAGCCTTGTGTATTATAAAACTTTTGGACTAAACTGACAAAATGACCCAAACCACATGTACTAAAATGACATTTAACTCTTTACATTATATTAATTTATATTTAGTGTACGTCTTTTGTTAATTTCAAGATAAATAATTTTGAAATCTAATAAATATTTCAAAAAACTATATTATAAAAAGTTATATCTTGTTATATCTTTTATAAACCCTGTGTATTATAAAACCTTTAGACTAAACTGACAAAATGACACAAACCACAGGGACTATATCTTTATAAGCCTTGTGTATTATAAAACCTTTGGACTAAACTGACAAAATGACCCAAATCACAGGTACTAAAATGACATTTAACTCTTTACATTATATTAATTTATATTTAGTGTACGTCTTTTGTTAATTTCAAGATGAGTAAATTACAAAAATCGCCCTTTATGTATGTCACTTATTGCAAATTGTGTCCTTTATTTTCAATAATTACAGAAAACGTACTCGATGTTTGCAAACCCTTGCAAGTTATGTCCTTTAGCCCTAAATTAGTTAATTTTTATGGTTAAATATGACCAAATGTGTCACACCCCAACCGATGGAGGAAACATCGGGGCATGGCACTGAGCGAAACAGATTGTCCGGAAGTTTCCATAACAATTATCAATACTAATTTAATTTAAATAATACGTCCCATACCGTATCTCAAACAGTAAAATAATTATTACAGACATAAATCCAGGCAAATATTCTGTTCCGACAACTCAGATTTAAAATAGTCAGCAATTGTTTATCTGCTTCTAGAGGCCCTTAGTATGACCACTACAGACAACTATTTGTTGGGCTCTAAAGCTTTATTCTAGCTTCAAATTCCTACCAAGTGTGCGTCCTAAGCACCTGTCACATACGTTAAAATAAAGTCAATACATAAAATGTAAAGGTGAGCATACAAGTTTAATAGTAGCGTATAGAGTTCGAATTCGTTTACGCATAACCAGCACGTACACATAGTGAAATGTAGCACGTTAGTTATCGACATAGATCCATCGATACCAATGACTGCAGATTGACTGCCCGAGGCAGTTCGCAATACATGATTACCACCGTAATCCATGAAAGTAATGGTCCTTAACAACCCCCGTGTGAACGGGTGCTGAGTCCAAACTATAGTACTATCATTGCTAAGGCAGGTAGACAGCATTCCATGTGTAAACATAACAAACAAGCATTCATAAGCCGCGTATAACATGCATTAACGGTTAGCATTCAAATAGTATTGATTAGTGTGTTTGATGTGATTTGAATAGTTGTAACACCCAAAAGTGCTTAAAGCAAAAAGGGATCGAGTATACTCACATCGGTTAATGGATTGAAGGGAGCGCTTAGCGAGTAAGGTTAGCCTGAATAGATTCGATAGCATAACGATAAGTGACATTTTATGCGTCAAATGGTGCAAGGTGCAAATGGGTCGGATAGCGGTTCGATCGGATGGTAATCCGATCGGACAGCAATCCGTGCGGATAACAATCCGTTCGGGTGGTCATTTGGTCGGACAGTGGTCCGGTCGGATGACGATTCGAGTGGGTTGTTTCCTCCTATAAGAAGTATGTGTTTGTGTATGATGGCTTGACTTTTGAAGTTTTCGTTGTAGCATTTTGAAAGCATTGAAGTATCTCTATCCATCAAGTCGTTCGATCGGATGGTGGGTCGTGCGGATGGCAATCCGTTCGGATGGTCATCCGGTCGGACGGTAACTTAGTGGTGAGATTACTTAGTGAAGGCAAGCTCTAAGCTGAAGTGTCACTCGATCGGATGTCCATCCGATCGGGTGGCAACTCTGGTAATGAACATGTTGAAAATTTTTTAAGTCTTTAAAGTCTTAGTATCTCATGATCCGAAGAGTAATCCAGTCAGATGGTCGTCCGATCGGATTGCAATTCGTTCGATACTCAAACTTCAGATAAGATTGTTTTAAAGGTGGGACCCAAGTGTGATCCGTTCGGATGACCTATCCGATCGGACAAGAATCCGGTCGGATAGCAATCCGTTACAGTTGTTCCGTTCGTCCTACACTTGGTCGTTTTGATAGTTTGTCATTATGTCGAGACACTTTGACAACGTGTTAGCCAACAGAACCCCTAGTTCGACCCAGATGACCAACCTGACCAGGAATCACCCTAGTCCGGCCGGTTACCGGCTTGAGACGGTTGTTCTTGACTAAACCGAAATCGGTAGTCTCGTGGGTAGAATCCGGATCTTGAGCTAGTACAATACTACGATAGAGTAGAAGACTAGATCAGGGTCGGATCCTATCAGTTTTGAGTACCTTGAGTGCAAAAGAGTTGGAAGAAAGTTAAAAACCACCTTTCAATCCTCTTTCACCACACTTGTGTCGAGATCTTTACAAGATCTTTGTAGAAATCGGTTAGATCTAAGTTGTTCTTGGTGGATTGAGGCCAAAACATGAAGTTCTTGAAGGACATATGATGACATCATCCTAGAACACCCGAAATCTAGTGATTTCACGGTTAAAAGTTAAGATTTAAAAGATAGAAAGGTGTAGGAGTGCGTGTAGATCAAGAAAGTACAAGATTTAGGACGAGATCTTACCTTGATCGAGAGAAATCGAAGAAAAGGTGGGGAGCACGAGCTGTTCGGACAGAGGGTTTCCAAAAGTAGAAAGAATGACAATGACAGGGGTATTTATAGGATTCCAAAAGAGGAAAGGGTTATCCGATCGGATGACACACCGCCCGGATGACTATCCGGTCGGATGACACCCTGGTCGGATGGCATCTGATCTGCGGACAAGAGGTTATCCGGTCGGATGGCTATCCGGCCGGATGGCACATGGTTTGAATGTTTGACGCGATGATTTTTTGCGTTTCGATTTCGATTATGAGCGGTTTGACACGATAGGGTTTCCTAGTCAAATTACTTTCAGTTCCAACCACTCATATCAAGCACTAGCTCTTCTCCACCAATTATCATAGTTCGTTTACGATTCGAGTTCGATGTCGATTGAGTTCGATTGCATTTCGAGTTAGATTGCGTTTCGATTGTTTACCACAACACAACATAAATAAACATGCACAGGTAACACCTAAGGCACACACATGTATATCAATAACCAACAAGTATAGATCGAGTTGCGATTCGGTGTCGATTTGATTAACATAGCTTGATTAACTTTATCGCATTGTTACTTCCTATAGTTCACAGTCGTGAGTTGTTTGAATAATACGTCGATGGCTTGTAATTAACAACACTTACTCCACATAATACAAATAAAATAAAGAAATTTCTACAAGTCAAATCCGTATAACCGGTCGTTGACTTTGACCTTGACTTTGACTTTGACCTGTGGAAACACGAGGTGTTACAGCCTCCCCTTGTTTAGGGAATTTCGTCCCGAAATTAGGCTGGAAGCTGTTCAACGCCATGAATCACGTTTGAGAACTTTCTCTTTCTAGACTTTCTCTTTAAACAACTGCCTTCCCATCAGACTTTCACGATAGGAATGCGAGAGCGTCGGAGTTGCTTGGTTTGGCGATCCATGATTTCGACAGGCTTTTCCATGAAGTGTAATGTTTCGTTCACTTGCAGATCATCGAGAGAAACGTGTAAGTCATGGTCGGCTAGGCACTTTTGGAGGTTTGACACGTGGAAAGTCGGGTGGACATTACTAAGTTCCTCCGGTAGTTCGAGTCTGTAGGCGACTTTTTCGATCCTTTCCAGAATCTTAAAAGGTCCAACATATCGAGGCGCGAGTTTTCCCTTTTTACCGAATCGGACTACACCCTTCCAAGGTGATACCTTTAGGAGTACGTAGTCCCCAATGTCAAATTCAAGGGGCTTGCGTTTCTTATCGGTGTAACTTTTCTGTCGATTCCGAGCTTTCACCAGGTTGTCTCGAATTTGGAAAATTTTGTCTGTCGTTTCTTGTAATAGCTCAGGGCCGGTTAATTGCGAATGACCGATCTCGTGCCACACAATAGGCGATCGACATCTTCTTTCGTATAATGCCTCGAATGGTGCCATTTGGATGCTAGAATGATAGCTGTTGTTATACGAGAATTCGACTAACGGCAGGTATTTATCCCAATTACCACCGAAGTCTATGACACACGAACGGAGCATGTCTTCAAGAGTACGAATCCTTCTTTCAGTGTGATCGTCGGTTTGAGGGTGGAAAGCGGTACTTAGATTAAGCGATGTACCGAGTGCCGTTTGAAACGTTTCCCACAGTCACGAGGTAAACCGAGCATCACGATCAGAGATGATGTCACGAGGCATCCCATGATTACAAATGATCTCGTTGGTGTAGATTCGGGCTAATCGTTCTACCTTGTAGTCTTCCCGTATTGGCAAAAAGTGAGCAGATTTAGTCAAACGGTCGACCACAACCCAAATGTTGTCGTGACCTGATGACGTGTGCGGTAGCTTGGTTATAAAGTCCATAGCTATACTTTCCCACTTCCACATGGGAATTGGTGGTTGTTCGAGTAAACCAGAGGGTCTTTGATGTTCAGCCTTGACTCTAGCACAAGTTAGGCATTTTCCGACGTAGAAAGCGATATCCCTTTTCATACCCGGCCAC
Source organism: Helianthus tuberosus (assembly GCA_030545235.1). Classification (NCBI taxonomy): domain Eukaryota; kingdom Viridiplantae; phylum Streptophyta; class Magnoliopsida; order Asterales; family Asteraceae; genus Helianthus; species Helianthus tuberosus. The sequence goes on from CM060381.1 coordinate 142,854,473, forward strand.
CAGTACTTATAACGAAGGTCCTGGTACATTTTATCAGCACCGGGATGAACAGAATACCGGGATTTGTGGGCTTCGTCCATCAAGATCTGTCGCAAATTGGTTCGTTTGGGAATCCATTTTTGGTCCAAAAAGTGGAATATCCCGTTCGATTTGCTCACAAGCTGGGCTCCATCGTGGTAGACTCTTTCTTTCTTCAGGGTGCGTTCGTTAAAGCATGCATATTGAGCGTCGCGGATGAGGGTTTCGAGATCGTGTTAGGCTTGAACATTACGAGTGCTAAGCAGATAGCTCCGTCTGCTAAGTGCGTCGGCAACAACATTTGCCTTGCCTGGGTGATAACGGATCTCACAGTCGTAATCGTTGAGAAGTTCTACCCATCGGCGTTGACGCCTACTAAGTTCCTTCTGATTAAAGATATGTTGCAGGCTCCTATGATCGGTGAAGATCGTACACTTGGTATCTGACGGGTGGTCCATAGGACAACCCTTTATGATGTTAAAAGACAGGTTTATCCCTCATTTAATTGTGTAATTATCTTGAATTAGATAACTACGGTTGCTTATGTTTCAGGTGCGGTTCAGGAGCTAAAAGTGGAGAAAACGCAGCTTTGGACGGTTTAGAGTTGAATGGGTCGTGCGCGGAATGAATGAAGAAGCAAAGCACAACATTCAGGGTGCCACCGTAAATTACGGTGGCCACCGTAATTTACGGTGGCCCTGAAATATGCCTGGATCTCCACCGTAAGACAGGAAAGATGCACCGTAACAACTCTTGGTCCACCGTAAGTTACGGTGATACCGTACGGTGGAAGCTGCGGACAGATTTGTAATTGATCATTAAAACAATTTTGATGGTGTCTTTTGGGTTTATCTCTTGATTGGACAGTTTCTTGGAAAAGGGGGGGGGAGATTTTAGCTGTTTTTGCTTGAATGTGCAGGTGCTCAATGAAGCTGAAGACTGTGAGAATGGTAGTTGGAGCAACCTGGCACAGGAAGAGGTTGCAGAACCCTAGTTTGGTTGAACAGGGAGTTTAGTTTGAGTGATGTTTGTACATAAATAAACAATATTTTCAAAATCCTAAAAAAAATTGAAAAATTTAAAACCAAAAATATGTTTTTAGTTTGTTAAAATTTGAAAAACCAAAAATATGTTTGTTTTTAATTTTGTTTGAATGTATGTTGATTGAATACGCCGAAACTCTCACGGCTGAACAAACATGATTACTTTCATCAGATTGAAAAACGGTTTTCAAACTGTTAAGATCAATGGGTTGTAAATCATGGGGGTACGTTATATTTTCTGCAAATCAGTGCATGAGAAGCAGAAAATGAATGGCGAGACAAAGCTATCAGTATTGGTTGTCAAATTTTTCTTTAAATGGTTTTGCATTTTAGGGGGAGAAAATTTGTCATTAGAAAATCCAAAAACATTTGAAAATTTGAAAAAGCCAAAAACATGATAAAATTCAAAAATTTGAGTTTTGCGTAAAAAGAGGAAATGATAGTACATTAGTAGACACAGTTACAGTACGCTAAAGAAATGGAAAGTTTAAATGTGTTAAACGATCTCACCGTGGATGTGTCGGTAGGTTTTTATACATTTAGTAAACTTTTTCGGGATATAAACCTAAATTTCAAACTTGCTTATTTCGTGGGGAACACTACTTGGATATATAGGTAACCCCTGAAATCTCGTTTGAAAGGTCTCATAATCTGATATACTAGGTTTTTATACTAAGTGATATCTGGGGTATTATTCCGGGACTTCTGCTGAACGGTAGTTCTGACCTAGTCCTCGAATAATACTTTCTGCAAATGCTTGAAACACAGCATCACCCTCAGCATATATGATAAGACAATAAAATTGCTTAGCAATGCTGTTGTAAAAAAGATCCTCTAAAGGGGACACACCCAAGTTGAGTCATGATCTCTCTGCTGAACGGTAGTTCTGACCTGAGCTCTCATGATTCTTCATAATTTATTAACCCCTTACAGATATCATTTGTGTTATAATTACCTGTAAGACTGATTATTGGGATCTGGATACGGGAGTATATTCAAGAGGTGGGACACATGAATGGGTTTAAGTTCTTAAAATACATAATTCGTATCCTGAATCAGTTGAAATTTGTATGAAAATTTAAGTGGACAAGTATATCGACAATCTAAGTGAATTGTTTAATTCTTAAAGTGAAATTAAGCTCAACGGTACTTGTGACTTGTCAAAAACTGATATGATCCTCTGACGCATACTCAAAACAAAAATATTGTCTATAAATATGTTTGTACATATTTCTTTACTGCTTTATATTTTCAGAAAATACAAAAAGATTTTTATTTCTGCTTAATTTTCGACAACTGATGTCTGAGTGCCGAGTTTCAAAATCTAAGTAAGCTGATTGTGTTTCTGAAAAATAAAACAAGTTCATTAATTTGAAACTTGAAGTTTTAAAATCAAAAATCAAAAACAGTTTGTGATATCTCCAAGGTCATTAATTTGGACTTGGATGATTAACTGTGGGGGATTTGGATGCTTATATTGTTATAGAGTTAGTTTCCGATATGATTCGATGAAACTGCCATATTCATGAGAAGTGATTTTGAGGAGATTGAATTGTCAGATTACGATATCTGGAAGTTTAAAATGATGTTACTTATAGTTGTATGAGTGATTGCAGGAAATGTCCAGATTACGATCCCAAGAGCAGAGTCTAAGGGGGAGTCTGAAGACAAGCTGAAAGTTAGGAGGAGTTTGTAGCTGGAAAGCTAGGTGTCGATCCCTAAAAGCACGGAAGCTTGACGAAAGGGGGAGCCTGAAGAAAGAGACTACGGAGAGGGAGAGAAACTGAAGCTCGTAGACAGATCCACGGGGATTCTGTTCAAGATAGAGAAAGACAAGATGCTACGAGATTGACTACGGCAATATCCAAGGGGGAGTCTGTTAGTGCATTAAGTGTCTATCGCCTCCGTCAATCTAGTACGTAGCAGAAACCGAAGAAGTCTAAGCTTTTATTGTAATATCTAGTTAAAAGGGCAAGGTGGCAAACTTGTAAATTAGGAGAAATCCTTATATTCCTTGTGCCTATAAATAGGGAGTTATAGTGTTAGGTTTAAGATTTTTTACTACATTTGTCATTTGGAGCTTTCTAGATCTAGAGAGAGAATCTAGAGAGAGAAAGTGGTGTCATTGTGATTCAAGGTGCTGTACAATATCAGATTTATAATAGAATCACGTTTATATTACGTCACGTGTGTTAGGTCACGTTCGTGTACGGATTCCGCATGTTTCACGTTCGTTTCGCAATCGTTTCAGAGTCAAAACCGGTCCAATAAGTTTTAAAATCAAACAATCCAAATTATTGATATTTACTTTCTGCAAATTAGGTTAATTTTAGTTTAAGTGCAAAGCTATATAATCGACATATTTTCCACGTACTCCCTGAGTTCGATACCCGTTTACCACTATCTATAGTTGTTATTGGGATTAAATTTGCGTGTACCACGACAATCATGTCAAATTTTGGCGCCCTTGCCGGGGAGTTGTGCGCAACGTGTGTCAGTTTGTTAGTTTTGCTTTGTTATTTTCGGGTTTACACTGGTGTGTTTAGTGTGCAGGTTCTACAGGTGCATGCATACTCGAGGCTCTCACAAAGCGTCACCATTGTCATTTGATCCGGAGATCGAAAGAACATTAAGGCAAAATCGTGTTTTAGTAAGAGAAAACAGAATTGTTGGTTCACCTACATCACCCATCACACCACGAAACATCATGCAAGAATCTCAATTACCACCCACAACGGGTCAAACGACCTCATCATTTATACCTACTTCCACACACCCATTACCAAACACAACCATACCTAATACCACTACAATTCCTACTCCACCTCATGATACTACACCATCCAACACTACACAACCGATTACTACTCAAGTCGAACCCAGTCTTACCTTTAGCCCATCTACTACGATTCCACCATTCACTCACTTCTTCCCAGTTTCAGGGCAATCATCCTCAACCTATACAGTACCAAAAGGTTCAACTGTTGTCCATACTACCTCTACATTTAGACCATCAAACCAGTTGGGTTTTCAATATTCGACCATTCCATTTGGGCAAACTTCGGGTATAGGGGGAGATGGATATGAAGAAGGATACGAAGATTTTGAGGGCTATGATGAAGACGGGTATGCTTATGGGAGTTATGGTGATCAAGGAGAGTTCGGTTATGTGCAAAGCCAATCTCAAGGGATGGCAAGTGTAGGTTGAATGCCACAACAACAACTCCTACCACAACATATTCGGCCAAGACCACAAGGGCTACAAGTGCAACGCCCTATTCCATTGCAACAAGTTCGACCGCAAAACGTACAACCACAATTCCAAAGGCCGATTCAACACCAACCGATGCCACAACAACAATTTCAACCACATGTACCACAAGGGCATATACCAAGGCCAATGGGTCCTGTTCGACCAAGGGTTAGGTTGGGGGTGCCAAGAAGGCATCTTAGAGAACATGCGAGAGGAAATGAAGCGCATTTTAGGCCGATGATCACTCAAAATCCCTCACCGGTAGTTATTCCTCATAATGATCAAGGGAGGACCTTTGAAGTGAGAACAAATTCTTTGCAAAGTTTGCCGAAATATAAAGGGCTAGTAACGGAGGAACCGTATTTCCATTTGGAGGCCTATGACTCAATTTGCAATACTCTTGGGAGTCAAGGTTTTTCGGCCGACGATGTCAAGTTAGTTTTGTTTCAGTTTTCTTTAGAGGACAAGGCAAAGAAGTGGTTCTACACTTTGCCTTCGGCATCTATTTATACTTGGGCGGAAATGCAACAAATTTTCCTAGACGAATTTTACACCGCCCAAAAGACTAATGATGCTAGAAAGGGGTTGAGGAGTTTTCAACAACAACATGGTGAAATGTTCCATGAGGCATTTGAGCGTTTTAACATGATGATTAAAAATTGCCCTCACCATGGGATTGAACTTTGGGAGTTGATGAATGCCTTCCACGAGGGGTTGAGTGCCGAAGATGCTCGTGATTTAATGTCCATTACTGGTGGGACTTTTGGTACAAACTACGAGAATGATAATTGGGAGTTTTTGGAGAACATGGCAATTACATCAAAAAGAAAAGCTCAAGCATCGAGGAGAGCGCGACCGGCCATTACCCAACCTCAAGTGCACGCAATAGATGATGGTAATGTTCAAACTACTAACCAAATTTATGATGTTTCTGCAATGTGTAATGAAATAGGTCATGCGGCTGAAAATTGCCAAGGAATGGTAGAAGGGCAATATGAAGAAGTTCATGCAGTTCAAGGTCAAGGAGGGGGTGGTAGAAATTACAACAACATGAATTCTAATACCTATCACCCCGGGTTGAGGAACCACCCAAATTTTCGGTATGGGAACCCTTCAAATCAAGCTAACCCGAACTTTCAAGGTAGCCAAGGTAACTTTGGTTCGCGCCAACCTTACAACAATCAAAGTGGATATCGAGGTGGGAACAACCAAGGGTATCAAAAGCAATATCAAGCGGGTCAAGAACAAGGAGGGTCTTCGGGTGGAAATGAGATGATGGAAATGCTTAAAAGCATGCAAGCGGAGATGCAAAAACAGAACCAACTCGATGAAGTTCGAATGCAAAAGGATGAGGTTCGTGAGAAAAGCATCCAATCACTAACAACCCAAATGGGTCAATTGGCAACCGATGTGGCGGAGTTGAAGAAAAACAAGGGTCAACTTCCTAGCGACACCAAGGTAAATCCATCACACGGTTCGTCACGAGGTAATGTTAATGTTCATCATGTTAGTGTTTTAAGTAGTGGAAAAGAATTTAAAGCCAATTTGTCACCCGAATTGATTGAGGGGGTAGTTGAGGACATCACGGGTAATGATAGTGATGATGAAGTTTCACCGGTTAAACCTAAAGAAACAAATGTTAACAAATCGGGGTTGGGTGAAAACGAAAAGAATGAAAAAGTTGAGGGTGAACCGAGTCAAGTCCCGTTTCCATCGGCTTTACTTGACCCGGGTAGAAAAAATTTTATTGCACCAAGAGGTCCCCAAAAAGAAGAGTTGTGGGACATGTTTAAACAAGTTAAAATTAACCTTCCACTCCTTAATGCAATAAAACAAGTACCCGCCTATGCAAAATTTCTAAAAGAATTGTGTACACAAAAGAGGCAACAAAAGAAGAAAATGCCTAAGCGGGTGGATTTAACCGGGCAAGTAAGTGCAGTCTTAAATGGGGAGCTTCCTCCTAAGCTCCAAGATCCGGGCACGCCATTGATTAACATACAAGTTGGTAATTTTCAAATGGCTAAGGCGTTGCTAGATCTTGGAGCCGGAGTTAGTATTTTACCGGGGGGCTTATATGACCAATATGATTTTGGTCCGTTAGCAAGGGTGGAGACAACGGTTGTTTTGGCCGATTTGTCTAATAAGCTACCTCGAGGGATGGTTCAAAATGTAATTGTTAAAATTGATGAATTTTATTACCCGGTTGACTTTTTAGTCTTGGACTACTCATCGGCGGACCCAAAGCAACAACAAAATGTAATTTTGGGTCGGCCATTTTTGAGCACCGCACATGCGGTAATCGATTGTAGATTTGGTACAGTCGATATGACTTTTGGAAATCGAAAAATGCGTTTGAATGTTTTTACTAACAATTCTAATGCTAATGGTGTTGATGAGTGTTTCATGGCAGATATAGTTGATGGATGCAACCCGCATGAGTATGAGGAGGATGGTTTGGATGTTTGCTTGTGTGATTTTTCTGAACAGGTACATGCTTATGCACTCCGGGTTGAAGAGGAAAAACAAGATGCAATGGCCTTGAAAGAAGGTCGACCGCCATGGACTCATCAATTTGAAGGTTTACCGGCGGAGATAAATTCGGGTACTAAACCATCGTTAGAGGAACCGCCAAAGTTGGAACTTAAAGATTTGCCGAGTCACTTAAAGTATGCGTTTTTAGGGGATAATGACACTTTACCGGTCATTATTGCCTCTAATTTAGAGTTGGCACAAGAGCAAGCGTTGTTGGAAGTCTTGAAAGAAAACAAGGGAGCTATTGGATGGACAATTTCCGATCTCAAAGGAATTAGTCCATCAATTGTCATGCACAAGATTATTACCACCGAAGATGCCAAACCGACACGAGAAGCTCAAAGGCGATTGAATCTGAACCTAAGGGAGGTAGTAAAAAAGGAGGTAATCAAATGGTTGGATGCGGGAATCATCTATCCGATTTCGGATAGTGCTTGGGTGAGTCCCACCCAAGTTGTGCCTAAGAAGGCCGGCATTCAAGTAGTCAAAGATGAAAATGGTGAACAAATTGCCACCCGACCGGTTACCGGGTGGCGTGTATGTATTGACTACCGGAAATTGAATGCCGCCACTTCTAAGGACCATTTCCCGTTGCCTTTTATTGACCAAATCATTGAAAATTATCGGGTCAAAAGTACTACTGTTTTTTGGATGGGTATTCGGGTTACAATCAAATAGCAATACACCCGGATGACTAACACAAGACCACCTTCACTTGTCCATATGGCACTTTTGCCTTTCGGCGAATGCCATTTGGCTTGTGTAATGCACCGGCAACTTTCCAACGATGTATGATGAGTATCTTCTCGGACATGGTTGGAGAGTCGCTTGAAGTGTTTATGGATGACTTCTCCATTTTTGGCACTAGTTTTGAATCTCGTCTCAATGAATTACAAAAAGTTTTAAAAAGATGCGTTGAGAAAAATTTAGTGCTTAGTTGGGAGAAAAGTCACTTTATGGTGCAAGAAGGCATTGTGTTGGGTCATGTAATTTCGGAAAGGGGAATGGAGGTGGATAAGGCGAAAATAAGGGTAATAGCATCTTTGCCACCTCCGGAAAATGTTAAGGGTGTTAGGTCATTTTTGGGACACGAGGGGTTCTATAGACGTTTCATAAAAGGTTTTAGTGTTATCACCAAACCTTTATGCAACTTGTCACTAAAAGATGTCCCATTTGATTTTACAAATGAGTGTATGTAAGCTTTCACTGTTTTGAAGGAACACTTGGTCAAAGCTCCTATTTTGCAACCACCGGATTGGTCAAAGCTGTTCGAGATAATGTGTGATGCAAGTGACACTACTATTGGTGCAGTTTTGGGTCAACGGGTTGATAAAAAGCCGGTGGTGATTTACTATGCAAGCAAAACTTTATCCGAAGCGCAACTTAATTACACCACAACCGAAAAGGAGTTATTAGCGGTGGTGTATGCTTTGGATAAGTTTCGTGCTTATATTTGGGGGAGCAAGGTGGTGGTTTATTCGGATCATAGTGCGGTCCGATATTTGATGGAGAAAAAGGATGCGAAGCCCCGCTTAATTCGGTGGGTGTTGTTGTTGCAAGAGTTTGATTTAGAAATCCGAGACAAAAAGGGAACTGAGAACGTAGTGGCGGATCACTTGTCTCGGATTCCGGTTGAAGGAATTGACGATGATAGTGAAATAAATGAAACGTTTTCCGACGAGCAACTCTTAGCCGTTTCCACCTTTGTTGCACCGTGGTATGCTCATTACGTTAATTACTTAGCCACGGGTGCCATCCCAAGTCATTGGACCAAAAAGCGACGACAACAATTTATGGTCCAAGTGAAGCAATACATTTGGGATGAACCGGATCTTTTCAAGATTGGGCCGGATCAAGTTATTCGGAGGTGTGTGCCAGAGACGGAAGTGTTGGAAATTCTGACCCATGCTCATTCATCAGCATGTGGAGGTCACTTTAGTGGGCACAAAACAGGCTACCGGGTTCTCTCATGTGGGTTTTATTGGCCCACAATTTTCAAGGATGCATGTGAGTTCGCTAGAAACTGTGTAAATTGCCAAAAGATGGGAAGTATATCGAAGAGGGATGAGATGCCATTACAACCAATCTTGGTTGTAGAGATATTTGATGTATGGGGTATAGATTTTATGGGTCCTTTCCCGAATTCAAATGGTTTTCTATACATTTTGGTAGTGGTGGATTACGTCTCAAAGTGGATTGAAGCTATTGCAACACGCACAAACGACCATTCGGTTGTTTGTAAATTTGTTCAATCCAACATCTTCTCTCGTTTTGGCATCCCACGTGTTATTATAAGCGATGGTGGTTCGCATTTCAAGAACTTCAATTTTGGGAAATTGCTGAAGAGGTATAGCGTGAATCACCGGATTGCCACACCGTACCATCCGCAAACGAGTGGACAAGTCGAAGTGTCCAACCGTCAAATCAAAGAAATTCTAATGAAGACGGTTAGAACGGATAGGAAGGATTGGTCGAGTAAGTTAGATGATGCATTGTGGGCATACCGAACGGCCTACAAGACTCCAATTGGCACAACGCCTTACCGGATGGTGTATGGAAAGGGTTGTCACTTGCCAATGGAGTTAGCGCATCGGGCACATTGGGCAATTAAGACGGTAAATGCGGATTATGACAAGGCGGGAAAGTTGAGAAAGTTGCAATTAAGCGAGATAGAAGAGATTCGAGATGAGGCGTATGAATGTGCATCGGCTTATAAAGAAAAACTCAAGAAGGTACATGATGCAAAATTGAGAAAGAAAACGTTTGAAGTGGGTCAAAAAGTTTGGTTGTACAACTCAAAACTTAAGATGTTTGCGGGTAAGCTTAAAAGTAAATGGATGGGCCCGTATGTTGTTTGGCGAGTTGGAAGGTTTGGTGACGTAGACATCCAAGACGAGCAAACACTTAAACAACAAACGGTGAACGGTCACCGGTCACCGGTTAAAGCCATACTTGGAGGGGAACGACATCAACAACTTGGAGCTTGACAAAGTGGGCTACATTCTACGCCCGGTCGATGAGGAACAACTGTGAGAGGCCCAGGTTTGGTAGTGTAAATAGTAGCATTTCATTTTGTTTTGTTTTGTATAGTTTGCATATTTACCGTACTCGCTTGAATCTTGTATTTGAAACAAGTGTGAGGACATTCGGGTCACGAATTGCTCTAACATTGTGTTGAGGACAAGACGGGATTTTCGAGGGGGTAGGGTAATTTTTACATGTTTTTGAAAAATTTTAAAAATACAAAAAAATCGAAAAAACTAAAAAAAATATACCTAAAAGTTGAGTTTTTGGCGAAGGAGAAATGCCCAGGTACCACCGTAATTTACGGTGGTACCGTAATTTACGGTGGAGAGAAACAAATTTTTTGGTTTACGGTAAAATACTACTGTTTTACGGTAGAATTTGCTATCCAGGTTCTACCGTAATTTACGGTGGTACCGTAATTTACGGTAGACCTGGAAGGTTGATCCATCGGTCCTGTACAGCGCAGTATATAAAAAAAATAATAATAATAACAACAATTATTCACGTGACTTAACCCCAGCCACTTCTTTTTCTTTCATTCTTCCTTCACCACAACTTCATCTATCACTTTCTAAGACCCACAAGATCTCCATACTCTACTTCAACCTTCAATCCTTCCTATCTCTTTCAATTCTCAACCAAATCAAGTGAAATCGGAGTCTATCTTGGCTATTTTTTCACGTACTTCCTGATTTTGAGAAGAGATTTGTGAAAAAAAGAAGTTTTCGGGTTCGAATTCCAAACCCTAGGTCTGAAAATTTTAGGGGTTTTTGAAGTTTTTGTTTCACAAGTGTGTTAGCATCTTCACACCAAGGTATGAAAGCTTATTTGTTATATTTTGATGATAAATTGTGAAAAGTAAGGTTATTTAGGTTATTTGTTCATACCCACTTGCTTGTTCATAGTTTTGACTTGTTACTTGCTACTTGAACATGGTTATGGTTTGTAGATGTAGGATTGATAGTAAAGTAGTGAACTTTTGGGAATCTCTACATTGTAGAGACACCATGCCCAATTTTTGAAAAATTTATAAAGTCTTGGTTCACTAACATCTACAACCATAGTAACAAGCAAGTGTGGGGATATTTTGGAGAAAAGAGTCTAATTTTGTTTTGTTTGGTTGTGTTGCTTGCCTTAATGTGTGTAGGAAAATGGTTAGGACAAAGGAAAAAGCCGGAGCAAGTTCGTCTTCTTCGTCTAAAGATAAGGGCAAGCGGCCGGAACAACAACCGAAAAAGAGACAATATTTGGGTCGAGTGGATGAAAGTGAAAGTGAAGAAGAGATGGAGTTGGACCCGACTGAAAAGCCAAAATATGAGTCGGGTCCATTGGATGACCAACCAGAGGAGTGGCAACCGACACTCTACCGTGATAGTATGAATAGATTGAAAAACAAGGCTGCCGCATTTATTTGCGAGAGAGAAGTTAATGAGGTTCAATTTAGCCCGTTTGGTGTGTTTGCTAAATTCCGCGCTCTAGGATGGGAGGGGGCGCTTAGTTGCTATGATAAGGATAAAAACAACTTGTTCATAACCGAAATACAAGAATGGATGGCAACTCTCAAGTGCAACACATATGAAAAGCCATCACAAATGAAGCTAACGGGTATGGTGAATGGGATTCCGGTAGAGATGTCTTTTAACACATTGAAGAAATTGGGAAAGTACGACAGTTTATCGGCTAGTGATCACATGATACCTACTCTTGATGACCTTCTGGTTAAACCGAAGAAGCACGCTCGTTGGAATGATATGTTGGCGGCATTATTTTTGCCCGGTACTTACAGTGGTATTTTATACCGGAGGAACTTAAAAATAGAAGCTAAATTGTTGCTAGCAATTTGTATTCTCAATGTCATTCCGCGAAGGGGGGACAAGGAGAAAGTGAGGTACTGTTACGGCCCTTGGCCCCGGTTTGACCCGGTCTAGAGCCGCGAGGCAGGAAATCCGATGGTATCTAATTAAGTGACAGCGGAAGTCTTTTTAAACAGGATCGATTATTATTAAAACTGCTCGTTTATATATAATATAGGGATAAATCCCATAATTTACAAATAAGTGATTTCACTGGGAAATCCTTTATTTCTCAAAACATGTTTCTTTATTTATTTACATTGAGCCACTTTCTAAGCTTGTAGTGCTCCACGGCACTTTTCCTTTGCTCACAACAGATCACCTGAAACATGTTTGAAAAAGGTTTTGTCAGCAGGGAAATACTGAGTGAATCATTCAGTTTTACTAAAACGACTCGTTTGTTATAATTTACAGTATTAAGAGATATTACAATGTTTCTAATATCAAACCAACTACCCACAGTATTTGTCACTCGACTCATTTCGGTGACTGTGGTCATATCACCATTGGCTGCCCCAATGAATGACGAATATCACTAATTAGGTTCGCCCACCTAAAGTGATAACAACAGTAGTAATGTGCACAATACCCCACATACCGGCTGTAACTTGGTGATTACATAAACTTAATCACTGTAATTATAACTTTGAAAATAAATATGATTTTGTAAACAAATTTGATAAAAAAGAGAATGACTCACATTGTAGATTTAACGAGCAGAGTATAAGCCTACTGATTAGCCTTGATTAACCTAATTTAAATAATAATGCACACACAAACAGGTTAGTAACTAATACAGCAGTTACGACAATTCACGAGATTAAACCCTCACAACGATTTATTCGTGCAATACTTTACAATTCAGCGGATTCACAACGAATGACAGAGTATAGTCCGAATTCGAACAGCACTCAAACATTCAAGTCAAAATCACGATGAATAACAAAGTATAAACTAAATTTGAGCGGCACTTAAACAATCGTTGGATAGTTATAATCGATCGGACGTTGAATCGTAATAGCGATCGAGTTATTACCCTGATTGCGGTAGCACTTCGTGATTAGTGTGTGTTAATTGTGGTAAACAGAAGGTAAATCGGTGCATGAAACGAATTTCTTCGTCGAACATATGCCAAATTTCAAGTACCAATGTCTGCTATTTATACCCAAATTTTGCCACCCCTTACGGACCGTAACAAATAACCCTTACGGTCCGTAAGGGTTACCTATATTTTATAGAGTAGCCACGGTTGGGACTAGCTATGCTGACTTGACAGTTTCTAATTTTCGTATTTTGACAGCAAGTAAATTCAGATAATCGTTATATAGGGTTTATCCCCCCCTGAGTTTTAGGGGCCCTAATCCTGATTCTGAAAATTCTGAGAATTTTAGGGTTTGTTCAGAATCACTTGGGTTTCTCAATTAGGGTTTCCTATTGGCTAAATTAAAATAATAATTAAGACTTTTGATGAGAATTGTTACATTCTCCCTACCTTAATAAAAATCTCGTCCTCGAGATTTACTGGAATAAATGAGGATATTTTCTCTTCATTTCTGATTCCAGCTCCCAAGTGTATTCAGCTCCTCTTTTTGAATCCCATCTGACTTTGACTAAAACTAGTCGTTTATGTTTGAGAAACTTGATCTTTCGATCCTCAATTTGAAGAGGTTTCTCAACAAATTTCAGCTTTTCGTTTACCTCTATGTCTTGAAGAGGTACTACCAAAGATTCGTCTGATAGACATTTCTTGAGGTTGGATACATGAAATACATCATGTACTCCAGCTAATTCTTCTGGTAGTTGTAAACGATAAGCAACTGGTCCTATACGTTGGATTACTGAAAATGGTCCTACATACCTGGGACTTAGCTTTCCTTTCTTACCGAATCGAACAACTCCTTTCCAAGGAGAAACTTTTAGGAGTACTTTATCTCCAACTTGAAATTCTAACGGCTTGCGGTGATTATCTGCATAACTCTTCTGACGATCTCGGGCTGTTTTCAGTCTTTCCTTGATCTGAGTTATTTTGTCAGTAGTTTCGTGCACAATTTCTGGACTTGATAATTGACTTTCTCCTATTTCTGCCCAACAAACTGGAGTTCTGCACTTATGTCCATATAGTGCCTCGAATGGAGCAGTTTCAATACTTGAATGATAACTATTATTATAGGAGAATTCAATTAATGGTAAATGATCATCCCAGTTTCCACCAAAATCTATTACACATGCTCGAAGCATGTCTTCTAGAGTTTGGATGGTTCTTTTACTTTGCTCGTCTGTTTGAGGATGATATGCCGTACTCAGATTTAGTCGAGTTCCCATAGCTTGCTGGAAACTTTTCCAAAAATGAGAAGTGAAACGACTATCTCTATCTGATACAATGGAGAGTGGGACTCCATGTAAAGATACCACTTCGTCTACGTACAACTTGGCTAGCCTTTCCATGCTAAAGGTTTCCTTCATTGGTAGAAAATGAGCTGATTTGGTTAATCGATCCACAATTACCCAAATCGCATCATTACCTTTTCTTGTTTTAGGCAACTTAGTAACAAAATCCATTGTTATAAGTTCCCATTTCCATACTGGCATTTCCAATTGTTGTAGTAGTCCTGAAGGTTTCTGATGTTCAGCCTTTACTTGTGAACAAGTAAGACACTTAGAAACATATCTTGCTATATCTTTCTTCATTCCTATCCACCAGAAGTTCTTTCTTAAATCTTGGTACATCTTATTGTTTCCTGGATGCATAGTATACCTAGATTTATGGGCTTCTTCTAAAATCTTATTTCTTAATTCTCCTTGCTTAGGTACCCAATTTCGTTTCTTGTGGAATCTCCAAATTCCATCATTTCCTTGCTCTAGTTCCTTTATATAACCTTTCATTCCTTCAGCATCGTCCTTGATTGCTGTTTCTTGAACTTTCTTTAATTGTTCCATTAAATCTATCTGTAGATTTAATCTAAGAGCACGGACTCGCTTTTGTTTTTCCTGATACTTACGACTTAAGGCATCTGCAACTATGTTTGCCTTTCCTTCGTGATATTGAATATCACAGTCGTAATCGCTTAGAACTTCCATCCATCTTCTTTGCCTCATATTTAATTCTTTCTGCCCAAATATATACCTTAAACTTTTATGATCTGTATAGACAGTAAACTTACTTCCGTACAGATAATGTCTCCAAATTTTCAAGGCAAAAATTATGGCTCCTAATTCTAAGTCATGAGTTGTATAATTCTCCTCGTGCTTTCTCAACTGCCGGGAGGCATACGCAATTACCTTTTTGCGTTGCATCAATACACATCCGAATCCTAATTTTGAAGCATCACAATATACTTCAAAATCTTCTGTTCCTTCGGGCAATGCTAAAATTGGAGCATTCGTCAATCGATGCTTTAAAATCTTAAAAGCTTCTTCTTGCCTATGTCCCCATTCAAACTTAGTGGCTTTACAGGTTAACTTAGTCAAAGGTACAGCTATCTTAGAGAAATCCTTAATAAATCGTCTGTAGTATCCAGCTAAGCCTAGAAAACTTCTAATTTCCATAGCTGTTTGTGGGACCTTCCATTTGGTAATTGCTTCTATTTTAGCAGGATCTACGTGAATACCTTCGTGATTCACCATATGTCCTAGGAATTGCACTTCCTTTAACCAAAATTCACACTTCGAGAATTTTGCATAAAGCTTTTCCTTTCTTAACAAAGTTAAGAGTGCATGCAAGTGTTCGCAATGTTCTTCCTGACTTTTGGAATAAATAAGTATATCGTCGATGAATACGATTACAAATTTATCCAAGTATGGTTTACAGATCCGATTCATCATGTCCATAAATGCTGCTGGGGCATTTGTTAGTCCAAAGGGCATGATTGTAAACTCATAATGACCATACCTAGTTCTGAAAGCAGTTTTAGGTATGTCTTCTTCTTGTACTTTTAACTGGTGATATCCAGATCTTAAATCTATCTTAGAAAAATACCTAGCGCCTTGAAGTTGATCAAAAAGATCATCAATCCTAGGTAATGGGTATCGATTCTTAATTGTAACCTTATTCAATTCTCTGTAATCGATACACATTCTCATCGATCCATCTTTCTTTTTCACAAACAACACTGGAGCTCCCCAAGGGGATGAACTAGGTTGTATGAATCCTTTACTTAGTAATTCATCTAATTGCTTTTTCAATTCTAGCATTTCTGTAGGTGCTAACCGATAAGGTGCCTTGGCTATCGGTGTAGTTCCTGGAATTAGATGAATCCTAAATTCTACTTCCCTGTCTGGAGGTAATCCTGGTAAATCTTCTGGGAATACATCCGGATACTCTGAAACTATAGGAATTTCCTTAAGTTCTTTACCCTTAGTACTAATGATTACTGAAATCATATATACTATTCCTTGTTTTCGTTCATAATTAGCAACTTTCATTACTGATATGAACTTCATGGGCTTACGTGGTTTATCTCCTATGATCCTAATCACTTCTCCGGTAGGTGATTGAATTTCTATGGAATTCTTATCACAAAGGATTCGAGCATGGTTGGCTATTAACCAATCCATTCCTAACACAACATCGAATCCGGCTAACTTCATAGGTTACAGGTTTGCAGAAAACTTATGGCCTAACAGTTCTATCTTTCCTTCTTGCAATACCTTATTTATGTTAACAGAATTCCCATCTGCCGTTTCAACTGTAAAAATTTGCCTAAGGGTGGTTAAGGGTAAATTAAGGGCTTGGCAAAATGAAGTATTGATAAAACTTTGGTTTGCACCAGAGTCAAATAATACTTTTGCATAAACGTCGTGGACCAAGAACGTACCAACTATGACGTCAGGGATTAGTTCAGCTTCTTGAGTGGTTAGCTGGAATGCTCGGGCATTCTTCTTTGTTGTTCCATCAGCTGGTTTGCCTTTATTGTCTGCGGCTTTAATCAATTTAGGACATTCTGTTTTGTAAAGTCCTGTTTCTCCACAGTTATAGCAGACTATGGTTTTCTTTTTGCAATTTTCTTCACGATGTCCTGTCATTTTGCAGAAGTTGCAAATTACATTGCATTTTCCAAAATGATTCTTTTTGCAATTTCTGCAAAAAGGCGGTTGTGCAGATTGTCTCCTTCCTCTTTTCTTGAACCTATTATTATCATTACCCATACGAAATCCTTGGGTAATCTTTTGAGCCAATTCCTTCTTTCGATCTTCTTCTCTTGTGCGCACTAGTTCATCAGTTAGGGTATTAGCTAGTTCCACAGCATCGTCAATAGTGCGAGGTCTCGCAGCTTTAACGATATTGCGGATTTCACTAATCAATCCCCAAATGTAGCGAGAAATGAGTACCGGTTCTGGCGAAGCCAGTGTTCGTACCACTCTAGCATATTCAAAGAATGTCGAAGTATAACTGCGACACTCTACGCCTACCATACGATGGTTTAGGAACTTATTTGCCATTTGTTCCTTTTCATATTCAGGACAATATTTTCTTTCTACAAGAATTTTAAATTCTTCCCAACCTATAGCATAAGCTATCCTTCTTCCTTTTGCTTGTAATACAGTGTTCCACCATTCTAGTGCCCCTTCTTTGAACAAATTTGACGCATACATAACCTGATCTTCTTCGGAACACTTACTTATTGCAATTACTGCTTCGGTTTTCTCTAACCATCGCAGTACTGCAGTTGCTCCTTCATTGCCTGCAAATTCAGCAGGTTTACAAGCAAGAAATTCTTTGAAAGTGCAACCAGGTGTTGCGGCTTTCATTTTCTTAGGAGGTGGAGCCTGTAGTGGATTATTATCGTCATGATTGCCTCCTCCATTTACACTATAACTAACATTGTCTTCCTGAGTACGTTTACTAGGAATGATTTGTTGTGGTTCAACAGGTTTTTGAGCAGCAGCCATGATTGCTGGAATAGCATTAGCTATCCCTTGAGTGATAATGTTTTCAATATCTTGTCTAGTCATATACTGGTTTTCCTGATTTTGTTCAGATTGATTCTCTTCATTAACTGGTTCATTACTAGCGTTTTCCATCTGATAATTATTGTAGATATAACTTATTAGTATCAAATGATTGTAAATAAAACAATTACACAGAAGCACATAAAATCTGGCAACACAGATATATATCCAAAATCGTCGATGTTTCGACTTCTATTTTTGCTTTATATATTATATAGGCATCCATACACACCATTTATCTTACAATGTTTTATTTCCCATTTTACAGAGTTATATTTGACTATTATTATTATTATACAAACATTCTTCCCAACCCCCCTATTCTTTGGTCAACTGGCAGTTTAGTAACGACGCTCCCTTTCGTCGTACTTCCAGGAAATTTGTTCCCCCATTTCCCGGATCCTATTCCCTGTACCTATCAGCTCTTCACCGAACTGACGGAGTTCGGCTAAGTTTTCGTTGCTCATTGGAGGATTGGGGATAGGTTCTGGATCCCACTGTGGAAGGAAAGAATAAGGACTGTTGATGATATTTTCGAATTGCCAGTCATTTGTCCACCATTCTTCCATTTGACCTAAAGGTCGAGTGTGGATTAGTGGGTCTGGAATAGCTGGTTTCAGATTTACAGGAAGTTGGGTTTCTATGTAAGGGTATAGATTATTATGGATAGGGCTAATAACATCACAATTTGCCAGTAGACGGTCTATTTCGTCTTGGAATGTGATTTCTTCAGTTTGTCTAGAACTCTCACCAATTTCTATTCCTTTTTGTTTGTTATCTTTCCTGATTTCTATCTCTGCTGGATTAGAACTTTCTCCGATTTCTATTCCTTTTCCTTTTTCTATAGGGTTTACTATTTTGGGGAGTTTCCTAGTAGTTGGCTTTCTCCTGCGCACTTTCCTCCATCCTACATATCTTCTTCTCTTTTTAAGTTTTGCTTTTTACAGCGGTGGAGCTTGGAATTCCAGGGGTTCCTCTATGTCAGCAATATAACCAGTAAAGTCGTGGGAGACTTCAATTGGTACTGGGTAGAGATTGAGATTCTGAAATGCTTCCGATATCTCACTCATGCTGGATAGCATATATGCAAAATGCACAAAAATGCTAAGTTAAAACTTTGGAACAAAGTTTTACAAATAAACATTAAAGTTTATTGCATATTGATTTGTACAAAAGACTACTAAAAAGAGAATACGATAATTTATTTATTTACTGGGGATTAATTTGCTACTAGACCAGGCTTATTGATATTTTAAAGGTTTGCATTTTCTGCTACGGTAGCTAGCATATAAAGGTTTGCCCATTTTTCATCTAATGTATCTTCCCAAGGTGACTTATTGCCTAATTCCTGGATTTCTGGATTAAATCTCACTTTCTTGACTTGGGGTTTCTTTATTTTCTCCTGTCCCTTTCTAAGAATCAAATTTCTTTTATCTTGGGTGAGAGGATTTTCATAATTTGATTTACGGACAAAAATCCCTTCTTCCAGATCTGCTGGGTGTTTGGAGGAAGAGGTTCCTTTTTCTGTAGGTGTAGTATCTAATTTGTGGTAGATAGCAGAAATCTTTTGCTTACCAATACTGTAACTCAACAATTAATCAGTTAATAAAACATATTTTCACAAAATAGCAATTATATTTCCTAATTATTTTAATAGGCTAAAATCAATAGTAAGCTTAAATCAGTGGCTCTGATACCACCTTTTCCTGTCACGGCCCTTGGCCCCAGTTTGACCCGGTCTAGAGCCGCGAGGCAGGAAATCCGATGGTATCTAATTAAGTGACAGCGGAAGTCTTTTTAAACAGGATCGATTATTATTAAAACTGCTCGTTTATATATAATATAGGGATAAATCCCATAATTTAACAATAAGTGATTTCACTGGGAAATCCTTTATTTCTCAAAACATGTTTCTTTATTTATTTACATTGAGCCACTTTCTAAGCTTGTAGTGCTCCACGGCACTTTTCCTGTGCTCACAACAGATCACCTGAAACATGTTTGAAAAAGGTTTTGTCAGCAGGGAAATACTGAGTGAATCATTCAGTTTTACTAAAACGACTCGTTTGTTATAATTTACAGTATTAAGAGATATTACAATGTTTCTAATATCAAACCAACTACCCACAGTATTTGTCACTCGACTCATTTCGGTGACTGTGGTCATATCACCATTGGCTGCCCCAATGAATGGCGAATATCACTAATTAGGTTCGCCCACCTAAAGTGATAACAACAGTAGTAATGTGCACAATACCCCACATACCGGCTGTAACTTGGTGATTACATAAACTTAATCACTGTAGTTATAACTTTGAAAATAAATATGATTTTGTAAACAAATTTGATAAAAAAGAGAATGACTCACATTGTAGATTTAACGAGCAAAGTATAAGCCTACTGATTAGCCTTGATTAACCTAATTTAAATAATAATGCACACACAAACAGGTTAGTAACTAATACAGCAGTTACGACAATTCACGAGATTAAACCCTCACAACGATTTATTAGTGCAATACTTTACAATTCAGCGGATTCACAACGAATGACAGAGTATAGTCCGAATTCGAACAGCACTCAAACATTCAAGTCAAAATCACGATGAATAACAAAGTATAAACTCAATTTGAGCGGCACTTAAACAATCGTTGGATAGTTATAATCGATCGGACGTTGAATCGTAATAGCGATCGAGTTATTACCCTGATTGCGGTAGCACTTCGTGATTAGTGTGTGTTAATTGTGGTAAACAGAAGGTAAATCGGTGCATGAAACGAATTTCTTCGTCGAACATATGCCAAATGTCAAGTACCAATGTCTGCTATTTATACCCAAATTTTGCCACCCCTTACGGACCGTAACAAATAACCCTTACGGTCCGTAAGGGTTACCTATATTTTATAGAGTAGCCACGGTTGGGACTAGCTATGCTGACTTGACAGTTTCTAATTTTCAAATTTTGACAGCAAGTAAATTCAGATAATCGTTATATAGGGTTTACCCCCCCCCCCCCTGAGTTTTAGGGGCCCTAATCCTGATTCTGAAAATTCTGAGAATTTTAGGGTTTGTTCAGAATCACTTGGGTTTCTCAATTAGGGTTTCCTATTGGCTAAATTAAAATAATAATTAAGACTTTTGATGAGAATTGTTACAGGTACCCGGAAGTACCCGTCCTCTATTCGCTACTTCATGGGTCTCTGCGTTTTCCGATCCGATATCTGATCATGAACCACTTATGGATTTTCCGAAACAAGTTAGGAAGAGATATCGTCCTGTATTGCCGAATAATCACGGGATTGATGAAACAGCAAAAGGCAATAACGTATGAAGATAGAGGGGCAACAAAAAGGCATCAGCCTTTTACATTAGACAAGTTGGGGATTGGTTGGACGTACACGCAGTCGGAACGGTACCATAAACTTAAGTCGGAAGGGCAGCGATGGAGAGCACTAAAGGTGGGTGCAAGGGACCTTCTACCGGGTGAGCCGGATGAGCCGGAAAGTGATGAGGAGGTTCCAAGTGGTGATGAAGATTATGCGGACGAGCCGCATGGTGGTGAGAATGTGGGCCACGGGGGCCATGGTAGAGGTTATGGTGGTGCATTTTTCGATTACACGGAACGTTCTTATGTGCCGAATTGGGCTTATGATGGTACAATGCAAGAAGTTATCGAAAATCAACGTCCTCCGGCACCCATTTTTGAATCATGGTCGGGTTCGGAGCGGACGTTATTTGATCAAAACACAATGATGAGTGCAAGCATAGAGCGGTCCTTGAAACAAAACCTTGATCCTCAAGAGGCATGGAGTCGCACACACGCGTATTCCCGTGAAGTAGAAATGAATAATCGATACCATGATGACCAAGAAAGGAGAATGCACGCAGATTGGCACGCCGGGCGGCCGGTGGTTGTGGATCCACAACATGTGGATTATGCGTCTCTACCACCGTATGATGGTAGTGTTTCGTATCCAACCCCGCCGCTCCATCATTCACAATGGATCAATCCGCGTCAACAAGAAGGAGCTCAACAACAAGGTGGGAGTAGTAGCGGTTCATTTGCATTTGGCGAATGGAGCGACATGATGTCTTCCATTTTTGGGCCTCCGGGGCCACGTTATTACTAGCCAGGTCGTGTTCTTTCCTTGTATATTTTGTGAATATTTATTTAGCTTGTTTTGTTTAAGGTCGGGCGGTTGGGTGGTGTATGATTGTGATGTTATGTTGGGTTGGTGCGAGTTGGTGGTGTCATGTTTTAAAAAGAAGAAAAATATAAAAAAAATATAAAATGAAAAAAATCCAAAAAGAAATTTGTGGTTTGAGTTGAAGAGCTTTCAATTGATGTGAAAGAGTTTTAAGCGATCAAAACCTCCTAAAACCATACATTGGGGTCAATGTATCCCAAGTGTGGGGATGGGGGGGATTTTTGAAGATTTTGAAAAAAAATTAAATCAAGCGAAACGATGTGAGAATTTGAACACCCTAGATTAACCCCAAATGATGTACCGGCAACCCTTGATACCCC
Organism: Helianthus tuberosus; assembly: GCA_030545235.1. Classification (NCBI taxonomy): domain Eukaryota; kingdom Viridiplantae; phylum Streptophyta; class Magnoliopsida; order Asterales; family Asteraceae; genus Helianthus; species Helianthus tuberosus. The sequence continues at coordinate 142,876,675 of CM060381.1, forward strand.
TTTTATTCTTGGTGAGAGTTGAAGCCACACATGTAAATAAATAAAACTTGTCTTTGCTGAGAGTGGCTACGGGTGGGGGTGCATTAGAACTTGTGCCTTGATACGGTTTGAGTCCTTAGTTGGACATGAATGCGAAAAGGATAAGGGCATTTAGGTAGCTTCGTTTTTAGTGTGTGTGAGTGTGGGATTTGGGGGGTTGGACCTCATAAGTTTTATATATGAGCATGGTTGCGAGAGGGGCGGGGGTTTGGATATTTAGTTGCCCAATTTTGTGCCTAAAAGCCTATCGTTTGTTACCCTTAGCTAGTTACCTAAAAATTTACCCAACTTGACCCGGTCTTATAGTGTTAGTAGTAGTAGTAGTAGTTTTAGTAGTATGATGTAGATATGTTTGATGCTTTATTGTATGTTTGCTTGATAAAAAAAATCAGAAAAGAAAAAAAAAAAGGAGAAAACGCAATGAAAAATGAAAAAGAATTGATGTTTAGTTATCTTGTATATAGTAGTTTAGTTTGGTAGTTGTTTGTTTGTTTTTGTGTAATAAAAGACCGGGTTAAGTTTCGCTACTTCATATATATTCCATTTCCTACCCATACACCTAGCCACGTTACAACCTTGAAAGTCCCTTTGATTTGCATTCATGTTTGGCACTTGTTAGGAGAAGGATCGATTTAGGTACAAGCCTATAGTTGTGCAACCGCCCGTTAGCCTTTGTGTGTCTAGCTCATATTGCTAGTGCTACTTGTTACCGAGATGAGAGACATAGTGAGGGGTGCATTATTTCGGGTGATAAAAAGGGGTTAGTAAAAGGACTACATGTTTCTGCTTGGTTTACATTGATCGCTTATTTTGAAAACGGTTTGATGAGTTGCTTGGGACAAGCAACGATTAAGTGTGGGGATGTGACGGGTGGTCCATAGGACAACCCTTTATGATGTTAAAAGACAGGTTTATCCCTCATTTAATTGTGTAATTATCTTGAATTAGATAACTACGGTTGCTTATGTTTCAGGTGCGGTTCGGGAGCTAAAAGTGGAGAAAACGCAGCTTTGGACGGTTTGGAGTTGAACGGGTCGTTCGCGGAACGAATGAAGAAGCAAAGCACAACATTCAGGGTGCCACCGTAAATTACGGTGGCCACCGTAATTTACGGTGGCCTTGAAATATGCCTGGATCTCCACCGTAAGACAGGAAAGATGCACCGTAACAACTCTTGGTCCACCGTAAGTTACGGTGATACCGTAATTTACGGTGGAAGCTGCGGACAGATTTGTAACTGCTCATTAAAACAGTTTTGATGGTGTCTTTTGGGTTTATCTCATGATTGGACAGTTTCTTGGAAAAGGGGGGGGGGGGCGGTTTTGGTTGTTTTTGCTTGGTTCCAAACATTTCTAAAAGATTAGTTTATGTTTTCGATTCGTATGAACATTAAACTTATTGCTACAATGATTCACCAAACAATATCCGGCTAATCTTGTGGTGATCATCTTAGGTGAAGGTTTCTCTAAACTTTTGTGTGTTTATTCCGTTATTTCTAGAATGATAACTTGTGTTTGCTTGATTATCATGGTGTATGCATAATTGTTTGTAGCTTGTTAATTGATAGTATAATTCCTAGTCTCAATCGTACGTTCTTGGTGCCGTTGGCAATCGAGATATCACGGGAAGGGTTAGGGTTGGTTATTGATTAATTGATCATCGGGAAACAACCTCGCGTTTATATAATCCGAGTACTTTGTTCCCTTTTATCACTTCGATTATTTATGCACGAGTTATGCCTATGTAACTCTTTCTAGTTGGAATTTCACACAATTGTTAAAAGAAACTGAATCCTAAGATGGTTATTGTTTTCCTAATCTGCTTTACAACCAACTTTTGATTTGACGTTATTTAGTTAATTTAGTTTTAAAATCAAACAATCCAAATTCTTGATATTTACTTTCTGCAAATTAGGTTAATTTTAATTTAAGTGCAAAGCTATATAATCGACATATTTTCCACGTACTCCCTGAGTTCGATACCCGTTTACCACTATCTATAGTTGTTATTGGGATTAAATTTGCGTGTACCACGACAATCACGTCAGTACCATACAGGTAGTGTCGCCAAATCTTTAATGCAAAAATAACTGCGCCTAGCTCGAGATCATGGGTTGTATAGTTCTTCTCGTGGACTTTGAGCTGACAAGATGCGTAAGCTATGACCTTGTCCCGTTGCATGAGAACACAACCAAGACCAAGGTTGGAAGCATCACAATAGACAATGAAATCATTGTTTCCGTCGGGCAATGTGAGAATAGGAGCGTTGCAAAGCATGTGCTTGAGGGTTCGAAAGGCAGACTCTTGTTTGGTTTTCCAAACAAAAGGCTTGTCTTTATGCGTGAGAGAGGTAAGCGGCACAGCGATCTTTGAGAATCCCTCGATAAATCGTCGATAATAGCCCGCTAATCCGAGAAAAGAGCGGACTTCAGACGGGTTCTTAGGCGTAACCCAGCTCTTGACAGCTTCAATCTTCGCAGGATCGACGTGAATGCCTTGACTATTAACAATGTGACCCAGAAACTGAACTTCCTCCAACCAGAATTCGCACATGGAGAACTTGACATAGAGTTGGTTCCCCTGGAGTAACTCGAGAACCAAACGTAGATGCTGCGCGTGTTCTGCTTTCGACTTGGAATAGATCAAGACATCATCGATAAATACAATGACGAAACGGTCGAGATACGGTTTACACACGCGATTCATCAGATCCATGAAAACCGCTGGTGCGTTGGTTAAACCGAAAGGCATGACAACGAATTTGTAGTGGCCGTAACGAGTGCGAAACGCGGTTTTGGGTATATCCTCCTCTTGAATACGTAGCTGGTGATATCCTGAACGTAGGTCGATCTTTGAGAAACACGTAGCGCCTTGTAGTTGATCAAACAAATCATCAATGCGAGGTAGGGGATAGCGGTTCTTGATAGTTAACTTATTCAATTCCTGATTGTCGATGCACATCCTGAACGATCCGTCCTTCTTTTTTACGAAAAGGACTGGCGCGCCCCAAGGAGAGGTGCTCGAGCGAATGAAGCCTTTCTTAAGTAATTCCTGGAGTTGGTTTGAGAGTTCGCGCATTTCAGACGGCGCGAGTCGGTAGGGAGCTTTGGCAATAGGGTTTGCTCCAGGAATGAGGTCGATACGAAAGTCGATATCACGACTTGGTGGTAGCCCAGGAAGATCGTCTGGAAAAACATTAGGAAATTCTCGAACCACAGGAACGTCTTTCACTTCCTTCTTCTCTTTCTTTTCCTTCTCCGCTACTACAATGTTAGCCAAGAATGCCCTGTATTCCTTGCGGAGATACTTGCTAGCTTGCACGCATGACATAAGCTTGAGACCCTTTGAAGTAGTATCACCGGATACACACAATAAGTCACCATTCGCGAGCGAGAATCGAATCATCTTGTCGAAGCACACAACTTCAGCATGGTTTTCTCGAAGAAAGTCCATGCCTACTATGACATCAAAACTTCCGAGTTGCATCGGAATAAGGTCGATTGGAAAGATGTGACTGTTGAGCTCAAGGGTACAATCACGAAGAACAGAATTGACGGCGACGGTTCTTCCGGTAGCGACTTCAACATCGAACGTCGAAGAGAGTTGGGAGCATTTATGAATAAGGAGTTTCTCGAATTCGAACGACACAAAGCAATTATCGGTTCCAGTATCAAACAAACAGGAAGCATAAATACCATTCACAAGGAACGTACCATTGACCACGTTGTTGTCGGCCTGGGCTTGACGCACGTTGAGGTTGAAAGTTCTGGCGCGTGCGGCCTATTGTTGCTGCTGCTGTTGTTGTTGCTGCTGAGGCTGCTGTTGCTGAGGCTCTTGTTTCACGACCCTGTTTGGGCACATGTTGGCAAAATGGTTTGGGTCGCCACATGCGAAGCAAGCTCTGGCTTTGATCGCGGGTGCCGAAGGAGCTTGTTGACCCTAAGGGGCAATGAGCAGAGCTTGATGAGCAGGAGCTTGTCGAATACGGCAGTTGGCAGTAAAATGGCCGTATACATTGCAATGAGCACAAAAACGGCAAGCAATGGCAATTGGGTGGTGGTAGGTGCAAGTAGGGCAGAGCGGGTGTGGCCCAGTGTATGCACGCTTTGCAGGTGGTGCATTAGCCACAGGCGCCGCTACTTGACGCTGTTGGGCTGGGACGGCTTGAATCGGTGCAGTAGTGATCGCACAGTTCTTGTTGCTGGAGCTGTTCTTTCTCTTGTTCTTCCTCTTGTTGCTCGATGAGGTGGGTTCAGCAGTTGGTGCGGTGGCGGTAGCTTGATGCAGGTGCTTTGAAGTTTTATCCCAGACACCAGCCTTGACCCTTTTGTCGTTGATTTCGGCGGCCAGTAGGTAAGTTTCTTCGATCGTCTTAGTCTTAGTCGCTTGCACGAAATCTGCGACGCAGTCGGGCAAAGCTCGGATGTACTTCTTGATTGTGATCTCCGGAGTCTTGACTTGTGTAACAATTCTCATCAAAAGTCTTAATTATTATTTTAATTTAGCCAATAGGAAACCCTAATTGAGAAACTCAAGTGATTCTGAACAAACCCTAAAATTCTCAGAATTTTCAGAATCAGGATTAGGGCCCCTAAAACTCAGGGGGGGGGGGATAAACCCTATATAACGATTATCTGAATTTACTTGCTGTCAAAATTCGAAAATTAGAAACTGTCAAGTCAGCATAACTAGTCCCAACCGTGGCTACTCTATAAAATATAGGTAACCCTTACGGACCGTAAGGGTTATTTGTTACGGTCCGTAAGGGGTGGCAAAATTTGGGTATAAATAACAGACATTGATACTTGAAATTTGGCATATGTTCGACGAAGAAATTCGTTTCATGCACCGATTTACCTTCTGTTTACCACAATTAACACACACTAATCACGAAGTGCTACCGCAATCAGGGTAATAACTCGATCGCTATTACGATTCAACGTCCGATCGATTATAACTATCCAACGATTGTTTAAGTGCCGCTCAAATTGAGTTTATACTTTGTTATTCATCGTGATTTCGACTTGAATGTTTGAGTGCTGTTCGAATTCGGACTATACTCTGTCATTCGTTGTGAATCCGCTGAATTGTAAAGTATTGCACTAATAAATCGTTGTGAGGGTTTAATCTCGTGAATTGTCGTAACTGCTGTATTAGTTACTAACCTGTTTGTGTGTGCATTATTATTTAAATTAGGTTAATCAAGGCTAATCAGTAGGCTTATACTCTGCTAGTTAAATCTACAATGTGAGTCGTTCTCTTTTTTATCAAATTTTTTACAAAATCATATATATTTTCAAAGTTATAATTACAGTGATTAAGTTTATGTAATCACCAAGTTACAGCCGGTATGTGGGGTATTGTGCACATTACTACTGTTGTTATCACTTTAGGTGGGCGAACCTAATTAGTGATATTCGTCATTCATTGGGGCAGCCAATGGTGATATGACCACAGTCACCGAAATGAGTCGAGTGACAAATACTGTGGGTAGTTGGTTTGATATTAGAAACATTGTAATATCTCTTAATACTGTAAATTATAACAAACGAGTCGTTTTAGTAAAACTGAATGATTCACTCAGTATTTCCCTGCTGACAAAACCTTTTTCAAACATGTTTCAGGTGATCTATTGTGAGCAAAGGAAAAGTGCCGTGGAGCACTACAAGCTTAGAAAGTGGCTCAATGTAAATAAATAAAGAAACATGTTTTGAGAAATAAAGGATTTCCCAGTGAAATCACTTATTTGTAAATTATGGGATTTATACCTATATTATATATAAACGAGCAGTTTTAATAATAATCGATCCTGTTTAAAAAGACTTCCGCTGTCACTTAATTAGATACCATCGGATTTCCTGCCTCGCGGCTCTAGACCGGGTCAAACCGGGGCCAAGGGCCGTGACAGGAAAATGTGGTATCAGAGCCACTGATTTAAGCTTACTATTGATTTTAGCCTATTAAAATAATTAGGAAATTTAATTGCTATTTTGTGAAAATATGTTTTATTAACTGATTAATTGTTGAGTTACAGTATGGGTAAGCAAAAGATTTCTGCTATCTACCACAAATTAGATACTACACCTACAGAAAAAGGAACCTCTTCCTCCAAACACCCAGCAGATCTGGAAGAAGGGATTTTTGTCCGTAAATCAAATTATGAAAATCCTCTCACCCAAGATAAAAGAAATTTGATTCTTAGAAAGGGACAGGAGAAAATAAAGAAACCCCAAGTCAAGAAAGTGAGATTTAATCCAGAAATCCAGGAATTAGGCAATAAGTCACCTTGGGAAGATACATTAGATGAAAAATGGGCAAACCTTTATATGCTAGCTACCGTAGCAAAAAATGCAAACTTTTAAAATATCAATAAGCCTGGTCTAGTAGAAAATTAATCCCCAGTAAATAAATAAATTATCGTATTCTCTTTTTAGTAGTCTTTTGTACAAATCAATATGCAATAAACTTTAATGTTTATTTGTAAAACTTTGTTCCAAAGTTTTAACTTAGCATTTTTGTGCATTTTGCATATATGCTATCCAGCATGAGTGAGATATCGGAAGCATTTCAGAATCTCAATCTCAATCTCAATCTCTACCCAGTACCAATTGAAGTCTCCCACGACTTTACTGGTTATATTGCTGACATAGAGGAACCCCTGGAATTCCAAGCTCCACCGCTGGAAAAAGCAAAACTTAAAAAGAGAAGAAGATATGTAGGATGGAGGAAAGTGCGCAGGAGAAAGCCAGCTACTAGGAAACTCCCCAAAATAGTAAACCCTATAGAAAAAGGAAAAGGAATAGAAATCGGAGAAAGTTCTAATCCAGCAGAGACAGAAATCAGGAAAGATTACAAACAAAAAGGAATAGAAATTGGAGAGAGTTCTAGACAAATTGAAGAAATCACATTCCAAGACGAAATAGACTGTCTACTGGCAAATTGTGATGTTATTAGCCCTATCCATAATAATCTATACCCTTACATAGAAACCCAACTTCCTGTAAATCTGGAACCAGCTATTCCAGACCCACTAATCCACACTCGACCTTTAGGTCAAATGGAAGAATGGTGGACAAATGACTGGCAATTCGAAAATATCATCAACAGTCCTTATTCTTTCCTTCCACAGTGGGATCCAGAACCTATCCCCAATCCTCCAATGAGCAACGAAAACTTAGCCGAACTCCGGCAGTTCGGTGAAGAGCTGATAGGTACAGGGAATAGGATCCGGGAAATGGGGGAACAAATTTCCTAGAAGTACGACGAAAGGGAGCGTCGTTACTAAACTGCCAGTTGACCAAAGAATAGGGGGGTTGGGAAGAATGTCTGTATAATAATAATAATAATAATAATAATAATAATAGTCAAATATAACTCTGTAAAATGGGAAATAAAACATTGTAAGATAAATGGTGTGTATGGATACCTATATAATATATAAAGCAAAAATAGAAGTCGAAACATCGACGATTTTGGATATATATCTGTGTTGCCAGATTTTATGTGCTTCTGTGTAATTGTTTTATTTACAATCATTTAATACTAATAAGTTATATCTACAATAATTATCAGATGAAAAACGCTAGTAATGAACCAGTTAATGAAGAGAATCAATCTGAACAAAATCAGGAAAACCAGTATATGACTAGACAAGATATTGAAAACATTATCACTTAAGGGATAGCTAATGCTATTCCAGCAATCATGGCTGCTGCTCAAAAACCTGTTGAACCACAACAAATCATTCCTAGTAAACGTACTCTGGAAGACAATGTTAGTCATAGTGTAAATGGAGGAGGCAATCATGACGATAATAATCCACTACAGGCTCCACCTCCTAAGAAAATGAAAGCCGCAACACCTGGTTACACTTTCAAAGAATTTCTTGCTTGTAAACCTGCTGAATTTGCAGGCAATGAAGGAGCAACTGCAGTACTGCGATGGTTAGAGAAAACCGAAGCAGTAATTGCAATAAGTAAGTGTTCCGAAGAAGATCAGGTTATGTATGCGTCAAATTTGTTCAAAGAAGGGGCACTAGAATGGTGGAACACTGTATTACAAGCAAAAGGAAGAAGGATAGCTTATGTTATAGGTTGGGAAGAATTTAAAATTCTTGTAGAAAGAAAATATTGTCCTGAATATGAAAAGGAACAAATGGCAAATAAGTTCCTAAACCATCGTATGGTAGGCGTAGAGTGTCGCGGTTATACTTCGACATTCTTTGAATATGCTAGAGTGGTACCAACACTGGCTTCGCCAGAACCGGTACTCATTTCTCGCTACATTTGGGGATTGATTAGTGAAATCCGCAATATCGTTAAAGCTGTGAGACCTCGCACTATTGACGATGCTGTGGAACTAGCTAATACCCTAACTGATGAACTAGTACGCACAAGAGAAGAAGATCGAAAGAAGGAATTGGCTCAAAAGATTACCCAAGGATTTCGTATGGGTAATGATAATAATAGGTTCAAGAAAAGAGGAAGGAGACAATCTACACAACCGCCTTTTTGCAGAAATTGCAAAAAGAATCATTTTGGAAAATGCAATGTAATTTGCAACTTCTGCAAAATGACAGGACATCGTGAAGAAAATTGCAAAAAGAAAACCATAGTCTGCTATAACTGTGGAGAAACAGGACTTTACAAAACAGAATGTCCTAAATTGATTAAAGCCGCAGACAATAAAGGCAAACCAGCTGATGGAACAACAAAGAAGAATGCCCGAGCATTCCAGCTAACCACTCAAGAAGCTGAACTAATCCCTGACGTCATAGCTGGTACGTTCTTGGTCCACGACGTTTATGCAAAAGTATTATTTGACTCTGGTGCAAACCAAAGTTTTATCAATACTTCATTTTGCCAAGCCCTTAATTTACCCTTAACCACCCTTAGGCAAATTTTTACAGTTGAAACGGCAGATGGGAATTCTGTTAACATAAATAAGGTTTTGCAAGAAGGAAAGATAGAACTGTTAGGCCATAAGTTTTCTGCAAACTTGTTACCTATGAAATTAGCCGAATTCGATGTAGTATTAGGAATGGATTGGTTGATAACCAACCATGCTCGAATCCTTTGTGATAAGAATTCCATAGAAATTCAATCACCTACCGGAGAAGTGATTAGGATCATAGGAGATAAACCACGTAAGCCCATGAAGTTCATATCAGTAATGAAAGTTACTAATTATGAACGAAAACAAGGAATAGTATATATGATTTCAGTAATCATTAGTACTAAGGGTAAAGAACTTAAAGAAATTCCTATAGTCTCAGAGTATCCGGATGTATTCCCGGAAGATTTACCAGGATTACCTCCAGACAGGAAAGTAGAATTTAGGATTCATCTAATTCCAGGAACTACACCGATAGCCAAGGCACCTTATCGGTTAGCACCTACAGAAATGCTAGAATTGAAAAAGCAATTAGATGAATTACTAAGTAAAGGATTCATACAACCTAGTTCATCCCCTTGGGGAGCTCTAGTGTTGTTTGTGAAAAAGAAAGATGGATCGATGAGAATGTGTATCGATTATAGAGAATTGAATAAGGTTACAATTAAGAATCGATACCCATTACCTAGGATTGACGATCTTTTTGATCAACTTCAAGGCGCTAGGTATTTTTCTAAGATAGATTTAAGATCCGAATATCACCAGTTAAAAGTACAAGAAGAAGACATACCTAAAACTGCTTTCAGAACTAGGTATGGTCATTATGAGTTTACAGTCATGCCCTTTGGACTAACAAATGCCCCAGCAGCATTTATGGACATGATGAATCGGATCTGTAAACCATACTTGGATAAATTTGTAATCGTATTCATCGACGATATACTTATTTATTCCAAAAGTCAGGAAGAACATTGCGAACACTTGCATGCACTCTTAACTTTGTTAAGAAAGGAAAAGCTTTATGCAAAATTCTCGAAGTGTGAATTTTGGTTAAAGGAAGTGCAATTCCTAGGACATATGGTGAATCACGAAGGTATTCACGTAGATCCTGCTAAAATAGAAGCAATTACCAAATGGAAGGTCCCACAAACAGCTATGGAAATTAGAAGTTTTCTAGGCTTAGCTGGATACTACAGACGATTTATTAAGGATTTCTCTAAGATAGTTGTACCTTTGACTAAGTTAACCTGTAAAGCCACTAAGTTTGAATGGGGACATAGGCAAGAAGAAGCTTTTAAGATTTTAAAGCATCGATTGACGAATGCTCCAATTTTAGCATTGCCCGAAGGAACAGAAGATTTTGAAGTATATTGTGATGCTTCAAAATTAGGATTCGGATGTGTATTGATGCAACGCAAAAAGGTAATTGCGTATGCCTCCCGGCAGTTGAGAAAGCACGAGGAGAATTATACAACTCATGACTTAGAATTAAGAGCCATAATTTTTGCCTTGAAAATTTGGAGACATTATCTGTACGGAAGTAAGTTTACTGTCTATACAGATCATAAAAGTTTAAGGTATATATTTGGGCAGAAAGAATTAAATATGAGGCAAAGAAGATGGATGGAAGTTCTAAGCGATTACGACTGTGATATTCAATATCACGAAGGAAAGGCAAACGTAGTTGCAGATGCCTTAAGTCGTAAGTATCAGGAAAAACAAAAGCGAGTATGTGCTCTTAGATTAAATCTACAGATAGATTTAATGGAACAATTAAAGAAAGTTCAGGAAACAGCAATCAAGGACGATGCTGAAGGAATGAAAGGTTATATAAAGGAACTAGAGCAAGGAAATGATGGAATTTGGAGATTCCACAAGAAACGAAATTGGGTACCTAAGCAAGGAGAATTAAGAAATAAGATTTTAGAAGAAGCCCATAAATCTAGGTATACTATGCATCCAGGAAACAATAAGATGTACCAAGATTTAAGAAAGAACTTCTGGTGGATAGGAATGAAGACAGATATAGCAAGATATGTTTCTAAGTGTCTTACTTGTTCACAAGTAAAGGCTGAACATCAGAAACCTTCAGGACTACTACAACAATTGGAAATGCCAGTATGGAAATGGGAACTTATAACAATGGATTTTGTTACTAAGTTGCCTAAAACAAGAAAAGGTAATGATGCGATTTGGGTAATTGTGGATTGATTAACCAAATCAGCTCATTTTCTACCAATGAAGGAAACCTTTAGCATGGAAAGGTTAGCCAAGTTGTACGTAGACGAAGTGGTATCTTTACATGGAGTCCCACTCTCCATTGTATCAGATAGAGATAGTCGTTTCACTTCTCATTTTTGGAAAAGTTTCCAGCAAGCTATGGGAACTCGACTAAATCTGAGTACGGCATATCATCCTCAAACAGACGGGCAAAGTGAAAGAACCATCCAAACTCTAGAAGACATGCTTCGAGCATGTGTAATAGATTTTGGTGGAAACTGGGATGATCATTTACCATTAATTGAATTCTCCTATAATAATAGTTATCATTCAAGTATTGAAACTGCTCCATTCGAGGCACTATATGGACGTAAGTGCAGAACTCCAGTTTGTTGGGCAGAAATAGGAGAAAGTCAATTATCAGGTCCAGAAATTGTGCACAAAACTACTGACAAAATAACTCAGATCAAGGAAAGACTGAAAACAGCCCGAGATCGTCAGAAGAGTTATGCAGATAATCGCCGCAAGCCGTTAGAATTTCAAGTTGGAGATAAAGTACTCCTAAAAGTTTCTCCTTGGAAAGGAGTTGTTCGATTCGGTAAGAAAGGAAAGCTAAGTCCCAGGTATGTAGGACCATTTTCAGTAATCCAACGTATAGGACCAGTTGCTTATCGTTTACAACTACCAGAAGAATTAGCTGGAGTACATGATGTATTTCATGTATCCAACCTCAAGAAATGTCTATCAGACGAATCTTTGGTAGTACCTCTTCAAGACATAGAGGTAAACAAAAAGCTGAAATTTGTTGAGAAACCTCTTCAAATTGAGGATCGAAAGATCAAGTTTCTCAAACATAAACGACTAGTTTTAGTCAAAGTCAGATGGGATTCAAAAAGAGGAGCTGAATACACTTGGGAGCTGGAATCAGAAATGAAGAGAAAATATCCTCATTTATTCCAGTAAATCTCGAGGACGAGATTTTTATTAAGGTAGGGAGAATGTAACAATTCTCATCAAAAGTCTTAATTATTATTTTAATTTAGCCAATAGGAAACCCTAATTGAGAAACCCAAGTGATTCTGAACAAACCCTAAAATTCTCAGAATTTTCAGAATCAGGATTAGGGCCCCTAAAACTCAGGGGGGGATAAACCCTATATAACGATTATCTGAATTTACTTGCTGTCAAAATTCAAAAATTAGAAACTGTCAAGTCAGCATAGCTAGTCCCAACCGTGGCTACTCTATAAAATATAGGTAACCCTTACGGACCGTAAGGGTTATTTGTTACGGTCCGTAAGGGGTGGCAAAATTTGGGTATAAATAGCAGACATTGGTACTTGAAATTTGGCATATGTTCGACGAAGAAATTCATTTCATGCACCGATTTACCTTCTGTTTACCACAATTAACACACACTAATCACGAAGTGCTACCGCAATCAGGGTAATAACTCGATCGCTATTACGATTCAACGTCCGATCGATTATAACTATCCAACGATTGTTTAAGTGCCGCTCAAATTGAGTTTATACTTTGTTATTCATCGTGATTTCGACTTGAATGTTTGAGTGCTGTTCGAATTCGGACTATACTCTGTCATTCGTTGTGAATCCGCTGAATTGTAAAGTATTGCACTAATAAATCGTTGTGAGGGTTTAATCTCGTGAATTGTCGTAACTGCTGTATTAGTTACTAACCTGTTTGTGTGTGCATTATTATTTAAATTAGGTTAATCAAGGCTAATCAGTAGGCTTATACTCTGCTCGTTAAATCTACAATGTGAGTCATTCTCTTTTTTATCAAATTTGTTTACAAAATCATATTTATTTTCAAAGTTATAATTACAGTGATTAAGTTTATGTAATCACCAAGTTACAGCCGGTATGTGGGGTATTGTGCACATTACTACTGTTGTTATCACTTTAGGTGGGCGAACCTAATTAGTGATATTCGTCATTCATTGGGGCAGCCAATGGTGATATGACCACAGTCACCGAAATGAGTCGAGTGACAAATACTGTGGGTAGTTGGTTTGATATTAGAAACATTGTAATATCTCTTAATACTGTAAATTATAACAAACGAGTCGTTTTAGTAAAACTGAATGATTCACTCAGTATTTCCCTGCTGACAAAACCTTTTTCAAACATGTTTCAGGTGATCTGTTGTGAGCAAAGGAAAAGTGCCGTGGAGCACTACAAGCTTAGAAAGTGGCTCAATGTAAATAAATAAAGAAACATGTTTTGAGAAATAAAGGATTTCCCAGTGAAATCACTTATTTGTAAATTATGGGATTTATCCCTATATTATATATAAACGAGCAGTTTTAATAATAATCGATCATGTTTAAAAAGACTTCCGCTGTCACTTAATTAGATACCATCGGATTTCCTGCCTCGCGGCTCTAGACCGGGTCAAACCGGGGCCAAGGGCCGTGACAACTTGATCGGGACAGATGATGCTGAGCTATTTGAAACAAGCAGTGAGAGCAGCATTGTCGCCATCATGTTGTTGTATGTGCCAAAATTCATCCTCTAGCTTCTGACGTTCATGAGGAGGGCAGAATACCTCTAGCATGACTTCCTTGAGTTCGTCCCACTACAGACCGTAGGCTGCATCGTTCCCTCGCTTGTTCCTCTCGGTCGTCCACCAGTCTAGTGCACGGAACTGGAAAACGCCGGTAGCATTCAGAGTTCGAAGGTCATCAGGGCAACCACTTTGTCGCAGAGTGACCTCAATGGAATCAAACCATTGGAATAGTGCAGTCAGACCTCCCTCGCCAGTGAATTCTTTTGGCCCACACGACTTGAATTGCTTGAAACTGAAGGGCCTTGTGCTAGCTTTAAGAGCGTCGGTCCTTGATTCCTTAGATGACTTGCTAGCGTTCTCGTAAGCATTACTTACAGCCTTTGCTACGCTTTTAGCGATGATGGCAGCAAGGCGTTTGTCCCTCTTTTCTTGACGAGAAAGTGTGTGACGGGATCCAGACGACATTGTCTGCAATAGACATCGTCACAGGACTCAACACATTGTATTTGAATCTCACCTCACACGTCTACTACTTACTAAAGCTCAGGAACACGCATATTCACGTAAACACATAACATGTAGAGCACAAAATCACATTTACACACAAGCACGTAGAGCACATAATCACATAACACCTAAGCAAGTAAGGCACAGAAGCAAGGAAACACATACGCATTTAATCACTAGAGGCAGTCAGAAAACAGAAACCTATTATTCAAGGTCTGCGATTGTTCGGGAATAGCGTAGTATAAGCGTATATCGCAGTATAAGTCGCCCATAATTCAACGATTTGTTAACATTTTGGAGTAGAAATGCAGTGCGAGTCCTGTGTGTTGATCGAAGCGAATGCACAAATCGATTAATTCTTCCAAAATTAAGCACATAAACAGGTAAAGCACATAAAACACATAAAATTGACGAATTATCACATTTGAGACTTGGAAGCTTTGAAGGTTAGATAGAGAAGCTAGAGAGAGAAAGTGACATCATGATTCGGGTGCTTTGTACGATCTCAGATCTGTCAATAGAATCCCTGATTATATTACGTTCTCGTGTGTTCGGTCACGTTCGTGCACTTGGAGTCCGTTGAGACCTTGGTGGGAGTTTTGTAAAAGGTGCGGAACAAGTCGTCAAGGTTAGGGTTTCACCCCTGTCTTAACAACTTCGTCCCTGTTTTGATAAAATGGAGGAGATTATTCATCAAAATATGGGTTTCACCCCTGATTTGGTATAATTCCCCCGCTGAACAAGCGTTCGTTATTGAAAAAGAAATCATTGATAAATTGACAAGACAGCATCGATTAAGCAATTTAGTCGAGAGTTCGCGGTTTTCACACCTAATCTCGACTTGATCGCCCTTTTTGTAGTTGAAAATTCGAGTGTAGTGATAGTGTAGTATGGGCGAGGATAGCGAGAAATAAGCCCATACATAATCCCTACTGGATGTACTCAAGTCAGTCTGTTGGTTCCTAACTATAGTCTAGGTTTCTAAGACTTCGACCCGGACTAGGTCGAGTCTTGCCTAATTCCCTATAGTTATGGCTCTGATACCAATATGTCACACCCCAACCGATGGTAGAAATATCGGGGCATGGCACTGAGCGAAACAGATTGTCCAGAAGTTTCCATAACAATTGTCAATACTAATTTAATTTAAATAATACGTCCCATACCGTATCTCAAACAGTAAAATAATTATTACAGACATAAATCCAGGCAAATATTCTGTTCCGACAACTCAGATTTAAAATAGTCAGCAATTGTTTATCTGCTTCTAGAGACCCTTAGTTTGACCACTACAGACAACTATTTGTTGGGCTCTAAAGCTTTATTCTAGCTTCAAATTCCTACCAAGTGTGCGTCCTAAGCACCTGTCACATACGTTAAAATAAAGTCAATACATAAAATGTAAAGGTGAGCATACAAGTTTAATAGTAGCGTATAGAGTTCGAATTCGTTTACGCATAACCAGCACGTACACATAGTAAAATGAAGCACGTTAGTTATCGACATAGATCCATCGATACCAATGACTGCGGATTGACTGCCCGAGGCAGTTCGCAATACATGATTACCACCGTAATCCATTCAAGTAATGGTCCTTAACAACCCCCGTGTGAACGGGTGCTGAGTCCAAACTATAGTACTATCGTTGCTAAGGCAGGTAGACAGCATTCCATGTGTAAACATAACAAACAAGCATTCATAAGCCGCGTATAACATGCATTAACGGTTATCGTTCAAATAGTATTGAGTAGTGTGTTTGATGTGATTTGAATAGTTGTAACGTATGTAATACCCAAAAGTGCTTAAAGCAAAAGGGGATCGAGTATACTCACAGCGGTTAATGGATTGAAGGGAGCGCTTAGCGAGTAAGGTTAGCCTGAATAGATTCGATAGCATAACGATAAGTGACGTTTTATGCGTCAAATGGTGCAAGGTGCAAATGGGTTGGATAGCGGTTCGATCGGATGGTAATCCGATCAGACAGCAATCCGTGCGGATAACAATCCGTTCAGGTGGTCATTCGGTCGGACAGTGGTCCGGTCGGATGACGATTCGAGTGGGTTGTTTCCTCCTATAAGAAGTATGTGTTTGTGTATGATGGCTTGACTTTTGAAGTTTTCGTTGTAGCATTTTGAAAGCATTGAAGTATCTCTATCCATCAAGTCGTTCGATCGGATGGTGGGTCGTGCGGATGGCAATCGTGAGTTGCGATTCGGTGTCGATTTGATTAACATAGCTTGATTAACTTTATCGCATTATTACTTCCTATAGTTCACAGTCGTGAGTTGTTTGAATAATACGTCGATGGCTTGTAATTAACAACACTTACTCCACATAATACAAATAAAATAAAGAAATTTCTACAAGTCAAATCCGTATAACCGGTCGTTGACTTTGACCTTGACTTTGACTTTGACCTGTGGAAACACGGGGTTTTACAAAATGGACCCCACATGAGGGTATTTTGGTCATTTTACTATCATGTGAGGTCCATTTGGTCAGATTTAACCATAAAAATACCCTCATGTGGGGTCCATTTGGTTAGATTTAATCACAAAAATTAACTGAGTTAGGGTTAAAGGACATAACTTGCAATGGTTTGCAAACATCGAGTACGTTTTCTGTAATTATTGAAGACAAAGGACACAGTTTGCAATAAGTAACATACATAAAAGACGATTTTTGTAATTTACTCCTTCAAGATAAATAATTTTGAAATCTAATCAATATTTCAAAATACTATATTATCTCTTATACGAATTGTTTAAATTTATATTAAATTTTATTTTATAAATATCTTTTAATTAATATTATTATAATTAAGTAGGAGATAAAGATGAGAAAACTAAAAAATAGATGGCTCCAATGAATGACATGTGTCCCTTTATTGGTTTCTTTTATTATATAGTATAGATTGAAAGGAATAGAAAATTACTACTTCACACTTTTGAATTAATTTAGATATAGGACACTTGTCATCACCACATTATTTCTCACCCTTCTCACAATATTAGATTAATGTACAGGATCCTTTACATATATATAGGGTAGGGTTCATGCGAGAACCACCTTTATTGCGTGAACCAATGTAAACACAACAAAATGAACCCACTACACCACCAAAAACCTAAACAAAATCTAACCCCCCCCCCCCCCCCCCCCCACCCAAAGCTAAATGCTAAAAACTAAACCATAAAGCTAAACCCCCCAAAAAAAACCTTGAAAATCTAAAAAACACAAAAAAAATTAAATTTTTTTTTATAAAAAACGATACTTCTAGTATCCATTTTTTAAAAAAAAATTATTAACAAAAGTAGCGATTTTATAAAAAAAATTTGTGTGTTTTTTATATTTTTTTAGGTATTTTTGGTTGTGTTCACACTAGTTCTCGCAATAAATGGTGGTTACTAACGGATCCTTCTCCTATATATATATATATATATATATATATATATAGGGTCAGGATTTAGAGAGAACGGTGAAAAGTGTGAGAACGGTAAGAACGATTTTGGAGTTGACATGTGGCATTGATGCTAAATTACACTAAGGGGTAATATTGTAATAAACTCACACACATGAACTGAGTGTTCAAATAAAGCGTCATAAAAACACCAAATTCAGAAAAAACGCAATGAAAATACCCAGTTAAAACGTCATAAAACACTCAGTTCAGAAAAACGACATGAAAACTTAGTTTAAAACGCCATAAAATACTCAGTTCAGAAAAACACCATGAAAATACCTAGTTAAAACGCTATAAAAACACATAGTTCAGAAAAACGTCATAAAAATAACTAGTCTAAAACGTCATAAAACACCCAGTTCAGAAAAACGCCATAAAACCCATTTCGTTTTTTTCGAAAAGTATATCAATAGTATACTCGTTGGAAAGATAAAAAAACGCTGAGTTTTATGGTGTAATTTTTTTTTTTTAAATAATCACGTATAAAAAAGTTATGGCGTTTAAATATGATGGGGGAAAATGACATGTGATTAGCATGTGCACCCTTGTTTGGATCTTCCAATTTTACCCCTCCTGGTAGTTATAAGGTGCCCATTATTTACAAAAATGTCGTCGCATCATCTTAGCCACAAATCACAAAGATCATATGGCTGAAAATCGTTCTCACTGTTCTCACACTTCAAATCGTTCTCTCCTGATCCCGTTCCTATATATAGACAAATGGGGGGGGGGGTAGTGCACGGTCCTCCCAACCGCCGGAGTGATCTCACTCCGGGAGCCGCTACCCGACCAAGCTAGCTCCGCGGCGACTTCCCCATGTTGAGTTCTTACCCTAGGCGACATATGCCACTCCCAAAACTCGAACCCGGTACCTCTGGGAAGAGGTGGGTGTCGGTGGCCAACTGGGCTACCCCAGTTGGTTTATATAGACAAATGATCAAATACAAATTATCTTATTGTACAAAACGTATGAATGGAGTGGAAAAGTAAAAAAAAAACGCTGTCACATTTTCGTAATTATTTTACTCGTATGGTAATTATTAAAGTTACTCTACAAATGGTCTTGTAGGGTAATTTTGTAACATGATCTTGTAGGGTAATTACGATTAAAATAATTACGAAAATGTCATCGCGTTTTTTTTTTTATTTTTACTTTTCCATGGCAATAATACGTTTTGTACGATAAGTTACTTTATACGGGATCCTTACCCTAAATAATTTAGGCGTCGCTGCCCCCTACACGCGGCCTATGGTAACAATCTATTAGAAAACAAAAATAAAACATAAACAAGGTGATATCCAAATTCAAAGTTAAAAAACATTTGGATGGAGCATGAGACACGGTCTTGCGTGTTTTGGACCAATTTGTTTGTTTATACGCCATTGCGTGTTTTGCGCCACAATATTTGAATCTTATTTTCTCCCTAAAATTACACACACACTCGTCGATTGAATGATCCATGAATTGCAAAGACAGACAAAATTTGAAGGAAAATCATCCAAGAGTGGTGGTAGATTGGATGAATTAGCGATTGAGAATCGTGAATTGTGAAAAATTGAAAGGAAATGTGGTGAGAGTTGGGTTGGGGAATTAAGGACGGATTCATCAAGTGAAAGCAGGAGGGTGGGGTTTGGATGTTCAGGTGCTGTGGAGTGCCTGTTGAGCATTGTTCGGGCC
Source organism: Helianthus tuberosus (assembly GCA_030545235.1). NCBI lineage: Eukaryota > Viridiplantae > Streptophyta > Magnoliopsida > Asterales > Asteraceae > Helianthus > Helianthus tuberosus. The sequence continues at coordinate 142,896,004 of CM060381.1, forward strand.
CTGCGGATGGGGTCCTGCTTGGGTGGAGAAAGCAGGAGCCCTCGCCAATCACCCCTCAAAAGGAGGAAGAAATCAATGTCAATGACAACCTCATCCTCGTTCTTTAAGGAAGAGCACCTGCATCTGCATCGGATCCCCGGGAGGATGTTTTTGAATGGCTCCAGTGAATTTGCTTCTTTGTATACTCAGCAAGGCAAAAAGGGTACCAATCAAGATGCCATGATTGTTTGGGAGGTCCCTTTCAAACACCTTTTCTTTTCTTTTCTAAATCAAATCATCATTCAATACATGTGAAGATAGAAGAATTCTATGAGCAATATAAAAAAATATACAAGAGCTAATTGTCATTTTCGTCCCCGTGGTTTGTTCAATTATGTGAGTTCATGCAAATTTCAAATTTGTACCATTTCGGACATTCTTGAAACATGTCAGTTTCATCCAAAAAAGTAAGGTTGAATCGAATAATTAGACAAACCACATGGACGAAAATGGCAGTTAACTCATGTTTTTTTGGACGGAACTGGCATGTTTCAAGAATGTCAGGGACGAAAATGGTACAAATTTGAAATTTGGTCTGAACTGACATAATTGGACAAACTACAGGGACGAAAATGACAATTAACTCTTAAAACAATTATATAAATACCTTGCAACTCACATGCATGAAACGGTGCCTTTTTGCGCCTCACCCTTTTTTAAAACTAAGCTGGTTAGATGCCCGTTATACAAACTGTACAAGTTGCAAGAATCGGATAATTTATTTTAAAACATGAGTCCCAACACTCCCAATGTATGAACTATTCTCTTTTGCAGTTGTTTGCTTTCATGTGTTTTAAAGAATGGAATTGTGGTTGATGTCAAGATGCCCCCTCCCTAAATAAATCTATGAAAAATGTCCATACTACCCTTAAACTGATGACACTTACAATTATCTACGTATAACATTTTAAGGGTATATGCAACATTTTTCTATAACTAAAATAAAAAGGAAAATGAAACAAAACTGAAACAGAGGGATTTTGATTTTTAAGTAGAGCCCTGCAAAAAAAGTAAAAATCCTTGCATATGTTGTTTAAAATGTCATACTCATACATAAAACACTATGCTGTTTTCATTTGATGTTAATTACATTTTCAGGATTTCGGGTCAAGAAGAGACACAGTCTTCTGTGGTGTATTTGATGGTCATGGACCATTTGGACACATGGTTGCTAAGAGAGTAAGAGACTCGCTCCCCTTGAAGTTAAGGGAAGTCGATACAAGTGATGTCTTACCGTCGGTTAATGAAGCTTCTGAGAAATTTCAGGCTTGGAAAGACTTGTTTCTCAAGGCTTTTAAAGTCATGGATAGGGAACTAAGGATGCATACTAATATTGACTGTTTTTGTAGCGGGTCAACAGCTGTCACGTTGATTAAACAGGTGAAAGATGTCTGAAAATTTTTAGATTTTGATACTTGATGTGAATGGGTTTGTTGTTTGTTGCAGGGTGAGGATCTTATAATTGGGAATGTTGGGGATTCTAGAGCTATTTTGTGTACAAGAGATGAACGCAATTCTCTTGTTGCGCTTCAGTTGACTGTGGATCTAAAACCGAACCTTCCAGGTTCCTCTTTCTCCCAATTGAAAGCGGTTTGGTTTATTGTCCCGTCTGCACCACCTATGCTTATGATCTTACTTGTTTTATACACTTTTTAGCGGAAGCGGAACGGATCCGTAAAAGCAAAGGTCGTGTTTTTGCTCTTCAAGAGGAACCCAGTGTAACTCGAGTTTGGCTACCTAATAATGACTCTCCGGGTCTAGCCATGGCTCGTGCTTTTGGGGACTTTTGCCTTAAAGATTTTGGTCTCATTTCTATTCCAGATATCTTTTATCGACGTTTAACAGAAAACGACCAGTTTGTGGTCTTGGCAAGTGACGGGGTATGAATATATATATAGGGGTTAGTTAACGTACAATTGACCTTAACGTACGATGCGTACGCGATGAGAAATATAACATGCTGATTTGGTCTTACAACATGCAGATTTAGTTTTACAACATGCGAAATTCTCATCGAGTACCATTGTACGTTAAGAGATATTGTACAGTACACTTTCTCTCTCTCTCTATATATATATATATGATTTTATGAAAATGACAGATTTGGGACGTGCTGACAAACAAAGATGTGATTGACATCGTGGCGTCTGCTGAATCGCGTTCTTGTGCAGCTCGAGCCGTGGTGGAGTCAGCGGTGCGTGCGTGGAATCATAAATACCCGACTTCTAAAGTTGACGATTGTGCAGTGGTTTGCCTTTTTCTTACCCCACCCCCAAACACTATCTCAATGGCAAGTGGTACAACGCAAATACGTGAAGAAGAAGGAATAGGAACCACCGATGTAGAGGACGATTTGGTGGATCACGTCCTAGACGAGGACCCTGACGCGGGGGATGTAATACACTGGTCTGCCCTTGAAGGCGTCACTCGTGCCAACACATTGTTAAATTTGCCTCAATTCATGCCGGAGGAGCCCCACAACAAGAAGACCAACTGAGACTAGAGCTTTGAGTTGCAACTTCCCACACCAGGAAAAATGCAACTTCTGATGATGGGCGGGTTATTATTAACTTTAAAGAATGGAGTTGCAATGTAGGGAAAAAGAAAAGGCCTCTACTGTATAAGAATGTCAGGGGCAAATGCTAATATTGTAAAGTCAGCTCACTTTGGGTATATTTTATTTTCTGTTTTTTTTTTCTAATTTAATTTAATATTATGTTATTTATAAATGGAATAATATGATATATCATTTTTATTTTAAAATCTATTTTGATGTCAAGTTCTCTAATATCTTGAGCCCATACAGATGCTTGAAATCAACTATAAAAACCAAGGGGGTGTTTGGCCTAGCTTTTTTAATCTCAAAGCTTATTGCTTTTTTAGCTTTTTTTACAAAAATAAGCTTTAACTTGTGTTTGGTTTAGCTTTTTAAGCTTATGTTTATTAACTTATATAAGCTAATTTGAAGAAGCTTATTTAAAGTTGGTTTTCTAGCTTATTTGAAGAAGCTTCTTTACGTAAGGGCAAATGATTTAAAATAAGCTATAAGCTAGTCCAAACACTTAAAAAGAGCTTATCAAATGATAAGCTACTTTAAAATATAAGTATAAGAAAAAAAAAAAAAAAAAAAAAAAAAAAAAAGCTATGCCAAACACCCCCCAAATAAAACATCAACTATAAAAAATTTAAAGCGCTAACGCTCGACACGTTGGATGATTTCACTGACAGATTGTCATGAGTTATCATAAACACCAAAAAAAAAAAAAAAAAAAAGCAAGTGAGATGACACCACAAAAAACACACAACTTTATTACATAAAAACAACTCAGAATCCAACCCAACTTTATTACATAAAACCAAACATGACCGACTAGTAATCCTCTGGAGCCAGTGGCTGGTGGTGCGTATGAGCCGTCACCTCTGGCTGTATGATCCCAAACTCATAGATCAACCCGGCTATAGCCGCCCCGATAAATGGCCCAAGCCAATACACCCAATGGTTGTTCCACCGCCACCCCACCAACGCCGGCCCAAACGCCCTTGCTGGATTCATCGACGCCCCATCGAACGGCCCTCCCACCAGAATATTAGCACCCACTATAAACCCTATCGCCAAGGGAGCTATCGTCCCTAACGTCCCTCGTTTATGATCGATTGCCGTTGCGAAAACGGTGTAAACTAACCCGAATGTTAGCACAATCTCCATCAATAAAGCGTTTAAGTTCCCGACACCCGCCGCCACCGTAAACCCAACGGGTCTCTACAAATTCCAAAACAAGATCATCAAAAAACAAGTTACAAAATCTTAAACAAACATTTGAAATGAATACCATGCCGTCGGTGGCTAGCCGGAGTAGCAACGAGGCGACAACAGCACCTAGAAGCTGAGCTACCCAGTAATACAAGGCTCGAACCAACGAGACTCTCCCTGCTACAAGAGTAGCAAACGTGACCGCCGGGTTTATGTGTCCACCGGACACATTTAAACTCGACGCCACAGCGGCAAACAACGCCAGCGCGTGAGCTAGCGCTACGAGCACCAGCCCCGCTGCTCCCAGCCCGTGGCCAGGGCCATACATCTTATCTGCATGGTTAAATTTAACATCTTAAATTGGAATCAAATCATCAACTAGCAATCCTATTCAGTAGTAGGGTACCGTCCCTGAAAACTCTAAAGGCCCCCGGGAGACAAAAAGAATTGAGCGAACGGGAATGAATTAGAAAAATAAAATATTGGTGGTGGAAAATAAATATTTAATTATTATATGTATATGCAAAATAAATAGATGCATATAGTAAATATAAATATATATATATATATATATAGGGCTAGGATCATTTCAGAACTCATATATTTTTCAGAACTTACAGAACTCATAATAACCCTTAGATCATTTGATCGATGGTTCTAGACAATAATGGCATTATGGTAATTAAAGTTACTGTAAGAGACAATTTAAGAATTAGAAAAGGGTATTTTAGGGTGATTAAACAAATTAGTTCCTAATTTATCTCCATACATATCTCTCTCACCCATTAATAACATCCAGGTTGCATTTAAACATTACATGGGGATGATTTTGCGAGGATTGCATGGAAGATATCGGGAATAAGTTTATATGAATGACATTTGTAGTGAAAGGTAATCTTGAATAACAAGTTGATTGTATGAGTTAACGGAAAATTAAATATAATTTTACGATGGTTTTTTTATTCATACACAGCAAGAAATTTATTGTTGTGAGCTACAAAGCTGTTTGTGCTCTGTATTTCATAGATAAATCACCAAATAATATTAATATTGATTGCCTAATGACACATATTGTATGCAGGTCACATGTTTGATGATTTGGATGAAGACTTGAATTTTCTTTATTAAACTTGAAGATTTACACATGTAAATAGTATATTTACATATATTTTTAAACAGTATGTTTACACATATGTATTTAATTACATACGTGAGTTTATAAATGTGCTTGAAAGGAATTTTGGGTTTTATTTGATATAACTTTAAGGTTTACATATATGTAAATAGACTTTTAGTTGAATAAATTGATGATCCGTATGAAGATTTACATATGTAAATAGTGTATTTACACGTATGGGCAATCAAATTTAAAATTGGCTACTTGGTATGAATACGATCAAATTGATAAGTATGAAGATACACATATATATAAATGGACGATTCAATTGATAAGTATGAAAAGATTTACATGTATGTAGATAGAATTAGTTAGAATAAACTGATGACCAGTCTGTATATTTAAATATATATATAAATAGTCTAGTTACACATACGTAGAACTTATATATATAAGTTAATAGATGACTAGCCGGAATATTTACATATATGTATAGAAATGAAAGTTTAAAAAATGATTATCATGAAGATTAGATATACATGAATAAACGTTTATGTTTGATAAACTAATTATAAGTTTCAAAAGTTCTATTTACGTAAATGGTACCTTAGAAATATATTGAAGATTATATATACGTATATAGAAAAAGTTAATTAGTTTGATCCAAAATTGGGTTGAAGACATGAACAATCATATTCAAATTTAGTTTGATCGTTTACGTATGTATATTTTTTAAATAAATTTAGTCTGATCAATAAGATATACTACATAAAAACTAGAGAGATGCGAGAGAAAATAGGTTATATAGTTGGTTAACTATTTTATTCAAAAATATATTATTTAATGAATTACAATCATACCCTTTTTGTTTATTTTTTAATTTGTAATATTGAAAAGAAATGAGTGGTCTATATTGGTTCTGCAAGTTCTCAATAAAATAGGGTTCTGAAAAGAACCCAACCATATATATATATATATATATAGGAGAAGGTTGCGAGAATCAATGTGAACACAACCAAAAATAGCTAAAACACACACAAAAAAAACTTGTTTTTTAAACATTTTTTATAAAAAAAATCGCTATATTTCGTTAAAAAAAAATTTGGTTCTCGCATAAACCCTACCCTATACATATATGTGTGTGTAAGCTTATAACGGGCCTCGAATGACTGTACGGGCTGGCCGGCCAAAGAGCTGGCCGGATCAGGATAGATAGAGGAACAAGATAGAGAGGTTGTTCCGGGTGAGAAGTCGTACTCAAAAGTATTATATAATAATAACAAAGACATGCAAATTCAAATTAAAAATTTAGTTCATACTAAGAGCAAGGAGGGCGCCTTCGCCGGCGAAGACGAACAAGAAGGTGGAGAGAAACTCGGACAAGGTGGCGCGTGCGGAATCGGGGTGGGTGGCTTCATCAGCCCGGCCGATGGCGAATCGCGGCGGCATGCTTTCTTTTGGTTTATAGTCAAAAATCTAGTATTAGCTCTCAGAACCCCAAGTGATAGCTGAATGAATGAGAAGCTTGCAAATGAAGAAGAAGATTTTAAAATGGAGGTGAAGAATTGCATGGACACTTGGGGTGAAGGATTGCAGAGAGTTGGACACGTAGGTGTGTGATGCGGCATCAAGCGGGATAACTTACAATTTGATCTAATCGGTCATGTGGGTATTGGGATTTTGCTGGTTTTTTATTTTTATTTTTATTTTATATGCTAATCCAAATGTCATTACTTTATTAGATAATATTTTTAGGCTGTCTCTAAATTAATCAGCAGGAATGCCCGTTCTCCTTCTATATATGTTAGATGTATCTCACATCATATTATATACGGAGGACATATAGCATTCTCAAAATATACAAGTTCAATCAATAAAGGGTTCATTAGTAATATATAGTTGGTGTTCCTTTTTTTGTTGAAACCTTTAGGGTCACTACTTAGGATCAAGATTTTGTTATGTGTTTTCTTGATTTGTGTATGTATTGTGGGTCATATGGGTTTTCAAATCAAGATTTTGGGGGTCACTTTTGATGGGTCATATGGGTTTGAGATCTTATGGGGTCATACGGTTTGGGGACTGATTTGAAAGTTCAAACATTGTCATGATTACAATTTGCATAAGTATTGGTGATTAAAGTTAATCAACTTTTAGGTAGTGTTTGTTTCATGGAATGTCATGGAATTGGAATTAGAATTGAATTTGGAACTTAAACATTCCAATAGGAATTGGAATCTCAATTCCATTCTTGATGTGTTCGGTTGGCAAATGAATTGGAATCTACCGATCTCGGCCCGCCAATCGGGTGAGCCAGTTTGGGCAAAACAATCCATTATCGTTGTTTAAATAGAACCTGAAGTGAGAATTATGCAGCATACCGAATCAAAATGCATTTCGATTAATGTTACATATATGGCTAATAAAAAAAAGGACAACCGTTAAACGAGTACTTGAAAAGAAGAGGTTTTTAAGGCTTCCATAGTTTCATGGTGCAGTCTTCACCATATGTGGCTATAAGATTCCTATGAGGATGGTGACAAATACCGATTACGTCCTTCTCGTGCACCTGTGAGTATATACGGAATTCAGGTGGATATAGTGATGAATAAAAAACACAAATGGTCTCATTTCACACTAACAGGTTGTAGTTAAAACGAGCAAAACGGACTGGAAGGTGGGTTGGGTAATAAATCAAAATAGGTAATTCTGGAATGGTTTCGGGCACATTGACTAGAAACACTTCTTGTCCGAAACTTTTAAACTGTTTACATACAGATAGTATGTCAATATGATTGCAAATGTCATATTTTTCAGTCATAATCTGAAATTTTAACATAAATAATTACGAGTTTTTCAAAAATACTTTTTTTTTTTCTGAACGGCCAATCGTCTGTGGACTTGAACCCAAGACCTTCCCCTTCCCAACCTAGGTGTTTTAAAGGCTTTGCCTTTGCCAATGGACCACCACCCCGTTGGTTCAAAAATACTTTATAACTATATTTTTTGTTGTGTACCATTTGACCCGTTTGAAATAAAACATAACCTAACGCCTCTTTTACAAGTAAAATGCTTAAAACCTCCCAAAAAAAATTATTGATATTTTTTATAATATAGTTTTGTATGTTTAACTATTTGTAAATTTCAAATAATAATTAACTTTGACCCATTTATCGGTTTATTTTGGCAGCTCTATGGTCAACCGTCAACCCAAGCCATTTTGGTCTGTACTAGGTCAATTTTGACGTCCTTTTTGCCAGCTCTAATTACCACTGATCATTGTAAGAAAGATGGAGAATGTAAATGTACCTTCATCAAGTGCTCAAGTTTCCCAGATTGATGGCTGAAGCAATACAGGTTCCTGCAGATTGTTTCCAAGTGTAAGATTAAAGAAAAACTGAAACAAAAACAATAATCGGGACCATAATATGAACACTTAAGACGTGGATGTTGTGCCGTGCAGTTCACAAATGCAGTGCAGAACAACAACCATATCCAGTGAATCCCACAAATCACAAAGCTAAAGGGTCAACTGTAACTCAGGTCTTAGGGTTTGAGCAAATACCTATCTTCACCAATACAATATATCCATTCTCCTTTAGGTGATATACAAGCTGCAACAAAATCTCCACCCTCCTTTTTACCAGATGAGAAACTTCTCACAACCTGCATTAAGCCAACAATCCATCATTATTCTGAATGACAGAAAACAAGTTTATTCATTTTAATTACATTACAGAACACTATTACATTATTATAATCTAAACAAAAAAAAATCTACCTGTCCTTGAAGTGTCATAAGATAAATAGATGATGTCTTGTTACAAACTATAACATGGTCAGGATTTTTGGGTGACAGGTGGACAGAATTTACGGACGCGTCACCTCCCTGCGAGTCAAAACCGGAAGATGATGAGAAATATAAAAAGGGAAAAAATGAACTTAAGAAGAAATCTGATATCGTGAAGTAAAATGACAGAAATACCCTCAAAGGAGGTGGTGGCTTGAATGTTTGTAAACAATCTGCAGTCTTTAAATCCCAAACCTGAATAAAAATTAAACAAAAGAACATTCACTTGCATACTGGGTACGTTTGTTTCACTTGCAGGTAGGGGTCAAATACTCACCTTTCCTGTACAATCACTTGATGCTGTGATTATACGAAGTCCGTCACTTGTAAAAATGGCATCATTTACGTACGAAGAGTGACCACGAAATTCCTTCAACATTTTTCCACCTTTTATCCCATGAATTCTGATATAAATGTAGCAACAGTTCAAATGTTTGTTAATGTAAGCAATTAAAATATACAATGACCCAAAAGAAATTTATTGTTAAAAATTGACAGATTTAGTTTTCTGAGTGAAAATCTCTCAAATTAATTCTATTTAAAATAAGAGAGGTAAACCTGGCAGTTCCGTCGAATGATGTGCTTAATATCTGAGTTCCATCCCGGGTAAATGCAACACTAGTGACACCTCGAGAATGAGCATTTTCAAGGCGCCGCAGGCATTGGCCATTTCTTATACGCCAAACCTTAATCATGAACAAGAACAATTAACATTTTCATTTTTCAAATAATTATAGATTTCATAATACCATAAAACTGTTTAAAAAAATACTATATTTACCAATTTAACGCTAAATAAAAAAAGCAGTAACGAAAACAGTTTTTATCACTGAATAGACAATTAGGGAAACAACATTACTATTATGAATCATCTCACCACATAATATTATCTTTATTTGTTTAGTGAAACAAACTATTACAAGTAAACAAACTGCTTTTATTTTATTTGCTATGGTATTGGCTAATATCTGTGTGTATAGACACACACACCAAGTTGTCCCTATCATAAACATATAGAAATATTGTGAATTGTCTCTTTTGATACTTGTAAATATTTTCATAATATTTATTATGGAATGGGTTGATACCATCCTTTCAGTCTTTTAAAATAGTATATGAAATTTAGAAGGATGAAGATATGAAATTTCAAACTTACAGAAGAAAATATAAGTTGTCTCTATATAAAGTTGCATTTAAAAATTCATACGTATCATTATCAATTCCATAAGATCCTATACATCCCTACAAAACACCAATGATACCATTTTACCAATTCCATTGGTTATAAAATAAAATCATAACTTGAAACAAATTGTTTCAACTGAACAAACAAGTAAGAAAACAACCCTTTACTGTGAATCGTCTCAGCATAATGTTTAGTGAAACAAACTATTATAATTAACTGATGTTAATTTTATTTATTGTGAAATGGGTAAATATGAGGATACTTCTAGTATTCTGAAAGGGTAGAAATAATGATATGAAATTTAGAATGGTATATTTGAAGTCGCCTTTCTCTGATAAATAAGTTGTGTGTAAATGAATAAACCACAAAGATGCTTACTTTAATCTTTCCATCTTGGGATCCAGAAGCAAGCATCTCTGAATCTCTACTAAAGTCAATGCACAAAACAGCATCATCATGCATCATAAAAGATTCCTGCACAAGTAAAAAGAACTTAACATCTCAACACTTATTGCATCATGAAGATATTCTGCACACTGTATTTAGGAAACTAGATGCATACTTTGAAATACATGATAATAAATTTATGAAACATCAACAATCAGATGAGAAAGTACAGAATGATGACTCAGACATTAGAAAATAAATTATCAAAATTAAAACTAACAAGAACTCACTTCTGCTTGGTACTGAAGATCTTTTTTAAGCTTCCCACTTATATGATCCCAAACCTGATATTAACAGTAATGCAGCAATTAAATATCATCAATAACTTAAACTAACACAGAATAGTTATTTAACTAGAAAAACCTCAATAAACCCATCAACAGAGCAAGAAACAAGAAACTGTCCATCCGGTGAGAACCGAGCATTTTCAGGGTGACTTTTCTTTCCAAACTGCAACACAATTATTAAATACCATTAGAAAAATAATGAAACTTTTTGTTGAAAATATAACTAGTTCTTTCATCTAGCTTCATATATTAAAAAAATTTGTCCACTCCAAGGAGCAAAGACCACAATCAATACCATCTAATCATCCATAACGATCTAAACTCTAATAGTTAACTCATTTCTAACATTTTAAAATATCTGTAACCCATTTGGATAAACTTTGTGTTAAATTCCATACACGGACATGCTTATTTGATTACCAATATTGATATTAATGTAAGTGATACGTGAGTAAGAATAAAGCACAAAATCATAATAGAATTTAACGCGACGAAATGAATATACAGCAAATCACCTTTATAGTATGACCAAGAGTTGTTGGGTACTTATCATCTACATCTTGTTTCATAGCAGCTGTTCCTCGAAAGAGATCAAACTGTGTTCCAGGTGGAAGTAACCCTGAGATCAAATTTTTATAAATTTATAACCAATTTGACTTTATCATAGCAAAAGAGGTAACATCTATAAAACAATAAATTAAAGTGTAACCTTGGTGTTGTTGCCATTTCAAAGCTTGACCAATTAGAGCCATTAAACGTGATGGTGGAACCACAGAGACTTCTGCAGCAATAGCTGAGAAGAGCAAAAAATACATAGATATCAAATTGTATTCTGTTATAATCTAAATGAAAACAAGAAAGGGTGAAGATGTTAAAACCTTGAGCAATCTGTGCGCGCCGTTTCTCTTTCGTGGAGTCTTGATAAGCCTAGATAACAAAATAGGTACAATACGATATTACAAACAGCACACTCGTTACAATTCAAAAGAAATTAAATTTCCAAAATTTCAACCTCATGAGGATCAAAATAAGTTCGAACTAAGAGATGCTCAAGTCTTAAGTATCTTTCTGGTTCTTCTTGTTTCATGACACTCATTGCTTGAGTTTGCCTTAATATAGCACGAGCTGTATCCAACTCCCTCAGTTCAATCATTTCAAGAACAATCTAGAACAAAGTAATAACAGAATATACATTAGCACATGCCTCAATATGTTACATGAATATAAAGGTAAACTATGTACCTGCTCATATAAATCTTCAAGTGTCTTTCTTGGAAGCTTAAGTTGTGCCACTTGAGGCAATATTGCATCCCATCTACCGCTGTTAATATCTGCTATAAATGTTTCAAGGCTGTCTACTGTGTTCAGAGATACTTGGCATTCACTTTGTAATGTTTGGAAAGTTTGATGCAGTGAGTTTTCTTTGCAGAACTGAAGAACTATTTTAATCACACTGCAACAAAAAAGTATAACAAAATTACACAAAACCATATAACATGTACCAGTTAAAAGAAATATGCATACACGTAAGAATCCATAAATTGAAAAGAAAATGACGAATATGCATTACTGCAGCTTAAGAGAACCAGAATAAAAATCAGATAATAAGTTGATGAATGTCAGATTAGTAAAGTAATCTTACATTTATCTCAACAACAACCTTGGGTGAGCAGTATGTTAGGGTGAAAAATGGTCAGACCGAACGTAATGGGCGCAGTTGCCCACTTTTTTTCCCCCAAAAAGGCCAAAACACGCCGGGTCACCACCCCCCTAGGCGTGTTTGGCTTATTTTTTTTTTGTTTTGGCGTGATTTAAATCACGCTTGAAGGTTTTTTGAGTGGCCAATCACATTTAATCTTCCTTTTTTTGGCCAATAGCTTTTTTTGTTGATTTTTTTTATTTTTATTTAATTCTCTACACCCTTTTAACATAATGCCCACATCCCCACTACACCCATTTTAGAAAAACGCCCAATAATGCCCCTTGCTGACTGTACTGCCACATGGCGGAAAACGTCCAAGGGTAGGGGCATTATTCACCCTTACCACTACGCATGGTCTCATACGGACCATATCACTTTGTGGGTGGTCACATCAGTCAAACACATCATGCAAGCCGTATGATTTGACCATTTTTGCCCCATCATACACATCAATGGTGTCTTGATAGTATTAGCTATGACCATAACCTTTTTTTACAGCAATTCTAATATGATTACTCAAGCATGAACTATCAGCAAAGTAAACAAAAAAAAAAAAAAAACAGTTTTAGCCAGACACTTAACAATCATTCACGAGCAATGATAACTCCAAATGACACTCTCACATCAACGTATATTTTCTCCTGAATAATACCAAACAATGACCTAAAATTGAGGAAAGAATAGATTTAAAGTTACTCTGGAGCTTCAATTTTAGGGCATTAATATGTCGTAGAAATCAAAATCGAAATAAGTTATAGCCAGACAGACACTAAACAATCATTCAAATTATACTCCAAAGTCAATGTATTTTTGTTGGGTTATATCAATCAATCAATCAGTGAAGGTGCAACATAGAATGAATAGAGTTGAACTTACTCTCGAGCTTCGATTTCTAGGGCAGACATCGTGCGGTGTCGATGGGTTTAGGGTTTTCAAGTACCTTTGCAACTAGATAATAAGTTCTCGCCTTCCAAAGAACGTAAGCGACTGTGTGTATCGCCAATGCTGGAGGATCCGGGTCAAGGTTCAATTCATTTTTACCAAATCCACCCCATTTTTGTTTATTTTCACTCGTATATTCGAGTTATATATCTTGGCTGGAGAATCACCCGATCATATCTATCGAGTATCATCGTGTCACGAGCGGAATCACCTGATTATATCTATCTCTACTAGGCATAACATTTATACACCAATTCACAAGGAAATTAAATAAATATGGGAAAAACCCACTTGTTGAAATTGAACCCAGGACCTATTGGTAACAAAGTCTTATCTCACCCTCAATATGTTACTAGGCTATAAAGCCATAAGCGAGTCATCTCGTACGGAATATGTTTTTTAGTAGTTGTGACTTGTGAGAGAAGAAATATATAATTTAATTAATTATGCATGTATATATAATGTAAGTATCTATGAAAAACCCATTTAATCTATAAGTGAGAGAAGAAATATATAATTTAATTAATTATGCATGTATATATAATGTAAGTATCTATGAAAAACTCATTTAATCTATAAAACTTGGGAAACCTGGATTGTGTGGACAGGATTGATCCACATCATCTATTAAAAACACATGATCAAAGGATAATTTAGTCATTCTGTTCAAACCATCATCTCACCCTTCCCTATCCCATCATTTTCTTTATGTCACATCTCTCTCTCTCTCTCATATATCACTTTTCATCCAACCATTTTCAAAATAATTCATTAGATATTAGAGAGAGAAACATCACCTTTTCATCAAAGCCACCATAAAAGCTACGAGATCTGAATATCGAAGATTAAAGCCACCAGATCTGAAGATCAAAGATCGAAGACACCATGTGTTCATGTACTCATCCCTTTCTTTTGAAGCCACCAAATCTGAAGATCGAAGCCACCAGATCTAAAGATCGAAGCAGGCTGAAATCGTTTGGTTGCATAAGTTTCTAGAGAGGGAAAATTATTGGAACACCAAGACCAAAAACACACACAAGTGTGCGAGTGAGAAGCATGTCAGAAATCATTTGGTTCATGGGTTTTAGAGAGAGAAAGTTGTTAGAACACCAAGAACACACACACAATTGTGTGAGAGAGAAGCAGGTTAGAAATCATTTGGTTCATGGGTTTTGGTTAAGAGAAAAAGTTGTTAGAACACAAAGAACATACTCACAAGTATGACATGGACTGGTTCCGTGTCTTAATGTTATTTATTTGGTAAAAGTTGAATGATTTTGTGTGTGTATTAGTAAAATAGATTTGATAGTTTGTTGGGTATTTTTTTTTTTTTTTTGTTTGTTTTAAATGTATTAAAAAAATTTAGAATTGAGATAATGATTGTTGTTGTTGTTGTTATATATTAGTTACCTTTAAAAAGTCAATAATCTAATCGTTGATGATCTCGTTTATTTTATAAAAAAAATTGTGTTTGGTTTGGTTGCTTGTTTGAGACTTTTGATCTGAACAGTAACTGTTTTTGTTAGTTTGGTTGCTTGTTTGGGGCTTTTGATCTGAATACTAACTGTTTTTTTGTGTTATACTAGGCGGTAACCCATGTATAGGCATGTTACATGTGTTACCACTCTAGTGTAACACAAGTTACAAACATGTGTTACATATGTGCAAGCCCCTATATGTTGTTTGTTTGGGGCTTTTGTTTATCCTATATGTTATGTGTTACCTTTAGAAACTTCATAATTTATTAAGAATATCTCGTTTATTTTAAAAATAAAAAGTAGTGTCTTTTTGTGGGATAATTAGATACATATATAGTAACAACGTTACACATGTTATTTATAGTTACCCCAACCCTTTTTGGACACAAAGGGGGCTGCACATATGTAACACATGCTTGTAACTTGTGTTACATTAGAGTGGTAACACATGTATAGCCACATTACACATGTTACATATAGTTGTTACACGTGTTATAACAAAACTTTACACAAGTACACATGTTATAACATATACTGATGTACTTGTTTTGTTCATAGGTGAATGGATGTTTTGTGTTCAAGATGAAGATGGTTATCAAGGAGCAAAGCATATTGTTTTGAAGTAACAATGAAGGAATCTTTTTTCACAACATTATGCAGATACATATTAGAATGCCTATTGTTACTTCAAAACAATGGACAATTCTAACATGTGTAACACATTCTAACATGTTTACGGACCTATTTTTTTAAGGGTGCACCCCCGTAACCAATTCGGTAACCAATGAAACCATCATGTATTATTTGTGTTAAACACTGTTGTTATGCGGTTACTTGGTTTATATTATATGACAATGATTCCCATGTGTTGCATATACTTTTGTAACTTGTGTTACAAATCACATGTACTAGCATGTTTGGATGTATACACGTTACATATACCAAGTGTTTTTCATACACATATATACCATGTGTGTTTCATACACACGTGTAACATGTGTATGACTTGTGGTGCATATACTCATGTTACTTGTGGTGCATATACTCATGTTACATGTATACGTACGTTATTACATTTTTTGCTGGCATAATTAGCTACGTATGTTACATTAAATGTTACCCATAACATCATTAAAAGGGTAATATATAAAAATGATACAAAATGTATAAACTTCATAATTTATTCGGAATATCTCGTTTATTTTACAAATAAAAAGTCGTGTTTTTTTTGTGGGATAATTAGCTACATATGTAGTAACAACGTTACACAAGTTACTTATAGTTACCCCAACCCTTTTTTTAGACACAAAGGGGGGTTGCACACATGTAACACATGTTTGTAACAAATGTTACACTAGAGAGGTAACAAATGTATAGCCACGTTACACATGTTACATAGGAGATTAATAGGTTTTAACTATAGAAGATTAATATTGATGTACTTGTTTTGTTCATAGGTGAAAAGATGTTTTGTGTTCAAGATGAAGATGGTTATCAAGAAGCGAAGCCCGCCGAAGGATTACAACGCATCATCAGGTTTTCGTGGTGACGATGGTGTGTTTTTTTGGTTAGCTGCTATGTGTTGTAAAGATGGATGTTGTTGTGATGACCATTTTTAGAAGCATTACAACTATTGATATAAAATTCATTTTTATTTTCATTGTTAGTATGAATACGGATGTTGTTGGGAAGGCAATTTTTTTTATGCAACAACTATATGTAACATGTGTAACAGTGACGTTGTAACACATGTAACACCTATATATAACATGTGTAAGATGGTTATACACGTGTTACATGTGTTATCCCATAGTGTAACATATGTTATAAACATGTATTACATATGTCAGCCCGTTTGGTGTCAATTTAAACTTAGTAAAATTACATATTTAACAACATTACATCATCCAAAATGTCATATCAATAAACAAACAAGTAATATATGTAACTATAAGTATATGTGACTAGTGTAACGAATTAAAGGGACAAACGATACACTTCATGTTACATATGTACCTAGAGTTGTTATTAACAATGTTATTAGTAGATAAAAAACCTGCATTAACGTATATTTTTTAAATTGAACCCAGCTTATTGGTCATAAGTCTTATACATGGAACTAAGTTCTTCCAGTGTGATGTATGATTTAACAATAATATGATGATATTGCTCGTTGGCATTCGGTGTCCACAATTTAGTGCCATTAGAAGACTCGTAAAGATAGTAACGTGGAGTATGTTCTAGATCATCTATGGAAATAGAGACGGATGTTAATATAAGTTTATGTGCGTTATGAACCCTGTAATACGTTTATCACCCTTGGGTAACAAAAAAGATCACACGTGACACTTTTCGCCATGTTACATGTAACATCTTCTCTACAACGTGTGTAACATCCTTAAAAGTTGTGTTCCCACTCTGCTTTATATTTTGTAAGTACTTACAGGTAAACATGTTTTAAAGATACAACATGTAACATGTGTTACACCGAAATGTTACACAAGTGTTTCTAGTTTACACATGTTACATCTTGTGTAACTCTGCTTTATATTTTGTAAATGTTTCCAGTTTCCAGTTTAAACATGTTTTAAAGATACAACCTGTAACATGTAAGTACTTATAGGTAAACATATTTTAAAGATACAACCGTATCACCTTACAAGTTATATGTTTTGCTGACAAAAGCCATGTCACACATGTTACACACTATAGAGTGAAACAACAGTATTGAACGCTGCTACACATTTCCCATTCTGTCGTAACATGTGTAACCTTTTTGGGGGTATCGATGTTGTAGGTTTATACAGGCTTAAAATATATACAAATGATCCAAAACTGATCATACATGTGTTACCCTATAGTGTAACATTTGTTACAAACATGTCTTACATATGTGCAGCCTCGATTTTTGGTAACAAAGGGGTTGAACATATGCAACACATGTTTGTAACATGTGTTACACTAGAGGGTAACTTCTGTACAACGTCAAAGGTACCCACCACATGCCCTTCATCGACTTCTTGTTCCCATTCTTCATCGGTTTCTCCATCTACCTTCTTTCGCTTTATGACCACCTTTTGTCGTATCCGATATTGTGGTTCTCTTCCTTCCTGCCAAGATCCCTTCTCGTTTGGATGCAACTGCTATGGTCAAGTTGTAATAACACAAATTACAGTCCAGCATTTTTAATCTACTAATTAAAAAAATAGTAGTAACATAAATAAGACTAGCTACTTTCTACCCAATTATGCCCTGAACTTGAAGTCTCCCCAAATTTTGAGTTTTTATCTGCATCATTTCACACATAAAAAAAACTAAGTAAAACCACCAAAAAAAAGGTTACATATGTAAACAGTTAGCACACACTTCAAACAACTACTATCCGGTAGAACCAACTCCCTCGCTACAAGCACTAAAAACATGTAACATATGTTAGCACAACCTTTCGTATTTATTTGTCGTCATATAGCTTTCATTTTTGTATTCTGGATCGCCTTCGTGATCGAAGGGAAAGTCTTCCAAACTTCTACTACGACTTTGTGGGCCTTATGCCAGGGGGGTTGGGAAAAAAGATAAATTCATTGTTAACGATAGGGAATTCTAAGATGTGTTACACATGTTAGAATTGTTTATTGTTTTGAAGTAGCAATAGGCATTCTAACATGTATCTGCATAATGTTGTGAAAAAAGATTCCTTCATTGTTACTTCAAAACAATAGGCAGTTGTAACATATGTTAGACATGTAGCTCTTATATTAAAATCTTTCCTAACCAACGTAAGACGTATTACATGTGTTACACTTCAGAACATTATGCAGATACCTGTTATAATGCCTATTGTTAATTCAAAACAAAAGACAATTCTAACATGTGTAACACATGTTACAATTGCTTTTTGTTTTGAAGTAACAATAAAGGTATCTTTTTTCATTGTTACTTTAAAACAATAGGTAATTGTAACATGTGTTACACATCTTAAAATTGTTTATCTTTTTCAAATAACAAGAGGCATTGTACACATGTAACACATGTTACAATTACCTATTGTTTTAAAGTAACAGTAAATATTTTTTTTTACTGTTACTTCAAAACAATAGGTAATTGTAACATGTGTTACACATCTTAAAATTGCACCACTCATATTAAAAAATTAGGAAATGTTTAATCAACCCAACTTACTACCTATGAAAACACTAGTCAATATAAAAAGAACAAACCAAATATCCTTTTTTGTATTTCAACGATTAGTGTGTCCGAGTCCCAATCCTCAAAATCTGTACATCATCAGTTTATTCGTTACGTAATTTCATAAAAATAAAACAAGTGTAACACATGTTACTTAATTTCATAAAAATAAAACAGGTTACCTAATATGTTTTTGATAAAATAAAGTCAGGTTTAACATATGTTACCTATTTTTATAAAAATAGGACAAGTTTATAAAAATAAGACAGGTGTAACACATGTTACACTAACATGTTTACCTAATAGGAGAGGTTTAACACATGGTAATAAGACAGTTTTAACACATGTTACATCATTTTATAAATTTGAGACAGGTTTAACACATGTTACACTAATATGTTTACCTAATCAGGGAGGCTTAACACATGTTACGCTAATACATTTATATGCTTTTGAGTCCGTTGACTTGTACCCTAATATCAGACAGGTCTAACACATGTTACCTAGTCGCATTCAAAACAATAATCACCAATGATCGGACCCAAACACCTACCTACTTAGGGAAAAGTTCAAAAAGGAAATTATGATGGACAATCATACACATGTGTGCATACAAATTTGCTTAATGTTTTCTTACTCGAACGGGTATTTTATAAACATCAAGTAGTTAGTGTTAAAATTTAAATATGATTTTTTTGGGACAAAGCGATTGCAAAGTAGATCCTTCTAGAGCTCTTTTACTTTTGTTACTATTTTTCCAACTCTGTTAATAACCAATTATACATAGAATTGGAGCAAATCTGCCCGGGCGTTCAAACACCGATCGATCGGAAAAAACAAAAAAACACCTACTGATAAGGAACCCGAATCAAACTTACTTGCTTCCGCATGTTCTTGCTTTCTTCCATTTCCGTGACTTTTACCGGACGATAACAACTGAAACGTTGATCTCATATATATTCTTCTCTGGTGGGTTTGCGGTTTCGATTCACTGTCGCACCTTCTTTCCCGGCGATTTCGATCCACCGCCGCGCCTTCTTTTTTCTCCGGTGCACCTTCTTTCTTCTCCGGCGTTTTCGATTCACAGTCGCACCTTCTTTCTTCTTCGGCGTGTCTTTCTTCTCCGGCTTGTCTTTCTTCTCCAGTGGGTTTGGGGTAGATGGAAGGTCTTGAGAGAGAAAGAGATGATTTTGAAATGAAAGGTCTTGGGGTTGATGACTTTTGAAATGAAGTTGGGTTTTGAGTAGTTGTTATTGAAAATTGTGTGCCTCCTTTCATATCATTTAATGCATATCAAATCAGTATTAAAATAACATATAAAATGTAATAATATCATAGTTAATTTTACCTATATGCCCTTGAAGTACCTTTATTGACTTTATCACTCTATTTAATTTAATTAAAAAATGCTTCAAATTTTATGAGCCATTGGATGATCTTGATCAATGGTTATAGATTGGATTTCCTAGGTTTTCTTAGTACAAATAAGTTTCCTATACATCATTCCCATGTATATATATATATATATATATAGTTAATTACGTTTTTCGACCCTATGTTTTGTCAAAAATCATTATTTTAGTCCATTAGTTTAAAAATTGTCAAAACAGTCCATGTGGTTTCACTTTCGTAACTATTACAGTCCACCTCCGTTAACCTCATCCATTTATTCTGTTAAATACATGTGAAAAGACCATGTTTTGGCAATTTTTAAACTAATTGACTGAAGTGAAACCACATGGACGAAAAACGTTATTAACTCTATAATTAAAAATATGACGGGTTTTTAAGGATTCATCTGTGAATGCTCTTATCTTTAAATTCTTATGAAAAAAGTGGTAAATTCAAGATAAAGATCAAAGTAAACTGCAATTTTACCCACTGGGGTTAGAGCCAATTGGCACTCTGACCCCCTCCCAGGGAAATTTCGCACTCTGACCCCCCTCCCCCCAACTAATGAGAAACCTTGCAATATTACCCCCTGCTGTTAAAAACTGTTTAAAGTCAACCTAACTTATAAACGGTCAAAGGGTATTATTGTCATTTCCACTTGGTTTTCATGGCTTACTCAATAAAACACCCTATATAATAAGTTATTAAACATCTTGTAACACCCGTCTCTATTAATCAATATTATAATATTAAACACGCATTTTATATGAAAATGCAAGCTTACAAAAAAAACTTTTCCAAGTTAAACTTCTTACATAATTTAAAACCATTCCAAAATATAATTTCAAGTGTTTACAATATCCACTTTTTAAACTAGAACAAAACAAGATCGTTGCGGAAGCTTCGGGACATGTGTTCGGTTCTCCTTTCTTGCTTGATCCTCATCCGGAGTTCCATAAGACATTCCTAAAATCAAAACCAACATAAAAGTTAGTTTTGACAGTTTCACAACAAGTTATAAACATATTTCCATCCAATTCATTTATCCATTATTCAAAATTCTTGTTTCTTTCGAATTCGTAATTTAATCCTCCATCATATGGAGTTAAAGTTAACATCTGAATTCATAAAATAATGGGCTTCGAGCCCTTGACTTTAAAATTCATTTTTTTAAAGACTTTTGACTCGTTCAAGTTTTTAAACCTTAAAACTTGTTTCTAATTGACCATTAAGCATACATCAACATGTTTATCTCAAAATCTTTAGTTCGGGTCTGTAATCTTTTATGAATTACGCGGCTAGTACTCATTCTATGTGCATAATTCTTTTGATCCGTTTCGAAGATTTAAACCTTTTAAGTTTAAATCTTTCCCCTTCGTTATGCACAGTCCACTTGATATTTACCTATAACTTACATGATTGTAAAACACGTTCTTAAACGGCTCATAAGGATCGTTTACCCGGTTCAGTGTTCATGGGTATTTTGGTCAACTTCAGTCCCTCATTATACGACTAAGGGTTTTCACTAATATTTGACCATCTTATTACTTCTAGCTATAATTCAAAATATGCGTACCTGGCTCGGGTCAACATATTGACCCGTTTAAATATCTTTTGCTTTTAAATTTTCTAGATAAAGGCATTACAAACCGTATGTCCTTTCCTGAAATCACAACACTTAACAAGCGGTCATCAATTAGTATTATTGTCAAATGGTATTAACTTACCATTTGACCCGTTTAGCCGAAAGTGACCCTTTATCAACATAAGATGATATTTTTAATTACCATCCTGCCTCTTAAACCTATTCTGGTTTACACCGTGAGTTCTTATTACTTAAATTGCATAACTTGAATTATTTGACCCGTTAAGATTTACACCAAATGGTTATATTTTCAAACCTTTTATCTATCCGTCAACTTATGTACGGATTTTTATTCAGTCACTTTTACCCATTACGGTTCACCCTATAACGTGATGTTCAAAATTCCATATTGGTTAGTCTTCACCCGACTAGTCTACCGTTTTTACCCCTTTTTACCATAGTTTATGGTTTCTTACCATATTTCCTTATTCCGGCTTACATTGTATCATGCCGGAATATAGTATTTTCAAATACTTGTCATAATTCAAAAATCAATACTCACAAGTAAATCTATCATAATACCAAGGGGGTGTAAGCTTAACTTACCTTGAATTCCGATTATGCTTTTCCACGCGTATTAGTTCCGTTTGACCCGCTTCTACCCAAGCTTCCACCTAGCTTTTCGAGCGTCAATCTACCTTTTATCATTCGCAAGGTGATTAGATTAGTCATTATTATCAAGACTATCTCACCTTACGGACTTATATCAAAATCACCAAATTGATTTCATTATTGGTCAGTTTGAATTTTAAAAGTCAAACGGCCTATAACACGAGCAATTACACAATCAAGTTCAACAATTCATTTAAGCAATTTGTCAAATATCCGATAGGCATTATTCTTACACTACCGTTTTAACTAGTTTTCTCATCAAATTCATTATACTTCTAGTTTCTTTAACTAGTTCAAACGATTATCGTGACTAGTTTCTTTATTCATTTTTGCAAGAACCAAGGGTTCCCTTTTATAACGAGACCCGTTTCATCATACTATTTAGCATTCATCCAAATGCCTATTATAATCAAGTTTCATAACTAGTTGTTTAGCCAAGCTTTAACATTAATTAGGCAAGTTCATATCACTGAAAATGGGCTGTTTTTGGTGACTTGTTTATCCTGTTTACAAGTCTTCAAAAATTATTTTTTTATGTGGCGTACTCTCGAAGGTTTAGGCCTTGTGTTAAAATTTCAAGATCTAATTCTTTACCAAAAATTCGTAAAAATTCATTTACTAAGCTGCAATCAGATTCATCACTTCTGACTGCAGCTTACGGAAAAATTCATTAAAAATTCCTCGTTTATCCGATTGACGAAATTCCAATTGGCGATTCTTTTAATCGCTTAGAACTATCTATAGAAAAAATTTGAGATCATAACTAAATCCCTAAATTGAGTTATGACATTCGTAATGGGCTGCAAATTCTGCCAGAAAACGCAGCTTGAACCTTTGATACGGAAAAATTCATAAAACGCTCAATTTTCGTCAAAAATATGCGATTCTAGTGTGGTTTTAAAGATATTTCCTGGAATTACATTTTAGACTCAAGAAACACATGTTTTTGTCAGGTTTTGTTCAGGTTACGACCAATACAAGTCAACTGTAAATTCTGATCAGGAGCTGTTTGAATTCAGCTTTCAATTTAAGCACGTTCTTGACATCATAACACTAATTTGTAGCAATCAAAACCCTAAAAACATCTCATACATGAATTTAGCATCAACAAAATCTGAATTTACTTGAGCTAGGCTTGATTTCAATATATATTTGTCTAGGGTTTACTCCTAAACACTATTTCACTTCAATATCATCCATACCACAATCATGCAACATCAATTTCGAATTTCATGAACTCACTCAGAAATTTGGATGAAGATTTTTTCATGGAAATTACATACCTTATGATCCCTTCGTCGAGGTGATCACTAATCTATATTCAGATTTTGATTTTGACTTGATTTGGCCTTCAATTTGTGAGTTTTGTGAGAGTTAGGGTTTGAAGGTGGGTTGGTCGCCCTTCTCCTGTTCTTGTTCGATCGAGACACATCTAAAGGTGTGTTTGGATTTTATTTTTAAGTTTAATAATATTAAGTTTTCCATTTTAACACTTTTGGCCCTCCAACTAAAAACCATGTTAATCTCTAAGTGTTTTAACTCATGTTCCTTAGTTATAACAAGATTTATGACTAACTAGGTTACTTACCCTAGTTAGCTTATTCTTGTTTATTTTATACTTTATAGTTCTAATATAAAGTTTTATATTTTCGGGGTGTTACAAGTCCACCCCCCTTGAAAAGGGTTTCGTCCCCGAAACCTTCTTTAAGTGGTCCTTTGGTTTGGACCTAACCATCTCAGTTTCGTTTTTCAAGGCATTCTTTCTTTTCCGGCATAAGGTTTTTATTGGACCGTAACCTTTTATCATTTATTTCCTATCTTTGTCGCCTATTTGACCGGGTTGTCTTTTGGCCATCCAGTCACTGAGTCCGTCAGCATACTTCACGCTAGTTATACATTGACAAACGCTCTACATAGGTCACAACATTATTTGAACTATAACTTGTTTTATCGCCTAAACTGATTGGTCACCATTTTACCTCATACCTCGTTATTCGGGTATACTATATTGCCGTCATCGGCCCTTTGCGTGTTTATAATTTCATATCTAGTAACTTATATTACAACGTGGTTGTATTCTGTATCACTTTTATGTCCGTGATCACATCATGTCATGTTTAGGTTTATGTCAGCTTTTTATTTTCAAAATTATCACTTTTTGAATATATCGTCTTGCACCTATCAGTGTCAAGACTTATATCTTTCATGCTTACTATTTATACGTCTATCAGAATTCATATTTGTAAAAACGTCATTTCTTACCAAAATCGAAATTTTAGTTTAGCATCTTCTCTTTAACTTTTGTCAATTATCCATAACGGGATATTGACAGTGCAAAATTTATTCTTTTACAGTCTTTATTTTATGCGAGGATTCTCAATTGATTCCCTCGCCTTGTCTAATTAACCCGTAGGTTTACGACTTAGCCTTATGAGCTATTTTATTAGACTTTTCGCCTCTTTAAGGCGAGGTCCTTATAATCTATTTATTTCTAGTCATGACTCGTGGGTCGTTTTCGTCTCAAAGACCTTTCCATTGTTTATAACCCCAAAGGTTATGTTGATCCCGTAGTTCATTCTTTACTCATTTCGTTCTTAAAATACATATTTGGTGTCAAGGCATCCTGTTTTTTTGTTTGAAGAGTCATTTGGTTTCAAACTTAAGATCTATTAACCTTGACTGTAGTTCGTGGCTATAATCGTTTTATTTCGGATCAATCTCCCGACTCTATGACTTCTCACGTCATTTATACGTCGGTTTATATTATGCTCATTGTTATTTGGTTTGCATATATTCTTATTTGGTTATGTCCCATTACCGGGCTCATTATTCTTTTGCTTTTAACGCTACCTTTATTTGGCTAACGCTTATTTGTGCCATCCGGCATTATATTGTATTCAACCTGTTTGACTTGTTAATGTGAAATCCATCACTTATAAACGATCAACTTTATTCTTTATTTAACCCGTTCAACCTCAAATGGTTGAACATGTTTATTCAAAATTTCTATTTACGAAATTTTATAGTCATAACTCGTAATCCAAATCTTTTGATTTTCAGCCTGCGTTCACGTCTCTTGGTTTACACATGTGCTTAAATTCCTACCCATCAACCGGGTGTTTTACCGAAGTCGTTATTATAGCAACCCTCCCGGTATGCATTAAGACCTCGCTTCACTTTTATATTCCGACTTTGTTCTCAAATTTGACGTTTTGCAATAACGGTCCGTTTAGAGACATATTTGCATTTTCCGGGTTCGAGTGTAAGTACACCCCTTCCAATGCGTATCTTAATCATTTTACATGTTTGCATTCTCCGGGTTCGAGTGTAAGTACACCCCCTCCCAATACATATCTTAATCATTTTACATGCTTGCATTCTCCGGGTTTGAGTGTAAGTACACCCCCTCCCAATACTTATCTAAATCATTTTACATCAATCTTTGTCCCTTCACTCGGGCTCATTATCCTAATGTAATACGCTTCCGTCACCCGGCTGTGCGTTTACATTATTATCAAATATTTTGCTCATTTGATTCGTTTGGGTACTTTTTAATTTGTCCCACTCACCCTCGTCCTTACTACATCGGATGTAATCATGTCCATCATAAAAAGTTCATGGTACCACATGCTCACCACTTACTTGGCCAGAGTAAGCGATCAGTACCTGGTATACATGACCTTTTTATAATTTTCACATTACACCCATGTAAGTAATGCCTCTATTTGTTTCTCTTGGAAACAATATCCCGAATAGATTTTCTATTCAGGTTTTTTTCCAAGTTTTTAATCTACATATGCAACTTTCAATTTCTACTTATTTGTTGCATATTACTATTTGTGCAACTAAATTTAAAATGTGCACTTGGTAATGCTTGCCCTAACGGGCTTCTCTTGCCATTAGTCTTGTTCGTTATCGCCACGCGATTTAGGTCCTTGATGAGCATGTTCTTTGGGCCGTTACTTTGTCAAATCCGCGATTTATTAAACTCTCGCTATCTTCATATGCGAGTATCCTTCAACTAAAACATTTACAACAGTTAGTAATTTCGACATTAATGGATGCCCGTATTATAATACAAGGTTTTTCTACTATACGGATCAACGCGTGTAATTTCGTTGACTATATCTACTCTATATTGTTTTTATTGGTATAACGTGTATTACACGATAACCATATGTGTTGTTCACAACACTTTAATCATACTGAACCATTAATATACATGTACTTACCGGATTTGCGATCAAGCCTCGAACCGAACACACTTTACTCTTTAACCATAAGCTCTGATTACCAACTTGTAACACCCGTCTCTATTAATCAATATTATAATATTAAACACGCATGTTATATGAAAATGCTAGCTTACAAAAAAAAACTTTTCCAAGTTAAACTTCTTACATAATTTAAAAACATTCCAAAATATAATTTCAAGTGTTTACAATATCCACTTTTTAAACTAGAACAAAATAAGATCGTTGCGGAAGCTTCGAGACATGTGTTCGGTTCTCCTTTCTTGCTTGATCCTCATCCGGAGTTCCATAAGACATTCCTAAAATCAAAACCAACATAAAAGTTAGTTTTGACAGTTTCACAACAAGTTATAAACATATTTCCATCCAATTCATTTATCCATTATTCAAAATTCTTGTTTCCTTCGAATTCGTAATTTAATCCTCCATCATATGGAGTTAAAGTTAACATCTGAATTTATAAAATAATGGGCTTCGAGCCCTTGACTTTAAAATTCATTTTTATAAGACTTTTGACCCGTTCAAGTTTTTAAACCTCAAAACTTGTTTCTAATTGACCATTAAGCATACATCAACATGTTTATCTCAAAATCTTTAGTTCGGGTCTGTAATCTTTTATGAATTACGCGGCTAGTACTCATTCTATGTGCATAATTCTTTTGATCTGTTTCGAAGATTTAAACCTTTTAAGTTTAAATCTTTCCCCTTCGTTATGCACATTCTATGTGGTTAGCGAACGCGGAATCCAAGTAGATCCCGCTAAGGTTGAAGCTATCATGAATTGGCAAGAGCCGAAGACGCCCACAGAAATTCGCAGTTTCTTGGGATTGGCAGGATACTACATGCGCTTTATTGAAAATTTTTCAAGGATTGCTGCACCCCTAACTTCCTTGACTAGGAAGGATATTAAGTTCAACTGGGGACCCAAGCAGCAAGAATCTTTCGATATTTTGAAGCAGAAGTTGAGCAACGCTCCAGTACTGACATTGCCTGAAGGTACCGAAGAATTCGTGGTTTACTGCGACGCATCACACACTGGCATGGGGTGTGTACTTATGCAGAAAGACAAGGTTATTGCCTATGCTTCACGTAAGTTAAAGTGTTTCGCTGATGAATCACTAGTCATACCACATACAGATGTGCACATAGAAGAGAGCTTGAAGTTTGTTGAAAAATCTTTGTCGATTGAGGATCGACGAGTTAAGAAGCTTCGAAGGATGCATGTACCGATCGTAAAGGTTAAATGGGATGCCCGTAGAGGTCCCGAGTACACGTGGGAGGTAGAGTCCACAATGAAAGAGAAGTACCCTCATTTGTTTCAGTAAATCTCAAGGTCGAGATTTATTTTAAGGGGGTGAGGATGTAACACCTTGAAAATTCATGTCCTATAATGTGTTGACACGTGTCATAAACTTTGAACGTGTGAAAGAATACTCTAGAGGGACTAAAGTTGACAAACTAGAATACATGATAAAAATTTCACCAAGTTTCGTTACCGTATGAGAAAGTTATGATAAAATTCGTATACGAGGGGTTAAAAGCGTCAACGATGAAGTTTATGACTTTTCGGGAGATAACAAAGTTAAACAAGGGCTTCACAAGGATTGGTTATGTCTTGGAGTCCCCGGAAATAAATTTAGAGGGCTCATAGTGCAAAAATAAATGTCGAAACAACTTTATATGGACCAAGGACCAAAACAGCAAAATCTGGAAATTTGATTTGGATCAGAGGGGCGTCGCGCGACGCGAAGGACCCCTAGGGGACCTACGCGTGACGCGAGGGGCCTTTTGATGCCGAAAAATGTGATTGGTGTCTGCTATGTCCATTGTAACCGACTTAGAAAGATATTTTCCACTTCCATGCGCGACCCCTACTGATTTTTAGGCTTAGGGGCACTTGTAAATGATCTGGGAATAATGCTAGACTTGTGTGACATGATCATGAGCAACCTAAAGCACTATATAAGTCCCACAATGTTTGCAACATTCTTGCATTCATTCCATCTGCATTTTTGAAGACTTCTGGAGTTCAAAAGCAGACCCAAGTCATCCCTAGTCGAAATTAGTACCTTGGTAAGTATCCTTGACCTTCCTTAATTGAGTTTTACTTAGTTATTAGCTTAAAAGGCAACCGTCGTAATTAACGTTTGACTTAGCAATTAATCATTAATGGTCCAGTGATTAGTCGAATTAAAGGTAGTTATAAGTTGGTAATTATGTGGGCATTAATCCCTTGAAAGGGCACCCTCTGATTCCCGTCCTAACCTAGTCATTTGTCGGGTCAAAGTTGTTTATAAAAAGTCAACAGAAACTTAATTTGCAAATTAACATGTATTTAGCAATGTAGAAGGCATGTAACCTATTTTACCACTCATATAACTTAGTAATAAATGTAAGAACATGTCTAAGCATGTTCGACCTGACAAGTTTCTGTTTAGACCCGGTTCGGAACTGAAAGTCGCAAAACTTTGACTTTTGCTTTGACTTCAGTTCTGACCCGATTTAATATGATTTGGAAATGCCTTAGAGCTTCCTTATGACTAGGTTACATGATAGTATAAACCTCTGTGATTGGTTCGTTAATTGCCCGATTCGTTTACACATTTTCGTTAATTGCTTAATGTTGACCATAATGCCCTTTTGACCATAAAATGAGAACTTTGGATATGTGAGATGACAATAATCTTTGTTGCTGAATTATAAACACGTCCCTAAAATTTCATATCAGTTGGAGGTCTATATTAGGAGTTATGCTCAATAGCGCACTTAAAAAGCTTTTCGTTAATTAAACGGCGCAATTAGCATAAAGCCTATCTAAACCCAATTTTTGACACCAAACCTTTTACCCACTGATGTAATTTAATATTTTGAGATTTTTGAAGATTTTAAATTATTTTTAACCTGCTCATAACCTAAGGTTATGGCGTTGATTCGGTAAATACCGATTATACCCTTTTTGGTTATAAAATGAGTTCTACATAATATTTTGACACCAATCCAATTGCTACTGATTTTAAATAATAAATGAAGTATTTTGAACTTTATAACCTGATCAAAAAAACTCATATTTCCTGTATAACCCGGAAATCGCTTAAAACGGCTTTTTACGCGTATTAAACACCTAGTATGGGTTTAAAACCATTTTGTCATATAAGACTTATCACCAACTGATATAACCTGATAAATTAAGTTATTTTACTGATTTATTCAGATCCAAATCTCAGAATTTCATTTAATCTCTTTTATAATCCTTAAAATGACCAAAATA
The DNA here is from genome assembly GCA_030545235.1 of Helianthus tuberosus. Lineage (NCBI taxonomy): Eukaryota > Viridiplantae > Streptophyta > Magnoliopsida > Asterales > Asteraceae > Helianthus > Helianthus tuberosus. The sequence continues at coordinate 142,926,155 of CM060381.1, forward strand.
CCCCTACGAGGCTTAAATTAAGGTTAAACTCGTTTTGGGCATAATGGAAGGTATCCTACTGACCTATTTAAGTCATATTAACTTAGGAAACTTGTAAATGACTCTCATGGTTACCCGTTACGCCTCTTGCGCGTTCGGTTCAGTTTATGTAACTAGTTTGCATAAATTAGCCGAAACGGGTCAAACCTTATCATTTTTATCTCAAAATCCAGAAGGTTTACCCATATTATACAAGTCTTCAAACTTTTTGGGTCTAAAACACATTCTATTCCAGTCTTCGCTTAATCACGCGTTCGAACCATATTTTTCCTTAAAACTAACCGGTCTAAGTTTAGGCTTAATTAAAGACCCGTTAGGATTCTAATAGGTTATTATAAACCTTCGTTCCAGAATAGGAGACCCGGTAAAAGCTACACGCACTTGCTATTTGTGATTGATACTTGCAAAGGTAAATACTTTTAACTTATTTTCCCTTATACGGGCTTGGGGTACGGTATATAAAATACCGCTTGGTCCGGCATTGAATTTTTAATCGAATAGAGGTTAAATCATTGATATGCGCCGTTTTGAAATGTTTTGTTTGCTTAAAGCCTTTGGGGGGTTAATGACCATGTCTCGGATATCCTTGGCATCATCTTACGAGATGGCCACGACCTGAGCACGGGGTGTAGGCGTACACCCGTCAGTGCATAAATAAATAATGTGGTGTGTCTATTGATCTTTAACCCGGTCTACGGATCGGGCTACTGAACGCATAAGGAACATGTAATTCTTTTACAAGTATTATATTCAAATAATTATCCCAACTTATAAAAAGTTTGTGCCATGTGCATTCAAATCAATTTTATTAAACTTTTCAAAATGAGTCGGTTGAATGTATTTACCAGTGTAAACTGACGTATTTTCCCAAAAAGGTTAAGTGCAGGTACTACGCGAACTAGGCTGGCTTTCTCCTAGCGCCCACAATAAGTCTCGCAAGCTTGGATGTCAAAATTGTTGAACAATGTTTCCTATTTATTTTTGATCCACCTGTGGATTATTTTCAACTGTTTGTGATACTTGATATTACAATTATATTCGGTTGAAATATATCTATCCTTTGCTTCCGCTGTGCATTTAAATATTGTGTTGTTTGACTGTAATGTTACCAACTACGTCACGATACTCCCCACCGGGCCCACCGGTAATACGTGGAAATATCGGGGTGTGACAGGTTGGTATCAGAGCCAACATTGAGGGAATTAAACACTAGCCTTTTGTGTTTAATCTCAATGGCACAATTGCACATTCCTAAATTTTCGAGTCTAGACAAAGAACCTAGGAATAATCCAAATTGTTTTATTTATTTTTAACTTTGTCCTTTATATTTCTTGTTGTATCTTTTATTTTGTTAACAGGAAATGCCACCAAGATTCAGAAGAGGAGGAAGAGGCAAGGGCCAATCACTGCCCCCAACGATCACGGGTCGGGCCTTCACACCGGCGAACTCCTTCTACCACTATGAGTGCCAATCCTCAGGGAAACCGGAGGAACCATTTGGAGCCCGCTAGACGGGCTGTCTCGCACAGCTCAACGCCTCCCTACCGTCACTCTTTTGGGCCGCACTCGGAAAACGAGCCCGAAGACTCCCGTCATTCCTTCTTACCATTGCAGCGATCTGCTTCGCACCGTTCCTTTGGCGACCCTACTCCTATCTTTCAGGGCCGGTTCAACCCGGCAAACTATATTCAAGAACCAGTGGGTTTTAACCCATTGGGACCAGAGGACCACTTCTCAGGAGACAATGCAATGGACATGGACGAGGACACGGATCCCGTCGAACCTGCAAGCGGTACCCCCAACCATCCCATCGAGATCTCTGATGGATCTTCCTTCCACGGATCACCCTACGGTGGTCCAGACAGTTATCAAGCAAGGTTTAACCAGCATGAATGGTACTTCACACTTTCTCACCATTCATCGCCTTACCAGCAGCAACAACAGTAGGATCCCTCTAAGGATTCACGTTTCGTGGCAGTCACGCCACCGCCACCGCCACCAGTTTATCAAGCACCTCCAGAACCGCCAAGGCGTACGAGAACCGGCGCAAGAATATCCGCGCGAGGAGGGGATTTTCATTTTAGCACCCCTCATCACTCAAGTGGCAGTCACTATCCACCACTACATGAAGACCCACAAATGGGTGGGCCCTCAAACCCAATTCCTGAGGTGAATTATGCACCAGTTGCACCACAGCCGCCACCATTTGGTTTTGATAACCCGATTCCTGCATACGCTGGTTCAACGGCGTACAATCCATTTGAGCAGCCGGCTCACACTCATTATAACTATGCTGAAGCCGACCCATACCGGGTAGCGGCCAACTACAACGCCCTTCATCCCGAAGGACCATATGGATCCCCTTGGGGAGTTGGATACCCAACTCATGGATACCAAGTACCTGCTCAACCTCCGTTGCAGCACCAGCCTCAGCCACCACGGTTTTCCCCACCAGAACAGGAAGAAATCCTACAAAGGCTAAGCAGGGTGGAACGAGACTTTCAGGAAGAACGTAGGAACAACAGGGGATTCCTCAAAGGCCTAGCGAGCTTATTAAAGGGGAAGAAGAAGAGGGATCATTAAATCCCTATATGTATTGTTGTATTTCCTATTTCAATCAAGTCCCTGCGTGGACATTTATATTTGTATTTAGTCCCTGCGTGGACTTGTCTTTTAGTCCCTGCGTGGACATATATTTTAGTAATTGGTCCCTGCGTGGACTTGTATTTCAGTTTAACCCCTGCGTGGGTAATTTGTCTATTAAAAGTCCCGTTTAGGGCAATGTGTACTCTTTGTAATAATTAATGGGATGTTAAGTTTATAAATTTCATTTTTGTCATTTTATGCATAAATATAAGAAATAAATGAATCAAAATCATTCCTTTTAAAATATATCTGCCCATTTAAATATTAACTAAGAATCTTAAAGGTATAACCTAGCCTGCATGTCAATATAAGACTTGGCCAAGATGGTAAGACCTGTTTAAAAGATTCAGATCCCTGTTAACATCTGAAAACATGTTAACGCTCCTGGCAGACGTGATTCAGTAAAAATCACACACGTCATTCTTATATAAGGATTCTTCAAAAGATTCCTAACCTAACTTAATGATCTATAAATCATGGGTTTAAATCATCAATTAAGATGATCATATTTTGACCATACATTGGTAATATAATGCCTACGGGCCATACTCATTGTCATATAAGACAAAAGACAGTAGTAGTCTACGACTCCCTGTCAGAAAAAGGTAATGAACTATGTTCAAACCTTCATGCCTTGATTCTCTGAAATCATGGATTATAATTGAAAAAGGTCCTTGTGACTTGGCTTTTTATGCTACTAATAAAAATCCTAAATAAATATGATTAACAAATTAACCAAATATGGCATGTGTTACCATGGTTAATGAATCGCCATAAAGGACAATCCCATAATGAACTCCCAAATAAATTATTGTCGATATATTATGTAACAGTTCAAGATACATGGCGGACTCGGATGAAATCAACAGTCGGCCAAGGGAGAATAATGACGCCACCAGGTTCAATGTGACTGGTGCTGAGCTCCAAGCATTAATTGACAATGCGGTTACAAAAGCCTTGGATAAGCAGTATAGTGAGTCAAGCGGTACTCGAAGCAGAGCCCAATCAGTACCCCATTCCAAGCCTAAGACTCATTCTGAGGCTCACAGCAAACCACCCTCCAAGAAGGAAGAACCAAAGAAAGACGATGACGATCGTCACTCTTCAAATCAGCAAAGTGTCCCATCTCAAAGGATCGTGCTGAATCAAGGACCCCGTGATAGGGGTTGCTCCTACAAATACTTTGTTTCATGCAAACCCAGGGATTTCACTGGGAAAAAGGAGCTATAGACTGCATGACATGGTTGGATGAGATGGACACCGTGGTTGATATCAGCGGGCGCGCTGATAAGGATGTGGTAAAGTTTGTGTCTCAATTGTTCAAAGGTGAGGCCTTAGCCTGGTGGAGATCGTTGATTCAAGCTACTGGGAAGATTCCACTGTACAATATGACATGGGAACAATTTATTACCCTCATCAGAGAGAACTACTGTCCTCAGCATGAGGTTGAAAAGATTGAGTCGGATTTTCTGTCATTGGTAATGAAAAATCTGGATTGCCAAGCTTACCTTACGAGCTTTAATACAATGTCAAGGTTGGTTCCTTATCTGGTGACCCCGGAACCCAAAAGAATAGCTCGTTTCATTGGGGGTTTAGCCCCAAAGATAAAGGAAAGTGTAAAAGCCTCTCGGCCAGCTACATTCAGGTCTGTAGCTGATATATCCTTGTCCCTCACACTGGACGCGGTCAGGCAGAGATCGCTGAGGAACACGGATGCCGAGAAAAGGAAGCGTGAAGATGACAATTCACGACGGTCAGACAAGAAGCACCGGGGATACAATGACCACAAGAAGGGGTCTGGTTCTAAGAAGGATGGGCATCAATCTGGAGATAAGCCCAAGTGTAAGATTTGTCAGAAGTACCACTTTGGGAGGTGCAGACTTGAGTCAAAATCCCAGTCTCAGCCGAGGCCATGTGGGATTTGCAAATCTTCGGAACATAAGACCCTAGAGTGCAAGAAACTGAAGGACGCAACGTGCTACAATTGCAACGAAAAAGGGCACATTAAGACAAATTGCCCAAAATATGCAAAGAAAGCTGATGAAGGAAAGAAGACCAATGCTAGGGTCTTCAGGATGGATGCAAAGGAAGCTGTGCAGGACGACAATGTGATCACATGTACCTTCCTTATAAATGATATTTATGCGAGAGTGCTATTTGATTCAGGAGCTGATAAATCATTTGTAGATAATAAGTTTTGCAAATTACTGAATTTACCTGTTAAAACCCTAAGTGTGAAGTATGAGGTGGAGTTAGTAGATGGCACCTTAGAAACCGCCTCAACCGTGTTAGATGGATGTGTTATATCCGTTAAGAACCACTCTTTTCCTTTGTCCCTACTTCCTTTGAAGTTAGCCGGTTTTGACATCGTTTTAGGCATGGACTGGTTATCTTATAACCAGGCCCAGATTGTCTGCAATAAGAAGCAAGTGGTGATCAAGACTCCGTCTGGCGAATCACTTACCATTCAGGGAGATACCCAGTATGGACTGCCTGAGCAAGTGACTATGCTCAAGGCCTCTAGGTGTTTAAAGAAGGGTTGTGTCATCTACATGGCACAAGTGACTATTGATGAGCCGAAGCCTAAGATTGAGGATATCCCTGTTATTTCTGAATACCCTGAAGTTTTTCCTGAAGAACTACCTGGTTTACCACCAGATAGGCAAGTGGAATTCAGAATTGACATCATCCCCGGAGCAGCACCTGTTGCTAGAGCACCTTATAGGTTGGCACCAACAGAGATGAAGGAATTGAGAACGCAGCTAGATGAATTGCTAGCCAAAGGTTTCATTAGACCTAGTTCGTCTCCTTGGGGAGCGCCAATATTATTTGTCAAGAAGAAGGATGGATCGATGCGTCTGTGTATCGATTACCGCGAGCTTAATAAGGTCACTATAAAGAATAGGTACCCTTTGCCCAGAATCGACGATCTGTTCGATCAACTTCAAGGGGCAAGTTACTTCTCTAAAATTGACTTAAGGTCAGGCTATCACCAACTGAAGTTTAGAGATGAAGACGTACACAAGACTGCATTTAGGACTCGTTATGGTCATTACGAGTTCCTAGTGATGCCTTTTGGGCTCACTAATGCACCAGCGGCATTCATGGATCCCATGAACCGTGTCTGCAAACCATACTTGGACAAATTTGTTATCGTCTTCATTGACGACATTCTGATTTATTCAAAGAATCAGGCCGACCATGAGAAACATCTTCGATGTATTCTTTCACTACTTCAGCAGGAGAAGCACTACGCCAAATTCTCTAAGTGTGAATTTTGGCTTCGTGAAGTCCAATTTCTTGGACATGTGGTTAGCAAATCACCTTTATAGTATGACCAAGAGTTGTTGGGTACTTATCATCTACATCTTGTTTCATAGCAGCTGTTCCTCGAAAGAGATCAAACTGTGTTCCAGGTGGAAGTAACCCTGAGATCATATTTTTATAAATTTATAACCAATTTGACTTTATCATAGCAAAAGAGGTAACATCTATAAAACAATAAATTAAAGTGTAACCTTGGTGTTGTTGCCATTTCAAAGCTTGACCAATTAGAGCCATTAAACGTGATGGTGGAACCACAGAGACTTCTGCAGCAATAGCTGAGAAGAGCAAAAAATACATAGATATCAAATTGTATTCTGTTATAATCTAAATGAAAACAAGAAAGGGTGAAGATGTTAAAACCTTGAGCAATCTGTGCGCGCCGTTTCTCTTTCGTGGAGTCTTGATAAGCCTAGATAACAAAATAGGTACAATACGATATTACAAACAGCACACTCGTTACAATTCAAAAGAAATTAAATTTCCAAAATTTCAACCTCATGAGGATCAAAATAAGTTCGAACTAAGAGATGCTCAAGTCTTAAGTATCTTTCTGGTTCTTCTTGTTTCATGACACTCATTGCTTGAGTTTGCCTTAATATAGCACGAGCTGTATCCAACTCCCTCAGTTCAATCATTTCAAGAACAATCTAGAACAAAGTAATAACAGAATATACATTAGCACATGCCTCAATATGTTACATGAATATAAAGGTAAACTATGTACCTGCTCATATAAATCTTCAAGTGTCTTTCTTGGAAGCTTAAGTTGTGCCACTTGAGGCAATATTGCATCCCATCTACCGCTGTTAATATCTGCTATAAATGTTTCAAGGCTGTCTACTGTGTTCAGAGATACTTGGCATTCACTTTGTAATGTTTGGAAAGTTTGATGCAGTGAGTTTTCTTTGCAGAACTGAAGAACTATTTTAATCACACTGCAACAAAAAAGTATAACAAAATTACACAAAACCATATAACATGTACCAGTTAAAAGAAATATGCATACACGTAAGAATCCATAAATTGAAAAGAAAATGACGAATATGCATTACTGCAGCTTAAGAGAACCAGAATAAAAATCAGATAATAAGTTGATGAATGTCAGATTAGTAAAGTAATCTTACATTTATCTCAACAACAACCTTGGGTGAGCAGTATGTTAGGGTGAAAAATGGTCAGACCGAACGTAATGGGCGCAGTTGCCCACTTTTTTTCCCCCAAAAAGGCCAAAACACGCCGGGTCACCACCCCCCTAGGCGTGTTTGGCTTATTTTTTTTTTGTTTTGGCGTGATTTAAATCACGCTTGAAGGTTTTTTGAGTGGCCAATCACATTTAATCTTCCTTTTTTTGGCCAATAGCTTTTTTTGTTGATTTTTTTTATTTTTATTTAATTCTCTACACCCTTTTAACATAATGCCCACATCCCCACTACACCCATTTTAGAAAAACGCCCAATAATGCCCCTTGCTGACTGTACTGCCACATGGCGGAAAACGTCCAAGGGTAGGGGCATTATTCACCCTTACCACTACGCATGGTCTCATACGGACCATATCACTTTGTGGGTGGTCACATCAGTCAAACACATCATGCAAGCCGTATGATTTGACCATTTTTGCCCCATCATACACATCAATGGTGTCTTGATAGTATTAGCTATGACCATAACCTTTTTTTACAGCAATTCTAATATGATTACTCAAGCATGAACTATCAGCAAAGTAAACAAAAAAAAAAAAAAACAGTTTTAGCCAGACACTTAACAATCATTCACGAGCAATGATAACTCCAAATGACACTCTCACATCAACGTATATTTTCTCCTGAATAATACCAAACAATGACCTAAAATTGAGGAAAGAATAGATTTAAAGTTACTCTGGAGCTTCAATTTTAGGGCATTAATATGTCGTAGAAATCAAAATCGAAATAAGTTATAGCCAGACAGACACTAAACAATCATTCAAATTATACTCCAAAGTCAATGTATTTTTGTTGGGTTATATCAATCAATCAATCAGTGAAGGTGCAACATAGAATGAATAGAGTTGAACTTACTCTCGAGCTTCGATTTCTAGGGCAGACATCGTGCGGTGTCGATGGGTTTAGGGTTTTCAAGTACCTTTGCAACTAGATAATAAGTTCTCGCCTTCCAAAGAACGTAAGCGACTGTGTGTATCGCCAATGCTGGAGGATCCGGGTCAAGGTTCAATTCATTTTTACCAAATCCACCCCATTTTTGTTTATTTTCACTCGTATATTCGAGTTATATATCTTGGCTGGAGAATCACCCGATCATATCTATCGAGTATCATCGTGTCACGAGCGGAATCACCTGATTATATCTATCTCTACTAGGCATAACATTTATACACCAATTCACAAGGAAATTAAATAAATATGGGAAAAACCCACTTGTTGAAATTGAACCCAGGACCTATTGGTAACAAAGTCTTATCTCACCCTCAATATGTTACTAGGCTATAAAGCCATAAGCGAGTCATCTCGTACGGAATATGTTTTTTAGTAGTTGTGACTTGTGAGAGAAGACATATATAATTTAATTAATTATGCATGTATATATAATGTAAGTATCTATGAAAAACCCATTTAATCTATAAGTGAGAGAAGAAATATATAATTTAATTAATTATGCATGTATATATAATGTAAGTATCTATGAAAAACTCATTTAATCTATAAAACTTGGGAAACCTGGATTGTGTGGACAGGATTGATCCACATCATCTATTAAAAACACATGATCAAAGGATAATTTAGTCATTCTGTTCAAACCATCATCTCACCCTTCCCTATCCCATCATTTTCTTTATGTCACATCTCTCTCTCTCTCTCTCATATATCACTTTTCATCCAACCATTTTCAAAATAATTCATTAGATATTAGAGAGAGAAACATCACCTTTTCATCAAAGCCACCATAAAAGCTACGAGATCTGAATATCGAAGATTAAAGCCACCAGATCTGAAGATCAAAGATCGAAGACACCATGTGTTCATGTACTCATCCCTTTCTTTTGAAGCCACCAAATCTGAAGATCGAAGCCACCAGATCTAAAGATCGAAGCAGGCTGAAATCGTTTGGTTGCATAAGTTTCTAGAGAGGGAAAATTATTGGAACACCAAGACCAAAAACACACACAAGTGTGCGAGTGAGAAGCATGTCAGAAATCATTTGGTTCATGGGTTTTAGAGAGAGAAAGTTGTTAGAACACCAAGAACACACACACAATTGTGTGAGAGAGAAGCAGGTTAGAAATCATTTGGTTCATGGGTTTTGGTTAAGAGAAAAAGTTGTTAGAACACAAAGAACATACTCACAAGTATGACATGGACTGGTTCCGTGTCTTAATGTTATTTATTTGGTAAAAGTTGAATGATTTTGTGTGTGTATTAGTAAAATAGATTTGATAGTTTGTTGGGTATTTTTTTTTGTTTGTTTTAAATGTATTAAAAAAATTTAGAATTGAGTTAATGATTGTTGTTGTTGTTGTTGTTATATATTAGTTACCTTTAAAAAGTCAATAATCTAATCGTTGATGATCTCGTTTATTTTATAAAAAAAAATTGTGTTTGGTTTGGTTGCTTGTTTGAGACTTTTGATCTGAACAGTAACTGTTTTTGTTAGTTTGGTTGCTTGTTTGGGGCTTTTGATCTGAATACTAACTGTTTTTTTGTGTTATACTAGGCGGTAACCCATGTATAGGCATGTTACATGTGTTACAACAAAAAGTTTACACATGTGTAACACGTAACACATGTTATACATGTGTTACCACTCTAGTGTAACACAAGTTACAAACATGTGTTACATATGTGCAAGCCCCTATATGTTGTTTGTTTGGGGCTTTTGTTTATCCTATATGTTATGTGTTACCTTTAGAAACTTCATAATTTATTAAGAATATCTCGTTTATTTTAAAAATAAAAAGTAGTGTCTTTTTGTGGGATAATTAGATACATATATAGTAACAACGTTACACATGTTATTTATAGTTACCCCAACCCTTTTTGGACACAAAGGGGGCTGCACATATGTAACACATGCTTGTAACTTGTGTTACATTAGAGTGGTAACACATGTATAGCCACATTACACATGTTACATATAGTTGTTACACGTGTTATAACAAAACTTTACACAAGTACACATGTTATAACATATACTGATGTACTTGTTTTGTTCATAGGTGAATGGATGTTTTGTGTTCAAGATGAAGATGGTTATCAAGGAGCAAAGCATATTGTTTTGAAGTAACAATGAAGGAATCTTTTTTCACAACATTATGCAGATACATATTAGAATGCCTATTGTTACTTCAAAACAATGGACAATTCTAACATGTGTAACACATTCTAACATGTTTACGGACCTATTTTTTTAAGGGTGCACCCCCGTAACCAATTCGGTAACCAATGAAACCATCATGTATTATTTGTGTTAAACACTGTTGTTATGCGGTTACTTGGTTTATATTATATGACAATGATTCCCATGTGTTGCATATACTTTTGTAACTTGTGTTACAAATCACATGTACTAGCATGTTTGGATGTATACACGTTACATATACCAAGTGTTTTTCATACACATATATACCATGTGTGTTTCATACACACGTGTAACATGTGTATGACTTGTGGTGCATATACTCATGTTACTTGTGGTGCATATACTCATGTTACATGTATACGTACGTTATTACATTTTTTGCTGGCATAATTAGCTACGTATGTTACATTAAATGTTACCCATAACATCATTAAAAGGGTAATATATAAAAATGATACAAAATGTATAAACTTCATAATTTATTCGGAATATCTCGTTTATTTTACAAATAAAAAGTCGTGTTTTTTTTGTGGGATAATTAGCTACATATGTAGTAACAACGTTACACAAGTTACTTATAGTTACCCCAACCCTTTTTTTAGACACAAAGGGGGGTTGCACACATGTAACACATGTTTGTAACAAATGTTACACTAGAGAGGTAACAAATGTATAGCCACGTTACACATGTTACATAGGAGATTAATAGGTTTTAACTATAGAAGATTAATATTGATGTACTTGTTTTGTTCATAGGTGAAAAGATGTTTTGTGTTCAAGATGAAGATGGTTATCAAGAAGCGAAGCCCGCCGAAGGATTACAACGCATCATCAGGTTTTCGTGGTGACGATGGTGTGTTTTTTTGGTTAGCTGCTATGTGTTGTAAAGATGGATGTTGTTGTGATGACCATTTTTAGAAGCATTACAACTATTGATATAAAATTCATTTTTATTTTCATTGTTAGTATGAATACGGATGTTGTTGGGAAGGCAATTTTTTTTATGCAACAACTATATGTAACATGTGTAACAGTGATGTTGTAACACATGTAACACCTATATATAACATGTGTAAGATGGTTATACACGTGTTACATGTGTTATCCCATAGTGTAACATATGTTATAAACATGTATTACATATGTCAGCCCGTTTGGTGTCAATTTAAACTTAGTAAAATTACATATTTAACAACATTACATCATCCAAAATGTCATATCAATAAACAAACAAGTAATATATGTAACTATAAGTATATGTGACTAGTGTAACGAATTAAAGGGACAAACGATACACTTCATGTTACATATGTACCTAGAGTTGTTATTAACAATGTTATTAGTAGATAAAAAACCTGCATTAACGTATATTTTTTAAATTGAACCCAGCTTATTGGTCATAAGTCTTATACATGGAACTAAGTTCTTCCAGTGTGATGTATGATTTAACAATAATATGATGATATTGCTCGTTGGCATTCGGTGTCCACAATTTAGTGCCATTAGAAGACTCGTAAAGATAGTAACGTGGAGTATGTTCTAGATCATCTATGGAAATAGAGACGGATGTTAATATAAGTTTATGTGCGTTATGAACCCTGTAATACGTTTATCACCCTTGGGTAACAAAAAAGATCACACGTGACACTTTTCGCCATGTTACATGTAACATCTTCTCTACAACGTGTGTAACATCCTTAAAAGTTGTGTTCCCACTCTGCTTTATATTTTGTAAGTACTTACAGGTAAACATGTTTTAAAGATACAACATGTAACATGTGTTACACCGAAATGTTACACAAGTGTTTCTAGTTTACACATGTTACATCTTGTGTAACTCTGCTTTATATTTTGTAAATGTTTCCAGTTTCCAGTTTAAACATGTTTTAAAGATACAACCTGTAACATGTAAGTACTTATAGGTAAACATATTTTAAAGATACAACCGTATCACCTTACAAGTTATATGTTTTGCTGACAAAAGCCATGTCACACATGTTACACACTATAGAGTGAAACAACAGTATTGAACGCTGCTACACATTTCCCATTCTGTCGTAACATGTGTAACCTTTTTGGGGGTATCGATGTTGTAGGTTTATACAGGCTTAAAATATATACAAATGATCCAAAACTGATCATACATGTGTTACCCTATAGTGTAACATTTGTTACAAACATGTCTTACATATGTGCAGCCTCGATTTTTGGTAACAAAGGGGTTGAACATATGCAACACATGTTTGTAACATGTGTTACACTAGAGGGTAACTTCTGTACAACGTCAAAGGTACCCACCACATGCCCTTCATCGACTTCTTGTTCCCATTCTTCATCGGTTTCTCCATCTACCTTCTTTCGCTTTATGACCACCTTTTGTCGTATCCGATATTGTGGTTCTCTTCCTTCCTGCCAAGATCCCTTCTCGTTTGGATGCAACTGCTATGGTCAAGTTGTAATAACACAAATTACAGTCCAGCATTTTTAATCTACTAATTAAAAAAATAGTAGTAACATAAATAAGACTAGCTACTTTCTACCCAATTATGCCCTGAACTTGAAGTCTCCCCAAATTTTGAGTTTTTATCTGCATCATTTCACACATAAAAAAAACTAAGTAAAACCACCAAAAAAAAGGTTACATATGTAAACAGTTAGCACACACTTCAAACAACTACTATCCGGTAGAACCAACTCCCTCGCTACAAGCACTAAAAACATGTAACATATGTTAGCACAACCTTTCGTATTTATTTGTCGTCATATAGCTTTCATTTTTGTATTCTGGATCGCCTTCGTGATCGAAGGGAAAGTCTTCCAAACTTCTACTACGACTTTGTGGGCCTTATGCCAGGGGGGTTGGGAAAAAAGATAAATTCATTGTTAACGATAGGGAATTCTAAGATGTGTTACACATGTTAGAATTGTTTATTGTTTTGAAGTAGCAATAGGCATTCTAACATGTATCTGCATAATGTTGTGAAAAAAGATTCCTTCATTGTTACTTCAAAACAATAGGCAGTTGTAACATATGTTAGACATGTAGCTCTTATATTAAAATCTTTCCTAACCAACGTAAGACGTATTACATGTGTTACACTTCAGAACATTATGCAGATACCTGTTATAATGCCTATTGTTAATTCAAAACAAAAGACAATTCTAACATGTGTAACACATGTTACAATTGCTTTTTGTTTTGAAGTAACAATAAATGTATCTTTTTTCATTGTTACTTTAAAACAATAGGTAATTGTAACATGTGTTACACATCTTAAAATTGTTTATCTTTTTCAAATAACAAGAGGCATTGTACACATGTAACACATGTTACAATTACCTATTGTTTTAAAGTAACAGTAAATATTTTTTTTTACTGTTACTTCAAAACAATAGGTAATTGTAACATGTGTTACACATCTTAAAATTGCACCACTCATATTAAAAAATTAGGAAATGTTTAATCAACCCAACTTACTACCTATGAAAACACTAGTCAATATAAAAAGAACAAACCAAATATCCTTTTTTGTATTTCAACGATTAGTGTGTCCGAGTCCCAATCCTCAAAATCTGTACATCATCAGTTTATTCGTTACGTAATTTCATAAAAATAAAACAAGTGTAACACATGTTACTTAATTTCATAAAAATAAAACAGGTTACCTAATATGTTTTTGATAAAATAAAGTCAGGTTTAACATATGTTACCTATTTTTATAAAAATAGGACAAGTTTATAAAAATAAGACAGGTGTAACACATGTTACACTAACATGTTTACCTAATAGGAGAGGTTTAACACATGGTAATAAGACAATTTTAACACATGTTACATCATTTTATAAATTTGAGACAGGTTTAACACATGTTACACTAATATGTTTACCTAATCAGGGAGGCTTAACACATGTTACGCTAATACATTTATATGCTTTTGAGTCCGTTGACTTGTACCCTAATATCAGACAGGTCTAACACATGTTACCTAGTCGCATTCAAAACAATAATCACCAATGATCGGACCCAAACACCTACCTACTTAGGGAAAAGTTCAAAAAGGAAATTATGATGGACAATCATACACATGTGTGCATACAAATTTGCTTAATGTTTTCTTACTCGAACGGGTATTTTATAAACATCAAGTAGTTAGTGTTAAAATTTAAATATGATTTTTTTGGGACAAAGCGATTGCAAAGTAGATCCTTCTAGAGCTCTTTTACTTTTGTTACTATTTTTCCAACTCTGTTAATAACCAATTATACATAGAATTGGAGCAAATCTGCCCGGGCGTTCAAACACCGATCGATCGGAAAAAACAAAAAAACACCTACTGATAAGGAACCCGAATCAAACTTACTTGCTTCCGCCTGTTCTTGCTTTCTTCCATTTCCGTGACTTTTACCGGACGATAACAAGTGAAACGTTGATCTCATATATATTCTTCTCTGGTGGGTTTGCGGTTTCGATTCACTGTCGCACCTTCTTTCCCGGCGATTTCGATCCACCGCCGCGCCTTCTTTTTTCTCCGGTGCACCTTCTTTCTTCTCCGGCGTTTTCGATTCACAGTCGCACCTTCTTTCTTCTTCGGCGTGTCTTTCTTCTCCGGCTTGTCTTTCTTCTCCAGTGGGTTTGGGGTAGATGGAAGGTCTTGAGAGAGAAAGAGATGATTTTGAAATGAAAGGTCTTGGGGTTGATGACTTTTGAAATGAAGTTGGGTTTTGAGTAGTTGTTATTGAAAATTGTGTGCCTCCTTTCATATCATTTAATGCATGTCAAATCAGTATTAAAATAACATATAAAATGTAATAATATCATAGTTAATTTTACCTATATGCCCTTGAAGTACCTTTATTGACTTTATCACTCTATTTAATTTAATTAAAAAATGCTTCAAATTTTATGAGCCATTGGATGATCTTGATCAATGGTTATAGATTGGATTTCCTAGGTTTTCTTAGTACAAATAAGTTTCCTATACATCATTCCCATGTATATATATATATATATATATATATAGTTAATTACGTTTTTCGACCCTATGTTTTGTCAAAAATCATTATTTTAGTCCATTAGTTTAAAAATTGTCAAAACAGTCCATGTGGTTTCACTTTCGTAACTATTACAGTCCACCTCCGTTAACCTCATCCATTTATTCTGTTAAATACATGTGAAAAGACCATGTTTTGGCAATTTTTAAACTAATTGACTGAAGTGAAACCACATGGACGAAAAACGTTATTAACTCTATAATTAAAAATATGACGGGTTTTTAAGGATTCATCTGTGAATGCTCTTATCTTTAAATTCTTATGAAAAAGTGGTAAATTCAAGATAAAGATCAAAGTAAACTGCAATTTTACCCACTGGGGTTAGAGCCAATTGGCACTCTGACCCCCTCCCAGGGAAATTTCGCACTCTGACCCCCCTCCCCCCAACTAATGAGAAACCTTGCAATATTACCCCCTGCTGTTAAAAACTGTTTAAAGTCAACCTAACTTATAAACGGTCAAAGGGTATTATTGTCATTTCCACTTGGTTTTCATGGCTTACTCAATAAAACACCCTATATAATAAGTTATTAAACATCTTGTAACACCCGTCTCTATTAATCAATATTATAATATTAAACACGCATTTTATATGAAAATGCAAGCTTACAAAAAAAACTTTTCCAAGTTAAACTTCTTACATAATTTAAAACCATTCCAAAATATAATTTCAAGTGTTTACAATATCCACTTTTTAAACTAGAACAAAACAAGATCGTTGCGGAAGCTTCGGGACATGTGTTCGGTTCTCCTTTCTTGCTTGATCCTCATCCGGAGTTCCATAAGACATTCCTAAAATCAAAACCAACATAAAAGTTAGTTTTGACAGTTTCACAACAAGTTATAAACATATTTCCATCCAATTCATTTATCCATTATTCAAAATTCTTGTTTCTTTCGAATTCGTAATTTAATCCTCCATCATATGGAGTTAAAGTTAACATCTGAATTCATAAAATAATGGGCTTCGAGCCCTTGACTTTAAAATTCATTTTTTAAAGACTTTTGACTCGTTCAAGTTTTTAAACCTTAAAACTTGTTTCTAATTGACCATTAAGCATACATCAACATGTTTATCTCAAAATCTTTAGTTCGGGTCTGTAATCTTTTATGAATTACGCGGCTAGTACTCATTCTATGTGCATAATTCTTTTGATCCGTTTCGAAGATTTAAACCTTTTAAGTTTAAATCTTTCCCCTTCGTTATGCACAGTCCACTTGATATTTACCTATAACTTACATGATTGTAAAACACGTTCTTAAACGGCTCATAAGGATCGTTTACCCGGTTCAGTGTTCATGGGTATTTTGGTCAACTTCAGTCCCTCATTATACGACTAAGGGTTTTCACTAATATTTGACCATCTTATTACTTCTAGCTATAATTCAAAATATGCGTACCTGGCTCGGGTCAACATATTGACCCGTTTAAATATCTTTTGCTTTTAAATTTTCTAGATAAAGGCATTACAAACCGTATGTCCTTTCCTGAAATCACAACACTTAACAAGCGGTCATCAATTAGTATTATTTTCAAATGGTATTAACTTACCATTTGACCCGTTTAGCCGAAAGTGACCCTTTATCAACATAAGATGATATTTTTAATTACCATCCTGCCTCTTAAACATATTCTGGTTTACACCGTGAGTTCTTATTACTTAAATTGCATAACTTGAATTATTTGACCCGTTAAGATTTACACCAAATGGTTATATTTTCAAACCTTTTATCTATCCGTCAACTCATGTACGGATTTTTATTCAGTCACTTTTACCCATTACGGTTCACCCTATAACGTGATGTTCAAAATTCCATATTGGTTAGTCTTCACCCGACTAGTCTACCGTTTTTACCCCTTTTTACCATAGTTTATGGTTTCTTACCATATTTCCTTATTCCGGCTTACATTGTATCATGCCGGAATATAGTATTTTCAAATACTTGTCATAATTCAAAAATCAATACTCACAAGTAAATGTATCATAATACCAAGGGGGTGTAAGCTTAACTTACCTTGAATTCCGATTATGCTTTTCCACGCGTATTAGTTCCGTTTGACCCGCTTCTACCCAAGCTTCCACCTAGCTTTTCGAGCGTCAATCTACCTTTTATCATTCGCAAGGTGATTAGATTAGTCATTATTATCAAGACTATCTCACCTTACGGACTTATATCAAAATCACCAAATTGATTTCATTATTGGTCAGTTTGAATTTTAAAAGTCAAACGGCCTATAACACGAGCAATTACACAATCAAGTTCAACAATTCATTTAAGCAATTTGTCAAATATCCGATAGGCATTATTCTTACACTACCGTTTTAACTAGTTTTCTCATCAAATTCATTATACTTCTAGTTTCTTTAACTAGTTCAAACGATTATCGTGACTAGTTTCTTTATTCATTTTTGCAAGAACCAAGGGTTCCCTTTTATAACGAGACCCGTTTCATCATACTATTTAGCATTCATCCAAATGCCTATTATAATCAAGTTTCATAACTAGTTGTTTAGCCAAGCTTTAACATTAATTAGGCAAGTTCATATCACTGAAAATGGGCTGTTTTTGGTGACTTGTTTATCCTGTTTACAAGTCTTCAAAAATTATTTTTTTATGTGGCGTACTCTCGAAGGTTTAGGCCTTGTGTTAAAATTTCAAGATCTAACTCTTTACCAAAAATTCGTAAAAATTCATTTACTAAGCTGCACACAGATTCATCACTTCTGACTGCAGCTTACGGAAAAATTCATTAAAAATTCCTCGTTTATCCGATTGACGAAATTCCAATTGGCGATTCTTTTAATCGCTTAGAACTATCTATAGAAAAAATTTGAGATCATAACTAAATCCCTAAATTGAGTTATGACATTCGTAATGGGCTGCAAATTCTGCCAGAAAACGCAGCTTGAACCTTTGATACGGAAAAATTCATAAAACGCTCAATTTTCGTCAAAAATATGCGATTCTAGTGTGGTTTTAAAGATATTTCCTGGAATTACATTTTAGACTCAAGAAACACATGTTTTTGTCAGGTTTTGTTCAGGTTACGACCAATACAAGTCACTATCATGAAGCTATCATGAATTGGCAAGAGCCGAAGACGCCCACAGAAATTCGCAGTTTCTTGGGATTGGCAGGATACTACAGGCGCTTTATTGAAAAATTTTCAAGGATTGCTGCACCCCTAACTTCCTTGACTAGGAAGGATATTAAGTTCAACTGGGGACCCAAGCAGCAAGAATCTTTCGATATTTTGAAGCAGAAGTTGAGCAACGCTCCAGTACTGACATTGCCTGAAGGTACCGAAGAATTCGTGGTTTACTGCGACGCATCACACACTGGCATGGGGTGTGTACTTATGCAGAAAGGCAAGGTTATTGCCTATGCTTCACGTAAGTTAAAGTGTTTCGCTGATGAATCACTAGTCATACCACATACAGATGTGCACATAGAAGAGAGCTTGAAGTTTGTTGAAAAATCTTTGTCGATTGAGGATCGACGAGTTAAGAAGCTTCGAAGGATGCATGTACCGATCGTAAAGGTTAAATGGGATGCCCGTAGAGGTCCCGAGTACACGTGGGAGGTAGAGTCCACAATGAAAGAGAAGTACCCTCATTTGTTTCAGTAAATCTCAAGGTCGAGATTTATTTTAAGGGGGTGAGGATGTAACACCTTGAAAATTCATGTCCTATAATGTGTTGACACGTGTCATAAACTTTGAACGTGTGAAAGAATACTCTAGAGGGACTAAAGTTGACAAACTAGAATACATGATAAAAATTTCACCAAGTTTCGTTACCGTATGAGAAAGTTATGATAAAATTCGTATACGAGGGGTTAAAAGCGTCAACGATGAAGTTTATGACTTTTCGGGAGATAACAAAGTTAAACAAGGGCTTCACAAGGATTGGTTATGTCTTGGAGTCCCTGGAAATAAATTTAGAGGGCTCATAGTGCAAAAATAAATGTCGAAACAACTTTATATGGACCAAGGACCAAAACAGCAAAATCTGGAAATTTGATTTGGATCAGAGGGGCGTCGCGCGACGCGAAGGACCCCTAGGGGACCTACGCGTGACGCGAGGGGCCTTTTGATGCCGAAAAATGTGATTGGTGTCTGCTATGTCCATTGTAACCGACTTAGAAAGATATTTTCCACTTCCATGCGCGACCCCTACTGATTTTTAGGCTTAGGGGCACTTGTAAATGATCTGGGAATAATGCTAGACTTGTGTGACATGATCATGAGCAACCTAAAGCACTATATAAGTCCCACAATGTTTGCAACATTCTTGCATTCATTCCATCTGCATTTTTGAAGACTTCTGGAGTTCAAAAGCAGACCCAAGTCATCCCTAGTCGAAATTAGTACCTTGGTAAGTATCCTTGACCTTCCTTAATTGAGTTTTACTTAGTTATTAGCTTAAAAGGCAACCGTCGTAATTAACGTTTGACTTAGCAATTAATCATTAATGGTCCAGTGATTAGTCGAATTAAAGGTAGTTATAAGTTGGTAATTATGTGGGCATTAATCCCTTGAAAGGGCACCCTCTGATTCCCGTCCTAACCTAGTCATTTGTCGGGTCAAAGTTGTTTATAAAAAGTCAACAGAAACTTAATTTGCAAATTAACATGTATTTAGCAATGTAGAAGGCATGTAACCTATTTTACCACTCATATAACTTAGTAATAAATGTAAGAACATGTCTAAGCATGTTCGACCTGACAAGTTTCTGTTTAGACCCGGTTCGGAACTGAAAGTCGCAAAACTTTGACTTTTGCTTTGACTTCAGTTCTGACCCGATTTAATATGATTTGGAAATGCCTTAGAGCTTCCTTATGACTAGGTTACATGATAGTATAAACCTCTGTGATTGGTTCGTTAATTGCCCGATTCGTTTACACATTTTCGTTAATTGCTTAATGTTGACCATAATGCCCTTTTGACCATAAAATGAGAACTTTGGATATGTGAGATGACAATAATCTTTGTTGCTGAATTATAAACACGTCCCTAAAATTTCATATCAGTTGGAGGTCTATATTAGGAGTTATGCTCAATAGCGCACTTAAAAAGCTTTTCGTTAATTAAACGGCGCAATTAGCATAAAGCCTATCTAAACCCAATTTTTGACACCAAACCTTTTACCCACTGATGTAATTTAATATTTTGAGATTTTTGAAGATTTTAAATTATTTTTAACCTGCTCATAACCTAAGGTTATGGCGTTGATTCGGTAAATACCGATTATACCCTTTTTGGTTATAAAATGAGTTCTACATAATATTTTGACACCAATCCAATTGCTACTGATTTTAAATAATAAATGAAGTATTTTGAACTTTATAACCTGATCAAAAAAACTCATATTTCCTGTATAACCCGGAAATCGCTTAAAACGGCTTTTTACGCGTATTAAACACCTAGTATGGGTTTAAAACCATTTTGTCATATAAGACTTATCACCAACTGATATAACCTGATAAATTAAGTTATTTTACTGATTTATTCAGATCCAAATCTCAGAATTTCATTTAATCTCTTTTATAATCCTTAAAATGACCAAAATACCCCTACGAGGCTTAAATTAAGGTTAAACTCGTTTTGGGCATAATGGAAGGTATCCTACTGACCTATTTAAGTCATATTAACTTAGGAAACTTGTAAATGACTCTCATGGTTACCCGTTACGCCTCTTGCGCGTTCGGTTCAGTTTATGTAACTAGTTTGCATAAATTAGCCGAAACGGGTCAAACCTTATCATTTTTATCTCAAAATCCAGAAGGTTTACCCATATTATACAAGTCTTCAAACTTTTTGGGTCTAAAACACATTCTATTCCAGTCTTCGCTTAATCACGCGTTCGAACCATATTTTTCCTTAAAACTAACCGGTCTAAGTTTAGGCTTAATTAAAGACCCGTTAGGATTCTAATAGGTTATTATAAACCTTCGTTCCAGAATAGGAGACCCGGTAAAAGCTACACGCACTTGCTATTTGTGATTGATACTTGCAAAGGTAAATACTTTTAACTTATTTTCCCTTATACGGGCTTGGGGTACGGTATATAAAATACCGCTTGGTCCGGCATTGAATTTTTAATCGAATAGAGGTTAAATCATTGATATGCGCCGTTTTGAAATGTTTTGTTTGCTTAAAGCCTTTGGGGGGTTAATGACCATGTCTCGGATATCCTTGGCATCATCTTACGAGATGGCCACGACCTGAGCACGGGGTGTAGGCGTACACCCGTCAGTGCATAAATAAATAATGTGGTGTGTCTATTGATCTTTAACCCGGTCTACGGATCGGGCTACTGAACGCATAAGGAACATGTAATTCTTTTACAAGTATTATATTCAAATAATTATCCCAACTTATAAAAAGTTTGTGCCATGTGCATTCAAATCAATTTTATTAAACTTTTCAAAATGAGTCGGTTGAATGTATTTACCAGTGTAAACTGACGTATTTTCCCAAAAAGGTTAAGTGCAGGTACTACGCGAACTAGGCTGGCTTTCTCCTAGCGCCCACAATAAGTCTCGCAAGCTTGGATGTCAAAATTGTTGAACAATGTTTCCTATTTATTTTTTATCCACCTGTGGATTATTTTCAACTGTTTGTGATACTTGATATTACAATTATATTCGGTTGAAATATATCTATCCTTTGCTTCCGCTGTGCATTTAAATATTGTGTTGTTTGACTGTAATGTTACCAACTACGTCACGATACTCCCCACCGGGCCCACCGGTAATACGTGGAAATATCGGGGTGTGACAGGTTGGTATCAGAGCCAACATTGAGGGAATTAAACACTAGCCTTTTGTGTTTAATCTCAATGGCACAATTGCACATTCCTAAATTTTCGAGTCTAGACAAAGAACCTAGGAATAATCCAAATTGTTTTATTTATTTTTAACTTTGTCCTTTATATTTCTTGTTGTATCTTTTATTTTGTTAACAGGAAATGCCACCAAGATTCAGAAGAGGAGGAAGAGGCAAGGGCCAATCACTGCCCCCAACGATCACGGGTCGGGCCTTCACACCGGCGAACTCCTTCTACCACTATGAGTGCCAATCCTCAGGGAAACCGGAGGAACCATTTGGAGCCCGCTAGACGGGCTGTCTCGCACAGCTCAACGCCTCCCTACCGTCACTCTTTTGGGCCGCACTCGGAAAACGAGCCCGAAGACTCCCGTCATTCCTTCTTACCATTGCAGCGATCTGCTTCGCACCGTTCCTTTGGCGACCCTACTCCTATCTTTCAGGGCCGGTTCAACCCGGCAAACTATATTCAAGAACCAGTGGGTTTTAACCCATTGGGACCAGAGGACCACTTCTCAGGAGACAATGCAATGGACATGGACGAGGACACGGATCCCGTCGAACCTGCAAGCGGTACCCCCAACCATCCCATCGAGATCTCTGATGGATCTTCCTTCCACGGATCACCCTACGGTGGTCCAGACAGTTATCAAGCAAGGTTTAACCAGCATGAATGGTACTTCACACCTTCTCACCATTCATCGCCTTACCAGCAGCAACAACAGTAGGATCCCTCTAAGGATTCACGTTTCGTGGCAGTCACGCCACCGCCACCGCCACCAGTTTATCAAGCACCGCCAGAACCGCCAAGGCGTACGAGAACCGGCGCACGAATATCCGCGCGAGGAGGGGATTTTCATTTTACCACCCCTCATCACTCAAGTGGCAGTCACTATCCACCACTACATGAAGACCCATAAATGGGTGGGCCCTCAAACCCAATTCCTGAGGTGAATTCTGCACCAGTTGCACCACAGCCGCCACCATTTGGTTTTGATAACCCGATTCCTGCATACGCTGGTTCAACGGCGTACAATCCATTTGAGCAGCCGGCTCACACTCATTATAACTATGCTGAAGCCGACCCATACCGGGTAGCGGCCAACTATAACGCCCTTCATCCTGAAGGACCATATGGATCCCCTTGGGGAGTTGGATACCCAACTCATGGATACCAAGTACCTGCTCAACCTCCGTTGCAGCACCAGCCTCAGCCACCACGGTTTTCCCCACCAGAACAGGAAGAAATCCTACAAAGGCTAAGCAGGGTGGAACGAGACTTTCAGGAAGAACGTAGGAACAACAGGGGATTCCTCAAAGGCCTAGCGAGCTTATTAAAGGGGAAGAAGAAGAGGGATCATTAAATCCCTATATGTATTGTTGTATTTCCTATTTCAATCAAGTCCCTGCGTGGACATTTATATTTGTATTTAGTCCCTGCGTGGACTTGTCTTTTAGTCCCTGTGTGGACATATATTTTAGTAATTGGTCCCTGCGTGGACTTGTATTTCAGTTTAACCCCTGCGTGGGTAATTTGTCTATTAAAAGTCCCGTTTAGGGCAATGTGTACTCTTTGTAATAATTAATGGGATGTTAAGTTTATAAATTTCATTTTTGTCATTTTATGCATAAATATAAGAAATAAATGAATCAAAATCATTCCTTTTAAAATATATCTGCCCATTTAAATATTAACTAAGAATCTTAAAGGTATAACCTAGCCTGCATGTCAATATAAGACTTGGCCAAGATGGTAAGACCTGTTTAAAAGATTCAGATCCCTGTTAACATCTGAAAACATGTTAACGCTCCTGGCAGACGTGAATCAGTAAAAATCACACACGTCATTCTTATATAAGGATTCTTCAAAAGATTCCTAACCTAACTTAATGATCTATAAATCATGGGTTTAAATCATCAATTAAGATGATCATATTTTGACCATACATTGGTAATATAATGCCTACGGGCCATACTCATTGTCATATAAGACAAAAGACAGTAGTAGTCTACGACTCCCTGTCAGAAAAAGGTAATGAACTATGTTCAAACCTTCATGCCTTGATTCTCTGAAATCATGGATTATAATTGAAAAAGGTCCTTGTGACTTGGCTTTTTATGCTACTAATAAAAATCCTAAATAAATATGATTAACAAATTAACCAAATATGGCATGTGTTACCATGGTTAATGAATCGCCATAAAGGACAATCCCATAATGAACTCCCAAATAAATTATTGTCGATATATTATGTAACAGTTCAAGATACATGGCGGACTCGGATGAAATCAACAGTCGGCCAAGGGAGAATAATGACGCCACCAGGTTCAATGTGACTGGTGCTGAGCTCCAAGCATTAATTGACAATGCGGTTACAAAAGCCTTGGATAGGCAGTATAGTGAGTCAAGCGGTACTCGAAGCAGAGCCCAATCAGTACCCCATTCCAAGCCTAAGACTCATTCTGAGGCTCACAGCAAGCCACCCTCCAAGAAGGAAGAACCAAAGAAAGACGATGACGATCGTCACTCTTCAAATCAGCAAAGTGTCCCATCTCAAAGGATCGTGCTGAATCAAGGACCCCGTGATAGGGGTTGCTCCTACAAATACTTTGTTTCATGCAAACCCAGGGATTTCACTGGGAAAAAGGAGCTATAGACTGCATGACATGGTTGGATGAGATGGACACCGTGGTTGATATCAGCGGGCGCGTTGATAAGGATGTGGTAAAGTTTGTGTCTCAATTGTTCAAAGGTGAGGCCTTAGCCTGGTGGAGATCGTTGATTCAAGCTACTGGGAAGATTCCACTGTACAATATGACATGGGAACAATTTATTACCCTCATCAGAGAGAACTACTGTCCTCAGCATGAGGTTGAAAAGATTGAGTCGGATTTTCTGTCATTGGTAATGAAAAATCTGGATTGCCAAGCTTACCTTACGAGCTTTAATACAATGTCAAGGTTGGTTCCTTATCTGGTGACCCCAGAACCCAAAAGAATAGCTCGTTTCATTGGGGGGTTTAGCCCCAAAGATAAATGAAAGTGTAAAAGCCTCTCGGCCAGCTACATTCAGGTCTGTAGCTGATATATCCTTGTCCCTCACACTGGACGCGGTCAGGCAGAGATCGCCGAGGAACACGGATGCCGAGAAAAGGAAGCGTGAAGATGACAATTCACGACGGTCAGACAAGAAGCACCGGGGATACAATAACCACAAGAAGGGGTCTGGTTCTAAGAAGGATGGGCATCAATCTGGAGATAAGCCCAAGTGTAAGATTTGTCAGAAGTACCACTTTGGGAGGTGCAGACTTGAGTCAAAATCCCAGTCTCAGCCGAGGCCATGTGGGATTTGCAAATCTTCGGAACATAAGACCCTAGAGTGCAAGAAACTGAAGGACGCAACGTGCTACAATTGCAACGAAAAAGGGCACATTAAGACAAATTGCCCAAAATATGCAAAGAAAGCTGATGAAGGAAAGAAGACCAATGCTAGGGTCTTCAGGATGGATGCAAAGGAAGCTGTGCAGGACGACAATGTGATCACATGTACCTTCCTTATAAATGATATTTATGCGAGAGTGCTATTTGATTCAGGAGCTGATAAATCATTTGTAGATAATAAGTTTTGCAAATTACTGAATTTACCTGTTAAAACCCTAAGTGTGAAGTATGAGGTGGAGTTAGTAGATGGCACCTTAGAAACCGCCTCAACCGTGTTAGATGGATGTGTTATATCCGTTAAGAACCACTCTTTTCCTTTGTCCCTACTTCCTTTGAAGTTAGCCGGTTTTGACATCGTTTTAGGCATGGACTGGTTATCTTATAACCAGGCCCAGATTGTCTGCAATAAGAAGCAAGTGGTGATCAAGACTCCGTCTGGCGAATCACTTACCATTCAGGGAGATACCCAGTATGGACTGCCTGAGCAAGTGACTATGCTCAAGGCCTCTAGGTGTTTAAAGAAGGGTTGTGTCATCTACATGGCACAAGTGACTATTGATGAGCCGAAGCCTAAGATTGAGGATATCCCTGTTATTTCTGAATACCCTGAAGTTTTTCCTGAAGAACTACCTGGTTTACCACCAGATAGGCAAGTGGAATTCAGAATTGACATCATCCCCGGAGCAGCACCTGTTGCTAGAGCACCTTATAGGTTGGCACCAACAGAGATGAAGGAATTGAGAACGCAGCTAGATGAATTGCTAGCCAAAGGTTTCATTAGACCTAGTTCGTCTCCTTGGGGAGCGCCAATATTATTTGTCAAGAAGAAGGATGGATCGATGCGTCTGTGTATCGATTACCGCGAGCTTAATAAGGTCACTATAAAGAATAGGTACCCTTTGCCCAGAATCGACGATCTGTTCGATCAACTTCAAGGGGCAAGTTACTTCTCTAAAATTGACTTAAGGTCAGGCTATCACCAACTGAAGTTTAGAGATGAAGACGTACACAAGACTGCATTTAGGACTCGTTATGGTCATTACGAGTTCCTAGTGATGCCTTTTGGGCTCACTAATGCACCAGCGGCATTCATGGATCCCATGAACCGTGTCTGCAAACCATACTTGGACAAATTTGTTATCGTCTTCATTGACGACATTCTGATTTATTCAAAGAATCAGGCCGACCATGAGAAACATCTTCGATGTATTCTTTCACTACTTCAGCAGGAGAAGCTCTACGCCAAATTCTCTAAGTGTGAATTTTGGCTTCGTGAAGTCCAATTTCTTGGACATGTGGTTAGCAAACGCGGAATCCAAGTAGATCCCGCTAAGGTTGAAGCTGTCATGAATTGGCAAGAGCCGAAGACGCCCACAGAAATTCGCAGTTTCTTGGGATTGGCAGGATACTACAGGCGCTTTATTGAAAAATTTTCAAGGATTGCTGCACCCCTAACTTTCTTGACTGGGAAGGATATTAAGTTCAACTGGGGACCCAAGCAGCAAGAATCTTTCGATATTTTGAAGCAGAAGTTGAGCAATGCTCCTGTACTGACATTGCCTGAAGGTACCGAAGAATTCGTGGTTTACTGCGACGCATCACACACTGGCATGGGGTGTGTACTTATGCAGAAAGGCAAGGTTATTGCCTATGCTTCACATCAGTTAAAGGTGCATGAAAAGAATTACACCACCCATGACTTGGAGTTGGGTGCCGTTGTATTTGCACTGAAGCTATGGAGGCACTATTTATATGGTATCAAGTGTGTGATTTATTCTGATCACAAGAGCCTCCAGCACCTGTTTAACCAAAAGGATTTGAACATGAGACAGCGGCATTGGATGGAAACTTTGAATGACTATGATTGTGAGATAAGATACCATCCTGGCAAGGCGAATGTAGTCGCCGATGCCTTAAGCTGAAAGGAAAGAGTGAAGCCTATAAGAATCAATGCCAAGAGCATTGAGATAAAGAATGGTCTGAACGAAAGGTTGTTAGCTGCACAGAAGGAAGCTGTGTTGGAAGCTAACTATCCTAATGAAAATCTAGGAGTAACTGAAGAACAGTTATCCTATGGCAATGACGGAATTTTGAGGTTAAATGGACGAATATGGGTTCCAGTTTATGGAGGGCTTCGAGATGTTATCCTCCAGGAAGCCCACAGTTCTAAATAATCCGTTCATCCTGGAGCTGATAAGATGTACCAGGATCTAAAGGCAAACTATTGGTGGATAGGCTTGAAGAAGTCTGTAGCTGCCTATGTAGCTAAATGTTTGACGTGTGCGCAAGTCAAAGTAGAACATTAAAAGCCGTCAGGTTTGCTACAACATCCTGAACTTCCCACGTATAAGTGGGAAATGGTGACGATGGATTTCATCACCAAGTTGCCAAAGACAAGGAAAGGAAATGATACGATATGGGTAATAGTAGATAGACTGACTAAGTCAACACATTTCCTACCCATCAAGGAGACCTATAGCTCCGACATGTTAGCCCAGTTGTACGTAGATAAGATTGTATCTCTGCATGGCGTACCAGTGTCTATTATCTCTGACAGGGATACTAGGTACACGTCACATTTTTGGAAAAGTTTCCAACAATCTTTGGGCACGCGCTTAAATTTTAGTACGGCTTACCATCCCCAGACGGACGGCCAGAGTGAGCGTACAATCCAAACCTTGGAAGACATGCTTCGTGCATGTGTGATTGACTTAGGTGGTAGTTGGGATAACCACCTGTCGTTAATCGAGTTCTCATATAACAATAGCTACCATTCGAGCATTAAAGCTGCGCCTTTCGAGGCCTTGTACGGTATAAAGTGCAGAACTCCCGTTTGTTGGGTGGAAGTTGGAGATGTCCAACTGTCGGGACCTGAAATAGTCTTTGAAACGACAGACAAGATTGTCCAGATTCGTGACCGCCTGAAAGCTGCCAGGGATAGGCAGAAAAGCTACGCTGATCTAAAGCGTAAACCTCTGAAATTCGAGGTAGGTGACAAGGTGTTGCTTAAAGTATCACCCTGGAAGGGAGTGATGCGATTTGGTAAGAAAGGTAAGTTAAGCCCGAGATACATAGAACCATTCGAGGTCATCGAATGTGTCGGATCAGTTGCTTATAAGTTAAAATTACCTGAAGAGCTCAGTGGTATTCACAATGTATTCCACATCTGCAATCTGAAGAAGTGTTTCGCTGATGAATCATTAGTCATACCACATACAGATGTGCACCTAGAAGAGAGCTTGAAGTTTGTTGAAAAACCTTTGTCTATTGAGGATCGACGAGTTAAGAAGCTTCGAAGGAAGCATGTACCGATCGTAAAGGTTAAATGGGATGCCCGTAGAGGTCCCGAGTACATGTGGGAGGTAGAGTCCACAATGAAAGAGAAGTACCCTCATTTGTTTCAGTAAATCTCGAGGTCGAGATTTATTTTAAGGGGGTGAGGATGTAACACCTTGAAAATTCACGTCCTATAATGTGTTGACACGTGTCATAAACTTTGAACGTGTGAAAGAATACTCTAGAGGGACTAAAGTTGACAAATAAGGAAAGTATGTGAATATAAGGGTTCAAAATGTCAACGATGGATAAATATACTTTACAATAACCCTACATGATGTTTATACCCTTAAACGAATGAATCATGGATCATACGAAGCTAACGGTGAAAGAAAGTGAGAGATTTCAAACTACAGGGGTTAATTGTGTCAACATGTTTAAAGTATACCTCTGAGTGACCTTTTAGCAAACCCGAAGCATTGTAACGATTAATTATGCTCACTAGAATACATGATAAAAATTTCACCAAGTTTCGTTACCGTATGAGAAAATTATGATAAAATTCGTATACGAGGGGTTAAAAGCGTCAACGATGAAGTTTATGACTTTTCGGGAGATAACAAAGTTAAAAAAGGGCTTCACAAGGATTGGTTATGTCTTGGAGTCCCTGGAAATAAATTTAGAGGGCTCATAGTGCAAAAATAAATGTCGAAACAACTTTATATGGACCAAGGACCAAAACAGCAAAATCTGAAAATTTGATTTGGATCAGAGGGGGCGTCGCGCGACGCGAAGGACCCCTAGGGGACCTACGCGTGACGCGAGGGGCCTTCTGATGCCGAAAAATGTGACTGGTATCTGCTATGTCCATTGTAACCGACTTAGAAAGATATTTTCCACTTCCATGCGCGACCCCTACTGATTTTTAGGCTTAGGGGCACTTGTAAATGATCTGGGAACAATGCTAGACTAGTGTGGCATGATCATGAGCAACCTAAAGCACTATATAAGTCCCACAATGTTTGCAACATTCTTGCATTCATTCCATCTGCATTTTTGAAGACTTCTGGAGTTCAAAAGCAGACCCAATTCATCCCTAGTCGAAATTAGTACGTTGGTAAGTATCCTTGACCTTCCTTAATTGAGTTTTACTTAGTTATTAGCTTAAAAGTCAACAGTCGTAATTAACGTTTGACTTAGCGATTAATCGTTAATGGTCCAGTGATTAGTCGAATTAAAGGTAGTTATAATTTGGTAATTATGTGGGCATTAAACCCTTAAAAGGGCACCCTCTGATTCCCGTCCTAACCTAGTCATTTGTCGGGTCAAAGTTGTTTATAAAAAGTCAACAGAAACTTAATTTTCGAATTAACATGTAATTAGAAATGTAGAAGGCATGTAACCTATTTTACCACTCTTATAACTTAGTAATAAATGTAAGAACATGTCTAAGCATGTTCGACCCGACAATTTTCTGTTTAGACCCGGTTCGGAACCGAAAGTCGCAAAACTTTGACTTTTGCTTTGACTTCAGTTCTGACCCGATTTAATATGATTTGGAAATGCCTTAGAGCTTCCTTAGGACCAGGTTACATGATTGTATAAACCTCTGTGATTGGTTCGTTAATTGCCCGATTCGTTTACACATTTCCGTTAATTGCTTAATGTTGACCATAATGCTCTTTTGACCATAAAACGAGAATTTTGAATATGTGAGAGGACAATAATCTTTTTTGCTGAATTATAAACACGTCCCTAAAATTTCATATCAGTTGGAGGTCTATATTAGGAGTTATGCTCAATAGCGCACTTAAAAAGCTTTTCGTTAATTAAACGACGCAATTAGCATAAAGCCTATCTAAACCCAATTTTTGACACCAAACCTTTTACCCACTGATGTAATTTAATATTTTGGGATTTTTGAAGATTTTAAATTATTTTTAACCTGCTCATAACCTAAGGTTATGGCGTTGATTCGGTAAATACCGATTATACCCTTTTTGGTTATAAAATGAGTTCTACATAATATTTTGACACCAATCCAACTGCTACTGATTTTAAATAATAAATGAAGTATTTTGAACTTTATAACCTGATAAAAAAACTCAGATTTCCTGTATAACCCGGAAATCGCTTAAAACGGCTTTTTACGCGTATTAAAACCTAGTATGGGTTTAAAACCATTTTGTCATATAAGACTTATCACCAACTGATATAACCTGATAAATTAAGTTATTTTACTGATTTATTCAGACCCGAATCTCAGAATTTCATTTAATCTCTTTTATAATCCTTAAAATGACCAAAATACCCCTACGGGGCTTATATTAACTTAGGAAACCTGTAAATGACTCTCATGGTTACCCGTTACGCCTCTTGCGCGTTCGGTTCAGTTTATGTAACTAGTTTGCATAAATTAGCCGAAACGGGTCAAACCTTATCATTTTTATCTCAAAATCCAGAAGGTGTTTAGTTTACCCATATTATACAAGTCTTCAAACTTGTCGGGTCTAAAACATATTCTATTCCGGTCTTCGCTTAATCACGCGTTCGAACCGTATATTTCCTTAAAACTAACCGGTCTAAGTTTAGGCTTAAATAAAGACCCGTTAGGATTCTAATAGGTTATTATAAACCTTCGTTCCAGAATAGGAGACCCGGTAAAAGCTACACGCACTTGCTATTTGTGATTAATACTTGCAAAGGTAAATACTTTTAACTTATTTTCCCTTATACGGGCTTGGGGTACGGTATATAAAATACCGCTTGGTCCGTCATTGAATCTTTAATCGAATAGAGGTTAAATCAATTATATGCTCCGTTTTGAAATGTTTTGTTTGCTTAAAGCCTTTGGGGGGGGGGGGGTTAATGACCATGTCCCGGATATCCTTGGCATCATCTTACGAGATGGCCACGACCTGAGCACGGGGTGTAGGCGGACACACGTCAGTGCATAAATAAATAATGTGGTGTGTCTATTGATCTTTAACCCGGTCTACGGGTCGGGCTACTGAACGCATAAGGAACATGTAATTCTTTTACAAGTATTATATTCAAATAATTATCCCAAGTTATAAAAAGTTTATGCCACGTGCATTCAAATCAATTTTATTAAACTTTTCAAAATGAGTCGGTTGAATGTATTTACCAGTGTAAACTGACGTATTTTCCCAAAAAGGTTAAGTGCAGGTACTACGCGAACTAGGCTGGCTTTCTCCTAGCGCCCACAATAAGTCTCGCAAGCTTGGATGTCAAAACTGTTGAACAATGTTTCCTATTTATTTTTGATCCACCTGTGGATTATTTTCAACTGTTTGTGATACTTGATATTACAATTATATTCGGTTGAAATATATCTATCCTTTGCTTCCGCTGTGCATTTAAATATTGTGTTGTTTGACTGTAATGTTACCAACTACGTCACGATACTCCCCACCGGGCCCACCGGTAATACGTGGAAATATCGGGGTGTGACAACTTTTGACCCGTTCAAGTTTTTAAACCTCAAAACTTGTTTCTAATTGACCATTAAGCATACACCAACATGTTTATCTCAAAATCTTTAGTTCGGGTCTGTAATCTTTTATGAATTACGCGGCTAGTACTCATTCTATGTGCATAATTCTTTTGACCCGTTTCGAAGATTTAAACCTTTTAAGTTTAAATCTTTCCCCTTCGTTATGCACAGTCCACTTGATATTTACCTATAACTTACATGATTGTAAAACACGTTCTTAAACGGCTCATAAGGATCGTTTACCCGGTTCAGTGTTCATGGGTATTTTGGTCAACTTTAGTCCCTCATTATACGACGAAGGGTTTTCACTAATATTTGACTATCTTATTACTTCTAGTTATAATTCAAAATATGCGTACCTGGCTCGGGTTAACATATTGACCCGTTTAAATATCTTTTGCTTTTAAATTTTCTAGATAAAAGCATTACAAACCGTATGTCCTTTCCTGAAATCACAACACTTAACAAGCGGTCATCAATTAGTATTATTGTCAAATGGTATTAACTTACCATTTGACCCGTTTAGCCGAAAGTGACCATTTATCAACATAAGATGATATTTTTAAATACCATCCCGCCCCTTAAACCTATTCTGGTTTACACCGTGAGTTCTTATTACTTAAATGGCATTACTTGAATTATTTGACTCGTTAAGATTTACACCAAATGGTTATCTTTTCAAACCTTTTATCTATCCGCCAACTCATGTATCGATTTTTATTCAATCACTTTTACCCATTACGGTTCACCCTATAACGTGATGTTCAAAATTCCATATTGGTTAGTCTTCACCCGACTAGTCTACCGTTTTTACCCCTTTTTGCCATAGTTTATGGTTTCTTACCATATTTCCTTATTCCGGCTTACATTGTATCATGCCGGCACAAGTAAATGTATCATAATACCAAGGGGGTGTAAGCTCAACTTACCTTGAATTCCGATTATGCTTTTCCACACATATTAGTTCCGTTTAACCCGCTTCTACCCAAGCTTCCACCTAGCTTTTCGAGCGTCAATCTACCTTTTATCATTCGCAAGGTGATTAGATTAGTCATTATTATCAAGACTATCTCACCTTACGGACTTATATCAAAATCACCAAATTGATTTCATTATTGGTCAGTTTGACTTTTAAAACTCAAACGGCCTATAACACGAGCAATTACACAATCAAGTTCAACAATTCATTTAAGTAATTTGTCAAATATCCGATAGGCATTATTCTTACACTACCGTTTTAACTAGTTTTCTCATCAAATTCATTATATTTCTAATTTCTTTAACTAGTTCAAACGATTATCGTGGCTAGTTTCTTTATTCATTTTTGCAAGAACCAATGGTTCCCTTTTATAACGAGACCCGTTTCATCATACTATTTAGCATTCATCCGAATACCTATTATAATCAAGTTTCATAACTAGTTGTTTAGCCAAGCTTTAACATTAATTAGGCAAGTTCATATCACTGAAAATGGGCTGTTTTTTGGTGACTTGTTTAACATGATTACAAGTCTTCAAAAATTATGATTTTTTATGTGGCGTACCTCTCGGAGGGTTAGGCCTTGTGTTAAAATTTCAAGATCTAACTCTTTACCAAAAATTCGTAAAAATTCATTTACTAAGCTGCAATCAGATTCGTCACTTCTGACTGCAGCTTACGAAAAAATTCATTAAAAATTCCTCGTTTATCCGATTGACGAAATTCCAATTGGAGATTCTTTTAATCAATTAAAAATATCTACAGTAAGAAATTGAGATCATAACTAAGTCCCTAAATTGAGTTATGACATTCGTAATGAACTGCAAATTCTGCCAGAAAACGCAGCTTGAACCTTTGATACGGAAAAATTCATAAAACGCTCAGTTTTCGTCGAAAAAATTCGATTCTAGTGGGGTTTTAAAGATATTTCCTGGAATTACATTTTAGACTCAAGAAACACATGTTTTTGTCAGGTTTTGTTCAGGTTACGACCAATACAAGTCGGCTGTAAATTCTGATCAGGAGCTGTTTGAATTCAGCTTTCAATTTAAGCATGTTCTTGACATCATAACACTAATTTCTAGCATTCAAAACCCTAAAAACATCTCATACATGAATTTAGCATCAACAAAATCTGAATTTACTTGAGCTAGGCATGATTTCAATATATACTTGTCTAGGGTTTACTCCTAAACACTATTTCACTTCAATATCATCCATACCACAATCATGCAACATCAATTTCGAATTTCATGAACTCACTCAGAAATTTGGATGAAGATTTTTCCATGGAAATTACATACCTTATGATCCCTTCGTCGAGGTGATCACTAATCTGTATTCAGATTTCGATTTTGACTTGATTTGGGCCTTCAATTTGTGAGTTTTGTGAGAGTTAGGGTTTGAAGGTGGGTTGGTCGCCCTTCTCCTGTTCTTGTTCGATCCA
Source organism: Helianthus tuberosus (assembly GCA_030545235.1). Taxonomy (NCBI): domain Eukaryota; kingdom Viridiplantae; phylum Streptophyta; class Magnoliopsida; order Asterales; family Asteraceae; genus Helianthus; species Helianthus tuberosus. The sequence continues at coordinate 142,961,066 of CM060381.1, forward strand.
GACACATCTAAAGGTGTGTTTGGATTTTATTTTTAAGTTTAATACTATTAAGTTTTCCATTTTAACAATTTTGGCCCTCCAACTAAAAACCATGTTAATCTCTAAGTGTTTTAACTCATGTTCCTTAGTTATAACAAGATTTATGACTAACTAGGTTACTTACCCTAGTTAGCTTATTCTTGTTTATTTTATACTTTATAGTTCTAATATAAAGTTTTATATTTCCGGGGTGTTACACATCTTACCCCCTAAGCTAAGCATTCCCACCATTCCCCCACACCTTCCACCACCACCGGCGATCAGACTACAGCTCAGCTCAAACAAAATGCCGATCACATCCACCATCATAGAAGTGTTGTCGCACATGTCAGGTAAAATTGGAAAAACTAAACAAGGGTTATTGAAAATAGGGGAAAGGGGAATCACTGAACAAGGGTTATCGAAAACAGGGGAAAGGGGAATCACTGTGTAGGAATGAGGTTGTAATTGTATTTTGGAACATTGAGCACAGACTGTTTTAATGATGATTCAAAAAGAGGATATGATGCTACTGCTTAGTATTTGTTTCTTTCATGTATGATAATTTGTTAGTGTAATTTTTAGAGTTGATCATTTTCATGTATGTGTTTCTTTCTGTGTTTGCAGTGGACATGAGGATGAGTGTAACACTACGATCGATTGTGTTCTCGATGGTGGTGAAAATGCGAGGCCACCGTTTCCTGGACTTCCAGTTTCCCCCTCAGCAGGAAATGGTTGCCTTGTTGAACTCTAATATATAATCTATATATGTAGTCTGACTTTAGGATTTTTTGGTATAATGTGTATGATAACTGTATATATATGGTTGTTGTAGGTTAATGGTATGATAACTCTAATGGTATAATGTGTATGTTTGATAACTGATAACTGCATGTTTGGTATAATGGTAATGTGTATGATAACTGATAATACATAACTGGTAATGTTTGCGGCCTACATAAATTGGTTAATTGGATCATTTGCAGCCTACATTAATTGGATAATTGGATCATTGGATCATTTGCATGTTTGGTATCTTTGGATCATTGGATCATTAGCTTGTTTGGATTATTGCATTGCATTAGTGTGAAGCAGGTTAGCTTGTTTGGATTATTGCATGGCATCAATTTGCAGTAGGTTAGCTTGTTTGGATTATTGCATTGCATCATTTGCAGCAGGTTAGCTTGTTTGGATTATTACATTGCATCAATTATTGCAACTCATTTGATAATGCAAAACATGGTAGAAACTGATCATTTGACTAACAAGATGATCAAATCTGGTGGAGACTGATGTTTGTACATAATCTATTGTTTAGAAAGGTAGAAACTAATCATTTCGTGAGATGATGAATGTCATGTCTAGTTAATGTATTGTTGTTGATGATTAGTGTGTACGTAATCTATTGTTTAGAGAGGCTTTGTAAATATTCTACCTCAACAAACATGCAACAATTTGCAGCAAGTTACTTTGATATATGTGTTTTCATATATGTGTTTTGCAGCAGGTTTTTAGACGGGAAAGGTTTTTTTCCTGCAAGGGGTACTGTTTGCAAGAAATATATAACACTGGGGGTTAATATTGCAGAGTACATAAAATCACAGGGGGTAACAAGAAAAGGGTAATATGGTCATTTTACACCGGGGGTAATATTGCAGAGTAGAACAAATCTTAGGGGGTAATAAGAAAGGGTAATATAGTCATTTTACATACAATTTAACAGAACTGTTAAGTTTATTAACGGCAGGGGGTAATATTGCAAGGTTTCTCATTAGTTGGGGGGTCAGAGTGCAAATTTCCCTGGGAGGGGGTCAGAGTGCCAATTGGCTCTAACCCCAGGGGGTAAAATTGCAGTTTACTCTAAAGATCAAGACGGAGGTAATTATGCATTTGGTGTCTTAATGACATAACTTAAGAGCAACAGAGAGAGAAAGAGAGAGAGAGAGAGTAAAGTAATGGTTAACTGTTCAAGAAACATACACCAAAATCAAATAACTACAAGATAACTAAAATGTAAACAATTAGGCAGGGCCGACCCGTTAAGCTTTACAACCTAGGCACTGGCCTAGGGTCACCAAATATCAAGGGTCTCAAATTTTTAGAAAGTTTTATATATTGTCTATGTATTAGGCCCAAATAAAAAGCAAAACTAAACCATTTTTTAATTATAAGAGCCCAGATAAAATTTGTTTAGGAAAAAAGGTTCACATTCAAAATTAAAGTATAGACATAACTGCAATAACCATCGACCATTCGACCTCATCCCAAAGCTAGAAAAATAAATTTTATTTAAACATATATTATGTCTATACAATACATATAACTTTCAAGAAATAAAATTTAACTTCGCCAACTATAAACTTTATAGTTTATAATTGTCGGTCCCAATCCCGGGTAAAGGAGGAGGGTTTTGTGACTAAATATGTTGAAAAGATAATTTTTCAAAAGGGCCTCCACTTCTTAGTTTGTATAGGGTCTCCAAAAAACGTAGAAATAACCATGCGATTAGGTAACGGAAATGTAAAGCTACTCTAACAACGGCTACTCGATATTCCCTTGAGCATCATGAACAAGTGGATGATAAAGAAACTACAAAAACATCATCATGAACAAAAAGCGAATGATAAAGAAACTACAAAAACATAAAAGTTTTTTCTAGAAATTGAGGAACCGATTTTGAAGCAATGATTTTGTTGTTTGCTTTCAACTCGTACGTATAACTAACTCTACCATGCATTTAATTGGAGACAAGCAAATAGCGTTGACACGGGTTCTCATTATAAGACCTTCCGTAGTGGCAGATTATATGGCGCTTATCCTCTCCATAGCGCCTCCCCACACCGCCCCAAGGGGTGTTATATCCACCTAAACTAAGTTGCCTCGTGAAAATTATAACGGGGTGAAAACATTTTCCTCTCTCTCTCACACACACACATACACACATATATATATATATATATATATATATAGGACAAAGATCCGTTAGGAACCACCTCTTATTGCGAGAACCACGAGAACCAATGTGAACACAAAAAAAAATGTCTAAAAATAACTAAAAAGCACACAAATTTTTTTTTAAATATTTTTTATAAAAAAATCGCTACTTTTCGAAGCCAAAATTTTTTTTTTCTTTAAAAACAATTTTTTTTGCTAAAAGTAGCGATTTTAACATAAAAAATATTAAAAAAAATTTAGATTTTTTTTTTGATTTTTTTAGATTTTTTAAAGATTTTTTTAGGTTTTTTGGGGGTTTAGTTTTTAGCATTTTAGCTTGGGGGGGGGGGGTTAGGTTTTTTGGGGGTTTTAGTTTTTAGCATTTGGGGGGGGGGTTAGGTTTTTTTTTGGGGAGGGGGGGGGGGGGTTAGTTGTTTTTTTGTTTTTAAAAAAAAATTTAGATTTTTTTTTTGATTTTTTTAGATTTTTTAAAGATTTTTTTAGGTTTTTTGGGGGTTTAGTTTTTAGCATTTTAGCTTGGGGGGGGGGGGGGTTAGGTTTTTTGGGGGTTTTAGTTTTTAGCATTTGGGGGGGGGGGGGGTTAGGTTTTTTTTTGGGGGGGGGGGGGTTAGGTTTTTTTAGCTATTTTAGGTTGTGTTCACATTGGTTCTCGCGGTTCTCGCAATAAGGGTGGTTCTCGCATGAACCTTACCCTATTTTATATATATATATAAGATAATGCTAGGTAGAAAACCCTCCATTTTGAGAAAACCCTAGAAAACCCAACATCCCGACATTTTTTTTTTGAAAAAAATAACACATGTAATATACATGTTTTTAAGAGTTTTGGGCAAAAAAAAAAAAAAAACAAACAAAAAAGCGCCGAAGGAATGTTTTTAAAAAAACAAATTTCAGCAAGTTTATGCCTTTTGTGCCTAACACATGTTAGTCACCCGAAGCTTGCTGAAATTTGTTTATTTTTTTTTTAAAAACATCCCTTCGGCGCTTTTTTGTTTTTTTGGCCCAAAACACTTTAAAACATGTATATTACATGTGTTATTTTTTTCAAAAAAAAAATGTCGGGAGGTTGGGTAAAAATGTGGGGAGATTTGAGTTTTCAGAGTTTTCTAAAAACTTAAGGATTTTCTATATAGCCCTCCCATATATATATATATATATATATAAAACTCCATATCTACATAGGGGAAGGTTCATTTGAGAAGAAAATTTTATTGAGAAGAAAAAGAATAAAAGGGTATAATTGTAAAACATTAAATAATTTTTTTTCTCATCTCATTTATTATTATGTTGAGTTAATTGCCATTTTCGCCCCTAAGGTTTGGGCACATTTGTCATTTTCGTCCAAAATGACAGTTTGGTATTATTTAGCCCCCAACGTTTGTCACTTTTTGCCATTTTCATCCAAATGCCTAACCTAGTTACCCAAATACCCAACCAGGTTACTTTTTACCCAATTTAGGGTATTTTTGAAATTTGAAAATGATAAGGGGGTAAATTGTAAAGTGGCCAATGCATACATACCCTTAAGTCCCTTTTCTCTTACTACAGCCGCCCAAACATGCCCTTTCCCCTCTGATCTCCGATCACCGGAGAATACTCCCCGGCCTGCGGCGGGATTTCCGGTGACGCATACAGCCCTTCCTCCGACCATCATACACCCACTTAAACCTCCTTTTACCCTATAACAAATCCCCTACTCACAGACCAGAAACGAAGATTCACGGCGGCAGTGACGGCGTCGGGTTGTTCCGAGCATGAGAGAAAGAGAGTCTGAGGTGAAGGATGGCCGTCTACGGTGGCGGCGGCGCCTGTGTCATCTCCGGAGTTGCAGGTTGTGCCGTCGTTGTTCAGATCTAGAGTGAGAGATGGGGCCACCGCATACAGATTTGAAGCCGTCGTTGTTCAGATCTAGATAGAGAGATGGGCCGGAGTTGCAGGTTGTGCCGTCGTTGTCGGAGTTGCAGGTTGTGCAGGTTGTGTCGTCGTTGCCGGAGATGGTGCAGAGGAGAAGGTTGTCGGATTTGCAGATGATGAAGATGGTGCAGATTATGAAGGGATTTTCTGGTGTTTCGGAATTTGTTCTTGATTTGGGATTTTCTGGGTTTTAGATGTTCTTGAAGATGATGTTCTTGATTTTCTGGGTTTTGATGATGATGTTTGAAGATGAACGATGTCTGGGTTTTGATGATGATGTTCTTGAAGATGATCTTGATTTCTGGGTTTTGATGAACATCATAGCAAATAATCTGTAATACTTCTTACAAATGAAAATATTTATATTTCATTTGTTACAGATTATTTGAAAATATTTATATTTCATTTGTTACATATTTAAATTGGATGAAAATGATCTTGATTTATGGGTTTTGATGATCATATTTATATTTCATTTGTTACAGATCATTTGTTACGGTATAATCTGTAATACTTCTTGAAGATGATCTTGATTTATGGGTTTTGATGATCATATTTAAATTTCATTTGTTACATATTATTTACAAGTTACCCCTTACCATTAACAAATTTCAAAAAATACCCCATCTGACGGTATAAACTGACTAGGTTAGGTATTTGGATGAAAATGGCAAAAAGTGACAAACGTTGGGGGGCTAAATAATACCAAACTGTCATTTTGGACGAAAATGGCAAATGTGCCCAAACCTCAGGGGCGAAAATGGCAATTAACTCTATTATGTTTGACTAATTAATTAGTCATTAAGACTATAATCCTCCACACTAAATATTTTTGCCTACACACATCAAAAGTTATCCTACACATTTCGAAATTTATCCTACACATATTGAAATTTATCCTACACAACTCGTAATTTATCCTACACGCCTCGTATTTATCATACACTTTAAATGAATTTTTATTTTTATTTTTTGTGAAAAATATATATCTTAAAAATAAGTTACAAATTTAATATAGTTAGTTATTAAAGATGAAACTACCAATTAATGATGTATGTAAGTTTACTAATATACCCTTATAGTTACATTAAGTACAAATATTAAATGAAGTCTAATGAAGCATTTCTATTGGTTGAAATTTCTTCTTTATTCTTCTTACAAAGAATTTGTTCTCATTTGAACCCTCCACTATCTACATAACCCCCCACTACATACAGATGTTATATAACCCCCATATTTTTTTTTCATTTGTCACATACTCACATAGCCCACCATATCAAATGTAATACTAGGAGCAAGCTTATCTTATGCTACTAGAATCATTTATTATAGAATTTGGTAGCTTCGCTTAAGAAAATTTATTTAAAACAAATTTTCCACTTACCTTAATTCCATCCATGTAAATACCAAAAGTGAAATTCCAACTTACGATAACAACCAAACGGACTTTGGACTTACCGTAACACCATCCATGTCAATAACATGAGTTTTGATCTATTTAACTAAACAAATAAAAATACCAAAAAATTAATTTTCTTCACTCGTTTACCACAATCTTGTTCAATAATGCCTACGACTTGCAGTATCAACTACCCTTTTCTTCTATTTAACTAATTTATTACGTTTAGCAAGTTGTATTTTGGTTTAGGTTGTAAATATATGGATGGGTTGACGTGCTGATCCGTTTAAAATTAGAACCGAAAAAGGTAAAACTAAAGATAAGACGCACGTTTAGAACCATTTTACAATCGAACAACATAATTACACCCTAATTGCTGTTTAGTTACAACCCAACTCGAATACCTGTTTACAACCCGTTGACTCGTTTAAATAAAAGGGCTACATGAAGGTGGGTTACTAAAGAATTAAACTCCATCAGAACCGAGTTTAGCCTAAAAGAATTATCAAGCTGATGTTTTCAAATGCAGAAATAATAAGCATTCAATCCTTTCAAGACAGAACCGGGTTTAGCCTAAAAGAGTTATCAAGCAGATGTTTTCAAATGCAGAAATAAGCATTCAAACCTTTCAACAACTGCGGTCCCAATAACGTACAGACTACAAATTCCGACCCATAAGTAAATCCGAAACTGAAAAATATACAAATCAAATCCCTCCAGGTCCTCGCATCTTCTCGACGATATGCCTCCCTTTCTCTTCAAGATTACGTCTCTTTTCATCAAGTTTCTCACCCATTTTTTTTCGTAATCCTAGCATCTTCGCCCTTGTTCCCATTCTCCTTAACTCTCCTTCAGCCGCCTCATTGTTTTCTTCCACCACCACCACCTGAGGTGCTGACGGTGATGGACTACGCCAATCCGGTAATGTAACTAGTTGGTTTTCTTCCACTGCCACATCTTGCAGCGGTGGCTGTTTGTCGCTTTCTAGCAACGGGGTTTTCTCATCAGTTGCTGTTGATTTTTCATCATCATTTGCTGATGACTTTTCATCGTCCGATTGACTGAATGTTGTTTTATCATGTGTGGTTTCTGTACTGCTTCTGCTACTTGTATTGACATCTTGTGCTTCTTGTGGGTGAGTCTCGATGGAAGATTGGGAACGATGGACTTCGTGTACGACTGTCCGTTCAGTGGCCGGCTCGGTGGTGAGTTCGGGGTTGGTCCAAATGAATGGTGCGGCTTTCTGTGGGATCCAGTCGTTCTTTTCTGCTATCATAAAGGGAATGGTTACACTTTCAGAGTTGGGGAGTACCGTGGTTTCACGAATAGCCGCCTGTGCAAGTAAAACATGCATAATATCAGAAGCTACAGTCAACATAAAGTCAACTGCACAGAAATTTAAATTCAAAACTATATGACTTTTTAGAAAATTCAAATCAAATTCGAACTCTGTAACAAGGGTGCAAATGAGCCAAGCCGCTTGTGAGCTACTCAAAATCAGCTCGCTAAAAGCTCGAATCGAGCCAAGCTTAAAGGAGCTCAAGCATAAAAATAAACGTGTTTAATAAACGAGTCTGAGCTTCACTTGTCGAGCTCAAGTAGGCGCACGAGCCTATTGTTTATATAACTTTTATTTAATAGGTATTTATATAATAATTATTATTATTGTATATAAAATTACGATAAAAATAATATTTATTATGTGTATATAAAAATTATAATTATAAATATATATAAAAATAACTACTCACGAGCCGAACTCAGAGCTCGAACCGAACTGAGCTTAGATAGAGCTTAGATGAGCTCGAATTGGCTCATCCACACCCCTATCTGTAACCAATAATACAATAATAAAGGGTTTGTCGAAATGTTTAACAGAGTTTGATACAATTTCTGAATTTCAGAAGTTGATGTTTTGACCTGCAAAGCAAAATGAGCCATTGAAGGCACAACTTGCCCAAGTAAATTCATCTGACCTTAAATTTATTGATTATGAACAATGCGATATGTCCACTGGTTATCTTGTGATCACCAACAGCAGACTCCAAACTAAAATCTATATCAGGCATCGATGTGAAACCGAACCAGATTTGATCTGACGGTGGAGGTTTGATGTGTACTCTTAATGTTCCTCGAAGAGTTGTTACCCTTATTGCAAGTGACAAGGGCACCTGCACAAACAAAAGATTTTTTTTTTCAAAAACAAGAAAGCTCTTGAATTGATTTAATTCAGGTCAGCAGGAGAATGGGTAAAAATGGTTTGTCATAGCGCTTATTTTGATATTCATTAGATTGACACAGGTTGGGTAATGGGTCGAAACAGGATATTAGTACGGGTCAGGATTAGTTGGCCCGCAAATAGTCTGTCAATTTTAAAAAGTTTATACAAAGAATTAATGTGTTACTACAAGTACAACGATAATCCAAATATTTGAATAAAAATATCAAGCAGTTATTTGTAATAAAAATAGCCTTTGGTTGATTTCCTACCTGCTTGACCCGTTACCATTTTAGCTAAACTTTGTGTTTGATTTGTTTGAGATATATATATACACAAACCTGAGAGACTTGTTTGGCAACAGAATTTATTACAGATTTCCATTTGGGTACAGTAGAAGATGCTTGTTCATTGCCCTTTAAACTTTTGGTATCTTCTGCAGGAAAATAAATTAGTATAGTAACTGATAAAGCTAACACTTGTTTTGTCAACTTGCAAATACGCGTATCGTGTTCACAGGGCTGTCTCCGAGAATGTCAAAAAAATTTAGGCCCTTGGCAAGATAAAAAAACCGGGCCCTATCCCCCCTAGTAAAACGAATACCAGTACCGGTTTTGATAATATTGATATCGGCACCGATGTTCGGTCGAAAACACTCTATTATTAATACAACTACGCCTTCAACAAAATATACACCTTCTTCGTTTCAAATAGGGCAAATGCCATAAAAAAACAACATACTTTCTGTTTTTTTCTCATAAAAATCCTTCCATTTTTTTTTTGCACTTAAAAAACGTTCATACTTTCTTTTTTTTGTTTTATAAAAGTCCTACTTTTTTTTGCACATTAAAAACTAACATACTTTTTTTTTGTCTCGTAGAAGTCCCTAAATAACTGTTTGTAAATAAAATTCTCTCCACGTGTTATATTTGAACAAAATTGTGATTTTTTTTTACTTATTAATATCACGTTAGAAAAGAATTTAGATGAATTACTGTTTTAAATTGGATATATGGCAAATAAAAGTATGTTCAATGTTTGTCTTTTCTTTTCCATTTTTAATTCAATAAATTGATAACAAATATTATTCGAAAAACAACATAATAAAATTCACAAGCTTGGATGACATAACTAAAAATAAAATAAAATAACAAACATATAAAATGGTATGTATGAATCTAAAATCATTAAAAAGTATAACATTATTTGTCAAATAATGTTTTCTTGATTTCATCGGATTAGATATTTTTGTTAAAGTTTAATATAAGGGGAATTGGCATGTAATAATCCCACCTAGACCTTATTGGCCATTAATAATCCCACCTCAGAATATTCCCCCCACCAGTCCCACCTTTCACATATTTTTCCTACAATAGTCCCCCGTTAAAAAAACTTAACGGAGTTAAGCTTTTTTCCAAATTACAAACAATTTTTTTAGGGTTTTTGATGAGAACGACGATACGAGTCAATTGATGTAAAACTTGTCTAGAAACGGTGCTCCAAACGATGAAAACGACACTTCAATTCGGGTGTTTAAATTTCCAACTAACAAAAATCAAGTCACTTGGAGTACTGTTTCGAGTCAAGCTTTACATCAATGGACTCGTATGGTCGTTCTCATCAAAAGCCCTAAAAAATCTGTTTGTAATTTGGAAAAAAACTTAACGGAAAACTTAACTCCGTTAAGTTTTTTTAACGGGGGACCATTGTAGGAAAAATATGTGAAAGGTGGGACTGGTGGGGGGAATATTCTGAGATGGGATTATTAATGGCCAATAAGGTGTAGGTGGGATTATTACAGGCCAATTTCCCTTAATATAATAAGGGACTTTTATGATACAAGAGTAGAAAGTATGTTGTTTTTTATATCTAAAAGTGGTTAGGGAAATTTTTTAAAACAAATAAGAAAGTATGTTGGTTTTTTATGTGAAAAAAAGTGGAGGGACTTTTGTGAAATAAAAAAGAAAGTATGTTGGTTTTTCAAGTGCAAAAGAAAATGGAAGGACTTTTATGAGAAAAAGCAGAAAGTACGTTGGTTTTTTATGGCATTTGCCCTTTCTAATAAGAATCGTCGATTGATATGACGATAAATTATCTTATGCATCAATTTAACTTATAGAATATTTTCTATGTTGCCTACGTATGTATTTTCTTACTTTTATCTTCAGATGATTGTATATCTTTTAGCTTTATCATATTATTTAAGTTAAGTTTTAGACATACCGATGGTGCCGGTACCGATGTTATTCGGCCGGATCGGTTCGCTTTGACGCGGTACCGTTACCATACTCGTACTCGCTAAATATACAGTACCAAAAAATAATCTATTTATAATATAATTACTCTAGCTCAAAATTATAAAATAATAATAGTTACTCTACTTAAATAACATCAAATAGCACCAAAACAAAAAATTCTTAAATATGCAAATTTGCATTGTGTATTTACTTTCTATAAAAACGTAATTTTGATCCGAAACTGAAATGAAAAAAAAAAAAAAACTCTTATTTGGATTCAGTGAATGTTCAATTTTGACAAGGTAGTCTGCCGTTTATTAAAAGCATGTGAAGGCTATAAGCCGATAACTGTATAACAAAGTAAAAAAAGAAAATTCAACCCCAAGAGTCAAACTTGTGATCCACCCCAGAAGACAGCATACGACTTTTCTACCAATGAACTAAGGTTGAAAGTTGACATACATTTTTATAGATTATATAATAGGGTAAATTACATTTTTCGTCCTTTATGTTTGTATTGGATTGCAATGGATAACCTTTAACTTCAATAATTACAGTCACAATCCTTTATTTGCTAAAACCATTACACCTTAGGTCCTTTAGCAGTAACCAAGTTAAAAGTTTATTCATATAAGGGCAATTTTGTCTTTTTACCAACCTAATTAAAAACTTATAATATATATATATACATATAGGTAGAGGATCCTGTAAAAAAGGCCTAAAGTGTGAGAAGGGTAAGAAAGAATCTCAGCCATTAGATCTAATGGCTGAGATCAATAGGGACCAAATTGTAAAATATTTTCATTAATTTGGACTGATTTGAAATATCTAGGGCAATATAGTCTTTTAAACCCACTAGAAATTAGGTAATGCACATGTAACTTCCTCCCGTCTTTTTTAAACGTCAATAACTTTTTATACGTAACTTTAAAAAAAAAAAAAATTACACCATAATAACGAGCGTTTTTTTATCTTTAATATGAGTACCATATTGCTATACTTATATAGAGAAAAAAATATGTTTCGATCAGATGTTTAGTCAATGAATGGTGTTATATACTTGATGAATGGTGTTATATACTTGCTTAATGGTTTATATACTTACTGAATGGTGTTATATACTTGCTGAATGGTGTTATATACTTCCTATAATTAAGGTGGCGGTTATGGGAAGTTTTTAATTAATTGAATTAATGATAAAATTACTTGTTTACCCTTTTCAATTAATTTAGATCTAATGGCTGAGATTCTTTCTTACCTTTCTCACACTTTTGGTCTTTTTTACAATAACCTTACCCCATATACATACATATATATATATATATATATATATATAATATCTCTTTCTCATTCTCTCAAACACCACATGATAACTATATGACCGTTCTATATCTCTCCCTCATCTAAATTCAAATACCGCAACACAGCCACATTTTATTCTAAATCTTTTTCTCTCATCTAAAATCAAACACCATAAATCAAAATCAAAATCTCCTATTTTTTAAAAGTCAAGACCCGCTTGGGTTCTGTGGTGTTAGAAAAAGAGAGAGTTGCAGAGGATCTTGTTGGACTCTGCCGCTGAGGATCTTGCTGGACTGCCGTCAATTACGGCTACAGTTAGCCGTCGGCTGGAGATAGGTTTGTTTGAATTAAATACAAAAGTCCCAAATAATCTTTTGTTCAGATCTGAGATTAGATATGCCCCTTTCTAAAACTCCAATATTTTTCCTTTTTCGAACTTCGAATGGGTTTGTTGATCGGTTGTTTGTGGTGGTGGTTGAAGGATTGTGACTGTAATTAGTGCTAAAGGACCTAAGGTGTAATGGTTTTAGCAAATAAAGGATTGTGACTGTAATTAATGAAGTTAAAGGTTATCTATTGTAATGCGATACAAACATAAAGGACGAAAAGTGTAATTTACCCTATATAATATATATATATATATATATAGGATAAGGATCATGTGAGAAGTAGTAGGCTAAATGAGAAACTTGAGAAGCATTCTGGACCACACATTTTCCCTAAGCAAAAAAATGCAAAAAAAAGGTGAAAAAATGCAAAAAAAAAATTTTGGGAAAAATCGCAGCTTTTTCTTTAAGAATTAATTTTTTTTTTGGATTTATACACATGTGTATATTGTTAATCTTTTAACTATACATATATGTATATTGTCAATTATACATATATGTATATACATGTTTAAAATTGAAAAATAAGTGTTATTTAGGGTTTAGCATTAGTATTTAGGGTTTAGCATTGAGCCCCGCTTGCGGTCTGCTCATATAATGTAATATATGTGTGGGCGCTCGGGGGGGGCAAAAGCAAAAGTGCACTAATTTTTAACGTTATTTTACTAATTTCGTGAAAATAACGTTAAAAAGAGGGGATCGTTAATCAGGCATCATGTGGTGGCGTTGATAGCCGAAAGACAAGGGGGTACATGCACCAATTGGCGTTTGTCTCAATTGCTGAGTGTTATGTGCCTTATGTCCAAGGCTTGATGCAAAACCACAATCGAGCCGGGGGTCTCATTGGAAGCAGCCTCTCTATTCCTACGGGGTAGAGGTAAGGCTGTCTACATCCCACCCTCCTCAGACCCTACCTTAGCTTTGCTATAGGTGGGATATACTGAGTACGATGATGATGATGATGATTTAGGGTTTAGCATTAGGGTTTAAGGTTTAGCTTTATGGTTTAGGGTTTAGCTTTAGGGTTTAACATTAGGGTTTAGTATTAGGGTTTAGCTTTTGGGTTTAGCATTAGGGTTTAGCTTTAACTTTTGGGTTTAGCTTTATCTTTAGGGTTTGTATTAGGGTTTAGCATTAAGGGTTTAGCTTTAGTGTTTAGTTTTAGCTTTTGGGTTTAGCATTAGGGTTTAGCTTTAGGGTTTAGCATTAGGGTTTAGCTTTAGGGTTTAGCTTTAGGGTTTAGAGTTTAGGGTTTAGCTTTAGGGTTTAGCATTAGTGTTTATGGTTTAAGATTAACAATATACACATTTTTTCAATTTTAAACATGTATATACATATATGTATAATTGACAATATACATATATGTATAGTTAAAAGATTAACAATATACACGTGTATAAATCCAAAAAAAAAATTTTTTTTAATTTTTTTAAATTTTTTTTTTTTAATCCTTAAAGAAAAAGCAGCGATTTTTCAAAAAAAAAAAAAAAAAAAAAATTGCATTTTTTTCACCTTTTTTTTGCATTTTTTGCTTAGGGAAAATGTGTGGTCCAGATTGCTTCTCAAGTTTCTCAAATAGGGTGGACTTCTCTTAGGATCCCTACCCTATATATATATATATATATATATATATATATATATATATTATACAGGGTAAGGTTATTGTAAAAAAGACCAAAAGTGTGAGAAAGGTAAGAAAGAATCTCAGCCATTAGATCTAAATTAATTAAAAAGGGTAAACAAGTAATTTTATCATTAATTCAATTAATTAAAAACTTCCCATAACCGCCACCTTAATTATAGGAAGTATATAACACCATTCAGTAAGTATATAACACCATTCAGCAAGTATATAACACCATTCAGCATTCAGAAAGTATATAACACCATTCAGTAAGTATATAACACCATTCAGCAAGTATATAACACCATTCAGTAAGTATATAAACCATTCAGCAAGTATATAACACCATTCAGCAAGTATATAACACCATTCATTGACTAAACATTTTATCGAAACATATTTTTTTCTCTATATAAGTATAGCAATATGGTACTCATATTAAAGATAAAAAAACGCTCGTTATTATGGTGTAATTTTTTTTTTAAAAAGTTACGTATAAAAAGTTATTGACGTTTAAAAAAGACGGGGGGAAGTTACATGTGCATTACCTAATTTCTAGTGGGTTTAAAAGACTATATTGCCCCTAGATATTTCAAATCAGTCCAAATTAATGAAAATATTTTACAATTTGGTCCCTATTGATCTCAACCATTAGATCAAAAGATCTAATGGCTGAGATTCTTTCTTACCCTTCTCACACTTTAGGCCTTTTTTACAGGATCCTCTACCTATATATATATATAAAAGAATTTTAAAATATTTTACAGGCTCGTTTACGTTTTTTGCCCTAAGCCGGTGCCCACCCGGCCCTTGCTCAGGGCCTGGCCTACGTGTTCAGGTTCGTGTGTGTGACACGGTTTTCGAGTTCAACCCACAAACAAGACCCGTTTAGCAGCCCTAATCTTATCAAATTATGATCCAGCCTTTTATAAATAAAACAATTTACAAGGTTATAAACACTATAGTATGCTACTAGTAAATTTAATACCATTCAACTCACTTGACCTATTTCCTTTTTATTTAGCTATCTATATTTAAAAAAAATTGCCTAGTGGTACTGAAAAGAATCCAAATTAAAATATCTACCCTCTATTGATATGAACATTTTTTTTTTAAATTGTTGAACTTACCCAATTTGAGATTTTCATCACCCTTTTGATCCATGGGCTGATTAAGCTTCAACTGTTCTCCAAAACCTTCTAGAAGATCCGTGGCGACATCATCCACGGGTTTTGAATCCGAATTTTCTAGCTCTTGCACTTCAAGCCTTGTTTCAATATCTAAAACCACGCCACCGTGATATTCAATATCAATTTCCATTGCAACCACTTCTTTCAGATCTGTTGGTAGGACGCGCATGCCATGTATATATGGTGGAATATTTCCAGGATTTACACCTGTACAAATGACTTCACCTATATAACTCGGAGTCCTAATGGTGGACAGCGTTCTCTACAAAAAAAAAATCAGTAATTTAGTTAGTTTAGGTATTCAAACAAACACAAAAAAAAAAAAGAAACAATTTTCAACCCATTTAGGTTATGTTATATCTCTAGCGGGTGTTGGTTATAGGGGTGTTCACTATTCGGTTAAAACCAAAAAATGAAAGAACCTAACCAAATCTGGATTCTGTTACTTCGGTTTGTAACCGTAACAAATTCGATTCTGAATTCGGTTTTACCCGAATATTAAACACCCCTACCCCTAGTTGGTTACAAAAGATCAGGGCGAAATTCGTCCAATTGTACTCGTAATGCAAAAAACCACATAAATCACTTTATAAAAAAATAATATAATTTCCGTAATCAAACCATATATGTGGCACATTAATTAGCGATAAATGCATATGGATCAAAAATGTTCTGGGCATGTTGCCACCTCTGCATAGAATCAAACCACACATTACCTGAATCCGTGCTTGTATTGAATTCCTCAAATTGACATTGCTTTTAGCATCAAAGAACAACCGTGAAATCAACAAATTACAGCATAAAGTTCCTTCATCGCTACTGATTTTATCATTATCAGAAATTTGAGACCCTACTCCATTCCTGCTTCCTACTTTCTCCTCAGCACCATAATTAGGCTTCTTTTCTGTTTGAGAAAGCCTTGAAGACCCACCAACAGAATTTTCACTAAACTTCTTATCATCTCTGCCAATTTTAGAAGTTTTTTTCCCAAATTTCTTTAAGAAGTCGCGGACCTTTTTTGATGATGAACCATCTACTTTAATAGATCTATCCCCAATTTCTGGATTAAAACCAATAGATGGTTTTAAAAATGAAGGATATTCTACATTTAATGATGCCAGATAACTATGAAACTCCGCACGTGCTTTATAAAACCATTTAAGTTTCTCTTTGTCATCACAAGAAGCAAGACGTAGAGCTTGACACCATGATTCTTTTTCACGAGATGTCTCAAAATACATGTAGAATAACTCGCTTCCACGATATATTACTGATGATTTGTTCTCCACTTTTATAGGGTATTTTTTGGCCCTGTAAATTTGTGAAACTATTTAGTCACAATGTCAAACAATTCAAAATAAAACTGCAATATACATGGTTAGGATGTGTAAGTGCAAAGTTGTATATTTTTGGGCAACTCAAACAATGAGGAGAAGAGAAACCTTAAAAACTACAGGTGGCAAAACAGGCGGGTTGGATAACAAGGTAATGCGGGTCATATTATGTGTGGGTCAACACCATAGTTTGAGAAACTGGCCTAGGTGTGTGCCTCGAGGCGAGGCGCCTTAGGGGGTTTTGATGGTTTAGACTTTTTGTGTCAATTTTAAACATTTCATGTCTTTTTAATGTGTGCTTATGATGAATTTCATAATGAAATTAGTTAGTATTTTATTTTTTATATATTTATTTTTAATTCCGCCTTGGTTTGCCTCGAGGCACGATTCCGTACTTTTAAACTTTGGTCGACACGGTTTGAGCAAGCCCGCCAAAACTTTTTTTCCTATTGTTAGTTTTGTAAATAACTAATGTATAATATATATGGGTAACTTTTTCCTACAACGTGTGAGAAGTCCATGTAGGCATCGTGTTCAGATTATTTTGGGATTGTATAACATAGAAAAACACCAAACACAACAATTTAAAACAAAAACAAAAACATATATATTATAGGCATTACAATTAAAACACACTGATTAACGTTCTTCACATGGTGTTTTAGATTTCATGCCTAGAATGCATTTCATTGTGTTTTAAATTGTTATGTTTGGTGTTTTTCTATATCATACCATACCAAAAGAATCTAAAACACCATGCCTAAAATTTAAAACACAACCCCTACATAGACTTCTTACACTTTGTAGGAAAAATGTCCTTTGTAGAGGAACCCTTACCTTATATATAATTAAGACATGTAAATTAAAATACTTATATAACTTCAGTCATATAAAATAGTAAGCATTTGAACACTCTTTAGACAACTTTTGACCCGTTCGACCCATTTGGCCTGCCTCATTTTTAGCAACTTTGTTATATCTAATCTGTTTGACCCATTAAATGAATATATTCATATTGAAATTATGCTTACCTTGAGTGTGATTCTGATTATGATTATGATTATTAGGGCAAAAATAAAATGCCTTGAAGCAGCATGTAAGAGAGTTTCTGTAAAAGAAAACCGACTTTTTGATGATGAATTTGAGCTTTTGAAGTTACCCTTCTATACCTAACTTTAATCACTTTGTCGCACATAACTGTTGAATATATTTTGTTCTCCAGTGATGGGATAATTACTTTTGAAGTGGACACTCAAACTTTCATTTCATGTGCTTTAGAGATGGTGACTTGGTGAGTATTATCTTATTAGGGTGTTATTTGTAATTTTATAGTTTCAAGCCCACGTAAAAGTTTATCACTAACTTGGATCTTGTTAATACGTTGTGCCTAACGGGTCAATGAGTTTATTCATAATGCATAAAACCCCACCGGCTGTTTTATGTCAAATCTTAGATGATCACTGTAACAACGTGGTTTATAAATGACATTTCAATCTTAATTTATATTATTTAAGAGAAGAAAGGGGTCGCGGGTTAAATTCAGCCTGTTTGGCCCTCAGAGAAATTACCAGTTGTAGTCTACCCAATAAGACAACCCCAAAAACTTTCAAGATAAATAATGATACTAGCAAAGAAAGATTTATGCCTCTGCAATGGTAGCACACAAAACAAAACAATTATGAATTAAGTTAAGAGTTGCCCCTGTATCAGAAAAGTGAATGGAAAACAAAGCAAAAGAGAGTAAAAATAAGTGGTCCAAGTTGCCACGATATAAACAACTTACATAGAAATGGTCCTATTGTATCCAACTAGAAGTGGAAAAACTAGCAAGGTGGGTGGTGTGTGTCATGGGTTTGGGTCAAATGAATAAATGGTTCGTGTTAGGTTTACCTGAAATACTTTGTCCAAAAACTACATCCTTCTCGATAATAATATAACTTTTGAAATAAAATTGACTTAGGAGGTTTTATGTAAAGATGTCAACAAAACGGGTTAACAAATTGGTGGGTTGAATTGACAAATCCAAACATGACCCATAAACTTATTCATGCCAAAGACATCAACCTAAGTCCCCCTAACATGGGCACACTATAAACCATGTAACGAACATGGCCCATTTAATTTGTTCATGTAAATCAGTCAAATAGGTTGGTAGATTGTAATAAAGTTGTAAACAGGTTGTTGGGTTATAAACGAGTTGGCACATAGATTATATATTTTTTCATGTAATTCTAGTTTATATGTTTGCTTTCAGTACAACCTGAACGTGACCCATTCGACTAAACAGGTTACACAACTCAACCAAAACAGGATATAACCTGATAATTTTAGTGTCGTCTACCAACACTTTTATGCACTAAAAAAACACATCAGTCGAATTTCAACAACCCAGTTGACCCGTTTAATTTTCTAAATTTTATTAGACTACCTGTTTGACCTAATAGATAAACCGAATCAACACGCTCATAAATATATGGGTCGAAACTGTGACCTGTCTCTTTTGGAAGTAACAATCATAGTACAGACTTTCAGATAAAGAAATATTACCACTTTCTGGAGGGCAAATTTGTAGCAGAAACAGCTTCTACAACACAACCCAATAGATCAATTTTTGTGAGGGTTCTATCTGGTTCTGTAACAATTAGTGATTTATCCTTGATGCTTGCATGCTTCCTGACAGGTGTCACCTCAATGATCTCGATTTTACGTTTTTCTTGTCGTGAAATTTTATCAGTACATTGTGAAGACTTTGGGACCTTTTCTTTTTCTAAAATCCAAACTGATCCCTGAAAAAAGTATGATAATTGATTTAAGTATATCCAAACGCTAGAAATTGATTAACCAAGACTAGAACACGAAAAATCACTTTGATAATAGTATGCAAATAGTCATTTTAATAAACCATGGCACATAAGGGTTTATTTCTATGATGTTTTTTAGAACTTGAAAGAATAGGAATTATCCTCTAATATGGTAGGTATACTTGTTACAAATAAAATTATATATACTTTCATGCAATTGTGTGGTACATAAAGAACACAGAAATCCTTAAAAAAGTATTGAAAGTGATTATTATGATACAGAAATCAGATAATCAGTCGAAACAAAACAGGTTGTAAGATACAGTGCTTCAATCGTTTAAAGTTGTGATAACTAGATGACCAGTTGTTGGAGTGTTTGGCCCCTTCGACTACACAATGACTTAGTAGATTATAAGACCAAAATGGCACTTTGTTATTAACAAACATGTGGTTGGACTATCGGAGACCCATGGTTGTAGAAATCCTGACTAGTCTTAGATTAGTCTTCGATTAATCACTAATCGTAGGTTCACCGATTAATGCCCGATTAATCACAAGGCGGTCAATGACGGTCCTATACTGACCAAATTTTGGTCAGATCCTAGCCAAATTTCGACCAAAACCTTATAAATTTAAGTCAATTACTTAAAAAATGGGTCAATGAGGGGTTAAAAGTTAAAACATGTCTTCTTTAAAAAACAACATATAAAAACGTGTGTGTGTATATATAACAAAAATTACACATAAAAGTCCCAATCCGATTAATCCCTGTTAATCCCGATTAATCACTAGTCGGTACCCCACCGACCGACTAACGCCTAGCGATTCTTACAACACTGCAGAGAACCATATTGTAATGATGTCTCTATCAAGGCGATGGTAAACTATAGTTTATAAAAATGTCAAAACTCTATCGATATACTTACAACTGAAAACAATCTGGACGAACGGTTAACAGATATATAGGCGTATGTGTAAATCAAAATGGAATGCCCCTAAAAGGCCAGGTTAGGAATACATTTCCAAGTCCTTAGGGCTTTGGTTTTACTCCCCAAATCGCTGTTCGATGCTGCTTCTAGTTGTAGATAAAGCTTATCAATCACCTTTTTTAAACCAAAGATATACACACTTTGGTGTCATTCTAACACACACATAAGGCTTATTAACAACAAAATACTCACATACAGCTTATTAAACATCAAATTTCAAAAACAAGTAAGAACAGGGTGACTTATTCAAATCATTTCAACAGCAAAAGGGGGGAAATTGACCTGTTTGTTAGGAAACTGGAATTGTGACTCCTCACTTTCAGATTTCGTAAGCTTGACGTCTTTTTGTTTAGCAGTCTTTTCCCCCAATTTCCTAAGTAAAAACAAAACCCCCACAACTTCAACACCGATAACCACCAATGCCCCAACAACGAACCCCACAAACAGTGCAACAGCCACCATAATCACTAGTCAATTCACACAATCATCGACCTCATCATTATGAAGCAGAAAGATGTGGAAACTTGCGTCTCAAGTGATTCGAATCGAGGCAAAGAAGAAAGCGGAATACGCGGTTGCTTTTTGACGAAGAAATTGAAGATAGAAAATCTGGTGATGGTGATTTCAGTTTTACCCCAAAATACAAGTTAGAAATAGATTTGGGTGATCGCGAATTCTACGCTATGACTCCACCCCACATATTCCTGTGTCACTATCATTTAGTTTCTATTTTGTTGAACGGTTTTTTACTAGAAGACTAGTGAACCTTTTTTTTTTTTTTTTAAGAGTAAATTGCTAAAATCGTCCCTAAGTTTTAGGCATGTTTGTTAGTTTCATCCAAAACAATTTTTTTTTGTGTCATATTGCCCTCCACGTTTGGTAATTTTTGTCATTTTCACCCAAATGACTAATTTGGTTAAAAAGTTCTGAGATTTTTTTTAGGTTTCATACATGTTTTTTTTTAACATATAATGTTTACTCTATAAAATATAATAAAGAATTATGTTGTTTTTAAATCTAATACTAATAAAAGAGTCTACTTAATGCCACATAGCATTCTCATATTAATAAAATAGTCTACATAATGCCACATGGCATTATTCTCTCTTTCAATTTACTAATAATATTATTATTATTAATTAATTAATACAAAACAATGAAAATTTCTTAACAACTTAATACTAATAAATGTTTTATTGTCTAGAGATATTGATCATTTACTTTTGAGTTATCTAAAATATATAATTAGTTATTAATAACAATTATACTTATAATAAACAATTTCAAATAATGTTAATGTGACAACACCTTATTCTTTAAAAAGATTTTTTACTATATGTTTAAAACATCTATTAAATAAATTATTATTTTGTATTATAATAATAAAAATGGTAAAGAATAGGTTAGTCCGATACTTGAAAACCGGTTTACTTCCATGTTTTAAAAACACTTTTAATGTTATTAGACTCGTGTAATACACGGGTTTAAGGATATAATATCTTCATAATAATTTTGATGCAAGTCTATACTCACCGGATGACATAAATCGAGTTATATTGATCGAAAGAATAGTTTATGTAATGGAACTCTACTACAGGTCCTATCACTGGGTGATCAGGTTATTGAGGCACTCATATTATCCGGAAGTAATACTGGCACTCGAATGTTTATCCCTAGATTTCGTTTAATATTGCCAAACAGAAGGATACGTATTGGAAAGAAGACAGTTCCTCTCGCCATATGTTTTGCCATGACGATAAATAAAAGTACAAGACATTTTTTCTGTAAAGTTGGTTTGTTTCTAAAAGAATCGGTTTTTACGCATGACCAACTCGTACGTCATCTATGGTAAAAAAAATTCACTTATATAAATTTATGAAGACAACATAAAATTAAAAAAGTTATAATTTTATATCATTAAACCCGTGTAGTACATGGGTCTAATAATCTAGTGTGTGTGTGTGTATATATATATATATAAGTAGACAGACACATCACAACCATCTCTCTCATCTCTCCCTCTTCTTTCACATCTACCATTACCACCACCACCACTATTCCCCACCACGGCACCACCTCCACCTCCACAACCACCTTCACATCTTTTTCTCTCTCTCAATACCCTCTTCTTCTCTATACTCTCTCTCCCTCTCTCTCTCTCTCCAGTTACCACCACAATCACCACCTATTACCGCTCACTCACATCATCAAAACCAACACTGTCGCCATCATCATCATCGGAAAACATAAATCAAACCAGTTCGATTACCATCACTTTGGCAACAACAGTGACACCGACGACCCCGCACCTTTTTCTACCTTCTAAGCCTCTTGAATCTCGCAACCAAACCCATTCCTCTTTACCTGTAAGGACCTGCACGAAATTGTCCCTAAAATACTTCGTAAGTAGAAACCCGGACCCCTAAATCCCTAATCCTTATGAAAAATCAAGAAAATCCAGATTTAGCAATCTGTCGCGGGCCGCGTAAGAAATAAGCAAGGCTTACGCGGGGCCCGACAGCCTTGTAAGTCTCCGGATAAGCTTTAGGCCACGTGGCAGACCTACACCATGACACGGCAGCCCTAGCCGTAGCTAGGGTAGCCCTCGCGGGCCGCGAAGGATCCCCTTCAGGCTTACGCGGGCCACGTAAAACTCAAAAATCAGCTATAAATAGTACGTTGCATGGCCTTTCATCTATGCTCGAAAATTTACTCTAAAAGACGTTCTGTACTGCTCAAATCTGTATACTTAAGTGTCGAAACGCTGCTACGATTACAGGGTAATAACTCGATCACTGCTACGATACAATGTCCGATCGATTGAAACCGATCCGATGGATGTTTAAGTGCTGCCCGAATTCGGGCTATACTTTGTCATTCGTCGTGAGGGTTTTGATTTCGTGAGCTTATCGTAAATGTTATATTAAGTTACTAACCTAGTTTCGTGTGCATTGTTATTTTAACTAGGTTACCAAGCTTAATCAGTAGGCAAAACTCTGTCCAACTAAACTTGCAATGTGAGTCATTATCTTTTTACCAAATTGATTCCAAAACCCTATTTATTTTCAAAGTTATAATTACAGGGATTAAGTCTTTGTAGTCTTCAATTACAACCGGTATGTGGGGTTTTGTATACATTACTTGATAATCGTCACCATTGGACAACGGGTTAGCCAATGGGTGATATGACCATAGTCATAGAAACAAGTCGAGTGACAAATACCGTTGGGTAATTGGTTGATATAAACATTGTAATCGCCCTTAATACTGTAATTTATAACGATGTGTCTTTTTGTATCAAATGAATGACTCGCCAGTATTTCCCCGCTGATAAAATCTTTTTAAACATGTTTCAGGTGATTTACTGTGAATCAGGAGAAGTGCCGTGTAGCACTACCAGCTTGGATAAAGTGGCTCAGTAAATAAATAAACATGTTTTTGTAAACAGGGGATTTCTCAGTGAAATTCCTTTATTGTAAATTACGGGGTTTGTCCCAAAATTTGAAATAAAATAAATGTGTGTTTTCAGTTTAAACGATTCTGTTAAAATTTCCGTTGCCTAAGTAAACACCAATACCACGGGTTTCTGTCCCGCTGCTTCTAAACCGGATAAAACCGAGACGGGGGCCGTGATAGAAAAATGTGGTATCAGAGCCACTGATTTAAGCCAATTAAGCATTTAGAAATACTTAATTTTTCAAATTGCCATTTTGTGATTCTGTGAAAATTTAAGTTACAATAAATAAAATTTTAACTTGAATTTTGTGTGTTTCTTCATGTGTGCTAACAACATGAATGAACTGTCGGAGGCACTCCGAAACTTTACCATCCATACAACTGATATGGATACAACAGGAACCCAATCCGGCTATCAAGTGAATACTGAGGAGCCACTAGTGTTCCAGGCCCAGCCCCAGGAGAAACCAAAGCCTAAAAAGAGAAGAAGATCCTGGACTGGAAGCGAGGACGAAGGAAGAAGCCAGCAGCCCAAAAGGTGAAAAAGACAGAGAATCCAAAAGACAAAGGAAAATGAAAGGAAGTAGGGGAAAGTTCCGGTCAAGCCCAGGAGATGTCACCTTGGGAAGAACTTGATAGGAAACTGGCGAATTGTGACCTCATCGGACCTGCCGACGAAAACCTTTTCAATTTCCCAGCCCAATCTGAACTTCCAATCAATTTGGAACCTTCTATTCCGGACCCTATTGTCAACCCACAACCTTTTACAGGGCAATTGGAAGAGTGGTGGACGAGCGACTGGCATTTTCAGAACTTCATGAATAACCCCAATGTTTATTTTCCCCAGTTTGATCCTGAACCTGCACCATTCTCACCTATGAGCTCGGAGAACGTTGCCAAATTACGCCGCTACGGCGAGGAACTGGTGGATGCTGGAAATCGGATTCGAGAAGTAGGGGGAAAACATCACGTGGAAGTACGACGAGAGGGAGCGTCGTTTCTGAGAAGCCAGTTAACTGTGGTTA
Organism: Helianthus tuberosus; assembly: GCA_030545235.1. Classification (NCBI taxonomy): domain Eukaryota; kingdom Viridiplantae; phylum Streptophyta; class Magnoliopsida; order Asterales; family Asteraceae; genus Helianthus; species Helianthus tuberosus. The sequence goes on from CM060381.1 coordinate 142,985,914, forward strand.
AAAAGTTTTTGTATAATATTAATATGTGAAAAAAATATAATATATATATTAATAATAATACTAAAATATGTATAATAATAATATAATAACTAAAAATAAAACTTTTGTAAAATAGACGGGTTGTATTGATGCATAATATTATATAAATATAAATGTCGCAAGTCGACGATTTTGGCTATATTTGTGTGTTAACTTGATTATGTTGTGATTGCCTTATTGTGTTTAGTTTCTATCCATTTGGTGACAGTAATATGCATATATTTTTAATGATTCAGATGGAAAACACAGAAAATCACCCGGCAAACGAAGTTAACCAATCTGAACAAAATAATGAAGACCATTTTCTTAATAGGCAAGATATAGAAAATATCGTTGCTCAGGGAATAGCCAACGCTATCCCAGCAATCGTCGCTGCTGTTAAGAATCCTGCTGAACCTTCCCAAGCCAACAATAGCAAACGTACTCGCGTCGATAATTTTAGTAACAGTGCAAACGGTGGCGGCAATAATAATAATAATGTGGTTCAAGCCCCATTCCTTAAGAAAATGAAAGTTGCAACACCTGGTTGCACTTACAAAGAATTCCTTGCCTGTAAGCCAGTCGAATTTGCAGGCAATGAAGGGGCGACTGCCGCGCTACGTTGGTTAGAAAAGACCGAAGCAGTAATTAAAATCAGTAAATGTGCAGAGGAAGACAAGGTTATGTATGCATCCCACCTTTTCAAGGAAGAGGCGTTAGAATGGTGGAACACGGTGCTGCAAGCTAAGGGAAGTGACGTGGCTTATGCCATAAGCTGGGAGGAATTTAAGGAATTTGTGGAAAGGAAATTTTGTCCCGCCTATGAAAAGGAACAAATGACAAATAAGTTCCTAAATCACCGGATGGTAGATGTGGATTGTCGAGGGTATACCTCGAAAATTTTCGAGTATGCTAGAATTGTACCAACTCTGGCCTCGCCAGAACCGGTGCTTATATCTCGCTATATTTGGGGTTTAATTAGCGAGATTCACAATATCGTCAAAGCTGCGAGACCCTGCACTATAGACGATGCGGTCGAACTGGCCAACACCTTGACTGACGGACTGGTGCGCACGAGAGAAGAAAATAAGAAAAAGGAATTGGCCCAGAAAATTAGCCAAGGATTCCGTGGGGGTAATACTAATAGTAACTTCAAGGAAAAGGGAACTGGGCAATCTTCCACACCTCCATTCTGCAGAAACTGCCGAAAGAAACATTTTGATAAATGCCAAGAGAAGTGTAATTTCTGCAAGGCATAAGGGCACCGAGAGGAGGAGTGCAGGAAGAAATCAACGATTTGCTTCAATTGCGGAGAAACTGGGCATTTTAGACTAGAATGCCCTAAACTGGTCAAGCCAGCTGACGACAAGGCAAAAGCAACTGAAGGAACTAATAAAAAAGAATGCAAGAGCTTTCCAGCTGACTACACAGGAGGCATATCTGATTCCAGATGTGATAGCTGGTACGTTTCTTGTGCATGACGTTTACGTAAAAGTATTATTTGACTCTGGTGCAAACCAAAGTTTTATAAATACTTCATTCTGCCAGGCTTTTAAGCAACCTTTAACCAAACTTAGGCAGATTTATACGGTAGAAACTGCAGATGGAAATTATGTTAATATAGATAAAATCCTTCAAGGAGAAAAGATAGAACTTTTAGGCCATACATTTTCTGCAAACCTGCTACCGATGAATTTAGCTGGATTCGATGTTGTGTTAGGAATGGATTGGTTAGTAGCCAACCATGCTCGAATCCTCTGTGATAAGAATTCTATAGAAATTCATACGCCAACAGGAGAAGTAATTTTGGTATCAGGAGATAAGCCGCGTAAACCAATGAAGTTCATTTCAGTAATGAAAGTTGCTAGTTATGAACGAAAACAAGGAATAGTGTATATGATTTCGGTAATCATTAACACTAAAAGTAAGAAACTTAAGGAAATTCCAGTAGTATCAGAATACCCGGATGTATTCCCAGAAGAGCTACCTGGACTACTATAACACCCCGTGTTTTCATAAGTGAAAGTCAAAGTCAAGGTTAAAGTCAACGACCGATTTCGCGCAACTTGACTGGTAGAAATGTCTTTATTTTAATTGAATTACGTGGAGTAAGTGTCGTTCGTTACAATAATCGAATTGTGTTAATCGTATTTCAATCGACCTACGACTGTGAACTATAGGAAGTAACAATGCGATAAAGTTAATCAAGCTATGTTAATTAAATCGACATCGAATCGTAACTCGAACTACGTAATTTTACTTATTGTTATACGTGTGTGTGTGCCTTACGTGTTATCTGTGCATGTTTATTTGTGATATGTTGTGATAATCAAGCGAACTCAATCGAACTCGAAATACTAACTCGAATGCTATCGAACTCAAACCCAAATCACAATCGAAGTAGTTGAGACTGAAAGTAATTTGACTAGGAAACCCTATCGTATCGAACCGCTCTCAATCAAAATCAAAATATCAGAAACCGTCGCGTGAAACACTCGAAAGGGGCAACCGATCGATCAGGCTTCCCAGCCGATCGGACAGGCTGTCCGATCGAGCTGCCAGCCGATCGGCTAGCCCTTTCCTCTTTTGTCATCCTATAGATACCCCTGTCATTGTCATCCTTTACCACTTTTGGAAACCTCTGTTCGACCAGCACGCTCAACTCGCCTTTTCTCAGATTTCTCTCGATTCCGGTAAGTTTTCATCCTAAATCTTGTACTTTCTTGATCTATGCACACTCCTACACCTTTCTATCTTTCAAATCTAAACTTTTAATCGTGAAATCACCAAGAATCAAGTGTTCTAGGATGATGTCATCATGAGTTCTTGAAGAACTTCATGTTTTGGCCTCAATCCACCAAGAATGACTTGGATCTAGCAGATTTCCACATAAACAAACAAGGATCTTTAATAGATCTGAACATAACCACGGTGAAAAGGATTGGAAGATGGATTTTCCAACTTTCCCCCAACTCTTTTCACCCTATGACTTCAAACCGGTAGAAACGGAACCTGAGCTGGTTTACAAATCGCTTCGGTGGTTGTACGGTTCAAGATCTGGATTCTATCCACAAGGTTAACCGACTTCGGGAAGACGTTAAACTTCGTTCTGAACAGACCAACCGACCGGATTTGGGTGATTCCTGTCCGACCCAGGAAACCAAGTAAGGACGAGGCATCTATGGTTTTACTCGCTGTCAAAGTACCTCGAAAAACGACAAACAAACAGAACAACCAAGGTGTTAGACGCAAGGCTGATCAGGTCAGGAAGCTGACCGATCGGACTGCTGTCCGAACGGACAGCCAGCCGATCGGATAGACCAGCCGATCGACTGGCCAGCCGATCGGCTAGCACCTGGTCCCACACAAACAACTTGTCTTGAAGAATGGTATTGAACGAACTGTTGTTCGATCGAACTACTGTCCGATCGGATTACTCTTCGGATCATGAGATACTATGCTTCAACACTTAACCAATTTTCAACATGTTTAATGCACTAGAAGTGCCACCCGATCGAACAGCCGTCCGATCAGGTGACACCCTGCTGTCCGATCGAACAGCAGTTGTGCTATTCGATCGACCCACCATCCGATCCATTTAATAACATCCTGCAATTCATTTAAGTCTTTGACTTGTTGACTTGCCAACCGATCGAACACCTGTCCGATCGAACACCTGTCCGATCGAACACCTGTCCGATCGAACACTTGTCCGATCCAAAGACTTCACCTTGAATTTCTGTTGAAGGCCTAACCGATCGGGCTGCCGGCCGATCGAACAGCCGTCCGATTGACCGACCTGAAAGGTAAAGGTACTTCAATGTTTTCAAAATGCTACAATGAAAACTTCAAAGGACAAGCCATCATACACAAACACATCCTTCTCAAAGGAAGGAACAATCCACTCGTACAGCCATCCGATCGGCCAGCCGTCCGATCGAACTGCCGCCCGATCGACCAGCTGTCCGACTCCTCAATACTTGTTTCCTGTTTTTACGTTTCACTTATCGTTATGCTACCAAATCTATTCAGGCTAACCGTATTCGCTAAGCGCTCCCCTCAATCCATAAATCACTGTGAGTATACTCGATCCCTTTTTGCTTTAAGCGTTTTTGGGTGTTACATACGTTACGAATATTCAAACTCCAATTATCACACTACTCAAACTATTTGAACGCTAACCGTTAATGCCTGTTATACGTGGCTCATGAATGCTTGTTTGTTATGTTTACACATGGAATGCTGTCTACCTGCCTTAGCAATACATGATTACAACGTATGGTTGGTCCTGAACTTGTACAAGAGACAACCGACAAGATTGCGCAGATCCGAGAGCGCATTAAGGCGGCTCGAGAGCGACAAAAGAGCTACGCTGATCCGAATAGAAAATCGGTAGAATTCAAGGTGGGAGACAAAGTGTTGTTAAAAGTCTCACCATGGAAGGGCGTAGTCAGGTTTGGAAAGCGTGGAAAGCTGAATCCACGATACATCGGACCATTCAGAATTTTGAAGAGAATTGGTACCGTGGCATACAAGTTGGAGTTACCGGAAGAACTTAATGGAGTACATGATACGTTTCATGTATCCAACCTGAAGAAGAGTCCAATGAAGTGCATATTGATGAAGCCCTCCGATTTACAGAGCAACCCGTTGAGGTTACCGACTGGAAAGTCAACAAGACTAGGAGGAGCAGTGTGAAGCTTGTCAAAGTACGTTGGAGCTCTAAGCACGGACCCGAGTACACATGGGAACGTGAAGACCAGTTCAAGAAAAAGTATCCCCACCTATTCAAGAAGACTCCAGCGAGAGTGAGTTTAGCCTGAATTTCGGGACGAAATTCTTTTAACGGGGGGAGACTGTGACAACTGGCCCAAACCGGTAATTTCCGTACACATTAATTATTGCTTAATGACTGCAATTATGTGCTTAATTGTCAGCAATACCTGATTACATACTAAACAAGTGAATTCATGCACGTTGTATACTACAAAATATTGCTTTATGCATAAACAAGAGTGATGCGTCAAAAATACTAGTAAACTCACCGGTAAGACACACTGTGTCAACAGAACTGCAGAAAGCAGTCAGACAATAAAATTGGAGCCTAGGTGTAGGTCCGACAACAAGAATGCATCAAAACCCAAGAGTACATACAAGGGTATAATATATATGCATTGCGAAAGCAAAATTAAGCACTAAAAAGCACCCGAAACGCACTTTAAGTGCAGAATTTATATAATTCAGCAATAATTCAGCATCTAGACATATGAATATTTTGCAGAAATGTCGTATTATTATCCAGAATATCTCCCTAAGTGTTGGGAATCGATAGTATTATAAAAAGGTACTTATTAAACACTAAAGGGTGCAATTTAGCACTTTAACGAATCGGTATGCAACCGAACAACCGGACTATACCCGGAACATGAAAATATTGTTAATAACATTATTTATCTTTTTCTGAGCCAGTTAGGGTCCCTGAATACCCTAACACCCGTCACAACACACGACACACAACTAACTGGGTTAAGCACTTAACTAACTTACTTAACCTAACTAATATCCAACTAATTAGTTGGAATCGGACCAAGACCCCCCCTTCTTTAGAAACCGTCCCCATGTGGGGGACACACCTTGTCCTTCAAATGAATATTATAATCCATGTGCTTAGTATCTAGATAGCACAAAATCTTATGGTTAATAACCTTGAGAATTGTCTATAAGTTTAACACTAAACACACATGAACATTTACTTAGCTTTTCACTCAACACAACTCTCTCTCCCTCTCTACCTAGCTCACGGCCGAACACCCCTCTCAACATACATCCATTTTCGGTTTTTGATCTTCACATTCCAATCATCTACAAGTGTTAAGGGTCGCATATAAGGAACCTTGGAGCAAACGGAAGGCGAAGGACCTCTCTACTTTGCTTTTATCCACCCTATTTGCGCTTGGATTCTTCCCTAGCCTCGAGCTAGTGGTATGTTGCTTAAATCACCTTCTTGAACTATTTTAAAGTGGTTAATACGATTTGTAACGGTTAAAACTCGTAATCTTACAAGATGAAGCATAAAAGTCTACTAAAAACACTAAAAATGTTGGTTAAAAGCTCATATGTTGTGTAAATCATGTAGTAATTGATTTGTGTGATTATTTGGACCCGATCTATGTTGTGGTAGCTCGGATCGTCATTTAACCCGAGTTGATCATGATCATGGATCATGACATAAGGTTGTTTTGGAAGTAACAAGGGTTAAAGGATGAAACTCTACCACACACGAATCATGAACTTGTGTAAAAGCGATTTTGTTTGTGAAATGGTGTTCAAAACTAGTAGATCTACGGATCTACAAGCGGTACTTTCAAAGGACCAAGTGTCCAAGAAATCATATTTTCTAAAGCCGAGTCTTACATGAAAAAGAATGATTTTAGCAAACACACGAGTATGTAAACACTTGTGTAACACAAAGTTTCGACAAAATAACTATTTTTGTAAATGTTGACCGGAAGTTGTAAAGATGTAACTTCTTTAAAAGCGAGACTTTCAAGAAACAAAGTTGATCTATACAAAGATCCACTAAAAATAATGGAAGGATACTACCTATTTTGGAAAAACCACAAGTTCATGTATTTCTGCGATTATATCTATTTTAACTAGTTGCATATTGTTTATTGTTGAATAAGGAGATTGTTGACGATTTAAAAGAAAATAAACACATGTTTTGAAAACATGGGAAACCTCCATTTTTAGGGGAAACTCTGTCAAAATTTTTATAAATTTTGACACTTAGAAAAAAAATATAAGTTTTTGAGAAACTTATTCCCTAAAAATGTGTTTAAATGTATTACCAAGGTTTCCCTAATTTTTGGTGATAAGAAATGAGGACTTCTTCAAAAATAAAAATGGATATTAAGTATGTATATATTTTTGAGAAAAAAAAATATATATATATTATTTTATCACCAACTTTTGTGCTAAGTGTATATAGTATGTGTTATACGTGCTAGCGTATTAAGACTTAAAAATACACTAAATACTCGTGAGGAGTATAAACATAAAAATACACATACAAAATACAAGATACATAATTCGGGTGCGAAGTGCAAAACACAAAAGACTTATATTTATTTTAGAGGAAATAATATAAGTAAGATACGTAGTTAAAAATATGAAATATTTTTAACACAACAATACAAATACAAAAGAGAGTGACTGTACTTGTGCGATACAAGTCTAGTGACTAACATTAAGAAAACGCGTATAGGTTACGACGTTAATTAAGCAAATCCGGTGAAGTTTACGACGCACAGGAACGCAAAGTTGTGAGTTCATGCTCCCCCTTTTCTTTTAACTGTTTTCAGTTTTATACCTTCGGGGGTGAAATACATGTTACAAATATTACAATGTTTACAAATGGTATGATGGATACAAGAATGATACGAGAAATCGTGTCACGAATAGGGTACCATAAGCACCATTAATCGTGTACATACTTAGACCGCAGAACAAAAGGTTAGATCTAATGGGTTCCGGGCAGCCCCACTCTTGGCCACTCTTTTACCAAGCAGTGTTTTTGTGTCTCAGTCGTGAATCGACTACAGAAAAATGCCTATGGTTTGGTGACTTCCTATGTCGTGTCACATGTTAATGGCTTTGCAACCCATTAACACTTGATACATACAGAAATATTTATACATGAGTACGTGGTGTACACAAAAGACTTGATTTATACAAAATACAAATTATGTTTTCATACAAAGTATACAAACGTGAAATACAAAAATTGCATGAATTCACACCAACTTTATGTTGACGTTTTTCCAAAACTCACATGTATTTCAGGTAACTAGGATGGATGTGCGCGTGGTCTTACTCATGCTCGTGGATGTCGCTTTGTTTATCTTTAAATAAAGTTGTGACTTTTAAGACAATATGTTATCTCGTGTTGTAAACACTTGACATATGTTTTCAGTAATGTAATATTTGAAGGTATTTTTGAGCATGTAGTATGTTTACTCTTCGTATGCAATGAGAACCTTTCATGATCACACCTCGTGCTTCCGCCGCAGAAAGAGGTGTGACATTTACATGCCTAGCATGCTGTGAACTTGAGTGAGGCTAGGAAAGGTCTAGGATGCTATCTGCACTGCGATGAAATCGAAGCTAGGAAATGGGGTCCTAGAAACCAATAAATAAACTATCTTTACTTTTAATTGAATCTGAGTTGTCAGAACAGGATATTTGTCTTGATGATTATCTGTAATAACTTGTTTACTATTTATGACGTGGTATGGGACATGTTAACTTAAATTAAATGGTAATGATAGTTGTTATGGAAACTTCTTGACAATCTGTTTCGCTCAGTGCCATGCCCCGATGATTTCCGTCATCGGTTGGGGTGTGACAGATTGGTATCAGAGCCATAACTATAGGGAATTAGGCAAGACTCGACCTAGTTCGGGTCGAAGTCGTAGATACCTAGACTATAGTTAAGAACCATCAGACCGACTTGTGCATAACCAGTAGGGGTTATGTACGAGCTTACTTCTCGTTACTCTCGCTTATTCTACACTCTCACTGCACTCGAATTTTCAACTAAGAGTGGGCAACAAGGTCGAGAAAAGGTGTGAAAACCGCGAACTCTCGAATAAAGATGCCTAATCAACTCGCATTTTAACTACAACCGAGGGGAATTATACCAAATTAGGAGTGAAATCCATATTTTGATGAATAATCTCCTCAATTTTTATCAAAGCAGGGACGAAGTTGTTAAGCCAGGGGTGAAACCCTAACCTTGACGACTTGTTCCGCGCATTTTACAAAACTCTCACCAAGGTCTCAACAGACGATCTGTAGTCACAATAAAATTAACGGGATTCACGCCAAACGCCCAAGAATCGAGGCCAAGGCACGATCCTGAAATTTGAAAGTGCATAACAGATCCCCTGTGAATAATTGAACCACCTTGGATAGTCGAAGTCTACTAGCCGCAGACGATCTATCTCCCGATTTTTTTTTTAGTATTTCAAAGAAAGTTTGCCGATTTTATGTGTGTTTATGTGCCATTTCCCATTTATGTGCTTATTTTGACTCCGAAACGATTGCGAACCGAACGTGTGACGTGCGGAATCCGTGCACGAACGAGATCGAACACACGAGACGTAATTATAACTGTGATTCTATGATAGATCTGAAAACGTATAAGAAACGTGAATCACCTTTCGCCTTTCTCTCTAGTTCTCTCCCTAGTTTACATTACGCTCTTCGAACAATCGCAGACTTGGAATGATAGGTTTCGGTTTTCTGATTACCTCTATTGATTAAATGCGTATGTGTTTCTTTGCTTCTGTGCTTACGTGCTTAGAATAAATGATTATGTGTTCTATGTGTTATGTGATTTCGTGACAAGTATTTGCGTAAGTACACGTGTTCCTAAGCTTTAGTAAGTAGTAGACGCGTGAGGTGAGATTCGAATACAATGTGATGAGTCCTGTGACGATGTCTGTTGCAGACCATGTCGTCTGGATCCCGTCATGCACTCTCTCGTCAGGAAAAGAGGGACAAACGCCTTGCTTCCATTATCGCTAAAAGTGTGGCAAAGGCCGTGAGTGACGTCTATGAGAATGCCAGCAAATCGTCCGAGGAATCGAGAACCGAAGCTCCTAAGACTGCTGCAAGACCCTTCAATTTCAAGCAATTCAAGTCGTGTGGGCCAAAAGAATTCACTGGCGAAGGAGGTCCTACTGCACTATTTCACTGGTTTGATTCCATTGAGGTTACTCTGCGACAAAGTGGTTGCCCTGATGATCTTCGAACTCTGAACGCTACCGGCGTTTTCCAGTCCCGTGCTCTTGACTGGTGGACGCCCGAGAGAAACAAGCGAGGGAATGATGCAGCCTACGGACTGTCGTGGGACGAGCTCAAGGAAGTTATGCTAGAGGAATTTTGCCCTCCTCACGAGCGTCAAAAGCTGGAAGATGAATTTTGGCACATACAGCAGAAGGATGGAGATAGTGCTGGTCTCACTGCTCGTTTCAAACAGCTCAGCATTATCTGTCCCGATCAAGTCAAGACTCCCGACATGACCATCAAGAAGTATATCCGAGCTTTGCCCGACTGCGTTGCTGATTTCGTGCAAGCGGCTAAGACTACAATGATCGAGGAAACTTATCTGTTGGCTGCTGAGATCAACGACAAACGGGTTAACGCTGGGGTATGGGATAAGACTTCCAAGCATCTACACCAAGCTACCGCTACCGCACCCACTGCTGAACCCACCTCATCAAGCAACAAGAGAAAGAACAAGAGAAAGAACAGCTCCACCAACAAGAACTGTGCGATTACTGCTGCACCGATTCAAACCGTACCTGCCCAACAGCGTCAAGTAGCAGCGCCTGTGGCCAATGCACCGCCTGCAAAGCGTGCATACAGTGGGCCACACCCGCTCTGCCCTACTTGCACCTACCACTACCCGACTGCTATTCAGTGCCGCTTCTGTGCTCACTGCAATGTATACGGCCACTTTACTGCCAATTGCCGTATTCATCAAGCTCCTGCCAACCAAGCTCTAATCACTGCCCCACAGGATCAACAAGCTCCTCCGGCACCCGCAGTCAAAGCCAGAGCCTGCTTCGCGTGTGGCGACCCGAACCATTTCGCCAACGTGTGCCCGAACAGGGTTGTGAAACAAGAGCCTCAGCAACAGCAGCCACAGCAACAACAACAGCAGCAGCAACAACCGGCCGCACGCGCCAGAACTTTCAACCTCAATGTGCGTCAAGCCCAGGCCGACAACAACGTGGTCAATGGTACGTTCCTTGTGAATGGTATTTATGCTTCATGTTTGTTTGATACTGGAGCCGATAACTGCTTTGTGTCTCTCGAATTTGAGAAACTCCTTAGTCGTAAACGTTCCCAACTATCCTCGAAGTTCGACGTAGAAGTCGCTACCGGAAGAACCGTCGCTGTTAATTCTGTTATCCGTGATTGTACTCTTGAGCTCAACAATCACATCTTCCCAATCGACCTTATTCCGATGCAACTCGGAAGCTTTGACGTCATAGTAGGCATGGACTTTCTTCGCGAAAATCGTGCTGAAGTTGTGTGCTTCGACAAGATGATTCATTTTTCGCTCGCGAATGATGACTTATTGTGTGTATATGGCGATACTACCTCGAAGGGGCTCAAACTTATGTCATGTATCTAAGCCAGCAAGTATCTCCGCAGGGAATACCGAGCTTTCTTGGCAAACATCGTAGTAGCGGAGAAGGAAAAGAAAGAGAAGAAGGAAGTGAAAGACGTTCCAGTGGTTCGAGAATTTCCTAATGTTTTTCCGGAGGATCTTTTCGGACTACCGCCAAGTCGTGATATCGACTTTCGTATTGACCTCATTCCTGGAGCCAACCCTATCGCCAAAGCTCCATACCGACTCGCACCGTCAGAAATGCGCGAACTCTCAACCCAACTCCAGGAATTACTTGAAAAAGGTTTCATTCGCCCGAGCACCTCTCCTTGGGGCGCGCCAGTCCTTTTCGTAAAAAAAAAGGATGGGTCGTTCGGGATGTGCATCGACTACCGGGAATTGAATAAGCTAACTATCAAGAACCGCTACCCTCTGCCTCGTATTGACGATTTGTTTGATCAACTACAAGGCGCTACGTGTTTCTCGAAAATCGATCTACGTTCAGGTTACCACCAGCTACGCATTCAAGAGGAGGATATACCAATAACCGCATTTCGAACTCGTTACGGCCATTACGAATTCGTTGTCATGCCTTTTGGCCTAACAAATGCACCAGCGGTTTTCATGGATCTGATGAATCGTGTGTGTAAACCATATCTCGACCATTTCGTCATCGTATTCATCGACGATGTCTTGATCTATTCCAAATCGAAGGCTGAACACGCGCAACATCTACGTTTGGTTCTCGAGTTACTCCAGGGGAACCAACTCTATGCCAAGTTCTCCAAGTGCGAATTCTGGCTAGGGGAGGTTCAATTTCTGGGTCACGTTGTAAATAGTCAGGGTATTCACGTCGATCCTACGAAGATTGAAGCAGTCAAGAGCTGGGTTACGCCTAAGAATCTGTCCGAAGTCCGCTCCTTTCTCGGACTAGCGGGTTACTATCGCCGATTTATCGAAGGATTCTCGAAGATTGCTGTGCCACTTACCTCTCTTACACATAAGGACCAGCCTTTTATTTGGGGAACTAAGCAAGAGTCTGCCTTTTGAACCCTCAAACACATGCTTTGCAATGCTCCTGTTCTCACATTGCCCGACGGAAACAATGATTTCATTGTCTACTGTGATGCTTCCAACCTTGGTCTCGGTTGTGTTCTTATGCAACGGGACAAGGTCATAGCTTACGCATCTCGTCAGCTCAAAATCCACGAGAAGAACTATACAACCCATGATCTCGAGCTAGGCGCGGTTGTTTTTGCATTAAAGATTTGGCGACACTACCTGTATGGTACTAAGTGTACGATCTTCACCGATTATAGGAGCCTACAACATATCTTTAATCAGAAGGAACTTAATATGCGCTAACGCCGATGGGTAGAACTTCTCAACGATTACGACTGTGAGATTCGTTATCACCCAGGCAAAGCAAATGTTGTTGCCGACGTACTTAGCAGACGGAGCTACCTGCTTAGCACTCGTAATGTTCAAGCCCAGCACAACCTTGAAACTCTCATCCGCGATGCTCAACACGCGTGTTTCAACGAACGCACCTTGAAGAAAGAAAGAATCTACCACGATGGAGCCCAGCTTGTAAGCAAATCGAATGGGATATTCCACTTCTTAGACCGAATTTGGATTCCCAAGCGAACCAATTTGCGACAGATTATCATGGGCGAAGCCCATAAATCCCGCTACTCAATTCACCCCGGTGCTGACAAAATGTACCAGGATCTTCGGTACAAGTACTGGTGGCCGGGCATGAAAAGGGATATCGCTCTCTACGTCGGAAGATGCCTAACTTGTGGTAGAATCAAGGCTGAACATCAAAGACCCTCTGGCTTGCTCGAACAACCACCAATTCCCATGTGGAAGTGGGAGAGCATAGCTATGGATTTCGTAACCAAGCTTCCACCCACGTCATCAGGTCACGACAACATATGGGTTGTGGTCGACCGATTGACTAAATCAGCTCACTTTCTGCCTATACGAGAAGACTACAAGGTGGAACGATTAGCCCGAATCTACACCGACGAGATCATTTGTAATCATGGGACGCCTCGTGACATCATCTCTGACTGTGATGCTCGGTTTACTTCGCGGTTGTGGGAAACGTTTCAACCGGCACTCGGTACAACGCTTAATCTAAGTACTGCTTTCCACCCTCAAACCGACGGCCAGACTGAAAGAACGATCCGTACTCTTGAAGAGATGCTCCGTGCGTGTGTACTAGACTTCGGTGGTAATTGGGATAAACACCTGCCGTTGGTCGAATTCTCGTATAACAACAGCTATCATTCTAGCATCGAGATGGCACCTTTCGAGGCATTGTATGGAAGAAGATGTCGATCGCCTATTGTGTGGCACGAGATCGGTCATTCGCAACTAACCGGTCCTGAGCTATTACAAGAAACGACGGACAAAATTTTCCAAATCAGAAACAACCTGGTGAAAGCTCGGGATCGACAGAAGGTTTACGCCGATAAAAAGCGCAAGCCCCGTGAATTTGGCGTTGGTGACTACGTACTCCTATAGGTATCACCTTGGAAGGGTGTAGTCCGATTCGGCAAGAAGGGGAAACTCGCGCCTCGATATGTTAGACCTTTCAAGATTCTTGAAAGGATCGGAAAAGTTGCCTACAGACTCGAATTGTCGGAGGAACTTAACAACGTCCACCCAACTTTCCACGTGTCAAACCTCCGAAAGTGCATCGCCGACCACGATTTACATGTCTCTCTAGACGATCTACAAGTGAACGAAACATTACACTTCGTGGAAAAGCCTGTCGAAATCATGGATCGCCAAACCAAGCAGCTCAGGCGTTCCCGCATTCCTATTGTGAAGGTCCGATGGGAAGGCACACGAGGTGCAGAGTTCACTTGGGAACTCGAAAGCGATATGAAGGCTAAGTACCCGCAGTTGTTCGATGGATGAAGCTAGAGCGGGAAAGTAGTATTGTGACTTTAGTGTTTTGTACGATTTCATATTAATCTATAGAACCACCGATTATAGTACGAATCTGTGCGTTTGACCTTCGCAACCGAGAACCTGCTCAGATACCACTTGTGGGTCCCGGTTTTCAACTCGGTTTGTTACGGCTTCCAGCTTAATTTCGTGATGAAATTCCCTAAACAAGAGGAGGATGTAACACCCCGTGTTTTCATAAGTGAAAGTCAAAGTCAAGGTTAAAGTCAACGACCGATTTCGAGCAACTTGACTGGTAGAAATGTCTTTATTTTAATTGAATTACGTGGAGTAAGTGTCGTTCGTTACAATAATCGAATTGTGTTAATCGTATTTCAATCGACCTACGACTGTGAACTATAGGATGTAACAATGCGATAAAGTTAATCAAGCTATGTTAATTAAATCGACATCGAATCGTAACTCGAACTACATAATTTTACTTATTGTTATACGTGTGTGTGCCTTACGTGTTATCTGTGCATGTTTATTTGTGATATGTTGTGGTAATCAAGCGAACTCAATCGAACTCGAAATACTAACTCGAATGCTATCGAACTCAAACCCAAATCACAATCGAAGTAGTTGAGACTGAAAGTAATTTGACTAGGAAACCCTATCGTATCGAACCGCTCTCAATCGAAATCAAAATATCCGAAACCGTCGCGCGAAACACTCGAAAGGGGCAACCGATCGATCAGGCATCCCAGCTGATCGAACAGCCAGCCGAACGGACTGCTGTCCGATCGGACAGGCTGTCCGATCGAGCTGCCAGCCGATCGGCTAGCCCTTTCCTCTTTTGTCATCCTATAAATACCCCTGTCATTGTCATCGTTTACCACTTTTGGAAACCTCTGTTCGACCAACACGCTCAACTCGCCTTTTCTCAGATTTCTCTCGATTCCGGTAAGTTTTCGTCCTAAATCTTGTACTTTCTTGATCTATGCACACTCCTACACCTTTCTATCTTTCAAATCTAAACTTTTAACCGTGAAATCACCAAGAATCTAGTGTTCTAGGATGATGTCATCATGAGTTCTTGAAGAACTTCATGTTTTGGCCTCAATCCACCAAGAATGACTTGGATCTAGCAGATTTCCACATAAACAAACAAGGATCTTTAATAGATCTGAACATAACCACGGTGAAAAGGATTGGAAGATGGATTTTCCAACTTTCTCCCAACTCTTTTCACCCTATGACTTCAAACCGGTAGAAACGGAACCTGAGCCGGTTTACAAATCGCTTCGGTGGTTGTACGGTTCAAGATCTGGATTCTATCCACAAAGTTAACCGACTTCGGGAAGACGTTAAACTTCGTTCCGAACAGACCAACCGACCGGATTTGGGTGATTCCTGTCCGACCCGGGAAACCAAGTAAGGATGAGGCATCTATGGTTTTACTCGCTGTCAAAGTACCTCGAAAAACGACAAACAAACAGAACAACCAAGGTGTTAGACGCAAGGCTGATCAGGTCAGGAAGCTGACCGATCGGACTGCTGTCCGAACGGACAGCCAGCCGATCGGATAGACCAGCCGATCGACTGGCCAGCCGATCGGCTAGCACCTGGTCCCACACAAACAACTTGTCTTGAAGAATGGTATTGAACGAACTGTTGTTCGATCGAACTACTGTCCGATCGGATTACTCTTCGGATCACGAGATACCATGCTTCAACACTTAACCAATTTTCAACATGTTTAATGCACTAGAAGTGCCACCCGATCGAACAGCCGTCCAATCAGGTGACACCCTGCTGTCCGATTGAACAACAGTTGTGCTATTCGATCGACCCACCATCCGATCCACTTAATAACATCCTGCAATTCATTTAAGTCTTTGACTTGTTGACTTGCCAACCGATCGAACACCTGTCTGATCGAACACTTGTCCGATCGAACACTTGTCCGATCCAAAGACTTCACCTTGAATTTCTGTTGAAGGCCTAACCGATCGGGCTGCCGGCTGATCGAACAGCCGTCCGATCGACCGACCTGAAAGGTAAAGGTACTTCAATGTTTTCAAAATGCTACAACGAAAACTTCAAAGGACAAGCCATCATACACAAACACATCCTTTTCAAAGGAAGGAACAATCCACTCGTACAGCCATCCGATCGGCCTACCGACCGATCGAACAGCAGACCGTACGGACTGTCAGCCGAACGGTCAGCCGTCCGATCGAACTGCCGCCCGATCGACCAGCTGTCCGACTCCTCAATACTTGTTTCCTGTTTTTACGTTTCACTTATCGTTATGCTACCAAATCTATTCAGGCTAACCGTATTCGCTAAGCGCTCCCTTCAATCCATAAATCACTGTGAGTATACTCGATCCCTTTTTGCTTTAAGCACTTTTGGGTGTTACATACGTTACGAATATTCAAACTCCAATTATCACACTACTCAAACTATTTGAACGCTAACCGTTAATGCATGTTATACGTGGCTCATGAATGCTTGTTTGTTATGTTTACACATGGAATGCTGTCTACCTGCCTTAGCAACGATAGTACTATAGTTTGGACTCAGCACCCGTTTACCCGGGGGTTGTTAAGGATCTTTTACTTACATGGATTACGGTGGTAATCATGTATTGCGAACTGCCTCAGGCAGTCAACCCCCAGTCATTGGTATCGATGGGTCTATGTCGATAACTAACGTGCTTCATTTCACTATGTGTACGTGCTGGTTATGCGTAAATGAATTCGAACTCTATATGCTATTATCAAACTTGTATGCTCACCTTTACATTTTATGTATTGAATTTTATTTTAACGTATGTGACAGGTGCTTAGGAAGTTTACATGCCTAGCATGCTGTGAACTTGAGGCTTGGAAAGGTCTAGGATGCTATCTGCGCTGCGATGAAATCGAAGCTAGGAAATGGGGTCCTAGAAACCAATAAATAAACTATCTTTACTTTTAATTGAATCTGAGTTGTCGGAACAGGATATTTGTCTTGATGATTATCTGTAATAACTTGTTTACTATTTATGACGTGGTATGGGACATGTTAACTTAAATTAAATAGTAATGATAGTTGTTATGGAAACTTCTGGACAATCTGTTTCGCTCAGTGCCATGCCCCAATGATTTCCGCCATCGGTTGGGTTGTGACAACTACCACCAGATAGAGAAGTAGAATTTAGAATTCATCTAATTCCTGAAACTACACCAATAGCTAAGGAACCTTATCGATTAGCACCCACGGAAATGTTAGAACTGAAGAAGCAGTTAGATGAATTGCTAAGCAAAGGATTTATACAACCTAGTTCATCCCCTTGGGGAGCACCGATGTTGTTTGTGAAAAAGAAGGACGCTTCAATGCGAATGTGTATCGATTATAGGGAATTGAATAAGGTTACCATTAAGAATCGATACCCATTACCTAGGATTGATGATCTTTTTGATCAACTTCAAGGAGCTAGATATTTTTCTAAGATAGATTTGTGCTCCGGATACCATCAGCTGAAGGTACAGGAAGAAGACATACCTAAAACTGCTTTCAGGACTAGGTATGGTCACTACGAGTTTACAGTCATGCCGTTTGGACTAACGAATGCTCCTGCAGCATTTATGGACATGATGAATAGGATCTGTAAACCGTATTTGGATAAATTCGTAATTGTCTTCATCGACGATATACTTATTTATTCCAAAAGCCAGGACGAGCATTGTGAGCACCTGCATGCACTTTTAACTTTGTTAAGAAAAGAAAAGCTTTATGCCAAATTTTCGAAGTGTGAATTTTGGCTACAAGAAGTGCAATTTTTAGGACACATGGTGAATCACGAAGGTATTCACGTGGATCCCTCCAAGATAGAAGCGATCACAAATTGGAAGGTCCCATAATTAGCTACCAAAGTTAGAAGTTTTCTAGGATTAGTTGGATATTATAGGCGCTTCATAAAAGACTTCTCTAAGATAGCTGTTCCATTAACTAAGTTAACTTGTAAAACTATTAAGTTTAAATGGGGACCCAAGCAAGAAGAGGCCTTTAAGATTTTAAAGCAAAGATTAACAAATGCCCCAATTCTAGCCTTACCAGACGGAACAGAAGATTTTGAAGTCTTCTGCGACGCTTCTAAGTTGGGTTTAGGATGTGTGCTAATGCAACGCAAAAAGGTAATTGCGTATAATCAAGGAAATTGAAGAAGCACGAGGAAGATTATACAACTCATGACTTAGAATTAGGAGCCATAATTTTTGCCCTTAAGATTTGGAGACATTATCTGTACGGAAGTAAGTTTACTGTCTATACAGATCATAAAAGTTTAAGGTACATATTTGGGCAAAAAGAATTAAGTATGAGGCAAAGAAGATGGATGGAACTTCTAAGTGACTACGATTGTGATATTCAATATCACGAAGGCAAAGCTAATGTAGTAGCAGATGCTCTAAGTCGTAAATACCATGAGAAGCAAAGGCGAGTTCGTGCTCTTAGATTAAATCTCCAATTAGATCTCATGGAACAACTGAAGAACGTTCAGGAAACAGCAATCAAGGATGATGCTGAAGGAATGAAAGGAAGGATAACAGAGTTAGAGCAAGGGACTGATGGAATTTGGAGATTCCATAAGAAAAGGATTTGGGTACCTAAGCAAGGAGATTTAAGAAATAAGATTCTAGATGAAGCCCATAAATCTAGGTATATGATGCATCCTGGTAATAACAAGATGTATCAAGATTTAAGGAACAACTTCTGGTTGATAGGAATGAAAAAGGACATAGCCAGATACGTTTCTAAGTGTCTAACTTGTTCGCAAGTTAAGGCAGAACATCAGAAACCTTCAGGTTTACTTCAACAGTTAGAAATGCCTGTATGGAAATGGGAACTAATAACAATGGACTTTGTTACTAAGTTGCCCAAGACCAGGAAAGCTAACGATGCGATCTGGGTAATTGTTGATTGATTAACCAAATCAGCTCATTTCCTGCCAATGAAAGAGACCTTTAGCATGGAAATACTAGCAAAGTTGTATGTAGATGAGGTAGTATCCTTACATGGAGTCCCACTCTCCATTGTGTCAGATAGGGATAGTCGTTTCACTTCGCATTATTAGACAAGTTTCCAAGAAGCAATGGGAACACGATTAAATTTAAGTATTGCATACCATCCCCAAACCAATGGACAAAGTGAAAGGACGATCCAAATCCTTGAAGACATGCTCATGGCATTTGTAATAGATTTCGGTGGGAATTGGGATGACCACTTGCCGTTAATTGAATTCTCCTATAATAATAGTTACCACACCAGCATCAATGCTTCCCCGTTCGAAGCTCTGTATGGACGAAAGTATCGAACTCCCGTATGCTGGGCAGAAACAGGAGAAAGTCAATTATCAGGTCCCGAAATTGTACAGGAAACCACTGACAAGGTAACTCAAATAAAGGAAAGACTGAAAATGGCTCGAGATCGTCAGAAGAGTTATGCAGATAATCGACGCAAGCCGTTAGAATTTCAAGTTGGGGACAAGGTACTCTTGAAAGTTTCTCCTTGGAAAGGAGTAGTTCGATCCGGTAAGAAAGGAAAGCTAAGTCCAAGATACATAGGACCATTCACAGTTACCCAACGAATTAGACCAGTTGCTTATAAATTACAACTACCCGAAGAGCTAGCCGGGGTACATGACGTGTTTCATGTATCTAATCTCAAGAAATGTTTATCTGACGAATCACTGGTAATACCTCTCCAAGACATATAGGTGAGTGAAAAGCTAAAATTCGTTGAGAGACCGCTCCAAATAGAAGACAGAAAGGTCAAATTCCTCAAGCACAAAAGATTGGTGCTAGTCAAAATAAAGTGGGATTCGAAAAGAGGACCCGAGTATACATGGGAGTTGGAATTAGAAATTAAGCGAAAATATCCTTACTTGTTCCAGTAAATCTCGAGGATGAGATTTTAAATAAGGTGGGGAGGGTGTAAGGACCTGCACGAAATTGTCCCTAAAACACTTCGTAAGTAGAAACCCGGACCCCTAAAACCCTAATCCTTATGAAAAATCAAGAAAATCCAGATTTAGCAATCTGTCGCGGGCCGCGTAAGAATTAAGCAAGGCTTACGCGGGGCGCGACAGCCTTTTAAGTCTCCAGATAAGCTTTAGGCCATGTGTCAAACACGTGGCAGACCTACACCATGACACGACAGCCCTAGCTGTAGCTAGGGTGGCCCTCACGGGCCGCGAAGGATCCCCTTCAGGCTTACGCGGGCCGAGTAAAACTCAAAAATCAACTATAAATAGTACGTTGCATGGCCTTTCATCTGTGCTTGAAAATTTACTCTAAAAGACGTTCTGTACTGCTCAAATCCGTATATTTAAGTGTCGAAACACTGCTACGATTACAGGGTAATAACTCGATCACTGCTACGATACAATGTCCGATCGATTGAAACCGATCCGATGGATGTTTAAGTGTTGCCCGAATTCGGGATATACTTTGTCATTCGTCGTGAGGGTTTTGATTTCGTGAGCTTATCGTAAATGTTGTATTAAGTTACTAACCTAGTTTCGTGTGCATTGTTATCTTAACTAGGTTACCAAGCTTAATCGGTAGGCAAAACTCTATCCAACTAAACTTGCAATGTGAGTCATTCTCTTTTTACCAAATTGATTCCAAAACCCTATTTATTTTCAAAGTTATAATTACAGGGATTAAGTCTTTGTAGTCTTCAATTACAGCCGGTATGTGGGGTTTTGTATACATTACTTGATAATCGTCACCATTGGACAACGGGTTAGCCAATGGGTGATATAACCATAGTCACAAAAACAAGTCGAGTGACAAATACAGTTGGGTAATTGGTTGATATAAACATTGTAATTGCCCTTAATACTGTAATTTATAACGATGTGTCTTTTTGTATCAAATGAATGACTCGCTAGTATTTCCCCGCTGATAAAATCTTTTTAAACATGTTTCAGGTGATTTACTGTGAATCAGGAGAAGTGTCGTGTAGCACTACCAGCTTGGATAAAGTGGTTCAGTAAATAAATAAACATGTTTTTGTAAACAGGGGATTTCCCAGTGAAATCCCTTTATTGTAAATTACGGGGTTTGTCCCGAAATTTGAAATAAAATAAATGTGTGTTTTTAGTTTAAACGATTCTGTTAAAATTTCCGCTGCCTAAGTAAACACCAATACCACGGGTTTCTGTCCCGCGGCTTCTGAAATGGATAAAACCGAGACGGGGGCCGTGACACATTTTGAAAAGATAAGGATCTTCCCAAAAATAATGGTTCACATCGCCAAAGAATTTATTTCTTTGATGATGTGGCCATCTTTTTGCGACTATACTGCTAGCTAAGTAGTTAGCATAGTCGGCGTACCATGGCTCTTCTCGGTATTCCACCATTTCCAGGGACTCCGTTGGGAATTTTCATTGATTTGCTCGTCCCTGGTTGCCTCCAAAGCTGGATCTTCCAAGCGAGAAAAATGATCTTCTGCGGTGTTTTCTGCTCCTCTTTTGTCTTTTATTTCAATGTCAAATTCTTGGAGGAGTAGAATCCACCGAATCAAACGTGGTTTAGCATCCTGTTTCTTGAAGAGATATCGAATGGCTGCATGATCTGTATAAACTATCGTTTTAGAAAGAACAAGATAAGAACGAAATTTATCAAAAGCAAATACCAAGGCTAGTAATTCCTTTTCTGTTGTTGTATAATTTTCTTGTGCATCATTAAGTGTTTTACCTGCGTAATAAATGGGGTGAAAATGCTTATCTTTTCTTTGTCCCAGGACGGCTCCAACTGCAAAGTCACTTGCATCACACATGATTTCGAAATGTAATTTCCAATCAGGCGCTATCATGATAGGTGCATTGACTAGCATTTCTTTTAGTGTTAGAAATGCTTGATTGCAATCCTTGTCAAAGATGAAAGGGGCATCTTTTTCAAGTAATTTTGTTAGAGGCTTTGAGATTTTTGAAAAGTCTTTGATAAATCGTCTATAAAATCCGGCATACCCTAGGAAACTTCTGATAGCTCTAATGGAGGATGGGGGTGGTAATCGAGAAATAATGTCTATTTTTGCTCGATCGACCTCCATTCATTCGCTTGAGATTTTGTGACCGAGTACTATTCCCTCTGTTACCATGAAATGGCATTTTTCCCAGTTAAGGGGGAGGTTAGTTTCCTTACATCGGGATTGCATTCGTTCAAGGTTATCGAGGCATTGGTCGTATGAATCTCCAAAGATAGAAAAGTCGTCCATGAAGACTTCCATTGTCTTTTCTATCATGTCATGGTAGAGGGCCACCATGCAACGTTGGAAGGTTGCGGGGGCATTACATTTACCAAAAGGCATGCGTCGATAAGCAAAAGTTCCATAGGGACATGTGAATGTTGTCTTTTTTTGGTCTTCGGGTGCTATCGGAATTTGAAAGTAAGCTGAAAAACCATCTAAGAAACAATAAAATTTGTGACCGGAAAATCTTTCTAGCATTTGATCAATAAAAGGCAAAGGGAAGTGATCTTTCCTTGTTGCCTCATTTAATCGAAGATAATCTATACATACCCTCCATCCTGTGACGGTTCTTGTTGGAATTAATTCATTTTTCTCATTAGTTATTACCGTCATATCTCCTTTCTTTGGAACTACTTGGACGGGACTTACCCAAGGACTATCGGAAATTGGGTAAATGAGTCCGGCGTCAAGTAATTTGATGACTTCATTTTTAATAACTTCTTGGACATTTGGATTTACTCTACGTTGTGGTTGTATTACCGATTTATAGTCATCATTCATTAAAATTTTGTGCGTGCACATGGAAGGACTTATGCCTTTAATATCTACAAGCTTCCACGCGATCGCATTTTTGTGTTTTTTCAAAAGTGTAATTAATTTTTCTTTTTCTAAACTAGTTAATTTTGACGAAATAATTACAGGTGAATTACCATATTTGTCTAGAAAAGCATATTCCAAACCTTTTGGAAGTTCTTTGAGCTCAAGAGGTGGTGTAACAACTCGAACCCTTGACCCTGATCGTCGAGAGACGAGCATTTTATTATTGTTGTTGTTGTTGTTATTATTATTATTATTATTATTATTATTTATTAAATAATAACCGCGTCGAGAGAAGCGAGTCGTTAACGACTAACCCGAGTCAAGTATACATAAGACTGTTATATTGGCCGCATTGTTTTATTTAAAACCGAACTACTGGGCTATACGGATTCATACACACGGGCCCAAGCCAACACTACTTTCCTACACCCTAAACCCTACCTATTTAAAAATAATACCCCTCTAACCTCTCATTTTCAACAAAAACCCTAAATAACATCAGCCGCATAACCCCCTCTTCTCCCTCGTTTAGATTTCGGTGATCGAAAATCAGATTCCGGCTGGTGCCCTTCCTTCTCCGACGTCACACACCCTCAAACGGGCCTAACCCTTTCACCACTCTCGCTCCTCCCTATCTCTCTCGATATTCTGGTCGGATCGGCTCCGGCCGTTTCTTTTCCGATGATGATGATTATGTTACATGAAGATGACGACGACAGCGATGGTGGTCGCTACTTCTTTCCGATCAACTTTTCACGAGGGTGATTATGAAGATACTGATGATGAAGATTGTCGACGTTGAACTGGTGACGACGACCGACGGCGACGAACCAGAGCCAGCGACGGCGGCGATGGTGCTTCCATTTCCGATGGGTTTCACCGGTAAGAAAGTCCTCCCCGTTCTTTTCATTTGGTTTCTTTTCTGTTTTGTAACGATGACGAAGATGGATTCTGTTTGTTCATGATGATGGCTTGATATTGCTTCCGAAGAAATACGGTGGGCGGAGATGATAAACAATGGAAGCCGGGATGGCGAGTGGTCGACGACTGAGATAACCCGGCGACAGCAGTGGAGATGATGACACCAGGACCCATCGGTGAGTATTCGGCTATCGTTTGTACCCTTGCGACTTCTGATTTGCATAAATTGTCAAAAGTTTGCATGTTCGGAATCGGTTTTACACTGATAGAATGTTAACCGGTTACTAATGGTATGACTAGAGTCATGTTTGTGGATTTTTGTTTGATAAAACAGATGCTTGAGCTATTGTTGATTATAGACACAAAAGAGGATAAGATGTGTAGTAAAGCATGTGTTTCTTTTTTTTTAAATGATACTTGGAGTTGTCCTGTGTATATATATGATTCTGTTCATGTTTTGATTGATAATAAAACCATGTGACAATAGGATGTTGTATTTTCATGTAAATGTACAACCTGATTATGCATGTTTAGAGATTGTTGTATGAGAATGATTGAATCTGTTCAAGTAATATAGATGATGAATATTTTTGTAAGATGCATGCCATGAGATCTGAGCATATGTGACTGTTGTTTGAAATTCTTGGGGATGGGTTTTCATGAAAATGTACAATAGGGTATGCATTAGGTACAAGCACTAATTTGAAATTATGTGATAGATAATTGTTTTGTCTTCTTTCAATTGATTTGAAAAGGTGGGATGAATATATGTTTATTACCGTACAACTTAGGATCACACAATAAAGAACCTGGCCCCACCTTATTGATCGCACAACTGTTTTTAAACGCAGACTGAATTATTTTAAAAACATACACTTATTACCTTTGCATAAATCATACAAATCATTTTCTTATTTTGGGCTCATCTTTGTTGGACTGCACAAGTCCAGTGGGCTGCACATGGGAGGGAAACCATGTGAATAGAAGGAATCACACACTACTCGGATCTTATCCGTAATTGTTTATGATCGCACACTTCTATATGTCGCACACTCGTATGACCGCACACTTGTCAGTGGATCGCACACTGACAAGTGGGCCACACAGTATTATGAATGGGCTTAATCAAGTGGGCCGCATACTGATTTAGCCCAGACTCTTATATAGTTGCACACTCATCACTGTTCTATGATTATCTTGTGTTAACTGTTTATAAATAGATTATTTATGATTAAGTTGTTATGCCATAACTGTTATGTTGGTGCATACGTCTGTCGATTTCGTCTTGTATCGAGTCTTGTATTAGAATAGATAGATCATGGCACGTAGTACGAGAAAAATGTCAAATATGTGTTGAAGGGGTATTTCGCACGAAATGACAATGTGTCATTTCGCACGGAATCAAATGGTGTTTTCGCACGAAATAGTGATTTCGTGTGAAGTTGATTTCGCTTGAAGCATTCCGTGTGAAATAGCCAGCCCTATAAATACTTGAGGTGACTTGTCATTTGTAACTTTCCGGTTTCAGTACCGAACTGCTGCCGAAGTGTCAACTCGCTGTAAAACGTTGTTAAATCAATCTAAAGACAGTTTAAAGTGTATTGCAAGCTGAATTACCTCGATATGTTTGTTTCCGCCTCTCGTATTGAGCAAAAACTCTTCTGAACGACTCGTTTGGGTCAGAAAACGATCCTACAAGTGGTATCAGAGCTCAGGAGGAAGAGTTCTTACTGATTCAGCTCAAAAATCTGTTTTCTACACCTTCTTTTCAAAATTAAACAAGTTTTCACGGTTAAAATGACTTGAATTTCTCACATTATATGCGAAACTGTGTTTTAAAAAAGCCTTGAAAGAATTAGATCTAAAATCGGACTAAAACTTGTTCAATTTGATAAAAACATGGCCGAATTGATGACATCAGCAGCATTTCGCACGGAATAGTATCTGTTTCATCTATTTCGCACGAAATACCACACTCATTTAACACGAAATCAGTGTTTCGTTTGAAAAAGTATTTCATTTCGTACGAAATCACTTCATTTCGCTTGAAAGTTCAGCTATTTCGTACGAAATCATCTATTTCGCATGAAACCAGTCATTTTGCTTCAAAAGACATTTCACTTGAAAAGTTATTTCGTTTGAACAAGGTCATTTCGTGTGAAGAAGTGTATTTCGCACCAAAGTTGATTTCCTTTGAATTGTGCTATTTCGTTTGAAAGATTAAGTTTGTGAAATTTTGAAAACCGGATCATGGAAGAAGAATTTTACAACGCCTTTGCTACTCCGATTACCATTGCACAGAACACAATGTTAGAAAATGAAACGAGCACCATGCAAAAACTGCCAAAGCTTATGAATATCGAGGAATATAAAGGATGGGAGGAGCGATTTGAAAATTGGGTTCAAGCAAATTACTTGGATGCTTGGGAATGTGTTGAAACAAAATATGTTAGACCGATGAATGATGATGAAGAAATTATTGCAATCAAAGATCTTAGTGCTGAAGAGAAAAATAAATACAAAGATGAAAAAATGATGACAAGTCTATTGCATCAAGCTGTGAAAGAAGATATCTTGGTTTTATTGCAACACAATGGAACTGCATATTCAATCTGGAAAGCATTAAAATCAAAGTTTGTTGGAAGTAAAGAAATGATAAAGAACAAAAAGTCACTTTTGAAAAAAGAGTTTAATCTATTTCGTGGTTTGAGAACGGAAAGCACTAAGCAGATCATCGAAAGATATTGCAATCTGTTAGTCAATATGAAGAGGGTGAGCATTACAAAAGATAATGAAGAATTGATTGAAAAACTGGCTGATGCATTGCAACATGAAACTTGGGGCACGTATCTTATGATGTTGAGAAATAAGAAAGATTTTGGGAATCTAACACTGGGAAAGTTCATTGAAAAACTTGAAGCTCAAGAAATGGAACAACGGAAAATTTCAAGAATGAAGGATTTTGATGGTGAACAAGATATCGGTTTGTATTACAAAGGAGGTATTAGTGATAAGACCAACATGTCACCAAAGATCGAAACTGCCTTCAATGCTAAAAATCTTCTGGAGGGTCATCTAAAGGATCAAACAGCAAAATGAGTTTTTCTTCATATCCGTCATTCGATCCAAATTTTTCAGCAACCAAGAGTGGAAAAGTTCTACAATGTAACATTGCTCTAAATCTTGAAAATGATCAAAACTACTCGGAAGAAGTTGCAAAAAGTCACATGTCTTTGTTGGTGACTGTGTTAGAGTCATATGGGAGTTTAGTAGCAGGAAGGATCGGGAATCCGATGTTGACAAAAGAGGATTACGATCAGATTGATGCTGAAGAAATGGTATTAATGGACATAAAGTGGTGTATGGCGAGTGTGTTGAGAAGAGCTGAGAAGTTTAAACAAATTACGGGAAGAGATGATTTCCATGATGCAAATGTTTCTACTTTAGGTTTTGATAAATCTAAAGTTACTTGTTTTCGTTGCAGGGAAAAAGGGCATT
This sequence comes from Helianthus tuberosus, assembly GCA_030545235.1. Lineage (NCBI taxonomy): Eukaryota > Viridiplantae > Streptophyta > Magnoliopsida > Asterales > Asteraceae > Helianthus > Helianthus tuberosus. The sequence continues at coordinate 143,013,284 of CM060381.1, forward strand.
TCAAGCGTGAATGCACAAACCGCGAAGCAAGTGGAGCTCAAAATCCGTTCAACAACAATGATTATTATCGGAAAGCAATTTATCATCAAGTTGCTCAACAACCACCTCAACAACAACCACAAACTGCTCATGCTAGGAAGGAGATTGAAGAATCAAAGAAAGCTTATATGGTGAATCAAGATGATAAAAGTCCGTCTAAAGGAGTTAGTTGGAATAAATATATTTCAGCAGAGAGTGAAGCATATCTGACAAACAAAATGATAAATCAAGATGATGAAAGATTACCAGAAGGTTTTAGCTGGGACAATTACTGTCCAGATAAAGAATTCTTGGCTAAAGCATTTGTTGCTAGAGTTGCTGAAGACAGTGATAATGATAATGATTATTATGCAAACAGAATGAAAGAGCATTTAAGAATGATGGAAGAGAGTGATAGTGATGATGAAAAAATTCGAAAGAAAAAGAAGAAAGTTAAGAAACATGTCAACAGTGATGATGAAGAAGTTCCTGTGATAAAGAAAAAGGTGAAAGAAGTTCCAGTTTTCATGGTTGAAGCAGAAGCTGATGCACAAAAGATTCCTGTGAAATGTGAAAACTGTGAAGCAGTGAAAAAGCAAAACAGTACTTTGATTCATAACATGAACAGATTGAAAGAATCATATGATGTTCTAAACAAAGCAATGAATCAGTACAATCAGTCAAGCAGTGAACAAGCAACAGCAATGAAGACACTTCAAGGAGCTTTCATGACAAAGCAGAAAATTGTTAACAATTACATTGAGAAATGTGTTGTTCTGGAACAAAAACTGGAAACTCAGAGAATAGAAACAGAGAGAGTTAATAGATTGTTAAAAAGTTACTCATGTACTTCTTATGTTATTGACAGGATTTATCCAACTGTTGAAGGCATGAAGGCGTTTGAAGAAGAGGAAGAATTTGAAGAAAAGAATTGTGAAAAGAAGAAGGATACTGGAGTGAAGAATTCTGGTAAGAAATATAGTGCCAGTTATACCAAGTGTCCGCCGATTTTGTCGATTTTGTCTTGTATCGAGTCTTGTATTAGAATAGATAGATCAGGGCACGTAGTACGAGAAAAATGTCAAATATGTGTTGAAGGGATATTTCACACGAAATGATAATGTGTCATTTCGCACGAAATCAAATGGTGTTTCGCACGAAATAGTGATTTCGTGTGAAGTTGATTTCGCTTGAAGCATTCCGTGCGAAATAGCCAGCCCTATAAATACTTGAGGTGACTTGTCATTTGTAACTTTCCGATTTCAGTACCGAACTACTGCCGAAGTGTAAACTCGCTGTAAAACGTTGTTAAATCAATCTAAAGAAAGTTTAAAGTGTATTGCAAGCTGAATTACCTCGATACGTTTGTTTCCGCCTCTCGTATTTAGCAAAAACTCTTCTGAACGACTCGTTTGGGTCAGAAAACGATCCTACATGTTACTTTTACACTACTTGATGAATACGTGTTAGATACATGTAGCTTATACGTGATTACTTGTTTAACGTCCTAACGAGAGCTAACCATAATAGGGTGTTGTTGACCAACTTAGGACAAATGCTTTTGTCACACCCCCAAAACCACATGCGGAGTACCACCGCTAGGCGTTTGACATGACCAGGATCCAGCCACCAATTATACTGAGCATTGGTTAATAGTAAAAATGTTCACCAACCACAATAGTTAGTAAACATCATAGTTTAAAGTTTAAAAGTTTAAGTTCAAATAACAGTTTAAGTAAGCAGCGGAAGCATAAACCAAACAGTTTCAAAACAAAGTTCATAGTTCAAGATTATTTAGAACCCAACACATGGGTTAGACGACCACTACACATTCCCAAGCTGCAAGCTCCTAAGTCACTGGGTACCTGCAAAGCATGCAGTAGGGTATCAACAAAAATGTTGGCGAGTTCACGAGTTATCCAGTTTTTAATTTCCAAAAACTTGTTTCACTAGTTAATTTACTCATTTATACATGCCATGGGGAGCTACCCTATAAGTAAGCTACTAAACTGTTTTTACAATACCGAATACTATTCATCCGTACGTTTCCGTAGAGTGCCCCGTTTGTCAATGTTCTATCATCATTGACGGTTTTGCCAGAGTACATTAGTTCACACCCGATCCCATACACGGGCACGGTGTGAGGTTGGTGAGACCTAAAAAGCGCTATCAACTAATAACCCGTTCGCCAGACCCCGGCGACTAATCGGTATTAAGAAGTGAGGACTTGAGTGATAGAGTTTCGTTTAGTGTTGCTTGTTGCATCCGGTATAAACAGTAATTAACTAAAAGTCCCGCATAAGGGGAGAAAAGTAGGTTTGTATCCCTTCAAGGGGATAGCGTTGTTATAAGTTCCGTTTCCCAACCACCGGGAACGCATGCTTTAGTAGTTTGTGAACTTACCTTAGGTTGCTCGATAGCTAGTATGTTTATCCTAAACTTGGTCAACCACGTCCTATGATGGTTACCAATTGTTAGGACTGTTTGTAAATGAATCACGTAATGTACACATATATCAAGTAATCACATATAGCACGTTATTCACAGTAGCGTATAAACAATGAGTAGTTTACACATAACTCATATTTCCAAATAACATAAGTGATAACCACTTGATACAACTTCAATCAGTTATGCGATTGAGACAATGTTGTGCGATTGTGTGTATATATTATAAAGTCAAATTGTGCGACCGACATGCAATGTACGGAATCAGACAAGTGGAGCCTTAGAGATATTGTGCGATTCTTATCATAACACAATTATTATGCTTTTTCCTAAATCAACAGAATAGGACAAAACACATTCAATACCCAGATTTAATTTATGCACATTTCGAATCATGTACCATATGCATAGAAGGTTGTACACTCCTCATATGACCTATCTTCTTCATTCATTTTTGAATAACAGGTTCATAACCCAGATTCATATAATATGCACATTTAAAACTCATCTATCATTTTTTTTTATTACTACAACCACTAACAAGGGATTTGAATACCAAGCAAATGAACCTAGTGTCATGTTGAAACAGAATCATTAGCATCATCGATGCATTCAATCATCAATCATTTTTACACAGTCAACAACTATGAGTATTTAACTGAAATCGTGAACTAGTCGCAAGCATTCCCTTCCGTTATTTAAAATCATGTAGAAGACATCGTCTCCTTATTTCTTAGTCTTTTAAATATGCATGACCAGGTTGTACTTAGAGCATTTAGAGTTGTACATTCATAAAAAAAAACCCAGATTTCTTTCTATATTCATGCTTTTATCAAAACCCAGATCTATATTCATATATCAGCTCCTAGATTCACAAAGCCTTATCATCCTTTCATTCTTATCACTAATGAACACTTATCAAAATCATCAGCATCTATAAAGCAAATACTCAAGGAGTATCATGAACAACATTTCAAATATTCAACAGAAATATTATTCAACAATCATCATCAGAAACACTTTTAAATTCACGTAGTTTCGTTGTCTTACAAAGGATAGTCTACCAGAACCATCTTTCATATTCGATCATTCAAACATTTTGTAAAGATCATTCTGAATGTTAACATGACGACCGTACATCCTATGACAATTAGTGATGGTAAAACTCTAACCTGGAATCACCGTTGTAACAGAAGGTGTTGAGTAAAAGAAGAGACGAAGTTCCGGTCGAAGAGTTTTGAGCCACTGGAGATTGATCGGAGTGCACAGGTGTCGCCGGTGGTTTGGTCGATGTGGGTGTTTGGTTGCAGGTTCGATGGAGGAAGAAGGAGGTTTGAAAGAAGGGAAAAAGATGATGTTTGTTGCAGTTTTTTAGTGAGAGAAGAGAGAGGAGTTAGTGAGAGAGAGGTAAAAAAGACAAAAGGATGTTTGGGATCTAGTGCCCAGGTGTCAGCTGATTTGTTTATATATTCTCATTTGGTTGGATCGCACAATTCATGTGTGCTCTCACATTCCCTTGTGCGACTCTATTAGGGCATCTAGAAGGTGTCTCTTGGGCCTATTTGAAGGAGTGGGCTCTAATAATTTGGACAATTTTTATCTAAGTGTTTTAATAGTACAAATAGCCCCATGTAAAACGCTCATACAAGGTAAATAATTAATTCACTAGTAATAAATCCAAGATAAATACTTAAATCATATAAATCAAGTAACAAGGTTTCTAGTTTAAAGAATTAAAACGTACGGGTCAAACCCGAAGTGTCACATTATCCCCAAGTTTTAGAAACTTTCGTCCCGAAAGTTAGGGCGCAGCCACTGACAAGCTAGTGAGTTACAATGTTCCCGCGGGGTGTCACATCATCCCCCCGTTAGTTTGGAATTTCGTCCCGAAATTCTGTTGTAGCTTCAGGGCTGGGAGTTTCGTTTGGGAACAACTGGGGATACTTGCGCTTCATCTGGTCTTCCCGCTCCCAGGTAAACTCTGGGCCGCGACGCGAGTTCCAATGAACTCGTATGATAGGTATCTGGCTACATTTGAGGGTCTTGATTTCTCGATCCGTGATCTCAATCGGTTCCTCAGTAAAGTGTAGCTGTTCGTCAAAAGTGAGTTCCTTGAAAGGAATGATGAGTGTTTCATCTGATAGACACTTCTTCAGATTAGACACGTGAAAGACGTTGTGCACCGCACTCAGTTCTTCCGGCATATTCAGTCTATAAGCAACCTTACCGATCTTCTCGGTAATTTCAAATCGTCCAACATATCGCGGATTCAGCTTGCCCCGTTTACCAAAACGAACCACACCCTTCCAGGGTGAGACTTTACGTAGAACCCGGTCACCGACCTGGAATTCTAGCGGTTTCCTACCCTTATCAGCGTAACTCTTCTGACGGTCACGAGCTGCCGCCATGCGTTGTCTGATCTGGGCAATCCTTTCCGTAGTGTCTACCACAAGTTCTGGACCTGTGATCTGGCTGTCACCAACTTCCGCCCAGCAAAGAGGCGATCGACATTTACGACCGTACAATGCCTCAAAGGGTGCTGCTTGAATGCTGGTGTGGTAACTGTTATTATACGAGAATTCCACTAACGGTAGATGCTTTTCCCAACCCTTACCAAAATCGATCACACATGCCCTAAGCATGTCCTCAAGGGTTTGGATGGTGCGTTCAGACTGCCCATCCGTTTGTGGATGATAAGCGGTGCACATGTCTAAACGTGAGCCAAAGGATTTGTGCATAGCTTGCCACAACTCAGAAGTAAAACGCGCGTCTCGATCGGAAATAATAGAGGTTGGCACTCCGTGCCTCGAAACCACTTCCTTTAAGTAAACATCTGCCAAGGTAGAAAACTTGTCTGTTTCTTTAATAGCCAAAAAGTGTGCAGACTTAGTCAATCGATCCACTATCACCCAAATAGTGTCATTTCCGCGTTGAGACCTAGGCAGGCCAGTAACCAAATCCATGGAAATTTGCTCCCATTTCCATTTCGGGATCTCTGGTTGTTGGAGTAAGCCCGATGGTTTCTGATACTCAGTCTTGACACTCGCACAAGTCAAACATTTACTGACATAAGTTGCTATGTGGGCTTTCATGCTAGGCCACCAGTATGTAGTCTTTAAGTCGTGGTACATCTTATCCGAACCAGGATGTACTGAGTAACGGGACTTATGGGCTTCGTCCATTACAAGCTCCCGTAAATTCCCATAAAATGGGACCCATATACGCCCGGTTACGTAGTAAGCACCGTCTTCTTTTTGTTCTAATCGTTTCCTCGATCCTCGTAGGGACTCAGCCCTGATGTTCTCGACTCTCAATGCTTCAACCTGAGCATTTATGATCTGATTGGGGAGGTTCGATTGGATAGTGAGCTGTAAAGCACGAACACGCTTAGGTTTGGTTTCCTTCCTGCTGAGGGCATCTGCTACAACATTAGACTTGCCTGGATGATATTTAATCGCGCACTCATAGTCGTTTAGGAGTTCGACCCATCGGCATTGCCGCATATTCAACTCCTTTTGTTCCATTATGTGCTGGAGACTCTTGTGATCGGTGTAAATCGTGCACTTGGTACCGTACAAGTAATGTCTCCAAATCTTGAGCGCGAAGACCACAGCTCCGAATTCTAAGTCATGTGTCGTGTAGTTCCGTTCGTGGATCTTGATTTGTCGTGAAGCGTAAGCAATAACTTTCTCGCGTTGCATCAGCACGCAACCGAGTCCTTGGATAGAAGCGTCGCAGTAGACCACAAAGTCGTCGGTACCTTCGGGTAACGAAAGAATAGGAGCACTACAGAGATTATCCTTTAGCTTCTGAAAGGCAGATTCCTGAGCATCATTCCATTTGTAAGCAATACCCTTCTGGGTGAGAGTCGTGAGTGGTTGAGCGATCTTTGAAAATCCCTTGATAAATCTTCGATAGTATCCTACCAATCCCAAGAATTGGCGAACTTCGGTCGGAGTCTTAGGTATAGGCCAATTCTTAATGGATTCAATCTTAGCGGGATCGACGTGAATCCCATCCTGATTGACTATGTGCCCAAGGAAATGAACTTCTCGAAGCCAGAAATCACATTTCGAGAATTTGGCGTACAGTTGCTCATTGCGAAGGAGTTCGAGAATAAGACACAGGTGTTGTTCATGCTCCTCTTGACTCTTCGAGTAGATTAGGATGTCGTCAATAAACACAATCACGAACTTATCGAGGTAGGGTTTGCACACTCGGTTCATGAGATCCATGAAGACCGCAGGTGCGTTGGTCATTCCGAAAGGCATAACAAGGAATTCGTAGTGACCATAGCGGGTTCTGAAAGCAGTCTTAGAGATATCCTCGTCGCGGACTCTCAACTGATGATACCCTGATCGCAAATCGATCTTGGAGTAGTAGCTTGATCCTTGCAACTGATCGAATAGATCGTCGATGCGTGGGAGTGGGTAACGGTTCTTGATGGTAACCTTGTTCAGCTCACGATAGTCGATGCACATACGGAATGTGCCGTCCTTCTTCTTGACAAAGAGCACTGGTGCTCCCCAGGGCGACGAACTAGGACGGATAAATCCTTTGTCCAACAGTTCTTGCAGTTGTGTAGAAAGCTCCTTCAGTTCTGTGGGAGCCAGTCGATAAGGTGAGCGAGCTATAGGTGCTGCTCCGGGAGCTAGTTCGATTTGGAATTCGACCTGACGGTGAGGAGGGAGTCCAGGTAGCTCTTCAGGAAATACCTCGGGATAGTCGCGTACAACTGGAAAATCTTCGATCCTCTTTTCCTTTTCCTGTGTGTCGGTGACAAGTGCTAAGATAGCGGTGTGCCCCTTTCATAAACACTTATGGGCTTTTAAGAATGAAATGACGCCTGTGACTTCTCCGCCTTTGTCACCTTGAATGATAAGGGGTTTGCCAGATCGACGGGGAATACGAACCATTTTCTCTTGACAGAGAATTTCAGCCCGATGTTTGGATAACCAATCCATACCAATGACGACGTCGAAGCTTCCAAGAACGATAGGGAAAAGATCGATGCTAAAGGTCTGACCAGACAATACTAGTTTGCAGTTACTTATCACGTGTGAGGCCTCAATGTTCCTACCGTTAGTTAACTCGACGATATACTTAGAACTTAATAACATCGACGTACTCTTAAGCTTCTTACTAATACGTAGGGATACATAGCTAGCATCGGCTCCAGAATCAAACAATACAGAAACATAACGATCATCGAGTAGGAACTTACCCGCTACGACGTTGGGATCATTCCTAGCTTCTCCAACTCCAATCACAAAAGCCCTTCCTCTTGCACCATTTCCAGCATTGTTGTTATTGTTCCCAGCACCCTGATTATTGTTATTCTAATTCAGTTCAGGGCAATCCCTTCGCATGTGCCCCGTTGCTCCACACTTGAAGCATCCACGGTTGTTTCCTTGTTGCTGTTGTGGTTGTTGTTGATTCTGCCTAGCTGGAAGCTGGCTCCTGCAGTCTTTGGCTTCATGCCCCATCATGTTGCATCGCTGACACTGACTTTTGCCACATGGCCCACTGTGGTGTCGGTTACATTTGTTACACTTGGGGTGGTTTCCTCAATAGCCACCCTGTTGCTGAGGGCCCTTGTTGCTTTCAGTCTTCCTTTGCTGAACTGAGGCCTGAGTGGGGTTAGCATCCTTACCCTGATTTCCATCCCACTTTCGTTTGTTATCGCTAGAAGTTCCAGCAGTAGCACTGATCCTTTTGGGCAGCTTGCCCTGTTCCACAGCCTGATCAGTGAGTTTGTGAGCGAGACGAATGACTGGCTGAATCGTAGTGAGGTTGGCTGAGGTCACATGACTCTGGATCTCTGGAACTAGACCCTTGAGGTAGAGCTCGATTCTTCGGTAAGCAGGTCGAGACATGTTAGGGCAGAGGGCAGCATAATCATTGGACTGCTTGGTGTAGGTCTCAATCTCTGATCCAACCATCTTAAGCTCGAAGTACTCGTTTTCGAGCTTGTGGATATCATCCCTGTGACAGTATTCTTCCTTGATCATGTTCTTGAAATCTTCCCACGCAGTAGCATTAGCATTTTCCAAACCAAGCATCTGAATCTGTGCCTTCCACCATGAAAGCGCGTTTCCTTCAAGCGTACCGGTAGCAAACTTCACCCAATTAGCAGGGGGACATTCGCAGACAACAAAGACAGCTTCGGCCTTCTCAATCCAGTGCAGAAGACCTATGGTACCCTCGGTGCCGTTGAAAGGGAGAGGCTTGCAATCCATGAGGGTTTTGAAAGTACAAACACGTGGTTGCGCAGGCGCTTGCTGACCTGTTGTGAAAAGCGAAGTGAATAGGCTTAGAGGTGAAAAGACGATGTGGGGGTAGGATCTAAACATCCTAAAATAACGAGTTTACCTCCAGGGTGAGCTGCGAAAGCTGCAGCCACCGTGTTGAGCAAGTTAGTGAACTGAGCCTGAGTCATGTTAACGTTTCCTCTTCCGTGTCCACTCATTGTCTTCATAACCAGAAAACACAGTATGAGTGTGATGTCGTAATGTAGCGAGAATGAGATAGAAGAGGGGTGTGTCTATCTAGCTAGGTATACCAGTACGTATAGTAGAACATAAATCATAAAGTAATCCAGCAAGTAAACACAAGTCCAAGCTATGGGGTCTAGTACGTTGAGTCTTACCCTTGGAGTGTAGTGTCGTCACGAGTCACGGGTTATATTCTGGTTTTTTCTCAAAAAGACTTTTTTTTTAAAACCAAGTTCACTATAACCAATGGCTCTAATACCAATCTGTCACACCCCCAAAACCAAATGCGGAGTACCACCGCTAGGCGTGTGACATGACCAGGATCCAGCCACCAATTATACCGAGCATTGGTTAATAGTAAAAATTTTCACCAACCACAATAGTTAGTAAACATCATAGTTTAAAGTTTAAAAGTTTAAGTTCAAATAACAGTTTAAGTAAGCAGCGGAAGCATAAACCAAACAGTTTCAAAACAAAGTTCATAGTTCAAGATTATTTAGAACCCAACACATGGGTTAGACGACCACTACACATTCCCAAGCTGCAAGCTCCTAAGTCACTGGGTACCTGCAAAGCATGCAGTAGGGTATCAACAAAAATGTTGGCGAGTTCACGAGTTGTCCAGTTTTTAATTTCCAAAAACTTGTTTCACTAGTTAATTTACTCATTTATACATGCCATGGGGAGCTACCCCATAAGTAAGCTACTAAACTGTTTTTACAATACCGAATACAATTCATCCGTACGTTTCCGTAGAGTGCCCCGTTTGTCAATGTTCTATCATCATTGACGGTTTTGCCAGAGTACATTAGTTCACGCCCGATCCCATACACGGGCACGGTGTGAGGTTGGTGAGACCTAAATAGCGCTATAAACTAATAACCCGTTCGCCAGACCCCGGTGACTAATCGGTATTAAGAAGTGAGGACTTGAGTGATAGAGTTTCGTTTAGTGTTGCTTGTTGCATCCAGTATAAACACTAATTAACTAAAAGTCCCGCATAAGGGGAGAAAAGTAGGTTTGTATCCCTTCAAGGGGATAGCGTTGTTATAAGTTCCGTTTCCCAACCACCGGGAACGCATGCTTTAGTAGTTTGTGAACTCACCTTAGGTTGCTCGATAGCTAGTATGTTTATCCTAAACTTGGTCAACCACGTCCTATGATGGTTACCAATTGTTAGGACTGTTTGTAAATGAATCACGTAATGTACACATATATCAAGTAATCACATATAGCATGTTATTCACAGTAGCGTATAAACAATGAGTAGTTTACACATAACACATATTTCCAAATAACATAAGTGATAACCACTTGATACAACTTCAATCAGTTATGCAATTGAGACAATGTTGTGCGATTGTGTGTATATATTATAAAGTCAAATTGTGCGACCGACATGCAATGTACGGAATCAGACAAGTGGAGCCTTAGAGCTATTGTGCGATTCTTATCATAACACAATTATTATGCTTTTTCCTAAATCAACAGAATAGGACAAAACACATTCAATAACCAGATTTAATTTATGCACATTTCAAATCATGTACCATATGCATAGAAGGTTGTACACTCCTCATATGACCTATCTTCTTCATTCATTTTTGAATAACAGGTTCATAACCCAGATTCATATAATATGCACATTTAAAACTCATCTATCATTATTTTTTTTATTACTACAACCACTAACAAGGGATTTGAATACCAAGCAAATGAACCTAGTGTCATGTTGAAACAGAATCATCAGCATCATCGATGCATTCAATCATCAATCATTTTTACACAGTCAACAACTATGAGTATTTAACTGAATTCGTGAACTAGTCGCAAGCATTCCCTTCCGTTATTTAAAATCATGTAGAAGACATCGTCTCCTTATTTCTTAGTCTTTTAAATATGCATGACCAGGTTGTACTTAGAGCATTTAGAGTTGTACATTCATAAAAAAAAAACCCAGATTTCTTTCTATATTCATGCTTTTATCAAAACCCAGATCTATATTCATATATCAGCTCCTAGATTCACAAAGCCTTATCATCCTTTCATTCTTATCACTAATGAACACTTATTAAAATCATCAGCATCTATGAAGCAAATACTCAAGGAGTATCATGAACATCATTTCAAATATTCAACAGAAATATTATTCAGCAATCACCATCAGAAACACTTTTAAATTCACGTAGTTTCATTGTCTTACAAAGGATAGTCTTCCAGAACCATCTTTCATATTCGATCATTCAAACATTTTGTAAAGATCATTCTGAACGTTAACATGACGACCGTACATCCTATGACACTTAGTGATGGTAAAACTCTAACCTAGAATCACCGTTGTAACAGAAGGTGTTGAGTAAAAGAAGAGACGAAGTTCCGGTCGAAGAGTTGTGAGCCGCTGGTGATTGATCGGAGTGCACACGTGTCGCCGGTGGTTTGGTCGATGTGGGTGTTTGGTTGCAGGTTCGATGGAGGAAGAAGGAGGTTTGAAAGAAGGGAAAAAGATGATGTTTGTTGCAGGTTTTTAGTGAGAGAAGAGAAAGGAGTTAGTGAGAGAGAGAGGTAAAAGAGACAAAAGGATGTTTGGGATCTAGTGCCCAGGTGTCGGCTGATTTGTTTACATATTCTCATTTGGTTGGATCGCACAATTCATGTGTGCTCTCACATTCCCTTGTGCGACTCTATTAGGGCATCTAGAAGGTGTCTCTTGGGCCTATTTGAAGGAGTGGGCTCTAATAATTTGGACAATTTTTATCTAAGTGTTTTAATAGTACAAATAGCCCCATGTAAAACGCTCATACAAGGTAAATAATTAATTCACTAGTTATAAATCCAAGATAAATACTTAGATCATATAAATCAAGTAACATGGTTTCTAGTTTAAAGAATTAAAACGTACGGGTCAAACCCGAAGTGTCACAGCTTTACCTACCGAGCAAAGCAAAAGTGAGTTCACACTTTCTACAAGGCATGGGATTCCTGGTGGTTTGGGAATGCGTTAAAGTATATTAAGGAAACCTGCGTATTCTCCTTGGGTAGAATACGTACTCCCACCCTCTTTGTTGAAGGGTGACAACATTGAAACCTGCGTGTTCTTCTTGACACGTACTCCCACCCTCTTAACTGAAGGGTGACAACATTGACACTAGACAAAAACTCTATCATTAAGTCCCTCATTTTATATCGACTTAATCGCCGGGCCAATGGCGAACGGGTCACTAGTTAAATAGCACTATTAGGTTTGACAAGCCTCACACCGTGCCGCAGAGGACGGGCATGGACTAATGGACTTGGGCACTAGTCAATGATGATAGACATTGACGCGGGGCACATAAACATAACTACAGTCAGTAGTCGATATGGTAAAGGGTCTAGTGGGATACATGGGGAAGCTCCCACTGAGTATGGTTTCGGAAACAAGGAACTGGTTAACTCGTGGTTTTCGAAACATAACTATGGTTTTTGGAACAACGTTAAAATAGACAACCAACTGTGAACTCGTTCAACTTTGTTGTTGACTCGTTGTTACATGCCTTGCAGGTTGTTAGGTACTTAGTAGAAGCTTGCATGGGAGGTGTCGTTGTGGAGCATGGACTATTGAGTGTTCATGATAAACTTATGAACTTTTAAACTTATGTTTTAGGTTTTGAACTTTATGCTTCCGCTGAATTGTTTTGACACCAATTATATTGTTTGGTTTGGACTTTTATTTATTTAATTATATTGTTCAATATGATTGGTGGCTTGATCCTGGTCAGTCACACGCCCTGCGGTGATACTCGGCTTGTGGATTTTGTGGGTGTGACAGATTGGTATTAGAGCCATTGGTTATAGTGAACTTGGTTTTAAAAAGGGCAAAATCTTTTTGACAAAAACCAGACTATAACCTGTTTAGTGCTCAACGATCCACAATGACGCTTTGTTCCAAGTGCAAGGCTCAACATTATAGAGGGTATGGTCTATGTTTATGTTACCTACTTGTTAGTTACATTTGCATGGTGCGTTGTTTATGGTATGCTTAGTTAACGTAGTAGCATGTTGCCCTTATTAGCCCTAGTGTGCTTGCTTAGACACTTAACTGTTTACTTGAAACTTGACATGTAGGGATCAAATTCTTTTCCTGTTTTCTCCTCACCCCACTACGACAACTGTTTTATGCGTTCTATTTATCCATACGATTGTCTCGACATGACGTCGCCATTACCACTAGAATTCAGATCTGACCCTCCATACATTCGGTTTGCATGTCGACATTCACGTAGACCATAACCGGCTTAAACGAACTCGGATTTAGGAGAACAATATACCCACGGGTCTATGTTGATGAACCCCATCATCTCCACTAGTCGTCGTCACCAGAAGCGATGTAGTCACAGTTACACGCGTTTGGCGTTGTACCACTCGAAACCCTATCATCCAAACTCTGTTTTGGACCAATGATATACTCACGTGATCATGATGCAACGAACCTTCCTTTCGTGATGGGCTGCCATCTACCATTACTGGAACTGTCTCTGGAGAACGGAATAGTCGACGAAATTCTTCGGTTATTTTTTGGATTTTTGTTTCACTCAATTCTTCATATGAATGTCATCAACCTCCTGTTTCTTTGATCCATAACCGATATAACGAAACGCTAACAACCATACCACGATTTCCACCGATCACAAGATAACCCCCCTTACCCTGGTGGGTGGTTAATTATTATTCTACTTTGATTTACCCCTTCGTATACCCAACTTAGCAAGCGGATGCCTCCTAATGATGTGATAATCTTTGGGAGATTCGAGGACGGCGATATGGATTACTCAACCTACAGACGGACACGATGAACTACACATTCACCTCACCCCTTTCCCCCTTACACTACAAGAGTCGCACTTTGATTCTACGATGGTTTATCTATGTGAAATCTTTTTGCTAGCCTTTGTACCGACCTATGCTTATCGATTAATGCAATGCCTAATTTCTATTATTGACTTAGACAAGACCATCATTTCCTTTACCACAGTGACACTATGTACTCGTTTCTCCATGCAGAGACACTAATACGAACTCACTCTAGATTAGAGAATTTGAAAGGCTCGACCCTTGATCATTGGTGATCACATCTTGAAACCTGAGGACGGTGATGTGTTATTGATACGATTATACCCTCTTGAACATATTTTCGCATCCTTCCTTTGAAACCTCTTGACTACACAACCATATTTTAGATTCATTCACATGACATAAGGAAACTCCTCTGAATTTGGTTGCTTACCGAATCTATAAACCGCAAACTCATCTAAGTTCATCGATCAAGGTGAATTACTCCCCCTTCGCATGAGGAGAGCCCAACAACTTTGACGGAAATTTTAGTGAACCTTAACACTACAAACCTGTATGACGGTCATCCTTCTTCAGCTAGTTCTTGTTGTGCCAACCATATCGATATAACACTCCTATCGGTGAACGACGTTCTTCAATTTAACCTCACACCATTTGTGTGTGATGAGCTGCATCTTTGACATCAGATAAACCCTTGCTGCCAATCCCGAAACCTTTATATTTCTCCTCGAGTTGAACGCATGGGATTGCGACTACTCTTTTTGCGTATTTTCACTATTCGTGATATACTTCACGAACTCCCAAGTTCTTATCTCGCCATATTCTGCACAAACCCCGCTCGAACGAATTACTCTTTACGAATATGACCCGAGGGGCAATGAGACAAGAATACCTCATAGGTAGAGATATCACAAGCATTGTCTTTCGAACTCGATACTACCAATACGACTTCCTAGACACGACATTCAAATTGACATTCGAATTTACCCTACCTTGACAGATTTGCCACTTATTTCTCCGACGACATCCGAATCTACTCCAAGAACCGGTAGGAATCCGAACGATACCTACGCCTTACCGTGGAGCACCTATGACACAAACCACATTACGCTAAGTTTCCAACCATGTACACAATCTCTCGTGGCTTAAACTCGAAAGAGTATCACCTAGCATTAGAAAGATGCTCAGGGATTCGCAACTCCAATGATTGAAAGATGCACTATGAGGTACTCCTATTCTACCCTATCCTGTCCAGGGCATTGATGAAATTACTGCTTGCAGCGTACGCCCATTCAAGCACTCGAAGCACTAGCTGAAGCGACGCAAGGATAATTATTGCTTACGTAACTCGACGACGCAAGGTTGTGAGGAAACTACACTACTCACGGTCTAGAATTGGGAACGGTAGCCTCCATACTCGAAAAAGAGAAAAACCTTTTAGCCAAGTCCATGCGGGGCATGGGTAAGTAATTCAAACTCAAAGATGCCATCGGTTGAGTAGTGATGGAATCACCTGGCTAAAACCGAACGTTTTCTCGTGGTCAAGGAAACCGACAAGTTTTCAATATCTTGCAAACAACTACTTGAAGGAAGTAGCTGCTAGGCGCAGGGCGCCGATTCCCATCGTCTCTAAATATGACTTACGTTTCACGTCCGATTTGTGGCAAGGCATACACAAATCCCTCGGCTCACGATCATGCATGAGCACTACTTAACACCCACGAACGAATGGTCGAACCAAACAAACAACTGAAGATATGCTGCAGGCATGTGCTACCAATTTTGTCCACGGCTGGAAACAACACCTACTTCGTTTACAATTGATGGAACTCAACCTTATGTGAAACAACTGTACACTAGTCCTTGTTACTCAGGACGTGCAACCATTATTAAGAGTGTTTTGGTGATTGTTTGCCTACTATACCAGTTCACGTCGTCAACACAAAACTTTTGACACAGCACGCACCCTAAAGTGAGTTAACAATTTTTTTTACTATGAGCATGCGTCCCTAGTTTGGGACAACACACTATTTCTCTGTTCGGGAAATACATGCGATGCCCCTAGCTTGGGGCTACACACGCTTTCCTAGAATAGTACACGTTCCCGGGTATTGGGAACCACTACCATCCCTGGATTGGGACCGCTCTATATTCCTGAGTTGAAATACTACTATCATTGGATTGGGAAGGAATACTTTTCAAACTAATATTCCTGGAGGAATACTTTTAGATGTATTGGTACAATTCCGATAATTAGTTAATAAACTCAACTTTATCACTCCGTTGAGGGACCGGATGAGACCATCTTCTCAAGCGTAGTAAGTTACCTATAAATAGAGTTCGTTGGAACTCACGTCGTGGCCCAGGGTTTACTCGGAAATGGGAAGACCAGGTGAGACGCACGTATTCCCAATCATTTAAGAACAAACTTCCAGCCATTGTTTAGAAACACGTAATTTAAATTTTCAGGGCGAAAATTCTTTCAACTGGGGGATGATGTGACGCCTGGCCTTCACAGGTTAAACATAAACCTCGTCAGCTTATACATTCACTTAGGCATTATGTTTACGTTTGAGTAAACCAAATGTCTCAAAAATTTCACATACACTCACGACACAGTGTTCTTGAGCAAATATATATAATTTTTGTGATATTCCATGCTATGCGAATTCTCATGTTATGCGAATCGCGTGACTTTATGTGATATGTGGCTTTATATGCTATGTGGTTTGCATGATTCATTTTGTGAACTTTCGTGAAACTACGTGTGTTTACATGTAACAATAGGGTCATTTACGAATCTATAAGTAGAGCGAATCGTATGTCTTAGCTTAAATTTCGAGGACGAAATTCCTGTAACATGGGGAGAATGTGACAACTCGAACCCTTGACCCTGATTGTCGAGAGACGAGCATTTTATTATTGTTGTTGTTATTATTATTATTATTATTATTTGTTAAATAATAACCGCATCAAGAGAAACGAGTCGTTAACGACTAACCCGAGTCAAGTATACATAAGACTGTTATATTGGCCGCATTGTTTTATTTAAAACCGAACTACTGGGCTATACGGATTCATACACACGGGCCCAAGCCCAACACTACTCTCCTACACCCTAAACCCTACCTATTTAAAAATAATACCCCTCTAACCTCTCATTTTCATTTTCAACAAAAAACCCTACATAACATCAGCCGCACAACCCCCTCTTCTCCCTCGTTCAGATTCCGGTGACCGAAAATCGGATTCCGGCTGGTGCCATTCCTTCTCCAACGTCACACAACCTCAAACGGGCCTAACCCTTTCACCACTCTCACTCCTCCCTCTCTCTCTTGATATTCTGGTCGGATCGGCTCTGACCGTTTCTTTTCCGATGATGATGATAACGTTACATGAAGATGACGACGACATCGACAGTGGTCGCTACTTCTTTCCGATCAACTTTTCACGAGGGTGATTATGAAGACACTGATGATGAAGATTGTCGACGTTGAACTGGTGATGACGACCGACGGCGATGAAACCAGAGCCGGCGACGGCGGTGATGGTGCTTCCATTTCCGATGGGTTTCACCGGTAAGAAAGTCCTCCCCGTTCTTTTCATTTGGTTTCTTTTCTGTTTTGTAACGATGACGAAGATGGATTCTGTTGGTTCATGATGATGGCTTGATATTGCTTCCGACGAAATACGGTGGACGAAAATGATAAACAATGCTAGCCGGGATGGCGAGTGGTCGGGTCGACGGCTGAGATAACCCGGCGACAGCAGTGGAGATGATGACACCAGGACCCATCGGTGAGTATTCGGCTATCGTTTGTACCATTGCGACTTCTGATTTGCATAAATTGTCGAAAGTTTATGTGTTCGGAATCGTTTTTACACTGATAGAATGTTAACCGGTTACTAATGGTATGACTAGAGTCATGTTTGTGGATTTTTGTGTGATACAAAAGAGGATAAGATGTGTAGTAAAGCATGTGTTTCTTTTTTTTTAAATGATACTTGGAGTTGTCCTGTGCATATATATGCTTCTGTTCATGTTTTGATTGATAATAAAACCATGTGATAATAGGATGTTGTGTTTTCATGTGAATGTACAACCTGATTATGCATGTTTAGAGATTGTTGTATGAGAATGATTGAATCTGTTCAAGTAATATAGATGATGAATATTTTTGTAAGATGCATGCCATGAGATCTGAGCACATGTGATTGTCGTTTGAAATTCTTGGGGATGGGTTTTCATGAAAATGTACAATAGGGTATGCATTAGGTACAAGCACTGATTTGAAATTATGTGATAGAGAATTGTTTTGTCTTCTTTCAGTTGATTTGAAAAGGTGGGATGAATATATGTTTATTAGTTATTACCATACAACTTAGGATCGTACAATAAAGAACCTGGCCCCACCTTATTGATCGCACAACTGTTTCTAAACGCACACTGAATTATTTTAAAAACATACACTTATTACCTTTGCATAAAGCATACAAATCATTTTCTTATTTTGGGCTCATCTTTGTTGGACTGCACAAGTTCAGTGGGCCGCACATGGGAGGGAAACCCATGTGAACAGAAGGAATCGCACACTACTCGGATCTTATCCGTAATTGTTTATGATCACACACTTCTATATGTCGCACACTCGTATGACCGCACACTTGTCAGTGGTCGCACACTCCTGTGTGGATCGCACACTGACAAGCCTGCCGCACAGTATTATGAATGGGCTTAATCAAGTGGGTCGCACACTGATTTAGTCCAAACTCTTATATAGTCGCACACTCATCACTGTTCTATGATTATCTTGTGTTAACTGTTAATAAATGGATTATTTATGATTAAGTTGTTAAGTCATAACTGTTACTTGTACACTACTTGATGAATACGTGTTAGATACGTGTAGCTTATACGTGATTACTTGTTTACCGTCCTAACGAGTGGTAACCATAATAGGGTGTGGTTGACCAACTTAGGACAAATGCTTTACCTACCAAGCAAAGCAAAGGTGAGTTCACACTTTCTACAAGGCATGGGATTCCCGGTGGTTTGGGAATGGGTTAAAGTATACTAAGGAAACCTGCGTATTCTCCTTGGGTAGAATACGTACCCCCACCCTCTTTGTTGAAGGGTGACAACATTGAAACCTGCGTGTTCTTCTTGACACGTACTCCCACCCTCTTAACTGAAGGGTGACAACATTGACACTAGACAAAAACTCTATCATTAAGTCCCTAATTTTATATCAACTTAATCGCCGGGCCAATGGCGAACGAGTCATTAGTTAAATAGCGCTATTAGGTTTGACAAGCCTCACACCATGCCGCAGAGGACGGGCGTGGACTAATGGACTTGTGCACTAGTCAATGATGATAGACATTAACGCGGGCCACATAAACATAACTACAGTCAGTAGTCGATATGGTAACGGGTCTAGTGGGATACATGGGGAAGCCCCCACTAAATATGGTTTGGGAAACAAGGAACTGGTTAACTCGTGGTTTTCGAAACATAACTATGGTTTTTGGAACAACGTTAAAATGGACAACCAACTGTGAACTAGCTCAACTTTGTTGTTGACTCGTTGTTACATGCCCTGCAGGTTGTTAGGTACTTAGTAGAAGCTTGCATGGGAGGTGTCATTGTGGAGCATGGACCATTGAGTGTTCATGATAAACTTATGAACTTTTAAACTTATGTTTTGGGTTTTGAACTTTATGCTTCCGCTGAATTGTTTTGACACCAATTATATTGTTTGGTGTGGACTTTTATTTATTTAATTATATTGTTCAATATGATTAGTGGCTTGATCCTGGTCAGTCACATGCCCTGTGGTGATACTCCGCTTGTGGTATTTGGGGGTGTGACAGGTGGGTCTTTAGGAGACTCCTTATTTGGTTGCTCATTTCGATCAAGAACCATAAAAGTTTGTTATATGGCGACCTCTTCTTCAACAAAGTGGTCAATTTCTTCTCTTGTATCGGGTGGTTCATCTTCATCTTCAATTAGGGGGTCATTATTGCCGAACGAATATTTCATTGAACGCTCAAGATCGACACTTTTTTTAAATGCCCCTAATTGAATAGATAAGTTGTTGTACTTCTGGTTTTTCAAGGCTTCGTGGGTCTTTACAAAAGGTCGTCCCAACACTAGAGGAGCGTCATCAAGGATGACAAAGTCGGTTGGGATTACCATTTGATTTGTTTGGACCAAGACATCCTCAACTACCCCGATTGATTTTATCACTTTCCGATTAGATAGAAAAATAGGTATTTGAAATGGAGAATAATCAACAATACTTAATTTCTCGAAAATGTAGTTTGGCATTATATTAACACAAAGATCTTTATCGATTGTAATATTACTGAAGTTTAATAAAGGAATTTTGAAAAAAACATGGAACCGGTGTAATGTTAATTTCAAATGGATCTTATTTTATTAGTGAAGTTTGATCATTTGTTGACTTAGTGCTTACCGTTTCGTCAATTTTAGTGTTAGTGTTTAACTCTCTTAAAAACTTAGCATGAGTAGGTACTAAACAATGATTTTCGAAAGAAGGTGACAAGAGATTAATTTTTTCAAAATTAGACTCTTCTTGAATTTTAACGTTGTCGGACTCACCTTTTTCGTTGTTTAACTCATGTGTCGGCTTTTCACTTTCTTGTTCTTCCATTTTTACATTTTCAACTATCTCTTCTTTATTACAAGTTAATTCTTCCCTTGCGCGGGACTCCTCTTCCCTTGCGCGGGATTCTTTTATGCAGCGCTCGATAGTTTTAATGTGTTCTATTATCTTATCGGCTATGTGGGTGATAGAGTAAGGATCTGGATCCTCAAAGCTTGAATCCGGATGTTCGATCCTTGGTTCCTCATAATACTCATATGAAGTAGATGGTTCACACCATTGTTCCTCATTGTAAGTATATGATGGATAAGGGTCGTAACTTTGTTCTTCATAATACTCATATGAGGTGGGTTGTTCACGCCATGGTTCCTCATAATAAGCATATGAAAGTGGAGGCTCTTATCTTGGTTCCTCAAAGTATGAGTATGGGGGCTCGTACCTTGGTTCATCAAAATATGAGTATGAGGGAGAAGGTTCATACCTTGGGTCTTCATAGGGTGTGTATGGAGTGGACGGCTCGTACCTGGGCTCCTCATAATGGTTGTATGAAGTGGATGGTTGAAATAAGTCACAATATTGTACCGAGTGAGGGTTACCACAAATGGTGCAATAGTCTTCCCTATAATCATCCTCCTCATAGGTGCAGTTGTAATCTCCTGAGTATTGATCCATAAGAATCACTCAGCAGACCACAACAGAGTCTCGAGACCAGAAAACAAAAATAAAAATGGAAACAGAGGCTGGACACGGGCCCGTGTTCAGTGAGCACAACCCGTGTTCAGGTTCTGTATCTGGGCGTTTTAATAAAAGTGACTGGTTTTGTGCAGCACGGGGGGCATGTTCAGACTCTGTATCTGGGAGTTTTGAAAAAAAATGTGCAGCACGGCCCCGTGTTCACTCTACTGTAAATGCAAAAACTAACTAAAATGCAGAAAAATGTGCGCGCGTTTTTAAAAAAGGTTTTGAAAAACTGATTAGGCCATCGATTTTAAGCTTTCTTAAAATCCTTGTGTCCCCGGCAACGGCGCCAAAAACTTGATGTGTGCGGTGTTATATAGTTTTTAATGTATATTTTTAGCCCTTTTTAACACTTTAGTCAAGTTTTAAATTTATAAAACACGATATTTTACGAACACTAAACACACATATGGGCAAGTGCACCCATCGTGAGCGTAGTATAGCGTTGGTAAGATACCGAGGTTGTCCAAGGACACAAGAGCTTTTAGTACCGGTTTATCCTCAAAGTCTAATCAAATCAAAATTTTAGGAAAAAAGGTTTTAAACATGAAAATAAAAACTAAAAATGCTGAAAGTAAAAATAAAATAAAAACAGATAGACAAGATGAATCACTTGGATCCGACTCGCCTTTAGTGTAACCTTTGATGTTTTCCACACTTTTGCCCTTTTTAAGAGATTATCTTAGTTATAGTAGTAGGACCCTCTTTTGAAGGTGACGTTATCCTCAACCCAGTAGTTTGAGTCAGCAATGATACAATCCTAAATGGTTGGATTATTGGAAGATAATTAATTAAGTTATTAATGCGTAATGTGGTAGGCCCCTCTTTTGAAGGTGACGTTACCCTCGGCTAAGTGGTTTGAGTCAGTAGGGATACAATCCCAAGTAGCCGGGTTAATGTATTCATAGTAGTTTAAATATGAGGGGATCAAGCCATTCGCACCCCGCCATCCAATACTAGTGGGTATTGAAGGAGGTCCTAGTAAGCTTGACCCAGGTCCTTGCAGGATCTATACACTGAACAAGGCAAGAACCTTACCAAACCATTCCCTTAACCCCCGACCAGGTAGCCAACATATCTCCATATAGACCATGGAGATATGAATGGTGTAAATCTTTTATTTTATATAGATAGTAAAATAACGCCAAGACACAACGGACAAATGATAAGGAAGTTTCACCTTCAACATAAGAAACTAGTTATTAAAGTCATTAATACAAAACCAAAAAAAAAAGTGCGAAAAGATTAAAAAACAAAAGTATTACACTAAATGCTTGTCTTCACCAAGTGATGTAAGAGACTTAGGCAAACATGGCCTTTGATTGTCAAGAACTTTTACTATCAATCTTGGATCCCGAGACTACTACACACACTCTATGATGGATGATGGATGGTGGTGGTGGATGTGGGTGTTGTGATGGTGGTGGAGTGTGGGTGAAGTGAGAGAGATATGGTTTGTCAAGGGATGTCTTTGAAGTGAACCAAACACCCCTATTTATAGCCTGCACAGAAGACCGGACACGGCCCCGTGTCCATCCACTTTCTCTTTCTTCATTTAATGTAGTTTGTCTGTATTAGTTGACCACGCCCCCGTGTCCGCTGGGCACGGCCCTGTGTGCAGAAGCGTATCTGTACTATCAAGATTTGCTTGGATTCTGTGAATCTTAGCGTTGACCACAGCCGTGTGGAGCTGGGCACGCCCCCGTGTTGGGAAATAGAAGCTTCTACAACTTTGTCTTTTCTGCAGACACTTGGGCACGCCCCCGTGTCCGCTGGGCACGGGGCGTGTTCAGCCTTCTGATACTTTGTTTTTGCTTGGGAAGATGCTGTCAAGGGTCGGGCATGCCACGTTTATTCCTTTTCTTGTGTTTATGTTGGATTTAGCTATATTTTTCCTTCTTTTGTTCCTTTACGCTCATTTAACCCTGAAAATACAAAAGGAAGACAAAAGCACACTTTTTCCAACATTAGTACTAAAAAGGGTTAGTTTTATGCCTCATTTGATGTAATTTATATGTTGCATTTTACACACATCAATCTCATTCCGATGCAGCTTGGTAGTTTTGATATCATAGTAGGCATGGATTTTCTTCGTGAAAATCGTGCTGAAGTAGTTTGTTTCGACAAGATGATTCGCTTCTCTCTTGCTAATGGCGACCAACTTTGTGTTTATGGCGAAGTATCTTCGAAGGAACTGAAACTCATGTCGTGCATTCAAGCGAGCAAGTATCTCCGAAAGGAATACAAGGCTTTCTTGGCGCACATCATAGTAGCAAAGAAGGAAAAGAAGTCGATGGAAAAGGTACTTGTGGTTCGTGATTTTCCAGTTGTCTTTCCTAACGATTTATCTGGTTTACCGCCGTCTCGTGATATTAATTTTCGTATCGATCTCATTCCTGGAGCTAACCCTGTTGCTAAAGCCCCTTATCGCCTCGCTCCGTCCGAAATGCGTGAACTTTCGAGTCAACTCCAGGAATTACTTGATAAAGGCTTCATACGCCCTAGCACATCTCCATGGGGTGCACCTGTCCTTTTCATAAAAAAGAAGGATGGATCGTTCCGAATGTGCATCGATTATAGGGAACTCAACAAGCTTACTATCAAGAATCGCTATCCCTTACCCCGAATCGATGACTTGTTTGATCAATTGCAAGGCGCTACGTGTTTTTCTAAGATCGATCTACGCTCTGGTTATCATCAGCTACGAATTCAGGAAGAAGATATCCCTAAAACCGCTTTTCAAACCCATTACGGCCATTACAAATTCGTCGTTATGCCCTTTGGTCTTACCAATGCACCCGCGGTTTTCATGTATTTGATGAATCGCGTGTGTAAACCCTTTCTCGACCGCTTCGTCATCGTGTTTATCGATGATATTCTTATCTATTCGAGGTCGAAAGCTGAACACGCGCAACATCTACGTTTGGTACTCGAACTTCTCCAAGGGAATCGCCTCTACGCCAAGTTCTCCAAGTGTGAATTTTGGCTTTAGGAGGTACAATTCCTCGCTCACATCGTCAATAGTCAAGGTATTCACGTCGACCCCGTGAAGATTAAAGCACTTAAGAGTTGGATTACACCGAAAACCTCGTCTGAAGTTCGTTCTTTTCTCGGATTGGCGGGTTATTACTGTTGATTTATCGCTGATTTCTCTAAAATCGCTGTTCCGCTCACCTCTCTTACGCATAAAGACATGTCTTTTGTTTGGGGAACTGAACAAGAGGAAGCCTTTCAAACTCTCAAGCATATGCTTTGCAACGCTCCCATACTCACGCTACCTGATGGAAACGACGACTTTGTAGTCTATTGCGATGCCTCTAACCTAGGTCTTCGTTGTGTCCTTATGCAACAGAACAAGGTTATCGCGTACGCCTCTCGTCAGCTCAAAATCCATGAGAAGAACTACACAACCCACGATCTCGAACTCGGTGTAGTTGTTTTTGCGTTAAAGATTTGGCGACACTACCTTTATGGTACCAAGTGTACGGTCTTCACCGACCATAAGAGCCTACAACACATCTTGAACCAGAAAGAGCTGAATATGCGCCAACGCAGATGGGTTGAACTTCTCAACGACTACGACAACGAGATCCGTTACCACCCAGGCAAAGCAAATGTCGTTGCTGATGCTCTTAGCCGATGAAGCTATTTACATAGTGTTCGTAATGTTCAAGCCCAAAGCTACCTCGAAGCCCTAATTCTTGACGCTCAGCACGCATGCTTCATTGAGAACACCTTGAAAGAGGAAATGAAGTGTGGTGCTGAATCTCAACTTGTCACCAAATCGAATGGTATCTATTACTATCTTGATCGCATCTGGATCCCCGGTCGCAATAACCTTCGGGAGATATTGTTGACTAAAGCCCACAAATCTCGATATTCCATTCATCCCGGTGCCGACAAGATGTACCAGGACCTGCGTGCCAGGTATTGGTGGCCTGGAATGAAGAAGGATATCGCCCTCTACGTTTCAAAATGCCTGACTTGTTCCAAAGTCAAGCTGAACAACAACATCCCTAAGTGGAAATGGGAGAGTATAGCTATGGACTTCATTATGAAACTCCCATGCACGCCATCGAGTCACGATAGCATTTGGGTTATCGTCGATTATCTTACTAAATCCGCCCACTTTCTGCCAATACGAGAAGACTATAAGGTTGAACGATTAGCACGAATCTATACCGACGAAGTCGTTTGTCGACATGGGACACCTCGTGATATCATCTCTGACCGCGATGGTCGATTTACCTCGCGCCTTTGGGAAACTTTTCAATCCGCTCTCGGTACTACTATTAATCTCAGTACCGCTTTCCATCCCCAGACTGACGGTCAGAATGAACGCATGATTCGCACCCTTGAAGACATGCTTCGCTCGTGTGTTATAGATTTTGGTGGTAATTGGGATTCGCAGTTACCTTTAGTCAAATTCTCGTACAACAACAATTATCACTCTAGCATTCAAATGGCACCGTTTGAGGCATTATATGGAAGAAAATATCGATCGCCGATTGTATGGCACGAGATCAGAGACGCGCAAATTACCGGTCCTGAGTTATTACAAGAAACGACTGACAAGATCCTCCAGATACGAGACAATCTCTTGAAAGCTCAGAGTCGTCAAAAGCGTTACGACGATAAACGCCGCAAGCCCCTTGAGTTCGAAGTTGGTGATAACTTACTCCTAAAGGTTTCACCTTGGAAAGGGGTGATCCGATTCGGCAAGAAAGGAAAACTCGCGCCTCGATACGTTGTACCCTTTAAGATTCTGGAAAGAATTGGCAAAGTGGCCTACAGACTCGAATTACCGGAGGACCTCAGCAATGTACATCCGACTTTCCACATTTCGAACCTCAAAAAGTGTCTAGCCGAAGAGAATTTACATGTTCCTCTTGAAGATTTGCAAGTGGACGAAACATTACACTTCATGGAAAAGCCAGTAGAGATCATGGACCGAGAGACCACGAAACTCCGACGCTCACGCATTCCTATAGTGAAGGTTCATTGGGAAGGCAAACGCGGTGCCGAGTTCACTTGGGAACTCGAAAGTGATATGAAAGCTCAATATCCACATCTCTTCATTATGTCTATGCCTTAATTTCGGGACGAAATTCCCTAAAGTAGGGGAGGCTGTAACAACCCGACTTTTCGGGTGAAGTCAAAGTATAAGTCAAATCAAAGTCAAGACGTGACATTATTCAGATCTATCATTTCTTGCTTAATTATTGCTTTGTACTCTCGAGATTCGATAAACGATATATTGGTTAACGCTATTTTAAACTACGATTTACTATTAAGTGAAGTAACAATGCGATAAACGCAGAAATCACAACTAAACGTTATTTTACTAAATGCTATCACATCGCAATCGCATCGCTAACTCGAAACGCAACTATTGGTATTGTTCTGTGTGTTATTATGTGCTTTACTTGTGTATGCTTCGTATATATTTTGGGATGTTATTCGCAAACGCAATCGCAACGCAATCTCATCACGAACTCGAAACGCAGATTACTTTTATGCTTGTTATTTGTTATGTTATTTGTGTAACTATTGTTTAATGCTATCGCAACGCTTACTCATAACTCGCTTAAACGCAATGCAACGCTCAACGCACGACACGAAAGTCGGAAAACTAACTCGCGCAAGCCAACTGATCGAATGACCATACGGTCGAATGATCATCCGACCGAATGACCATCCGACCCCTCGCTTCCACCGCCTTACCTCCCTTTCACCTATAAATACCCACCTGTCACATCAACTGTTCACTGATGTGACAGCCCTATCCGACCCAACTTGCTCCAGCTATTTCTAAGGCACTTTTCTCACGATTCCAAGCGATTCTCATAAGTATTTCACCCTAAATCTTGTACTTCCATCATCAGCACACACTTTCTCATCGTCTTCTCCATCAAATCTTACATTTTCACCATGAAATCGTCGGATTTGGACTACTTTAAGGTGACGTGACCTCGGTTTCTTATGAACACTGAAGTGTGACATCATCTCATCAAAGTTAGTCCAGATCTAAAGGATTTCCACACCATTTCACATAAATCTTCACGGGAGCTAAACATTTTCAATTGATTCAAACTTTTCTTTAACTTTCTTCACTTTTTCTCTCAAAACCGATGGAATCTAGACTTAGTCGGGCTCTCCATTCATACTCTAGTTGAGAACTGGTCTGAGAACAGATTTCCACCGAAGAGACAACCAATTCACGGGTTAAACATGAAACTCCATCAGGAACAGTTGAGTCTGATCGAATGGGGTGGTTCCCATCCGATCGACTGAGTTGGACTTTGTATGGTTTCCGTTGTTTGACACCTTGTCATGCCGTCTCCATTAAACTTCAAAACTTTTAACTTAGAAAACTTTCCAAAGTTTTCAAACATCAGATTCGCCGATTGAATAGCCATCCGATTGGATGATCTTTGGATCGAATGACTATTCGACATGTGACTCACCCTTTTCATTAAGTTCAATACTTAAACAATTTTACAAAACTTCAAAGAATATCAGCTTTCAAAAGAATAGCTATCCAATTGAATGGCCATCCGTCCGGATGATCATCCGATCGAATGACTTGAATTATACTACAACAAAAACTTCAAAAGTTCAAACATTTTACAAACACACTCCTCCAATCGAGTGACCAGCCGACTGAATGGTCATCCGTCCGGATGATCATCCGATCGACTCACCATTCGATACTTATCTCCTCGGCACGCTGTTTAGTGTTTACACTATCGTTCTATGATCAGGCTAATCTCTCACACGCTCCCTTCAATCCAAGACTGTGTTTATTTACTAAACACATACTGTGAGTATACTCGAACCCTTTTTCGCTTAATGCACTTTTGGGTGTTACATACGTTATCTATATCAAAACACATCAACACACAACCACTTTTAAACGCTAACCACTCTCGCATGTTATACGTGTTTTGATGAATGCTTGTATGTTATGTTTACACAGTGATTGTTGCCTGACACCTTAGCAACGATAGTACTATAGTTTGAACTTAGCACCTGTCGTGGACAGGGGTTGATAAGGGTTTTACTTCACATGGTCACAGTGGTGATAATGTGTTGCGCATTCTACACTCGCAGTCATGTTGGTTGCATATGTCATTGTCGATAGCTTACTTGCTTCACATTTCTACGTGTTACATGCTGATTATGCATAAACGCTTTCGCTATACTATATGCTATTAAACTTGTGTACTCACCTTTACACTCTGTGTATTGACTTTATTTTAACATGTGTGACAGGTGTTTAGGATGCTAAGATTTGCTGTGATGAATCAAGTAGGTGGTCTAGAAACGTCATTCAATAAAATCTGAGTTGTCAGAACAATTTATTTGTCTTTGAGAACAATGTCTGTAATAACTATTTTTGCTTTATATGTTGATGGTATGGGACGTTAACGATTAATATATTGTCATTAATAGTGTTATGGATTCTCTTGGACAATCTGTTTCGCCTAGTGTCGCGCCCGATGATTCTGCCATCGGTTGGGGTGTGACAGTTAAGAGTCAAGGAACAATCATGGAGAATACAATAAACTAGAATAGACCTTCCATCGGCAATCTTAACACAGAACGACTTAGGTAGCTTAGAGCGTGCACAGTTTAACAAAGATTCAAATTCTACGGACACAAAGCTTCTGTCGGCACTAGTATCAAATAGTATCGAAGCGTAAAGATTATTGATGAGAAACGTACCATTAACGACATCATTGTCGTTACGCGCCTGATTTGCATTGATGTTGAATGCTCGCCCTCGAGTGGCTGGCTGTTGCTCCTGATTTAGCTAGGGACATTAGGGACGGAGATGTGTAGTGTCTCCACACTTGTAGCATGCCCTCACGTTGTTTGCTGGTCTGGGATTCTGCTGAGCTGGTTGAGCTGGCTGAGCTGGTGGTGCTAGCTGGACATGATTGGTTTGACAGCAGTACGGGGTTGTGTGACCATAGCGATTGCAGTTGGTACACAGATGGCAAGCTGAGTTGGCCAGGTGATGATAGTTACAAGTGGCACACTTGGGGTGAACCCCAGTGTATGACTTCTTGGTGTTCTCCGGAGCAGGAGGGTTAGCAGCAGCAGGCACAATAGCATTGCCAGTTGTGTTTGCATTTGCAGTAGGGACAATTACATTGCAGCCAGAACCTTGAGACTTTTGTTTCTTGTTCTTGCTGCCCCTTGGCTGCTGGGAGATCTGGTTAGTAGGTTTCGAGGGAGCAGAGTTTCCAGACTGTTTATCATGAACATGGTTGTTATTCAAACTTGCTGCAAGACGGTAAACTTCTTCAATAGAACTGAGTTGAGCTGCTTCAATGGCATCACGCATAGCAGGAGGTAACCCATGAATGTACTTGGTGATCATGCATTTAGGAGTGGACACCAAGTGTGGTACGAGGATGCTGAGTTGCTTAAAATGGGTAGCGTAAGCCAGGTTTTCATCTCTAACTTATTTCAGATGCCAGAATTCATCCTCAAGTTTCTGCTGCTCATGCGGAGGGCAAAATTCAAGCATCATCATCTCCCTAACTTCGGCCCAAGATAAAGCATAAGCTTCATCGTTGGAGCGGATGTTTCTCTCATTTGTCCACCATTCTAGAGCTCTGCCTTGAAACACGCTAGTTGCACTCCTAGTCTTTAGATGCTTAGGGCACTCACTGTTGATGAAGGTAACTTCTATGCTGTCAAACCACTCCAGCATCGCAGTCACCCGATCACTGCCCGTGAAAGGCTTAGGGTTGCAAGAGACAAAGTGTTTGTAGTTGAAGCTCACAGGCTTAGGCTGGATAGCTTTCGAGTCAACAGAGGAGGGAAGAGTGTTTGATCCCTGGATTTCATATACAATCTTGGGAACGATGCGTGCAATCTGGTCGGCCATGAAATACATCATCTTTTTCTGAGTGTTGGCCTTTGACCTCTTGTCTGGGTTGGAGAGACGACTTGACGACATCTAAAGAGTCAGAGTAAGAACTGGGTGAGACTCGATCACAATGTTTCGTTTAATAGTGTAGTTTCACGAACACGTAGCATAGCATAAAGTTTCTCATGATTGTATAAAAGACTCAAGTTGTTTCACACATCACAAAACATTTAACAAGTTTCACATTATTTAATAGCATAATACGTTCAACAT
Source organism: Helianthus tuberosus (assembly GCA_030545235.1). NCBI lineage: Eukaryota > Viridiplantae > Streptophyta > Magnoliopsida > Asterales > Asteraceae > Helianthus > Helianthus tuberosus. Next base: position 143,043,598 of record CM060381.1, read on the forward strand.
GTTTTCACATAGCTTGATCAAGTTGTTTCTCATAGCAAAACGCTCAACATGTTTCATACAGTTTAACCAAGATTCACACGTAGTATAACACAAATGATTAAAGTATCATAAATTTAGTTCGATCCTGAGAGATTATTATTATTGTTTTAGATTACGGAGATACGTGTGATTCGTGTAAAAGTTTCGAAATGAACAAAGCATCAAGTATAAAACTACATGTAAATCGAGATAACATAAAAGATAGGCTCATAAAACATAGGATTGTTTCGGGTAGAGAAACGTTGACTAACCAAAGTGAATCGAACCCCTTTCAAATTAAGGTAACGTGCCTTTGCTTACTTAGACAAATACGTCATCGATGTTAGGCCTACAATATTTGTCCTTTCGGTCACTACACGTCCTTAATCGATTGGAAAATTTCGAGACTTTGGCGTGACTGAAAATCAAAGAGTGGGACTAGTTATCAAGATGCGAGTTTCACCTCTAACTTGACAACATCGTGACTGAAAATCAAAGAGTGGGACTAGTTATCAAGATGCGAGCTGCCATTATCCACTAATATCCTGCGTACAAAATGGTTAGCAACATATAACGTTATTACTAAAGCATCATTATGGGGATCCTGGACAGTATCCATGTCATCATTATCGAACGTGATGACTTTGTCAGTCGTGAGGGTTGACATCCCGGTTGGCTTATCTCCCCTCTCTGCTTTGGCTTCCTTCGCGTGTCTTTTTGCCGCAGAATATGATGTGCCGCAGATGTCGGATCCTCCTGAAATAAAGTTAATTATTTTTACATCCGCAGGAGGTGATGCTGCCCGTTCAGGATCCTTCTCAGGATCCCGACCCTTATTTTTCTTTCTTCCCAAGAGGTCTTTTAGATATCCCTTGCTTAAGAGATAGCTTATTTCTTTCCTTAAAGCGATGCAATCCTCAGTAACATGTCCGAAATCCTCATGGAAAGCACACCATTTGGACTTGTCCTTCCAATCAGCCTTTTGTTGATTTTTCGGGGCCATCTTGCTTTGTCTCCTAAACCCTGCATAGCATTCATTAGTTCTGGTATATTAACGGAAAAACAATATTCAGACAACTCAGGATACTCCTCAAGATCCTCATCTTCAACAACATTCACTTTCTTGCTGTCATTTCCGCCATATGGCTTTGAGCGATATGGTTTATATGAGGATTCTGATTTCCTGTTGGTTGACTCATAGGTTGTGGACGAATTCATCCTCTCTTGCATTTTTTTTGTCATCCTCTAGCCGTATGTATCTTAGAGCCCTGTTACGAGCTTCGTCCAGGTTCCTGCAGGGATTCATTACAAGATCTTGGTAAAATTGAGAATCTTTTTGTAATCCCATCTTAAAAGCCTGCACAGCTGTTGCAACATCAAGATGTGGGATATCCAAGGATTCCCGACTAAACTTGTTCACATAATCCCTCAAGGATTCCTGAGGTCCTTGAGTTATCCTATAAAGATCGCTGGTTAGTTTCTCAAAACTCCGGCTGCAAGAAAATTGACTATTAAATAAATTAACCAAATGAGCAAATGAAGTAATTGAGTGAGGAGGAACGCTCAGGAGCCATTTTAAGGATGATCCTGTTAAGGTAGAACCAAAACCCTTGCACAGGCATGCTTCTTTGAGATCTGGAGGGATTTGGTTGATTTCCATCCTTTCCCTATACTGGGCAATATGCTCCTCAGGATCCGTAGTTCCGTCATAGAGTTTCATGTTGGGGGTTTGAAATCTTTTTGGGATTTCAGCATCACAAATAGGATATGCAAACCGTGATATCCTGTGGCTATCCTAGGACACTTCTGGAATTGGCTGGACCACCCCAGGCACACTGGATATCATGTCTTTCAGTTTTTGAAGCTCCCTGGAAAATGCTGATGTCATAACTGCATCCTGCAAAGATCCAACACCATTAGTAGCAAGAGTATTATTATTATTAGAGACATTACCAGTCTGAGGATTCTGGCCATATCTGTCACACCCCCAAAATCCACCCGCGGAGTACCACCGCTTGGAGGCGTGACATGACCAGGATCAAGCCACCAATCATATTGAACATAAGTAAAATAGTAAAAGTCATACAACAATACGATAGGTGTTTCCATAACCAAATATAAACAAGTGTGCAGCGGAAGCATTTAATGTAACCCAACATAAGTTATAAGTTCAAGTATCGTCTACGATCCGTATCCCACAACGACCTGCTCCTTCCTGTGCAAGCTCCATATGTACCTAAGGTCCTGCAAGGCATGTAACAGAGAATCAACAACTAGTTGAGCGAGTTCACAGTAAATAAGTTCGTAATTGTAAGTTTGTTTCGTAACATGTGGCGCTACTAGGCCGATCGTATGTTCTATTAGTGGGGGCTTCCCATGTTGCATATACACTAGACTATTTGTAACCATAAGTGTTCTTCACAACCGAGAACAGTAGTACGTACATAGTTTACGTAGGCTTTACGTAAGTGTCCTTCACAACCGAGGACAGTATTGAGTATAAGTTCACGTAGGTTTTACGTGAGTATCCTTCACAACCGAGGATAGTATTGAGTATAAGTTCACGTAGGTTTTACGTGAGTATCCTTCACAACCGAGGATAGTATTGAGTATAAGTTCACGTAGGTTTTACGTGAGTATCCTTCACAACCGAGGATAGTATTGAGTATAAGTTCACGTAGGTTTTACGTGAGTATCCTTCACAACCGAGGATAGTGAGTAGCATAAGTATACGTAGGTTTTACGTATGTGTCCTTCACAACCGAGGACAATGGTATGGTAGTCTAGTATCAGTGTATGTACGAATCTATTCAACCTTATTCCTTCCATCCCATTCCCCAAACCCTGGGAATCCCATGCCTTAGTAAGGGTGTGAACTCACCTTGTTTTGCTCGGTATGCTAAGTGTATGCTCACAAGTAATCAATCGCGTCCTAAAGTAGGCACGTATGTGAAATCAGTTTGAGTTCAAGTCGTTCACGTATAAGCATGCAACACGTAATCACAGTCATGTACAATATGGTTACACTTAACAGTAGTCAAATATTCCAGTTAACACTTAACATAATTAACTCAAGTTACTGCACAGATCAGCTATTCGGCGAAACACGCATGTTGGCGAAACACAGATAATGACGAAACACATATAATGGCGAAACACATTCTGTTTCGTCGAGGTATCCCCTGGCGAAACAGAACTTCTGATTCGTCGACTACTCTTGGCGAAACACATTCTGTTTCGCCGAGAGTTCTGTTTCGTCGAACAGTTCAGTTTCGCAGACATCAGTTACAGCAGAGCGAAAAACACATAAACCCTAACAGCCGTAAAACAGCAATTCCTCATCATACAGAAATCGTTCAACACAGAAATCATTCAATCCTCGCTCAATATAATGAGTCTTATGTTACCAACCATCAATCTATGCATCACAACCGAAACATCAATGAACCAGGGATCATATCATCATCTTCATCAATAAAATCATGTAATCATCACAAAACAACACTCATAAAATCCATACTCTATGCATACCCGCTAACATGCATAATCATTGAGAGGTTCATGAAACCCTAAGTATTCATCATACACATACACTCCTATAATCCAGAAATCAAGCATAAACACAACATGTATAAAGAAATCAAGGGACAAAGAAACCGATTTAGACAAGCACGCACTAACCGAGATATTCGGGATGAACAAGGGAGGATTCGAGAGAGAAAGATGATGGTTGATGATGGGTATCGCCTTTTCAAAAGAGAGAGTTCTAGGGTTTCTATTTTTGATAAAAGTGTGAAACAGGAAGTCGGTTTCACTTAATATCCACGAATTACCGTTCTGGGCCCTTAATGGGCTTTGCGAATCAATGGGCCGACGAAACACATCAGTTTCGTCGTGAGGTGATATGGCGAAACACACTGTTTCGTCGAGTTGCTTGATGGCGAAACACACCAGTTTCGTCGGAATGTATATGGCGAAACAGTCTGTTTCGTCAGGTCCTTCCATGTTTTAAACAGTTTAAGTTTTCAACAGGTGTTTCATGATATACAGCCAAACACAAAATCATGCAACCACAATTGTTCATTATAAATTAACGTATACAGTTACAAGTTAAACAAGTCAAACAACTACACAGTCAAAGTCAACGTGCACTAAATGCGAAAAAAAGAAAGTCGGAAACTCGAGTTGTCACAATATCCTTAAGCATATCCTGAGCTTCTCACAGTCGATACTCTTACTGAAGAGAGTATCTCAGGAGTATGATTCTGGGAATGGCTAGGCACAATATTCCCCCGGTTATCCTCAGTATAAACTGCAGAACTGAAGTTCAAAGCCCTGGGTTGCAAGGGAGTGACAGTATCTTCAGCAGGCCTACTTGGGCTGGATTTCAAGAGTTGTATCTCTCTCATCAGCATCTGATTAGTTTCCTGCTGCTGCCTCATCTATTCATGTACACTACCAAACAAATTTAGAATTTCTTCATTAGAAGCCAAAACAGGACCAGGTCCCTGGGTATTGCGAGCGGGGATAACATCCTGAGCCACATGACTTTCAGTTCCCTGTGAAGAGGCTTGCATTCTCGAAGGAGGTGGTGGAAGCACCGAACCAATTGTTGCAGAGGTTGTAGCAGACATGGTGGAAGAGCTCATGTTTGATCTCGAGGCCATTGAAAATAGTGTAGCAAAAAGTTTTGAAAATAGAAAACCAAGTAATGATTTTACAAAAGCTTTTAGTAGAAATAGCACCAGTTGCCCCATGGTGGGCGCCAAATTGTTTTGGTCAAAAATTACCGAAGCAATTAAGTGATCAAATTAACTAAGTGAGGTAGTGTGCTAAAAACGTGTGTTGAAAATATGCTAGTTAAGTTGTTTGCAAAAACAGTTTCAGGATACGGCTCAGGATATAGAGCTGTATCTATGATCAAACAATGAGCAAAAATGTAAAGGGTGACACGAGATGTACGAGGAAAGCCCTTGATCAATCTAGATCGCCGGCATAAAACCTTGGGAGCTGACAATCGCAGCTGCCTTGTTCTTCTTATTGCTTCCAATATCAGGATACAGTGCAGGATATGATGCGGATCAACTAAGTGTTACAATGTAATTCGAGTACAAGTGTAAGTGTGTTGTGATTGTTTGCAAGTAGAGAGAAAGAGTGTGCGAAAGATTGTGTGTGTTTCTACCTGATCCGATCAATCCATTTATAGTAAAATAAACTAACAAACTATCCTACTAAACTGGGATGCTTCGAATATTCCTCAAGTGAACGTTGTAGTCCACGTCTTCCGGGTTCAACGTCTTTAATGTAACTGATTTGCCCGAGTCTTGAGGAGAAGAAGTCCACTTGAACGTTGGAGACTTGCACCTTCTAATCTGTACGTGGTTAAATCAGTCACTACCAGGATATCGTATCAGGATGTTACCAATATACTGATCTGGTATCCTGATCACAAATAAACAATCAAAGCCAGAATATTAGTCAGGATATATGTTTAGAAAACCACCCATAACATATCATTTGATGATTTTTGCACTTTCGGACTTTTTAAGAGATTATCTTAGTTATAGTAGTAGTCCCCTCTTTTGAAGGTGACGTTACCCTCAACCCAGTGGTTTGAGTCAGCAAGGATATATTCCCAAAGGGTCGGAATATTGAAAGATAATTAATTAAGTTATTAATGCGAAAAGTGGTGGGGCCCTCTTTTGAAGGTGACGTTGCTCTCGGCTAAGTGGGTTGAGTCAGCAGAGATACAATCCCAAGTAGCCGGTTTAATGTATTAATAGTTGTTTACATATGAGGGGTTCAAGCCATTCGCACCCCAGCCATCCAATACCAGTGGGTATTGAAGGAGGTCCTAGTAAGCTTGAACCAGGTCCTTGCAGGATCTATACACTGAACAAGGCAAGAACCTTACTAAACCATTCCCTTAACCCCCGACCAGGTAGCCAACATATCTCTATATAGACCGTAGAGACATGAATGGTGTAAATATTTTACTTTATATATAGACATGTTATAGATCAGAATCCTATAAATAAATAAAGTGGATTCTCTACCTAGAATTGATCTGAAGCATGGGGATCATATTGGAGTTGGGATCCAAAAGAAACTTGGCCCTTTATTACCAGTAAAGTAACGCCAAGATACCACGGACAAATGATAAAGAAAATTCACCTTCAACATAAGAAACTAGTTATTAAAGTCATTAATACAAAGCCAAATAAAAAGTGCCGAAAGATTAAAAGTCAAAAGTAATACATAAAAGACTTGTCTTCACCAAGTGATGTAAGAGGCTTAGCCAAATATGGCCTTTGATTAGCAAGAACTCTTATGATCAATCTTGGATACCGAAACTACTACACACTCTAAAGATGGATGATGGTGATGGGTGTTGGTGGTGTAGTGGTGGTGGAGTGGTGGCAAAGTGGGAGAGTAGTGGTTTGCCAAGGGATGCCTTTGAAGTGAGCCAAGCACCCCTATTTATAGCCTGCACAGAGCCCTGGCCACGGCCCCGTGTCCAGTGGGCACGCCCCCGTGACTAGCCTTTTCTCTTCCTTCATTAAATGCATTTGTCAGCAGAGGGCCCCACACGGCCCCGTGTCCAGTGGGCACGGCCCCGTGGTCAGAATCATATCTGTACTATCAAGATTTTGCAAGATTCTGCGTATCTTAGCGTTGACCACGCTCCGTGTCGAGTTGGGCACGCCCCCGTGTCCAGTGGACACGGGCCCGTGGTCAGTCTTCTGTTTCTTTGTTTTTGCTTTGGGGATGCTGCCGAGGGGTCGGGCATGTCACGTTTATTCCTTTTCTTTGTAATTATGTTGGTTTTGGCTGTATATTTGTTTCTTTTGCTCGTTTAAGCTCATTTGGTCCTGTAAACTCAAAAGGAAGACAAAAACACACTTTTTCCAACATTGGTACTAAAAAAGGGTTAGTTTTTGCCTCATTTGATGTAATTTATATGTTACATTTTGCACACATCAATGATGATGATGACACAATGACAACGATGATGAGAGATGGTGATGTCGACTAACGACTAAAGCCGTAATTTCTCCGGTGAGTCTTTCTTTTTCCTTTCCGGGTAAACCGTCGATTTGAACGCAGCTACTAACCTATTTCTTCGGATTTTGGTTTTGATTTTTGGTGCCCCGGTCGCTTTTGACGGTGACCGACGAAGAAGAGGAGGTTAGGTTGTCGTGATTTGTTTTTTTAAAGTAACACGGGTGGTGGTTTGACTCGGTTCACTGTTTTTCAGCATTCGGGTTAGCGATGACAGTTCACGACAATAGTAGTGATGGTCATTATGGCTCAGGTCAACTCAGTGTTCGGTCAACATTCAGGCTCGGTCAACGAAGTCAAACCAGTCAACACAACCGGTTGACTGGTCAATGCTGGTCAACATAAGTCAACATGGTTAAATGACCTTTTCGGGTCAGCTTCGGGTTGCAAGGAAACCAAGATGTGCGGATCTTATTTTGGTTTGGGTTGGGTCGCGGTCAACTATGGTCAAAGCAAGTCAGCGGGTCAAACCCGGTCCACTGGCAGGTCAAACTCAATCAACGCAAGACCCAGTAAAGATTTAAATGACGCAAAAATTCTAATTTTATTGTTATAGATTTTATATTTATACGCGACCCGAGCTCGACCCGATTCGATTAGATAATAGTTTACATTTTGATATACTCGAACGAGAATTTTATATATATTGTTTATATTATTGAGTAATTGTTAAATTTTGAAAAATATATCGACACTTAGTTGTAGGGATCGCCAAAAAACAGAGGAAACTTTGTCCGTTTTTCGTTAAAAACCCGAATTACAAAACGTATTTACATCCTAAAAACTACACTTCTCGAAGTTGAAGTTTACTTATAAAATAAACTAAATGTTGACTCGTCGCGGTGCGGCGGGGTATTTTATTTCAATTAGGTTGATAATGTTAGTTACAAATTACAATAGTTAACTTAAAACAAAAAGGTAGTCCGTGGATGAACAGATTTGAGAATCAATAAAAAGGTCCATCCAAAACCTGCAAATTATATATTCACATTTAGTGAAGCAAATTAATTTCTAATCTTACATGAACTTGGGATCTGGTAGGTTTTGATTAGTGCCGCATGAGCAGCACCTCTTTGTCTGATATATTCTTCTAGGGCATTTCGGATAAAGTGTGTACTGTGCAGTAGCAGGGGCGGCCTTCGATGTAGAAGGCTATTGATGCTTTGTGGATGACTGTTTAACCCTGTTGTAATGAATGTTAGCAAAGTTCCTAGATTATGACTCATTCGTAAAGAATAATGATCGTCTGGAACATACACTTCAACACATAATTTGGTAGTGAGATAGCTACATTATTCGTAACCTATTGATCGAATAAATGAATTTTAAGAGACTTTTAAATAATGAGGAGAGTGTGGGACGGGTGTGTTAATTGAAGGTAACAAAACCCGTAACAGAAACAATTTTTATGCATCTGTTTTTTAGTTATAGATGTTAGTTTAGTAGTAGGCAAAATTAAAATAAGTTATTAGTAAATATATACCATGGGATTACACAAAAACAACTATACAACCTAACCATTTTGATTATGGATTTGAGTACTTGCTATAGGTGAAGCATACTCTTGCTCATGGCCCAAGAAATGCACTATACTTAGTTAACAATGGCTAAAATCTAAAGTTGTACATATATCGTAATATAAAATATCATTATTAATTTATTAAATAATTAGGTATATTCATTGTTCATGGAAGTTCTCTTTTAGTGGCACACAACCAAAAAGATTCATCAAGTAATACAAGATACAAAGGATTTTTTGTCACATTCTAACCATGGATAGTCATTAGTGTATTATATGTGTAAGTCGATAGCATAACTCCTTTTGTACAAAATGTCAAAGTAAAAGCATAAAGTTCATCCAAATAGAGGAAATGAAAGGCATACCTCTTATAGTCTAAGTTGCCAAAGCCAGAAGGTGCTCAACCGATCAAGTGTTGAACGTTGATCACATGCAATGGCAAAAACTATTGCATTAGTCTTTTTAGTTCATCAGCAAGTTTGCCTCGATTCTCCACAAACTGAAAAATATAAAAAAAAATCACCACTCGGTAACTCATATCAACACTAAAAATGATTTTAAACATAAATCATCAACACTAAAGATGATGTTAAACACAAAGATGCATCCTATTGATCTTCAATAGAGCACGCGGCTTTCGGAGTTCTACCACGACCTCGAGCCAAAAAATGCCTCTTTAAATAGCCAACAAACTTGGCAAAACAATGTCAGGCATACTTGAGTCCTATTCATTTAAAGATGGCTGCCATCTAGATTATTTGGGTACCAGCAACAACAAGGAATTCCAAAGGTATAATCTCTAACTAACTATTTCTCATTTTAAATTATTAAAATGTTGGAATTACCTCACAGATATGTAAATCTTGTGCAAGAACTCCAAAGGGTGGATATATCTACACTTCTTGCTTCTGAAAGGCTTGCTTTCTTTCTTAATCTGCACAATGCCATGGTTATCCATTATGTCATCATTGTTGGTTATCCTGGTCAGCAGTAATTGATAGGAGATAATCTATTTCTGGTTTTTTTATATATCATTGGCGGGTCACGCTATTCTCTTACAGCAATTGTTAATGTTTATAAATAGATATAACCAAAGATCACGTTACTCGTTTAAAAACCTTTTGGTTCCAGTGACAAGGGTCTAGAGGTAGAAAAAACAAAACATCTCCATTTTGATGCCGATCGAATCGGATCGCATTGTCTATTACACGGCTAATAATTATAGCGACAGTTAAAACGATTTTTATCAAGACTTGTTGCATTGCTTCAAACCGATTTGAATACATAGAACCCGACCCACCCATATACCTGTTAACCCAAAGCAAGATCGGAATAACATCATAGGGTTTTTGCATGAAACCATCCGAAGCTCCAATTCCAAGAAAAAAACTGGATTCGTTCAAAACTTCTTACAACAATTCTTCCTTATGAACACTCAAAGTTAGAAAAATTGAAATTGGGAACCTAGTTTTTTGAAGTATACCTGTTGGAGCCCAAATCTTAGACAAAACCATGGCTTGGGTTGTGGTTGACGAAGTATATAAAGCTGCCACCTTTTGATTTGGCGGTGTTTTTGTCGTGGTGGTTGTGTCGCCGACGTCGATTTGGGGCAGAGCGGCAGACGGTGGTGATCGGTATTGGTAGCCGGCGTCGGGAAAAGAGCAGTGGTGATTGATGGTAGTAACTGGAGGCATGTGTGGGTGCCCTAAATGTGGATGGTGTAAGACCCGTGGATGGCACGTGCGGTTACTGTTCCTAACATCATATGCAAATTGTATATATGTAATAATATGAAAATATATATTTTTTTCGACGACATTTTACGAATTACAAAACATGTTATAACGTTCCGACAAACTTGAATTACTAGTTAACGAAAACCGATACTTATATAAAATAAATATGATTATCTATATTTAGTTCAAACATCGCCAAATCGAATAACTTCGTATACTTTTATTTCAAACGTCGTTAATTGTTTATAAGTATAACTATTGTTAGTGCATATGTCTGTTGCCTTCATCTTGTATTGAGTCATGTAATAGAATTAATAGACAAAGACGCGTAGCACGAAAGAATTGGGAAACAGAGCTGAACCAGCAGGTTCATGCGAAGTGACCAGTTTGTGCGAACTGGCCAGTTCGCATGACCTGGACCATGCTGGTTCATGCGAAGTGGGCTTCCTATATATAGTGGGTCTTGGATTTCATTTATAGAACTTTTGATTCCGGTAGCGAAGCTCTGCCGAAGTGTCGCCAAGCCTGTAAAACGTTGTGAAATTAATCTAAACGACAGTTAAAGTACTTCTAAGTGTGAATCAAGCTGATACAACATCGATACGTCTGTTTCCGCCTTTCGTATTGATCGATAACTCTTCTGATTGTCTCGTTTGATCGATTCACCGATCCTACAAGTGGTATCAGAGCTCAGGAGGAAGAGTTCTTACCATTTCAGCTTGTTTTCACCAAAAAATCTGATTTCTACTCTTTTCTACTCATCTTTCTACATTTTTTCATCAAATCATAACGTTTTCACGGATAAAATGACTTGATTTTCACATATAGCACGTAAAACTGAGTTTTAATCAATCCTTGAACAAATTAGACCTAAAATTAACCTAAAACCTGATAAAATTGACCAAACCGCGTGAAAAACATGTCAGTTCGTTCGAGAATCATTCAGGTCGCGTGAAACTTAGCCCAGTCCGCACGGTTTGACCCAGTTCGTTTGAACCAGGTCGTGCGAAGTGAGTTCAGGAAGTTTGGAGGTGAACCAGGTCGCGTGAGAGTGACTCAGGTCGTTTGAAAGTAGTCCAGGTCATTTGAACTGATCCAGATCGTTTGAACATTAGGTCAGGTCATTTGAGATTGTATCCAGTTCGCACGGTTTGAAGTTTTTGTCCAGGTCGTTTGGAAGTTATTCAGTTCACACGGATTGAATACCAGTTCGCACGGATTGAATTCCAGCTCGTTTGAACAATCAGTCTTAGTGAACTTTCAAAAACTGAAACATGGATTCTGAATTTTACAACGCATTTGCTACCCCGATCACTATGGCTCAGAACGTGAACTTAGAAAATGAAATGGGCACCATGCAAAAACCACCTAAGCTCATGAGTATCAAGGAGTCTAATGGTTGGGAGGAACGTTTCGAAAATTGGGTTCAAGCGAATCACTTAGACGCATGGGAATGTGTTGAAAAACGATATGTTAGACCGATTGATGAATACGGAGAGATTGTTACTATTAAAGACTTAGATGATAAAGAAAGAAAGAAATACAAAAGTGAAAAAATTATGATCAGTATATTGCAACAAGCCATTAACGAAGACATCTTGATTTTATTGCAACACAACGAAAGTGCACATTCAATGTGGAAAGCACTAAAAACGAAGTTTGTCAGTAGCCAAGACATGATCAAGAACAAAAAATCACTTTTGAAGAAAGAATTTGATCTATTTCGTGGATTAAAAACTGAAAACACCAAAACGATTATAGAAAGATATTGCAATTTGGTGGTTAACATGAAGCGATTGGATATCAAGAGAGATAGAGAAGAATGGGTTGAAAAGTTGGCCGATGCGTTACCACAAGATGTTTGGGGCACGTATCTTATGATTCTAAAAAATAATGGTGAATTTGCAAATCTATCACTGAGCAAGTTTATTGAAAAACTTGAAGTTCAAGAGATGGAACAACGGAAGATGGAGAAAATGAAGAATTCTAATGGTGAACAGGACATTGGATTGTACTACAAAGGAAGTACGAGTGATAAGACCAACATTGCACCAAAGATCGAAACTGCATTTAACGCAAACAGTTCTTCTGGAGGGTCATCTCAAGGATCAAACAACAATACTGGATTCTCTTCATATCCATCATTTGATCCAAATTTTTCAACAACCAATTCTGAACCGCAAAGCTCATATAACAGTAATGGCCAAGTACTACAATGCAACATTGCTTTACATCTTCAGAATGGTCAGAATTTCTCGGAAGATGTAGCCAAAGGTCATATGTCTTTATTGGTGACCGTATTAGAGTCTTATGAAAGTTTGGTAGCCGGAAGGATTGGTAATCCAATGTTGACCAAAGAGGATTATGATCAGATTGATGATGAAGAAATGGAACTTATGGATATAAAGTGGTGCATGGCTAGTGTGTTGAGAAGAGCTGAGAAGTTTAAACAGATCACTGGAATAGATGATTTTCGTGATGCTGGAACTTCACCTTTAGGTTTTGATAAATCTAAAGTTACTTGTTTTCGTTGCAGGGAGAATGGGCATTTTAAGCGAGAATGCATAAATCGCGAAGCTAGTGGAGCTCAAAATCCATTCGGTAACAATGATTATCATCGAAAAGCGATTTATCATCAAGTTGCTCCGCATCAACTGTTGGTGCATATGTCTGTCGACTTCGTCTTGTATCGAGTCTTGTATCTAGATGGGATAAACCAGAGCTCGGTAGTCAAAGAAATAGGGTTTTAGTGCTGATTGACCAGTTCATGCGAAATGGCCATTCCACACGAAATGGGCATGTCCATTTCGTGCGAAATGGCCTCCTCATGTCCATTCCATGTGAAATGGCCTCTCCTATATATAGCTGAGCTTGGTCATTCATTTGTAACTTTTGCAATTCCGGTAGCGAAGCTCTGCCGAGGTGTCAAATAGTCTGTAATCGTGTCAAATCAATACAGAAGACATTTAAACTACTTCTTAGTGCAAATCAAGCTTATTCAACATCAAAACGTCTGTTTCCGCCTCTCGTTTTGATCAAAAACTCTTCTGATCGACTCATTTGGTCGTCACAACGATCCTACAAGTGGTATCAGAGCTCAGGAGGAAGAGTTCTTACCGATTCAGCTTGATTTCATCTGAAAATCTCACTTCTACTCATTTTCTTCACATTTTTTTTCAAAACTAAACGAGATTTCACGGTTAAAATGGGTTGATTTTCACATATAATAAGCGAAATACTGTTTTAAACAATCCTTGAAAGAATCAGATTTAAAATCGACCTATAACTTAATCAATTTTGATTAAAAAAAACTCATCAGATCGTTCGAAAATGTTCCACTTCGTTTGAAAAGGTGTTCAGTTCGTTTGAGATATTCATTAATTCGCACGAATTGGACATTACTGAGATCCCAGGTCGTACCAAATCAATCCATTTAGTACGAATTGAATCCATTTCACACCAAATCAATCCATTTCGTACGAATTGAGCTTCTAGGTCGCACCAAAAATACTCATTTCGCGTGGATTGGTCATTCAGTGTTATCAGTTCGCTTGAAAAGTGCCAATTCATTTGAAAACCAGGTTCAGGTCATTTGGAATGACCCATGTGCATTGACTGAATAAATATCTAATGGCCCAATCAATGCTTTATGTGATCAGAACCATTTATGATTGCATGTGAACAATCCATGTGATATCATTTGATCGGTCCAATCAGCAATCAGTCGTGCATGTGAGAATGTCAGTGACAAGGTTCAAGCATGTGATAATGTCAGTTGTGCATTAAAGTTGTCGGCCATTGTTAAAAAAAAAAAAAGGCTGAATTGATTTGCATGTGATATTTACCTTTGCATTGGGTCAATACAATCACGTGATATTGCAGTTCTTTAAAAACAATCGGCCCAATCAGAAATTGTTTAATATCAAGATAATCGGCCCAATTGAATCCATTTCTTTTTGACCGGCCCATTCATTCAGTGATTATACATGATATACATTGAACGAGTCCGCGAATCTTCGACACGAGTCCTAGATCGATTCAACCGTCACACACGTTCACATATTCAGTTCGTTTAAACTGATCATTTGTTTTTGTAGTCAAACGATGATTTACGAGGTGCAAATAACAAGTCACACGGATTGAACCTATTCTAGATTGTTTGAAAATTAATCAGTTTGTTTGATAGTTCGTACCAAAACATGGATTATGGATTCTACAATGCATTTGCTACAACCCCGGGTACTGCTGTTACTGTTGCTCAGAGTGTAACCATGGAAAATGAAACCGGAACGTTACAGAAACCTCCAAAACTGATGGGCATTGAAGAATATCATAGTTGGAAAGAACGTTTCCAGAATTGGGTTCAAGCAAATCATCTAAGGTCTTGGGAATGTATTGAAACTAAGTATAATAGACCACTTTCTGGTTTGGGAGTTGCAAAGATTATCTCGGAATTTTCAGATCAAGAGAGAGATATGTACAAAGCAGAAAAAATGATGGTCAGTTTGCTTCAACAAGCTGTGAAAGAAGATATTTTCATATTACTTCAACATGATGGTAGTGCACGTTCGATTTGGGATGCACTTCGTACAAAATTCGAAGGTAGTGCATAGATGATCAAGAGTAAAAAATCATTATTGGAGAAGGAATTTGAATTGTTTTCAAGTGTGCCAGGTGAAACTACAAAGACTCTCATTGAGAGATATTGTCATCTAGTGCGTTCAATGTCTCGATTGGAGATTACTAAAACTCCAGAGGAATGGGTTGAGAAATTAGCTGATGCTTTACCTCAAAAAGAATGGGGTACATATCTCATGATTTTGAAGAATACCTGAGAGTATAGTAGACTGTCGATTGCACAATTCATTGAGAAACTTGAAGGACAAGATCTTGAACAACAAAAGATTGCTAGAATGAATAATTCAAACGGTCAACAAGACATCAAGATGTACTACAAAGGTAATGTTCAAAATGTTGAAGCTAGTCCAAAGATCCAAACTGCTTTCAGCGCAGAAAACTCATCCGGATCAGTCAATCAAAGTTCATCCGAGTGTTAATCCAAGTGTTCAAAGTTCAAATAATGGTAATGGTCATGTGCTACAATGCAACATCGCATTGTATCTTCAGAATGGTCAGAATTTTTCTGAAGAAGTTGATAAAGGTCATATGGCATTACTTGTTACCGTGTTGGAATCATATGAGAGCTTGGTTGAAGGAAGGATCGGAAATCCTATGTTGACGAAAGAGGATTACGATCAGATTGATGCTGAAGAAATGGAGCTGATGGATATTAAGTGGTGTTTAGAGAGTGTGTTGAGGAGAGCTGAGAAATTTAAGCAGATTACAGGAAGAGATGACTTTCGTGATGCTAATGTTTCTACTTTAGGTTTTGATAAATCTAAAGTTACTTGTTTTCGATGCAGGGAAATAGGACATTTCAAGAGGGAATGTACTAATCGAGAAGCAGGTGGAGCTCAGAGTCCGTTCGGCAACAATGATTATTATCGGAAAGCGATTTATCTTCAAGTTGCTCAACAGTCGCATCAACAACAACCATCATCATCCAATGCTAATCAAATTGAAGATGGAAAGAAGAAAGCTTATCTAGTGAATCAAGATGATGAAAGAGTGTCAGAGGGTTTTAGCTAGGATAAATACATTCCAGCTAATTCAAAGTTTAGAGCATTCATTGCACAAATAGTTCAAGAACCAGAGTTGATGAAAGAGTGGATGGATGTGTTTGTTGATGATGAGAAAAGTCAAGATGAAGAGTCTGTTTCTTCAGATAGCTCAGAAAAGACACCAGATTTTGATCAATCATCATCTGATAGCAGTGATAATGATGAGGAAATTAATCAAATAAACATTGGAAAAACTCATTTATCTCCTGAAAGTTTCAAATTTTATTTTGCAGATAAATTGAAGAAGCTAAAGGAAAAACGAGCAGCAAAAGAAAAGAAAGAAGTAAAATGCGAGAATGTTACTCATGAAGATAAAGCTGATCAGAGTGAAGGTGTTAAAGTTGTTGAGAAGATTGTTGAAGTCACAAAACCTTGTCTGAAATGTTTGGAACCATGCAAACACTGTGAAGAGAAAGACAAGAAGTATAGTGAGCTCGATAAGATGAAAGAAAAATTATTGTTTGATGTCAAGTACGCGAAAGAGTCGTATGATGTGTTGAACAGAACGGTTAATAGTTTGCAAAAGACAAATTTTGAAAGAGAAAATGCTTTGACAATGATGAATGCAGTGATGATGTTTAAACAGAAAGAAATCAATCACTATATTGAAGAATGTGCAAAGTTGAAACAGGAATTGGAAACTGAAAGGACTGAAAATGAAAGAATCAGACGATTGCTGCAAAGTTATTCAAGTTCTGGTTACTTGATTGATAGAATTTATCCGACTGTTGCAGGTTTTGAAGCCTTTCAAGACAAGAATTCAGAAGGCACAGATACTGGTAAGAAACAAAGTGCAAATTATTAAAAGTGTCCGCCTCCGATCTGGGAAGGTTATTCTCCCAGAAAAACAAATGAAGAACAAGTCAAAAAGGCTGTCAATATAAAGTTAAAGTTCGAAACAACTGATGATTTACCAGATAACATTGACGTCACATTCACATCGTCAGACACTGATCATGAGTCTGAGTTAATAAAGAAAGTGGTCGATCAGGAGTTGGATAAAGATGAGGAGTCAGAGTCAAAGTCTGAATCTGAGAGTTCGAGTTCGTCGGTCAACAGTTCAAAATCATCGGCCAAAAGGGTTTACAATAAAGAATTCCTGTTATCAAAAAATAATTTGAAAGATGAACCATTCAAAGTGGCATATACTTTGAATGATTCAGACAAATTATATTTTGATGAGGAATTTCCAATAAGAAGTGTTCAAATTGAAAAGATTAAAAAGGTTTTCAAATTAACAGAAATTAATATTTCTGAAATAAAAGATGTAAATCTTACTGAAAAACCTAAAAAGTACACTTCAAGAGTTCAACAAAGATTGAACAAGAAAAAGGGTTACAGTTCTGGTTCTGGTTTTCAAAAGAAACCAAACCATAATAGTAATTTTAAAAAGAAAGGTTTAGGTTTTATTCCACCCGAAAATCATAAAAATGAGAAAATTTCTAACACAAAAACAATATTTGTTTCAGGGTCAAGTTCTGAAGAAGTAGAAGAAGAAAAGAGCTCATTCTGGAAACAATCAAATAAAGCGTTCTTTGCAGAAAAACAAAACTTTGAGAAGAATGGAGCTTATCAGAGAAAGGAGACAAGAACCTGTTACCGATGTCAAGAAGTTGGTCACATCGCCTGGAATTGTCCAAAAGCAACCAACACAAAACAGGAAGTTGTTTCTAAACTCAAAGAAAAAGTTATTGATAAAACTGAACCACCAACTGAAAATTTCAAAGTGTTTAAAAATTCAACATATGAAGTTGGTGAATGTTCGAAAAGGTTTTACAAAAGAAGGGTGAATCTTGACAACCAAATGTGGGTTGTTAAGAAATCTGATGTGAAATCTGGTGATGAATCTGACTCGTCAAAGTCAGAGGAGCTACAAGTTGAACCAAAAAGAGAAAATTCAGTACCGCCAATGGATGATGTCAATTTTCCACCATTGCGGGCTGAAAATTTAAAATCAAAAGTTGGTAAAGTGGAAATTTCGAATCAATTCTATTCTGAGAAGAAAGAATTTGATGTCGAAAAGGCTTTCAATGACAAAGTTAAACATATTTTTGGAAAGATGGTTGATGGAAAGGAAAACGGGGTAAAGGAATTTTATGAATAAAAAAGAAATGTTCAAACCCCGAGTGAAGTTGAGAAGGTCACACCCAAAGCTGGTCAGGCTTGAAAATTTCGAATCAATTCTATCTCTGTCAGAAATGACGTTCAAAGGAACACCATGTCGAGCTACGATTTCATCCACATAGATTTTAGCAAGTTTGTCAGCAGAAAAATCCTCACGGATTGGCAAGAAATGCGCTGACTTAGTAAGACGATCAACGACTACCCAGATGGCATCATGACCTTTCTTTGTGCGCGGAAGTTTAGTAATGAGATCCATAGTAATGTTTTCCCATTTCCAAACTGGGATCTCTGGTTGCACCAATAAACCCGAAGGACGTTGATGTTCAGCCTTAACCTTAAGACAAGTAAGGCATTTTGATACGTATAAGGCAATGTCTTTCTTCATACCAGGCCACCAATACTGAATACGAAGATCCTTATACATCTTATCTGAGCCAGGATGAACAGAATAACTAGACTTATGGGCTTCATCCATAAGCAAGGTGCGAAGATTATCTTGGCTTGGGACCCACAAACGGTCCATGAAGTAATACGATCCATTGTCTTTCAGTTCCAGATCAGGTGTTATGTGATAGGGAAATTCCTTATCCATCAAACCCTGTGAAACACAAGATTGTTGAGCCTGAGAAATGCGTGCTTGGATATCGGATCGAGCTTGAATAACAGATTGAACACGTACACAATGAAGCTTAGTACGTTCCTTACGACTCAATGCATCGGCTACGACATTCGCCTTACCAGGATGGTAGCGAATTTCGCAGTCATAGTCGTTTAGAAGCTCCACCCATCGTCGTTGCCTCATGTTGAGTTCTTTCTGATTGAAGATATGCTGAAGACTTTTGTGGTCCGTGAAAACCACACATTTTGTACCGTACAAATAGTGTCTCCAGATCTTAAGAGCGAAGACAACTGCACCCAACTCAAGATCATGAGTGGTGTAGTTTTTCTCATGTATCTTCAACTGCCTCGATGCATATGCTATGACTTTGTTTCTTTGCATCAGAACACAGCCAAGACCCAATTTAGATGCATCGCAATAAACGACGAAATCATCATTGCCCTCAGGCAAAGTCAGTACAGGCGCGTCGCAAAGTTTTTGTTTCAAAGTCAGAAACGCTTCCTCTTGCTTGAATCCCCAATCAAAGGGCTTGTTCTTCTGAGTTAGAGCAGTTAGAGGAACTGCAATCTTTGAGAAATTTTCAATGAAGCGGCGGTAATAACCCGCTAGACCAAGAAAAGAACGAACTTCAGTAGGAGTAGTAGGCGTATCCCAATCCTTAATCGCACTGATCTTGGAGGGATCTACATGAATACCTTGTTCGTTGACAATATGTCCTAAGAATTGAACCTCTTTAAGCCAGAATTCATACTTGGAGAATTTGGCGAAAAGTTGCTCTTTCTTTAGGAGTTCCAGAGTAAGACAAAGATGATGCTCATGATCAGCTCGCGTCTTAGAGTAAATCAAGATGTCATCAATAAAAACAATGACGAACTGATACAAATAAGGCTTGCAGACCCTATTCATTAAGTCCATGAAAACAGCAGGAGCATTAGTCAAACCGAATGGCATGACTGTGAACTCATAATGCCCATAACGAGTGCGGAACGCTGTCTTGGGAATATCTTCTTCATGCACACGAATTTGGTGATATCCCGATCGCATATCAATCTTTGAAAAATAAGAAGCGCCCTGTAACTGATCAAAGAGATCATCGATGCGAGGTAGGGGATATCGATTCTTGATGGTAAGCTTGTTAAGCTCACGGTAATCAATACACATCCTAAAAGATCCATCCTTCTTCTTGACAAAAAGAACGGGAGCACCCCAAGGTGAAAAGCTAGGACGGATAAAACCTTTGTCAGAGAGCTCCTGAAGCTGCTTAGACAACTCTTGCATCTCAGATGGCGCAAAACGATATGGAGCTCTGGCAATGGGGTTTGCACCAGGTACGAGATCAATTCAGAACTCGACTTGGCGTGCCGGAGGTAGACCAGGTAACTCTTCAGGGAATACTTCAGAATAATCCCGAACAACAGGAATATCTTGAATAGATTTACCTTTGCCTTTATCTGCTGTGACATGTGCCAAGAAGGCCACATAATTCTTTCGTAGATACTTCCGAGCTTTAAAACATGACATGAGTTTGAGACCACCAGTAGGTTTCTCCCCATGAACCTGTAGGATCTCGCCTGTCGAAAGCGGCACACGAACAGTCTTCTCAAAACAAACTACCTCTGCGCGATGCTTGGCTAACCAATCCATACCCACAATAACGTCGAAGCTTCCAAGTTGCATAGGCGTGAGGTCAATAGGGAAAAGATGGTTGTTAAGGTTCAACTGGCAGTTGCGAAGAACAGAATCAAGAATAATGGGTTCACCACTAGCAACCTCTACTGTCAAAGGTTTACCTAGTTTCGTTCTAGACACTCGAAGCAATGGCTCAAAAGATAAAGACACAAAACTCTTATCGGCACCCGAATAAAAAAGAACAGATGCAGGCTGATTATTAATAAAGAACGTATCGTTCACCACTTCATTGTCTGCTTGTGCCTCTTGTGCATTCATGTTGAAAACTCGACCTCGTGCCTGAGCCAGATTCTGATTTGGATTCTGATTCTGGTTGGCTAGCCTTGGGCACCGGTTTCTGTAGTGGGTCAGATCCCCATAATTGTAGCATGAACCAGGAGGAAAATGAGGTCGTGCAGCTTGACCTTGTTGCTGAGCAAGAAGCTGAGCAACTTGTTGGGCCTGGTTCTGAACTGCCTGGTTCTGGTTAACAGGAATGCGACAAGTAGCGGCAAGATGACCAATTCTCCCACAGTTAGTGCAATGAAGACATTGGAGATGTGGTAGGTGATGGCCGTTACACCTGTTGCACAAAGGTGCATTGCCAAGATAAGGCTTCTTGGCTAGTGGTTGCGCAGGCTGATTTGGTGCAGCTTGGGCCTATGCAGTAACGGCATAGTTTTGGGAAGCCTTTCGCTTCCTAGAACCCTTTGAGGAACCAGAATTCTTTCCCTTCTTGTTTTGACCTTTCTTGTTATCCTCCTTGTCAGACGCCTGCTTCTTACCCTTGTCACCCTTTTTATGCAGCTTTCCCTTTCGAACCTGCGACTCAGTCAATGTCGCTGCTAACTCGATCGCCTGACGGAGTGTGGCAGGGTTACTACCAGTAATGATGTCTTGCACTGAGTCAGGTAGGCCGTCGATGTATCTTTCGATAGCCTTGTCGAGTGGGGTAACCATTGTTGGGCAAAGCAGACTCAACTCCTCAAACCTGTCAGTATACGCCCTGTGCTCGCCACTGTCTTGTTTCAAGTCATCAAACTCTTTCTCCAAAGCTCGCTGTTCATGACGAGGACATAACTCCCTCATCATAAGGGCCCTAAGTTCATCCCAAGTTTGTGCTAGAGCAACTTCTGCACCACGGTCTCTCATAACCCCGTTCCACCATGTGAGAGCCCTCTTCTGAAACACACTCGAAGAAAACTCGACCTTGCGATTGTCAGGACACTGCACGTGGTGGAAAGTATTCTCAATGCTCTCGAACCATTGAAGAAGCCCAGTCGCTCCCTCAGAACCACTAAACTTGAGTGGTTTAGCCGAGTTAAAATCCTTGAATTTGCATGGAGCATTGTTGTTGTTGTTGGCTTGGTTCCATTGAGCAAAGAGGTTTGGGAATTGAGTAGCCATCTGCTGCGCAATGATTTCTGCCAGTTCGGCAGTCGCTATCTGGTTTTCGCGTCGAGGAGGCATTCTAAAAGAGGAAACATGAAACGAAACGGGTGAGATGATTGGATGAAGGGAATGAGATGAAACAAAATCAACAAAAGGAAAGATGGTGGTCATTCGTCCGCATCACAAAGCAAACAAATGACACACAGTGACTAATCAAAGTAAATGGGTCAAAAATAATGTATCGCGAAGACATGCTCGCCTATAAGTGAACACTCACCCCAAGAGTTCCGAGGTAAGAGTGACTGGTCCGATTATGTGGATTTGTACGAACACTCTAGCCTTAGACAGAAAACCCAGGGTACAAGCATTCACTCTTCCAGTTTGCACGTGTTCACACTATTTAAAACCCAAAACCTTGACGATATTTTTGAAAATTCAAAGGGGTTCAAAACCTTACAACAGAGGGTTCAAAACCTTGTAATGAATCATTTAAAAACAGAAGATTTTTTTTCAAAAATCGTTTCGTAAAATTGGGTTCTTGTTTTGATAATCACCTAAGGATAGGTGATGTGCATGTTTTAAGATCTAAACACAAGTTAACTTGTGTTGGGGTCCTAGAAAGGTTATAGTCTAGGTCAAAGCATTACTAATAACCTAATTCCCTATAACCATTGGCTCTGATACCAACTCTTCTGTCACACCCCGACCACGTATAACATACAAAATGTGGCGGAAAACGTCGGGGAGTGTTGTAACAGAATTAATTGTTTCATAACCATGGCATTCAAAGTTGTACTTTATTTATCAACATAAGAGTTACATTGTCTTAAACAGGAAATAAAGAGTTCAGAACATAATTGAACTAAGTCTATCTTCATTTTATGTCTCTAAGGCACAGGTCCGCCCTAGTGTCACGATCATCATCCTATGCAAAAGCTCCTGAAAACACATGTGAAAATAGGTACGTCAGCATAAAAATGCCTGTGAGATACATAGGTTTTGTGAAAATAGGATTCATGACTTATAAGTTTAGAAAAAAGTTGTTTAGCAAAAGTCAGTCATGAACCTTGTAAATTGTTTTGTTTTGTAAATCATTTAAAAAGAGATAAGATCAAATGATATGTATAAATAAAAGAATAGTGTATGGTTAAATATATAACCAAGTAAACTGAGTTGTATAAAGTGAATTGTTTGTAAACCAAAGTCTTGTGAAAATCGTGTTACTTGTGTAAAATGTATAAGTCCAAATTGAATGATTTAAATAACGCTGTGATAGGCAATATAATACAAACACTTATATATATAGGAAGTATCAGCGGCGTATCCACCATGCTTGTATCATATTACTCACATCTCGTTACTTAAGTCACTTTAAACAAACCACCAATGTATAAAGTCTATGTTTAAACCAATTGTCAAAAGTCCTTGTATAAATCATATCGAATGTTAATAGTCCAAATGTAGTCAAGTAAGGTGTAGCAATTGTATGTCTGGTAAGTAATGTGTTGTTACATAAACCAAATGTAAGAATGTACAAAACAAAGTATTTTGAATATATCAAAAAGTTATGTTTTGCAAAGTAATGCATGTTACATTGATACAAACACTTATGTGGTAAGTTAACGCATATATTCAAGCCTTGAGACAGTCGGATAACCCTAAGTCAAGGTTATCAAAAGAAATGTTTTCGGATTCAGTCATTCCTTACATCCAAACAAATCCGGGATGTCAGGAATGGGATTTGTCAAGTCCTATGGTACCAGTACTTACTACCGAGCGGCGTAGCTAATGTTAATGAACGTATATAAGTCTCGTTTGTGCAAACCAAATGTTATAGCAATTGTATACATGTCATATGAAAACAATGTACTAAGTATGCTAAGTTAACATACAAAGCAGAAAAGTCATGTAAATCAATGTGCTAGCATGCTATCAGTCAACATACATAGCAGAAATGTAAAGTAAAACAATGTACTAAGTATGCTCACAATGGACATACATAGCATGAAATGTAATGTAAAATGATGTACTAAGTATGCACACAATGGACAAACATAGCATAAAATATAATGAAATCATGTACTATAAATGTACTAATGAACATAGTAAGTATATGATGTGAAAACAGGAAAGCATGAAAGTAACAAGTAGGCACATGTGTTTCACCCCAAAACAGTTTGGAAAACAGTAAAAGAGGGGTCTATGTACTCACTTGAGATTGCTCAGAAGTCCTTGAGTAACAACCAAACAATGCTAGAGATCACGGATATCAAACGGCACCTAATATAGGTAACTATGTTAATAAACCGGACCTATATCGGAGAATTGGATAGAATGAGGGTTCGTAAACCAAACGAGTATGGAGACTCGTGTAATATGGTTTAACAAAGCCTACATACTAAATGAAACCTAACCTAAGTGCTTATGACCCATTACGACCCGTTTAGGTAGCTTATGCTACTTTAACGCGTCGTTCGCGTGAAACGCGTTCGGACCGCCTAACCAGTCCTATGATAAGTAAAATATGCCTTAACATGTCTAATATTGTTGCCAAATCAGTTTAGATACCAAAAGTTATGTTACATATGCTTAAAATGAATTTTGGCGTAAAAAGGGCATTTTGGTAATTTACCTAAGGCATATAAACTACCTATCATACAACTAACTAAACGTTGTGACCATAAGGTATAACCTCGGAAGGTTATTCCCTATACACTATGGTCACCTAAGGTATTTGGTCGGATCCTAATGATCGACCAAATGGGTCGGGTTTGAAGGTATAAGCGATTTATTAGATCGCTTACCCTTACGACCCTAGACAACGTGGTAATCAGTAGGCATAGTCACAAGGGACTATTACCATCGTGATTACGCTCACGTTGCGAAGTTCAAACGAACTTCGCATTGACCATAAACTGGTCAATGCAGAAAGTCAAACAAAGTTTGACTTTCGGACTCGAAAAGCAATAAAAGAACGAAGGAATACTTACAAAGGGTCCCCGAAAGCTTTGATTTCTCAAATATTCTCAGGTATGAAGTGGATTTCACTTCAACTTAGAGAAATTTCAAGAAATCAAGTGGGTTTTGCAATTGGGGGTATGGGTATTTATAGATGTAGTGGAACCGTTAAGATCGTTCCTCGTTATCCGAGATTCAATCACAGCCGTACACCTCGTGCCCCTAGTTTTGCAATACTATGGGTGCTCTCAAAACCAGCACATGGTATTGAAAAAGTTACAAAATAGCCCCTAAACTTCAAGTTAAGTGCTGAAAATGGACCTGCAAGTGCAAAAATGGTGTTTCTGCCCAGATGAGGTGCTCGCGTAGCGCTACTGGAAAGGCATAAGTTGCTCGCGCTACGCTAGCATGTGCCAGATTCAGAAAAGTTTCAAAAATGGCAGAAATGGTCCCTGCAGCCCGTTTAAGCTATTTTCGATGCGTTAGAACCCTGTTAACCTCATTTCAAGGCTCTAAAATGAAGTTAAAGTATAGGGAACTCAAAACATGCTCAAAAATATCTAGGATGTCGGTTCGTTTCGTCGTACGTTTGCGTTGTTCGGTTAATTACGACGGAAGTCGTAATGAACGCAAAAACGATCCAAATTAAGCAACGAAAATAATTTTCTTATGCAGAACACTAAAATAAAATGTTTTAATGCTTACATAATTTTTTGGATGTCCGAATGTATTCAGAACGTAAGATATGCGCGAAAATGCAAACTTGTGCACTTTTTGACACTTTTAGTCCCTGAATGACCCAAAAGTTTATTTTTGCACACCGAACCCCTCAAAGCCTATTTCTAAGCCATGTAAAGGATATTTATGGTATGTTTAACTTATGGTCATGTTCCGGAATGTCTGTTATAGTTCAAATTGGCATACTTTCGCAGTTTGTCAAATTTAGTCCATGTAGGCGAATTAACTTGTTTTTGCCATACCAAAGCCTTCAAAACTTATTTCTAAGTTATGTAAAGGTTATTTGAGGTATGTTAAGTATATGTTGATGTTCTGGAGTATTTGTCGCATTAAACTGATTACGTTTACGCACTAGTTTGCGTATAACTCTCCAGAAAGCGATATAGAGTTTGAAATTGAATAAAAGTCAAAACATGAAAAATGTAAAACACAACCAAACAAACAGTTGGATCAAATAACATTGTTTTATAGATAATTGAACTGTTCACAATGATTACAAGCACAGATGTTACAGCCGGAGCTCCCAAGTTGGTAATCGTGGAACATGAATCGGCATCTTTCTTGAAAAATTCAAATTGTTATATTTCGACTTACAAGTGGTATTTTTGATGAGAACCTACAAGTGGTTAATCAAGGTCATTAAATTGAACTTGATTTATCTTTCATACAAGTGGTTGATTTATCTTTCAAGTGGAATTTGGAAAACAAAATGATGGATTAATCCCCGATCTTACAAGTGTGAAATCAACAAAACTAATTTTCCGGAAAAACCATTTTGATTAAAACAAACTTAAGTGTTTTGAAATCATAATGGGAAAATAGTTTGTTTTCAGGGGGAGTTCTGATTGTTTATGCCAAATGGATGGCGAATTGAAGAAATTCAAATCAGTTTGTCAAATTTTCTTTAAATGGTTTTGAATTTTAGGGGGAGTAAGAAATTTCAGAAAATCCAAAAACATTAGAAAATTTGAAAAAGTCAAAAACATGATAAAAATCAAAATGAGTGTTGTTGTGAAAAAAAGGAAATGATAGTACATCAGTAGACAATCACAGTACGCTAAAGAATTGGAAAGTTAAAATGTGATAAACGGTCTCACTGATGATATGTCAGTAGGTTTTTACACGCTCAGTAGATTGTGTTCGAGATATAAACCTAAATCAAACACTTACTTATTTCGTGGGGAACACCTCTCGGATATATGGGTAACCCCCGAAATCTTGTTTGAAGGGCTTTCTATTTCTGACATACTAGGTCTTTATGCGTGGTGCTATCTGGAGTATTATACCAGGACTTCTGATTTTGCGGGAGCAATAGCCTAGTCCTCATATAATGCTTTACATTGCTTTAATCTTAAAGCTCGCCCTCAGCATAAAAAATGATGAAACATTGAAAAATGTTAATCATGTGCTATTGAAAAGAAGATCCCCAAGGGGGACACACCTAAAGTCGAACCATCATCTCTCTGATTTTGCGGAAGCAATAGCCTGAGCTCTCATGGTCTCGCATTTAACCCCTTACAAATATCATTAGTGTGCATTCACCTGTAAGACTGAATATAGGAGTCTGGATACGGGAGTATATTCTAAGGTGGGACACGTGAATAAGTTTAAGTGCTTAAAACACTAATCTCATATCTCGAAACAGTTGAACTTTGTGTGAAAATTTAAGTGGATCAGTATACTGACAATCTAAGTGAATCGTTTAGAACTTAAAGTGTTTAAAGCTCAACGGTGCTTGTGATTTTTGTCTCAAAATCTGATATGATCCTCTTACACAAACTCACAAAAATATTGTATGTAAATATTTCTTTACTGCTTTTCATTAAAAACAAAATCCAAAAAGAATGTGTTTTAGCATAAAATTTTGAAAAAATTCAAAAAGATTTTATTTCATCTTATTTTCGACAACTGATGTTGAAAAGCTGATTTTCAAAATTCCAAGTGCTAAACATGATGATCGACAGTGGGTTGGGAGAGTTTGTTTTGAAATGAAAATTGTTATAATTAAATCTACCCAAAAGTAAGTTTGGACATGCTATAAATTGTTGATTATTGAACAATATCTTCAAGTGGTTTATAAATTTGTCAAATTTTTAAATTTGTGAAATTTATTGTGAGGTAGAGTTTGTGCAGATCCCCGATTCTAAGCCTGAGCAGGGATTGAGCCAGGTTGCGATTCTAGAACAAAAGCTATGTCAGACTGTGATCCCGGAACAACTTAAGGGGGAGTCTGCTAGCAAAGAGGAGTCTGAAGGCAGTAGAGCCAGTTTCTGATCCTAGAACTGTGATCAAGACAGAAGCTGATGTTGCTGATGAGTGAGAGAAAGAGGAGATTGAAGATTATTAGATCAACATCCAAGGGGGAGGTTAGCTGCTAATGCTGAAAAGAAAAGTGATAGAGATTGAAGGATGCTTACAGTGTCAGACACCTTGGAGAGAGCGAAGACTGATCAATACCGAAGACTTGTCATACTGAAGACTCGACACCGAAGACTTCGTCAACATCCAAGGGGGAGTCTGTTGGTGCATATGTCTGTCGACTTCGTCTTGTATCGAGTCTTGTATCTAGATAGGATAAACCAGAGCTCGGTAGTCAAAGAAATAGGGTTTTAGTGCTGATTGACCAGTTCATGCGAAATGGCCATTCCACACGAAATGGGCATGTCCATTTCGTGCCAAATGGCCTCCTCATGTCCATTCCAACCGAAATGGCCTCTCCTATATATAGCTGTCTAACTTTTGCAATTCCGGTAGCGAAGCTCTGCCGAGGTGTCAAATGGTCTGTAATCATGTCAAATCATATAGAAGACATTTAAACTACTTCTTAGTGCAAATCAAGCTGATTCAACATCAAAACGTCTGTTTCCGCCTCTCGTTTTGATCAAAAACTCTTCTGATCGACTCATTTGGTCGTCACAACGATCCTATCATCAAGTTGCTCCGCATCAACAACAATCGCCACAAACTTCGCATGCTAGAAAGGATCTGATTGAAGAGCCATCAAAGAAAGCTTATCTAGTTCATCAAGAAGATGAAAGAATCCTAGAAGGTTTTAATTGGGATCATTATGATCCTAACAGAACTTCAAATTCTAAAGCATTTGTTGCTCAAATTTTTGAAGATTCAACTGCTGAAGATGAATTAGCGTATGCTTATTACGAATCTCAGCAATTCAGTCCTAAAAAGAACGAAGAAGAATCAGTTCCAACAAAAGAGGCTTCAGTAAAAGCACCAATCTTTGATCACTCATCAGATGAAGAGAGTGATGATGACAGTGAAGAAATTCGAAAACTTGAATATTATAAAAGAAAATTTTCGTCTGATAGGTATAATTTGTGTTTTGCAGGTAAAATGGAAGAGATCAAAGAAAGACAAGCTGCAAAAGAGAATAATCATAAGGCAGCAACTGTTGCAGAAAAGGTCAAACCTGAAGAAAATGTTCGAGTAATAAAGAAGCAGGTTAAAGAAATACCAGCTATCAATGTTGAAAAGGAAGCAGATACTGAAAAGATGTTTGAAAAGTGTGAAAATTGTGATACTGTGAAAAGGCACAATAACAAATTGATTCATAACATGAACAGATTGAAAGAATCTTATGATGTTTTAAACAAAGCTATGAATCAATATAGCAAGTCAAGCAATGAACAAGAGATCGCTATGAAGACACTTAATGGAGCATTCATGACAAAACAGAAAATCATCAATCAGTACATTGAGAAATGTGCTGCACTTGAACAAAAATTGGAAATCCAGAGGATAGAAACTGAGAGGGTAAACAGGTTATTGAAAAGTTATTCATGTGCTTCTTACGTGATTGACAGGATTTACCCTACAGTAGAAGGAATGAAAGCGTTTGAAGAAGAGACATCTGAAGTAAAAAATACTGGTAAGACACATAGTACCAATTATACAAAGTGTCCACCTCCGCTTGAAGAAGGATATTCTCCACGAAATCCTAATTCAGAAAGAGTCAAAAAGGCAACAAATTTAAAGTGGGAATTTGAACCTTCAGATGGATTGCCAGATAATATTGATGTCACATTCACTGCATCTGACACTGATCATGAGTCCGAGTTATTTAAGAAAGTGGTCAATCAGGTGTTGGATAAAGATGAAACCGAGGAGTCAAAGTCAGAGTCTAAATCTGAAAATTTGAGTTCATCAGTCAACAGTTCGAAATCATTAGTCAAAAGGGTTTACAATAATGATTTTCTTATATCAAAAAATAATTTGAATGACGAAACATTCAAAGTAGCATATACTTTGAATGAATCCGACAAATTATATTCTGATGAAGAATTTCCAATAAGAAGTGTACAAACTGAACAGATTAAAAAGGTTTTCAAATTAACAGAAATTAATATTTCTGAAATAAAAGATGTAAATCTTACTGAAAAATCTAAAAAATACACTTCAAGAGTTCAACAAAGGTTAAACAAGAAAAAAGGTTACAGTTCTGGTTCGGGTTATCGAAAGAAACCAAACCATAACAGTAATTTCAAAAAGAAAGGATTAGATCGAAAGTTATTTTTGTATCAGGAACATCTTCTGAAGAAGAAAAAGAGAATTTGTTCAGAAAGCAGACGAACAAAGAATTCCTTGCTAAGAAGCAAGAGGGAGTGAAGAATAATGAAGCTCATCAAAAAAAGGAGACAAGAACCTGTTATCTATGCAATGAAGTTGGTCACATCGCCTGGAACTTTCCAAAGGCAACCAACACACAACAGGGAGTGTCTTCTAAACTCAAAGAAAAAGTTGTTGATAAAACTGAACCACCAACGGACAAATTCAAAGTGTTTAAAAATTTTACATTTGAGGTTGGTGAGAGTTCAAGACATTTTTACAAAAGAAGAGGGAATCTTAACAACCAAACGTGGGTTGTTAAGAAATCAGATGATAAATCTGGCGATGAGTTTGTTTCTTCGGAAGCAAAGGAGCCACTTTCTGGCAATGAATCTGATTCGTCAAAGTCAGAGGAGCCACAAGTTGAGCTAAAAAGTGATAATTCCGTTCCAACAATGGATGATGCAAATTTTCCACCATTGTCAAACGGAAACTTAAAACAAAAAAATTGGCAAAGTTGAAATTTCAAATCAATTCTTTTCTGAAAAGAAAGAATTTGATGTTGAAAAAGCCTTTAACCCTAAAGTTCTAAATATTTTTGGAAAAATGGTTGACGGGAAGGTCAAAGGGGTAAAGGAATTCTATGAAAAGAACAAGAAAGGAAAGAAACCAAGTGATGATGACTCGGAATCACCCAAGGACCGTCAGGCTTGGGTAAATCTTTTTAACTGAAAATCCTGACTTGCCGGAACTCCCAGGTTGGTAATTGGGGAGTAGGAATCGGCATCTTTCTTGAGAAATTCACAAGTGTGATCTTTCGACTTACAAGTGGTATTGTTGATAAGAACCTACAAGTGGTTAATCAAAGTCATTAAGTTGAACTTGATTTAACTTTCATTCAAGTGGTTAATGAAAAGGAAAAGTGAACTTACAAGTGATAGTTTTTACAAGTGGTTGATAGAACAATGTGATGAAACCCCATGTTTGTGAAATGACAAACAAAACTAATTTTCCGGAAAAACCATTTAGATTAAAACAAACTTAAGTGTTTTGAAATCATAATGGGAAAATAGTTTGTTGTCAGGGGGAGTTCTGATTGTTTAAGCCTAGTGAATGGAGAATTGAAGCAATTCATATCAGTTTGTCATTTTATTTGTACAGTTTATTGCTTTTACGTTTCAAATTTTCCCGGAAAATCAAAAATTGAAACATATTTTTGATTTTAGGGGGAGTAAAAAATTTAGAAATTTTGAAAATTTGAAAAATCCAAAAACATGATAAAATCTAAAAACCAAAAACATCGGAAAAATCAAAATGAGTTTTGTTGTGAAAAAGAGGAAATGATAGTACATTAGTAGACAATCACAGTACGCTAAAGAATTGGAAAGATAAAATGTGATAAACGGTCTCACTGATGATATGCCAGTAGGTTTTTACACGCTTAGTAGATTGTTTTCAAGATATAAACCTAAATATCATATACTTACTTATCTAGTGGGGGAACATCTCTCGGATATATAGGTAACCCCTGAAATCTTGTTTGAAGGGCTTTCTATTTCTGACATACTAGGTCTTTGTGCGTGATGATATCTGGGGTATTATACCGGGACTTCTGATTTTGCGGGAGCAATAGCCTAGTCCTTGTATAATACTTTGCATTGCTTTAATCATAAAGTCCACCCTCAGCATAAAAAATGATGAAACATTGAAAAATGCTAATCATGTGCCGTTGAAGAAAAGATCCCCAAACGGGACACACCTAAAGTCGAGCCATCATCTCTCTGATTGAACGAAAGTTCTAGCCTGAGCTCTCATGGTCTCGCATTACCCGTTTACAGATATCATTAGTGTACATTCACCTGTAAGACTGAATATAGGAGTCTGGATAATGGAGTATATTCTGAGGTGGGACACGCAAATAAGTTAAGTCCATTAAAACACTAATCTTGTATCTCGAATCAATTAAACTTTGTGTGAAAATCTAAGTGAATCGTTTAGATCTTAAAGTGTTTAAAGCTCAACGGTGCTAGTGATTTGTCATAAACTGATATGATCCTCTTACACAAACTCACAAAAATATTGTCTGTAAATATTTCTCTATTGCATTTTAACACACTGAAAATCTTAAAAATCCAAAAAGAATGTGTTTTAGCATAAAATTTTGAAAATTCAAAAAGATTTTATTTCATTTTATTTTGGAAAACTGCCGTTGAAAAGCTGATTTTCAAAATTCCAAGTGCTGAACATGATGAATGACAACAGGGTTGGGAGAGTTTGTTCAAAATGAGAAATGATTTTGAAATGATTAAATGATTCATTAGTTTGAAACCAAATTTGAGTGTTACAAATACAAGTGGTTAAGTCTAAAATTGTTAAATCTTAAAAATTGTGAAATTTACTTTTAGGTGGAGAATTGTGCAGGTAAAAAGGTTTGAGAAAGCTAGGATTTGACTCCTGAAGATTTTCCACAAAAGCATATGAAAATTAGAGCCAGATTTCTGATCATGTTGCTACGGAGAGCCAGGAGACGTTTCTGAACCTGTGAAAGATGTAGATAGAAGATTCCAGACTGCGATCCCAGCTTATCAAAAGGGGGAGTCTGAAGACATAAGAGCCAGATTTCAGATTGCTGAAGAGTTTAAAGAATCAAGAGATCTGATCAAGAGAATTAGAAGAGTCAGGTTGAGATTCTGATAGAAGAGGAGAGAGATTGATGAGGATGCTTATAGAGAAAGATACTTTGGAGAGAGCGAGAAGACTGATCAAGACTGAAGACTCAATACACTGAAGACTCGTCAACATCCAAGGGGGAGTTTGTTAGTGCATATGTATGTTGACTTCGTCTTGTATCGAGTCATGTAATAGAATTGATAGACCAAGATGCATAGTACGAAAGAATTGGGAAACAGAGCTGAACCAGCAGGTTCATGCGAAGTGACCAGTTCGTGCGAACTGGCCAGTTCGCACGACCTGGACCATGCTGGTTCATGCGAAGTGGGCTTCCTATATATAGTGGGTCTTGGATTTCATTTGTAGAACTTCTGATTCTGGTAGCGAAGCTCTGCCGAAGTGTCGCCAAGCCTGTAAAACGTTGTGAAATCAATCTAAACGACAGTTAAAGTACTTCTAAGTGTGAATCAAGCTGATACAACATCGATACGTCTGTTTTCGCCTTTCGTATTGATCGAGAACTCTTCTGATTGTCTCGTTTGATCGATTCACCGATCCTACAACTATTTATAATTATTTCGAAACACATCAAAACTCGAATACTTTCATAAAATAAATATAAGTAGTTATATTTATTTCAAGGTTGGAAATTAGGAAATTTACATTTCAAATGCCCAAAACTCGGAAAAATTTTATAAAATAAATATAATTGTTTATATTTATCTCAAACGACGATAATTCGTATACTTTTATAAAATAAATATAATTCTTTATATTTATTTCAAATGTCGTTAATTTGTATACTTTTACAAAATAAATATAAATATAAATATTTATATTTGTTTCAAACGTTTAGTACTCGAAAATCATATAAAATCAATATAATTATTTATATTTATTTCAATCATCTAGAATCCGAGTATTCTTACAAAATGAATATAGTTGTTTAAATTCATTTCAAACATCAAGCTTTTGAATATATAGATATATATATATATATATGTATATATATTCATTTATTCTCATCTTACGAAGACCACAACGAGACTTACCGCTATTCACCTACGACTGCCATTCGCGAAGACTACCACGACTTCGTATGTATATCCTACATCACTAGGAAACTAAGTTGTTTCCGAGACTTAGCGTTTATCCCAATTATAAATGGGATCAAACAACCATAATTTGGTTATTTCAAATCAAGATAATAACACCTTCATAGAATCGTTGAGTTAACGATTCGGTAGAGCTCGGACACGTAGGTTAACTACGTCGTGTGTAGAAACTTATAAATTATTCCTTGTTAGGAATGTTGTAGTTGCACGCTAGCGAGTTCACGTTCTTGGAACGATGTCACAGAATCACTTTTAGCTATCTTTGCACAAGAACATCAAGGTGAGTTCATAACCCCCATTTTTTATCGTTTTACATTTTGATAAATATTTTCGAGGGTGGAAAGACATGCAAGTTTTGCAAAAGCTCACAAGGTTTTGATAAACGAATATCACATATCTATAAACCATTTCGCAACAGGATTTCAACGAACTCAAATGGTTTACGAAAAGATCATGCTAAACATACCGGTTTTATAAAAACATAAGGGTTTCTCGAAACATGCATGAATTTTATGACATCGGCTACGCCCAATAATATTAATAACATGAGCTAGGCCCAATAACACGAATGACATGGGCTAGGCCCAAGGACATGGGCAAGGCCCAAGGACATGGGCTAGGCGCAAGGACATGGGCTAGGCCCAATAACACACACATTACATGTTAACTAGGGTATGGTTAAGCTATGGAATGAATTCTTGGATCACGTGCGAATAGGCGCTAACTTAGGCACCATTAATCCTTTTAAGGACCAAGGAACAAAAGGGATAGATCTGTCGAGTACGGGCGAGCCCCACTCACCGGTCCTTGTAAGACCACTTAGAATCGTCTACCGGGTTGAGTGCTTCCTATGTCGGCACACATATTAATGTATTAGCTACACATTAATGATCATTAGGTTCATAGACGCTTACATACCAGCTTTCGATGCTCAAAACTTTCAAATGTTTTTAAGATTCATTTAATGCAAACTCACAACACATGAATTTACAAACTTTGGTGACGTTTTTTACTTAAACAAGTAAGGGGATGTCACACCCCGAAAATATCAGAGCTGGCGTGACTGGACTGGTATCTTCATTGCAAGGAGTCAACATTTACAATAGTGCTGATCATCCAGATCATGAAGCAATAATTAAATATAGCGAAACGATATTTGAACTTTTAATGAAAACGATCATTCGAAGTGAAACCACATGCGTAACAAACGATGCATGTGTAACACATGAATTTTTCAAGAAATGAAGCAGATGAGTATTCGCTATAATGAAAGAAATGATCGTGATACAATGACCATTAAGAGGAGTAGGGATGTGAAAATCTACTCACTAGATGAAAAAGTCAGAATTTCAATAAAAGAAATTTAAGGACTTTACCTGGGGTTGTATGGGATGACCGGTTGTTAGGTGACATTACCATGGAATGTCGAACATAGCGTATTCGTCGTTAACTGAAATAGGGGGATGCGGAGACATGCGTCTTCTACTTGGAGTGATTCGTGTCGTTGCAGGATCGCGTGACAAGTTGCCGCTTCCTGATCGTTAGTTCTCCTACTGACAGGAATCTAGTGTCGTCATTGTATTGCGCCATCGTGTCTTTTCAAAGGACTCGCCTCGATAGTCGTATGTGACGTACTTCAACCTTCGTTGATGTATAGCTTAAGTTTCACGTATACCTGTGCACTAGCGTTTCGTTCCGCGTAGAATGTGATGTACTCCGACATCCGTTGACGTAAAATTTGAGTTCCATGTATTCTCGTGCACTAGCGCTTCGTTATGCGTACACTGCCTGCTCGGGAAGTTAAAATATCATAGACAATATGGATAATAGTGTGTGCCCGAGGTAGCAATCGCGGTTCCTACGTGATGACCTTTAATGAACTTCAACATAAGTTTCCGAAGGTCCTAAATGCATGTTTCCTAACTCTCAAAGTTTTGTTTACCGTGCGTATTTGTTTTGTGCATCGTGTATAAATACAACATTAGCGTATGTTTGAAAACAAAGTTTTGACTTATTGCTTTCGGCAACGGTTGGAGACCATATTCGAGTCTTAGGCGTTCTTTACGTATTCATAGTCTTAATAATCTAAGTCCCCAGAGGAAAGTGAGGTTAGAGCCTAGGTATCTCTACAAAAACCTTATTCGCTGTAACCTATAGCTCTGATACCAATCTGTCACACCCCGAAATTATCAGAGCTGGCGTGACTGGACTGGTATCTTCATTGCACAGCGGAAGCAATTAAGTTAAGACTCCTAGAAATTGAACGCCTGCTAAGTACTCGAATCTGCAATGGGTCTCCTATTCCAACCGTGCCATAATTTGAAAAGTAACCTGAGAAAGAAACATGCGAAAAATCAACATAAAGTTGAGCGAGTTCATAGTTTGTTTTGGAAAAGATTTAAAACAAATCCCTTTGATAACCAGTTTTAGAGTTGTCGTGTAAATACAGAAAAATCATTTTTCTCGGCCTGATATATAAACACTGTGAGCTCCAAATAATCTTGTAATCATTGTAAGTATGTATGCGCGAATAAACATTTGAAATCATTGAAAGTATGTATGTATGTATGTTTGTAAATCCGGTATGAAAGCAAAACAAGGAAACAGACCAATTAATGGTTTGCAAGGCCATTAACATGCGTGCGACGGCGTAGGAAGGCTCAAACCTAGCAGATTTTATACCGGACCTCC
Source organism: Helianthus tuberosus (assembly GCA_030545235.1). Taxonomy (NCBI): domain Eukaryota; kingdom Viridiplantae; phylum Streptophyta; class Magnoliopsida; order Asterales; family Asteraceae; genus Helianthus; species Helianthus tuberosus. The sequence continues at coordinate 143,080,152 of CM060381.1, forward strand.
GGCTGTAAGACATAGTCACCTCATGGGCCAATCCCCAGTCCACATGGGTGTGGGCTCGCTACACCCAAATAGATCTATCACTCATGCCCCTCGGTCCTAACACGAGGATTAATGGTCTTAGGAGTGTGCCTACCCATTCACATTATCTACTGTACTTTCCATAGCTAACCATACCAATTGTAATTGTTTGTAATCATTTTGTAACATGTACTTCACCCCCGAAGTTATAAAACAAAACAATTTAAAGAAAAGGGGGACATGAACTCACTGAGTGTCTCGTTCTTCAAACGCAGACCAACCCAGTCCCATTATTATAACTAGGACGATCCCGTCCCTAGTCATGAAAATCATTCACATTTCGATAATACGCATTTGTTTTGTAAAACCGGAATATTTAGTATGAATCATTCGTAACCCATTTGAGTTCAATGAAAATCACAAATCATTTGTGTTAGTTAAAACGTGTTGTAACATGGTTTAGAAATATATAGTTTTGTTCCTTCAAAAACCTCGTATGTTCTTTGCAAAACGTGCTTGTTTAAAAATATGCAATCTTTGTTCATCGAAAACTTTGTATGTTTCTACAAAACGTGCATGTCTTTCCACCCCGAAAACATTTATAAAAATGTAAAACCGTAAAAAGGTGGGGTTATGAACTCACCTGAATTGCCTTGTGCAAAGCTAGCTAATTACGACTTCGTGATGTCGTTTCCAATACTTGACTTGCTAGCGTGCATTCTACAATATTCCTAACACGGGATACCTTATAAGTTTCTAAATAAACGCGGTTACTAAACTACGTATCACCGAGCTCTACCGAATCGTTAACCGAACGATTCAACGGTAAGTTGTTATCTTGAAGGAAACGAGGAAGTTATACTCGTTAAGTCTCGTTTATTATCTGTAATAGTTTACTAAGTCTTTGAAAAACACTTGGTTCTCGTGAGATTTAAAGTATATAAATATTTATATAAAAATATATAGATATATCGGTAGAATCTCGCTAGTCGTCTTGAGAAGTCGTACGTGTATAAAAAGAATATTTATACGAAAATAACATATAACAAACTCGTATTATGCATCGCGTCTCGTATGATACTTATCGAAAGATATGTGTACGCCGTTTAGGCGTATAAAATAAATGTTGAAAAGTTATATTTGCTTTACAAAGAATCGTCGAGTCTTTGATGTTTGAAAATAAATATAGATGTCATGTTTAGTTTATAAGGTTTTTGAGTCGTTGACTTTTGAAATAATTATAATAGTGATATTTAACAAGAAATTTCGAGTTTTCGATGTCTTAACTAAACATAATTAACTATATTTATTTGTAAAGAATGTCTGAATATTGTTGTTTGAAATAAATATATAGCTATATTTATTTTATAAAAGTGTTGATGTTGTTTGCTATTTAAAATAAATATATAAACTATATTTATTTTAATAAAAGAATCGTCGTAATGTTTGAGATCCGAAATAAATATATAAACTATATTTATTTTTATAAAAGGAGTCGTGCTGTTTGTTATTCGAAATAAATATATATACTATATTTATTTTTTTATAAAAGAATTGTTGAAATCTCGATTATTTTTATAAAAGGAGTCGTGCTGTTTGTTATTCGAAATAAATATATATACTATATTTATTTTTTTTATAAAAGAATTGTTGAAATCTCGATGTTTAAAATAACTATATTTATAGTTGTAAATTGTTTCCGAATCGCTGTTTTCGTAAGTTGTAACGTGTCGTGGCAAGTAAGTATGTACTTGTACTTGTTTTTCTAAAAGTTTATTTGAAACCGAATGTTCGTTTTATAATAAAAACGTGTTATTTTTACGGATTTTCTCGAAAAACGGGCAGAGTTTCCTCTGTTTTTTGACGCCCCCGACAACGCAAGTTGTCGTTATTTTTATCAAAATTCAATCAATTGTTAATAACCAATATATATAACTTTTGTAGAAGCGACAAAATGAAATCTAAATACTAATCCGTTCGGTTCGAGCTCGTTTCACGTGACATAAATTATAAAAACAACGAAATAAATCGCGCCGTAAATTCTTTACCAATCCTTGCGTCGAGTCGTTAACTGTGTTGACCGAGTCAACCGGGTTGACCGAGGTTGACTCGCTGAGTTGACCAGATTTGACCGAGTCAACCAAACCGGACCGTCCGACTAAGCCGCTTGACCCGAACCATGAGCTGACCAGTTGACCCGAACCCATCTGTTGGCTAAGTTGACTCGGTTTGACCGAGTCAAACTGAGTTGAACCAAACACTAACCCGAACACCGAATCTGTCGAAACAGAACCCGAACCAAGCTTAAAATAGTTTGAACCAAACACCCGAACATCATCTAATCTGAACCTATCTTGAACAAAGCCGAGCCACCACATTCTTCCGCCACCATCGCCGTCGGACCACCTCCATGACGCCTGCTGTCGCCGTTAATCATCACCATCCTCCTCGGGGTTTGAAACCCGTCGGATAATAACAAGGACCGCCGGTCTGAGACACCATCCGCCGCTGTGAAACTCATCGGATAAAGACATGAACCACCGGATCGAGGCACATACCGCCGGACCGAGACACGAACCATCGGTTCGAGACACATACCACCGATCCGAGTCTCCGACCACCGCTGTCGTCGCCGCCGCCGTGAGCGGTGGAGAGGGGTCGGCTCCCCCTCTTTCTCTCACCGTTATCTCTCTCTCTTTGCGTCTGTGTAACCGAGAGGAGCGGGTTGTGGTGTTGTGGGTGTGAGAGATGTTGAGGGTGTGGTTGTTGCTGGAGATGGTGGCCGACACCACCGGAACGGCGCCGGCACCACCGGTTCGCCGGTCGCCGGCCATGGAGAGGAAGTGGGATGAGAGTAGAGGGAGGGTAGCTTATCAGGTGTGCTTGTGTTTGATTTCAAATTGAAGGAGGTGAACTTTTATGTGTATATGTTGAAGATGAAATGAAAGTGAGGATAGGGTTTTCTTGTGTGTAGAGAAACCAAGGTTTAAAACGACTGATCAAAATGAGAGCTGTTAGTGTTGACCTCTCTTAAATAGGTAGGTTTTAGATTAGTGGGCTTGGGCCCAAGGCCCACAAGCCCAATCCCCGTGTTTAAGTGGCCCGAATTTCTCTACGAGACCCGTTTTTAAAACCGAACTCGTCGGAACGTCATAAATTATAAATTTAGTTTTAAAACTATGTAGAATTAATGTCGGTATTCGTCGTTGTCGAGTTTGACCGTCGGTTGCGCTAAATCGCGTAAAACGCGTCGTTCACCGCTTTACTCCGTTTTCCGATCCGGTTTCGACCACAGTTAGTAGAATTTAATTACGAATCTAAAATATATCATAAAATTTAAGTTTTAAAAATAATACGCACCTCCGATGCTTCCGTTTCGTTACCGGTGCGTTTCCTGCAGTCGCGTTTGTCGTTCCTATTTGCGTTTTGCGATGTACGGAAGCGCAATAAATTCACAACATTAAATTCATAATTATAAAATATTCATAGAAAATCCGTATTTGTCGGCGTTGTCAGCATGTCGTATGGTATCAGTCCGTTACCGATCAACGTTTCGCAGACTTTCCCGCAGATCATCGTTCGCGCACTGTAAAGCTGGTTAGACGTTCCTAGGCACTCCAAAGGCCTGATTAAGTTAATCTACGTCTTAATCACTATTTATTATCGTCCTAATGTTTGTTAATCGCATAATTAGGAGCCGTAAATCACCGGTTCTCACTGGGGACAGGTTGGTTCTGCTTACAAACTCTTTTGGGCTAGGCCCACTTATGCTCGTGCGAGGCATGAAGACTCAGGGACTGTATTGTCCTACATACAAAGTATTATAACACAAAGTTTTCAATTGACATGCAGAGAAAATTGGTTTTGATACGTTTTCTCAACAACTTTTAAACCGGTCAATAAAAAGATTTATTTTAAATCTTTTACAAAACAAACTATGAACTCGCTCAACTTTATGTTGATTTTTCGCATGTTTCTTTCTCAGGTTGCATAAATAAACTACGGAACGGTTGGAATAGGAGAACCTATGGGAATTCAAGTACTTAGCGGGTGTTCCTTTCTAGAAGTCTTAGCAAACAAATAATTCCGCTGTGCAATGAAGATACCATTCGGATCACACCAACTCTGGTTTTGGCGGGTGTCACTTTCACAATCGCTTCTGGTAATCCATCTCAATATGTTTATAGTTGTTATAAGTGAAACCATGGTTGCGTTTTAATGATTTTACGATGATTAAAATCTAGGGTTTACTTATAACAAGAATCTTTATGTTTATGAGTTTGATGAATTGTAGTTTACGTATACATGCATGTATGATGCTAGGGTTTTGATTATAACATGAGTTTGATGATAACTTGGTGATAAAACTGATTTACATACTGCTATACACGTTTTAGTAGTCGAAAAGTATGATAACGCGACCACGAACACATTTTTATAAGGATCTGAAAGCAAACAGATTTTGCGCAGATTTTTACACTCGACTTGTATTGGCTGTAACTTCATCAAAACATAACGAAAACGAGTGGTTCTTGAGTCTAAAACGAAGTTCAATAAAATAGCTTTCAAACCCAACTGAATTCATATTTTTTCGACAAGTTTAGGTCAGTCAAAAGATTAAAACGGAAACACAGGTACATGTTGCGTTTTTCTACAGAAACTGCAGCCTATTACGAAGGTCATAACTTGGTCCATGGTTGGATTTAATACTTGAAAATTTTACAGCAGATAGTCCTATGAGGTTACAAAATTCTCCAACTAGAATTTCGTCAATCGGATCGACGAGGATTTTTCTATAAAATAAACCGTAAATTTTCAACAGAATGTGACGAAATTGCCCTTTATGTGCTAAATCATTTTTATTGTTTTTTCTGTAAACATTTATACTTTGAGAAATTACACAAACCTTTTCGGACCTAATGACATGTCTTATAAATTATTCGTAATTTTTCTAGTCCATTTACTATTTTAAACCAAAGTGACTAAAACAGCTCAACAACGGACGTTGACTTAAATCGCTGAAGCTTGATGTTTATGTGTATAAGTGCAATTGCTTGTTAGCACGAGGTGTTACTTGGTATCTAAACGAATATTAGTGAATGTGTTACATGTTATGAGTCGTATACACACACTTAAACACACGAACAAACAACTAAGTGTCAACATGTATGCTTATTACGTGATAGTATACGTGTAGAATTAATGTGACTTATGTGCATAGTAACTAACGATAAAACGGTAACCACATCAGGACGTTGTTGACCACACTTAACTCTTGTCACTAAATTCTAGCCGAGCAAATCTAAGGTGAGTTCACGACTTTACTAAAAACATGCAATCTCTGGTTTTGGGATTTCACTATCCCTGGTTTGGGACTACACTTTTATTCCTGGATGGAATATGATAACTTAAATACTCTAGTTTAATTTCATGTCTATTGGGGACTAAACGGAACATCTATCTTGAAAGTCCATACTCTTTATACCGATTAGTTGTCGGGTTGGCAAACGGAGTATTAGTTGATAGCGCTATTAAGTTTGGCGAACCTCACACCGTGCGGGGAGTCGGGCGTGAACTTTTGACCTTAACTATTGCATCAATACGAATAGACATTGATGTGGAGGGCATAAAAACTTACTACGTTAGTATTTGGTATCATATGTTTTGTTGCTTAACAGTGGGTTAGTTACCCATGACATGCCTTTAAAACATTGTAGTTGGAACTTACTTTTCTTTGAACTAAAACTGTGATCTCGCCAACTTTTTGTTGATACACTTTAGCATGCTTTGCATGACGTTAGGTACGGCTCAGATGGGAACTTGCAGCTTGGAGGGTGTCATGGCTTTTGGTTAAACTGTTTTCATTATTTATGCTAATAAGTGTGGTTTTTTATTATGTCTGGATTTTATACTTTTTCTTCTGTTGTTAAACTTAAACTTACGTTTTCAAACATTTGAAACTATTATCACTATTCATGTTGAATGTGGTAGTTAAACATTTTCCAATTAATTTGAATAGTTCAACATGATAAGTAGCTTGATCCTGTTATGTTACACGCCTCGCGGTAAAACCACGCATGTGAAATTTGAGGGTGTGACAGATTCCATATCCACCTATCCATGTTACAATCATCTGAAAATCATGTCAAAACTGCATTCCTTTCATGTAAAATAATATATAGTCATACATGTATAAACAAAATAGATATATACATATCTAAAGTTGAAATTGTAACTTCTTAAAAAGTAAAATATTATACTAAAACAATATCATGACTGTATCTACCAATTTGAATTTTCTTAACCATCTATGTCCACCTTGACTTCTTGTTGTAACCGTCATCCCAGTGCACACAAGTTCATGATTTGGCACTTTGGTCTTTACTTGTATTGATGACTTGGCATGCATTTATACTCCGGAACATCAAAAAATTCCATCAATTTGCATCCAGTTTCTGTCACACCCCGATCAGCAGCGGAATGGTACGAGGCATAATGATTGCCCAAAGCTTATTACCTTTGCACCTCTTGTATAAGACAATGCTCCTTCACAATTTTTCTCCTTAACAATCTAATGCTACTCTTACAAAAGTTTCATTGTTGCTTAAATGTGAGAACACTCAAATTTCTTTCCAAAATTGTTATCCTTAGACAAAAGAAACTACAAGGAGTAACATCATTAACGTGTTTCTCTATTAGAATCTATTAGTCTTCTAATGTTGACCATAAGCATGCTCAATTCCTAAAGACTTCTAAGGTCAGTGGGGGCAGTAAAAGTCCTTACATGACTTGCCGGAAGTATAAGAGGTAGGGGGAGAGACTCATTAAATTTCACTCTGAATTTAACTTCGATTACACCTCTTGTACACCATACTGTACAGAATCTTACACACTTAGAATCTAATGTTGCTCCTGAATCTTACACACTTAGAATCTAATATTGCTCCTAATACAACTGGAAGTGATAGTAACCTAACCAAGAGCTAATTTATATAACTGAAACTCCTAATAAAATCCAATAATCAACTCAGGAGGTCATTTAGGTTAAAAATTCTACTAACTTTGATGATTATGTATCTTCCTTGACTGAAGTTGAAATGGATGTAGGAAAGTTTCCTATTCTACCTCTTTTAATTAAGCCATTAGCATCAATAATCTTCTAAATGGGATAAAACTATTTTAGCAAAACTAATTTTACATGTAAGAATAATATTTGGGATTTGGTTGAATTACATAAGGGTATTCATAACTAAACTAAATTTGAATAAAACGTTAAGACACTAAAAAGTGTGATTGATTGTTAAAGGTTATACTTAAGAAGGAATAATTCTCAAAGAATCTTCTTACCTGTTTTACAAAAGTTTTCTTTAAGGATCATTGTTGTTCTAGTAGCTTATAAAGATTTAAAGCCACATTAGATGAACATTAAAACAAATTTCCCGTACAATGACTTTACAAGTTCATGCACATTATTTTGACAAGTATGTGTTACATAAATCAAAATATTGTTCACACATACTTTGATATCATGAATTTCGGAGATACCTCTTACGTATTAAATATATACCGAGATAGACCCAACGAGACATTACTTTTCGTTCCATGAGTTTTACTCTAAAGCGAGTCCTTACACATGTAACAAATAGTATTGCTCTCCTTTAAAGGATAAAATAGTAAATGAGATTATTTCCTTGTGCTTCATTAATTAGAAGTCTTATGTAGATTCAAGACTATACTCGTTTAGATGTTTAGATATCGCTTACATTGCTGAACACTAGACCACTCTAGATTAGTGTAAAGTATCTAATATTATTTAAGAAGTGAGAGACTATACTTTAAAGAAGAAGTGATAACTCAAACCAGTTGATTAATCGAACCTTGTTGCATTCAAAGGAAACGAAATGTCAATTTCGGGGTATATCCTTATGTCAGTAGACATAAGTATCTCATCGAGTCATAAAAAAGTGATAAAAAACAACCTAAGTTGTAATGACATAATATGTTGTTAATTAACAAAACAATTGTCACTAAATGTTGTTGAAAATTTATCTGGATTCATAAACTTATTAACTCCATATAAATACTATATTGAATACTTACTGTGAAAAGTCAGTTACCTTGTTTCCTCGAACAGTAACAGTCCGAGACGTGTTGCATTAAACTTCGATACAAAATTATTGTTCATTTACGAACAAGTAGAGGACCTAAATATTTGTATCGTATACATTTACATTCATGTATGCTTGCGGATCCGATAACTAAGATCTACCACCCAAAGTCTTTTAAGAGCTCATAATAATGACGGGTTTTAATAAAGGTCTTGCATAATAGCATATCATTGATAAATGATTAGTTATTAAATTTCCTCAATTGTTTAAATTTATTTGTCTACAAATACGTATATGTGCACCTAATGACGTATAGACAAAATTATACAAATTAACTTTAAAGGGCTTACCTTAGTTATTTTAGTCTTAAATTTACTTATGTTTTGATTTGGGGTTGTAGAATGATTAATGGGGGTCTTGAGTTAACTATAACTCAATGACTGTATTTTTTTGCTAAAGTTTTAATTTGAAACTTGATTAAGGTATTAACTTGGCCAAACTTACGTATGCTTATCACAAATGATCATTCGGCCAAGCGGGGGATGTTATAAATAACCCGTTGATGTGGCCTAATGGATCATTTGAGTAATGGCAGTAATGTTACCAATGTCATAACTACAACTTCCTAACATTTACTTGATGGAAGTAATTGTTATAAGTTAAAAGGGACTTTATGATTTCTCTTTAGTTGTCTTGAATCGAGAGAATACCAAGAGTTAATAACCAATCATGATTATTGATCATAATCATGGATCATTAGTGATATTCATGGTTTATAAATAGTTATCTAAAGAACTCTCTCTCAAGAACACCAATGATACACACTCTATCTCTCATTATCGCATCAAGATTAAGGCATCATAACGGGATTCACTATGGCTTTGTCATCGTATTTTGCCTAAGTAGCCGAAGAAGGATTGTGGAGATGACATGTGTCACTCCTTATAAGTAGGATGAAATGGTATTTTGGTTCTAAAACACAAACTTTCACCCTTTTGTTTTTTCAAATATACAATAAAAAAACTCTTAGTAAAAAAATATAGCAAAAAAAAAATCCAACACAAAAATCTACTACAAAAAATCCAGCACAAAAAAACTCTACTACAAAAGATTCAGCACAAAAAAATCCGCCACAAAAAATGTAGCCCAAAAATGCTATACAACATAGAAATACATCACAATTTTTTTAGGTTTTTTTAATTGTAATATTTTATATAGCAATATGGTACTCAAATTAAAGATAAAAAAGATGCTCGACTTCAGTGGCGGAGCTACCTTATGCCGGGGGGCAACGCCCGCTACGGCTAGGCGCGGAAAAATTTGGAAAAATTAGTGTAAATTTTGGAAAAATTTGAGGTTTTTTCGATTTCGTTACGGCTTATTTATAAAATGTTACGGCTTGGCGGATTTTCTAGATCCGCCGCTGCTCGACTTGTTGGTGCAATTTAAAAAAAAATGTCGTATTAAAATGTTATGAACGTTTAAAAATGGGGGAAATATGCATGTACCTTATGTGGAGTGAAAATCAATAAATATGTTATTCCAAAAATACCCTTACACCCCTCTTTTTTTCCTATATTTTCATCTTAACCATTGATTTGAAAAATGAAATGTTAAGATCCCTTCTTATCCTAGCTAGGCAAAATGAACTTTTTATTTGATCCTAATAAAAACGGACACAATGATTTGCTATCAACCACCATCAGAACCAACCAACTGCACCCCAGAATACATTTATTTTATCATTTTGAGAATATTCCCAACAAGTATGTGAGCGTATTTATGTACATAGTTTCACGTAATATATACACATGCATACATATATCAAGATTAGAACAACACAAAGGAATGACATACAAAAATTTCTTTTATATAGAAAGATATAACAAAGTAGCAATAAGACATCATTAACGCAGTCCGTATTATATACCTGCCGTGTGATCTTACAACGTTGTCCTCAAAAACTGTACTAAAAAGTACAGAAGCGCAAGAAACAACGCGAGCTGAATCGCATCCCTTTGAAAGTCATCCTCGGTTTGGAAAAACTACAATAAGCATCACGCAGAAGGTAAAAAGAAGCCGCACAGATATTAACATAAAACAACAAAATGCAATGGCAAAAGTGACAAAATGATTTATTCATTTTAACGAAGATTAGCGTACCTTTCTGGGATCACCAGAGGGATCTGGATAGAAATCCACATTTTCTTTTTCTGTAGAAAAACTGCTAGAAGCATTCCTGAGAGAATCGGAGAAATCTTTTGCAGACTCGACTGTAGAAAATAGGCGTCGTGATGCCCAAAAATATGCTTGAGCAATGGGTGATGATGAAGATAAATCCCAAGTTTCTTCATGCTCGATAACTTGACCGCTGATTTGGTTTAGTGTAAACCGAGAGTTTACTTTGACAATCACAGGCCCACCTATACTAGCTATCGGGTTTTTGGGGTTTCCTTTCAAAGTCCACTTTATATTTAACACACTAGTAGACAACATCACCATGTCCTGCACACTCTAGAGAAGGAGAGGGAGAGATAAATTTTTAGAATAATTGAGGTTTTAATAATAGAAATTTTATTATTTATTACTTTGATTATGGAACCTTTGTTGCCTAATCTGACAATTTAACCTTAAGTAATGTAAGTAAGGTAAGTTTCTATGCCACTTGTCCATGTAAAGCGGGCCCTCCACAATTACGTGGCCAGGAAAATGGACTCGGGTTGAAACGGGTCATTTTTTTGGTACGGGTAGAAGGAGGTTCAGTCAGGCTGATCGACAGACACCGTTAGTCCATTTTTTATATTTTAAATAACTAAACCACAATTCCAATCACAAAAACAACAATAATAATAATAATAAACTAAATCATTGAAATGAAAAGGTTGAGAAGGTTGTATGCATTAAAAATTAGACTTTGAGCAAACTTTCAACCCATTTGACGTATGCAATCCATATGCCCGTTTGAGATCAAACACAGCCTAGATCAACTCATTCACAATTAAATGGGCCGCAACTAGAAGGGTTTATTTTGTCAGGAACTTTCAATTTGCATTGCAAACTGTTGGCAAACATAAAAGACACAATCTTTTAAGAAAAAATAACTCTTACCACATTAGGTTTATCCAATGCATTGATCGACCATAACGGTCTCTTGTATTTATCACGACCCGTAAAACTTCTGACCGGGTCCTGCATTTGGTAACACGATAAAAATATACATTATAATAGCAAAAAGACCCTCTAAAATTCTATTAACAATTAAAAAAAGGTTATGTAAAATATTGAAATATATTCAATATAAATAGTAAACATTATTTGTGTCATATGAAATACCTTATATTTTACGGAAACAGCATAAGTTCCAAGAGCGCGATTGCCCTCCCGAAGCTCTAAAATGTCACGTACAAGTTGTCTCGCAGTAGCTTCAACAGACGGGCTGCTGATGCATTCAAATTCATTGCATAATTCACCAAAGTCCATGCCATCAACAATTTTGTCGGCCTCGGATTTTTCAGTGGCACGATCAGCAGACACTTGTGTTGCTTTAGAGTCATTTGCTACTACAGTAGATGTTATTTAGAGTTGATAGTCAAAGTCAACAATTTCGTAGTCAGAAAGCAAGTTGCTACATCTTACTGGGATATGATTGCAACGAACTTTGTTAACAATCTACCATCAATAATTTGATTATCATATTAACTTGTATCAAGAACTATAAAATGCATATCAAATTTGGAAGTCAAAAAGTAATCCCTTTGATATATAAAGTCAAAAGTATGAATCAGGAAGTATGGTAATATCATCTAAAATTCAGAAACTATGAAAGGTGTTTGCATAACTATCTCATTTAGAATTAGGGGTGTAAACGAGCCGAGTTGCTCGTGAGTTACTCAAAATCGGCTTGCAAAAAAGCACGAATAGAGCTGAGCTAAAACTAGCTCGGGCCTAAATCCAGTATTCAACTTGTGTAATATACAGGCTATTACGGTATATCAGTGTTACCAATTAACATAGGCTAGTTTTTGTGATAAATTCAAGTTAGTTATATGAATGTCAAATGGTAATAAAAATATATCAGGAATATGAAGTTTTTTAATAGTACAACCTCGTACGGGTCTATAACCTAGTAATTATTATTATTATTATTTTTTTTTTTTGAACGGCCAACGAATCCTCCAAATTGGCTACTGTCGAAATTCACCACATCGGGATACACTCGTCTCCGAACTGCGGAAAACCCTCACCTAGGGCAGAAGCCCGTGAGGTGAGGTAAAACCCATTCAGTTCAAGGATCGAACTAGCGATCACCGACTACTCGCCTAGTCTCCAATTATCACCAGATGCCGCTGAAAACTAAAAACTAATGGGGAGAAGCAGGAATTGAACTTGGGTCTCTTGGAAACACAAGTCTCACCCTAACCACTCCTCCACAAGCTCATTGGCTAACCTAGTAGCTAATGTATTAATAAATAACAAACGAGCCTAACCGGAGCTCCGAGCTCCAAAAGAGCCGAACTCAAACTCCGTTAAGTTAAAGACGAATGAAAAAGTTTGCAACGGGTACCTGTAGAAATTTCACTGGAAGATCATTTACACCCCTACTACTTAGAATTCATCTACTGGACAGAAACCCTCATTATTGTTATTATTAACTTTAAAACCAAAGAATAATGCAAGCGGATATTTTACCTTGTAGTAGTGGGTAGAGACGGCGGCGGTGGGGGTGGGGGGAGAGGGTGACGGAGCGACGATTGACGGCAGGGATGGGAGGGGTGAGGGAAACGGTGGGCAGAGCGGAAGCAGTAGCAGTAGCAGCGGTCATCTCTGTATGATGATGATGCCATTGCGTAGGTCATTTGGATTTTTCTTTTTTCTTTTAGAGGGATAATGTGTATTTTGTGTACCTTGGGGATGTCGAAATGCCACGTCATAAGTCGCTTCAACTAACTTTCTGCACCTCCCATTTTTTATTTTCCCTTGGAATCTATAGATATTTTTCATTTTATATATTTTACTAGGGTAAATTACAATTTTCGTCATTTATGTTTGTATCGAATTGCAATGGATGATCTTTAACTTCAATAATTACAGTCATAATCCTTTATTTGGAAAACTCGTTACAGCTTTCGTCCTTTAGCACTAACCAGGTTAAAATTTTCAGTTAAGGGTAGTTTAGTAATTTTACTTAATTATTTATAGTATAAATAAAATAAAAGAAAATAACATTTAAGTAAACAAATTGTCCAACCTAAAATAAATCTTAAACTGCGAGCAAATGGTGAACGCTATATGCAAGTGACTTTACAGCCAATAACACTCAATTGACATAAGAAAATGATAATGAGGATTTCATAAGGGTTTATGTAATCTGAGCATGGGTAAACAACTCCAACAAAATCCCTTAAACCTCATTCAAAATTACAAATACATACAACAATCTTATACACAAAACACCCAAATTACCACACCATACCATCCCCAATGAGTGCAAGGAAGGAGAAGAGTCTGGGGAAATAACCACCAACGTCTGAAACATGTCCTCCAAAGTTGAAAACCTTCACTACTTTGTCTTCTCCAATGACCACCTCTGAGCCGCCTTCAAACCCTAATACTTGATCCAGATGTGGCGGCGATGGGGCTGGCAAAAGGTGACGGTGTCAGCGTCTGTTGGCAGGAGATGATGGCGGCGACGGTTAAAAACAGGGACAAGCTTCAAATCTAGTGGTGGGTTGTTTGTGACAGGATTCAGATCTGGTGGTGGTGGTGGTTGTTGGTAGGTGATGGTGATGTGCTTGTAGTGCGATATATTTTTATGTATATTTTAAGCCCTTTTTAACACTTTAGTCAAGTTTTAAATTTATAAAACACGATATGCTACTAACACTAAACACACATATGGGCAGATGCACCCATCGTGAGCGTAGTATAGCGTTGGTAAGATACCGAGGTCGTCCAAGGACACAAGAGCTTTTAGTACCGGTTTATCCTCAACGTCTAATCAAATCAAAAATTTAGAAAAAATGGGTTTTAAATATGAAAATAAAAACTAAAAATGCTGAAAATAAAAATAAAATAAAAACATATAGACAAGATGAATCACTTGGATCCGACTCGCCTTTAGTGTAACCTTTGATGATTTCCGCACTTTTGCACTTTTTAAGAGATAATCTTAGTTATCGTAGTAGGCCCCTCTTTAGAAGGTGACGTTACCCTCAACCCAGTAGTTTGAGTCAGCAAGGATACAATCCTAAAGGGTTGGAATATTGAAAGATAATTAATTAAGTTATTAATGCGTAATGTGGTAGGCCCCTCTTTTGAAGGTGACGTTACCCAAATAGCCGGATTAATGTATTAATAGTAGTTTACATATGAGGGGATCAAGCCATTCGCACCCCCGCCATCCAATACCAGTGGGTATTGAAGGAGGTCCTAGTAAGCTTGACCTAGGTCCTTGCAGGATCTATACACTGAATGTCACACCCTGTCTTTTGCGGAAGCGTATGATGTGTGACTAGCTTGTTATCATTGCATTCAATCGTAATAAACAACTACATGATCAAAACGATGTTCATCCATTTATGAAAATTTAAGTATTACAAACACTTGTTATTTAAGTTTTCAAAACACGACCTTTGACAAGGTTACAATTCAACAAAAGTGGATGACATCTAAACTTGTGGTCTACTTCTAGTTACGACACTTGCGCCCAAGATCCATCCTGTCACCTGAAATACATGTAATTTTGGAAAACATCAACATAAAGTTGAGCGAGTTCATGCGTTTTTGTATTTCACGTTTTTATACTTTGTATGAAAACATAGTATGTGTCATGTATAGTTCAAGTCTTTCTTGAGTACCCCACGTACTCAAGTATAATTCCCGTTTTCTTGAGTACCCCACGTACTCAAGTATCATTCAAGTTTTCTTGTGTACCCCACGTTTTAAATGATTGTTTAAACAAGGACATTAAGGCATGTGAGGACATATGGAGCATTAGTGTTGGCTCCTTTAAGGCATGTGAGCATATGGAGCATTAGTGGTGGCTCCTTTACTGTGTCGATTACCCTCGACTGTGTCGATTAACCTCGACTGCGTCAATTTCCCTTGACTGTGTCGATTACCCTCGACTGTGTCGATTAACCTCGACTGTGTCGATTTCCCTCGACTGGGACACCGAAGCACTCATGAGGTCACATAAGGACCATGAGTGGGGCTCGGCCGTACCCGTTAGATCTAACCCTCGTCCCTAATTAAGTATTAATGGCATCTCAATATTTAGTTTAAGCTCACATGATCTAGTATTTTCTAGGCTTTCCTTAAAGCTCATCATATTGCACTCACCACGACTGCTTCTCGTATTCTTTTGTATTCTCAAATCATATTGCACTCGGTTCTCGTTCTCACCAAGAGTGCTTCTTGTATTTTTACCCTTTGTAAAAATTATAATATTTGTAACATGTATTTCACCCCCGAGAGTTATAAAACCAAAAACAGTTAGAGAAAAGGGGGAGCATGAACTCACAACTTTGCGTTCCTGTGCGTCGTAAACTTCACCGGATTTGCTTACTTAACGTCGTAACCTATACGCGTTTTCTTAACGTTAGTCACTAGACTTGCGTCGCACAAGTACAGTCACTCTCTTTTGTGTATAATTTCTTGTGTTAAAAATATTTTATATTTTTAACTAAATGTCTTGCTTATATTATTTTCTCAAAAATAAATATAAGCTTTTTGTATTTTGCACTTTGCACCCGAATTATGTATCTTGTATGTTGTATGCGTATTTTTTTGTATTTTTACTCGTCACGAGTATCTCCAAGTCATATTATTTTTACTCTAAAAATAATATATACCTATTTCACAAAATAATCACATAATCATACAAGCGATAAATATATATTCTAAATATATATTTAACAAGTTTCATTTATGAAAATCCACCTCCGGTATTTGGTATCTTGTACTAAAATCATGGCGAAGTTTATATTCTGAAAACAAGTTAAAAATATATTTATAAACACTTATCACCAAAATATTACTAAGTGTTATATTTCTTAGAAAAATTTCGCCAGAGTTTCCTCTGTAACTGGAGGTGGCCACGCTTACTAGCGTATCATTTTCCTTTAAAACTTCAACCAATCAATTTCCAATCATCATCAAACTAGTCCAACATAAACATATATCGCAATCACATGAACTTGCAAGTTGTGTAAAAATGTGTAGTAACTCTTCAACACATTTAGTAGGTTTTTCCATCTCTAAAAATAAAGTCGGTTTCTTGGAAAACTACTTTTTAAAGAACATGAAGTTTTACAACTTCTAGTTGGTTTTTACGAAAATTATTTCTTTGTTAAAACTTTTGTTACACAAGTGTCCACACACTTGTTTGTTCACAAAACACTTCTAGTTTATGGAAGATCCGGCCTTAAAACACGATTTCATCATATACTTGGTTCTTCGAAAATACCACTTGTAGATCTTTAGACCTACTAGTTTAGAACTTCATTTCGTAAGAAAAATCGATTTTACACAAGTTCATGTTTAGTGTGTAGTAGAGTTTCATCATTTAACCCTTTTCATTCTTAACATATTCTATGTCATGTTTCATGAACATGACTAATCCGGGTTAGATGATGATCCGAGCTACCACAACATAGATCGGCACTAAATAATCACCACAAAACAAGTCTTACAAGTTTTACACCATTATATTTCTTTTATCCAACAAGTTCATCATTTTTATAAGACTTTAAACTTTGATCTTATATATTCATGACTTTTATCCGACAAATCTCTTATTAACCACTCTAAACAAGAACAAGAGGATGTTTTAGAACACTTACTACTAGCTCGAGGCTAGGGAAGAAACTAGACGAAAAATGGGTGGATAAAAGCAAACGGATGAGGTCCTTCAAGTTCCGAGACCACCAAACCTTCTTATATGGCTCCTTGCACCTTGAGAATGCCTTGAAATGGATGGAACAATGGTGGTGGTGGTGGCTCTATGTTTGGCCGAGATCAAGAGAGCAAGGGAGAGAGTGAGAGAGGTGTAATGTTGTGAAGTGAGTGAATTATGAAGATCTTTAGAATCCTAATGTCATACTTATAGTCATATCTTTCAAGATCCTCATAAATCTTATAGAATCCAAGAAATATCACATAATATCTAAATAAATCTAAATAAAATCAATTTAAGATTTTGGGAAGATTACATAATCTTGTATTTAGACATGTTGGGCCGATTTTGTTAGGATATGGGGAGGGGTCTAGTTGTAACTTATAGTACTTTGCAAAATCTCTAGTAAATCTTTCAAGATTCATAATATCTATGCAATATCTTATGAAATCAAATTAAATCCAAGTAATATCTTATGAAATCTAGTGAAATCCAAGCAAGATCTTTGATGGATATTGTAGGATCTTGTGTATCCTCAAGTACTAGACCATATCTTACTTTAAATCTTCCAAGATTCACCAATATCTAACAATATCCCATAAGATCCACCAATTAGGCCACATGGCCGATTATGGCATGAGGGGGGGGGGGGTCTCATGGTTGGTTTCTAACTAAATGATTAAGCATTAGTTGTTAAGTAGGAGGTTAAGACTAGATATTAGCATGTAGTGTCTTCTGACGGGTGTTAGGGTATTCGGGTACCCTAATTAGCTTAGAAAAATAAAAACATTGCTTCTAGCAATATTTTGGTGTTCCGGGTAAAGTCCGGTTGTTCGGTTAGATACCCATTCGTTAAAGTGCTAAATTACACTTTTTAGTACCCTTTAAGTACCTTTTTGTATCCCTTTTAATTCCCAACACTTGGGGAAGTATTCTGGATAATAAAACGACATTTCTGCCTAATATTCATATGTTTGAATGCTGAATATAGCTGAATTTAAATAAATTCTGCACTTAAAATGCGTTTCGGGTGCTTTTTAGTGCGTATTTTAGCTTTCGGAAGGTCTATATTAAAACCCTTGTATGTATTCTTGGGTTTTAATGCATTCTTGACGTTGGACCTACACCTAGGCTCCAATTCTAATGTCTGACTGCTTTCTGCAGTTCTGTTGACACGATGTGTCTTACCGGTGAGTTTACTAATATTTTTGACGCAACGCTATCATAACGAAATTCTTGTAGCATATATCATGCATGAATTCACTTGTATGGAATTCAGAAATTTATTTGTCTGGTAAACCAGATCATGCACAGTCGTTTAAGCGCAAATTACTGTTCATTTCGTGTACAGAATGTACGGAAAAGTGACGGTTGTCACACTGAACAAGGCAAAAACCTTACTAAACCATTCCCTTAACCCCCGACCAGGTAGCCAACATATCTCTATATAGACCGTAGAGATATGAATGGTGAAAATCTTTTTTTTTTATATAGACAGTAAAATAATGGCAAGACACCACGGACAAATGATAAGGAAGTTTCACCTTCAACATAAGAAACTAGTTATTAAAGTCATTAATACAAAATCAAATAAAAAGTGCGAAAAGATTAAAAATCAAAAGTATTACACTAAATGCTTGTCTTCACCAAGTGATGTAAGAGACTTAGGCAAACATGGCCTTTGATTGTCAAGAACTCTTACTATCAATCTTGGATCCCGAGACTATACACACTCTAGATGGATGATGGATGATGGATGATGGTGGTGGATGTGGGTGTTGTGATGGTGGTAGAGTGTGGGTGAAGTGGTAGAGAGGTGGTTTGCCAAGGGATGATTTGCAAGTGAGCCAAACACCCCTATTTATAGCATGTGCTGGAGCTCGGACACGGCCTCGTGTTCATTGGACACGGCCCCGTATCTATCATCTTTCTCTTTCTTCATTAATTGTAATTGTCTTCATTATGCTCCACAAGCCCCCGTGTTCACTGGGCACTGCCCCGTGTGCAGAAGAGAATTTGTACTATCAAGATTGCAAGATTTTGCAAATCTTAGCGTTGACCACGGCCCGTGTTTAGCTGGGCACGCCCCCATGTCGGGAATAGAAGCTTCTATAGCTTTGTCCTTTCTGCAGACAACTGGCCACACCCCCGTGTCCACTGGGCACGGGGCGTGTTCAGCCTTCTGTTTTCTTGTTTTTGCTTGGGAAGATGCTGTCGAGGGGTCGGGCATGCCACATTTGTTCCTTTCTTGTATTTATGTTTGTTTTTGCTGCATATTTGTTCCTTTTGTTTGTTTACGCTCATTTAATCCTGAAAATACAAAAAGGAAGACAAAAGCACACTTTTTCCAACATTAGTACTAAAAAGGGTTAGTTTTATGCCTCATTTGATGTAATCTATATGTTACATTTTACACACATCAAATACCCCCACACTTGAATATTTGCTTGTTCTCAAGCAAAACTCTTTTTAATGTGGCTTACACTCCCAAATAGAATGGGTAGAAGAGAAGTTTTGGGTTTGTCTTGAGTGTCGGGAATCCAAGATCTTTATTAGGTTTTATTTTTATGCTATTTACAATCCTATTCGTTATGATTTATTTAAAACGTTTCATAAGAAAAATTACTTATTTGGGCATAACATGCCTTTTTAAAATTCCATTTATATACAAGTTCACATACCTCACGAGAGATCACTCAACACTCGGCTGAAAAATGTATTTTTGTGAAACACTCGAGACCGGCATGGAACTTATTTCTACCATATGCTTGCCAAGCAATTAATCCTCCTCCTTTTTAACTATAAACCTTTGTAAATATCAAGAGGACTTTGGGGAAGGGTTAAGCTTGGGTAAAAGGTATGTGGTTTTTTTGGGTTAGTGGTTAGTAAAAAGGGGGAAAAGCGTAAAAAGCGTCGGTCGTCGTAAAACTTTTTGTTTTTGTGACTTTTATTCAAATGAAACATTTTCAAACAGAGTTTCTTTGAGGAACTTGTTTGTTTATTGCTATACTTCAATTTTTTTTATTATGGATGTCACATGAAGACCGAGCTCTTTACTAAAATAAAGGGTTTAAAAATAAAAAGGGTTTTGGTGGATATAGGGTGTTTGTTTTGTGGGTTTAGAAATGAAAAGGTTTATGCTCAAAGGGGTTAACTAGGGGGATTTTGGGTAGGTGATAAAAAAATGAAAAATAATAGTGTTGAAAAGAAAAAGGGGTTAGTCCTAATGCCTCCATCATTTACTTACTTGGGTTTAAGTTGGTAAGTACCGGTAATGTATCGTCATGGCAAGTTCTAGAGTCGTAAGAAACCAAGCGGCTATTCACACAAGAAACGAAAGATGAGCATTTAATTTAAAGATGTATGCTTTTATGCTCAATAAAGGCTCAAAACTCACTTTTTGTGAGAATGGGTTTTTAATGTGATCAAGTATATATAATAAATTTTAACTAGATTTGTCATGCCTTTTCATAATTTTCTTATGTTGGTTCTTTTTATCACGAAGCTATCGGTTGTAAATTTTTTTAAAAATATAACCTTTTTTTAGAACTTGTTATTCACAATTTAAACCAAGACAAGTAAAAAAAATGAAATTTTTTTTGAAAAAAATTGGGGTGATTAGCGGTCCCAATAGATTTTTGTGTAAGGCTTGTTATTAGGACTTGCAAAATTCAAGGTTTTAGCATCCCCACACCCTTAAATTACACATTATCCTCAATGTGTCCAAAAAATAAGTTTTTAGGTTGATTGAATGTGTAAAAAGGAGTTAAAAACAAAGTTTTGGTGTTACTGGGCATCTAGACACGGGCCCGTATTGGATGAGCACGGCCCCGTGGTTAGATTGCCAGTAACGAAAACTTACAGAAGGTGGACATGGGGGCGTGCCTGGTGAACACGACCCCGTGTTGGGCAGAATTAAAACAGCAGGTACTGGGCGGTGGACACGGGGGCGTGCCAGCTGGGCACGGCCCCGTTTTGACAATCTGCAATCATTGAAAACAGGTTTCGGCTTTTGGTTCTGCTTTCTAGGCTTGTGTAGCACTAATATTTAGTGCTCCCAAGTCTCCTAGGTACCTGTTTTACTTAAAAATACCACACCACACAAAATAACCAACATCCTACTTTACCATAGTTTCATCATCCACAACACAAACTAACAAAAAAGAAAAATGCAGGAAATTAAAAGTGTTAAGAAAA
The DNA here is from genome assembly GCA_030545235.1 of Helianthus tuberosus. Lineage (NCBI taxonomy): Eukaryota > Viridiplantae > Streptophyta > Magnoliopsida > Asterales > Asteraceae > Helianthus > Helianthus tuberosus. The sequence continues at coordinate 143,101,371 of CM060381.1, forward strand.
GTAAATTGTTCAACAATGGCACGCAGGCCATGAAATTGTTTGTGAGAGATAAAGGGTTAACCTGTTACGACCTTCAACCGTGTAATGCCACCTCCAACGCCCCTCGCTCAATCCATGTCGTCATCCTCGTCATCATCCCCTCCTTGGCCCGCCATGTACTCCCGGATATTGCTGATATCATCCTGCATGCCGGAAATGTTTCTTTCTATAACTCTGACCCGGGCGTACGTGTTTCTTGCCATATTGTAGGTGTTCCGGGTGCACATGAGATTTTCCTACAACAAATCATGTAAACTTTGGAAGTTAGGAAAACCACCTCCTTGAGAGGAGGATTGGCCCGGATCACCATGATGCTGATAGTGGTACTGGGGAGGAGGACGGATATGTGGAACGTGAAGGACGAGAGCTTCTTGAGGGTTCCACACATGCCCTTGAACCATTTGAAATCTAACCATCCCGTCATCTGTTTCATTGATTAAATTCATGGAGCGCCATATGACAAGGTCCACTTTTCCCGACCATGGGCCCTTCTGGAAGGACCTTGGCATCCTTTGCACAAAATGCTTGAAGAGGCGCTAGATCCATCCTCCAAAAAGGATAGGAGTCGGGGAGTGGCAAACTGGTTCAAGTGCATGTTGCGAAGTAGCAGGTGTGGAACATCGAGGCTTATACGGTTGTGAATGCAGTGGAGGACAATCAGATCACGCAACCCTACAACACCACCACTGTCATGTCTCTGGCAAAGGGAGTAGCTGAGGACCCTCTGGATGTAGCGGTAGAGAGGGTCCCTCAACTGTCTGGCTCGGGTTATAGTGTCCCTCCCCAATCTGAGCCCATGCAGCTTGGCGTTGATCTTGTGGAAGTTTGCGGAGACCACCAGTGTTCTCTTCCTCTCCAGCATCCTCTTCCGAATACAACCCGACAATTGCCCCAAATTGAGCAATTGAAATTGAGTACATAACCCCTGCACAACGGAATTCCACCCCCTCATTGTCAAACGGCTCTGCTTTTGCCTTAAAGGCAAATGTGCTATAAAATTCCATGTTATACTCGTGCACGGAGTGAAGCCGAGTGCAAAGAGCTGCTCGTAGTGGACCAGTAACAAGGTTGTTGAAGCGGTCGATTTGGCCTACTGCTTCTAGAGTATCCAAGCAAACTTGTCGGGAGTTTTCTTCGGGCCTTGTCTTGAGAACCTCAAACCGTGCTTGAGCAGCCCACTCATTTGGGTTGAACCTAGTAAACTTCTTGGCCATCTAGAAGAAAACACCAAACAATTAGCATGAAATAGTATAATTTTCGAAGAAAACTGAAAGCAGTCAGCCGAACACGACCCCGTGTTCAGTGGACACGCCCCATGTTCACCAGAATTTAGCTGAACACGCCCCCGTGCTCAGGCATCTGTTTCCCAAAAACTACATTTTTCAACCCGGTTCTGAAAACTTGAAATTTTTTTGTTGAGTAGGGGCGGTTTTCCTCGAAAAAGAAACCCCAAGTGCCGTTTTTCCCAAAACAAACCGTTTACCCCTTCAATTTCATCTTTTTCGGTTCAAAAACAAGGGTTTGAGGCTTCTGTGAGAAATCGGGCAAATCTACAAACAATTCAAGTTGATTTACTTCCTATAACATGCATCTATACTAATACTAACATATCTAAGAAAAATTTTGTGGTTTGATTCGGTTCAAGTTGAAGAACCCTAGATTTTCCCCAATTTTTTAATGTTAAACTATATGCAAGTGATTAATCTAACTAATTAAGATTATAGAATCATACCTTGACATTGTTAGGAGTCGGGGGAACGTTAAAATCTGTAGAAAATTTCGCTGGAACCAGAGAGTTCTTGGGGAAACGGGGCGTGTTGAAATGAGAAAATGAAGGAAAAAGGGGTTTTATCCCCGACAGTTGCGCGAACACGGCCCCGTGGGCGGGCAAAAAATATATTATTATTATTATTATTAAGTGCTCGTGTGAGTGTCCTATTTCCCGAAGCTTGGTTTTAGAAATCTTACCGATTTAGATGCTTTCCCGATGTTCGTAACTTACAAGATATGGTTTTGATGCTCAAACCTTCGTTTTATTCTTCGACCGCTTGTAGCGATATTTCTCCCTCTTCATCCTCAATAGATTCTTGATAGAACTTTAGCCGTTGGCCATTGACTTTGAATGGGATTCCATTTCGAGATTTAATCTTAATTGCACCGTTTGGAAAAATGTGGGTAATTGAAAAAGGTCCCGTCCACCTAGACTTTAACTTAATAGGAAATAATCGAAGTCGTGAATTAAACAATGGAACTTGATCTCCTACCCGAAATTCATTAGGTTTAATTTGTTTATCATGCAAATTTTTCATTCTTTCCTTATAAATTTCAGAGTTAGAGTACGCGTGATTTCTTAATTCGTCTAATTCATTTAATTGACAAAATCGATTTTTACCGGCTATTTCTAAGTCTAAGTTTATGTTTTTAATTGCCCAGTAGGCTTTGTGTGCTATTTCTACTGGCAAATGACAGCTTTTTCCATAGACAAGCTTATATGGGGTTGTACCTATTGTTGTTTTATACGCAGTTCGAAAAGCCCATAAAGCGTCGTCTAATTTATCAGCCCATTCTTTTTTATTTAATCCTACGGTTTTTTCAAGTATTCTTTTTAAACCTCAATTAGTCACTTTGGCTTGTTCGTTTGTTTGAGGGTGATATGTTGTTGAGACCCGGTGATAGACCCCATACCTTGTTAGAATTTTTTCAAGTTGATGGTTACAAAAATGGGTACCTCTATCACTTATTAATGCTTTTGGAGTTCCGAAACGAGAGAATAATCATTTCAAAAATCTTACCACAACCCTTCCATCGTTTGTTGAAAGTGCTTCGGCCTCGGCCCATTTAGACAAGTAATCTACTGCCACAAGTATATATTTGTTTCCTTTTGACGGTGGGAAAGGTCCCATAAAGTCGAGTCCCCACACATCAAAAATTTCACAAACAAGAATGCCATTTTGTAGCATTTCATTTTTGGAAGAAATATTACCTGATCTTTGGCAATCATCACATTTCTTGACAAGACTTTGGGCGTCTTTGTAAATGGTTGGCCAATAAAATCCTGAATCAAATACCTTTCGTGCGGTACTAGCGGCACCATGATGTCCTCCGTATGGACCTTCATGACAATGGCGGAGAATTCTTCTTGCTTCGCTACCATGTACGCATCGATGGATAAGTTGGTCGGTACACATTTTGAAAAGATAAGGATCCTCCCAAAAATAATGCTTTACATTGGCAAAGAATTTTTTTCTTTGATGATGTGGCCATCCTTTTGCGACCATACCACTAGCTAAGTAGTTAGCATAGTCGGCGTACCATGGCTCTTCTCGGTATTCTACCGTTTCTAGGGATTCCGTTGGGAATTTTTCATTGATTAGCTCGTCCCTAGTTGCCTCCAAAGCTGGATCCTCTAAGCGGGAAAGATGATCTGCAGCGGTGTTTTCTGCTCTTCTTTTGTCTTTTATTTCAATGTCGAATTCTTGGAGGAGTAGAATCCATCTAATTAAACGCGGTTTAGCATCCTGTTTCTTAAATAGATATCGAATGGCTGCATGGTCTGTATAAACTATTTAGAAAGAACAAGATAAGAACGAAATTTATCAAAAGCAAATACCACAGCTAATAATTCTTTTTCTGTTGTTGTGTAATTTTCTTGTGCATCATTAAGTGTTTTACTAGTGTAATAAATTGGGTGAAAATGCTTATCTTTTCGTTGTCCTAAGACTGCTCCAGCTGCAAAGTCACTTGCGTCGCACATGATTTCGAAAGGTAAATTCCAATCAGGCGCTATCATGATAGGCGCATTGACTAACATTTCTTTTAGCGTTAGAAATGCTTGGTTGCAATCCTTGTCAAAGATGAAAGGGGCATCTTTTTCAAGCAATTTTGTTAGAGGTCTTGAGATTTTCGAAAAGTCTTTGATAAATCGCCTATAAAATCCGGCATGCCCAAGGAAACTTCTGATAGCTCTAATGGAGGATGGAGGTGGTAATCGAGAAATAGTGTCTATTTTTGCTCGATCAACCTCCATTCCTTCGCTTGAGATTTTGTGACCGGGTACTATTCCCTCCGTTACCATGAAATGGCATTTTTCCCAGTTAAGGGCGAGGTTAGTTTCCTCACATCGGGATAGCATTCGTTCAAGGTTATTGAGGCATTGGTCGTATGAATCCCCAAAGATAGAAAAGTCGTCCATGAAGACTTCCATTGTCTTTTCTATCATATCATGGAAGATGGCCACCATGCAACGTTGAAAGGTTGCGAGGGCATTACATAGACCAAAAGGCATGTGTCGATAAGCAAAAGTTCCGTAGGGACATGTGAATGTTGTCTTTTCTTGGTCTTTTGGTGCTATCGGTATTTGAAAGTAACCTGAAAAACCATCTAAGAAACAATAAAATTTGTGACCGGATAATCTTTCTAACATTTGATCAATAAAAGGTAAAGGAAAGTGATCTTTCCTTGTTGCCTCATTTAATTGATGATAATCAATACATACTCTCCATCATATGACGGTTCTTGTTGGTATTAATTCATTTTTCTCATTAGTTACTACCGTCATACCTCCTTTCTTAGGAACTACTTGGACGGGACTTACCCAAGGACTATCGGATATTGGGTAAATGAGTCCTGAAGAAACACTGGTTTAATTGACCGGAATCAACAGAACCAGGGGGTTTGGATCTGCATAAAAGGGTTTATCTCTTCTCGTTCGGTTTGTGGGTGACGGATCTCCTTCTCTTCACAATAACTGCAAAATAACCACTGTTAGACTCGCCACGGGGAGAATGGGGGTTCTCTCCGTGACCACCCTCCAGCGTGAGAATAAGTACAGGGTTTGATGAAGAAGAAGTGTAATTGAAGTAGACGTGACTTGAGAATTATACCTGAATTATCCTTCTATTTATAGCCGAAGTTTGGGCGGGAAAACCTGTTGATGAAATATTGATGGAAAATGCATTTTCCGTAGGCGGTTATTCTTTTCCTCCGTTAATTCACTAACGAGTGTCAGAGCACACGGATCGTGATCTTAATCAACGGTTGGGGCATTGCCACGTGGAAAGTGGACGAGTGAAGATCTCTCTTCAATTCTGTGTCATCACCGTGACTTCAAGGGAGCCTGGGATGATGCCACGTGGCCATTCGGTTATAACCATCTGGTGGTGCACGATGGAGCTTTCTAGAAGAACATAGCTGTAATCCTGTGTGGCTCTTCCTTATGTTAATTCCGTGGTAACAGAATGTCGCAACCCCCACCCCCTATCTGTCCCAGGAACGGGCTGCCGCGAGACTCGGTGTTGGTGGTATCGGTGTTTATCAATTTGGCAGCGGAATTTACATCAGGACCGTAGTTAGGAAATATTTTATCAGAGTAGAACACCAGATTTTATATAAGTAAACATATTGGGATAAAACCCAAGTTTTTATTACAAACTAATTTATAGAGATAAACTCTATTTTATTGAAATAAAACATCTTCTTTTATTTAGGTAACTTTTATAGCCACTTTCTCCAAGCCTTCAGTGCTGTCCAGCTGGCTTCTAGTTGGCTCTCACATTTTGTTACCTGAAACGCGTTTAAAAATATTTTGTCAGTGGGAAATACTGATGAGTGAATCCCAGTTTAATCAAGAAGAGTTTTATCAATTAACACGGTATTGAGAGGGATTACAATGTTTATATCTACACAATTACTCATTCAGTACTTGCCACTCGACCGTATCTGTGGCTATGGTCATATCACACATTGGCTAACCCGTTGTCCAATTGTGAAGATTATCAAGTAATGTATACAAAACCCCATAATACCGGCAGTAATTGAAGAATTACAAAGACTCAATCACTGATTAATTACATTGTAAAACAATTAAGGTTTTGTAAAAACAGTTTGCAAAAAGGAGATTACTCACATTTCTGTCTTAGGTTTTCTTTAAGGGTTTCCTGGTGATTATCTATAAATTACACAAATGCACACGTGTTAGTATAATAACCCAATATTTATATTAATGATACCCTCCCCGAGACGGCATTCCAACGACTACGTCGGGCAGAACCACGACAGCCGTTACGGAACCCTGGATCAATTGGGCAGCGTATCTAATACGTAACCGGGGTTATGATACTTACAACGGAGCAGAACTTCGTTATTTAGGGGGTATAATACCCGAAAATTATGTTAACTCTTTAGAATTTCGAGAAAGAAAGAAAATGTGAACGGATTGAAAGTGAAACTGATCGACCCTATTTATAGTTGTGATCTTGGACTCTCTCGCGGCCCGCGTAAGCCTAAGGGAACCCCTTCGCGGCCCGGGACGTAGGTTGGTAGGGCCTAGCTGTGACCAGTCATCGAACTAGCCTTCACACGCGTTGTGCCACGTGGCAGCACCGGGTGCGGCCTGGTGGTTGAGTTGTCGTGGCCCGCGTAAGACCAAGGGGTGGTCTTCGCGTCCATGTATACTCTGGTCCTCTTTTGGAATCCCATTTCACTTTGACCAGAACTAATCTCTTGTGCTTGAGATTCTTAACTTTCCTGTCTTCAATTTGTAGAGGTCTTTCCACAAATTTAAGTTGTTCATTTACCTCTATATCCTTAAGAGGTACTACCAGTGATTCATCAGCTAAGCATTTCTTGAGATTAGATACATGAAATACATCATGTATTCCTGTCATTTCCTCTGGCAGTTGTAGCTGATAGGCTACAGGTCCTATTCTTTTAATAATCTCAAAAGGTCCAACATACCTGGGGCTTAGCTTTCCCCTTTTGATGAATCTGACTACTCCTTTCCAAGGAGAGACTTTCAATAATACTTTGTCACCTACCTGAAATTCCAATGGCTTGCGTCTGTTATCTGCATAACTCTTTTGTTGATCACGTGCTGATTTTTGTCGTTCCTTGACTTGAATGATCTTGTCTGTTGTTTCTTGCACTATTTCTGGTCCAGATAGTTGCTTTTCTCCAATTTCTGCCCAACATACTGGCGTTCGGCACTTTCGTCCATAAAGTGCTTCGAATGGTGCAACATTGATACTTGTGTGATAACTGTTATTATAAGAAAATTCTATTAATGGCAAGTGATCGTCCCAATTACCTCTGAAATCAATCACACAGGCTCTAAGCATGTCCTCTATTGTCTGAATTGTCCTTTCACTTTGTCCGTCCGTTTGAGGATGATAAGCGGTGCTTAGATTCAACCTAGTTCCCATTGCTTTTTGGAAACTTGTCCAAAAATGAGAGGTAAAACGGCTATCCCTATCAGACACAATTGATAAAGGAATTCCATGCAATGAAACTACTTCATTTACATACAATTTAGCTAATTGTTCCATACTGAAAGTTTCCTTCATTGGTAGGAAATGAGCTGACTTAGTTAGCCTATCTACAATCACCCAGATTGTATCATTACCTTTTCTTGTTTTAGGTAATTTGGTAACAAAATCCATTGTTATCAATTCCCATTTCCATACTGGCATTTCTAACTGCTGCAATAAACCTGAGGGTTTCTGATGTTCAGCTTTGACTTGTGAACAGGTTAAACATTTTGAAACATACGTAGCTATATCCTTTTTCATTCCTATCCCCCAAAAATTCTTTCTTAAATCCTGATACATCTTATCATTTCCAGGATGCATCGTATACTTAGAGTTATGGGCTTCTTCTAGTATACGGTGACGTAGGTTTCCTAATATGGTATCCACATCCTTTTCTTATGGAATCTCCAAATTCCATCTGTTCCTTGTTCTAACTCTTTAATCATTCCTTTTAGTTTTTCAGTATTATCCTTGATTACTGATTCTTGTGCTTCTCCAATCTGATCATTTAAATCTACTTGTAGGTTTAACTTAAGAGAACGCACTCTTTTTGGCTTTTCATGATACTTCCGACTTAAAGCATCAGCTACTACGTTTGCTTTTCCTGCATGATACTGGATATTACAATCATAATCACTAAGTATCTCCATCCAGCGTCTTTGTCTCATATTTAATTCCTTTTGCCCAAAAAACTTACCTTAAAATCTTATGGTCGGTGAATATGGTAAACTTACTACCATAAAGATAATGTCTCTAAATTTTAAGGGCAAAAATTATAGCTCCTAATTCAAGATCATGGGTTGAATAATTCTCTTCATGATTCTTAAGTTGTCTGGATGCATAAGCTATAACCTTTTGACGTTGCATCAATACACATCCATAACCTAACTTAGAAGCGTCACAATAGACGACAAAGTCTTCGGTTCTTTCTGGTAACGCTAGTATAAGTGCATTGGTTAGTCTTTGCTTAAGAATTCTAAAGGCTTCTTCTTGTTTTGGTCCCCATTGAAACTTAATGGATTTACAGGTTAACTTAGTTAAGGGAATGGCTATTCTAGAAAAATCACGAATAAATCTTCTATAATAACCAGCCAATCCTAAGAAACTTCTAACCTCAGTTGGTGACCCAGGGGTTTTCCATTTAGTAATAGCCTCGATCTTGGTGGGATTCACATGAATTCCTTCATAATTGACTAAATGTCCAAGTAACTGTACCTGTTCTAACCAAAATTCGCACTTTAAAAAATTTGCATAAAGTTTTTCTTTCCTTAATAAACTTAGAAGTGCGTGCAAATGCTTTGCATGTTCCTCTTTACTCTTAGAGTAAATGAGAATATCATCTATAAAGACAATTATGAATTTATCCAAATATGGCTTACATATTCGGTTCATCATGTCCATAAATGCGGCTGGGCATTGGTTAAACCAAATGGCATGACAGTAAATTCATAATGGCCGTACTTTGTTCAAAATGCGGTTTTAGGAATGTCCTCTTCCTATACCTTTAATTGATGATATCCTGATCGTAAATCGATTTTTGAGAAAAATCAAGCTCCTTGCAATTGATCGAACAGATCATCGATTCTTGGTAATGGATATCGATTCTTAATCGTGACCTTGTTCAATTCATGGTAATCAATGCACATACGCATTGATCCATCTTTCTTCTTAACAAACAAAATTGGTGCTCCCCACGGTAATGAACTCGGTTGTATGAATCCTTTCTCCAACAATTCATCTAGTTGTTTCTTCAGTTCATGCATTTCTGCGGGTGCCAAACGGTAAGGTGCTTTGGCAATTGGCGTTGTTCCTGGTAGCAGGTGGATTATGAATTCCACTTCTCTGTCTAGCGGTAGTCCTGGTAATTCTTCTGGAAACACATCTGGAAACTGAGATACTACTGGTATATCTTTCAATTCTTTTCCTTTAGGATTAGTGATTATAGAAATCAAATATACTATAGATCCTTTTCTTATATAACTTGCCGTTTTCATCACAGAGATGAATTTTGGGGATCTAGATGGTTTATCTCCTTTAATATTGATCTTTTCACCCTTTGGTGAATTTACTTGAATTGACTTTTGATCACATATAATACTGGCTTTATTGGCTATTAACCAATCCATTCCTAAAACAACATCAAATCCTGCCAGATTCATTGGATAAAGATTTGCAATAAACTTTTAATTTAAAAATTTTATTTGTTGGATTCTGTATACCCAAGACACATATTAGATTGATGTGGCTAGTACGTTATGATCCAAGTTGAGTCATACCCAAATACAAGCTAGACAAACACTTATAATATTTATTTTATGATATGATCAAACAAAAAATATTAACACTTATAATATTTAGAAATTGATTTTCTAAATAATTACACTTGAGAAACCAATAAATTATATGGATAAATTATTTTGAGAGAATATTTTATTTTGTTATTTAATGGGTTAAATAACATAATAAAAATAGTATAAGGGGCTGTTTGGTAGCCTCTTAATCCATTCAGAGGCTGTCTCTTAATGAAATCATTTGTGGCCCTTATGTCTGAATGAATAAAAGGTAACCTTATGTCTGACTGGATAAGAGGTAACATCTGAATGGTAAACCATCACATGTCACATTCTTCTACATTATCTTTGTTAAACTCTTAAATGATTTCATTAAGAGGTAGCCTCTTAATGTCATTCAGATGCTACCAAACAGCCCCTAAGTCTTATAACATATGATGTTATATTTTATAAAAGTTATAAAATATATATATGTAAGACTTATATTGTTTAAAAAGAAAATTGTATTTTTTTTAAATAATAAGGTGGGCCGCCCCCATAAGTCTTCCCAAGAGAAGATTTTGGTCCAATGGTGATACATGCATTTGCATGTGTAAGAAGGGCTTTCATTGGGTGATGTGGGTGGCTATGTCTTCCACAAGTTTTAATAAGAATTTTGTATGACAAAATAGATATGATGAACTTGTAAGACTTGCATTTTTCTCTCAAAAATTTCGGCCATAAAGGAGTTCCAAGGGAGTTTCGGTTTTTGATCATAAGTGTTAAAAATCCTAGCTAAACTCAAGGTGTTTGTTGGAAGCTTGGGGTATACAAGCTTGAGGTCTTCTACTCTTGAAGGCAACCATTCAAGAAGCATAATCCGTTTCATCATCCTATTACTCCAAGAAGGTAGTATTCTAAACATCCTATGGTTGTGTTTGATAGTATGCATGTTCATATATGGATCCGGGTTTTGGGATTTTGCATATAAATGATATTTATATCTTAAAAGTAACATGTTTTAAATATTATTTCCGCTGCGTTTTTATTTCATATGGATGAAATTACTTTGATAAACATGTTAAAATCCCATCAATGGTATCAGAGCCGCTTATATGAGTGCATGCTTCAATATATTAAAAATTTCGGGTTTCGGGTTTGAATAAAACCCTATGGCCAAAAATTTTAATATGGTTATCCCTTTGTTTTTCAAGATTATTTTCTTACATGCATCAGGGAATCTTGAAAAATTATTTCATATGGATGATTTGTTTGTTTGGACAAAACTTACCTTTTTCGGTTTTTTGTACATAACCGAAAATGGTCATAAAAGGGAACCATTTTTTTATGCTTCTTGATTTAATGTATATATTTGGATATATATATTTTTTGGTGCATATAACCTAGCTATGACTTTGTGTTGAATGATTGTGTTGTGATTCATTTTATTATTATTTCAATGGGTTGTAATAATTATTATTTTGTTCTTCCATTTGTAAGATATGTAATTTATTCATTTTTCATTTGGCATGTAAAAATAAATAGATTAGGTGCATTTTATTTTACTAGAAAAAAATGTATTAGGATATATTTTGTAAAAAAAGATGCACACAAAAATGCGGTTTTGGTTTGGCCGTATTCGGTCCAAAGAACTTCATCGTTCTCAACGGGATTTTAACCCGATAACCAAAACACATTTTTGAAGTCCAAAGGAGTTTGGAGCTGAATATAAAAGACTTTTGGAAGCACAAAGAAAGTGGAGAAATCACAACACAAGAAGAAAACTTGAAGCATTTGGATGCAGGATCAAGTGGGAGTTCAACGACACATCGCTTGTGTCATTTTTCACCCCTTAGGAAGGACCTTTTGGCACACTTGTTTCGGCTAACAAGTGTTGTAAAAAATAGTTGGCTTTGGTTATGCACCTATTGTTATGTATGTTATGCTTGTGTGGTTGTTTATTTATATTGTTTTAATGATATGTCGATATGCATGAATTAACAAACTAATAATCAACAACAAGCGTAAAATTGGTTCTTAACAAAATCATTAAAATGATTAATAAAAGGTTTTATTAAAAATTAATGATTTTACAATAAAATGGGTTTTATTAAAAAGAACCTTGAAAATTTGTTTTCACTAAAGTACCAAGGATTTGAATGCATGCAAATATATGGTACATAAGATATTTTCTAAACTAGAATTTTGAAATATTAAAAACTCTTTTATAAAACAAGTCAAACACCATCATTTTATACAACACTTGAAACACTTGGGAACTCTTATTGTGGGATAAAGGTCACCTAACCACATTTGAGGGAACTTGTATATTCGAGGTGGGTTTACCATGTTTGTGGGATAAAGGTCACCTAACCACTTATGTGTATAAACTCACATGTGTGTGTAAGTTGGACGACTTGATTTGGAAACCATGAACTTAGGGTCACCGAAGCATGGGGAACAAAGGTGTTGATGGGATTAAACATGCTAACTAAACATAAAGATGTTTAACCGATCCCATATGGCTAGAAATTGCAAAGAGTTGCAATTGTCAAACGTTGACTACCTTGTTAATTTAAATAGAGGGATAAAGGTCACCTAACCAATATTTAAATGTAACGTTGGATTCTAGATTTTAATTATTAATTGTCTTTAAGACACAAAAGGGTATTAATGATTAAAATATAATAATATCGAAAATACTAAATTGAACTTGTTTAATTTTGTAGATGGCCGATAACAATGCAAACCCGATTAACCAAACCGTCCGAAACCTATCACTAAGAACCATCCTTGAAAAGGATCGTCTCAACCATAACAACTTCATGGATTGGTTTCGAAACTTGAGAATCGTTCTCAAGCAAGAGAAGATATCCTATGTGTTGGACGATCCTATTCCCGATGAACCTAACGTGGAAGATGTGGAAGCCTACAACGATTGGGTTACCGAGGACTCCATGCAAGCCTCATGCCTCATGCTGGGAACTATGATTCCCGAAATTCAAAAGGATTTTGAACATCACGGGGCATACGACATGATTACCCAGTTAAAGGAAATGTTCCTACAACAAGCAAGGGTAGAACGCTTCGAAACTGTTCGAGCGCTTCATGCATGTCGAATGGAGGAAACCCAATCGGTATCATCTTATGTTCTCAAGATGAAAAGCCACATTGATCGCCTCGAACGGCTAAATTGTCCCTTCTCTAAAGAGTTGGCTACGGATTTGATCCTCAACTCTTTGACAAAGAAATTTGAAAGCTTTGTAATGAATTACAACATGAATGGATGGGACAAGAGCATTGGTGAGCTTCATGCAATGCTCAAAACGGATGAAGCAGGAATGGGCAAAAAGGCTTTACTCGTCCTAGAGATCAATGAAGGAGGCAACAAGAAGGGGCCCCACCCCGACTCTAAAGCAAACTATGCTAAAAGAAAGGGACACGTCAAGGGAAAGGGAAAGGGAAAAGCTAAAGCAGAACCCGCCAAACCAAAAGAGAAGAAGCAAAAGGTTGCTACGAATGACCCATGTTTTGGATGTGGTGAGATAGGACACTGGAAGAGAAATTGTCCAACCTATCTCAATGAGTTGAAAAAGAAGAGGGATGCAGGGCAAACCTCAGGTACTATCTTTATGATACATGTTGAGCTTAATGTTATTTCTTCTAACACATGGGTACTAGATACCGGATGTGGAACTCATATTTGCAATTTGTTGTAGGGGTTCAAAAGAAATAAATATTATAAGAAGGGAGACACTAGTCTCTTCATGGGCAACGGAGCAAAGGTTGAAGTCGAAGCTCAAGGAGACTACGTTTTAGAGCTTCCAAGTGGTTTGGAAGTTATTTTGAAGAATGTTTTGTATGCTCCTAGTTTGACTATGAACATAATTTCAGTTTCCCTTTTAAAACAATTTGGTTTCAATTTTGAATTTGTTAACTATGACATTTATGTTTTTAAGAATGATGTGTTTTATTTTAAAGCTATGTCTTTAAATGGTATTTATGAATTAGATCATGATAACGCATCATATGATAGCTCAATGTACCAAGTAACCAACAAGAAACTCAAAATGGATTTGAGTGATTCCTATCTTTGGCATTGTCGCCTTGGACATATAAGCAAGAATCGCATGCATACACTTTAGAAAATGGTCTTTTGAATACAAACGAAGATAATTCATTTGATGTATGCGAATCTTGTTTACAAGTAAAAATGACCAAGACGCCCTTTAGTGGAACTTTTGAAAGGGCTAAAGACTTACTAGGTATCATACATTCAGATGTATGTGGTCCTTTTAAGCCGATCACTAGGAATGGTGAAAGATACTTCATTACCTTTACCGACGATTATAGTCGTTATGGTTATGTGTACTTACTAAGACACAAGGATGAAGCATTTGAAATGTTCAAAGACTTCAAAAGTGAAGTAGAAAATCAACTCAAGAAAACAATCAAAGTCCTTCGCACCGATAGAGGAGGTGAATACCTTAGTGGTGCTTTTCAAGATCATCTTAGGAGTTGTGGGATTATCTCACAACTTACTCCACCTAGAACACCACAACACAATGGTGTGTCCGAAAGGAGAAATCGAACTCTATTAGATATGGTTCGATCTATGATGGCTAGAAGCACATTACCTCTATCGTTTTGGGGTTACGCTTTGCTCTCCGCAGTCCGTATACTAAATATGGCCCCAACCAAGAAAGTGGAAAAGACACCTTTTGAAATATGGCATGGAAACCCTCCATCATTATCATTCTTAAGGGTTTAGGGTTGTGAAGCTTATGTTAAGCAATACACTCCAAATAAATTGGAAGTCCAATCCACAAAGTGTATCTTTGTAGGATATCCTAAAGATGATATAGGATATTATTTCTACGATCCAACCGAGCAAAAGGTGTCACACCCCGACCACGTATAACATACAAAACGTGGCGAAAACGTCGGGGAGTGTTGAGACAGAATTAATTGTTTCATAACCATGGCATTCAAAGTTGTGTTTTATTTATCAACATAGGAGTTACATTGTCTTTAACAGCAAACAAAGAGTACATAACATAATTAAACTAAGTCTATCTTCGTTTTATTTCTCTAAGGCACAGGTCCGCCCTAGTGTCACGATCATCATCCTATGGAAAAGCTCCTGAAAACACATGTGAAAATAGGTACGTCAGCATAAAAATGCCTGTGAGATACATAGGTTTTGTGAAAATAGGATTCATGACTTAAGTTTAAGAAATTGTTTAATAATAGTCAGTCATGAACCTTGTAAATTGTTTTGTCTTGTAAATCATTTGAAAAGTGATAAAATAAGATGATATGTATAAATAAATGTAAGGTTAAATGAAAAACCATGTAAAAATGGGTTTGCATAAGATAAGTTGTTTTGTAAAACAATGTCTTGTGAAAAGTATGTTATTTGTATAAAATGTCATATGTCTAAATTGAAATGATTCCAATAACGCTACAATATGTAATACCATATTACACATGCCTCGTTACTCAAATCACTTAAACAAACCATCAACGTATAAAGTCCATGTTTAAACCAATCGTCAAAAGTCCTTGTATAAGCCATGTCAAATGTTTAAAAGTCCAAACGTAGTCAAGTAATGTGTAACAAAAGTTATGTATTGTAAGTAAAGTATTGTCACATAGTCCAAAATGTATAAATGTACAAAACAAAGTATTTTGAATATATCAAAAAGTTATGTTTTGCAAAGTAATGCATGTTACATTGATACAAACATTTATGTGGTAAGTTAACGCATACATTCAAGCCTTGAGACAGTCGGATACCCCTTTCAGTCAAGGTTATCAAAAGAAATGTTTTCGGATTTAGTCATTCCTTACATCCAAACAAACCCGGGATGTCAGGAATGGGATTTGTCAAGTCCTATGGTACCAGTACTTACTACCGAGCGGCGTAGCTAATGTTAATGAACGTATAATAGTCTCGTTTGTGCAAACCAAATGTCATAGCAAAAGTGAACATGTTATATGAAAATAATGTACTAAGTATGCTAAGTTAACATACAAAGCAGAAAGTCATGTAAATCAATGTGCTAGCATGCTATCAGTCAACACACATAGCATAATTGTAAAGTAAAACAATGTACTAAGTATGCACATGATGGACATACATAGCATGAAATGTAATGTAAAACGATGTACTAAATACGCACACAATGGGCATACATAGCATGAAATGTAATGAAATCATGTACTATAATGTACTAACAAACATAGCAGGTATATGATGTGAAAACAGGAAAGCACGAAAGTAACAAGTAGGCACATGTGTTCCACCCCAAAACAGTTTGAAAACAGTAAAAGAGGGGCTCTATGTACTCACTTGAGATTGTTCAGAAGTCCTAAGATAACCACCAAGCAAAGCTAGAGATCACGGAATATCAGACGGCACCTAATATAGGTAACTACATTAATAAACCGGACCTAAGTCGGAAGATCGGATAGAATGTGATGTAGACCCGACAAGTTTGAAGACTTGTTTAATATGGGTATTTCATACACACTCTGAATTTGAGATAAAACTGATAAGGTTTGACTCGCTTCGGCTAATTTATGTAAACTAGTTATATAAACCGAACCGAACGCGTAATAAGCGTGACGGGTATTCGTAAGAGCCATATACATGTTTCCTAAGTTAATATGCTTCAAATATGTTGTGACATCAGTAATATGTCTTTCATTATGCCCGAAACGTATTTAAACACAAACTATGCCCCGTAAGGGTAGTTTGGTCATTTAAAAGGTTATAAAAGAGTTTAAGTGTTAACCTGAGTTACAGGTCTAATGTAATCAGCAAATATACTCAATTTTCTAAGTTATATCAGTAGGGTAAGGTATATATGTGAAATTTATCAATTATAATCAAACTATGCACCGTAGAGGCATTTTGGTAATTTCACATAAGCCGTAAAGCTCAAAACTAAAGTCTGAGTTAAACAACTTTTGCTTACTGTTAAAACATTATAATTTACCTAAAATATCAGTAGGTATCAACCCTTGTATGTCTAAAATAGTTCTAGTACATACTATGCGTTAAAAACGCTTAGAAAGGCGATTAGGAGCCGTTTCCGGGTTATATACATAAAGCTGATATTTTTATTATTCCAGAAGGCTTAAAATAATTTGTTTATCATTTAGAATCAGTAGCAAAAGGTTTGGAGTCGTTTAGATATGTAAAACTCATTTTATGGCCCGTAAGGGCAAAACCGACAATTACCGGATTAAGCCTATGACTATGAGTTATGCTCGGCCTAAAATTAATTAAAAATCTTCAAAAATCCCAAAATAATATATTACATCAGGGGGTAATAAGTTTGATATCAAAAAGTAGGCTTAACTAGGCTATACGCTAATTACGCCATTTAATTAACATAAAGCTTTCGTTTTGCGCTAATGAGCATAACTCTCAATCTACACCACCAATTGATCTCAAATTTTGGGTACAAGTTTATATATCAGTAACAAAGGTTTCTACTCTTTTACATTTTCAAAAATCACGTTTTAAGGTAAAAAGGGCATAATGGTCAACATATGAGCAATTAACGGAAACATGCGTATTAATTGGATAACTAATGAACCAAGGTGTATAATCACAGAGGGTTATACTAGTATGTATCTTAGTCCAATTAAAGCTCTGAGGCATTTCTAAAACATGCCTAAACGGGTCAGAACTGAAAGTCAAAGTAAAAGTCAAACTATGCGACTTTCGGTTCCGAACCGGGTCTAAACAGGAAATTGTCGGGTTGAACATGTTTGGACATGTTTTTACACTAATTACTAAGTTATATTAATGATCAAACAGGTTGTATATGTTCTACATTGCTAATTATGCATAAATTAGAAATTAACAATTCTGTTGACTTTTTATTAGCAAGTTTGACCCGACTTTTGACCTAGTTAGAGTGGGAATCAGGGGTAACCCTTTGGAGGGTTTATTACCCACATAATTACCAACTTATAACTACTTTTGATTCGACTAATCACTGGACCATTAGTGATTAATCGTTAAGTCAACCGTTAATTACGACGGTTGACTTTTAAGCTAAACTAAGCTAAAACTTAAACTAAGGAAGGTTAGGCAAACTTACAAGAGTCCTAAGAATGACCAGAGATCACTTGAGAGAAGACTTGTGCTCCAGAAATGCTCCAGAAATGCAGAAGTGAAGTGTGAAGAACTTGTTGCAACTTATGGCCTTTTATAGTGTTTAATCCACCACAAATTGTTGACACATAAGTCTACAAGTGACCACAACATCTTAACAAGTGTCCCTAAGTGTCTAGGAGGTGTTTAGGGGTCGCCCATGAAGTGAAACAACTGATCTAAGTCGGTTCCAAGGCTGAACAGCCAAGAAAAACGATTTTCTGCATCTGGGCGGTTAATGCGGCCCGCGTAAGATCAAGTTAAACTTGACGCGGCCCGCGTCAGTCTTGTTTTCAGCTTTAAATGTTTTAAGTTGTTGCAACTTGCCCCTTGGCCCTTCGAAAGGCCAACTAAGCTTATATTTTGCAATTTGAGCCCTTAATATTTACCTACAAGGGCTTTAGGACATGTACCTCATTTTCTAAGTCCTCGGTTAACTTTATTGTTACCCGAAAAGTCCTAAACTTCAACGTTGACGCATTAACCCCTTGTACATGGATTTGATCATAACTTTCTCGTATGATAACGAAACTTTATGAAATTTATATCGTGCATTCTAGTGAGCATATTTAACCGTTACAAGCTTCGGGTTTGTCAAGTTTAGTCCATGTACGCGAATTAACTTGTTTTTGCCATACCAAAGCCTTTAAAACTTATTTCTAAGTTACGTAAAGGTTATTTAAGGCATGTTAAGTATATGTTGAAGTTTCGGAGTATTTGTCGCATTAAACTGATTACGTTTACGCACCAGTTTGCGTATAAATCTCCAGAAAGTGATATAGAGTTTGAAATTGGACAAAAGTCAAAACACGAAAAATGTAAAACATAACCAAACAAACATTGGGATCAAATAACATTGTTTTATTGATAATTGAACTGTTCACAATGATAACAAGCACAGATGTTACAGTCTCCCCTACTTGTGGAAATTTCGTCCCGAAATTTATTTTGAGGAAACTCGTGGGAAAAGATGCGGATACTTCGCCTTCATTTGATCTTTGCGTTCCCAAGTAAACTCGGGTCCACGTTTAGCTTCCCAACGAACTTTGACCAAGGGAATGCGCTTGCGTTTGAGCCACTTGACTTCACGTTCCATGATTTCCACGGGCTTCTCAACAAATTTCAGTGTTTTATCAACACGAATTTCGTCAAGCGGTATGTGGAGGTTCTCATCAGCTAAACACCTCTTGAGATTGGACACGTGAAAAGTTGGATGAACATTTCCAAGTTCAGGAGGTAACTCAAGTCTGTAGGCTACCTTTCCGATTCTTTCGACGATCTTGAATGGTCCAACGTATCTAGGTGCAAGTTTTCCTTTCTTTCCAAATCTGATCACACCTTTCCAAGGTGAGACCTTAAGTAATACTCGATCACCGACTTGAAATTCCAAGGGTTTGCGTTTTGGGTCCGCGTAACTCTTTTGACGGCTTCTAGCTGTCTGAAGGTTATCACGAACTTTCTTAATCTTGTCAGTTGTCTCTAAAATGAGAGCAGGTCCAGTAAGCTGAGCCTCGCCAATCTCATTCCAGCAGACTGGTGAACGACATTTTCGACCATAGAGAGCCTCGAAAGGAGCCATTTTGATGCTGGTGTGATAACTGTTGTTGTAGGAGAATTCAATTAACGGAAGATGCGAATCCCAACTACCACCAAAATCGATCACACAAGCTCTAAGCATATCCTCCAGAGTCTGGATTGTTCTTTCAGATTGACCATCCGTTTACGGATGATAAGCCGTGCTCAAATTAAGTTGGGTCCCCATAGCAGATTGCATGGTTCTCCAAAAATGAGAAGTAAAGCGAGCATCTCTATCAGAAATGATGTTCAAAGGAACACCATGTCGAGCTACGATTTCATCCACATAGATTTTAGCAAGTTTGTCAGCAGAAAAATCCTCACGGATTGGCAAGAAATGCGCTGACTTAGTAAGACGATCAACGACTACCCAGATGGCATCATGACCTTTCTTTGTGCGCGGAAGTTTGGTAACGAGATCCATAGTAATGTTTTCCCATTTCCAAACTGGGATCTCTGGTTGCACCAATAAACCAGAAGGACGTTGATGTTCAGCCTTAACCTTAAGACATGTAAGGCATTTTGATACATATGAGGCAATGTCTTTCTTCATACCAGGCCACCAATACTGAATACGAAGATCCTTATACATCTTATCTGAGCCAGGATGAACAGAATATCGAGACTTATGGGCTTCATCCATAAGCAAGGTGCAAAGGTTATCTAGGCTTGGGACCCACAAACGGTCCATGAAGTAATACGATCCATTGTCCTTCAGTTCTAGATCAGGTGTTATGTGATAGGGAAATTCCTTATCCATCAAACCTTGTGAAACACAAGATTGTTGAGCCTGAGAAATGCGTGCCTGGATATAGGATCGAGCTTGAATAACAGATTGAACACGTACACAATGAAGCTTAGTACGTTCCTTACGACTCAATGCATCGGCTACGACATTCGCCTTACCAGGATGGTAGCGAATTTCGCAGTCATAGTCGTTTAAAAGCTCAACCCAACGTCGTTGCCTCATGTTGAGTTCTTTCTGGTTGAAAATATGCTGAAGACTTTTGTGGTCCGTGAAAACCACACATTTTGTACCGTACAAATAGTGTCTCCAGATCTTAAGAGCGAAGACAACTGCACCCAACTCTAGATCATGAGTGGTGTAGTTTTTCTCATGTATCTTCAACTGTCTTGATGCATATACTATGACTTTGTTCCTTTGCATCAGAACACAACCAAGACCCAATTTAGACGCATCACAATAAACGACGAAATCATCATTGCCCTCAGGCAAAGTCAGAACAGGCGCGTCGCAGAGTTTTTGCTTCAAGTGTTGAAAAGCTTCCTCTTGCTTGAATCCCCAATCAAAGGGCTTGTTCTTCTGAGTTAGAGCAGTTAGAGGAACTGCAATCTTTGAGAAGTTCTCAGTGAAGCGGTGGTAATAACCCGCTAGACCAAGAAAAGATCGAACTTCAGTAGGAGTAGTAGGCGTATCCCAATCCTTAATCGCACTGATCTTGGAGGGATCTACATGAATACCTTGTTCGTTGACAATATGTCCTAAGAATTGAACTTCTTTAAGCCAAAATTTGCACTTGGAGAATTTGGCGAAAAGTTGCTCTTTCTTCAGGAGTTCCAAAGTAAGACGAAGATGTTGCTCGTGATCAGCTCGCGTCTTAGAATAAATCAAGATGTCGTCAATAAAAACAATGACGAATTGATCCAAATAAGGTTTGCAGACCCTATTCATTAAGTCCATGAAAACAGCAGGAGCATTAGTCAAACCGAATGGCATGACTGTGAATTCATAATGCCCATATCGAGTGCGGAAAGTTGTCTTGGGAATATCTTCTTCATGCACACGAAGTTGATGATACCCGGAACGTAGATCAATCTTCGAAAAATAAGAAGCGCCCTGTAACTGATCAAAGAGATCGTCTATGCGCGGTAGGGGATATCGATTCTTGATGGTAAGCTTGTTAAGTTCACGATAATCGATACACATCCTAAAAGATCCATCCTTCTTCTTGACAAAAAGAACGGGAGCACCCCAAGGTGAAAAGCTAGGACGGATAAAACCTTTGTCAGAGAGCTCCTGAAGCTGCTTAGATAACTCTTGCATCTCAGACGGTGCAAGACGATATGGAGCTCTAGCAATGGGATTTGTACCAGGTACGAGATCAATACGGAACTCGACTTGGCGTGCTGGAGGTAGACCAGGTAACTCTTCAGGGAAAACTTCAGAATAATCCCGAACGACAGGAATATCTGAAATAGACTTACCCTTGCCTTTATCTGTTGTGACATGTGCCAAGAAGGCCACATAATTCTTTCGCAGATACTTCCGAGCTTTAAAACAAGACATGAGTTTGAGACCACCGGCAGGTTTCTCACCTTGAACCTGTAGGATCTCGCCTGTCGAAAGCGGCACACGAACAATCTTCTCAGAACAAACTATCTCTGCGTGATGCTTGGATAACCAATCCATACCCACAATGACGTCGAAGCTTCCAAGTTGCATAGGCGTGAGGTTAATAGGAAAAAGATGATCGTTAAGGTTTAACTGGCAGTTGCGAAGAACAGAGTCAAGAACAATGGGTTCACCACTAGCAACTTCTACTGTCAAAGGTTTACCTAGTTTCGTTCTAGACACGCGAAGCATTGGCTCAAAAGATAATGACACAAAACTCTTATCGGCACCCGAATCAAAGAGAACAGATGCAGGCTGATTATTAATAAAGAACGTACCGTTCACCACTTCATTGTCTGCTTGTGCCTCTTGAGCATTCATGTTGAAGACTTGGCCACGAGCCGGAGCCTGATTCTGATTTGGATTCTGGTTCTGGTTGGCTAGCCTTGGGCACCGGTTCCTGTAGTGGGTCAGATCCCCACAATTGTAGCACGAACCAGGAGGAAAATGAGGTCGTGCAGCTTGACCTTGTTGCTGAGCAAGAGGCTGAGCAACTTGTTGGGCTGGGTTCTGAACTGCCTGGTTCTGGTTAACAGGAATGCGACAAGTAGCGGCAAGATGACCAGATCTTCCGCAGTTGGTGCACTGACGACACTGGAGGTGTGGTGGATGATGGCCGTTACACTTGTTGCACAAAGGTGCATTGCCAAGATAAGGCTTCTTGGCTAGTGGCTGCGCAGGCTGATTTGGTGCAGCTTAGGCCTGTGCAGTAACGACATAGTTTTGGGAAGCCTTCCGCTTCCTAGACCCTCCAGAATTCTTTCCCTTCTTGTTTTGACCTTTCTTGCTATCTCCCTTGTCAGATGCCTGCTTCTTACCCTTGTCACCCTTTTTATGCAGCTTTCCCTTTTGAACCTGCGACTCAGTCAATGTCGCTGCTAACTCGATCGCCTGACAGAGAGTGGCAGGGTTACTACCAGTAATGATGTCTTGTACTGATTCAGGTAGGCCGTGGATGTACCTTTCGATAGCCTTGTCGAGTGGGGTAACCATAGTTGGGCAAAGCAGACTCAACTCCTCAAACCTATCAGTATATGCCCTGTGCTCACCACTGTCTTGTGTCAAGTTATCAAACTCTTTCTCCAACGCTCGCTGTTCATGACGAGGACAGAACTCCCTCATCTTAAGGGCCCTAAGTTCAGCCCATGTCTGTGCTAGAGCAACTTCTGCACCACGGTCTCTCATAACCCCATGCCACCATGTGAGAGCCCTCTTCTGAAACACACTCGAAGAAAACTCAACCTTGCGATTGTCAGGACACTGCACGTGGCGAAAAGTATTCTCAATGCTCTCGAAGCATTGAAGAAGCCCAGTCGCTCCTTCAGAACCACTAAACTTGAGTGGTTTAGCCGAGTTAAAATCCTTGTACTTGCATGGAGCATTGTTATTATTGTTGGCTTGGTGCCATTGAGCAAAGAGATTTGGGAATTGAGCAGCCATCTGCTGCGCAATAATTTCTGCCAGTTCGGCAGTTGCTATCTGGTTTTCGCGTCGAGGAGGCATTCTAAAAGAGGAAAACATGAAAGGAAACGAGTGAGAAGATTGGATGAGGAGAATGAGATGAAACAAAATTAACAAAAGAAAAGATGGTGGTCATTTGTCCGCATTACCAAGCAAACAAACGACACACAGTAACTAATCAAAGTAAATGGGTGAAAAATGATGTATCGCGAAGACATGCTCGCCTATAAGTGAACACTCATCCCAAGAATTCCCAGGTAAGCACAACTGGTCTCGCGTCTGATGAGATATATACGAAATGCTCGCCTAGACAGAAAACCCAGAATACAGGCATTCACTCTTCCAGTTTGCACGTGTTCACATTATTTAAAACCCAAAACTTTGACGAGATTTTGAAAATTCAAAGGCATAAAGCCAAAAATTTTAGTTAAACTGGAAGGGTTCAAAACCTTACAAAAGAGGGTTCAAAACCATGTAATAAATTATCCAAAAGCAGAAGATTGTTTTTCAAAAATCGTTTCGCAAAATTGGGTTCTTGTTTTGATAATCACCTAAGGATAGGTGATGTGCATGTTTTAAGATCTAAACACAAGATGACTTGTGTCAGGGTCCTAGAAAGGTTATAGTCTAGGTCAAAGAATTACTAATAACCTAATTCCCTATAACCATTGGCTCTGATACCAACTTTCCTATCACACCCCGACCACGTATAACATACAAAACGTGGCGGAAACGTCGGGGAGTGTTGAGACAGAATTAATTGTTTCATAACCATGGCATTCAAAGTTGTGTTTTATTTATCAACATAGGAGTTACATTGTCTTTAACAGCAAACAAAGAGTACATAACATAATTAAACTAAGTCTATCTTCCTTTTATGTCTCTAAGGCACAGGTCCGCCCTAGTGTCACGATCATCATCCTATGGAAAAGCTCCTGAAAACACATGTGAAAATAGGTACGTCAGCATAAAAATGCCTGTGAGATACATAGGTTTTGTGAAAATAGGATTCATGACTTAAGTTTAAGAAATTGTTTAATAATAGTCAGTCATGAACCTTGTAAATTGTTTTGTCTTGTAAATCATTTGAAAAGTGATAAAATAAGATGATATGTATAAATAAATGTAAGGTTAAATGAAAAACCATGTAAAAATGGGTTTGCATAAGATAAGTTGTTTTGTAAAACAATGTCTTGTGAAAAGTATGTTATTTGTATAAAATGTCATATGTCTAAATTGAAATGATTCCAATAACGCTACAATATGTAATACCATATTACACATGCCTCGTTACTCAAATCACTTAAACAAACCATCAACGTATAAAGTCCATGTTTAAACCAATCGTCAAAAGTCCTTGTATAAGCCATGTCAAATATTTAAAAGTCCAAACGTAGTCAAGTAATGTGTAACAAAAGTTATGTATTGTAAGTAAAGTATTGTCACATAGTCCAAAATGTATAAATGTACAAAACAAAGTATTTTGAATATATCAAAAAGTTATGTTTTGCAAAGTAATGCATGTTACATTGATACAAACATTTATGTGGTAAGTTAACGCATACATTCAAGGCTTGAGACAGTCGGATAACCATTTCAGTCAAGGTTATCAAAAGAAATGTTTTTGGATTCAGTCATTCCTTACATCCAAACAAACCCGAGATGTCAGGAATGGGATTTGTCAAGTCCTATGGTACCAGTACTTACTACCGAGCGGCGTAGCTAATGTTAATGAACGTATAATAGTCTCGTTTGTGCAAACCAAATGTCATAGCAAAAGTGAACATGTTATATGAAAATAATGTACTAAGTATGCTAAGTTAACATACAAAGCAGAAAGTCATGTAAATCAATGTGCTAGCATGCTATCAGTCAACACACATAGCATAATTGTAAAGTAAAACAATGTACTAAGTATGCACATGATGGACATACATAGCATGAAATGTAATGTAAAACGATGTACTAAATACGCACACAGTGGGCATACATAGCATGAAATGTAATGAAATCATGTACTATAATGTACTAACAAACATAGCAGGTATATGATGTGAAAACAGGAAAGCACGAAAGTAACAAGTAGGCACATGTGTTCCACCCCAAAACAGTTTGAAAACAGTAAAAGAGGGGTTCTATGTACTCACTTGAGATTGCTCAGAAGTCCTAAGATAACCACCAAGCAATGCTAGATATCACGGAATATCAGACGGCACCTAATATAGGTAACTACATTAATAAACCGGACCTAAGTCGGAAGATCGGATAGAATGTGATGTAGACCCGACAAGTTTGAAGACTTGTTTAATATGGGTATTTCATACACACTCTGAATTTGAGATAAAACTGATAAGGTTTGACTCGCTTCGGCTAATTTATGTAAACTAGTTATATAAACCGAACCGAACGCGTAATAAGCGTGACGGGTATTCGTAAGAGCCATATACATGTTTCCTAAGTTAATATGCTTCAAATATGTTGTGACATCAGTAATATGTCTTTCATTATGCCCGAAACGTATTTAAACACAAACTATGCCCCGTAAGGGTAGTTTGGTCATTTAAAAGGTTATAAAAGAGTTTAAGTGTTAACCTGAGTTACAGGTCTGATGTAATCAGCAAATATACTCAATTTGCTAAGTTATATCAGTAGGGTAAGGTATATATGTGAAATTTATCAATTATAACCAAACTATGCACCGTAGGGGCATTTTGGTAATTTCACATAAGCCGTAAAGCTCAAAACTAAAGTCTGAGTTAAACAACTTTTGCTTACTGTTAAAACATTATAATTTACCTAAAATATCAGTAGGTATCAACCCTTGTATGTCTAAAATAGTTCTAGTACATACTATGCGTTAAAAACGCTTAGAAAGGCGATTAGGAGCCGTTTCCGGGTTATATACATAAAGCTGATATTTTTATTATTCCAGAAGGCTTAAAATAATTTTTTTATCATTTTGAATCAGTAGCAAAAGGTTTGGAGTCGTTTAGATATGTAAAACTCATTTTATGGCCCGTAAGGGCAAAACCGACAATTACCGGATTAAGCCTATGACTATGAGTTATGCTCGGCCTAAAATTAATTAAAAATCTTCAAAAATCCCAAAATAATATATTACATCAGGGGGTAATAATTTTGATATCAAAAAGTAGGCTTAACTAGGCTATACGCTAATTACGCCATTTAATTAACATAAAGCTTTCGTTTTGCGCTAATGAGCATAACTCTCAATCTACACCACCAATTGATCTCAAATTTTGGGTACAAGTTTATATATCAGTAACAAAGGTTTCTACTCTTTTACATTTTCAAAAATCACGTTTTAAGGTAAAAAGGGCATAATGGTCAACATATGAGCAATTAACGGAAACATGCGTATTAATTGGATAACTAATGAACCAAGGTGTATAATCACAGAGGGTTATACTAGTATGTATCTTAGTCCAATTAAAGCTCTGAGGCATTTCTAAAACATGCCTAAACGGGTCAGAACTGAAAGTCAAAGTAAAAGTCAAACTATGCGACTTTCGGTTCCGAACCGGGTCTAAACAGGAAATTGTCGGGTTGAACATGTTTGGACATGTTTTTACACTAATTACTAAGTTATATTAATGATCAAACAGGTTGTATATGCTCTACATTGCTAATTATGCATAAATTAGAAATTAACAATTCTGTTGACTTTTTATTAGCAAGTTTGACCCAACTTTTGACCTAGTTAGAGTGGGAATCAGGGGGAACCCTTTGGAGGGTTTATTACCCACATAATTACCAACTTATAACTACTTTTGATTCGACTAATCACTGGACCATTAGTGATTAATCGTTAAGTCAACCGTTAATTACGACGGTTGACTTTTAAGCTAAACTAAGCTAAAACTTAAACTAAGGAAGGTTAGGCAAACTTACAAGAGTCCTAAGAATGACCAGAGATCACTTGAGAGAAGACTTGTGCTCCAGAAATGCTCCAGAAATGCAGAAGTGAAGTGTGAAGAACTTGTTGCAACTTATGGCCTTTTATAGTGTTTAATCCACCACAAATTGTTGGCACATAAGTCTACAAGTGACCACAACATCTTAACAAGTGTCCCTAAGTGTCTAGGAGGTGTTTAGGGGTCGCCCATGAAGTGAAACAACTGATCTAAGTCGGTTCCAAGGCTGAACAGCCAAGAAAAACGATTTTCTGCATCTGGGCGGTTAAAGCGGCCCGCGTAAGATCAAGTTAAACTTGACGCGGCCCGCGTCAGTCTTGTTTTCAGCTTTAAATGTTTTAAGTTGTTGCAACTTGCCCCTTGGCCCTTCGAAAGGCCAACTAAGCTTATATTTTGCAATTTGAGCCCTTAATATTTACCTACAAGGGCTTTAGGACTTGTACCTCATTTTCTAAGTCCTCGGTTAACTTTATTGTTACCCGAAAAGTCCTAAACTTCAACGTTGACGCATTAACCCCTTGTACATGGATTTGATCATAACTTTCTCGTATGATAACGAAACTTTATGAAATTTATATCGTGCATTCTAGTGAGCATATTTAACCGTTACAAGCTTCGGGTTTGTCAAGTTTAGTCCATGTACGCGAATTAACTTGTTTTTGCCATACCAAAGCCTTTAAAACTTATTTCTAAGTTATGTAAAAGTTATTTAAGGCATGTTAAGTATATGTTGAAGTTCCGGAGTATTTGTCGCATTAAACTGATTACGTTTACGCACCAGTTTGTGTATAAATCTCCAGAAAGTGATATAGAGTTTGAAATTGGACAAAAGTCAAAACACGAAAAATGTAAAACATAACCAAACAAACATTGGGATCAAATAACATTGTTTTATTGATAATTGAACTGTTCACAATGATAACAAGCACAGATGTTACAAAAGGTATTTGTTGCTCGAAAGGGTAAGTTCTTGGAAGCTAAGTTCCTTATGGAAGGAACTAGTGATAGAACAGTGGAACTTGAGGAGGATCAAGAACCACAAGACGATACACGTTTGGTTGATACTAGCGCTCAACAAGAGGTTGTTGAAAATGATCAAGAGATTGATCAAAACACATAAAATGTTCGCAGATCTGGTAGAATTAGTAGTCCACCTAAAAGATATGGATTTTTCATGGATGAATGCTACGTGGTGGATTCAGATGAACCAACCACATACCATGATGCAATGTCAAAATCCGATTGTGACAAATGGCTTGAAGCCATGAACATAGAGATGCAATCCATGTATGACAACCAAGTTTGGGAATGGGTTGTGCCACCACCTAATTCTAAAGTAGTTGGTAGTAAGTGGGTTTTCAAGAAGAAGACAGATATGCATGGTAACTTGGATACTTATAAAACAAGACTTGTAGCAAAAGGTTTCACTCAAACTCAATGGATTGATTATGATGAGACCTTCTCGCCTGTGGCGATGCTAAAGTCAGTCAGGATATTATTTGCCATAGCTGCATATTATGACTATGAGATCTGGCAATTGGATGTCAAAACGGCTTTTCTTAATGGATATCTTGATGAAGATGTCTATATGGTTCAGCCTGAAGGTTTTGTCAATCCAAAACATTCTGACAAAGTATGCAAGTTAAAGAAATCAATCTATGGATTGAAACAAGCATCGAGAAGTTGGAATCACCGTTTTGATGAAGAAATTAAGAATTTTGGATTCATCAAGAACGGTGATGAAGCTTGTGTGTATAAGAAAGCTAGTGGGAGCATCATCACTTTCTTAGTACTGTATGTCGATGACATTTCACTGTTTGGAAATGACATTCCAACCATCGAAGGTGTAAAAGCTTGGCTTGGAAGTTGTTTTTCCATTAAGAATCTTGGTGAAGTCGCCTACATTCTGGGAATAAAGGTCTATAGGGATAGATCAAGGCGCTTGATAGGTTTAAACCAAAGTGCATACATTGACAAAGTCTTGAATAGGTTCCAAATGGAGAACTCTAAGAAAGGTTTTGTACCTATTCAAAAGGAGACAATATTGAATATATCTCAATTCCAACCTCAAAGGATGAGCAAGAGAAAATGAAAGGAGTCCCATATGCGTCTGCTATAGGATCCATCATGTATGCAATGATATGCACCAGACCGGACGTCTCATGCGCCTTGAGCATGACGAGTAGATACCAGCAAAATCCATGTAACAGGCATTGGAAGGCTGTTAAGTGCATATTAAAATACCTTAGAAGAACTAAGGATATGTTTTTAATATATGGATCTGGCGAGGAGGAACTCGTTGTAAAGGGTTACACGGACGCGAGTTTCCAAACCGATCGAAGTGATTCTCGATCGCAATCAGGGTATGTCTTCATTTTAAATGGTGGAGCAGTCTCTTGGAAGAGCTCAAAACAAGACGTGGTAGCATTGTCCACTACAGAATCAGAATACATCGCCGCTTCATTGGCAGCCCAAGAAGCTGCATGGTTGAAGAAATTCATAGCCGGCCTAGGGGTGGTCCCTACCATTCAAGACCCCCTAGAGATCTTTTGTGATAATGAGGGTGCGATTGCTCAAATCAAGGAACCTTGTGCGTGCCAAAAGACTAGACATATCGAGCGGAGATTCAACTACATAAGGGATGAAGTTGAAAAAGGAAAGATATGTATCCGCCAAGTTCACACCGATCAAAACATTGCTGATCCACTCACGAAGCTCCTTGACAGGGCAAAACATGAGGGTCATACATGTGCCTTAGGACTTCGATATTCTAGTGATTGGATTTGATCTATTTTGTATTTAGATATTGAAACAATTGTTATTTTAACTCTTTTATGGTATTTTGAGTTACGTTTCATTTTAGCATGTTTAAATCCGTGAATAAGTTAATTATTCTAAATGTTCGTAGTCGATCATAATTATTGGAACAAATATGAATGTAAGACTATTATGAATTTGGATTGGTGGATATTCATTAGATATGAATATAGAGCAAAGTGTTGCTGCCAAAGTTCATAGATATTTGTGTGATACAAATATTGGACTGACTCGCTCTCAAATATTACTGCATGGAATCATTTGTGATTAATCATAAGTAAATTTTGAGTAAAGGCGAATATCATAGTATCCTCTGACCTGAGATACATATTGGGTCTTGATATTCACCAAGTATTATACCTTGACCTAGTTCTTAGTTGTCTGTAGCAAGGCAGTACATAAGGCTAAACTCAGGTGTGGTACAAGGTGATTGTGAGAGACGTATGTAGTCAAGAAGGGATTTATTCCTCTTATTCGTTGAGAGTAAGATGTCTAAGGCCTGCTAAAGTTAAATCAACAGAGAGTGATCACTCTATGTCTCTGGATTTAACATGACATCTGTAACGAAAGGATAAATGATAGATTCACCTAAATCATGTTCAAGTAATGGACTTGAAGGGGATGATGTTATTGAATGGGAAATATAGTCATACGTATTAGGGGTAGTAAACTGTAGTTAGGTAGTCTTTACTACTTGCATCAATCTTCTATGTATCTTGTGCAAGTGGGAGATTGTTGGATTCTGTATACCCAAGACACATATTAGATTGATGTGGCTAGTACGTTATGATCCAAGTCGAGTCATACCCAAATACAAGCTAGACAAACACTTATAATATTTATTTTATGATATGATCAAAAAACAATATTAACACTTATAATATTTAGAAATTGGTTTTCTAAATAATTACACTTGAGAAACCAATAAATTATATGGATAAATTATTTTGAAAGAATATTTTATTTTGTTATTTAATGGGTTAAATAACATAATAAAAATAGTATAAGTCTTATAACATATGATGTTATATTTTATAAAAGTTATAAAATATATATATGTAAGACTTATATTGTTTAAAAAGAGAATTGTATTTTTTTTAAATAATAAGGTGGGCCGCCCCCATAAGTCTTCCCAAGAGAAGATTTTGGTCCAATGGTGATACATGCATTTGCATGTGTAAGAAGGGCTTTCATTGGGTGATGTGGGTGGCTATGTCTTCCACAAGTTTTAATAAGAATTTTGTATGACAAAATAGCAGCGGTAATTGAAGAATTACAAAGACTCAATCACTGCTTAATTGCATTGTAAAATATTTAAGGTTTTGTAAAAACAGTTTACAAAAAGGAGATTACTGTAACACCCCGAAAACGGGTTTGTTAATCAAACCTCGTTAATAGTAAAAACGGGTAAAATACCGTTAGTGGTAAAATTAACCCGGTGAATATTAGGATTTAAATAAATAAGTCTAATATTTATTAAAAGGATGGGAAATACTTTGAGAAAGCAAAGTATATAAAAAGGCCCGAGATTTAACGGGACTTAAAATAAAACGGGTTTTTGAACAAGATGAATAACTAGGAAAATTATAACCTAGTTAACTACAAGTCTAGAAATAACTTGAAATAAGGTTAGAATAACCAAAATTAAATGTTAAACAAAAGGGGATGGACCAATGTTGTTAAACTTGAAACTATTATTATTAGTTTTAATCAAAAAATAAAACCAAACACCTCAATTGAGGCTCTGGTCGATCAAGAACAGGAAGGGGGCGACACCCTCACTTCCAAAACCCTAACATGTACTAAACTATCAAATTGAAGGCCAAAATCCAGTTGAAATCGGAATCTGAACATAGAATCGTGATCACCTCGTCAAAGGGGTCATAAGGTATGTCAAATTAGGTCAATTTGATTCGATTCAAAGTTCATGCATGTGATTGAAATCGAGTGTAGAGCTTAATTATGTGTTGTAAACATGAAATTGGAAGTGATACTAGATGATTTCTTGATAAATTCTTGCATGTTAATTGTAAGGATCAAAATCACCATAGTGGGTGACTAATATGTTAGTGGAACTCGATAAACACTAGGATTAACACTCTTGTTCTAGTGTAAACTGAAATTGTGAGGAAATCTCTAAATTGTTGATGTTAAAATATGGACATGTAGTCTAATTTAAGTTAATTATGGTGATAAACTCAAGTCATGAACTTGGTTTAGACCATGTAGAAATCTGACCCGCTAGGTGTTTGATAAAACGCCTAAATAAGGGTTAAAGTGTTAAAGGTTGAGTAAAACGCAGATTTGAATATGTTAAGAAATTGTGCGTAAAGACTTATAAAAAGGGTTCTAAACGGATTGTGAATTGAACTCTTTAGGCAAGGAATCCGGATCGTCAAGTGGACAAGCCGGTGGAAATACGCGTTTAAAAAGAGTGCTTAAAAGGTACGTAACTACGATTCTGTTACGTTATTCTTGATTCCGTATTCTCGCTAGTAGACTTTAAATTAGCATAATACATGAAATTGGCATTTACTTGAAGTGACGAAGATCACTAGGTAAATAGACGGGTTGAAAGGTGAAATTATTACCTTTTGACAATATTGTCTAATGATTTGTCGAGTTACATGTTATAGGAATAAATATCAAATGGATAAGTACATCGCTATTGCTTAGCGGCTACTAAGGCAAGGTATTGAAACGGGTCAATATATTGATCCGAGCCAGATATGTATAATAACACAACTCATCATGTAGAATTTGGAGTTCTATAAGAGTTAGACAATGTTAAAGTGTAGATATTCGGTTATCTTTAAGGTAAACCGAATAAATTGAATTATGTTCATGGTGTTTTAGAAGCACAAGGGTTTATAAATAAGATTATAGTTAAAAGGGTCGGATTTTGGGTCAATCAAGTATTTAAAGGACCCTTGTAGTTAAAGAAGGATGAAAATTGACCAAATTGCCCTTGTAAGCCAATTCGGACGAACGACCCTTAAAGGTGGTTCGGAAATAAGTTTTATGATTATATAAATGCTTAGGATAAGTTAGATAGTGAAAAACGTAAATTCTTGGGTCGAAGGGCTTTATATGAGTCTTTGCCGTAAAATGGTAATCCGAGGGGTAAAACTCGGAACATATAGATATCCACATTAAACCCAATACACATATAGTTGTAGTGGGAGGTTACTAGATAAGAAATGTAGAACTACAATGCTAGAAGGGAATGAAAGCGATTTCAAGCTTTAAAGTGCTTAAAATACCCTTAACGGATCAAAATAAGCATACGAGCAAAAACGGGTTTAAATTATGTAATAAACCTATGATTAGAACCTAATGTGGTAGATAACATTAGTTTGAAGAAGTGTATATGGTATAAGGATCAAACAAATATGTTTGTTTGATAAAATGCATAAACAGGTTAAAATTTGGTAAAAAGGTAACGAGTCGAAGGCTTAGAAGTCTAAAAATTTATTAAGTTGGATGTTGGATTTTAACTCCATATGATGGAGAATTAAATTACGGACGCGTAGGAAAAAGAATCGGGTAAAACAGATCAATAACGAAGAAGATATGCTCGTTTCCGTGAAATCAGGTCATGCTGGGTATGTACAGCAACTGATTAAGCATCAGTCTGTGAAAAGGGGGCCTAGCGTCACGCGACGCCCCCTAACTCCGGAAAAATTTTGTTTTTTTGTTTGTTTGACCCATGGTACTTGTTTAAACCATTATTTAACTATCAAAACTAACTTTTAAGTTGGTTTTGATCATAGGTGGATGCCAAGAGTGCCCGGATGAAGATCAAGCGGCGAGCATGAACCGAACACGATCAAGAAATAAGCTTCCGCACTATGTATCGTTGTTATATTAAACGACAAACTTTCACATGATGTGACGTATACTTTTAAATCGTAAAAGGTTTTAATAAACCCGTAAATCCGAAGTATATGTAAATCTTAATTACATGATTATTTTTCGAATTGACACGTTAAACCTTGAATTATAAGAATGGGTGTTACAAGTTGGTATCAGAGCCTTGGTTTAAGAGATTCAAGTATGGTGGGAAAACTATGCTTGGACTTAAACCTTATGCTCTTAATAAAGATTGGTGTTCGGTTCGATGCTTGATCGCAAATCCGGTAAGTACATGTATATCAAAGGTTTAGTATGATTAAAGTGTTGAGAACAACACATATGGTTATCGTGTAATACACGTTGCACCGATAAAAACGATATAGAATAGATATAGTCAACGAAATTACACGCGTTGATGCGTATAGTAGAAAAGCCTTGTATTATAATACGGGCATCCTTTAATGTTGAAATTACTAACTGTTGTATATGTTTTAGTTGAAGGACACTCGCATATGAGGATAGCGTGAGTTGAACAAATTACGGATATGAGGATGAAACGGTCCGATGTATGACAAGCAAAGCATACTCATCAAGGATCTAAATCGCGTAGTGATCGCGAACAAGGTTAACGGAAAAAGGAGAGCCTGATAGAGCAAGCATTATCAGGTGCATGTCACACCCCGACCACGTAGAACATACAAAACATGGCGGAAATGTCAGGGAGTGTTGTAACAGAATTAATTGTTTCAAATCCATGGCAATTGAAGTTTTGTTTTATTAATCAAACCTGAAAGTTTACATTGTTTTAAACAAGAACCAAAGAGTACATAACATAAATTAACTAGTTCTTATCTCGTTTTAAGTCACTAAGGCACAGGTCCGCCTAAGTATGTCTTGATAAGTCCTATGCATCATCTCCTGAAAACACATGTGAAAATAGGTACGTCAGCATAAAAATGCCTGTGAGATACATAGGTTTTGTGAAAACAGAATTCATGACTTATGTTTGAGAAAATGTTTAGTCATGAACCTTGTAATTTGCTTTGTCTTGTAAATCATTTGAAAAACGATAAGATCAGGTGATATGTATAAATAAGAGAATAATGTATGGTTAAATGAATAACCATGTAAAATGAGTTTGTATAAGATAAGTTGTTTGTAAATCAAAGTCTTGTGAAAAGTATGTTATTTGTATAAAATGTTATATGTCTCAAATTGAAATGATTCAAATAACGCTACAATATGTGATACCATACAAACACTTATATATAGGAAGTACCAGCGGCATATCCACCGTGCTTGTATCATATTACATACGCCTCGTTACGTAAATCACTTACTCAAACCAAACCATCAAGATGAAATGTTTAACAATTGTAGAAATGTTTATGTATAGTCAAATGTCTATTGTCAAATGTAAATCATGTCAACAGATACAACTGGTTCACACGGTTCAATAGTTACAAACGGTTCATATAATCAAAGGGTTACGACGGTTCACATAGTCAAATGGTTACAACGGTTCAAAATGTAGTATAATGTGTTCATATGCTGGATG
Source organism: Helianthus tuberosus (assembly GCA_030545235.1). NCBI lineage: Eukaryota > Viridiplantae > Streptophyta > Magnoliopsida > Asterales > Asteraceae > Helianthus > Helianthus tuberosus. The sequence goes on from CM060381.1 coordinate 143,136,771, forward strand.
AGCATATGCAACAGAAATGCAATGTAAAACAATGTACTAAGTATGCACGTAATGGACAAACATAGCATAAGTGTAGTGTAAAACAATGTACTAAGTATGCACACAATGGGCGTACATAGCATGAAATGTATTGTAAAGTGATGTACTAAGTATGCACACAATGGGCATACCTACCATAAAATGTATTGTAAAGTGATGTACTAAGTATGCACACAATGGGCGTACATAGCATGAAATGTATTGTAAAGTGATGTACTAAGTATGCACACAATGGGCATACCTAGCATAAAATGTATTGAAATCATGTACTATAAATGTACTAATAAATATAGCAAGTATATGATGTGAAAATAGGAAAGCATGAAAGTAACAAGTAGGCACATGTGTTTCACCCCAAAACAGTTTGAAAACAGTAAAAGAGGGGTATATGTACTCACATAAACACCTTGAAAACATTTAAAAGAGGGGGTTCTATGTACTCACTTGAGATTGCTTAGTAGTCCTTGAGTAACAACCAAACAATGCTAGAGATCACGGATATCTAACGGCACCTAATATAGGTAACTATGTTAATAAACCGGACCTAAATCGGAGGATCGGATAGAATGAGGGTTCGTAAACCAAACGAGTATGGAGACTCGTGTAATATGGTTTAACAAAGCCTACATACTAAATGAAACCTAACATAAGTGCTTACGACCCATTACGACCCGTTTAGGTAGCTTATGCTACTTTAACGCGTCGTTCGCGTAAAACGCGTTCGCCTAACTAGTCCTATGACAAGTATTATATGCCTAAAATGTTTAATTATGTTACACAATCAGTTAAGTGACGAAAGTTTAGGTTACATATGCTTAATTACCAATTACACATGAAAAGGGTATTTTGGTAATTTACCTAAGGCATATAAACTACCTATCATACAACTACTTAACGAAGCGACCATAAGGTATAACCTCGGAAGGTTATTCCCTATATACTATGGTCACCTATGGTATTTGGTCAGATCCTAATGATCGACCAAATGGGTCGGGTTCGAAGGTATAAGCGATTTATTAGATCGCTTACCCTTACGACCCTAGACAACGTGGTAATCAGTAGGCATAGTCACAAGGGACTATAACCATCGTGATTACAATCACGTTGCGAAGTTCGAACGAACTTCGCATTGACCATAAACTGGTCAATGCAGAAAGTCAAACAAAGTTTGACTTTCGGACTCGAAAAGCAATAAAAGAACGAAGGAACACTTACAAAGGGTCCCCGAATGCTAATCTCGATCCAAGTAGCTCAGGTATGAAACAATGGTTTCAACTTAGAGCTTCTCAAATCAAAATTCTTGTGGGTTTTGGCAAATGAAGGCAAGGGGTATTTATAGGATTCGTAGAGCCGTTAAGATCATTCCTCGTTAACCGTGCTTCAATCTCAACCCTCCACCTCAAAACCCTGGTTTTTGAAAACCATTTGAGCCCACGGTATTGCCCAAAACCATGTGCAAAAGTGAAAATGGACCAGATGCAATGTTTCTGCCCAGATAAGGCACTCGCGTAGCGCGACGGCATAGGCATGAGTTGCTCGCGCTACGCCACCATGTACCAGATTCAGCAAAGTTTCAAAAATGGTAGAAATGGTCCCTGCAGCCCGTTTAAGCTATTTTCGATGCGTTTGAACCCCGTTAACCTCATTTCAAGGCTCTAAAATGAAGTTAAAGTATAGGGAACTCATAACATGCTCAAAAATTTCTCGGATGTCGGTTCGTTTGGCCGTATGATCGCGACGTTCGCTTAGTTACGACGGAATGCGCACAAGCGCGAAAAACGATCCAAATGGCGCGACGAATGGATTTTTCTTATGCCAAACACTAAAATAAAATATTTTAGTGCTTACATAAATTTTTGGATGTCCGGATGTATTCAGAACGTGAGTTATGCGCGAAAATGCAAACTTGTGCACTTTTTGACGCTTTTAGTCCCTGAATGACCCAAAAGTTTATTTTAGCACACCGAACCGCTCAAAGCCTATTTCTAAGCTATATAAAGGATATTTAAGGTGTGTTTAACTTATGGTCATGTTCTGGAATGTTCGTTACTGTTCAAATTGGCATACTTTCGCAGTTTGTCAAGTTTAGTCCCTGTAGGCGAATTAACTTGTTTTTGCCATACCAAAGCCTTCAAAACTTATTTCTAAGTTATGTAAAGGTTATTTGAGGTATGTTAAGTATATGTTGATGTTCCAGAGTATTTTTCGCATTAAACTGGTTACGTTTACGCACCAGTTTGCGTATAACTCTCTAGAAAGCGATATAGAGTTTGAAATCGAACAAGAATTGATATGTGCAAAAGATACACATATTTAAACAGATCCCATGTATGAAATACAATATTTCATTGGCTTGGCATTTGTTTGATGGTCGCAGTGACCCAGGTGTCACAGTCTCCCCTACTTTAGGAAATTTCGTCCCGAAATTTATTCGTAGGAGTCTATTTGTGACTTTGTGTTAAATAACCACCAGAGATATGTAAGGCATAATCCTGTCATTTCCTTAACGGACATTCTTTAGAACGAAAATGAACAGACGGAGTCATTTTCCTCAACGAGTATTCTTCAGAAGCGGAAATGAAGGAATAAACAAATGGGGATTCATTTCCTCAACGGACAATCTTCAGAAACGTAAAATGAACTTACGGAGTCATTTTCCTCAACGAGTATTCTTCAGAAGCGGAAATGAAGGAATAAACAAATAGGGATTCATTTCCTCAATGGACAATCTTCAGAAACGTAAAATGAACTTACGGAGTCATTTTCAACGGGTGCTTCATCATAAATGGAAATGAAAAGGAGAAACAAACGGATATTCATTTCCTCAACGGACAATCTTCAGAAACGAAAAATGAACTTACGGAGTCATTTTCAATGGGTGCTTCATTAGAAATGGAAATGAAAAGGAGAAACAAACGGATATTCATTTCCTCAACGGACAATCTTCAGAAACGAAAATGAACTTACGGAGTCATTTTCAACGGTTGCTTCCTCAGAAATGGAAATGAAAAGGATAATCAAATGGATATTCATTTCCTCAATGGACAATCTTCAGAAACGAAAATGAACAAACGGAGTCATTTTCAACGGGTGCTTCCTCAGAAATGGAAATGAAAAGGATAATCAAACGGATATTCATTTCCTCAACAAACAATCTTCAGAAACGAAAATGAACAAACGGATTCATTTTCAACGGGTGCTTCCTCAGAAACGGAAATGAATAGAGTTAACTTCTAGGCACATGACAAAGCTCGCTGTGGTTTCTGTGCACTAAATTCCATAATTATGTATGCGTCCAAAATTACGTAATTCCTTGCAAAGTCCGCACAGTTTATCTTGTAATGTTTAGGGGAAGAAAATCAAACCTGTGATGAGGGTGACTAGACTACCATAGGGTCCTTTTAATTAGATCGACAAATGATCTTTTTTATTAGGCCACCAAGGAGTCCTTTCAGCTATATCATCACATGATGTTCCTAACCAAATTTTTGGATCAATCTGTTTAACTAGACCACTCAAGGGGTCTAATTATGGAGTAGTACATTATAACCCAAGGGACTTAACTACCACGTAGAAGTCCATTAAGGATTTTAGATAACAAAAACTTGGATTACACAAAAAACATAAAAGGAACACATAAGCACATAATCACATAGTTGCTTAACTCTGTTATTAATTTGTTATTAACTTGTTAGTGATTGAATATGGATATTCAAAGTACACCAGGAAACCAGTCGCTGGACTTCAATGTCCTCTGGGATTTATCTGAAAAGATAGGATGATCTCCCAAAATTCGATTTTGTTTTCAAAGAAACGTAATATTCGAATTAAGGAACACAACAATTTTAGGATTTATGGAAATATCCTTAAGTACCCTTATTAAGGATTTATAGTGGTACTTTGGGTATTCGTCTCGTGTTGTAACTTGCGCCTTGTACTTCGTTTCCTTAGAATAAACGGGTACTTAGGAATTTCGTTGAAACGCAAGAGATCATAAGTTGGAAAAAAAATTTGGGGGGTAGTTTGCTTTACAAGGGATACGATTCCTTGATTGTCAGTATTGTAAGAGATATGTTGTTTATACATGCAACCACATAAATACATTGCAATGTAAATAAAAGATTTATTTATAAACAACGATAAAAACTGTTTCTTGGACCTTGACAACAAAAGAAAATAATACATAAGACGTGATTATTTCTAAACGATGTTGTCTTCTAGTCAGTCAGATGCTCATCCCTGTGCTGGATTTGCATTAGCAAGTTTTGGGCAATTTCTTCGGAAATGACCCATCTCGCCACAGTTGAAGCAAGAACCTGGTAGAAAACGACCTTGAGCAGGATTGTTGCCAGCTTGGTTTGGTGCAGCTGCAGCTGGGCAGACTCTTGTTGTATGGCCTATAAGTCCACAAGTTTGGCATTTGCGGCACTTTACATTGGCATGATGATGGAGGCTACATTGGTTGCACAAGGGTGCAGTTCCATTGTATGGCTTCCTAGCAGGGGGTTGAGATGGTTGGTTGGGGACGGCTTGATCATTGTGAGTAACAATGGCGAAGTTCTGAGAAGCCTTTCGCTTCTTTGACTTCTTAGGGGATCCAGTCTGTTCATCCATGGTCTTTGATTCCTCGATTGGGTTCGATTCCTCGACCGGTTTCTTGTCACCTTTTCGGAAAAGTTTACCTTTCCTGATCTTTGATTCAGTCAAGGTTGCAGATAGCTAAATGGCCTGTCTAACTGTAGTAGGGTTGCTACCAGTCACAATGTCTTGTATTGAGTCAGGGAGGCCATCAATGTACTTTTCGATTGCCTTATCCAAAGGCGTGACCATGTTTGGGCATAACAGACTTAACTCCTCATAACGGTCCGTGTAGGCTCGATGCTCACCGCTATCTTGCGTAAGATCGTCAAATTCCCTTTCCAAGGCCCTGATCTCGTGACGAGGACAGAATTCCTTCATCATAATGGCCCTAAGTTCAGCCCATGTTTGTGCTAGAGCAACTTCTGCACCACGATCTCTCATAACCCTGTTCCACCACGTAAGGGCCCTCTTCTGGAACACACTCGAAGAAAACTCGACCTTGCGATTGTCAGGACACTGCACGTGGCGAAAAGTATTCTCAATGCTCTCGAACCATTGAAGAAGCCCAATAGCTCCCTCAGAACCACTAAACTTGAGTGGTTTAGCCGAGTTAAAACTCTTGAAATTGCATGGACCATTGTTGTTGTTGTTGGCTTGGTTCCATTGAGCAAAGAGGTTTGGGAATTGAGCAGCCATTTGCTGCGCAATGATTTCTGCCAGTTCGGCAGTCGCTATCTGGTTTTCGCGTCGAGGAGGCATTCTAAAAGAGAAACAAGAAAGAAAACAAATGAAATGGCATTGGGTAAGAATAGGATGTTACAATTACCGACCATAATCATGGTTGATGGTCATTTGTTTGAACCACGAAGCAAACAAACAACACAAAGGCTGAATCAAAGCAAATAGATCCTCATAGTTTATCGCGAAGACATGCTCGCCTATAAGTGGACACTCACCCCAAGAGTTCCCAGGTAAGAGTGACTGGTCCGATTATGTGGATTTGTACGAACACTCTAGCCTTAGACAGAAAACCCAGGGTACAGGCATTCACTCTTCCAGTTTGCACGTGTTCACACTATTTAGGACCCAAAACTTTGACGAGAGTTTTAAAAATTCAAAGGGGTTCAAAACCTTATAACAGAGGGTTCAAAACCTTACAATAGAGGATTCAAAACCTAGTAATTAATCATCCTAGAACAGATTATTAGTTTTCAAAGCGGTTTTGAAATTTATGTTCTTGTTGTGGTCGTCGCCTAAGGATAGGTGACGGTATTGTTTTATGACTAAACGCAAGTAAACTCGCGTTAGGGTCCTAGGAAGGTTATAGACTAGGTCAAAGCATTACTAATAAACTAATTCCCGATAACCATGGGCTCTGATACCAACTTTTCTGTCACACCCCGACCACGTAGAACATACAAAACATGGCGGAAACGTCGGGGAGTGTTGTAACAGAATTAATTGTTTCAAATCCATGGCAATTGAAGTTTTGTTTTATTAATCAAACCTGAAAGTTTACATTGTTTTAAACAAGAACCAAAGAGTACATAATATAAATTAACTAGTTCTTATCTCGTTTTAAGTCACTAAGGCACAGGTCCGCCTAAGTATGTCTTGATAAGTCCTATGCATCATCTCCTGAAAACACATGTGAAAATAGGTACGTCAGCATAAAAATGCCTGTGAGATACATAGGTTTTGTGAAAACAGAATTCATGACTTATGTTTGAGAAAATGTTTAGTCATGAACCTTGTAATTTGCTTTGTCTTGTAAATCATTTGAAAAACGATAAGATCAGGTGATATGTATAAATAAGAGAATAATGTATGGTTAAATGAATAACCATGTAAAATGAGTTTGTATAAGATAAGTTGTTTGTAAATCAAAGTCTTGTGAAAAGTATGTTATTTGTATAAAATGTTATATGTCTCAAATTGAAATGATTCAAATAACGCTACAATATGTGATACCATACAAACACTTATATATAGGAAGTACCAGCGGCATATCCACCGTGCTTGTATCATATTACATACGCCTCGTTACTTAAATCACTTACTCAAACCAAACCATCAAGATGAAATGTTTAACAATTGTAGAAATGTTTATGTATAGTCAAATGTCTATTGTCAAATGTAAATCATGTCAACAGATACAACTGGTTCACACGGTTCAATAGTTACAAACGGTTCATATAATCAAAGGGTTACGACGGTTCACATAGTCAAATGGTTACAACGGTTCAAAATGTAGTATAATGTGTTCATATGCTGGATGAGCATATGCAACAGAAATGCAATGTAAAACAATGTACTAAGTATGCACGTAATGGACAAACATAGCATAAGTGTAGTGTAAAACAATGTACTAAGTATGCACACAATGGGCGTACATAGCATGAAATGTATTGTAAAGTGATGTACTAAGTATGCACACAATGGGCATACCTACCATAAAATGTATTGTAAAGTGATGTACTAAGTATGCACACAATGGGCGTACATAGCATGAAATGTATTGTAAAGTGATGTACTAAGTATGCACACAATGGGCATACCTAGCATAAAATGTATTGAAATCATGTACTATAAATGTACTAATAAACATAGCAAGTATATGATGTGAAAATAGGAAAGCATGAAAGTAACAAGTAGGCACATGTGTTTCACCCCAAAACAGTTTGAAAACAGTAAAAGAGGGGTCTATGTACTCACATAAACACCTTGAAAACATTTAAAAGAGGGGGTTCTATGTACTCACTTGAGATTGCTTAGTAGTCCTTGAGTAACAACCAAACAATGCTAGAGATCACGGATATCTAACGGCACCTAATATAGGTAGTTACCTATATGGTTTAACAAAGCCTACATACTAAATGAAACCTAACATAAGTGCTTACGACCCATTACGACCCGTTTAGGTAGCTTATGCTACTTTAACGCGTCGTTCGCGTAAAACGCGTTCGCCTAACTAGTCCTATGACAAGTATTATATGCCTAAAATGTTTAATTATGTTACACAATCAGTTAAGTGACGAAAGTTTAGGTTACATATGCTTAATTACCAATTACACATGAAAAGGGTATTTTGGTAATTTACCTAAGGCATATAAACTACCTATCATACAACTACTTAACGAAGCGACCATAAGGTATAACCTCGGAAGGTTATTCCCTATATACTATGGTCACCTATGGTATTTGGTCAGATCCTAATGATCGACCAAATGGGTCGGGTTCGAAGGTATAAGCGATTTATTAGATCGCTTACCCTTACGACCCTAGACAACGTGGTAATCAGTAGGCATAGTCACAAGGGACTATAACCATCGTGATTACAATCACGTTGCGAAGTTCGAACGAACTTCGCATTGACCATAAACTGGTCAATGCAGAAAGTCAAACAAAGTTTGACTTTCGGACTCGAAAAGCAATAAAAGAACGAAGGAACACTTACAAAGGGTCCCCGAATGCTAATCTCGATCCAAGTAGCTCAGGTATGAAACAATGGTTTCAACTTAGAGCTTCTCAAATCAAAATTCTTGTGGGTTTTGGAAAATGAAGGCAAGGGGTATTTATAGGATTCGTAGAGCCGTTAAGATTGTTCCTCGTTAACCGTGCTTCAATCTCAACCCTCCACCTCAAAACCCTGGTTTTTGAAAACCATTTGAGCCCACGGTATTGCCCAAAACCATGTGCAAAAGTGAAAATGGACCAGATGCAATGTTTCTGCCCAGATGAGGCACTCGCGTAGCGCGACGGCATAGGCATGAGTTGCTCGCGCTACGCCACCATGTACCAGATTCAGCAAAGTTTCAAAAATGGCAGAAATGGTCCCTGCAGCCCGTTTAAGCTATTTTCGATGCGTTTGAACCCCGTTAACCTCATTTCAAGGCTCTAAAATGAAGTTAAAGTATAGGGAACTCAAAAAATGCTCAAAAATATCTCGGATGTCGGTTCGTTTGGCCGTATGATCGCGACGTTCGCTTAGTTACGACGGAATGCGCACAAGCGCGAAAAACGATCCAAATGGCGCGACGAATGGATTTTTCTTATGCCAAACACTAAAATAAAATATTTTAGTGCTTACATAAATTTTTGGATGTCCGGATGTATTCAGAACGTGAGTTATGCGCGAAAATGCAAACTTGTGCACTTTTTGACGCTTTTAGTCCCTGAATGACCCAAAAGTTTATTTTAGCACACCGAACCCCTCAAAGCCTATTTCTAAGCTATATAAAGGATATTTAAGGTGTGTTTAACTTATGGTCATGTTCCAGAATGTTCGTTACTGTTCAAACTGGCATACTTTCGCAGTTTGTCAAGTTTAGTCCCTGTAGGCGAATTAACTTGTTTTTGTCATACCAAAGCCTTCAAAACTTATTTCTAAGTTATTTAAAGGTTATTTGAGGTATGTTAAGTATATTTTGATGTTCCGGAGTATTTTTCGCATTAAACTGGTTACGTTTACGCACCAGTTTGCGTATAACTCTCCAGAAAGCGATATAGAGTTTTAAATCGAACAAGAATTGATATGTGCAAAAGATACACATATTTATACAGATCCCAAGTATGAAATACAATATTTCATTGGCTTGGAATTTGTTTGATGGTCGCAGTGACCCAGGTGTCACAGTGCACGTTTTAAATTATCGTATAAATAAGTAATATGCAACAAATACGTAGAGATTGGAAGTTGCATATGTAGATTGAAAATTTGGAAAAACTGAATAGAAAACCTATCCGGGATATTGTTTCCAAGAAAAACAAATAGAGGCATTACTTACATGGGGTGTAATGTGAAAATTATAAAAAGGTCATGTATACCAGGTGTTGATCGCTTACTCTGGCCAAGTAAGTAGTGAACACGTGGTACCATGAACTTCTTATGATGGACACATTTATGTCCGATGTAGTAAGGGTGGGGTGAATGGGACTAGCTTAAAAAGTACCCAAATGAATCAAATGAGCAAAAATATTTGATAATAATGTAAACGTATAGCCGGGTGACGGAAGCGTATTACATTAGGATGATGAGCCCGAGTGAAGGGACAAAGATTAATGTAAAACGATTAAGGTATGCAATTGGGAGGGGTGTGCTTACACACGAACCCGGAGAATGCAAATATGACTCTTAACGGGCCGATTTAGTAAAACACCAAATTTGAGAACAAAGTAGGAATATAAAAGCGAAAAGAAGTCATAATGCATACCGTAAGGGTTGCAATAATAACGACTTCGGTAAAACACCCGGTTGGTGGGTAAAGATTTAAACACATGCGTGAACCGAGAAACGGGAACTCGGATGGAAAGTTAAAAGACTCGGGTTTTGAGTCATAACTAAAAGACGACAAAATAATGTAAATAGAAATTTTGAATAAATTATGTTCAGCTATTTCAAAGCTGAACAGGTCAAACAAAGACTGAAGTTTGGCATTCATAAGCGATGAATGTTCACACGAACAAGTCAAACAAATTTAATAAAGGATGACACTTGCTAAATTAAGTAAGTGCGAATCGGATAAATAAAAGTGCGAAATATTAATAAACCTATGTAAAGGAGTTATAGGCGTTAAAAACATTGAAATAAAAGAACCCGGGTAATGGGACGTAAGGAAATACAGGTAAGAACCGGGTAACGGTAAGTGTATGGAAAACCGAAGTGTAATTGACGTTAGAAGTCGAGAAGTCGGAAAGATGATTCGAAAGAAAACAATGTAGCCTTAGACTACTGTCAAGGTCAAATGAAATCCAAAATGTAAAAAGGTGAATAATTATAAACATAAAAAGGGGTGCCTTAACGCTATATGCGTATATAAACGTATACACATTTGAATAAAGACTAGAATAAAAGATGATCTACGGGATCATCATAACCTACGGGATATTAATTAGTGTAAAGGTCTACGGGGCCAAAATGGCCCACGGGACATGAATTGAAGCAAAGGGATCATAAAGGCCTCGCCTTAAAAAGGTGAAAAATCTAAAGAAATAAGCCTACGAGGCTAAGTGAAAGAACCTACGGGTCAATAACGTGAAGCGAGGAAAATGGTTAAACTCCCCGCGTAAAATAATAACGGAAGGTAAAGGTAGTATAAAAGTGAGGGGTTTCGCTAACTTAACTGAGTGAGTTAAAAGCAAAGAGATCGTGAAAGGCCTGGTTGACAAAAGTGAGGGATTTCACTAAAACATCTAAACGGGCAGAAATAACAAAAAGGATTCACAATTATTTAAATTCTGATAATTCACAAAAAGGACAAAAATATTACCGAGAAGACAACTGAAAGGAATAAATTTTCAGACGTAAAAGTCCTAGAAATGAGTAAAAGATGTAAGACAAGGAGAAAAAGGAAATGTTAAACTAAAATTTAGTTTTAGTAAGAAACAATGTTTTAACAAATATGGATATTACGAGGGAGATTAGAAAATGGTTAATATCAAAGAGTATGGGTCTTAACATCGATAGGTGCGAGACAATACATTCGAAAAGAAGAAGTATGATAAAGAAACGTTGATATAAATTAAACATGACGTGACACGATCACGGTCAAGAAATACAATGTGAAGTGGAATCACATTATAACCAAGCGAGCGGTAAAGAGTAACTAGACTAATAAGTCTAGTTAGTGGGACCGGCTAAGGTCATTTAAATAAGTTTGGTTGCTTATAATCGGTGGATTCGGTATAACTGAACCGAATAAATGAACTTGAAAACAAAAGAAATTGTTGTTAAAAGTGAAAAATTTCACCAAAGACCTTTAAACGGGTCAAGGTAACGGATTCACAAAGGGTTCGATAATATGGATATCGCTAAGTTAATTAAACTAGTAGAAATAACGAAATTACGTTATTTCAAGTTGTATTATGTCGAATGAGGCACGTAGATGTTTTGTAACCAAAAAGGTATTACCATAATTTTTCTGGTAATACCAACAATCGATTAAAATATGAGCAATGCTCAATTGATTATCGAGAGCATATGCATGGAGTTAAACTCGATAAATTATGAAAGAAAAGGTTTCGAGGACGAAACCTCTTTAAGGGGGGTAGACTTGTAACACCCCGAAAACGGGTTTGGTAATCAAACCTCGTTAATAGTAAAAACGGGTAAAATACCGTTAGTGGTAAATTAACCCGGTGAATATTAGGATTTAAATAAATAAGTCTAATATTTATTAAAAGGATGGGAAATACTTTGAGAAAGCAAAGTATATAAAAAGGACCGAGATTTAACGGGACTTAAAATAAAACTGGTTTTTGAACAAGATGAATAACTAGGAAAATTATAACCTAGTTAACTACAAGTCTAGAAATAACTTGAAATAAGGTTAGAATAACCAAAATTAAATGTTAAACAAAAGGGGAGGGACCAATGTTGTTAAACTTGAAACTATTATAATTAGTTTTAATCAAAAAATAAAACCAAACACCTCAATTGAGGCTCTGGTCGATCAAGAACAAGAAGGGGGCGACACCCTCACTTCCAAAACCCAAACATGTACTAAACTATCAAATTGAAGGCCAAAATCCAGTTGAAATCGGAATCTGAACATAGAATCGTGATCACCTCGTCAAAGGGGTCATAAGGTATGTCAATTTAGGTCATTTTGATTCGATTTAAAGTTCATGTATGTGATTGAAATCGAGTGTAGAGCTTAATTATGTGTTGTAAACATGAAATTGGAAGTGATATAAGGTGTAGGGACAAACCCTAGATGATTTCTTGATAAATTCTTGCATGTTAATTGTAAGGATCAAAATCACCATAGTGGGTGACTAATATGTTAGTGGAACTCGATAAACACTAGGATTAACACTCTTGTTCTAGTGTAAACTGAAATTGTGAGGAAATCTCTAAATTGTTGATGTTAAAATATGGACATGTAGTCTAATTTAAGTTAATTATGGTGATAAACTCAAGTCATGAACTTGGTTTAGACCATGTAGAAATCTGACCCGCTAGGTGTTTGATAAAACGCCTAAATGAGGGTTAAAGTGTTAAAGGTTGAGTAAAACGCAGATTTGAATATGTTAATAAATTGTGCGTAAAGACTTATAAAAAGGGTTCTAAACGGATTATGAATTGAACTCTTTAGGCAAGGAATCCGGATCGTCAAGTGGACAAGCCGGTGGAAATACGTGTTTAAAAAGAGTGCTTAAAAGGTACGTAACTACGATTCCGTTACGTTATGCTTGATTCCGTATTCTCTCTAGTAGACTTTAAATTAGCATAATACATGAAATTGGCATTTACTTGAAGTGACGAAGATCACTAGGTAAATAGACGGGTCTAAAGGTGAAATTATTACCTTTTGACAATATTGTCTAATGATTTGTCGAGTTACATGTTATAGGAATAAATATCAAATGGATAAGTACATCGCTATTGCTTAGCGGCTACTAAGGCAAGGTATTGAAACGGGTCAATATATTGATCCGAGCCAGATATGTATAATAACACAACTCATCATGTAGAATTTGGAGTTCTATAAGAGTTAGACAATGTTAAAGTGTAGATATTCGGTTATCTTTAAGGTAAACCGAATAAATTGAATTATGTTCATGGTGTTTTAGAAGCACATGGGTTTATAAATAGGATTATAGTTAAAAGGGTCGGATTTTGGGTCAATCAAGTATTTAAAGGACCCTTGTAGTTAAAGAAGGATGAAAATTGACCAAATTGCCCTTGTAAGCCAATTCGGATGAACGACCCTTAAAGGTGGTTCGGAAATAAGTTTTATGATTATATAAATGCTTAGGATAAGTTAGATAGTGAAAAACGTAAATTCTTGGGTCGAAGGGCTTTATATGAGTCTTTGCCGTAAAATGGTAATCCGAGGGGTAAAACTCGGAACATATAGATATCCACATTAAACCCAATACACATATAGTTGTAGTGGGAGGTTACTAGATAAGAAATGTAGAACTACAATGCTAGAAGGGAATGAAAGCGATTTCAAGCTTTAAAGTGCTTAAAATACCCTTAACGGGTCAAAATAAGCATACGAGCAAAAAAGGGTTTAAATTATGTAATAAACCTATGATTAGAACCTAAAGTGGTAGATAACATTAGTTTGAAGAAGTGTATGTGGTATAAGGATCAAACAAATATGTTTGTTTGATAAAATGCATAAACGGGTTAAAATTTGGTAAAAAGGTAACGAGTCGAAGGGTTAGAAGTCTAAAAATTTATTAAGTTGGATGTTGGATTTTAACTCCATATGATGGAGAATTAAATTACGGACGTGTAGGAAAAAGAATCGGGTAAAACGGATCAAAAACGAAGAAGATATGCTCGTTTCCGTGAAATCAGGTCATGCTGGGTATGTACAGCAACTGATTAAGCATCAGTCTGTGAAAAAGGGGGCCTAGCGTCACGCGACGCCCCCTAACTCCGGAAAAATTTTGTTTTTTTGTTTGTTTGACCCATGGTACTTGTTTAAACCATTATTTAACTATCAAAACTAACTTTTAAGTTGGTTTTGATCATAGGTGGATGCCAAGAGTGCCCGGATGAAGATCAAGCGGCGAGCAAGAACCGAACACGATCAAGAAATAAGCTTCCGCACTATGTATCGTTGTTATATTAAATGACAAACTTACACATGATGTGACGTATACTTTTAAATTGTAAAAGGTTTTAATAAACCCGTAAATCCGAAGTATATGTAAATCTTAATTACATGATTATTTTTCGTAATTGACACGTTAAACCTTTAATTATAAGAACGGGTGTTACAATTACTCACATTGTTGTCTTAGGTTTTCTTTAAGGGTTTCCTGGTGATTATCTATAAATTACACAAATGCACACGTGTTAGTATAATAACCCAATATTTATATTAATGATACCCTCCCCGAGACGGCATTCCAACTACTACGTAGGGCAGAACCACGACAGCTGTTACGGAACCCTGGATCAATCGGGCAGCGTATCTAATACGTAACCGGGGTTATGATACTTACAACGGAGCAAAACTTCGTTATTTAGGGGGTATAATACCCGGAAATTATGTTAACTCTTTAGAATTTCGAGAGAGAAAGAAAATGTGAACGGATTGAAAGTAAAACTGATCGGCCCTATTTATAGTTGTGATCTTGGACTCTCTCGCGGCCCGCGTAAGCCGAAGGGAACCCCTTCGCGGCCCGCGACGTAGGCTGGTAGGGCCTAGCAGTGACCAGTCATCGAACTAGCCTTCACACGCGTTGTGCCACGTGGCAGCACCGGGTGCGTCCTGGTGGTTGAGTTCTCGCGGCCCGTGAAAGACCAAGGGGTGGTCTTCGCGTCCCGCCAGGAACAAAGAAAAATTGTTTTTAATTATTTTTAAGGAAAATAAAGGTATTCAGGGCCTGTTTTCGCATATGGGGTGAATTTTAAGACATATTGGGATATTTTAAATATATATTAGGGTGTTGGAATATATTTTGGAGGGTTGTTATATAGAAAGTTTAATAATATCCAAGTCTGGATGTTATTTATGCGGAAGTGTTTAGCTTGGATTTTTATCCTGTCTGCTATGGAGATAAGCGTAAGTATTTGGTATTCTCCTTTTGACACGCAGATGTTGATTATTGTTTTCTTTCTAGGTTCTCTTTGTAGGACGTCTAAAGAGGGTTAAGAGGACAAGGTTGTGGTATGGTCCCAAGTACTTGAAGCAAGGTTTTGGGACCTTACCCCTTCAAGTCCCCCCAGTCTAGTGTTACTCTTATGCAAATAAGTGGAGCACTGGACTATGAGAGAGAGGTGTTTTTTTGTTGTAGAGTTTTTTGGGGCGGAAGTGGAGAATCTTTTTGGAGAAGATACTCTTGCTCATTATGTTGATTTTGGAAATCTTGACTTTGGGCATGTGGAAAGGTACAGTAATGACTGTTGCCGCGTGACAGGCTGTCATTGTCATCTGTACGTTACTGACCGTTTTTTCCACACGCGCGTGAACTCGCGTTTATTGTTTTTTCCCACTCGCTCCTGACGCTTGGATAACTGTGCCAACCCCGAAAAAGGTTTTGTTACAGTTATCTAGGTTATTTATGGCGGTGAGTATATAAATCTTTTCAATTGCTTATTTTCATTACTCATTACTTTCTTGAAAGCCCTTCTCTTCTTCGGCTCCTTTATCGGTTTCTTGTAAGAATTGCAATTTCTCTTTCTTATGTCAACCGGAGACCACCACGAAGATTCTTCTGAAGAAATGGCTGCTGGTCTTCCACCATTGAAGTGGTCCAAGGAAACCTTTGATGGTCTGGTTCGAAATTTTAAGTTCCCTTCTAGTTGGGATGCTCGGTACCCTGATGAGGGCCAAACGGCGGCGGATACCCCGGACGGGTGTATCACTTTATTTTGGGATTTTTTCTCTGCAGGTAATTTCCGATTGCCTGCAACGAAATTTTTTCTCGATATTCTGGATTATTACAAGATTCACATCTCCCAGATGCACCCTATTGGGATTGTTAGGGTTCGTCACTTCGAATTTGTGTGTCGTACAATGCGTATTGAACCGTCGGTTCCTCGATTTCGAGTGTTCCATCAAATGCATTGTTCTCAGGGATTCTATTCTTTTGTGCAAAGGGCATCTGCAAAAAAGATCTTGCTTCAACCCCCAAAGTCGTTTCATGACTGGAAACAAAAGTTCTTTTTTATTAAAGTTAGGGTTATTCCGATGAGAATGACTTTCAGGGGGAAAGAGGATGTTCCAACCGAGATGATTCAGACTCTTTTTTCTGAAAATTGGTACTAGGATTTGAAGGACGTTCCGTCAATTGTTCTGCCGGAGAAAGCCCTGGTTGGGGCTAGCATGAGTCTGAACTGGCGGATGGACCGTGAAGAGAAACCGGTGTATATGGAAGATGGCAAGAGTAAGATTTGGGGCTTGCCCTGTTTGTTTTCCTTGTTTCTTTTTTTTTTTTTTTTGAATTTGCCTTTGCTTCTCTTCCTTTGCAGTTGTTTCTTTGTATGTTGTTGCGTTTGAGAGAGAAGGTGGGAAAATGGCTACTATTCCCAAGAAACCTGATGAGGAACTCTGGTATCACCGCATTGTGAGAAATTTCGTTCTTCCGCGGGATGAAGATTTGGCCGCGCAACTTGCTGCTGGCGCTGGTAATTTTTTATCATGATGTTGTTTTCTTCTGTTTTTGCGCGTTTGAATAAGTCAATCTTTGCTCTTCTCAGTAGGTGAACTGTCTAACCTGGGCATAGGCCCTGAAAAGAAAAGACGTGCGCCTGCTGCTACTACTGCGCCAAAAAAGAGTGACGTGGAGAAAACTCAATCTTCTAAAGCCAAAAATCTAGGAGGAGAGAAGAAAGGTATGCGCCATTCCTCTGAATCCTGGTGTGATTATGTGGTGGTATCTGACTCGTTTGAGGGTCTTGCGCCTGCAGTTGTGAGGAGACCTAAACCGGAGCCAAGAGATACTGTTGACATCCCTCCGTCGAACCCTGATGATCCTATCGACTTAGAGTGGAACCCTGAGCATCTGCTGAGAAAGAAGGCGGGAAAGAGGAAGCAAACTGATGCTGAAGCTGAGGGTCAGCCTGACAAGAAGGTCCGAAGGAAGAAAATCACCCGAAGAGGCAATCTTGATGCCTTTACCGCGAACCCGCTTCTTGGTAAGTGTTTGTTTCCCTTTATGCGTATTGACTATTTGTAACATATATCTTTGTTTCTACAGAAAAACCAAAATCTCCCATTCAAACGGAGCCATCATTTGTGGCCAATGAGGAGCTTCCGCCTTCTCCTCCTCGCGTCCCTGTTAACGAGCCATTGGGGAATGCTGAGGTTCCTGAGAATGAGGCAGAGAAAATTGTTGGGGCAGAAAACCCTGAGGTTGAAACGCCAACTGATGCTGCTGTTGATGCGGAGAAAATTACTAGCCCGGAGGTTGTGGATGTTGGTGTTGCTCATCCACAAACTCCTGAACTTGCTGACCAAGATACGGAGAAAGGGAAGTCTGCTCAAGAGATCCCTGTGACGACGTCTCCTTCTGTGGTTTCTGGCTCTGAGAATGTTGGAAAGAATCCTGGTGGGAACCAAGGTTCTTTTGTTCAATCTGATGAAAATTCTCCTATCCGCCCGGATGAAACTCCGGGGGATTACTATTACCGATGTTACTCGGAGAAACAAGCTAATGAAGTTCACATGCCGGTATGGAAGTTGAAGAAAGGTGATACTTTTTCTGACTGGCATGTGTGCTGGGAGTGGTTGCAGGGAACCTTCCCCCTTGGGGAGATCAAGTTCCAAGAAGGGTGTCCTCATGAGCAGACTTATCATGCCTACCTAGAAGAGGCTGCTAGCTATACATCCACTACGCACCGTATAGTGCGTGAATGGCATAACATGCATAAGGATTAGGCTGCTTTTAAGGCGTCCAAGAAGAAAGCTGCTAAGGATGAGGCCCGAGTTGCCCAGTTGAGGGCTAAACTGGAAGCTGATCAAGCCAAATTTGAGAATGATCGGAAAACTGAGGAATGGTCTATTGCTGGGTGGAAGAGGAAGGCGGAAGCTGAAGCTGCCCTTCTTTCCGAGGAACGCAAAAATTGGAAAAAGATCTGTGAGAAAGATAATGCTGAAAAGATGGGTCTCCGCAATGCTATCAACAATCTTAAAGCGGAAGTTGAAAAGTTGAAGAAACAAGATGCGGAGAACGAAAAATTGAAGAAGGAAAAAGATGATGCTGAAGCCGCGCGAGATGAAGTGCGTTCTCATAGGGAGCGGAGTGAACAACGATAGGTACATACCTGCGCTACTCTTGCCCTTCGAGATAAGGAGATAGGAGAACTCATTGTTTAACTATCTGAGCAGGAACAACTTAAGAAAGACTTGGAGCTTGAGCGGACCGAGAAGGCTGGAACTTCCCGTCGTCTTGCTGAAACCGAAGAAAAGTTAGAAACTTCTGAAACTGCGCGGGTAACGTTGGAGAGTGAGCTTGAACCGCTGAAAGGTGATATGCTATGGCTGAAAGAACGTGGAATTGCAAGTGTAAGCTCTTCTTTCTTTGGTAATTCTCGAAAATGTTGTGCGCGTCTCCTTAATTTGCTTTTCCTTTTTTGTGCAGGTTGCCAAATCAGTTTTGAATTCTGAGGAGCTAGACAAAACAGTTGCGCGCTTGTTGATTGCTGCGCGGAATGATGGCTATGCCCAAGGGTACGCGGAATGCTCTCACCATGTGGTTAATGCTTTGAAGGTTGATTGGGATACCAGCAAGTCCGCTACCCATGGTGTTAATACAGATGATGCCATTGCTGCTGCGAAGACAGAATTTAGTAACTTACAGCTCCCCATTATGGATCTTATAAATGTTGCGTTGCAGTCTGAAGACCATGTGGCGCAATTGAAAGAAATCTTCCCAGACGGAGAAGATGAGGATGAAGACCTAGCTTAGGTTTTCCTTGTAGTTGTATGAACAATTAACTTGTAGGTTTTGGGATGTGGATCCCTGTTTTGTTTAATGCGTTGCTGCGCAAGTAACTTTATATAATACACTGCCGTGTATATTTATAGTTTTTAAGGCTTGTGGTGCGCCGGTAAATAGTATGAAATGTGTTTTAACTTACAATATTTTGCATAAGTACAATTGCTTTGATTAGGTAAGGCGAATAAAGGTGGTATAAAGCTCATGTGTGAACGTAAGGTCTTGCGCGATATGTGTGATCGCTGACCGCTCATGAGACTTGTATTATATCTACTATAATGTTTTTGCGCTTACCAAAAGGAATTGCATGCACTTTGTAATAAACACAGAGATAACAGAAACTTTGTTTTGATTCATGATAGGGCACAGAGGCCGTGGTACAAAGTTTTCTATTTTAGGATAATTACATGAAACTTAACTTACACTATAGTCCTTGCCACGAATTGATAAGCTACAAAACTTGACCAATCCTGCGAGGAGACTATAGTATGCTGCTTAGTTCTTCGCCTTCTTACTCGGGCCCTCCTCACCGCGAGTAATTTGTTTTATATCTTTGCGCACATTCTGCAATAGGTGTGTCAGTTCGCCGCTTTTGAGCGCTTTTTCAATCTCAGTGCTCAGGGAGATACATTTGTTGGTAGTGTGACCAAGATCTTTATGATAGTCACAGTATTGATTTGGATCCTGACCCCGTTTATTTTTCATTGGTGGAGGGGTCTTGAACTAGTAGTCCTCCGTGCTCAGCACCTCCACCGGGGTTTTGGTTAGAGGGGTCTACTGCCTTTCTCTGTTTTCCTGCTTTGTCTCTCTTTGCGCGGCGAGCTTGTTTATAGTAGCTCGCGCGTCCTCAGATGAGTAGTTCCCAGAATTCGAGTCGCACCAACCCTTTTTAAACTTTTTTCCGCTACTCGCGCTCATGTATGTTGGGCGATTGTGCGGTGGTGGTGGTCTGTTAGTGCTGAGGTTCTTCTCTGTCTGGGCGTACACCTTGGCTGCCGCCATCAGCTTCTCCCAGCTCTTTGGTAGCCCTTCCATTCCGGATAAAACCTTTATCATGTCGTCACAGCGGACGGCGTATTTAAACTGTGCTCTGATCAAGTGCTCGTGGATATCTCCTATCTCAAGCACTTCTTTGTTGTAGCGCGTGATGAAATCTTCTAAGCTCTCGTCGTCGCGCCTCCAAATATTCATGACGTCTGCGGTATCTCGGATAGACCTCCTCTGTTTGCTGAAGTGTACTAAAAAAATTTCTCGCAAGTCTGCCCATGAGGTTATTTTTCCAACAGGCAGGTTATCGAACCATAGTCGCGTTGCCCCTGTGAGAGTCTGGATGAATAGATGACACCACCTCGGTAAAGTCCATCCCCTACCAATCTTGCGCTAGTGAAGACCCAAAGATGATCATCCGGATCTGTCATGCCATTGAACTTGCCAACATTGGATGGGAGTTTTGCTTTCTCCAAGGGAGCCAAAGCGATTTCGCTGATAAACTTGGAATTTTCTGCTGCCTCCGCCTGGCGGTAAAACAAATTGTAATCGTGTTCTGCTTCAGGATTGTAAATCGCGTGAGGTTTGCAACTTTTGTAATTCGGTTGCAACCGATTGAACACGCTTGTACTGTCCCATTCGTGGTATGTTCTGTCGTACTCATTGGTGTGGGTGTCCCGACGTGGGCCCAACCTGGAGTAGACTGACTGCCTTCGGTGAGAATGAGATTCATCGTGATACTCTCTTCGTCGATTTTCAGAGTGAGTATGTTCATATCTCGCTGGAGATCTAGAGTAAACTTCTGTATCTTCTACCTGAACTCGTGATGGTGCATCATGATGGGAAACATGAGGCACCGATGGTGCTCGAGTATGAGATCCAAATCTTCGTAACTGAGTGGGAAGAGCATTTTGTGCACAGAGTTGTGCATATACAGCATTTATCGCTCCTTGGGATCTGACATACCAGGAGATGGGGGTTTCTCCAGGAGGTAGAATTGAGCTTATTGGAATTTCAGGCTGCATTCCTGGAGTGACAGGATCATTCAGATGATTATCAGCGTACTGAACTTCATTATCATCCGAAGCCTCTTCTACAATCCCTTCAACTTGGGTATTGTGAGCGAAATTTGGCCGAGGGCCAGTTTGACGGTTCGTCGGAGTTTCTTCCATTTGAAAAATGGAGATGAAAAAGTGAATCGAAACGAGAAGAAATGAATAAAACTGAGAAATCGATGGGCGCCTATGAAGAAACACTGGTTTAATTGACCGGAATCAACTGAACCAGGGGGTTTGGATCTGCATAAAAGGATTTATCTCTTCTCGTTCGGTTCGTGGGTGACTGATCTCCTTCTCTTCACAATAACTGCAAAACAACCACCGTTAGACTCGCCACGGGGAGAATGGGGGTTCTCTCCGTGACCACCCTCAGGCGTGAGAATAAGTACAGGGTTTGATGAAGAAGAAGAAGTGTAATTGAAGTAGATGTGACTTGAGAATTATACCTGAATTATCCTTCTATTTATAGCCGAAGTTTGGGCGGGAAAACCTGTTGATGAAATATTGACGGAAAATGCATTTTCCGTAGGCGGTTATTCTTTTCCTCCGTTAATTCACTAACGAGTGTAAGAGCACACGGATCGTGATCTTAATCAAAGTTGGGGTATTGCCACGTGGAAAGTGGACGAGTGAAGATCTCTCTTCAATTCTGTGTCATCACCGTGACTTCAAGGGAGCCTGGGATGATGCCACGTGGCCATTCAGTTATAACCGTCTGGTGGTGCACGATGGAGCTTTCTAGAAGAACATAGATGTAATCCTGTGTGGCTCTTCCATATGTTAATTCTGTGGTAACAGAAAGTTTAATAATATCCAAGTCTGGATGTTATTTATGCGGAAGTGTTTAGCTAGGATTTTTATCCTGTCTGCTATGGAGATAAGCGCAAGTATTTGCTATTCTCCTTTTGACGCGCAGGTGTTGATTATTGTTTTCTTTCTAGGTTCTCTTTGTAGGACAAGTTCGCGGCCGCGCAAGGTCTAAAGAGGGTTAAGAGGACAAGGTTGTGGCATGGTCCCAAGTACTTGAAGCAAGGTTTTGGGACCTTACCCCTTCAAGTCCGACGTCAAGTAATTTAATGACTTCATTTTTAACCACTTCTTGGGCGTTTGTATTTCTCTTCGTTGTGGTTGTATTAACGATTTATAGTCATCATTCATTAAAATTTTGTGCTTGCACATGGAAGGGTTTATTCCTTTAATATCTACAAGCTTCCAAGCGATCACGTTTTTGTGTTTTTTCAAAAGTGTGATTAATTTTTCTTTTTCTAAATTAGTTAATTTCGAAGAAATAATTATAGGTAATTTACCATCTTTATCGAGAAAAACATATTCCAAACCTTTTGGAAGTTCTTTGAGCTCAAGTGGTGGGTCTTTAGGAGACTCCTTATTCGGTTGCTCATTTCGATCAAGAACCAAAAAGGTTTGTTCTATGGCGACCTCTTCTTCAACAAAGTGGTCAATTTCTTCTCTCATATCGGGTGGTTCATCTTCATCTTCAATTAGGGGGTCATCATTGCCGAATGGATATTTCATTGAACGCTCAAGATCGACACTTCTTTTGAATGCCCCTAATTGAATGGGTAGATTATTTTTCTTCCGATTTTTCAAAGCTTCATGAGTTTTTACAAAAGGTTGTCCCAACACTAACGGAGCGTCATCTAGGATGACGAAGTAGGTTGGGATTACCATTTGATTTGTTTGAACTAACACATCTTCAACTATCCCTATTGATTTTACCGTTTTTCGATTAGATAGAAAAATGGGTATTTGAAGTGGAGAAAAATCACCAATACTTAATTTTTCGAAAATGTAGTTTGGCATTATATTAACACAGAGGTCTTTATCAATTGTAATATTACTAATAAAGGAATTTTGAAAGAAACATGGAACCGGTGTAATGTTAATTTCAAATGGATCGTCCTTTATTAGTGTAGTTTGATCATTTGTTAATTTAATGCTTACCGTTTCGTCAATTTTAGTGCTAGTGTTTAACTCTTTTAAAAACTTAGCATGAGTGGGTACTAAACAATGATTTTCGGAAGTTCGATCCTTGGTTCCTCATAGAGCTCATATGAGGTAGATGGCTCACACCATTGTTCCTCATGGTAAGTATATGATGGATAAGGGTCGTAACTTGGTTCTTCATAATACTCATATGAGGTGGGTTGTTCACGCCATGGTTCCTCATAGTAAGCATATGAAGGTTGAGGCTTATATTTTGGTTCCTCAAAGTATGAGTATGAAGGCTCATACCTTAGTTCATCAAAATATGAGTATGAGGAAGAAGGTTCATACCTTGGTTCTTCATAGGGTGTGTATGAAGTTGATGGCTCGTACATGGGCTCCTCATAGTGGTTGTATGAAGGGGATGGTTGAAATAAGTCACAATATTGCACCGAATGAGAGTTGCCATAAATAGTACAATACTCTTCCCAATAATCATCCTCCTCATAGTGGTAGTTGTAACCTCCTGAGTATTGATCCATAAGAATCACTCAGCAGATCACAACAGAGTCTCAAGACCAGAAAACAAAAAAATAAAAACAGAAACAGAGGTTGGACACTGCCCCGTGTTCAGTGAGCACGACCCGTGTTCAGGTTCTGTATCTGGACGTTTTAATAAAAGTGACTGGATTTGTGTAGCACGGGGGCGTGTTCAGTGAGCACAACCCCGTGTTCAGACTCTGTATTTGGGTGTTTTGAAAAGAAATATGCAGCACAGCCCCGTGTTCAGTCTACTGTAAATGCAAAAACTAACTAAAATGCAGAAAAATGAGCGCAGTTTTTTTTTAATTTTGAAAAACTGATTAGGCCGTCGATTTTAAGCTTTCTTAAAATCCTTGTGTCCCCGGCAACGGCGCCAAAAACTTGATGTGCGTGTAGTGCGATATATTTTTATGTATATTTTAAGCCATTTTTAACACTTTCGTCAAGTTTTAAATTTATAAAACACGATATGCTACTAACACTAAACACACATATGGGCAAGTGCACCCATCGTGAGCGTAGTATAGCGTTGGTAAGATACCGAGGTCGTCCAAGGACACAAGAGCTTTTAGTACCGGTTTATCCTCAACGTCTAATCAAATCAAAAATTTAGAAAAAGGGTTTTAAATATGAAAATAAAAACTAAAAAAGCTGAAAATAAAAATAAAATAAAAACAGATAGACAAGATGAATCACTTGGATCCGACTCGCCTTTAGTGTAACCTTTGATGATTTCTGCACTTTTGCACTTTTTAAGAGATTATCTTAGTTATAGTAGTAGGCCCCTCTTTTGAAGGTGACATTACCCTCAACCTAGTAGTTTGAGTCAGCAAGGATACAATCCTAAAGGGTTGGAATATTGGAAGATAATTAATTAAGTTATTAATGCGTAATGTGGTAGGCCCCTCTTTTGAAGGTGTCGTTACCCTCGGCTAAGTGGTTTGAGTCAGCAGGGATACAATCCCAAATAGCCGGGTTAATGTATTAATAGTAGTTTACATATGAGGGGATCAAGCCATTCGCACCCCCGCCATCCAATACCAGTGGGTATTGAATGAGGTCCTAGTAAGCTTGACCCAGGTCCTTGCAGGATCTATACACTGAACAAGGCAAGAACCTTACCAAACCATTCCCTTAACCCCTGACCAGGTAGCCAACATATCTCTATATAGACCGTAGAGATATGAATGGTGAAAATCTTTTATTTTATATAGACAGTAAAATAATGCCAAGACACCACGGACAAATGATAAGGAAGTTTCACCTTCAACATAAGAAACTAGTTATTAAAGTCATTAATACAAAACCAAATAAAAAGTGCGAAAAGATTAAAAATCAAAAGTATTACACTAAATGCTTGTCTTCACCAAGTGATATAAGAGACTTAGGCAAACATGGCCTTTGATTGTCAAGAACTCTTACTATCAATCTTGGATCCCGAGACTACTACACACACTCTAGATGGATGATGGTGGTGGATGTGGGTGTTGTGATGGTGGTGGAGTGTGGGTGAAGTGGTAGAGAGGTGGTTTGCCAAGGGATGATTTGCAAGTGAGCCAAGCACCCCTATTTATAGCCTGTGCAGGAGCTCGGACACGGCCCTGTGTTCATCCTCTTTCTCTTTCTTCATTAATTGCAATTGTCTTCATTATGCTCCCCACGCCCCCGTGTTCACTGGGCACGGCCCCGTGTGCAGAAGAGAATCTTTACTATCAAGATTTTGCAAATCTTAGCGTTGACCACGGCCCGTGTTGAGCTGGGCACGCCCCATGTCGGGAATAGAAGCTTCTATAGCTTTGTCCTTTCTGCAGACAACTGGCCACGCCCCCGTGTCCGCTGGGCACGGGGCGTGTTCAGCCTTCTGTTTTCTTGTTTTTGCTTGGGAAGATGTTGTCGAGGGGTCGGGCATGCCACGGTTGTTCCTTTTCTTGTATTTATGTTAGTTTTTGCTGCATATTTGTTCCTTTTGTTCATTTACGTTCATTTAATCCTGGAAATACAAAAAGGAAGACAAAAGCACATTTTTTCCAACATTAGTACTAAAAAATGGTTAGTTTTATGCCTCATTTGATGTAATTTATATGTTGCATTTTACACACATCAGGTGGTGGTGGTGGAGGCGGCGGCTGAGATATGGTGGTGGTGGCGGCGGCTGGGATATGGTGGTGGTGGTTGTGGAGGTTGGTTGAAGAAACTATGGGATTTCAGTGTGAAGTTGACCAAATCGAAGTAATCTATCTGGTGGTTAACTTTATTTCATGTATTGTTTTCTTTGTAAAATGAATGAAACAAAACAATAGTGCAGGTGGTTGGCTTGGTGGACAGTGGTAGTAGGACTTGGTGGTGGTGGTGGTGGTGGGGCTTAGACAGCAGGTTAAGTTTGTAACCCTAATTTATGATGGAGGGTGAAAGAGGGGTTTATAAGATGGGAGGAATCAGGGGTAAAAGGACATAAATGCCCTCACGTGCTAAGCACATGATCAGAGTTAACTGAAATATCTAACCTAGTTTGGGGTAAAGCACGAAACATGCAACGAGTTTTTCAAATAAATGATTGTGACTGTAATTATTGAAGTTAAAGGCTATCCGTTACAATCCAGTATAAACATAAAGGACGAAAATTGTAAGGGTCAAGTTATTCTACAAAGGCTTCTTATTGTAAGAAGTGTAAGAAGGATTTATAGAGTGACAAGTGTCCAATAACCTAAAGCTAAACCCACTACATCACCACCAAAAACCTAAACACCCACCCCACCCCCCCCCCCCACCCAAAAACCTAAACCCCCCCCCCCCCCAACCCAAAAACCTAAACCCCCCACCCCCCTCCCCACCCAAAAACCTAAACCCCCCACCCCCCCCCCCCCCCCCCCCCCCGCAAAAAAAACAAAAAAAAAAACTATACCTCACCAAAAAAACCCTCAAAAAACCTAACCACCCCCCCCCCAACCTCCACCCCCCAAAAACCTAAAAAAAACCTAACCCCCCCCCCCCCCCCCACCCTCCAAAAACCTAAAAAAAACCTAACCCCCCCCCCATCCCCCCACCCCCCAAAAACCTAAAAAAAAAATATAAAAAAAACTAAACACCCACCCCCACCACCACCCAAAAACCTAAACCCCCACCCCCCACCCCCCTCGGCAAAAAAAAAAAAAAAAAAAAAAAAAAAAAAAAAATTTTTTTTTTTTTTTTTTTTTTTTTTTGGGGTGGATGTGGGGGGTAGGGGGGGGGGGGGCGGGGGGGGGGGGGTTGGTGGTGGTTGATGTTTAAGTATTTTTTTTTTTTTTTTTTTTTTTTAGTGGGTTTTTTTTGTGTAGTGGGTTTTTTTTAGGTTATTGGACACTTGTCACTCTATAAATCCTTCTTACACTTCTTACAATTAGGATCCTTTGTATTTGATCCTAATCCAAAATTGTAATTTACCCATTTTACTAACTTAGTTTATAAGACAGGTTAATAAAGACACTATAGGGTTAATAAACATAAACAAACTATAATATAGTTGATAATAAATGATCTAGGTCAAGTGGGTTAACCGAGTAGGGGTGAGTAATAATTAAATCGCTAACTGTAATCGACTCGAAAACTGATAAAATTGAGCCGAAATTAACTGAATTAACTGAAAATCGATTATCGGTTTTTTACCATTGGATAAACAAAATTAACCAAACCGAACCATTCAAATTTTATAGTTTTCTAGCTTTCATACCACATTTCATGTATTTTTATGCTTTATATTTGTATTCCCTGTATTTATACATCGATTACATGTATATTTCTAAACAAAAATTTTAGTTCAAGTTTGGTTTTGGTTATTAACCGAAATTAAATGAATCGAAACAAAAACCGA
The DNA here is from genome assembly GCA_030545235.1 of Helianthus tuberosus. Taxonomy (NCBI): domain Eukaryota; kingdom Viridiplantae; phylum Streptophyta; class Magnoliopsida; order Asterales; family Asteraceae; genus Helianthus; species Helianthus tuberosus. The sequence goes on from CM060381.1 coordinate 143,164,176, forward strand.
CAAACTAACTGAATAAACCGAGCCGGTTAACCGAAAACTAGTTGGTTATAAAAATAGATTAAGTGATGGCTTCGATTTCGATTAAGGCTAATAACTTAACCGTGCACACCCCTCGAAGGGGCATGGGTAGTTCGGGTACGATTATAATGCCGTCATAAAAGCCATTCGGCTAGTGGGTGCGGGTAAGGGGCTCAGGTATAACTAGTCGCATCATTTTCATTAATATTATCGTTCACAAAGGTATTTTGACCGTTAATGATAATTGTCCCTCGTAGTTGCATCCGCCATGTTCCGCCTCTCTCCCAACAAACACAGCCCCCCGTAGCTGGCACCAAGCTTATCCACAAAAGTTCTATTTACACATCAGTACATCACTTTTGTCGTCGTAACGATGGTGCACCCTACTTATTAAAAGAGCTGATTTTCCGTTTTGTTTTGATTTATCTTAACCAAAAATTGAACCAAACCCGCACAACCAGACCAAACCAATTGAATGTTAGGTAATTTATAAGAAATTAATAAATCGCGTAGTTCAAAAGTTTTAGGCTCAAATTTGTAATAATCAGTTAGTTAATCGTTAATTAATAAAAACAATTAGGCCCATTTCTTAATTGTTGGCAACGGTTTTTTTCAGCTGTTTTCGGTTTGTGGTTCGGTTTAAACCTAAAACCACCCATACACATCCTTCGGCCTTCGCAATGTAATATATGTCCATATTATTTTAATGTTTTTTATATTTTTAAAAGAAGTTTAAAGGTAGACGTAGCGTTTAAAAGAAAATGGTTGTGTTTAAAGTAGAGATAAACACCAAACCGGTTAACTGAACTGGTTCTTAAAACTCAACCCGAACCAAAACCAATTTGGAACCAATATCATACAAACCGGTTCGGTTTGGCATACAAAACGTAGGTTTGGGACCGGTTCCCATTCTCCACGTCAAAAACCGAACTGAACCGGTTTTTGGCCAAACCGGTAAGAAAAATCGGTCCATTTTTTAATAAAGTGTTATTTTATTGATTTATAAACAAAACCATAAAAACCGGTTATTTTTTCAAATATAGTTTAAAAACTATAAAAATAATAAAACTCGTATATTATGTTTTTTCTAACTTTTTTATTGTAAAAAACAGTTAAAAAAAGTGCACACAAGAACCGGTATGAAACAGAAACCGATGTAAAAAAAAATCAGCAAACCAAGGCGTAACCGAATTGAAACCGGTTTGGCCAAGAAGCAGCCAAAAAAAACAGTTTGGAACCGGTTTTGGACCTCGATTTCTAAAAAAACCGAAATGTTCATCTCTAGTTTAAAGGATAGATGGTGTAACTCAAAATTGTCCAATAATTAAAAACCCAAATGGTTAAGTAAAACTAGAGATGAGGATAGATGGTGTAACTCAAAATTTTCCAATAATTAAAAACCCAAATGGTTAAGTAAATGGATCTGTAAGTGGATCATGATTAAAAACCCAACTTGGAACCATTAAAAGTAAAATGTATTTTTTACATACAAAAAAAGGGGCAAAATCAACCAACCTCCTAAGTTCTAAGTGTATTCACATCTCTTCCATCTTTTTATCCTATAATTTCATTAAAAACTACATTTTCTCTCCCATTTCAGTTAAATAATATTTTTTTATACTTTTCTGATTACATTTTTTCTCTCCTCCACTCACAAAAACTTTTAAAATATATTAAAAAATTACAAAGAGTGAACAGTATCCCCTCAGATTTACATGAACAGTAACATTTTCTCTCCTCTACTCGCAACCACTTCCAACCATCTACAGTCACTTTTCATAATATAAAAAGTTCCCTCACAGAATTTGGGGAACAGATTGTGAATGCTCTAATTCTCACCTTATACACCCTCATTCTAGAGAGAGAAACCGTGAAACAAACCCTATATCTTATGGGTTGTGTGTTTCACCTTGTAGATTCACAAAACCTAGCCTCTTTCTCCATCTGGAATCCAAGGCAATGTGTTGCATTGCATTTCCTTGCTGATTTTTGAAGCATTCCTTCTGGTTTTTTCGCCATCCATGACAGTTTTCGAATAACATGATAGGCCGTAGGCGTAACTTTACATTACATAAATACAATATAAGAAAATGTTTCATGTTATGCCTGATTATGACATGATATTTATGAAAACAAGATTAAAGAACGAAACTATATATTGATTGTTTTTATGCTTATTTATGATCGATCGACCCGTTATATTCTATCAGTTTTTAAAGCTGACTCATGTTTTTTATGGAACTTTCTTTTTAAATCTTTTAGTTATAAACTGAGGGCTGGTTTTAGTTATTATTAAAGAAAAAAAGTTACAATTCAGTGTATTTTTTAAAAACCAAAAAGAAATTAATTGTTTTACATAAAAAATACAATTGACAGAATATACACCACAACATTACCTTTAGTATTAATTATCTGTATAAGTACTATATTACATGACACCGATCTTCAAACAAAATACATGATTACATGTACATGTACACCAGCACACAAATCATTTAAGAACAAACACTTCTTCTACATGATCATGTCTTGCAGCCTAACCAGAAATAACAGGAAAGATTTATGATCAGAAACAAAACCGAACAAATGGTTTAGAAAGAGACTCGAATCAAATAGAATTACCTCGTAAAATAGTTTCCAGATAGTTATAGAACTTATGCAACAGCTCTCTGATCATCTCCCTCAGTGGGTTGCTTCAGAAATAATAAGTAAAACATAAAAATCCCAAGAAAAATATATACCGAGGGGGGCGATCAACAAAAGAATTAGTATAGTCAAGCAGTTGGAAACTAACGTAAAGATTATTTAAATGATAATTATTGCGTATTTTAACAGATTATGGTTATGAGAAGAAGCAAGTAATCAGTTTGTTGAATTTGACCCTAAAAGTAAGCTTGTAATTTGAACCCCTTAAGAAATATCAGTTTGTAACAACTAACAAGCAATCTAAAACTGCTTACTGAAAACACCTTATTTTATCGTAAATTAAGCAGTTAAGTATAAAGACTTTTTCTCATCCATATGATTAGAAAATGATTAATTACTTTTAGAAATGCAATATGCAGGTAAGTTGTTTATGTAAGCAATCTCAAGCACCCCGTACTTTGATAGCATACATTTTGTAATAACATTATAAAACTCAAAAAATGGTCAAAAAGGATTGATGGGTCATCCCAGCTTAAAAATATTTAAATCATTCATTTTGATCCCATGGCATTTTGACTCGTTATCTAACGAGTCCATTTTGCCACCTATCCAGGGATCACTGTAAACAAGGTAATGACTTGTGCCACTATTAGTATGAACTCATGTGAAATGTTATTAGCTTTGGGATATAGCAAAACTAGTGAAATAGATTTGCAACAATAATAAGACAGGTTCCTACATCAGCTTGAAAATATGACTTAGAGTAGTAAAAAAAATCATCCAACATTTAAAAGAATGCAATAAACATAAGATTGTGAAAAATTAAGTGTTAATGTGTTATATTAAGGATGTAATGTCTAATGATGCTTTAAAGAGTCGCCTATGACATTCAACTTCCATTAAATAGAAGTACATCATCTGATAGAAAAAAGGGGCAAGCCTGATTCAGTGTTCCAAGATATGATAAGCAGTTAAGCACAAATTCAATTTTGTGCATTGATAATACACGTATGAACAAGTTCAAAATCTAGCTTTGATCATGTTTGTACAGTAACATTTTCATGAGTCATGACAACATATTCTCAATACTTGTTCTATTCATGATACACGTGTTTTATTGATGAACTGGGACCACTGAAAAAATATACCCTAAAGCATACTAAGCCTTAAAAGGGTTACCTTATTTTTTCTGTTACAAGACGCAAAAGTTTCCTTATGTGATATTCAAATAGCGCAAAAAACATTTATCTTTAATGACACTCTTTGCAGCAGAAAAGAAATACACACACAGACACTTCTTTGATATTACATGTACCAACCAACTAACCAAGTACTTCTCAGTTTAGTTCTGGATTTCCAAATACAGCGGATCAAATATTTCTGACAGCTAATGAGGGTAGAATGACATTTGTCTAACCTACAAATGGTACTTCTTGCTTCCAAGTTCCAGCTAGCAATTACTCCCATTCATGTTCATAATATCAATTCCATAATTTGTTATATCATTCTAAGTCAATGTACTTGTACACTGATAATCATCCAAATCAATTCAGAATCTTAGCACTATTGAAATTCATACACTTGACTAAGAGATCAAGCGATATGCTCTTCTAATTCAGACAAGGAATATGCATCCATGAATAATATACCATAGACGATACACCTTTATTGCAGATCTTAACAAATTCTATAAGTAGAGAAAGATTGGTAGTTAACTAGTGATGAAATCTATACCAATTTGGAACTTAGTGAGTCCCATTCTGATAGACATTCGATATTAGAGTATTAGACTAGTTATATACTTATCATGTCTAGGTGGTATTCAAGTGTAATATAGAGCCCCAACGTCTATTGGACATACAATTACCATTCATGTTTAACTTAGTATCTCGCAAAACCCTAGCTGCTACCACATGTCCCATTCAGACATGGTTATAAAAATCCCGACTTGTCTCCGATTAGTCGCCTCGCCGATTAATCAGTAATCAAAGGTTCGCCGATTAATCGCTAGGCAGTCAATGGCGGTCCTATTTTGGCCAAATTTTGGCTAGTTCCTGGCCAAATTTCAGCCAAACCTTATAAGTTTCTGCCAATTACTTAAAAAGGCGGGTCAATGGGGGGTTAAAACATGTCTACTTTAAAAAACTACATATAAAAATGTTTGTGTACATGTATCTAAAAATTACATATTAAAATCCCAATCCGATTAATCGCTAGTCAGTACCCCACCGACCGACTAGCGCCTAGCGATTCGTACAACCTGCTCTCCGAAACCCCATTCGCCACCACTCATCCAGCCACCGAAAAACATAATAAACTAATCTAGGCCTATCCAATCCGGAGAAATATTAGACTTGTTATAACATAATCAAATCTAGAATGTATTGAAACGTTATACTATTCTCTACATTTAAAGCCCTGATCTAGCCCTGATCTAACCCTAATATATACACAATCAATATACAATACAATAACTTATAATTCAAGTATACGAAGATATTTGGCAAACCTGAATGGTGCGAGAAGGATCCTTAAGCACAATCAACTCCGTGTCCAATCCATCAACATCAAAGGCGGTACAATCCTTGGGGATCTCAAACGAAGAAAGCGCAAATTGCTTAAACACAACACCAACATCAAAATATATTAATCCAGAAGTAGGAACATCCACATGAATTCCTTTCACAGGGAACCAAAGGAACAGATCCTGAGCAGCAATTCCAGATAAATTCGATATTTTACCGTAACTCAAAACACCAGCAAAGTTCCAATCGAATCTAACACTCGTTTCGAACTTGGTATTGCAAGAACTGTTCAAATGAACTTCGAATCGGTTAGTTGATGGATCGATTGTGTAATTTGTGATTCCTTTTGGGAGGAGACCGATTGGGAGGCCGTTGGAGCTTAGGGCGTCGTAAATTGAAGATGATTGGGTTGTGATGAAGAGGATTGAGATGATTGTCGCTAGAAGATGAAGATTCATGTTTGATTTGGGGAATTTGTGAAGGAATTGTGTGATTTTAGGGTTTATCATCAAAAGGGGGAAAACGTATATATTCCTTTTTGTTTTGAAATAATTCAGAGCCAAAAAAGCTTTTGTGGTTGATTTTACCGAGACCCGTCAAGTTTATGTTCGATCCAACTTTAATCCCTTTAGTTTTTAATATGATTTACTAGTGGGATTCAACCCGTGCGTTGCGGCGGGAACGTGGCGGGATTTCGTGCGGTATATCAGTTTGTTTGTTACAATAGCAGCATAAGCTATTGCAACCAAAAGAGAAAACCAAAAGAATAAAAATAAAAAACATAGTATAAAACCAAAATTGACCAAAACGATATCTACACGTGGCACGTTGAAATCGAAATAAAAAACGTTACGTAACTAAAACGTAGTGTAAAACCGTATAAAACGATATCTACACGTGCCACGTTGAAATGCAAATAAAAAACATTACGATAATTAACTAAACGTAGTATAAAACCGTGTAAAACGTGACATATCCAAATTCATTAGAATTAATTGAAATCTACTCATGAAACTATTTTTATAACCAACAAAATAAATTCTCAAAAATTGAAAAAGTTATAGTAATTAGTACGGTTATGAACTTTAATCAGACTTTGAGTGCCTGGCCCATTATTGATCTTCACATTCTTCTAAAAAATATACTCTACCAAGAAATGTCTTAAGGTTTTATTGTATTTAAAAAAAAAATTACATATTAATAAAAAAAAATTATTAATTATTTTGTATTAAAAAATGTATTCAGTTTATTGGTTTTGAAAGTTGGTTTGTTGGGATATTAAAGTTTTTGTACATATCTCAATAAATGTCGATGAAATTTACGTATTATGTCCCTTAAAGTTTATTTTTCGCTTGCCCTTCAGGTCTCACCTTTTATGTTTTGATCCTCTGCATTGTTTATATTCCCCTGCATTATTATTGTTTATATACTTCATTTTAAAAGGAACTAGTCTTACAAGAAAAATTGGTTGGTGGAACGGTGATGGTGGGTTGAGGGTATCTCAGATGAAATTAGGGTGGAGAAGATGAAAGGGATGATGAGGTGTTTTGGGGTTATGATAGAACTGGGTAATGGAATTACCAGAATACCCTTGTACTATTCACACGGTTTCTCTATTAATATACAGGATAACTGTGAGGTCTAAGATATTACCCGCAAATTCAACAAATATATAATTGATATTTTCTATCTAAAAATTTAAATAATAACAACTTTTAATAACAAATTAATTTGGGTTAAAGTTGTAGAATAATAATTAATATCCTTTTATTTTACTATAATTTAAAATTTTAACCAAAGTAGCGATTTTATTGAATGTATAATATACGTTTTTAGCCTTAAGTATTTTGCTAAATTTTTCTTCAATAACTTTCGTTCGCTAATTTCTTTTGTTTATCACTATTGTTCCTTTACATTAAAAAGACTAATTTTTTACGTGCATATTTTTATGTATGTGTCGGCATAAGTTCGAGTTAGTCTACATTTCGACAAAAACTTTTTTGGAAACGGGTCAAGTCAAATATAATACATTTTCGTTTAAAAAGGCATTTTTACATCTATATTTTTATGTACGTGTCGGTATAAATTCGAATTGTTCTACGTTTTCATATAACTTTTTTTGGGAAACGACTTAGATCAAATATAATACGCTTTCGTGCTTGTTTTATATAAGTTTTATAAATTTTGTTCCAAACCGAGTGGAGTCAAATGTGGTTTCTTTATTTTAAGCTTTCATTAATCTCTTTTGATTACATATGTCAGTTTTTCTTTTATACCTATTATGCTTTCTATGTATGAGTCGAATCACGTATAATACGTTATGAGTGTACGGTATAAATTCGATTTACCTTATGTTTTTATCTAATCATAATGCTTATATAGGTTACATTGAGTCCAATCGGACACGTCGAAACGCGCGTTTTCATATGATAAATGCAACACATAACGCTTGGATTAATCTATTCGATGTTTGCAATGTAGCCAAGCCGCAACGCGCGCGAGCCTTGTTACTAGTTTATTATTATCAGTAAATGACAACATAGCGCATTCTTTTATGTAAGAATGATACGTTATTTCAACAACACATCAACATGTATTGTTGTTCATCCATCACTATATATTAGGTTGTTCGGATTATGAAATATAGCAAATCAAAATTCGTCCAAAGGAAATTGCAATCATCCCTAATTGTACATGGTCTAATCCAATTCAAGTTAAAAAAATAGTGCAGATTTTATGAAATATACCTTGGGTTGATGGTAGGGGCTAATGTGAACCAGATAAACATCTGGAAGCTGGTGTACAATATCTTTGAAGCCATGCTCTCCATATGGAAAGCAAATCTGCTCTCTATTGGAGGTCGCATCTGTAACAACCCGCACTTTCGTGCGTTGTTACTACTCGCTATACTCATTACGCCTAGCACCAGAGATTCGGATCATAATGTAACTATATCGCATACATCGCTATTCGAAGGATAATCGCATATTTTCACAATACATTATCGCTACATCACATCACAAACACTAACACTCACGATGACATAGAGTGAGGACCTATTCTACCCTCCTCGGTGGCCGTGATGTGTCAAAACGCAGACAACTAACGCTGACAAGGACTCTCGGGTAAGTACTATTGCTCCAGTCGTTGTGACGATGATGACAATACGAGTAAGTGGTACCTCGTCAGTCATTGTGGCACAACACACAATAACGTTCACGATGGCATCGAGAAAGGACCTATTCTACCATCCTCGATGACCGTGAAGCGTCGCAAGTAATCGCATATTCGAAACGAAACCAGGACTATTGTAACGCAACTTTAACATATGGATACGTAAATACGACCCCTAGTAATTATATATATATAAAATAATAATAATACAAAGCGCGTACCCCAAAAACTATCGCAACGCTCGAAAACGGAGAGATTTCCCCGCGCCGGAGTGGCCATCCGAATGGACAGGCCATCCGAAAGGATGGGCCATCCGAAAGGATGGGCCATCCGACCCAGTACCTTCCAGCTCACTATGTTGTCTATAAATAGCGTGTCACATCACTTGAACAGTGATGTGACAGCTCTCACTCGGCCCAGCACGCTCTTGGACCCTTTTCTCTCGATTCCTCGCGATTCTGGTAAGATTTCAACCTACAACTTGTTCTTCTATGATCTACACTCAATTCTACATCATTCTGTCTTTTAAAACTCAATTTTTAACCGTGAAATCTACTGATTTGAGGTGTTTTAAGGTGATGTCACCAAGAGTTCATATGAACTTCAAAGTGTGACCTCATCCCACCATAAACGACTCATATCTGGGTGATTTCCACATGTTTTGATAACAAATCTCACCTAAAAGCTATGTATCCAATCAAAAAACGGTACGATTTCGGGTTAAACATGAGAAGCCGTCAAGAACGGCCAGATCTGATGGAACGGGGTGGTTCCCGGCCGTTAGAACGGGTCGAATCTGATAAAATATCATTGTTTAAAATGATATCGCAACATCTTAGTGAAACCACACGTATTTCTTCCAAAAACACTCAAAAACAGTTGATCGGGACGTTAAAAAAGACGTGTCATCCGACCGGACAACATGTCATTCGAACGGACCACATGCCATCCGATCGGATAGCATGTCATCCGATCGAATAGCATGTCATCCGACCGGATGACAGTCATCCGACCCAATCAACATACCATCCGATCGGATAACCTGCCATCCGACCGGACCAAGTGTCATCCGACCCAAGACTCCAGTCATCCGATCGAATGTCAGAATGAACGAATCGAACCAACAGTCATCCGAGCGGATGAGCACCATCTGACTGGAAAACTGTCATTTTGATACTATTCCCGCTTAACCGTGCATCGTTTACTATATCATTCGATGGTTAACACAAACGTACTCGCAACCGATCCAATCAAGTTGTATTCTCACTAAATACGCATTGTGAGTATACTTGAACCCTTTTTAATCGCATTTTGGGTGTAACATACGTTTCTAACAAATCGAACTTATCAAACGAATTATTCAATCAATCGAATTATCACTTGCGAATAACTGTTATGCATAGATATACGTGATGCTAGTTGCATATGTGCTAGGGCTTATACTCGCGACGTCCCACCACGACTAGTATAGTACTATTGCGCCCGACGTGGTCTAGTTTGCCATCGCGTATTCGAGCATCGAGGACTTAGTTGGTAATATCAGCTTTGTGAGTATATATGTCGTGTGTTACGTTTATGCATATGGAAATTCGCTACACATTTTAATCTCTTACGCTACATGTCAAACCTGTATACTCGCCAATACTTTTGTATTGACAAATATTTTAACGTATGTTGCAGGTTAGATCGCAGGCTATTTCAAATCAAGTTAGGAAGTCTAGAAACTCAACTAAAATCTAGGTTGTCGGATTTGTATTGTTCGAGGGGACAAGAATTATGTGATGACTTATGTGATTGTATTAATTGTTAGTATGGGATAACGAATGTAATAAATATTATCACAATATAGATGTTATGGATTCTCTTGAGCAATCTGATTCGCCTAGTGCCGCGCCCCGATGACCATGAAGCGTCGCAAGTAATCGCATATTCGAAACGAAACCAGGACTATTGTAACGCAACTTTAACATATGGATACTTAAATACGACCCTTAGTAATTATATATATATATATATATATAAAATAATAATAATACAAAGCGCGTACCCCAAAAACTATCGCAACGCTCGAAAACGGAGAGATTTCCCCGCGCCGGAGTGGCCATCCGAATGGACAGGCCATCCGAACGGATGGGCCATCCGACCCAGTACCCTCCAGCTCACTCTGTTGCCTATAAATAGCGTGTCACATCACTTGAACAGTGATGTGATAGCTCTCACTCGGCCCAACACGCTCTTGGACCCTTTTCTCTCGATTCCTCGCGATTCCGGTAAGATTTCAACCTACAACTTGTACTTCTATGATCTACACTCAATTCTACATCATTCTGTCTTTTAAAACTCAATTTTTAACCGTGAAATCTGCTGATTTGAGGTGTTTTAAGGTGATGTCACCAAGAGTTCATATGAACTTCAAAGTGTGACCTCATCCCACCATAAACGACTCATATCTGGGTGATTTCCACATGTTTTGATAACAAATCTCACCTAAAAGCTATGTATCCAATCAAAGAACGGTACGATTTTGGGTTAAACAAGAGAAGCCGTTAAGAACGGCCAGATCTGATGGAACGGGGTGGTTCCAGGCCGTTAGAACGGGTCGAATCTGATAAAATATCATTGTTTAATCTCTTACGCTACATGTCAAACCTGTATACTCGCCAATACTTTTGTATTGACAAATATTTTAACGTATGTTGCAGATTTGATAGCAAGCTATTTCAAATCAAGTTAGGAAGTCTAGAAACTCAACTATAATCTAGGTTGTCAGATTTGTATTGTTCGAGAGGATAAGAATTATGTGATGACTTATGTGATTGTATTAATTGTTAGTATGGGATAACGAATGTAATAAATATTATCGCAATACAGATGTTATGGATTCTCTTGAGCAATCTGATTCGCCTAGTGCCGGGCCCCGATGATTCCGCCATCGGTTGGGGTGTGACAGCATCACTCTAATAAAGTTTGTTCTAAAAAGTTCACATAATTACTACTTCTTCTTGTACAAAGCCCCGACTAAGGCTAAAGTGATTAAAGACTTGGAATCGATGATCAACATGTTCTTATGGGGAGGGTCAGGTGAAAATAGAAAGATGCATCACGTTGCTTGGGACCGGGTGACTATGGATAAAATGAAAGGGGTCTCGGATTAAGCAAGCCGAAGCATATCAATATTGCTCTCCTATCTAAATGGGACTAGCGATTTAAGACAGAGAGAAATCTTCTTTAGAGGAAGGTGGTGGATGCGCTCCACGAGAGTAGAACTTGTAGGAATTCGTTCGTATAAAATAAATAAAAATACTTTTATTAACTTGTAATTCTGAAACAAACAGAATGAACATAAACTACAATACAATTACAACTGAAAAAAATAAAAACAAGAACAAGAAAAATTGAACAGAAACTCTGTTCGCGGCTGAGGATCGTGTTAGACACGGGTCCCTTAAAACAAATTCCGTGTCTCCCAGGAGATCACGTTTGTTTCCAGGATACAACAGCCCAAGCAGTTGTACTGCCGGTCTTGACTCCAACCCGAATGAGTACCTCGAACGCTTGAAGAAGATGAAGTATTCAGAGAGAAGAAAGTTGATTGCTGTATGTATTTCGGTGTGTCATTCTGCAGCAAGGGTAGCAACCCTTATATACTGTTGGTCAAGAATCGAAACTGAAAAACGAATTAAACAGGCCAATTAAGTTGCATTGGACGTCTTCAATGCACTTTAATTAGTCATTTAATTCACAGTTAAAAGCATCGACTTCGTCAGTTTCGAATGCTGAAGTGTAATTGCCCAGTGTAACTGCACTGTCATAACTGCTGGAAGCTTCTGCGCGCGCCCTTATCTGCACGCATGCACCATACTGGCTCAGTCCCATGCGCACCTGTGCGCGTGCGCCACGTCACCTATAAGCCTCTACGAGCACGCCACACAGTCGCGCCGTTTTGGCTCACTTTGGTGCGCCGCACACTCACCTCAGTGCCCATGCTCCTTGCGCAAGTGTGCCCCACCGTACCACGTGTACTCGACATGCGCCCCTGCGCGCGGACCCATCAAGGTCACGCGCCTGCATTCCACGTTACCAACCACTTGATCCTTGCAGCCCCTGTGTTGCACCACACGCATGTGGTCAAAAATACAAAGGCGGCTCTTAAGCGGCTCGCGGTGATGCGAAGTGCAAAGTGCGCCATCAAAGCACAACATTGCGCCTCATTGCCCACGCCACGCGCGCGCGCGTGTGCGAGTTCGAGTTAGGGTGCTCCGCACCTTCGCGAGTACACTTAGTGAGTGCTTCCATGAAAGAATAAGGATGGAGAGTTCCCACTTAAATACCCCTTTAAGTTTCATCTCTCCTCCTATGTGGGACAAGGTGCTACTTTCCCACTTATTTTAGCATTCAAGTTTCAAACATCGATATCTCATTCATCTTAGCTCCGTTTTGGACGCGGTTTAGTTCGTTGCGAAGCTCTTCCGACATAGAACACAAACCCACAAATAAATATATAAAACCCGCTTATTTTATTATATTTATTTCTAGTCCAAAATAGGAAAAAATCATTTACCTATAATTGTGAAAATTGCTATTTCCACAAATTTCCAACAATCCCCCACATGAATAGAAATCGATCTATCAAGTTTCAACGATACACGTTGAACAGTTGAGTATTGCAAGATAGTGTAACACCCTTAATATTTTGAACAGTATTTAAATAATAATCATATGAACTTTATAAAAATCAGAGTTTACAAAAACATTTCGTGTTTAAAACCATACACATCCAAGATAATGCATAACGAGTTTAAAGTTAACCCTTGCTAGTCAACTACAACTAGTTTAAAGGATTCCAAACATGGTTGACAAAAACATTTACAACATGATTAAAGTCTAGACAAAGTTAAGTTTAGTGCGGAAGCTTCAAAATGCGTGTTCGGTTCTTGACAACGTACTTGATCACCATCCGGAAGGAACTCATCCATACCTAGGGTCAAACACTAAAAACATTAGTTTTGACATTAGTATAATACATATAAACGAATTCCGATATGGAATAATGTTAAATAAAATACAAGTTTTTCTGGGTTCCACCGTAACTTACGGTGTCTACCGTAAGTTACGGTAGACAACGAATAACTCTGGTTCTGCCGTAACACAGGGGTAACACACCGTAACATTTCTGCTTTCCACCGTAAATTACGGTGGAACCGTAAGTTACGGTGGGCTCTGCATCTTTGTCCTTTAACTATTTTCCAACTTTAAAAGATCATAACTTTTTACTCATTAGTCCGATTTAACCGATTCTTTTTCCTATGAGTCCGTAATAAAATTACGGATCTAGCCATATAAATTTCACATCACGGAAACCGAGATACCGGCATTCGGCTCACAATTTCCTTATTTCAATTATCCAACCCATTAGCAAAAGTGCTTAGTTCCATATTTCAATCCTAAAGACACTCTAGACATAGTTACTCCATTTCCCCGGGCTTATAACCTTGGAGTATTTGCGCCATACGATGGCTTTGCGTTCTCTTAGAACTAAACATTTGTTTTCACGGAATTCAAGCATTCCCTTTCCAACGACACATTCTATTGACTTCTATTATTTGACCCGATATCCCGGGTTCGTAGACTTAAAATATCATATCCAATTCATTGGTGTGGTACCATCCATCACCTAACGAGATATGAGATTTTCAAGTTTCTACTCACGTGATTCCTTTAAAACCTTTATTTTGACCCGTTGGCTATCTAGTGAAGACCATCACTTTATTGATAAGCCAAACCAAATTCCAAATCTTTATTTTGACCCGTTTGGCTATCTAGTGAAGACCATCACTTTATTGACAAGCCAAACCCAATTCCAAATCTTTTAACAAGATCTCACCTAGGGTTCATCCCTAAACACCATATCTCTTCTAATTACACACATGCAATACACAATTAAGCTAAATTCTGATTTTTCACAATTACCCTAGAACTTGAGATGAATCAAAACACTAGAATTTCACATACCTTGTGATCCCTTCAGTGAGGTGATCACCAATTCGTGCTTAGAAATCGATTTGGACTTGATTTATGCCTTGAATTTGTGGATTTTGTGATTTCTAGGGTTTTGAGAGTGGGGGTCGCCCCTTCTCTTGTTCTGATCGACCAGACCTCCTAAATGGAGTGTTTGGTTTTTGTTTTTAATTAAATTAGATAATACAGGTTTCAATTTTTGACAACATGAGCCCCTCCACTTTTGTTTAACATATAGTTTGCTCATTCTAACCCTAATAGGAGTTATTTCTAGACTTCTAGTTAACTAGGTTATAATTTCCTAGTTAAATAAATTCTTGTTTATTTATACTTTATAGCTCTAATATAAAGTTTTATATTTTCGGGATGTTACAAGTCCACCCCCCTTAGAAGGGTTTCGTCCCCGAAACCGAATTTACGTACCAAAAAGTATGGGGTAGAGCTGTTGCATCTCTTCTTCGGATTCCTATGTGGTATCCGCACCCCTCCTATGTTCCCATTTAACTTTCACTTGGTTAATCACTTTGTTCCTCAAACTCTTCTCTTTATGATCTAAAATTGCAATTGGCTTTACAGCATAGTTGAGGCTGTTATCCACCTCGATGTCATCGTAGTGGATACGAGCCGTTTCATCTGCTAAGCATTTTTGGAGATGAGACACGTGGAATGTGCTATGAATTCCACTCAACTCCTCGGGTAATTCAAGACGATATGCTACTTTGCCAACCCGTTCGGTGATTCTAAATGGTCCGATAAATCTTGGACTCAATTTCCCTCTTTTTCTGAACCGTATTATTCCTTTCCATGGCGATACTTTCAGCATTACCTTATCGCCCACTTGAAACTCAATCGCCCTCTTTCGTTTATCCGCGTACGACTTTTGTCGATCCTGCGCCGCTTTTAGGTGAGTTCGGACCATGTCGATCTTCTCATTCGTAGTTCGGATTATATCAGTAGGTGCTAATCCTCGTGGACCCACTTCTCCCTAACACACCGGGGTTCGACACTTTCTACCATATAACATCTCATACGGGGCCATTTTAATGCTCGATTGATAGCTATTGTTATATGAAAATTCGACCAAGGGTAGATAGACATCCCAACTACCCCCGAAGTCAATAATGCAAGCCCGTAGCATATCCTCCAACGTTTGTATTGTTCTTTCACTCTGCCCATCCGTTAGTGGATGGTAAGCGGTGCTAATGAACAGTTTAGTCCCCATTTGTTCTTGGAAATCGCGCCAAAAATTCGAAGTGAACCTAGTATCTCTGTCTGACACAATGGATATCGGTACCCCATGACGTGCTATGATTTCGTTGGTGTACACCTCTGACATCTTCTCGGATGTATAAGTCTTACGAATCGGAATGAAGTGGGCATTTTTTGTTAATCTATCCACAACTACCCATATAGCATCAAACCCGCGGTTGGTTTTGGGTAATTTGGTCAACAAATCCATGGTGATTTGTTCCCATTTCCAAACTGGGATGTCCAATGGTTGTAACTTACCGTATGGATTTTGGTGCTCCGCTTTGACTTGCAAGCAGGTCAGACACTTCTCTACATATTTCACGATGTCTCTTTTCATTCCTGGCCACCAATAATTTTGTTTTAAATCGTTATACATCTTGGTCGCCCCCGGATGTATCGAATAACGAGATTTATGGGCCTCGTCAAGTAGAAGTGCCTTGGCCCCACATGAGTTTGGAACCCATATCCTATCGAATCGAGTTTTCAACCCTTGGTTACCATCTGTCAAGTCTTTAAACTGGCCGACTATTCTCTCCTTCTTCACATTTTCTTCCTTTATTGCTTCAATTTGAGATTTCCGAATTTGTTCAAGCAAACCCGATGTCACAATTAGTTGCATCGATCGTACCCGAATAGGCGTATAATCTGTCTTTCGGCTCAACGCGTCTGCCACTACATTAGCCTTCCCGGGGTGGTAATGTATTTCACAATCAAAGTCTTTGACGGTTTCTAACCACCGCCTCTGCCTCATATTTAATTCCTTCTGATCAAAGAAATACTTCAAGCTCTTATGGTCGGTAAAATAGTGCATTTTACTCCATACAAGTAATGCCTCCATATTTTTAAGGCAAACACCACTACTGCCAACTCGAGGTCGTGTGTAGGGTATTTCTTTTCATGAGTCTTTAGCTGCCTCGAGGCATAGGCTATAACCTTGCCTCTTTGCATCAAAACGCAGCCAAGTCCCGAATGCGACGCATCCGAGTAAACAACCATATCTTCCGTCCCATCCGGTAATGACAATACCGGCGCACGGGTCAGTTTCTCTTTGAGCGTTTGAAACGCCATTTCCTGATCTTCACCCCAAATAAACTTTTCGTCCTTACGGGTTAATTTGGTTAATGGCATGGCGATTTTGGAGAAATCTTGTATGAACCTCCGATAATAACCCGCAAGCCCCAAGAAGCTTCTGATTTCTGAAGGATTTTTCGGTGGATTCCATCTTGCCACAGCTTCTATTTTCGATGGGTCTACTAACACCCCATTTGCACTAATGATGTGCCCCAGAAATTGCACCTCCCGTAGCCAGAAGGCACACTTCGAAAATTTCGCATATAATTTCTCTCTTCTGAGCGTCTCCAACACTTCACGCAAATGACTTGCGTGTTCTACTTCACTCTTTGAATATATCAAGATGTCATCAATGAACACTATCACTGACTTGTCTAACATGGGTTTGCAAACCCGGTTCATAAGGTCCATGAAAGCCGCGGGTGCATTAGTTAACCCGAAGGACATCACGAGGAACTCGTAATGTCCGTACCGTGTGCGGAAGGCTGTTTTCGGTACATCCTCCTCTTTGACTTTCAACTGATGATACCCCGATCTAAGGTCGATTTTGGAGAACCAACTTGCTCCTTGTAGTTGGTCAAATAGATCATCAATTCTTGGAAGCGGATATCGATTCTTTACCGTGAGTTTGTTCAACTCCCGATAATCAATGCACATACGCATGCTCCCATCCTTCTTCTTCACAAATAATACTGGTGTGCCCCATGGAGACACACTTGGCCGAATAAATCCTTTGTCAAGTAAATCTTGGATTTAGGACATCAATTCTTGCAATTCTGATGGCGCGAGCCGATACGGCGCCTTAGCCACAGGTTTTGCGCCCAGAATCAATTCAATTCCGAACTCTACCTCCCGTGCTGGCGGTACTCCCAGTAAATCGTCCGGAAATACATCAGCGTATTCGCGTATCACTGGTACGTCTTCAATCGTTGGTGTCTCTTTATCAGGTTCGTTTGCGTATATCATGAATGCTCTACAACCGTGCTTCATGAGCTGGCGAGCTTTTAGCATTGAACACATAACGAGATTACCCCTCTTTTCACCGTATATGGTAACAGATTTTCCACTTGGAGATGTTAGTTTTATCTCCTTGCGGAAACATACGATTCTCGCATGGTATCGGGATAGCCAATCCATCCCGACTACTACTTGGAATTCCCCCATCGACATAGGAATCAAGTCTATTGAATATTCTTCATCGTCAATGTTTATCTTACAATCTCGACATACATCACACACAAGGAAACTTTTGTTATCACCTACTTCTACTTCTAATGGCATAGGCAATTTTGTTAGTACAAAAGAAGGATGTCGAATAAATCCATGTGAAACAAAAGATTTATTCACACCCGTATCAAATAACACATGTGCAGGGATTGAATTTATGGAAAATATACCTGAGACCACATCGGGTTCTGTTTTTGCCTCCATTGCTGTTAACTGGAAAGATCTCGCATTTGCTCTTGGTGTCTCAGTGTGTGTATTCTTGTCATCCTTCTTTCCAACCAACTCCGGGCACTCAGATTTCTTGTGACCCGGTTGGTAGCATTTGTAACACACCGACACCTTCCCCGGGCACAATGCAGCCGTGTGCCCCGTCTTCCCACATATAGGACACGGTTTGTCCTTGAACCGGCACTCACCTTTGTGCCCCTTCCCGCATATCTTGCAGTTCGATGACCCGCTTTTCCCTTCTTGTTTCTTAGAGGATTCTGTTGTGCGCGCCTTTTTCGTTGGGCTTGGATTGACTATTTGTGCCCTTCTTTCACCTCTTTCAATCTGTTTCTTCAACTCTATCTCCCGTTCCCGAGCAACGTTTATAATCTCGGTGAGAGTCTCATACTTTGAAGGAGTCATAAACTCCCTATACTCGGCGCTTAACATATAATAATAATAATAATATATTTTCTGCTCCTCATTCGTTATCAGTTCATCACAAAAGTTCATCTTATCCATGAACATTCCCGTGATTTTATCAATAGATTCACCCTTGTGTCGAAGCTGCATGAATTCTTCCTTGATCTTGTTAATGACTGCCTTGGGACTGTGATGTTTAAGAAACGGCGTCTTAAACTCATCCCATGTCATAGCTTTAGCCGCTTCGCTTCCAATTTCTTTCTTCTTGTTATCCCACCAGTCTTTCGCTTGACCCCTTAACTGACCCGTGCCATAGGCTACGTAGTCATCCGGATCACAATGAGTCCTTTCGAATACCCCATCCATATCGCTTATCCACCGCTGACATATTATCGGGTCAACCTCCCCATTGTAAATGGGCGGTTTGCACGCCATGAACTCTTTATAAGAACAAGATTTTCATCCTCCCGACTTCTCCTTTGCTAAATTGGTATTATCCTCCAATTTCTTGATTCTTTCTTCCACCACTGATAATACCGTGTTTTGGATTTTGTCGATGAATCCCGACAAACTGTTTTCGATTGCTTTTCCTACCTCCTCAGCAATCACTTCTCTCGTTTGCTCGGTGACTCTTGGCACCGCATCATCATTACCTTTATCCGTCATCTTTAACTGAAATGTTTACATTAAGAGTTAAACATTTCGTCTATGACATATGGTTTATTTATCTCGATTCACTCAAGTTCATAACTTGTTTTCACCGTTCTTATTTAATGCATTTTCCGGGTTTGAGTGTGTTAACACGCTCTTCCCATGCATTTCTATTCATTATTTCCCTTTTTATACTTAGTAACTCTATTTTAGAACAATTTAACTCTTACCGGATGTTTGATCAAGCTTGAACCGAACACTTGTTAACAACCTTGGGCTTTGATTACCAACTTGTAACACCCTTAATATTTTGAACAGTATTTAAATAATAATCATATGAACTTTATAAAAATCAGAGTTTACAAAAACATTTCGTGTTTAAAACCATACACATCCAAGATAATGCATAACGAGTTTAAAGTTAACCCTTGCTAGTCAACTACAACTAGTTTAAAGGATTCCAAACATGGTTGACAAAAACATTTACAACATGATTAAAGTCTAGACAAAGTTAAGTTTAGTGCGGAAGCTTCAAAATGCGTGTTCGGTTCTTGACAACGTACTTGATCACCATCCGGAAGGAACTCATCCATACCTAGGGTCAAACACTAAAAACATTAGTTTTGACATTAGTATAATACATATAAACGAATTCCGATATGGAATAATGTTAAATAAAATACAAGTTTTTCTGGGTTCCACCGTAACTTACGGTGTCTACCGTAAGTTACGGTAGACCCTAAATAACTCTGGTTCTGCCGTAACACAGGGGTAACACACCGTAACATTTCTGGTTTCCACCGTAAATTACGGTGGAACCGTAAGTTACGGTGGGCTCTGCATCTTTGTCCTTTAACTATTTTCCAACTTTAAAATATCATAACTTTTTACTCATTAGTCCGATTTAACCGATTCTTTTTCCTATGAGTTCGTAATAAAATTACGGATCTAGCCATATAAATTTCACATCACGGAAACCAAGATACCGGCATTCGGCTCACAATTTCCTTATTTCAATTATCCAACCCATTAGCAAAAGTGCTTAGTTCCATATTTCAATCCTAAAGACACTCTAGACATAGTTACTCCATTTCCCCGGGCTTATAACCTTGGAGTATTCGCGCATTACGATGGCTTTGCGTTCTCTTAGAACTAAACACTTGTTTTCACGGAATTCAAGCATTCCCTTTCCAACGACACATTCTATTGACTTCTATTATTTGACCCGATATCCCGGGTTCGTAGACTTAAAATATCATATCCAATTCATTGGTGTGGTACCATCCATCACCTAACGAGATATGAGATTTTCAAGTTTCTACTCACGTGATTCCTTTAAAACCTTTATTTTGACCCGTTGGTTATCTAGTGAAGACCATCACTTTATTGATAAGCCAAACCAAATTCCAAATCTTTATTTTGACCCGTTTGGCTATCTAGTGAAGACCATCACTTTATTGACAAGCCAAACCCAATTCCAAATCTTTATTTTGACCCGTTTGATGGTCTAGTGAACTTCGCCACTTTAACGACACATCAAACGCGTCCTTTACACTACGACATCATTATTACACAAAAACCAAACATTTACATAATGTAACGAGACTGAAGTCACGCACCTTTAAAGCACACCTTTTCCGCGAGTATCACCTTTGGCGTGTCCACTTGACGTTCCGGATTCCTTGCCTAAAGAGTTCAATTCATAACAAGATTAGAACTCTTTCATAAGCTTTAACGCATTAGTTCATAACATATGCAAATCTGTGTTTTTACCAACCTTTAACATTTTAACCCTCGCTTAGGCGTTTTATCAAACACCTAGCGGGTCGGATTTCTACATAATCTAAACTAATTTCATGACTAGTAATTATCATCCAAACTACTTTAATTAGTCAATTCTACACAAGTCTTGACATCATTATTTCTGAATTTATTCTTAAATTCAGGTTTACGTTAGAACAAGATCATATTTTTAGAACTTGTCAAGCTCTCTTCAAGTTCATTAGCCACCTACAATGGTGGTTATAAACTCTATGATTACCATGAAATCTTTTAACAAGATCTCACCTAGGGTTCATCCCTAAACACCATATCTCTTCTAATTACACACATGCAATACACAATTAAGCTAAATTCTGATTTTTCACAATTACCCTAGAACTTGAGATGAATCAAAACACTAGAATTTCACTACCTTGTGATCCCTTCAGTGAGGTGATCACCAATTCGTACTTAGAAATCGATTTGGACTTGATTTATGCCTTGAATTTGTGGATTTTGTGATTTCTAGGGTTTTGAGAGTGGGGGTCGCCCCTTCTCTTGTTCTGATCGACCAAACCTCCTAAATGGAGTGTTTGGTTTTTGTTTTTAATTAAATTAGATAATACAGGTTTCAATTTTTGACAACATGAGCCCCTCCACTTTTGTTTAACATATAGTTTGCTCATTCTAACCCTAATAGGAGTTATTTCTAGACTTCTAGTTAACTAGGTTATAATTTCCTAGTTAAATAAATTCTTGTTTATTTATACTTTATAGCTCTAATATAAAGTTTTATATTTTCGGGATGTTACAGATAGGTAGGTGTAACCTTTGAACCTCCTTTTGTGAAGCATACTTAGCCTCCTAGGGTCTTGTAGACGCGGTGTCCTTGAACAATCCCCCATTTATGTAGGCGACAATATACATTCACACAATACTCTCCCTAGTCGAGTCAAGACCTCATGGTTGTGTCCGTTCATGGTCATGGAATACGTTCCTGGTTCTGCGAGAGCTCTAGGATTTGTGCCTCCCCACAAATCCATTCGAAGCGACCCCACTTCTCTCTAACATGGGTGATTCCTCTGAATCATTAAAAGCGTCATGGTTAATTTGGATTTCCTCAAAATCCTTAACCTCAACATGCTTAACCTTTCCTTCATGTCACTGATTGGAATGGACTAGGAAGTATACAACTCCCTTTATTGATTTTGGGGCACCCCCCACAGTGACTCCCTTTGGGTTTATGATTAAGTTTGCCTATTGAACCTAGATCTTGGGATCTCCAGTCAACTAGGTTAGGTTTCCCTCGTATTCCCTTCATCTATGGGCTTTAGTCCCATTCCTCTTGACAACCTATACACCTTATATGTGCTTAAGCCTTTTGATAACGGGTCCGCAATGTTCTCCTCTGACCTCACATAGTCAACTGAGATTACACCCGTTGAGATAAGTTGTCGTACCGTGTTGTGTCTACGTCGAATGTGCCTTGATCTGCCATTGTACATCATGCTTTGTATACGTCACAATGTATGCAGATCGCCGTCAACGGCTTTGGCCATCTTGGAATGTCTTCCACAAATTGACGTAGCCACTCCGCCTCTTCCCCGCTTTTATCTAAAGCGACGAATTCGGATTCCATCATGGATCTCGCTATAACCGTTTGCTTGGAAGACTTCCAAGCTATAGCTGCGCCAGCAAGTGTAAACACGTAACCACTTGTTGATCTGTGATCCTTTATATCCGATATCCAGTCCGCGTCAGTGTATCCTTCGATCACTGCTGGATCACGGGTATAGTCCAATCCATAGTCTCTCGTGTATCTTATGTATCTGAGCACCCTCGTGATAGCTTTCCAATGATCCTCGCTCGGATTACTGGTGTATCTACTTAGCCTGCTCACAGCATATGCTAAGTCGGGTCTAGTACATGTCATTAGATACATGAGACTACCAATGATCCTTGAGTACTCTAACTGAGAAACACTTTCGCCTCTATTCTTCCTTAGGCGTTGGGTATTATCAATTGGAGTTCGAGCTATAGTCGTATCGTCCGAATTGAATTTCCCAAGGATCTTGTCCACGTAGTGAGATTGACTCAACACAAGACCATTTTGGGTTCTAGTGATTTTTACTCCAAGAATCACATCCGCGAGACCCATGTCTTTCATGTCAAACCTCGCTTTCAACATGTCTTTCGTTGAGTTGATCATCTTATCATCACTCCCAATGATAAGCATATCATCTACATAAAGACATAGAATCACATAACCTCTTGGTGTGTCTTTAAAATAAACACACTTGTCGCACTCATTTATTTTAAAACCATTGTCAATCATGACATGATCAAACTTTTGGTTCCATTGTTTTGGAGCTTGCTTCAATCCATACAAAGACTTGACCAATTTACATACTTTACCCTTGTTTCCAGGGCCGGAAAAACCCTCAGGTTGTTCCATGTAAATTTCTTCTTCTAAATCGCCATTTAGAAATGCGGTCTTTACATCCATTTGGTGAACTTCCAAATTTCTTAGAGCCGCAATTGCAAGAACCAATCGTATAGAGGTTATTCGCGTTACAGGCGAGTAAGTATCAAAGTAGTCTAGACCCTCCTTTTGTCTAAATCCCTTGATCACTAACCTTGCCTTGTATTTATCAATACTTCCATCGGCTTTCATCTTCCTTTTGAATATCCAACGATATCCAAGTGGTTTACAACCAGGTGGAAGATCTACTAACTCCCAAGTATGATTTTGCAATATAGAATCAATTTCATTCTTAATTGCTTCTTGCCATTGAGGTCCTTCTGTGGAGGTAACCTCCTCGCGGTAGGTATTGGGCTCACCCTCAACCATGTAGCTCATGAAGTCTGGACCAAAGGATTTTTCAACCCTTTGCCGTTTACTACGTCTAAGCTCACCCTCCTCGACCTCAGGTCGTTCATGTCTTTCATCTATCCTCGTAGATGAACTTGGTCCTACTTCATTTAACCATGTAGACGAACTTGGAGCTGCTTCATCAACCGCTCTTGATGAAGGCACATGTGTTTGTCCTAACATAGGAAACACATTCTCAAAATATGAGACGACATTAGGATTTGCCTCTATGATAGTGTGTTTGTGTACATCGGGATTCTTGGACTCGTGTACAAGAAAACGATGCGCACTACTTTGATGTGCATATCCAATGAAAATGCAATCAACAGTTTTGGGTCCTATCCTAAGAGCCTTAGGAGGTGGTACAATCACCTTAGCTAGGCACCCCCACACTTTCAAGTATTTGTACGAAGGCTTCCTTTTTCTCCATAGCTCATATGGAGTTTCGTCCCTATTTTTCAAAGGTATCTTGTTCAAAAGATAGTTTACTGAAAGAATCGCGTCCCCCCACATTTCTCGGTTCACTCCCGAGCTTATCAACATGGCGTTCATCATTTCTTTCAATGTGCGGTTCTTACATTCCACAACGCCATTTGATTGTGGAGAATAAGGTGGTGTACACTCATGTACAATGCCACTTTTTGCGCATAAATCCGCAAAAGGTGCAACATATTCACCTCCTCGATCGCTTCTCAAAGCTTTTAACTTCTTTTTAAGTTGATTCTCAACTTCATTTTTGTACAAGATAAACTTCTCTAATTGCTTCGTCTTTACTCTTAAGTAAATACACGTAGCAATATTTCGTACAATCATCAATAAACGTGATGAAGTACTTATTTCCTCCACGCGTGGGAACCGCTTTTAAATCACACATATCGGTATGAATTAAATCAAGGGGTTCGGTTATTCGTTCAACCGATTTAAACGATGATCTCGTAAGTTTGGATTCAACACATGTCTCGCATTTGTGATTGGACTCGATATGGAATGTTGGTATCAATTTTAATTTAATTAAACGTCGTAATGAATTAAAATTTACATGTCCTAGTCTACCATGCCAAACATAAGAAGACTCAATCATGTAAGTAGAAGAAGAACTTTCATTCAAACTTTTGTTATGGTTTACAACCATTACATTCATTTTAAACATTCCATTAAGGGCATAGCCCTTTCCAACAAACATTCCACGTCTAGACAAGACAAAATTGTCCGATTCAAACACTAGACGAAATCCAAACTTGTTGAGCATCCATCCCGACACGAGATTCTTCCGTATCTCTGGAACATAAAGCACATTTGTCAAGGTAAGCTCCTTGCCCGAAGTCATCTTCAAAACGACCGTTCCTTCCCCCTTGATGCTTGCGGTAGCTTTATTCCCCATATAAAGCTTTTCTTCACCCGAAGCTTCCTTGAATGTAGAGAAAAGAGCCTTGTCTCCACAAACATGGCGGGTTGCACCCGTGTCAACGAACCATCCTTTTGGGTTTTCACCCATCGCGTTGACTTCTTCAATCATAGCCGCTTCCTCGGTTATCATTGCAATCAGAGGCATACCATCCTCATCAACCATGTGCGCACGCTCACGCTTAGGTTTCTTGCATTGGTTAGCACGGTGCCCCGTCTCGTTACAGTTGTAACAAGTACCTTGGAAAGGCGCATGCTTCTTTTTCACAGCCCCCTTTTCGATCCAAGGTTGTTAACCTTTGCTTTCCCCTTGTTGTCCTTCTTACCCCGTTTGCCCTTATTACCCTTTGAGGACTCCCCAACTTCCACCATGTTTGCCTTAGCCGAAGCTTGCAAAATGGTGCCTTTTTGGGCCACCCTGTTGTCCTCTTCTATACGAAGACGGACGACAAGTTCCTCAATCGTCATTTCCTTCCGCTTGTGTTTAAGATAATTCTTAAAATCCAACCAAGCAGGAGGTAATTTCTCGATCATGGCTGCCACTTGAAACGTCTCGCTGAGTACCATACCCTCAGCGTGGATGTCATGAAGTATAATCTGTAACTCTTGGACTTTGTTCATAACAGTCTTGTTATCAACCATTTTGAAGTCCAAGAAACGGGCGACAACAAATTTCTTTGTTCCCGCATCCTCCGTTTTGTACTTTTTATCCAAGGACTCCCATAATTCTTTGGAAGTATTGATATTATAGTACACATTATACAAGGCATCCGAGAGACCGTTGAGAACATAGCCTCGACATATAAAGTCCGAGTGCTTCCACGCCTCTACCGCGCTCAGAGCCTGAGCATCGGTCTCCCCTTCCGCAGGTTGGGGAACGGTCTCATTCAAGAACCTCGCAAGGTTCATGGTGTTCAAATAGAAAAACATTTTCTGTTGCCACCTCTTGAAGTGGAGACCCGAGAACTTCTCGGGTCGTTTAGCATGATTCGCCACTGTGGACGCTCCCACAGTGTTGGCAGGGATACCAACAACAACATTGGTGTTGCTCGTGTTCACATTTTCAGTCGACATTCTGAAAAGTTCCAAGAAAACAAGTTAAATTCTGTTTTCAAAATAATAAAGACGCTACTTTATTATTATTAAGAGTTCAAAAATTCAGCCGTGTAGCTTCTAAGTCCAACTTTGAAGACTACAGCAGGAGATTTTCGGAACTCAGCGACAGAAAGGAGTAGAAACAGAGATCTGTTTTGACAAAGGCGCAACTTTGAATCAAAACAGAGAAAAAACCTTTTAAAACACAACCTGTTGTGAGAGAAAAAAAAATAAATAAAAATTCACAGCAGAGAAGTTTGTGATTCTACACGAACGGTGTTTCGAAATTTGTTTTAAGATTGTAGGAATCCGTTCGTATAAAATAAATAAAAATACTTTTATTAACTTGTAATTCTGAAACAAACAGAATGAACATAAACTACAATACAATTACAGCTGAAAAAATAAAAACAAGAACAAGAAAAGTTGAACAGAAACTCTGTTCGCGGCTGAGGATCGTGTTAGACACGTGTCCCTTAAAACAAATTTCGTGTCTCCCAGGAGATCACGTTTGTTTCCAGGATACAACAGCCCAAGCAGTTGTACTGCCGGTCTTGACTCCAACCCGAATGAGTACCTCGAACGCTTGAAGAAGATGAAGTATTCAGAGAGAAGAAAGTTGATTGTTGTATGTATTTAGGTGTGTCATTCTGCAGCAGGGGTAGCAACCCTTATATACTGCTGGTCAAGAATCGAAACTGAAAAACGAATTAAACAGGCGAATTAAGTTGCATTGGGCGTCTTCAATGCACTTTAATTAGTCATTTAATTCACAGTCAAAAGCCTCGACTTCGTCAGTTTCGAATGCTGAAGTGTAACTGCCCAGTGTAACTGCACTGTCATAACTGCTGGAAGCTTCTGCGCGCGCCCTTATCTGCACGCATGCGCCATACTGGCTCAGTCCCATGCGCACTTGTGCGCGTGCGCCACGTCACCTGTAAGCCTCTACGAGCACGCCACACAGTCGCGCCATTTTGGCTCACTTTGGTGCGCCGCGCACGTCACCTCAGTGCCCATGCTCCTTGCGCAAGTGTGCCCCACCATACCACGTGTACTCGAGCACGTACGTGCATGACCGCCACGTCATGCGCCCCTGCGCGCGGACCCACCAAGGTCACGCGCCTGCATTCCACGTTACCAACCACTTGATCCTTGTAGCCCCTGTGTTGCACCACACGCATGTGGTCAAAAATACAAAGGCGGCTCGCGGTGATGCGAGTGTGCGAAGTGCAAAGTGCGCCATCAAAACGCCACATTGCGCCTCATCGCCCACGCGCGCGCGCGTGTGCGAGTTAGGGTGCTCCGCACCCTTCGCGAGTACACTTAGTGAGTGCTTCCATGAAACAATAAGGATGGAGAGTTCCCACTTAAATACCCATTTAAGTTTCATCTCTCCTCCTATGTGGAACAAGGTGCTACTTTCCCACTTATTTCAACATTCAAGTTTCAAACACCAAACTTTGAGCATCGATATCTCATTCATCTTAGCTCCGTTTTGGACGCGGTTTAGTTCGTTGCGAAGCTCTTCCGACATAGAACACAAACCCACAAATAAATATATAAAACCCGCTCATTTTATTATATTTATTTCTAGTCCAAAATAGGAAAAAATCATTTTCCTATATTTGTGAAAATTGCTATTTCCACAAATTTCCAACAGAACTAACTGGGATTTTCTTCCAGTTAAAGAAGTTTAAACGGAGTGTGGAACAACATCACCAAAACGATTGCCCGAACCATGGTTGATGGTGTCCTTTTACATGATTTTTTAAAAGTGTGGTCGGTAACAGTTGTGACACTTCTTTTTGGTTGGACCCATTGGCTTTTTAATAAACCTTTGAAATATATTTATCCTAAAATTTTCAAATTAGAGTCTAACAAAAAATGTAGTGTGGAAAACAAGTTTCACAAGAACGGAGATGGTACCTTCATGTCGACTTGAAATTGGAGAAACGTTTCTAATACCTTCCTAGAGATCTCGGAATTAAACTAGATTAGCAGGGATATGGACTCATTTAAGCTTGAAAATCAGAGCGATAGATGGACATGGATCGGTTCGAAAGAATATTCGGTTGGGGCGGTTAGACGAGCTTTAAAAAGAGGGACGGACCACAGTGGCAATTTTGTGATGAAGTGGTGCAAATGGATTCCTATAAATGTAATATCACGCATGGAGAGCTGAAATGGAGAGAATTCCCACAAGAATGGTGCTTAGATGAAGAAATATCGATATTAAAGATGTAACGTATCCTTTATGCAGATCCAGTGATGAAACGAGTAATCATCTTTTCACCACTTGTATGGCGGCGAGCAGGATTCTACATCATATTTCTTGTTGGTGCAAAGTTGCATCGTTTGTTGTCCATTCAGCCAAATAGTTATTGGATCTTCACGACCATATCGGGTTGCGTGGTTTAGCGAAAGAGATATTTTACGGGATTGTTACGATAAGTTTTTGGAGCATCTGGCGCGCCGGAAATGAAGTTAAATTTTCTAGCAGTCAAGTTCGGGTGAAAGTTATCATTAGTGAAATTAAATCGGATGAGTTTTTGTGGATCAGTAGTAGATTAAAAGCTAGGCAATTTCATGAACCGAGTGATGCAACTTTGAAATTATGTAACTTGTTCGTTTGTCTGTCTCGTTTTGTGGGTTGGTGTTTTTCAGTTAAAGTTTTCTTTAAAAAAAATTTACCAACTGAAATATATAAAAATAATAAAAAAGTATATTATCTTTAAAAAGGCTAATTAGGTAACAAAAAATTGTTTTTTTACATCTTTTTTATTTTACTTTTTAAAGCACTAAGCATTGTCCCCCTACCACTTTAAATACCTAAGCTTATTTTGTGTAATTTATCTTCACTCATTAGTCAACCATCGCGGCTTTTCACCGGCCGTCGATCTATCCCTCAAGTGAGTTTTCTTGATTTCCGATCCGCCGACGATCTATCTTTTAAGTGAGTTTTTTTTTAGTTTTCTTCAAATCTTTCTGTTCTTCCATAACTGTATTTTAGCTTGTTTGAATCACTAAATAGAGCAAATCAAAAGTAGTTTAAATGAAATTGCAATCATTCATGGTTGTATGTATCATATTAATTCTCAAAAATTTCTCGATTTCAACAAAACCAGATCTGATTTTCTTACATATGACTGCAATTGAAGGGTTTTGCGGTGAAATGATGATTGAAAATGGAAGATATGGAGAATTTTACAAAGTTCCTACTTTTGTAAACTGGCTGCAACGATTAAAGATAGAGTCAGTGTTTTAGGTGGGCTGGACTACTTTCATAATTATGTGGGCGTTTAACTGGGAGTTAAACATCCTAACATCAATAGCTCAAATGTTCGCATTTGTGCATTTAAGAAGGCTTCTGGTGAATTTGCAAAGATCTTTAATAGATTTGGTGGATTTGGTAAGGCCTATAAATGTCGTAACAAAAATTTATTTTAGAATGTGTCTGGTTATCGACAAAAAATCTTGGTTTAGATCTGAAGTTGAAATGCTTTCCAAGGTTTTTTCTTGTTATTTGACGAGATGATCCTTGTGTACGAATATGTATTTAATGAACAGTATGAAATCAACTACACAAAAGTTTTTCTTATAGATGATGATAGATATTACATGTGTGAACTAAACTACCTTCATATAAACGTTCACAGTCAACATATTGTTGTAAAGACCTGGCATAAGGGTTTCCAAAGATGTACAGAGATGATATTTGCATTGAAAAAGCATGTCCTGATCATCAGATATTGATCATAACATTCAAGTTGTGTTGGGATAACAGCTAAGTTTAGTGTTAGGTTTGAGCTAAGTGTTAGGTTTGATATGTTTTCTAAGCTTTAACAGATTGAATGTTGTAATGATAAAGATCATCTTTGTATTTATGAAGTTAAGTTCTTTTTTTTTTTTTTCCTCTTTATGATATTTCATTCTTTTGAAATTCTCTTGTTGTGTATCAGATTTTGATTAATATTATTTCTTTAAAGTTATAAAAATAACAAAGCACAAAACTAAATTTGTGTGCAATTTTTACAAAGCGGTTGTAACTTGTAACTTATAAAATTTTTTATTATTATGTATAAATTAACCACAACATTATGAGCATAGGCAACACGATGATTAATTTATCACACCATAATCTTCTATTATATGTTTTAGGATCATCATTGGCTACCCCTTCAAACCATCGACATTGCGAAACTTAAGTTTCAAGATTTTGAGTTGGCTAGTCGAACCACGAGTAGCTAGCTCGTTTTGTAAAAGCACCAGTTACGAGTTTAACTTTTAACCTTAAGCTTCTTAGAAGATTTCGAGTTGACTGAGCTGACCTGTGGGCGGCACGATCTAACCATGGTTCAACTCAAACAACCCAGATTCAATTTTTTTCACTTTTTTTTTAAAACGATGTATAGGTTAGGGTTCAATTTAATATCTGAGATTCGTTTGTCTTGGATTTGTGTTTTTGGCTTTTATATTAGACATGTTTAGAGGCGGTCGACAATGGTGAATTGTGGTGAGGTGCTGGTTGTTGGTTGTTAATAGTGTATACTGAAATGCATTTAAGTATATTCAAACAAGTTAAAATATAAAGTGACTTATTTTGATGTAGAAAAGCTAACCTAATCCATCTAAAGTAAAATATAGTGCCGGATCTCCTCGGTGTTTCACTGCCAAGGCAGACGGTGACGATGACGAAACCATCGTTTGCAGGAGACGGTGGCCCTGGTGGGTTCCGTGTTTAGAACCGTGACCTCCGACGAAGCAAAACATGAGCTAAACGATGGACGATATGGGTTTACATCATATAGACTATTTCTGGCGTTTTAAGGTTATTGTAGTCTCGATCTAGCATTGCATGTCGTTTTCTCGTCCCGGTCTGCGTCCGACCTCTTTTTCAAGCTTCCAACTACAGTTTTTTTCTTTTCTGGGCGTTTAACGACATTCCCGCCATATTAGGGATGTTGTTAGTAGTGTGTGGTGAGATTCACAGTTGTGGATTTTGATGACATGCAGTGCGTGAAGACAGTGGTTGTGTACTTGTGTGGACCAGGAAGTTATCCGATGAAACAACGGCTTGTGAAAACAGTGATTGTATGGACATTGTGAAGACAGTGATTGTATGGACCTCTAATATGTACCGTAAAAAAGGCTCGAAGGGCAATCTTGTAATTTAGAGAAAGAGCAAATTAGCAATGTGTGTCGGTGGCACTGTGATTGGCCACCGACCTTTTGTTTTAAGATTATATAAATATTTTTCTTACCCTGTTTTATTCATTCCACACGAACATTCATAAATTGTTAACAACTTAACACTAAGCGAACTGCTCAAACCGAAGAAATTCGGCTAGTTATAAATACATATGATCTGGTTGACTGGTTCACAGTTAGTTTTAGCAATTTGATAAATATTATTCATGGTTTAGAACTTTGATTCGACTATGTAAACTAGACCGATCATTTAACATTGATTTATTTATTTATTTTAGGAATATCAAGTTATGTGTATATCGTATTCATGAATAATATTTATCATTTTTTTTTTTTTTTTGAAAAATAGAATCGTCTAAAACCGCTAAACTAGCAAAAACCGAAATCTAAATCTTGTTCGTTTGGTCGATCCAATCAACCCGGACCATTCATTTTGTCTTTCTCCAAAACCATGGATTTGGTCCAATATTTTTGTTTAAGTTTGTTAAATCAGATCGTAAACCTCCAAAAATTCTCAGTCAGGGGGAAAATCAGCACCAATTTTTCACTTCTTATTTCACGTTTACTTGCATATTAGAAGGAAAGAAAAACATGGGTAAATTACACTTTTCGTCTTTTATGTTTGTACCGGATTGCAACAGATAGCCTTTAACTTCAATAATTACAGTCACAATCCTTTATTTGCAAAACCTATTACATTTTTCGTCCTTTAACACTAACTAGGTTAAAATTTTAAGTTAATTCAGAACATGTGCCTTGGACATGAGGGTAGATTGGTAATTTCACTCATTTATCTAAAATATATTTAAAAAAAAAAAGATAAAGATAATTTACAACAATAAAAAATTACATATAAATACAGTAATCATTCCTCTTTCAACTCTGTCTCTGAAACTTCAAAAAACCCCCAACTTTCACCTCCATCTTCATCGCAGAGCCCTGTTCCGCCGGAGACTTCATCGCATGCCACCCTTTCTCGTCGTTTAGAGTTCGTTTTTGTGGCTGGAGATCTGGTTCTTCATCGCACACCATTATGGTTGTATGGCGAAGACGAGCGGGATGACGGCGGAAGGAGTGGGCTTCTGTTTTGGCCGGAGATCTTGTTGATTCGTGTCTCAACATCGGTAATGATAACGATAGAAGGGTCTAAACCCTAGCAATGGCGGCGGTTCCGGAACGAATCCGATGAGTAGGTATGTATCGACCCTTAGATGGTGGTGATGGTAGTTAGTTTGGTGACAGTGGGTGGTTTTCTGTCGATGGTTAACCCTGTAAAGTGATTTGTTTGAAAATCTTATACACTCTGTTTTTAGCTAGTTAATTATTTGTTGTTTGATGAGGAGAAAGATATTTTGTAAAAAGTAAGGTGGAAAATTTTGTTATTATGATTGTTTTGGTGGCCACAATGAGACTGTATCCAATGACAAACATATCTTTGTAAGCTTGTCTGAATCCACCATAACCAATTACTAATGAAGTAATAATTATCAAAATTCTTAGTTGACATTTGACAATTCATATTTATTGATCCAGGTCATCCGGCCGGGAAAGACCTATCATGGGTATAATGGGCCTGAAGGGTCTCAGCAATGGTAAAAATCAAATCATGCTTATTGTTAGTCCATATCAACTCTAGAAAAGGCCATTTGGGTCAACAACTTTTTCCGGTAATATATTCTGATCTGAGATGTAGGCCAAAAAAGACAGAAGGTGGGTGTAGTGGGGTTGGTATAATTTTTTTACTTTTTAAATAAACAAGTAAAATTACTTATATATCCTCATCTGCAAGTCACATGAATAGACTTAACTTAAAATTTTAACATGGTTATTATTAAAGGACGAAAGGTGTAATGAGTTTTGTAAATAAAGGATTGTGATTGTAATTATTGAAGTTAAAGGCTATCCGTTGCAATCCGGTACAAACATAAAGGACGAAAAGTGTAATTTATCGAAAAAACATTGATTCTATTTGTTGAATTTAAGTTAGAAAAACGTTATTTCTAATAATTTATTGGAATATTAGAATAATACTATTGTTGTATTATTGGATGTTAGGTTTTAGGATATACTTTAACTTTCTCGAACTCTACTTAGATGTTAAATCAACCACTTTTCTCCCGTTTGACTCCACCAAACCCCAAAAAAATAGTTTAATCTCGTTAACTTTACCCAACCCTATTTTTTTGGTGGTCTTTGGTTTAAAATCATAAAAAAAAATTAATTCAATTTTTTAACTTCTTGTTAACATGTTAACAAATGACTTCTTTTGGTGGTTTTTGGTTTAAAATCATAAAAAAAAAATAATAATAATAATTCAATTTTTTAACTTCTTGTTAACATGTTAACAAATGACTTCTTTTGGTGGTTTTTGGTTTAAAATCATAAAAAAAATAATAATAATAATTCAATTTTTTAACTTCTTGTTAACATGTTAACAAATGACTTCTTTAACACCTCTTAACACAAAGGAGTAGTGTACAATGTCAGTTAACATGTCATATCGCCCTCAACGCCCCTAGTGTTAAGGCACACTCCAAGGCTTTATATACAGTAAAGATCACGTACAAATACGGTTATCGTACAAAACGTACGAACGGCGTGGAAAAGTAGAAAAGTGTGATGACATTTTCGTAATTATTCTATTAGATTGGTAACGATGGTTCTCAAGCCCATTTAAACATCTCCCTTACAAAAAGATTATATCTTAAACCTGGTTGATGGTCACGGGCGATGATAGTGAGGTGGCACCACACAACCATACTACTTTTTTACAACGGTTAACGCACACCCTCTAATCTTATACCGAATCCCCCAATGAGAAAAACACCTTTACCAAGCACCGAAGCCCTTTGGTCACAGCCGTTGTACTAGGTGTACAATTCTTGACAACGGTTTTTATAAAGTAAAACCTTATTAAGTGTACCATAGTCATGTCTTGACCTCTATGACCATGGTCGTGTGGCAATGCCATGATCATGACTACATATAAGTTGCTAAAAATAACCTACTTGGCCTTTTCAATATTCGATACCTCATTAACGGAAAAAAAAAAAAAAAAAAAGCTTACCCGGCATTCAAATATTTCAGCAATAGAACCACCATCCATATTATAAAGAACTTGAGCATACACTTGCACCAATACAAGGGTCATAAATTCACAATCCTGCACTAGAAAACATTATGAAATCTCCCTTTAATGAGAACAAATACAAAGAGGATAGTTTCTTCTAGTACTTGATTAGATCCGCAATCAAAGATTCAGATCCGATGTTAAAACATCAACCGATAATTATAAAACAAATGTTTGTGCAAGACAACCTTTTTATCCACTTCATTGCTAGTACCGGTCATAACGCCTGCACATGAAAACCTCATTAGAATGTTAGTTTTTAAATTTGACTCGTTTACTAATGATTGGTAAGTTTAGATTATTTTATCCATAATGGGTCAAATCAAAAGGTTAAACTAAAAAGGAAACAGATGGTTGGTTGGTCACTGCCCAATGCATGCAGCACAAGGCGGGACACAAGGTGTTGCTCTAAGTACAAGTGTACAACTATGATAGGAGTAAGACCCTAGAATCACCAGTTCAAAACAAACGCTAAATTTAAGATAGTTCTATGGTTCGTTTGGATACAGAAAACACCACCAAACAAACGGTAAGGCTGTGATGTCGTAACCGAAAATACAGATTCACCACTATGGTTCAGAAATCGTGTCTAAGAACACCACCCAATTTGCCAAATTGAACTAGCAAAGAAAAATTAATTCAACTCCCACACTCGAGAGATAAATCAACCAAAATCATTTCTCAAATATAAACTCATTGCCGTTTCATTCACTAAATTTACGTACATATAGATAAAAACATAGCACTACTTTACATCCTAAATTAGAGGAATAAAAATAACCAAGTACTACATAGAAAGCATGAAAAACAACTCGGCAAAGCATGAA
Organism: Helianthus tuberosus; assembly: GCA_030545235.1. Taxonomy (NCBI): domain Eukaryota; kingdom Viridiplantae; phylum Streptophyta; class Magnoliopsida; order Asterales; family Asteraceae; genus Helianthus; species Helianthus tuberosus. Next base: position 143,199,684 of record CM060381.1, read on the forward strand.
ATAAAACTGTTTAAACTAATAGGTAAACTACTGGTGGTGGGAAGTGGGAACGTGGGTTGTTTTTTTTTCATGTGCATGAAAGTCTTATAATGGAGCTCCACTTCATGCAACCGTAATCCTGGCCCACCCGTTTCCAATCACCCGCAAATTACTAAGCCACCGCTATCAAACTATATATTCTTTATTAAAAACCAGAAGCTGCATCTCTCTCATCATCATCATCATCATCATCATCATCATCATCATCATCATCATCATACTCAGTAAATCCCACCAATAGCAAAGTTAGGGTAGGGTCTGAGGAGGGTAGGATGTAGACAGCCTTACCTCTACCCTGTAGGAATAGAGAGGCTGCTTCCAGTGAGACCCCCAGCTCGATAGTAGTTTTGCATCAAGCCTTGGACATAAGGCACATAACACTCAGCAATTAAGACAAATGCCGATTAGTGCATGTACTCCCTTGTCTTTCGGCTATCAACACCACCACATGATGCATGATTAACCATCCCCCTCTTTTAACGTTATTTTCACGAAATTAGTAAAATAACGTTAAAATCCGTGCACTTTCACTTTTGCCCCCCGAGCGCCCACACATATATAATATACATCTCTCTCATCTGTTTTACATTTTAACTAGTAAATCTTTAACAAATTCATCATCCGTTGGTTGTTTAACATATGAATTTGACATGAGGCGCTGCCTCAAGCCCCTTAAATGTTTTGTTGCGCCTCAAAAACACCTTTTAAAACCCAGCATGCATCTATGAGCACATTATTCGGATACGTGTGTTGAAAGTGAATAATGTAATACTAAAATCAGAATCAGACAAAAGAGCTGTAACAAAAAACAAGTGCTTGAACTAGGAGATGGTGAGATTCACATTTTATTACGTTTGAGAAAAAAATGATTATTCAGAAAATTAACAAATCATATGACGTTTTTGTGAGAAACATGGGCAGATTGTTAAAAGTAACATATGTTTATCCAACATTAGAATTAGCAGTAAGTTAACAAAACAAGAATATAGGTGATAGAAATCGAACCTTGGTCGATCATAATCCCTAACACGGTCCCTTGATCGCGACCTATGTCGACTCCTTGAATCACGGTCCCTTTCTCTATCACGGTCATAGCGATCATAACCACGATCACGATCCTGATGCCTATCACGGTCTCGGCTCCTACGGTCACTATCGCGCACACGATCACGGTCACGGCTATTAGCTCGGACCCGGTCTCTGCTACCTTCCCTTTCAAGATCTTTGCTTCGTTCTTTCGATCTAAAGCAAAGAGTTTAATAGATTTTTCACAAGATAAGAAAGATTTTGATTTGTTTACTTACGGAGGGCTCTAGTTGGGGTCATTCAGTTGAAATAAATAAAACTCAACTCAAAAAGAAAACAGATAAGCCAACAAAACTGTATTAATGAATAATGATTAAACATCCACTAAATCGTCTTATTAGAAAAAATGGATAACTTAAGCAGAGGCGAACCAAGTAATAAACTTCATTCATTAAGGCCAAAGATTTATTAAAATTACTTGATAGGCCCCCAAGTATGCATCTAGTTTCAATTATATCAAAAAGAAAATGTTTTTTGTTCGAAAAGAAAAAAAAAACATTTTCACCATTTGACATGTTTTGGTTTAACTGGTACATATAAGTGATATGACAAACAAGATACGAACTTGAGATTATCATATTTACCTGTATTATTAGATTTTTATTGAAAATAATAAAATTTCCATTCTTCTGTAATCATAATACAAAAAGTAAAAACATTAAACAAAAAGTGTTCTGAGCCAACCCGCCCCAACTCGTCACATCTGGTGAAGCCCCACAATTTGTACATCCTTCAATGAAAGAAACAAACCAAACTAAAAGTACCTTCTGTCATCTTCCGGAACCTTCCTTTTATTGGTTCTCTCATCCTGACATAATAATTAATAGAGAAATCAAACATAGACGCTTGAAAAGATAAAATCCCACCACAGAAACAGAAACTTTAAGCAAATAATACTACTAACATCTAGGGGCATAAAAGTAAAAGATATATTACCAGAAGATCAGCTAACTTCTCACGGATTTGCATATAGCCAAGGTGTAGCTTTCCACCAAAATGATCAGCTAGGCGACGGTCACTGAGACACACGTCATCATAAAACATAATAATTCATAAATTTAAAAAAAAAGACGCAGTAACTAATAAAGATATCAGAAAATGTCCATGATTGTTTAGGTAATGGTAGGATGATCAACAAGCATGCATAATACAGAAATTTAAAAAACGCACATTCTTTAGCAGCAAAAGTTAATCCTCGTAAAACTGGGCCCAAAAGCCTGCTGGTGACAAGGAGGTATAATCGCCGGGTCAAACACTGAAGTAACTTTAAACCCTAAATACTAGTACTTGGTCATCCTTTAAATAAACTATTTAAAGGAACTAGTCACTGTATTAATTACCTGTCATAAACACTTAAGAAGGCTCCACAAATGTCACAAACACGCAACTTCTGATCAGTCTGAAAAGGTAAATCAGAATTTGTTAGAAGGAAAAAAAAAGAATCTTAAATCTTTATATGAATCCATTGGATTGGTACTGTTAGAAGGAAAAAAAAAAGAATCTTAAATCTTTATATGAATCCATTGGATTGGTAACTACTTTACAATTACAGCCAAATACTACTTTATATAATACAGTAAAAAAAGCAAATTCCATGATAATATAAAAACGGCATCGCTAAGAACTAGATAGGGTGGAAAATGAGCAGGCACAACATAGGTCAAAACAGGACAAAATAGGGTGACCTGGAACACTTTGCCAGAAAAAAAAATAGAAATACAGATATTCTTATTAGCCTATAAAAATGACCAAGTATTTTTGAATAAAATGAATTAGGAGTATATATGCCTTCAAAATTAACTTTGGCATTTTTTTAGCTTGCTTGACCAGTTTTACCTATTTAACTAGCTAGTTCTTTTATTTTAACAGTTTGACCCTTATAAAAAAAACATAACCCGTACCAACCAGCTCACACACAAATAGATAGGTTGAAGCATCACAACAAAAAAAGGTGAGATGGAAACTTACAACTCGCACATCTGCAGCAGTATACTTAGAGGAGTCTGTTACAGGTTCCTGACGAGGAGGAAAGTGCATTGAAAGCTACAAAAAAATAGAAGAATGTTAAAGAATATACACGGAATAAAAAATAAGAATAACAAGTCAGAACCATTTAGACAAAAAAAAACAGAATGGATGTTAACCAAAGCTATTTGAAGTAGTCTAGCATAGCAATCCAAAATTAGTTATGAATCCACAAGCTACTTGTAAATCTTTAAAGACGATAAGTTGTTTACAACCCTAGGTCTTTGAAGGCATGAATCCAAAGTGTACACGTTGTTTGGTTTGGAGTATGAGTTTGAAAGATATATCCATGAAACTGGAAATTTTCAGTACCCACATGTAGGGTTGAACTTAGAAATTCATACCTCATCACATTCCACACTGTTACCGAACGCATAAAACTAAAGATTCTTGACTGCAAACTAAACAAAACTTAAGTTTCGTAAGTCTTAATTACAAAATGCTACAGTTGGCCTTTTCAACGTTCTTATGTTTGGTTAGTCAAATATAAGAACTCGCTTAAACAAAAATGATTGAACGAGTCAAAATTATTCCTAAACTTCTGGATTCAAAAACAAAAATCTAAAAATCTGAAACTAAGCATTAAAACACCCAATCATGTCTCAAAGTTTTGGTTTAAGTTTTGGTAACCCTAAATCCTAAACTAAGGTTCTTAGGTTAGATTATGCATAAACTCCTAGTTCAAGTCGCTTTAAGGTGTAACTTCCGATCTAAAAAATAAAATCACTCTTTGTTGCAAAATATACCACACGCAACCTGAATCTTTGCTAAGATCAATCATGAAAGTTGCCATGCTGATTATTTAACCTACAAATAGGGATAAGCACATAAGACACCTTTTCGAGCTACAAGTGAATTTGAGATGCATTAACAATTACAAGTGAAAAACTAAAGACTTGTTACACTTGTAGTATTCATCTACACACCCATGCAACCTCACCCACAAGTTTCAAAGGATTATAGAATACAGAAATGCCAACACATATTATCTACAGGTTATCTTTTATTTGTTGCAGTGCAAACATGTAAATAAATAACAGCTTAAATAAGGGGACAAACATGTTGAAAGTCACCCAAAGCATAAGTTTTAGTGCATATATAAACTCCTAAACAATTTCATTTAAAAAGTCTGATTATTAGTGAAATAAATATATAACTTCCGTAATCATATTAGGCATGCTAAATACTTATATAGTTCAAAAAACGTGTTACATACCCGTTATTGGGTGACCCAAAACCCAACCCAAATCCAAGCCAGAACCGGACCAGCTGCAGATTCAAGTAATTCAGAAAACAATAGGGGGAACAGTTTCACAAGTGGTTTTCTAGAAGTTAATTAACTTCTGTTTCTTTTATGTTAATAGGTCAAATTAGGTTATCTTTCTGGATATCCATGTTTTTTAATATAAAATTAGGGTTTTTATACCTTTGAAATTGGAGACCTAATCCTACTCAAATTGGATTATTCTATCAATTTTATCCTTCGATTTCAAGTTTCTATCAATGGTTCCATTGCCGGGAATTAAATTCAACATCAGGCAGTTTTCCCCCACTCCTCAATCTCCTGTATTTTTGGATCTTCCCCCCAAATTTCTATTTTTTTTATTTCTTTCCTGCCACACAGCACCAGCTGGGTCAGACCCGACCCAGTTTGACCTTGACCCATTATTATCAATACTGCCTGCCCCAAAAGACGACTTGTCCTCAAGTCGATAAGAAGGAAGTTGTCCCGTTAGTAGCTCGTTTTCCCAAGTGATAAGCAGCTCCAAAACAGGATAACCAGCGGCTGAAACATACCGATGAGCAGCCAGCAATCCCGTAGTATGGTCAAGTAGAAAGCCTTTGCATGACATTTAAACACATCTGAGATAGGAAAAGAAAGTTTCCCAGAAATCAACTTATTGACCCAAGATATTAATGGTAGAGAATTCGTAAAATATTCTACTAAGCCTCCTACTGTGGATAAGATATTGTCTTTTCCCACCTTTGCACAAGGAAGCTTCCCAGAAAGTGAACCCTCCAAAGAACCAACAGTTTGAATTTGATCTTTAAGCTGAACCCTGATTGCATCTCTCTTCTTAGAAACCCAAGACAGCATAAATTTTTCTTCACCAATCTCACCTTCAAGTGTATTCGACCTGCTGCTCAAAATATCAATCTCTGATTTCGTCACTCTCTCAACCGCAGTTTGTTCCTCCATAAACAGGTTCAAGTCACTCCCCAAACCAACGATTTTCTCCAGCCTTTTTTTATTAAACTCCGCCACCGTGTCCTTCCCATCATCATCTGGTTCTTCACAGTTATAGTCATCACTTGTCAGACTATTCCCACAAGCTTCCGTATCCAGATTGGATTCGATATGGTTCCATTGCCGGGAAATCGAATGGTGCCTACAAACTGGAATTTGGCAGATCAACTAGAAACCATTGCAGCACAATTAGACGCCATTCTAGCATCTTTGAGGGACAACTTTGACGATATCAAAACTAAGATGATTGGAGATTGTTGTAACAGTAAAGAATCTGACAGCAATTTGAAGAACAGGATGCTTGGAACTCCCTTTTGGTCCAGCAATCAAATGGAACCAGAGGATGACCCTCACAGTCCACTGCCACTTCAGGTTAAAGAGGATACGGGTGAAAATTCTATACCTGGAGTCGAAGAAACAATTCCCGAAGATTTTTCTCTTGAAATACATGGAGAAGAACTTACCAAAGAACCAGGAGCAAACAATCCTAATCATGTGTTTAACCCTAGTACGAAGACTATATGTGTCACCAGAGATGCAATTTTCAAAGGGAAAAGTAGGCTTGGTATAAGACCCATGAAACTAAGCCCTGTGTCACATCTAAATGGGCTGTCGTGCAAACACAATTCCTAAGTACAAGAGTTAAAATCAACCCTAGCCAGCCACCTGGTTCTTGCATACACCCAATCGTTTACGTTTCAGTGCTCATTCTAGCTCCTGGTTGACACGAACTTCCTTCTGTGTGAGTTCATCGATGGGTCCATTATGTTCGAGACCATTACGGGGTCCGTGAAACAGGTCAGCCTACAATTGAATGGATGATCGCTTGGCACAACTATCGGATTTTCAACTTGAGGACAAGTCATTTGTCCGGGTCGGATGTATTGTTACATACCCGTTATTGCATGACCCAAAAACCAACCCAAATCCAAGCCAAAACCGGACCAGCTGCAGATTCAATTAATTCAGCAAAAATAGCGGGGACCGTTTAACAGGTAGTTTTCTAGCAGTTAATTAGCTTATGTTTCTTGTGTGTTAAATAGGGTAGATTAGATCATCTTTCTGGATGTCGATGTTTTTTTATATAAAATTAGGGCTTTTATACCTTCGAAATTGGAGATCTAATCCTTCTCGAATTGGATTATTCTATCAATTTTATCCTTCAATTTCAAGTTTCTATCAGAATGGTATAAATGTGTCTTGCATGTTTAGACCTGTAACCAAGAGTTATTTTTTACCCAACCTGCCCATTTTGCCACCTCTACCATCATCTATATAAGCTTAGAGTTCATAGTGCTTCATATCTCAACTATAGATTTGGAACCTAATCTCCCTAATTAGCACAACAGAAATTCGCAAAAAGAAAACATACAGTCCATCACCCTGACCTAGATCCATTGCTACGACAAGAAAAATTACATTCTTTTTAATCTGGATTCTAATAGCAAATATATTTCACGATTGGACACATGACTTGAAATAGAAGACAAATATGTATCAGAAAGTTGTGAACCTTTTTAAGCGCTTCAGCCTCTTCCAGTGCTTTTTGTGCTTCATCCAACATTCCTTGCTCACCTGGAGATATTTATTTCCCAAAAACATATGAAAATGTATAAGGGTTACTACTTTAACCTTTAAATAAAATCAACAAGACAACAAACTGCACATTGATGAATTAAAAATCAAACTTACCAAGATCTTCTGCTTTTTTCAGCTTCTCATTAATCAACTCCTGAGTGCGGGCATCAGGATTAGCCACGGGCAATGGTGCCAATGGTGGAGGATTTGGAAGAGGTTGTGGTAAAGAAGCTCGATCTTTGTTAAACGCATCTAATAAAAGCATTGACTGGTAATACAAACTAAAGACATTAGAATGAGAACAAACTGTTGATAATTAGCATGTAAATGACAGTTAAAAAAAACCTGGTATTCATGAAATACAACAAATAAAATTATTTTGTACTTAAATTCATTCTAGTATTCTACAAAGTGAAGTTACCTTTAATTGTTATTACATTCATAACAAAAAGTCCACGTAATTATTTACAAGGAATCGCAAAATGAAGATTTTTTGGGTGGACAACTAACACTTTACATGACTCTTTATCCGATTGGTTTGATAGAAATAGAGCTTGAAGTCAACGAATTTCACTGATAAGCTTCGAAGCATTTTTCATAAGAGTATTCCATAAAAATTGAGATTCAAAAAACTTCATTTTGCTGGATTATAGAATAGTTGAAGTCTTTCACATGCGAAACTTCATGAAATACATGTTTTACAAGCTATACTGTTAATTAAAATGATGATACAATAAATTTAGCAAGAAAGGTGAATTAAACATACCATAACAAAATAACAAAAACACAGATGTAAGCCTTCCTATTTAAGTAAAAAAATAGATATTCTGCTAAAGACGAAACGAAAGTATTCCAAACATTTGGTTCATTTTCAAATTTCAATAGACACATCTTTATACTATGAAATACATGGTTATTTTAAAAAAAATATATATATGTTTCTATTGCCAATTGTCAAGAAATAAGTTATTTATACAATCAAGGCAAACTATCATGTTTAATTATTGTAATTTAATATTATACAACTCTCAACTATATATTTAAAAAACAGTCGGCAATCCACCCAACTCAAATCCAATTGCCATAAAATTTTTACACTTGTGTGAGATCTACCTGTTTGTCTGCTCTTTGAGTTCTGAGTTCTTCAACCATCTCCATAGCTCGAATCTTCATATCTACTTTTCCTTCCAGGTCTAGAGTGTGCCGAAATTAGACATACAAGTATATAACACATATATATACATATATAGAAGTTATCGTACATTATAAGACAAAGATGCGTAGCATACTTAATCAATCAATCAATCATACCCAGTAAAATCCCACAAATAGCGAAGCTATTGGTAGGGTCTGGGGAGGGTGGGATGTAGGCACACCTTACCTCTACCCCTAGGGATAGAGAGGCTGCTTCCAGTGAGACCCTCGGCTCTCGTAGCATACTTAATATGAAACAAATAAGTTTATGATTTACACAATGGTGTGGCATGTATCAGATACAGAAAATTTGGGTTAAAAAAAGTGTAGTGTTAATTGCTATGAACAGAAGTTACCATACTGATCAGCTTCTTTCAGTTTCTCCTTTATCTGCTTTGACAACTCAAGAATCTCAGGTGTCTGCACATTTAGAAAATAATCACCAGATTAGATAATGATAACATGATACACAAATAGCAAGTTAAATCAACCTGAGTAACTTCTGACACAGATATAGCAATAGCTGCTTTAGCATCCTCCTCACTAAGCCGTTTAAGAGCTCTTGCAATTTTTCTGTCGCATTCAACAATGAGTCTGTCTATAACATCCTCCAATTCCCTCTCATAATTATCTTGACCTTTTGCCTTGGCTTCTTGGTATCTAGTTACAGTTAAGTAACTAACAGACATTGAAAAAGGTAATGTTCGAATCTCAAGACAAAAAAAGTTATTGTACATACAGCTTTATAAAACCAAGCAGAATATAAGGCACGGGGTCTTACTTGAGATGGCAATCATGGCATCGTTTAAATGATACTCGATATGAAACTGATAAAATAAAGGATACTCTTTCCTCAGCTGAAATGAGTGCACTTTTGGGCATGGTCCCATGTCCATTTTCTGAAATTCAAAACATAAGAGTAAGCCACACCAAAACAAAATCAGATAACTATAGCTATATGCACATGTAGTAAGGAAATGTGCTGCGTAATTAACTAGTTGCACAAAATTTATAAATGCAATCTTTGTTAGAAGCATCGTTTAATTTACATTCCAACATTCTCTCAATGCTATATAGTGTCAAGTCTCAAGTGTTCCAATACATCCCAATAAAAACATCAAACTCTGCTATTTTATTTATTTTTTTTATTTTTTGCTTTGACAGATAGTGTCTCACAAGAAAATATTAATACACCATACAGAATCGTTGAGCTGGATTTTCTTCTACTTTTTGTCTCGAAACTCCACCAAAGTACAGAGCATATAATGAAAGATACAAGAAAAGACTCAAATGTCTCATTTGAATCCTGACTTTCTCATTCAAATGATTCAAGCTGGTAAACTGGCGTCAGCTTCCATTCTGCTTTTCTTTTAAAAGTTCCGGGCTTAACAAACCTTCCCTCATGAGCCAACAATTAAAACTCACAACATCCGGTATGTATGACGTTAAAAGAAAGTTTCAGCATTTCCATTTCATCAAAGCTTCATAACTCAAACCTATAGTTGGGATGTTCAAAAACCGCTGAAATAGACCGAACCGCCCAAACCGAACTAAATCTACCGGTTAGAAGTGATATGCTTCGGTTTAGGGTTTACGGTTTGGAACCAGCCAGGTAAATCAAACCGGCCGAAATATTAATAAAAATACTTTTAAGCTACGACTCCATACCGAAAAAAAAAACTGCCCAAACTGTCAAAACAAAATCGGTTTGGCCAGTCCAGCAGACCCAGCCAGGAAAACCAACTGAACCAGACAGTAAACATCCATTGCCTATTCACAGTATAAATATAAAGGACTCAATTCCACAATAACCTATTCAAACAAACACAATTTGTTTTAATATTTTCCCCAAATTCTATATCAACAAAAACCCTAAAAGGCATAGTTGAAGAAGAGATATGGTTTTAGTTTAATTAATTAATTGCTTACAGTAAGTTGAAAGAGTTCATGCGGGCAAAGGCCGACCAAGAAGAGACGACAGACGTCACGATCGTAGTACTTCCGATTGACTTCGGTAACGTCTCCGTTCCGATTGGCTCCCATCAACACATCCAGCTGCTTTCGGATTGCATCCATCTCAACACCCTCTCGCAATGCTTAGGGTTTTGGTGTTCTGTTTCTTTGGGGGAATTTGAAGACGGTAAATCAACTAAAAAGGTACTATTTTAGAAAAGTGGAAAACTTTTTTTATTAAATTAAATTAAATTAAATTAAAAACACTATTAAATTTCAATAAATCAATAGAGTAAACTGTCATTTTGGTCCCTGTGCTTTGGGCACTTTTGTCATTTTAGTCCAAATCTCAAACTTTTTAAATATGGGTCCCTATGGTTTCACTTTTATTGTCATTTTAGACCAAAATTCAAAAACCCCCTTTTTAACTGTTGAAAGCTGGTTGTTTTGTCTTTTTGTGCAAGGGCATTTCTGTCCATCTCATATTTTATTATAATATATCAATAATTAATAAACTAAACTAAATTAAATATATATTTAATTCCTAAATACCCTAATATATACATACATTTACAGATCATTTTTCATCCTCCCCCAACCCCCCCCCCCTTCCCCCAAAGAGGAGCCACCACCTGCGAACTGGGCAACACAAAACCCAGGTTGCCGACGATTCATAACCCACCGTAATCAGCCACCACCTCCACCCGTTGTGTCTTCTTCACCGTCATCGAGCGTTTTTAGATCTGCAACGAATCTGGTGGTCAGTGATGAACGAAGCTAGAGAGGGGGAGAATAAATCATTTTCAGAACCTTAGAATAAATCAGTCCCAACACACATGCAATTTCCAAAAATTGATGATCCAAACTACCAAATTTCCCAAAATACCAAAAAAAGAAAAAAATTCCCAATATCACATTCAAAGAAACTATTAACTCACATGCAATTTTCACAAATTCAACCTTCAACCTGTAATCTGTAAACCAAAACATCAATTTCCCAAAACTAAACCAGAATTTTCATAATTCTTTCACAAAACAAAGAATCTGAACCCTAAAACAGGAAAAAGCAATCAACTTTAATCTTCAAACAACAAACCCATTTCACATTTCAACTTAATTTGGTAAAAAAAGTGTCAAAAACATATAAAATCAAATAGCTTGTTTCCCAGAAAGAATCTAAAAACATCAAACCACATGCAATTTTCACAAATTCATCCTACAAACAGTAAAGAATCTGAACCCTAAAACAGTGTAAAAAAAACCCACTTCACATTTCAACTTAATTTGTTAAAAAAGTGTAAAAAAAAACAAATCAAATCGAACTAAATACCTTATTTTCAGGATCGGAAACATGAGAAGCACTGATTCGAAGACGGTCAACGTCGATATCTTGACCATGGAGGTCACGAAACTGACGGAGAGTGAGATCAATTTCGGAATTGGAGACATCGTAGCCTCTGTCTCTGAGCATTTCTAAGAAGGTTCTGCATGAGAGGTAGTAGCGGTGGCTCTCTACGGTGTCGTCGTCTACGAAGCTGCTCATACGCTTTCCGCTGGTGCCGTTGGTGGTGCCATAATGAGTTCGGTTGTGGACTGGAGGAGGAGGGTGGTGGTGATGATGGTGGCAGGTGGTGGTGGCGGTAATAAAGAGAGGATGAGTGTTTGTATGTGTGTGTGAGAGGGAGAGAGAGGATATATATAACAATAACGATTTTGAGTTTTATTATTTTTAATTAATATTGAGTTATAATAAATCAACAATGACTAAAATACCCTTGAAGATAAAGACAAAATATTAGGGTTTAAGTTGGGGAATCTGGTCAAATTTAACTTTTGGACTAAAATGGCAACAAAAACGAATCCACAGGGACCCAGATTTAAAAAGTTTGAGATTTGGACTAAAATGACAAAAGTACCCAAACCACAGGGACCAAAATGGCAGTTTACTCAAATCAATAAATCAATAAATCAAATGATATAACTTTCATTGAAAATATTAAAGTAATTAAATATTAAAAAAATTAACTGTAATGTTAAAGTAATTAAATATTGGAAAGTTTAACTTAACTGATCAACAAAGAAAATACTATTACAAACGATAACAAAGAAAAGTGCATGTACCTTAAAAAAACATATCCCTAATATCTCTTGCAAGTAATAATATACACATTAATGAAGATAATAATATTTCAAACCCTTAACATGCTTGAAAACTATAATGTTAAGACTGATACTTATGGTTATTGTCATGGAAACCCCAATGGAAAGGGTAAGCATGTGAGTTTTGCATAAAGTATAATTTGGTTAGTTCTGTAGAAACATAACGAAAGAAAACACACACACACACACACACAAATAATGAAGCTAATTAAGATGATTACCACTCATGAAAAAATGATCATTATCGATGAACACTCATGTAAAGAAACAACCTGATAAAAATATGTATACGTAACTACGGATACATAATTGACATTCATGAAAAAATGATCATTATCTATGAACACTTATGTAAGCAACAACCTAATAAAAATATGTGTCTATACATAACTATTGATACATGATTTCAACATTTGAAGTTTAAATGAATGTCTAGATCCTAGTAAAAAAATAGGGAATTTATGTTTCAAACAATGGCTGGTTGAATTCTTTCGATTCAGATGTAGGGTTATTGGAAAACGAATATGCAACTACAATTGTGGTAAGGATGTGGAAGAAATATCAGGGTTTGTGATTTGCAATCAAATTCAAAAGAAATGGTTTGCACAAAAAGGAAAGTCTAATTTCTTTAAAATCAGTGAAAAAAGAAGTAGAAAAAAGGTCGTGTGTTTTCCATGATTCCATGTTAGCCAATTGTTACGTCTGTGGGTCTGTTACCTTCTAATAAATCTACTTTTTGTTAAGTGTTACGAATGAAAGAGGTGGTGGTGAATTTGTTTATGAAATTATCTTGGTTATTTTTTGTTTGAATCCAGCCATTTGTCTATGCTAACTCGAATCTGGCAATTCGAGAAGGTGATCTTAGATACCGAGTTTTAGTGTTGGTGACGAGTCTGTATCCAACAAATAATACTGCAGCCCTATTGTTTGTAGAGTGGTGACTTTATGTATCTCATTTGTTATTCGAAACATAAAATTTAAAGTGAGATATTTTATAAGTTTGTAATGGGAGTAGTTTTTAATATGTGTGTTATTTTGGTAACTGGTCTAACTGGATAAACGAGTACGGGTCATGCTGATTCGTTTAAAAAATATGAGCATTTTAGTTTGTGTCAAAACAGGTTTCTTTAAATGGATAGGGTAGGAATGGGTTTTGCGTAGACTTATAAAATATGATGGAAAGTTGCACTTTGCTTGTAGGCATCCGAATGAATGGTTTGTGTGACATTGGATGCTCACGGAGTCACGGGTAACGACACATGGTAAGAAACCACGTCCCAAAATTACCCTCAAAGGTTGATTTGTAATAGAAAGGAGTCATAATCTTATATGTGAAGGGCTTTTGCAGCTGATCAGGGTGGTTCTTCGTGTAAAAGAAGGGTTAGCATCCTCTTAAAGCTATAACAAGACGAAATTATGTAAGAATCGTCAACTGGTAAGCGAAAATTTACTTTTAAAACACAATGTTTATCTTATCTTTAAGCACTATAGTTCTTATTGAGAGTGTTTATGAATAATCTTAGTTGAAAAGGAGAAGAACAGAAGCAAGAAGTTCTTAGCAGCAGCAGTTTTCAAAAAGTCTTCTGTTTGGTAAGTCCTTAGCCTTAAATTTATGTATAAGAGATATGTATAATATATAGCATACATGAACGAGTATTGTGCAGACCGGGTCGAAGAGGTTCTGGAGTTTGTTAAATCCAAAACTGGGTCGAAGACTTGGAAGAATGTGGTTGGAGTTATGGTGTTCGTGACATTTTGGAGATTGTGGAAACGTAGAAATGGAAAATTGTTTTACGACAACAACATAACAATATTCCAGCCCCTAAAATCGTTGAGTTGATTAAGGAAGATGCTTTCTTTTGGATAAAGAATAGATCAAGGCTTGCTTCTTCGAGTTGGGAAATATGGATTGGTTTTAATGTATGTATTCTATTGTAAATTGTAACTTTTGCCCAACTCCTTGCTGGTGTTTGGTTCTATGTTTAATTGAATATCCTTTTCAGCCACACAAATATCTTTCCATGTCCCAGGCACACTGTTACAAAAAGGGACCCCAAATTTGGACAATTATTTATTAAGCACATGATCAGTGTAATCAACATTCATTTTAATGCTATAGTTGGCTGGAAAATTGAACTGCTACCACCATTTGAAGTTCAAATAAAGTTAGTTTTGCCATTTTTTGGTTCATATAAATATTGCATATAGTTAATAGTTAATTAATATTATCCAACCGATGCGTATAGAGTTTTGTATGTTTTAAATGGAAGTTGGTTGTTTTATCCAAACCTACTCCTACTTATCCCAATTAAATAAGATGTGCGTAATGCGTGCATGTTTGATGAATCATTCCACACATTTTCGCTTTTCTTTACCGTACATTATTACTTGGTGACTGTTTGTGTTATTAATGGATACAACCATAATATTAGCATTTTAATCTATATAGATTGGCCCCTTTTTAATGATATGAACAATTTAATTCAGTGCTTCAAATCATCAGACTGTGACAATCATTTTATATATTAGATACGGATATATATTTCGAACCAATTTACTTGATTCACGGGTTATAGTATCAACTGATTCGGAACTAAGTTATATGGTATTTCAACAACCACATAAGTATAAAAGGTATCTCAAAAACACGGTGCTAACCGTAAACAGTCTCCAAAGCCTTAAAAAGAAACATGGATGGGTGGACTAGTCTAGAAAGTGGAAATAATGTAATTGAAAAGTGTGGTTGCAAATATAAGTATTGGAATTGAAAAGTGCAGTTGCAGATATAAGTATTTTGTTTTCAATTCATGGTAAGTTTGATAACATAGCATAATAATGAAAAGGTTTGCTCATATCCAACATGACAGTTTGCATATAACGTTACTAACATACTAACAAGTGTACACTATATGTCAAACCAGAGTTTAACACAATCGTGATTACCAATGTCATGGGCTTTATGTCTTATCAATTTTAATGTGTTCCACATTTGATAGTTGTCTTGGTCAGTATTGGCGTGTGGATTAAAAGGTACAAATAGATGATGTCTTAATGTACAAGTGATTAAAGCCCAACGTACTTAGTCATTATCCAAAAATGTTTCATAGCTAAAGAATGTCAAGTGATTAAATAGCGTAAATTTAATCCTCTTATATAGATTACACTTTAATATCTCATTTTGAACAAAATTATAGATAATTAGTTAGTAGTTTGTAACATCCCGAAAATACAAATTCTTAAATTCGTAATTTAGTTGCGAATAAATTTGTGAGATAATCTAGTTAGTAAAGACACTAACCTAGTTAGTTTATCACTTAATAGTAACTTGAGACATAGAAATAAAATAAAACAAACAAGAGGGGCCAAAAGTGTTAAAATTGAAAATAGTTTTAATAAAAACTATTTTATTAAAACACAAACTAAAATCTGGAAGTGGGGATCGACCAGAACAAGGGGAGGGGCGACCTGAACTCATTCAAAACTCTGGTTCATGCTAAATCCTACAAATTGAAGATCCAATTGGCTCCCAAATCGAAATCTGAGTTAAGATTAGTAATCCCCATCACAAGGGGGTTGTAAGGTATGTAAAATTCTATGAAAACTCTCTGTTTGAAATTCTTATGAATTTGGGAGATTCAAAATTTGATGATGCATGTATGTGACTTGGTTAGATTAGGGATAATATAGTGTCTAGAAGTGAAACCTAGACAACTACATCTGAAATCATGTCCAAATTCAGGAAATTCCATGAACACATTGAAGGTGGGTTGTGGGTTTTACAATATGATGATGAACACTAGGGTTTAGAATGATTATTCTAGTGTAATTTGATGATAGAAAGTGATTTCAGAAAAGTATGATGTTTAAATGATATATGAAGGCTATATAGCTAATTAGCAAGCTATGAACTTGAGTATGAAAGATATAAAAATTCTGCCCTTATAGTGTTTGATAAAATGCCTCAAAGAAGGTTTGAAACTGAATTGTTAAGTTAAAAACGCATAATTATGATGTATGTTAAAATGTGCGTTATGTATGTGAAACAAAGAGTTCTAAACATAAAGTGATTGAACTCTATAGGAAAGGAAGCCGGGGCATATAGCGGGCAAACCGGTGTGGACGCACGTTTGAAAGGCTTGCTTTAAAGGTATGTAACTTGACCCGTTACATTAAGTAGATTTTGATGATTATATAATGCGTAATTGAATTTTAGAATAAGGATTGTTTTGAATTAAAGCGATGATGTCGCTATATTGTATAATAAGTTAAATTTGGTTGGAACTCGTTGGTAGTCGTCACAAAGGAGGATTCCTTAGACGAGCCAAACGGGTCGAATAATCAAGTAAGGCATGGTTAATGCTCCGGAAATATGATGTATTGATCTTTGATATTGGTATATATATAATATATTAGAGATACGAGAATTTAATGTATTGGTATGCTAGAAAAGTGAAATCCGAGATTTGGGTTTGAGTGTAATAAACAAATCAAACAAAACATGGATTTCCAGGGACTACCGTAAGTTACGGTAGTACCGTAACTTACGGTAGAGGGCAGGAGTTTACGGTGGTTCACCCCTATTTTACGGTGGACCAGAAGCTTCCAGGACTTACCGTAACTTACGGTGACACCGTAAGTTACGGTAGAACCAGAAATAAAATTGTGTTTTATTTTTATTCCATTTGATGTTGGATCTCAAGTTTATGTACTATATAACAATGTCAAAACTAATGTTTTATTGGTTTTGACTCTAGGTGACGAGGTGGATCTTACGGATGGCGGTCAAGCAAATGTCGAAGAACTGAACACGATTTTTGAAGCTTCCGCAATGTTTTAATCTTACTTAGACTTTGTGCATGGGTTGTAAACAATTTCTTAAACAATTTTTGAATGTTCCAACTTAGTCATTAGTTGACTAAGGTTTATACTACTTGTGAACTTGACTTATGAAACTTATGTTATTTTAATATCTTTTGGTATAAAAATGTATAAAATTAGTATTAAATTCAAGTAAAATTTTAAGGGTGTTACATAGTTACACTTTATCCCCTTACAAATAACTAGCTCCCCCCATTTTTAAACAAGCATAACTTTTTTTTACGTTAATATTTTTTTAAATTACATTGTATAAACGAGTATTTAATTCTCTTTACTTTGAGTATAGTATTGCTATAGTTTTTTTAATAAAAAAAACTGATATGTTATGTGACTAACAGTGTATAAGGGTGGGTAACAACTGAATCGTTAACCGAAACCAACAAAAAACTGAATTAACTGAAAACTAATTAACCGAAACCGAATTAAACAAAAACTATTATCGATTATTTTGTACCCTCATTTAACCGAAATTAACGGAATCGAACCAATTCATATTTCATATATTTCTAGATTTTACTCATTCAGTTCATGTATTTCATATTTGCATCCCCATTTTATGTATTTTTACCTCTATTTCATGTACATATAACATCCATTTTATATATCTATACCTAAAATTCTTGTATTTCTAATCAAATGTTTTAGCCTAATTTTGGTTTTGGCTATTAACTGAAATTAAATAAATCAAACAAAAACCGGCAATCTTACTGAATAAACCAGACCGATTAACTAAAAACGGATTGGTTATTAAAATAGACTAATCGTTAACCTTGATTTCGGTTGAGGATAATAATATAACAAACCGAACAATACACACTATGGCAACGTCTACGTTTCTCGCCACATCGTGCGTGCACCTATCGGTTATTAACCAAAACCGGTTATCGGTGAGCAATAACTAAATCGTTAACCTAAATCAAACCGAAAATAGACGAAAACGAACCGAAATCAACAAAAAACTGAATTAACCAAAAACCGGTTATCAATTTTTTGTATTATCGTCTAACCAAAATTAGCTGAATCAAATCGAACCGAATAATTCATATTTTCATATATTTATAGTTTTTATACATCCGGTTCATATATTTCGGATTTTATATCTCCATTTCATATATTAATACTTTAAATTCATGTATTTATACCTCAATTAGATATATTTTTAAGTAAAAGTTTTATCCCAAGTTTGAGTTTTGCTATTAACTGAAATTAAATAAACTAAACAAAAAACCATCAATCTAACCGAATAAACCGAAATGATTAACCGAAAATCGATTGGTTAATAAAATAGACTAACCGATCACTTTGGTTTCAGTTGAGGATAATAAGTGAACCATGCACAACACAACACAATGGAATGGATTGTCCGGTTACTTTGCTTTTTATGTATATATATCTCAATGATGCTACCATAAATATCATACGAATAAAAAACTATAAAAGACGAGTATCATGATACGATGTGTCGCCGCATAATGCGAGCTATGCAATTCAGTTACGCTTAATCCCAAACTATAATGGTTTTCATACTAAATTGAAAAGAAAAAAAGAAAGCAAGGACATAAAACGCAATAAATTGAAAGATCAAGGGAGTAAAACCTTCAAATCACCAAATGCAAAAACCTAATGGCATGAACGCAATTATACCAAAGGCTAGGGTTACGTTCGTAAAAACGACTGCTATAAATTAAAGCATTTCCAATCCACAAAACCCTAGACGCGAACTCTGTGTGAGAGGAGGAGCAGCGGCGGCGGCGAAGATGGTGAAGTTCCTGAAACCAAACAAGGCAGTGGTGGTCCTCAACGGCCGTTTCGCCGGCCGTAAGGCCGTCATCGTGAGGCAATTCGACGACGGAACTCGTGACCGTCCCTACGGCCACTGCCTGGTTGCCGGAATCTCCAAGTATCCGAAGAAGGTGATCCGAAAGGACTCGGCGAAGAAGACGGCTAAGAAGTCGCGCGTGAAGGCGTTCATCAAGCTTGTGAACTACAACCACATCATGCCGACAAGGTACACGCTCGATGTGGATCTGAAAGATGTTGTTACGGTTGATGTGCTTCAGTCGCGTGATAAGAAGGTGACCGCTTGTAAGGAGACTAAAGCTAGGTTTGAGGAAAGGTTTAAGACTGGGAAGAACCGGTGGTTCTTCTCGAAGCTTCGATTCTGAGGGAGAGATAAGTTTTATGTTTTCATTCAAATCCTCTGTTATTTTGATTTTTCATGTTATCAATGATGATTTTCGACTGTTATTGTTCTCAATGCACTTTTGGTTTTAATATATATTTTCAATTTCAATTTGAATTTGCGATGTTTAGGTGTTGATATTATGTGTTTGATGTTAATTTGTTGCGTTAGTTGTTATGCCTTTGTATTGTGTTTGAATGTGCTGATTTTTAGTAGGTTATCTGGTATGATATGTTAGATTGGTGTTAGTTTTGATATATTTTTTTTATAAATTTTTCATAATTAAAATAATAAGAAAAAGAAGTTTGAGACTGTCTTATAGGTTTAATGTGGTTTGAATTGTAGTTTTGGCTTTCTGGCTTAAAAATACCAGTTGGTGTGATGATTTTTAAAATGGTGAAGTTGTATGTATGTTGCAAATGACTAAACGAGTGAGTTTTGGGTTGTGGTTAGGTGTTTCTAACGCATTCGTGGCCACCCGAACCATTGACCAAACACAGCCACAGACCTAGTTGTCAATAGCGAGTTTAGCTATCGCTATAGTGCGCTACGTAGCGTGTAGGTCCAGGCTCTCTATTAGGGTTGTAGCGATAGATAGCGATAATAGTGACAAGTTGATTTTTTCTTTTGTTTTCTTTAATATAAATAGCAATGAAATATAGCTATAAAATAGTTGGATGTTAGGTTTTTGTTAAATATATATGTAAAATAGCATATATACAAGGGTATTTTGATATTATATACATATAAAAAATTAAAATTTTTTAGCGTATTGCTATTTTTAAATAGCCACCTGCTATTTATCGCTATTCGCTATGTGGCATGTAGGTATTTGCTGTTATTCGCCATTAACAACTATGGCCATAGCTAGTAATCAGTTTTAAAGAAACCATAGGCTGGCTGATTAGTATTTGCATTCTGGTAATTTTCTACGACTGCTGATGTCATTTTGAGCTACTCTGTTCTTCAATATCTTTTGCTGCATCTATGTATTTGATGCATTTCATCAAACGCTTTAGAGGTGTCAATTGATTGAAGTCAGTCAATGTTGATTGGATTATAATCTCCTTTTTGACTGGTTTCAAGTTTTTTTGATCTTCATGATCAAAGCTTCATTTTCAAATCTGAAACCTGCTCTCTCTCTCTTTCTTTACAACTGTTTTGGCCAAAAACACATATTTCTTCTTCGCGCTCTCTGGTATTGTAGACCTTATTTAGAGGCATCAATTGATTGAAGTCACAGTCGATGTTGGTTGGATCTATGTTGTCAAAAGCGTTAGGCGCACTTAAGGCGCCAAGGTCTTGCTTTAGAGCTTAGGCGCAAGGCGCAAAAAAAGCGAGGGCATTTTTAAGTAAGGCGCTGTAGTAAAAAAAAGGAAATATATACAACAGGCATAAAATTAATAGTTTTACACTATTATACAAATATAATGTAAAAATCATAATACCCTTTTAGAATATGTACAACAACAATTAATGTTTATAAAAATATCTAAGTTTTTATAACAAACTAAAACAATAAAGTGAAAAACAATTTAAAGATCTTTAGTTGGGCCACCCATCTATTCTATAAAATAGTTTAGTTATTTAAAACAAAGGCTGCCCAATACAATCTACACATAATCTACAAAAGGCAGCCCATGAATTTTATTGAATTAGGGTTTCCATCAAGAAGAGCAGCCGACACCAGTCAACCACATTGCTAGTCTGCCACAATGCTCTAGATTTTAACCAGGTAGTCTTCAAGAAGTTGCTAAAACAGGTTTTTAACCATCTACCCTCTCTAAATTAACGTTTCAGGATGTCCCTTCTTGTTTAAGGCTGTTTTTTTCGGTTTAGGGTCCTCTTTTGCACCTACGCCCAGCTCCAGGCGAGCGCCTAAGTGTGTTTTTTGAAAAAAGACGCAGATTTGCGCCTAGCTCGCTTTTGACAACATAGGATTGGATTACAATCTCCATCTTTATTGGTTTCAAGTTTTTTTGATCTTCATGATCAAAGCTTCATTTTCAAATCTAAAACCTGCTCTCTCTCTCTTTATAACTGTTTTGGCCAAAAACCCACATACCTTCTTCGCTCTCTCTGGTATTACAGACCTTATTTTGCATTAGGAAACTGTGAGGTCTTCCACTTGTGCCTTCTGTCATTCACATTGGTGTTTGTGGGGTCTATGAATACATTGCATACTCTTTGTTAAAAAAGAGTGGAAGTCATTGCATCCTATAAAGAAACAAGAGGGATGGGCGGTAGAGAAATAATGGTTAGGACGGATTGAAATAGTGACATATAGTTCTTTTTTTATTTGATTGTTTAAAATTTTGAATTCCATGATAGTAAACATATAGGTTCTTTATGAACATTTAAATTTAGAAAATAAACGATTTCAATTTCTTTATACCATTTGAGATTGACATGAAACTGAAATGGAAAAATAATGCTCTTCTTTTTTGTGCTGTAATAGTTATAGCAGGGTATTGGCTTTCTGTTGCAGCCTCGTTATCTCGTTTCTTTTTCATACTGGAGTAGTTGTGTATATGTACTCCCAACTTGTTGAACAAAATAGTTATCGGTTGTATTCTTTTATTTTTCATTACATGTTAGCACGAACCCCTTTCGCATCCAAATTGTCAACACTCGATAATCCGATGAACAATATTTTTGATCTTACGATTGCACATGATAATCCAATGAACAATATTTTAGATCTTACTACCGTAACATGAGAAGCTACCACTACTTTTATCTTATGTGAGACGCTTTAGAATCTGTCTCATCAGATTCCATCTCTTACCAAAGTTTTTGTTAGATCGATCCTGAGACATGGTCACTTTGGTTGACGGCAACGCATCACCACCATGTCCTAATCGCTAAATTATAGTGACAACATTTCGAAAACACAAGCAAGTATACCTCATGGTCAAAGCGTGGAATGCTTAAGTTGCAACTTCAGGATATGTATTCTTTCGGTTCATAAATGGATTTTGATCATTTGGATTGTTTCCAAACAAAATGTATACATTTTAATAAATCAAAGAAACCGAGTTCTATAGTTATCTTATAAGCTGAGATTTAATCTCTATTTGAAATGAAAAGGCTTGGGACCACAAAATTATGTGTTGGCTTACATTTCGAGCATCAGTGTGGTGGCATGATGATCGTTTGTTAAACTAAGTTAAGTTTTAATATGAAGGGAACTTATTATCTCTTAAGCACACACATAGTTGTCCGGATCCCTGGACATATGAAAGGACCATTTTCACCGAATCACCCCTAATGGTGTATGGGGTGGAAGCAGTAAAAGATGCGGTAAACCCACTTTACCGCACGGGGAACACCGCCGCCAGTTTACCTCATGGGGGGGGGGGGGGGGGGTGATTTCAGTGATTAATTACTGCACAAGGAAGAGAGTGGGTTAATGCTGGGCCCCACTCTCTTTTTTCTTTTGTTTTTTCTTTAAAAAAAGTTATTTGGGCACACCACCCCTTATGTTTGGGTGCAAGAGGAGAATGGGAGATGGGAGTTGAGATGACATGGTTTGATTGGTTATGGTGGGAGTTTACCTCTCCTAGAGAGGTGACCACCACTTACACCCAAGAAGATGGTAAATAAGTATTTGGTCTAAGAGTATTGTACTTAAGCCTGATCATTGCGCTAATGCACTAATGATGTATCTTGCAAATATCATATGACCTAGTTTGTGCTAGCGAAATTCAAATCATGTTAGACTCATATCCACATAAAAGCATGATCTCATTCTCAATCAAGTTACATGTTTCTTGGAGATTCTTGATCTTGTCTTCATGATTTGACATGTGTTAGGATCCGAGGGTTTTCTGCGTGTGTTTTGTAGTTTGAGAATTTATCAAAAAGTAAACAGTTATGCAACAAAATTATGAGATTCTTGGAGGTCGACAAAACAAACCTTGTTATCTAGCACTTTTTGCATATTTATGAGATTATTTATCTTGTCTTCATGGTTTGACATGTGTTAGGATCTAGGGGTTTTCTATGTGTGTTTTGTGGTTTGAGAATTTATCAAAAAGTAAACAATTATGCAGCGGAGTTAATCAGATCAATTCACATAAAACAATCACAATTGTAAAGATGAAATTATCATAGATTGTATTCTTATAATTTTCAATACAAAGTACAAATAGTATGACCCCTCACTAATTGCTCTCACTCTCTTTCACACACATTAAGAATGTACTCTCAGTGATTTGTGCAGAGTAATGGATTGTTCTGAACAAAGAACAATCTATTTATACACAAATGAAAACAGTTGGTGACGTCATCTTGATGGTGACATCTAACTAGGATTCCCAGCGATTAACAGAACTGATGGGGAATATACAAACTACTAGACATTAATAAATAACTGGTAAAACTTCTTCTGGATTGCGAGAATTGTTGGTTGACATGCCTTCCAGCATTTTCACTATCCAACTCTTCTGGACAACACTTTTACATAGTCTTGACATGAGCTATTTTTTTATCAAAAATGTCTAGCCAGATGTTCTATCTTGTGGAGAGGCAACCGTTTGTAACTTGTAAAGTCAACTCTATATTCTTCTACAAAATGATGGCCAAACTTGAAGTTTTGGCTTTTCAACATCAACAATTCTTTTTAGAACCCAACAACATGATATTCTTGATCTCAAAATAGTATATCAACTCTCTAAACAAACTAGAATTAACAAATGACAATATTACCAAATTAATTTTCACACTAACATCCCCAAGTATGTGTTGGTTATGTCACCTTATAAAATCATTGCCTCATACTATGCTTTCTTCGCTTTAGAAAGCAATTCCTCATGCTAGCTTATGTTAGGTATCAATCAGAGTAATGCACATCGGAAACACTATCACACACGCACATGAAAGCAATAAAAAACACAAGATTACGTTGTTCAGATTTGGTTTGAATCCTACATCCACGGAGTGCAACTAGATATTATTTATTATGCACAGTGAGAATATTACAATACATTCATAGGTGTATATATAGATAAAACTAGGGTTTATAACGTACGCCCAAGAAAAATAATCATAGGCCAAAGCAAGCCTAAAGTCTTATAAGCTTTTACCAAGCCCAGATAGCAAAGGACTTCAAGCCCAATAATCTCCTACTTGAAGGCCTTGCGATAATCACCAGTTCGCCATCCAAGCACAAAGCAAACCAGTCATCCAATAACTCCAGTAATCTTTAAAAACTCTAATTGGGGGCGCCCCTAGTCATAAATACCAAAAGGGACAGTTGCAGTTTCCCTGAGCTCCAACTCAACCGTGACTAATCATGCCAACAACCCATCCTTAGCCTCAATCGATTTAGACGCTCCGCCCAACCCAGAGATACACCGAAGACCACCAACACTCTCCAAACTCAGCAAACAATCAACATGAGAGAATTTTTCAAAACATTCTTTGTAATTGTACCCGAAACATCCCCCTGCTCGTTCGTCTAAGATCCCTGTTACGCTTGCAAAATGAACACTCTATAGCACAAGATATAGCGAACCATATTTTGTCATGCGTAACAAGGACAATTATACATCCCTTAGTAGGTACCTCAACCATGTATAATGACCCACACTTTATACCATGAGCAATTACCAGTTAACTCGCCATATTTAACATATAAAAAAACTTTATATGTTAAATATGGTGGACTGCCGCCAATAGCCTGTGTATTGTATGACCTGTGGAGAGAAACACCCATCTTCCCCTAGAAAGCAAAGAAAAATTATAAAAAAAAAGCATTATCATGAATCATTTGAAAAGTGACATCTTGGACCATTTGGGCATTACTGCCACATATTGTTTGATAATTTGTTAAGCGACAAATTAGACTCGACAACGTTTTCCAACAAGTGTATTCTTTTTAGGTGTTATTGTGTCATAGTTTTTTGTTTGGAATCTATTATAAAAAATAATGATTTTGTTTCACATTTTGTATAGATAATAACTTTTTAATGTAGTGAGCACATGAATAACTTTTGAGTAAATGCCCCGTAATTATTGTAGGAACTAGGTTCACTTTTTATTAAAATATATTAAAAAAATATATATAATAACGAGACTCTCGTTATTTATGGGAAATTCGACTAGTACAATACCGGTTACAAAAACTAAATAAACGAATATAAAATACAACTAAATTGTACCAAACTTGATTCAACGCCAATGTATTTGGAAGAACTTCAATCGCACCTACGAGATCGAAACTCCGCTGCAAGACAAGCAAAATATCGTTGACGGTTTTGGTTGAGGCACATGTTCAACACGCTTCCCTTAAAACAGATTCCGCGCCTCCTCTCAGACGGTTCTGTCTCCCAGGG
Organism: Helianthus tuberosus; assembly: GCA_030545235.1. Taxonomy (NCBI): domain Eukaryota; kingdom Viridiplantae; phylum Streptophyta; class Magnoliopsida; order Asterales; family Asteraceae; genus Helianthus; species Helianthus tuberosus. The sequence goes on from CM060381.1 coordinate 143,225,365, forward strand.
TACAACAACCAGAACAGTATGTGTACTGTCGGAGATGGCTCTCACGCCCAAGATTCCACCGGGTATAATGGTGTTCTAATTTAGTAGAAAAATGTGAAGCTGTTTAGTTTGAGAGTTCTCCTCTCAATGTGACAGAAACTCGTTTCTAACACTTTTGAGTTATTGAGATTCTCTAGTATATCTCATTCCATATGAACCCAACGTTCATATATATATATATATATATATATATATATATATATATATACTTACAAAAGATGAAACATATTAACCATTAATATTGTAATTAACAAGATCATCAATCTAGTAATAAACAATATTGATGTGCAATAAAATGGAATTGATGTGGTCAAATGAAACCGTCATATCAATTCATGACATTCTAGTAACTAGTGAAGACCAGGTTGACTAACTTAACTGAGTCGCGCGCCACACGGATGCCACTACGCATACCAGGACGCCACCTGGTCATGCGCCATCCATACTCGTGCGCCACCGCGCACCGCACTAGAACTCGCGCGGACACATAGCCTTGCGGAGTCGCGCGCCACATCGACATGTGCCATGCCATGCCATGGCATCCGCCTTCGCCACCCAATGGTGCTCCATAAGCGGACCTGCCATGTATCTGACCACGCACTCATGGGCAAAAATACAAAGGCGGTGTGCGAAGTTCAAAGCGCACTACATAGGGCCTATAGCCCACGTCATGCGCGCATATGTGCAGGTGCGATGCACCCTTTGGGTCCCCACTAGTGTTTGCCTTCAAGGAGTGCTCCTCCTTATATACCACTTTAAGTTTTGTCATTCCACCTATGTGGGACAAGGTGACGAATCTCAATCCATTTTTCTCATCTTTGTTTGTTCCAAACATACAACTTCAAGCTTCGATATCTCATTCATCTTAGCTCTATTTGGACATAGTTTGAACACAAACCCATAAATAATTATTTATACAACACATATATAAATATTATTGATGTCCAAATATTTAGTGAAAAACTCATTTCACTAAATTTCCAACAATCCCCCACATGAATGGAGATTGATTAAAACATCCAAAATTCCCGATAAAACCTCGACAGTCGAGTATTGCAGGATAGGTAGGTTTTGCCTTTGAACCTTCCTTTGTGAAGCATACTTAGCCTACTAGGGTTTTGTAGACGTGATGTCCTAACAACCCTCTATTTGTGTAAGCGACAATATACATTCACACAATACTTTCCCTAGCCGGGCCATCCCCTCACTATCGTGTCCTATTATGGTCCTGGAACACTTGTCTGGTTCTGCGAGAGCTCTAGGATTGCGCACCCCACAATGCCATTCGAAGTGACCCTACTTCTCTCTCACATAGGTGATTCCTTTGAATCATTAAAAGCATTATGGCTTACTATGATTTCCACAAATCAATTAGCCATATATTATGCTTAGCCTCACAACATTGTCACTGAATATTATAGGAATGGACTAGGACGTATTTAAACACCCTTTTATAGTTTTAGGGAGATATATGAACACATACACTAGCTTATATATAAACATATATATTAGCTATGCCCCCACAGTGACTACCCTTCGATTCATGATTAAGTTGTGTCACACCCCGACCACGTAGAACATACAAAACGTGGCGGAAACGTCGGGGAGTGTTGTAACAGAATTAATTGTTTCAAATCCATGGCAATTGAAGTTTCGTTTTATTAATCAAACATGAAAGTTTACATTGTTTTAAACAAGAACTAAAGAGTACATAACATAAATTAACTAGTTCTTGTCTCGTTTTAAGTCACTAAGGCACAGGTCCGCCTAAGTATGTCTTGATAAGTCCTATGCATCATCTCCTGAAAACACATGTGAAAATAGGTACGTCAGCATAAAAAATGCCTGTGAGATACATAGGTTTTGTGAAAACAGAATTCATGACTTATGTTTGAGAAAATGTTTAGTCATGAACCTTGTAATTTGCTTTGTCTTGTAAATCATTTGAAAAACGATAAAATCAGATGATATGTATAAATAAGATAATAATGTATCGTTAAATGAATAACCATGGAAGATGAGTTTGTATAAGATAAGTTGTTTGTAAATCAATGTCTTGTGAAAAGTATGTTATTTGTATAAAATGTTATATGTCTTGTAAATCATTTGAAAAACGATAAAATCAGATGATACACATATTTATACAGATCCCAAGTATGAAATACAATATTTCATTGGCTTGGTATTTGTTTGATGGTCGCAGTGACCCAGGTGTCACAGTCTCCCCTACTTTAGGAAATTTCGTCCCAAAATTTATTCGTAGGAGTCCATCTGTGACTTTGTGTCAAGTAACCACCAGATATACAAGGCATAATCCTGTCATTTCCTTAACGGACAATCTTCAGAAACGAAAATGAACAGACGGAGTCATTTTCCTCAACGAGTATTCTTCAGAAACGGAAATGAAGGAATAAGCAAACGGGGATTCATTTCCTCAACGGAAAATCTTCAGAAATGAAAATGAACAAACGGAGTCATTTTCAACGGGTGCTTCCTCAGAAATGGAAATGAAAAAGGATAGTCAAACAGATATTCATTTCCTCAACGGACAAATCTTCAGAAACGAAAATGAACAAACGGAGTCATTTTCAACGGGTGCTTCCTCAGAAACGGAAATGAAAAAGGATAGTCAAACGGATATTCATTTCCTCAACGGAAAAATCTTCAGAAACGAAAAATGAACAAACAGAGTCATTTTCAACGGGTGCTTCCTCAGAAACGGAAATGAAAAAGGATAGTCAAACGGATATTCATTTCCTCAACGGACAAATCTTCAGAAACGAAAATGAACAAACGGAGTCATTTTCAACGGGTGCTTCCTCAGAAACGGAAATGAATAGGGCTAATTCTAGACACATGACAAAACTCGCTGTGGTTTCTGTGCACTAAATTCCATAATTATGTATGCATCCATAATTACGTAATTCCTTGCACAGTCCGCACAGTTTGTCTTGAAATGTTTAGGGGAGGAAAATAAAACCTGTGATGAGGGTGACTAGACTACCATAGGGTCCTTTTAATTAGATCAACAGATGATCTTATTAATTTGGCCACCAAGGAGTCCTTTCAGCTATATCATCACATGACGTTCTTAACCAGATTTTTGGATCAATCTGTTTAACTAGACCACTCAAGGGGTCTAATTATGGAGTAGTACTTTATAACCCAAGGGACTTAACTACAACGTAGAAGTTCATTAAGGATTTTAGATAACAAAAACTTGGATTACACCAAAAACATAGAAGGGAACACATAAGCATATAATCACATAGTTGCTTAACTTAGTTATTAATTTGTTATTAACTTGTTAGTGATTGAATATGGATATTCAAGGTATACCAGAAAACCAGTCGCTGGACTTCAATGTCCTCTGGGATCTATCTGAAAAGATAGGATGATCTCCCAAAATTCGATTTTGTTTTCAAAGAAACGTAATATTCGAATTAAGGAACACAAAAATTTTAAGATTCACGGAAATATCCTTAAGTACCCTTATTAAGGATTTATAGTGGTACTTTGAGTATTCGTCTTGTGTTGTAACTTGCGCCTTGTACTTCGTTTCCTTAGAACAAACGGGTACTTAGGAATTTCGTGGAAACGCAAGAGATCCTAAGATGGAAAAATTTTGGGGGGTAGTTTGCTTTTCAAGGAATACGATTCCTTGATTGTCGGTATTGTAAGGGATATGTTTTATACATACAACCACATAAATACAATGCCATGGAAATAAAAGATTTATTTATAAACAATGATAACAACTGTTTCTTAGATCTTGACAACAAAAGAGAATAATACATAAGGATTGATTATTTCTAAACAACGTTGTCTTCCATTCGGTCAGATGCTCATCCCTCTGCTGGATTTGCATTAGCAAGCTTTGGGCAATTTCTTCGGAAATGACCCATCTTGCCTCAGTTGAAGCAAGAACATGGTAGAAAACGACCTTGAGCAGGATTGTTGCCAGCTTGGTTTGGTGCAGCTGCAGCTGGGCAGACTCTTGCTGTATGGCCTATAAGTCCACAAGTTTGGCATTTGCGGCACTTTACATTGGCATGATGATGGAGGCTACATTGGTTGCACAAGGGTGCAGTTCCATTGTATGGCTTCCTAGCAGGGGGTTGAGCTGGTTGGTTGGGGACGGCTTGATCATTGTGAGTAACCATGGCGAAGTTCTGAGAAGCCTTTCGCTTCTTCGACTTCTTAGGGGATCCAGTCTGTTCATCCATGGTCTTTGATTCCTCGATTGGGTTCGATTCCTCGACCGGTTTCTTGTCACCTTTTCGGAAAAGTTTACCTTTCCTGATCTTTGATTCAGTCAAGGTTGCAGATAGCTCAATGGCCTGTCTAACTGTAGTAGGGTTGCTACCAGTCACAATGTCTTGTATTGAGTCAGGGAGACCATCAATGTATTTTTCGATTGCCTTATCCAAAGGCGTGACCATGTTTGGGCATAACAGACTTAACTCCTCATAACGGTCCGTGTAGGATCGATGCTCACCGCTATCTTGTGTAAGATTGTCAAATTCCCTTTCCAAGGCCCTGATCTCGTGACGAGGACATAATTCCTTCATCATAAGGGCCATAAGTTCAGCCCATGTCTGTGCTAGAGAAACTTCTGCACCACGATCTCTCATAACCCCGTTCCACCACGTAAGGGCCCTCTTCTGGAACACACTCAAAGAAAACTCGACCTTGCGATTGTCAGGACACTGCACATGGCGGAAAGTATTATCAATGCTCTCGAACCATTGAAGAAGCCCAGTCGCTCCATCAGAACCACTAAACTTGAGTGGTTTAGCCGAGTTAAAACTCTTGAAATTGCATGGACCATTGTTGTTGTTGTTGGCTTGGTTCCATTGAGCAAAGAGGTTTGGGAATTGAGCAGCCATTTGCTGCGCAATGATTTCTGCCAGTTCGGCAGTCGCTATCTGGTTTTCACGTCGAGGAGGCATTCTAAAAGAGAAACAAGAAAGAAAACAAATGAAATGGCATTGGGTAAGAAAAGGATGTTATAATTACCGACCATAATCATGGTTGATGGTCATTTGTTTGAACCACGAAGCAAACAAACAACACAAAGGCTGAATCAAAGCAAATAGATCTTCATAGTGTATCGCGAAGACATGCTCGCCTATAAGTGGACACTCACCCCAAGAGTTCCCAGGTAAGAGTGACTGGTCTGATTATGTGGATTTGTACGAACACTCTAGCCTTAGACAGAAAACCCAGGGTACAGGCATTCACTCTTCCAGTTTGCACGTGTTCACCCTATTTAGGACCCAAAACTTTGACGAGAGTTTTAAAAATTCAAAGGGTTTCAAAACCTTATAACAGAGGGTTCAAAACCTAGTAATCAATCATCCTAGAACAGATGATTAGTTTTCAAAGCGGTTTTGAAATTTATGTTCTTGTTGTGGTCGTCGCCTAAGGATAGGTGACGGTATTGTTTTATGACTAAACGCAAGTAAACTCGCGTTAGGGTCCTAAGAAGGTTATAGACTAGGTCAAAGCATTACTAATAACCTAATTCCCTATAACCATTGGCTCTGATACCAACTTTTCTGTCACACCCCGACCACGTAGAACATACAAAACGTGGCGGAAACGTCGGGGAGTGTTGTAACAGAATTAATTGTTTCAAATCCATGGCAATTGAAGTTTCGTTTTATTAATCAAACATGAAAGTTTACATTGTTTTAAACAAGAACTAAAGATTACATAACATAAATTAACTAGTTCTTGTCTCGTTTTAAGTCACTAAGGCACAGGTCCGCCTAAGTATGTCTTGATAAGTCCTATGCATCATCTCCTGAAAACACATGTGAAAATAGGTACGTCAGCATAAAAAATGCCTGTGAGATACATAGGTTTTGTGAAAACAGAATTCATGACTTATGTTTGAGAAAATGTTTAGTCATGAACCTTGTAATTTGCTTTGTCTTGTAAATCATTTGAAAAACGATAAAATCAGATGATATGTATAAATAAGAGAATAATGTATGGTTAAATGAATAACCATGTAAGATGAGTTTGTATAAGATAAGTTGTTTGTAAATCAATGTCTTGTGAAAAGTATGTTATTTGTATAAAATGTTATATGTCTCAAACTGAAATGATTCAAATAACGCAACAATATGTGATACCATACAAACACTTATATATAGGAAGTACCAGCGGCGTATCCGCCATGCTTGTATCATATTACACACGCCTCGTTACTTAAATCACTTAATCAAACCAAACCATCAAGATGTGATGTTTAACAATTGTAGAAATGTTTATGTATAGTCCAATGTCTATTGTCAAATGTAAATCATGTCAACAGATACAAAAGGTTCACACGGTTCAACAGTTACAAACAGTTCATGTAATCAAACGGTTATGACGGTTCACATAGTCAGATGGTTACAACGGTTCAAAATGTAATATAATGTGTTCATATGCTGGATGAGCGTATGCAACAGAAATGCAATGTAGAACAATGTACTAAGTATGCACAAAATGGACATACATAGCATGAAATGTAATGTAAAACAATGTACTAAGTATGCACACAATGGGCATACATAGCATAAAATGTATTGTAAAGTGATGTACTAAGTATGCACACAATGGGCATACATAGCATAAAATGTGTTGAAATCATGTACTATAAATGTACTAATAAACATAGCAAGTATATGATGTGAAAACATGGAAAGCATGAAAGTAACAAGTAGGCACATGTGTTCCACCCCAAAACAGTTTGGAAAACAGTAAAAGAGGGGTCTATGTACTCACTTGAGATTGCTCAGAAGTCCTAAGATAACCACCAAGCAATGCTAGAGATCACGGAATCAAACGACACCTAATATAGGTAACTATGTTAATAAACCGGACCTATATCGGAGGATCGGATAGAATGAGGGTTCGTAAACCAAATGAGTATGGAGACTCGTGTAATATGGTTTAACAAAGCCTACATACTAAATGAAACCTAACATAAGTGCTTACGACCCATTACGACCCGTTTAGGTAGCTTATGCTACTTTAACGCGTCGTTCGCGTAAAACGCGTTCGGAGCGCCCAACTAGTCCTACGATGAGTATAATATGCCTTAACATGTCTAATATTGTTGCCAAATCAGTTTAGATGTTAAAAGTTATGTTACATATGCTCAATTATACATGAAAAGGGTATTTTGGTAATTTACCTAAGGCATATAAACTACCTATCATATAACTACTTAAACGAAGCGACCATAAGGTATAACCTCGGAAGGTTATTCCTTATATACTATGGTCACCTAATGTATTTGGTCGGATCCTAAAGATCGACCAAACGGGTCGGGTTCGATGGTATAAGCGATTTATTAGATCGCTTACCCTTACGACCCCAGATAACGTGGTAATCAGTAGGCATAGTCACAAAGGACTATAACCATCGTGATTACAATCACGTTGCGAAGTTCAAACGAACTTCGCATTGACCATAAACTGGTCAACGCAGAAAGTCAAACAAAGTTTGACTTTCGGAATCGAAAAACAATAAAAGAACGAAGGAACACTTACAAAGGGTCCCCGAATGCTAATGTAGATCAAAATAGCTCAGGTATGAAACAAAGGTTTCAACTTAGAGCACATTAGATCAGATTCTTGTGAGGAAAAGTGAAGGGTGGAGGTGGGTATTTATAGTTTTCGGTTCACCGTTAGGATCGTTTCTTGGAAAAGGGGGCACGATCTAAGCCGTACACTTGTCGGAATGTTGTGGTAACTCATATTGCTCCCACCACAAGAGTTTGACACTTGGCCTTGGCCTTTGGAGGGGTTAAAGGCTGTTAACAGCAGATTAAAAGAGTTTCTGCATATCTGATCCCTGCTTGCGCACCGCAACAATGAGAGTGTTGAGGTGCGCAAGCACCTGCAGACCAGAATGTTTCAAAAATGGCAAAACAGGCCCCTGAAGCCCCAAACTTGCTATTTGATGCATTTTTGACACGTTTAAGCACCGTTAACCCCATTTCAAAGCTCAAAAATGAAGTTAAAGTATAGGGAACTTAAAATGTGCTAAAAATTATCTCGGATGTCGGTTTGTTTGGCCGTACGATTGCGTTGTTCGGTTAATTACGACGGAATGCGCATAAGCGCGAAAAACGATCCAAATGACGTGACGAATGGATTTTTCTTATGCCAAACACTAAAATAAAATATTTTAGTGCTTACATAAATTTTTGGATGTCCGGATGTATTCAGAACGTAAGTTATGCGCGAAAATGCAAACTTGTGCACTTTTTGACACTTTTAGTCCCTGAATGACCCAAAAGTTTATTTTAGCATACCGAACACCTCAAAGCCTATTTCTAAGCTATGTAAAGGATATTTATGGTATGTTTAACTTATGGTCATGTTCCGGAATGTCTGTTACAGTTCAAATTGGCATACTTTCGCAGTTTGTCAAGTTTAGTCCCTGTAAGCGATTTAACTTTTTTTGCTATACCAAAGCCTTCAAAACTTATTTCTAAGTTATGTAAAGGTTATTTAAGGTATGTTAAGTATATGTTGATGTTTTGGAGTGTTCGTTGCATTAAACTGGTTATATTTACGCATCAGTGCGCGTATAACCTTCCAGAAAGCGATTTAGAGCTTGAAATTGAACAAGAATTGATATGTGCAAAAGATACACATATTTATACAGATCCCAAGTATGAAATAAATATTTTATTGGCTTGGTATTTGTTTGATGGTCGCAGTGACCTAGGTGTCACAAGTTGTCCTATTGAACCTAGATCTTGGGATCTCCTGTCAACTAGGTTAGGTTTCCCTCATGTCCCTTTTCCATGTGCTTTAGTCTCATTCCACAACTTGATCTCTTATCAACCCACTGGTTGTTGGATCCAAAATTATTTGTTGACTTCGCTAAGTCAACAACAATAATTTTTCAGTTTAGATCAGTTGTCCTAACGTGTTCTTGACTCGCTAGTCACTTTTGCCTTTTAGTCGATTCATAAGACTTATAACTCGTGATCTCAACCTGGATCCAGTTATGTACCTTGTCTTTAGAATGACATGAAACTCAATTCATGGCTAGACACGTTTTCACCATGCCTCTGGTGTGTCATGACTGACATCTTACTAGATTTTGAATCTAACCAATTGGCATTCGAGTCCAATCTACTCGATTGACTCCATATAACCATTGTGTACTCCACTTGGTCATGCGTTTTGCAATATATGCAAGTCACCCCCACATTTAAGTGTAATTGGATAGCATCCAAATGGGGCGATGAAAGGTTCTCCCTTTCATTTCGAGTTTGAGAAAACTTCTCAACTCCCATTTCCACATTCAAATGCAAGTCACCCCAACATTTAAGTGTAATTGGATAACATCCAAATGAGGTGATGAAAGGTTCTCCCTTTCATTTTGAGTTTGAGAAAACTTCTCAACTACCATTTCTTCATACCCTAAAGGGTTTGTTTCTTAAATGGTTCCTCCCCCACATTGCTTGCATTTTAATTAACTATCCTTTTGGACTAAAATAAAGTTATATTTATAGTTTTGTTTTAGCACAAAATTCGTTCTTGTATCATCACATATTTTGAATGTTTAAAGTTAATTTAATATCCGTCGAGCAAATAAATTAACAAGTATTAGTCTAGCATGCTTTAGACCACAATACTCTAGCAAGTGAACAGAAGATGCATCATTCTGATTCTTCACAGCCTTAAGAGATAACGCACTATCTCTTCCAAACATTCTTTTTCTTAGTTTAGACACAATAATGGAATTTTATTTCACCATTCCAAAACCATCGGTTTTATGAAGGCCTCAAAACCATAGTTAACTCCATCCATTAGGATCATAACTCGTTTGCCTTTTTATCTCCAAGGCTTCACCATTGACTTCCTAAAGACTTAAACATAAGTCTTAATCCAAGTCACTTTGATGAAAAATCTTTGTATAAAATCACTTGAGTCTTGAGATATATCCAATTAGATTGACTCTCAACAAAGCATTCACGTATGCCTATAGTGATATATACATTTACGTTGTTTCATTAATACCATGTATTGAGATACTCTCCCAAATTAAGGACCAAGCCTTCACATAGTTTAAACAACATTGATGGTGGTAGAAGCATCTACAAGTCCATCACTATTGTAAATTTCCGTTAATAAATTTGCTAAATTTATTAAAATCATTTACAATAATAACATATATTTCTTTCATATGTTATATTCTTTGAAAACTTAGACGTGCATTTCCATGTTGATGCTCTCAACATTAGATGACATATCTTGTTTTCGTGCATTTTATCTCAAACCATACACCACATTTCTCACGAACTCGTTATACGTTTGATGTTTTATTTGTGACTTATTACATAAGTCATGATCACAACCCGCTCGTTGTGTTCGTGTAAATTACTTTTTACACTTTGTATCAAAATGTGTATCCTTTTGACAAATTATTAGTAGTCCAAAATAAAAAAATTATCTTTTATTATATGTTAATCCATTTGTTTATGTAAAATAAACCCAAACGGTAGTCCACCATTTTAAATAAAATAAAAGTGAACATATATAATAACGGATACACCAATGATATGTAAACATCAAATCCCAAAGTGTTATTATCTTCAACACTTTCGACCGAAATAAACGCAATTATTTTGTGTCATGTTTTGAGGTACTCCCTCAATGGAACACATATAAGTTGTTTCATCCTGAAACTCAAAACTTGAATAGTCACAAGTTATCCAAAATATAAAGTGTTTACAATTAACTACTCGCAAGTAGTTGAACAACTTATTATATTTATAACAACAGTGAGTTGTTTTTCACAAAATAGTCTTTCCAAGACTATTATATGGTTCAAGATGTTATACTTCTTGTGGAAGTATCGAATCATTTATAATTCGCAAAGACATGTTTTATTCGTTCAAAACATTTCTCGTTTTTGCAAGTGTTTTAATATTAAACTATATATTTATGTTTTGATTACAAATCAAGACAATAAACCTTATAATAGTTTAATAAATAAAACAATTTCAAACTCGCTCGTTTGAAAATAAAACGAGTACACATCGTTTTAATAAATGGTTTATCATATTCAAACAATTTCTAACCGCTGTTAGATAATAACGATTATCAATCGTTAAAATGAGTGGTTTGTATGATAACCAATTCTAATATGCTAATTAGAATTTAAATGTTGAACAAACATTCAAAATATTTGGTTTTTATAAAGTAAACCGTTTCTAACGCGCTCGTTAGAAATAAAATGAATATATATATATATATATATATTCACTTTTGGTTTATTTAAATGAACGTTTTCTAACACGCTCGTTAGAAATAACACAAACCTTTTCTAACACGCTCGTTAGAAAATATATAAACCGGATACAAATCATGTTAAATAATTTATCATGGTTAACCCGGTTCTAACCCGCTCGTTAGAAATTAACGATTGCAAATCGTTAAAAGGTTTCTAACACGCTCGTTAGAACTAAACGATTACAGAATTTGTTTCGAAGTTTATAAAAAAAAATATAAACTATTTCTAATACGCTCATTAGAAATAAACAAATACGAAACCGTTTTAACATTTATGTAAAAAACCGTTTCTAACTTATTTGTTAGAAATTTAAAGGTTCAGACGAAACCGTTACAAGGTTAATTATTATCCACAAATTGTTTCCAACTCACTCGTTAATAATTATTTGCAACAAAAATATTTTCTAACACACTCGTTAGAAAATCTGATCGTCTTTTAAGTAGTTAGGTTTACAAAATCATCATATCTAACACGCTCATTAGATATAATAGATGATTTTAAACCTTATTATTCTATAAAATTCTAACACACTCGTTAGAATTAAACTATCATTTATTGCCATAAGCCGTTTTTGGCCTATATAAAATAAACGTTTTCTAACCCGCTCGTTAGAAAAATTAAAAATTGCCAAAGTCGTTAAATCATTTCTAACACGCTCATTAGAAATAACTTATTACAATTTTTGTTTTGAAGTTTATAAAAAACTATTTCTAATACGCTCATTAGAAATAAAAAAAAATACGAAACCATTTCAAGATTTCTTATTATCCAAAATTATTGTTTCAAACACGCTCGTTTAACAATTATTTGTAATAATAATCTTTTTCTAACATGCCCGTTAGAAAATATAAACGTCTTTAAACTATTGTTTCTAACACGCTCGTTAGAACATCCAACCGTCTATAAAACATTGTTCCTAACACGCTCGTTAGAACATATCGATGTTTTAAAACTTATTATTATACAAAATAATTATTTCTAACACGCTTGTTAGAATACATAAATGTTTTAAAACTTGTAATTTTATAAAAAAAAATCTACTTTCTAATACACTCATCAGAAAATATATGTGTTTCAAGACATTTAAACCAATATTAATATACCAATTAAAGTTTATAACATGCTTGTAATAAATAAATAAAATGTTACAAACATTTTTGTATGGGGTTACAAAATATATTTTTCTAATACGCTCATTAGAAAATTTTAGTATTTCAAAACATATTGAAATACATATTATTTTGTATATGGTTCGGTTTATCTAAACACGAACAAAAAACCCATGAACTCTAAAACATGAATCAAAACATTCGTTTTGCAACACGGTATTCGGATTAAAGATTGTACTCCAATCATCAAAACTAATCCGACTCATTGTACAAAAAAAAAATATTTCCCAAAAATATTTACAAGATTCTAACAAAAATCTCAATTAATATTTTAAATTTTCGTGAACCTAAATCCTCGTAGAGAAGGGATTTAAGATTATAGCAACAATCTTCACGAAAGTCTGTTTTAAGATTGTAGGAACTAGGTTCACTTTTTATTAAAAAATATATATATATATAATAACGAGACTCTCGTTATTTATGGGAAATTCGACTAGTACAATACCGGTTACAAAAACTAAATAAACGAATATAAAATACAACTAAATTGTACCAAACTTGATTCAACGCCAATGTCTTTGGAAGAACTTCAATCGCACCTACGAGATCGAAACTCCGCTGCAAGACAAGCAAAATATCGTTGACGGTTTTGGTTGAGGCACATGTTCAACACGCTTCCCTTAAAACAGATTCCGCGCCTCCTCTCAGACGGTTCTGTCTCCCAGGGTACAACAACCGAAACAGTATGTGTACTGTCGGAGATGACTCTCACGCCCAAGATTCCACCGGGTATAATGGTGTTCTAATTTAGTAGAAAAATGTGAATTTGTTTAGTTTGAGAGTTCTCCTCTCAATGTGACAGAAACTCGTTTCTAACACTTTTGAGTTATTGAGATTCTCTAGTATATCTCATTCCATACGAACCCAACGTTCACATATATATATATATATACTTACAAAAGATGAAACATATTAACCATTAATATTGTAATTAACAAGATCATCAATCTAGTAATAAACAATAGAGTAAATTACAAGTTTTGTCCTTTATGTATGTCCAAAATTGCAGGCGTTGTCCTTTTTCTTTAAAATTGATGAGTTTTGTCCTTAATGTTTGCAAATCTTGCACGTTATGTCCTTTAGGCCAAACCCAGTTAGATTTTTTGGTTAAAACTGATCATGTGCAAGGCACATGAGGGCATTTTTGACATTTTACCCTATTATTTATAAAAATATCTTAAAAGAAAAAAAATAATATATTAACTCATCTCTCTTTAAACAAAACCGTATCTCTCTCTACAAACATCCAACCCTCTCTCCCTCTCTCTCTACCACTTCCACCACCTCCTTTCACCACCACCACCTTCCTCCACCGCCACCGCCACCTCCACCGCCACCGCCACTCTTCTTCTCTCTACACTACATCGCCCCCACAACCACCACTAGCACATCCCCACCAACCGGATCTCCAAAATCTGTCTGTCAAGTATCACTAGCGTCACTGTGGCTATGGATGTTGTTAACGGAGTTGAAGGACGGTGAAACGATGTTGTTGTGGCAGTTGTCAGGGTCGGATTTCTTTTTCCGGTGAAATAAGTTCTTCAATCTCAAGGATGCGATGGTTGAACGATTTGGGGATTTTATGAAACCCTAAATTGTCGCCCCATTTTTAGGTGTGATTGTATGTCGAAGATGTTTATACTGCACACAAGTGAAAGAATCTTTTAGAACTTTTATAATGAAGAAAGTGAAAGAATCTTTTAGAACGATTTGGGGATTTTATGAAAACTTTTATAAATATTGAATTTGATTTTGGAATTTGGATGCTTACTGCTTACTGAAAGTGAAAAAATTCTTTCAGACTCCTTTTTTTTTTAATTTTTTCGCAGGGGTGGGAGTGGGTGATGGCAGATGGTGGGGGGAGGTGGAGGTGACTGGTGAGGGTGGGTGTTTTTCGCAGGTGGATAATCGGGTGTGGTGGAGTGGGTTGCAGGTGGATAATCGGGTGTGGTGGAGGTTGCAGTTTGATAACAGGGATGATGTTTGAGTAATTGTGTTTGTTGTTTCAGTTTGATAACAGGGATGATGTTTGAGTTTGAGTAATTCAAAAATCTGAATTGCTTGTAGGTTGCGTTTGAGTAATTGTGTTTGTTGTTGTTCATCGAAAAGAAGATGATGTTTGATTGATTTAAGTGTTCATCGAAAAATCTGAATTGCTTGTTTCAGTTTGATAACAGGGAAACGAAGTCGAATATCTGTTTGATGGCGACTGTTGTCTTCGATTGAGTTTGTATAAAAAGTATAAGTTGCAGGAAAGTTTCGAAATCTGCAGATGAGTATGAAGGTTGAAGATGACAAGCGGGGAGGGTCGGCGGCAGGTGAGGGTGGGAGGTGGTGGCGGTCGGCGGCAGGTGAGGGTGGGAGGTGGTGGCGGTCAGCGGCTTGTGAGGGTGGGAGGTGGTGGCGGCAGGTGGTGGTCTGCAACTTTTGAAGATGATGGGTATTTATTTTAAGTTAATACATAAATTTCCCTAAAAAAACGAAATTACAAAAATGCCCTCATGTGCCTTGCACATGATCAGTTTTAACCAAAAAATCTAACTGGGTTTGGCCTAAAGGACATAACGTGCAAGATTTGCAAACATTAAGGACAAAACTCATCAATTTTAAAGACAAAGGACAGCGCCTGCAATTTTGGACATACATAAAGGACAAAACTTGTAATTTACTCTAAACAATATTAATTTGTAATAAAATGTACCATTAATATTGTAATTAACAAGATCATCAATCTAGTAATAAACAATATTGATGTGCAATAAAATGGAATTGATGTGGTCAAATGAAATCGTCATATCAATTCATGACATTCTAGTAACCAGTGAAGACCGAGTTAACTGACTTAACTGAGTCGCGCGCCACACGGATGCCACTACGCATACCAGGATGCCACCAGGTCATGCGCCATCCATACTCGTGCGCCACCGCGCACCGCACCAGAACTCGCGCGGACACATAGCCTTGCGAAGTCGCGCGCCACATCGACATGTGCCATGCCATGCCATGGCATCCGCCTTCGCCACCCAATGGTGCTCCATAAGCAGACCCGCCATGTATCTGACCACGCGCTCATGGGAAAAAATACAAAGGCGGTGTGCGAAGTTCAAAGCGCACTACATAGGGCCTATAGCCCACGTCATGCGCGCATATGTGCAGGTGCGATGCACCCTTTGGGTCCCCACTAGTGTTTGCCTTCAAGGAGTGCTCCTCCTTATATACCACTTTAAGTTTTGTCATTCCACCTATGTGGGACAGGGTGACGAATCTCAATCCATTTTTCTCATCTTTGTTTGTTCCAAACATACAACTTCAAGCTTCGATATCTCATTCATCTTAGCTCTATTTGGACATAGTTTGAACACAAACCCATAAATAATTATTTATACAACACATATATAAATATTATTGATGTCCAAATATTTAGTGAAAAACTCATTTTCACTAAATTTCCAATAATTATTTTATATTTTTTATCGATTAATGTTTATCGTTGTAATTTTGTTAGCAAATATATAATGTTTAACATATGACATTTCGTATTTGTATCGATTAATGAATTATGGTTAAAACATTATGTACTAATGAATGATGATTGATTTGATGGAAAAATTGACCTCTTGGTCTAAAATAAATCCGTGTAATACACGGGTCATAAGCTAGTCTATCAAGGTAGCATAATTTACTTTGAAAGAGAGTTTTTTTAGTAAGTTATAGTCTTAGTTACGTGTTACAATTTAATTAGCCTAATCACACACTCTATTACACATAATTTTTTATTAGTTCAGAAATTCAATTTATGTTGTTTGCAAGTAGCTTAGTTTTTTTAATAGTAAACACACCCCTTTAAAATGTATTTAACTATTTTGGGAAACTTGCTGTCGTGCTATTTTGGTGAGGATTAACACATGGGGGTGCTTGTTTTTCTTGACAAGCTCTTCTTCTCCTCTTATGTCCGTGCCACGCAGACTACGCGCAGGTGTTTGAGTCTGCAGATTGTTTGTTTTCTAGATGACATTTCATTTAAAAATGTCTGTCTGACCTCTTTTTGGTGCAGATGTGGGAAATGGTCTTCTCACATCTTCTAACCTCTTCTTCCTTTTCTTTTTGCCTAACATCACATATACAAAACACAAACCCTAGCACATCTCCTTCTCCTTCTCCTCCACCACCTCTCCTCCACCACTCCAGTTGCCACCGTCATTCACCTTAGCGCCGCCGCCTCCACCTTCCATCGCAGCCACCTTCCACCACCACCTACACCTGCCATCGCCTCCTCCTTCCACCAGCGCCTCCTCCTGCCGCCACCACCTTCTTCCACCGCCGCCTCCTCCTGTCGCCGCCTCCTCCTTCCACCGCAACCACCTTCCACCGCTGTCCTCCAGCGTCGTCGCCCTTCAACACCAAATTTTTTTCTTGTTATGTTTCTCTTTTCATAGAAATTGCCCCTAATTCGATTTTGTTCATTGTTATGTTGTTTTGAATGAATCGATTGTTTTTGTTGTTTATGCAAATCGGTTGGTCTTGTTGGTTATACAAATCGATTGTTCTTGTGTGTGTTTGAGTGAATTGATTGTTCTTGCAAAAGTTAACAAACAAACAATTTTCTTCATGCAGACTGCAGAGGTTTGGTCTACCTCTTCTACTACAGATGTCTGCAGATGTGGTCCGCACACTACAGATGTTTTACCTCTGAAAAACAAACAACACCATGGTGTTGTCACACCCCCAAATTACCACATGCTGATTTCACCGCGAGGCGTGTGACGTACCAGGATCTAGCCACTAATCGTGTCGAACTAATAGTAAATAATATTAAACACAAACATCATGTCCAACTTGAATAGTGCCTTTCAAAAATAATCATTTCAAACAAAGTAAATGTTCAGCGGAAGCTTTGGTAATTGTTTCAAACAATTAAAACCAAATTGTTTAAAAAGCATAAGCATAACACTAAGTGTTTCATCAAGCAACACGCCCCATGACACCTCTAGCTCCTCAGACTGCAAGTTCATTTTCATTGATGTATCTAACGACATGCAAGCATGCAGAAAAGTGTGTCAACATAAAGTTGGCGAGTTCACAGTTTTGTTCAATGTAAATAATGTAAGTGTTTAGCTTAAAGACATTCCGAGAATAATAAACTCGGTACCGATATGATTGTTATGTTTGTTGTGCCCTCATCAATGTCTATCAGCATTGATCACAACTGTTTAAGGTCCTTAGTTCACCCCCGGCTCCCAGCACGGTGTGAGGTTTGTCAAACCTAATAACGCTATCAACTAATACCCTGTTTCCTCCTAGGAAACTAGCTCGGTAGTAAGTAGGGACTTTAGTGATAGAGTTTGAGTTTATTAACCGACATCGAAATTAAACTACAACATTTAAGAAGTATTTCTGTAACGCCCATCTTATTTTAACACATTTATAACATTTATGCACACATTTTATACAATAATGCGAGCTTACAAAAACTTTATTTGGATAACGATCACACATGATCAAAGTATTTGATTTATCATCCTAACTAGTTTAAAACATTCAAAATGCAATACTTAGTTGTCACACCCCGGTATTTCCACGTGTCACCGGCGGGCCCGGTGGGGAGTATCGTGACGTGGTTGGCAACATAATAGTCAAACAACACAATATATAAATGCACAGTGGAAGCAAAAGGTAAATATATTACAATCCGAATATAAAGTAATATCCAAGTATTACAACGGAAAGTAAAGGATCCACAGGCGGATCAAATAAAAAGAAAACTGTTCAACAGACTTTGACATCTAGAGCTTGCGAGACTTGATTAATGATGCCTGGAGTAGCCAACCTATTTCGTCTAGCACCTACACTTAGCCTTTTTGGAAAATATGTCAGTTTACACTGGTAAATACAACTCAACTGACTCATTTAGAAAAGAGTTTGAAAATTGATTTAAATGCACTTCGGCAAAAATATCATTTATAACTTGGGACAATTATTAAAATAATATTGTATACAGTTTTACTTATTTGCCGTCCATTAGCACCGGTTAGAAGAGCCGGTTTAAGTTAACTGACACGCCACAGGTATAATGCCCACAAGGTTGATTCCTTTACGTGGATTACCAGTTTTTACATAATGCATCTGTCAGGTGTACGCCTACACCTCGTGCTTAGGTCGTGGCCATTTTGTAAAATGATGCCAAGGATATCCGGGACATGGTCATTTAACCCCCAAGGGCCATACATCAAATAATACAGAATAAAGCGGGTTATGTAAATACATTAATCACAATCCAATTTAAATGACTACATACCCGACCAAGCGATACTTTTATAGTACCGTATCCCAAGCCCGTATAGGGAAAATAAGTTAAGAGTATTTACCTGAGCAAAGTATCAATCAATTACAGCAAATGCAAGTACTTTTACTGGGCTCCTAATCTGGAACGAAGGTTTATAATAACCTATTAGATTTCTAACGGGTCCTTAATTAAGCCTTAGCTTAGACCGGTTAGTTTCAATGATACGGTTCGTACGCACTATTAAGCGAAGACCGGATAGAATGTGATTTAGACCCGACAAGTTCAGAGACTTTCTTAATATGGGTATTTCATACACACTCTGGATTTTGAGATAAAACCGATAAGGTTTGACCCGTTTCGGCTAATTTATGTAAACTTGTTACATAACCCGAACCGAATGCGTAATAAGCGTAACGGGTATCCGTAAGAGCCATATACAGGTTTCCTAAGTTAATATGCTTCAAATATGTTGTGACATCAGTAAGATGTCTTTTATTATGCCCGAAACGTATTTAAACACAAACTATGCCCCGTAGGGGTAGTTTGGTCGTTTAAAAGATTATAAACGAGTTTAAGTATTAACCTGAGTTACAGGTCTGATATAATCAGCAAAAATACTTAGCTTGATAAGTTATAACAGTAGGGTAAAGTAGATATGTGAAATTTATCAAATATAACCAAACTATGCACCGTAGGGGCATTTTGGTAATTTCACATAAGCCGAAAAGCTCAAAACTGAAGTCTGAGTTTAACAACTTTTGCTTACTGTTAAAATATTATAATTTACCTCAAATATCAGTAGGTATCAACCTTTGCATGTTTAAAATAGTTTTAGTACATACGATGCGTTTAAAACGCTTAAAAAGGCGATTAGAAGCCGTTTCCTGGTTCTATATAGAAATCTGATATTTTTATTATTCCAGAAGGCTTAAAATAATTTATTAATCATTTAGGATCAGTAGCAAAAGGTTTGGAGTCGATTAGATATGTAAAACTCATTTTATAGCCCGTAAGGGCAAAACCGACAATTACCGGATTAAGCCTACGACTATTAGTTATGCTCATCCTAAAATTAATTAAAAATCTTCAAAAATCCCAAAATAATATATTACATCAGTGGGTATTAAGTTTGATATCAAAAAGTAGGCTTAACTAGGCTATACGCTAATTTCGCCGTTTAATTAACATAAAGCTTCTTAATTACGCTAATGAGCACAACTCTCAATCTACACCTCAAACTGATGTCAAACTTTGCATACAAGTTTATATATCAGTAACTAAGGTTTCTACACTTTTATATTTTCAAAAATCACGTTTTAAGGTGAAAAGGGCATAATGGTCAACATATGAGCAATTTACGGAATCATGCGTATTAATCGGTTAACTAATGAACCATGGTGTATAATCACAGAGGGTTATACTAGCATGTAACCTGGTCCAAATGAAGCTCTTAGGTATTTCTAAATCATACCAAAACGGGTCAGAACTGAAGCCAAAGCAAAAGTCAAAGCTTTGCGACTTTCGGTTCCGAACCGGGTCTAAACAGTAAATTGTCGGGTTGAACATGTTTAGACATGTTCTTACACTAATTACCAAGTTATATTAATGATCAAACAGGTTGTATGTGTTCTACATTGCTAATCATGCATAAATTAGAAAATAAGTATCCTGTTGACTTTTTATTAACAAGTTTGACCCGACATTTGACCTAGTTAGAGTGGGAATCAAGGGGAACCCTTTTAAGGGTTTATTACCCACATAATTACCAACTTATAACTACTTTCAATTCGACAAATCACTGGACCATTAGTGATTAATCGTTAAGTCAACCGTTAATTACGACGGTTTGACTTTTAAGCTAAAACTAAGCAAAAACTTAACTAAGAAAGGTTAAGCAAACTTACAAGAGTCCTATGAACGACCAGAGATCACTTGAGAGAAGTCTTGAGCTCCAGAAATGATCAGGAATGCAGATGGAAGGTGTGAAGAATGAGTTGCAACTTCATGGCCTTTTATAGTGCCTTAATCACCATGGATTGTTGACACACAAGTCTACAATTGACCACAACTCATCCACAAGTGTCCCTAAGTGTCTAGGGGTTGTTTAGGGGTCAAGCAAGATGAGGAAAATCGTTTAAAGGCCGAGTATTGCGTTTAAACAGCAAACAGAAGGATTTTCTGTCGCTGGCAACTCCTTGCGCATCGTAAGGATAAGTCTTGCGGTGCGCAAGCCTTCTGATCAGACTTCACATTTTCTAGTTTTTGCATATATGTCTCTTGGCCCTTCCGAAAGGTCAACTAACTTATATTTTGCACTTTGAGCCCTCCATATTTACCTACAAGGGCTTTAGGACTTATACCCACTTTATTTAGTCCTTGATCACCTTGTTATTACCCGAAAGGTCATAACTTTCAACATTGACGCTTTAACCCCTTGTATACGAATTTGATCATAACTTTCTCATATGATAACGAAACTTTATGAAATTTATATCGTGCATTCTAGTGAGCATAATTAACCGTTACAAAGCTTCGGGTTTGCTAAAAGGTCACTCAGAGGTATAACTTAAACATGTTGACACATTTAACCCCTGTAGTTTGTAATCTCTCACTTTCTTTCATATTTAGCTTCGTATGATCCATGATTTATTCGTTTGAAGGTATGAGCGTTATGTAGGGTTAATGTATGATATACTTATTCACTGTTGACATCTAGAACTCGTATTTTCATATACTTTTCATGTCTGTCAACTTTAAATCCTTTCAGAACATTCTTTCACACGTTCAAACATATGACACGTGTCAACACATTATAGGACGTGAATTTTCGAGGTGTTACATTAGTGTTTACATATTAACTAGAACAAAATAGATCAATGCGGAAGCTTGTTCGGTGTGTTCGGTTCTTGAAAGTGATATTCATCTGGAATCTTGTGAGCATTCACCTAATGCCAAAACCACGTAAAATGTTAGTTTTGACAATGTTATACTACGTATAAACAAGTTCTATTATCGAACATCAAAAAAATGAAACAAATGCTGAATTATGGGTCTGTCGCGCCCCGCGACAGATCGTTATATAGCTTACGTGGCCCCCGACGTTCGTCGCGTTACGCGATGGTGATTCTGGTTTGGCGTCGCGTGACGTGACGCCGTGTTTTTGACAGATTGTTGCTTGGTTTTATGCTGCTGATACCCAGCTACGAAAAATACCAAAATACCAACTTAAAACTTGCATAACTTTTGCTATACAAGTCTGTTTTACGTAATTCTTTTTCCTACGCGACCGTAATTAAATTACGGACTCGTCTAACAACATTATTCACATTAAAATCCGGTTTATAATCAGTTGGCCTATATTTCCGCTATTTGATTGTTCGACCCGTTTGTCTACAAGTCCTAAAATTTGTTTTGTTAACATCACTTGTTTCAACTATTTTACCCATTCTCGGGTTTACCAAACATTAGCGTTTCACTCCTCTACCGAGGGTTACTTACGCATTTACGCCATGCTTTGTTTTCAAAGATTCAAGCATGCTCTTTTTAACAATTTGACAAGTATAAATTTCTGAACTTTAGACCCAATACCAAGGGTTCATTTGCAACAAGTTTAGCGTGTCCGCTTCACGGCTTACATATTCAATATTTTTTTTAATCATTGAGTGATGACCCATTCACTTCAATATTTCCGATTCGACATTGTTTGACCCATTTGGTTGTCTAATGGAAACCACCATATCAAGGACATACTAAACCTTACGCTAATCAATATTTTGACCTGTTTTGTTTGTCTAGTGAGCTTCGTCAGTTCAGCGACATAACGAGTTTGCAATTTGCGCTAATTTCAATTCAATAAGCTAGAATTAATAAATAAACATAATGTAACGAAACCACGGTTACATACTTGCATAATTCATCAACGTTGGTTTCTAACCATAATTACCCATTCCCGGGCTAGTCAACGTTGGTTTAAGTCACTTCGAACACTACCATTTCGACCATTATTCGACCCGTTTGGTTGTCGAGTGAATTCCGTCACTTCTATGACATACCAAACTTGCATTTGACACTACAATATCATTAACATTTCTAAGACTATTGTTTATGCATAATGTAACGAAACCGAAAGTTACGTACCTTTAGAGCAATCCTTTCAAACGTGTATCGCAACTAGCTTGTCCGCTTGGCGTCCCGGTTTCCTTGCCTATAGAGTTCAACCATAGTTGTTTAGAACCCTCTTATAGCATATAACGCATAATTTTTCATACTAGTCAAATATGCATTTTTAGTCGGGTTTTTAACATTTATCTTCTCTTAGGCATTACATCAAACACCTAACGAGCATGATTTCATACAATTAAAAATCAAGTTCTTAACTAACTATTTAGCCAAGATTTAAGCATCCTTTCTCAAGTTCATGTAAATTTTCATATCAACAAGTTAGAATTCACTCCATATAGCTCAAATACACTAAGTTAACAATGATAATCCTAGTGTTTAACATACTTCTACAAAACTTACTTGACACATGAGTGTAGGATCATGAATTCACAATTATAAGCATCAATTCAACAAGTAAATGGCTAGGGTTTACTCCTAGACATAATTTCATTCTTAATTTCATCCAAACAATGATCATGCAAGCTCAGATTCGAATTTCATGAGTTCATCTAAAATTTAAGATGGAACCAAATAGTGAAATTTCACATACCTTATGATCCCTTTGCCGAGGTGATCACTAATCTATATTCAGATTTCGATTTCGATTTCGATTTGGACTTGATTTGAGCCTTCAATTTGTGAGTTTTGTAAGAGTTAGGGTTTGAAGGGGAACTTCCTGGTCGCCCCCTGTGTTTAGTCGAACCAGAACACACACTTAGTATGTGTTTTGGTTTTTGTTATTTTATTTAATAAAAACCATTTTCGGTTTTGTCACTTTTGGCCCCTCAGTTTTCCTCAAATTTTATATAGTGTGATTTAACCAAGTTCCCTTATTATTACTTGGCTTGTGATTAACTAGGTTATTCATTCCTAGTCACTTTATCTTGGTTATGAGCGACATTTAATTTACAATACAAAAATTTATATTTTCGGGGTGTTACAAGTCTACCCCCCTTAAAGGGGTTTCGTCCCCGAAACCTTCTTTACGTAGTTCATTGGTTAGACCAACGAACCTAGTTTCATTTTCATGACATTCATTCTTTTTGGTAAAGAGTTATCATTCGTATTGACATGGGTGTCTTTTATGTATAAGTCCTCATGGACCTTAGCTTTCGCCTTATATTTCTTATTTTTGTCGTCTATTTGTCCCAATTGACAATCCATCGCTCAATAGTTTGAGTTCGTCAACATGTTTACTCCATACTAACCCCATATTGACCAGTGTTTTGTATAAATCACAACAATATTTTGACTTCGGATGGTCTTATCAGCTAGACTGATTAGTCACCGTTTTACCTCATACCTCGTTATTCTGGTATACTATATTGCCGTCATCGGCCCTTTGCGCGCTTATAATTTCATATCCAGTAACTCATATTACAACGTGGTTGTATTCTATATCACCTTTTTTAACCATGATCGCATCGCATCACGTCATGTTTAAGTTTTTATTAACCTTTCATTAACAAAATCTTCTTTCTAAAGTATCGTTTTACACCTATCGGTGTAAAGACCTATATCCTTTATTATTAACTATTTTCTAATTTGTCTCATAATATTCATAATTGTTAAACGTTGTTTCTTACTAAAACTAAATTTTAGTTTAATGTTTTCCTCTTTAACACATGTTATTTAATCATATCGAGAATTTGATGACAAGAATCATTCTTTTTCGTTATTGCTTTATGCGGGGAATCATAATTAGTTCCCACGCTTTACCCAAGTGACCCGTAGGTTCTTTTGCTTAGTCTCGTAGGCTATTTTATTAGACCTTCGCCTTTTTAAGGTGAGACCCTAGAGTTTGTTTCTTTGTATTTGTGACCCGAGGGTCATTTTGGTCCCGTAAACCCTTATATTGTTTATAACCCGAAGGTTATAGCGATGTGACAACCCGTATCTCAGCAGCTTGTCTGTGTGTTTTAGTTTAGCTTGCATAGTTGATGTGGTGTTTCGATGTAATACGTGTATGTTGAATAAATTGTTTGATTAAATGCGAATGATGATGAGTTTGTGTTTTGCATGAATGTTATGAGTTTATATTTGTGTATGTGTTATATTAGATCGCACAATCCTCGAAACCATGTGGGCTTCTTCGTGCCCAAATGTACTTAAACCCAAACCGAGCCCAAACCGACCCCTTATGGCATGCGCATATGCATATAGGGGTGCATATCATTCTTTTTCCAAACTTTAGCAAACCCTACTCTCTTCTCTCCCTCAAGATCGATGGCAGCCCCTACTATTTGATCGGAGCATTCTCTCGGCCCTAGTATATTCCTCGACACCTTGTAATCCGGTTAGTGTTCATACTCATATTGCTTTGATAACCATTCTCGACCATGTGTGATGATTGTCTGTTGATTGATGATGATTAGAATACACCATGCTTGAATGTCTTATTGTCAAACTAGTGTTCTTGTGTGTTGAGATTGACAAGTCTAACATGATTAAGTTTAGTGATAGTAGAACATTGATATTTGATAAACTGATGTTAAGTTCTATGAATTCTATGTGATTTGATCCGAATGGAATATTGTTTTGTGCGATGATGATGATGATTAATTGAGTAAAAGTGTTATTGACTTTGTTAATCATAAAAGGAATGTTTAGGGTTTGAACAAATTAAGAATTGTAACTATTTGATCTATGATTGGGGGAATGGGTTCATGTTTACGAAAATCATGGGGGATTGGTTGACTAGTCCGATCGCACAAGGGAATTCCAATCGTACAAGGGATCCCAGTCGCACAAGTAAGCGGGAATCGCACAAGTTTGCTGGACTGTTGGGCTTTGCTTGTTTATAAGACATTGGGCTAAGTCGAGTGGGCCGTGTATGAATCTCACAAGTTGTGCAATTGGGAAGGAAGCCGCCTAAACTGTTGCTGGCCAGTCTTGTTGGGCCAGCCCACACCTGGATCGCACAAGAATCCCAATCGCGCAACAGTTGCTCAGTCGCACAAGTGTTTGGGCCGAATGGCCACTCGCACAAGTATAGTGGGCTTGGATGGTCTTGGGCCGTGTATCAAGGTTTGATCGCACAAGACCAAGCCAGTCGCACAAGTTCTTTTTGGGCCTTATGTTGTACGAGTCTGATGTGCTTATGTGGGCCGTTGTAACACCCCGAAAATGAAAATCGATTATTTCAAATATAATGTCGGTAAACAAACAAGTGAACTAACTAGGATTAAAAATAACCTAGTTAGATAAAAGTCTTGTAGTGATGTATAAGTGGGTTAAAACACTAAATGTAAGAACTAAACAAAAGTGAGGGGCTTGTGTTGTAAAACTTGAAACTTAAATTAATTAAAACAAATAACTCACACCAAACACACACAAAAAGGTGTGTCTGGTCGATCATCAGAGAAGGGGGTGACCCAAGCTCATCTTCAAACCCTAAGTTACACAAAAACTCAAGAATTGAAGGCAAATATCAGTTCCAAAACGAAATTAAAGCTTAGACTGGTGATCTCCACTGCAAGGGGGTCATATGGATGTGAATCTTGAAGGAAATCTCTACTTTGATTTCTGGATGAATTTATAAAATTCAAAAATCGTTAATGCATGATTGTTATATGGATGAAATAGGAACATTGTAGTGTCTAGAAGTAAACCCTAGACAAGTATATGTTGAAATCATGCTTAATTCTAGTAAAATCCATGAACACCATTGAAGGTGATTAATGGGTTTTTGTAGAACTAGATAAACACTAGGATTTTGGTTTTCGTTCTAGTGTAATCAGATATTTGCGAAGTGATTTCACATTTATGGATGTTAACTCTTATATGAGATAGTCCGATTGATGTTAATTTAGCAAAAAAATAACAAGTTGTGAACTTGATTCTAGTTAGATAAAAATCAGACCCGCTAGGCGTTTGTTAAAATGCCTAAGTGAGGATTAATATGTTAAAAATCGGATGAAAACGCATATTTGAATGTTATAGCAAATTATGCGTTAATAATTGCGAAAAGGGTTCTAAATTGATTGTGAATTGAACTCTTTAGGCAAGGAATCTGGATCATCGAGTGGACAAACCGGAGGAGATACGCGTTTGAAGGGTGTGCTCTAAAGGTACGCGACCCATGGTTTCGTTACATTATGTTCAATTATTAGTTAGTTTGTTACATTGAAACTTGTCAAAAAGGGAAACCCGTTAAGTCATGGAAGTGACGATGTGCCATAGACAAATAAAATGGGTCAAAAACATACGCAAGAAACGAAGTTTGGAATGTTAGAAATGGTGGTTTCCATTCGGCATTCAAAACGGGTTAAAAACAAGTTGAATTGAAAACGTCAAAGTCAATAACCATCACTTGTTGATTGGTTATAAACAAAGCGTAAGCCGTGAAGTGGACACGCTAAATAGATGCAAAAACATGAACCCTTGTAGAGGGATTAAAGTTCTAAATTTTACTTGTCAAATGTTCGAGAAAAGCATGTTTAAATCCTTAGAAAACAAGCATGACGATTATTGTGTAAGTGTCCCTTTTTAAGTGAGCGAAACGATGTAGTGGGTAAAACCGCGATTGAGTAAATCGGTTGTAAACATGAGATGACAATGAAACAAGTTGTTGAAACTTGTAGGCAAACGGGTCGAATAAATAAAGATCCAAAATAAATACAAACTGATTTTAAACTGATAATTTGGGTGAATTGTGTTGATAAACGGGTCCGTAATTCAATTACGGTCGCGTGGGAAAAAGAATCGGCTAAAACGAACGCCCGAGTCAAAAGTTATGTTGATTTAAAGTTGTGGATGTTGAAAAATTTGGTGCTGGGCTGATATACAGCTCCAGCAAACAACATTCTGCCAAAATCACACCGTGGCGCTACGCCACGGCCAAACTTGAAACCCGTCGCATGACGCAACGGTGGTGGCGGCACGCGACCTCTGATCTTGGTCTCCGTCGCGCGGCGCTACCACTGAAAACGGAAGAATTTTGTTGTTTTTGCATTGTTTTAAGCATGGAACTTAATCAGACTTGTATTTAAGCATGGAACTTAATCAGACTAAAATTCGGATGGCGATCAAGCAACTGTCAAGAACCGAACGCACTAAACAAAGCTTCCGCACTTGATCTATTTTGTTTAAATAATATGTAAACACTTGAAGTCATGTTTTGTATGTTTAATTAGTAGGAGTATAACTTGAATATTATGATCATGTATGGTCTTAAAAGCTTCAAAGTTTTTGTAAACTCGAAATTTTTGTTCTAAATGCATGCTTAGTATCATTTCTCATGTTATTCTAAGTTGGGTCTTACAGCCGTATAGTGTTGGGCCAAGATTATATTTTATCTGTTTGTGTACAAGTGAACGGAAGGTGGATCATGTGTACTTGATGCAAATACTAGACTATGTGTATAGATAAGTAGCTTGCATATGAACTGATTGGATATGTGCAAATGTTATAGGCTTTGATTAACTTGAACGTGTAATTTGTCTCACCGAGCAAATCTAAGGTGAGTTCACTGCTCTTTTTCCAAGCATTCGTCCCGGGGAGGGACATCTGGTAAACGTTCCGGGGAGGAATGTCGGGTAATTGGGTTTGACTAGATTGTTAAACCTGGGATGTTGTTTAATACACTCACTTCTATCATTAAGTCCCATCATATACCGATTGGTTGCTGGGGAGGCAACGGGGTATGTTAAGAAAGGTATATTTAGTCTCTATTATGAAGCAAGCAAGTAATGAACCGTTTTACGGTTAGTAATGTAATGGAATGATGCAAAACCGTGATAAATACTAACTTATTTGTTTATGTTGAATGTAGGAAAATCCTCAAGTTAGGCGACTTGGCAAGTTGGAGCGAGTACACGCACACATTATGACCATTAAGTGCTTCCACTATTTTGTATTAATGTTTTAGGTCAAAATGCTTGTTTTGTATAACCTTGTTAGTAGTTACACTTTTTAACACTTGATGTTATGGTTTTTAGTCGTGTCTAGTCGAACGAGTTGTAGACTTAGTTGTTTTGATGATGGTTAAAACAGGGATACACTCGTCTTATGGACGGGTCATGCCCAAATTTTGTTAAAAGTTGTGCATTAATGATATTAGTATCATTACCTTATTTTGTGAAAAGATTAGGCGAATTTGAAAGTTCAAAATTATAGTGCCTAAGCTCGCCATTTTTATTAGTCACATAAGCAGACCTTACAAGTTGGTATCAGAGCCAAGGTTTGAGGGATTTGAGCATATGATGTGATGCTTGAACTCAAACCGACGGCTCGTTCGAAAGTGTGCTCGCTCCAAGATCGCCCATGAGGTAACAATTTAAGTTTTTGGTAAAATGCTAGTATGTGTAATGTGCTTGGGATATAATATTTAAGTTAAGTACGTAAATGAGTAAGTATGGGGGCCATACGGGGAGTTTCAGGAACTGTATGGCTGAAAACGAACCTGGAAAATGGTCTAATCAGCCAAAAATAGCACAACAGCGTTTCAGCAAATCGGGAGGCCGTCGCCGACGGGCTTCCAGCCGTCGCCGACGCCCCCCTTTGGGCCGACGCTCTAAGTTGCTGCTTACAGACAAGTGGCCGACGCCACATTTAGGGAGCCCGTCGCCGACGGGGTGTGAGGCCGTCGCCGACGGCTAGCGGAAATCAAGTCCGCCGAGAATTTTTGTTTTGTTTTGTTTTTCGTATTTTGAGTTTCCAAATTGTCCGAAGGCCTATTAAATGTTCGTGTAGGGTCTATAAAAGGCCTAATAAGATATATGTAACCACGATTAGTGGTTACAATAGAAAGAAATTTTTAAAAGTCGAAAGTAATGTGTCGAATGACATGAATGAATGATGAAAGTTTAAAAGGCGAGTAAAGTTTGAAATGTAAGAATGTGAATGAAGTAAATACGGACTAATGAACTATGATGTATTGAAAGCTAGTGATTTGTATTAAACGTAAACATGACAATGTGTAGATGGCCGATGCAAGAAACATTAATGAGGATGACGATGATACGACTAGACAAGAAGCATTTAATAGCAAAGTCAAAGAAGTGGCAGAAGGGGTTATGCAAGCTAATCTTCCACGATTAGCTCAAGAAGTGGAAAGTCAGGTATTGGGAGTTGTGGATGCAATGATGACCAGCAAGATAGAAGAATTGAAGGAACTGATTGAGGGTTCTAAAGTTAAAAGCAAGGAACGACGATGCACATATAAAGATTTCATGGCATGCAATCCTGCAATGTATGATGGTAAAATTGACCCGATCGCATGCCAAAGATGGATTTCCAATATAGAGGCCGTATTTATATGAAGTAGGTGTGAAAAGGAAGACCAGGTGATGTTCGCTACTGGTCAACTCTCTTTCCAGGCGAAAGATTGGTGGGATGCTCATAGCAAGGAAATAGGTGAGGATAAACTCCAAATAATGACTTCGCAAGAATTTAAGGAACCTTTCATGAAATATCATTGTCCTCAGTCGGCCATTGATAAGATTCAGGAGGATTTCTTACGCCTCCGACAGAAAAACGAGACGATAAACGAGATATCAAACACTTTCATGGATAAGATGAAGTTCTGTGGAGATTTTGTGAAGACTGAAAGAATGAAGATCAATCGCTTTTATGGCATATTGAAGGCAGAATTCAGGGAGTTCATTACTCCCTCAAAATGTGAAACCCTTGACTAGCTTATCAATTTGGCACGAGATATAGAAATTGAGATAAAAAGACAGGAGGAACGTGGTGAAAAGAGGTCGGCAGAAAAGGGGACAAATGCAAGTCCATCTAAAAAGGCGAGGTTCCAAGATCAGGGAAGGAAGGATAAGTCAAAGGGTGGTATTGCTCCTTGCAAGACATTTGGAAAACTTCACACTGGGGAATGCCTATTGGGTAAGAAAGGATGTTATAAATGCGGTGAAGAAGGGCATACATCCTACAAGTGACCTAGCAACCCGAAGACATGTTTCAACTGTTTCCAGAAAGGGCATGTTAAGTCGGAGTGTCCTAAACTCCAACAAGGATCAAAGAAGGAGGGAAAGAATGAAGAAAGCTCTAAGGCAAAAGGGAGGATGTTTCAAATCACATCCGAAGAAGCCAAGTCCCATCCGAATGTGGTCTCAGGTATCTTTCTATTAAACTCCATACCGGTTTATGTTTTGTTCGATACCGGAGCCATTATGTCGTTTATTTCAAATGAAATCGTACAACATCCTTCATTTAAGATTGAACAAATGGCGATACCTTTAGAAGTAGAAATAGCCGATAGTAAGAACTATGTGGTACGCGAGATTTGTAGAAATTGCAAATTCATTATAGAAGATGAAGAAGTCGATATCGACCTCATACCTATGGTTTTAGGGGAATTCA
The DNA here is from genome assembly GCA_030545235.1 of Helianthus tuberosus. Classification (NCBI taxonomy): domain Eukaryota; kingdom Viridiplantae; phylum Streptophyta; class Magnoliopsida; order Asterales; family Asteraceae; genus Helianthus; species Helianthus tuberosus. The sequence continues at coordinate 143,256,649 of CM060381.1, forward strand.
AAATGATAGTAGGTATGGATTGGATGGCGCGACACCATGTAGAGATTAATTGTGAAAATAAGGTAATGCTTGTCCACTCTCCAAGTGGAAGGCAAATGAGTATTCAAGGGGAGAGAAATTTGGAAACAAAATTGTGCACCCTTGTTCAAGCCGTTAAATACGTACTTAACAGGAGTAGAGCATACCTAGCTTATGTAGTAGACGCTCGACAAAGACTCCCGAAGCTTGAAAATGTTGAGGTCATGAACGAATTTCCGGATGTATTTCCGGAGGAATTGCCGGGACTCCCTCCCGAACGAGAAATAGAGTTTCGTATCGAACTGAATCCGGGTGCGAAACCGGTTGCGAAGGATCCCTATAGATTGGCTCCCACCGAGATGCGGGAGTTAATGACACAATTACAAGATCTACTAGATAAGGGCTTTATACGCCCGAGTGTGTCACCTTGGGGAGCGCCTGTCTTATTTGTTAAGAAGAAAGACGGGTCGATGTGCATGTGCATCGATTACAGAGAATTAAATAAGCTGACCGTGAAGAACCGCTACCCTTTACCTAGAATTGACGATCTTTTTGATCAATTACAAGGGGCGAGTTGGTTCTCTAAAATAGACCTGCGTTCGGGGTATCATCAAGTTAGAATACGGGAAGAAGATATTCCAAAGGCCGCGTTCAGAACCCGATATGGGCATTATGAATTTTTAGTCATGTCATTTGGATTGACGAATGCACCGGCTGCGTTTATGGATCTTATGAACCGGGTATGCCTTCCCATGTTAGATAAATTTGTGATCGTGTTTATAGATGATATTCTAGTCTACTCGCGAAGCAAGACTGAACATGCGAGACACTTGCGTGAAGTACTTGAAGTTCTCCGTAAGGAGAAACTTTACGCAAAATTCTCAAAATGCGCCTTTTGGCTCAGAGAGGTGCAGTTTCTCGGCCACGTGATAAACTCAAAAGGTGTCTTGGTTGATCCATCGAAGATTGAGGCACTAATGAAGTGGGTTTCCCCAAAAACTCCAACTGAAGTAAGGAGCTTTCTAGGCCTTACTGGCTATTACAAGAGGTTTATACAAGACTTTTCAAAAATAGCATTACCCTTAACGAAGTTGACGAGGAAGAAGGAGAGGTTTGTGTGGGGCAAAGATCAAGAAGAAGCCTTTCACGTGTTAAAAGAAAAGTTGTCTAGTTCTCCGGTCTTAACACTCCCAGATGGAACAAAAGATTTGGTTGTCTATTCAGATGCTTCACATCAAGGTTTAGGGTGTGTTTTAATGCAAAGGGGAAAGGTTATCGAGTATGCATCAAGACAACTTAAACCGCATGAAGGAAACTACCCAACTCACGACTTAGAGTTGGTGGCAGTAGTTTTCGCCTTGAAGATCTCGAGGCACTATCTCTACGGTGCAAAATGTACAATTTACTCGGATCACAAAAGCCTCAAGTATTTCTTCGAGCAGAAAGACTTAAATATGAGGCAGCGGAGATGGTTAGAACTTATCAAAGATTACGATTGCGATATCCTTTATCACCCGGGAAAGGCGAACGTGGTAGCTGATGCGTTAAGCCGAAAAGAGTATCCATCTCCCATTCGAGTAAAATCCATGAAGATGATAGTTACGCCATGTTTACTTGATATGATACGAGATTCCCAAATAAAGTCGCTTGGAGCAGAAGACCCAAAGAAAGAAAGAATGAAAGGTTTAGCTGATAAATTAGAAGAAAATTCGACCGGACTCAAAACAAGATTCGGTCGAATTTGGATACCACGATTTAGCGAAATAAAGACCGCTCTACTAGACGAGGCTCATAAGTCACGATACTCAATCCATCCCGGAGCAACCAAGATGTATCGGGACTTGAAAACCAATTATTGGTGGCCGGGTATGAAACGCGATATTGTGAAGTATGTCTCAAAATGCTTAACATGCTCCCAAGTGAAAGCAGAACATCAAAAACCATACGGGGAGTTACAACCCCTGGAAATTCCAGTCTGGAAATAGGAGGAGTTAACTATGGATCTGGTAACCAAGCTTCCTAGAACGAAAAAGGGGCACGATGCAATATGGGTAATTGTAGACCGACTCACAAAAAGTGCCCACTTTTTACCTATTCGGGAAGCTTACTCTTCTGAGAGGATGGCGAAAATTTATATGAATGAAATCGTATCTCGACACGGGGTGCCTGTGTCAATCGTTTCAGATCGGGATACTAGATTTACCTCTCGTTACTGGCAGAAATTCCATGAAAGTATGGGCACGAAGCTACACATAAGCACAGCCTATCACCCTCAGACTGATGGTCAATCTGAGCGAACCATCCAAACTCTTGTTGATATGTTAAGGGCTTGTGCCTTAGATTTTGGCGGGAATTGGGATGACCATTTACCACTAGCGGAATTTTCTTATAATAATAGCTATCATAGTGGTATTCAAATGGCCCCCTGTGAACTATTATACGGGAGGAAATGTAGAACTCCTGTGTGTTGGGGTGAAGTTGTACAGAGAGAACTTGTGCCAAGTGATTTAATAGCAGCGACGAATGAAAAGATTGATTTGATTAGAGCCCGACTGAAAGCAGCCCAGGATCGGCAAAAAGCTTATGCGGACAAGAGGAGGCGTCCTATCGAATTTCAAGTTGGAGATTTTGTCCTGCTGAAAGTATCTCCATGGAAGGGTATAATCCGTTTCCGCAAACGGGGTAAGTTAGGCCCTCGTTATATTGGACCGTTTAAAATCTTGGCTTGAGTTGGAAGGGTTGCATATCGATTAGAATTACCGTCTACACTAGACGGGATCCACAATACCTTCCACGTATCGCAGTTGAGGAAATGTCTTGCGGATGAAACCGCATTAGTGCCTCTCGATGACATCGAGTTGGACGAGGGGTTAAATTATGTTGAAAGACCAATAGCCATTAAAGACGTTAAGGTGAAGAATCTTAGCAACAAAGTCGTTAGACAAGTGTTGGTTCAATGGCAACACCGAAAGGGGTCGGAACTTACATGGGAAGCGGAAGATGAAATGAGGAAGCACTACCCTTTTCTCTTTGGTATGTAAATGTTTGAATTTGTTATGTGCCCAGGTTTCGGGGACGAAACCTCTTTTAAGGGGGGTAGACTTGTAACATCCCAAAAAGATTTATTAGACACATGAGTTAAATAAATTAAAGATTTAATATAGTTAATGGAAAATGTTATAAGTACTAGTAATAAAATGAGTTGTGAGTAAGTTGTATAAAAGAAGTAAACAAAAGGGGCATTTGTGAAAATTTAAAGTAATGAGGGGATTAAAGAAATAAAAACCCAAAATTTCACCCCCTGGGGGTGCTGGGTTCGATCAGAGCAGAGGGGAACAAGGGGGAACCCTTGTTCTTGCTAAATTCAAACAATTGACAACGAAATTCAGAGATAATCAGTTGCATGTCTCAAAATTTTCGATCATCTAAGCATACATAGTGAAGTGGTAAGTCGAATTTCTTGATTTGGTGAATTGTAGAAAAAGGGTTTCAACCCAATCATGAGTTTGTGGTATGATTTGTGTAAACTGGATGTTAGGGTTGATCCCTAGGGTAGAAATCATGTGTGATTTTAGGTCAATTGAAAGATAATTGTATAAAACCACTTGATGAAAAATTAGCATGAAAAGAATGATCAAGTAGAAGTAATTATGAGTAATCTTGATATATGATCTTGCTTGTAATACATGAATGCTAGATAAATTGATGTAGAATAAAAGAATTGTATGAACATGATTGATTATTGATGATATATAAGAGGAACTAGTAAAGTCATGCTTTGAATACTTGTACAATATGCTTTATTAATGTGACACACACCAAGTGTTTGATGAAATGCTTAAGAGAATAAATGTGTGAAATTCTGAAAATTAGTGATAATGTTCGTCACTTGAAAATGAGAAATTTATCTAAATAATGGAATGAAAGTGTTGGGCTAAATGAATGAATGCGTTTAATGTAGGCGTGAAAGAAGAAGGCTCAAACACTAAGAAAACGGGAGACTCACAAGACCGATGTACGTTCGTGTACACCATATATCCATTATGATGTCATATGTATGCTAATCCCAATTATATGTGTCGTTATGATAAATTGTGATAGTTGAATCTATAGTTGTTTGAAAGTAAAAGTAAGATCCGTCATAAACGGGTCGTGAGGAATGAATAAATAACGAAAGATAATGCGTCATATCCGGTTCCTTCTAGTCGAACCGGGTATGGGAGGTTAAGTATGTAACGAATGTAAGTCTACTCGATCCGTCTTCTTGGATTGGAATGAAGTGTAAGAATGTAAAGAATATGATTGTTCATCATGAACGAATCGAAAGAAAGTTATGTTAAAGATACAAGTATCCGTCATTAGCGGGTATGTTAAGAAAGGTATATTTAGTCTCTATTATGAAGCAAGCAAGTAATGAACCGTTTTACAGTTAGTAATGTAATGGAATGATGCAAAACCGTGATAAATACTAACTTATTTGTTTATGTTGAATGTAGGAAAATCCTCAAGTTAGGCGACTTGGCAAGTTGGAGCGAGCACACGCACACATTATGACCATCAAGCGCTTCCGCTATTTCGTATTAATGTTTTGGGTCAAAATGCTTGTTTTGTATAACCTTGTTAGTAGTTACACTTTTTAACACTTGATGTTATGGTTTTTAGCCGTGTCTAGTCGAACGAGTTGTAGACTTAGTTGTTTTGATGATGGTTAAAACAGGGATACACTCGTCTTATGGACGGGTCATGCCCAAATTTTGTTAAAAGTTGTTCATTAATGATATTAGTATCATTACCTTATTTTGTGAAAAGATTAGGCGAATTTGAAAGTTCAAAATTATAGTGCCTAAGCTCGCCATTTTTATTAGTCACATAAGCGGACCTTACATATTAGTTGATAGCGCTATTATGTTTGGCACCCTCACACCGTACCGGGGAGGACGGTCGTGAACTAATTACCTTAACCACTTGACCAATATTTGATAGAGCCTTGGGGAAGGGCAAATAATCTGGAGCCATCTGCGGTAATCGAGTTATTAACAACATCAAATCTCTGAAATGTTTTATACATATATCTGGTAACTAAAACGTGTTAACAAACTTTGAACTCACCAGCGTCGTCTGACACACTTGTCTGCATGCTTGCAGGTCGTTAGATTCACGGATGGAACTTGCTATCTGGGAGTGCTGGAGTGGTCATGGGTCGTAGCTCCTGGATACTTGTTTATTGATCTTGCACATTTGTTTTGAAATACTGGAATAACTATTTACATTATGCTTCCGCTGAACGAATTTGGTTTAAGTTGTGTTTTGGAATTACCTATGAAATAAATGGAAACTTTTATTTAATACTGTGTTATGGTTCAATGTGATTGGTGGCTGGATCCTGGTAAGTCACACGTCCCGCGGTGTTCCCGCATGTGGTATTTTGGGGGTGTGATAAGCGATCCTGTCACACCCCGACCACGTAAAACAACAAACCATGGCGGAAACGTCGGGGAGTGTTGTAACAGAATTATTGTTTCAAACCATGGATACAAAGAGTTTCGTTTTATTAAATATTAAACATTGTCTTAAAGCTAAACAAGCAAGTCAAACTTAGTCTGTCATCGTTATTAAATCACTAAGGCCTCGTCCAGTCCTAAGTGAGCATGCATCCTATTCGCAATCAACATTAAGCAACATCACCTGAAACATATGTAAAAACAAAGTCAGCAAGGAAATGCTGGCGAGCACATAGTTTTTGTGTGAGTGTCAGATTCATGGCTCGTTGAAATATCTCGTACAACTTCCTTATTCGATATTTGAAACCTTGTTTTGTAAAATATTTGTATTGTAAAATAAATAACCAAGTCAAAACAGATTGGTTATAATTTATAAACCTCGATGCCATGAATCTTAACCCAAAACATTTGTTTATGTAAAACCAAATCATAAATCGTTCTCGTAATAAAACTCGTATGGTTTATATAGTTTTGTAAACATCGTTGTGCGACAACGTTTAACTCGTTCTCATTATAGATCATCGTTCATTTGTTTAAATCGTTCATAATCATTCAATCGTTCAAAATCGTTCTCGTACAAATCGTTCATGTTTTAATTGTGAAAACTACTTTTGGTCGTCTCGCTAATAACATTCAAACCTTCGTGACTCGTTCATCGTTCAACTCGTATTAATAAACCACCAAAGGGTAAGTTAACAATCATCAGGTTCAGTCGTTACCCACATAACCCACACATAACCATGGGTGCAGTCTGAAAACGGGATTTGTCGGATCCTATGGTACCATAACCTAATACTGGTCGGTTCGGCCAAAATTAATGAATGTCATTCGTTATGTAACTACAACCAACAAGTTCGTTCACCTTGTCGAAATCGTTATTAATTTTAGTATAAACCATCTTAATCGTTTTTGAAATCATCGTAAAATATCGAAATCGTTTTAATACATATGAATCACCCCAAAACAATCGAAAACATGTAAAAGATGGGATCTATGTACTCACCTTTGGGTGCGTTTTTATATGTTAACACAATCCCTCAAATTGTTTATTCGTCATAAATTAAATAAGAATGATTTAATAATCAAAACTCACAAAAATACATAAGTTTCTCCGATACTTAGAATTTTCACATAACTTTGAGATTTTTCTCAAAAAGTTATTATTTTTGATTATATTGGTGTATTTGTATATATATACTCAAGCGTAATACACATAATCTTTTCAACACTATCACATCATCATACACATATTGCAAAACACATAGCACATCGTAACACATAAAATTTACCCATGAACAACCCATTCTAGTTATGTCGAAAAACACTTATTTTAGTAATTCGGTAACATTTTTGGGCGCCGGAAGTCACGTATGACTAACCAAACACCAAGTAAACTTAATATAAGTTAAAATACTTATTTTTATAGCAAAAATATTAGTTTACTTACTGATCTAAAACAGTTTTATAAAAATACTCCGAAAAGCCGATTTTTAACCGTTTTACCGCATAGTTTTGCATCAAACGTTACCCGAACCATCCCAAATCGAAACGACTTGAAATTTTAACATAACCCATGTTATTTACTGAATAAAATAATGGTTATACTCATGATAGTGCAGGTCTTAAATAAAGCACATAAATCATGCAAATTCCACATATTTTACCACTTTTTAAGCTATATGTACAACATGCAAAGCTATCAAACCTATGTCAAAGTTTCACGCCATTATAATATACCAAATAAGGTTATTTTTAGTGCTTATAATATGTTCAAAATCATTTTTGTCATACAACCATTTTTTATCACTTCTTGAGCTCTAAATCAACATGTATCTTCATGTACAAGTGCCTAAAGCACACTATCGTAACATCATCATTTTATGTTAATGATCTAAATGCATCAAATATGTGATATATTCAAGTTTATTTGCTGATGTACTTGGTCATTTAACATAACATACACAAATCATTAAACATTTGCATTTTAACTATCATTCAAGAACATGTAACAACTTAAACAAGTACTTATCAAGAAATCAAACTTCAAAACTCATACACACATGTATATATGTACGGTTATATATACATACATATCACCACCATTTTTATTTGTATCATGACCCATTTCATTTTAGACTTCAAGTTTGTGAAAATCCCAAGATTCAAGAGAAACTTCAAATCATCAAGAACAACCAAGAATCAAAAGTATGATTTAAACATAAATGTTATACCTTCAAGATTCAAGTAAGTTGTTGGATGAGATTTTGATGATAGGAAGCTTGAAATCACTTGAATGCACCTTGGAAACACCTTTGGATCTTCACCCTAACTTGAATTTGGCTTGAAAGGGAGCTTGATTATGAAGAACAAGATTTGAAGGTTTGAAGATGGAGAGAGAGAGAGAGAGAGTGTGTGGACGGTTGGGAGGGAGAGAGAGTGAGGGTGATGGAGTGTGAATGACCTTGGAAAGATATGAAGAAGATATAGAAAGATTATAAGGAGATATGGATTTGGCATGCACTAACACTTGGCAATACAAAGATCAAGTAAGATATTGTGAAATCTAGCAAAAATTTTGTGGGGCCACACATCCATGTGACCGTAATATTTGAAGGGGGGGTTAAGTGTAATATTGATGGTAAATTAGATAAAAACAGGTATTTAACTGGATACCGGGTATTTTATCTAGCGTTTAAATCCCGGTTTATGGCGTTCTAAATTATTTTTATTATTATATAAAAATAAACTCGCCAAAATATTACTGGAATAAATTTCAGTTGCCAAGACTGGCTGTGTTGTCTGCTTTTGCAGTAGAAGCACTGTGTTGCGCAGAAACACGCGATACGCGCTTAAACTTGAAAAATAACGTTTTTAAGCGTTTTAATTTATTTTTCAACACGGACCTGATTATAAATAAAATTTTAATCATAACAGAATATTTTTGGGATTTAAATATTATTCGGGCGGTCACCAACGTTCGTTTCGCAGTTTTGTCGTAATTAGTTCTTTAGTTCGAATAAGCATGTTTTTGCCATACCGAATCCTTCGAAACTTATTTCTAAGTTATGTAAAGGATATTTAGGGTATGTTTGGCTTACGTCACAATTTCGGAGTCTACGTCGCGTTAAACTGGTTGCATTTACGCACCAGTTTGTGTATAACCTTCCAGAAAGTGATTTAAAGCTTGAAATCAGAATCGAATCAAATTGTAAAATCATCACACACAATAACACATATAATAACACCAAAGCACATTGTTTTATTTATAATCAACATTGTTTTACATTATACGATGATTACAGAACACAGTTGTCACAGTCCCCCTACTTTAGGAAATTTCGTCCCGAAATTTTATTTAGAGGAAACTTGTGAAAACAAATGAGGATATTTCGTCTTCATCTGGTCCTCACGTTCCCAAGTAAACTCGGGGCCACGTTTGGATTCCCAACGAACTTTGACCAATCGAATCCGTTTGTTCTTCAACTGTTTGAATGTACGGTCCACTATCTCCACAGGTTTCTCGACAAAGTGCATTGTTTCATCGATTTGAATCTCGTCGAGAGGAATGTGAAGATCAGAATCAGCTAAACACTTTCGCAAATTGGACACGTGAAAAGTCGGATGAATATTTCCAAGCTCTGGAGGTAGCTCTAGTCGATAGGCAACCTTTCCAATTCTTTCAACAATCTTAAATGGTCCAACATATCGTGGTGCAAGCTTTCCTTTCTTTCCAAATCTCACCACTCCCTTCCAAGGTGACACCTTGAGTAGGACACGGTCTCCGATTTGAAATTCTAAGGGCTTGCGTCGCATATCCGCATAACTCTTTTGACGGCTTCTAGCTGTCACAAGATTATCACGGATTTTCTTGATTTTGTCTGTTGTTTCGAGAATGAGCTCAGGTCCAGTAAGCTGAGCTTCACCGATCTCATTCCAACATACAGGTGAACGACATTTTCGACCGTAGAGATCTTTGAATGGTGCCATATTAATGCTAGCATGACAATTGTTGTTGTAAGAGAACTCGGTCAGTGGAAGATGAGAATCCCAATTACCACCAAAGTCTATCACGCATGCCCTAAGCATATCCTCCAAAGTTTGAATCGTTCTTTCAGATTGTCCATCTGTTTGGGGATGATAAGCAGTGCTTAGATTTAGTTGGGTTCCCAAAGCAGATTGCATGGTCTTCCAAAAATGAGATGAAAATCGAGCATCACGATCAGAAATGATATCCAAAGGAACACCATGTCGTGATACAATCTCATCAACATAAATCTTTTCAAGTTTATCAACAGATAGATCCTCGCGAATCGGAATAAAATGAGCTGATTTCGTTAATTGATCGATAATAACCCAAATAGCATCGTGACCTTTAGATGTACGCGGTAACTTAGTGATGAGATCCATTGCAATGTTCTCCCACTTCCAAACCGGTATATCTGGTTGTACAAGCAAACCAGAAGGTCGTTGATGTTCAGCCTTGACTTTGAGACAAGTTAGGCATTTCGATACATACAAGGCAACATCCTTCTTCATACCAGGCCACCAGAACTGAGTACGAAGGCCCTTGTACATTTTATCAGCACCAGGATGGATAGAATATCGAGACTTGTGAGATTCGTCCATTACCAAGGTGCGAAGATCGTCTTCTTTCGGAATCCACAAACGATCCTTGAAATATAGCAATCCATCGTCCTTCCTTTCGAGTTTAAGCTCAAGTTGAAGCAGTAGCTCATTTTTCAATAAGCCTTTGATAACACAAGATAGTTGAGCTTGAAGGACACGAGATTGAATATCAGATAGAGTTCGAACAGAATGAAGCTTGACTCGTTCCTTTCGACTAAGCGCACCGGCTACGACATTCGCCTTACCAGGATGGTAACGGATCTCGCAATCATAATCGTTTAAGAGTTCAACCCAACGCCGTTGCCTCATGTTCAGTTCCTTCTGATTGAGAATATGCTGGAGACTTTTGTGGTCTGTGAAAACCACACACTTCGTTCCATAGAGGTAGTGTCTCCAGATTTTGAGTGCGAAAACCACAGCTCCTAATTCAAGATCATGAGTCGTATAGTTCTTCTTGTGAATTTTCAGCTGTCTAGACGCATAAGCTATGACTTTACCTCGTTGCATAAGAACGCAACCAAGTCCTAGATTTGACGCGTCACAATAGACAACAAAATCATTGTTTCCCTCAGGTAGAGATAAAACAGGAGCATCACAGAGCTTCCGTTTCAGCGTTTGGAACGCTTCTTCTTGCTTAGGTCCCCACTCAAAAGGCTTATTTTTCTGAGTCAATGCAGTGAGTGGAACCGCGATCTTTGAGAAATTAGAAATGAATCGACGATAATAACCAGCAAGACCAAGAAATGATCGAATCTCTGTAGGTGTCGTCGGTGTATTCCAATCCTTAATAGCAACTATTTTGCAAGGATCCACATGGATACCCTGCTCATTGACTATATGACCCAAGAACTGAACTTCTCTAAGCCAAAATTCACACTTGGAGAATTTAGCAAAAAGTTGTTCCTTCTTCAGAAGTTCCAAGGTCAAACAAAGGTGTTGTTCGTGATCGGCTTGAGACTTTGAATAAATGAGAATATCATCGATGAACACAATGATGAACTTATCTAAATAAGGTTTACAAACCCTATTCATTAAGTCCATGAAGATAGCTGGAGCATTCGTCAAACCAAAAGGCATGACAGTGAACTCGTAATGCCTATATCTCGTGCGGAAAGTAGTTTTGGGAATATCTTCTTCGAGTACACGAAGTTGATGATACCCAGATCGCAGATCGATCTTGCAAAAGCATGAAGCACCTTGCAGCTGGTCGAAGAGATCATCAATTCTAGGTAGGGGATATCGATTCTTGATGGTAAGCTTATTAAGCTCACGATAATCGATACACATTCGAAAAGATCCATCTTTCTTTTTCACAAAGAGGACAGGAGCTCCCCAAGGCGAAAAGCTCAGATGGATGAATCCTTTATCAGACAACTCTTGAAGTTGTTTCGATAACTCTTACATCTCCGACGGTGCAAGACGATAAGGTGCTTTCGCAATCAGGTTGGCATTGGGTACAAGGTCAATATGAAACTCGACTTGACGAACTGGAGGCAAACCAGGCAGTTCATCGGGAAACACCTCTGGATAATCCCGAACAATTGGAATATCCTGAATACTCTTGCTCTTGCCTTTCTCCTCGGTGACATGTGCCAGGAAAGCAACATATCCTTTTCGCAAATAACTTTGGGCCTTTGTACATGACATAAGCTTCAATCCACCAGATGGCTTCTCACCACGAACTTCCAGAACATCGCCAGGCGGAAGAGGAATACGAACAATCTTATCAAAACAAACCACCTCTGCATGATGTTTGGTTAACCAATCCATCCCCACGATAATATCGAAACTCCCAAGTTGCATCGGCGTGAGGTCAATAGGAAAAAGATGGTTATCAAGGTTTAACTGACAATCACGAATAACAGAATCGAGAACAAGAGGTTTACCAGTAGCAACTTCGACATATAAGGGTTTCCTCAGTTTAGTTCTAGGTATCGCAAGCAAAGGTTCAAAAGATAATGAAACAAAACTTCTATCGGCTCCAGAATAAAAAAGAATAGATGCAGGTCGATTGTTAACAAGAAACATACCATTAACCACCTCGTTGTCAGCCCTCGCTTTGTTAGCATTCAGATTGTACGCTCGCCCATGAGCGGGATTCACATTTGCGTTGATATTCACATTCGGGTTCGCATTAGCATTAGCGTTTGCATTCACCAGCCTCGGACAGTTGTTGCGGAAATGACCAAACTCTCCACAATTGAAGCATGAACCCGGTGGGAATCTAGCAGCATTCCCCTGAACTGGAGCTTGATTCTGAACAATCTGATTCTAGCCCAAATGACAGACGTTGGCCAGATGCCCAAGCTTACCACACGTTGTGCATTGCCTACAAGCTTGTTGTGCAACATGATGACCGTTGCAGCGAGCACAATGAGGTGCGGTACCAGCATACGCTTTCTTCGCAGGAGGTTGAGCTGGTGGGTTCTGAGGGTTCTGAGCAGTAACTGCAAAGTTCTGAGTACCCTTTCGCTTTCTCGACTTCTTTGACGACTCATCTTTCTTACCCTTACCCTTTTCCTTGGCAGATTCTGTCGACTTCTTCTTATCACCCTTGCAGGTAAGTTTTCCCTTTCTGACTTGCGACTCAGTCAGGGTAGCAGATAACTCGATCGCTTGACAAACAGTAGTAGGATTGACGCCAGTCACAATAACCTATATGGAATCGGGTAACCCATCGATATACCTCTCTATCGCTTTCTCCAACGGGGTAACCATAGTAGGACACAAAAGACTGAGCTCCTCAAATTGATTCGTGTACGCACGGTGTTCTCCCCCATCTTGTTTTAGATCGTCAAACTCTCGTTCCAAAGCTCGGATTTCGTGACGGGGACAAAACTCTCTCATCATGAGAGCTCGAAGTTCTTCCCATGTTTGTGCTAATGCCACTTCGGCACCCCTATCGTGCATCACTCCGTTCCACCATGTAAGAGCACGCTTCTCAAACACACTTGATGCAAATTCAACCTTACGCCCATTCGGACATTGCACATGTCTGAATGTGCTCTCGATACTTTCGAACCATTGAAGGAGTGCGGTTGCTCCTTGTGACCCAGAAAACTTTAGCGGCTTAGCAGAATTGAAATTCTTGAAATTACATTGTGCATTGTTATTGTTATTGTTATTGTTGTTGTATAGCTCGTGGATTTGGGTCACAACGCCTGGAAGCACAGCAGCCATTTGCTGAGAGACAAGGGCTGCGACTTCTTCAGCAGTAAAAGATTGTGCATCACGTCGAGGAGGCATTGTCTAACAAGGAAATATGAGAAACGAGTGAGGTCGACAATTAGGAAAAACAAAAGAGGTATTGAAAACATCGACGAAACATAAGGAAGGGGATCATTTGTTCGTTACCTCGAACAAACAAACGACACGCGGTGACTAATCAAAGTAATGAATCAAAATAATGTATCGCGAAGACATGCTCGCCTATAAGTGAACACTCACCCTAAGAGTTCCCAGGTAAGAGTGATTGGTCCGATTATGTGGATTTGTACGAACACTCTAGCCTTAGACAGAAAACTCAGGGTACAGGCATTCACTCTTCCAGTTTGCACGTGTTCACATTATTTAGACCCAAACTTTGACGAGATTTTGAAAACTCAGAAGGCACTAAGCCAAAAATGAGTCAAACTGGAAGGGTTCAAAAGCTTACAACAGAGGGTTCAAAACCTGGTAATCAATCATCCTAGAACGGATGATTAATTTTCGAAGTAGATTCGGATTTTGTTTTTTTTTAAATCTAAACGCAAATCAACTTGCGTTGGGGTCCTAGAATGTTATAGTCTAGGTCAAAATATTACTAATAACCTAATTCCCTATAACCATTGGCTTTGATACCAACTTCTTCTGTCACACCCCGACCACGTAAAACAACAAACCGTGGCGGAAACGTCGGGGAGTGTTGTAACAGAATTATTGTTTCAAACCATGGATACAAAGAGTTTCGTTTTATTAAATATTAAACATTGTCTTAAAGTTAAACAAGCAAGTCAAACTTAGTCTATCATCGTTATTAAATCACTAAGGCCTCGTCCAGTCCTAAGTGAGCATGCATCCTATTCGCAATCAACATTAAGCAACATCACCTGAAACATATGTAAAAAAAAAAGTCAGCAAGGAAATGCTGGCAAGCACATAGTTTTTGTGTGAGTGTCAGATTCATGGCTCGTTGAAATATCTCGTACAACTTCGTTATTCGATATTTGAAACCTTGTTTTGTAAAATATTTGTATTGTAAAACGAATAACCAAGTCAAAACAGATTGGTTATAATTTATAAACCTCGATGCCATGAATCTTAACCCAAAACATTTGTTTATTTAAAACCAAATCATAAATCGTTCTCATAATAAAACTGTAGGATCGGTTTTGACACCAAACGATTGCGTAACGAATGTGTAATGTGCGGAATCCATACACGAACGTGATCGAACACACGAGAACGTACTATAACCGTGATTCTTATTGAATAATATGACGAGTACAAAGTGCCGAGAATCACGTGGAGGACTTTCTCTCTCTAGACTTTCTCTCTCTAAGCTTATCTCCCTAAAATGTCAAATGAGCAAAAAGTTTTATGTCTAACACTATAGCTCCCTATTTATAGGCACAAGATTATAAGGGATTTCCCTTATTTACAAAATTGCCACCTTGCCCTTTTAACTAGATATTACAATATAACGCTAGAATTCTTCTGTTTCTGCTACGGTTTTGATTGACGAAGGCGATAGACACATACTGCACTAACAGACTCCCCCTTGGATATTGCCGCAGTCAATCTCGTAACGTCTTGTCTTTCAATTCTCTTGATCATCAACAACAGCAGCTTTTATCTTGAACGCAGTTTCAAGTCCAGAAATTGATCTTCTAACAATTAAACTCCCCCTTTCAAGCAAATTTCCCCTTAAGTGTTGATTCTGAACCTATTTCTGACTTTTACGTCTTCAGACTCCCCCTTTCAACAAGCTGGGATCGCAGTCTTGAATAGAATTCTGGCTCAAACTTTATTCATGCTAAGGTATGGGAATCTTGCTCTGCTGCTTTCACATAATCTGAAACATCTCCTGGCTTTCTGTAGCTACAGGATCAGAAATTTGTCTTTAACCTGCACAACTCTCTACCACTTATAAGATAAACAATTTTTGACATTGATATGCTACTTGAATTTGTAGATTTTCAAAATTTTCGATTCAAATTAATGAACCAATTAACATTCCAAAATTATTTCTTATCTCAAACAGAATAGTTACATCAAGTTCCAATTAATGACCTTGATTAACTAAACATGCAATCATTCTCAAAAACATTTCTCATTTAAACAAACTCCCCAACCCAATGTGGTTCATCATATTTAGCACTCGGAATTTTGAAAATCCGCTTTCCAACATCAGTTGTCGAAAATCTTTTTGAATTTTTCAAAATTTAAAACTAAAACACAATATTTTTGGATTTTTGATTTTAAAGAAATGCAGTAAAGAAATATCTACAAACAATATTTTTGGTGTGTTTGTGTAAGAGGATCATATCAGTTTTTGAGACAAATCACTAGCACCGTTCAGCTTTAATCATTTTAAGTTCTAAACGATTCACATAGATTGAAGATATAGTTGTCCTCTTAAACTCAATCTAAAAACTTTCGAAATGCTTACCGATACGTTAAGGTATATTAATTTTTTGCACTAAATTCTTATGGACCCCACGATCTCAGCATATCCCCTCATCATGCAATACACTGACTCAAGTAATGCTTTTAAACTTTCATCAACTGTGATATGTGCGAAAACAAAGCAGAATGTTTAAACATTAACAATCAGGTCGATCTTTCGATACGCAGAGAAAGTCCAATGTTTAAACAAAATAAGAAAACAAAACAAGTTGAAGTTGTTTAGGCTTTAACCACCAGGTCGATACTCCCGTATACGCAGAGGTGATCCAAAGCTTAAACGAAACACCAAAGAAAATAAAGCAGAACATTTAGGCAATAACATCCAGGTCGATACTCACGTATACGCAGAGGATGCCCAATGCTTAAACAAAATAAAGAAATAAAACAAGTTTAAATCTTTGCAAAATAAAATGCACAATCACAGTGACTTTTTCAGCAAGTTGTGAAAGTTCACAAACTGACCGGTTTTTATGCTCTTTTAGCATTCAGCGATTACTGAGTAGGTACACAATCACGAAGGAAAAAACTAAGTACTATGCTTTCAACCATGTTTTCCACTAGAACTAGGATTTTCATTTATGTTTGTATCGTTATCGCAAATCTACTAGTCTAGCTGAGCCTATCGTCAAATCATTAGTGAGACCGTTTATCACATTTGACATTTCATTTCTTTAGCATGCTGTGATAGTCCACTAATTTACTATCATTTCCTCTTATTTACAACAAAACTCATTTTTGCTTTTTCAATGTTTTTGGCATTTTCAAATTTTCTAATTTTTTTTTTAATTTTTCTCCCCTAAAATCAAAATATGTTTCAATTTTGATTTTCTGGCAAAATTTGAAAACAAACTGTACAAGGAAAGGTGACAACATGATGTGAATCGCTTCAATTCGCCATTCACTTGGCTTAAAATCAGAACTCCCCCTGACAACAAACTATTTTCCCATTATGATTTCAAAACACTTAAGTTTGTTTTTATCAAAAATGGTTTTTCCGGAAAATTAGATTTGTTTGTCTTTTCACAAACTCGGGGTTCTTTTTATCACATTGTTCTTTTATCACTTCTTGAAAAATGTAACATTTTTAGGTTCTATCAACAAAATCACTTGTAGAAAAGATAAATCAAGTACAACTTAATGTCCTTGATTAACCTTCGGTAATTCGAAAAATCACCTAAGTGAATTTCTCAAGAAAGATGCCGATTCCTACTCCACACTTACCAACCTGGGAGTTCCGGCAAGTCAGGTTTTTATTTAAAGAGATCCACCCAAGCCTGACGGTCCTTGGGTGCTTTTGAGTTTCCGTTTAACAATGGTGAACAATTTGCATCACCCATTGTTAGAACAGAGTTCTCACTTTTTACCTCAACAGATGGCTCATCTGACTTTAATGAATCAGATTCATTGCCAAAACGTAGCTCTTTTGCTTCCGAAGAAACAAATTCATCGCCAGAAGATGACTCTTTTGTTTTCGCAGAAACAAATTCATCGTCATCTTTTATTGGAACCCAAAATTTACAAAATTTAGGTTTACCAAATTTATCAACCTCTGACATGCACAATTTTTCATTGTCATTTTTATACTTAAAAACTTTGATAAAGACTTCATCTGAAAAATTAACTTTCTTTGATTTTTCATTGGTTTGATTAGTTAATTTTTCTTTCTTTATCAACCCTTTTGTCCTCAGATTTGTATCTGATGAGTTCGTTTTGCTTGACTGGTCCTTGTTAGTTGAGCAAATCGATTCATCTGAACTTTTTCTCGGATTATCAGTCGTATCTGAGGACAAAATCCTTTCAAGATACTCCCTTACTTTCTTTCTTTTCTTTCGTAATTTGTCTTTCTGCCCTTGTGAAAGTTTCACTTTCTGTTTTTTCTTTTTCTTTTCATTGGGCTTTTCTTCTACCTTGACCGATTCCTTCATTTGTCCATGAGATTCAGCCCTCGATCTTCCCTTTCATCTCATTGGGCAATCTCTTGCAATATGTCCTCTGATTTGACATTCATAGCATCTTCTTGAATCAAATCGCTGACTTTGGCAGTTAATAGCAATGGGTCCTTGAAAACCACATGTGTAACACACTCTGTTATCATACCTTTCACCACTTTCATACCACACACTCAGATCATAACATTGATTTGCCTTGTGGTAATCTTGTCTCCTCTTGTATCCTTGATTTGGCTTTTGAGCACTGTGGTCAAACCTGCACCACTTATTACCAACTTTTTGTGAGTTTTTATTTTCAGATTTTTGTGATTTTTCATAATGATTGGATGACTGAACTGATGAGCTTTTATTTTCATTTTGAAAATTTTTCAAATTTTTTACTTTTTGTTTTTGTTCTACATTCTTCTTAACAGGTTTTTGCTTTGAGCATTCACCTATTTCAGTAGAATGTAAAACAGTATTTTAAAATTTTTCTTTTAATTCTAAAAATATTTTTCTTTTCTCTTCTTTTTCTTTTTCATCATCAGTTTTATCATCACAATCTTCAATTTTGACTTTGTCAAAATTTGTGACATTGTCACTTATTGGAATTGAATTGATCGGTTCTAGACAAAGATAATTCAGAAATTCTGACGAAGTCACAAAACCTTTCAATTTCTTTTCAAGCTCATCAATTTTATTTCTTGCACTCTCAGCTTCTTTTTCAAGCTGAGAGATTTTCTCAAGATGAGAGTTTATTGCCTTTTCATTTGCAATTTTATTTTCTACAAAGACATATTTTTCATTTTCTAAAACTTTTATTTGATTTTGAAAATCTGTTTCTTTTTCTTTTAAAACTTTATTTTCTAATTTCATCCAAGAAACATCTTTATTTTCAATTTTAATCTTTTCAAAATCTTTTTCAATTTTCAATTTTTCATTTTCAAAAACTGTTATTTTATTTTGAAATTCTTTTTCATTTTCTTTTAAATTTTTGTTTTCCAATGTCAAACTCTCCACATCTTTTAAGAGTTTGACATTGTCAGCTTCAGATTTATCACATTTTGAGCACACAACTTCACATTTTGAAGTTTCATCCTTCTTGGATTCTTCAATCTTTGATATTCCCTCTGTCTCTTTCTTGTTTGTTTCTGCAAGAAAAATTTCAACAATATCAGCAGGATTCAAATCTTCATCCAAAAAACAACCTCTTTTGAAATCATATTTCATCTTACTTCTTGTGCTAAGACCTTTTTAATTCTTTTGATTATTTCAAGAAACACATCCAAACTTATATATTCTAAGTTCTTTTCTAATTCATTTATCAAATCTTTCTTTTTCTTTTCAGTTCTACAAGTATGTGTTCTAAGCTCTCTTATGAAATCATCTGGACTAAATTTTGAGAACCTAGAATCCTTTTTCAGTTTACACAAAAATTCATCCCATTCTAAAGGTAAGGCATCTGCAAATTTTGTTATCTTTTCAGCATCAGATATCTTTATCCCATACTCTCTCAAATTCTCAAGTAATCCATCATATCGCTTTTTCACATCATTAAACTTTTCAAATTTCTTACTCGAAAAATATTCAAATCTTTCAACCAAAACTTCCTTTTTCACATCATAATAAAAACTATACCAATTGTTTAATCTTTCAAGTTTAGCGTTTTCCTTTTCGTCAAACATTTTGACCAAACTTTCTTTGTTAAATGACTTGGTTTAAAAATTGTTTTTAGCTCAGAGTCCACAAAATTTCAACTTCTTGGTATTTGCACCTTGTAAATCACCTCGAATCACCTGCAAACACACAAACAAACGATTAGTTTAAACGAACTAAGTACGTAACAGTGTGTGTTGATGAAATCAATCTAAGACTCGTTGTCGAAGATTTGCGGATTCATTCCAATGTTGTTCGGGTGAAATCACTGAATGAATGGGCCTGAAAATGGACTGACAATTAACACTTGAGCTTTGTGATTGGGCTGATGTAAACAGTGGGCTGACACAATTTTATAATGAATCAATTTTACTGGACCGATCACATATGAAGTCACATGGGCTGCTCTATTCAATTCTCGTGCAAAATTTTAAATGAATTTTTCAATCAATTTGAATCTTATAATCTGATTGGGCCGAGAACTTTGAATCACACAACACTATTCTATTGGACCGACACAATTTTGGAACAAAACAATTATTAACTGGCCGATAACTACTAGTATCAAGATGATATGATTGGGCCGCCTCACTTTAATCACATATAACTATTTAAATGCCCGACAATTTAAAATCACACAACACTTTGATTGGGCCGATGATTTTTGTTAATAAACGGGCTAAGTAGATTGAATCAGTTCACGTGCAGATCAATATTCAATGAATTTTAAGTGGACCGACATCATTAAAGCTAATCTCAATTCAAATGGCGACAACATCAATTCACGACACAATTTTCATTGGGCCGACAACTGTTATGTTCACGTGATAGATCTTACAACTTGTATCAAACAATTAATTGCATGACATTTAATTGGGCCAGACACTTTCAAACGAGATTACAATTTCACACGGAATAGCAAATTCTGATTTCGTTTGAGAAATAGACTTTCACACGAAATAGCAGATTTCAAATGGAATAACAACTTACACGCGGAATCTTCAAACGAAATATGCACTTTCAAACGGAATAGCGACTTTTTCAAACGGAATCAGGTTATTTTCAAACGGAATTATCTTTTTCAAACGGAATAAGATTGATTTTCAAACGGAATCAGGTGATTTTCAAACGAAATCAAGCTGTTGACGCGAAATCGGACCTAAAAACTCAGATTTCTCCTAAACGGCTTTGAATTAGGATCTGAAACTTTGTAGGGTTGTAGATCAGGTGTTTTCGCACAACATATTCGAAAATCAGCTAATTTGGACCGTAAAAACCCGTTCAATTTGACGAAAATCAGTTAAAAACGTGAAAAATGAGTAGAAGATGAAGAAATGATGCAATTCGGATCTGAAATCGATGAAATCCTGTACGAATCTATGTGTTTGATCAGTGCAATCGAGCTCCTACTCTGATACCAACTGCACTAACAAAAACTCGTATGGTTTATATAGTTTCGTAAACATCGTTGTGCGACATCGTTTAACTCGTTCTCATTATAGATCATCGTTCATTTGTTTAAATCGTTCAATCGTTCAAAATCGTTCTCGTACAAATCGTTCATGTTTTAATTGTGAAAACTACTTTTGGTCGTCTCGCTAATAACATTCAAACCTTCGTGACTCGTTCATCGTTCAACTCGTATTAACAAACCACCAAAGGGTAAGTTAACAATCATCAGGTTCAGTCGTTACCCACATAAGCCACACATAACCATGGGTGCAGTCTGATAACGGGATTTGTCGGATCCTATGGTACCATAACCTAATACTGGTCGGTTCGGCCAAAATTAATGAATGTCATTCGTTATGTAACTACAACCAACAAGTTCGTTCACCTTGTTGAAATCGTTATTAATTTTAGTATAAACCATCTTAATCGTTTTGGAAATCATCGTAAAATATCGAAATCGTTTTGATACATATGAATCACCCCAAAACAATCGAAAATATGTAAAAGAGGGGATCTATGTACTCACCTTTGGGTGCGTTTTTATATGTTAACACAATCCCTCAAATTGTTTATTCATCCTAAATTAAATAAGAATGATTTAATAATCAAAACTCACAAAAATACATAAGTTTCTCCGATACTTCGAATTTTCACATAACTTTGAGATTTTTCTCAAAAAGTTATTATTTTTTATTATATTGGTGTATTTGTATATATATACTCAAGCGTAATACACATAATCTTGTCAACACTAGCACATCATCATACACATATTGCAAAACACATAGCACATCATAACACATAAAATTTACCCATGAACAACCCATTATAGTTATGTCGAAAAACACTTATTTTAGTAATTCGGTAACATTTTTGGGCGCCGGAAGTCACGTATGACTAACCAAACTCCAAGTAAACTTAATATAAGTTAAAATACTTATTTTTATAGCAAAAATATCAGTTTACTTACTGATCTAAAACAGTTTTATAAAAATACTCCGAAAAGCCGATTTTTAACCGTTTTACCGCATTGTTTTGCATCAAACGTTACCCGAACCATCCCAAATCGAAATGAGTTGAAATTTTAACATAACCCATGTTATTTACAGAATAAAATAATGGTTATACTCATGATAGTGCAGGTCTTAAATAAAGCACATAAATCATGCAAATTCCACATATTTTACCACTTTTTAAGCTATATGTACAACATGCAAAGCTATCAAACCTATGTCAAAGTTTCACGCCATTATAATATACCAAATAAGGTTATTTTTAGTGCTTATAATCTGTTCAAAATCATTTTTTTCATACAACCATTTTTTATCACTTCTTGAGCTCTAAATCAACATGTATCTTCATGTACAAGTGCCTAAAGCACACTATCGTAACATCATCATTTTATGTTAATCTAAATGCATCAAATATGTGATATATTCAGGTTTATTTGCTGATGTACTTGGTAATTTAACATAACATACACAAATCATTAAACATTTGCATTTTAACTATCATTCAAGAACATGTAACAACTTAAACAAGTACTTATCAAGAAATCAAACTTCAAAACTCATACACACATGTATATATGTACGTTTATATATACATACATATCACCACCATTTTTATTTGTATCATGACCCATTTCATTTTAGACTTCAAGTTTGTGAAAATCCCAAGATTCAAGAGAAACTTCAAATCATCAAGAACAACCAAGAATCAAAAGTATGATTTAAACATAAATGTTATACCTTCAAGATTCAAGTAAGTTGTTGGATGAGATTTTGATGATAGGAAGCTTGAAATCACTTGAATGCACATTGGAAACACCTTTGGATCTTCACCCTAACTTGAATTTGGCTTGAAAGGGAGCTTGATTATGAAGAACAAGATTTGAAGGTTTGAAGATGGAGAGAGAGAGAGTATGGACGGTTGGGAGGGAGAGAGAGTGAGGGTGATGGAGTGTGAATGACCTTGGAAAGATATGAAGAAGACATAGAAAGATTATAAGGAGATATGGATTTGGCATGCACTAACACTTGGCAATACAAAGATCAAGTAAGATATTGTGAAATCTAGCAAAAATTTTGTGGGGCCACACATCCATGTGACCGTAATATTTGAAGGGGGGTTAAGTGTAATATTGATGGTAAATTAGATAAAAACAGGTATTTAACTGGATACCGGGTATTGTATCTAGCGTTTAAATCCCGATTTATGGCGTTCTAAATTATTTTTATTATTCTATAAAAATAAACTCGCCAAAATATTACTGGAATAAATTTCAGTTGCCAAGACTGGCTGTGTTGTCTGCGTTTTACAGTAGAAGCACTATGTTGCGCAGAAACACGCTGTACGCGCTTAAACTTGAAAAATAACGTTTTTATGCGTTTTAATTTATTTTTCAACACGGACTTGATTATAAATAAAATTTTAATCATAACAGAATATTTTTGGGATTTAAATATTATTCGGGCGGTCACCAACGTTCGTTTCGCAGTTTTGTCGTAATTAGTTCTTTAGTTCGAATAAGCATGTTTTTGCCATACCGAATCCTTCGAAACTTATTTCTAAGTTATGTAAAGGATATGTTGGTGCAGTTGTCTGTCGACTTCATCTTCGTTCGAGTCTTAGATTAGGATATTATTGAAAGAGCCCGAAGACCGATAAAGACTGAAGAATGAGAAGACTCAATACTTCAGACTCGTCAACATCCGAGGGGGAGTCTGTTAGTGCATACGTCTGTCGACTTCGTCTTGTATCGAGTCGTGTAATAGAATAGATGAAACAAGTCACACAGTTCGAGTTTAACAGGATTCAGAGGTGAACAAGCCAGTTCAAACGAAGTGGCCAGTTCAAACGAACTGGACCAGTTCGTATGAACTGGAGATGCTTGTTCAAACGAACTGGATTTAGTATAAATAGTGGACTTGTTGTTTTCATTTGGAACTTTCAGATTCCGGTAGCGAAACTCTGCCAAAGTGTCTCCAAGTTTGTAATCGTGTTATAATCAATACAAGAGACAGTTATTAGTGAAGATCAAGCTGATACAAACTCTGATTCATTAAATTCCGCCTTTGAATCAGTTTAGAGCTCTTCTGAAGACTCATTCAGATCGATTCTCGATCCTACAAGTGGTATCAGAGCTCAGGAGGAAGAGCTCTTGCCATTTCAGCTCGATTTCATTAAGAATTCTGTTTTCTACTTCATTCTGTCACATTTTTCAAAATTTTAATGAGATTTTTCGGATAAACTGAACTGATTTTTGCTCATAACAAGCGAAATTATGTTTTAATCAATCTGTAAAAGTTTCAGGCTTAAATTCAAAGTAAAACTAAATCAATTTGATAAAAAAAACGACCTGTTCGTTTGAAGGTGTGTCCAGTTCACACGAACAGGAACTTCAAAATCAGATCTACGACGATTTAGTGGACATTTTTGATCGATATACACATCATTGTGATCGGAATTTAGTGTAGCACAATCCTTGAACATATCAGACTCTAATCCAACCGAAAACTTGATAAAATTAGATAAAAACATGAGATTGTTTGAACAAATGACGCAGATCATTTGAAAGTTAATCCTAGTTTAATCTCAGTTAGTATCAGTTTAGACGAACTGTGTTTTGAATCTCTGTTCGCATCAGTTTCCCAATTCGTTTGAAGAGTTAAATTGAAACGAAGTGACCTAGTTCGTTTGAAAGGTCATACGAAGTGAACTTGATTGTTTTTGAAACAGTTCGTTTAAACCAGTTCGTTTGAACCATTAGGTCAGGTATCTTGTTTGAAAAACAACCAATTCATGTGATTTGGGACTGTTGTGTGTCGGTTAAGTGGACATTAAGGTCCAATTAAAATGAGTTGATATCATAAACTGTCGGCCATTTTGAACTATGATATTAATATGATTTTAATTGAGAGAACCAATGAAGTTTTTTTGATAATATCGATTACTTTTAATTGACTAATTGCATGTGACTTTAATCGAGAAGGAACGGTCCAATTGTATCGGCCCAATTTGGAGTTTGTTCAATTAAAAGGTTGTTCAGTCATTAAAGTGGTTGTCGGCTACAAGATTTCATTTGGGCCAAGATCAAAAAGTTTGGGTTTGTTCAACAACTTGAACTGGTAGTTTTATTGGGTAAAATTTGTTTTGGGCCGAGTTAGTTGAAGGTTATTTGGGCTGTATACTAAGTTTGATTTGAGCCGCGAACGTGTTAAAGGTGTTTGAACAGGTTGTTTTTGAAGCATGACGAAAATGTTTGATGAAAAGGAAAATTATTATTTTGAAAGATTTAACGATTGGCATCGAGGGTTTATAGATGATAGTTATAGAAATGTGAAGAAGGTTGGTTGGGAGAAAAGGTTTAAATATTTCGTGTGTTTGAAAAATGAAATTTAGATGATCTAGCAAACCGATATACAGTCTTAATTGAACAGTTGAAAGAACATGAGATAAGACTGTCAGATACTGAAAAAGTATCAAAGTTTGCTGATGCATTACCACTAGAGTGGGATGAATTTTTGGAAAATCTAAAAAAGGATTTTAGTTTTTCAAAGTTATATCTAAGAGAATTTATCAACAAACTTAAAAATTATGAGTATGAAAGCAAAAAAGAAAAAGGAAGAGTTGATAAATGAAATGAAAAAGAATTTGATGAAAGTGGATTTAAATGTGATTCTTGAAATGAAAAGAAGAATTAATGTATGTCTTGCTGCAAAAAGTAATCTGAAATATGATAACAAGAGGGGTTGTTATATTGATGAGAATGCGAATCCTCTTGATTTCGTTAAAAAAATTTTTGCAGGAAGATACAAGATAGAGAAAGAGAAAATTTCAAATGAAGAATCTGAAAAGCTTGGATTTTCAAATTCTGAATCAGTATGTTCTAAATGTGATAAATTTGAAGCTGACAATGACAAACTTTTGAAGGATGTGGAAAGTTTGACATTGGAAATCAAAGATTTGAAGGAACAGGTTAAAGAAAATTCAGCTTTCAAGAATGAGAAGATTGCTGATGATAAATAGATTCTTGAACTGCAGAAAAATTTGGAGATATTGAAATCTGAAAATGTCAAACTGTTAAGTGGTTTGAACAGTTTGACATTAGAAAACAAAGATTTTGAAAAGAAAGTAAAAAATTTTGAAAATGAAAAATTAAAAATTGAAAAAGAATTTCAAAGTCAAATAAAGATTCTTGAAGATGGGAGATCTGTTTTTAGCAAGAATAACATTGAAAAACAAAAAGTAATAAATTCTCATCTTCAGACAATTATTCGACTTGAAAAAGAAGCTGAAAAAGCTCGGATTAAAATCAAAGAGCTTGAAGAGAAATTGAAAGGTTTTAAGACTTCGTCATCAACACCAGATTATCCATGTCCAAAACCGATCAATTCTGTTCCAATAAGTGACAATGTCACAAACTTTGACAAAGTCAAAGTTGAAGATTGTGATGAGAAAACTGATGATGATGAGAAAAGAAAAATATTTTTGAAATTAAATGCAATGCTTAATGAAACCGTTCTACATTCTACTGAGAAAGGTGAATGCTCAACGCAAAAACCTGTAAAGAAGAATGTGGAACAAAAACAAAAGGATAAAAAGCCGAAAAATCTTCAAAAAGAAAATAAAAGCTCATCAATTCAATCATCCAATCATGATAAAAAACCACAAAAATCGAAAAATCAAAACTCAAAAACTGTTGGTAATAAGTGGTGCAGGTTTGACCACAGTGCTCAAAAGCCAAATCCAGCATTCAAGAGGAGAGATGGATATCACCAAGCCAAACAATGTTATGATATGAATGTTTGGGCAGAAGGTGGTGATTGGTACGATAACAGAGTGTGTTACACTTGTGGTGTGAGAGGACACATTGCTGTTAACTGCCAGAATTGGAGGTTTGAGACAAGAAGATGCTTTGAATGCCAAATCAGATGTCATATTGCAAGAGATTGCCCAATGAGATCAATGGGAAGATCGAGGGCTGAATCTCAGAAAATGACAAAGAAGAAACCAGTCAATGTCAAGCCCAAAGAACAGAAAGTTCAAGAACCTAAAGTTCAAGAACAGAAAGTTCAAGAAAAGAAAGTTAAGCTTTCACAGGGGCAGAAAGACAGACTGAGGAAGAAGAGGAAGAAAGCAAGAGAGTATCTCGAAAGGATTTTGTCCTTGGATAAAACTGGTAAAACAGATAAAAGTTCTGATAAATCGTCTTGTTCTCCAAAGAATGACAAGTCAAACAAGCTGAATTCATCAGATACAAATCTGAGGACGAAAGAGGGAAAGAAGAAAAAGAAAGAGAAGGCAGTTAATCAAGAGATTAACAAATCTGGCGATGAATTTGTTTCTCCGGAAACAAAGGAGCCAGTTGTTGGCAATGAATCTGACTCGTTAAAGTCAGACAAGCCACGTTCAGGCGATGAATCTGGTGTAGTAAAGCCAGAAGAGCCATGTGTTGAGGTAAAAAATGAGAATTCTGGTCTAACAATGGATGATGAAAATTTTCCACCATTGTTGAACAAGAATTCCAAAGCACCCAAGGACCGTCAGGCTTGGGTGAATCTGTTTAAATGAAAAACCTGACTTGCCGGAGCTTCCAGGTTGGTAAGAGTGAAGCAGGAATCGACATATTTCTTGAGAAATTCACGAAAGTGATTTCGTCATACATGTGGTAAATCAGGGACATTAAGTTGTACTTGATTTTCTACAAGGGATTGTGTTGAGAAAATTGGGAAATATTAAATCTTTACAAGTGGTTGAAGAAAACAAGGTGATGAATGATCCCCATGTTTGAGAAATGACTCATAAAACTTATTTTCCGGAAAAACCATTTTGATTAAAACAAACTTAAGTGTTTTGAAATCACTATGGGAAAATGTTTTGTTGTCAGGGGGAGTTCTGATTGTTTATGCCAAGAGAATGGAGAATTGAAGTGATTCTTATCATGTTGTCACATTTCTTGTACAACTTGTTTTCAAATTTTCCCAGAAAATCAAAATTGAGACATATTTTGATTTTAGGGGGAGTAAAAATTTTAAAAAAATTAGAAAATTTGAAAAGTCAAAAACATTGAAAAATGCAAAAAAATGAGTTTTGTTGTGAAAAAGAGGAAATGATAGTAGATCAGTTGGACTGTCACAGCATGCTAAAGAATTGAAAAGATAAAATGTGATAAACGATCTCACTAAAGATGTGACGATAGGCTCAGCTAGACTAGTAGATTTGCGATAACGATACAAACCAAAATGAAAAAGCCTAGTTCTAGTGGGAAACATGGTCAAAAGCATAGTACTTAGTTTTGTCCTTCTTGATTGTGTGCCTACTCAGTAATCGCTGATTGTCGAAAGACATAAAACTGGTTAAGTTTGTGAACTTTCACAACTTTGCTAAAAAGTCGCTGTGATTGTGCATTTTATTTTGCAAAGATTTAAACTTGTTTTATTTCTTTATTTTGTTTAAGCATTGGACATTCTCTGCGTATACGTGAGTATCGATATGGATGTTATTGCCTAAACGTTCTGCTTTATTTTCTTTGGTGTTTCGTTTAAGCTTTGGATCACCTCTGCGTATACGTGAGTATCGATCTGGTGGTTAAAGCCTAAACAACTTCAACTTGTTTTATTTTTCTTATTTTGTTTAAACATTGGACTTTCTCTGCGTATACGGAAGTATCGACCTGATTGTTAATGTTTAAACATTCTGCTTTGTTTTCGCATAAATCACAGTTGATAAAAGTTTAAAGGCATTATTTGAGTCAGTGTATTGCATGATGAGGGGATATGCTGAGATCGTGGGGTCCATAAGAATTTAGTGCAAATTAATATACCTTAACGTATCGGTAAGCATTTCGAAAGTTGTTAGATTGAGTTTAAGTGGACAACAATATCGTCAATCTATGTGAATCATTTAGAACTGAAAATGTTTATAGCTTAACGGTGTTGGTGATATGTCTCAAAAACTGATATGATCCTCTTACACAAGCTCACAAAAATAGTGTTTGTAAATATTTCTTTAATGCATTTCTTTACATTCAAAAATCCAAAAAGATTTTAGTGTGTTTTAGTATAAATTTTGAAAAATACAAAAAGATTTTCGACAATTGATGTTGGAGAGCTGATATTCAAAATTTCAAGTGCTGAACATGATGAACAGGGTTGGGTTTGAGTGCTGAATTGAAAAATTTTGAATTAAGAAAGAAGTTGAGATTAGTTAATCAGGGTCATTAATTTGAACTTGGTGTAACTATTTCTAGTAAGTTTTTCTTATTGATTTAAGTAAAAACTTATGTTTTGGTGAGAAGTGTGTAGGAGATGTGCTGAACAAGAGTTAAAGCCAGGAATTAATCTCAAGGTGATAGCTAATTCCAGACAGCGATCCCAGCATGATGAAAGGGGGAGTCTGACGAGGTTAGAGCCAAAGAGAAAATCCTGGTACATGCTAAGAAAGAAAGGAGACCGATCAAGATTGAAGAGTCGTTATGTTGAAGACTCTCACTAAAGATTCCGTCAACATTCAAGGGGGAGTCTGTTGGTGCAGTTGTCTGTCGACTTCATCTTCGTTCGAGTCTTAGATTAGGATATTATTGAAAGAGCCCGAAGACCGATAAAGACTGAAGAATGAGAAGACTCGATACTTCAGACTCGTCAACATCCGAGGGAGAGTCTGTTAGTGCATACGTCTGTCGACTTCGTCTTGTATCAAGTCGTGTAATAGAATAGATGAAACAAGTCACACAGTTCGAGTTTAACAGGATTCAGTGGTGAACAAGCCAGTTCAAACGAAGTGGCCAGTTCAAACGAACTGGACCAGTTCGTATGAACTGGAGATTATTGTTCAAACGAACTGGATTTAGTATAAATAGTGGACTTGTTGTTTTCATTTGGAACTTTCAGATTCCGGTAGCGAAACTCTGCCGAAGTGTCTCCAAGTTTGTAATCGTGTTATAATCAATACAAGAGACAGTTATTAGTGAAGATCAAGCTGATACAAACTCTGATTCATTGAATTCCGCCTTTGAATCAGTTTAGAGCTCTTCTGAAGACTTGTTCAGATCGATTCTCGATCCTACAGGATATTTAGGGTATGTTTGGCTTACGTCACAGTTCTGGAGTGTACGTCGCGTTAAACTGATTGCATTTACGCACCAGTTTGTGTATAACCTTCCAGAAAGTGATTTAAATCTTGAAATCAGAATCGAATCAAATTGTAAAATCATCACACACAATAACACATATAATAACACCAAAGCACATTGTTTTATTGATAATCAACATTGTTTTACATTATATGATGATTACAGAACACAGTTGTCACAGATCCCGTAGATCATCTTCTACTAGTGTCTTTATTTAATTGTGTGTGTGTGTATATATATATATATATATATACATATGGCGTCTAGGCACCCCCTTTTTATGTTTAGAATAATTTATTTTCACTTTTGAAACTCGTTTGACCTTAGCCGTAGTCTAAGGCTACACTCATTTTCTTTCGGATTATCTTTCTGACTCTATGACTTCTTACTTCGTTTTCGTGTCGGTTTATCCCACTCATTCCGTTATTTGGTTTATGCCCCTACTTCCTTTCAACCCGTTGCCCGGGTTCTTTATCTTAATGTTTTTAACACTTCGGTTTCATTGGTTTGCATTTTCCTTTCCATACTCTTTTACGACCTATCACATAGATTCAGTAATTTTTCGCACTTTCACTGTTCGGTTTTCGCTTACTTGGAATATCAAGTATTATACTTTATTCAGCCCGTCCAACATTGAAATAGTTGAACATAACTATCGAAATTTCTGTTTTACAGAATTTCATCGTCTTTTAGTCATAACTCTTAATCTGAGTCTTTTGACTTTTAATCTGCGTCACCGTCTCTTTTATCAATGTCCCAAAGGTTCATTTCTTAGGCCTTGTTTGGTAAAACCACTGCTATTGTTATACGGCTCTTGGGGTTTACCCATTTTCGTCTAACACTTCTAATATGATTATTTTACTAATCTTTTATTCAATCACACTCATCAATGTGATCATCGTTCTTCCTCATAAGGGTTTTATTATTAACATGCTACTTGGGTATCTACCCATACCCGAGTTTTTAAATCCATCTTTATTGATATTTCATTATCTATAGCTGCGAATAATACGTATTATCCATTTAGCTTCTCTCTCGAGGATATTCCTATGCGAATCTTAATCTCTAAAATTTTAACCTTCATCCATTGTTACAATAAAAAAATTAATTCATTTCATGTTATTGTATCATATTGTTGTATGGCATTTATCCACATCGTTTGTTGTCATAAACGATGTTTCTACACGTTTCATTTGGTTTGGCTTAGTCTATAACTATGCCCTTGTCATCTATTACTATTGCAAATTCCCGGGTTCGGGTGTCAATACACTCCTCCTTATTATGATGCTTATCTTTCATTACGTTCTCGGGTTCGAGTGTGCGCACACCCCTTCCCATGGCAATATCTATCATGATTACTTTTGCCTCGGTTTCACATGCTTACTTTTGTTTATGTTCTTATACATATATATATATATACATGTATATTTCTTTTACATAATTCACTCATCTCACTACTCGTATACGCCCATATGCAATTATTATTCGCACTCGTATCGAATACAATATGTGCTAAAATTTAATTTACACGAAACATACCTGAAATGACATCAGGTTCAGCTTTAGCCTCTGCGGCTGTCATATGGGAAGACCTTGCCTTCTCTTTCGGGGTGTCCGACCTTGCGTTAGCTGCGCTCTTGATTCCAACTGATTCCGGGTATTCAGACCTTTTATGTCCAGGGTTATAACATTTATAACACACTGACACCTTCCCTGGGCAATTTGCAACCACATGTCCCACTTCTCTACAAATAGGACATGGTTTGTTTCTAAGGTAGCATTTGCCCCTGTGGGTTTTTCCACATATTTTACACTGAGGCGACCCCCTTCTTGTAACACCTTTCTTAGAAGCCTTATTAGTCTTTGATTTATTTACGAGAATTGGGTTCACTTCCAACACTCTCCCGTTAACTTTTTCTTGTAAGAGACTGTCTTTTAATTCAGTTATCATATCCTCCACCACTAGCGAGATTGTGGTTTGTAGTCTCTCGACAAACTGCGGTAGACTGGCTACTACTGCCTTTCCGACTTCCTCGAAAATTTTAGTTTCCATCTCTTTAGTTAATTAAGATGCTAATTCGCCCCTGGTTACACCGGGCATTTCTTTCATCTGTTTGGTGACTATCGGCATCGTATTATCATCGCCTTCATCAGTCATCTTGAGTCTGAAATGTTTATGCTAATTATTAAACATTTCATTTTTATAACATATGCATCATTCGCTTTGGTTTAGCCAAGTTCACCACTTGCTTAAACCATTCATGTTTAGTGCACTTTCCGGGTTTGAGTGTGTTAACACGCTCTTCCCGTACACATCAAATCGAATTCCTTTTTTCTAATATTCTAATAAAATCTACTAAATGACTAATTCTTACCGGATGTTTGATCAAGCTTGAACCGAACACACTTCATTAACAACCTTGAGCTCTGATTACCAACTTGTAACGCCCATCTTATTTTAACACATTTATAACATTTATGCACACATTTTATACAAAAATGCGAGCTTACAAAAAATTTGTTTGGATAACGATCACACATGATCAAAGTATTTGAGTTATCATCCTAACTAGTTTAAAACATTCAAAATGCAATACTTAGTGTTTACATATTAACTAAAACAAAATAGATCAAAGCGGAAGCTTGTTCAGTGTGTTCGGTTCTTGAAAGTCGCTTGATCTTCATCCGGAATCTTGTGAGCATTCACCTAATGCCAAAACCACGTAAAATGTTAGTTTTGACAATGTTATACTACGTATAAACAAGTTCTGTTATCGAACATCAAAAAAATGAAACAAATGCTGAATTATGGGCCTGTCGCGCCCCGCGACAGATCGTTATATAGCTTACGCGGCCCGCGACGTTCGTCGCGTTACGCGACGGTGATTCTGGTTTGGTGTCGCGTGACGCGATGCCCTATTTTTGACACATTGTTGCTTGGTTTTATGCTGCTGATACCCAGCTACGAAAAATACCAAAATACCAACTTAAAACTTGCATAACTTTTGCTATACAAGTCCGTTTTACGTAATTCTTTTTCCTACGCGGCCGTAATTAAATTACGGACCCGTCTAACTGTTGGACTCTATATGCCCAAGACACATATTAAATTGATGTGGCTAGTACGTTATGATCCAAGTCGAGTCATACCCAAATACAAGCTAGACAAACACTTAGAATATTTATTTGTGATATGATCAAACAAATAAATATTAACACTTACAATATTTAGAAATTGGTTTTCTAAATAATTGCACTTGACAAACTAATAAATTATATGGATAATTTATTTTGAGAGAGTATTTTATTTTGTTATTTAATGGGTTAAATAACTTAATAAAAGTTGTATAAAGTCTTATAACATGTGATGTTATAATTTTATAAAAGTTATAAAATTAGTCAAGACTAATTATTTTTATAAAAGAAATTATTTTTTTTATAAAATAAAGGGTGGCCCCCCCCCCCCCCTTGGTGTTCTTCCCTAAAAGTTTTGGCCAATCACAAACCATGCATTTGCATGTGTTAGTGGCAACTTGGTTGGGCAAGAGAATGGTCCATTAAAATTACATGCAAGGTGCATGGTTAGATGCACTCCTATTGGTCAAATGGGTGGCTCTTTCTCTCTCCTTGTTTTTATAATTTTGTATGACAAAATTAGTGAAAATAAGAACTTGAAAAACTAGAGAATACTTGTAGAGATGCTCTTAAAATCGGCCAACATAGAGCAAGTTTTAGATGATGAAATTCAAGTGTAAGACTTGAATTTACTCTCTAAAAATCGGGTCATGTATGGTTGATCAAGAGGGGGTTTTCAAGTTGATAAATCAAGTGCAAGAACTCCATAAACTCCCCTCATATTTTCGGCCATGGTGGTTGATCAAGATGGAATTTTAGTGAGTTCATAAGTGTAGAAATCCTAGCTAAACATAAGGTGTTTGTTGGAAGGCTCGGGGTATACAAGCTTGAGGTCTTCTACACTTGAAGGCAACCGTTCAAGAAGCATCATCTTCTTCATATCCTTTACTCCTTGGAAGGTAGTATTCTAAACACCCTATGGTTGCATTTTAAATTTTGATAGCATGCAAGTTCGTATATGGATCCGGGATTGGGTTTTACATATAAAATGGGTTTTATATCTTGTAAGTAACATGTTTTGAATAATATTTTCCGCTGCGTTTTTATTTTATATGGATAAAATACTTTGATAAACATGTAAAAATCCCAACATTGGTATCAGAGCCGCTTATATGAGTGCATGCTTCAATAGATTAAAAATTTCGGGTTTCGGGTTTGAATAAAACCCTAAGGCCGAAAATTTTAACATGGTTAACCCTTTATTTTTCAAGATTATTTTCTTACATGCATAAGGGAATTGTGAAAAATTATTTCATATGGATGATTTGTTTGTTTGGACAAACTTACCTTTTCGGTTTTTGGAAATAGCCGAAAATGTTATAAAAGGGAACCATTTTTTTATGCTTCTTGAAATAAATATATATATATATGGATATATATTTTGGTGCATATAACCTAGCCATGACCTTGTGTTGAATGATTGTGTTGTGATTTATTTTATTAATTATTCAATGGGTTGTAATAATTATTATTTTGTTCTTCCATTTGTAAGATATGTAATTTATTTATTTTTCATTTGGTATGTAAAATAAATAGATTAGGTGCATTTTATTTTACTAGAAAAAAAATGTATTAGGATATATATTTTGTAAAAGAAGATGCACACAAAAATGCGGTTTTGTTTGGACCATAATTTCCGGTCCAAAGAACTTCATGGTTCTCAACGGGATTTTAACCCGAAAACCAAAACACATTTTTGAAGTCCAAAAGAGTTTGGAGCTGAATATAAAAGACTTTTGGAAGCTCAAAGAAGGTGGAGAAATCGTAACACAAGAAGGAGACTTGAAGCATTTGGATGCGGGATCAAGTGGGAGTTCATCGACACATTACTTGTGTCATTTTTCACCCTTTAGGAAGGACCTTTTGGCACACTTGTTTCGGCTAACAAGTGTTGTCAAAATAGTTGGCTATGGTTATGCACCTATTGTTATGTATGTTATGCTTGTGTGGTTGTTCATTTTGTTGTTTAGATGACATGTAGATATGCATGACTTAACAAACTAATAATCAACAACAAGCGTAAAATTGGTTCTTGACAAAATCATTAAAATGTTTAATAAAGGTTTTATTAAAAATTAATGATTTTATAATAAAATGGGTTTTATTAAAAAGAACCTTGAAATTTTGTTTTCACTAAAGTACCATTGATTTGAATGCATGCAAATGTATGGTACATAATATTTTCTAAACTAGAATTTTGAAATATTGAAAAGCCTTTTATAAAACAAGTCAAACACCATCCTTTTATACAACACTCGAAACACTTGGGAACTCTTATTGTGGGATAAAGGTCACCTAACCACATTAGAGGGAACTTGTATGTTCGAAGTGGGTTTACCATGTTTGTGGGATAAAGGTCACCTAACCACTTATGTTTATAAACTCACACGTGTGTGTAAGTTGGACGACTTAATTTGGAAACCATGAACTTAGGGTCACCGAAGCATGGCGAACAAAAGGTGTTGATGGGATTAAACATGCCAACTAAACATAAAGATGTTTAACCGATCCCATATGGCTAGAAGTTGCAAAGGGTTGCAATTGTCAAACGTTGACTACCTTGTTAATTTAAATAGAGGGATAAAGGTCACCTAACCAATATTTAAATGTAATGTTGGATTCTAGATTTTAATTATTAATTGTCTATGAGACATAAAAGGGTATTAATGATTAAAATATAATAATACTAAAATTGAACCTTGTTAAATTTTGTAGATGACCGCTAACAATATTACCCAAACCGTCCGTAACCTATCACTAAAAAGAATCCTTAAAAAGGATCGTATCAATCAAAACACTTTATGGATTAATATCGAAACTTAAGAATCGTTCTCAAGTAAGAAAAGATATCCTATGTGTTGAACGATCCTAATCCCGATGAATATCTTATGGAAGATAAGGATGTCTATGACGATTGGATAAAGTATATTGAGGATACTATGCAAGCCTCTTGCCTCATGTTAGGAACTATGATTCCCAAGATTCAAAAGGATTTTGAACATCATGAGCATACGACAAGATTACCCAATTATAGGAAATGTTCCTAAGGGGAGAATGCATCGAAATGGTTCGAGCGCTTCATGCATGTCGAATGGAGGAAACCCAATTGGTCACATCTTATGTCTTTAAGATGAAAAGCCACATTGATCACCTCGAAAGGCTCAATATGGGTAAAATGGCTTTATCCATTCTAACCATCAATAAGGATGGCAACAAGGAAAGGGCATCACCCTGACACCAAAGCAAATGTTGCCAAAGGAAAGGGGCACATCAAAGGGAAAGAAAAAGAAAGACTAAAGCGGAACCACCGAAACCAATATATAAGAAGGCAAAGGTTGCCACGAACGATCCATGCTTTGAGTATGGTGAGATAGGACATTTAAATAGGAATTGTCCAACCTATCTCAAAGAGTTGAAAACTAAGAGGGATGCAGGGCAAACCTCAGGTACAATCTTAATGATACATATTGGCCTTAATGTTATTTCTTATAACACATGGGTATTAGATACCGGATGTGGAACTCATGTTTGCAATTTGTTGCAAAAGGTTCAAAAGAAATAAGACAATATGGTTTTGATTTAAAGTTTGTAAACAATGAAATTCATGTTTCGATGAATGACATGTTTTACTTTAAAGCTATGCTTTCAAATGGTATTTATGAATTGATTCATAATAAATCATTTGATAGTTCAATGTACCAAGCAATCACCAAGAAACTCAAAATGGTTTTGAGTGAGACGAATCTTTGGCACTGTCGCCTTAGTCATATGAACAGAAGTCACATGCAAACACTTCAAAAGAATGGTTTTTTGGACACAAATGAAGTTGGTTCATTTGATACATGTGAGTCTAGTTTACAAGGTAAAATGACTAAGAAACCCTTTAGTGGGAAAGAGCAAAAGATTTATTAGGTATCATACATTCGGATGTATGTGGTCCTTTTAAAGCCAATGACTAGGAATGGTGAAAGATACTTCATTACCTTTTACCAACGACTATAGTAGTTATGGTTATGTGTACTTGACACAAAGATGAAGTTTTAAAACGTTCAAAAACTTCAAAAGTGAAGTACAAAATCAACTCTTTTAAAGTTCTTCGTTTTCGATAGAGGAGGAGTCGAACTCTATTGAATATGGTTCGATCTATGATGGCTAGGAGCAAATTATCTCTATCATTATGGGGTTACGCTTTGCTCTCCGTGGCTCATATATTAAATATGGCCCAAACCAAGAAAGTGGATAAGACAGCTTCTGAAATATGGCATGGAAGGGCTC
Source organism: Helianthus tuberosus (assembly GCA_030545235.1). Taxonomy (NCBI): domain Eukaryota; kingdom Viridiplantae; phylum Streptophyta; class Magnoliopsida; order Asterales; family Asteraceae; genus Helianthus; species Helianthus tuberosus. The sequence continues at coordinate 143,294,043 of CM060381.1, forward strand.
CATCATTATCATATTTGAAGGTATGGGGTTGTGAAGCTTATGTTAAGCAATACACCCCAAATAAATTGGAAGTCCGATCCACTAAGTGTATCTTTATAGGATATCCTAAAGATGATATAGGATATTATTTCTACGATCCAACCGAGCAAAAGGTATTTGTTGCTCAAAAGGGTAAGTTCTTGGAAGCTAAGTTCCTTATAGAAGGAACTAGTGATAGAACAGTGGAACTTGAGAAGGATCAAGAACCAAAAGACGATACACGTTTGGTTGATACTAGCACTCAACAAGAGGTTGTTGAAAATGATCAAGAGGTTGATCAAAACACACAACATGTTTGTAGATCTAGTAGAATTAGTAGTCCATCTGAAAGATATGTATTTTTCAAAAATGGATGCTACGTGGTAGATTCGGGTGAACCTACCACATACCATGATCCAATCCGATTGTGACAAATGGCTTGAAGCCATGAACGTAAAGATGCAGTCCATGTATGACAACCAAGTATGGGAATTGGTTGTAGCACCTCTTAACTCCAAAGTAGTTGGAAGTAAGTGGGTTTTCAGGAAGGAAACCGATGTGCATGGTAACTTAGATACTTGTAAAGCGAGACTTGTAGCAAATGGTTTCACTCAAACTCAAAGGGTTGACTATGAGACCTTCTCGCCTGTGGCGATGCTAAAGTCAATTAGGATATTATTTGCCATACCTGCATAATATGATTATGAGATTTGGCAAATGGATGTCAAAACGGATTTCCTAAATGGATATCTTGAGGAAGATGTCTATATGGTTCATCCTGAAGGTTTTGTCGATCCAAAACATCCTAACAAAGTATGCAAGTTAAATATATCAATCTATGGATTGAAACAAGCATCTAGAGGTCAGAATCACTGTCTTGATGAAGAGATTAGGAATATGGATTCATCAAGAACTTCGATGAAGCTTGTGTGTATAAGAAGGCTAGTGGGAGCATTATTACTTTCTTAGTATAGTATGTCGATGACATTCTACTATTTGAAAATGACATTCCAACCATGGAAGGTGTAAAAAACCTAGCTTGGAAGTTGTTTTTCCATTAAGGATCTTGGTGAAGTCGCCTATATTTTGGGAATAAAGATCTATAGGGATAGATCAAGGCGCTTGATAGGTTTAAACCAAAGTGCATACATTGACAAAGTCTTGAAAAGGTTCAAGATAGAGAACTCTATGAAAGGTTTGGTACCCATTCAAGAGGGGACAATATTGAATGTGTTTCAATGTCCAAGCTCAAAGGATGAGCAAGAAAGAATGAAAGGAATCCCATATGCGTCAGCTATAGGATTCATTATGTATGTAATGATATGCACTAGACTGGACAAGTTATGCGCTTTAAGCATGACGAGTAGATACCAGCGAATAACGGTCATTGGGTGACTGTTAAAATATATATATTGAAAATGCCTTGGAAGGACTAAGAATATATTTCTAATATATGGATCTAGTGAAAGGAACTCGTTGTAAAAGGTTACAGGGATGCGAGTTTCGGAATTCATTGTAAAAGGTTACATAGATACGAGTTTCCAAGCTGATCGAGATGGTTCTCGATCACAATCAGGGTAGCATTGTCCACTACAGAATCAGAATACATCGCCGCTTCATTGATTGAGATAATTCACATGGATCTGCCACTTGAATTATTGACGATCTAGGGGTAGTCCCTACCATTCAGGACCCCTAGAGATCTTTGTGATAACGATGGTACGATTGCTCAAATCAAGGAACCTCGTGCACATCAAAAGACTAGGCACATTGAGCGAAGCTTCAACTAAATAAGGAATGAAGTTGAAAAAGGGGAAATATATGTATTCGCAAAGTTCACACTGATCAAAATATTACGGATCCACTCACGAAGCTCCTTGAACGGGCAAAGCATGAAGGGTCATACTTGTGCCTTAGGACTTCGATATTCTAGTGATTGGATTTGATCTATTTTGTATTTGGATATTGGAACTGATGGGATTTTAACATGTTTATCAAAGCAATTTCATCCATATGAAATAAAAACGCAGCGGAAATAATGTTTAAAACATGTTACTTTTATAAGATATAAAACCATTTATATGCAAAATCCCAAAACCCGGATCCATATATGAGATGTATGCTATCAAAACACAACCATAGGATGTTTAGAATACTACCTTCCATGGAGTAATGGATATGAAGAAGATGATGCTTTTGAATGGTTGCCTTCAAGTGTAGAAGACCTCAAGCTTGTATACCCCAAGCCTTCCAACAAACACCTTAGTTTTAGCTAGGATTTCTACACTTATGAACTCACTAGAAAAACCCTCTTGACAACCATCTCATGGCCGAAATATTAGAGGAGGTTTTGGAGTTCTTGCACTTGATATATGAACTTGAAACTCTCCACTAGATCAACCATACATGACCCGATTTATTTAGAGTCTTACACTTGATTTTTCCAAATAAAAATCAACTCTTGGATGATCATCTTGGGGCCGAAAATTTTCAGCCATTTTTACTATCTTCATCAAGTTCACCTTCATCAAAATTCATCTAAATGAATATAAAAGACATGAGAGATTTTGCCACCCACATTGCCCAATAGGAGATCAACTAACACATGCATTTGCATGCAATATGATTGGCCAAAGAACTTAGGGAAGACCATCCAATCAAAATGCATGCAACTTATGACAACATGCATGGAATCTCATTGGACAAGAATCTTTGGGAAGACCCCATGGGGGGGGGGGGTGGCGGCCAAGCTTTTATAAAAAAAAATACAATTTCTTTTATAAAATATAAGTCTTACACATATATATATATTTTATAACTATTATAAAATTATAACATCATATGTTATAAGACTTATGCTATTTTTATTATGTTATTTAACCAATTAGATAACAAAATAAAATATTCTCTCAAAATAAATTATCCATATAATTTATTAGTTTGTCAAGTGCAATTATTTAGAAAACCAATTTCTAAATATTCTAAGTGTTGATATTTATTTATTTGATCACATCATAAATAAATATTGTAAGTGTTTGTCTAGCTTGTTATTGGGTATGACTCGACTTGGATCATAACGTACTAGCCACATCAATTTAATATGTGTCTTGGGCATACAGAGTCCAACAATCTCCCACTTGCACAAGATACATAGAAGATTGATGCAAGTAGTAAATGACGCCTAACTACGGTTTACTACCCCTAATACATATGACTATATGTGCCATTCAATAACATCATCCCCTTCAAGTCCCTTACTTGAACATGATTTAGGTGAATCTATCATTTATCCTTTCGTTACAGATGTCATGTCAAATCCAGAGACACAGAGTGATCACTCTCTGTTGATTTAACTTTAGCAGGCCTTAGACATCTTACTCTCAACGAATAAGAGGAACAAATCCCATCTTGACTACATACGTCTCTCACAATCACCTTGTACCACACCTGAGCTTAGCCTTATGTACTGTCATATTACTGACAGCGAAGAAAAAAGTCAAGGCATAATATTTGGTGAATATCAAGACCCAATATGTATCTCAGGTCTGAGGATACTATGATATTCTCCTTTACTCAAATTTACTTATGATCAATCAAAAATGATTCCATGCAGTAATATTTGAGAGCGAGTCAGTCCAATATTTGTATCCCACAAATATCTATGAACCTTGGCAGCAACGCCTTGCTCTATATTCATACTTCATGAATATCTACCAATCCAAGTTCATAATAGTCTTACATTCATATTCGTTCCCACAAGTATGATCGACTACGGACATTTAGAATAGGTAACTTATTCACTGATTTAAACATGCTAAAATGGAACATAACTCAAAATACCATAAAGAGTTATAATAACAATTGTTCCAATATCCAAATACAAAATAGATCAAATCCAATCACTAGAATATCGAAGTCCTAAGGCACAAGTATGACCCTTTCATGCTTTGCCCATTCAAGGAGCTTCGTGAGTGGATCCGCAATATTTTTATCAGTGTGAACTTTGCGAATACATATCTTTCTCTTTTCAACTTCATTCCTTATGTAGTTGAAAGTCCGCTCAATGTGCTTAGTCTTTCGATGTACACGAGGTTCCTTGATTTAAGCAATCGCACCATCATTATCACAAAGATTTCTAGGGGTCCTGAATGGTAGGGACTACCCCTAGATCGGCAATAATTCAAGTGGCAGATCCACATGAATTATCACAATCAATGAAGCGGCGATGTATTCTGATTATGTAGTGGACAATGCTACCCTGATTGTGATCGAGGACCATTTCGATCAGTTTGGAAACTCGTATCTATGTAACCCTTTACAACGAATTCCGAAACTCGCATCCCTGTAACCTTTTACAACGAGTTTTTTTTTTCACCAGATCCATATATCCTTAGTCCTTCTAAGGTATTTCAATATGCTCTTAATAGTCATCCAATGACCGTTATTTGGATTTTACTGGTATCTTCTCGTCATGCTTAAAGCGCATAACTTGTCCGGTCTAGTACATATCATTGCATACATAATGAATCCTATAGCTGATGTATATGGGATTCTTTTCTTGCTCATCCTTTGAGCTTGGACATTGAAACGCATTCAATATTTGTCCACTCTTTGAATAGGTACCAAACCTTTCATAGAGTTCTCTATCTTGAACCCTTTCAAGACTTTGTCAATGTATGCACTTTAATTTAAACCTATCTAGCGCCTTGACCTATCCTTATAGATCTTTATTCCTAAATATAGGCGACTTCACCAAAATCCTTAATGGAAAAACAACTTTCAAGCCAGTCTTTTACACCCTCCAAGGTTGGAATGTTATTTCCAAATAGTAGAATGTCATCGACATATAATACTTAAGAAAGTAATAATGCTCCCACTAGCCTTCTTATTCACACAAGCTTTATCAACGTTTTTGATGAATCCATATTCCCTAATCTCTTCATCAAAACGGTGATTCCAACTTTTAGATGCTTGTTTCAATCCATAGATTGATTTCTTTAACTTGCACACTTTGTTAGGATGTTTTTGGATCGACAAAACCTTCAGGCTTAACTATATAGACATCTTCCTCAAGATATCTATTAAGGAAAGTCGTTTTGAGATCCATTTGCCAAATCTCATAATTATATTGTGCAAGTATGGCAAATGATATCCTAGTTGACTTTAGCATCGCCACGGGCGAGAAGATCTCATCATAATCAACCCTTTGAGTTTGAGTGAAACCTTTTGCTACAAGTCTCGCTTTACAAGTATCCAAGTTACCATGCATTACAGTTTTCTTCTTGAAAACCCACTTACTTCCAACTACTTTAGAGTTAAGTGGTGGCACAACCAATTCCCATACTTGGTTGTCATACATGGATTGCATCTGTACGTTCATAGCCTCAAGCCATTTGTCGCAATCAGATTTTGACATTGCATCATGGTATGTGGTTGGTTCATCTGAATCTACCATATAGCATCCATCCATAAAAATCCATATCTTTCAGGTGGATTACTAATTCTACCAGATCTGCGAACGTTTTGTGTATGTTGATCAACCATTTGATCATCTTCAACAACCTCTTGTTGAGTGCTAGTATCAACCAAACGTGTATCGGCTTTTGGTTCCTGATCCTCATCAAGTTCCACTGTTCTACTAGTTCCTTCCATTAGGAACTTATCTTCCAAGAACTTTGCCTTTCGAGCAACAAATACTTTTGCTCTGTTGGATCGTAGAAATAATATCCTATATCATCTTTAGGATATCCTACGAAGATACACTTAGTGGATCGTACTTCCAACTTGTTTGGGGTGTATTGCTTCACATAAGTTTCACAACCCATACTTTTAAATATGATAATGATGGAACCTTTCCATGTCATATTTCAAAAGCTGTCGTATCCACTTTCTTGGTTGGGGCCATATGGGCCACGGAGAGCAAGGCGTAACCCCAAAGTGATAGAGATAATGCGCTCCTAGCCATCATAGATCGAACCATATCTAATAGAGTTCGATTCCTCCTCTATCAAAACGAAGAACTTTAAAAGAGTTGATTTTGTACTTCACTTTTTAAAGATTCTGAACGTTTCAAAACTTCTTCTTTGTGTCAAGTACACATAACCATAACTACTATAGTTGTCGGTTAAAGTAATGAAGTATCTTTCACCATACCTAGTCATTGGCTTAAAAGGATCACATACATTCGAATGTATGATACCTAAGAAATCTATTGCCCTTTTCCCACTAAAGGGTTTCTTAGTCATTTTACTTTGTAAACAAGATTCACATGTATCAAATGAACCAATTTCATTTGTTTCCAAAAGATCATTCTTTCGAAGTGTTTACATGCGACATCTGTTTATATGACCAAGGCGATAATGCCAAAAATAAGTCTCACTCAAATTCATTTTGAGTTTGTTGGTGATTGCTTGGTACATTGAACTATCAAATGATGTATTATTTATGAACCAATTCATAACTACCATTTGAAGGCATAGTTTTAAAGTAAAACATGTCATTCATCGAAATATAAATGTCATTGTTTACAAACTTTAAATCAAAACATATTGTCTCAAAAGGGAAACTTAAATAATGTTCCTAGTCAAACTAGGAGCATTCAAAACATTTTAAAACAATTTCCAAACCATTTGGAAGTTTCAAAACATAGTCTCCTTTCTTGTAATGTTTTATTTCTTTTGAACCTTTTGCAACGAATTGCAAACATGAGTTCCACATCCGGTATCTAATACCCATGTGTTAGAAGAGATAACATTAAGGTCAATATGTATTATTAAGATTGTACCTGAGGTTTGCCTAGCATCCCTCTTGTTTTTTTAACTCTTTGAGATAGGTTGGACAATTCCTATTTAAATGCCCTATCTCACCACACTCAAAGCATGGATCGTTCATGGCAACCTTTTCTTTCTTCTCTTTTGGTTTCGGTGGTTTCGCTTTAGTCTTTCTAATCATTTCCCTTTGAATTACCCGTTTCCATTCGCAACATTTGCTTTGGTGTCGGGGTGATGCCCTTTCTTGTTGCCACCCTCATTGATCGTTAGAATGGATAAAACCCTTTTATCCATATCGAGCCTTTCGAGGTGATCAATGTGGCTTTTCATCTTAAAGTTATAAGATGAGTCCGATTGGGTTTCCTCCATTCGACATACATGAAGCGCTCGAACCGTTTCGAAGCGTTCTACCCTTAGGAACATTTCCTTCAATTTGGTAATCATGTCGTATGCTCATGATGTTCAAAACCTTTTGAATCTTGGGAATCATAATTCCTAACATGAGGCAAGAGGCTTGCGTAGTATCCTCGATATACTTATTCCAATCGTTATAGGCATCCTTATCTTCCATAAGATGTTCATTGGGATTAGGATCGTTCAACTAGTGATAGGTTACGGACGGTTTGGGTAATATTGTTAGCGGCCATCTACAAAATTTAACAAGGTTCAATTTTAGTATTTTCGATATTATTATATTTTAATCATTAATACCCTTTTGTGTCTTAAAGACAATTAATAATTAAAATCTAGAATCCAACGTTACATTTAAATATTGGTTAGGTGACCTTTATCCCTCTATTTAAATTAACAAGGTAGTCAACGTTTGACAATTGCAACTCTTTGCAACTTCTAGCCATATGGGATCGGTTAAACATCTTTATGTTTAGTTGGCATGTTTAATCCCATCAACACCTTTGTTCCCCATGCTTCGGTGACCCTAAGTTCATGGTTTCCAAATCAAGTCGTCCAACTTACACACACGTGTGAGTTTATACACATAAGTGGTTAGGTGACCTTTATCCCACAAACATGGTAAACCCACCTCGAACATACAAGTTCCCTCAAATGTGGTTAGGTGACCTTTATCCCACAATAAGAGTTCCCAAGTGTTTCGAGTGTTGTATAAAAGGATGGTGTTTGACTTGTTTTATAAAAGGGTTTTCAATATTTCAAAATTCTAGTTTAGAAAATGTTATGTACCATACATTTGCATAAATTCAAATCAATGGTACTTTAGTGAAAACTAATTTTCAAGGTTCTTTTTAATAAAACCCATTTTATTATAAAATCATTAATTTTTAATAAAACCTTTATTAAACATTTTAATGATTTTGTCAAGAACCAATTTTACGCTTGTTGTTGATTATTAGTTTGTTAAGCATGCATATCCAAATATCATCAAAACAATATAAATAAGCAACCACACAAGCACAACACACATATCATTAGGTGCATAACCATAGCCAACTATTTTGACCACACTTGTTAGCCGAAACAAGTGTGCCAAAAGGTCCTTCCTAAAGGGTGAATATTGACACAAATAATGTGTCGTTGAACTCCCACTTGATCCCGCATCCAAATGCTTCAAGTCTTCCTTTTGTGTTGTGATTTCTCCACTTTCTTTGATCTTCCAAATGTCTTTTATATTCAGCTCCAAACTCCTTTGGACTTCAAAAATGTGTTTTGGTTATCGGGCTAAAATCCCGTTTAGAACTATGAAGTCCTTTATGCCCGAAATTGGCAAAACCAAAACCGCATTTTGTGTGCATCTTCTTTTACAAAATATATCCTAATACATTTTTCTAGTAAAATAAAATGCGCCTAATCTATTTATTTTACATACCAAATGAAAATAAATAAATTACATAACTTTACAAAATGGAAGAACCAAAAATAATAATTATTACAACCCATTGAAATATTATTAAATAAATCACAACACAATTATTCAACACAAGGTCATGGCTAGGTTATATGCACCAAAATATATATCCAAATATATATATATATATATATATATCAAGAAGCATAAAAAAATGGTTCCCTTTTAATAACCATTTTCGGCTATGTCCAAAAAACCGAAAAGGTAAGTTTTGTCCAAACAAACAAATCATCCATATGAAATAATTTTTCAAGATTCATTTATGCATGTAAGAATATAATCTTGAAAAACAAAGGGATAACCATACTTAAAATTTCGGCCATAGGGTTTTCACCAAACCCGAAACCCGAAAATTTTAAGTCTATTGAAGCATGCACTCATATAAGCGGCTCTGATACCATTGATGGGATTTTAACATGTTTATCAAAGCAATTTCATCCATATGAAATAAAAACGTAGCGGAAATAATGTTTAAAACATGTTACTTTTATAAGATATAAAACCATTTATATGTAAAATCCCAAAACCCGGATCCATATATGAGATGTATGCTATCAAAACACAACCATAGGATGTTTAGAATACTACCTTCCATGGAGTAATGGATATGAAGAAGATGATGCTTTTGAATGGTTGCCTTCAAGTGTAGAAGACCTCAAGCTTGTATACCCCAAGCCTTCCAACAAACACCTTAGTTTTAGCTAGGATTTCTACACTTATGAACTCACTAGAAAAACCCTCTTGACAACCATCTCATGGCCGAAATATTAGAGGAGGTTTTGGAGTTCTTGCACTTGATATATGAACTTGAAACTCTCCACTAGATCAACCATACATGACCCGATTTATTTAGAGTCTTACACTTGATTTTTCCAAATAAAAATCAACTCTTGGATGATCATCTTGGGGCCGAAAATTTTCAGCCATTTTTACTATCTTCATCAAGTTCACCTTCATCAAAATTCATCTAAATGAATATAAAAGACATGAGAGATTTTGCCACCCACATTGCCCAATAGGAGATCAACTAACACATGCATTTGCATGCAATATGATTGGCCAAAGAACTTAGGGAAGACCATCCAATCAAAATGCATGCAACTTATGACAACATGCATGGAATCTCATTGGACAAGAATCTTTGGGAAGACCCCATGGGGGGGGTGGCGGCCAAGCTTTTATAAAAAAAAATACAATTTCTTTTATAAAATATAAGTCTTACACATATATATATATATTTTATAACTTTTATAAAATTATAACATCATATGTTATAAGACTTATGCTATTTTTATTATGTTATTTAACCAATTAAATAACAAAATAAAATATTCTCTCAAAATAAATTATCCATATAATTTATTAGTTTGTCAAGTGCAATTATTTAGAAAACCAATTTCTAAATATTCTAAGTGTTGATATTTATTTATTTGATCACATCATAAATAAATATTGTAAGTGTTTGTCTAGCTTGTTATTGGGTATGACTTGACTTGGATCATAACGTACTAGCCACATCAATTTAATATGTGTCTTGGGCATACAGAGTCCAACAGGAACAACTGTTATTATAACTTTCACATGGTATGTTGAGTTATGTTCCATTTTAGCATGTTTAAATCCGTGAATAAGTTGCTTATTCTAAATATCCGTAGTAGATCATACTTGTGGGAACAAATATGAATGTAAGACTATAATGAACTTGGATTGGTGGATGTTCATTAGGTATGAATATAGAGCAATGTGTTGCTGCCAAAGTTCATAGATATTTGTGGGATACAAATATTGGACCGACTCGCTCTCAAATGTTACTGCATGGAATCATTTGTGATTGATCATAAGTAAATTTGAGTAAAGGAGAATATCATAGTATCCTCAGACCTGAGATACATATTGGGTCTTGATACTCACCAAGTATTATACCTTGACCTAGTTCTTAGCTGTTTGTAATAAGGCAGTACACAAGGCTAAACTCAGGTGTAGTACAAGGTGATTGTGAGAGATGTATGTAGTCAAGAAGGGATTTGTTCCTCTTATTCGTTGAGAGTAAGATGTCTAAGGCCTGCTAAAGTTAAATCAACAGAGAGTGATCACTCTATGTCTCTGGATTTAACATGACATCTGTAACGAAAGGATAAATGATAGATTCACCTAAATCATGTTCAAGTAAGGGACTTGAAGGGGATGATGTTATTAAATGGGAAATATAGTCATACGTATTAGGGGTAGTAAACTATAGTTAGGTGGTCTTTACTACTTGCATCAATCTTCTATGTATCTTGTGCAAGTGGGAGATTGTTGGACTCTGTATGCCCAAGACACATATTAAATTGATGTGGCTAGTACGTTATGATCCAAGTCGAGTCATACCCAAATACAAGCTAGACAAACACTTAGAATATTTATTTGTGATATGATCAAACAAATAAATATTAACACTTACAATATTTAGAAATTGGTTTTCTAAATAATTGCACTTGACAAACTAATAAATTATATGGATAATTTATTTTGAGAGAGTATTTTATTTTGTTATTTAATGGGTTAAATAACTTAATAAAAGTTGTATAAAGTCTTATAACATATGATGTTATAATTTTATAAAAGTTATAAAATTAGTCAAGACTTAAATTATTTTTATAAAAGAAATTATTTTTTTTATAAAATAAAGGGTGCCCCCCCCCCCCCCTGGTGTTCTTCCCTAAAAGTTTTGGCCAATCACAAACCATGCATTTGCATGTGTTAGTGGTAACTTGGTTGGGCAAGAGAATGGTCCGTTAAAATTACATGCAAGGTGCATGGTTAGATGCACTCCTATTGGTCAAATGGGTGGCTCTTTCTCTCTCCTTGTTTTTATAATTTTGTATGACAAAATTAGTGAAAAGAAGAACTTGAAAAACTAGAGAATACTTGTAGAGATGCTCTCAAAATCGGCCAACATAGAGCAAGTTTTAGATGATGAAATTCAAGTGTAAGACTTGAATTTACTCTCTAAAAATCGGGTCATGTATGGTTGATCAAGAGGGGTTTTTCAAGTTGATAAATCAAGTGCAAGAACTCCATAAACTCCCCTCATATTTTCGGCCATGGTGGTTGATCAAGATGGAATTTTAGTGAGTTCATAAGTGTAGAAATCCTAGCTAAACATAAGGTGTTTGTTGGAAGGCTTGGGGTATACAAGCTTGAGGTCTTCTACACTTGAAGGCAACCGTTCAAGAAGCATCATCTTCTTCATATCCTTTACTCCTTGGAAGGTAGTATTCTAAACACCCTATGGTTGTGTTTTAAATTTTGATAGCATGCAAGTTCGTATATGGATCCGGGATTGGGTTTTATATCTTGTAAGTAACATGTTTTGAATAATATTTTCCGCTGTGTTTTTATTTTATATGGATAAAATATTTTGATAAACATGTAAAAATCCCAACACTAACAACATTGTTCACATTAAAATTCGGTTTATAATCAGTTGGCCTATATTTCCGCTATTTGATTGTTCGACCCGTTTGTCTACAAGTCCTAAAATTTGTTTTGTTAACATCACTTGTTTCAACTATTTTACCCATTCCCGGGTTTACCAAACATTAGTTTTTCGCTCCTCTACCGAGGGTTACTTACGCATTTACGTCATGCTTTGTTTTCAAAGATTCAAGCATGCTCTTTTTAACAACTTGACAAGTATAAATTTTTGAACTTTAGACCCAATACCAATGGTTCATTTGCAACAAGTTTAGCGTGTTCGCTTCACGGCTTACACATTCAATATTTTTTTTAATCATTGGGTGATGACCCATTCATTTCAATATTTCTGATTCGACATTGTTTGACCCGTTTGGTTGTCTAATGGAAACCACCATATCAAGGACATACCAAACTTTACTCTAACAAATATTTTGACCCGTTTTGTTTGTCTAGTGAGCTTCGTCACTTCAGCGACATAACGAGTTTGCAATTTGCGCTAATTTAAATTCAATAAGCTATAATTAATAAAGGGCTATTGGATTTTATCACCCCTAAATATTGGTTATTGACCGCTGTCACCCCCAACTATCACTTTGACGTCCGTCACCCCCAACTTAACACTTAGTGTGTTCTGTCACCATGTCGTTAACTGATTACTAACATTTGATCATGTTACTATACTTTTGGGGGTCTCCTAAGATCCCTAAAACATTCCTAAAATCCCTATGACACCCCCAGAAGTATAGTAACATAATTAAAATTTAGTGATCAGTTAACGACGTAGTTACATAACACACTAAGTGTTAAGTTGGGGGTGACGGGCATCAAAGTGATAGTTGGGGGTGGCAACGGCCAATAAGCAATAGTTGGAGGTGATAAAATCCAATAATCCATTAATAAATAAACATAATGTACCGAAACCACGGTTACATACTTGCATAATTCATCAACGTTGGTTTCTAACCATAATTACCCATTCCCGGGCTAGTCAACCTTAGCGTATCACACCCATTCCATGGTTTACGCTATTATAACTCAAACTTAATGAGTGACGTTTAAGTCACTCCGAACACTACCATTTCGACCATTATTCGGCCCTTTTGGTTGTCAAGTGAATTTCGTCACTTCTATGACATACCAAACTTGCATTTGACACTACAATCTCATTAACATTTCTAAGACTATTGTTTATGCATAATGTAACGAAACCAAAAGTTACGTACCTTTAGAGCAATCCTTTCAAACGCGTATCGCCACTTGCTTGTCCGCTTGGCGTCCGTGTTTCCTTGCCTATAGAGTTCAACCATAGTTGTTTAGAACCCTCTTATAGCATATAACGCATAATTTTCCACACTAGTCAAATATTCATTTTTAGTCAGGTTTTTAACATTTATCTTCTCTCAGGCATTACATCAAACACCTAACGAGCATGATTTCATACAATTAAAAATCAAGTTCTTAACTAACTATTTAGCCAAGATTTAAGCATCCTTTCTCAAGTTCATGTAAATTTTTCATATCAACAAGTTAGAATTCACTCCATAGAGCTCAAATACACTAAGTTAACAATGATAATCCTAGTGTTTAACATACTTCTACAAAACCCACTTGACACATGAGTGTAGGATCATGAATTCACAATTATAAGCATCAATTCAACAAGTAAATGGCTAGGGTTTACTCCTAGACATAATTCCATTCTTAATTTCATCCAAACAATGATCATGCAAGCTCAGATTCGAATTTCATGAGTTCATCTAAAATTTAAGATGGAACCAAATAGTGAAATTTCACATACCTTATGATCCCTTCGCCGAGGTGATCACTAATCTATATTCAGATTTCGATTTGGACTTGATTTGAGCCTTCAATTTGTGAGTTTTGTAAGAGTTAGGGTTTGAAGGGGAACTTCCTGGTCGCCCCATGTGTTTAGTCGAACCAGAACACACACTTAGTATGTGTTTTGGTTTTTGTTATTTTATTTAATAAAAACCATTTTCGGTTTTGTCACTTTTGGCCCCTCAATTTTCCTCAAATTTTATATAGTGTGATTTAACCAAGTTCCCTTATTATTACTTGGCTTGTGATTAACTAGGTTATTTATTCCTAGTCACTTTATCTTGGTTATGACCGACATTTAATTTACAATACAAAAATTTATATTTTCGGGGTGTTACAATTTCTCCCAGGAATATTAGTTTCCCCCCCCCCCCCCCAGGACGCATGCTTGTAAAAGAGTAGTGAAGTCACCTTAGTTTGCTCGTTATGTGTTAACGTGCTTCTAGCATTAATAAAGGGTTAGGTCCGATACACGCGACCTAATGTACAATATTGTGTAAGTAAGTATATGAGTAGGGTTTGCAATACCCTAAGTGTCAAAACAACCAAGTGTCTGTGTGATCAAATTAACATGTTTATCATACAGTAACACATAGTGGATCTCTTAGTTGGTGACTTGTTGATGATTTGAGAAACACAGACTTCACAAAATGTTCTAACACGGATAGTTATAATTTACATAAATTCGGAACATTATATAAGTTCAGAACACATATCGCACTTATATAAATTTGGAACAATATATAGTAAACTCGGAATTCCTCTTGTTTATTATACAAAATCGGGCCATCATATAACATACAAACTCGGAGCTCAACATATAACAAACTCGGATCACATGCTTTATATAAAAAAAAAACCAGACTCAAGCTTAGTAAATTCGAGGATTCTTATATGTATAAAGAAACTCGGAAACAACATTCACCATATAATAAATTCAGACTACATCCCCACATAAACTCGGACTATACTCCCCCCACCTAAACTCGGACTAGACATGCATATTACGTATAAATTCGGAACCATTTAACCAAACAAACTCGGACTCATCAACTTCATGGTAAACTCAGAACTTTTGTAATAAAACTCGGACCATACATTGTTTGTTAATAAAACTCGGAGATATACGCATACATTCATATCATACATTTAAACTCGGAATCCATATCTTAAATTCGGAACCCATACCCAAAGTCGGTCTCATTATATCTCAACCTACAAATATATATTCGGAGCAATGTATAAGAAACTCGGACCAACTTGGTTCCACATATATTCGGAAAATGTATAAGAAACTCGGACTCGTGTATTCACATTAAAAAACTCGGACCTTTGTGACTTCACAAGGTCGAATCAGTGTATTCATGCACTAACAATCGCACATTAACACATAATAAGCAAGAATCAAGTTTCTCAATGTAACAATTACAGTACCGCAGTACGATCAAACCCTAATCAACAACGATCAACAATGTTACGAATCAACACAGCGAATTAGCAGTTCTATTATATCAATAGCATCCATATCATCTAGCGGCAATTACACATTCATGCACAAACAATCACCCATTCATTCAAGCATGATTAACTAAACACATGACAATTGTTTGGATTTCTAGGGATTGCATGAAATCAAGAGAACAAGAATAACAACGTATAACATAAACATTACCTTAGATTCGATCTAGAGTTTGTTCTTGATGGATTGAAAGATCAGAATTGCAAATGAATGTGTGTGAGATTGGTGTAGCCAGAAATGAATAGAGAGAAACTGTCGTACAATGATTATGGGGAATGTTTAGGGTTGCAGTAGTTTTATTAGAGTTTCGATATTAACCCTAAACATCCTTAACTATATAACTTTACACAAAGCACATAACATCTTTGCAGTTTGCAGTTAAAACATATAATTCACGTATTTGTCATGCAACGTATAAGTTCCGTGTAAACCGTTCGTTTATAATAATTATTCGAGTTAGTCACCAACGTTCGAGAATTAACTTATGTGTGTGTTCTGGTAATTCCCCGAATTACCAATGTAGACTCATTTAACTAACCCTAGTTAAATGTAGTGCTATGAATGTATATCTAAACTAACTGTGGTTAGGTTAAAGTATTAACCTGAAATTGCGGGTTGTCACAGGTGTCGCTAGGCAAGTGTTCATTGACACAAAAAATTTAGGTAATTATTAAAAATATAATTATGATTAATAATATTCTTACGATGAAATCCCATTTTTTAATTTTAAACATCCGTCATCTATTGAGCATTCACAATCAAATCTCTTACCTCGTCTCTGTAATTACACCAAAAAACACTAAATTTATCTCTCAGTTTCAATTAAATAATAGTTTTTTATGTTTTTTATTACTTTTTCTCTCTCATTCACTCATAGCAACTTAAAAATATCAAAAAATTATAGAGGTGAACAATATCAATTCCAAATATACTGATTAACAGTAATATTTTTTCTCTCACAACAATTTATAACCACTCCAAAAAATTACACTAACGTAAATCTATTATATATAATAAATGAAAGTTATTTGGGCCACGTGTCACTTAATTAGGGCATCGTTTTTCCTCTTTTCCCGCCCAAGAGTACCACTGCCCTCTTCTATTTATATCCTCCCTCATTTACTCATTTAGGGCTTCTTGCTTTCTCTCTCCCTCTACTCTGCTCTATTCCGATCGATGTTCAGATCCTCTTTCTCTCTGATGTTCATCCTTCTTCTTCTTCTCATATTCATCTCCTCAACAATGTACGGCAGAGGTTACTTCTATTGGATACATCTGCGTTCCCTAAATCATGTACCGTCGAGTGGTTGAAGAAGAGAATATTCATGTAAGATCTATTTTTTCATTCAGAAATTTTATTTCGTTTTATCTATTTTCTCATACTCAGCACGATGAACCCTTTTGTACCCTCAGAAGAAGAAGCAGATCTCCTAGGGTTTCTTATCGTACTCGATGAACGCTTTTGTACAAGCTCCTCTTAATCGGTGACTCTGGTATGTTCTAATAATCTTTTTATTATTGTATATATCTGAAATTTATAAATAACTCTGTTTGTAGCTTTTGATTTTGTCTTTCCTTTGTTATTGTTTATTCAGATGCTTGCTTTGTTGTATCATGTGATTATGAGTAGATTTATTTTGATATGTTTTGTAGTTTATGTCTTTCCCAAGCTTTTTTGTTCATTTATAGAGTTTGTTGATTAGAAGCTACCTCTGCCGGACGGTTGTTGAGGATATGGAAATGTGAAAGGTGATACCAGGTCTGTTGATAGGTGATACCAGCGCAAAAGTTTAGGCTTCATCCCTTTTTGTTATTTTGGTATGGTACTCCTTTACATTCCCACTTTCAATGAGGTTGTCTTAGTCATGTATTTGATTTTGGTATGGTACTCCTTTACATTCCCACTTTTAAGAAGGTGCTTTTGTCATGGACATCAAAGTGATTGCACAACACCAAGGTAACTTCAATTGGTGTGATTTATTTTTTGGTATTTGTAACGTTTTGATTTGCCGTTTATTGGTGCATTGATTCATTTGTAATCCCTTGCAGATCTCCTGTCATCTCAATTTGAGCAATTAAACCTAGTTTTCTTACTCACCATCAGTGTTTTAATTACTAGCAGTGCTTAAAAGTTTTCCATCAGATGTTTGACTTAACAGTAGTTTGCGTTATTCATTCTAAATTCATCAGTTGTTGTAGGTAAACTGAATTTTTTCCTACAATAAGCACTGCCCAGCTAAGTTTCCTACAATGACAGTGGTTATAACAAGTTAATATGGCAAAACCCTGATCTGCCTAACAATTGTTGGATATAACGATGGTTGTACATAAAGTCTGATGAACATCATCCACTGTTCAATTACGAAACCACTGATCAAGACTAAAGTCCTGTTGAAGACAAGCACTGATCAACTAAATGTGAAACACTGTCTAACAACAAAAGTGGTTCAGCATCAACATTAGTTATTCTATGTTTGTTTATGTTAACAGTGTTTATATGTAACAGTGTTTTTCACATCAGTGTTTTATAGTCTGTTAGGTTGTTAGATGTCATCACCTCAGTGTTTTGTATATAACAGATTTTATGACATCAGTGTTTATATATAACAGTGTTTATCACAACAGTGTTTACATGTGACAGTATTTATCCCATCACTTCAGTGGTTTGATCTGTACTATAAATTGAACAGGTGTTTCAACTTTATACTAATAAATAAAATTCCTATACACTTGGATGATTATTAAGCTCATCATCTTGATTGTTTGGGTATAGTATTCTTGAAATTGGTTCAAACATTTGATTGTTCAAAGTTATCCACTGCTGAAATACAACCTCTGTTTCTTCAATCTCCATGTTGACCACTGTCTCACCAAACACCAGTATTTCGAAAACTGGTGGATATCCACCGATAGGAAAAAATAGCCACTGCTCACTTTTACATTGTTGACATCCACTGATATTGACCATCAGCAGTTTCCCTAAAAAATAGTCACTGCTCACATTTTTATTATTGATGTTGTTAATTATTGATATATTGAAATTATCAAATGAAAACTAGAATTACAATCAAATTACCATTTTACCTAATCTTTACATTCCAATGACATAAGAGTTCCTCCAACACTATTTTCATGATAAAATTTAAAGTTAAATTAAAAAATAAAAAATATTCTTGATGTCTATTTGTTCCCAATCAAATTAGTAATTAATGCTAGTTTCTTGAGCTTTGGACATTTAATTAAGCAAAATTTGAATTTCAAATTGACGGTTATTATATCTTAATTAAAGTTAAAATAAAATTTAAAAAAGTCATTATGACATTTGCTTTCAAATCAAGTCAGTAGTTACTGATAATATCAGTAATTTTGAAATTCAAAATATGCAAAATGGTAATTTAAAATTGTCGTTCTCTCTTTTTTTTCCTACTTTGCATATCATTTCTAATATTTAATTACTTTAATAAAGCAGCATATAAGAATATCCATTACTTACCTTTGAAATTAAATCTGAAATTTATGACGTCCAACAACAGTGTCAAACAACAACAGTGGTTCAGCATCAACTTTAGTTATTCTATGTTTGTTTATGTTAACAGTGTTTTATAGTCTGTTAGGTTGTTAGATGTCATCACCTCAGTGTTTTATATGTAACCATTTTTATGGCATCAGTCTTTATATGTAACAGTGTTTATCACAACAGTTGTTTATATGTAACAGTATTTATCACATCACTTCAGTGGTTTGATTTGTACTATTAATTGAACAGTTGTTTCATCTTTATACTAATAAATAAAAATCAAAATACACTTGGATGATTATTAAGCTCCTCATCTTGATTGTTTGGGTATAGTATTCTTGAAAGTGGTTCAAACATTTGATTGTTAAAAGTTATCCACTGCTGAAATAGAACCTCTGTTTCTTCAAACTCCGTGTTGAGTGTTGACCACTGACTGACCAAACATCAATGCTTCAAAAACTTTTGGGTATCCACTGATAGGAAAAAATAGTCACTGCTCACTTTTTTATTGTTGACATCCACTAATATTGACCATCAACGGTTTCCCTAAAAAACAGTCACTGCTCACATTTGATTTATTAGTGTTGTTAATAAGTGATAGGTTGAAATTATCAAATGAAAACTAGAATTACAATCAAATTACCATTTTACCTAATCGTTACATTCCAATGACATAAGAGTTCCTCCAACATTGTTTTCTTGATAAAATTTAAAAGTTAAATTAAAAAATAAAAAAATTCTTGATGACTATTTGTTGCAAATCAAATCAGTAATTAATGCTAATTTCTTAAGCTTTGGACATTTGAATTAAGCAAAATGTGAATTTCAAATTGACGGTTATTATCTCTTAATTAAATTTAAAATAAAATTTAGAAAAGTGATTATGACAATTGCTTTGAAATCAAGTCAGTAATTACTGATTAGATCAGTCATTTTGAAATTCAAAATATACAAAATGGTAATTTAAAATTGACGTTCTTTCTCTTTTTTTCCTACTTTGCATATCATTTCTAATATTTAATTACTTTAATAAAGCAGCATATAAGGATATACACTCCATACCTTTGAAATTACATTTGCCACTACATTCAATTAAATTTTTTATTGGAGAATCGGTAAGCTTGAATTCCAATCTTGATATTTTTTTTAAGAACATCCATGCTTATTGTATTATCATATTACATTTAGCAATAGTTATATTTTGTTTATTCTTTTTTTATGTACAGTCTTCAAATGGAGGTTACAAAGGTTAGCATGCTTAACGATCTTAATACATTCTCAAACAACTATTCTATTAGAGTGAAGATTGTTAGCATTTCGAAGAAGATGATGAATGATAACAAAAATGAAATATATCGTCTTGATATGATCTTCATGGATGAGATGGTACCGTATATATTTGTCTTATAATTTTTTTGGACATATGAAATTTGTTATATAACACGTTTTTTATTTAATCGGATGTTTCATATTCTTAGGGAACTATGATATAAGCCAGTTGTTTGCATAAGATGCTAGGAAAATTCAAAGACTTCCTTCAGTTGGATGAATGTCTTCTTATCACCAAACCGTCTCTTGCTACTAATAAGTCCTCTGCTAAGTATACCAAGAGAAATGACAAAATATCACTGTATTTCTATACTTTTGTTGAGAAATGCATTGACTGGTCTGGACCGAAATACTGTTTTAATTTCGTTAACCTCAAGGATGTTGTTAAAAATAAAATTGAAGTTAATACAGTTATTGGTATGTAAATCACTACATGATATATATCTATTGTTTTGTCTTATTGTTTTTTTGTTTGCTATCTCTTCTTAATGTTGTTTTCTTTTAACAATATATTTTTGTTTATAGATTGGATTTGTTATGTGGATGTATGTTTCAATCTAGAGGATACATCAAAGAAGGATGAGAGCAAGGGCAAGAGACTTAATCTTAGACTTGAAGACCTTGAGTGAGTTCTTTTTATTAAGTTGTTGCATTTTGACGTTTAAAGCATTACAAGGTTGCTTGATGTTATTATGTTTTATGTTAATATTTTAGAGGCCAAAAGTGTCCGGTTACTTTGTGGGATGGTTTTGCTATTGACATGTTTGCTTACATGAATGATAAGAAACGAGAGAAATATGTTGTTATCCTTTGTCATTTTGGTATGGTCAACCTTTACAAAGGTACAATTTAAACTTAATTAGTTTAATTTTTTTTTTTTTAGTAATTTATCTTTAAATTTATTTATATATTTTAAATTTGACACTATTTATATTGATCTACATTTGGTTTTATTTTTAAATTCAGGCAAGCGTGGAGTTGCAAATGGGTTTGAGCTGAGCAGACTTTTTATTGACACTGACATTGAAGAGATATCCTCTTTTAGGAAGAGGTATAGTTAGTAATATGCATATAAACATTGAACAATATTATTTTGTACTTACATTTACTTTTTACGTTTTAATTTGATCACATGAATCTGTTTAGGTATATAGAGAAAATTTCTGCTTCATCTTCATCAAATGAGCATGTTGGTTCAAATGTTATCTCAAGTGTTGAAGATGAGTTTCTTAATAACCCTGATTTCATGCTTATTGGTTTCCTTGGAACGATATCAACGGTGTGTATTTTCTTATAAGTACTCTACATGCTGAGTTTTTTTATACTCTTTTCTAAGTGTTATTATTTTTGTTTGATATTGATAGACAAAGAAGGTTTTGGTTCTTGGCACAATCACAGCTATATGCACTGATAAACTTTGGTATTACAATGGTTGTAACCACTGTAAGTCAGGTATGGAGGAAAGATTTGTAACGAAAGAAAATGTGGATGGTTCATTTGATGTTGATCATGCAAAATCATTGGTGTGTACAAATGATAAATGTGAAGGAGTCGACATCTATTCTATTCCGCGGTTTAAGATTACAGTTTTATTTCCTTATACTAAATACTAATATGAACCACCCTTTTGTTATTAGTAATACTAATGTTTTCATTTGTTTTTAACTTTGATAGGTTCAAGATACCTATTAGGGTGCAAGACTCTTCCGGTACTGTGTCTTTGACACTGTTTGATTTCGAAGCTTACAAGATTCTTAAGAAAACTGCCAAAGAGTTACTTTCAATCCAAGATCAGGTAACAAATACATGCATTCAGTTATTTGGCCATGTAGTTAATATAATTTAAAATTAATTTTTATAAAATTGTATGTTCTCAATTATGGAATCATTCTGCTCATTGTAATTTATATTAATTTTGATAAAATCATAGGTTGTTAATTCTGGAGAGATACCGAACCCATATCCTGAGATCTTTGACACATTGATTGGAAAGAGGTATGCGTTCATCATAAGTGTTAAAGACTATAACATTGCGCATCAGGTTGAAAACTATGGTATTTCAATGGCCACTAACGATGATGAGATCCTTGCCGCGCTTTTCGCCAAATTCAGTCTTAACCAGGTTTAAATCTTCATTATGTCATTCTTTTAATTTCATAGTCATATCGTTTTGAAATAGATTTATACCATTGTGTGTATTTTATGTTATTGTGTATTTTGTACTTAAAGCATGAGCAGTCCAAATCGTTGGATGTTCCAGATTCCTGCAGTTTGTCTACTCCTGTTGACCTTATGAAGGTAATATGAGAATTTGGTTATTTGTACTAAATTTTTTGAAACATTAGTACTTATTGTCTTTTTATATCAGGATGAGATGTCATGCTATGGTGACAATGTTACCCCTGCATCCCAAGCACTTGTAGGCACTAAGAATCCCTCTTCAAATGAAACAAAACGTAATATTCGTGAAGTGTTCGATGTGGATGATGCATTAGGTTGCTCCTCGACAAAGCGCCGCATCAGTGATGAACTGTGTTAGGATGAAGATGCTAGTGTTTCGACGCTTTTGATTCCAAAGATTGAGAAATAGTTTTTTCAGTATTTTCAAATACATTTCGTGTTGATTTCATATGTTGTTGCCATGCTGAACTTATGGTTTTCGTTTTGTTGTTTTTGGGTGTTTGGTGGGTTATGTTTTGGACTGATTGTGTGGTTTTGAATTCCTGAAAACTTATCTGCTTATTATACTGTTATGTTCTAATATTATAATGACTATGACCTTTCTTTGCATATTATAATGTATATTGTTAAATAAATATTGAGATGTTCAATAGTCAATATTTAAGTTTAAAATTTATGTGTATGAATATGAGCAACAATTTATAATATATATTGTATAAACCCAAATAACAACTTTTTTATCAACAAACATTTGTAATCTTTAAGCAATTTTAATCTTGTTATCTTATCTCATAATTTATATAGGATTATCAGTGGATGTTGTTGTTCTTTATTGGTTTTTACCGTTATCCCTGCCCACTAAGATTTAATAAGTATCCGTCATATGTTACAGTTTATAAAAAATATTTAATTTGTGCCTGTTTCTCCCATTAACTTATTTAAGTAATCTCATTCAATAGCTTTTTTATATACTTCAAATTTTGTCTAAGTCATTCAAAGTATGTTGTTCAGAAAAATCGTAACCAAGTATGAAGCTTAAATTCAAACCCGTTTTATTTGGGTTTTTGTTCGGTTTATCGATCCACGTTTTATTTTATTTGTTTTGTTTGGTTTATTTGGATAACTGAAAAAAAAATACAGTTTAACTTAATTATTTATTAAATAAAGATAATAATATTTTATTTTAAAAATCATATACAAATAAACCATAAACCTAACCGATGAACATCCGATTTGCATTCCACAAAGATTACAAAATTTGTTGTTAAGTTTTTTATCAATGTAATAGATTGCTTGGAATAATTTATTCAATAATTTGAAACAATTCTATTTTGCTTTTCATGAAATGATTTTTAATTACAAAATGATAAAATGGAATATTATAATTTATTGAGGTTATGTTAATCCCTAGGTATGACATATTGTAATTCAAAATTTAAAAACCACTGTTTTCTTCTATTTTTTTAATGTTCCTGATCTTTTACTCTTTCTTCTTTTGAAAGCATCTCCTTCTTTCATGTATGCAATGTCAAAGAATTCACGTTCATCTTCTACAGCTGCTAATTCATCTCAACGAAATTTACATAGTAAGTGAAATTATAACTTCTTAACTCATCATTTCCCAAATCAAAATCAGCTTTCAGATTAAAATCATAATTCTACTTGGTTTTTTTGTAGGTCCTCTTATGAGAACTCCTGTTTCAGATATCTCTAACAGATCTCCTCTTTCAGATATCACAAATGCTAATAGCTCTTGAATTTGATTATAAGTATACTTTTTTTCCGTTTTATGTTTCTAAGTGGACTGATTCTTGTGTTTCGTACATATTATACTTTCTCTGTTATTTAGTTACTTCACCGAATGAAAGGCGTAAGCTTCGAAAATTAATACTTGATAATAAGAAATTAAAGAATGCATCGTCATCATCAACGAATGTTCGTAACATCTTTTCTGACAATGCAAATTTGGTCGAATGTTCTGATACTACGGATCAACATATGTACTCCATTGCGTGTCGAGCAGTTAGAAATGCTACTGGTTCTTTAATTTCAACTACACCAGGTTTGTATTTTGTTTCTTTATTATTTGTTTTGATAAATACATTACTAAACCACATACCGGTACTAACATGAATGTTTTAATATTGGATGTTCATATAACGGCATTAACATAGGTACACCTCTAGATAGCAATCGTCGATATTCCATTACTTCTAGCATTATTAGCAGTAACAATCAGCCGATATTGGGTAGTAACTCTACGCTTACATGTCTGTCTTCTGGTAAACGTAACCTCGAGCGCAAGAAGCGTGATAATACTCCTGTACCTATGCTCTCTTTGGATTCAGATCAAGACAATGTGTTCTTGTGCACTGATGAAGATCCTTATAATGGAATATCTAAAGGTTTTAATCTATTTTGTTGTTTTAGGACAATTGTTGTGTTCCACCTGTAATATAACTCTCAATCATTTGTGAACAGATTATTTGGACCATGGTGACCAAGTGCTTACATGTCAGCTTTGTAGAGCAAACTTATGGACATCAGAAGGTGGAAAAGGTCGGTTAACTTTAAATAAGCTATGTTATAGTATGTGTTGTGGGTATGGTAAAGTTCAGCTACCGCCTTTAAAGGATGCACATCCGTCTTATCAAAATTTGTTTTCTTCCTCAAATGCAAAAAGCAAGTTCTTCCTGAAGAATATAAGACGATACAACTTTATGTTCTCTTTTACATCTATGGGTGGAAAGCTTGATTCTAATATCAACAAGGGCAATGCTCCATTTATATATCGTATCAGTGGCCAAAACTATCATTGCATAGGGAGTCTCAAACCTCCAGCTGGAAATGAAGCTAAGTTTTGTCAGCTATACATACATGATACTGAAAATGAAATAACAAACAGACAGGCATTATTCAGGTACGAGTGATTTCTAAGTTCCATTTTTATTCTATTAAAGAACAGCTAGAAATTTAACCATTTGTAGTTCACTATCAGTTGTTAAGTACCATCACTTAATCCTTAATCACTGATTCTCTATCCACTGATTACTACAACAACAGTTGTTAACCATTAGTAGTTCACTATCAGTTGTTAAGTACCATTAGTGTTTTAATCACTAGCAGTGCTTACAATTTTTTCATCAGCTGTTTCACTTAACAGTAGTTTGCTTCATTCATTTTAAATTCATTTTAAATTCATGATTACAATTAAAGCCAACATAAATGCACACTTGCATTATGTTAAACATGCAATACGGACACAAAACGTCATACCAAGAAAGATAGAAGGATATCCAACTTGGTAGACTTGACGGAACTTACAGACTCGATAACAAAAGACCGTAACATACAACGAGTTTTTGAATTTCTTCGTGATGAAAACTCAAGGAGTGAGTGGTCACTTCGGAATGTAGCTGATAACCCCCTTTAGTGTAGCTCTTCGATTTTCCTTGAAATTCCAAAGCTCGCTAATTACATATCTGCCACTGGGGTTATATTCATTCATATGCACCAATCAGCTTATCTTTTAGCAATTGATCGTTCTGATCAATCACTTCCTTATGACCAATCACTTCCTTATGGAATTGTTATGCAAGATTTGGTTTTACGGTATGAGTATTGATCTTAACTTCAATTCTTTTGCATCTTTAACGTGTTAACACTTATTCTCATAAGATACATACTTCACGTATAGTATTCATTATTTTTAATTTTATGCAGGTAATTGAAGACTGCTTCATTAAACAAATTTACGTAAACAGCCCACCAAGTGGCAAATTTCAAATCTGTTATAAGGGTTCCTACTGGAATGTTGAGGCGTCTAAGGTTGATACCAACTTTGTATTTTCTAGAGGATGGCCGGAAATGTGCAACGATGTTGGGATACTAGAGGATGATTCGCTTGTGTTTAGCAAAATTGATGATGTTGTTTTTGAGGTAGTAGTTTATAGAGATGAGACTGAGATTTGCTTTTTGAATAAACCTGAATCTGATGATGATAGTGTACTTGAGATATCGAAGGCTGATTATGTTGATAATGCATTCAAGGTACGTAAGTATTTAGCATTAGGAATAAAAGTTTTAATTTTTTAGCATTATATTAATTATTTCATTAATGTTGACCAAGACATCTATGAGGATGAAGAAGTTGTGTCTGTAGGTGAAGGTACAACCGTTACTCAGGTACTTGCTAAATTATTAAAATTATTTATTTTTAATTTAACACATATAAGAATTTAATGTTTTTACAACTATTAGTAATGTTGTTTACTGATGTTATACTTATCCAATAATGTATTATTTACAAGAACTTACCAATCAATACCGAATGCACGTCGAAGAGACGCATGTCTTCACGATTGAACAAAACCCAAGATGTAAGTTTACCATCTTAAAGATTGTTATATTACTATTATTATTAAAGTTACTCTATGAAAACAGGTTAAGAAGAAATGTAAAGTTACTTCTGAGAGAAAGGAGATGGTCAAGAATAGGACTAAGGGAAATGCTGCCTTACCTATCGATACAAGTGATCATATTGGATGTTCTTCTTCTGTTCATAAAGTTAAGGTATCTATACTTGCCAGTTAATTAGTATATGTTATATAAACTGTTTTTTTTGTGTGTATATATTCAACATTCCTTTAATTCCCATGTATATGTTTACTTTTTCATCAAGGGGAAGAGAGCCGCCAACGTTCAGAAAAAGCTTAACCGTAGAAATAAGATTGCAAAGACTGCAAAAAAACATTCTGGACATCCTCTCGACCCTGAGTTCTTTCATTTTGATCGCAAAGGAGACTATAGGCTGGTATACCATTTTTTATAACAAACTAATGATTTATGTTTATTTGTCTGACTATTATTTTTTCCACACAATACATGTAGCGTCTTCCTGCTGAAGTTGCCAGATGAGCAGGTCTTTCTCTTGATCTTCATCCTTTGAAAGTTCAAAACATGGTTGGAGTTGTGGAGGTTTATGTTGTTAAGTCGGAGTTAAATGAATTGAACCCACGTTATGCGTTGGACGGTTGGCGAAAGTTTATGACTGACAATAACTTGAGGTTTGGTGATATGTTGCACTTCACATACGTGTCTTCGCAACAGAAGATTGTATTAAATCAAGTTACATCAGTTTAACAAACACATTTAAGTCTGTTCTGATATCAGATACTATAACTATTAATTTTTTGATGGTGATGTTGTATGTTTTTTTTTAATTATTAACTTGATGATTTGTTGCTATGTATGGCTAAGATGATAAAACACTGTTATTAGCACTTTATGTTTTATATTTGCCCAATTAGATAATGTGTTAAATTATAGTTCTTTAAGTCATTGTTTCATTTTCTTTAATTCTATCTAATTTTGTAAAAAAGTTCAATAGCAAACAATGGTTTGAACATCTGTTTGCCTTTTGGTCAATAGTTAATGGAAACCTATGTTAGGTTGAACAGTCTTTTTAAGAGGAAAATAGTGTGAGAAGACAGTATATCTTAGTAAGTTAAACATTTGTTAAGGCTTAAACAGATGTTTGGCCTTTTATATCAGTTGTTTGGACTTAAGCAGTTGTTTGACCTTAAACAGATGTTTGACCTTAAACAGATGTTTTGCCTTAAATAGATGTTTCGCCTTCTATATCAGATATTTGGACTTAAACAGATGTTTGACCTTAAACAGATGTTTGGCCATAAACAGATGCTTGGCCTTAAACCAAACATCTGTTTAAGCTCAACATCTGTTTGACTATTTGTCAACATCTGATTGACTTTTTGTCAACATCTGTTTGAAATTTGGTCAACATCTTATTTTGTAAATAAGTACAAAAACAACATTTTTACAAAATCCCAAATCACCGTATCATGTAAGTGCATTGAAGTAAAAGTGGAAATGATATTATTCATATGGTCCTGTTGTGCTTTTGTTTGTCCTCTAATATGAGTTCATGATCTAATCCGGTGATTTGAGACATTGTTGTTGAATCGAATGAGATGGTTGATGTAATGTGCAGGGGCGAAGCATTATGGTTACCCGGGGGTGCACCCGCCCACCCCAATGTTTCGGCTAGAAGTGTGTATATGGTCCGATTTTTCGTCCGAAAATTTAAAATTTATATAGGATCGCCCACCCGAGTATTTTTCCTAAATGGTGGTTAATTTGGTAAATATATTTTAACTCTTATTTTATTTGTTTAACCATAGATTACCCACCACACAACAAACTTAATACCAAATTATTAATTATCAAATATTATTTATCTTTTTCCCAGCTGCCGTAGCTTTTTATTTCTGCATCCTGCCGCAAGACTTTTGGTTATGACTTCTGTTTCTTCAGTTCTCCGGTAAGACTTTTGGGCCAATTTCACAATTTGGGAAGTGGTGCCATCCTTATCCATTTGCAATTCAGTGATTCACGGTTCCACCAACATTTGGGTAACAATTCTTTTCTCTATTCTTTTATAGTTATTGTTAATTGGATTATAGGAATGCATTATTTATTTTTATTCATGAATGAGAATTTTGATTCCGAAGACATAATTGATGAAATCAAAAATCTTAAAGGTCGTCGGGCTGAGTTGTAATTCTTCATCCAGGTTCCATTTATCTTGTATCATTATATATATATATATATAAGTCTTTTGTTTGTTATACAATATTTAGTTTTTCTATGTGCAAGAACGGGTCCTTTGAATGAATGAATTTTTTGTTAGTTTTATTTAGAACTATTATTATTTGACCCGACTTAAATCGAATAGCCGACCTGACCCGACTCGAAACATAACGATAGGAAAAAAAAAATTCGGTCCCATCACTTTACGCCCCCTCGAAACTTTTGGTCAAGCTCCGCCATTGGTAATGTGGTTGTATTAGTAACAAATAGTAATTAATATAACTGAGTTTTCTGAGCTCGGGAAGCAATCTCGGATAAAAACCTAGTGTAAATATAAATATAGAGGTTCATTGTAAATAATCTTAAAAGTTGCGCGAAACCTCAAACTTCAAAACTTTCACACAGTCCAATCTCCACCGTCCAATACCCTTTCCCCCATAATCCACGGCTCAAACCCCCGATCCGCACCAACCCCATATCAACCAATCACAACACACCTCTACCCTTATATAAATACCCCCGAACCCCTTTCATTTCACCATCAACAAACCCTCAAAGCTCTCCCAACAGCACAAACCCCTTTCATTCCAATGGCACCAAAAGCAGAAAAAAAACCCGCAGAGAAAAAACCAGCAGCAGAAAAGAAACCACGGGCCGAGAAGAAGGTCCCAAAGGACGCATCATCAACCGACAAGAAGAAGAAAAGGACGAAAAAGTCAGTTGAAACGTACAAGATCTACATCTTTAAGGTGTTGAAGCAGGTTCATCCTGATATTGGAATATCGAGCAAGGCTATGGGAATCATGAACTCGTTTATTAATGATATATTTGAGAAGCTTGGTCAGGAGAGTTCGAGGCTTGCGAGGTATAATAAGAAGCCGACTATTACTTCCAGGGAGATTCAGACTGCTGTGAGGCTTGTGTTGCCTGGTGAATTGGCTAAACATGCTGTTTCTGAAGGGACTAAGGCTGTCACTAAGTTTACTAGCTCTTAGATGTTGTTTGGATTTTACTGTAAAGTGAAATTGAATCAATCTAGTGGTTAAGAAAGTTGTATGCTTATGATGAGTGATTAATATGGAATTTTTACTTTTTTGGTATTTGATCATGTCATCGATTTGTTGTTGATTTTTCCCCAAATTCCCTTAGCTTTTAGAAGCAATATTTAAAATGAAGTTAAATGCCATTTTATTCCTTGTGGTTTGTGTCATTTTACCAGTTTAGTCTAAAGGTTTAATTTCGCCTATGGTGGATGAAGTTAACAGAAAAAATGAATAAAGTTAATCTAGTGGACTAAAATGACAACGGTGAAATATTTTTGGACTCATAGGCGAAAAATGAAACCTTTGAACCAACCGACAATATATATCATAGAACTAAAATTGTAGATATTCTTAAAAATACAAAAGTTAAATACAGCAAGAAAGTTCCTTGAACCGTTTTAGAAGCAATATTTAAAATATATCATCATCATCACAATGCCAGGGAAAATTCTCCCACCTCCTTCCCCACATCAGACTGGAAGGTATGGGGGCCGGCTAGGCCCGGCAAGGACCGGCGCCGGTCCCCCACACCGCCCCCCTCCATCCCACCCCGGCTAAACCAGCAAGCCCTCGCCGAAGTTGCCGCCCCACATTTGAAAATTATATCCGTTGTTTAACGGATAGAATAAATAAAAAAGAAAAAAATTTCTTTTCCACTTTAAATATATATCCATTTCACATCCATTTTTATACCATTTCACATCCATTTCTCCTAATCTTCTCCTTCTATCATCCATTTTTTTAAAAAAACACTCTCATTTTTTTTACCATCATGAATCCATTCAACCCAAACGATCCCAACCCGAACAATCCCAACCCGAACAATCCAAACTTTTTTTCTAGTCCCGCTTACACTCCGACTATGGATTCTTCGTGGGGGTCTCCACCATTTACGTTCTCGGGTTTCCAACAATCACCTAACGCCTTCAATCAAATGTCCCAACTTCAACAAATGCAACAATACCAAGCATTCCAACAATTCATGCAACGCGGCTCGCTTCAACTTGATCAATTCCAATCGCAACCGCCAACTTCCCAACCACAATCCTCGGTTCACCTTGACGATGATGATGAAGTCGTCCCCGAATCGCCACCAAAAGAACTCAAGCGCAAAAAAAACAGGGGGAAGGGGAAGGCGGTTGAAACCGAACCCGTCACCGAAAAAAAAAAGCGGTTCGAGAGCAAAGCCGAGACCGTGGACAAAAGTAGAGGAGGAGGCGCTAGCTATCTCGTTTATTAAGGCCTCAACTTGCCTGATTGTCGGTATGAACCAAAGTTAATTTTTTTTATATAAATTTAAAAAGAATTATTTTTTAGTTTTACTAATCCATTTTTTTTTAAATTTTAGGGAACAATCAATCGGGTTCTGGTTTTTGGAAGAAATGTACGGAAAGGTTTAATACCCTTATGGGGGAAGGCCCCTACCGTGATCTCGAATCCGTATCGGGCAAGTGGCGGAAAATGAACAAGTGCGTGAATGATTCTATCGGGATTTATAACCCACTTTACATCCATCGTCCTAGTGGGACTAGCGACGAGGACGTTCTTAACCTTGCGATATCTAAATGGGAAACAAAAAATCCGCCTTTCCCGCACCTCCGAGCATGGAACGTTTTAAAGAAAGACCCTAAATGGGCGCCGATTCCAGATGAGGTCGCAACCGCCAAACGGACTAAAACTTCCGAGTCCGGAAGTTATAGCGCGGGAGGCTCCACCGCTCGTTGTCAAATCGACATAAACGACGAACCGGATTATGAGGAACAGGAATATCACGAACCGGGTCGTCCCACCGGAAGGGACAAAGCAAAAAAAGAGGCGGCCGCAAAGCGCAAAGGGGCCGGCTCGAGTGGAGGGGGCGGCTCGGGTGGAGGTGGCGGCTCGGGTGGAGGTGGCGGCTCGAAGGCGTCTTCGAAAATGGACGACTTAATTTCCCAATTCCGCTCGTTCCAAGAATTTGCGGCCGAAAAATATAGTCACAAGAAAAACGTGTCGGCCGACTATGCTCGAGCGGAGGATTTTAGGATAATGAGGTTGGATCTCGACTCGGTTCCGGAGGAGGAACGAGAGGTGTATCGAAGGATGAAGGAAGAGGTGAAGAAAAAGTAGACGTCGTAGGTTTTTTTTTCATTTTTAGGAAATGTAATTTTTTATTTTTATTTTTCGGTAATTTTTTTTTAGGAAATGTAATTTTTTTTTTAGGAAATGTAATTTTTTTTTTTAGGAAATGTAATTTTTTTTATGTTATGAAATGAAATTATTTATGTTGTTTTATGTTGTATTTTTTAATTTTTATAAAGTTTTTATTAACTTATTAAATTAAAGCTTAGGAAATTATAAAATAATAAGGTGGGGCCCCATCCTCCATCCCCTTCAATTATCAATTTGGCCCATCCCCCACGAGCCGCCTACGTGGCGCCTACGTAGAGGCTCATCCCCGTAGGGATGGGCCAAACCATACCCTTTAGTCTCAGCCATAACGCCACCATTGGGATGGTATTTTGGTATGATTGTGACTTTCACGTCACTTTCACGCTCACGCCTCCACTCTGTATAATTTTATAAGCAGATAATCTAATAAATTATGAAAATATATTTTAATGACTTTGGTTACATTCATCCCCACACTGTACAAGTATGATGTTAAACAAATTATAAATTTATCATTATGTCAAATCTTTTTTTTTTTTATTATTATAAAACTACTTTTGATAATTAAAAATCAGAAAATAATTATAGAAGTAAAAACCTAAAAATCCATTTGAAATCCATTATACGTAATATAAGCTAGTGAGCTCAATTTGAACCTTGTCCCTTGTCATGTTATAGTGTCAATAACAAAAGATCATGTATCCCTTCTCTCCTCCACGTGTATGCATTTGATACGATATGCAATTCTTGATATCACAAACATGATAAATTCGGTGCATTAGACTGATAATTAGTGATCGATCACTTGATTAAGCATAAAAAGAACCAAAAACTTAGAATAGTTATTGAAATTTAATAAGCTATACACACTACCGCACACTTAAGAGGTATGTTTGCAATTCCTATTTATAGCCATTCAACACGGTTATGGGCTCGCTTAACTACTTAACCAATATTTAAACCATAACTCCTTTCTTAACCAACTACATACTAAACATACAACAATAATCATTCTTCCCCTTCTTCACGGAAGTCCTCCCTTTCTCTCTCTACCTCCGACTTCTCCCCTCTCACATAACTCCCTCCGTCCACATATATGGTCATGGAAACAGACTTTTACGTTGGAAAACCATGCCGTTCATAACCCCACTCCACGCCGGCGCAAGGTAAGACCGCGGCCGTTCTATTGTGGACCTTCCATCACGTTGTTTTCTCAAGTTTCAATACAACCCCTTATACAACAAATAAGATACATTTGTAATCCATTTAATATTTTTATATTAATTCATTTAATTTGATTTATCTTTAATAACATAATTTCATTAATGTTTTGAAAAACGTAATTACATAGTACCAATACCGACCAAACATTAGTATGTGTACTAACATTCATTTTTATTGTTTCTAGTTTCGACATTTCATTTTTCTATTAATTTAATATTTTTTAAAAATTTGCATTCGTTAGCTTTTAAAAATTTGCAATTACCGACATCAATATAGGTATGAATATTATCAAACCAGTATAGGTACGATATACTTTTGAGCAAACAACGGTTTAACTTTTTGAGGTTTCCCTTACTGTCGGTGCCGTTTGATACCATAACAAACAAAACGGATACCAACTCAATCTAGCTGCATCATGTGAGAGAATCCCACTGGTTTAAAATAAAACTTTACGCCCATATGATTGATTATATGACTTGTTTAAGTAGCAAATACATTCAAAATCAAACTGGTGCATAACTAGAAAGCTAATTACCATAGTATTAGATAAACATATGGTAGTAATTAGTAAGTAGGGTCTGCCTAATCTTCAAGCTCGATAATCTTGACGACAGAATCATCACCCACCTTTTGGCAAACAACAACACGATCATGTGACTTTATCACACCAATGTTCCTCCCATGATCTAATGCCACCTTTAAAACCGTCTCATTTGTGGCACTTTTAGATCCACCCTACAAAACCATTTCTTCATTTTTAGTCTATAATTATTAACGTAACTGATGGTTTTATTACTTTTAAAAAAGCTGCAAATTTTATCATCTTCATTTTTGTAACATCATTGCTTTTTTATTACTTAAGAAAATAGAACTTGTACTATTAATTAATATATAATTTTGTTTTAAGTTGCCGTATCATGTAATAAGCAAAATTTACCAGTTTGAGGTCTATCATTACGTAAAACGGTATATATTCCATGTTTTATGCATGTAAAGATGGTTATTTTAATGTACTATACACATGCAATATATACTGATATATATTGATTTCGTTGACCCTTTTCCACAAATATGTTCTTTTTAGTTTTGTTATCTTTTAAACTTGAAAAAACAGCATTTTGTATTTATACTTTTCAAAATACAAGGAAGAGAGTTGTTCTAACCGGGTGTTGCGGATCTGCAAGCATGGGAAATAGGCCTCTTATGATGAGCGACTGCCTTGCCTTTTGATACGAACAACAAAAAAAAAAAAAAAAAACCACATGAGAATCAGTTACGTTCAATGGGACGATGAAGATATAACTTATATGAATAATTCGTAATATCATGTCCTTATGTGCAGTTGATTTCATAAGGGCTAACTTGTAAATCGGAATTGACAATTTAAAAAAAGCAATCTCATACAGCAAACTACTTATTTCAAACTGAAAGAAGAAAATACACGTATACAATATTACTTTATTTACCTCAAAACCGCCTGTAAATGTCCAGCGAAGTTGATTTGTTTTAAGGCGCGGGATAACAACAGAAAGCACCGGCATGGTAGGCCTGTACTTAGCAATTAACCTGAATAACAATTCATATTACATATACTTAAATCATACATTTTGTATACCGGGGAAATTAACATCTTTATAAACTTTAATTCACACACACACCTCGCAGCTCTTCCAGATGAAGTGAAGCAGATGATAACCGATGCTTTCACCTTGATGGCAGCACGAACCTAAATAAACTCCCAGGAGTTAATATATCTTTAAATTTCAATAAAAGAAAGAAATGGGAGTTGAGTACCGCAGAGGAAGCAATAGATTCCATGTGGCTCATTGGTTCACCGACATATTTGACAGTGTTCTTGAAATACGAATCTTGATTGTACACTTTTTCAGACTGCATACAGTATGGTTAAATAAATCATAATAGTTGTGATATTGTTCTATGTTGATGCCATCTATGCAAAATATAAACCTTTATTATGGGAAAAAATATTAAAAAATAAATTTGTTTATAAAAGAGATGATTTGTTACTATTTATATTAAGATAATGATTATTATAGGTCAGAGATGCCACCTAGCATATACATATATATAAACTAAAATGACAAAATAGATGTCAAGTCAGCAATGTTTTAAGATCTGCAAAAAACTGACCAACTACAGGTAGGAGTGTAAACGAGCCGGGTAGCTCGTGAGCTCGCTAAAAGCTCAAATCGAGAAAAGCACTTGATCTTAAACAAGCTCAAGCCTAAACGAGCTTAGTGTTATATAAATATAATAAACTTTTTATATAATTTTACATTGGTGAGCAAGTTAGAATTTTATACCTAACCATCTATATTACTAAAATTCTAACTTGCTCACCAAGACACCTAATTATACTCAAATTTCAAAGTAGGAAACCAGATAAACCTTAATATTCTTGCCACAAATAAACATACCAAAAATAAACCAATAAACATACTAAATAGGATAAACCTATCTTATCTTTTGACAATTTTACAGTTCACCCCCCTCAACTTTCACATATTGAACTAATTAGGATTAACATCCAATATAATTATCTATTAATAACGAGCAGAACTTGAGCTTGTAAAATTACTCGTGCCTTAAATGTAGAGCTTGAAAAGAGCTGATTACACCCTAGCTATCAGTTGAACAATTCATTCACTACATGTGAAAATAAAATAAAACTTGGTTGTTAAAATCGGTAATGAAAGTGTAAGTCGGTTTCTATTTTGAGACTACTAAAAGTGGTTGCTAAAATCGGGAAAAAGTTTAAGATTCGTTTTAATTTGGTGCAGATTGCCCTAAACGGAATTGTACACTTAAGCTTTTTTTTTTTCATTTCTCTGGTGTAATCAAAAGAATATAAGCAAGAAATTAATACCTCGCCACAAATTTTACCAACAATAGAGATAGTTTCAACAGGGTACAACCCCCGCATTGTCTCAGCACCTAGAAGAATTGCATCAGCTCCTGATACAAGACGAGACATTCGTTTTATTCTAAATGATATAATATTACTGATATTGTATTATTTACTATCATTATAAAATTAGATACTTGCCATCTAAAACAGCATTAGCAACATCAGTAGCTTCAGCACGGGTGGGCCTCAAGTTGTCGGTCATGCTATCAACAACACGAGTAACAACAGCCGGTTTCCCAGCCATATTACATTTGTACACAGCTGCTTTTTGAAACAGAAATACCTGTGTACAAATAAATAAATTGGTTATAGTTCTACAGTAATTTACTTCAAATGAAGACAAAAACCGACCTTCTCTGGTGGAAG
The DNA here is from genome assembly GCA_030545235.1 of Helianthus tuberosus. Taxonomy (NCBI): domain Eukaryota; kingdom Viridiplantae; phylum Streptophyta; class Magnoliopsida; order Asterales; family Asteraceae; genus Helianthus; species Helianthus tuberosus. The sequence goes on from CM060381.1 coordinate 143,330,882, forward strand.
GTCAATCCCTAAATTCCCTCTAGCAAGGATAATGCCATCAGCTTCCTGTAGAATTTCATCAAAATTCACGAGGCCCTGCAAGTATACCGGACACGTTACTGGGAAAACTTATAACTTATGCACAGCTTCAAAATTAATACAAAAAGGGGAACTTGTCTAATACATACATTATGTCGACATCCCTAAAAGATACCAAAATTAAATCTCACCTCTACATTTTCAATCTTTGCAAAAATTTGAGTTTGACTGAGGTCACCTAGTTTAGAAAGATATTCACGAGCCTGCAAGAGAAATGAATTGTCTATAGAAAAGAGTTGTAAGAAGTCTTATGAATATAAGAAAAGAAATATCTATACTTCTCGAATATCTTGCCCACTTCGGGTATGTGACAGAGATAGAAAGTCAACATTGTTTTTTACTCCCCATGTGCTGATAACCTAACATTAAACAAAAGTAGCTCGTCAATGTTGTCAAATCAAGAAAGACAGAAACAAACAGAATCTGTTACCGCCTACTACAGATGCTGGTGTTACATTCTATTTATGCAATTTCTGGGTCCATAAAAAACAGAAAAAGAAAAACCAAAACATAAGATGCACGACAACCCATTGGTTCATTTAAAACAATTATTGGTACAAGTAAACACCCATATTGATTGATTGGTTGTAAATAACTCAATACTGAGATGGTTTAGCGGCTTGCCTCCTTGTCTTTATCGTTTAGCGTAGGTAGATCGATATGAACTTGAGAAACATGTAAAGTGTACAATGTTCCAGCAAGAACAGCCGAGTTCTTTATCAGACAAACAACATCATCACCTTTGACCTCAGAAACCTGCATTGCATATACAAACACTTAATTAGGAATCACAAGTCGAGTAAATAAACATATACAAATGTAATAGGCTCAACTGCATCAATCCTATCTGTATATAAAGTGATTTCTATAAATAAAAATCTTTATTTTAGTATTCCGGAAAAGTGTCATACTTCTAATAGTCTTGTTACAAAGTCCGATTATGGTAGTTAATTTTCGTGGAAAGTATATAATTCATATCATTTTAGCATTTGGAAGTTCCGATTTTGTATAGGAGGTCAAACATGTATTTAATGGTATGGAGTAAGTTTCTAGTAACGATTTGTACATAAACATAATTATTTTTTTACCGTCATCAACTTACCTCCAGCCAAACAGATGTTGTCTCACTTCCTGTAAACAAGTATTGTCCAAGAAAGATGGTGTCACCGGGCTTTACAGCCTACAAACACCAAAAAATTCTTCAAATTAAATCAGAGTGGATGACAGGAGCGCATAGGACCTAGCAATAACCAAATTTAACGTCACATAATAAACTATCACCTTTGCTAAACCACCGAAGTTAACTGGCAATAAATCTGAAGTTGCTTCTTTCTCTTGATTGGGTGTTAAAACAACGAAGGAATCTGCTTCAAGGGGTATAGGATGATCACTTTTGTTGACAACCAGGACCTCAGGACCAGTTGTATCTAACATAACCTGATAATATACAAAACACATTTATTGTTCCCCTTTGTTCAACCTTTTCATGACGCATACTTCTAAACACATATTGTTTTTTCAATGGGCTAACTAGTAATGAAACTTACAGAGCACAACTTCTTTGTTTTCTTGATAGCAATTTTTAGGTTTTCCAATGTCTCCTGATGAAACTCAGCATCACCCCATGTAAAATCAAAACGCGCCACTACACGCAGAAACTAACAAATATCACAAGAAAGAACTAAAAAGAATGCTAATCAGCAACCACATATAAATTGTTCGAATTTGTAATGAACGCCTCTAGTGTCCATGTCTGTAAGTTACCTAATTCAGCATAAACTAAAATATTTCCATCTTTTCAAACTTGATTTCGTTCATTGACCAAATTCAGTAAGTAACTTGACCACTTTTGACTAGCAAAAAAAATACTATACATGTATGATTGTTCTAACTTCTAAGTCAAACCAGGCAGTAATTAATTAACTACTAATGCCTATTTTTTCCAGAAAATTAATGACCGATTTAACTCAGACTAGTGAAGACTTATCTTGTGCGATCTAATCACATTTTAACCTACATATGGCAAACGAAACTTCTATAAATTTCTTTTTCTAAATTATAAACTTATACTTCAAATTTCAATTTAACAGAATCAATCTCCTTCATAATAACACTGAGCAAGCAAAATACAAAGTCAAGTTCGTTCGTTCAACAAAAAACAAATCAACGTAAAACATGACAACTCTTCACTCAATTCCACTATCCACACCACTACCAGATCCATAAACTACCCAAAAAAAAAAAAAACGGTTACCAGACATTCCAGCCATAAGACACCGCGAAATAACCTCCACAGATCTCGATTTCGGTCCGAGAGTACCAACGATCTTCGTCATTGACGGAAAATAACTCTGCAAAAGCAAAATCACGAACAAAACACAACAGATTACAAAAACAAACAGTAATTTGTGAAGTGAAGTTGATGAAGCAAACTTACAGGTCTGGATGGCTCGAGAATCGAAGCCATACGCAACGGTTCTTCAAGAAGCAGGTGATTGGAGTTCATGATTACGGAAATGGCGAATGTAAAACCTAATTTTGAGCAGAGGGTGAGAAATATTGGGGGAAATGTTACTGTGAAGAGATGAAATATTTAAAGCGAGTGGGGTGGAGGAGGGAGTGGTTGTTTAGTCACTTCTTCAGTTTGTGCCCCCTAACTACCCGAGTTTAATGCTTTTGGCCCCTTTCTTTTAAATTCGTTTTTGTATGTCTTATCATTTTCGATGATATGACATTATACAATTATACATTATACAATAACTTAAAAGACAAAGTCGGTGGATGTCACATCAATCCACCGACTTTGTTCTTTACATATGCGTGATAACATAATTGCAACTAAATGGAATGCAGTGTAGTTGGCAAAGGCGGTGTTATTTATACTCAAGACCACATGTTCGAATCCAGGGTTAGCCTGTTTTCCTTTTTTGTTTTTGCTTTTTTTTTTTTTGTCATTTTCGGTGTTTTTTCATTTTTTTTTCCTTGGTTACTTTTATTCAATTTTTATATTAGGAGAGATCACTTACTTATGGAACCTCTTCATTATCTATACACATTTTTTCATTTGAATCAACTGAACGTTTTGTTTTTTTAAGTTAAGATTTAATGCTTTAGTTATATACCTTTTGAGAAATTCAATAGAAAAAAACTAACGCTGTTTTTTTTCTTTGTTTGCTATGCATCGAAATAGACTGGGTTCCATCCACCGCAAAGCATGGATGTTATCCCAATAAAAAAATCTGAGTTTCTCTACCTTTCGATGTAAATTTGGTGCATGCTTTCGTGCTTTTTTGGTACGTTTCCTACGTATGAATCGGGTCGCGTATAATTCGCTTTGACTTGACGGTATAAATTCAAGTTAGTCGGGTCATATATAATACGTTATGATTGTATGGTATAAATTCGATTTACTTTACGTTTTTATCCAATCGCAATGTTTATATAGGTCACATTGAGTTAAATCGGATACGTCGAAACATGCGTGTTTATATGGTTAACACATCACATACCGCTTGGACTAATCCGTTCGACGTTTGGGATATACTCGCGCCGCAACGCGCACGTGTCTTATTACTAGCTATAACTTAAAAGACAAAGTCGGTGGAAACCCCACCGTCTTTGCCTCCCCCTCTCCCATACTTTTACGATGTTGCAATTTTAGTCCCTTAACTTTGGTACCTTCAAAGTTTCATAAAATGACAAATTTAGTCCCTAAACTATTACTCCATTTTACAAATAGTTTGCTTTTGACACCCCAACTTTGTCGTAATTTCCTTTTCAGCCCCGACTTTGTTATAGTTTCCTTCTTACCCTAAAACTTTCTCAAATTTTATCTTTACCCTTTCTTAGCCCTTAAGTTTAGGAAATGCAATTTTTAACCACTTGACTTTTTATGAACTTTGTAAAGGCCACTTTGACCCCCTCGAGAGTTTTTGGCTTCACGATATAAATTCGAGTTAATTGGGTCGCGTATAGTACGTTATGATTGTACGATATAAATTTGATTTACGTTACGTTTTGATCCAATGGCAATGCAACTATGGGATACATTGAGTTCAGTCGGATACGTTAAAACATGTTTTTTTTCATATGGCTAACACATCACATAACGCTTGAACTAATATGTTTGATATTTGCGAAGTACCCGCGCCGCAACGCGCGCGGGTCTTATTACTAGTTATTATTAAGAGTGAATTGCAAGAATTGTCCTTTATTTTTATGCCTCTTTGTAGGCGGTGTCCTTTATGTTTAAAATTGACGAGTTTTGTCCTTTATGTTTAAAAATCAAGCACGTTTTACCCTTTGGGCCTAATCCAGTTAGTTTTTTTTGTTAAGTATGGTCATGTGCAAGGCACATGAGGGTATTTTTGTCATTTTATATTTTGAGGGACTATTGTGTAAATATGTAGGGACTATTGTGTAAAAAAATAAATCATATATATAAAACTTCAACCTGCAAATATCATTTATCCTCCTCCTCTCTCTCTCTCTACAGACTTCAACCCCAGCCACCGCCCATCGGCCACCACCTACCCCAACCTTCCAAACCCCACTGTATCATCCACGAACTTCTATCATCCTCTATCTTCCTCTAGATTAGAGTTTCACAGTCCAACTTTTAGGGTTTTACCACCGTCAGAGAAATGTCGGGATGTGGTGGCGATGGGTTTGCTTCCGGTGAAGCCGCGTCATCTTCCAACGGTTCTGATCATGATCAAGATGCTTCTGATTTGGTGGAATCTTCTTCGTTTTTTTGGACTGTGAAACACAGACTCCGATGGTGATTTAAGGTCCGACCATGGTGGGTTTTTCCGACGCAGAACTCCAAATTGGTTTTTTTTAATTGGCCGTTTTTCAGACGGCGGTGAAACCAACAGTGGTGGGGTTTGAACAATCTATTGAGGGTTGCAGGTTGAAACGACCGACGATGGTGGTTCGTCTCTCAACCACCACCTGTAACAATCCTTCGATTTTGTGTAGTGTTGCGGTTTATAATTTTGTGTAAAAGATGATAATGTTGCAGGTTTTGATTTTGCGTAAAAGATGATAGTGTTGCAGGTTTTGATTTTAAGTTTTGAGATTGAAAATTGGAATATTGTTTGTCATTATTATCTGCAAATTGGCGGAAAAAGGGACGGTGTGGATATTTGGGATATTGTTGTTTGGAATATTGTTTCTTTCAGATTAAAAGTTGGAATATTGTTTGTTATTCTCTGTAAATTGGAATGTAGTTATTGTTTCTTTGGGATAGGTTATCAAGTGAAAAGGATTAGGATTTGTGTGAATGGTTAAAATTGTTGTGGTAGGTTAGGCGATGGTGGTGGTTAGGTGGTGTGGGGTGGGTGGTGGCGGTGGTAGGTGATACAGGGTGGATGGTGGTGGTATGAGGTGGGTGATGGTGCTGGGAGAAAGAGAAGTGGGAAAGAAAAACATGAAGTTTTTTTATTTCTTTTTGTTTATTTATTAAAATATTTTTACATAAATGGTAAAAAGACTAAAATACCCTTGTTTTACTTGATTTAACAAAAAAAAAAAAAACTAACTGGGTTAGGCCCAAAGGGTAAAACGTGCTTGATTTTTAAACATAAAGGACAAAACTTGTCAATTTTAAACATAAAGGACACCGCCTGCAAAGAGGCATAAAGATAAAGGACAATTCTTGCAATTCACTCTATTATTAATTGTTCAATCATCAATGACATTGTACATAAATGGATTAGATGATCAAGTGTTATTTTTAATATATATATAGGATATAAAGTGTTACTACTTCGAGAAATGTACAAGATGAATATAGTACAAATCGACACGACCCGTTTCAACATAAACAACATGCAAATTCAGTTTGGTTTGGATGGTTGCATTAGGCCATGGAGTGTACTATAACATTTTGGGTGTTAACGGTGACATGACATGTTAACAGAGATTGCAAACCACTCTCTCCTTGTGTTAAAGAACATTAAATAGGTTGTATGTTAACATGTTAACCGGATGTTAAGAGACAGAATTAATTATTCTTTTACTTTTTAAACCAAAAACCACTAAAAAATAGGGTTAGATGAAGTTAAAGTGATTAAACCATTTCCTTGGAGTGGGGTAAAATAAAATGAGAAAAAAATGTTGATGTGACATTTAGGTGGAGTTAAGATGGGTTAAAGTATATCCAAAGGCTTTAACAATGTCTGGTTAGAGAGTATGACGAATTGGTTTGAAATTGAACGGTTTAATGATTTGTTGTGTGTGATGTACGACTCAGAAGGTGTTGTGAAACAAATAGGTGATGATCCTTTTGAGGTACCCACTACCCTTATTTCAACAGATATTTTACTTTTGTTACTAAACTTCATAAGATATAACGATTCATAGATGTGTTTTAAGTTCCCTTTTAATGGTGTAGTGGGTCATGTTGAGTGCAAAAAGGCTCACTATTATTGGATATGTGTTCCCTTTTAATTTTAATGGTGTAGTGGGTCATGTTGAGTGCAAAAAGGCTCACTATTGTGAAAGGTAATTGTTTGTATTTCACATTACAAATGGACATCATATTCATATTTTAGTTGGCCTTCATGTTACTTGCTGTTCATTTTTTTATAAAAGTAATCTTATATTATTATAATATATAGGTTTAAAAGTTACTCATTGTATATTTTGAAACAACTTAAGTTATATCCATAACTTTGGATGATGGGTGTTTTCTCGCATCATCATAATTATCAATGTTATTAAAAGATAGTTCGAGCCTTATTTTCTGCCATGAGTCTTCATTGTTTCAGGTTTAGCGTTTGGTGGGTCCTATTTATCCATCTTTTTATTTGTGTTATGGTACCAATAGTTTGTTATTGACATTGGTTTGTTATAGACAAGTATGTACTTATGTTATTAATAGTTTGACATGTTAAAATATATTAATATAATAGTTTAAAATGTTAAAAGTTTATTAATAATAGTTTAGCATGTTAAGATATAATAGTAGTTTAACATGTTAAAATTGCTTAACTCAATAATCAAGTACGAATTATATATTTGGGTTAATAATTATGAATTTTGAAAGTTTATATCAAAAAACAATTGTGCATTTTGATAAACAGAAGTTGTGCTATCTAATTAGGTAGACCAATTTAGGACTTGGTCAATAGAGCGTTCATGCTTCTGTAATGTAATATAGTGTAATGTAATTTAACTTAACTTTTACTTATTTTATGTAATATTATTGTAATTTCATTTCTTCTTATTATATGTAGTATGTAATATATAATGTAATTCTCATTTCTTCTTATTATATGTAATATGTAATGTAATTCATATACAGAATTATGAATTATATAGTTTGTTGTTACTAGGGGTGTAAACAAGCCCAGAGGCTCGAGAGCTACTCGTGATCGGCTCGGTTAAAAGCTCGAACGAGCCGAGCCTTAACGAGCCCGAGCCCGAGCCCGAGCCTGAAATAGAGCTCGTTTTGTTATCGAGCCCGAGCTCGAGCCTGAAATACAAAGCTTGTTTAGGCTCGCGAGCCTAAACGAGCCCATACAAAATTTTAATTTTTTTATATATAATATATTAATAATGATGATAACATTGATGAGCCGAGCTCGAGCCGAGCTTTGCCTTGTTTAAGCGATGTTTAAGTGAGCTCGAGTCGAGCTTTTAGCTTATTTAAGGTTGTTCCCAAAATAGTTCGAGCCGAGCTCGAGCTTTGGGTTTTACTCGCGAGCCGAGCTCGAGCTCAAAGAAGTAGGCTCGAACCGAGCCGAGCTCGAGCTTCATAAAAACCTAACAAGCCGAGCTCGAGCCTGGTCGAGCTCGGGCTCGGCCCGGCTCGTTTACACCCCTAGTTGTTACTCAATTTGTGCTTTGCTGGGATATCAGAGATTCTTTCATTTCAAAATATCAAGAGATTCTTTCATTTCAAAATATCATGTACGAACTTACAACTTATATAATTAGCATTGTGTAACCAGTGCAGCACACGAGTGCTTAACTATATAATTAGCATGGGTTGAACTTGAAGCGATAACAAGAAGGTATATTCTTGGTCGTGTCAAAACAGGCTAAAATGGTTTGGGTTGACGTACCGTATTGTTTGTAATTTTTTATTTTTATTCTAATAAAAAAACTAAATCTTGGTGTTGGTATATGAAGACTTCATGGGATCATGATATTGATTTAAGGAACTTTTTTTTATTTAAAAGTTTATGTCTACGCCACTAAATAATATAATTTACTTTGAGATTACCCGTATAATACACGGGTACTTAGACTAGTTAGTCAACATATAAAAAAAATATTCTAAAGGATTCAAGTGTAAGATTTAATTAAAGGATTTATAGAATGTTACTTCCATAAATGTTGGTGCATCCGTCTGTCGACTTCGTCTTGTATCGAGTCTTTTACGTTTGTAGATAGATCAGGGCACGTAGTACGAGAAATATGTCAAAAATAGGTTGGGAGGTAATTTCGCACGAAATTACAAATTGTAATTCCGCACGAAATCATTTGCTAATTTCGCACGAAATTATAATTTCGTGTGAATGTGATTTCGTTTGTGCTATTCCGTGCGAAATCACCTTACCTATAAATACTAGGTGTGCCAAGTCATTTGTAACTTTCCGGCTTCAGTGCCGAACTGCTGCCGAAGTGTCTACTCGCTGTAAATCTTTGTCAAATCAATCAAAAGACAGTTTAAAGTGAATATCTAGCTGAATTGAACTTGATACGATTGTTTCCGCCACTCGTATTGAGCAAAAACTCTTCTGATCGACTCATTCGGGTCAGAAAACGATCCTACAAGTGGTATCAGAGCTCAGGAGGAAGAGTTCTTACCAATTCAGCTGAAAAATCTGATTTCTACACCTTCTTTTTCAAAATTAACAAGTTTTTACGATCAAAATGCTTTGAATTTCACACATTATATGCGAAACTGTGTTTTAACAAAGCCTTGAAAGAATTGGACCTAAAATCAGCTTAAAACCTAATCAATTTTGGCAAAAACAGCTCGAGATGATGACATCAGCAGTATTTCGCACGAAATAAGGTTCTAATTTCGCACGAAATAGCCTTATTTCGCACCAAGTTGTTATTCCGTTTGAAAAGAGTACTTAATTTCGTTCGAAACCACGTTCTTTCGCTTGAAAGTTCAGTTATTTCATACGAAATCACTTATTTTGCACGAAATTAGTGTATTTCGCACCAAAGAGGGTATTTCGTTTGAAGGTTATTTCGTTTGAAGGTTATTTCGTTTGAAAGATCAAGTTTAGAAAATTTTGAAACCGAATCATGGAAGAAGAGTTTTACAACGCCTTTGCTACTCCGATTACTATTGCACAACACACAATGTTAGAAAATGAAACGGGTACCATGCAAAAACCGCCAAAGCTCATGAATATCGAGGAATATAAAGGATGGGAAGAACGGTTTGAGAATTGGGTTCAGGCAAATTATTTGGATGCTTGGGAATGTGTTGAGACGAAATATGTTAGACCGATGACTGATGATGAGGAGATTATTGCAATTAAAGATCTTAGTGCTGAAGATAAAAAGAAATACAAAGACGAAATATCTTGGTTTTATTGCAACACAATGGAACTGCTTACTCTATCTGGAAAGCATTAAAATCAAAGTTTGTCGGTAGTAAAGAGACGATTAAGAACAAAAAATCACTTTTGAAGAAAGAATTCGATCTATTTCATGGTTTAAGAACTGAAAGCACTAAGCAGATCATCGAAAGATATTGCAATTTGTTAGTTAACATGAAGAGGGTGAGCATCACTAAGGACAATGAAGAATTAATTGAGAAGTTGGCTGATGCATTGCCACATGAAACTTGGGGCACATATCTGATGATGTTGAGAAATAAAAAGGATTTTAGCAATCTAACACTGAGCAAGTTCATTGAGAAACTTGAAGCTCAGGAGATGGAACAAAGGAAGATCTCGAGAATGAAGGATTTTGATGGTGAACAAGATATCGGTCTTTATTACAAAGGAGGTATCAGTGACAAGACCAACATGTCACCAAAGGTTGAAACTGCATTTAATGCTAAAAGTTCATCAGGAGGGTCATCTAAAGGATCAAACAGCAAAACTGAATTTTCTTCATATCCATCATATGATCCAAACTTTTCAACAACCAAGAATGGAAGGAAGCTACAATGCAACATGGTATTAGACCTTGAAAATGGTCAAAATTACACAGAGGAGGTTGCAAAAGGTCACATGTCTCTGCTGGTGACTGTGTTAGAGTCATATGAGAGTTTAGTAGCAGGAAGGATCGGGAATCCAATGTTGACAAAAGAGGATTACGATCAGATTGATGCTGAAGAAATGGAATTGATGGATATAAAGTGGTGTTTGGCGAGTGTGTTGAGGAGAGCTGAAAAGTTTAAACAAATTACGGGAAAAGATGATTTCCGTGATGCAAATGTTTCTACTTTAGGTTTTGATAAATCTAAAGTTACTTGTTTTCGTTGCAGGGAAAAAGGACACTTCAAGAGGGAGTGCACAAATCGCGAAGCAAGTGGAGCTCAAAATCCTTTCAACAACAATGATTATTATCGAAAAGCAATTTATCATCAAGTTGCTCAACAATCACATCAACAACAACCACAAATTGCTCATGCCAGAAAGGAGATTGAAGAACCATCAAAGAGAGCCTGTATGGTGAATCAAGAAGATATAAAATCATCAAAAGGATTTAGTTGGGACAAATATGTTTCAGCTGGTAGTAAAGCATGTCTGATAAACCAAGATGATGAAAAATTACCAGAAGGGTTTAGCTGGGCAAATTTCAGTTGGGATGATCATGATCCCAATAAAACTCCAAATCACAAAGCTTGTGTTGCTCGAGTTGCTGAAGACAGTGATAATGATGATGATTATTATGCAAGGAGAATGGAAGAGCACTTAAGAATGATGGAAGAGAGTGACAGTGATGATGAAAAAGCTAAAAAGAAAAAGAAGAAAGTTAAAAAAACTGTCAGCAGTGATGATGAAGAAGTTCTTGTGATAAGGAAGAAAATAAAAGACATTCCAGTTTTTAAAGTTGAAGCAGAAGCTGATGCACAAAAGATTCCTGTGAAATGTGAAAACTGTGAAGCAGTGAAGAAGCAAAACAGTACTTTGATTCATAACTTGAACAGATTGAAAGAATCCTATGATGTTCTGAATAAAGCAATGAATCAGTACAACCAATCAAGCAGTGAACAAGCAACATCTATTAAAACACTTCAAGGAGCTTTCATGACAAAGCAGAAAGTTGTCAACAATTACATTGAGAAATGTGTTGTGCTTGAACAGAAACTGGAAACACAAAGAATTGAAACTGAAAGAGTTAATAGGTTGTTAAAAAGTTACTCATGTACTTCGTATGTTATTGACAGGATTCATCCAACCGTTGAAGGCATGAAGGCATTTGATGAAGATGAAGTATCTGAAGACAAGAGTTCTGAAAAGAAAAAGGATACTGAAGTGAAGACATCTGGTAAGAAACAAAGTGCAAGTTACAACAAGTGTCCACCCCCGCTTGAAAATGGATATTCTCCACGAAATCCAAATTCAGAAAGAGTAAAAAAGGCAACCAGTTTACAGTGGGAGTCTGAGTCTACAGAAAATTTACCAGACAACATTGATGTTACCTTCACATCGTCTGACACTGATCATGAGTCCGAATTAATAAAGAAAGTGGTTGATCAGGTGTTGGATAACGATGAAACTGAGGAGTCAAAGTCGGAGTCAAACTCAGAGTCAAAGTCTGACAAGTCAAAGTCAACAGTCAAAAAGGAGAAACGGGTTTACAATAAAGAATTTCTATTATCAAAGTCTAATTTGAATGACGAAACGTTCAAAGTAGCTTATACTTTGAATGATTCTGACAAATTATATTCTGATGAAGAATTTCCAATAAGAGGTGTTAAACCAGAAATGATTAAAAAGGTTTTCAAATTATCAGAAATTAATATTTCTGAAATAAAAGATGTAAATATTTCTGAAAAACCTAAACCTTACACCTCAAGAGTTCAACAACGTTTAAACAAGAAAAAGGGTTACAGTTCTGGTTCTGGTTTTCAAAAGAAACAAAACCATAATGGTAATTTCAAAAGAAAAGGTCTTGGATTTATTCCACCGAAAAATTATAAAAATGAGAAAACTTATAAAACAAAAACTGTATTTGTTTCAGGAATATCATCTGAAGAAGAAAAGGAGCAATTGTTCAGAAAGCAGACAAACAAAGAATTCCTTGCTAAGAAGCAAGAAGAAATGAAGAAGAAAATTGTTCAAAAGACAGAGACGAGAACCTGTTTTCAATGTAAAACAGTTGGTCATATTGCTAGGAATTGTCCAAAGGCAATCCAAACAAAACAGGGAGTCTCTAAAAAACTGAAAGGAAAGATTGTTGAGAATGAACCACCAATCAAACAATTTAAAGTTTTCAAGAATTCGAAGTTTGAGGTTGGTGAATGTTCAAAAAGATTTTACAAGAGAAAAGCTAATCTTGATAACAAAAAATGGGTTGTTAAGAAATCTGATGATAGTTCTAGCAATGATTCTGATTCATCAAAATCAGAGGAGCTATTTTCAGGCGATGAATCTGATTCCATAAAGTCAGAAGAGCCATGTGTTGAGTTAAAATTGGAAACATCAGTTCCGCCAATGGATGATGTCAATTTTCCACTATTGAGGGCTGAAAATTTTAAACAAAAAGTTGGTAAAATTGAGATTTCAAATCAATTTTTTCTGAAAAGAAAGAATTCGATGTTGAAAAAGCCTTTAACCCCATAGTTCAAAATATTTTTGGAAAAATGGTTGACGGGAAGGTCAAAGGGGTAAAGGAATTTTATGAGAAGAAAAGGAAGAAACCAGGTAAAGATGGGTCATCCCAGGTTTGTGACTGGGATGAAACATATTATGATTGAAAATCAGCACTTGCCGGAGCTTCCAGGATGGTAAGAGTGGAGCAGGAATCGACATATTTCTTGAGAAATTCACTTCGGTGATATTTCGATCTACAAGATTAATCAGGGACATTAAGTTGTACTTGATTTATCTTTCTTACAAGTGGTATTGTTGATAGAACCTAAAATTGTTAAATTTTTAAGTGGTATTTTGAAAAACAAAGTGATGAATTGATCCCCTAACCTACAAGAGGTTTTATGAAATCAGCAAAACTAATTTTCCGGAAAAACCATTTTTGATTAAAACAAACTTAAGTGTTTTGAAATCATAATGGGAAAATAGTTTGTTGTCAGGGGGAGTTCTGATTGTTTATGCCAAGTGGATGGTGATTTGAAGCAATTCACAACAGTTGTCACTTTACTTGTACAGTTTGTTTTATTTTTTTTTAAATGGTTTTGAATTTTAGGGGGAGTAAGAATTTTTCAGAAAATCCAAAAACATTAGAAAACCAGAAAAAGCCAAAAACATTTGAAAAATTCAACAAAACTGTTTAATGCTATGTACTATCATTTTCTTTAGCATATCATCAGTGAGACCGTTTAATGCTATGTACTATCATTTCCTCTTGTTACAACAAAACTCATTTTTGATTTTATCCTGTTTTTGACTTTTTCAAATTTTCTAATGTTTTTGGATTTTCTGAAATTTCTTACTCCCCCTAAAATGCAAAAACATTTAAAGAAAAATTTGAAAACAAACTGTACAAGTAAATTGACAACTGATATCAAATCACTTCACTTCTCCATCCACTTGGCATAAACAATCAGAACTCCCCCTTACAACAAACTATTTTCTCATTATGATTTCAAAACACTTAAGTTTGTTTTAACCAAAATGATTTTTCCGGAAAATAAGTTTTGTTGATTTTACCACTTGTAGGTTAGGGGTTCATCACTTGTAGGAAAGATAAATCAAGTACAATTTAATGTCCCTGATTAATCTTGAAAATTCAAATATCTCATGAATGAAATTCTTAAGAAATATGCCGATACCTACTCCTCACTTACCAACCTGGGAGTTCCGGCACTGTCCACAACCTGTAAAATTTAACAATTTTTAAGATTCATTCAAAAAAACAAACTTTATCGAGAATGATGCCGATTCCTGCTCCACGATTACAAACTAGGAAGCTTCGGCAAGTCAGGATTTTACTTGTGAAAAACTTCCATCCAAGACTGACCAAACTTGGATGTTTCCTCCTCAATTTCACTTGGGTAATAAGTTGCTTTCTTTGTTTCATAAAAGTCCTTTACCCCTTTGGCCTTTCCCTCGACCATTTTCCCAAAAATCTTTTTAACATTTTCATTAAACACTTTCTCAACATCAAATTCTTTCTTCTCAGAATAGAATTGATTCGAGATCTCAACCTTCCCAATTTTTGATTTAAAATTCTCAGCTCTCAATGGTGGAAAATGAACATCATCCATTGGAGGCACTGAGTTTTCTTCTTTAACCTCTACCCGTGGCTCATCTGACTTTGTGGAATCAGATTCATCACCAGATTTTACATTTGATTTCTTAACAACCCATGTTTGGTTGTCAAGATTTCCCCTTCGTTTGTAAAACCTTTTCGAACACTCACCAACTTCATATGTTGAATTTTTAAACACTTTAAATCTTTCAGTTGGTGGTTCGGTTTTATCAACAACTATTTCTTTGATTTTTTCTGAGACTCCCTGTTTTTTTATGTTGGTTGCTTTTGGACAATTCTAGGCGATGTGACCAACATCTTGACATCTGTAACAAGTTTTAGTCTCTTTTCTCTGATGAGCTTCAGTTTTCTTCTTTTCTGCAAGAAATTCCTGATTTGACTGTCTCCAGAATGAGCTCTTCTTTTCATCCTCAGCAGAAGTACCTGAAACAAATTTTGTATATGTTTTAGAAATTTTCTCATTTTTATAATTTTCTGGTGGATTAAAACCCAATCCTTTCTTTTTGAAATTACCGTTATGGTTTGGTTTCTTTCGATAACCTGAATCAGAACTGTAACCCATTTTCTTGTTTAATTTTTGTTTTATTCTTGAGGTGTAAGGTCTAGGTTTTGTAGAAAAAAATTCATCTTTTATTTCAGAAATATTAATTTCTGTCAATTTGAAAACCTTTTTGATCATTTCAATTTTAACACCTCTTATTGGAAATTCTTTATCAAAATATAATTTGTCAGAGTCATTCAAAGTATATGCAACTTCAAATGTTTCGTCATTCAAATTGGATTTTGACAACAAAAATTCTTTACTATACACCCGTTTTCCCGACGACTTTGAACTCCTGACAGACGAACTCGAACTCCTGGACTCGGATATTGACTCGGACTCCTCATCCTTATCTAACACCTGATCGACCATCCTTTTTATTAACTCAGACTCATGATCTATGTCGGACGCTGTGAATGTGATGTCAATATTGTCTGGTAATACATCGGTTATCTCGGACTCCAACTTTATATTGACTGCCTTTTTTACTTGTTCCTCAATTGGTTTTCTAGACGAATACCCTTCCCAAATTGGAGGCAGACACTTGTTATAACTGACACTCTGTTTCTTACCAGTATCCTTTTTCTTCGGCTTCTTGTCATCAAACACTTCAAAACCTGCAACTGTTGGATAAATTCTGTCAATTAAGTAATCAGAACTTGAATAACTTTTCAATAATCTTCTGATTCTTTCATTTTCAACTTTTTCAATTTCCAACTCCTGCTTCAACTTAGCACACTCTTCAATGTAGTAGTTGATCTCTTTTTGTTTGGACATCATTGTTGCATTCATCATTGTCAAAGCATCTTCTCTTTCAGAGTTTGTCTTCTGCAAACTATTCACAGTTTTGTTCAATACATCGTACGACTCTTTCACATTCTTAACATCAAACAACAACTTCTCTTTCAACTTTTCAAGCTCACTAAACCTTCTTCTTTATCTTCACATTGTTTGCAAGGTTCCAAACATGTAAGACAAGGTTTTGTGACTTCAACAATCTTTTCAATCTCCACAATCTTCTCGACTTCAACTACTTTTTCCACTTCAACTATCTTCTCAACAACCTTAACTTCTTTCATTTCTTTTGCAGCTTTTCTGTCTTTGAGTTTCTTCAATTTGTCTGCAAAATAAAATTCAAAACTGTCAGAGGATAAATGAGTTTTTACAATGTTTATCTGTTCAAATTCTTCATCATCATCATCACTAGTATCTGTTGAACTGTTTTCAGAAGAAACAAATTCTTCATCTTGACTTTTCTCTTCATCAGCTAACACTGCTATCCATTCTTTCATCAATTCTGGCTTTTGAACAATTTGAGCAATGAAAGCTTTAAACTCCCTATTCTCATCTACATACTTATCCCAGCTAAATCCTGGAGCCATTTTCTCATCATCTTGATCAATAATACCATAATAAGCTTTCTTATTTGCATCTTCAATCATCTTCCCTTGAGCAGTTTGTGATTCTTTTTGTTGATATGGTTGATGAGCAACTTATTGATATATGGCTTTCCGATAGTAATCATGGCCACCAAATGGATTCTTTGCTCCATTTGCTTCTTGATTTTTACATTCTCGCTTAAAATGTCCTTTCTCTCTGCATCGAAAACAAGTAACTTTAGATTTATCAAAACCTAAAGTAGAGGCATTTGCATCTAAGAAATCATTTCTTCCTGTAATCATTTTGAATTTCTCAGCTCTCCTCAGAACACTTGCTAAGCACCACTTTATATCCATAAGCTCCAATTCCTCTGCATCAATTTGGTCATAATCTTCCTTGGTTAACATAGGATTACCAATTTTTCCAGCAATCAATCCTTCATAAGATTCCAAAGCAGTAACCAGTAATGCCATATGACTTTTAACAACTTCTTCAGAAAAATTCTAACCATTTTGAAGATGCAATGCAACATTGCACTGAATCATATGTCCATTACCAACATTTGCACTTTGAACACTTGGAGGATTAACATTTGAAAATCCACTAGTGTTGATTGAACTTTGACTGACTGATCCAGATGAATTTCATGCACTAAAAGCGGTTTGGATCTTTGGACTTGCTTCAAACTTCTCAACATTTCCTTTGTAATATAACTTGATGTCTTGTTGAACATTTGAATTATTCATTCTTGCAATTTTTTGCTGTTCAAGATCTTGTCCCTCAAGTTTCTCAATGAATTGTGCAATTGATAATCTACTAAACTCTCCTGTATTCTTTAAGATCATGAGATATGTACCCCATTCTTTCTAAGGTAAAGCATCAGCTAACTTCTCAACCCATTCTGCTAGAGTTTTAGTAATTTTCAACTGAGACATGGTACGCACAAGATGACAATATCTCTCAATGAGAGTCTTTGTAGATTCACCTGGCATACTTGTAAACAACTCAAATTCTTTCTTTAATAATGATTTTTTGCTATTGATCATTTCCGTACTTCCTTCGAATTTCTTCTTAAGTGCCTCCCATATTGAAAAAGCGCTACCATCATGCTGAAGCAACACAAATATATCCTCTTTGACAGCTTGTTGTAGAAGACTAATCATCATTTTTTCTCCTTTATAATTATCTCTCTCTTTGTCTGAAAATTCTGAGATAATTTTATCAACATTCAAAGCGGTCTGTGGTTTAACATATTTTGTTTCAATGCTTTCCCAAGCTCTCAGATGGTTTGCTTGAACCCAATTCTCAAAACGAAATTTTTCCACCCATGGTACTCTTCAATTCCCATAAGTTTCGGGGGTTTTTGCAACGTTCCAGTTTCGTTTTCCGTGTTCATGTTTTGAGCAATGGTAGCTGGACTAGTCGGGGATGTAGCAAACGCGTTGTAGAACTCTTCTTCCATGATTCGGTAAAAAGTTTCACAAACAGACACTTTCAAACGAGATTAGGTCTTTCAAACGAAATTACCCTGCACAACACTTCAAACGGAATTAAGACTCAAACAGTTTCAAACGGAATAACCACTCAAACGGAATACCAACTTCAAACGGAATCTCTAATTTCGTTTGAACTAACACTCCTTTCAAAAGGAATCAACAACTTGAAACAAAATACTCAAGCGGAATTACAATCTGAAGCGGAATCACTGATTTCGTTTCAAACTTTCAAACGGAATAACACCTTTCAAGCGGAATTAGGTGCAATTTCAAACAGGATTATGCTGCTGTCATTTTTTGGATCTGAACTTTGTCAAATTGATCAAGTTTTAAGCCGTTTTAAGATCTGAAACTTTCAAGGGTTTGTTAAAACACCATTTCGCATATAATGTGAGAAAATTAGCCGATTTTAACCGTAAAAAGTTGTTCAATTTTAAAAAGAAGGTGTAGAAGTTAGAAAACAAGATGAAATCAAGCTGAAATCTGCAGAACTCCTCCTCCTGAGCTCTGATACCACATGTAGGATCGTGTACGGACCCGAAATGAGTCGATCAGAGGCGTTCTACACAATATGAAAGGCGGAAACAGACATATTGTGTGTGATTCAGCACGATATTCACTTTAATAGTCTTTCTGATTAATCTGACAAAGTTTTACAATAAGACGAGACTTCGGCAGCACTTCGGCTCTGGAAACACACATACACCAACTGACTCAAACGAAATCAGGCACCAACTATTTATAGGCATCTTAATTCCGCTTGAATACGACTCAAGCGGAATCACAGTTCAAACGAGATTAACTTCATACGGAATTAGCGTTTCAAACGGAATTAACATAGGTGATTTCGCTTGAATTGACTGGTTGATTTCAAATGGAATTACACCATGTAATTTCGTTTGAACATGCTTGTTAACCTATTTTCTCGTTTTCCGTGCCCTGATTTATCTATACATATACAAAACTCGATATAAGACGAAGTCGACAGACGTATACACCAACAAAATCTAAATTTCAAACTTACTTATATCGTGGGGAACATCTCTCGGATATATGGGTAACCCCCGAAATCTTGTTTGAAAGGTCCCTTTTTCTGAGATACTAGGTCTTTATGCTTAGTGATATCTGGGGTATTATCCCAAGACTTCTGATTTTGCGGAAGCAATGGCCTAGTCCCCGTATAATACTTTCTGCTTGCTTGAAATATAGCACCCCCCTCAGCATAAAAAAATGATGAAACATTGCAAAATGCTAATCATGTGCTGTTGAAGAAAAGATTCTCTAAAGGGAACACACCTAAAGTCAAAGCCATTATCTCTCTGATTTTGCGGAAGCAATAGCCTGAGCTCTCATTGCCCTCGCATTTAACCCTTTACAGATATCATCTAGGTATACTCACCTGTAAGAATGAATATTGGGATCTGGATACGGGAATATATTCTGAGGTGGGACACACATATAAGTTTAAGTCTCTAAAACACTAATCTCATATCTCGAAACAGTTGATCTTTGTGTGAAAATTTAAGTGGATCAGTATACTGACAATCTACGAGAATCGTTTAGAACTTAAAATGTTTAAAGCTTAACGGTGTTGGTGATTTGTCTCATAAACTGATATGATCCTCTTACACAAACTCACAAAAATATTGTATGTAAATATTTCTTTACTGCATTTCGTTAAAATCAAAATTCCAAAAAGATTTTAGTTTGTTTTAGCATAAAATTTTGAAAAAATTCAAAAAGATTTTCGACAACTGATGTTGAAAAGCTGATTTTCAAAGTTCCAAGTGCTAAGCATGATGAACAGGTTTGGGAGAGTGTTTTTGAATATAAATAGTATTTTTACAAGTGGTTAATCAGAGATTAACATTGTAAAATCATTTTTTGAGTGATTAATACCTGCAAGTGGTATATAAATTTGTCAAGTTTGTAAATTTGTGAAATTTATTTTTGGGTAGAGATGTGTGCAGGATAGCCAGGTTTGTGATCCTGAGGAAAATGTGAACCAGGTCACAATCTTGAACCTGTGGAAGCCAGACTGCGATCCCAGCTTATCGAAAGGGGGAGTCTGAAGCTGCAAATGTTGATGATCTTAAAGAATCAAGAGACCTGATCAAGAGGAGTATAGAGCCAGGTTGCGATTCTGGAAGAAAGAGAAAGAGATTGATTGAGGATACTTTACATTGTTAGATATTTCGAAAAAGTTCGAGAAGACTGATAAAGACTGAAGATTGAAGACTCGACACCGAAGATTTCGTCCACATCCGAGGGGGAGTCTGTTGGTGCATCCGTCTGTCGACTTCGTCTTGTATCGAGTCTTGTACGTTTGTAGATAGATCAGGGCACGTAGTACGAGAAATATGTCAAAAATAGGTTGGGAGGTAATTTCGCACGAAATTACAAATTGTAATTCCGCACGAAATCATTTGCTAATTTCGCACGAAATTATAATTTCGTGTGAATGTGATTTCGTTTGTGCTATTCCGTGCGAAATCACCTTGCCTATAAATACTAGGTGTGCCAAGTCATTTGTAACTTTCCGGTTTCAGTGCCGAACTGCTGCCGAAGTGTCTACTCGCTGTAAATCTTTGTCAAATCAATCAAAAGACAGTTTAAAGTGAATATCTAGCTGAATTGAACTTGATACGATTGTTTCCGCCACTCGTATTGAGCAAAAACTCTTCTGATCGACTCATTCGGGTCAGAAAACGATCCTATAATAAATTTAACAACTTGCTGAACAAGTCAAAATCCCTAAGATTCTTCTACAAGACATTACCAAATCCCTTCCTTTTTCCCTTCCCCATTGCCGCCACCCTTCCCTTTCTCTTGTGTTTTACCACCTCAAGCCCCCTTTCGTTTAATTATGGTAACTAGAATTTACACCCGCGCTTCGCGGCGGGATAACGTTTTTTAAAGTTGCGCGTATGTCAAAACGTAACTTAAATTTATACCACATGTAACTAAAGCTAAACACATAAAACTCGATTACAAAAGTATTTAGAAAGTTAAAGGGTTGTCAGTGTCAATGCCGAAAGTTGAGAAAACACAAAAAAATATGTCGAAATGTGTCGCAACCCCTGATCCCTGATTCCCGGGAACGGGCAGACGCGAGCTCAGAGTTTGGTGGTATCAGTTTGTTTAATCTCGCAGCGGAATTTTCATCAGGACCGTAGTTAGGAAATGTTTATCAGAGTAAAACCACCATCTTTTATATTAATAATAACATGGGCAAAACCCAAGTTTCTTATTACAATACATTATAGGGACAAACCCTATTTTATTGAATTTAAAACATCGTTTATTAGGTAACTTTTATAGCCACATTTTTCCAAGCCTTCAGTGCTCTCCAGCTGGCTTTTCACTAATTGGCTGTTCACATTGTGTTACCTGTAACGCGTTTTAAAAAAAACATTTGTCAGTCGGAAATACTGGTGAGTGAATCCCAGTTTAATCAAGAAACATTTTATCAATTAAAACAGTATTGAGAGCGATCACATTGTTTATTTCTACACAATTACTCATTCAGTATTTGCCACTCGACCGGATCTATGGCTATGGACAAATTACCCATTGGCTAACTCGTCGTCCAATGGTAATGCACTGTCATTCAGACTTACTACTACTCGTAGTAAATTTTGTATACAAAACCCCATAATACCGACAGTAATTGAAGAACTACAAAGACTCAATCACCGCTTAATCGCATTGTAAAACATTTAAGGTTTTGTAAAACATTAAAAGAGGATAAACTCACATTGCTGTCTTAGGCTTTTTGTAAGGGTTTCCTGGATATAATCTATAATTTATACAAATGTACATTGGTTAGTATCATAACCCTTTGAAAATATTAATAATACCCTCCCCGAGACGGCATTCCAACAACTACGTCGGGCAGAACCACGACAGTTGTTACGGAACCCTAAATCAATCGGGCAGCGTAACTATTATGAAACTGGGGTTATAATACTTACAACGGAGCAGAACCTCGCTAATTAGGGGTATAGTACCCGACTATAATGCTTCTACTACAGAAAGTGAGATTTAGAATTGAAATGTGAGCGACGAAAAACGTAAACCGATGCCATCTATTTATATTGCTGGATTCTGACTTCCAGGCGGCCCGCGTAAGGTAAGGCTAAGCCTTACGTGACCCGCGTCAACCACACGGTCAACATATAGCTTAGCTCAGTCATTCACTAGACCGCCACGATAACGACACGTGTCGGCCTCTGGGTGTATCCGCATTTTATGAGCTCTAGCGGCCCGCGTAAGTGTAAGCTTAAGCTTACGCGGCCCGCCTTGACTAAAGGATTCAATGATATCAGGTTTAGACCCTGATACGGCCCGCGTGAGATGTTGGGGTGGGTCTAAGCGGCCCGCCTCAACTAGACATTTCTTATTTTTAATTTATTTTATAACTATAACATAATTTGGGCTCGGTTTTCACATAAGGGGTGTAATATGAGACATATTGGGATATTTTAAGATATAATAGGGTATACAAAATATAATGAGGGTGTTGGTTTTACCGAGGGTTGTTACATTCTCCCCACCTTACTTTAGAGCTCGTCCTCGAGATCTACTAAAACAAATGCGGGTATTTCTTTTGCATTTCTGACTCGAGTTCCCATGTATACTCAGGTCCTCTTTTGGAATCCCACTTTACTTTGACTAGAACTAGTCTCTTGTGTTTGAGATTCTTGACTTTTCTGTCTTCAATCTGTAGAGGTCTTTCTACAAACTTAAGTTGTTCATTTACCTCTATATCCTTAAGAGGTACTATCAATGATTCATCAGCTAAACACTTTTTAAGATTTGATACATGAAACACATCATGTATTCCTGCCATTTCCTCTAGCAGTTGTAGCTGATAGGCTACAGGTCCTATTCTTCTAATAATCTTAAAAGGTCCAACATACCTGGGACTTAGTTTTCCCCGTTTGATGAATCTTACCACTCCTTTCCAAGGAGAGACTTTCAACAATACTTTATCTCCTACTTGAAATTCCAATGGTTTGCGTCGGTTATTAGCATAACTCTTCTGTCGATCACGTGCCGCTTTTAGTCGTTCCTTGACTTGAATAATCTTATCGGTTGTTTCTTGTACTATCTCAGGTCCAGATAGTTGCTTTTCCCCAATTTCTGCCCAACAGACTGGGGTTCGGCACTTTCGTCCATAAAGTGCTTCGAATGGTGCAGCATTGATACTTGTGTGATAACTATTATTATAAGAAAATCTATTAAAGGTAAGTGATCGTCCCAATTACCTCCAAAATCAATTACACAAGCTCTAAGCATATCTTCCATTGTCTGTATTGTCCTTTCACTTTGTCCGTCCGTTTGAGGATGATAAGCCGTACTTAGCTTTAACTTGGTTCCCATTGCCTTTTGGAAACTTGACCAAAAATGAGATGTAAATCGACTATCCCTATCAGAAACAATTGATAAAGGAATGCCATGTAAAGAAACAATTTCATTTACATACAATTTAGATAATTGTTCCATACTAATTGTTTCTTTCATTGGTAGAAAATGAGCTGACTTAGTTAGTCTATCTACAATCACCCATATTGTATCATTTCCTTTCCTTGTTTTGGGTAATTTAGTAACAAAAACCATCGTTATAAATTCCCATTTCTAAACTGGCATTTCTAATTGCTGTAACAAACCTGAGGGTTTCTGATGTTCAGCCTTAACTTGTGAGCAAGTTAAACATTTAGAAACATAGACTGCTATGTCCTTTTTCATTCCTATCCACCAGAAATTTTTCCTTAAATCCAGGTACATTTTATCACTTCCTGGATGCATCGTATACTTAGACTTATGGGCTTCTTCTAATATACGATTACGTAGGTTTCCTAATTTAGGTATCCATATTCTCTTTTCATGGAATCTCCAAATTCCATCTGTTCCTTGTTTCAATTCATTTAGCATACCTTTTAATTTTTCAGTATCATCCTTGATTACTGACTCTTGTGCTTCTCTTATCTGATCATTTAAATCTACTTGCAGATTTAATTTAAGAGAACGTACCCTTCTTGGTTTCTCATGATACTTTCGGCTTAAAGCATCTGCCACTATATTTGCTCTTCCTTCATGATACTGGATATCACAATCATAATCACTAAGAAATTCCATCCAGCGTCTTTGTCTCATATTCAATTCCTTTTGCTTGAATATATACCTTAAACTCTTATGATCAGTGAATATGGTAAACTTACTACCGTAAAGGTAATGTCTCCAAATCTTAAGAGCAAAAATTATAGCTCCTAATTCTAAATCATGGGTTGAATAATTTTCTTCGTGACTCTTGAGTTGTCTAGATGCGTAAGCTATAACCTTTTGTCGTTGCATCAACACACATCCATAACCTAGTTTAGAAGCATCACAGTAGACTTCAAAGTCTTCAGTTCCTTCTGGTAATGCTAGTATGGGTTAATCTTTGCTTAAGGATTCTAAAGGCTTCTTCTTGTTTTACTCCCCATTCAAACTTAATAGATTTACAAGTTAACTTAGTTAAGGGAATGGCTATTCTAGAGAAATCTTTAATAAATCTTCTATAATAACCGGCCAATCCTATGAAACTTCTAACCTCGGTTGGTGACTCAGGGGTTTTCCATTTAGTAATTGCCTCAATCTTGGTTGGATCCACATGAATTCCTTCATGATTGACTAAATGTCCAAGGAATTGTACCTGTTCTAACCAAAACTCGCACTTGGAAAACTTAGCATAAAGCTTTTCTTTTCTTAATAAGCTTAAAAGTGCGTGCAAATGTTTTGCATGATCCTCTTTATTCTTAGAGTAAATTAGAATATCATCTATGAAAACAATTATGAATTTATCCAAATATGGCTTATATATTCGGTTCATCATGTCCATAAATGCAGCTGGGGCATTGGTTAAACCAAATGGCATGACAGTAAATTCATAATGACCATACCTTGTTCTAAATGCGGTCTTAGGAATGTCCTCTTCCTGTACCTTTAATTGATGATATCCTGACCTTAAATCGATCTTAGAGAAAAATCGAGCTCCTTGTAGCTGATCAAACAAATCATCGATTCTCGGTAATGGGTACCGATTCTTAATCGTGACCTTGTTTAATTCACGGTAGTCAATGCACATACGCATTGATCCGTCTTTCTTTTTAACAAACAGTATCGGCGCTCCCCATGGCGACGAACTTGGCTGTATAAATCCTTTCTCCAACAATTCGTCTAATTGTTTCTTCAACTCCTGCATTTCAGCAGGTGCCAAACGGTAGGGTGCTTTGGCAATTGGTGATGTTCCTGGTAGCAGGTGAATTCTGAATTCAACTTCTCTGTCTGGAGGTAGTCCTGGTAATTCTTCTGGAAAGACATCTGAAAACTGAGATACTACTGGAATATCTTTTAAATCTTTTCCTTTAGTGTTAATGATTATAGAAATCAAATACACTATAGAACCTTTTCTCATACAACTTGCAGTTTTCATTACAGAGATAAATTTATTGGACATAGAAGACTTATCTCCTTTAATTGTGATCATTTTACCTTTTGGTGAATTTACTTGAATTAACTTTTGATCACATAAAATACTAGCTTTATTTGCTATTAACCAATCCATTCCTAAAACAACATCAAATCCTACCAGATTCATAGGATATAGGTTTGCAATAAACTTCTGATTTAAAATTTCTATTCTTGCTCCCTGCAAGATTTCAGAAATTCTAACGGTTTCTCCATTAGCTGTTTCTACTACGCATTCTTGTGGTAGTTTAGTTAATGACTGATTTAGAAATTTGCAAAACGATGTATAAATAAAACTTTGGTTTGCACCAGAGTCAAATAATACTTTAGCAAAAACATCATTAACTAAAAACGTACCAGCTATGACATCTGGAATCATCTTGGCTTCTTCTGCAGTTAGAACAAATGCTCTAGCATTTTTAGTATTCTTGTTGTCTGCAGCTGGGGCTAATTTTGGACAATTTAGCTTAATATGACTTTGTTCTCCGCAATTGTAACATACCCTGCTGTTAGCTTTCTTCCTGCAGTTTTCTTCTTTGTGTCCCGATAGTTTGAAAAAGTTACAATATAAGGAACATCTTCCTGAATGCTTTCTTTTGCAATACCTACAGTAAGGTGCAGAGGTAGAACCTACATTTTGTCACACCCCGACCACGTAAAACAACAAAACGTGGCGGAAACATCGAGGCGTGTTGCAACAGAATTAATGTTTCATAACCATGGATATCAAAAGTGTTTCGTTTTATTAATCATTGAATAATTACATCGTCTGGAAATCTAAATACGCAAATTAAACATAGTCTATCATCGTTATTTAGTCACTAAGGCCTTGTCCAGTCCTATGTGAGCATGCATCTTATCAATCGATATCATTCAACAATACCTGAAACATATGTGAAAACGAGGTCAGCAAAGAAATGCTGGCGAGTACATAGGTTTTGTAGGAGTGTCGAAATCATGGCTAGTTTAGATGTTGCAATACTTTATTTAAAAACCTTGTTTTGAAAAGAGTATACTATTGCAACTTAATTAACCAACTCAAATCAAGCGGGTTATAATTTGTAAAACCTCGTAGCCATGACTCTTAACCCAAAAACATTTGTTTTAGTAAATTATTTGGAAAAACAATGATAAGTTCAGGTGATATGTATAACTAAGAGAATAATGCATGATTAAATGAATAACCATGTAAAAATGAGTTTGTATAAGATAAGTTGTTTGTAAATAAATGTCTTGTGAAAAGTATGTTACTTGTATAAAATGTTCTATGTCTCAAACTGAAATGATTCAAATAACACTACAATATGTAATACCATACAAACACTTATATATAGGAAGTACCAGCGGCGTATCCACCATGCTTGTATCATATTACACACGCATTGTTACTTAATCACTTAATCCAAACCAAACCACCAAAGTAATGTTCATGCCCAATGTAAAACATGTAATATGTAAACAAAACCCAATCGTATATCGCTTTGAAGCCAATCGTTTACCCAATCGTTACCCAATCGTTAAAACATCGTGTGAAACCCAATCGTTACCCAATCGTTTAATACATCGTGTGAAACCCAATCGTTACCCAATCGTTTAATACATCGTGTGAAACCCAATCGTTACCCAATCGTTTAATACATCGTGTGAAACCCAATCGTTAATCGTTTAATTCGTTTTAGGTCGTGAAACTACTTATGTGATCGTCTCGCTAATAACATTCAAACCTTCGTGACTCATCAATCGTAGCTTCTCGTTTTCGCATTAACAAACCTCCATAGGGTAAGTTAATGATTTCAGATTCAGTCGCTACCTACCATTGCCCACACATAACCACGGGGGTAGTAAATAACGGGATTTGTCAGATCCTATGGTACCATAACCTAATACTGGTCGGCTTGATCATTGCTAATGAATGTCATTTGTTATGTAACTACAACCAACAAGTTTGTTCACTTTATGAAATCGTTATTAGTTTTGTATAAATCGTCTTAATCGTTTTTGAAACCATCGTTATAACATCGAAAACATTTAGCACATATGAGTCACCCCAAAACAATTGAAAACAGTAAAATAGGGGAAGAATGTACTCGCCTGAGATTGCTTAGAGGTCTTGAACAACAACCAAGCAAAGCTAGAGGGAGCACGGAATCAATCGGCAAATCTGATAACTATATAAATAAACCGGACCTAAATCGGGAGATCGGATAGGATGAGGCTTGGTAAACCAAACGAGTGTTGGAACTCATATGATATGGTTTAACAAGGCCTACATACTACAATGAAACCAAACCTAAGTGCTATCGACCCATTACGACCCGTTTAGGTAGCTTATGCTACTTTAACGCGTCGTTCGCGTGAAACGCGTTCGGACCGTCTAACTAGTCCTATGACAAGTGTTATATGCCTAAACATGTTACATAATCAGTTATATGACAAAGGTTTAGGTTACATATGCTTATTTACCAATTATACATGAAAAGGGTATTCTGGTAATTTACCTAAGGCATATAAACTACCTATCATACAACTACTTAAACGATGTGACCATAGGGTATAACCTCGGAAGGTTATTCCCTACCTACTATGGTCACATAATGTATTTGGTCGGATCCTAATGATCGACCAAATGGGTCGAGTTCGAAGGTATAGGCGATTTATTAGATCGCCTACCCTACGACTCTAGACAACGTGGTAATCAGTGGGCATAGTCCCAAGGGACTATGACCAACGTGATTACACTCACGTTGCGAAGTTCCTACGAACTTCGCATTGACCATTACTGGTCAACGCTGAAAGTCAAACAAAGTTTGACTTTCTGACTCGAAAAGCAGTAAAATAAGGAAAAGAACGAAAGAATACTTACCCAGGGTCCCCGAATGCTAATCCCGATTCGAGAATCTCAGGTATGAAACAATGGTTTCAACTTAGAGTTTCTAAAATCAGAATTCTAGTGCATTTGAAGTAATGGGGGGTGGGGTATTTATAGTATTCGGGTAACCGTTAAGATCATTTCTTGGAAAAGGGGAAACGATCAAGGCCGTACACTTGTCGGAACCTTATGGTGCCTAAAAGTGATCCTTATCTTCATGACTAAGCAATTAGGAACTTGTGGTTGTGGGTTAAACTGCTGCAAACAGGCTGTTTGGTACTCTGCATCTGGTCTGCAGACCCCTAGCGCACCGCTACGCTTAAAGTGTAGCGCACCGCTAGGCACTATTTCGACAGAATTACACTTTTGGTCCCTGAACTGTATTTAGGCCATTTTCGACACGTTTAAGGCCCGTTAACCCCATTTCAAAGCTCTAAAATGAAGTTAAAGTATAGGGAACTTAAAATATGTTCAAAAATATGATGGATGTCGGTTCGTTTGGCCGTACGAACGCGATGTTCGGTTAATTACGACGGAATGCGCATAAGCGCGAAAAACGAACCAAATGACGTGACGAATGGATTTTTCTTAAGGCGAACACTAAAACATAATGTAGTCATGCTTACATAAATTTTTGGATGTCCGGATGTATTCAGAACGTAAGTTATGCGCGAAAATGCAAACTTGTGCACTTTTTGACACTTTTAGTCCCTGAATGACACAAAAGTTTATTTTAGCATACCGAACACCTCAAAGCCTATTTCTAAGATATGTAAAGGATATTTATGGTATGTTTAACTTAAGGTCATGTTCCGGAAGGTCTGTTACAGTTCAAATTGGCATACTTTCGTAGTTTGTCAACTTTAGTCCCTGTAAGCGATTTAACTTTGATTTCACCACACCAAGCCTTCCAAAACTTATATCTAAGTTATGTAAAGGTTATTTAAGGTATGTTAAGCCTATTTCACTATTCCGGAGTGTTTGTTGCATTAAACTGGTTATATTTACGCATTGGTGCGCGTATAACCTTCCAGAAAGCGATTTAGAGTTTGAAATCGAATAAGAATCGATATGTGCAAATGATACATATATTAATACAAATCCAAAGTATGAAATACAATATTTCATTGGTTCGGTATTTGTTTGATGGCCGTGGAGGCACAGGTGTTACACATTTCTCCCACGGTTAGAATTTCCAAAACGAAATTCTTGAGTCAATTTCTGGGTTAGGTTTCTCCTTTGATCCTCTTCTCGGGTACGAACTAACTCATCAGTCAAGGTATTGGCTAGTTCTACAGCTTCTTCTATGGTTTGAGGTCTAGCTGCCTTGACTACGTGTCTTATTTCCCCAATTAATCCCAAATATAACGAGAGATTAACACTGGTTCTGGTGAAGCAAGAGTTGGCACTATCCTAGCATATTCGAAGAATAACTTTGTGTACCCTTTGCTATCCACACCAGTCATCCTAAGATTTAGGAATTTGTTTGTTATTTGTTACTTCTCATTGGGTGGGCAGAATTTCCTTTCTACCTTGTTCTTAAATTCTTCCCATTCCATATTATAGGTTTGATCACTTCCTCTTGTCTGGAGGATAGTGTTCCACCATTCTTGTGCTGCATTCTTAAACAAATTAGAAGCAAACAGTATCTTATCTTCTTCAGCACACTTACTTATCCTTAAGACTGCCTTAGTCTTTTCTATCCAGCGTAAAGTAGCAATGGCCCCTTCATTGCTCGAGAATTCCATTGGTTTACAAGACCAGAATTCTTTATAAGAACAACCGTTAGGCACGGTTCTTCTTCTTTTGGGAATAGGCATTTGAAGTATAGGTCCATTGTTCACGCTGTTTTCTGGTTCAATCGGTCGCTTACTGCTATGTTTACTTTTATTATCAGCATCTTTAACAGTTTGAAGTATAAATGGCATTGCATCTATAATTCCCTGTGCTACTATGTGTTGGATAGCACTATTATCAATTTGATTGTTATTGATGCTTGGATTCTCATTAACCACGTTAATGTTACTCTGGTTATCATTATTCAGATTTCCTTGATTTCCTTCATCGGCCATCTGAATTTTAAACATTTATCCAACATTAATATCACAAATAATAGGTAATATAGTTAATCACATGACACGCAATTTAACCAAAACCGTCGATCATTGCGACTATACTCTTTTTTCATATACTATGCGTCTATTATACACTAGTACATAAATAAAGATTACAATACCAACATAAATAAAATAGTAATATGCATCCGTACACACATATTTTTATTTTTATTTTTATTATATTATTATTGCTACCGCTTCTTCCATTCTAACATTCACGGATATGGATTCATCCAAAAATCCATATTGCGCTCATCGTATTTCCATACGAGACGCTCTCCCACCTGACGCATCCTCTCACTGCTTTCTAAAATTTCCTCCCCGAAAGTCCTAAGTTCTTGGACGTTTTCTGCACTCATTGGGGGTGCAGGTTCTAGGACTGGGTTTGTAATCTGGGGTGCGGGTTCCTGATAAGGAGGTAAAAGTGCCTGAAGTTGGTAAGGATCTTCCAAAATTCCCCTAATGTAGTTATCATGATAATAGGGATCTAAAGGGTCCATACCTGAATAGGCTCCTATAGGTGTGTTTTCAGGAATAGAGTAACGTTGCACATAGTCTCTATTCTCGTCCCACCATGGATCGTAATTTGGGTCTAAAGGGTTTGGTGCAGGTACTCTAGGGATTTCTTCTGGGTTAAAGTCGTGCATTTCCACTTGGTTTTCCTGATTTTCTATCTCCATGGGTTGTTCTGGGTTTTGTGGTTGTGGGGCTACTAATTGTTCCAGACTTGGGCCAGCAGCAGTTGTGGCTAAGATATGAAAATTAGCTAGGCTTCTATTTAGCATATCTTGAGTATGGGCATCTGTCTCTCGCTTAATGGCTGCTAAAGCCCTTTGCTGTTGCAATTTTCGCATTCTCTTCCTACGAGCAAAAGCTTCTTTACTGAACCATCCTCGTTTCTTAGTAGGAAATGGTTCTTCAGATTAAGCTCTAAAGGCAAATATTCCCTCCTCCTGATCAGCAGAATACCCTGAAAGGGCAGGCTGTGATGATGTACCTTCACTCCTAGGTGAATCAGATAACTGACGATTCACGTCTGATGGTCCTTGATCACTCATACTGAAAACTAACAGATAGTCAAATAACACATAACACATAATTACAGTTATGCACGTATTTCCGTATTTTATTTCCTAACACAAATTTTAATATTTAAGTGTCAGCAGAACACTTCTTTGGCTCAGACCAGTGGCTAGGCTCTGATACCACCTTCTGTCGCAACCCCCGATCCCTGATTCCCGGGAACGGGCGGACGCGAGCTCAGAGTTTGGTGGTATCAGTTTGTTTAATCTCGCAGCGGAATTTTCATCAGGACCGTAGTTAGGAAATGTTTATCAGAGTAAAACCACCTTCTTTTATATTAATAATAACATGGGCAAAACCCAAGTTTCTTATTACAATACATTATAGGGACAAACCCTATTTTATTGAATTTAAAACATCGTTTATTAGGTAACTTTTATAGCCACATTTTTCCAAGCCTTCAGTGCTCTCCAGCTGGCTTTTCACTAATTGGCTGTTCACATTGTGTTACCTGTAACGCGTTTTAAAAAAAACATTTGTCAGTCGGAAATACTGGTGAGTGAATCCCAGTTTAATCAAGAAACATTTTATCAATTAAAACAGTATTGAGAGCGATCACATTGTTTATTTCTACACAATTACTCATTCAGTATTTGCCACTCGACCGGATCTATGGCTATGGTCAAATTACCCATTGGTTAACTCGTCGTCCAATGGTAATGCACTGTCATTCAGACTTACTACTACTCGTAGTAAATTTTGTATACAAAACCCCATAATACCGACAGTAATTGAAGAACTACAAAGACTCAATCACCGCTTAATCGCATTGTAAAACATTTAAGGTTTTGTAAAACATTAAAAGAGGATAAACTCACATTGCTGTCTTAGGCTTTTCGTAAGGGTTTCCTGGATATAATCTATAATTTATACAAATGTACATTGGTTAGTATCATAACCCTCTGAAAATATTAATAATACCCTCCCCGAGACGACATTCCAACAACTACGTCGGGCAGAACCACGACAGTTGTTACGGAACCCTAAATCAATCGGGCAGCGTAACTATTATGAAACTGGGGTTATAATACTTACAACGGAGCAGAACCTCGCTAATTAGGGGTATAGTACCCGACTATAATGCTTCTACTACAGAAAGTGAGATTTAGAATTGAAATGTGAGCGACGAAAAACGTAAACCGATGCTATCTATTTATATTGCTGGATTCTGACTTCCAGGCGGCCCGCGTAAGGTAAGGCTAAGCCTTACGCGGCCCGCGTCAACCACACGGTCAACATATAGCTTAGCTCAGTCATTCACTAGACCGCCACGATAACGACACGTGTCGGCCTCTGGGTGTATCCGCGTTTTATGAGCTCTAGCGGCCCGCGTAAGTGTAAGCTTAAGCTTACGCGGCCCGCCTTGACTAAAGGATTCAACGATATCAGGTTTAGACCCTGATACGGCCCGCGTGAGATGTTGGGGTGGGTCTACGCGGCCCGCCTCAACTAGACATTTCTTATTTTTAATTTATTTTATAACTATAACATAATTTGGGCTCGATTTTCACATAAGGGGTGTAATATGAGACATATTGGGATATTTTAAGATATAATAGGGTATACAAAATATAATGAGGGTGTTGGTTTTACCGAGGGTTGTTACAAAATGTAAATCAACTTAAGTTTATATCCACACGTTAATAAAAATAAAGACATAAAACTCGATTAAAAAGTATTTAGAAAGTTAAAGGGTTGTAAGAGTCAATGCTGAAAATTAAAGGTTAAAAGTAAAAAAAAAAACAAAACAAAAAATTATGTCGAAACTTAAATCAACTTAAGTTTATATCGACACGTAAATAAAAATGAAGACATAAAACTTGGTTAAAAAGCATTTAGAAAGTTAAGGGGTCGTAAGAGTCAATACTAAAAGTTAAAGGTTAAAGGTAAAAAGAAAGAAAACCAAAAAAAGACAAAAAAGGAAAAAAAAGTACTGTAGCATAAAATGTATTTAGAAAGTTAAGGGGTTGTAAGAGTCAATGCTGAAAATTAAATGTTAAAAGTAAAAAAAAAACAAAACAAAAAATTATGTCGAAACGTAAATCAACTTAAGTTTATATCGACACGTAAATAAAAATAAAGATGTAAAATTCGGTTAAAAATATTTAGAAAGTTAAAGGGTCGTAAAGTCAATATTGAAAGTTAAAGGTTAAAAGTAAAACCAAAAAAAAAAAAAAAAGAAAAAAAAAACAAAACAAAGAAAGTTACTATAGCACTGTAGCAGTGCTACAGTGAAAACCAAGTTATTTTTTTAATATATATTATAATATAATTTCCCAAACCCTACAATATGCATCTCCTCAAGTCTAGTATAAATAGAGGCTCCCCCGTCATAGTTTTTCACACCAAAATACAACAAAGCATCTAAGAAGCTTTAGGAGATTAACTAAGAGTTGGAGAATAAAAATATCTAACATTCAAGTAACTTCTCTCCCTTGTTTTTCAATGTATTTAATTTATTCTTTGTGTTCTTATTTCAAATCTTTTAGTTTAATCTTATTAGTGTATTTTCAAATAATCTTCATCATGTTCTTAAATGATATTCAATTCTAATCCATGGTCATACACCTTAGTTGTAGCAATCATGTATCAAACAACGAGTTATAACATGAAACGATCATGCTTTCACCATCGCATTCATCGTTTCGTTCTTTCCTTCATAACTTTGTTTTTCAATTAATGTAATACGATCCATTATTCTATATCATAAAGAATGGCAGATCATGGTTTCAATCAAAACCCTAATATGATTTGGATCTTTAAACAACATTATACACAATTTTTGAAAATTCTAACATATTATGTTTAACTTTAAACCCTCATAACTAAATCAATCTGGTCTACATCAATTGATTATTTTTTTGTTTTTTGAAATTAAAGTCCATTGAGGTGGGAATCTGTTGGTGCATATTTCGTACGTCTGCCACTGTGTGAATAGTTAGATAGAGCATGTGTTGAATATTGTATAAAATAGGATCAGTTGGACACGGTGTTGATACTGTAAAGGTACATCTGGACGGATGGATATCATTCTAGTCCACACCCCCATCCGAATGTAGTATTGTGCAGTGTAATAGTCCATCCGGGCGGATGGACATAAATACCCGTTAGGATGATAGGCTGTTGCCTATAAATAGGGAGTTGGGGTTCCCATTTGAACAAGTTTTTTGGTTCCCAGAGGGGACATGCTGTCCAACTGGTCTCATGGTGCTGTAACTTTCAGATATGAAAAAGAGACCAGATTATAAGTGACTGCTCGGTGTCGTATCTATCTTCTAATCCTTTCTTAGTAATAATAAACACACCGAACACGTCGTGTCGAGACCAAAGCTCCGTCAAACTCGCCGGATCCTGGAATCTCAAGTGGTATCAGAGCTACGGTACCGATTTAATCGATCTAACAGTCGGTTAAATCACCCAAGCTCATTAATTTTGGGTTAAACGGGAGTTTTGACATTAAAACAGAGAAAATCCTCAAAATAAAGGTCAATTCACGGATGGATTTTGGAATTGAACACATCAATCTGTTCGGAATTAATCCGCGCATAATCCCGTGAAGTTTCATCATGAAATTCACACAAATAAAGATTCTGGATCGAAAAAACGTAATTTGGAGTGTTTTTGAGCTGTTAGAACATAATCCTTCGGATGACCATCCGAACCATTTGACTTGTTAACTTGTCGGATAACCATTCGACAATTGTTAAAACCCATCCGACAACTTCCTTCGGATGACCAGCCGGACAAGTAAACCCATCCGCTCGGTTGGTCATTTGAACTAATTACTAAACTCATTCGGATGAAGACACCCAGGCAGCTAACTATCAAGGTGATCCAAGATAAGTTCATCAGGACGAATGGACCAACTCCATTCGGATGGATGAAAAAAATGCCTAAAAAAGGCATTTTTTTATCGCAACGACGACGGGAGTCTCCAGAAAAAAATTGGTGATTGAATTTTTTTTTCGGGTTTTTAACGACCAAGCTGGGTTGTTCGGGGACACCGTCTGGGGCTTCAGTGAACATAATTGATGATGCGATCACGGATTGTGGAAATTAGTGGGGTAGTCATGATACTAGTGCAGAATGTTTATCATTCAGGTTATCTGACTATTTATGGGCCAAAATGTAAAATCTGCAATGATGAAAAACTGATGTTTTGAGGAAAATTGTCATATTTTCGGCATAGTCAAGTTTTTTCACAGATAAAAGAGGACTGAATTGCTCAGTTTGAGGGGGAATTCAGTGATAGAGACGTCATAATTTGCAAAAATGAGGGGGGATAAAATTTTCAGATGTTCCAGCATTTTTGAAATTCGTGACGCTGCAACAGTATTCGGGTGGTTTCGACTTCAGATTGTCAGGGGGAATGTGAATCTGATCATGAGTGAAAGCTTCCGAGATCAAGATGATCCGAGGTGTTGATATCTGATCGTGGATGAAAGCATCAGAGATCTGAGAGTGATCGTGGATGATAGCTTCTGAGATCTAGATTATCTGAGGAGATGAGTCTGATTGTGGACGAATGCTTCGGAGATCGGATTGCATTACCAGATGATTTGTTTTCCGATGAAGATATACTAATTGTGGAGAATACCGTTTACACGGATCAATCATTCTTATGGTGTATTAAAGTGATCGCAGAAAACGGGATATCGGATCTTCAGGGGGAATCACGGATTTGAAGTTAACCAGTGGGGTATTTGAAGTTTCTATCAATTGTCGGTTGAGTTTTTGTACATTCTTAGATCGAGAAAGCGAAATGCGATCGTGGTGCTGAAATGATATATCAAAAATTGAGCTCGGATGCGGTTAAAGCTGAAACAAAGGATGCTGCATTGACTAGTTTCAAGTTGGTGATTGTTCGTGAAGGTTGCAGTTTAGCAAATCAGAGGAGAGTTGTGAACTATTCAAAAGACCTGAAGATTCATTTCAGGGGGAATTGGTGCTATACTCTATCAAAGCAAACCCAAATCATCAATCGAGGGGGAATCTATTGTCAGATTTCAAGATGCCTGATTGAAGTTGCAGAAATGTTGAAGATTACAGAATATTCAAACACGGCTCAAGGTTCTTAATGTGTTAGAGACGATTCGACAGTGAGAGCCGAGGGGGAATCTGTTGGTGCATATTTCGTACATCTGCCACTGTGCGAATAGTTAGATAGAGCGTGTGTTGAATATTGTATAGAATAGGTTCAGTTGGGCACGATGTTGATACTGTAAAGGTCCATCCGGACGGATGGACAAGTCCATCAGGATGGATGGACAAGTCCATCAGGACGGATGGATATCATTCTAGTCCATACCCCATCCGAATGTAGGATTGTGCAGTGTAATAGTCCATCCGGACGGATGGACATAGATACCCATTAGGATGATAGGTTGTTGCCTATAAATAGGGAGTTGGGGTTCCCATTTGGACAAGCTTTTTGGTTCCCAGAGGGGACATGCTGTCCAACTGGTCTCACGGTGCTGTAACTTTCAGATATGAATAAGAGACCAAATTATAAGTGACTGCTCGGTTTCGTATCTATCTTCTACTCCTTTCTTAGTAATAATAAACGCACCGAACACGTGGTATCAGGACCAAAGCTCCGTCAAACTCGCCGGATCCTGGAATCACAGAATCAAACCCCACTAACATCACTAAAAACATGAAGTTTTCAACCTCCAAACAACCAATACAAAACAGG
This sequence comes from Helianthus tuberosus, assembly GCA_030545235.1. NCBI lineage: Eukaryota > Viridiplantae > Streptophyta > Magnoliopsida > Asterales > Asteraceae > Helianthus > Helianthus tuberosus. The sequence goes on from CM060381.1 coordinate 143,368,032, forward strand.
TGTCACACCCCGCGAGGACAAAAATGCGGGAGTGTAACAAAAAATGTTTTCAGACCATATGAATAAGTAAACACTTACATGATATAAAGTCGAACGTTTAACAAATGTTTTATAATTCCCAAACATAAGGGTTCTAATACAAGCCTACACTGAGGGCTAACATGAGACTCTTCCAAGAGTTCGGCATCCTAGCATGCATGCAAACTCACATGTAGCCTCCCACTCGGGTTTAACACCTGAAAAACATGCTTAAAATGTCAATATAATGTTGGTGAGTTCACAGGTTTAGTTCATAGGATGAAAACCCATTTTCATGCAAATAATTTGTATGAAAATCTTGTAAAGCGATTGAAGAACACTTCACAAAATCAATTGTATACAAGACATTGTAAGAAAATCCAGTAACCATTCGAGGTCCCACCTCACAAAACATTTTCATGCGAAAAAATTGTATGAACATCTCTCACCAATTAGAGATCCCACCTCATAAACCATTTTCATGCAAAACATTATATGAAAATTGAATACTCGTTCGAGGATTCACTTCATAAACCATTTTCATGCAAGACATTGTATGAAAATCTAATAACCATTACTAGGGTTGGTAATTCTGACACGAACACGATAACACGACACGAACCTACACGAAGTTATCATGTTTCATGTTTGACCTTAACAGGTTTTGTGTTTAAAACAGGTTGACACGATAAGACCTTAACAAGTTTCATGTCTAAACATGTTAAAACCCGTTAACCTGTTAAGACCCATTAAGTACATGTTAATAATTAAAAGTTTTAGAATAATATATGTGGGTGGGGACATGGGGTTATCAGTCGTGAGAACTGGGATGAATTATACACAAACACACGCGGTTCTTTTCAACAATCCAAACCCTAATTTTTAAATCTTTCTCACAAACACCACCATTCCCAATTCCATTCACAGCTTCCCCATCCATTCCCAATTCGGTTCACAGCTTCCCCAATTCGGTCATGTTCGTGTCTTAAACAAGTCGTGTTCGTGTATTAACAGGCCGTGTTCGTGTCTTAAACAGGTCGTATGATACGTTGATAATTTTTTGTGTCTTAACAGGTAGTTTCATGTAACCTGTTTATTAACAGGTTCGTGTTCCTGGTTTGAAAATCTGACACTATAAGATTTCGTATCGTGTTCGTGTTTACGTGTTTTGGGTTCGTGTCTTATCGTGTTCGTGTTCGTGTCTTAACAGATCAGGTTGACCTGTTATGCTAGCCCTAGCCATTACCCATAATACATGGAATCTCGTCCCCATTAAATCTTGACAGCACAAGTACTTCCCTGGACACCCATGTAGTTTCAATAATGTGTATGGTAATAAATAGGTTACGTACGCAAATGAGAATCGTGATGATCAAATCAATGCCTAGCTAGGAGGCTAACGTATGTATCAACATAAGCCCGTAACCAAACCATGACAACTGTTGCCTCGCCACATTGTACACCATGACGACTGTAACAACCCGACTTTTCAGAAAGTTAAAGTACAAGTCAAAGTAAAAGTTAGGTCGTTACTCAGATCTGACATTTCTTGCTTAACTATTGCTTGTACTCCCGGTATTCACTAAATAGTTTAGCCTTTGTGTAGATCGATATATTAATTAACGATATTTTAAACTATACAACACATTTTACAACGCTTGTACTAAACACAGTTAACGCATTTACAATGCTCTTTATCGCATTATTACTCCCCGCTATCACAACGCATCGCTAACTCGAAATGCAACTATTGGTATTGTTCTGTGTGTATTATGTGCTTTACTTGTGTGTGTGCTTTATATATGTTTTGGGATGTTATATGCAAACGCAATCACAACTCTATCGCAAAGCAATTTCATGCAGACTCTAAACACAAATTTACTTACTTTTATGCTTTTATGTGTTAGTTATGTTATTTGTGTAACTATTGTTTAATACTATCATATCGCTTACTCGCAACTCGCTTAAACGCAACACAACGCTCAACGCACGAAACGAAAGTCGGAAAGCTAACTCACGCGAGCCAACCGATAGAACGACCATTCGATCGAATGGACATCCGACAGGATGGCCATCCGATCGAACGGCCGTCCGAATCACGTAACCCTACACCGCCTTTCTCCCTCTCTCACTATAAATACCCCCTATCACATCAACTGTTCATTGATGTGATAGCTCCGTTCGACCCACACACTCTCAAGCTCTTTTCTCTCTATTCCTTGCGATTCTTGTAAGTTTTCTTCCTAAATCTTGTAGTTCCATCTTCATTACACACTTTCTCATCATCTTCTCCAATAAATCTTACATTTTCACCGTGAAATCACCTGATTTGGGCTGTTCTAGGGTGACGTCACCTCGAGTTCTTATGAACACTGAAGTGTGACCTCATCTCACCAAGAACGGTTCAGATCTAAAGGATTTCCACATCATTTCATACTGATTTCGACTAAACCTAAACATTTTCAACTGGATTCAATTTTCTTCAACATCTTTCACTTTTCACTCAAAACCGTTAGTATCTGGACTCGTTCAGGCTCTCTACTCAGCCTCTAGTGGAGAACCGATCTGAGAATGGATTTCTTCGAAAAGACGACCGATTCACGAGTTGAATATGAAATTCCATCAAGAACAGTTGAGTCTGATCGAATAGGGTGATTCCCGTTTGATCGAATGAGCTGAACTTGGAGTGGTTTCCATTGTTTGACATGTCGTCACACCGTCTCGGTTAAACTGCAAGACTTCTAAACTTAGCTGATGACCATCCATCCGGACGATCATCCGAATGACCAACCAACTGAATGGTCATCCGTCCAACCAACCGAATGGTCATCCGTCCGGATGACCATCCATCCGGATGATCATCCGATCGAACCTCCATCAGATCGCTCATCTCACCCGACACGCTGTTTTACACACTGTTCAATGCTTACACTATCATTCTCTGATCAGGCTAACTCTAAGCGCTCCCTCCAATCCAATAACAGTCTGTGTTTAGCACTACCAACGCACTGTGAGTATACTCGAACCCTTTTCGCTTAACGCACTAACTGCTCTCGCATGCTATACGTGTTTTCAATGAATGCTATTATGTTATGTTTACACAGTGATTGTTGCCTGACACCTTAGCAACGATATTACTATAGTTTGGACTTGGCACAAGTCGTGGACAGGGGTTGTTAAGGGTTTTACTTCACATGGTCACAGTGATGATAATGTGATGCGCATTCTACAACTCGCAGTCACGTGTGTGCATATGTCATTGTCAATAGCTTACTTGCTTCACATTTCTACGTGTTACATGCTGGTTATGCGTAAATCGCTTTCGCTACTATATGATATTAAACTTGTGCACTCACCTTTACACTATGTGTATTGACCTTATTTTAACGTATGTGATAGGTGTCTCGGATGCTATGTTTGCTGATCATTATGGAATCAAGTTAGGTGGTCTAGAAACCCACGAATAAAATCTGAGTTGTCGGAACAATTATTTATCTTGAGAACAATGTCTGTAATAACTATTTATGCTTTATATGTTTATGGTATGGGACGTGAATGTTAAATATATTGTCACTAATAGTGTTATGGATTCTCTTGGACAATCTGTTTCGCTCAGTGCCTCACCCCGATGTTTCCACCATCGGTTGGGGTGTGACAGATTGGTATCGGAGCCATAACTATAGGGAATTAGGTAAGACACGACCTAGTCTAGGTCCGATGTCTTAGAAATGACCTAGTCTATAGTCTGAGTACCAACAGGCCGCCTTGTGCGAACCCAGTAGGGGTTCTGCACGAGCCTATTTCTGTTACTCTCTTGAACTCATTTCTGCATGAACACCGCATACTACAACTTCGTGCAAGATCGGCCTTTCCTAAGGTCGAACCCTACTACTTAGCCTTTCATAAGGCTAGCCACACACACACTTTTAAAAAACACACGCTTTTCAAAAACACATGCATAACACAAAAGAGCGATTTTATCGAGATTAGGTGTGAAAACCAAGAACTCTCGAACAAGACTGCTCGCTCGACACACATTTTTACTATAAACACGAGAATTTGCATTGAGTCAGGAGTGTAATCCATATCTCGACGAAATTCTCCTTCTCTATCTCGTGATTTTATTACACAGCCAGGAATAAAGTTGTTAAGTTAGGGGTGAAGCCCGCATCTTAATGGCATGTTCCGTTCTATATTCGGTTTTACAAAAACTCTCACCAAAGTCTCAATGGATTCCAACGACTCAATTCACGTAGTAACCGAAAGGATGCGTGCCATTCACCGTATGTCGGTGAGAGAGCACAGTCTATTAGGCCAAAGCGTGTACTCGAAGTCGTTAGGGATAGTTGAATCACTTTGGGTAGTCGATGTCTAAACACCCAGACACTCTGTTTCGATTCTAAACACGCAGCCGCTGACTCTGTGAAGTATCGATTTTATGTGTTTTATGTGGTTTTATGTGTTTGCTTATTTATATGCTCGATTTTGGAGATTTATTCACTTTTCGCTCTTCGCTCTTACTAAACGCGCACAACTCGCACTGCACATTTATCTCAACACGCTAACAAATCGCAGCCAATCTATGAATCTTTGCATGCTATGATGCTCGTTTACGCTACTCGCACTCGCTACTCTCGAACGCACTTCGCGGAACTTGAATGATAGGTGGATACGTGCAAAATATGTAGGTGAATACGTGAAAAATATAGTTGAATATGTGCTTCTGTGCTCTACGTGCTTACGTGCTTATGTGCCTATGTGGATTATGTGCCTACGTGACTATATGCCTATGTGTTAGACGTGTTCCTGATGCTTTACCTAGTAATGATAAGTATGTTTGTTAAACACTATGAGGAGATTTGATTATATCCTCTGAATCCTATGACGATGTCTGTTGTAGACAATGTCGTCATTTGGATCCCACACTTCTCGCGCTACCCACCGCAACCATGCTGACAAGCGCATCGCCTCACTAGTCGCCAAGGAAATGGCTAAGGTCATTCCACAGATTGTCAGCTAGATTAACGAGGTGAAGAGCAGCTCCTCTGTTGACTCAAAGAGAGACTCGCCCAGGGCTTCTTTTAGCTTTAAGCAATTCAAGGCCGGTGGCCCTAAGGACTTCACTGGTGAAGACGGGCCCAACGCCATGTTTCAGTGGTTTGACTCAATTGAAGTCATTCTTCGTCAAAGCGGATGCCCAGACAACCTTTGCACTGTCAACGCAACTGGCGTTTTTCAGTCCAGGGCTCTGGACTAGTGGACTGCCAAATGAAACAGGCGAGGTAACAACGCAACCTATGGACTTTCTTGGGATGAATTGAAGGAAATCATGATGAAGGAATTTTGTCCCCCACACGAACTCCAGAAGCTGGAAAACGAGTTCTGGAATATCAAGCAAGAAGGTGGCGACAATGCTGGTCTTACTGCTTGCTTTAAGCAGCTTAGCATCATCTGCCCTAGTCAAGTCTCAACTCTGACATCACAATCAAGAAATACATTCACGCTCTACCTGATTGTGTTGCCGATTTTGTTCAAGCCGCCAAGACCACTACCATCGAAGAGACCTTCCAACTCGCCGCTGAAATCAATGACAAGCGAGTTTTGGCTGGTTACTTCAAGGACACCACCAAAAGTCTCCATCAAGTCACCGCTACCCTCGCTCCTGAAACCGCCGCATCTCAAAATCTTCACGCCGCAAGCGCAAGATCAACAACAACACCAAGAACTGTGCTGTCACCGCCGCTCCTCTCAATGATGTTCCTGCCCAACCTCAGAACCAGAACCGCCAAGTAGCAGCACCTGTGACCAACGCACCGCCTGCAAAGCGTGCGTACACTGGTCCTCACCCTCTGTGCCCTACTTGTACTTATCATCACCCAGTTGGGATCGCTTACCGTTTCTGTGTCCACTGTGTCACACCCCAAAAAATACCACAAGCGGAAACCCCCACGAGGTGTGTGATGTACCAGGATCTAGCCACTAATCACATTGAACCATAATTAAAATAGAACTTTCCATTAAATAAAATAGTATAACTCAAACACTAGTTTAGGAAAAACCAAACATGTTCAGCGGAAGCATAAAAGTTTGTTCAATAAGTTTAATGAAAGTGTTCAAAACAATGCAACATCAAGAAGCGTTCCATATGCCACGACCCATGACCACTCCAGCTTCCCAGACAGCAATTTCCATGACATTGTACCTAAGGACCTGCAAGCATGCAGAAAAGTGCATCAGCGAAATCTGGTGAGCTCACAGTTTGTTTAACTGATTGTTACCAAGATTGTCTTATGTTATGTTGATAATAACTCGATACCGCAGACGGCTCCTTTTTGCCCTTCTCCAATGCTCTATCAAATATTGGTCATGATTTTAAAGTTATTAGTTCACGCCCGTCCTATCCAGGTACGTCGTGAGGGTGCCAAACCTAATAGCGCTATCAACTAATAACCCCGTTGCCCTACAAGCAACTAGTTCGGTAGTATGATGGGACTTAAGTGATAGAAAGTGAGTGTATTATCCAACATCAACATTTACTGAAAACCGCCTCATATCCCCTACAAGGATATGGGTTTGTGAAAACTGCCACACATCCCCTACGAGGATGTGGGTTTATGAAAACCCGTTTATTTGTTTGCATGTTTGATTGTCCCCACCAGACGCATGCTTGTATTGAGAGAAGTGAACTCACCTTAGTTTTGCTCGGTATGTTAAGTTACCCGTTCCCAGTTAGTCAACCAAGCCCTACTGTGGTTACCATTAAAACCAGTTTCATAATAAATCAAGTCACGTAGATTCACAGTTTGCATTTATAGCAAAGATCACCGTATATCACATAGCAATTATTCAATCTCATACAAGTCATAACTATTTAAGACTCTACTGTTTAAAATGTTCAGTTTGTTTGTTCACTTGCAGCATCTCCACGAAGGACCAGTTCTTCGTAGGATGCCTTCATGGCGAAAGACCCTACTGGCGAAGAACCTTTCTTCGTCGAGAATGCATGTGACGAAAGACCCTAGTGTTTCGTCAAAACCTAGTCATCGAAGAACCACGTTCTTCGTCGAGCCATGTTCTTCATCAGGGCGTCTTTCGTCGCTTCAACAATCAGTTACAATTTTTCCCTTAGTCTCTACTGTAACAGACGCTAACAATTTGACAGTTTCACAATCAGATCAAACGACATTTTTTTACATAATGATTGTGTACTCTACTCATGAATAATCATTAGCCATCCAGAACATAACAGTGCTCATCATACCAATCATACTTAAACAATCATTAACCCTAACCATCTAATGATTGCACAAAATCAGATTATTAGATTATCATGACATCAGTTCAACAAGCAAAATGATCAAACCACAACATGAACATAACCGCATACTAATCATCGAAACCCCCTCATCATGCAAGTTCTAAATTTTCAATCCTATTAATGGAACCCTAGTCTCACATATGATCACAACATCAGGATTTTAATAATGGACAAGGATGAACACTAACCGTGATACCAAAGTGATTAGCTTAATCGGGATGGAAAAATCTCAAAACTCAACATTGCCGACGCTCAAAAGATAGGGAGAGAACTTTAGGGTTTGCGTTTACAGTTATGAGAGAATATAGACTTAAAATAACAGTCCGGCCCATTCTGGGCCATGAACAAACCTGGGCCGAGGGCCCTTTTTTGGCGTTAGACCTCTTGGCGAAAAACCCTTCATCGCCAAAGATTGATTATGATGAAGAACCCTTCTTCGTCGAGGAGTGGTTGTGACGAAGAACTGCAGTTCTTCGTCAGCTTGGGTTCTTCGTGACTCAAGTGTGTTGCACAAAGTTAAATATAAACATGTTAAGTCTAGCCCTTAAACAACTCCTAAGTTTTCATGTAACGTTCAAACATAACAATACTTCAAGCATTCAAACACAATGCACATGATACAACGTAAAACAAGATTGCGAAGCAAATGATGGGTAGATAGAAGACCTTGAAATCTCGGGTTGTCACATCATCCCCAACTTGAAAGAAATTTCATCCTGAAATTTTATAAGTAACCCCAAAGCGGCGGAGTGTTAGATCAGGATGACTGCGGATTTTCCTTGGGCGCCACATCATCCCCAACTTGAAAGAGAATTTCGTCCTGAAATTCACCAGTTGCATCAGGCTATGATTGGTTAGTTGGGAAAAGTTGAGGATACTTGAGCTTCATCTGATCTTCGCGTTCCTACGTGAACTCCGGTCCACGCCTTGAGTTCCAACGAACTCTCACGATCGAGATTCGATTGTGCTTACGGACCTTGACTTTCCGATCCATAATCTCGATAGGTTCTTCGACAAACTGCAACTTGTCATCGATTTTCAGTTCTTGAAGTGGTACCATAAGTGTTTCATCAGAGAAACACTTCTTTAGTTGCAAAACATGGAAGACATCATGAACGTTACCCAACTCAGCAGGTAACTCGAGCTTGTACGCCACTTTACCAATTCGTTCCAAAATTTTAAATGGCCCTATATAACGCAGATTGAGCTTACCGTGTTTCCCAAAGCGTACCACACCCTTCCAGGGTGAGACTTTCAACATGACATGATCACCAACAACGAACTCCAAAGGTTTCCTACGCTTATCGGCTTAGCTTTTCTGGCGATCACGCGCTGCCGCCATACGATTTCTGATCTGTACAATCTTCTCGGAGGTTTCAAGCACAAGTTCTAGACCTGTGATTTGGCTGTCACCCACTTCAGCCCAACAGAGGGGAGATCGACGTCCGTATAAAGCCTCGAACAGGGCTGCCTGAATGCTCGTATGGTAGTTGTTGTTATAAGAAAACTCCACCAAAGGCAAGTGTCTTTCCCAACCCTTACCAAAATCGATAACACAAGCCCGCAGCATGTCTTCTAAGGTCTGGATGGTTCGCTCACTCTGACCATCCGTTTGAGGGTGATAGGCAGTGCTCATGTCAAGACGTGAGCCAAACGATTTGTGCATCGCTTGCCACAAATTGAATATGAAACGCGGATCACGATCAGAGATAATGGAGGTTGGCACTCCGTGCCTGGAAACCATCTCCTTCAGATAGATACCAGCCATTTGTGAAAACTTATCAGTTTCCTTGATCGCGAGGAAATGTGCTGATTTCGTAAGACGATCGACAATCACCCAAATGGTATCGTTCCCGTTTTGAGTTCTAGGTAAGCCAGTGACGAAATCCATAGCAATTTGCTCCCATTTCCACATGGGTATCTCTAGTTGCTGAAGCAGGCCAGAGGGTTTTTGATACTCCACCTTGACTTTCGCATAAGTCAAACATTTACTCACATAGGTCGCAATGTGTGCTTTCATTTTAGGCCACCAATACAAGACTTTTAGATCCTGATACATCTTATCAGAACCTGGGTGAATAGAATAGCGGGACTTGTGTGATTCGTCCATCACAAGTTCTCTAAGATTTCCATACAACGGAACCCATACTCATTCCATGAAGAAATAAATGCCGTCAGACCTCTCTACAAGTCGTTTCTCCATACCCCACAAATACTCAGCTTTAAGGTTTTCCTCCTTCAATGCTTCAGTCTGAGTAGAACGGATCGGATCAGGTAAATTATAGTGGATAGTGAGTTGCAGAGCACGGACACGCTTGGGTTTCATTTCCTTTCGACTTAGGGCATCGGCTACAACGTTAGCTTTACTTGGATGGTACTTGATTGCACAATCATAGTCGTTTAAAAGTTCTACCCAGCGACGCTGTCACATATTCAATTCCTTCTGGTCAAAGATATGCTGAAGGCTCTTGTGGTCGGTATAAATAGTGCATTTAGTACCGTACAAGTAATGCCTCCAGATTTTAAGCGCAAACACCACGGCCCCCAACTCTAAGTCGTGAGTCGTGTAATTCTTTTCATGGACCTTCAACTGTCGAGAGGCGTAAGCTATCACCTTCTCACGTTGCATCAGCACGCAACCAAGACCTTGAATTAAGGCGTCACAGTACACCACAAAATCTTCGGTACCCTCAGGTAAGGACAGAATCGGTGCACTGCAGAGTTTTTGCTTCAGAAGCTGAAAGGCGTCTTCCTGTTTCGTCCCCCAAGAATACACTACACCTTTCTGTGTCAGAGCGATGAGAGGTTGAGTGATCTTTGAAAATCCCTCAATGAACCTACGATAGTACCCAGCGAGACCCAGGAATTGTCGCACCTCCGAAGGGTTCTTTGGCGCTGCCCAATTCCTGATAGAGTCGATTTTAGCGGGATCCACATGTATTCCCAGCTCGTTGACTATGTGACCAAGGAAGCGTACTTCTCGAATCCAGAAGTCACACTTAGAAAATTTCGCGTAAAGCTGCTCCTTCCTCAGGAGCTATAGGATAAGACGCAAGTGCCGTTCATGGTCCTCCTTGTTCTTAGAATAGATCAGAATGTCATCGATAAACACGATGACAAAATCGTCAAGGTATGGTTTACATACGCGGTTCATGAGATCCATGAATACCGCTGGTGAATTGGTTAATCCGAATGACATGACCAGAAACTCGTAATGACCATACCGTGTTCTGAAGGCTGTTTTGGGAATATCCTCTTCTCGAACTCTCATCTGATGATAGCGCGACCTTAGATCAATCTTCGAGTAGAAGCTCTACCCTTGCAACTGGTCGAACAGGTCGTCAATGCGAGGTAAGGTGTCACACCCCCAAAATACCACATGCGGAAACCCCTGCGAGGCGTGTGACATACCAGGATCTAGCCACCAATCACATTGAACTCATAGGTATATTTAAATAAAAATTTCATTTATTAACATTAAGTGTTACACGTTACAAATAATCCACAGTGTACAGCGAAAGCATAATTCATTCGTTAAGAGTTTATAAACCATATGTAAAAACCATTAGTCTTGTGTTGTGATTTCATGTATCTTGACCCGTGACCACTCCAGCCTCCCAGACAACAAGTTCCAACGATATGCACCTAAGGCCTGCAAGGCATGTAACAACGAATCAACAACAAAGTTGAGCGAGTTCACAATTGGTTGTCCATTTAAAATTGTTCCAAAAACTATAAGTTCTCTCGAAAACCATGTGTTAACCAATTCCATGTTTCCCAAACCATAACCAGTGGGGGCTACCCCATGTTGTAAACCACTAGACTAGTTATATGTATTGGCGTCCTTCCCAACCGAGGACGGAGGTACGTATTCTACCCATCCGAGAATACGCAGGTTAAATGTAGGCGTCCTTCCCAATCCGAGGACGGAGGTACGTATTCTTCCCAATCCGAGAATACACAGGTTTAGTGTAGGCGTCCTTCCCAATCCGAGGACGGAGGTACGTATTCTTCCCAATTCGAGAATACGCAGGATTAAATGTAGTCTATTAGTGGTGAATATACAGGTTTCATCTTAGCTTCTTAATACCATTCCCAACCCACCGGGAATCCCATGCCTTAAGAGTGTGAACTCACCTTGGTTTGCTCGGTAAGACTAATTACTTGTGCTACGTTGATCAGTCAAACCCTACCGTGGTTACCAGATTCAGTCAGTTTCTCAATCACATAACGCAAGTTGTACCACATATTATGCAAGTAACATGCACATATTATCATACAAATCATAACAGTTGATCATGCGCATCAATCAGTAACACACATCATAGTATCACATAGTAGATGTTTGAATCCTCAAATAACAAATTGTTTGCACAACCATATCGAACAATCATAATTCATAATAATGTGAGATCTTCAGGGCTTAAGGTAATGTGCGGTTCCTATTTGTTTACAACCCAATCTTAAGACATGACACAAACACAAACCATGATGTTTAGTAAAGAGGTGCGGCCCGGTAACTTGTAGAGCCCCAATCCATGCAAGTTCATGTGAAATATGTAGTTGGGTTCAATCTGTGTAATAATGCACTTCAGATATCATTTGGCCCATAAATGACAGCCCACGCCAAAGGTGCTACTCACCTTTCCTCAAATCGAGTAACCATGACATCAGTGTCTCAAATGACCAATGCAAATTGTATACCATTCCTACCAAACTATCCACATATGAAACATATATCAAATGAAAACCAAAAGGATTCCTGATGTTAATTCAAGATTACTAACCCAACTATTTGGACTGAGTATGAAGCCCATTTACAATCGGACCATTAAATGTTACTCGGCCCCATCTCAGTGTGTGTTTTATTGTTTTAACTATTGTAGCCCAATTATACCAAACCAATTTATCTAATATGTATTATCATCATACATAGACTAGCCATACTCAAAATATTCATATTGTTAGTATCAGACTACCAAACCCAACTGTGCTTATCCTATGTTACCCGTGCACTATACCCGACCCAACAACTCAAGGCCCAAACTAATTAAAACTATGCTATCGAGCTGCAATTGCTATAGAAGGGTGCAAGACCACACGTTGAGGCCCAACTGTATACATAACCTCTAGCATATATGTGATTGTGTGTGGTCCATTTGATATATGACCTGTTTGTATAAACAATGCCCCACAATTTCCGATATAACACAACTCATAAACATTACAGCCATATGAATAACAATAATTGATCAACTAATTATTCAGTCACTTATTCATACTTAATTAATCAGTGCTAAACCCTAGTTCCATGCATGAAAATCATATGTACTTATTAATCGCAACAGTTTGTATCCGCCCATTATTCATCATATATTCATCAATTCAAGTATCACAAAATTCACATGTGTTCACCTATGCTGTTAATTGATCAAACCCACACCCCTATCAGCTTTATTGCCATTAGATTTATTACCATTATCATTTACAAAATACATACGCATGATCAAGATAATCAACAAGTGGCCAACATCATTTAGTCATCTTTATTATGATTTTCCTATGTTGTTGTGCAAACATCACCCTAATCAACGAGAATTACGAACATATAATCAACAAGGAATGAGAGTAGTCAAACTAACCGAAAGCTCGACCAAGAGAACTAATATTTCGAAGGAGTGAGGCTGCCGACGTTTTCACTGAACGAGAGGGGGAGGGGTATCTACTGTCGTCGCAATCAAGAGAGGAGAAGTAGGGTTTGTTTAAGTTTTAAGCTAATCAAAATATAATACGTATACATATTAGATAAGAATTTGAGCGGTTCACTTATTTGGCCGAGATAATAGGCTCAAGTCCACCTAATTGGGCTGCCATAACAACTTGCAAAGTTGTTAAGGTTTGGGCTTACAAAACCAGCCAAGTAGTAACTCAAGTCTAAATAATTAAGCATATACTAGGCCCAACTCTAAGGTTTTCGAATACGGGTGTTTGGTTTGGGCCTACGGGTGTGCGTGTGTGTGTGTTGGCCCAAAATATATGAACATGTAAACTAACTGAGTTATAACAACAACGCAGCTCGTTGGAGAGAAACAATTAACGAGAAGTTAAGATCACGGGATTAACGTTACAACCCTTGACCCTTGAAAGTTCGGGTTGTCACATAAGGGATAACGATTCTTGACGGTCACCTTGTTGAGTTCACGGTAGTCAATACACATGTGAAACGATCCATCCTTCTTCTTTACAAACAAAACTGGGGCTCCCCAAGGCGAAGAACTGGGTCGGATAAAGCCTCTATCCAACAGTTCTTGGAGTTGATTAGACAATTCTTGCAACTCTCCAGGTGCAAGACGATAAGGTGCACGATCAATCGGGGCTGCTCCTGGTGTATGATCAATTTGGAATTCCACCTGATGGTGTGGAGGTAAACCTGGAAGTTCCTCGGGAAAAACGTCAAGAAACTCACAAACAACAGGTAGATCCTCAATTCTCTTCTCTTCAGGCCGAGTATCCGTAACAAGCGCAAGAATAGCAGGATAGCTGTTGGGATTGAACCCTACCAGAGGAACAGATAATTAAAGCCAAAACCAGATCACAACAGTGGATTCACAATAAGCAGCGGTTTACACTAGGCTTTCCCCTTGAAAGTGATTATAACAACTGATGGTTCTCTATCCACTGTCCGTATACAACTGCTGCTACCCTTTAAAGTGCTGATATAGTCCTGAAGAAGTAAACACTGCTGGTTCAATCTACTGATGACAAAGCACTGCCCACTCAAGGACTGATCAACTTTGAGGAAAGCACTGATAAAAGAAGATAACAGTAGTTTAGTGTATTACTTGTCTTATGTAGAATCAGTGGTTAAGATTAGCAGTGTTTGTATAGGAACAGTTGTTACAGGTTGTTAGGTTGTTAGATGTCACTTTCATGGTGACGTCAGCTTAGATGCCTTAGTGGTTTGGTTTGCCTATAAATGGAACAGTACCCTATACTGTTACATTTGATTGACTGAGTGAGTTCTTCTCCTCTAGTCCAATCCTTTCATCTTGTGTGCAATCAACCTTGGAGCATCAGGCTGAGGGGGAGTTTTGTTTGTAAGCATGCTTTGTAATCTTTTGATTTACTTTGTAATCTTTCGACTGATGCAATTCATGTGTTTATCAAATCTATTTCTCTTTATGATTGTGTTTACAAAGTCTGTTGTTCATTTCCGATGCACTTAAACTTTCTTCATCTATATTGATTTGATTAAATTATACAAACAAACACAATCATGAGAGCCTTCGATCCTAACAATTGGTATCAGAGCCCGGACAGTCAAATTCGATCTAACAATCAATTTGACATAACAGTTCAGCTCAAAATTCATTGATACTAAGGTTGATTGTATCCAGTTGAAAAACAGAGTAACGAGTAATCACGTTTAAAGTGGCTATTCAAAAACTCTGTAAAACAACCAAGATGTCATAGGACACACAAATTTCATACAACAAGTGACGTCATGCATAAATCACCTATAGTTTTCAGATCTGAAAATATATCTGATAACTGTGGTATAATTATTGACGAAAATTGATTTCAATTGTTGTTTTGAAGTTCGTGTTGTTTCCATCATGTTTGTTGCTAAAGTGTGTACCTCATGTCAACAAAACCTATGTTTGATTAAATAACATTAGTGTTTTTGTTAACATAAAAAGAGGGATATTAAAACTTTAGTTACAAGATCTTATCTGTTGAAAAACAGGTTGGGAATCCTGTTGAAAAGGACCAAATCAACTCTGTTATAAACATATTAAGAAAATCAGGTGTTGAAATAGTCCAATTCATATGTAATGTGAGATTTGACATATGCATGTACAAAATATGACCAGATCTCTCAAAAACATTACTGCAAAATGATTCTAGATTAAGTATTTCTTCAATAAAGACCTCCCAGTAAGTATTTCCTTACTTATGAATGGGAAGGGTAAAAAAAAAAAAAAAAAACTCAGAAGTGTGTTTATCTCAAAACTTTTGAAGTCAAAAGAAAAGAGTATAAATATAAAACACTTAAGAGTCAAAAATTGGGGTAAAAATGGTCATCAAGCAACTGTGTGCATTCATTGGGTCAGGAAAGTTCAGGTAACAGTAGTATCTCCTGTGACTAAACTTAAAAAAGGACTAGACAAACTATCAGAATCATCACATGGTAACAAAATCTAGAACAGGGTTTTCAAAAACTTATGTGTTCATGTGTCCTCATTTTTGCAATCAACTGACAAGAAAATGGTACCAAACAGTGGTCAAAATGTATTTACAATTTCATAACACTGTTGTCAAACCACTGACCATTTTCATAAACTTGAGATTGATATGATTAGGAGCTTTATTGGAAAATTATACCAGATCCTTTTGGTGCTGTTTTCAGAAAATCCTTTAATTATTTTTCTGGAAAAGGATTTTCTCAAATAAAGCAGGATATATTATTCTTTATTTTTCTGTATGAATAATATATTTTGTACTTTTACTGGTTTTTGATAGTAAAAGTTTCAATCTCCTGTCAGGATATAGAACCTTTATTTTTTGGGGTGATATTATCCTCGAAAATGGATCAAAAGGAAATGGTGTATGTGTCAAGGTTAAGGTCATGTCAACTCAAGTTTGGTTTTATCACAGATCAAAGACTGATTGCTAACAAGTTTTAAAACACTGGGATACTAACCCACTGTCAGGATTCTATAAAAGTTTCAAAACCTGTATTTGACATGTGGCAAAACCTTGAATGAAAATCTTTGTAAAAGCTGCTGACAAATTGAACTTGACAACTTGCATCTAAAATGTATTTTGTTAAGGATAGCCATCTTACAGATATTTCAGAATCATCATCAACAGATGAGATAAAATTATTCATTTCATCAGAACAGCAAATGCTCAAAATATTTGTCAAAAGCTTATCCACTGGTGCACTAACAGTTGTTGATATACTAGTCTTCAAATCCTTACCATTACCTTACCCCTAATAACTGTTTTGTTCAAACATCTGCTTTCTAACTACTATCCACTGCTGAAAGTCAACCCCTGATCCTTTATTTTGTTGGTAAACACTGATGTTCAAAGTCAATATCTTATCCACTGATACGCTATCCACTGATAGTAAAAATCACCCACTGTTCTCATATTATTACCGTTGTAACCGCTGATATTTGCTTCATCAGTGGTTCTCCTAAAACATCTGTCCTCCATAATTCATCTTTTCATCAGAGGTTGGCACGTGGTCAGTTTTTAGCCTTCAGATCTTTATAACCGCTGCCACATCAGCATTTACTTTTTCCCTAAATAAAACCCTGATCAAAACCCCAAACAGGGTTTTACACTGTCGAATTGAATTCCAAAAATTCTCTTCTCAAAGCAGTTTCAAACCTCTGTTTCAAATCATTCTTCGTCTTTCTTCATCAAAATGACGAAATCAAAATCAAAGTCAAAATCATCATCATCTTCCAAAGAGGTCGCTCAAACGGCCGCTGAAGCCATTGAAATCCCTTACAAATCCCCTCACAACTACTTGGGTCTACTCACAAAACCCACCAACAATCACACCTTCGATTCCATCATCGACATCATGACTGCATCAAAGTATAAAACTTTGCTAACAGCAGATGCTCCAATCTACCAACAAACCCATAGAGAGTTCTGGAAAAATGCTACTCTTGAAAAACAAGACGATAAAGTCATTGCCATCAACTCCTCTATACAGGGTAAAGCGATTCAAATTACTCCACAATCAATCTCAGAAGTCTTTAAGCTTGATGATCAGAAAGGTAAAACTTCTTTTTCTAAAAGCGAGTTGAAAACTGATTTTCTGGGAAGGGGGTATGCAGAACAAACAAAAAGGGATACCTTACAAAAAGGTTTTTTCCCTTCTGCACCTAGGTTTTTATTTCACACTCTCTTGATGTGTGTTTCAAATAAAACAACTGCTTTTAACGAAATACCATTAAAGATCCAATGTCTGGGTTATGCCATTTTACATAATGAAAATTATAATTACTCCCAGGAGATCTTTGATGACATGGTAAAAAGTGTTGACAGCAAAGCATTTTTACTTTTTCCAAGGTTTTTGAGTTACTACTTTAAACAAAAATTTGGAAAAGAAAATGAAAATCTGCTTAAACAAGGTGTTTATTTTCAAATAAAAGGTTTAACCCCTGAAACATTCTCTAGAATGTTAACACCTTCAAAAACAAAAGCAGAGGTGCCTGAGCAGAATTTAGCAGCTACCACTGCTCCTCAGACATCTGCTGCTGAGCCCACTGCTCCAGGTGATCATAGCAGTACAACCACTGCTCCTCAGACATCTGCTGCTGAGCCCACTGCTCCAGGTGATCATAGCAGTACAACCACTGCTTTGAAACCCACACCTGCCATCACCAAAAAGGCCAAAAAGAAATCATCCAAAAATCCCACCAAACCCTCTAAAAAGGCAACTCTGGAAGATGAGATCCCAGAGCTAATGCCAGTGACAACACAAATGTCACCACAAACCACTGCTGCTACTTCCTCACAGCAGATGGAAGAAAGATCTCCACCATTGCCTCAAACTCCTCCTGCATCCTCACAAAAGGATCAGGTTGTAAGCACAGGGACCCCACATTATGAAGCTCTGGATTCAATTGGATCCATCTTCCTCAGTCCTGATCCCAAGGACATGTCTCTTTCAACACCCATACCCTCACCAATCACATTACCACAATCTATAATACCCTTGTTGCATGCAGTTGCTATAGCTCAGACACAAACCAGTTCCTCTCTATCACCTATCACTGAGAGTACACTCCCATAAGTGACTAGGTCTGATGCTACTACCCCTGCTATCCCAACAACAACTGAGGAGGTTACACCCCTTGAGTTACAAGTAACTCTTGGTGGTAGTTCAAGTGGAGCAACAACTACAAGTGATGGATCAACAGATCTACATTTGGACAGTTGTTTCATTAGTAAGACTCCCTTGAAGGCAATTTCTTCTATAGCACCTTTGGTAACCACCAGTGAGTTTATTTTAACCACTGGTACCCTCAAAAGGTTATCAAGTGTTGAAGAGAGAAGACCCCAGAACCAAGAACAAGGGGCATCAATGGGTGATTTTTGGGACTCAGTTCCTAAGTCACACATTGGTACAACCACTGCTGGTGGGGAATCAGATGATCCCATTAACTTGGGTGATGATTTAAAATATCAGAAATTGACGGACAGAGTTGAAAAACTTGAAACATCAGTTGCTGAAATAAAAGATATGGTGCAATAACTGTTAAAAGCTCAAAAAGCACAATCCACTGCTGTTCCAGCTCAAGCACCTGCACAACCTGCACCTGCTGCAAATGAGCTATGGAATGTATTTCAACCCCTGCTTGAAAAACAAAAACAAATGGCTGATCAGCAGCATGCAATACATGTACAAATGCTGACAAACATGGTGGAGTCAAGATTTAAAGATACTCAAGCAGACATCAAAGCTATCAAGGCTCATATCCAAAGCACCACTGGAAAAGTTCCTCCCACTATCCTCTTCATGGATAACCCCCTTCCAGATAATGCCAAAAAGGGGGAGAAAATCAAGCAGTTGAAGAAGAAGGGAATTGGGGATGGTGTTTATATTGAACCGGAAAAAGAAAAACAGACATCTAAACCACCTCCCAAAGGCTCCAAACCTCAAACCACAAAATCTTAAACTTCCATCCAAACAGTTGATATGTCAGTGGTTTCAAAAACTGCTAGCCAAACAGCTGCCATCTCTTCAACACACACCACTACAACCACTGCCCTACCATCACAACCTAAAACTACATCACCACCCACCAAATTACCACCTGCTCAAAAGTAGAAGACATCTACTGACACATCAGTAGTTGTAATGACAACAGAGGTTGAAACACCAGTTGTTTCAACAGTTGTTTGCCAGCTATCCACCACTGCTCTCATCAATGTCACATCACCACCATCACCTCCTGCGAAAAAGCAGAAGACATCAGATGTTACAACATCTGTTGTAATAACAACAGTGATTCAAACACCGGTTGTCCCAACACCTGTCAGTCCAAAAATTTACTCCAGAAAAAGAAAAACAACTCAGGCAGGTGATGACAAATATGATCCTATGGCTGCAAAATATCTACTGGAACCTGAAGCTGTAAAAAATGAGATGAGACAATTCTACACTGAGGATGATCCTTCAAAAAGAAGATTTCCTTCTCTCATAGGCTTCATAGTCCCAAAAAAAAAGGATGAATATCTCGAGCTCAAAGCAAGGCAAGCTAAGATAAGAGCTAAACTTGAATGCAAAGACCAAGGTGACGAAGCCATTTCAGAAAAAATGGAATTCTTGCTCACTAAAGTCAAACAGAGGGAAGATTATGCAAGAGATCTGATCAAAGAAATGTCAAATTTACCGCCCAAAGCAGATCTACGAAAAGAAATGAGAAAATAATATATTGCATATATCATGAAAGAAAAATTTTATCCAGCTGAAGAAAAATAATTCGAAGAATGGCCAATAGTTGCATTAAAGCATGAGGCAAACAGAATTGAAAGAATAAAAAACGATTCAAGCAAAAAAAGGACAGCTCTAAACTGGAGAAAATACAAAAAGCTCATTGCTGATCTTACATCTGAGTACAAAAGAAAGAAGCAGGAGTTGGTGGATGCAAAGGTGGACACTGCTAAAGCCATAGCAAAATGGACAAAGCAGTATACAGATGAGGCCTATGAAAGGCTGAAAAGAAGAAAAATGACAGATCTTAATTCACCAAAGAAGCCTGAACACAAAGAGCCAAAGCAGATCATTGATCCTAAACCACTGTTCACATCAGCAGATACCTCTATCATTGTGATAAACCAAGAAAAGAGAAAACATCTGACTGTTGCAGAAGAAAAGGAAAAGGAAGCTGAATACTTTGAAGAAGCCATCAAGAAAATGGCTTTAGATAAAGACATATCAGCAAAGCTTCAAGACCTTGCCAAAAAGGTGTTAAACAAACCATCATCACCAAACACATCAGCAGAATTATCAGACTTTGAGCTAGATCAACAAAAGAGACAAGAGCAGATTGACAAAGAAGTTGCAGAAGATATAGCTGCAGCAAATAATGTCATAAAAATGGCTTTTCAACAAATGTCTGAAAATTCTGAGCTAACAAAAGCTCAGGATACTGCTTCATAAATATTTACAAGGCAAATATCTCCCAACTCATCAGTAAATAAACCTCTCCCAAGAAACCCATTGGGTTCAAAAATACTAAAGTGGATGTCTGATCAAAAGACCCATGTATTGACCCTGTTCAGATCCAATGGAGAAGTGAAGTACATATCAAGGAAACAAGCACTATGCCTTGGTGTTTAAGATCTACAAGATCTCCTTGAACTTACACTGTGCAGGGATGAGGAGGACTCAAGTTCCAAGGACTTTGAAGCAGAATTTAAAAGACAAGCTAAGGAACTTCTGATGAGAAAATAAAGATCCAAAATAATGAAGGGTTTTGGCATTATCTGTTCCAGGGGTGATTGTTGGGATTGAACCCTACCAGAGGAACAGATAATTAAAGCCAAAACCGGATCACAACAGTGGATTCACAATAAGCAGCTGTTTACACTAGGCTTTCCCCTTGAAAGTGATTATAACAACTGATGGTTCTTTATCCACTGCCCGTATACAACTGCTGCTACCCTTTAAACTGCTGATATAGTCCTGAAGAAGTAAACACTGCTGGTTCAATCTACTGATGACAAAGCACTGCCCACTCAAGGACTGATCAACTTTGAGGAAAGCACTGATAAAAGAAGATAACAGTAGTTTAGTGTATTACTTGTGTTATGTAGAATCAGTGGTTAAGATTAGCAGTGTTTGTATAGGAACAGTTGTTACAGGTTGTTAGGTTGTTAGATGTCACTTTCATGGTGATGTCAGCTTAGATGCCTCAGTGGTTTGGTTTGCCTATAAATGGAACAGTACCCTGTACTGTTACATTTGATTGACTGAGTGAGTTCTTCTCCTCTAGTCCAATCCTTTCATCTTGTGTGCAATCAACCTTGGAGCATCAGGCTGAGGGGGAGTTTTGTTTGTAAGCATGCTTTGTAATCTTTTGATTTACTTTGTAATCTTTCGACTGATGCAATTCATGTGTTTATCAAATCTATTTCTCTTTATGATTGTGTTTACAAAGTCTGTTGTTCATTTCCGCTGCACTTAAACTTTGTTCATCTATACTGATTTGATTAAATTATACAAACAAACACAATCATGAGAGCCTTCAATCCTAACAATAGCCCTTCCGTAAACACTTCTGGGCTTTCATGGATGAAATGAGACTGACGGTTGCACCACTTCGATGACCCTAGACAGACAACGATTCCCCACTAGGGAGAGGTATGCGCACGTTTTTCTCCTTGCAAAGTATATCGGCTCAGCGTTTTGACAACCAATCCATACCAACAACTATATCAAAGCTACCAAGCGTTACGGGAAGGAGGTCAATGTCGAACACTTGACCCAAGAGATCAAGTTTGCACCCAAAGAGAACATGTGAGGCTTCAATTGACTTCCCATCAGCCAATTCTACTACGTGTTTGACCTCGAGAGGTGTTGGAGTTAACCATAACTAACGACTGAACCCCAAAGACACATAACTCCAGTCGGCACCAGAGTCGAACAATACAGAAGCGAAAATACCATTGACAGAGAACATACCAGTCACGACATTGCCATCGTTCCTTGCATCACCCGCTCCAATTGTAAACACTCTCCCACGAGCGCCATTTCCGCTGTTATTCCCATTGTTGTTGTTTCCCGCGTTGTTGTTGTTCTGGCGATTATTGTTCCCACCATTGTTGTTGGCGTTCGGATTCAATTGTGGGCAATCCTTCTTGAAATGCCCTTCGTTTCCACATTGATAACATCCCCTCTGGTTACCCCGATTCTGCTGGGGTTGCTGCCTTTGTTGCTGTTGTTGGATCTGTTGCTGTTGTTGCTTGGGATGTGGAGCTCTACAATCCTTCGCCATGTGACCCACCTTATCACACCTTTGACATGCTCGGTTACACGAGCCATAATGGTGAAAACCGCACTTGTTGCACTTCGGTTGTTTCCCCGCATAAGAACCTGACGTTTTACTGGTGTTCTGATTCTGGTTGACAGAGGATGACTGGCTGAAGCTGCGGGTGTGGTTGTTGTCAGGCTTCTTTTGCGACTGATTCGGGTTAGTCGCCTTGTCTGCGTCATTCCACTTACCCTTGTTGTTAGTGGTGGGGGTATCAGTAGCAGCAGTAGTAGTAGCGGCAACACGTGGTGGCAGCGAGCCACACTCCACCTCCTGATCAGTGATCTTGTGAGCCAGTCTGATAATCTGTAGGTCCCCTTGTTCATACGGATCATCACAAAATTGTCAATCCAATCAAGAGTGCGGAATCCTCTTGATCAGAATGTCATAGAAAACGAGTAGAAACAGAATTCCAATTCAAACCCGATCTTTATTGATTATCTATCAAACTGATTACAATCAATCAAGATCCCTAACACACACAAATTTCGTCCAAGACTTGTGTCTCTCACGAAATCTCTCTCAAAACTTGTTTTGGCTGATTAACCTAAACCCTAAAGGAAAGCCTTGTTTATATAACACAAGGTTGCTACTTGGGCTAGGGTTTACTACATGGGCAAAGCCCAATTCGTCCCCCCTAGACCCAAACTGGGTTTAGTTCAGCCCAAACTCTATTATTTAACTATTACAAAGCTAAACCCGCTAACTGTTTATCGTTTAACTAATTACAAGATATCCAAAGACCAAATCTAAGTTGTTGTCACAAATATGCACCAACAATCTCCCCCTTGACAATAGCTTCATAAAATAACTTTGTCTTCAGTCATCTTGCATTCTTCATGTAGTCGTGCACTGTCTTTGGTCTTTGGATAGCTTCAGCTTTAATAGCTTCTGTCAGCAACAGACTCCCCCTAAGCTGATGCATCCAATCACCAAATCTTCAAAACGTTAGCACTTGAGCGAACTCCAGTTCAGCATTTGTACAGCAATATTCAAACTCTTCAACTTGTTTGCAATGTAGAAATGAGGTTCTACCATGCATCCAATCAAACTCTCATATTCTCAGCAACTTCTCAGCAACATACTGCTTCAATCTGTATACTATAAAACAAACATCTCGAGAAACCATAAAAAAATTTCAACACAGTTGAATAAATTGTTATTATTCAAGAGATTAGTTAAACTATATCACAGATTAAGCAATTTTAACTTATCACCAACACGCAAAACTTTTGTCCAACATACAAGAACCTGCATTGTTTAAAATTTTGAACTCACTTTCTAACACCGTCTCCCCCTATCGGTAACAATTCCTCCAAGAATAACAGTTTTCCGTACATTAAGAATTTCAAACAGAAAAAGACACTATTTTTGGATTTTTTTGATATTTTCTGAAAGCAAATAAATAACAAAAAGCAATAAACACTCTATTTTTGTGAGAATCACCGGTAAGAAGATCATATCAGCAAAATCAAACTGTTTTCACACTATTTGATAATTCTTTTTTTAATTTTACGTGAAAAGCAGTCCAAGACGATTACCAGTATTTTTTGTCCACTTAAACAAAATGCATGAACATTTCAAGTTCCATTACCGTATGATACGTTAAGGTAATTTTATTTCTGATATATTAGTGTGTCCCACTTCAGGATATACCCCCGCGATCAAGGTATGCACAAAGATTCATCGTAGTAGGTGTGTATACTGAATTCATCCGTTTTGTTTTTCAACGTTTAGATAATTGGTGATCAGGTCAGTACTTCCGTACAGAAAAGAGACCAAAATATCTAACGAGGGCTATGACAAATACCATTTTTGGTACGATTTATGCTTTTTGCTCATTTAAATGACTCTCTAGGAGAGCTTCTTCATTTACGGGTTTTGGCATTTTTAGCTCTTTTAAGATATCCTGGTTGTGCCTAGGTCAGCATGTACCTGGATGCAGCAGAAGGACAACTCTGATATCCCCAAATGAAATAACAGTATAAAGACCTAAAAGCTCAGATTTTGGCAATCTATCAACGGAAGATTTAAGGTCATTAAACCATACACCACTGATATGTTCCCCACTCATACACAGTTCGTTTAGGTTTATATCATATTGGTAAGTTGATTATTTCATGCTTTTGCCTACTGGTACATCGTATGATGAAGCTGCTATCACACTTAAGCAATTTAAGTTCAATTTCAGTGTGACAGTCTAACTTGCTGATGTACTATCATTTCTTCTTTTTCACACAATGAAATCTCTTTTATTTTAATTTTTTATGTTTTTCATTTTTCAATGTTTTTGTATTTATTGTAATTTTTAATTTATAACTTACTCCCCCTAAACACACGCACTAACTAAACTCTTTTTGGCTTAGGGTGATTTCTCCCCCTAAATTTTTGTTTTTATGGAGTAAGTTTTGAAAACACAAATTTACAAACACAAACAGACTCCCACTTCAATCTGACAATAAGTTTTTCACTTTTGAAGTTTAGAAAAATCATCACTATCACTGTAGTAAATAGTTCGTTACCAATTTTAGCTTACTATTCACCTCAGATACTTTACAGGAACAACCACTGTTGAACACATCAACAGTCCTTCTTGGTCATCCTGCATGCACTCAACAACTCAGTTAGAGTTAACAACCCAAACCTGACCGGTTTTGGGTCGACCATATAAATCCATATACGATGCTTCTAACCAATATCCATCACACCTTACTGGTGTCTTGGATGTTTTACCTGTTGTTGAACAAGATTTATAACTTCCACTAGGTCTTTGATTGGGAGAGTTCCAATAAAATCTCGGATTTTCTGATCTTTGAAAATTATTATATTGATACCTTCTTCGCCCATAATTATACCATGAATTTTGAAAAAAATTTGGATGTTGCCGAACATTTGAGTTACTAAAACCCCTATGTTCGTTTCTTCTTTGAAAATTTTGATTACCAAAAGTATTTGATTTTGAAACCGATTTGATTTACCATTAAAATGACTAAATTGTATAAAATTGCTTCTAGGTCTATCAAATCGTCTTGATGTTGAAGTTTTAGATTGAAATCTTGGTTGATTACGTTGACAATGTGGTTGCACATTATTATTTAAACCAACCCTATTCCCTTCCTTAACTTCATCAACTTTTTGCTTACCTTTCTTCAAAGGACAACAACTCGCTACATGCCCTTTGTTGTGACATCTAAAACAAGATTTTTTCTTATAAATTTTCTTTTTGTTAAATCTCTTTTTAAATGTTTTGTTCTTCTCCTCTTCAGTATCCTCATCCGATTTATGAGGTGTACTGTTAGACCCTACAGATTCTTTCAAAGAAACTGTACTATTTGGAAAGTCCACAGCTATCGGATCCACTACAGCTGGTGTAGTAGGCACAAAATCAGTTAACTCATTCTCATCAGGTAAAAATGAGTAATCTTGATCCTTAGAAGATGAAGCTTTACTAAACCCCACTCCCGTTCTATCATTACTCTTTTTCAGCCCTTTTTGAATTTGAGTCCTAACTAATGAAGAATTTCCATATTTGTCTGACTTTCCTTTTAGTTCAACAATTTGGTCTTGTGCAATGGCCAATTCCCTGCACTTTTCAGAAAATTCATTAGTTTTATCCTTTACAGTTTCACGAGCCAAATCAATGATCTGTAACAGTTCATTGACTTTGCTTGTTAAACTATTGATTTCTTGTTCATTTGATTTGAGTTTATTTAAACAATTTGACTTTCGATTAATCAAAAGAACATTTAACTCGTTTTGTTTTTCCAATTCAGCTAACAGAATTTTGTTTTGCTCCGATAGGCTGTTAACTTTACCTTGTAGTTCAGTGCAATTATGACACATATGACTTACAGGTTCTGATGTTACCTTCACCTCTGTTGTAAGTTCATTCACACCATTCATGCACTTTGAAACTTCTGCAGCCTTCTTCTCAATATTCTTCTCATCTGCTTTCTTCTTCTCTTCTACACTTTGTCTAGATGAACTCTGGTAACGTTTTTCTAAAGCTTCACACAGCTCACTAGAAGTCCCATAGTGCTTGATGGTATGTTTAATTCCCTCAGGCAAGGACATCTTGATCACTGCTAAAGCTTTCTTCTCAGCATCAACCATAAGTTTCTCAGATTCATCCATCTTCTCATAAGAAATCACTTTAACTCTTCCTTCAATACGACGCGTAGGAGCAACATATCCATCTATCATACAATACCACATTCTGGTATCTTCACTCTTCACAACCTATTCAAACTCCTCCTTCCAGACATCATATTCTTTAACATTTGTAAGCTTTGGCCAATTCTTAACAGCCTCACTGACCTTGTTCATTTTAACCATCTTTAAACACGTTTTCCCGTAACCGTACTGATAAAACCGTACAATATTTTTCCGAAAATAGTTTTTACCAAATTATACCGTTAGAATCGTCTCGAAAAAACGAATCCAATGATATATAATGTCGAAAACCAAATTCGGGATTTTCCAGAGTTTTTTTTTGTCTTAAAAATCCAACGAATCCAACCGTGCAAACGGTTTGTCGATATGAGCTACGGATCACTTTCTATTCACGAAAACGTTAAATCCTCTACACGTATCTAATTCCTCCACGAAAATAAATACTCCACATTTTAATTATGCTAGGTTTTAATTCCTCTAACTTAATTTCGCTGCTTAGCCAAGTCAATTTCGCTGGTCACGTATCTAATTCCTCCACGAAAGTTGTTTAATTATGCTGGTTATTTTCGCAGGTAAGTTCGCTGGTCAGGTTAATTTCGCTGATCAAGAATTTCGCTATTACGAGGACTATAACTTCGCCGATCACCGTAATAATGTCGCTGAGGACAATTATACGGTTACCAAAGTCGCCTTTGGATTTAAATTCGCTGGTCAGTAAATTTCGCAGGTACAGATCAGAGTAATTGTTAAATTCGCCAGAGTAGTTCGCAGACTAGGTTAATTTCTCTGGTTTCTCAGCGAACTTAACTATCTTGTTCAGCAAGCAGTAGCAAATCTGCCGGATCTGATCAAATCTTTTCCGAAATTTGCAGATTTTATCCTGATTTCGTATCAATTTCCTGCAAAATCGAATAACCAAATCAACAAAGTTTTAACTAAATTTTGATGAACTTAACGAAGAACACGAAGAACAAATCTTCGAATCTTCAAGTTTTCCAGCCAAATATTCTTCAAAAATCAACCAAAACTGCAACCACAAACACTAAACAACACAATTAAATACGCAGAATGATCAGACCACAAACAAAAACGCAGAAAAATAACAGAAACTCAAAAATTTCGAAACCCTAGATTTCAAATTTAAAGATTTTCAAAAATTTTCAGTCTTTCACCCGAATCTGCAGAATCCAATTCTGAACCGAGCCTCTTCAAGAGCCTAATGCTCTGATACCAATTGTAGGTCCCCTTGTTCGTACGGATCGTCGCAGAATTGTCAATCCAATCAAGAGTGCGGAATCCTCTTGATCAGAATGTCACAGAAAACGAGTAGAAACAGAATTCCAATTCAAACCCGATCTTTATTGATTATCTATCAAACTGATTATAATCAATCAAGATCCCTAACACACACAAATTTCGTCCAAAACTTGTGTCTCTCACGAAATCTCTCTCAAAACTTGTTTTGGCTGATTAACCTAAACCCTAAAGCAAAGCCTTGTTTATATAGCACAAGGTTGCTACTTGGGCTAGGGTTTACTACATGGGCAAAGCCCAATTCTTCCCCTAGACCCAAACTGGGTTTTGTTCAACCCAAACTCTATTATTTAACTATTACAAAGCTAAACCCGCTAACTGTTTATCATTTAACTAATTACAAGATATCCAAAGACCAAATCTAAGCTTTGTTGGTGCATATTTGTGACAACATAATCCGTGGTAGGTTGTCGAGATTTGCTGCAGTGACTAATCCCTTAACTTGTGGTGCCAATCCCTTAATGCAGAGTTCGATCCTCCGGGGTGGTGGTCGAGATAGGTTAGGAGACATGTTTGCCAGCTCGTGAGACCGTTTCATATAAGCCTCGATCTCAGATCCCTCCATCTTCAAGTTATAGTACTCGTTTTCCAACTTTTGAATTTCATCCCGAGGGCAGTACTCTTCCCGAATCAACTCCTTGTAATCCTCCCAAGTAGTCGCGTTTTCCATTTCAATGCCCAGCATCTGCACCTGAGCATTCCACCAAGTCAAGGAACCATCCTCCAAGGTGCCAGAAGCAAACTTCACCCTGTCCCCAGCTGGACAGTTACACATAGCAAAGACGGATTCAGCTTTTTCGAACCAACGGAGCAGTCCCACGGGACCTTCAGCTCCACTGAAAGTTTGAGGCTTGCAATCCATGAACGTTTTGAACGTACACATGGGTGGATTGTTCTGGTTTTGGTTCACAGCTTGACCTAAAACAAGAGAAAATACGCACAAATGAGATTCGAATAAAATAACTAAGGATCATGCTTGATCCGGTATGTGCAATACCAGCTTGCTGAGCTGCCAATGCCTCAGCCACACGTGTGTTAATCAGATCCATCAACTCTGCCTGAGTCATCACGATGTTGCCACGTCCACCGCCGCGGCCACCTCCATGTCCACCGTTACGTCCGCCTCGTCCGCTCATGGTTCTATATAAAAAAGAGTGGAAAGGATGAGGATCGCAATTGAGTTGAAGTCAATCATCACCATGACTTTCATAGATTTGAGAAACTCTAACATTATACGGATAGTGGAACGGAACCCCCATCACACTTATTAAGCATCACTGGGATTCACATGCACCTCACATTATTATTATGTGTGCACCCATAATAATAAGGCAATTTGCATGCTTATCTTAGTGCCTCTTAACTCGTGCTAAAAGGTTCCCCACACTCGAATAACAAAATGAAGGACATTACAAAACTAGGAATCACAAAAGTTGAAGGGTAGTGTTACACTATCAAGCATCACTTAAACATGCAGCACATGTAATCACATCATAGTATCTAATATGTAGTTTCATGCAACTCGTGGGTGTGTGTATACTGGGTAAGTAATGCATAAGGTAAACAGAGGACGAACCTTGCAATCTGGAGCTGAGTGTAATGGTTGTTTTTGATACTGTTTGGTTATAGTCTGGTTTTATGAAAACATTTTAAAACCTAGTTCACTATAACCAGTGGCTCTGATACCAAACTGTCACACCCCCAAAAATACCACAAGCGGAAACCCCCGCGAGGTGTGTGACGTACCAGGATCTAGCCACTAATCACATTGAACCATAATTAAAATAGAACTTTCCATTAAATAAAATAGTATAACTCAAACACTAGTTTAGGAAAAACCAAACATGTTTAGCAGAAGCATAAAAGTTTGTTCAATAAGTTTAGTGAAAGTGTTCAAAACAATGCAACATCAAGAAGCGTTCCATATGCCACAACCCATGATCACTCCAGCTTCCCAAACAATAATTTCCATGACATTGTACCTAAGGACCTGCAAGCAAGCAGAAAAGTGCGTCAGCGAAAGCTGGTGAGCTCACAGTTTGTTTAACCGATTGTTACCAAGTATTGTCTTATGTTATGTTGATAATAACTCGATACCACAGACGGCTCCTTTTTGCCCTTCTCCAATGCTCTATCAAACATTGGTCATGATTTTAAAGTTATTAGTTCACGCCCGTCCTATCCAGGTACGTCGTGAGGGTGCCAAACCTAATAGCGCTATCAACTAATAACCCCGTTGCCCTACAAGCAACTAGTTCGGTAGTATGATGGGACTTAAGTGATAGAAAGTGAGTGTATTATCCAACATCAACATTTACTGAAAACCGCCTCATATCCCCTACAAGGATATGGGTTTGTGAAAACTGCCACACATCCCGAACGAGGATGTGGGTTTATGAAAACCCGTTTATTTGTTTGCCTATTTGATTGTCCCCACCGGACGCATGCTTGTATTGAGAGAAGTGAACTCACCTTAGTTTTGCTCGGTATGTTAAGTTACCCGTTCCCAGTTAGTCAACCAAGCCCTTCCGTGGTTACCATTGAAATCAGTTTCATAATAAATCAAGTCACGTATATTCACAGTTTGCATTCATAGCAAAGATCACCGTATATCACATAGCAATTATTCAATCTCATACTTCAATCTCATACAAGTCATAACTATTTAAGACTCTACTGTTTAAAATGTTCAGTTTGTTTGTTCACTTGCAAGATCTCCACGAAGGACTAGTTCTTCGTGGGATGCCTTCATGGCGAAAGACCCTACTGGCAAAGAACCATTCTTCGTCGAGAATTCATGTGATGAAAGACCCTAGTGTTTCATCAAAACCCAGTCAACGAAGAACCATGTTCTTCGTCGAGCCGTGTTCTTCATCGGGGCGTCTTTCGTCGTTTCAATAATCAGTTACAATTTTCCCTTAGTCTCTGCCGTAACAGACGCTAACAATTTGACAGTTTCACAATCAGATCAAACGGCATTTTTTTACATAATGATTGTGTACTTTACTCATGAATAATCATTAGCCATCCAGAACATAATAATGCTCATCATACCAATCATACTTAAACAATCATTAACCCTAACCATCCAATGATCGCATAAAATCAGATTATTAGATTATCATGACATCAGTTCAACAGGCAAAATGATCAAACCACAACATGAACATAACCGCATACAAATCATCGAAACCCCCTCATCATGCAAGTTCTAAATTTTCAATCCTATTAATGGAACCCTAGTCTTACATATGATCACAACATCAGGATTTTAATAATGGACAAGGATGAACACTAACCGTGATACCAAAGTGATTAGCTTAATCGGGATGGAAAAATCTCAAGACTCAACACTGCCGACGCTCAAAAGATAGGGAGAGAACTTTAGGTTTTGCGTTTACGGTTATGAGAGATTATACACTTAAAATAATAGTCCGACCCATTCTGGGCCACGAACAAACCTGGGCCGAGACCTCTTGGCGAAGAACCCTTCTTCGCCAAAGATTGATTGTGACGAAGAACCCTTCTTCGTCGAGGAGTGGTTGTGACGAAGAACTGCAGTTCTTCATCAGCTTGGGTTCTTCGTGACTCAAGTGTGTTGCAAAAAGTTAAATATAAACATGTTAAGTCTAGCCCTTAAACAACTCCTAAGTTTTCATGTAACATTCAAACACAACAATACTTTAAGCATTCAAACACAATGCACATGATACAACATAAAACAGGATTGTGAAGCAAATGATGTGTAGATAAAAGACCTTGAAATCTCGGGTTGTCGCACACTGCAACCTCTACGGACACTTTACAGCTAACTGTCGTACTGGTCCTCGTCAAGCCCATGCTCAAGCTCCTCCTGGACTACTAGCTCCTTTTCCCGCTCCTTAGGGTAATCAAGTAGCTCCTGCTCCCGCTGCTCATGCACGAGCCTGCTTCGCTTGTGGGCATCCTAAACACTTTGCAAATGTCTGCCCGAATCGAGTGGTGAAGCAAGAGCCACAGCAGCAGCCAGCGCAGCAACAACTTCAACAGCAGCAGCCTCAGCATTAGCAGCAGCCAGCTCAACAAGCAGCCCGCAGAAGAGCATTCAACATCAATGTCCGCTAGGCTCAAACTGACAACAATGTTGTCAATGGTACGTTTCTTGTCAATGGCATTTATGCTTCGTGTTTATTTGGTACTGGAGCCGATAACTGTTTTGTGTCGTTTGAATTCGAAAAGCTCCTAAACCGTAAATGCGCTAACCTCCCAACGACGTTCGACGTAAAAATTGCCACCGGAAGAACCGTCACCGTTAGATCTGTTCTCTGTGATTGTACTCTTGAACTCAACAATCACGTCTTCCCGATCGACCTTATTTCAATGCAGCTTGGTAGTTTTAATATCATAGTAGGCATGGATTTTCTTCTTAAAAATCGTGCTGAAGTCGTTTGTTTCGATAAGATGATTCGTTTCTCTCTTGCTAATGGTGACCAACTCTGTGTCTATGGAGAAGTATCTTCAAAGGATCTTAAACTCATGTCATGCATTCAAGCAAGCAAGTATCTCCAAAAGGAATACAAAGCTTTCTTGGTGCACATCGTAGTAGCGGAGGAAAAGGAAAAGAAGCCGATGGAAAAGGTACTTGTGGTTCGTGATTTTCCTATTGTCTTTCCTGACGATTTACCTGGTCTATCACCATCTTGTGATATTGATTTTTGTATCGACCTCATTCCTGGAGCTAACCCGGTTGCTAAAGCTCCCTATCGCCTCCCTCAGTCTAAAATGCGCGAATTTTCGAGTCAACTCCAGGAACTACTTGATAAAGGCTTCATACGCCCTAGCACATCTCCATGGGGCGCACCTGTCCTTTTCGTCAAAAAGAAGGACGGATCATTCTGAATGTGCATCAATTATAGGGAACTCAATAAGCTTACTATCAAGAATCGCTATCCCTTACCCCGAATCGACGATTTGTTTGATCAATTGAAAGGCGCTACGTGTTTCTCAAAAATCGAATTACGCTCTGGTTAACATCAGTTACGAATTCGGGAGGAAGATATACCTAAAACTGCTTTTCGAACCCGCTACGACCATTATGAATTCGTTGTTATGCCCTTTGGGCTAACCAACGCACCCGCGATTTTCATGGATTTGATGAATTGCGTGTGTAAACCCTTTCTCGACCGCTTCGTCATCGTGTTTATCGACGATATCCTTATCTATTCGAAGTTAAAAGCCGAACATGCGCAACATTTTCATTTGGTTCTCGAGCTTCTCTAAGGGAATCACCTCTATGCCAAGTTCTCCAAGTGTGAATTTTGGCTTGAGGAGGTTCAATTCCTCGGTCACATTGTCAATAGTCAAGGTATTCATGACGACCCCGCGAAGATTGAAGCAGTTAAGAGTTGGATTACACCGAAATTCCCGTTCGAAGTCCGTTCTTTTCTTGGATTGGCGGGTTATTACCGTCGATTTATCGCTGATTTCTCTAAAATCGTCGTCCCGCTTACCTCTCTAACGCATAAAAACAAGCCTTTTGTTTGGGGAACTGAATAAGAGGAAGCCTTTAAAACTCTCAAGCGTATGCTTTGCGACGCTCCTGTACTCGCGTTACCCGATGGAAACGACGACTTCGTAGTCTATTGCGATGCCTCTAACCTCGGCCTTGGTTGTGTTATTATGCAACGGGACAAGGTTATCGCATACGCCTCTCGTCAGCTCAAAATCCACGAGAAGAACTACACAACCCACAATCTCGAACTAGGTGCAGTTGTTTTTGTGTTAAAGAGTTGGTGACACTACCTTTATGGTACCAAATGTACGGTCTTTACCGACCATAAGAGCCTACAACACATCTTGAACCAGAAAGAGTTGAATATGCGCCAACGCAGATGGGTTGAACTCCTCAACGATTACGACTGTGAGATTCGCTACCACCCGGGCAAAGCAAATGTCGTTGCCGATGCTCTTAGAAGACGAAGCTATTTGCACAAGGTTTGTAATGTCCAAGCCCAGCATGACCTTGAAACTCTAATTCGTGACGCTCAGCATGCCTGCTTCATTGAGAACACCTTGAAAGAGGAAATGAAGAAGTGCGGTGCTGAAACCCAACTTGTCACCAAATCGGACGGTATCTATTACTATCTCGATCGCATTTAGATTCCAAGTCGCAATAACCTTTGGGATATATTGTTGAACGAAGCCCACAAATTTCGATATTCCATTCATCCCGGGGCCGACAAGATGTACGAGGATCTTCGTCTTTGGTATTGGTGGCCTGGAATGAAAAAGGATATCGCTATCTATGTTTCGAAGTGCCTGACTTGTTCGAAAGTCAAGGCTGAACAACAACGACCCTCTGGCTTACTCGTACAACCCGAAATCCCTATATGGAAATAGGGAGTATAGCTATGGACTTCATTACGAAACTCGCGCACACGCCATCAGGCCACGATAGCATTTTGGTTGTCATTGATCGTCTTATGAAATCTGCTCATTTTCTGCCGATATGAGAAGACTATAAGGTGGAACGATTAGCACGAATCTACACCGACGAAGTCATTTAACGACATGGGACACCTCGTGATATCAATCTGCTCTCGGTACTACTCTTAATCTCAGTACCGCTTTCCATCCCCAGACCGACAGTCAGACTGAAAGCACGATTCGCACCCTTGAAGACATGCTTCGTTCGTGTGTTATAGATTTTAGTGGTAATTGGGATTAGCATTTACCTTTAGTCGAATTCTCGTACAACAACATTTATCACTCTAGCATTCAAATGGCACCATTTGAGGCATTATATGGAAGAAAATGTCGATCGCCTATTGTAAGGCACGAGATCGTAGATGCGTAAATTACCGGTCCTGAGTTATTGCAAGAAACGACTGACAAGATCCTCCAGATACGAGACAATCTCTTGAAAGCTCGGATTCGTCAAAAGAGTTACGCCGATAGACGCCGCAAGCCCCTTGAGTTCGAAGTTGGTGATCACGTACTCCTAAAGGTTTCACCTTGGAAGGGGGTGATCCGATTCGGCAAAAAAGGAAAGCTCGCGCCTCGATATGTTGGACATTTTAAGATTCTGGAAAGAATTGGCAAAGTGACTTACAAACTCGAATTACCGGAGGAACTCAGCAACGTACATCCGACTTTCCACGTTTCGAACCTCAAAAAGTGTCTAGCCGAGCAGAATTTACATGTTCCTCTTGAGGATCTACAAGTTGACGAAACATTACACTTCATGGAAAAGCCAGTAGAGATCATGGACCACGAAACCAAGAAACTCCGATGCTCACGCATTCCTATAGTGAAGGTTCGCTGGGAAGGCAAACCCGGCGCCGAGTTCACCTGGGAACTCGAGAGTGATATGAAGGCCAAATATCCACAACTATTCATTACGTATGCGCCTTAATTTCGGGACAAAATTCCCTAAAGTAGGGGAGGCTGTAACAACCCGACTTTTCAGAAACTCAAAGTACAAGTCAAAGTCAAAGTCAAAGTCAAAGTCAGGTCGTTACTCAGATCTGACATTTCTTGCTTAACTATTGCTTGTACTCCCGGTATTCGATAAATAGTTTAGCCCTTTGTGTAGATCGATATATTAATTAACGATATTTTAAACTATACAACACATTTTATAACACTTGTACTAAACACAGTTAACGCATTTACAATGCTCTTTATTGCATTATTACTCCCCGCTATCACAACGCATCGCTAACTCGAAACCCAACTATTGGTATTGTTCTGTGTGTATTTTGTGCTTTACT
Organism: Helianthus tuberosus; assembly: GCA_030545235.1. NCBI lineage: Eukaryota > Viridiplantae > Streptophyta > Magnoliopsida > Asterales > Asteraceae > Helianthus > Helianthus tuberosus. Next base: position 143,403,674 of record CM060381.1, read on the forward strand.
TGTGTGTGTGCTTTATACATGTTTTGGGATGTTATTCACAAACGCAATCGCAACTCTATCGCAACGCAATTTAATCGCATACTCTAAACGCAAATTTACTTACTTTTATGCTTTTATGTGTTACTTATGTTATTTGTGTTACTATTGTTTAATACTATCACATCGCTTACTCGCAACTCGCTTAAACGCAACGCAACGCTCAACGCACGAAACGAAAGTCGGAAAGCTAACTCGCGGGAGCCATCCGATCGAACGACCATTCAATCGCATGGACATCCGACCGGATAACCATCCGATCGGATGGCCATCCGATCGAACGGCCGTCCGACCCACGTAACCCTATACCGCCTTTCTCCCTCTCTCACTATAAATACCCCCCCTGTCACATCAATTGTTCATTGATGTGACAGCTCCGTCCGACCCACGCACTCTCAAGCTATTTTCTCTCGATTCCTCGCGATTCTTGTAAGTTTTCTTCCTAAATCTTGTACTTCCATCTTCATTACACACTTTCTCATCATCTTCTCCAACAAATCTTACATTTTCACCGTGAAATCACCTGATTTGGGCTGTTCTAGGGTGACGTCACCTCGAGTTCTTATGAACACTGAAGTGTGACCTCATCTCACCAAGAACGGTTCAGATCTAAAGGATTTTCACATCATTTCATACTGATTTTGACTAAATCTAAACATTTCAACTGGATTCAAACTTTTCTTCAACATCTTTCACTTTTCACTCAAAACCGTTAGAATCTGGACTCGTTCAGGCCCTCTACTCAGCCTCTAGTGGAGAACCGGTCTGAGAATGGATTTCTATCGAAGAGACGACCGATGGTTGAATATGAAACTCCATCAAGAATAGTTGAGTCTGATCGAACGGGATGATTCCCGGCCGATCGAATGAGTTGAACTTGGAGTGGTTTCCGTTGTTTGACACGTCGTCACACCGTCTCGGTTAAACCGCAAGACTTCTCAACTTAGCTGATTTTATAGAATTTGCAAAACATCAGATTGCCGATCGAATATTCGTTCGATCGGATGACCATCCGATCAAACGACTATTCGACCAGGTGACTTGCCTTGTAAATTCCACACTTAAACAAACTTTCAAAACTTCAAAGAATAACAGCTTTCAATCAAATAGCCATCCGATCGAACGGTCATCTGTCCGGATGACCATCCAATCGAATGACTTTATTTATACTGCAACGGAAACTTTAAAAGTTCAACATTTTACAAATACATTTCCTCAGTCGAATGACCAACCGACCGAATGGTCATCCGTCTGGATGGTTATCCGATCGAACCACCATCCGATCGCTCATCTCACCCGACACGCTATTTTACGCACTGTTCAATGCTTACACTATCATTATCTGATCAGGCTAACTCTAAGCGGTCCCTTCAATCCAATAACAGTCTGTGTTTAGCACTACCAACACACTGTGAGTATACTCGAACCCTTTTCGCTTAACGCACTTTTGGGTGTTACATACGTTACCTATATCAAATCACATCGACACACAACGCAAATACTTTTTATACGTAAACCGCTCTCGCATGTTATACGTGTTTTCGATGAATGCTAGTAAGTTATGTTTACACAGTGATTGTTGCCTGATAACTTAGCAACGATAGTACTATAGTTTGGACTCGGCACCTGTCATGGACTGGGGTTGTTAAGGGTTTTACCTCACATGGTCACAATGGTGATAATGTGATGCGCATTCTACAACTCGCTGTCACGTCTGTGTATATGTCATTGTCGATAGCTTACGTGCTTCACATTTCTACGTGTCACATGCTGGTTATCGTAAATCGCTTTCTCTACTATATGATATTATATTTGTGTACTCACCTTTACACTATGTGTATTGACCTTATTTTAACGTATGTGACAGGTGTCTAGGATGCTATGTTTGCTGATCGTTATGGAATCAAGTTAGGTGGTCTAGAAACCCACGAATAAAATCTGAGTTGTCGGAACAATTATTTGTCTTGAGAACAATGTCTGTAATAACTATTTATGCTTTATATGTTTATGGTATGGGATGTGAACGTTAAATATATTGTCACTAATAGTGTTACGGATTCTCTTGGACAATCTGTTTCGCTCAGTGCCTCACCCCGATGTTTCCGCCATCGGTTGGGGTGAGACAACGACATCTAACAAATTTGGACACAACTGCACTCCCACAGGGTCACGACTGACCAGGATTGGAGATTGTTAATTCCGGTAGATCTATTCAACTTTTCCGCGGTCTCAACAGACTAATGGTTACTAAATAAAATGCCAACATGAGGGCTTAATGAGCTCAAACCACCCAAACTTATGTTCACATAATAGATCTATGGATTTCATTTGCAACTATTGTACAGCGCAAATGAAAACACATATACTCTAAACCATGCATGTTTTTGTAAACATTTTATGCGGTTTATGAAAAACGTATGACTTAGCATAAAAATAAACATGTCTTTCCCCAAAAGTATGAAAATAGTAAAAAGGAGTAGTGAACTCGCCTGGAACTCCATGGAAAGCTAACAACAATTAAAATGTTCAAACAACAAACCCGACCTACACGTGTCCTAAACCACATAAGACACTAAGACCTAACCATGTGTCTACCCGACAAGTTGTTCACCAAACTTTCTTAGAGTGAGTGAGATGTCAACATTTTTAATTAAACATTAACTTAATGACCCATTGGTGATTAATTATCCAAATGTTACGATATATATTATATGTATATATATATATATATATATTGGGGGCCTCAAAAATAGAAACCACCCCCAGTTACGAGAGCCGCGAGAATCACTCTCCACCAATCAGATTATGCCAACCCAAAGGGTATTTAGGTAATTTACTTTATATGTCATGTCATCTCTTTTTAAAGTCATTTCCATCTCCTCTCTCTTCACACATTTTTCAAACACTCCCTCACATCTCTCTCTCTTCATCTCTGATGAAGAAATTCATCATATTCATCATCTCCAGCTTATGAAGAAAATCATCATCTTTATCTCCGGCACCACACCCGCATCGACAACCCCCTCGTTTTCTCCGGCGACCCCTAAACACCACCGTCAAACATGTCACACCCCAACCGATGGTGGAAAAATCGGGGCGTGGCACTGAGCGAAACAGTTTGTCCAAGAGAAATCCATAACAACTATAATTACTGGATATCTTAACATCATGTCTCATACCATAATATATCAGATAAAAACATTAATACAAACATTGTTTTCTCATTGAAAAATAAAAGGCTGTTCTGACAACTCAGATTTAAATTGTTCATTTGTTTCTAGACTTATCCTAACTTGATTCCACAAAAGCATGCATCCTAGCATCTCAAATACCTGTCACATACGTTAAAATAGAGGTCAATACACATAGTGTAAAGGTGAGCATACAAGTTTAATAGTATAATTGATAGCGAAAGCGAGTTTACGCATAACCAGCATGTAACATGTATAATGTGAAGCAAGTAGGTTATCGGCAAAGAAATATGCACGGACATGACTGCGAGTTGTAGAATGCGCAACAAATATCACCACTGTGACATGTGAGAAAAGCCCTTAACAACCCCTGTCCACGACAGGTGCTGAGTCCAAACTATAGTACTATCGTTGCTAAGGTGTCAGGCAACAATCACTGTGTAAACATAACATACAAGCATTCATCGAGTAACACGTATGACATGCAGTAACGGTTAGCGTATAAAAGTGTTTGCGTTGTGTGGTCGATGTGATTTGATATAGATAACGTATGTAACACCCAAAAGTGCTTAAAGCAAAAAGGGATCGAGTATACTCACAGATAATGTTCAATAGGTAAACACTCTCTTGGATTGAAGGGAACGCTGGAGAGTTAGCCTGATTACAGAATGATAGCGTAAGCGATAAGCGGTGCGTTAAATGGTGCGAAGTGACTGAATTTCGAAGAGACATCCGAACGGATGGCAATTTGAACGGATGGTCATCTGGTCGGATGACCATTCGGTCAGTTTGCCATTCGCTTGGGAAGGATGTGTTTATGTATGATGGCTTTGAAGTTTTTGTTGTAGCATTTTGAAAACAGAGAAATATCTCTACCCTTCAGGTCGTTCGATCGAACGGTCATTCGATCGGATGGCCATTCGTTGGAGGTTGATAAGTATTGAAAGTTGTAAAAAGTTTAAGTGTTGAAGACCACATATCATCCGATAGGATGGCAATCCGATCGGACGGCAGTCCGTTTGGGTGACTTGCTCGTTTTGAAATTCGCTAAGTTTGAAAGCATGTTCGAGACGGTATGATAACGTGTTAAACAACGGAAAATCCCTCAAGTCCAAGTTATACGATCGGACGGGAATCACCCCATTCTGACCAGTCAACTGTTCTTGACGGTTGTTTGTGTTCAACCCGTAAATCGGTCGTCCCTTCCGATGAAATCCATTCTCAGTCCAACCCTTCACTATAGAGTGAGTAGAAGTCCCGAACGAGTTCTGATTCTATCGGTTTTGAGCTAAAGAGTGTAAAAGAGTTGAAAGAAAGTTATGAAAACCTCTCTTAATCCTTTTAATCTTTGAAAACGTTTAGATCTATTGCAAAATTAGTGTTAAAACATGTTGAAATCTCTTAGATCAAAGTTGTTCTTGGTGGAATGAGGTCAAATCTTGAGGTTCATAAGAACCCCATGATGACATCACCATAGAACACCTCAAATCGGGCAGATTTCATGGTTAAAAGTGAAGATTCAAAATTGAAAATGATGGAGAAGTGTGTGTAGATGATAGATGTATAAGATTTGAGGAAGAAACTTACAAGAATCACGAGAAATCGAAGGAGAAAGGCTTGAGAAGTTGAAGAGTCGCACCAGAGCTATCACATCACTGTTTGTGATGTGACAGGTTCTATTTATAGGGTTCCAAAAAGGGAAAGGTGATGCAGTGTAACGGAACGGATGGTAACCCGATCATATGGCCACCAGATCGGATGGTCATCCGTATGAATGACCATTCGATCGAATGGTCATTCGATCATTTGGCTGCCGCGAGTTGGTTTTCGTGTTTTCGTTTCGTGCATTGAGCGTTGCGACGCGTTTCGAGTTAGCGATGTGATAGTATTACCATTAGTCACACAGATAACCTAACTACTAAATACCATAGATAAAATCCTAAATCTCGAGTTTGCGATGAGATTGTGTTGCGATACAGTTGCGATTGCGATTAATCACCTCAACATAAACATAACATGCATAAGTAACACATAATAGCACACACACGTAAAACAATATCCATAACTTATAATTCGAGTTGCGATGCGATAGCGATGCAATTTAGCGATAAGTCGATTAGCGATTAAATAACGATTTATTAACAAGTACACCACGTAATACAATTAAAGCAAATTAAAATAGAGTATTGAGTATAAGTCGAGAAGTACAACTAGTAATCAAGCAAGGAGTGACAGATCGCAATTAGCAATCTTTTCTTCTATTGACTTTGACTTTGACTTGTACTTTGACTTTCAAAACGTGGGTTGTTACAACCTCCCCTACTTTAGAAAATTTCATTCTGAAATTTAAGAAGCAAGCGTAACAAACAGTTGCGGATACTTCGCCTTCATGTCACTTTCGAGTTCCCAGGTGAACTCGACGCCGAGTTTGCCTTCCCAGCGAACCTTCACAATGGGAATGCATGAGCGTCGGAGTACCTTGGTTTCTCGGATCATGATCTCGACAGGCTTTTCCACGAAGTGTAATGTTTCGTCCACTTGTAAATCGTCAAGAGGGACATGTAATTCCTGGTCGGCTAGACACTTTTTGAGGTTCGAAACGTGGAAAGTCAGGTGGACATTACTAAGTTCCTCTGGTAGTTCGAGTCTGTAGGCCACTTTGCCAATCCTTTCCATAATTCTAAAGGGTCCAACATATCGAGGCATGAGCTTTCCTTTCTTTCCGAATCTGATCACCCCCTTCCAAGGTGCAACCTTTAGGAGTACGTGATCGCCAACGTCAAATTCAAGGGGCTTGCGGCGTCTATCGGCGTAACTTTTCTGACGACTCTGAGCTTTCAGCAGATTGTCTTGAATTTAGAGGATTTTATCAGTCGTTTATTGCAATAACTCAGGACTAGTAATTTGCGCATCCCCGATCTCGTGCCACACAATAGGCGATCGACATTTTCTTCCGTATAATGCCTCAAATGGTGCCATTTGGATGCTAGAGTGATAAATGTTATTGTACGAGAATTCGACTAAAGGTAAATGCGAATCCCAATTACCGCCGAAATCTATAACACACGAGCGAAGCATGTCTTCGAGGGTGGGTACGAATCGTGCGTTCAGTCTGACCTTCGGTTTGGGGTTGGAATGAGGTACCAAGATTGAGAGTAGTACCGAGACTAGATTGAAACGTATCCCAAAGACGCGAGGTGAATCGGCCATCGCGGTCAGAGATGATATCACAAGGTGTCCCGTGTCGACAAATAACTTCGTCGGTATAGATCCGAGCTAATCGTTCCACCTTGTAGTTTTCCCGTATCGGTAGAAAGTGAGCGGATTTGGTAAGATGGTCAATGATAACCCAGATGCTGTCGTGACCTGATGGCATGCGTGGAAGTTTCATTATGAAGTCCATAGCTATACTCTCCCATTTCCACATCAGGATCTCGGGTTGGATGAGTAAGCTAGAGGGGCACTGATGCTCAGCCTTGACTTTCGAACAAGTCAGGCATTTCGAAACATAGATAGCAATATCCTTCTTCATGCCCGGCCACCAGTACTTGTAGCGCATGTCCTGGTGCATCTTATCGGCACCGGGATGAATGGAATACCGACATTTTTGGGCTTCGTCTAGCAGAATCTGTGGCAAATTGGTACGTTTGGGAATCCAAATTCGGTCTAGATAGTGGAATATACCATTCGATTTATTGATGATCCTTTCTTTCTTCAAAGTATGTTCGGTAAAACAAGCATGTTGGGCGTCACGGATAAGAGCTTCGAGATTGTGCTGGGCTTTAGTATTACGAACGCTATGCAAATAGCTTCGTCAACAGAGAGCATCGGCAGCGACGTTTACTTTTCCTGTATGGTAACGAATCTCACAGTCGTAATCGTTAAGGTGTTCAACCCATCGGCGTTGGCCCATATTCAGCTCTTTCTGATTGAAGATGTGTTGTAGGCTCTTGTGGTCGGTGAAGACCATACACTTGGTACCGTAAAGGTAGTGTCTCCAAATCTTCAACACAAAAACAACTGCACCAAGCTCGAGATCGTGGGTTGTATAGTTCTTCTCGTGGATCTTGAGCTGTCGAGAAGCGTACGCGATAACCTTGTCCCGTTGCATGAGAACACAACCGAGACCGAGGTTAGAGGCATCACAGTAGACTACGAAATCGTCATTTCTGTCGGGTAGTGAGAGCACGGGAGCATTACAAAGCATAACTTTGAGAGTTTGAAAGGCCTCCTCTTATTGGGTTCCCCAAACAAAAGGTTTGTCCTTATGCGTAAGCGAGGTGAGCGGAGCAGCAATTTTCAAGAAGTCAGTGATGAATCGGCGATAGTAACCCGCCAATCCGAGAAAAGAACGAACTTTGGACGGGTTCCTTGGTGTAATCCAACTCTTAACAGCTTCGATCTTTGCAGGATCGACATAAATCCCTTGACTATTAACGATGTGACCGAGGAATTGAACCTCCTCAAGCCAGAATTCACACTTGGAGAACTTGGCATTGAGGCAGTTTCCCTGGAGTAACTCAAGAACGAAACGTAGATGTTGCACGTGTTCGGTTTTTGACTTGGAATAGATCAGGATATCATCGATAAACACGATGACGAAACGGTCGAGAAAGGGTTTACACACGCGATTCATTAAATCCATGAAAACTGCGGGAGCGTTAGTCAAACCAAAGGGCATAACAACAAACTCGTAATGACCGTGTAGGGTTCGAAAAGCGGTTTTGGGTATATCTTCCTCCTGTATTCGTAATTGGTGATAGCCTGAGCGTAGATCGATCTTCGAAAAACATATAGCACCTTGTAGCTGATCAAACAAATCATCGATTCGAGGCAAGGGAAAGCGATTCTTAATAGTAAGCTTATTCAATTCCCTATAGTCGATGCACATCCGAAACGATCCATCCTTCTTTTTGACGAAAAGGATCGGCGCGCCCCAAGGAGAGGTACTAGGGCGAATGAAGCCTTTATCAAGTAGTTCCTGGAGCTGACTCGAGAGTTCACGCATTTCAGAAGGAGCGCGACGATAGGGTTCTCTAGCAATAGGATTTGCTCTAGGAATGAGGTCGATTCGAAAATCGATATCACGAGTGGGAGGTAAACCAGGTAATTCATCGGGAAATACTCGAGGAAAATCACTAACCACAGGCACCTTGTCCATTACCTTAACTTCCTTTTCCTCCGCTACTACGATATGTGCCAAGAAGGCCTGGTATTCCTTGCGAAGATACTTGCCAACTTTGACACACGACATGAGTTGTAACTTCTTTGAAGCGACTTCGCGATAAACACACAATTGATCACCGTTCGTGAGAGAGAAACGAATCATTTTATCAAAACAAATAATTTCAGCATTATTCTCCCGAAGGAAATCCATACCTACTATGACATCAAAGCTACCAAGTCTCATCGGGATGAGATTAATCGAGAAAACGTGACCGTTGTGATCGAGAGTACAATCACGCACAACGGAACTAATAGTGACGGTTCTTCCAGTGGCAACTTCTACGTCGAATGTTGATGGGAGGTTAACGCGTTTACAGTTTAGGAGCCTTTCGAATTCGAACGATACAAAACGGTTTTCGGCACCAGTATCAAATAAACACGAAGCATATATACCATTTACGAGAAATGTACCATTAACCACGTTGTTGTCTGCCTGAGCCTGACGGGCGTTGATGTTGAAGACTCGCCCGCGGGCTGCTTGCTGAGCTGGCTGCTGTGGCTCTTGCTTCACCACTATGTTTGGGCAGACGTTTACGAAGTGGTTTGGATAACCACACGCAAAGCAAACTCTTGCGTGAGCAGGGGGAGCAAGAGCCGCTTGCTGTCCTTGCGGAGCTGGTAGAGCAGGAGCTTGAGCTTGAACTGGGGCTTGGCGAGGACCGGTACGGCAGTTAGCGGTGAAATGACCATATAGGTTGCAGTGAACACAAAACCAGCATGCGATTCCAACCGGCTGATGATAGGTACAAGTAGGGCAAAGCGGGTGTGGGCCAGTATATGCCCGCTTGGCTGGTGGTGCATGGAACACAGGCGCGACTACTTGGCGGTTCTGCGGTTGCGGTTGGGCAGGCACGACTTGGAGTGGAGTGGCAGTAACTGTACAGTTCTTGTTGCTGGAGCTGTTGTTCTTTCTCTTGCGGCAGGATGACTTTGAAGATTGCAATGCGACGGTTTCAGCGGTTGGAGCAGCGGTGACTTGGTGCAGATTCTTGGAGGCTTTATCAAAGTAATAGACCTGACTTGCTTGTCGTTGATTTCAGTAGCGAGCAGGTAGATTTCCTCGATTGTTGTTGTCTTCGCCTCTTGAACGAAGTCAGCAACACAATCCGGCAGAGCACGGATGTACTTCTTGATCGTTATCTCGGGGGTAGTAACTTGACCTGGGCAGATGATACTCAGCTGCTTGAGGGGAGCAGTTAAACCAGCGTTATTACCACCATCCTGCTTGATATGCCAGAACTCGTCCTCCAGCTTCTGGAGCTCGTGGGGAGGACAGAACTCCTGCATCATGATGTCCTTCAACTCATCCCACGTCAGCCCATAAGCGGCATCGTTCCCTCATTTGTTTCTCTCGGCAGTCCACCAATCCAAAGCCCAGGATTGGAAGACGCCGGTGTCATTAACAGTGCGAAGGTTTTCCGGACAGCCACTCTGGCGCAGGGTGACTTCGATCGAATCAAACCATTGAAACATGGCCGTAGGCCAGTCTTCGCCGATAAATTCTTTAGGAGTATCAGTCCGGGATTCTTCAGAGGACTTGCTGGTATTCTCGTGAAGCTCACTAACGATTTGCGGGATAACTTTCGCCATTTGCTTAGCGACGAGCGGAGCGAGCAGTGTGTGATCCAAATGACGACATTGTCTGCAACTAACATCGTCACAGGACTTGGACACAATTTCGATTAACCCTAGTATAGTCTAGCGATTCACCCAAGTCTACTTTATATAAAGCTCAGGAACACGTATAATCACATAAACACATAGTCACGTAGGCACATAAACCACAGAATCACATAAGCACAGAAACACATAGCACGTAGAGCACCAAAACACACGAGGACACACTATATTTTGCACGTATTGACCTACATATATTGCACGTATTCACCTATCTTTCACAGCAGCGTAAAATGATCGAGTATTGCGGGTGCGAATAACGAGTAGCGATTTGCGAATAACATAAGCGATTTGTTAGCGTGGTGTAGTAAGCGGTGTGTGTTTGGCGGTGTGGAAAGCGTTAAAATCGAAACCATCAGTACCACCGTACTGTTTACCTCAAAATGCTAACAAATAAACATATAAAGTTATAGAAAATCCATAAAATCGGTCATAAAAGCGATAGATCACAGAGTCAGCGGTGGCGAATTCCAGAATCGAAACACATAAATTTGAAGAGAGTTTGTCTTGGCTTGATAGACGTCGACTACCCAAAGTGGTTCGACTATTCTCAAGGGCGTTAAGTACACGCTTTGGCCTAATAGACTTTGCTCTATCACCGACATGTGGTGAATGGCATGTATCCTTTCGGTTATTCACGCAACTCTAGTCATTGGAATCCATCGAGACTTTCAGAATGTAGAGCGGAACAAGTCATCAAGATTCGGGTTTCACCCCTACCTTAGCGACTTCATTCCTGTTTGTGTGATAGAATCACGAGATAGATAAGGAGAATCGCGTTGAAGTATGGATTTCACTCCTGATTCAACGCAAATTCTCGTGTTGATAGTAAAAATAGCGTGTCGAACGAGTGATTTGATCGAGAGTTTGCAGTTTTCACACCTAGTCTCAACCAGATCGCCCGTTTGTGTGTGTGTTGCCAGCCTTAGGAAAGGCTGATCTTGCACGGAACTGTAGTATGCGATGTTCGTGCAAGAGTGTAGTGTTTAGCGAGTTCGAGCGAGAATATAAAGTAAGCTCGTGCAAAGCCCATGCAGGGTATGCATAAGCCGGTCTGTTGGTACTTAGACTATAGACTAGGTCGATTCTAAGACATCAACCCGTACTAGGTCGAGTCTTGCCTAATTCCCTATAGTTATGGCTCTGATACCAATCTGTCACACCCCAACCGATGGCGGAAACAGCAGGGCACGACACTGAGCGAAACAGATTGTCCAAGAGAAATCCATAACAACTATAATTACCGGATATCTTAACATTATGTCCCATACAATAATATATAAGATAAAAACAGTTAATACAGACATTGTTTTCTCAAAGACAAATAAAAGTTGTTCCGACAACTCAGATTTAAATTGTTTATTTGTTTCTAGACTTATCCTAACTTGATTCCACAAAAGCAGGCATCCTAGCATCTCAAACACCTGTCACATACGTTAAAATAGAGGTCAATACACATAGTGTAAAGGTGAGCATACAAGTTTAAGAGTATAATAGATAGCGAAAGCGAGTTTACGCATAACCAGCATGTAACATGTATAATGTGAAGCAAGTAGGTTATCGACAATGAAATATGCACGGACGTGACTACGAGTTGTAGAATGCGCAATACATATCACCACTGTGACATGTGAGAAAATCCCTTAACAACCCCTGTCCATGACAGGTGCTGAGTCCAAACTATAGTACTATCGTTGGTAACGTGTCAGGCAATAATCACTGTGTAAACATAACATACAGGCATTCATCGACTAACACGTATAACATGCAGTAACGTTTAGTGTATAAAAGTGTTTGTGTTGTGTGGTCGATGTGATTTAATATAGATAACGTATGTAACACCCAAAAGTGCTTAAAGCAAAAAGGGATCGAGTATACTCACATATAGTGTTCAATAAGTAAACACTCTCTTGGATTGAAGGGAGCGCTGGAGAGTTAGCCTGATTATAGAACGATAGCGTAAGCGATAAGCGGTGCGTTAAACGGTGCAAAGTGACTGAGTGTCAAAGAGACATCCGAACGGATGGTCATCCGGTCGGTTGGCCATTCGGTTGGTTCGCCAATCGCTTGGGAATGATGTGTTTGTGTATGATGGCTTTGAAGTTTTTGTTGTAGCATTTTGAAAACAGAGAAATATCTCTACCTTTCAGGTCGTTCGATCGAACGGTCTTCCGGTCGGATGGCCGTTCGGTCGGATGGCGATCCGTCCAAGTGAGACATTTCAGAGAACAAGTTCACAGCAGAATGGTCATTCGATCGGATGGCCATTCGCTGGAGGTTGATAAGTATTGAAAGTTGTGAAAAGTTTAAGTGTTGAAGACCACATGTCATCCGATCGGATTGTCGTTCGATCGGACAGCAGTCCGTTTGGGTGACTTGCTCGTTTTGAAATTCGCTAAGTTTGAAAGCTTGTTCGAGACGGTATGATAACGTGTTAAACAACGGAAAATCCCTCAAGTCCAAGTTATCCGATCGGACGGGAATCACCCCATTCTGACCAGTCAACTGTTCTTGACGGTTGTTTGTGTTCAACCCATAAATCGGCCATCCCTTCCGATAAAATCCATTCTCAGTCCAACCCTTCACTATAGAGTGAGTAGAAGGCCTGAACGAGTTCTGATTCTATCGGTTTTGAGCTAAAGAGTGTAAAAGAGTTGAAAGAAATTTATGAAAACCTCTCTCAATCCTTTTCATCTTTGAAAACGTTTAGATCTATTGCGAAATTAGTGTTAAAACATGTTGAAATCTCTTAGATCTAAATTGTTCTTGGTGGAATGAGGTCAAATCTTGAAGTTCATAAGAACCCCATGATTACATCACCCTAGAACACCTCAAATCAGGCAGATTTCATGGTTAAAAGTGAAGATCCAAAGGTGAAAATGATGGAGAAGTGTGTGTAGATGATAGATGTATAAGATTTGAGGAAGAAACTTATAAGAATCACGAGAAATCAAAGGAGAAAGGCCTGAAAAGTTGAAGAGTCTCACCAGCGCTGTCACATCACTGTTTGTGATGTGACAGGTGCTATTTATAGGGTTCCAAAAAGGGAAAGGTGATGCAGTGTAACGGATCAGATGGCAACCCGATCGGATGGCCACCCGATCTGATGGACATCCGTACGGATGACCATTCGATCGAATGGTTATTCTATCATTTGGCTGCCGCGAGTTGGTTTTCGTGTTTTCGTTTCGTGCGTTGAGTTTTGTGATGCGTTTTGAGTAAGCAATGCGATAGTATTACCCATTAGTCACATAGATAACCTAACTACTAAATACCATAGATAAAATCCTAAGTCTCGAGTTTGCGATGAGATTGCGTTGCGATATAGTTGCGATTGCGATTAATCACCTCAACATAAACATAACATGCACAAGTAACACATAATAGTACACACACGTAAAACAATATCCATAGCCTATAATTCGAGTTGCGATGCGATAGCGATGCGATTTATCGATAAGTCGATTAGCAATTAAACTGCGATTAAATAGCGATTTATTAACAAGTACTCCACATAATACAACTAAAGCAAATTAAAATAGAGTATCGAGTACAAGTCGAGAATTACAACCAGTAATCAAGCAAGGAGTGACAGATCGCAATTAGCAATCTTTTCTTCCTTTGACTTTGACTTGCACTTTGACTTTCAAAACGCGGGTTGTTACAAAACACTTCGGGCACCCACAAGTTTTTTCAACCGGTGAATTTATCGGATCCACCACCGGAGCACCTTTCGATAGCACAGCGGAAATGGAAGTCAAACTTCTTCTCCGGTGAGTTCTCGGATCCACCACCGTCATCCTCTGATTTGAACCCCTCACCGTCATCAGCCAGAGATATAAAACCACCGCGGTTATCTCTCTTCATCATCTGATTTGCCGGTGGTGCCGTCGATGACGGTGGTGCCGGTGATTGAAGGTGCTGTGCAGTCGATGTCGGTAGTGTCGGTGATTGGGTGGTGGGTAGAGGTGGTGGCGGTTTTGGGGGTGGCCCGACGGTGTTGGCGGCGGTGGTGTTGGTGTTGGAGGTGGTGGCTGTGTGAGTGGTGGTGTCGTCGATTTCAGAGGTTCTTTGATTATGTTGGTATTTGATTCTGTTGGTTTTTTGGTATGTTGGGGGTTGATTGGGGTTCTTTGATTCCGTTGGTATTTTGATATGCTGGGGGTTGATTGGGTTTGGGGTTCTTTGATTCTGTTTGATGACGATTATGTGGGTTTGGGGTTCTTTGATTCTGTTGGTATTTTGGTATGTTGGGGTTGCTTGGGGTTCTTTGATTATGTTGATTTGTGTTCTTGAGTCTGTGGTATTTTTGTGATAACTGCAATTATGTGGGTTTTGATATGTTGATTTGTGTTCTTGATTCTGTGGTATTGTTGTTGTTTTTTTATATTTTTTTAGTCGATGATAAGTTCAATCAATGTGAGACACCGCGATTTTTGGGTGAGTTCATTTTGTGTAAAAAATTTTGTAAAAAAAAAGTAAATCGTAAAACTTTTTTATGTAAATTGTAAATCGTAAAACTTTACGTAAAAATTTTAATGTAAAACATGGAACGCGAAACTTTAAAAATTTAAAGTAAAACGTTTTTATGTAAAACGTAGAACGTAAAAATTTTAACGTAAAATGTAAAACTTTAAAAATTTTACGTAAAACGTAAAATTTTACGTAAATTTTTTTATCTCGTAAAACGTAAAACTTTACGTAAATTGTAAAACGTAAAACATTTTCCTTTAAAATGTAAAACCTTTTTTTATGTAAATTGTAAAACGTACAACGTATAGCGTAAAATGTAAAACGTAAACTTATATGTAAATAATTAATTCCGCAAAACGTAAAACATTTTCATGTAAAACGTAAAACTTTTTTTATGTAAACTATAAAACGTAAAACTTTTTAACGTAACACATAAACTTTTATGTAAAAAAAATTAATCCCGCAAGACGTAAAACGTAAACCGTGAAAATTTGAGGCAAAAAATTTATACAACCGTAAAAAGCGGCGCGTAAAAAAACGGCGAGTAAAAACGGGGCGAAAAAACGGCGTGTAAAAACGGAGCTTAAAAACAGGGCGTAAAAAACGGCGCGTAAAAAACGTCGTGAAAAAAATTGTTTTGTTAAAAAATCTGAAATTAAAATGGTTTTTAATAAAAAAAATTCTTATTAAAAAAATCAACTAATATAATAATACAAAAAAAGTAATAAAAATAATAAAGACAAAAAAAAGTAAATTTACTAAACTGCCATTTTGCATTAAAATATTAAAAACATAATAAGACAAAAAATATTTAATATTAATTTTAACTACTTTTAATCTCATCCATCCATATTGAAGATCTAATAGTTGTAAAGTGGTTCTCTAAATTCTCACAACTAGGGGTGATTTTCATTTTAGCGGCCATATATATACATAATAACATATAAGTCCACATAATACCGTGATCCCATGCCGAAGACATGTTTAACTACCCTTGTCTACACACAACCAACCCTGTTTATAAATATATGTATTTCCTCCAAAAATAATATATAATTATATCATGAAATGGCATTTCACAAACCATAAAACCGAACATGAACAAGTAACTATATTAATTCTAAAAATAAATATATAGCTTTATGAAGCACGATATATACCCGAAAAATAATATATTTTATATTTATCCAAAGCCGTTCGTCAACACAAACCCACCACGCGTATACTTATACATATACACATATGTACATACATACACCAAACATGTAAGATATATATATATAGGGTCGGGATTTAGAGAAAACACTCAAAAATGTGAGAACGCTTATGGGTCGTCCGATCAAAACAATCCATGGACTAGATTGCGCGGTGGCGTTTTCATAAATAACATCAATTTTATTATGTGGGACGCGCTTCTTTAAGGGTCTTTAATCTCTCATATTCAAAACTCCATACAAAAAAAGTAAAACGCCATTAAAAACAAAACGCCAAAAAATTAGTAATAAAAGGCGTTGGATATTACAGGAAGATGAAACAACACAGTAACTGAATTTCAGTTATTAACATTTATTAGAAGAAATTCCCTCCTAAATTACGCGCCAAAAACATCATTATATAAACAAGGTAAAACATAGCTTCCATAATCACTTCAATCTATCATTTTCTGCAAAAAACTTCCTTAACCAAAAACGCCAACTTAACCAAAACGCCAAAAATGGCAACAATCATTTCGTGGAGATACACTCTTGGAATCAGGCGATACGTCCTCCTTTTTGACAATAGAAGGAGGGTGTATGTTAAGACGGTCAGGGCAATTCTGAAGATGGAAGAAGACATACAGAGGCGAATCTTATCCATTGGCATCGCTCTAGACAACGAATGCCATGAAACGCATATGCTTATGAAAGCATTAAGCAACAAATTTGGACCAATCAAAGCAAATGTGAAGCCAGCCCCTGTTATGACATGATGGCGTTTTGATGATGAAACAGACATGGTGACGGTTACATACGACAGCAGAGAGCAGGAAGTCTACTGGCTTGAGAACATCATGACAGAGCAGCGTCTGGGTTTCATGGAAGAATTGCATAACGCCACTTGCACCAACACAGAAATAGACTCAAAATTGGAGTTAATGCAAGATATGTTTAGGTGGAGGTTTCAGAATCTCCAGGAACAAGAAGCTGATGAAGGTGAAGGTGATGACATGGATGAAGATCCAGATGAAGACTCCGAGGAGGAAGAAGATTGTTGGATCGTCGTGTGACCCTAACGAGTCAATATGAGTAGTTCATCATAAAAAAAAAGGCAGAATCAATGTAAATGACGTCAACACAGCTTGATACTTTCTAATCTTTATCTATTACTGATTTCCTGAGCTTTTACAGATCTGATTACAATTCGGCAGCACCTCGGCTCTCAAACACACACATATAATTCCATTTCAAATGAACCAGGCACACTCCTATATACAGAGGTTCTAATTCCGCTTGAAACCGTTCCAAACGTAATCACCACTTCAAACGGAATTAACTAATTCCGTGCGGAATTACCTAATTCCGTGCGGAATTACCTAATTTCGCTTGAACCACTAATTCCGTTTGAAATCACATGTAGCATCATTCAAGCGGAATTACCCTAATACTGTTTTCTCAATATTCGTGCCCTGATCTACTAGATACAATACAAGACTCATTAAAGACGAAGTTAACAGACATCTGTGCACCAACATACTCCCCCTTGGATGTTGACGAAGTCTTTAGCATCCTGTCTTCAGTCTTTAGTCTTGATTGATCGTTCTCTTGCTCCAAATTGTTTTGACATTCTAAATCTCCCTCCAATCTTCTATCTTCAATAAACAGCTAGCATGAATCACAGAATCTGAATCTTTAATATCTTCAAGCTCCCCCTTGAATGTAGATCCAGGAACTGCATCTGACTTTAAATCTTCAGACTTCCCCTATCAGTAGGTTGGGATTTTACTTAGCTGCTTTCATAAACTCATACCTGTTACCTGCACAATCTCTTCCTAAATATAAGATATATGACAATAACAGTTTCAATCCAAACTTACCATTCAATCTCATTTGTTGTTTTTGTCAGAACTAGAAATCCACTTAAGTATCCAGGTCCAAATTAATGACCCTGATTACTCAATTAGTCTTCCAAGTCCAACTTAATGACCTTGGTTGATCTGAGACAATTCACACTGACATTTATTCAACTTTTTCAAACAATTTTCTGAAATTCACAAGTTTCAAATTAATGAACTTGCTTTAACTTTTCAACTTTCACAAACTTATCATGTTAAGCTCACAACTCATCCTCCAGTTCAGAAACTTCCTGCACCTGCTTCAATTCAAATCTGAAGATCAGCTTTCCACTTTGGTTTGTCGGAAAATAAAGCAGAAATGTAATTTTTTTTTATTTTCAATAAAATTTCTAAACTAGAAATGAAATGCAGAAATAAATTGCAGTAAATGTAAACTATATACAAACATATTTTTGGTGAGCGTGTTAGGGAGTCATATCAGCTGTTCGACAAGTCACAAGTACCGTTAAGCTTTAATTACATACTCAGAATTAAACAATTCACTTAGATTGTCGATATGCTGATCTACTTAAATTCTCACACAAATTTCAATCTGTTCAGGATACGGATTTAGTATTTTAGAGACTTAAACTCATTCATGTGTCCCACCTCTTGAATATACTCCCGTATCCAAATCCCAATATTCAGTCTTACAGGTGAGTATACCACAGATAATATCTGTAAGGGGTTAAATTGCGAAAACCGTGAGAGCTCAGGTCAGAACTTTCGTTCAGCAGAGAGATGAGGGCTTCGACTTTAGTGGGTCCCCTTTAGAGGATCTTTTTTACAACAGCCATGATTAGCATTTTTCAATGTTTTATCATTTTTAGCTGAGGGCGGCGCTATATTTCAAGAAAGCAGTAAAGTATTATACGGGGACTAGGCCATTGCTTCCGCAAAATCAGAAGTCCCGGGATAATACCCCAGATATCACTGAGTATAAAGACCTAGTATCTCAGAAAGAGGGATCCTTCAAACAAGATTTCAGGGGTTACCTATATATCCAAGTAGTGTTCCCCACAAAATAAGCAAGTAAAGATTTTAGGTTTATATCCCGAACAAACCTACTAAATGTGCAAAAACCTATCGGCACATCATCAGCGAGACTGTTTAAAACTTTTAGACTTTACATATCTTTAGCATACCGTAACTGTCAAGCCGATGTACTATCATTTTCCCTTTTTACACAAGCTCTTTTTCAGATTTTCTATTGTTTTTGGATTTTGAAAATATCTCATGTTTTTGGATTTTTGAAATTTTTTTTACTGTTTTTGTATTTTCAGAAAATATTACCCTATACTCCCCCTAAATACCAAAACAGGTAAAAAATCGACAAACCATTGCAGATTGCTTCTCAACAACATCATCTACAATGTCTCCTTCATCAACGCCAATAATTTCCTCCAACACCGATAAAAGATTCATACCGTTCAGTTTTAGCAAATATTGAAAACGAGTTTTATCAAATGCTTTGGTATGTAAATCAGCTTTTTGTTCGTCAGTGTGGATTTTCTCAATTCGAATCAACTTCTTCTCGAAACAGTCATGAATGAAGTGATGACGAATTTCAATGTGTTTAGTTTTAGCGTGATGAACTGGATTTTTAGTAACTCTTTCAAACGTGACAATCCCATTCGATAAAGTTCCTTCACCAACTATTCTACCACCTTGATTTCCCGCAAATCCAACGTAACCTCCATTAAACCCACGAATATCGTATAGTAAGGTCTTCTTCCCCGTCATGTGCCGAGAAGCTCCACAATCCATAATCCATCGCGAAACGGATCTTGGAAGCTCCTGCACATATCACAAATACTTTAGTTAGATTTGGATGCTACCCAAGCCTCTTTTGACTCAGGCAACTCAACATTAACAACAGTTCTTTTTAGGATTAAAGGTGGAAAGTTTTTGTCATTCATCTTTAAATTTTCTTCAGACCCAATCTCAACCTCTTTGTATAAAAAGAAATCATTTTTTGGAGGTTGACCAGATGATTGGTCTTTCTTTTGAACATCTTTCTTTTCAGAAATCATTTGTTTTTCAAGTTTCTCATAATGATCCAAAGGAACATTCATCTTTACCGGTGTAGTAGAAGATGATTGTTTTTCAGTCTCAGAAACCTTTGGTTTTGGAACACTTGATTTCTTTTCAACCACTTTTAGCTTCCATGTTTGTTGAGACGATGCACCCCGTTTGTAAAACTTGTCATTTTTAGTTACCATATTCTTAACAGGTTCAGTTTTGATCTTGGTGTTGTCATTTTTCAAAACCTTTTTCTCAACAACCAATGGAGCTTTTCTCTTCACATCATCTTTCTTTCTTGAATTCATTACAACTTCAGTCTTAGGCTTCAAGTTGGTACACTTTCGTGCAATATGTCCAACTTGATTGCATTTGAAGCATGTTCGGGTGTCAACTACCCGATTTGTGACTTTAGACTGAGGCTGCGATGCTTTCTTCTCAAAGAACTCTTTGTTTGATTTTGAAAAAATCTCAGATTCTTCATCAGAAAGTGAACTTGAACTGTTCACAAACACCTTTTTTCTCAGCAAACTTCTTGTTTTGAACATTCTTTTTCTGATAATTCTTACCACCCTGATAACCACCCGACCATCAGTTTCGATTGTTGTTATAAAAACGCGGTGGAACAACAGGTTTCTTGTAGTAAGCTTTATCTTTTTCAAAATTCATTTACCTCTTCGTCTGTTTTAGACCTTCAATCTCAGACAGATCAATTTCAACCAATTTGAACACATTTGTCAATTTAGCAACATTAACATTCTCCAGTGGAAACTCAGAATCCGAATACAACTTATCCGATCCCGACATCTTGTACATGACAAGAGTAGGTTCTTCATTTAAGTTGTTTTTGGATTTTGGTTTCGGAATGTAATTGTTCAGAAAACACTCTTCATCCTCAACTGAATCACTATCAGACTTCAAAACACTTTCAGCCATACCTTTCACAATCTCAGTTTGAACACTATCATCAGATGAAGAAAATGTAACATCAACTGACTCTGGAAGTTTTATTTCATTTGTTTCATCTTCATCATTAACCAACCCAGATGTTTTCTTTGAAAAATTGTTTAACACTGGTGGTGGAACCTGATGATACCCAACCCCAGTTCCATCCGAGTAAACATCTTCGCCTGCTTTGTTTTTCCCGATGGGTTTAGGAACAATGTGTTGTAAAACAAAGCTTGCGGGTTGTAACTGGTTAATTTCAGATTGATACGCTCATTCTCAATCTTAGCTTCTTCAAACTGAAGCTTTAATTTAGCTCTTCTTTGTATCTAAGAACTACAGTTAAATGCTCATTTTCTTTATTGGTTTTACTGTTTCTTTCATCAGAATCTTTTATCGTTCGTTTTAGTTTGTCAAAATTTTCTGAGAGTTGACGATTTTCATGAATTAGCTTTTCATTCTCTTTCCTAGTTCTTTCTACTTCAATTTTATCATTTTCAATTTTCTCAGTTAAATTTTTAGCTCGATCATTTGAAGCTTTTAGCATTTTATCACGGTCTAGAATCTGATCTTCAACCTTTCTGACTCTTGTTGTCAGTTCTTCAACCTTTGTATCACTAAGGTAAGTGAGTGTACTACAAAACTTGCAGTTTTTCATGCAACTTTTGCAGTCAATATCACCTTTGACTTTCTTACCTGACTCTCTTGTTGAAATGTTTGGACTGACCTTGCTTTTAGACTCAGTTTCAGACTTAGAGTCTACCTCAAGTTCCTTTGCAGCAAGCACTTTTTCAGCCATATTCCCCAAGTTTTCAGCGGTGAATTCTTGTGAAGTATCAATAATCCCATCATCAATCTTCTTAGACTGCGACTCATTCTCTTTTTCTTTTTCTTTTTCTTTCTCTTCTCCACCTCCCTACCATTCTCTCTGTAAGGCTTCTTCTTCTTCAGCAAATTCCTCAATGAAAGCTTCCAGACTAAGAGTTTTCGTATCAATAGCAATGTTTCCTTGAGGATCAAGGTAACATTCTCTATCAGCATCCCATCTCTTTTCTCTCTTGGCTTCACTGAACACCTTAGATAATCTGATCATCTTGTATTCTGCTCTACTCTTTCTACTGAGGTATTTTTCTTCTTCATTTCTGGTGTCTTTGTAAGGAATAATCTTTTCTGCTATGAAAGCGTATCCTACTGCATCTTCCTCTGGTAGCAGTTCACTCCAATCAAAACCTTCGTCATCATGAATAACAGCAAGAGCTCTTGATTTTTCTTTGGGAGCATCCTCAAGCTGCTTCATTCTGGGCGGTTCTGATTTATTCTGATGATTGATCGCTCTTTTGTAGTAATCCTCGCGGAATGGATTTGCAGTATCATCAGCAGGAGCGTTACGACATTCACGTTTGAAATGTCCTTTTTGTTTACACCTGAAGCACGTGACTTTTGATTTGTCAAAGCCAAGTTTTGTGGACGGCCCACCGATAGAATGTCTCCCAGTAATCTCCATGAACCGTTGCGCTCTCCGGACTGCATTGGCCATACACCACCTGATATCGATCAGTTCCATCTCTTCAGGATCTATTTGATCATAGTCCTCCTTAGTCAGGTTGGTGTTTCCAATCTTGCCCGCCACGAGGCTCTCGTACGATTCTAACACCGACGCTAAGAACACCATCTGTTGTTTTGCTGACTCTTCACTAAATTTTTGAGCGTTCTTCAGATCCACAGCAATGTTACATTGGAACAGATTCTTTGATGTAGATTGGCGTGGAGTTGTTGAAGAAGATCCACTATGAAAACCACTGTGAGGAGTTTCTTGATTCACATTATTTAAACTCTCTGCAGAAAATGTTGTTCTTGGAGAACTAGTCTTTGGTAGATTTCCTCTGTAGTACAACTCCACATTCTGCTGATAAGATGAGTTGTTGACTTTGCTAGATTTCTTGATCTCCAACTCGTGACTCTCCAGTCTTTCGATAAGCAGATCCACTGCCAACTCTTCAGACTTGATTGTATTCTTCAGCATTAATGCAAAGTACTGCCAATCTTGTTCATTTGGCAGTGAATCGAACAGTTTGTCAACCAACTCTTCTTGAGTATATACAATTTTGTGTCTTGCCAGCTCCAATTTCAGATGCCCGAATCTCTCAATCATCTTGGAAACAGACTCGTTCTTTAAACAACCAAATAAATCAAACTCTTTTCTTAACAATTTCTTTTTGTTTTTGACTATCTCAGCACTACCTACACATTTTACCCTCAGTTTCTCCCAAAGATCTGTCGAATTAACATATTCTATCAACGAAATTATGTCATCTCTCACAGACTGATGAATCAATGCGATGCACTTTTGTTCAGCAACATAACTTTCAATTTCATCAGTATCTGTCAAACTTTCACCAAACCGTGCTCCTCTAACGTAACCATTCTTTAAACTTTTCTAGCTTGGATATGCAAAAGCTTGAAGCCACTCATCAAACCTTGTAGCCCACCTATTGTAATCTTCAATAGCCATCAACTTTGGAGGTTTGTTGTATGTCCCATAGGCACTCTCTACACTCAAAGCATCATTGAGAGTTTTCTTTGCACTTGATGTCGGTGTAGTTTCATTCGTGTTGCTTGATGTAGCATCTCCAGAACCACCGGTATAAGCAAATACATCACAGAACGGATTCATGAACAAATCATCCATTTTCAAGTACCTGAAACGATCAACAAACACTTAGAAAAATTTTTGAAATTTTGAAAAATGATTTTCAAACGGAATCAGTTCGAGCGAAATTACTCAAACGAAATTACCCACTCAAACGGGATTAAGAGTTTCAAACAAAATTACCACACAATATCTAATTCCGTGCGGAATTAGCCTAATCTCAAACGAAATTAAACCAACAGAAATGGAATTAGGTACTCTGAAGCGGAATTAGTAATTTCGTTTGTACTTTCAAGCGAAATTAAGAACAATATGTCAAATTTCGTGCGGAATTAGGATCTGGTTCAAACGGAACTATGATGACGTCATTATGTGCGATCAGTTTTTCAAGTGGAATTAAAAGTTTTATCAGTTTTAAGTCGAATTTTAGTCCAATTCTTTCAAGGATTAGATAAAACTATGTTTTGCTTGATATATGTGAAAATCAGGTCATTTTGTCCGTTCAATCTTGTTCAAATCAGAAAAGAAGGTGTAGAAGTGAAAGAATCCGGTGAAAACAAGCTGATTTGGTATGAACTCCTCGTCCTGAGCTCTGATACCACTTGTTGGATCGTCATGTGACCCTAACGAGTCAATCTGAGTAGTTCATCATCAAAAACAAAGGCGGAATCAATGTAAATGATGTCAACACAGCTTGATACTTTTTAATCTTTATCTATTACTGATTTCCTGAGCTTTTACAGATCTGATTACAATTCGGCAGCACCTCGGCTCTCAAACACACACATATAATTCCATTTCAAATGAACCAGGCACACTCCTATATATAGAGGTTCTAATTCCGCTTGAAACCGTTCCAAACGGAATCACCACTTCAAACGGAATTAACTAATTCCGTGCGGAATTACCTAATTTCGCTTGAACCACTAATTCCGTTTGAAATCACATGTAGCATCATTCAAGCGGAATTACCCTAATACTGTTTTCTCGATATTCGTGCCCTGATCTACTAGATACAATACAAGACTCATTAAAGACGAAGTTAACAGACATCTGTGCACCAACAAAGATGACGCAAGTGATGGATACTATTCGGATAAAGTACCTTCTGACGAAGGCTTTTAATTTGTTTTCCTCTTTTTTTTTCTTCTGTGTAATCTTCTTTTTGTTTTTTTTAAGATAATTAAATGATATATTTCTCCCTTTATTAGCAAAACGACAAAAAAATACTAAAAATGGTTATTCCTTACAAAACGCCAAAAATAACAAAATATATTTTTCCTGCTTAATATTTTATTTACTCCGTTATTGTATTTTGTCATCTTGGTCTACATAACGCCATTTAAAAAAATGCCAAACTAAGAAGATGGGACGTCTATAACCTATAAAACTGATAAAAGCTGATCAACATAGTAAATACAAAAACAGTAACTGAAAAGACAGTTACTTTATTACTATCATTTATTACAATAAAAAAGTCCCGCCTAAAGTACGCGCCAAAAAACTCGGATAAGAGAGGGGTCTATACACAATGAAATTAATCACACCCAGAAAACACAAAACGCCATATCCTCTAGAAACCACTCACTTTAAAACGCCACATATGGCAAAGCTTTCACTGAAATGGATCCTTCTTCTGAGGGGGTTAACTCAATAATATTTTGCTGAATGAGATGGACAAATATTCAAGAAAAAGAGACTGATGACAGTGATATGCCATCACGTAAGCTTTGTTCTTGATGTTTATAGGCATGGAATAAAGGGATCAACACAAGTGTAAAATGCTATTTGGACTCCATTATTACAAATAGAAACAAGATTTGATCTTTAATGACATGCCACCAAACAAGAATATCACACCAAAACACAGAATGCCACTAAGCAACTTCTTCTGAAAAAGACGGAGTTTATGTAGGAAAGTTGGCATCTAGCTAAAGTATTCAAAAAAAGGTTCAAAACGCCAAAAACAAATTCAAGAAGGAAGAGGCTGATGACAGTGAAGTTTCGGAAGAAAAATTAGATTACCATTTTTTATTATTTTTGTTTCATTTTATATTGTTTTGATATCAAGTTATATGTTGTTTTGATATCTAATTCTCTAGAAATAAAATACATTATTATATAAAACGCCAAAAACTACAAACACCAAAAACGATAATAGTATGAAAACTGGGAGAACGGCTGCTGGCAAAACACCTTGTAAAGGGTATTAAACTCCAAAAAATTCACTAAACGGCAAAAAAATGGTCTTATTGTAATCTTATGCAAATATTAATGCCTCGTAGTAAATTATTATACAAAACGCCACAAACGCCAAAAAATTAACCAGAAAACGCTATAACGCCAAAAAATTATATATGTGACACAAAAACAATTAATTCAACGCCAAAAAGTTTAATAAATACAATTAACGCCAAAAAAAAAACTTAGACGCCAGAAAATATTATACCGCGTTGGGAAAATAAAAGAAGAATGAAAGGAATAAAAAGCCCCTCCGCCATTCTCTATGCCGCGGGACACGTGTTGGGCCAGGATGCGTTCCCACCGTTCTCACACTTTTGAGCGTTTTCTCCTCTCCTGATCCCTTTTCAATATGTGTATATATATATATATAACATATATATCACATACAAGGTCACCTAACCAACTAGACATGTTAAAATATACATCTACTGTTATAATATAACAAGAATTAACACAACATTAGTGCTAAAACTTTAAGAACTTTAGAAATGTTATAAGAGAAAGAAGAAGAGAATTGTATAATTTATGAAAGTGTATATATAAGGTGCATTTTTTCTTCTATCTTGAGCTAGTATTTATACTACAAAAAGATTAACTATTTGGTAGACAAGGTTAACTATTTGGTAGATAAGGCTATCCATAAGTTTGACAAAGAGTTCATCCACTTGCTTGGTAAATCTAGAGGTAGATCTTGATCTTCATGGTAAATCATTTGTAATATTATAACACTCCCCCTTGGATGACACTTTGCAAACTTCGGGGTCTTTATGTACTGCCTCATTAAAAACCTTGCTAAAGAAAAACCCAGTGGGAAAAAACCTTAGCTAAGGGAAAAAGAAGCAGTCTATAGCTCCCCATCAAGTTTGCAATTTGTAAGGTGTCACACCCCCAAAATACCACTTGCGGAAACACCGCAGGGCGTGTGACGTACCAGGATCTTAGCCACCAATCACATTGAACTTATAAAGATAAAATAAAACTTTCATTTATTTAAAATAAGTGTTACAATACAAGAGTTATTATCCAGCGCAAGCATATTACAATTTGTTATGAGTTCCATAAAAGAGGTGTATAAAATTCATCAGACTTGTCTTATGATTCCTTGTAACTTGACCCATGACCACTCCAGCATCCCAGACAGCAAGTTCCAACAACATGTACCTAAAAGCCTGCAAGGCATGTAATAACGAGTCAACAACAAAGTTGAGCAAGTTCACAATTGGTTTTTATTTTTAGAGTTGTTTCAAAAACCTTAAGTTCATTCGTAAAACATGAGTTAACCAATTCCTTGTTTCCCAAACCATAACCATAACCAGTGGGGGTTCCCCATGTGAACCACTAGACCCGTTACCATATCGACTACTGACTGAAGTAAGTTGGTGCCCTAGCGTCAATGTCTATCATCATTGACGTGCCCAGATCCATTAGTTCATGCCCGTCCACTGCGGCACGGTGTGAGGCTTGTCAAACCTAAAGAACGCTATCTAACTAATGACCCGCTCGCCATTGGCCCGGCGATTAAGTCGATATAAAAATGAGGGACTTCATGATAGATAGAGTTTTTGGTCTAGTATCAGTGTTATCACCCTTCAATAAAGAGGATGTGGTACGTGTTCCAAACCAGGAGATCACGCAGGTTCCGATTAAATCTTTAGTACGTGTTGTCACGCTTCAATAAAGAGGATGTGGTACATGTTCCAAACCAGGAGATCACACAGTTTTTGATTAAATCCTTTACCCATTCCCAACCACCGGGAATCGCATGCCCTGTAGAAAGTGTGAACTCACCTTGGTTTGCTCGGCAGATAAGCATTTGTCCTAAGTTGGTCAACCACACCCTATTATGGTTACCACTCGTTAAGACAGTAAACAAGTAATCACGTATAAGCTACATGTATCTAACACATATTTGCCAAGTAGTGTACAAGTACCAATTATTGCATAACACCTTAATCATAATTAATTCATTTATAAATCAGTTAACACAAGATAGCATGGAACAGTGAGTGTGCGGCCTTTTAAGGGATTTGGGCTTTTCGAGTGTGTGGCCCGCTAGAATAAGGCCCAACTGTATTGAAGTGTGCGGCCCCTTGACAAGTGTGCAGTCATACGAGAGAGTGTGCGGTCAAATAGGTAGTGTGTGGCCAGGCTTAGGGTGTGCGACTTAATTTAATCAAACACTCTCTTTGTCAAATTTTATCTAATCAATACAATATAGATATTTCAAATACCAACATTAATTCGCACCATTAACAGTTAACATTAAAAATAGCATACCTAAATCATAATACCAATTATGCAATTTATAACATCCAATTCAATTTCGAGTGGCAAAACTACAGTTTAAATTTTTCTTATGCAAACAATTCGAGGTCATCTTTAACTATTCTCCAACTTCAACATGTCGGCTTAATTTAAAACTAAGACACAATATATGAACCGATCTGTAGCTAATCTTTCCATCAAAACAGTTTAACCATAACTTTGTTAAATCCAATCTCCTCCAATTCAAAAATCACAAGGATTATCATCATACGATTCCAATCCCCAATTTTAGTATTCTCAACATCAAATATATTTTTTTACAACCTCAACTACATCAAAACTCAACATTAATTACATAGCAGTTTACGGGAGTTTTATAAAAAATCTTATCATCATAAGCATGAATTAAAAGGGAACATCAACAAACATATGTTCAATTTATAGGTTCACTTCATAGAAATTCCTATCACTAGACTTATACGATTTAAACATATGTCATGCACGTACAACCACCCTATTCACTAAGCACATACCTTCATATCCCATATACACCAAACAATTTTACAGCCACTTTTATCAAAGGATCCTCAAGAATGAAAGAAAAATCAAAGATAAGCATATATCTATACTAACCAAGGGACTACGAGATGACGGGGGTGTATGTAGCCACTGTGACCGTCGTGAATCGGAGCTCCGGTCGCTGCCGCTGCCATCGATCCCACCACCGTCTCTGTCGTTAACATCATCATCATTTTCGTTAATCATCCTCGTCATTGTTACGCTGCGAGAAACCCGGCTCCCCTGCCGCCACCACTTTGTCGGTGCTACTGCCACTTGCATCTAACGTGAACCCCCACACCTCCTCCGCCTCGATCCACCACCATCCTCCGACTCCGCATGATGCAGCTGCTGTTTCCATGCGCTGCCACCACCCACCGGTGGTCGGGCATATCTTCATCAGAGAGAGAGGAGCGAGGGTTCGGGAGGAAGAGAGAGATGAACGGTTTGGCATTACTGGGTGTTACTCATCGGAAAAGCGGTGCCGGAAACCCCTTCTCCGTTGTGTATATGCGGCTAGATTAATTATATTTAGGTTTTTTTTAATAAAGAAGGGGAATTATATTTATATTGGCTAGGGTTTAGGTTTAGGGAGTTAGGCTGGGCCAGGCCCGCCAAAGAGCACGATCCCGAAATCTTATGTGTTTTGCTAAGCCCGCTGCTCATTTTATTTATCAAATAAATATGTCGGTTAATACATGTGCGTGTGTGTGT
Organism: Helianthus tuberosus; assembly: GCA_030545235.1. Classification (NCBI taxonomy): domain Eukaryota; kingdom Viridiplantae; phylum Streptophyta; class Magnoliopsida; order Asterales; family Asteraceae; genus Helianthus; species Helianthus tuberosus. Next base: position 143,432,766 of record CM060381.1, read on the forward strand.
TAATTTAAATATATTCTCTCATCGCGGATTATTATTTAATAAATAAATAAATAATAATAATAAAAATAATAATAATAATACTGAAATACACTTCTCTCGATGATTGGGATCGAGAGTACGGGTTGTCACATTCTCCCCATGTTATAGGAATTTCGTCCTCGAAATTTAAGCTAAGATATACGGTACGTTCTTATTTATAGATTCATTAATGACCTTATTATTACACGTAATTACACTTAGTTTCACGAAAGTCCACAAAACAAACAATGAAGTCACATAGCACACTGGGTCATCTAGCACGTAAAGTCACGTAGCATATAAATCCACGTAATCATGAAAAATTCACAGAGTTTGTACTTATTCTCATAGCATAGTATTTCGTATAGTTTAAATATTTATTCGCTCAGGAATACGGCTTCGTGAGTGTTTGTAAAATAGTTGACGCAATGTCCAAGTGAATGTCTATGTTAACAGTGTTTCTGAAATTTAGCACGTATCTACTGAGGAAGCTAGTTAGGTTGCGTAGTTTTCCTGGGGTGTCACATCATTCCCCCGTTGGTTTGGAATTTCATCCCGAAATTCCGCAATAGTTTCAGCCTCAGTAGTGGTTTCATTGTTCTCGAACAACTGGAGATATTTGTGTTTCATTTGGTCTTCTCGTTCCCATGTAAACTCTGGGCCACGACGGGAGTTCCAACAAACTCGAACAATAGGTATCATGGTGCGTTTGAGAATCTTGACCTCCCGGTCCAAGATTTCCACTGGTTCTTCGACAAATCGCAACTGATCGTCGATGGTGAGCTCCTTGAAAGGAAATGTGAGGGCTTCATCTGACAGACACTTCTTCAGATTCGACACATGGAATACGTTGTGAACTCTACTGAGTTCTTCGGGTAGATTCAACCTGTAGGCCACCTTGCCAATTCTCTCGGTGATTTCGAAAGGTCCAACATATCACGGGTTAAGTTTGCCTCGTTTATCAAAATGAACTACACCTTTCCAAGGTAAGACTTTAAGTAGCACTCGATCCCCAACTTGGAACTCGAGTGGTTTCCTGCGCTTATCAGCGTAGCTTTTCTGACGGTCACGAGCTGCCGCCATTTGTTGTCGTATCTGAGCAGTCTTCTCTGTTGTGTCTACGACGAACTAGAATATCGAGGCCGGTGCGCTTTTCTCAACATAAATTTCCTACAGTTTCTGCATAATGAGATCCACACTCGTTCTATGAGGTAGCGAATATCGTCTGACCTGCCACGGTTGCTTCTCCATGCCCCGCATGGGTTCAACTTGATAATCCTCTTCCTTCAGTTCTCCAGTTTGAACGGGGCGAGTCGGATCAGGTAAGTTAGGGTCGATAGTGAGCTGCAAAGCTCGTGCACATTCAAGTTTCATAGTTGCAATCATCCAAAAGTTCCCTCCAGCGATGCCAATAACTGATTTAGCTCTGTCGAAGCCAAGGTACATGGGAGGCGCTTGTGATCGGTCTAAATAACGCATCTGGTACCGTCTAAGTAATGCCTCCATCTAAAATCCCAAGATCACGGTTTTCACCGCCAGTTGTATGCCGTGCAGTTCCTCTTTGTAACTCCATCACGTAAGTCATCACTCTCTCGTGTTGTGTCGGTGTGTAACTGGGACTCTGATTCGGACCATCATGGTATACCACTAAATCACCCGCACCCTCGGGTAAAGACGATACTCAGTGCATTGCAGAGTTGGAATTCGAAAGCTGAAAAGACATCCTCCTGTTTCGTCTTTCACGAACACAGCACCCTGCTGTGCTAAAGAGATTTAAGCTACGTGACCTTCGAAAATCCTGTGATTAATCTGCGATAATTTCAAGCGGGTCCAAGAAATTGCTGTACCCTCGAATGACTCTTTGGTGTCGATCAGTTTCCAACCAAAATGGGTCTTAGCGAGATCCACGTACATTCCCATTTTGTTGGTTATATGACCCAAAAGGTACCTCTCGAATCCAGAAGTTACCTTTATCAAGACTTCGCGCGGTGTTGCTCCTTCCTCAGGAGCTCTCAAATAAAATACAAAGTTGTCCATGATATTTCTTCCTCCTGTAGATGATCCAAAACGTCTTTACTAAACACGGTCGATTATGGGGATCCATAAAGCTGCTGATGTGTTGATCAACTCAATGGTTATGGTGTACAAAGTCGGAATGGCCGCATTGCGTTTGATATGTCGTTGTAGGAACATGCTCCCCCTTAAACTTCCATCTGGTGATAGCTCACTCGTTAGTCAATCCTCGAATGGGGATTGATCTTCGCAGCTGGTCAACAGGTTGTCAATACATGGTTGAGGCAAGCAGTTCTTAACTGTCACCTTGCTAAGTTCTCGATAATCAGTACACATACGAAAATTCATGGATCTAACTGGGGCTCCCCAAAGTGAAAAGCTAGGTTCAACAAAACTCCTGTTCAATAATCCCTGTAGTTGATCAAACAGCTCTTGCAACCCTCCTGGTGCAGGACGGTAAGAGTACGAGTGATTAGGGCTGCCTCTAACATGGTACTGATCTGACATTCCACCGGACGATGTGAAGGTACACTTGATAGTTCTTCTGGTAGCACATTGGTAGAAATCACGGACAAAGGGTGGATCTTCGATCCTCTTTTCCTTAACCTTAACATCAATAATAAATGCTAACATAGCGGGGTAATCCTTCCATGGACACTTCCGGGCTTTCATTGCAGAATCGACGCTAACCTTTGCACAATTCCGATACTTTGAAACAGATGACGATTCTCCACTAGGGAGAGGGATACATAAAGTTTTCTTCTCACAGGGTATATCTGCGCGATGTATGGATTACCAATCCATTCTAACTACTGCTTCAAACCATCGAGGATAGCAGAAAGAAGATCGATGTCGATTGCTTGTCCCGCAAGGTCGAGTTTGCATCCCAACTAACATATGAAATTTCAATTGTCTTGCCGTTAGCCGATTCCACAATAGGTTCAAATTCAAGGAGCATCAGGGTTAAGCGGAACAGAGACGAAGCGATTAGCTACTCATACTAGCTACCTTGTTGCTAAGGTCCTGGCGTCGCCCACGCCAATTCTAAATGCCCTTCTATGAGCATCGTTTCTAGAGTTGATGTTTTCATTACAAGGATTTCAAGTACTGTCGTTGTTCCTTTGGTCATTGTCTTCTTAACTTAACCACGACCACTCCATGTTGTAGGCACCTTTATTTCCTTACTGTAGGCTAAGGTTACGGATACCTTGCTGTCGCTGTGATTGCTGCCCCCAATGTCGTTGCTCGAAACGAAGCCCTACGTTTCTTCACCATCAAAGTCCATCTTTTCACATTCTGAGCCACGTCCTAAAGCGCTACTCACTGTGCTGGCAGTTACGCATACCACACTATGGTCAATTATCATCACTTATGCCCTGATTGATTCGTAAGAGTTGACTCCCATAAATCACTGACTAGAGTTACGGACTCGATTGAAATCAATCCGCTGACGTTCTTTGCCGGTAGTCGGGGTCATCCAAATACTGAGGTTGGTAAAATACTACGCTCTTCCCCTTGTTCATCGATGTTGAAAGTTGTTTGAGTAATACACGGTCTGTTACGAGAGTGTTGCAGAAGTGATCACACTTCGGGATCTAATACGTCAGTACATGAGTTCCAGCAAACGAAGAGGAGTAAGAAAGGTATCGATTAATCATTTGACGCTGCGACATCCAACTCAGGGACGTTTGTATAAGCACCTAACATTCTAGACGGTTCACTAGGTGTTCAGATGGGTGTTCAGGTAATACTCGATAGCATCGAGATTCGAAAGGATCCAGTGATGAATGAAAAGTTCACGTTCGAGTAGGGGACAATCACTGCTATGACCCCTATAGGTTTGTTATGTTTCACATCGGTCAAATAACGGAACGTAACCCCTTTTTCACTTGTTAGGCCTCGCTGGGACTCGCATGCACCCCACATTATTATTATGTGTGCACCCACAATAATATTGTGATTTGCATGCTCATCTCAGCTCCTCTTAACTCATGTCAAATGGTTCCTCAAACTCGAGTAGCAAACAAAGAGCATCACGAAGCGTAAGTCATGAAGGTTTAGGGAAATACCACCCTATCAGTCACATAACACATGCAAGTAATACAAGAATTCATACTGTTGTGCTAAACGTGCAATCACATGCAATATCATATGTAAGTGTTCACTAGTTATGAAGTACAATGAGTATATGAGAGACGAACCTTGCAATCTGGAGCTGAGTGTCATGGTTGTATTCACGTTTTCAGAACTGTTCGGTTATAGTCTGGTTTTACAAAAACGTTTTTCCCCTTTTTAAAACCAAGTTCACTATAACCAATGGCTTTGATACCAATCTGTCACACCCCCAAAATACCACTTGCGAAAACACCGCAGGGCGTGTGACGTACCAGGATCTTAGCCACCAATCACATTGAACTTATAAAGATAAAATAAAACTTTCATTTATTTAAAATAAGTGTTACAATACAAGAGTTATTATCCAGCGCAAGCATATTACAATTTGTTATGAGTTCCATAAAAGAGGTGTATAAAATTCATCAGACTTGTCTTATGATTCCTTGTAACTTGACCCATGACCACTCCAGCATCCCAGACAGCAAGTTCCAACAACATGTACCTAAAAGCCTGCAAGGCATGTAACAACGAGTCAACAACAAAGTTGAGCGAGTTCACAGTTGGTGTTTATTTTTAGAGTTGTTCCAAAAACCTTAAGTTCATTCGTAAACCATGAGTTAACCAATTCCTTGTTTCCCAAACCATAACCATAACCAGTGGGGGCTTCCCCATGTGAACCACTAGACTCGTTACCATATCGACTACTGACTGAAGTAAGTTGGTGCCCTATCGTCAATGTCTATCATCATTGACGTGCCCATATCCATTAGTTCACGCCCGTCCTCTGCGGCACACTGTGAGGCTTGTCAAACCTAAATAGCGCTATCTAACTAATGACCCGCTCGCCATTGGCCCGGCGATTAAGTCGATATAAAAATGAGGGACTTCATGATAGAGTTTTTGGTCTTGTATCAGTGTTATCACCCTTCAATAAAGAGGATGTGGTACGTGTTCCAAACCAGGAGATCACGCAGGTTCCAATTAAATCCTTAGTACGTGTTGTCACCCTTCAATAAAGAGGATGTGGTACGTGTTCCAAACCAGGAGATCACGCAGTTTTTGATTAAATCCTTTACCCATTCCCAACCACCGGGAATCCCATGCCTGGTAGAAAGTGTGAACTCACCTTAGTTTGCTCGGCAGATAAGCATTTGTCCTAAGTTGGTCAACCACACCCTATTATGGTTACCACTCGTTAAGACAGTAAACAAGTAATCACGTATAAGCTACATGTATCTAACACATATTTGCCAAGTAGTGTACAAGTACCAATTATTGCATAACACCTTAATCATAATTAATCCATTTATAAATTAGTTGACACAAGATAGCATGGAACAGTGAGTGTGCGGCCTTTTAAGGGATTTGGGCTTTTCGAGTGTGCGGCCCGCTAGAATAAGGCCCAACTGTATTGAAGTGTGCGGCCCACACGGGAGTGTGCGGCCTCTTGACTAGTGTGCGGTCATACGAGAGAGTGTGCGGTCAAATAGGTAGTGTGCGGTCATGCTTAGGGTGTGCGACTTAATTTAATCAAACACTCTCTTTGTCAAAATTTATCTAATTAATAAAATATAGATATTTCAAATACCAACATTAATTCGCACCATTAACAGTTAACATTCAAATAGCAGACCCTAAATCATAATACCAATTATGCAATTTATAACATCCAATTCAATTTCGAGTGGCAAAACTACAGTTTAAATTTTTCTTATGCAAACAATTCAAGGTCATCTTTAACTATTCTCAACTTCAACATGTCGGCTTAATTTAAAACTAAGACACAATATATGAACCGATCTGTAGTTAATCTTTCCATAAAAAACAATTTAACCATAACTTTGTTAAATCCAATCTCCTCCAATTCAAAAATCACAAGGATTATCATCATACGATTCCAATCCCCAATTTTAGTATTCATAACATCAAATCTATTTTTTTACAACCTCAACTACATCAAAACTCAACATTAATTACATAGCCGTTTACGAGAGTTTTATAAAAAAATCTTATCATCATAAGCATGAATTAAAAGGGAACATCAGCAAACATATGTTCAATTTATAGGTTCACTTCTTAGAAATTCCAATCACTAGACTTATACGATTTAAACATATGTCATGCATGTACAGCCACCCTATTCACTAAGCACATACCTTCATATCCCATATACACCAAACAATTTTACAGCCACTTTTATCAAAGGATCCTCAAGAATGAAAGAAAAATCAAAGATAAGCATATATCTATACTAACCGAGGGACTACGAGATGACAGGGGTGTATGTAGCCACTGTGACCGTCGTGAATCGGAGCTCCGGTCGCTGCCGCTGCCATCGGTCCCACCACCGTCTCTGCCGTTAACATCATCATCATATTCGTTAATCATCCTCGTCATTGTTACGTCGCCAGAAACCCGGCTCCCCTGCCGCCACCACTTTGCCGGCGCTACTGCCACTTGCATCTAATGTGAACCCCCACACCTCCTCCGCCTCGATCCGCCACCGTCCCCCGACTCCGCATGATGCGGCTGCTGTTTCCGTGCGCCGCCACCACCCACCGGTGGTCGGCTGTTTCTTCATCAGAGAGAGAGGAGCGAGGGTTCGGGAGGAAGAGAGAGATGAACGGTTTGGCATTACTGGGTGTTACTCGTAGGAAAAGCGGTGCCGGAAACCCCTTCTCTGGTGTGTATGTGCGGCTAGATTAATTATATTTAGGTTTTTTTTAATAAAGAAGGGGAATTATATTTATATAGGCTAGGGTTTAGGTTTAGGGAGTTAGGTTAGGCCAGGCCCGCCAAAGAGCACGATCCCGAAATCTTATGTGTTTTGCTAAGCCCGCTGCTCATTTTATTTATCAAATAAATATGTCGGTTAATACATATGCGTGTGTGTGTTAATTTAAATATATTCTCTCATCACGGATTATTATTTAATAAATAAATATAATAAAAATAATAAAAATAATAATAATACTGAAATACACTTCTCTCAATGATTGGGATCGAGAGTACGGGTTGTCACACAAGGAATCACATTCTCTGTACATGACGCGTGCCAATGTCATGAACATGTTTCCTGAAAGTTGCTGTAGGTAGTGCTTTTGTGAAAAGATCGGCTGAATTGTTGCTGGATTGGACATATCTCATCTCGACCTGATTGTCTTTAATAAGGTCCTAAGTATATGCAAAGAATCTTGGTGGTATATGTTTTGTTCTGTCACCTTTTGATATACCCTTCTTTCATCTTAGAGACACAAGCGGCATTATCTTCATGGATAGGAGTTGGACTTCGATCTTTCTCTAGCCCACAAGAAGTCACTATGTGTTGTGACATAGATCTTAGTCATTCATATTCTCTTGAAGCTTCATATAGTGCAATGACTTCAGCATGATTTGAGGATGTTGCGACAAGTGTTTGTTTCTGAGAACGCCATGAAATCGCAGTTCCTCCGTTCATAAATACATATCCAGTTTGAGATTTTGCTTTATGAGGATCAGATAAATAACCTGCATCTGCATAACCAACTAACCCTTCTTTTGAATCGTTGGGATAAAACAAGCCTAAATCAACAGTACCTCGAAGATATCGAAAAATATGTTTAATCCCATTCCAGTGCTTTTTAGTAGGAGCTGAACTAAATCATGCCAACAAGTTCACTGCAAAAGAAATGTCAGGTCTCGTACAATTGGTAAGATACATAAGTGCTCCAATTGCATTGAGGTTTGGTACTTTTGGACCAAGAACTTCTTCGTTGTCCTCACAAGGACGAAATGGATCATTTTCGACATTAAGTGATCTAACGACCATTGGAGTGCTTAAAGGATTTGCTTTGTCCATATTGAAACGTTTCAACAGCTTTTCAGTATAATTCGTTTGATGCACAGGTATTCCATTGCTCATATGTTCAATTTGTAAACCAAGACAATATTTGGTTTTTCCAAGGTCTTTCATTTCAAATTCTTTCTTTAAAATAATAATTGCTTCATGAATTTGTTTTTGCGTCCCAATTATATTTAGGTCATCAACATATACAACTATGATCACATATCCTGATGTTGTCTTTTTAATAAAGACACATGGACAGATAAGATTATTTGTATAACCTTTACTTGTCAAATAGTCGCTCAAACGATTGTACCACATCCTTCCCGATTGTTTCAACCCATATAAAGATCTTTGTAATTTGATCGAATACATTTCTTTGGGTTTTGAACTTAACGCATCAGGGAGTTTAAATCCTTCAAGAACTTTCATATAGATGTCACTATCAAGTGATCCATACAAGTAAGCTGTAACAACATCCATAAGACGCATTTCTAACTTTTTAGAAACTGCTAAGCTGATTAAGTATCTAAAGGTTATTGCATCCATAACGGGAGAATATGTTTCTTCATAGTCTATCCCTGGCCTTTGTGAAAATCCTTGAGCTACAAGTCTCGCTTTATATCTTGTAACCTCATTTTTCTCATTTTGTTTTCGGACAAAAACCCATTTATACCCTACAAGCTTTACAGCCTTAGGTGTAACAACAATAGACCCAAAAACCTTTCGTTTGTTGAGTGAATCTAATTCAGCTTGCATAGCGCCTTTCCATTTATCCTAGTCATGTCTATTTTGACAATCATTGACAGATTTTGGTTCAGGATCATCATCTCCACCCATGATGTCACTTGCTATAGAATAAGAAAATATCTCATCAATATTTTCCATTTCATATCGGTTCCATATGGTATGTGAATGACCATAGTTGATTGATATCTCTTTGTTAGTATCATCAACATCTTCCTCATGAGAGGTTTCGGTATTTACTGTTTTATCAAAATCATTCTCTTTGTGGTCAATTTCCTTTACAAGTGCTTTTCTTTTTCGATGATTCTTATCCTTTGAACCGATTGGCCTTCCACGTTTTAAACATTTTTGAGATTCATGAGCTATCTTATTATCTATTGCCTTACTTGGGATCTCAACTCGAGATGGAGCATTAGCAGCTGGTATATGAGATTTAGTAACTCTGTTTGTATCAGTAAAAGCATCAGGCAATTGATTTGCAATGTCTTGCAAGTGTATTATCTTTTGAACCTCTGTATATAATTTGTTTTGTTCTTGGATCAAGATGAGACAATGAAGGCACACACTATGAGACATCATTTTCTCTTTTTTATTTTCTCCCCATAATGCTGGGAACATTGCCTCGTTAAAATGGTAGTCATCAAAATGTGCTTTAAATACGTCACCCGTTAAAGGTTCAAGATATCGTATGATGGAGGCTGTTTCATATCCAACATATATTCCCAACCTTCTTTGAGGTCCCATTTTTGTGCGTTGTGGTGGTGTAATAGGAACATACACTGCACACCCAAAAATTTTAAGGTGGGAAATGTCTGGTTCATGGCCAGAAACAAATTGTAGTGGGGAGTAGTTATGATTTGCACTTGGTCTCACATGAATCAGTGATCCAGCATGTAAAATTGCATGACCCCAAACCGACACAGGAAGTTTTGTTCTCATTAATAATGGTCTAGCGATTAGCTGTAAACGTTTGATCAATGATTCAGCTAAGCCATTTTGTGTGTGTACATGAGCAACAGGGTGTTCGACAACAATTCCCACAGACATGCAATAATCATTAAAAGCATGTGATGTAAATTCACTAGCATTATCAAGTCTCACCCTTTTTACAGTGTAATCAGGGAAATGTGCTCGTAGTTTGATAATTTGAGCAAGAAATTTTGCAAAGGCAACATTACGAGTTAATAATAAAGAGACATGAGACCATCTGCTGGATGCATCTATCAAGACCATGAATTATCTAAACGGTCCACATGGTGGATGAATTGGTCCACATATATCACCTTGAATTCTTTCAAGAAACATTGGTGATTCTTTGTCAACTTTTAAGGACGAAGGCCTTGTAATTAGTTTTCCAAGTGAACAAGAGGTACATAGAGGCATTTTATCTGATTGGGGGATCTTCTGATATTTCAATGGATGTCCATGTGTGTTTTCAATAATTCTTTTCATCATTGTAGATCCTGGATGGCCTAGTCTGTCATGCCATAAGTTAAATGTCTCAGGATCACAAAAACTTTCTTTTACTGCCATATGTGCTTGAGGCACATTAATGTGTGTATAATGCAAACCAGAGTGGAGCGTTGGCAGTTTTTCCAGTATATGATCTTTGCTCATGATGTGCAAATATTTTTTATTATCAACAGTCCTTGACTGAGTATCATATCCGTTATGATATATGTTTTTGAAACTCAACAAGTTTCATGTTGATTTTGGGGAAAATAAAGCATTCTCTATTAAGAGCTTTGTACCATTTGGTAATATTAAATTAGCTTTTCCTACTCCTTCTATCAAGTTTGTAGGACCTGATATTGTATCAACGGTTCCTTTTGTTGGTTTCGACTCATAAAAATATTTCTTAGATTTAAGTATAGTGTGTGTGGCTCCACTATCTGCTATATATATATCTGCATCATTTGTCTGCTCTTGTGCTCCAATGGTATTCATTTTAATCTTAAAATATAAGGATAAATAATAATAAGTGTATAACGAAGACATTATGATTTATTTTTTAATAAGAAGTTTATTTATTAGCTAAAAACGTTACATGAAAAGAAAGACTAATGAAACATAATAAAGGTAGTTATAATAAAGGAAATTACATAATTGTTGCATATAATTATTATGGTTTAGCAACATTGGTTTCAGATTTCCATCTCATTGGTTAACTATTTGGTAGATAAGGCTATCCATAAGTTTGACAAAGAGTTCATCCACTTGCTTGGTAAATCTAGAGGTACATCTTGATTTTCATGGTAAATCATTTGTAATATTATAACATCTACATGTATGTAACTAACATACAACACTTAGCACCTTTCATGCAATGCAAACCATACATACCATGCCAATCATGCAACTTCATATAGTTTACCCCTTAGCCAAATAATTATATTTCACACTAAGTATGAACATATACATATTCTTGTCCTTAATTTTTCATAAATTGACAATTATCACATAAAAATACTTAAACGATCAACTAGTCATTTTTTTTCAAAAAAATAATTCCAACAATTATATATATGTATATATATATATATACTAGCCATTTACCCGCGCGATGCGGCGGGAGTGACGATTTACAATAGGATACTCGTCTACCGTTAGTCTATTAGTCGTCTCGTGATATTATGGTATTGGTGTGGTACCAACAGTCAGTATGGAAATCCAAAAAAAAAAAAAAAAAACAAATAGCATGGAAATGTTTAAAATACATAAATCTCGTGTCAATATGGTCAAACTTTTGCTACTATGGGGCTAGCCTAACCTAAGGAGCGAATTAATTTGGATTTATCGATATAAAGAGTTACATGTAGTAAAAATATAGTCAATGCTAATATTATTGGAAGTCAAAATGCATGTAATACTTTCAAATGGCCAGCCATAGGAAGGCAATGGTAATTGTTTTTTACTCCAACTATAAAAGTCATTTACTTATAATGCATATGTAAACCAAAATATATTTTTATAACTTCATAAAATATATATATTTTAGTTTATTGTTGTCATCAAGAGGGTTTTTAGCTAAACATTTGTTTTTATTTAGACCCTAGGGTGGTGCTCGCTGCGGCACCGCTCGCTTCGTCGATGCAGCCGTGTTCGCTGGGGTTGCGCTGGCTGCAGCGTTGCGGCTGTGCTCGCTGCGCTCTGTTATATTGCCTTTTCTTGTTCTAAATTGCAACTGCAGCCAAAGCTTTGTCCTGCAACCAAATACACCCAATCATTTTTTTTTTAGTTTTTATCAACCGTGCGTAAAGTGAAATGTTGTAATTTTTAGAAACAAGTAAAGTACAAGGTGTATTAAACTTACAAGTGGCAATTTTTTATTTTTTTTGTTAACCATGCCGATGCGCTCGCTGCGCCATTGCCACTGCGCTCCTGTTTAAATCTAATATTTTTAATAGATTTTGATGACAAATTACATGTAAGTTCTGAAATCCAGTTAGGCAATTTTATAAAATATGTTAATGGATTATAAAACATATATATAGCTTAAATAAGCAAAATGGTGATTACCTTGAACAAAGCGCATGAAGGAGATGAAGGATTAAGCCCTTGAGCACTATTGATCTTGGCGTATGTGCTTTACAGTTAAAACCACATGGTCACTATGAAATAGTTCCGGAATCCACCACGAAATGTGTCATAATCTGACTTCAACTGACGTCTATCTACCCATTTTGCAACCTTAGTTAAGTATAAATAGGCTACCCAAGTATTCAACCGTTTTAGTTAAGGCCACCAAAATGTTAGCTTTTAGAGACCACAAAGTATCAATTTGCTTTAGTTTGTAACGGATCCGACCAAATTAACAACTTGCCTAAAACTGTAAAATGATTAGATGCCCAAAATTTTAAATCTTTTTTTTCCTCATGTGGAGTACTAAAATAACCAAAATACCCCTGAATAGTTATATAGTTAATAATCTTTCATCCCTAACTGAGATTATCCCTAATAGTTGCAACTCATAACACTTATGGTCCCAATAATTATACCAATTCCAAGACATGCTTCAGCTTTAGAAGCCCCTTGTATTTTAAGAAAAGCTTCAGCTGAGATTAGAATATAATTTACTGTACACGTGCGCTTACGGATCCTTATTAACGATGATATTGGTGGACCGGCTAACGATGATGCAGAAACAACCCCTGCCTGGGAAAGGGCTAACAATGATGCAGAATATATGAAAAGGGGCTGCAACAGAATACCATGCATAAATTCCATCTTTCGGAAGGATTATGATTCTATGATAGTTCTTCATCATCCAGTCTCGAAACTGACAGGACGACGCCCACCCAACAACTTGCTCTCTAGTCCAACCGTCTAGAAATTTCTCCCATGGCAACTCTGTCTTCTTTGGAGCTCTACATGATGATGACATAAGAATACGAATAATAGTATATCAAAATCTTGATATGACAAGGAGTATAAAACTTACATGATAGATCATGAGAAAACTAGTTTAAATGAGTACGAATAATAGAAATTTCTCGCATGAACCCTACCCTATATATATATAGGGGATAGATCATGAGAAAACTAATTTAAATGAGTAAACCAAAAAACTAACTAAAAAAGCCTAAAAAACATACAAATTTTTTTTTACAAATTTTTATAAAAAAACTAGTTTTTAAGCATGGAAAAAAAATTTCAAAAAAAAAAAAAATAATTTTTTTTGTTGTATTGCACATGTGCACTATTACGGATATAGTGCACATGTATAATACACATATAATGCACATGTGCAGTACAACAATTTTTTTTGAAAATTTTTTATAAATAAAAAATAACGATTTTTTATAAAAAATTGTAAAAAAAAAATTTGGTATGTTTTTTAGCTTTTTTTAGGTTTTTTTAGTTAGTTTTCTAGTTTTCTCATTTAGATATAGTTTTCTCATGATCCTCTCCTTACATATATATATATATATATATAGATATAGGGAGGAGTTCATGCGAGAACCACCCTTATTGCGAGAACCGCGAGAACCAATGTGAACACAACCTAAAATAGCTAAAAAAAACCTAACCCCCCCCCCCCCCCCAAAAAAAAAAACCTAAACCCCCCCTCCTCCACCCCCCCCCAAAAACCTAACCCCCCCCCCCCCCAAGCTAAAATGCTAAAAACTAAACCCCCAAAAAACATAAAAAAATATAAAAAATATCTAAATTTTTTTTTTTAATATTTTTTATGCTCAAATCGCTACTTTTAGTGGCCAAAATATATTTTTTTTAAATTAATTTTTTTTGGCTTCGAAAAGCAGCGATTTTTATATAAAATATATAAAAAAAATTTTTGTGTGCTTTTTAGCTATTTTTAGGCATTTTTGATTGTGTTCACATTGGTTCTCGCGGTTCTCGCAATAAGAGGTGGTTCTCGCATGATCTTCTCGCTATATATATATATATATATATATATATATATATATATGACCAACTAGACATGTTAAAATATACATCTACATGTATGTAACTAACATACAACACTTAGCACCTTTCATGCAATGCAAACCATACATACCATGCCAATCATGCAACTTCATATAGTTAACCCCTTAGCCAAATATACAACACTTAGCACCTTTCATGCAATGCAAACCATACATACCATGCCAATCATGCAACTTCATATAGTTAACCTGTGACACTTCGGGTTTTCCCGAGCAACCTCATTGTTTAGCTTTATGTGTACATATACTATTAAATGAAGGTTTGCGAATTATATTGAAGTATTATGTGATGCTTGTGTTAAAATATGTGTATGTAATATATATATATGTACGTATAAGTGAACCGAGACCATGAACCCGACTCGAGACCACTCGGCCTCGAGTGAACGACTGGGCCGGTTGGGCCGTGCACCCTTAAAGCCCATTCGGAACCCATTAGAGTGTACCGACCTTAGAACGGGTATAAAACCCATGCCCAAGCCAACCTTCTCTCATTTTGATATTTCCATCATTCTCCCCACACTCTCCTACACACACTCTCTCTCTCTCTCACTAAAGCCCTAAGACACCACCACAAACCTCCTCTCATCTCCCTCTCTCGGATTCAACCAAGACTCTCGGATCAAGCTCGATATCATCACTCGGAAGTTGGTTCATTGATTCTTCATACCCTCAACTTCTAACCGGTTAGTGCCTTGTAGTTGTTTGGTTAAAATATGAGTATATATCAATCGGTTAGTGTTTTTAGATGCTCACTAGGTACTTATGTGAATAATGGTGTTACTTGCTTGATTGGTTAAATGATGAATGAGATGTGAACTATGGTGCTTTGAATGATTGATGATGCTTATCACCATCCGATTCATGATGATAAAATAGGGCAAATATTGTGTCTAATGATTGTCTTGATACTTGGAATATGTGTCACATAATTCTTGTTCATAAATCTCGTGTTATAAGTTGTAGAACTAAGGTTATATGCACGTGCTTTGAAGATTAAGATGAATGATAAAACCCTAGTATTGAAATACATGACTATGCTATGAATTTTTGAATGAGATTTGAACATGATAAAAACCCTAATGATGAACAAGTTTGAATGTGTTATGAATATTTGAATATGCTATGTTTGATCCATGTTGAAATAGAATTAGACAATAAAACATGTTTATGGAATTCTATTGGATAGTACACAATCTCATGAAATCGAAATACTATTGGCCAGCACATCTAAAGTTCTAGAAGCATTTTGTTACCATGTATGCAAGTCGAAACCTTCGGTCTCGACTCGAGACCAAAGTGATTGGACTCGAGACCACCAAGTAACAACTTGGGATAAGCTTCAAGACTCGAGATCAGCAGGGTCTTGACTCGAGATCTCATGATCTCGACTCGAGACTGAACCCGAGACATCTGAGGTTGCGACTCGTACCTGCATGACTCGAGACCACCCCACTACAACCCGAGACCACTTGGTTGCGACTCGAGACCTCCCTGTCTCGACTCGAGACCACCTTGTCTCGAGTGGGCCACTGGTCTCCGTTATTGGGCCTTAGTGTATGGACTGTTCATGTATGATTACTGATTGACTGGACTACATGTTAATTGTTACTGTTTGACTGAACCATTATTAGAGCAGGCCCAATACCCCTCGTATGTTTTGTATGCTATGTGTTAAATACGTGTACCATATACGTGATTACTTGTGTCCGAGCCTGACCTATACTGGTAACCATTTAGGACGTGGTGACCAGCATACTTAACCAAGTAAACTAAACTGCCGAGCAACCCAAGGTGAGTTCACAACTAATAAAGCATGCGTTCCCGGTGGTTGGGAAACGGAAACTTAAACAACGCTATCCCCTCGTAAGGGATACAAACCTACTTCTCTCCCCTTAAATGGGAATTTTAGTTAATTACTGTTTATACTGGATGCAACAAGCAACACTAAACAAAACTCTATCACTCAAGTCCTCACTTCTTAATACCGATTAGTCGTCGGGGTCAGGCAAACGGGTTATTAGTTGATAGCGCTATTTAGGTCTCACCAACCTCACACCGTGCCCGCGTATGGGATCGGGCGTGAACTAATGTACTCTGGCAACCGTCAATGATGATAGAACATTGACAAACGGGGCACTCTACGGAAACGTACGGATGAATAGTATTCGGTATTGTAAAAACAGTTTAGTCGCTTACTTATGGGGTAGCTCCCCATCGCATGTATAAACGGATAAATTAACTGGTGAAACAAGTATTTGGTAATTAAAACTGGACAACTCGTGGACTCGCCAACATTTTTGTTGATACCATACTGCATGCTTTGCAGGTACTCAGTGACTCAGGAGCTTGCAGCTTGGGAATGTGTAGTAGTCGTCTAGCCCATCTGTTGGGTTCTAAATAATCTTGAACTATGAACTTTGTTTTGAAACTATTTGGTTTATGCTTCCGCTGCTTAAAACGTTATTTGAACTTAACCCTTTAAAACTTCGAACTATAATGATTACTAACTATTGTGGTTGGTGAACATCTTTACTATGGACCAATGTTTAGTATAATTGGTGGCTGGATCCTGGTCAGTCACGCCTCCAAGCGGTGGTACTCCGCAGGTGGATTTTGGGGGTGTGACAGATTGGTATCAGAGCCATTGGTTATAGTGAACTTGGTTTTAAAAAGAAGAAAGTCTTTTTTGAGAAAAAAAAAACCAGACTATAACCCGTGACTGGTGACGACACTACACTCCAAGGGCAAGACTCAGCTTATTAGACCTCATAGCTCGGACTTGTGTTTACTTGCTTGTTTACTTTATGTTGTTGTTCTACTATACGTACTAGTATGCCTAATCAGATAGATACACATCCCTCTTCTATCTCATTCTCGCTATGTTACGACATCACACTCATACTGTGTTTTCTGGTTATGAAGACAATGAGTGGACGCGGAAGAGGAAGCGTTAACATGACTCAGGCTCAGTTCACCAACTTGCTCAACACGGTGGCTGCAGCTTTCGCAGCTCACCCTGGAGGTAAACTCGTTACTTTAGGATGTTTAGATCCTATCCCCACATCGTCTTTTCACCTCTAAACCTATTCGCTTCGCTTCTCACAACAGGTCAGCCTGCGCCTGCGCAGCCACGTGTTTGTACTTTCAAAACCTTCATGGATGGCAAACCTCTCCCTTTCAACGGCACTGAGGGTGCCATAGGCCTTCTGCACTGGATTGAAAAGGCCGAAGCTTTCTTTGCTGTCTGTGAGTGTCCCCCTGCTAACTGGGTAAAGTTCGCGACTGGTACGCTTGAAGGGAACGCGCTTTCATGGTGGAAAGCACAGATTCAGATGCTTGGTCTGGAAATTGCTAATGCTACTGCGTGGGAAGATTTCAAGGACATGATCAAAGAGGAGTACTGTCACAGGGATGACATCCACAAACTCGAGAACGAGTACTATGAGCTCAAGATGGTTGGGTCAGAGATTGAGACCTACACCAAGCAGTCCAACGACTATGCTGCACTTTGCCCAAACATGTCCCGACCTATGTATCGAAGGATCGAATTGTACATTAAAGGTTTAGTCCCGGAAATCCGGAGCCATGTAACCTCAGCCAACCTCAATACCATACAGCCCGTGGTCCGTCTTGCTCACAAACTCACCAATCAGGTTGTGGAGGAGGGCAAGCTGCCCAAAAGGATCAGTGCTACTGCTGGAACTTCTAGCGATAACAAACGAAAGTGGGATGGAAATCAGGGTAAGGATGCTAACCCCACTCATTCCCCAGTTCAACAAAGGAAGACTGAAAGCAACAAGGGCCCTCAGCAACAGGGTGGCTATCGAGGAAACCACACCAAGTGTAACAAATGTAACCGACACCACAGTGGGCCATGTGGCAAAAGTCAGTGTCAGCGGTGCAACAAGATGGGGCATGAAGCCAAAGACTGTAGGAGCCAGCTCCCAGCTAGGCAGAATCAACAACAACCCCAACGGCAACAAGGAAACAACCGTGGATGCTTCAAGTGTGGAGCAACGGGGCACATGCGAAAGGATTGCCCTGAACTGAATCAGAACAACAACAACAATCAGGGTGCTGGGAACAATAACAACAATGCTGGGAATGGTGCAAGAGGAAGGGCTTTTGTGATTGGAGCTGGAGAAGCAAGGAATGACCCCAACGTTGTAGCGGGTAAGTTCCTACTTAATGATCGTAATGTTTCTGTACTATTTGATTCCGGAGCAGATACTAGTTATGTATCCCTACGAATTAGTAAGAAACTTAAGTCCACTCTTACGCCGTTAAGCTCTAAACACATCGTTGAAATAGCTAATGGTAGAAACCTCGAGGCCTCACACGTTATTCGTAACTGCAAATTAGAGTTGTCTGGTCAGACCTTCCGTATCGATCTCTTCCCCATCATTCTCGGAAGCTTCGACGTCGTCATTGGTATGGATTGGTTATCCAAGCACCGAGCTGAAATCCTCTGCCAAGAGAAAGCTGTTCGTATCCCCCGTCCTCCTGGCAAACCCCTTATAGTTCAAGGCGACAAAAGCGGAGAAGTCACAGGAATCATTTCATTCTTAAAAGCCCAGAAGTGTTTACGAAAGGGGCACACCGCTATCTTAGCACTTGTTGCCGACACACAGAAAAAGGAAAGCAGGATTGAAGATTTTCCTGTTGTACGCGACTATCCTGAGGTATTTCCTGAAGAACTACCCGGTCTCCCTCCTCACCGTCAGGTCGAATTTCAAATCGAGCTAACCCCCGGAGCAGCGCCTATAGCTCGTGCACCTTATCGCCTAGCTCCCACAGAACTCAAGGAACTTTCTACTCAACTACAAGAACTTCTGGACAAAGGTTTTATCCGTCCTAGCTCATCACCCTGGGGAGCCCCAGTGCTCTTTGTCAAAAAGAAGGATGGCACATTCCGAATGTGCATTGATTACCGCAAACTGAACAAGGTTACCATCAAGAATCGTTATCCACTTCCCCGTATCGACGACCTGTTCGACCAGCTGCAAGGGTCGAGCTCTTATTCCAAGATCGATCTGCGATCGGGTTATCACCAGCTGAGAGTCCGCGATGAGGACATCTCTAAGACGGCTTTCAGAACCTGCTATGGTCACTACGAATTCCTTGTTATGCCTTTCGGAATGACCAACGCACCTGCGGTCTTCATGGATCTCATGAACCGAGTGTGCAAACCCTACCTCGACAAGTTCGTAATTGTGTTTATTGACGACATCCTTATCTACTCGAAGAGTCAAGAGGAGCATGAACAACACCTGCGTCTTATTCTCGAACTCCTTCGCAATGAGCAACTGTACGCCAAATTCTCAAAATGCGATTTCTGGCTTAGAGAAGTCCATTTCCTTGGGCACATAGTCAATCAGGATAGGATTCACGTCGACCCCGCTAAGATCGAATCCATTAAGAATTGGCCTATACCTAAGACTCCGACCGAAGTTCGCCAATTCTTGGGATTGGCAGGATACTATCGAAGATTTATCAAGGGATTCTCTAAGATCGCTCAACCACTTACGACCCTCACTCAGAAGGGTGTTGCTTATAAGTGGAATGATGCTCAGGAAGCTGCCTTTCAGGAACTAAAGAAGAACCTCTGTAGTGCTCCTATTCTTTCCTTACCTGAAGGTACCGACGACTTCGTTGTTTACTGCCACGCTTCCATTCAAGGACTTGGTTGCGTGTTGATGCAACGTGAGAAGGTTATTGCTTACGCTTCGCGACAGCTCAAGATCCACGAACAAAACTACACGACACATGACTTAGAATTCGGAGCTGTGGTCTTCGCGCTCAAGATTTGGAGACATTACTTGTACGGTACCAAGTGCACAATTTACACCGATCACAAGAGTCTCCAGCATATAATGGAACAGAAGGAGTTGAATATGCGGCAACGCCGATGGGTCGAACTCCTAAACGATTACGAGTGTGCAATTAAATATCATCCAGGCAAGGCTAATGTGGTAGCAGATGCCCTCAGCAGGAAGGAAACCAAACCTAAGCGTGTTCGTGCCTTACAGCTCACCATCCACTCGAACCTCCCTAAGCAAATCCGAAGCACTCAGGCTGAAGCATTGAAAGCCGAGAACGTCAGGGCTGAGTCCCTGCGAGGATCAAGGAAACGGCTAGAACAAAAAGAAGATGGTGCTTACTACGTAAACAGGCGTATATGGGTCCCGCTTTATGGGAATTTGCGCGGGCTTGTAATGGATGAAGCCCACAAGTCCCGTTACTCAGTACATCCTGGTTCGGATAAGATGTACCACGACTTAAGGACTACCTACTGGTGGCCTGGCATGAAAGCCCACATAGCAACCTATGTCAGAAAATGTTTGACTTGTGCAAGAGTCAAGGCTGAGTATCAAAAACCATCGGGCCTACTCCAACAACCAGAGATCCCACAGTGGAAATGGGAGCAAATTTCCATGGATTTTGTTACTGGCTTGCCCAGGTCTCAACGCGGAAATGACACCATTTGGGTGATAGTGGATCGATTAACTAAATCTGCCCACTTTTTGGCTATTAAAGAAACAGACAAGTTCTCTACCTTAGCGGAGGTATACTTAAAGGAAGTGGTTTCGAAGCACGGGGTGCCAACCTCCATTATTTCCGATCGAGACGCGCGTTTTACTTCTGAGTTGTGGCAAGCTATGCACAAATCTTTTGGCTCACGTTTAGACATGAGCACCGCTTATCATACACAAACGGATGGGCAATCTGAACGCACCATCCAAACCCTCGAAGACATGCTTAGGGCATGTGTGATCGATTTTGGCAAGAATTGGGAGAAGCACCTACCTTTCATGCAATGCAAACCATACATACCATGCCAATCATGCAACTTCATATAGTTAACCCCTTAGCCAAATATACAACACTTAGCACCTTTCATGCAATGCAAACCATACATACCATGCCAATCATGCAACTTCATATAGTTAACCTGTGACACTTCGGGTTTTCCCGAGCAACCTCATTGTTTAGCTTTATGTGTACATATACTATTAAATGAAGGTTTGCGAATTATATTGAAGTATTATGTGATGCTTGTGTTAAAATATGTATATGTAATATATATATATGTACGTATAAGTGAACCGAGACCATGAACCCGACTCGAGACCACTCGGCCTCGAGTGAACGACTGGGCCGGTTGGGCCGTGCACCCTTAAAGCCCATTCGGAACCCATTAGAGTGTACCGACCTTAGAACGGGTATAAAACCCATGCCCAAGCCAACCTTCTCTCATTTTGATATTTCCATCATTCTCCCCACACTCTCCTACACACATTCTCTCTCTCTCTCACTAAAGCCCTAAGACACCACCACAAACCTCCTCTCATCTCCCTCTCTCGGATTCAACCAAGACTCTCGGATCAAGCTCGATATCATCACTCGGAAGTTGGTTCATTGATTCTTCATACCCTCAACTTCTAACCGGTTAGTGCCTTGTAGTTGTTTGGTTAAAATATGAGTATATATCAATCGGTTAGTGTTTTTAGATGCTCACTAGGTACTTATGTGAATAATGGTGTTACTTGCTTGATTGGTTAAATGATGAATGAGATGTGAACTATGGTGCTTTGAATGATTGATGATGCTTATCACCATCCGATTCATGATGATAAAATAGGGCAAATATTGTGTCTAATGATTGTCTTGATACTTGGAATATGTGTCACATAATTCTTGTTCATAAATCTCGTGTTATAAGTTGTAGAACTAAGGTTATATGCACGTGCTTTGAAGATTAAGATGAATGATAAAACCCTAGTATTGAAATACATGACTATGCTATGAATTTTTGAATGAGATTTGAACATGATAAAAACCCTAATGATGAACAAGTTTGAATGTGTTATGAATATTTGAATATGCTATGTTTGATCCATGTTGAAATAGAATTAGACAATAAAACATGTTTATGGAATTCTATTGGATAGTACACAATCTCATGAAATCGAAATACTATTGGCCAGCACATCTAAAGTTCTAGAAGCATTTTGTTACCATGTATGCAAGTCGAAACCTTCGGTCTCGACTCGAGACCAAAGTGATTGGACTCGAGACCACCAAGTAACAACTTGGGATAAGCTTCAAGACTCGAGATCAGCAGGGTCTCGACTCGAGATATCATGATCTCGACTCGAGACTGAACCCGAGACATCTGAGGTTGCGACTCGTACCTGCATGACTCGAGACCACCCCACTACAACCCGAGACCACTTGGTTGCGACTCGAGACCTCCCTGTCTCGACTCGAGACCACCTTGTCTCGAGTGGGCCACTGGTCTCCGTTATTGGGCCTTAGTGTATGGACTGTTCATGTATGATTACTGATTGACTGGACTACGTGTTAATTGTTACTGTTTGACTGAACCATTATTAGAGCAGGCCCAATACCCCTCGTATGTTTTGTATGCTATGTGTTAAATACGTGTACCATATACGTGATTACTTGTGTCCGAGCCTGACCTATACTGGTAACCATTTAGGACGTGGTGACCAGCATACTTAACCAAGTAAACTAAACTGCCGAGCAACCCAAGGTGAGTTCACAACTAATAAAGCATGCGTTCCCGGTGGTTGGGAAACGGAAACTTAAACAACGCTATCCCCTCGTAAGGGATACAAACCTACCTCTCTCCCCTTAAATGGGACTTTTAGTTAATTACTGTTTATACTGGATGCAACAAGCAACACTAAACAAAACTCTATCACTCAAGTCCTCACTTCTTAATACCGATTAGTCGCCGGGGTCAGGCGAACGGGTTATTAGTTGATAGCGCTATTTAGGTCTCACCAACCTCACACCGTGCCCGCGTATGGGATCGGGCGTGAACTAATGTACTCTGGCAACCGTCAATGATGATAGAACATTGACAAACGGGGCACTCTACGGAAACGTACGGATGAATAGTATTCGGTATTGTAAAAACAGTTTAGTCGCTTACTTATGGGGTAGCTCCCCATCGCATGTATAAACGGATAAATTAACTGGTGAAACAAGTTTTTGGTAATTAAAACTGGACAACTCGTGGACTCGCTAACATTTTTGTTGATACCCTACTACATGCTTTGCAGGTACTCAGTGACTCAGGAGCTTGCAGCTTAGGAATGTGTAGTGGTCGTCTAGCCCATGTGTTGGGTTCTAAATAATCTTGAACTATGAACTTTGTTTTGAAACTATTTGGTTTATGCTTCCGCTGTTTACTTAAAACGTTATTTGAACTTAACCCTTTAAAACTTCGAACTATAATGATTACTAACTATTGTGGTTGGTGAACATCTTTACTATGGACCAATGTTTAGTATAATTGGTGGCTGGATCCTGGTCAGTCACGCCTCCAAGCGGTGGTACTCCGCAGGTGAATTTTGGGGGTGTGACATAACCCCTTAGCCAAATAATTATATTTCACACTGTGTATGAACATATACATATTCTTGTCCTTAATTTTTCATAAATCGACAATTATCACATAAACATACTTAAATGATCAACTAGTCATTTTTATTCAAAAAAATAATTCCAACAATTATATATATATATATATATATATATATATATATATATTATGATTTGAAAATATAGTTTTTTCATCCAAAATAGTTCAAAGTAAGATTTATATATATAGGGATCGGTTCAAAGAGGAACCACTATCAGTTGCGAGAACCGTGAGAACTCTCCCCATTCAATAGAATTTTAACACATCACCTGTAATCAAATTAATTCTAAAGGGTATTTTAGTCTTTTTCTCCCAATGTCACAACCCCCCTCTCTTATCTCTAAAACATATCACATCATCATTATGTCTCTCATTTCATCGATTTTATACTTTTTATATTTAAAATTGGAAAAAAATATCTTAGTTTTTAAATTCAAACACCAAAAGTATTACGTAATTTAGAAAATACAAAAATATCAAAAATGTTATTTATTTCTTTTTGCTCTATTTTCCCTAATTATTACATAAAGTTCTTTATAAAATACAAGCTATATTTGTCTTATATGTTAATTAGAAAATACAAAATTATCAAAAATGATATCTATTACTTTTTGCTCTATTTTCCCTAATTCTGACTTAATGTTCTTTATAAAATGCAAGCTATATTTTTTTATATGATTATTGAGAATTTGAATTTTTATTTCATTCGCTAACGTTTGATGACTTTGCACTACAACTTTTTAAATTGTTTTGACAACGTGCGTAAACATTTACACGAACTTAGTATGAGAACACCACTATGTAAAAAATAAATAAACAAATGTTTTGACAAAGTGCGCAAAAAAGTTTTTTTACGCCCCTGATCGCTGCCCTGAGCTCCTCTAAACGTCACGCATTAATATATTTTTCAACCGTATGTAAAAACGGAAGGCGTAAAATAGTTTTTAAGTACGTTTAAAAAATGTTTTACGTAAATTGTCGAATGTAAAATATTTTTTTGAGCACGGTGTCGAATGATAAAAAAAAATGTTTTTACGCCCCTGATCGTCAGTCCGAGCTCCTCTAAACGTCACGCGTAAATCTATTTTTTAAACGTATGTAAAAACGGCACGCGTAAATGTTTAGTTTTAACATACGTTTGAAAATTTGTTTCTCGTACGTTGTCTAATGTAAAAAAAATTTCGCACATGGTGACGAATGTAAAAAAATTCGCGCACGGTGTTGAATGTAAAAAATGTTTTTTTATTACACACGACAAAAAATGTTTTTTTAGATCGCCGGCCCGAGCTCCGCTAAACGTTTGTGGCATGTAAACGTTGTGTTTTTCTTTGATTTTCGTAGGTGTTGGGGCTTTTACGTACAAATGACGAAGATAACGAACAAAAAAATTGAAGATCAAGATCAGAGATTGAAGACGTTTTCTTTTTATACATATAGTGTAATTTTTTTAGAAAAATTCATATGCTATAATTAGTTCTTTTTTTTAAATAGATAAACGTAATTATTGTTGACGTGAAGAGTGATGTAGTCTATGGTGTTTGATTGTAAGTTTGACAAGTTGACATGAATAGTACACAATTCAAAATTTTCAAAATACCCTTCTTGTACTATTTATTCTGTTTTAATCAATAAAATCACAACAAGACAAATCAAACTTAAACAATTCAATCTCAACCACTCATATATGAGAGATCTAGGGTAGATAATGGTTCCTACGTTCTTGCATCTAAAGGGGATTCCTATTTTACCCCATCCCCCCTCTTTCTCTCTCTATATATATAGGCCAGTTAACGTACAAAATGGCTTAATGTACATTGCGTACGCGATTGTTTTTCTGCGTGCGATTTTTAAATCCCCATGCGATTTCATCATCTCCAACAACACGTGACATTGTTTTTTCATCACTCCATGCGATTTCATCATCTCCCCCAACATGCGATTTGCATATTTTATGCATGCGCTTTTTTTTTATAACGTGCGATTTCTAATCGCGTACGAAATGCCCGTTAAGGCCAATTGTACAATACACTTTTTCTATATATGTATATATAAATATACTTTCCATAAATATTCCAGACTTGGGTTTTTATACAAAAATTCATCTCACATGAAATGATAACTTTTATATGTAAAGACTTATATGTTTTGAAAACCATAATTTATATAAAATATTATTTTCATCTAAAAATATAGAAGGTCTTATTTTAACATAAAAATAATAAAAAAAAAACTCTTAATGATCATCCCATGATCATCTTATCATAAAATAACCATATTTGGTGATTCTTATCTTATGCCAAAATACATGCTTTAATCCATCAAGATTACCATTATACACATGTTAATCCATATTTTCATACAATAAATTAGTAACATTGTAATGCTTTATAGTGTTGTACTTCATGCATAGGGGGTTCTAAAAAAATGATTTTTCACTTCAAACCTAAAGGTATTCATCTTTTGTATTTTAACCCCTTTGATTTTTTTACTTTTGACCCAAAGCTTTTATTTATTGCAATTTAACCCGAACATTTTTTTTATTTTCAACTTTAGTCTCCATACTTTTTTTTTCTTTTGCAAGTTTTTCGTTTTACATTTCCTTTTAAATTTTGCGAGTTAACACGCCACAACGTGCGTATGGAGTTCAATGTCTTTTTCGTGTATTTTTTCCGTTTGACAGGCTTATCGCAACACGTCTAATTTCCCCCGTTTGACAGATTCGTAGCAATGTACATGTCCTAGATCGACTTAGTTATTATTTTCTACATTTTTATGTTTCGGTCTAATTTCTTCGCATTAACTCACCGCAACGAGTGTGTGTGGTTCAACGATTTACGTCTGCTTTTCCGTTCGGTGTTATTTTTTCTTTTTTATTTATTTTTTCCGATGTTGGCGGTCGTTGGCAATGGTGTGGCATTGGTGCTACTTGGCACGATTTTATGAACATTTTTAATATATTAAGTTTTTTCTTACTAATAATTTGTTTTGAGTTTACCCTTATACTTACTTTACTTAAAAAACTAATTATTTACTTGCATATTTTTATGTACGTGTCGGTATAAATTTAATTTGCTTTACGTTTTGACGTAAACTTTTTCTAGAAACGAGTCAGCTCAAATACAATGCATTTTCTTAAAAAAAAAACATTTTTACGTGCATATTTTTATGTACGTTTTGGTATAAGTTAAAGTTAGTCTACGATTCAACGTAAACTTTTTGGGAAATGAGTTATATCAAATACAATATGTTTTCGTACTTGTTTTATGGATGTTTCATAAATTTTGTTTTGAACCCAGTGGAGTCAAATTGTGGTTTCCTTTTGTTCTTTTTTCAAAAGCTCAAGTAATCCCTTTTGATTACATGTGTCAATTTATTTCTTTTATACCGGTTACGTTTTCTATGTACGAGTTCCTTCACATATAATACATTATGATTGTACGGTATAAACTCGATTTACATTACGTTTTGATTGAATCACAATTGAACATGTCGAAATGCGTGTTTTCAAATGGTTAATGCATCGCATAGCGTTAGGATTAATCTATTCGATGTTTATGATGTACCCGTGCCGCAACGCGAGCGGGTCTTATTGCTGGTTATCCTAAAAATACACTTATCATACAAAACCATATATAAACATACACTTAATCATCTTCCAATCATCAACATGCAAGATTTAACATAAAACATACTTATGTTATGTTTTAACAAACTAATCAAGACCACAAAACCACACCACCAATCCCACGGCCCATATACATATAAACAACTTTCCATTTTTTTAGTATAAAACACCACATAATCATACCCATCATCCTACATCATCATCCAACAAAATCACCATTTAAGCATTTTAAACACACTTTTAACAAACAATAAGATCACATACACAATCAAGTATTCTGATGGCCAAACTATAAAGACTAAACGTCTGTATACCTTATTGGTAGAGATTTGAGCATTATATATAGACATTACTTACAAAGCATAAAAGGAAAATAATAAATACATTTACTACAAAATATTGACTAGGAGTGATTTACGAGAAAGATAGCAATTAGTGGGATTGCTATCTATTATCCCCCCCAAACGAGACGGCGGTGAACAAACACGAAGTAGCTCCCGAAAGTGTTCAAATTGCGGTTTCGGCAAACTTTTGGTAAAAATATCGGCTAGTTGAAGCTTGGTAGGAACAAAGCGAGTATGGAGCTTACCGGATATAACGAGCTCACGTACAAAGTGATAATCTAAGTCGATGTGTTTAGCCCGTTTATGAGAAACGGGATTTTGGCTCATGAATAAGGCACTACGGTTATCACAAAGTAGTGTGGGTCTATCCGGTGGAAGCGCATGAAGTTCTCGTAACAAGTGAGTTATCCAAATGATTTCAGCGGCGGTGTTAGCCATAGCTCTATATTCCGATTCACAACTTGACCGAGCTACGGTAGGTTTTTTCTTTGCACTCCATGAGACAAGATTGCCACGTAGAAAGATTGAATAACCATAAGTGGACCGTCGTGTTTCAATGCATCGAGCCCAATCGGCATCGGAGTAACCCAAAAGAGTAGTATGCTTCGGTCGTTGAAATACAAGGCCATGTGATATTGTCCCTTTATATATCGAAGTATACGTTTAACAAGTTGGAAGTGATGTTCGGTTAGAGTATGCAAAAATTGACATGCTTGGTTAACCGCATATGCAAGATCCGGTCGGGTGATGGTTAGGTATTGTAAAGCACCAACGATCGAAGGATAAAAGGTAGGATCGGAGTATGGTGTACCGGTGGATGCGAAAGAATCAGTTGTTGCAAGAGGTGTGGGAACGGGCTTGGCATCAAGAAGCCCTGCGCGGTTCAGGATGTCATGTGCATATTTTGCTTGACTTAGGACAACCCGTCATTAGTATGAATAACCTCCAAGCCCAAAATATAATTTAGCGACCCCAAATCCTTAATAGCGAATTCATTATGTAGCCGTTTTATGAAGTTCGCAAGCATAACGGGTTTGTTACCGGTGAGGATAAGATCATCGACATAAACGAGGAGATACATAAGACAATCTCCTTGATAGAAAATGAACAAAGACGTATCCGCCAGGCTACATGTAAAGCCATAAGTAACAAGAAACGAGCTTAACCTTTGAAACCATGCGTGCGACGCCTGTTTTAAACCATAAAGAGCTTTACTTAGTTTACACACATAATCTGGAAAACTCAAGTCGATGAAACCCAGTGGTTACTCCATGTAGACGGTTTTGGTCAAGGACCCGTTTAAAAAGGCGTTATTCATGTCAAGTTGATGTAGGGGCCATTTGTTTAGGGCTACCCAAACTGCTCGATGATCGAGGATCGCTCGACGATGGCTCGAAAAATGCTCGAAAAATGCTCGTTCGATTCCCGCTCAGTTTGTAAATGAGCCGCTCGGATCGGTTCGATTTAAATTCAATCCAAGCATGAGCAAAGGTCCGCTCGCTCGTCGATCGCTCGGTTTCGCTCGAATTATTATTATTAATAATTAATATATATATATATATATATATATTATATAGATTTTAAAGATTAAAAGCCCAAAATATATATTAGCCCAAAAAAGTTAAAAGCCCAAAATATATACTAGCCCAACTTAATAGTTAATATCAAAATCTAACCCTAAATCCTTAATTCCTAAAACAATACTCATAAACTGATTATTCGAACTTCGAAGATCTGCATATCTATCGCCGCTGTCAGTTGCCTTGCCACACACCAAAATCTAACCCTAAATTCGAAGATCAAGCCCTCGTTGTTGTTGCCACACAGTCAAGCCCTTTTCGCTGCGGACGCTGCCAACCTGATTGTTCGATCCAGCTCGGACCCGCTGCTTAAAAAAGAAGTTTATGGCTTTTGAACTAAATGACAATTTGTATTTCGCACTTTATTTTGTGCTTCTTGATATTGTTAAGAACATTTTTAGAATCATGATTTTAGTTATGTATTGCTTTTGTTAGTAAAGTGTTGGACATGGTTTAATTAAGTTAGGATTTGTTTTTGTTGAACATAGCCTTATAATTCAATCGAGCGAGCGAAAACGATCCGCTCGATTTTAGTTAGGATTTGATAAAAATCGAGCGAAAACGACCCGATCGATTCAAATTCAATCCGAGCATGAGCATCACTTTTGTGCTCGGTTTTGCAAATTCGATCGGATCGGATCAGTTGTAATTCAATCCGAGCATGAGCAGACCCTCGATCGGATCGACTCATGAACACCCCTACATTTGTTAATGACGGCCAATAATAATACAACGCGAACAGTTAAGGCTTTCACAACTGGGCTAAAAGTGTGAGAAAAATCAATGCCCGGAATTTGAGTAAAACCATGAGCAACAAGGCGTGCTTTATGTCGATCAATCAAACCGTCCGAGTGATATTTGGTGCGAAAGACCCATTTGGAGCCTACTCTATTGGCCAATGCGGGTCGAGGTACTAAGCTCCAAGTATTGTTTCGTTGTAGAGCCTTAATCTCCTCTTGCATCACATTCATCCAATGTGGACTTTTGGAAGCGGTTCGAAAGCCTTTAGGATCCGGGGTGGCAAGCAAAGCAACATATAAACTATGATCCATGGTACGAGCAAGAGTGGCACGATGCTTGGGATTAGGTTTGAAAACACCAACCTTAGACCGTGTAACCATATGATGGACTGAAGATGCTTCAGGAGGATGGTTAGAACCAACCGATTGAGTTGAGGAAGGTGAGTTGAGGAATGGCTCGGTTGGGGCTGGGGAAGTTTGTGAGTCGGTTGAGGAGTGGGTTGGTTGGGTTTGGGACAGTGTAGTGTGTTGAGGAGTAGGTTCTGTGATAGATGGGGTTGTGTTGGTTAAATTTGGTATTTGAGGTGTGTGAATTGAGTTTGCATGGGAAGTACCATGCATGGGTGGGTCATGTTTGCACATAATGCACGAGGGTGGAGTTTTGGTGGAAGTAGGTGGGGTAGGGCTAGGGTGATTAGGTTGACAATTAGAGGAAATATTATGAGTGGGGTATTCCTCTTGGTAAGTGGAGAGCAATAAAGTGTTTAAATCAGAACTGGAAGAATTGTGGTCATATGGAAATGATGTTTCATCAAAACGAGCATGACGAGTGACATACATGCGAGACGATTGTGGGTCTAAACATTTGTATCCTTTGTATTGGGTTACATACCCCATGAAGATACAAGGAATGCTTCATGGAGCTAATTTTTTCGGTGCATAGTCACGAAGATACGGGTAGACGCGACACCCAAAAACCCGAAAGTTGGGGTATGTTGGTTGCGTAGAAAATAAAATTTCAAAAGGTGATTTATTGTCTAACACACCGGACGGCAAACGGTTTATAATATATGTAGCGGTGCTAAATGCTTCAACCCAATAAGTGGCCAGGATGCGAGCATGAAATAGCATGGCTAGTCCCGTTTCTACTATATGTCGATGTTTCCTTTCAGCTCTACCGTTTTGAGGAGAACTGTAGGGACAAGATAACCGATGAAAGGTGTCGTTTTCATCAAAGATTTTCCGGACGTGTTGATTGACGAATTCGGTACCACCGTCACTTTGAAAAACCTTAACTTTTCTTGAAAATTGCGTTTGCACAAATCGCAAGAAAGTTGACAAGACGGAATAAAAACCATTCTTCGTTATAAGCGGATAAAGCCATGAAAACCGCGAATGATCATCAACAAACACAACGTAATATTTATAACCATCAACACTCATAGTGGTCGAAGGACCCCATAAATCACAATGAACAAGATCTAAAGGATTTGATGCTCGTTTTTCATTTAAATCAAAAGGCATTTTGTGAGCCTTTGCAAGTTGACACGAGGAACAAATATTCGGTTTAGGTAAAAGAGAAGTAAACGACAAACAACCAAATTTCTTTAAAATAGAAATAGTATCAAAGGCAACATGGCCTAAACGATAATTTCAAAGTTCAATAGAGGCTTTATTGGAAGAAAGTGAAGCAACAAAAGCAAGATTCCCATCCCAAAGCACATAGAGACCATTTTCACACCGACCTTGAGCGAGAGGTTGGCTTGTTTTCCGATCCTGAATAGTAACATAAGTTTGGGAAAATAAAACATCAACGGGATAATCAGTGGTTAATTGACTTATGGATAGTAGATTCTTTGTTAAGTTGGGAATAACCAAGACATCTTTTAAAGATAAGTGCTTATTAATAGAAAAATGACCCGGATGAGAGATTGGTAATGAATTTCCATTACCGGTGCTTATTAATAGAAAAATGACCCGGTGGTAACGTGGCACTGGGCGTGAAAAGCTTGAGCAATATTCTCATCCGTAGTCGAGGCAGAGGCAAATGAAGATAAGCGAGGACATTTGTTTGCATAATGTCCATCGGTTCTACACAATTGACAATGCGGCGCTCGACGCGGGCCGCGAGAGAATGACTGAGAGCTAGAAACACGAGAGAAGGAACCCGACTTGGGTTTGTTTTGGGTCGAACCTGAACCCGAACCCCGAGCACGTTGCTGGTTTGCTTTGAAAGCAACCGGAGGTGGTGTGGGAGGGTTAAGAGTGTGCAAAAATTGTTCATGGCTTTCTGCCTTTGTTTCTAGATCTCTAAAGGCAAGTGTATCCCGGTTAGTGCGAACCGCAGTAGAGAAATTTTCAAAGGAAGACCCGAGCCCGCACAAGAACCAGTGGGTTTTATCGATGTCGGTGACGGGATGGCCGATGGCAGCCAATTGGTCACAAATTGCTTTGAATTTCCGAGCAAACTCGGTAACAGATGTCGAGCCCTTGTTGAGTTGACGGAGGCTATCACGAAGAAGATGCATCCGCTCAATAGAGGTGTTGCTATACGCGGCCTCGAGGGCTAACCAAATCTGTCTAGCAGATGTTAAATCTAAGACTTCAGCCATCGCCTCTTCCGTGGGGAAGAGTTGAGGATGAGAATCGCACACGGGTCCGCGTCCAACCAGACGGTGTGTTTAGGGTTGACTGATTCCTTACCATCAGTGGTAATGGTGGCAGGAGGAGAAGCAATGGAGCCGTCAACATGACCGATTAATTTTTGATAGGCAAGGAGGGGTAGAATTTGATTTTTCCAGTAGAGGTAATTGGTGGAGGAGAGTTTTAGGGTAATCATGTGAAGTATGGTGGCTATTGGAAGGGTGCCACCAGTGGGATTGGTTGCCATAAGAAGGGAGATGAGGGAAGGTGGAAGAAAAGAAGCACAGGAAAGTAGTGAAAAGTAGGGAAGATAGGATCGAGAGGCGTGATACCATGTAAAGACTAAAAGTCTCTATACCTTATTGGTAGAGATTTGAGCATTATATATAGACATTACTTACAAAGCATAACAGGAAAATAATAAATACATTTAATACAAAATATTGACTAGGAGTGATTTACGAGAAAGATAGCAATTAGTGGGATTGCTATCTATTACAAACCAACATATTATCATCCATATAAAACTTCCATTTTAAAACTTGTTTTAGTTTTTTAGCAAAAACACATAAAACATTACTTGCAGAAAGTAAGTTTTTTTTAACTAATTTAACAAGATGAGATGAGGAGTTTTACCACTAGACAAGCTAGGGAAGATTTTCACACAAAGATGATGGATTTGGCTTGGTTTTGAGCTATAGCTCCTTGTTTAAGTTCCAAACCTTCAATTATACCTCAAAACTTAGATGTTCTAAGCTTAGATCTGTTGTTTTAGTGCTTGAAAATGGTGAATGGATATGGGGGTGTTTGGGCGAAAATTTGGAGAAGATGAGAGAGTTTGGGGAGTTCTTGAAAAGTTGAAAGTGTATAATGAGTATGTAGATAAGGTTTTTAGCCTTATGGTCTCGAACAAAAAACCTAGGGGCGTGTATTTCTAACACGACATGAACCTAACGCGGAATTCACAGGTTTAGGTTTAGTCTAAACGAGTTCGGGTCAGTTTCAGGTTGAATCCACGAACCCATTTAGCTAAACGAGCCAGATTTGGGTTAACTCAGTCGGCTTGACATGCTTAACCCATTTAAATTATTTTACCATATGTGTCATAAATTAAATTATATGTGTATTTTATGTCATAATTATAACTTAAAAAGAGAACATGGCGTAAGATTTTATAACTTAAATGCAATTCTATTATCTACATTTATGTTTTTTTTACTAAATTTTAATTTTAGTAAATTCATTTGCAGAAGTGTTCGGGTAAACCCATGAATATTCGGTTCGTGTTTGGGTTCATATGTATGACACGATTTTTGGATTTTCGGATTTTCGGATTCGAGTCGGGTTGAACCCGTCAACCCACAAACACGACTCGTTTAACACACCTAACAAAACCTCTTGGAGAACAATCTAACTAATTCCAACTCAATGCCACCCACACATGACAACTAATATCCACCTCATTCAACACACAAATGAGAGCTTGGGGGAAGTTTTGGTCGTAGGTTTTTTTGGGGGATTCTATTGGCACACCAGCCCCCTATCCGCACACTTTGAAAGTCCAATACGGATCGTATCCGCCTATACGATCCGTATTGGATAAAGGTAAGACATGGCTGACTAACAGGTGCAGGGCTTGTTTGGCGACTGGCCTATACGTATCGTATAGGCCTATACGATGCGTATTAATGCCCTGATTTTTTGAAGTTTGATTTTTTGGTGTTTTGTGTTTGGTTTTTGGTATTTTGGGTTTGGTTATTGGTGTTTATTATTGGTTATTTTTGTTTTAGTTAGTTTTAAAATCTTTATTATTCTTTATCGTTAAGTATCGTATTATAGCATATCGTGGCGTATCGTATCACATTTTTAACTTAATATTGTATTATAGCGTATCGTGGCGTATCGTATCACGTCTTTATTATTTTTTATCGTTAAGAGCATGGATGGAAGCTTTACAAAGTAGGTTGGGAAACAAAGGAATCTCAAGGTGGCTGTTCATTCGCTTGGTGTGACTTTCTTCCAAGCATTTCTTTATTTGCGGGTATTGCTTTAGTACCAAGGTGTCCACCTTTTTCACCAGTGTTTCTAGACTGCATTTCGGTGTATTGGGCTGTTTCTTTAATGCGGCATGTGCGCCTTCAGCTCTATTTGTTGTAGTTTGGTAAAATTTCAGGGTTTGATTGGTCTATGCAGATACAAATATACGACGGGAGGTGTTCAACCAGTTATCCCACAGGTAATAAAAAACATTTGAAAAAAAATAAACATATTCAAATTATATATCTATTTAAATGAATGTGTTAACTTAAGAGAAAACGTACGTTTACGTTGTTGATTGAGAAGGTGTCTCTGAATGTTGGCGAGGTTATAATCGTATAACTCCTCGTTAGCAGAATCACACACTGTTTTCCACTGACGAACAAAGTCCTCCCAATCTGGTTGAGTAAACGAATTCTTGCAGTGCTTTACAATATTTTGTATGATGTGGAACCTACAGAGATATCTGTGTGCGACAGGGAATATTTTTTTACACGCGTTTATCAGTGCCTGGTCCCTGTCCGTAAGAATTACACGCGGCTCCTTGCACTCGTGCAACATGGACCTGATCCTCTCCATAACCCAGACGCACGTTACCTCCTGCTCGTTTGATAGAAATGCATGCATAACACAGAAGGTTTGGTTTGTCGATGTCATACCCACAACTTGCAAAAATGGAAGATTGTGCATGTTAGTTTTGCAGGTCACGTCGACCATAAGCACATGCGGGAATGCCCTCCACATTTCAAAGGACTTGTCATGACAGAAAAATATATTCTGAACGACATTGGTGGAAGGTTCCGCCTGTATGTAATAGATAATCTATCCGCCAAGTTCGACGACTTTGGTCGAGTCGACCTATCACCATAAATGGGCATGCGCATTTTTTGCTGCCGGTTTTCCTAACCGTGGCGTTACACTCATGCTCGCCACTACGACAACATTGGAGCCATATCCAGTGATCCTTGGACCGTCCGGTAACAATAACGTATCCGTTGGCTAAACCCCTTCTTTTTACCCAACCTTCCAACTCATCGTGGGATATAAAATCCTAAGTGAAAAATATATATTACATTTATAATAATTTTTTAACAAAAAAATATAACATTTATAATACATTTTAAAAAAATATATAACAAATATAATAATTTTTTAACATAAAAAATATAACATTTAACAAAAATACGAGTAAACTGCCATTCTGGTCCCTGAGGTTTGGTCAATTTTGCCATTTTAGTTCAAAACTCAAAACTTTTAAATCTGGGTCCCTGTGGTTTCACTTTTATTGTCATTTTGGTCCAAAAATCAAGTCACTTGATATTTGGCTAATAAAATCAGATTATTTTGTCTTTTTCCTCAGAGGTAAAATGGTTAATCTGAATTTATTAAAACCCTAGCCCCAATTATACACACACTCCTTTCTTTCTCTTTTGCTCTTTGTTTCTTCTTTGTGGTTGAAACATATTTTGCAGGAGGGATAAAGTTTCAACCTTTAATCTCTTTTCCATCAAGATTTCGCTTCAAAATGTCGGAGTCTTGTAAACCCATTTCGGAATTAGGGTATACCACACTCTCCGATCGTCTTTGGAACTCACTCACCTGCAATGGCGACACCACCAATAAACCCGACTTCTGAGAACTTGATTTTGCTCCTGGGTCGGGTCCGGCTTCACTCATTTCACCTTTAACAGTTCGACCCACAATCAGCACCAGCTCAAGCTCATCCGGGACGCTCTCGGGTCGAACCGGAAATGGGTCAGTTCCGGGTCGAATCCTAGTAGTGTTAATGGTAATTGGGTTGAAATGGTCGGGTGCAGGTGATTGTGATGTTGGTGATGGTTAAGCGGGTGGTGGTGATGGTTGTGGTGAGGCTGTGGTGGTGATCGCTGTGGTGGTGAGGTTGTGATGGTGATGGTGGTGAGGCTGTTGCATCTGAAGGCGTCTTGATAAACACCTTTTGATTCCATCAACTGTTTTCGAATCTTCATCTTCAAATTTGGTCTCCTTAAGTCAGTTAATCAGCGAACATGAGAAAGCATCTCGATTCACATCAGTCAGGCCAGAATTCAAGTCAGAAATGCATGCTGGGAGCTCTACTGCCTCGAACACGGCATTCCGGTTTTTGTTTATCTCTTTGTTCGATTAAATTTGTCATTTAGAACTTGTAATATGTAGCGGTTCACTAGATCTGGTTGGTTGCGATGATGTTAGTTGTAGATATATTGTTTATGATGAAGTTAGTTTATCTCTCTGTTGGTTATGTGTTGGATCTGTGTTGTATGTTTGATAATGTGGTTGTTTGTGATTAAGTTAGTTGTAGATATGTTGTTTATGTATTAGACTAGGTTTTTACCCGGGATTGCTTCCCGGGCTCGGGAAAGTTATTTAGATTAATTAATTACAATTTGTTATTAATACGACCACATTACATCAACCATCTTATTCTATTCAACGACATTGTCTTAAAATCACGGAATTAGATCTATTCAACAACAGGACCACATGAATAACATTATTTCCAATTTTACTTCAACAACAACAACAACAACAACAACAAACATACCCAGTAAATCCCCCAAATAGCAAAGCTACTTATAGGGTCTGGGGAGGGTGGGATGTAGACAGACCTTTCCTCTATCCCTAGGGATAGAGAGGCTGCTTCCAGAGAGACCCTCGGCTCCAAAACGAACAGCATACCAATACACCACGTCGAAGAATAGAAAAAAGAAATCACCAAACCCAAGAAAATGAACAGTGTGACACAATATAATGTAGATCATGTATAATAGCATGTAACATCATTTGGGCATGAACACAAGAACGCAATCACCGGTAAAGTCACTTAAAGGATAGGAAAACCTACGTCCCTAAAACACACCCAAGACCTTACTGTAAAATCCTCTAGAAGTCCTTAACCCTAATCCTACGCCTCCACGAAGTCCTATCTTGGACCATGTCCTCAGAAAGATGCAACTCTAGTAAATCATGCCTAATCTGCTCATCCCATGTCAGTTTGGGTCTGCCTCTTCCTCTCCTCCCCTCCACAGTAAGAGTTTCCACTATTCTAACTGGTGCCGTCGTTTGCCTCCGCTTCACATGCGCAAACCATCCTCATTTCCAATTTTACTTCAATGCACTTAAATGATCGGGTGATTTGGGATTTTGTAAAAATGTTTGTTCTTGTACTTCTTAACAAAATAAGATGTTGACCAAAATTCAAACAAATGTTGACCAAAAGTAAATCAGATCAGATGTTCAACATAAACACTGAATCTATAACAACAGACACTACAGACACTGATTATATTCAAACTACTGATACATAAACATTGATTCTTCATTCCACTGTTGTAATCTAAGCACTGATGTTTGAGGTTCAATTTTTATGCTTCATCAGTGGTTGGATTCCAATGTATGTAGAAGCTTTGCTGAGCTGTCATCTTCAAATGCCATTGTCTTGATAGCCTGTTTAAAATATACAGCTTCTTGCTCTTTCTCTTCTGCATCAGTCAACTTTTGCCTCTTTCTTTGGTTTAACATAATGACAGAGGTATCTGATGATGTGAACAGTGGTTCAGAATTGTGGAGCTGCTTCTTTGACATGTTAATAGTTTTGTAATCAGGCTTCTTTGGAAGGCTAGGATCTGTTTCTCTCTTTTTTCTAAGCCTTTCATAAGCTTCATCAGTGTACTGCCTTGTCCATTTTGCTATGGCCTTGGCAGTTGCAACCTTTGCATCAACCAACTCTTGTTTCTTTCTTTTATACTCCAAGGTAAGATCATCAATAGCCTTTTTGTATTTACGCCAATTTGGTGCTGACCTTTTCATGCTTGGATCTCTTTTTACTCTTTCAATTCTATTGAGTTCTGCTTTGAGACCAACAAGTGGCCAATCTTGGAATTGCTCTTCCTTGGCAGGGTAGAACTTCTCACTCATGATCAATGCCAGAATGTCTTTTCTCACATCTTTTTGCAGGCCAGGTTCTGGTGGTAAATTTGACATTTCTTTACTCAAATCTCTAGCATAGTCTTCCATGAGCTTGACTTTGGTGAGTAAAAACTGATAATGACTTGAATACACATTGTCATTTTCTCCTTCGCATTCAACCCTAGCTATTATTTGAGCTTGTCTAGCTTTTAGTTTTAGATATTCATCCATGTTTTTTGGATTTCTAAAACCAACCAGAGAAGGGAATTTCCTTTTTGAAGGATCATCAACTGTGTAGAACTGCCTCATTTCATTCTTTACTGCATGGAGTTCCACTGGATAACTGGCAGCTGCTGGGGTACCATCTGCAGACTCATATCCTTGAAGAGCTATTGGATCTTTGATTGGATTGACCAATTTTGGAGGAATGAAAGATTCAGGTTTGGTGATTTTGTAAGGTACAGATGAAACAGGATCAGGTGCTGGTATATCATCATCATGCACTTGAATATGTTTTCTTCTAGTATACACATTTTCAGGAGGAGGTGTTTCTATTTGAGGTTTTGGAGCAAACAAAATTATGGCTTGGGAAGGATTGTTAAAAGTGGTAGGTAATTGACTAACAGTTGTCGAAATAACTGGTGTCTCAACCACTGTTGATGTATCAACAGTTGTCTTTTGCTTTAAGGCAGGTGGTGAGTTTTGTGATGATGGTTTTGTTTGGGGTGTTTGAGTAGTGATGGTGTGTGTTTAACTAACAGCTGTTGAAACAACTGGTGTTTCAACCACTGTTGCCATTACCACGGATGATGTGTCAACTGTTGTCTTCTTCCTTTTAGCAGGTGGTATTGGTGGTGGTGAAGGGATTTTTCGTAATGGAGATAAGACAGTGGATGTAGTGTGTGTTGAAGTGGTAGTGGTGAAAGTTTGGATAACAGATGTTGAAATTACTGAAGAAGCAACAACTGTTGATACAACAGGTGTTTTAACATCTGTTGGGTTCGAAGATTGATGTGTGGAGCTTTTGGAAGGTTTGGGAGTTTGTTTTGTGGATTTGGGAGGTGTGGTTTTGGGTTGTATGACTTTTCTAGTAGAGTTTCTTATGGGCTGAGAATTTTCTTGATCCTTTGCCTCAGAAGTACCCTGTTCATTCATCTCCATAAAAACTCTCTTCTCCTGTTCAAACCTTCCTTTATCCTTTGCCTCCATATCCTTTTTCACCCTTGCTTTTGCATCAGCAATGGCATTTAAGGTTACATCAACCTTTTTGGAACCATCTGGCAAAGGGATGTGTGCAAGCATTGTTGAATTATCTGGTGCAATGTACAGACCATCTTCATATCCCTTTTTCTTCAACTGCCTCATTTTCTCCGCCTTTTTGGCATTATTTGGTGGTGGGCTGTCCACAAAGATGATAGAGGGAGGAGCAGTGCCAGTGGTGTTCATAAATTGAGCCTTCAGGGTTTTTATATCTGCCTGAGTGTCTTTGAACCTGGCTTCCATTATATTTCTGATATTTTGAAGCTGAATTTCATGTTTCTGATCAGCATTTGCTCTTTGTTGGTGAAGCAGAGGTTGAAATAATGCCGAAAGGTTAGTGGGAGCAGGTGGTGCCTGCTGTTTTTGTAACAACTGTTGCAGTATGGTTTTGATTTATGCAATAGATGTATCCACTTTGTTAAGCCTCTCCCTCAATTCTCGGTACATTAAACCATCATCCAATTTAATGGGATCATCTGATTTCCCACCAGAGGTAGTTGTAACAGTGGTTGACTGAGGGAGACTTTCCCAAAAGTCATCCCCTGTTGCCCCTTTTTCTTGGAACTGGGGACTTCTTTCCTCAGCAGAGGTTACCAATCTAAGCTCACCAGTGTATACAGGATACACACCAGTATTTAGAAAGGTTCCCATAGAAGAAATTGCCTTCAAGGAAGTCTGATTAATGAAACTACTGTCCAAGTGTAAACCAGTGGGTTCAACACTTGTAGTAGCTGCTTCACTTGAACTACTGACAGGAAGTACTTGTACATCCTGCAGTGTAACCTCCTCAGGTGTTGTTGGTGGGTTAGCAATGATAGGGAGCTCAGAAACAGTCACTTTCTGTGGCATGCTCTCAGTGATAGGGGGTTGAGAGGAACTGATTGCTATCTGATTTATATCAACTGCATCCAACAAAAGTTTTGTTTGTGGTGGAATTGTAACAGTGAGTACGGGAGTGGAAAGAGGATTTTCCCCAGGCAGTGGGCTGGGGATGATGGATTCAACTGAGTCCAAAGCAACATAATTTGATGTCCCTATTCTTACAACCTGTTCTTTTTGAAAAGAAACAAGAGGAGTTTGAGGCTCAGGTTGAGATATTTCTACCATCTGCTGTGAGGAAGTAGCAGCAGTGGTTTCTGGTGACTTTTGTGTTTTCACCGGCAGTGGCTCTGGGATCTCATCTTCCAGAGTTGCCTTTGTTTTAGGTTTGAGGGGCTTTTGTGTTTTCTTTTATCTTGGTCTTTTGGTGGATTTAGGTGTCGGTTTCACAGCAGTTGTTTTGCTGCTGTGATCACCTTGAGCAGTGGGCTCAGCAGCAGGTGCCTGAGGAGCAGTGGTAGCTGCTAAAGTCTGCTCAGGAGCCTGTGCTTGTGTTTTGGACACTTTTGATAGCCTTGTAAATGTTAACGGTGTAAGGCCATTTATTTGAAAAGGTTCACCCTGGATGAGTACATGAGCATCATCCTTTCCAAATTTCTTTTGAAAATAAAAGCTTAGGAACCTTGGAAATAGTAAAAATGATTTGCTATCAACATTTTTTACCAAGTCATTAAAGATCTCCTGTGAATAGTTAAAGTTTTCCCCATGCAAGATAGCATATGCCAGGTATTGGATCTTTAATGGAATTTCATTGAAAGCAGTGGTCTTATTAGAAACACACATTAAGAGGGTATGAAACAAAAACCTTGGGGCAGGGGGAAAACTGCCTTTTTGCAAAGTGTTTTTTTTTTCATTTGCTTTGCATACCCTCTTTCTAAAAAATCTGTTTGATACTCTATTTTAGGGAAAAAATTCTTACCTTCAAGATCATTGAGTTCAAACACCTCAGAAATGGTTTGTGGTGTGATTTTAACATCAACACCCTTTATCGAGGAATTGATAGCTATGGGTGTTTTATCTTCATATTCAAGTTTTGCATTTTTCCAAAATTCCCTCTGGGTTGCCAAGTAAATCGGAGCATCAGAAGTCAACAAAGTTTTGTATTTTGAAGACGAAAGGGCATCTATGACGGAATTGAACGTTTCAGTGTTACTTGGTTTTGTCAAGAGACCCAAGTAGTTATGGGGAGCTTTGTATCGAATTTGTATGACCTTTTGACTGGATTTCCTTTTAACTGATGAAGACCGTGATTTTACCATTTCAGGAAGAAGGACGATGAGGAATTTTGAGAGAAATAGAGGATAACTGCTTTGAAAAAGGAAAAATGAATTCGATTCGACAGTTAAAACCCTGATTGGGGGTTTTGATCAGGGTTTTATAGCAGGAAAAGTGAATGCTGACGTGGCAGCGGTTACAAAAGATCTGACGGCTATGAACTATCCACGAGCCAGCCCCTGATGAGTAATGGAACACAGTTGTTTTACGAAGACACTGATGGAATAATAACAGTGGTTGCAATGATTACACTGAAAAACAGTGGGAGACTTTAAGTTATCAGTGGATAGCCTTAAAACATTTAAATGCTTATAATTCATAAAAAAAATTCATTTTAACTATTTTTAAGATGAATTTTGAGATTTTTTAAATAAAGTATTACATATAATCAGTTAGCATGCTGGGGTGATGTGATAAATACCGTTACATATAAACAACCCTATGATATGAAATTTAACAATCTAACAGAGTATAAAATACTGATGTTGAATCCACTATAGATGCTGAAGCACTGCTGCTACTGAGCAATGTTTTTCCTTTCGTTGATCAGGCTTTACGAACATAAGTGCTTGTCTTTAACATGGCTTTGTCTTCAACAGTGGATAGGCCTCATCAATCTTTAAGAACATCAGTATTTATAAGGAGCAGTGGTTAATTATAACAGTCCTTAGCATGATCAGCTGTTATAACGACTCAAAAACCTCTTTGAGAGGAGGCATTGAAAGTATTAAACCTCTGTTGTCTTATCAAACAGATGTTCAGACACAATTCAACATCAACATAATTTAAATCGTACTCAAACACTAAATAATAAATAAAAATAGAATACAACATAGAAACACTGGTACATAAATACTAAAGTTGAATCCACTATAGATGCTGAAGCACTGCTGTTACTGAGCAGTGGTTTTCCTTTCGTTGATCAGGCTTTAGGTACATAAGTGCTTGTCTTTAACATGGCTTTGTCTTCAACAGTGGATAGGCCTCATCAGCCTTTAAGAACATCAGTATTTATAAGGAGCAGTGGTTAATTATAACAGTCCTTAGCATGATCAGCTGTTATAACCACAACATAACCCTCTGAGAGGAAGCATTGAAACTATTAAATCTCTATTGTCTTATGAAACAGATGTTCAGACACAATTCAACATCAACATAATTTAAATCGTACTCAAACACTAAATAATAAATAAAAATATAACACAACATAGAAACACTGGTACATCAATACTAAAGTTGAATCCACTATAGATGCTGAAGCACTGCTGCTACTGAGCAGTGGTTTTCCTTTGGTTGATCAGGCTTTAGCTACATTGTCTTTAACATGGCTTTGTCTTCAACAGTGGATAGGCCTCATCAACCATTAAGAACATCAGTCTTTATAAAGAGCAGTTGTTAACTATAACAATCCTTAGCATGATCAGCTGTTATAACCGCAACATAACCCTTTGAGAAGAAGCATTGACACTATTAAACCTCTGTTGTCTTACCAAACAGATGTTCAGACACAATTCAACGTCAACATAATTTAAATCTTACTAAAACAGTAAATAATAATAAAAAAAATACAACATAGATTCATAAAATAAAATTTATTAATTTATTCATGACCTTAAAACTAAAAGTCCAATAATTACATGACATACTAAACAGTATTAAAGTTCAAATCTAAGAATAAAAGCAAGAATTAAGAAACTTTAGTTTCAACTCCATCCATTGC
Source organism: Helianthus tuberosus (assembly GCA_030545235.1). Taxonomy (NCBI): domain Eukaryota; kingdom Viridiplantae; phylum Streptophyta; class Magnoliopsida; order Asterales; family Asteraceae; genus Helianthus; species Helianthus tuberosus. Next base: position 143,476,419 of record CM060381.1, read on the forward strand.
TGAACCTCTAGATGTATGTACTTCAGCATCGCCAAGAACTGCAAGTCTCTATCACCGCACTCTATATTACTGACAACACAAACAAGAAACAAACCTAAAATGCAAAGGTCTCTTCTCAACTGTTGTAGCACATCTAAGTTTTCAAGATATTGCAAGAATCTATCCATACTTTCTATAAAAGAAGAAATCCCAATGACAAACCTGACACAAGAAAACCTGACTTTCGATTTAACGAAAATCGAACAACGCAACTTTTCACGATGTTGCAACAATGATACTGCAACATCCATATTGAAAGGTTGACTTGTGATGGGAATCTTCATTGAAACGACGATGTTGGAACAATGATACTGGAACGATAACATGTTCAACAAACATTCGAACAAAGAAGTGTAATCGGAGATTAGCGCCTAAATCACGAGAAAGATGCATTTGAGAGAGAGATATACGCACACATATATGAGCGAGCGAGAATTGAATCTGATAGTAGATAATTATATCTTATTTATAGGATTAGAATATACGGTTTGAATTTTCAATTTTGAATGTGGGAACTGATAATTATTAAATTATCTTATTTATTGGGGACTGATATTTATTGGGAACTGATGTTTATACGTAATCCACAATAGTATATATCCTTATCCTATCTTTATTAAATATTTGAATTGTTATGCAAAGTAGGAAAAAAAAAGAGAGAGAAGGTCAATTTTCATGATGACTTTTCTGTAGTTACTGATGATGATTTGAAAGCAACTGTCATTGTCATGATGACTTTTCTAATTTTTAAAAACATAATAACCGTGAGTTTGAAATTCACATTTTGCATGTTTTAAATGTCCAAAGCTCAAGAAATTAACATTAATTACTGATTTGATTTGCAACAAATAGTTATAAAGAAATTTTTTTATTTTTTAATTTAATTTTAAATTTTATGATCAAAACAATGTTGTTTGAAATCTTACCTCATTGGTACGAAAAGATGAGGTAAAATGGTAATTTTATTGTAATTCTACTTTTTATTTGATAATTTCAATCTATCACTAAACTAAAACAATCAATAACAAAAAAGTGAGCCATGGCCGTTTTTTAGGAAAACCACTGATGGTCAATATCAATAGATCTCAACAATAAAAAAAGTGAGCAGTGGCTATTTTTCCTATCAGTGGATACCCCACAGTTTTTTAAACACTGATGTTTGGTCAGTCAATGGTAAACAAAAAGTGAGCAGTGGCTATTTTTCCTAGCAGTGGCAGTTTTTTAAACAAAGAAGTATAATCGGAGATAAGCGTCAGTTTGAAATTCTAGTTTTGCATATTTTAAAAGTCCAAAGCTCAAGAAATTACAATTAATTATTATTGATTAGATTTGCAACAAATAGTCAAAAAGTATTTTTTTTAATTTAACATTAAGGATAAAAATATATATGGTTTGAATTTTGAATTTCAAAATTACTGATATTATTAGTAATTACTGATTTGATTTGACCGCAATTGTGATGATGTTTATTGGGAAGTGATGTTTATTGGGAACTGAAAGGTAAGTAGTGTATATCTTTATATCCCTCCTTATTAAAGTAAATAAATATTAGTAATGATATGCAAAGTAGGGGAAAAAAAAAGAGAGAACGTCAATTCTAAATTACCATCTTGCATAAATTTAATTTCAAAATTTCAAAATTACTGATATTATCAGTGATCTGATTTGAAAGCAATTGTGATGTTGACTTTTCTAATTTTTATTTTAACTTTAATTAAGAGATAATAACCGTCAGTTTGAAATTCATATTTTGCATATTTTAAAAGTCCAAAGCTGAAGAAATTACCATTAATTAGTGATTTGATTTGCAACAAATACCCATCAAGTATTTTTTTTATTTTTTAATTTAAGATTAAATTTCATCAGGAAAACAATATTGGAGGAACTCTTATCTCATTGCAATGTAACGATTAGGTAAAATTGTAATTTCATTTTAATTGTAGTTTTTATTTAATAATTTCAATATATCACTAATTAACACCATAGATGGTAAATATCAATGGATGTCAAGAATAAAAAAGTGACCAGTGGCTATTTTTTCCTATCAGTAGATACCGAACGTCAATTGTCATTATGACTTTTCTGTAATTACTGATATTATCAGTAATTACTGATGAGGATTTGAAAGCAACTGTCATTGTCATGATGATTTTTCTAATTTTTAAACCGTGAGTTTGAAATTCACATTTTGCATGTTTTAAATGTCCAAAGCTCAAGTAATTAGCATTAATTACTGATTTGATTTCCAACAAATAGTTATAAAGAATTTTTTAAATTGTATGATCAAAACAATGTTGGAGGAAATCTTACCTCATTGGTATGTAAAGACGTGGTAAAATGGTAATTTCATTCTAATTCTAGTTTTTATTTGATAATTTCAATCTATCACTAATTAACACCATCAATAACAAAAAAGTGAGCAGTTGCTGTTTTTTAGGAAAACAACTGATGGTCAATATCAATAGATGCCAACAATAAAAAAAGTGAGCAGTGGCTATTTTTCCTATCAGTGGATACCCAACAGTTTTTTAAACACTGATGTTTGGTCAGTCAATGGTCAACAGATTTTGAAGAAACATATGTTTCGCCTTAAACAGAAGTTTGCCCATAAACAGAAGTTTGACCATAAACAGGTGTTTGCACATAAAGAGATGTTTATCTGGTGGTTTAAAACCACTGTTGGGTCAAACAAATTTCACAACAGGACCAATACTCAAATAGATGTTGACCTTAAACAGATGTTTGGTTTAGAGCCAAACATCTGTTAAACCCCAAACATCTGTTTAACCCTGAACAGATGTTTAAGTTAATAACATCTACTGTTCAACCTAACAGGGGTTTCCATTAACTATTGACCAAATTGCAAACAGATGTTAAAACCACTGTTTGTTATTGTACTTCTTTACAAAATTACATAGAATTCAAGAAAACGAAACAATCACTTAAAGAACTATAATTTAACACATAATCTAATCCGGCAAAGCAATCTATTATCTGAGAATTCACTGATTCTTACAACATGAAACAAACTCATAATGAAATACTAAAGTTACATAAGAACCACTGATAATTAAATACTAAATTTGAATCCGTTGTAGATGCTGAACCACTGCTGATACTAAACAGTCGTTTTCCTTTGATTAATCAAACTCTAGGTATATAAATTGCAAACTGTCGTTTTCCTGAACAGATGTTTAAGTTAATAACATCTACTGTTCAACCTAACAGGGGTTTCCATTAACTATTGACCAAATTGCAAACAGATGTTAAAACCACTGTTTGTTATTGTACTTCTTTACAAAATTACATAGAATTCAAGAAAATGGAACAATCACTTAAAGAACTATAATTTAACACACAATCTAATCCGGCAAAGCAATCTATTATCTGAGAATTCACTGATTCTTACAACATGAAACAAACTCATAATGAAATACTAAAGTTACATAAGAACCACTGATAATTAAATACTAAATTTGAATCCGTTGTAGATGCTGAACCACTGCTGATACTAAATAGTCGTCTTCCTTTGATTAATCAAACTCTAGGTACATAAAGTGCAAACAGTCGTTTTCCTGAACAGATGTTTAAGTTAATAACATCTACTGTTCAACCTAACAGGGGTTTCCATTAACTATTGACCAAATTGCAAACAGATGTTAAAACCACTGTTTGTTATTGTACTTCTTTACAAAATTACATAGAATTCAAGAAAACGAAACAATCACTTAAAGAACTATAATTTAACACATAATCTAATCCGGCAAAGCAATCTATTATCTGAGAATTCACTGATTCTTACAACATGAAATCTTCTGCACAAGTCAATTATAACAATAGCAGATCCTTTCTTGCGTTTAGTAGGAACTACTGTGGGTTCTACATCATCATCTTCTGCACAAGTCAATTATAATCATCATCATCATTTAGACATAAGCAAAAATTATTTTAACTATAAATTTAATAATCTTTCTTTGTGTTTAATTAAACTTTATGCCTCTTTGAATACAAACCTATAATAACCCGCAGCAGATTGTATGAATTTCAAACAACTGTGATTAGACTGAAATATAAACCGAGAATTAGAGTATATCACTTCAAAATAAAAAACTCAAAATTGAAAATCAGAGTAGCAAAAAACACATACTTTAAACGATGTTGGAACAATAATACTGGAAAACTACCGTGGAACAATCATCATCATTGTATGAGAATACCCTTAATTTATGGAACCTGTAGAATGAAATGCTCCACTGTTGGGTTATTAACTTTCAACCTCACTTTCCCTAAATTCATCAAATCTAATTTTCAACAGGATGTAATACAATTATTACCTTAATTAAGATATCTTCAACTGCAAACAACAATAGCAAACAACATCAAACAACAATAGCAAACAACATCAAACAACAATAGCAAACAACATCAGACAATAATAGCAAACAACATCAAACAATAATAGCAAACACCTGATGTTGGATCCACTGTAGATGCTGAACCACTGCTGTTACAAACAGATAATACCTCGAGAACTGGAAATGAAACTCTAATTTCAGAAAGAATAATGGCTGAACATACTCAAACATCAATAATCAATAGATGTTATACTCATATCATCACCATCTAGAAAAAAACGCTAATTTCAAAACATATTCAAACATACAAGCTTATGGCAGAAATCTATCCGCAGCTAAGCGGATTTCAACTTTGATGACAACAACCCTAACAATGGTTACATGAAAAGACACAAAACACAAAGGATTAGTATAAATAACAGGAAATCATGAAAGTATTTCAACTAAAAAAAAGAAGAACAAACCTTTTGATTAAGTAATCGATGAACAAAAGATGATTTTATGGTGGCGTCTGGAAGAAGATTAAGGTTTGTGAAATTTGAATTTGAATCGCCTGAATATAGAGAGAGAAAGAACCCTAGGCGTTTGTAAAGAAAGATCAGAAGTGAGAAGAGAGGTTATATAAGGAAAAGAGGATGGCACTGTTGGGCGGGAAAAGAGAACTGAGGATGCCCTAATCAAGTGACACGTGGCCCAAATAACTTTCATTTATTATATATAATAGATATGTGTTATAAAAAAGAAATGACCATTTTGCCCATGAGGAAAAAGGACAAAATAGCAGGATTTTATAAGGCAAATATAACCTGATTTCACTTTTGGACCAAAATAACAATAAAACTGAAACCACAGGGACCCAGATGCAAAAGGTTTGAGCTTTGGACTAAAGTAGCAAAAGTGACCAAACCTTAGGGACCAAAATGGCAGTTTACTCCAAAAATATACATCATTCGTACCTGATCAGTTTTGTACGAAACTTCAGGGTAAGTGGGTTGCTCGTCATCCAATGAATCTTGCGCGTAAGAAGGCTCACCAATGTCTTGTTGTACGCCTGAGACACCACTAACGAAAAAGTTATTGACATATTCTTCTTGTCCATATGAAGCACCATAACCGGCTTCATAATACAGAGACCCATAACCATGTCACTAGGCACGATAAACTGAAAAAAAACAACGGTTAAATCATAACGACACATCTAAAAGCCTTCATAATAATAAGTAAATATATTTTTACCTCGTTCAGATCTGGCAACAACGGTTGGCGGGGCACAAAAAACTAAAAAAACTAACGGGTAAAAGGTAATGGTAAGTTTAACGCCGAATAGAAAAAAGTAAATTATTACTTACCTAGTTGAGGTCTGGCAACAACGATTCATTATGATGGGGACGAAAGTCGGACACGACCTCCTCCGCGTGATCATCATTTCCTTTCCCATCGTAAGAATCAGAGACAACATACCCCTCCTAACACAAACGATGTGCTAAGTATTTCATAAACAAAAAAAAAAAAAAAAACAAAAAAAAAACAAGTTAAAAAATGCTATACCACACTGCTTTCCGGAATAAACGTGCTCGTGTTTGTGTCGGACGACTCACCGAAAATATAATTAAGGTTGAACTAAGACATGGTGTTAGCGAATATAAAGAAAAAACGAAGATAAACTCACAGAATATGAATCGTCTTCGTCTTCGTCTTCCTTCATCGTTTATAAAGGCCAACTAGAATGCAAATCACAGTCCAATACGGGCCGTATAGGCCTATATGACCCATATAGGGCTGACATCAATCACTTTATGTCACTATTTAGTGACAAAAAGCAACCTCGTACTATAATACGGATCGTATAGGTGTAGGATCGTTGTGTGACCCAAACGAGTCGTTCAGAAGAGATCTCGTCCAATACGAAAGGCGGAAACAGACGTATCAGAGTTATTTCAGCTGATTTGCACTTAGATTCACTTTAATTGTCTCTTGTATTGATTTTATATCGTTTTACAATGCTGGAGATACTCCGGCAGAGCTTCGCTACCGGAATCCAAAACCTTACAAATGAAATACCCAAGAACACTATATATAAGAAGCCCATTTCGCATGGAATGGGCTCATGTGAGTTGGCCAATGCCATTTCGTACGAACTGGACATGTTCCATGTCGTGCGAAATGGAAAACATCCTCTAAAACTCTAATTTCTCGTACTTTATGTCCTGATCTATCTAATCTATTACAAGACTCGATACAAGACGAAGTCGACAGACATATGCACCAACAGACTCCCCCTTGGATGTTGACGAAGTCTTCGGTGTCGAGTCTTCAGTATGTCAAATCTTCAGTCTTCATGCTCTCTTCAAAGTATCTGACATTGTAAGCATCCTTCAATCTCTATCTCTTCTTCTCTCTCTCTCTTAGAGAATCTCAATCTGACTCTATCTTCTCTTGAACAGATCTCTTGATTCCTTAAGTTCTTTAGCATCAACAGCTTGCGTGGACAACAGGATTCAAACATGGCCCTCTACTATTCAAACTCCCCCTTGAATATTGATCCATAATCTGTATCGGGCTCTTATGTCTTCAGACTCCCCCTTTCGATAAGCTGGGATCGCAGTCTGGAATTCACAATCTACAGGCTTTGATTGGAAACCTGACACAAATTCTGCTCACCATGCTTTGCAGCTTTCACAGACTCAGGACCGTTTCCTGGCTCTCCGTAGCAACAGGATCTGGAACCTGGCTTGAATCTGCATATCCTCATGCTGAAAGACCACAGGAATTGAAACCTAGCTTTCGCATATCTTTCAGGAGTCGTAACCTGGCTGCTTCTACCTGCACAAACTCTACTTCAAAATAAATTTCACATATTTAAAATTTGACAAATTTAGAGACCACTTGTAGATATCGTTCTATCATCAACAATTTATAATCTCTAATGACCACTTGTAAGAACACCATTTTTTTCAAACTCTCCCAAACCTATTGTTCATCATGTTTAGCACTCGGAACTTTGAAAATCAGCTTTTCAACATCAGTTGTCGAAAATAAGATGAAACAAAATCTTTTTGGATTTTTCAAAATTTTATGCTAAAACATAATCTTTTTGGATTTTTTAATGAAAAGCAGTAAAGAAATATTTACAGACAATATTTTTGTGAGTTTGTGTAAGAGGATCATATCAGTCTATGACAAATCACTAGCACCGTTGAGCTTTAAACACTTTAAGTTCTAAACGATTCACTTAGATTGTCAGTATACTGATCCACTTAAATTTTCACACAAAGTTCAACTGTTTCGAGATACGGAATTAGTGTTTTAAGGACTTAAACTTATTCGCGTGTCCCACCTCAGAATATACTCCCGTATCCAAACTCCTATATTCAGTCTTACAGGTGAATGTACACTAATGATATCTGTAAGGGGTTAATGTGAGACCATGAGAGCTCAGGCTATTGCTTCCGCAAAATCAGAGAGATAATGGTTCGACTTTAGGTGGGTTCCATTTAGAGAATCTTTTCTTCAACAACACATGATTAGCATTTTTCAATGTTTCATCATTTTTTATGCTGAGGGTGGGCTTTATGATTAAAGCAATGTAAAGTATTATACGAGGACTAGGCTATTGCTCCCGCAAAATCAGAAGTCCTGGTATAATACCCCAGATATCATCACGCACAAAGACCTAGTATGTCAGAAATAGAAAGCCCTTTAAACAAGATTTCAGGGGTTACCTATATATCCGAGAGATGTTCCCCATGAAATAAGTAAGTATTTGAAATTTAGGTTTATATCTCGAAAACAATCTACTAAATGTATAAAAACCTACTGGCATATCGTCAGTGAGACCGTTTATCCCATTTGACTTTCCAATTCTTTAGCGCACTGTGATTGTCTACTGATGTACTATCATTTCCTCTTTTTCACAACAAAAGTCATTTTTAATTTTTTAATGTTTTTGGCTTTTTCAAATTTTCGAAATTTCTAAATTTTTACTCCCCCTAAAATCAAAAATATGTTTCAATTTTTGATTTTCAAGGAAAATTTGAAACTAAACTGTACAAATAAAGTGACAAACTGATTTTCAAGCTTCAATTCTCCATCCACTTGGCATAAACAATCAGAACTCCCCCTGACAACAAACTATTTTCCCATTATGATTTCAAAACACTTAAGTTTGTTTTAATCAAAATGGTTTTTCCGGAAAATAAGTATTGTTGATTTCACTTGCAAGATCGGGGATTAATTCATCACATTGTTTTTCTTTTTCAACCACTTGTATGACAGTTAAATCAAGTTCAACTTAATGACCTTGATTAACCACTTGTAGGTGAAAACCCCTTCTTCAACCACTTGTAGGTTCACTTATCAACAATACTATTTGTAAATTGAAATATGACAATTTTTGAGATTTTTAAGAAAGATGTCGATTCATGCTCCACGATTACCAACTTGGGAGCTCCGGCAAGTCAGGATTTTACTCTTGATAGGTTCTATCCCATGACGATACAAACATGGGTGAACCATCTTCATCTGGTTTGTTTCCTTTCTTTTTTTCCTCATAAAATTCCTTTACCCTTTTGACCTTCCCGTCAATCATTTTTCCAAAAATATTTTGAACTGTGGGGTTAAAGGCCTTTTCAACATCAAATTCTTTCTTTTCAGAAAAGAATTGATTTGAAATCTCAACTTTTCAACTTTTTGTTTAAAATTTTCAGTCCTCAATGGTGGAAAGTTGACGTCATCCATTGGTGGAACTGAATTTTCTCCTTTTAGCTCAACATGTGGCTCCTCTGACTTTGACGAGTCAGATTCATCGCCAGAAAATAGCTCCTCTGATTTTGACGAATTAGAATCATTGCTAGAACTATCATCTAATTTCTTAACAACCCATTTTTGATTGTTAAGTTTCACTTTTCTTTTGTAAAAACTTTTTGAACATTCACCAACCTCAAATTTTGAATTTTTGAAAACTTTAAATTGTTTGGTTGGTGTTTCATTCTCAACCATCTTTTCTTTCAGTTTTTCAGAGACTCCCGGTTTTGTGTTGAATGCCTTTGGACAGTTCAAGGCAATGTGACCAACTTTTTGACATTGATAACAGGTTCTTGTCTTTTTCTTCTTCTGAGCAGCTTCATTCTTCATTCCTTCTTGCTTTTTAGCAAGGAATTCTTTGTTCGATTGTTTCTAGAATGAGCTCTTTTCCTCTTCTTTCGAACTTGATCCTGGAACAAAAATAGTTTTTGGTTTATAATTTTTCTCATTTTTATGATTTTCTGGTGGAATAAAACCTAGACCTTTCTTTTTGAAATTACCGTTATGGTTTGGTTTCTTTTGAAAACTCGAACCAGAACTGTAACCTTTTTTCTTGTTTAACCTTTGTTGAACTCTTGAGGTGTATTTTTTAGGTTTTTCAGAAAGATTTACATCTTTTATTTCAGAAATATTAATTTATGTTAGTTTGAAAACCTTGTTGATCATTTCAGTTTTAACACATCTTATTGGAAATTCTTCATCAGAATATAATTTGTCAGAATCAATCAAAGAGTATGCTACTTTGAATGTTTCGTCATTCAAATTATTTTGTGATAACAGAAATTCTTTATTATAAACCCTTTTGCCCTTTTCGACTGTTGAACTCGAGCTTTTGTCTAATGAATTCGAGTTTTCAGATTTAGGCTTTGACTCTAATTTTGACTCCTCCATTTCATCTTTATCCAACACCTGATCGACCACTTTCTTAATTATCTCGGACTCATGATCAGTGTCGGATGATGTGAAAGTGACATCAATGTTGTCTGGCAATCCATCTGAAGGCTCAGATTCCCACTGTAAGTTGGTTGCCTTTTTGACTCTTTCTGAATTAGGATTTCATGGAGAATATCCATTTTCAAGCGGATGTGGACACTTGTTATAACTGACACTTTGTTTCTTACCAGAATTCTTCACTTCAGTATCCTCTTTTGTTTTGAAATTCTTCACTTCAGATGTATCTTCTTCAAACGCTTTCATGCCTTCCACTGTAGGATAAATCCTGTCAATCACATAAGAAGAACATGAGTAACTTTTCAATAACCTGTTAACTCTTTCAGTTTCGATCCTCTGATTTTCCAATTCCTGTTCAAGCTAAGCACATATCTCAATGTAATAATTAACGATTTTCTGCTTTGTCATGTACGCTCCATTGAGTGTCTTCATAGCTGTTGCTTGTTCACTGCTTGACTCATTATATTGATTCATGGCTTTTTTTAGAACATCATACGATTCTTTCAGTCTGTTCATGTTATGAATCAACTCGTTGTTGTGCTTTTTCATATTCTCACAGTTTTCACATTTCTCAGACACTTTTTCTGCATCAGCTTCCTTTTCAATCTTGAAAGCTGGAATTTCTTTGACCTGCTTCTTTATCACTCGGACATCTTCATCATCATTTTTATCTCTCTCGGCTAGAAATTTTAAGTGCTCTTTCATTCTTTCTGCATAATACGAATTATCATCATCACTATTATCTTGTTTTTTAACCTTCTTCTTTGTCACTCGAACATTTGCATCTCTCTCGGCTAGATATTTTAAGTGCTCTTTCATTCTTTCTGCATAGTAATCATCAACACTATCTTCCTTAATTTGAGCAACAAAAGCTTTATGATCTGAAGTTCTATTAGGATCATAATCATCCCAACTAAAACCTTTTGGAAGTCTTTCATCATCTTGATCTGTCAGGCATGCTTTACTCTTAGCTGAAATATATTTGTCCCAGCTAAATCCTTTTGGCGATATTTCATCATCTTGATTAACTAGATAAGCTTTCTTTGGTTCTTCAATCTCCTTCCTTGCATGTGAAGTTTGTGGCGATTGTTGTTGACACGGCTGTTGAGCAACTTGATGATAAATCGCTTTCCGATAATAGTCATTGTTTCCGAAAGTATTTTGAGCTCCACTTGCTTCGCGGTTTGTGCATTCTCGCTTGAAATGCCCTTTTTCCCTGCAACGAAAACAAGTAACTTTAGATTTATCAAAGCCTAAAGTAGAAACATTAGCATCACGGAAATCATCTCTTCCCGTAATCTGTTTAAACTTTTCAGCTCTTCTCAACACGCTAGCCAAACACCACTTTATATCTATAAGTTCCATCTCCTCAGCATCAATCTGATCGTAATCCTCTTTTGTCAACATTGGATTTTTGATCCTTCCTGCAACTAAACTTCCATAAGACTCTAACACAGTCACCAACAAAGACATATGACTTTTGGCTACTTCTTCAGAGTAATTTTGATCATTCTCAAGATTTAATGCAATGTTGCATTGTAGGACTTTGCCACTCTTGGTTGCTGAAAAATTTGGATCAAATGATAGATAAGAAGAGAATCCAGTTTTTTTGTTTGATCCTTGAGAAGATTCTCCAGAAGAACTATTTGCATTAAATGCAGTTTCGATCTTCGGTGCAATGTTGGTCCTATCACTAGCACCTCCTTTGTAATACAAACCAATGTCTTGTTCACCATCAAAGTCCTTCATTCTCGCTATCTTTCGTTGTTCCATCTCTTGAGCTTCGAGTTGTTCAATAAACGTGCTCAGCGTTAGATTGTCAAATTCAGGTTTATTTTTCAACATCATAAGATACGTGCCCCAGACATCTTGTGGCAACGCATCGGCCAACTTTTCAATCCATTCTTCATTATCTTTCGTGATAGTCAATCTCTTCATGTTCATCACCAAATTGCAATATCTTTCTATAATCTGCTTGGTGTTTTCAGTTTTTAATCCACGAAATAGATCAAATTCTTTCTTCAAAAGCGACATTTTGTTCTTGATCATCTCTTTACTTCCAACAAACTTCGATTTTAGTTCTTTCCATATTGAATGTGCACTTCCGTTGTGTTGTAGTAAAATCAAGATTTCTTCCTTAATAGCTTGCTGCAAGAGACTAACCATCATCTTTTCACTTTTGTAATTCTTTTTCTCATCAACACTTAGATCTTTAATATCAACCTTCTCTCCGTTTTCCTTAACCGGTCTAATATATCGATATTCAATACATTCCCATGCATCTAAGTAATTTGCTTGAACCCAATTTTCAAAACGTTCCGCCCATCCACTATACTCCTCAATACTCATAAGCTTAGGCGGTTTTTGCATGGTGCCTATTTCATTTTCTAGCATCCTATTCTGAGTCACAGTGATCGGGGTAGCAAATGCATTGTAGAATTCGTTTTCCATGTTTCGGTATCAAAAGTTTCACAACCTCAGACTTTCAAATGAACTGATATTGTTTCACACGATCTGAAAACAAATCTCAAACGAACTGGAGTCAACTTAACCAATCCGTATGAACTGGCTTCTTTCAAACTTACTGATCTTAGTTCCACGCGAACTGGTGGTATGTTTCAAGCGAATTGGCACTTTCAAATGAATTGGAGACACTTGGTGCGAAATGGAGTGTTGTTTCAAGCGAACTGGAGCCAAATCGTGTGAAATGGACCAAATACTTACCAAACCGTGCGAATTGGATCTCAAATTCAAACGAAATGGGAAGCAACTCGTACGAATTGAATCTGATGTCACACTATCGGCCGGTTTTTATCAAAATTGATCAAGTTTTAGTTCGATTTAAGGTCTGATTCTTTCAAGGATTTGTTAAAACAGTGTTGCGCACGTTATATGTGAAAATCAAGCTATTTTATCCATAAAATTTTGATTAATTTTGAAAAATGTGAAGAAAGTGAGTAGAAATCAGAATTTTTGATGAAATCAAGCTAAAAATGGTAAGAACTCTGCCTCCTGAACTCTGATACCACTTGTAGGATCGTTGTGTGACCCAAACGAGTCGTTCAGAAGAGATCTCGTCCAATACGAAAGGTGGAAACAGACGTATCAGAGTTATTTCAGCTGATTTGCACTTAGATTCACTTTAATTGTCTCTTGTATTGATTTTAGATCGTTTTACAATGCTGGAGACACTTCGGCAGAGCTTCGCTACCGGAATCCAAAATCTTACTGTCACACCCCGATATTTCCACGTATTACCGGTGGGCCCGGTGGGGAGTATCGTGACGTAGTTGATATCATCATAGTCAAACAACACAATTTAAATGCACAGCGGAAGTCTTGAAATATAAAATATTATTACAAACACAAATGTCTAATAATATAAAAGTATTCTGTACAGACTAGCTTGTAATAATCCACAGGCGGATCAAAACAACAAAGGAAGTTATCAGACTAATGGCTTATGTGAAGGAGTTGCAAAGTCCTCAACTAACAAGTCCTGAGCAGCTTCCAGCCTATTACGTACTTGTACCTGTCACTTAGACTTTGGAAAATACGTCAGTTTTCACTGGTAAATACACTCAACTGACTCATTTGAAAATGTTTATGAAAATTGGTTTAGGTGCACAAGGCACGAAAATATTTCGACACTTTGATTAAAATGCACAAGGCAAAATTAATCTTTTATACTTGGGACAAACTATATCTCATGTTATCAGTTTTACATAACCTGCTCTACATACGGGGCACGGATCTATGCCGGTTTAAGATTAACCGACACACCACTATTCCCTTATTGGGAATCCCATATTGGGTAAAATTAATTTATAAACATACGGAATCTGTCAGGTGTATGCCTACACCCCGTGCTTAGGTCGTGGCCATTGCATTTAATGAGTCAAGGATATCCAGGACACGGTCGCATTAACCCCCAATGTTTCAGTCAAGCAATACGAATTAAAACAGGTTATTTGGATTTCCCGACTCATTGGTCTTCGAATCCCATACCTGACCATGCGGTATTTATATTACCATATCCCAAGCCCGTAATAGGGAAAATAAGTTAAGAGTATTTACCTGAGCTAGCTCCTGTCTTAAATAGCAAGAATTATAATAACTCAGCCGTATTCAGTTAAGTAAGCGTAGGTACAATTTACCGGAAGGCTCTAGTCTGGAATGATGGTATAAATAACCAATTAGAATACTAACGGGTCTTTAATTAAGCCTAAACTTAGACCGGTTAGTTTTAAGGAAAATATACGGTTCAAACGCATGATTAAGCGAAGACCGGAATAGAATGTGTTTTAGACCCGACAAGTTTGAAGACTTGTATAATATGGGTAATCTAAACACCTTCTGGATTTTGAGATAAAAATGATAAGGTTTGACCCGTTTCGGCTAACTTATGCAAACTAGTTACATAAACCGGACCGAACGCGCAAGAGGCTTAACGGGTAACCATAAGAGTCATATACAGGTTTTCTAAGTTAATATGCCTTAAACATGTTGTGATATCAGTAGGATATCTTCCATTTTGCCCAAAACGAGTTTAATCTCAAAATAAGCCCCGTAGGGGTATTTTGGTCATTTTAAAGATTATAAAAGAGGTTAATCGAAATTATGAGATTCGGGTCCGAATACATCAGTGGAATAACTTATTTTATTAGGTCATATCAGTTGGTAATAGGTCTTATATGGCAAAATGGTTTTAAACCCAAACTATGCGTTTAATACGCGTAAAAAGCCATTTTAAGCGATTTCCGAGTTATACAGGAAATCTGAGCTTTCTGATTAGGTTATAAAGTTCAAAATACTTTATTTATTATATAAAATCAGTAGCAATTGGATTGGTGTCAAAATATTATGTAGAACTCATTTTATGACCGAAAAGGGTATAATCAGTATTTACCGAATCAACGCCATAACCTTAGGTTATGAGCAGGTTAAAAATAATTAAAAATATTTAAAATTCCCAAAATATTATATTACATCAGTGGGTAAAAGGTTTGGTGTCAAAATTTGGGTTTAGATAGGCCAATTGCGCCGTTTAATTGACAATAAGCTTCTTAAATGCGCTATTTAGCATAACTCCTATTCTGGACCTCGAACTGATATGAAACTTTAGGGACATGTTTATAAATCAGTAACAAAGGTTATTGTCTTTTCACATATCCAAAATTCTCGTTTTATGGTCAAAAGGGCATTATGGTCAACATTAAGCAATTAACGGAAACATGTAAACGAATCGGATAATCAATGAACCAACCACAAAGGGTTATGCTAACATGTAGCCTGGTCCTAACGAAGCTCTAAGGCATTTCCAAATCATACTAAATCGGGTCAGAACTGAAGTCAAAGCAAAAGTCAATGTTTGCGACTTTCGGTTCCGAACCGGGTCTAAACAGAAAATTGTCGGATCAAACAAGCTTAGACCAGTTATTATACTTATTACCAAGTTATATGAGTGATAAAATAGGTTACTTGCCTTCTACATTGTTAATTAGGCGTTAATTCGCAAATTAAGGTTCTGTTGACTTTTTCTAATCAACTTTGACCCGACATTTGATCCAGTTAGAGTAGGAATCAGAGGGAGCCCTTTTAAGGGTTTAATGCCCACATAATTACCAACTTATAACTACCTTCAATTCGACTAATCACTGGACCATTAATGATTAATCGCTAAGTCAACCGTTAATTACGACGGTTTGACTTTTAAGCTAAAACTAAGTAAAAACTCAACTAAGAAAGGTTAAGTTTACTTACCAAAGTCTAATGCACTATTAGAGATGGCTTGGGTCTGCTCTTATGCTCCAGGAAGCTCCAAGAAAGCAGATGGAATGAATGATCACAAAGTTGCAACCAAAGGGCCTTTTTATAGTGAATTTGATCCATTAAGATCATGACAAATCATGCTATATATGATCCCAGATGATTAACAAGTGTCCCTAAGGCCTAAGAAATAGTTTAGGCGGCTCTTGGAAGTGTTTAAGGGCAATACATGTCGTTTGCAAGGCTGAACAGCCATTTTAAACGAGTTTCTGCATCTGGGCACTGCTTACGGACCATAAGGGTCCAGCCTTACTGTCCGTAAGGACCTGGTCAGCAAAACAGAACTTTCCAAAAATGACACATTTGGCCCCCGAACTTCCAAACTTGATTTTTAAGGTGCTTTCTTGCACTTGTAACCCCCAAACTTGACTTTTAAGGACTCCAAGTCATAAACTAACTTTGTTAGGTCCCCAGTTATTCATACGATCACCGAAAAGTCTTGAATTTCGACGTTGATGCTTTTAACCCCTCATATACGAATTCTATCATAACTTTCTCATACGATAACGAAACTTGATGAAATTTTTATCATACATTCTAATGAGAATAATTAATTGTTACAAAGCTTCGGGTTTGCTAAAAGGTCACTCAGAGGTATACTTTAAACATGTCGACACATTTAACCCCTGTAGCTCGTAATCTCTCACTTTCTTTCACAATTAGCTTCGTATGATCCATGATTTATTCGTTTAAGGGTATAAACATCATGTAGGGTTATTGTAAAGTATATTTATCCATTGTTGACATTTTGAACCCTTATATTAACATAGTTTCTTTATTTGTCAACTTTAGTCCCTCTAGAGTATTCTTTCACACGTTCAAGCTTATGACACGTGTCAATACATTATAGGACATGAATTTTCGAGGTGTTACATCCTCACCCCCTTAAAAGAAATCTCGACCTCGAGATTTGCTAAAATGCTGGAAGTACTTTTTGTCGCATAATGCACTTAACTTCCAAAACCTATCTGGAGTCTTTCCAAGCTCCCAAAGTGACTCCTATATTAGGTATATGTATCCTTTTGGAGCTTCTTAACCTGTCGATCCTCAATCGATATAGGATGCTCATCACATCAAAAATCTGCATATCATTATGTGATAGTGCTTCTTGACTTATTGGAGAAACACATCCTTCAGTCATTAGTGTGCAATGTATTGCGAGCTCCGTCAAGCTCCTTAAATAGGTTTTTGCTTATAAGCTACTTGATCTTGATACATTCGATTTTCCTTCGAATGATTCTATATATATTCAGAGCTTAACTAGCCTGATAATTTAACAAATTTGGCACACCCTTCCTGGGTGATATCTTTTTGTTGAACCTTATTCCTTAACAAGGATTTAGGAGGGTTGCTACTTTCATTAATTCTTGATTTTCTGCCGAATACTGGCATCTTACAGATGATTATGAATTTGCGTGATCTTATTTGTTGTTTCCAATGTAACTTTCAGATCCTGATAATTGGACTTACTTATCTATTGTCCTAACAATAGATGTTTAACATTCCATCTATACAAGGTCTCCAAAGGAGTAGCCTTGATACTTATATATCAACTATTATAGAAAAGCTTATCTTAAGGTGAGATGGTTATTCCAACCACTGCTTAACTAATCTCAAAGAATAGTTATTCCTTACAGCTAGTCGAACAAATCGACGATCCTGGGCAGCTAATGGCAATTCTTAATTGTTGCCTAAATAGGGTTGCGGAAATCAATGCATAAGCAAGATGAACCGTCTTTCTTATTTACTAAAAATCGGAGTTCTTAAAACTTTGAATTTGGCTTTGTGAAACCTTCTCTAAAAACTTATTGATTTGGCTCTTAGTTCTTTCTATTCCGTTGGTACTAACAGATATAAGGCCTTTACAATAACTGCAGCCCTAAGCGAGATGTTTGTCCTAACATCCTCTTGCCTCTCAGGAGGTAACATGTTAATTCTTTTAAAGGAGATAATTATGACACTTGGAGATGTCAGAGTTGTCCGTGTTCTCAGGTTTTGGTTCATCTATCGATGTCGGTGTCAGATAAATGACACATTCTCTTTACAATTGCAAAGATGCCCTAAGTAGAGATACTTATAAGGACATTTTTATATTGGATATCTTCTTTGAATACTACTAGTCGACTTTAGTACAATATGACCATCGGGATATCTCAGGGGTTCCATGCATTAAACCTCCATACCGACCAGGCATGGAAACAATCTATGGAAAACACTAAGATACGCCAATCCTCATATGGCACTTTTATCAAACATAGTTTGGCATTCACAGGCGATAGAAAACAATGAGAAAAATAAAATAATATATATTGTCGTACTCTTTTTGGGGAAGAGTACTCCAGATTCTTATGAAAGGATTATCTTCGAGGATGGGGGAGATGGTCATTATAGATTCCATTGGTAAGTTATACCTTACATTTAATATCTGGAGTTCTTATGAATGTAATCAAGAGTTTGCTAAGGTTATGGTTTGCTAAAGGTTTATTATCCCTTGCATTAATGTAAAATACTTAGCAGACACTATCAATGATAAATGGTAAGGGACGTACCTAATGCTATTATCGATGTGCACTGTCTCTAGCATTCAACCGGTAGTCTAGGCATTTTCTTTCTTATCCTTCCCAGGCTTAGCTGCTTCTTTCTTGGCAGCCTTAGGGCAATTAGTACTGATGTGCCCCTTTTCGCCACAGCTGAAACAGTTTGCATCCTTTATGTCCCTACATTCGTGGGACTGGTGGCCAGCTCTTTTACAGATGCCACATTTCTTTATCTTTTGGTTTGATCGACACTGTCCCCAATGTCTTCTTTTACAGGTTTTGCATGTAGGCTTTTTGTTGGAATCCTGTTGGTTATTGTTGAACTCGGATTTGCTCTTCTTAGGATTCTGAGAGTTATCCTCCTCCCTTTGTCTTTTCTCATTAGTTTCATTCTTGATCGACTTTTGTCTCACTATATCTAGAGTGAGAGACAAGGATAGATCTACAGCTGATCTGTAGTTGATTGGCCTTGAAGCCTTAACATTCCCTTTTATTTCTGGTGCCAAACCACCGATGAAACGCGCAATGCGTTTTGGTTCCGGGGTAATTAAATAGGGTACCAGTCTAGATAGGGAGTTGAAGTCGGTAACATATTGCTGACAATTTAGGTTTTTCATTGTGAGAGTCAGAAAATGTCACACCCCCAAAAATACACATGCGGAGTATCGCCGCTTGGAGGTGTGACTGACCAGGATCAAGCCACCAATCATATTGAACAATGTATTTAAAATAAATAAAATCCAACCACGCAATATAATTGGTGTTCAAAAACAAGTTAACCAAGTTCAAGTTAAACAGCGGAAGCAATAAAGGTAAAACTAAAACATAAGTTCAATAAGTTTAAATGTTAACATGGCACACAACGGTCCATGTCCCACAACGACTCCTCTTGCTCGTGCAAGCTCCATAGATACCTAACGACCTGCAAGACATGTAACAACGAATCAACAAAAAAGTTGAGCGAGTTCACGGTTGGTGTTCATTGTTAAGTTGTTTCAAAAAAACCAGGAATTCATTTGTAAGTTGTAAGTTAATCAGTTTACCCTGTTTCCCAAACATATCCATAGTTGGTGGGGGCTTCCCCATGTTAACCACTAGACCTGTTTACCATATCGACCACTGACTAAAGTAAGTTGGTGCCCTGACGTCAATGTCTATCATCATTGACTAGTGCCCATATCCATTAGTTCATGCCCGTCCTCTGCGGCACGGTGTGAGGCTTGTCAAACCTAAATAGCGCTATCTAACTAATGACCCGCTCGCCATTGGCCCGGCGATTAAGTCGATATAAAAAGGAGGGACTTCATGATAGAGTTTTTGGTCTAGTATCCGTGTTGTCACCCTTCAATAAATAGGGTGTGTACGTAATCTCCAAACCAGGAGATTACGCAGGTTCCGATTAAATCCTTATCACATGTTGTCACCCTTCAATAAAGAGGGTGTGTACGTGTTCCAAACCAGGAGATCACGCAGTTTCAGTTTCAATCCTTTACCCATTCCCAACCCTTGGGAATCCCATGCCTTGTGGAAAGTGTGAACTCACCTTGGTTTGCTCGGTATGATTATTTACTCGTTCACAAATAATTCAGTCAAAGCCTACGGTTTTCATGTATACGTGATCAGTTTACAATCACTTGGTTCGTTTATATATATACATTCAGTATCATGATAGCATGCACTTCAAGTAGTGATTTAAAAATATTACATAGCAGTTACATATGTATCCATACAAACACTCAGTTGTAATGTAGGTTTCGAAATAATAAATAATATATATCAAGTCAAGCATATTACATTTATTACTCATGACAATCATTCATGTTTCCTTAGCCATTCATAAACATCACTGACATACAATTAATTCCCATACTTATCAACATGCACGTTCACAATTCATATGCTAACCTAGCAACAAAGCACCTGTCATGCACATTCACCAACCTCTCGGCCCACTGTGAATTCCATTCCAAATCGGTAACAACCACCCACCCACATGTTTTATCCTAATGTATCAGGTTATGAATTTTATTCAATGATTATCATGCTGCCATACATAATCTAAGGGTTCTATAAATCCTACATACAATACCATCATCATCAATACATAATGAACAATCAAATCAAAGTAAACATTAAACATCCTAACCCTACATGAACACCCCATGAACCGAATTAAGCTACAATCCTCATGCAAACAACCTTAATCGTAACAATTTCCAGTTCTAACCATTCAAATATTACTTCATATTCATGTGTTATCAAACCTAGTAATTCACTGTTATCGACCTAACTCATTGCACAATCACAACACATTCCTCAAACATATATTCTCATAACCCACAAATCATCAACATCAAACTGTAACGATCATGATTCACCATAATAATAATTATCATCCTACATTCTAAATCAACCGATTATACACAGAGAAAAAAAAAACACATCTAAAGTCAAACAAGATCAAAACACGAGATACAAGTAGTGCGTAAGACTGACCGAAAGGTTTTATGATGAACCTAATCTAATGCGGTTGATGTGAGCCTATACCGGAGTTCCGACGGTCCGCCGCTGCCATCGCGAGTGCGCCGCATCTGCCGTCGCCGGTGCCAGGGGGTTTCATCACCATTGAACTGCCCCGAAAATCGTTGCCATTCTTGACATCGGACCACGCCCTGCCGGCTCCAACGCCGCTGCCAAACGACGCGTCTGCTGCCGCTGTGTTGCACGCCGCCACCACCGAGTGGTGGTTGACCGTTTGCTCAGAGAGAGTGTAGAGTGAGCGTAGGGAGAGATGGTGAATCAGTTTCTCTTTTTTTTTAGGGTGTAGGTGTGTTCATGGGTTCAAGAGAATGTACGTCAACAGAAGGCATGAGGGTGGGGTGTTTAGGATAAATATAAAGGGTAGGGTTTTGGTTAATTAGGGAGTGTGGTTGGGCCTAGCCCAAGTGCGTATGAATTTCTATCAAAACAAACAGGCCCGATTATTTTATTAAATGTACAGGTAATTAAATAATAAACGAATAAACTTCTCGTTGCGGGTTATTATTATATCGTAAATAATAATATTATTAATAGCGCCGAAATTAATTAACAAATGTGCGCATTACTAAAATACCCTTTTCTCGACAACGAGAGTACGGGTTGTGACAGAAAATCTGTCTCCACCTTTTCCACTTCGTGTTGTGGACAGTAGTTCTCTTTGATAAGGTCCACAAACTTGGACCATCCCATATTGTATAGGGGAATTTTCCCCGTGGACAGCATCATGGCCCTCCACCATACAAGAGCCTTTCCCTTGAAAGATTGTGAAACAAATTTTACTACGTCCTTATCAGCACAATCGCTGATGTCCACAACAGTTTCCATTTCCTCAAGCCATTCCATAGCATCAATTGCTCCTTTTTCGCCATTGAAATCTCTGGGTTTGCATGAGACGAAATATTTGTAGGTGCACCCGCCTTCAGTTGAACGGGGCTTATCATAGAGTACTAACTCCTGAGGTTCGCTCTTTTCATCTGAAGAGTGAACGGAGCTCTCCTTACGAGCTGATGTATGTGTTTCCGTATGGACCTTTGAGTGAGTGACACTCGGTTCCTTTTTGTTCTCAAGGATCTTATCCACAACTTCACTAATTGATGTGCTAATCAAGGTCTGAAGAGTAGTGCCATTAACATTTATATTTATATTTGCATCCTTGTTTTTAGCCGCAGTACTGCTGTGTGCTTTGTCGGAAACCTCCATTCTGGAGCTTTGGTACTAAACACCAAAAATAACATATTCTTAGATACCAACTATTATGGAATCATCGTAATGGATGATTTATAAGCCATGGTATTATTAAACCATAATGGTTGTTAGGTTTATAACTTCCTTATAGTATGCTACTAGAAAGCATATCAATTATATTTAGCCTAGGTCAAAAAGGACCATCAATTGTGTTTATGGTTTGGACCGAGTCCATTACCTTTGACAGGGGATCACAATGTCACCACTGTCCTTGTCATAACGACAATCTTTAGATGGTTGGAAGGCTTGTCACGAAGGACATTAATAATCATAGGCACGAAGGCCTTGTCACAAAGGACATATAAGATATGGCACTTAAGGCATGAATATATAAGCCGCAATCTTATTGGATCAGAGATCTTAAGGTTCGAACATAGTTCTTCACCTTTGGACAGAAAGTCAAAGACTACAGCCGTCATCTTTTTGGAAGATAATTTATTTTTCCACAAAGGCTAGTCAATGGACATCATTCTGACTAACTGGATGATTGTGGGCTTCAGAGGAGTCAGCCGTGGTGAAGCTTTGAAGGCTAACTAACCAAGTAGTAATAATTTGTTTAATTATATAGCGAATTGTCGAACTTGACGATTAAATAGCCATGGTGTAACTCAACCATATGGACCAATAGATAGTATTAAATTTATTTGATTATGCTTGGCCTAGGTTTTTAGATAAACCATCTTTGGCGTTTAAACGGAATATAATCCTTCATATTTATTAGACAGGGGACATAATTCATGACTGTCAATGTCGTACCGACATTTTATATAGCATAAGGGCTTGTCCCAAGGACTTTTTTTTTTGATGGCACAAAGGCCTTGTCACTAGGGAAATTTTAAAACATAATCAATGATTCCTTTGGATCAGAAAATTCCATAATTCCTTGTCTTGACAAGAAGTTATGAAATAAAACTATCTTTTTATGTATACGTCCTTGCCCGTAGGTATACATCCCAATGGATGTTTTGATGTGTTCGTCCTGTTCGACGTTTATTAGCCATGATTTCTATTGATCATT
Source organism: Helianthus tuberosus (assembly GCA_030545235.1). Taxonomy (NCBI): domain Eukaryota; kingdom Viridiplantae; phylum Streptophyta; class Magnoliopsida; order Asterales; family Asteraceae; genus Helianthus; species Helianthus tuberosus. The sequence continues at coordinate 143,499,737 of CM060381.1, forward strand.
TATGCTAAATAAGGGGTTTGGAAATTCCTAATATAAAGATGACAAGTGTGATTTATCGCATCACTGTTGCCGGGAGTGTTAACATGTTTGAAGATGTTAACAAGGATCTGAATCTCTTTTTAAACAGGTTTCACCATCTTAGCTAGGTCTTTAATGACATTCAAGCTTGATTATACCCTTTAAGATTCTTCTCAATATGTATACTGGTAGGAAAGGGATGATATTTATTTTATTCAGGATTTTATCATAAATCCTAATTTACAAGTTAGTAATAGCACAAATGGCCTAGTCGCGTAGACAAGTTTAATTTATAAGCCATGATTTCAGAGAATCGAGGCATTAAGGTTTGAATCAAAGTTCATTACCTTTTCTTGACAGGGAGTTGTAGGCTACCACTGTCTTTAGTCTCAGAGGACATTAACTATAGCCCGTAGGCACTTCCCTTCTAAGGGATGTTTATAATATGATCATCTTATAGGATGATATAAGCCATGATTTCAGAGAATCGAGGCATTAAGGTTTGAATCAAAGTTCATTACCTTTTCTTGATAGGGAGTTGTAGGCTACCACTGTCTCTAGTCTCAGAGGACGTTAATTATAGCCCGTAGGCATTTCCATTCTAATGGATGTTTATGGTATGATCATCTTTTCAGATGCTATTAGTCGAGATCATATGGATCCTACCGACCATTATGTTTGGACGTATTCCAACATCGTTAGACAGGGGTCAAAGACCACCACTGTCGTTGTCTTATTGGATAACAAGTTTAGCCCGTAGGCACTTCATCACTAACGGATGTTTATAATATTATCATCTTATAGGATGATATAAGCCATGATTTCTAAATCACTAGGCTAGATAAGAAAATTGGAAGAATCCAATATAAGAATGACTGTTGTGATTTTCTCGAATCACATCTGTCAAGAGTGCTAACACGTTCTTAGGTGTTAACAAGGATTTGAATCTTTTAAATAGGTTTTACCATCTTGGCCATGTCTGTAACTACATTTAGGCTAGGTTTTTACCTTTAAGATTCTTTTTAATATATAATGCAGAGCAATCCTAATTTGAGATGTTAACAAGGATCTGAATCTAATTATGGAACTACCATCTTGGCCCGGTCTTAAAATGACACGTGGCTAGGTTTTGTCCTTTTTAGATTTTACCATTTTATTATAATGGTAGATCTTATAAAAGGAATGTTATTTTTCATTTATTTTATATTTCATGTTTAGGATGAAAATTTAAATTTAGCCATTCCACTATAAAATTAAAAATTCAGGTTTGCCCTAAAAGGGACTTGAAGGAATAATGTTGTCCTCGAAGGAACTGAAAGATAAATATGTCCTTATAAGGACTATTAAGGAAACGATCTTCAGCAAAAGGAGTTTCTTCTTCATTTTATGTCTGAATGTTTTCTCCTTGGTTGCACGTTTCATTCTAGCCGCGGTACGAAGCTCAGCATTTCAAGGCTCCGGGTGTGGAGAACTTCTAATACAGCCTCTTCGCTTGACGACATATCCAATATATAAAAATTTGAAACAAAAATTCCAGATTAGGATTTGAGAATATTCCTATGTTAAGTCTAGACTCAGAAGGTCAAGGAATGTGCTAATGTGTCATTGAGATTAAACACAAAAAGGCTAGTGTTTAATTCACTCAATGTTGGCTCTGATACCAACCTGTCACACCCCGATATTTCCACGTATTACCGGTGGGCCCGGTGGGGAGTATCGTGACGTAGTTGATATCATCATAGTCAAACAACACAATTTAAATGCACAACGGAAGTCTTGAAATATAAAATATTATTACAAACACAAATGTCTGATAATATAAAAGTATTCTGTACAGACTAGCTTGTAATAATCCACAGGCGGATCAAAACAACAAAGGAAGTTATCAGACTAATGGCTTATGTGAAGGAGTTGCAAAGTCCTCAACTAACAAGTCCTGAGCAGCTTCCAGCCTATTACGTACTTGTACCTGTCACTTAGACTTTGGAAAATACGTCAGTTTTCACTGGTAAATACACTCAACTGACTCATTTGAAAATGTTTATGAAAATTGGTTTAGGTGCACAAGGCACGAAAATATTTCGACACTTTGATTAAAATGCACAAGGCAAAATTAATCTTTTATACTTGGGACAAACTATATCTCATGTTATCAGTTTTACATAACTTGCTCTACATACGGGGCACAGATCTATGCCGGTTCAAGATTAACCGACACACCACTATTCCCTTATTGGGAATCCCATATTGGGTAAAATTAATTTATAAACATATGGAATCTGTCAGGTGTATGCCTACACCCCGTGCTTAGGTCGTGGCCATTGCATTTAATGAGTCAAGGATATCCAGGACACGGTCGCATTAACCCCCAATGTTTCAGTCAAGCAATACGAATTAAAACAGGTTATTTGGATTTCCCGACTCATTGGTCTTCGAATCCCATACCTGACCATGCGGTATTTATATTACCATATCCCAAGCCCGTAATAGGGAAAATAAGTTAAGAGTATTTACCTGAGCTAGCTCCTGTCTTAAATAGCAAGAATTATAATAACTCAGCCGTATTCACTTAAGTAAGCGTAGGTACAATTTACCGGAAGGCTCTAGTCTGGAATGATGGTATAAATAACCAATTAGAATACTAACGGGTCTTTAATTAAGCCTAAACTTAGACCGGTTAGTTTTAAGGAAAATATACGGTTCAAACGCATGATTAAGCGAAGACCGGAATAGAATGTGTTTTAGACCCGACAAGTTTGAAGACTTGTATAATATGGGTAATCTAAACACCTTCTGGATTTTGAGATAAAAATGATAAGGTTTGACCCGTTTCGGCTAACTTATGCAAACTAGTTACATAAACCGGACCGAACGCGCAAGAGGCGTAACGGGTAACCATAAGAGTCATATACAGGTTTCCTAAGTTAATATGCCTTAAACATGTTGTGATATCAGTAGGATATCTTCCATTATGCCCAAAACGAGTTTAATCTCAAAATAAGCCCCGTAGGGGTATTTTGGTCATTTTAAAGATTATAAAAGAGGTTAATCGAAATTCTGAGATTCGGGTCCAAATACATCAGTGGAATAACTTATTTTATTAGGTCATATCAGTTGGTAATAGGTCTTATATGGAAAAATGGTTTTAAACCCAAACTATGCGTTTAATACGCGTAAAAAGCCATTTTAAGCGATTTCCGAGTTATACAGGAAATCTGAGTTTTCTGATTAGGTTATAAAGTTCAAAATACTTTATTTATTATATAAAATCAGTAGCAATTGGATTGGTGTCAAAATATTATGTAGAACTCATTTTATGACTGAAAAGGGTATAATCGGTATTTACCGAATCAACGCCATAACCTTAGGTTATGAGCAGTTTAAAAATAATTAAAAATCTTTAAAATTCCCAAAATATTATATTACATCAGTGGGTAAAAGGTTTGGTGTCAAAATTTGGGTTTAGATAGGCCAATTGCGCCGTTTAATTGACAATAAGCTTCTTAAATGCGCTATTTAGCATAACTCCTATTCTGGACCTCGAACTAATATGAAACTTTAGGGACATGTTTATAAATAAGTAACAAAGGTTATTGTCTTTTCACATATCCAAAATTCTCGTTTTATGGTCAAAAGGGCATTATGGTCAACATTAAGCAATTAACGGAAACATGTAAACGAATCGGATAATCAACGAACCAACCACAAAGGGTTATGCTAACATGTAGCCTGGTCCTAACGAAGCTCTAAGGCATTTCCAAATCATACTAAATCGGGTCAGAACTGAAGTCAAAGCAAAAGTCAAAGTTTTACGACTTTCGGTTCCGAACCGGGTCTAAATAGAAAATTGTCGGATCAAACAAGCTTAGACCAGTTATTATACTTATTACCAACTTATATGAGCGATAAAATAGGTTACTTGCCTTCTACATTGTTAATTAGGCGTTAATTCGCAAATTAAGGTTCTGTTGACTTTTTCTAATCAACTTTGACCCGACATTTGATCTAGTTAGATTAGGAATCAAAGGGAGCCCTTTTAAGGGTTTAATGCCCACATAATTACCAACTTATAACTACCTTCAATTCGACTAATCACTGGACCATTAATGATTAATCGCTAAGTCAACCGTTAATTACGACGGTTTGACTTTTAAGCTAAAACTAAGTAAAAACTCAACTAAGAAAGGTTAAGCTTACTTACCAAAGTCTAATGCATTATTAGAGATGGCTTGGGTCTGCTTTTATGCTCCAGGAAGCTCCAAGAAAGCAGATGGAATGAATGATCACAAAGTTGCAACCAAAGGGCCTTTTTATAGTGAATTTGATCCATTAAGATCATGACAAATCATGCTATATATGATCCCAGATGATTAACAAGTGTCCCTAAGGCCTAAGAAATAGTTTAGGCGGCTCTTAGAAGTGTTTAAGGGCAATACATGTCGTTTGCAAGGCTGAACAACCATTTTAAACGAGTTTCTGCATCTGGGCACTGCTTACGGACCGTAAGGGTCCAGCCTTACGGTCCGTAAGGACCTGGTCAGCAAAACAGAACTTTCCAAAAATGACACATTTGGCCCCCGAACTTCCAAACTTGATTTTTAAGGTGCTTTCTTGCACTTGTAACCCCCAAACTTGACTTTTAAGGACTCCAAGTCATAAACTAACTTTGTTAGGTCCCCAGTTATTCATACGATCACCGAAAAGTCTTGAATTTCGACGTTGACGCTTTTAGCCCCTCATATACGAATTCTATCATAACTTTCTCATACGATAACGAAACTTGATGAAATTTTTATCATACTTTCTAATGAGCATAATTAATTGTTACAAAGCTTCGGGTTTGCTAAAAGGTCACTCAGAGGTATACTTTAAACATGTCGACACATTTAACCCCTGTAGCTCGTAATCTCTCACTTTCTTTCACAATTAGCTTCGTATGATCCATGATTTATTCGTTTAAGGGTATAAACATCATGTAGGGTTATTGTAAAGTATATTTATCCATTGTTGACATTTTGAACCCTTATATTCACATAGTTTCTTTATTTGTCAACTTTCGTCCCTCTAGAGTATTCTTTCACACGTTCAAGCTTATGACACGTGTCAATACATTATAGGACATGAATTTTCGAGGTGTTACACTTACAAATGAAATACCCAAGCACACTATATATAGGAAGCCCATTTCGCATGGAATGGGCTCATGCGAGTTGGCCAATGCCATTTCGTACGAACTGGACATGTTCCATTTTGTGCGAAATGGACAACATCCTCTAAAACTCTAATTTCTCGTACTTTGTGCCCTGATCTATCTAATCTATTACAAGACTCGATACAAGACGAAGTCGACAGACATATGCACCAACAATAGGCCTGTACGATCCGTATAGGGTTTGCATGTGAACCCTATCTGTCAGCTTTGAAGGACAACCTAAGACTAATACGCATCGTATAGGCCAATACGATGCATATTAGTCCGCATGAGGGGGACAGTGTCAGCCTTTGACTGACCTTGGAAATTGAATTTAACCTAATACGCATTGTATAGGCCTATATGATACGTATTGATCGTGTCGATTTAATTTTTCAAGGTGTCTCAATAATACGACCCTTTTTTTGGAAGGGGGGGGGGGGGTATTATTGAGGCGATGAATGGATTGGTTAATCTTGTCCCCTTAATTCCATACACATGTGATGTAATTCAGACTATATTTGATTTAGCATTTTTCTTGTATCTAGGAGTAATGAGGTTCAATACAAGAATTATGCACTTAAAATATACAATGTTTGGTGAAAAGTGGCAAGTGGCAAGTGTAGGTGTTAAAATGTGATAAGACGACAAATACGTAATAAAATACGATATTTTTATATCCGTATTATGTTTTCATCTATGATAAGGAGTCAGACATTTGGTGAGTACACAAGTCACAATGCTTGGATGTGGACAACATGTATTTGAATTTATCTACCAATATGCTGCAAACTTGTTTATGATACGGTACAACTATATGTGTATATCAAACATATGATCTAACCAACTTTTTAGTTGACACGTTTTAGCATGTTTTCAGGTGATGGAAACTAGAGGTTAAATACATGTTGATTGCTTATGTATGATAATGTAAGAGACTTAGTTTAATTAAAAATTTCTATGTTTTTTTTATTGTTTTGTGTATTGGTTTATTAATAAATAAAAGTACTTATTCACTCCAAGTGTATGAATTAACTCGTTGCGCTCCTGTGTTTCCGCCGCAGGCGGGGGTGTGACACCATCAAACCAAATTCACAACCATAGTGTGTTTCAAAAAACCCATAACTTAACCGGTTGCATTAAACTACAACTTTTTCGAGACACCGTGAGACAAGAACCTGGTCACTATATATGTGCACAAAATCTCCACGCAAATAAAAACCAAACCCTGTTCATTCTTGTTCTCCCAATCAGCCTACAAGCGAAACGAACCCGAAACACCACTAGTAGTGTTGATTATCGGTATTTGGGCATACTAATCTAAGAAAGAGAGAGAGAATGTGTGTCGTCGGAGTGGTGCTGATGCCGTTTTCAACCGAAGAAGAAGATGAATGAGTATTAGTGGGTGATGGGTATTAGGGTTGCTAAGTGGGGTACATCTTTAAATGTTTTTTGTTTAATTATTGTAAAGAAAAAATAATATAAGCAGATGTGTAAAATGACATAAATGCCCCTGAGTTAAAGTTAAAGTTAAAATGGATGGGGTTTGTGGAGGATAACAACAAGATTTGGAAACTACAAGGATCTACATATGGGAAAAAAACATTTTGGATGAAACTGAGAAAAGCGACCAAACCACATGATCGAAACTGACCAGTGTAAAGATGCTAATTAGACCATACTACAATTACCTTTTGTGTAATTAAGTTTATCGATTTCATGTGGAACACGAGCAATGTGATTTTACCTACAAGTAACCAAAGTGCATAGATTTCATGTGGAACACGAGCAATGTGATTTTAGTGGGCAACTCAAGTGTTTTCAGTTTCTTATAAATTTCATGTGAAAATAAAACAAGTCATTTGACAATAAAAAAATATTTTGAAGTACACAAAGCCATGATCATTAATTAGAAAAGGATATAAAAAATGAAATAGTTTAATTGGACAAATCAACTTATTTATTATATTGGGTAAACAAATAGCCTTATCGTACAAAATGTACGAAAGACATGAAAAGGTAAAAAAACGCGGTGACATTTTCGTAATTATTTTACCCATAATTACCCTACAGGATCAAAATTTCCTTACAAGATCAAAATTACCCTACAAGAGCATTTGTAAAGTAATTATGATACTCTACAAAATTACCCTACAAGATTAAGATTATCCTACAAGATCAAAATTACCATACAAGATCATTTGTAGATTAATTATGATACTCTACAAAATTACCCTACAAGATTAAAATTATCCTACAAGATCATTTGTAGACTAATTATGATGCTCTGTAAAATTACCCGATTATTTGTAGAGTAATTATGATACGCCTACAAAATTACTATATAAGGTCATTTTACAAAATTACCCTACAAGATCATTTGTAGGGTAATTTTGATAATTACTCTACGTGTAAATAATTACGAAAATGCCACCGCGTTTTTTTACATTTTCATGTTTTTTGTAAGATAAGGCTATTTGTATTTGATCTTTTGCCTTATTATATTACTGTAATGTAATTATATTTACCGTTGTATATTAAAATTTCTTAATCCGTCATTTCACAACGACTACTAAATTTATAGTTTTATACGCATTTTTCTGTGTCATGCAAACTATTCACATAAATTGGTTTGTTATATCGTTTTTAGAATTTGAAAACCGTTTGGTTTTGGGGGGTTTTGTAAACTGTTAGTTTTTCGAATTTCACAATGGATTCGCTTACGGTTTTGGTTTTTCAGGTTTTGCCATTTTGACTCTAAAACTTTTCAGGCTATACAATTTATTATTTTCTTATAGGTCGCTTAACATTAAAAATAAATATTATAATCCATTAATTCAATTACTAAGATTGTTTACGGGTTCGTTCAGTTATAAAGTTGGGGCGGTTTTTATGTGTTTGGTTCGGTTTGTTTTTTTTTTTTTGGATACAAGCATAGCAAAATCAAACAAAAAACCGAGCCTGAAATTCGGTTTTTGAACACCCCTACTTAAACCAAACCATTTGTTTTGGTTAGTTGGGTTCGGCTACATGGGCTGGTTCGGTTACAGTGACACCCCTAGTTTTTTTTTTTTTTTGGTAAAGGGTTACCCCGGTGAATTTTTTTTTTGGGGTACAGTGACGCCCCTAGTTTAGGTTTGTAATCTTTAATTAATTTTATACTAATCAGAATGGTAACATAAATAAGAAAATCACTAATTTGTTAATTAATGGGTTATATATATATTTTTTTAACGACAAATTTGGATCACTCGTGCCACGAGCGAAACCACCCGATCAAATCCCTCTCCACTAAGCTACAATACCAAGACATAATGGTCCTTAAGCCTTATTCTACCCTCAAGATGCCACTAGGCTTTATATGGAAAATCGGAAACGAATAGATTAACAACGAAAGAATAAGTATTTTTAAGACCGTTGATATCAAGATACAACTGTTTTCTTCGCCTCTTCAATGCAGTTCGAAACAATAAAACCGGGTGCTAGCCGATCTTGGGTGATAGTCATGTAGTTAATCTCTACTTCAAGATACATCTCTTGGTTTTGCAAACGAGCCGGCTCAGCAAGCAACGGGCTGAGTTTGAGCTGACCTGACTCAACTCAGCTCTTGTGAACAACCTTGATTCAAGATATCGAGCCACGTTTAACACGTTACATATAATTAGATTTAATGACAGATAATCCTTCCAATGATCATAAAAACCTTAAAATCATTACAAATTTCCACATTTCATCAAAATCTAACAAATGCCAAAAGTTTTATGGTCATCATTCATCTAACCATCAAAAGGTGTTCTGAAACCACTACTAAACTAAACCATGTTTACAAAATCATCAACACCATGTTCACACTCCAACAAAGCTTTTGCATTAACTTCTCTACTAAACCTCCAAATGTAGTTTAAACCGACAAGAAGTTCAGTAATCGTCGCCTCGGTTTTTTCTTGATTTGCATAGTAGATTGTCTGTACAAGAAGAACATTTGTTCTAGAAACCATGTATTGATGCTCAAAGCTTCTTTCTGATTGCCATCTTATCATATTATGAGCAAGTGGAGATAGCCAGTCTAAAATTCCCAGCATTGCTTCACTCCATTCCTCTGCTAAATCCGAATCAAAAACCGCCATTTCTAAGCTTTTAGCATATGGTTTTAATCTAACCCGAAGAGCGTTTTTCACATTTTTAGGCAGCATGTTGTATAAATCTTCTCGTGCATCTTGACCAATCAGATGGGGTGATGCTACTAGCTTTTCAAGAACCACAATCAAATTAGCATAATGAAGGGCTAATGCAACTGCCCCCAGTGTTTCCGGAGGTGGATCGAACCGGCTTGGTTTCGACCCGTGGATTTCTTTGACCCGAAACCTGGTGGCAGAAGAGGCAGCATCTGGGCTCTTTGATGGAGAACCATTTCCGCCCATCATGCATCCTTTAAAAGGTCCACTGGTAGGCAACTGGTTGGGTGAAACAGTCTTTTTCTCGCGGATTTTTGATGAATTATCACGGGTGTGCCACCATTTGAGCCCGGTTTTAGCGGCTCGGGCTAAAGGTCCCGACTTGGATGTTAATTTCCCAATGGGTCCTGAAAAATAGTTCATATTTCTACTTTTAGAGCTAGAAACAGTGATCAAATTACCAAGTGGGCCTGAATAGTATTTCTTCATGTTATGCGTTCTTGAAATCGGGCCAGATTTAGTACCAATGTTCCCCAACGGGCCCGAGGAGAATCTTGTAATTCTATTCTGAACCGGGTAATTTTCTTGAAGCAACCTGGAATCTAGTAATGTAGATTCTTGAATCTTTGGAGGTAACACATGTGTGATTCCGAAAACTTGACCAATTCTAGCAAAGATAGTGAATATAGATCTTGCTAAAATAAGAACCACATAATCATAAGTCTTGTTCCATAATGAAATCTCTTTCAACCGTTTCACTTCATGTTGTTTCCACGCCATTTTCTTTGTATAATCAACAACGGTTATGGTATCGTGATCATCATTGCTCTTGATTCTCTTTAAGATTTGCTCAAGTTCTGTAAGATTTTCAATTGCTTGATACAAATTTGCGTTAACCACAATGAAATTTTCCATCTTTTTCATTTTCTTGATCATTTTCTTCCACGTAAACTGCCATTCGTACTGATCAACACCAAATTTAACCAGATCATCGTATGCACGTTCAAAGGATTTTAGAACAGGATCTCTACATTTCTTTGAAAGCCTCGTGACAACTTTTGACACGTTGTCCAAATTGTGTAGCATTTCGGCGCATATTAAATCAACTATATAATCGTCATCATCTGAAATGAGCTTTTTAATACCTGTTGAGTTGCTTATTTCTTCCCTTAACTTTGTGATTTGCTTGTCAGTTAGTGAATTCCACTGGTGGACTAATTTAGACATCACACTTGCTACTTCAAATACCAGCACTCCAATTCGCACCTTTTCTAGACCATTGTCATGTTTTCTTGAAGGCTTCCATAGACCATTGAACCATGATTCACCGACCATGGTGCAACAAGTATATTGAGCCCAATAGTAGTTATTCTGATTCTGAATCAATATAAAAATGTAACAAACAAAAGTCAATCTAAAAACGTTACGTTTTGTTAAGGTAATTATTCTGATTATGAATATGTATATGTACATGTATGCATGGGGTGCATACAATACAGAACCAATTTTTAAGGTAAGGGATCGCATTTATATCGCATAAACACTTATACATAGTGGCGATTAAAAAACCATCTTATGTATCACATTTAAAGCAATAGGTACAAGCATCGATGCAGTAGTCTACTTCATCTGTATTGAGAATCCCTCTATACGTATGCACACACACCATAGTTGTCAACTTGTCAATAGCGAGCGTAGCGATCGCTATAGCGCGCTACGTAGCGTATAGGTCTAGGCTTGCTATTAGGGTTGTAGCGATAGGTAGCGATGATAGCGACAATTAATTTTATTTTTCGTTTTTCTAATATAAATAGGAATTAAATATAGCTATAAAATAGCTAGATTTTAGGTTTTTGTAAAATATACATGTAAAATAGCATATATACTAGGGTATTTTGATATAATATACATATAATTTTTTTAAAATTCTTTTTCTAGTGTATCACGATTTATAAAATAGCTGCCCACTATTTATCGCTATCACTATGTAGCATATAGGTACGTTCTCGCTATTTTTCGCTATTTGCCATTAACAACTATGACACACACACATATATGTGTGTGTGTGTTTTATGCATATAGTAAGCTATCAACACAAGCTTTTGACTTCTGGAAGTCAATGGATTTACCTTTACATCATCAAAATCGAAAGCTTGTTTAAGGTTTTGAGTAAGAAACAAACGTTTATATATCAATCTTTCTAACGATTGCAACACTTGTTCTAATTTTCATTAATGTCAAAGATATCACATCTTCCGTCCCACGCGCATTGTACACCTGTATGTACTCTACAACATAGCACAATACAAGTCTTCAATGCGGGTGAGATGGATCCTACAAACAAGCCGGGATTACACATCCTAGCTCTACTGGGTTACAGACAACCAACCGGACCGGACCGGTGACAAATAACATCACAACATCTATCATTCAATGTAATTTAACTTTTAAGGCCAGAAAAAAAAAAAAAAAAAGATTCATAAAACATGCAAATTTGGCTAAAACATAAACCACTAACAATGTGAATGTTTAGGGCTTCTAATTCCATAACCTAGGATCGGGAATTGAACTAAATCAGAACAATTAGGTGAACTAGTGAAGTGAATGAAATGAAACCCTAACCCTAACCCTAACCGCTGCATTTGTCCAACGAGAAGAATTGAAACAGTGAAAGCTGAAACAAAACAGGAATGAAAAATGAAGTGGAAATTGCATGCGAAAAGAATAAAGAAAACTCACCGAATCTGTACGAGACTTGCAATACGGAATTGAAGGAGAGAGAGAAAGGGGGTTGAGGGAGGGAGGAGATGAAAGAGGGAAGAAGCTGCGCTGCACTCTAACCACCACCCAACTCACATGGAAAGAGATTATACACAAACCGACTGAACTTTGAAATGGAAAGATTGAAGGTTTAGCCCTTCTTCTCTTTTAACATGTTCCTTTCAACTCCCTCTACATTCTACGCTTCTTGTTGTTGTTTGAGCAAGTAGTCCTTATGGTTTACATGAAATCACCAGTTGAGCCCTTAAAGCGAAAATTTTATTATCTGAGTCCTTGTGGTTGCATTTTTTTCAGTCTAAGTTCCATTTGAAATTAAGTGAAAATACCAAAACACCCCCATATTTTATATCTGTAGGCAAAAGATTAAATATAAATAACTTTAACGTACAAAACGTACGAACTGAAGGTTTTACTAGAAAAAACGCGATGACATTTTCGTAATTATTAGTAATTATCAAAATTACTCTACAAATGATCCTGCAGAGTAATTTTGATCTTGTATAGTAATTTTGTAAAATGTTTTTGTAGAGTAATTTTGATCTTGTAAGGTAATTATCAAAATTACTTTACAAGTGTATCAAAATTACTCTACATCAAAATTACTCTACAAGTGTATTAAAATTACTCTGCAAGTTTATCAAACAACATATAACTCAAAAAACTCTACAAAATCATTTGTAGAGTAATTTTGATGCTCTACAAAATTACCTTACAATATCAAAATTACCATACAAGATCATTTGTTGAGTAATTATGATACTCTACAAAATTACTCTGCAAGATCAAAATTACCCAACAAGAATATTTTACAAAATTACTCTACAAGATCAAAATTACTCTACAGGATCATTTGTAGAGTAATTTTGATAATTACTCTACGAGTAGATAATTACGAAAATGCCACCGTGTTTTTTTGGCTTTTTCATGCCTTTTGTACGTTTTGTACGATAAGACACTTTGTACGTGAACTTAACTCTATATCTGTAACATGTGTCATTGCCTCTAATTTAAGTTTTCCCCACCAAATTCAAAGTATAAACATCTAAACTGGTAACTCTCTAACACTCTTAACTAGTCACTCTTTAACACTCTTAATTAACTACCTTAATTGGATCTCTAACACCTTTAACTAATCGATCTTAATACATATAATGTATACATGTGTGGGCGCTTAGGGGGCAAAAGTGTAATTGTACTAACTTTAACGTAATTTTACTAATTTCGTGAAAATAACGTTAAAAGCAGCAGGCGGTTAATCATGCATCATGTAGTGGCATTGATAGCCGAAAGACAAAGGCTACATGCACCAATCGGTCTTTGTCCCGATTGCTAAGTGTTATGTGTCTTATGTCCAAGGCTTGATGCAAAACTACTATCGAGCCGGGGGATTTACATCCTACCCTCCTCGGACCCTACCTTAGCATTGCTATTGGTGGGATTTACTAAGTATGATGATGATGATGATGAATTAAAGAGTATGCAAGGTGTATGCTATGTTTCTAAGCTTAGTGCGATAATAAAATAGTCAATGTGTATGCTTATAGCTGCATCAAACAATCAATGTATATGTTGCATCAATCAAATAATTAAACAATGTAGTTACATCAGTCAACTATGCGTGTAGTTGCATTAAACAATCAAACTATGCTTGCAATTGCATCAATCAAACAAATGTACCTATGCTTGTAACTGCATCAGCTACATCAGCCAACCATGCTTGCAGCTGCATCAAGTTGCATCAGTCAACCATGTCCACAACTGCATCAAACAATCAAACAAATGGACCTATGCTTGCAGCTCCATTGAGCCGCATTTGCAGCGCATAATGCCACTCCCGTATATACTATTTGAAAGTCCTTTGACCTATTGGATCGATGACATACACAAACATTGCACTTGATGTAGACGTAAAACAAACACGAGATAGAAATATGTAGAAAAAACTCTTTATATAATCAATCAACAAAGATTAATACAAACCGAGAGAGTATACATCTCCTTGACAAGATAGTTTAGATCACATAAATCTAAACCGTAGCTTTTTCTCTAAACTCAATATGTTCACCTGGAACTGAAAAGCTACGTAATTACATCACCAATCCCATATTTATAGGGCTAAACCAATACTACGGAACAAGCATAATGTTCTGTAGTACCTACCAATAAATCTATTATTTAGAGGTATTCATAAACCTATGAACTTACATCATAATTCGGACCATATTAACATAATACTACTGACTAAACAACCAAACATAATTTCGAACATCCATCATAAACCCGGAATAAATTCAGAACTACAAAAGTTCCAAATTCTTTGACTTTGACTTCTTCATGACTTGAACTTTTGACCATAATTAATAAAGCACAATTACCAGGCAGAACTGCACTTATAGACTCCCTCTGAACTGTTACTATCAATTCTATTTGATACTGATATCTTCAGTCACCAAGTATCGCACTTACAGACTCCCCCTGACTGATTATATCATGCCTGCTTTCCACGTTGGCAAAAACTTGAACTTTCCGGTAGAGCACAGTGATCTTCAACCCCTTCTAATGAAAGACTTGCTGACGATCACTTAAATGGCCTCTCTGAGAAATCTGAAAAATCCGACATCAAACACTGTAGATCATCCCCCTCAATCTACTCCCGAATCAAGCTAATGCGAACCAGCTTACAAACTAATGTAAGAACATCGCTCGATCCATAATCTTCAAACTTAACTTTCAGAAGATTGAAACATCGGATTTCCAATGCTTGACATCAAATACTTCAAATCTTTCAAAGACATGAAGTTTAGTTCGATAAGTGAATATCATACTGAACTCCGAAAACATACATCCACCAATCTTGATCAAAGTCTTCAACAATCTGTAACACCTCGAAAATTTACGTCCTATAATGTATTGACACGTGTCATAGGTTTGAACGTGTGAAAGAATGTTCTGAAAGGACTAAAGTTGACAAACATGGAAAGTATGTGAATATAAGGGTTCAAAATGTCAACAGTGAATAAATATACTTTACAATAACCCTACATGATGCTCAAAGTGGGTATAAGTCTTGAAGCCCTTATGTGACAATTTGGAGGGCTCAAAGTGCAAGAAATAAGTTTGGTTGACCCTTCGAAAGGCCAAGAGTCAAATATGCAACAACTTGAAAATGTGAAGCCTGAACACAAGGCCCAAGCGGGCCGCGTAAGCCCCAACAACATCCTACGCGGGCCGCGTACGATGCCCAGTATCAAAAAGTTGGGACAACAGCTGTCTTTCACGCTATAACCGACTTTAAACAGATATTTCACTCCATGGGCGACCCCTAAATAACTCCTAGGCCCTTAGGGACATCTGTGGATGATCCATGGCCATTGTTAGGCTTGTGTGTCAATGATCCATGAGATTTTGAACAATATATAAAGGCCTCTTGTTGCAACATTGTAACCACACCTTCCTTCTGCATTTCTGGAGCTTCCTAGAGCTTAAGAGCAGACCCAAGACCTTCCTAATTGTGCATAGGACTTCTGTAAGTATGCTTAACCTTCTTAGTTGAGTTTTTACTAATTATTAGCTTAAAAGTCAAACCGTCGTAATTAACGGTTGACTTAGCGATTAATCATTAATGGTCCAGTGATTAGTCGAATTGAAAGTAGTTATAAGTTGGTAATTATGTGGGCAATAAACCCTTAAAAGGGCTCCCTCTGATTCCCACTCTAACTAGACCATTAGTCGGGTCAAACTTATTATTAAAAAGTCAACATGATGTTTAATTTCAAATTTATACATAATTAGCAATGTAGAACCCATACAACCTGTTTGATCATTAATATAACTCAGTAATTAATGTAAGAACATGTCTAAACATGTTCAACCCGACAATTTTCAGTAGAGACCCGGTTCGGAACCGAAAGTTGCATAATTTGACTTTTGCTTTGACTTTCAGTTCTGACCCGTTTAAGCATGTTTTAGAAATGCCTCAGAGCTTTAATTAGACTAGGTGACATACTAGTATAACCCTCTGTGATTATACACCTTGGTTCATTAGTTATCCAATTAATATGCATGATTCCGTTAATTGCTCATATGTTGACCATTATGCCCTTTTCACCATGAAACGTGATTTTTGAAAATGTAAAAGAGTAGAAACCTTAATTTCTAATATATAAACTTGTACCCAAAATTTGACATCAGTTTGAGGTGTAGGTTGAGAGTTATGCTCATTAGCGTAATTAGAAAGCTTTTTAGCGATTTATCGGCATAATTAGCATATAGCCCATTTAAACCTACTTTTTGATATCAAACTTCTTACCCACTGATGTAATATATTATTCTGGGAGTTTTAAAGATTTTTAATAAATTTTAGGCTGAGCATAACTTAGAGTTATAAGCTTAAGTCGGTAATTGTCGGTTTTGCCCTTTTGGGCTATAAAATGAGTTTTACATATCCTTTTGACCCCAAACCTTTTGCTACTGATTTTATATGATAAATAAATTATTTTAAACTTTCTGGAATAATAAAAATATCAGCCTTCTATATAGAACCCGGAAACGGATTCTAATCGCCTTTTTAAGCGTTTTAACGCATATTATGTACTAAAACTATTTTAAACATACAAGGGTTGATACCTACTGATATTTTAGGTAAATTATAATATTTTAACAGTAAGCAAAAGTTGTTTAACTCAGACTTCAGTTTTGAGCTTTCCGGCTTATGTGAAATTACCAAAATGCCCCTACGGTGCATAGTTTGGCTATAATTGATAAATTTCACATATATGCATTACCCTACTGTTATAACTTATCAAATTAAGTATTTTTGCTGATGATATCAGACCTGTAACTCAGATTAATACTTAAACTCTTTTATAACCTTATAAATGACCAAAATATCCCTACGGGGCATAGTTTGAGTTTAAACTCGTTTCGGGCATAATAATAGATACCTTACTGATGTCACAACATATTTGAGGCATATTAACTTAGGAAACCTGTATATAGCTCTTATGGTTACCCGTTACGCCTCTTGCGCGTTCGGTTTGGTTTATGTAACTAGTTTGCATAAACTAGCCGAAACGGGTCAAACCTTATCGGTTTTATCTCAAAATCCAGAATGTGTTTAGATTACCCATATAAGACAAGTCTTTAAACTTGTCGGGTCTAAATCACATTCTATTCCGGTCTTCGCTTAATCACGCGTTCGAACCGTATCGTTCTTTAAAACTAATCGGTCTAAGCTTAAGCTTAACTAAAGACCGTTAGGATTTTAATAGGTTATTATAAACCTTTGTTCCAGAATAGGAGAACCGGTAAAAGCTACCCGCATTTGCTAATTATGAATTATACTTGCAAAGGTAAATACTTTTAACTTATTTTCCCTATACGGGCTTGGGGTACGGTATATAGAATACCGCTTGGTCGGGCATTAAATCTTCCATCGTATGGTAGTTAATTGATATTGATCGGCCCGTTTAAATTGTTTTGTTTGCTTAAAGCCTTTGGGAGGTTTATGACCATGTCCCGGATATCCTTGGCATCATTTTACGAAATGGCCACGACTTAAGCGCGGGGTGTAGGTGTACACCCGTCAGTGCCAAAATAAATAATGTGGTGTGTCTATTGATCTTTAACCCGACACGATCCGGGCTACTGAACGCATAAGGAACATGTAATTCTTTTACGAGATTATATATTTAAATAATTATCCCAAGTTATAAAAAGTTTGTGCCACGTGCATTCAAATCAATTTTATTAAACTTTTCAAAATGAGTCAGTTGAATGTATTTACCAGTGTAAACTGACATATTTTCCCAAAAAGATTAAGTGCGGGTACTACTCGTAATAGGCTGGATTTCTCCTTAGCATCAAAAGAGTCTCGCAAGGTTAAGATGCCTAAAGTCTGTTGAACTACTGTTTCCTATTCTTAATTTTTATCCACCTGTGGATTTATTTTCAACTATTTGTGATACTGATATTACAATATTACATTCGGTTGAAATATATCTTTCATTTGCTTCCGCTGTGCATATTAAATATTGTGTTGTTTGACTGTAATGTTGCCAACCACGTCACGATACTCCCCCACCGGGCCCACCGGTCAAGCGTGGAAATATCGGGGTGTGACAGGTTGGCATCAGAGCCAACTCTGAGTGAATTAAACACTAGCCTTTTGTGTTTAATCTCATTTACACAATTGCACATTCCAAAATTTTCGAGTCTAGACAAAGAACATAGGAACAATCCAAATGTGTTTCAATTTATTTTAACTTTGTCTTTTATTTTATATATTCTTGTTGTTATCTTATGTTATATCGACAGGTCTAAATATGCCGCCAAGATTTTTCAGACGAAGATGACGAGGCAAGGGGCCAATCACCGCCCCCAATGATCATGAAGTCGGGCCTTCGCACATGCGAGCTCCGTCTGCCACTGCGAGTGCTGATCCTCGAGAGAACTGGAGGACCAATGTGGAGCCCGCTAGACGGTCTGTTTCACACAGTTCAACGCCTCCCTTTCATAACTCCTATGGGCCACAGTCGGAAAACGAGCCCAACAACCCACAACCTTCTTATATACCTCTACAACGATCCCTATCGCA
This sequence comes from Helianthus tuberosus, assembly GCA_030545235.1. NCBI lineage: Eukaryota > Viridiplantae > Streptophyta > Magnoliopsida > Asterales > Asteraceae > Helianthus > Helianthus tuberosus. The sequence goes on from CM060381.1 coordinate 143,518,497, forward strand.
CCATTCCTTTGGAGACCCCACTCCCGTCTTTCAAGGCCGGTTTAACCCGGAAAACTACATACAAGAACCAGTGGGTTTTAACCCATTGGGGCCAGAGGATCATTTCTCCGGCGATCATGCAGAAGACATGGACGAGGATACGGATCCCGTCGAGCTTGCAACGGGGACCCCCAACCATCCTATCGAGGTCTCAGATGGTTCGTCTTTTCATGGATCACCCTACCGTGGTCCAGACAGTTACCAGGAATGATTTAACCAGTTCGAGTGGTATTTTACACCCTCGCATCATTCGTCGCCTCACCAGCAGCAGCAGCAGGATCCCTCTGGGGATTCACGTTTCGTGGCTGTCACGCCACCGCCTCCTCCGCCGCCAGTTCATCAAGCACCTCCAGAACCGCCAAGGCGTGGGAGAACCGGCGCACGTATGTCTGCGCGAGCAGGGGATTTCCACTTTAGCACCCCTAGACACTCAAGTGGCAGTCATTATCCGCCACTACAGGAAGACCCGCAAATGGGTAGACCTTCAAACCCAGTTGCACCGCAGCCACCACCGATGGGTTTTGATAACCCGATTCCTGCCTACACTGGTTCAATGGCATATAACCCGTTTGAGCAGCCGGCTCACACCAACTATAATTACGCTGAAGCTGACCCATACTTGGTAGCGGCCAATTACAACGCCCTTCACCCGGAAGGACCGTATGGAGCTCCTTGGGGAGTAGGGTACCCAACCCATGGGTACCAAATACCTGCTAGACCTATAATTCGGCAACAATCGCAGCCGCCACGGTTTTCCCCACCCGAACGGGAAGAAATTCTTCAAAGATTGGACCAGGTCGAGCGAGACTTTCACAGAGATCGCAGGGAGTGACAAAGTTTCTTCCAAGGATTGACAAGTTTAATAAAAGGGAAGAGCAAGAAAGACCATTGAATCCTTCAATTATTGATTGTAGTTTCCTTGTTTCAATTGAGCCCCTGTGTGGGCCTGTCTTGCTATTTTGACCCCTACGTGGGTATGGTTGTCTTTTGAGCCCCTGCGTGGGCCTATCTTTCTGTTAACCCCTACGAGGGTATGTTGTTTATTTAAGTCCCTGCGTGGACTTGTATTTCAGTGTGACCCCTGCGTGGGTAAGTGTTCTGTTAAAAAGACCCGTTTAGGGCAGTGTGTACTTTTTATGATTATTGGAATGTTAAGTTTATAAATTTCATTTTGCTATTATATGCATAAATATATTATATGAAATAAATGAATCAAAATCATTCCTTTTGAAAATATATCTGCCCATTTAAATATTAATAAGAATCTTAAAAAGGTAAAACCTAGCTTGTAAGTCATTATAAAGACTTAGCCAATATGGTAAAACCTGTTTAAAAAGATTCGGGTCCCAGTTAACATCTGAAAACATGTTAACGCTCCTGGCAGACGTGATTCGTTAAAATCACACACGTCATTTTTAAATAAGGATTCTTCAAAAGATTCCTAACCCAACTTAATGATCTATGAATCATGGGTTTAGGTCATCAATTTAGATGATCATATTTTGACCATACATTGGTAATATAGTGCCTACGGGCCTTGCTCATTTCTACATGAGCCAAAAGACAGTGGTAGCTATGACTCCCTGTCCGAAAAAGGTAAAGAACTATGTTCAAACCTTAAAGCCTTGATTCTCTGAAATCATAGCTTATAATTTAAAAATGTCCTTGTGACTAGGCCTGTTGTGCCACTAATAAAACTGTTATTGTTTTTTTTTATTATTAGGATAAATTATAATAAAAATCCTAAATAAATATGATTAACAAATTAACCAAATATAGCTTGTGTTACCATGGTTAATGAATTGCTATAAAAGACAATTCCATAATAAACTCCCAAATAAACTATTGTCATTGTCTTATACAACAGTTCAAATTAAAATGGCTGACTCGGATGAAATTAATAGTCACCCAAGGGAGAACAATGATAATGCCCGAATTAATATAACGGGTGCTGAACTGAAAGCGTTAGTAGACGACGCTGTTACAAAGGCCTTAGAGCGGAAGTATGAAGAATATAGTGGGACTCGAAGTAGGACCCTATCTACACCGCATTCAAAGCCACCCTCCAAGAAGGATGAACCCAGGAAAGAAGATGACGATCGTCACTCTTCAAATCATCAAAGTGATCCATCTCAAAAGATAATGCTGAATCAAGGATCCCGTGATAAGGGTTGCTCCTACAAATACTTTGTTTCATGTAAACCCAGGGATTTCACTGGGGAAAAAGGGGCCATAGACTGTATAACATGGCTGGATGAGATGGATACTGTGGTTGATATCAGCGGATGCGCTGAGAAGGATGTGGTAAAGTTTGTGTCTCAATCGTTTAAAGGTGAGGCCTTAGCCTGGTGGAGATCGTTGATTCAAGCTACCGGAAAGATCCCATTGTACAACATGACATGGGAGCAATTTATTGCCCTCATCAGGGAGAACTATTGTCCTCAACATGAGGTAGAAAAGATTGAGTCTGATTTCTTATCCTTGGTTATGAAGAACCTGGATTGCCAAGCTTACCTTACGAGCTTTAATACCTTGTCAAGATTGGTTCCGTATCTGGTGACCCCAGAACCCAAAAGAATAGCTCGTTTCATTAGGGGTTTAGCCCCAGAGATAAAGGCAAGCGTGAAGGCCTCTCGGCCAACTACTTTCAGATCAGTAACTGATATATCCTTGTCCCTCACACTAGACGCGGTCCGACAGAGATCGCTGAGGAACACGGATACCGAGAAAAGGAAACGTAAAGATGACAATTCACGAAGGTCAAACAAGAAGCACCGAGGAAACAATGACCACAAGAAAGGGTCTGAGTCTAAGAAGGATGGGCATCAGTCTGGTGATAAGCCCAAATGTAAGATCTGCAAGAGACAGCACTTCGGGAAGTGCAGATATGAATCGAACTCGCAGACTCAGTCGAGAACTTTTGCATGTGGAATATGTGTCACACCCTGGCTTTGCGGAAGCGTGGTTAATTTGGTGTGACTTCTTAATACCATAGCTTAATCACAACAAGCTATATGAAATAAAAACCATGCAAGATCATCCATAGATTTAAGTTTTAAAACCGAAGTAACATAACATTGTCTTAGGGACTACAACACCAAAACATAAAACAATGTTTTGAAAGACATAAACATCAACATGAATAAAACGCAGTTTAAGATTTGTGACTCGTCCAGGAAAAAGTCACATTTCCTAAACCGGGATGACCTCGGAACCCATATGCAGCGGGAAAACACAACATACCGCGCCAGATCTTTAATTCCCTGAATACATGTAAGTTGAAAAATCAACAATAATGTTGAGCGAGTTCATGTGTAAGTGAGTAAATAAACCTTTGTATGTATAAAAACCCTGGTATGTAGCAAATAAGGAAAAAAGAGATCACCAATGGTTTGCAAGGCCATTGATATGTGTGAAGTGCAAGTAGGAAGACTCAAACCTAATAGATTTATGCGTTGGGTACAAAGTCACCCCGAGGTCCGTTCTGTTTGGGCCTGGGGCTGGGCTCGCTACACCTAGATAGATCTACCGCTCCTGCCCCTCGGTCCTACCCTGAGGATTAATGGCCTCAAGTTTCTGCCTACCCACTCACATGATCTGAATAATAACCCTCCTTACGCTAACCATACCATGTAAAAAGTACTCGTAATCATAGTAACATGTATTTCACCCCCGTAGTTTAGAAAACTGAAAACAGTTAGAGAAAATGGGGACATGAACTCACAGTGGTGCGTCTCTACCAAGTATATCTCCTGATCAAGCAGCTGTGCGACGACCTACACGTACTAAGTCTATTAGACGGACGACCGTGACTTAGCTTAAGGTTTAAGTTTTTGGGGAAATAGTTAGACAACTATTTCGTGTTTATATTTTGTAAATACTTGGTAATTATTCTCCTTCCCAAGGATGGGGGATTTAATACATGCGTGTTCGTAAAATTCGAAATACATTATTAAGTCTCACTTAATACATTTTATTTCTTACTTCAAAATATAAATATTCTTCCCAAAATAATACTTTAACAAAAATACGCGCTCATAAATATTTTCTTAAAATGCGTAAGTTACGCTTTAAAGATCAGGTGGTAATAATTATACCGTTGTAACCTAATATTTATTATGAAGGTGTTTGTATTATTTTTGGAATCGTTAACATTCGGTAATATTATTTTTACCCTAAAAATAATATTTGTATATTTCACAAAATAATCATAAACATTTTACAAGTGACGCTATGAAAAACATATATTCTAAACATATATATTTCAGGTTTTATTTTGTGAAAATCCCACCTCCGACACTTTGTAAATAATGTTATGGCGAAATTTACGTTTTGAAAACAAGTCAAAAATATATTTACAACACTTGTAGTGAAAATATTTCCAAGTGTTAGGTTTTTAGAAAAATTTCGCCAGAGTTTCCCCTGTAACTGGAGGTGGCCACGCTTTCAAGCGTATCGTTTTCTTTTATAATTCAAATCAACAATTTCCTTATTCTCAATAACAACTTTCCAAAACATCAATTAGTCAAAATATATATAAATCGCAAAAATTACATGTACTTGTGGTTTATCCAAAAATGCGTGATAAATCCCACTATTTTTAGTGGATCTTTGCAATAATCTACTTGGTTTCGTAAAAGCCTCGTTTTTAAAGAAATTCCATCTTCACAACTTCTTGTAAAACTTGACAAAACTAGTTCTTTGTCGAAACTTAGTGTTACACAAGTATTTACACACTTGTGTGTTTGCTAAAATCATTCTTGTTTATGAAAGATCCGTCTTTAAAAGTATGTTTTCTCTTGACACGTGGTCCTTTGAAAACACCGTTTGTAGATCCGTAGATCTACTAGTTTTAAACACTATTTCATAAGTAAAGTCGATTTTACACAAGTTCATGTTTAGTGTGTGGTAGAGTTTCATCATTTAACCCTTTGTACACTTAAACAAACTCTATGCCATGATTCTTGATCATGACTAATCCGGGTTAGATGATGATCCGAGCTACCACATCATAGATCGGCACTAAATAATCACACAAAACAAATCTTACAAGATTTACACAACCCTTATATCCATACACTCACCACTAGTGTAGCAAACTATCTCAGGCTCTTACAGGCCTTAGAGGCAGTACCTGCCTGGTGCTAGTTATGACAGCACGTTTAATAGGTTATCCGTTCATTGTGCCATTGTGCTTTTGGTGCATCAAGGTTGTCACAAAGGTGCTGTAAGCAAAACATGGAGTGACAGCAAGTAAAGTATGATGCAAGTAAGTACATGTATCAGTATTCAAGTAGCTGTTTATCCACAAGTTCAAGTAAGCACAATAATTAAGCAGTAATTAATTATTAATTAAGTCGTACGGATACCTGGTTTAGTGAGGGTTGTCACATTCTCCCCCCGTTAGAAAAATTTCGTCCTGAAATTTTAAGTTCTGCTTGTAGATGCAGGGTTCTTGGGAAATAGGTGGGGGTATTTCTCTTTCATCCGGTCCTCACGCTCCCAGGTGTATTCAGGACCATGTCTGGCATTCCAACGAACTTTGACGAGCTTGACACTGCTCCGGCGGGTCTTGTTTACTTTCTAATCCGTAACCTCAACAGGTTCTTCAACGAAATGGAGCGTGTCGTCAACATGAATCTCGTCGGTGGGAATGGCAACGGTATCTTGAGTTGGACTTTCTTCAGGTTGGATACATGAAATGTATCGTGAACTCCATTCAGCTCGGCAGGTAAGTCCAGCTTGTATGCTACTAGTCCTATTCTTTCCAAAATTCTGAAAGGGCCAATGTAGCGCGGATTTAACTTCCCACGCTTTCCGAAGCGTGCCACACCCTTCCAGGGTGAAACTTTCAATAAAACCATATCTCCAACTTGGAACTCCAAATGTTTCCAGTTTGGATCTGCATAGGCTTTCTGTCTTTCGCGAGCCGCTTCGATGCGTTTTCGAATCTGCGCAATCTTGTCTGTCGTCTCTTGGACGATTTCGGGACCAACAAGCTGCCTATCAACTGCGTCAGCCCAGCATTGGGGTGATCGGCACTTGCGTCCGTAAAGAGCTTCAAATGGCGCGGCTCCAATACTGGTGTGGTAGCTGTTGTTGTATGAAAATTCGACCAATGGCAAATGCTTATCCCAGCTACCGCCCAAATCCATAACACATGTTCTCAGCATATCTTCCAAGGTCTTAATAGTCCGCTCGCTTTGACCGTCGGTCTGAGGGTGAAATGTCGTGCTCAGCTTTAATTGTGAGCCAAAAGCTTCTTGGAAGGATTGCCATATCCTTGACACAAACCTTCCGTCTCTATCAGAGATGATCGAGAGAGGCACTCCATGACGTGCGACGATCTCTCGCATGTATATTTCTGCCAGTTTGCTAGTGTTATCCTTCTCTTTGATTGGCAGAAAGTGTGCGGACTTTGTTAGGCGGTCAACTATCACCCAGATAGTGTCATGGCCTCTTGGCGTTCTTGGCAACTTTGTAATAAAATCCATGGAGATTTGTTCCCATTTCCATTTGGGAATCTCAGGTTGTTGCAGAAGTCCTGAAGGCTTCTGGTATTCCGCTTTCACCTTAGCACACGTTAGACAATAGTAAACAGCAACATCGCCCTTCATCCTAGGCCACCAATAGTAATCCTTGAGATCTTGGTACATCTTATCCGCTCCTGGATGGATAGAGTACCGCAATTTGTGAGCTTCATCAAAAAAAACTTTTCTCAAACCACCAAACAGAGGAACCCAAATCCTTTTCTCAAAACATAACGTTCCTTTCTCGTTTGGTACTAATAGCTTCTCCATCCCACGAAGGTATTCTTCTTCAAGATTTCTTTCCTTAAGAGCTTCTTTCTGCGCGGCACGAATGCGCAAGGAAAGATCGGTTTGGATAATCATTTCTAAAGCCCTAACCCTTATGGGCTTGATCATCTCTTTTCGACTTAGGGCGTCGGCAACCACATTCGCCTTCCCTGGATGATACTTTATCTCGCAATCGTAATCATTTAACAACTCAACCCATCGTCTTTGTCTCGTATTCAACTCCTTCTGGTTGAATATGTGTTGTAGGCTCTTATGATCTGTAAAAATTGTACATTTCGTACCATATAGGTAGTGTCTCCAGATCTTTAAAGAAAATATCACTGCGCCTAGCTCCAAATCGTGCGTGGTATAGTTCTTCTCATGTACCTTCAACTGACGTGATGCGTAAGCAATAACCTTCTGGCGTTGCATCAACACGCAACCCAATCCTTGACGCGAGGCGTCACAGTATACCACGAAATCGTCAGTACCTTCCGGTAGTGCTAGGATTGGCGCATTGCAGAGCTTATCCTTCAACAGCTGAAACGCTTCTTCCTGTTTGATTCCCCAATCAAACTTCTTATCTTTCTGGGTGAGGAGCGTCAATGGTTGAGCGATCTTCGAAAAATCCTCAATGAACCTTCGATAGTAGCCAGCCAAACCCAAGAATTGTCGAATCTCGGTTGGCGTCTTTAGCGTTTCCCAATTCTTGATCGCTTCGATCTTGGTTGGATCCACATGGATTCCATCTCCATTTACCACATGTCCAAGAAATTGGACTTCACGTAGCCAAAATTCACACTTAGAGAATTTGGCATACAGCTGTTCTTTCTTCAGCAGCTCCAAAATAGCTCTTAGATGCTGTTCGTGCTCAGCCTTTGTCCTTGAATAAATCAAGATGTCGTCGATAAACACAATCACGAACTTGTCCAAGTACGGCTTGCAAACTCTATTCATCAAATCCATAAAGACTGCAGGTGCGTTTGTCAACCCAAACGGCATAACAAGGAACTCGTAGTGTCCATAACGAGTTCTGAAGGCTGTCTTTGGGATACTCTCCTCTTGTATCCTTAACTGATGGTATCCAGATCGCAAATCGATCTTTGAGTAAAAGCTTGAACCTTGCAGTTGATCAAACAGATCATCAATTCTTGGCAGAGGATATATATTCTTGATCGTCAGCTTGTTCAGCTCCCGGTAGTCTATGCACATTCGAAAACTACCGTCCTTCTTTTTGACAAACAAGACCGGAGCTCCCCAAGGCGAGAAGCTTGGTCGGATAAATCCCTTGTCTAACAACTCTTGAAGTTGTGTCGACAATTCTTGCATCTAAGACGGGGCAAGTCTATAAGGTGCCTTAGCCACAGGCGTGGCGCCTGGGACTAAATCGATGTGAAACTCCACTTTCCTCTGAGGTGGCAGTCCAGGCAAGTCCTCCGGGAAGACTTCCGGATACTCCCTCACGACAGGGATGTCTTCGATCTTCGGTTCTGCAGCTTTCTTGTCTACAATGTGTCCCAGGAAGGCAGCACATCCCTTCTGTAAACACTTTCGCGCTTTGAGGCAGCTGATGATTCTTAACGGCGTATCGCGCTCTTCGCCATGTACCACAATTGTTTCGCCATCTTCGGTCGGGATACGAACGACCTTTTCGTGACAAACAATTTCTGCCTTGTTGCTTGATAACCAATCCATTCCTACTACTACGTCAAAGCTCCCCATCTGGACTGGTAGTAGATCCAAAGTAAACTCACGTTCTCCCAACTCGATTGCACAACCTCTGATCACTTCATTGGCTTCTACTAACTTCCCATTAGCCAATTCGATTGAGTAGGGAATATCTAACTTACTAGCGGCTAAACCAAGCATATTCTTAAATTCTAACGATACGAAGCTATAGTCGGCACCAGTATCAAATAAAACGGATGCATAGCGTTGGTTTACAGGGCGTACCAGTAATGACATTGGGATCCTGGCGCGCTTCCCTCGCTTCGATATGGAACACTCTTCCACGGGCTTGGTTCAACTCTGGGCAGTTCCTCTTAAAGTGCCCGATATCACCGCAGTTAAAGCATCCAAGTCTTTGCCCGTTTCCACCTCCATTTCCAGCTTGGTTATTCCTTTGGTTATGATTTACAGCGCCCGCTTGATTCACATTGTTGCCTCGATTCCTATTACCTCCATTGTTTCCTTGTGGGCGATTTCCAATTCCACCCCGATTATTGTTTCTGTTTCCAAATCCTCCTTGGCCTCCCTGACCAACAGTGGCCCAACAAGAATCCTTCAAGTGGCCAGGTTTCCCACACGCTTCACATACCTTCGAACCACATCGGCCAGAATGGTGACGCTGGCAGGTGTTGCACTTGGGCTGGGTGCCCATATATCCCTTTCCTTTCTTTCCACCACCAGCTGTAACCTGAGCTGGCGCGTTTGGCTCTCCTTTCTTAACAACACCACTAATGCCTTGTTTAAAGTTCGAGAACTTTCGTTTGTTACCTCCGGATGACTCGACGTGAGTCTCTTTCTTCTTTGTCTCGATCTCACCAAACTTGTTCAGGCAGATAGCCTCCTCAGTGAGAGCTACGCTCAAATCGATTGCCTCAGTAATTGTTGTAGGCTTGGAGGAGGTCACCATGCTTATGATTTGAGGAGCTAATCCCCAAATGAAGCGTTCAATCCGCTTGAATTCTGGAGTGACCATATAGGGTACCACATGCGACAGGTCGTGAAGCCTCTGAACATATTCCGCGATCTTCGGACCTTCCATCTTCAAATGCCAGAACTCAGTTTCCAATCTTTGGATTTCAGCGCGAGAACAATACTTTTTGCGCATTAGTTCCTTCAGTTCGGTCCATGTTAGTGCGTAGGCAGCAGCTTCACCAAGTGTCTGTACTTGCAAATTCCACCAAGATAGGGCTCCATCCAGAAATAGCCCAGAAATGTAGGTGACTTGCTGGTTTGGTGCACATTTGCTCATGCGGAGAACAGATTCAGTCTTCTCGGCCCAACGAACAAAAGCGACAGCACCTCCGGTGCCATCAAAGTTGACAGGCTTGCAGTCTAGAAACTGCTTATAGGTGCACTCTGCACATACGTTACAACATATGAATGGCATTAGCATCCTTGCTAGAGATATCCAATTAGATCATGGTATGTCTTAATGACTTAGTATTACCATGAGGTGGATTGTTGTTGCCATTGTTGTTTGAGCTGCTTCCGCTGGGTCCTCCTTGCGAGGCGGCGTATTGCGCGATGGCAACAGCGATGACTTGTTGGAGTTCTGCCTCATTGGTAGGCATCGGCGTTTGACGTCTCGGCGGAACCTTCTAAAAGATGGGTTCACGTCGGTCAGGCCAAAATAAAGCGTACGTATATAATGACAGTAATAGTACATAACATCTCATGTTATAATCATATCAATCACACAACATCCCATGTTATAAAACATAAATAATCAATCAAAACATCACATATGATGAGAATACTGCGATTGTATTGCCAAACTCGAGACCACATGGTAGAGTGTACAAGTACATAATAGTGTCATACATCATCATCGACTAAGGGCTACATCACCCCAGTCTAAAAGAATATCAAATCAGTGTCAATACATCCCATATACATGATCAACAAAAGTCAGAATCAGAATGCAGTCTCCAAAAATGCTGTGTGGTTAGAGCAATCGCCGTCTTCTCACCAACGTCTACCCATGATGTACTAAAGATGCCCTAAACTGATGGTGGTGGAGGAGGGGGAAAATGGGTGTAGAACAAACGTCGCAAATGGAGCCAGTCCTCCTCCATGGCTCTCTGGGTACGCAACCAAGAAGCAACCTGCTGCTCAAGTGCCAAAAGGCGTGCAGCGTAGTCAGGTAACAATGGTCGAGGGTGCTGCGAAGAAGCAGGGTGGGTCTGACCCTGACACTGGCACGACGGTGGCTGAGCTCTCTCAAGCTCCTGAATACGCCGTGTGAGTGCCTCCTGCTGGACAACAAACGACATCAGAACGTCCTCAATAGAATACCCCATATGGAAAGAATGGTAGGGGTCGGTCGGTGGCATAACAGAAGGTGACGTCCAGAGAAACGGCTCGCTGGCTGGATCAAAAGGTGGCACAAAGAATGGTGGTACAGGGGGAATAGCAGATGAAGACTGTGGCATAACTGGAATATATGTCGGCACATGTCCAAAGGGACGAGCCAAGGAACCCTCTCCAGGTCGAGCTGGAGGTGTGTACTGTGCAAATGAAAAAGAGAAATCAACGTGACGTGCGTCGGTGGTATGAGGAGGAATAGGTGGAAGCTCATCATCCGCAGGAATCCACCCATGCTGGGCGTGCTCATCTCGTGGGTCAATCTGTGCCTCAAAAAGTGCTCGATCAAACTGTACAGGCATAGGGTCAAGGTGGGGTGCAACAAGAGGGTCAGCAGGTATATCAGCGATAAGTGGGGGATCAACATGATCAGCAGCAATAACATGGTCACCCTCCAGTAGTGGTGCATCAGCAGGGTGATCATCAATGGGTGGGTCAGCAATCACATGATCAATAGGTATGCCAGCATGAGCAGGGTCATGCTCAAGCACTGGGTCAGGAGCAGCTACTGGCTCGAGGGCCATGGCAGGCTCAGGATCAACGAACTCCATATCAAAATCTGCATGATCAGCGAATGCAGGGTCAACTGGGTCAACCATAGGCTGATCCAAGTGGATGAACTCTATCTCCCGGTTCGGGTCAAATCCAGGGGGAAAAACAGGGTCTGAATCCTCATCGAGGTCGTGATCGAAAGCAAATCTAGGAGCAGAGGCAGCAGATGATGCCCTGTCAGGATCTGAACCGTGTGAATAGTGCTGTGCGCTCCGAGTGTGTGACGGTGCGGAGGCCACAGACTCGAAGGAGTCTGGAGCGGGTGAGTGTGCAGGTGACTCCTCAGCTGGAGCATCTGCGAGCAACAAAAGACCACCGTCAGCTAGAAGGGCCTCGCCCTCAACATCGTCCTCCAGGGGCTCATCATCAAACAGATCGACGTCGTCGTCAACGTCGGCGTCGAGGAGCATATCGTAAGCAGGATAAACGACCAAAGGTATGGGAGCAGGGATCTCTACGAGTGGTAGGTACCCAGCAAAAGGACCATCAGCGGGCTCATCGACAGCGTCGGGCAGCGCAAAGGGCTGAAAGTCGTCCTCGTCTGTGCTGGTAACATCTGATGTGTGGACCTCGTGCTCTGAAGACTCTAAGTCGTCTGATACTATGGGTCTAGGGCACCACGGGCTACAACTACTAAGCAATCATACAATCAGATAAGCACATTAGTCACCAAATAAGCAATCAAATAATTCTCCTAGTCCCACTAGCCTCCCAGCCTCTCAGACTGCTCTTCCTAGTCCTACTAGCCAAATTCTCCCAGCCTCTCAGACTGCTCTTCCTAGTCCCACTAGCCTATTCTCCCAGCCTCTCAGACTGCTCTCCCTAGTCCTACTAGGCAACTACCTCGGTCTCCTAGACCGAGCCTCGGTCCTCCAGACCGAGCCTCAACCTCCCAGACTGAGCCTATAAATAATAAATAAATGTGCTCAACATTTGTTTGTAAAAAGTTTTGGATCTGGACTTGAGTGGTATGCAGTGTAAAAATGTTTTCGTGAGAGCCCTAGTGATCATAGTCTAGACTCGAGAAGGAATCCTAGTTCGCTATAATCAGAGCTCTGATACCAAGCTGTCACACCCTGGCTTTGCGGAAGCGTGGTTAATTTGGTGTGACTTCTTAATACCATAGCTTAATCACAACAAGATATATGAAATAAAAACCATGCAAGATCATCCATAGATTTAAGTTTTAAAACCGAAGTAACATAACATTGTCTTAGGGACTACAACACCAAAACATAAAACATTGTTTTGAAAGACATAAACATCAACATGAATAAAACGCAGTTTAAGATTTGTGACTCGTCCAGGAAAAAGTCACATTTCCTAAACCGGGATGACCTCGGAACCCATATGCAGCGGGAAAACACAACATACCGCGCCAGATCTTTAATTCCCTGAAATACATGTAAGTTGAAAAATCAACAATAATGTTGAGCGAGTTCATGTGTAAGTGAGTAAATAAACCTTTGTATGTATAAAAACCCTGGTATGTAGCAAATAAGGAAAAAAGAGATCACCAATGGTTTGCAAGGCCATTGATATGTGTGAAGTGCAAGTAGGAAGACTCAAACCTAGCAGATTTATGCGTTGGGTACAAAGTCACCCTGAGGTCCGTTCTGTTTGGGCCTGGGGCTGGGCTCGCTACACCCAGATAGATCTACCGCTCCTGCCCCTCGGTCCTACCCTGAGGATTAATGGCCTCAAGTTTCTGCCTACCCACTCACATGATCTGAATAATAACCCTCCTTACGCTAACCATACCATGTAAAAAGTACTCGTAATCATAGTAACATGTATTTCACCCCCGTAGTTTAGAAAACTGAAAACAGTTAGAGAAAAGGGGGGCATGAACTCACAGTGGTGCGTCTCTACCAAGTATATCTCCTGATCAAGCAGCTGTGCGACGACCTACACGTACTAAGTCTATTAGACGGACGGCCGTGCCTTAGCTTAAGGTTTAAGTTTTTGGGGAAATAGTTAGACAACTATTTCGTGTTTATATTTTGTTAATACTTGGTAATTATTCTCCTTCCCAAGGATGAGGGATTTAATACATGCGTGTTCGTAAAATTCGAAATACATTATTAAGTCTCACTTAATACATTTTATTTCTTACTTCAAAATAAAAATATTCTTCCCAAAATAATACTTTGACAAAAATACGTGCTCATAAATATTTTCTTAAAATGCGTAAGTTACGTTTTAAAGATCAGGTGGTAATAATTATACCGTTGTAACTTATTATTTATTATGAAGGTGTTTGTATTATTTTTGGAATCGTTAACATTCGGTAATATTATTTTTACCCTAAAAATAATATTTGTATATTTCACAAAATAATCATAAACATTTTACAAGTGACGCTATGAAAAACATATATTCTAAACATATATATTTCAGGTTTTATTTTGTGAAAATCCCACCTCCGACACTTTGTAAATAATGTTATGGCGAAATTTACGTTTTGAAAACAAGTCAAAAATATATTTACAACACTTGTAGTGAAAATATTTCCAAGTGTTAGGTTTTTAGAAAAATTTCGCCAGAGTTTCCCCTGTAACTGGAGGTGGCCACGCTTTCAAGCGTATCGTTTTCTTTTATAATTCAAATCAACAATTTCCTTATTCTCAATAACAACTTTCCAAAACATCAATTAGTCAAAATATATATAAATCGCAAAAATTACATGTACTTGTGGTTTATCCAAAAATGCGTGATAAATCCCACTATTTTTAGTGGATCTTTGCAATAATCTACTTGGTTTCGTAAAAGCCTCGTTTTTAAAGAAATTCCATCTTCACAACTTCTTGTAAAACTTGACAAAACTAGTTCTTTGTCGAAACTTAGTGTTACACAAGTATTTACACACTTGTGTGTTTGCTAAAATCATTCTTGTTTATGAAAGATCCGTCTTTAAAAGTATGTTTTCTCTTGACACGTGGTCCTTTGAAAACACCGTTTGTAGATCCGTAGATCTACTAGTTTTAAACACTATTTCGTAAGTAAAGTCGATTTTACACAAGTTCATGTTTAGTGTGTGGTAGAGTTTCATCATTTAACCCTTTGTACACTTAAACAAACTCTATGCCATGATTCTTGATCATGACTAATCCGGGTTAGATGATGATCCGAGCTACCACATCATAGATCGGCACTAAATAATCACACAAAACAAATCTTACAAGATTTACACAACCCTTATATCCCTACACTCACCACTAGTGTAGCAAACTATCTCAGGCTCTTACAGGCCTTAGAGGCAGTACCTGCCTGGTGCTAGTTATGACAGCACGTTTAATAGGTTATCCGTTCATTGTGCTACTGTGCTTTTGGTGCATCAAGGTTGTCACAAAGGTGCTGTAAGCAAAACATGGAGTGACAGCAAGTAAAGTATGATGCAAGTAAGTACATGTATCAGTATTCAAGTAGCAGTTTATCCACAAGTTCAAGTAAGCACAGTAATTAATTATTAATTAAGTCGTACGGATACCTGGTTTAGTGAGGGTTGTCACAATATGCAAGTCCAAGGAGCATAAGACCTTGGATTGCAAGAAGCTGAAAGACGCAACGTGCTACAGTTGCAATGAAAAGGGGCACATTAAGACCAACTGCCCAAAATATGCGAAGAAAGCCGATGAGGGAAAGAAGACCAATGCTAGGGTCTTCAGGATGGATGCAAAGGAAGCCATCCAGGATGATAACGTGATCACAGGTACTTTCCTCATAAATGATGTCTATGCAAGAGTACTTTTTGATTCAGGCGCTGATAAATCGTTTGTAGATAATAAGTTTTGCAAATTACTGAATTTACCTGTTAAATCCTTAAGTGTGAAGTATGAGGTGGAGTTAGCAGATGGCACCATAGAAACCGTCTCGACTGTGTTAGATGGATGTGTTATATCCATTAAGAACCACTCTTTTCCTTTGTCCCTACTTCCCTTTAAGTTAGCCGGTTTTGACATAGTTTTGGGTATGGACTGGTTATCTCATAACCAGGCCCAAATTGTCTGCAACAAGAAGCAAGTGGTGATTAAGACTCCGTCTGGTGAATCACTTACCATTCGGGGAGATACCCAGTATGGACTGCCTGAGCAAGTGACTATGCTCAAGGCCTCTAAGTGTTTAAAGAAGGGTTGTGTCGTCTACATGGCACAAGTGACTATCGATGAGCCGAAGCCTAAGATTGAGGATATTCCTGTCATTTCTGAATACCCTGAAGTTTTTCCTGAAGAACTACCTGGTTTACCACCAGATAGACAAGTCGAATTCAGAATTGACATCATCCCTGGGGCAGCACCTGTTGCTAGAGCACCTTATAGGTTGGCACCAACAGAGATGAAGGAATTGAGAACGCAACTAGATGAATTGCTAGCCAAAGGTTTCATTAGACCTAGTTCATCTCCCTGGGGAGCGCCGATCTTGTTTGTCAAGAAGAAGGATGGATCGATGCGTCTGTGCATCGATTACCGTGAGCTTAATAAGGTCACTATCAAGAATAGATATCCATTGCCCAGGATCGACGATCTGTTCGATCAGCTTCAAGGGGCAAGTTATTTCTCTAAGATCGACCTGAGGTCAGGCTATCACCAACTGAAGGTTAAAGATGAAGATGTACATAAGACTGCATTTAGGACTCGTTATGGTCATTACGAGTTCCTAGTGATGCCTTTTGGGCTCACAAATGCACCTGCCACATTCATGGATCTCATGAATCGTGTCTGCAAACCATACTTGGAAAAATTTGTCATCGTCTTCATTGACGACATTCTCATCTACTCGAAGAACAAAGCTGATCATGAGAAGCATCTTCGATGTATTCTTTCATTACTTCAGCAGGAGAAGCTCTATGCCAAATTCTCTAAATGTGAATTCTGGCTTCGTGAAGTCCAATTTCTTGGACATGTGGTGAGCGAACGCGGAATCCAAGTAGATCCCGCTAAGGTTGAAGCTGTCATGAATTGGCAAGTGCCAAAGATGCTTACCGAGATTCGTAGCTTCCTAGGCTTGGCAGGATATTATAGGCGTTTCATTGAGAATTTTTCAAGGATTGCTGCACCCCTAACTTCCTTGACTCGGAAGAAAATAAAGTTCGTTTGGGGCCCTAAGCAGCAAGAATCCTTTGATATCCTTAAACAGAAGTTGAGCAACGCTCCTGTACTTACATTACCTAAAGGTACCGAAGAATTCATGGTTTACTGCGATGCATCACACACCGGGATGGGATGTGTGCTTATGCAGAGAGGCAAAGTTATTGCCTACGCTTCACGACAGTTAAAAGTGCATGAAAAGAATTACACCACCCATGACTTGGAGTTGGGTGCCGTTGTATTTGCACTGAAGCTATGGAGGCACTATTTATATGGTGTCAAGTGTGTGATCTATTCTGATCACAAGAGCCTCCAGCACCTGTTTAACCAAAAGGATTTAAACATGAGGCAACGACGATGGATGGAGACGTTGAATGATTATGATTGTGAAATCCGATACCATCCAGGCAAGGAAAATGTGGTTGCTGATGCCTTAAGTCGGAAGGAAAGAGTGAAACCCATATGAATCAATGCCAAGAGCATTGAAATAAAGAACAGTTTGAATGAAAGGTTGTTAGCTGCACAGAAGGAAGCTGTGTTGGAAGCTAACTATCCTAACGAAAGGCTAGGAGTCACTGAAGAGCAATTATCTCAGGGCAAGGACGGAATACTGAGGTTAAATGGAAGAATATGGGTTCCAGTTTATGGAGGACTTCGAGATGTTATCCTCCAGGAAGCCCACAGCTCTAAATATTCTGTTCATCCTGGAGCTGAAAAGATGTACCAGGATTTGAAAGCCAACTTTTGGTGGATAGGCTTGAAGAAGTCTATAGCTACCTATGTAGCTAAATGTTTGATGTGTGCGCAAGTCAAAGCTGAACATCAAAAGCCGTCAGGTTTGCTACAACAGCCTGAACTTCCCACTTGGAAGTGGGAAATGGTGACGATGGATTTCATCACCAAGTTGCCAAAAACAAGGAAAGGCAATGATACGATATGGGTGATAGTAGATAGACTGACTAAGTCAGCACATTTCCTACCCATTAAGGAGACCTATAGCTCCGACATGTTAGCCCAACTGTACGTAGATAAGATTGTAGCTCTGCATGGTGTACCTGTGGCTATTATCTCTGACAGAGATACTAGATACACGTCGCATTTTTGGAAAAGTTTCCAACAATCTTTGGGCATGCGCTTAAATTTCAGTACGGCTTACCATCCTCAGACAGACGGACAGAGTGAGCGTATAATCCAAACGTTGGAGGACATGCTTCGTGCATGTGTGATCGATTTAGGTGGTAGTTGGGATAACCACCTACCATTAATCGAGTTCTCGTATAACAATAGCTACCATACCAGCATTAAGGCTGCGCCTTTCGAGGCCTTATACGGTAGAAAGTGTAGAACGCCCGTTTGTTGGGCGGAAGTTGGAGATGTCCAATTATCAGGACCAGAAATAGTCTTTGAAACGACGGAAAAGATTGTCCAGATTCGTGACCGACTGAAAGCTGCCAGGGTTAGGCAGAAAAGCTACGCAGATTTAAAGCGTAAATCTTTTAACTTCGAGGTAGGTGACAAAGTGTTGCTTAAAGTATCACCCTGGAAGGTAGTGATGCGATTTGGTAAGAAAGGCAAGCTAAGCCTGAGATACATAGGACCTTTCGAGGTCATCGAACGTGTCAGATCAGTTGCCTATAAGCTAAACTTACCTGAAGAGCTCAGTGGTATTCACAATGTATTCCACATCTGCAATCTGAAGAAGTGTTTCGCTGACGAATCACTAGTCATACCACATACAGATGTGCACATAGAAGAGAGCTTGAAGTTTGTCGAAAAACCTGTGTCGATCGAGGATTGACAGGTTAAGAAGCTTCGAAGGAAGCATGTGCCTATTGTAAAGGTGAAATGGGATGCCCGTAGAGGTCCCGAGTACACGTGGGAGGTTGAATCCACAATAAAAGAAAAGTACCCTCATTTGTTTCAGTAAATCTCAAGGTCGAGATTTCTTTTAAGGGGGTGAGGATGTAACACCTCGAAAATTTACGTCCTATAATGTATTGACACGTGTCATAGGTTTGAACGTGTGAAAGAATGTTCTGAAAGGACTAAAGTTGACAAACATGGAAAGTTTGTGAATATAAGGGTTCAAAATGTCAACAGTGAATAAATATACTTTACAATAACCCTACATGATGCTCATACCTTCAAACGAATAAATCATGGATCATACGAAGCTAAATATGAAAGAATGTGAGAGATTACAAACTACAGGGGTTAAATGTGTCAACATGTTTAAGTTGTACCTCTGAGTGACCTTTTTGCAAACCCGAAGCTTTGTAGCAATTAATTATGCTCACTAGAATGCACGATAAAAATTTCATAAAGTTTCGTTATCGTATGAGAAAGTTATGATCAAATTCGTAAGCGAGGGGTTAAAGCATCAACGTTGAAAATTATAACCTTTCGGGTAAACATAAAGTGACCAAGGACTTAATAAAGTGGGTATAAGTCTTGAAGCCCTTATGTGATAATTTGGAGGGCTCAAAGTACAAGAAATAAGTTTGGTTGACCCTTTGAAAGGCCAAGAGTCAAATATGCAACAACTTGAAAATGTGAAGCCTGAACACAAGGCCCAAGCGGGCCGCGTAAGCCCCAACAACATCCTACGTGGGCCGCGTACGATGCCCAGTATCAGAAAGTTGGGATAGCAGCCGTCTTTCACACTATAACCGACTTTAAACAGATATTTCACTCCATGGGCGACCCCTAAATAACTCCTAGGCCCTTAGGGACATCTGTGGATGGTCCATGGCCATTGTTAGGCTTGTGTGTCAATGATCCATGAGATTTTGAACACTATATAAAGGCCTCTTGTTGCAACATTGTAACCACACCTTCCTTCTGCATTTCTGGAGCTTCCTGGAGCTTAAGAGCAGACCCAAGACCTTCCTAATCGTGCATAGGACTTCTGTAAGTATGCTTAACCTTCTTAGTTGAGTTTTTACTTAGTATTAGCTTAAAAGTCAAACCGTCGTAATTAACGGTTGACTTAGCGATTAATCATTAATGGTCCAGTGATTAGTCGAATTGAAAGTAGTTATAAGTTGGTAATTATGTGGGCAATAAACCCTTAAAAGGGCTCCCTCTGATTTCCACTCTAACTAGACCATTAGTCGGGTCAAACTTGTTATTAAAAAGTCAACATGATGCTTAATTTCAAATTTATACATAATTAGCAATGTAGAACCCATACAACCCGTTTGATCATTAATATAACTCAGTAATTAATGTAAGAACATGTCTAAACATGTTCAACCCGACAATTTTCAGTAGAGACCCGGTTCGGAACCGAAAGTCGCATAATTTGACTTTTGCTTTGACTTTCAGTTCTGACCCGTTTAAGCATGTTTTAGAAATGCCTCAGAGCTTTAATTGGACTAGGTGACATACTAGTATAACCCTCTGTGATTATACACCTTGGTTCATTAGTTATCCAATTAATATTCATGATTCCGTTAATTGCTCATATGTTGACCATTATGCCATTTTCACCATGAAACATGATTTTTGAAAATGTAAAAGAGTAGAAACCTTAATTTCTGATATATAAACTTGTACCCAAAATTTGACATCAGTTTTAGGTGTAGGTTGAGAGTTATGCTCATTAGCGTAATTAGAAAGCTTTTTAGCGATGTATCGGCATAATTAGCATATAGCCCATTTAAACCTACTTTTTGATATCAAACTTCTTACCCACTGATGTAATATATTATTTTGGGATTTTTGAAGATTTTTAATAAATTTTAGGCTAAGCATAACTTAGAGTTATAAGCTTAAGTCGGTAATTGTCGGTTTTGCCCTTTTGGGCTATAAAATTAGTTTTACATATCCTTTTGACCCCAAACCTTTTGCTACTGATTTTATATGATAAATACATTATTTTAAACCTTCTGGAATAATAAAAATACCAGCCTTCTATATAGAACCCGGAAACGGCTTCTAATCGCCTTTTTAAGCGTTTTAACGCATAGTATGTACTAAAACTATTTTAAACATACAAGGGTTGATACCTACTGATATTTTAGGTAAATTATAATATTTTAACAGTAAGCAAAAGTTGTTTAACTCAGACTTCAGTTTTGAGCTTTCCGGCTTATGTGAAATTACCAAAATGCCCCTACGGTGCATAGTATGGCTATAATTGATAAATTTCACATATATGCATTACCCTACTGTTATAACTTATCAAATTAAGTATTTTTGCTGATGATATCAGACCTGTAACTCAGATTAATACTTAAACTCTTTTATAACCTTATAAATGACCAAAATATCCCTACGGGGCATAGTTTGAGTTTAAACTCGTTTCGGGCATAATAATAGATACCTTACTGATGTCACAACATATTTGAGGCATATTAACTTAGGAAACCTGTATATGGATCTTATGGTTACCCGTTACGCCTCTTGCGCGTTCGGTTCGGTTTATGTAACTAGTTTCCATAAACTAGCCGAAACGGGTCAAACCTTATCGGTTTTATCTCAAAATCCAGAATGTGTTTAGATTACCCATATAAGACAAGTCCTTAAACTTGTCGGGTCTAAATCACATTCTATTCCGGTCTTCGCTTAATCACGCGTTCGAACCGTATCGTTCTTTAAAACTAATCGGTCTAAGCTTAAGCTTAAGCTTAACTAAAGACCGTTAGGATTTTAATAGGTTATTATAAACCTTTGTTCCAGAATAGGAGAACCGGTAAAAGCTACCCGCATTTGCTAATTGTGAATTATACTTGCAAAGGTAAATACTTTTAACTTATTTTCCCTATACGGGCTTGGGGTACGGTATATAGAATACCGCTTGGTCGGGCATTAAATCTTCCATCGTATGGTGGTTAATTGATATCGATCGGCCCGTTTAAATTGTTTTGTTTGCTTAAAGCCTTTGGGAGGTTAATGACCATGTCCCGGATATCCTTGGCATCATTTTACGAAATGGCCACGACCTAAGCGCGGGGTGTAGGCGTACACCCGTCTGTGCCAAAATAAATAATGTGGTGTGTCTATTGATCTTTAACCCGGCACGATCCGGGCTACTGAACGCATAAGGAACATGTAATTCTTTTACGAGATTATATATTTAAATAATTATCCCAAGTTATAAAAAGTTTGTGCCACGTGCATTCAAATCAATTTTATTAAACTTTTCAAAATGAGTCGGTTGAATGTATTTACCAGTGTAAACTGACGTATTTTCCCAAAAAGATTAAGTGCAGGTACTACTCGTAATAGGCTGGATTTCTCCTTAGCATCAAAAGAGTGTCGCAAGCTTAAGATGCCTAAAGTCTGTTGAACTACTGTTTCCTATTCTTATTTTTATCCACCTGTGGATTTATTTTCAACTATTTGTGATACTGATATTACAATATTACATTCGGTTGAAATATATCTTTCATTTGCTTCCGCTGTGCATATTAAATATTGTGTTGTTTGACTGTAATGTTGCCAACCACGTCACGATACTCCCCCACCGGGCCCACCGGTCAAGCGTGGAAATATCGGGGTGTGACACAATCAATGCATGATCTCATTTCGTTTCGTATCTTCATAATTCAGTCACATGACTTTCATCTCCGATCTCCCCCTCAAAGTAAGAACCTCCAAATTATTTTGACAATCTGACTAGTCACCAACTTGGAAGAGGGACCAAGAAAACTAATCTTCTCTACTCTAACTGACATATGATAAAGGCTCAATCTTCAACTACTTGTCAAACGAGAAATCCATTTCATCATGAACATACCAGATTAAATAACAAACATACTCGACGAAATTCAATCACACATGAGCTTTAAATTGCATCATGTTTTGAACATTTTTGCACCGGTAAGACTAAACTCATTTAATCTCTAAGAATGTAAACACGAACTTGCTTCAATGTCGTACCATGAGCTTTTCGAAATTTACAAAGAAAATAGGATATTTTGAAATTTTTACTCCCCCTTTTTCTTTGTAAACTTTCAAAGCCCAAGCCTCTTCTTCTATCTTCATTTCACCTAAAATGTATGATAAAAGTCCCAAATTGTCCCAAAACTCTAGTAAGGACCAAATCCAAACACCTAGAATCTAGTAAACAACCATGGTCCATCATTAGCGTACCAGAATTTCGAAAAATTTTCTATCACCATCTTTTACCATTACTTATTCTGAACTTCTCAATACTCCAAACTTCCAAACTACACAACACATCCAAACCATAGCTAATAATCCAGAACACCTAGTATACGAAACAAAGGAACTCCTGAACCATCTAAACTATAAATGATACTTCGGAACAAATAAACTCCAAAATCTAGGAAATTCAGAACATTTAAAACTTCGGAACTTTGAGAAAATTCTGAACAAAACTTATAACATCTGTCAAGTCGCCCCAGCCAACACCCCATACAAAAAGCCTTACTCTGGACCCTACCCAAAATGCAACCGATGCCAATACCATCACCTAGCTGAAACCACATGCCAATACTGTACCGGGTGTGGACGTGCGGGCCACACGACCCAGACTTGTCGTACTATCCAGAAACAAGCCCGAGCCCAGAACCAAGCCACCACCTGCTCAAATTATGGCCCAGCCTTTCTATCAGCCCAATACCGGATGATGCCACAAGTGAGGGCTTGCTACAATTGCGGTGGCCCAACACATTTCCGCAACACGTGCCCTCGGTTGGTGAACATAATCAATGCTCAAGGCCAAGCTAATCCGGTGAATCAAGCTAATCATGCCAACCCCCCAGCCAGGGGCAGAGCTTTCAACATCAACGCCAATCAGGCCCGAGCAGATAACAATGTGGTTAACGATACGTTTCTCATAAATGGTAGCTATGCATCTATTTTATTTGACACGGGCACGGATAAGAGTTTTGTGTCTCTAGAGTTCGAGTCTATTCTTTGTGTCCCTCACGATAGTCTAGCCGAATCATTTACAGTAGAAGTAGCTAATGGAGAGCCCATTACCTTGGATTATATTATTCGTGGTTGCACTCTTAAGAAGCAATTTACCTAACAATCCAAATCATAAACATTCAACCTCATTGCAGAACACAACACCGACACTATCAAACATAAATTCAATTGTAGAAACGAAACCCTAGAAACAGGGATTGATGACAAAGACGAAGATTAAGAGTAAAAAAGGGAGGTGAATTAGTGGATTGTAAGAGGTGAGATAAGGAATCAATGGTTTGAATTAGCAGGGTGTAAGTAGGATTGAAGGATGGGGGATAATCAATTGAAGAGAGTAGTTGGTTGGTATTTTATCCTGTTCGTGTATGGGGGGAGGCAAAGGAGCGACACATGTATGATTGATCAAAGGAAAAAGGAGAATTAGGGTTTTTACTGAAGAGAAAATGAGAGAGCGCGTGTAACTGAAGAAAAAAAATCCCGCCCAAGAGGGAATTCTCTAGCTTAAGAGGATGTCCACATCATCAAAATGGTTGGCTAAGAATATGCCATGTGGCTAAAATGTATTATTTTAGTATAGTAGATAGATATCGGGCTTATCTTGTTTTTTACAATGCTTATGTCGTGTATATATATATAAAAGGGCATACACGTCTACATAAATGCATGAATACTAATACGACTCCAGAAGCAAAAGGGCTTTAATAAAAGAATACATACATGTATGTTATAAAATGAGTTGATTAATAAGTTTAAAGGGATAAATTGTAAAGGTTAAACTTGAAGGGTTGTCGAGTAAATAAACAAAAGCCTTCACAAAATATATATATATTTATATATAAAATGCAATAAGGCTGGGAACCAAGGTCGAACCCGGGTCTCCCACAAAGGGGCAACAAAACACACACCCAGAAAACCACTGCACCACATGTTTGTTTGGTGCAGATCTCGTAGCCAAACTTATCATATACTCACGACAGAAATGAAGCTTCTTTTGAAATCTAAATGCCGCCCAAACCTCAGATTGATTCTTGACATACGTGTTCCCATTTTATCATTTACGAACCTGGACGAAAATGCACTCAACATTACTTATCTCTGAAATCATGCCTTATAAATCCAATCAAATCAATTGATTTTCACCATGAAAACCTTAGACTTTGATCCCTATAAATAGAGACCTTCAAACCGCCTATACAGTTTACACTCCCCTCTCAATCTTTCATTTAAACCCTGCAACATCGGAGCTCGAAGACGACGCCGGAATCCTCGATGGAAACTCAACGGAAAACCACGAAACTGCTGGTATATTTTTAAACCTTTTTTTTCAAATGCATTCCCTGCTGTGTAAAATGTCATGCTCGTTTCTGTTAGACTCTGTCAGTGTCGGGTTAAAGGAAGTGGGCTAGGACATCGTTTGGTTAAAAACTTATATTGAAGAAGATGATAAACTACAATTCTGTTTAAAACTAATAAATGATTGAAAATAACAAAAACATCAGCAGCACAGTGTTGAGGAGTTCGTTAGGTAACCGGGTGGGCTTCGGTTCGAAACCCTTGTTTCTTTTTTGGTATGGTTTTATTAAATAATGGCAGCCCAGTTGTGTTTAAAGAATGTATAATCAGTGTTTAGTCATAAAACCAAACATAGTCTAGTGGTTTGTACGCTCTATTTCGTCCGTTAGTCGTGGGTTTGAAAGCAACAATCTTATTATTTTTTAGCATTTTGTTTATGTTTAATGTTCTTTTCATTGAATAATTCAAAACGGTAATCAATATGATACAAATTTAATATTTCCTAATCTCTTAAATAAACAATTCAAAACGATAATTAATATGATTAATATTAATATGTAATCCTCTTAATATGTTAATGCCAAACGGTAACTAATAAAATTTATATGATCCAAAGCAAAGTAAACTAAATATATTCAAAGGTGTTCAATAAATCTCGTTGCATATAAATATATATTCGCAAACGTATATTGTTAAGACAATCTCTGAATTTTGCCCGGATCCACCGGATCTAGAATATATGTTGACATAAGACGTACCACGTGAATACATAGACTTAATCAATGTTTTAGTTGTGTCTTGTTACGTGATATTGAGTGCCTCGTATTTCATATATTTTAGGACAATACTCATCGTTTGAAGTTCCTCAATCTTCCTCGTACGCTTAGGGGGTGTTTGTTTTTTCAGAAAAACATCTTCTGACCTCTTATGTCTGCGCCGCACAGACCACGCGCAGACGTTTAGCTCGGCAGACTGTTTGTTTTTTAGAAGACAATTCATTAAAAAATGTCTTCAAACCTCTGCGCGTCCTCTTCCTCACGCAGACATGGTCCAATGTCTTCCCACCTCTTCGAACCTCTTCCAACCCTCTCTCCATGCTTTTTTTCCCTTTCTCTTCCAACCCTTTCAAACCTCACGACCTGTAACTCCAAATCCTCAACCATTTCATCTCTTCACACCTCCAATCAATCCCCCACAACAATCCTCAATCCCTATTCATCAGGTACTTTGATCGAACCCGTAAAATCGAGTACGGTGGAGACCAGGTGGAGGTGGAGGACGGTGGAAGAGAGGTGTGAGAGTCGTCGTCGGAGGAGAGGCGGCGTACGACGGGGAAGAGTGGACCGGGGAAGTGAGGAGTGGTGGAATCGGCGATGGTGATTGTTCTGGAATCGGAGAAGAGGACAGCGTTTAGGTGGCGGAATGTTATGGTTCCGGCTGGTTTCCGGTGAGTCTCCTTTGTAGCGATCACTACAAACACAAATAAACTTGCATCAGATTTAAAAAAAGTTACTTATTGGACCCAGAATTAACACAAGGATTGGTATACCATATGAGATGTTCTGTGTTCAAATTCATTGTTTCTCTCTATCATCGTTTGAATCTTTCTTCATGTGCTTTATTTTCCTTCACTCTTTGAAATTATTGTGAATTTTAAAATCGGATTATTACTGCTTCATAAGTTGCAACTCTTTAATGGCCTAATGTGACGTTTGAGGATCTGAAATGTTCAAGAGAAAGGGGTTTGGGAGAAGAGAAAGGGAAAAAAAGTTTGCAGATGTGGTGTAAAGAGTTGAGATAATCAAACACTCTTTTTATTACAAGCCGCAGACATTTAGTCCACCTTTTCTCGTGCAGACGTTTGCAGATGTAGTCCGCAGACTGCAGACCTTTTGCATCTGAAAAAACAAACACCACCTTAGTTTTGCAAGGAATCGCTAACGCAAACAGTGAGTGAATCTTACAACTCCCCTTTTTTATTACACGTTTTTGGGATGTATCATATGTCCATTTAGTCAATTTATATTTATAAATCAATACGTGCAAATTACCACTTGTTGCGGTTATGTGTTATGTGAACATTGGTTGTTGGTTATTGGTTATTGGTTATTGATACATTACATGCAAAACATGAGACAATACATTTGGATCCATTGGCCGTCCATTTCCCCATTACCATGAGCGGAACACGACATTGCCATCACACAAGAATAGCTTCCTTCTGATTGAGCTTAGATCTTGCATTACAAAATAGCACGCCATGATACAGTGCACATTTATATTCATTTGAGATGTTATATTGTGGAGGTTGGTTATTGAGGTTTGACTTATTTGCTTACAACACATTAATTTACATTTGGTTATTGCAAGTTTTTCTATTAATATACAAAATAAATATATTATTCTCATAATAACAAGGAGATTCACTCACCAACCATTGTTGACACAAAACTACTCTTTACGCATGATACATGTGAACAAACATGAAGAAAGGATCACGTAGGACTTGGGCCTTAGAAGAATAAAGAAGTTTATTTAAGCATTTTTGGTTATGTACTTGTTGTTCGGATTATGTGCTACTTGGGTTTCTTTCAAATATGGAATTAATAAATATCGAAACTTTTAATAGTATGTCATAAGCTTTGGATAAACCAATCAGCCCCGGTCACCTAGTTCGCTACGGGTCGGGGTGTGACAAAACTTCAGAAAAAATAAAAATTTGGAACAAGTGGAACCACGAACCAAACCTCTGAACAAGTTCAGAGATTTGGATGGGTATCCTCTCTGAGTTATACTTTCCTTTTTATATTATCTACGAAAGCGTGACTTGATAATACGGCCATCAATACTACAGAAATGTAACAAACACTAATAAACTCAGAACTATAACAAACCAAATAACTCAAAAGAAATGGTTACCAGCTTCAGCTCTTCGGATCACACAGTAACCCAGCAAATATAGTCAAAATTTGTCGAATATGATCCAAATTTCTTCCATTTGAACGCATCAAATCCACTTGATTTTGCTCCAAAATCAAGAAACACAATCCAAATTCATCAAAATCTCACTGAAATTTACGTCTCCATGATGTTTGGCGGAAACAAACATCAAATCAAGAGCAATGGTGATTCGGAAGGCAATAGACCATTTTGAATCGGTAACCATGCTCTGATACCACCTAAACGTCCTTGTGACCCCTGGATCGATGACATACACAAACATTGCAGTTGATGTAGACGTAAAACGAACACGGTATAGAAAGAAGTAGAATAAACTCTCTATATATTTAATCAACACAGATTAATACAAACCGAAAGAGTATACATCTCCTAGACAAGCTGGTTTAGATCAGATAGATCTAAACCCTAGCTTTCTCTCTTTAAGCTCACTGTGTTCACTTAGAACTGAAAAGCTACATAATTACATCACCAAACCCATATTTATTGGGCTAAACCAATACTACGAAACATGCATAATGTTCCATAGTACCTACCAATAATATGAACCATTTATTGTTCAGAGGTATTCATAAACCTCTAAACTTACATCATAATTCGGACCATATTAACATAATACTACTTACTAAACAACCAAACATAATTTAGACATCCATCATAAACTCAGAATAAATTCAGAACTACAAAATTTCTGAATTCTTTGACTTTGACTTCTTCATGACTTGAATTTTGACCAGAATTGATAAAGCACTGTTACTAGGCAGGAACTACACTTATAGACTCCACCTTAACTGTTGCTATCAATCCTGTTTGACACTGTGTCACACCTCGATTTCTCGGTGGGCCAGATGGTGGGGTTTATACGTGATGATTGATAACAATTTCACAATTTGCAGCGGAAGTAAGGAGTAAAAATATAATTATTTAAAAAATTGAAATTATGTTAAAAATGTATAACATTGTGTTCGGTACAAATATTCCACAAGGTGGGATCAAATAAAAAGGGCTTTAGACATCATAGGTCTTTAGGCATGCAGTCACAAATTCCAAAGCTCTTTAGCCGAACCTTATCCAACCTACTATTGAGGTTCGCCATCTGTAAGTTTAATCTTTAATAAATACGTCAGCTTTTGCTGGTAAATACTATTAACCGACTCATTTTTAAAATCATTTAATAATCATGATAACCATTTGGTAATCATTTGGGATAGATACTTGCTACCAGATTTACATGCTTTTCATACATTCGGGGACCAGTGCTTATAATCGGTACATGATCAATATGCTCACCATTTAATATTTGCGTTTGTCAGGTGTATGCCTACACCCCCACTTATTTATGGCTATTACAATTATTAAGTTTGGACACCCGGACACGGTATTATTAACCCCTAACTGTTTTAATGTTAATCAAGCAAAAAGGAATAAACCGGGTTATTAACATTCTTTGAAAGCATTTGCCCATATTGCAATACCCGCTCCAAGTGGCTAGTGCCATATCCCAAGTTTTATAAATAAAATAAATTAAAAAAGTATTTACATTTACTAGCTGTATGCAGAGTGTATTTAGTTCTCGTAGTGCAGTTCGTATTCAAAGTTTATTAACTTAGATGCGTTCTCTGGAGAGATCCATGGTCCGAAATTAATGGAAACATTATCCATTAGAATGTTTATGGGACATTATCCATTAGAATGTTTACGGGTCATTATAAGTCTTTTGACTTTGACCGGTGAACTTTAGAAAAACGCTCGGTTTCGCTAGATTAAGCGTTGATCGGATAGAATGTGGTTTATACCCGTACGAGCGAGGAGTCTCATGTGATATGGGTTATTTAACCAAACATTCTGATTTGGATAGGTTTTGAAAAGATTTGACCCGTTACGAGTAGTTTATATAATTTACGCTATTTTAACTAGTCATGTGTGTAAATACGAGTTCAGATGGTCAAATAGGTTTGTGACAAGTTCGACATGCTAAAATATATTTAATAGGGTTATACAAACTGTTTTAAAGTCAGAATACATGTTTCATATGTTTATAACCTCATTCTTGAATGATTCATAAAAAGGGTATTTTTTGACTTTTTAGATATATATGTTTGACTCGTCACTTGACCCACTTTAATATGATGATCTAGAGATATAATTGCAGGGAATTATACCCTATATTATGATGATCACGTGGATAACTTTGATTGAGATTTTGGGTTGTCACACCCCAACCGATGACGGAAACATCGGGGCATGGCATTGAGCGAAACAGATTGTCCAGGAGTTTCCATAACAACTACGATTACCAATTATTTAAGCATCACGTCCCATACCATGACATAACAAGTAGCATAGTTATTACAGACAAATCAAATACAAATTGTTCTATTCCGTCAACTCAAATTGAAATAAAATAAATTGTTCATGGGTTTCTAGACTCTCCTAAGCTCAATTCCACAAAAGCAGGTAGCAACATCCTATGCATTCAAACACCTGTCACATACGTTAAAATAGAGCTCAATACACATAGTGTAAAGGTGAGCATACAAGTTTGATATAGCATAATAGAGTTCGAAATCGTTTACGCATAACCAACATGTACAACGTATAATGTTAAGCATGTAAGTTATCGACAAAGATCCTATCAATACCAATGACTGCGAGTAGCGTGCGCATCACATGTTCACCACTGTGAACACGTGAAGTAATTGTCCTTAACAACCCCTGAGTGAACAGGTGCTGAGTCCAAACTATAGTACTATCATTGCTAAGGCAGGTAGACAACAATCAATGTGTAAACATAACAAACAAGCATTCATCGAGTCACGTATAACATGCATTAGAGGTCAGCGTATAAATAGTGTTTGCGTTGTGTGTTCGATGTGATTTAGAATATGTAACGTATGTAACACCCAAAAGTGCATAAAGCAAAAAGGGATCGAGTATACTCACAGATTGTGTTTAACAAGTAAACACTCTCTTGGATTGAAGGGAGCGCTGAGAGATTATCCTGAACAGTTAACGATAGCATAAACGATAAGCGGCGCGTTAAACGATGAGATGACCAAGTGTCGGATGGCAATCCGATCGGATGACCAGTCGATCGGATATCAATCCGTTCGGATGGTCATCCGATCGGATGGCCATTCGATTGGATTGACACCTTGCTTGGTAAGGATGTGTTTGTGTATGATGGTTTGTCCTTTAAAGTTTTCGTTGTAGCACTTTGAAAATAGAGAAGTATCTCTACCCTTCAGGTCGGTCGATCGGCCGGCGGTTCGATCGAACGGCGATCCGTTTGGCGAGGCTTCTCAGTTGAGAACAAGTTCACAGCAGGACGGTCACTCAATCGGATAGCAATCCGATCGGGTGGCAATCTTGTGCATTGAACATGTTGAAAATTGTTTAAGTGTTGAAGTTCCAAACATCACATGGTCGGATGGCCGGTCGATCGGATGGCAATCCGATCGGACGACATTCCGTTCAACGTCCAGATCCTTGAAGTTTGAAAAGTTTAAGTGTGGAACCAAGTGTAACCCGATCGGATGGCCGGTCGATCGGATGGCAATCCGATCGGACGGCAATCCCTCCCGACGACCTGATCGTCTTGACACTTGATTTTGTTTGAAGTTTTTGCAGTTTTGACGAGACGTTATGATAACTTGCTTAAACAACAGAAACCCCATCTCAACCCAAGTGATCCGATCGAGCAGGAACCACCCTAGTCCGACCGGTTCACGGTTTGAGACAGTTGTTCATGTTCGAACCCGAAATCAGTAGTCTCTTAGATAGAATCCAGATCTGGAACTAACACATCAATAAGAATGAGTGGAAGATTAGAACAAGCTCCGGTTCTATCGTTTAGAGTGCATTGAGTGTAAAAGAGTTGAAAGAAAGTTGGAAAACCTTCTTTCAATCCTTTTAACCATGAACATGTGTAGATCTATGCGAAAACATTAATTATTCATGTGGAAATCCTTCAGATCTAAGTTTTTCTTGGTGAAATGAAGCCAAACTTTGAAGTTCATAAGAACTCCATGATGTCATCACCCTAGAACACCTCAAATCTGGTGATTTCACGGTTAAAAGTTAAGATTCAAAGGTGAAAATGATGTAAAAGTGTGTGTAGATCATAGAAATACAAGATTTAGGTTGGAAACTTACAAGAATCGAGAGAAATCGAGAGAAATGAGAGCTTGAGTGTGGCTGGTCGAACAAGGAGCTGTCACATCACAAATGATATGACAGGTGGGTATTTATAGGGTTTCCCAAAAAGGAAAGTGGTGAGGAGTAGGGTCGATCGGGTGGCAGTCCGATCGGGTGGCAGCCCGATTGAGTGACAACTCGATCGGATGACAATCCGATCAGATGTCAATTCGATCGGATGGCCACTCGATCGGTTGGCCACTCGATCCTGGTGTCAGGCGCGATGAGTTTTGTCGTTTCGATTCGCGTGTTGAGCGTTGCGATGCGATTCGAGCGAGCGATGCGATAGTATTACCCATTAGTTACCCAAATAACATAACTACTATATCTAACATACAATCACCATAATTAACTTGCGTTTAGCGTTTTTGATTCGATTACGATGCGATAGATTTGCGATTGCGATTAACACCTCAACATAAACATAACATGCACAAGTAACACAAAATAGCACACACACACGTAAAACAATATCCAGAACACATAATTCGAATTGCGATAACGATAACGATAAATCGATTAAACATGTGATTAATATGCGATTAAACCTCGATTATTAATAGATAATCCACATAATACAACTAAAGCGATTAAATAAATAGATTCGATTACAAGTCAAAGAAGTCAAAACAGTAGTTAAGCAAGGAGTGACAGATCGCAATTAGCAATCTTTTCTTCCTTTGACTTCAATCTTGACTTTGCTTTGACTTTCGAAACACGGGGTGTTACATGGGTTGACCAAAGCGGTCATAAACGGAAGTTGATACACTCTAATTTACCCATATTATAGTCCCCCGTTTTACCCCTATTTTATGCGTTTTTGGTCGTAAAACCGTCGTTCGGATACTTATTTATCTACATTTGTGTTTACAGGCCTAAAACTGCATTCCAGACAAGATGATAGCAAAAACGAGGACTTTCCGGACAAAACGACGAAGCTGCGGACATTCTGTTAAGGATTCTGAACTGGGCCTGTGGAACGACCGTTCCACCTGTGGCACGACCGTTCCACCTGTGGCACGGTCGTGCATCTCCGACAAACTTGATCATCTCGGTGATGAACGGTAGGTGCGACTGGGCGTTCCAGGGAAACAAGCGACTTGGTGAAGAACGGTCGTTCCATCTGAGGAACGACCGTGCGTCTCCGGTGAATCAGCAGTGTCTCGGTAACGAACGATCGGTGCGACTTGGCGTGCAACATGAAGCCCGGAACTGAACGACCGTTCCACACCAGGAACGGTCGTGCCATTTCAGATCTGGTCAACGATCCGATGACGTATGCAGTATGGTGACCCATCTCCAATAATTGAATAAAGTGAACGGTCGTTCCATACCTGGAACGACCGTGCAACAGCAAAAAGTATAAAAACACAGCAGAAACATTCTGCTCGATATTCTGGATTTTTGGAGAGCTCTCAGGCGATTTTCAGGCTCCGGAGGCATTAGCTTTCACCCGGATTCAAGCCACATTGTCTCGTTTAGCTCGATTACTACCCGGATCCTTAGTCTAGTACTTGTTTATGGTTTGATTTTCTAATCTTTCCAAGTTTTTGTTGATCTTTCAAGTACTTAGATTATGATTTATGTATTATTGTAGCCTTTGGGCAAAAACACAACAATCCCTTGCTAGATTATAACCATTAGTTTGTTAAACTTTGTTTGTAATGACATTTGAAGTATTTTCTATGTTAATCTTTGATGATTAGTTTGCAACCTTGTTATTGATATTGAACTCTTGATTATAAGTAATTGTGTTGGATGATTGGTGCTTGGTTAGTTAAGATAGTTGAAAAATGAAGCTTAATTAATCTTGTATTAGTAAACTTTGAATTTGGTTAACTAGTTTAACTTGGTTTAAATGTATGCATCATGATACTAGAAATGGTTAGTGATTTAATAAAATGTAATTATTGTTAATCAAGAGAGCTTGCCGTCACGTAAGGGCCTAAACGGGTTAGATGGTGTCGTTATAAATTCTTGCCATGATTTGTTAGCTTAGTTAGTAGTTTAGGCCAAAATTGCTATCTTAGTGAATTATTGTGTAAGATTTGTAAAATGAACTCGGTTGTGATTTAATCTAGATTATGCTTATCTCGGTGCTTGCATTGTGTTTATCGGTGTCGCTTTCCTTGTTTAAGTGAGGTTAGAATAATCCTAACGGCTGACTAACTTATTTTTAAGAGATTTTCATAGACATTTATCAATTGTGCGTTAAAGAACAATTTTAGGTGGTTAAAGTGTGTTTATCGTTTTAGCTTTCCGAATGATTGTCATGTTAGGATTCCCGAAAGGGATACTAATTGTTTTAAATTGGAAAATTGACCGAATGCTTCTAGTGCCAAAATTGACTTAGTTGACATGCTGTGGTTGTGTATTTAGCAAGGCTTTTTATCTACTTTCTATTATGTTTTTATTATGTATTTAGTTATGTTTACTTTAGTTTAGTTTAAATCAACCAAATCTATGTTTTTACCGGTAGTTTAATGATAAAGGTCTAGTATTATTTCTCCGCCCATTTCCTTGGATCGATACTTGGTTCTTACTGATACTTTACTACATATATGACGGGGTACACTTGCCTCTTTCGTGTGTGTTTTGATGTAAAAGTAATAATCACTTTTATAAATTTAAAACCCAATCGTGTGTAATTCATTGCAAAATATTATGTATATATACGCACACGTCAAGTTTTTGGCGCCGTTGCCGGGGAAATGGCGAGTTTTAGGAACGACCCGAGTCATTTGATTATCGGTGTATATACTTGTTAATATTTGTGTATAATTTCTTGATTATTTATTTGTTAATATTTCTTGTTTTATTCGATTTATTCATTTTTGCGTTATTTTTGTTTTATTTATTTATTTGATCCGGATTCATTTATTCACTTATTCTTTGGGTTTTCGGCACCCTAAAGCCATTTTTGTATTAGTCGATTCATTTATTTATTTTGTTGATTTTTTATAAAATTTCGGGCCAATTTTTCGGATTTTTATAAAATTTTCAGCCCATTTATAATAACTTTCTGCTTCTATTCAGCTGAAAAAAAAAAGAAAAAAAAAACAGCAGAATTATTATATAGTAATAAAATATTCATTGTGTGAAATTTTCGTTTGCAGGTTAATGTCCTCAACTCCCGCGCCTAATATTGCTGAGCCGGTTGACGAACCAGCGCATAATCTTAGGAGAAGTAGGAGGCTGCGAGAAAGGGCACGTGTCATTGCACAACGGATTGCAAACGCGATTGACGACCCGGTGTTACTTTCTGAAAGCGAAAACTCAGAGGACGAAATCATGGCAGACGATAATCAACCTTTGAATGAGACGAATCAGCCCGGACGAGAGGGTTTGGAGCCCAGTATTATTAGGCCCACTATTGATGCACCTTCATTTGAAATAAAATCTAGTATTATTAACATGGTGCAGAATTCAGTGCAGTTCGACGGGCGAGAGCACGAGGATCCCGGGAGACACATTGCGGCTTTCCTCCATGTTTGCTCCACATTCAAGATTAGGGATGTTTCGGAGAACGCAATTCGGTTGAGGTTGTTTCTGTTTTCATTGCGTGATAAAGCCAGAGCTTGGCTTATGTCACTTCCAGCCGGGTCCATCAGGACCTGGAATCAGTAGGCGGAGCAGTTTATGCATAAATATTTCCCACCTGAGAAAACGAACATGCTACGGAACCGAATTACTTCATTTCGCCAGGACGAGGGCGAGTCGTTGCATGCAGCTTGGGAGAGATTCAAGGATTTTTTGATTGATGTGCCACATCACGGCTATTCCAAGAGACAGCTGGTTTTGACATTCTATCAGGGGCTCAGGTACAACACGCAGGAGCGATTAGATGTTAACGCAGGAGGCGATCTGGGAACGAAAACGCCGGCGGAAGCATATGATATTATTGAGAAAGCTGCGTTGAAATCCAGCTCGCGCCGGGAAGGCGATAGAGGTCGGGCCACATCATCATCATCTCGCTCAGGAGCTCACGCTGTGGACGATTACACAGCCATTACTGCGCAAATCTCAGCTCTAGCGACGAAATTCGATAAATCCCAAACAGCCGCGCAAGTTGGCCCTGGATGTGACCAATGTGGAGTGTCACATGTGCCAGGTACGTGTGAGCAGGGTGTTATGTTTACCGGTCACGAAGAGGTGAACTACATGGGCAATCAAAACAGGCCCCAAAATAACCCCTACAGCAACACGTACAATCCAGGGTGGAGAAAACACCCAAACTTTGGGTGGAAATCTGGTTCTGGGAACCAGAACGCGCCCGGTTTTGCTCAACATGCTCCCGCGCCACAACAATCTCACGGTCAATCTTTTCAGCCTCAATATCATAATCAAGGCTCAGGAAGCAGTTCACATCCGCACGCCTCTCAAAGCAATGTAAAGCTAGAGGAAATGATGGCACAACTGCTGAACAACTCCAATAGTGCTAATCAAATGGCTGAAAAGCGATATCAGCAGCATGAGGAGCGATTCTTGGTCAACGAAGGAGAAATGCGGAGTCAAAAGGCTTCCATTCAGAATGTTGAGAATCAAGTGGGCCAGTTAGCAAAAATGTTGTCGGAGAGACCCCCGGGTGGTCTTCCGGGCAACACGGAGCAGAATCCGAAGGGGCGTGGTAATGGCCCGCACGCGTAAAGTGTGGGGGCATGAGTCTTGCTATCGACTCGCCGACAAAAATTTAGCATGAGTCTTGCTATCGACTCGCCGACAAAAATTTAGCATGAGTCTACGCTGCTGACTCGCCGACAAAAATGCAGCAGGAGCGTCTTTGGCGCTATGAGGGCAAAATTGTCCTTTTATTTGTTTTTGTAGTTTTAGCATAATTTAGGTTAGTTAGGTAGTTTTCGTTTGTTTGTTTAGTTTCCGTACGTACCGGGCGAAGGTTCTGTATTGTAATATTGTTAAAACAGTTGGTGTGTCGAAAAAACGGCGAAAAACGGCCGAAACGGTTGCTGGAAATAGCTTCTGCAGAAATTCTGTATCTGCAGCTGATGCACGACCGTTCCACCTGTGGAACGACCGTGCAATGCCGAGCAAGCCGGAACGGCAGATCGCACCCTCGGTGCATTTCCGAGAACAAGCTGCTGGGTTTGAACGATCTCGGTGACGCACGACCGTTCCATTCCAGGAACGACCGTGCGACAGGCTGAGGGCAATTTGGTCATTTTGCACACTATATATACCATTATCTGCTGCAAAATCCATCATTCGCGAACCCTAGCCGCTGCAGACCGTTCCAGGGCGATTTTTCACCATATCGCATGATTTTTTTCGCACGATCAAACACCCAACTTCGCACGGTACGTCTCTAGTGTTAGATTTCTTGTTTTCTTTCTTTCTAGTGTAGTTTTCTTCCGATTTTTCAAGGAATTTTTAGGGTTCTCTTTATAAACAAATCGAAACCCTAACCCTTGTTAAATGGAAGTATCGTGAACACCCGATTGATTTGCAGACCCCTGTTGACCCAATACTTGTTGAAATTTTGCAAAATCTGATTGTTCTAAGTTCAGGGGTCGAAGTCTGCAGATTCGGAGTTGCACGGTCGTTCCTCGTGGGGAACAGTCGTGCCTCGCCGGCTGTTCACGATATCGTCTGGTCTGGCCTGTTAGTTCTCGGTGACGCACGACCGTGCGTCCCGGAGAACGACCGTGCCATATGCCCAGTACAGTTGGACAGTAGCTTCATAATTGGCTGCTCGCTTGTTTTCAACTCATTTTTCTCCTGTTTCTGTCTTCCTAACAATATTCCCCATTACAGATGGATCACCCTTTCCTACAATTTGACCCCAACATCGAGAAAGAAGCGCGATGAATTGTGGGCGAGGTGGGGACAGTTTGGAGAGCCCCGTTGGTTGGACTGGGAGGTCATGCGAGAACTAAATCAATATGATCGACTTGATGAAATGATGACTCCCGCGCTAGCAAACCTGGTCGGTTGCAACCGACCCGTGTACCAGGAGTTGACTATTGAATTCTTCGCCTCGTATCAGTATGAAAAGCCGGTTGCACATACAGAGCCTGATTTCCGCTACAGGAATCGGGTCACCTTCAGGTTGTGTAGGCGATGGCATACATGGTCAGTGAGTCGTTTGGGACGGAGGCTTGGGATTTATACGCGGGAGGACATGGATGATCCCAACATCTTCAACGATCGGTTCAACTTCCCTAATGATGCAGCGCGGGAGGCATTCTGGGCGCGTAACGCTATTGGGGGCCCCTACAACCCACGGATGTCTAAAGCTTCGCGACTCCGAGACCCTCTGGTGCGAGTGATGCACCATGTTTTCAGCCATTCTATTTGCGGACGCATGGACAGTCAAGGTAACTGTCCAACGCCTGATTTGCTCTTTCTTTATGCGTTGGTTGACAAAGCACCAATCAACCTCGCCGCGCGAATGGCTGAGTACTTTGTCAAGTGTTCAGGGCGGACCCACAATAGTGAGATCCACGGCGGTCAGTACGTGACCGAGATCGCGTACAATGAGCGATATATGACGCCGGGGGTGCTTAGGGGTCTCACTTTGATCACTGAGGGGGTGCATGTTGATATCCGGTCTCTGAAGTTTATGGGGGTTATTGCTGAGTTGGATGGGAGAGATAGGTTGAGGGGATTGAATGGAGAGATATGGGACCCGTTACCTCCAGCTGAGGAGGAACATGAGGATGAAGACGAAGAGATGGGAGAGCAGCACGAGCCACAGCCACCGACACCACCACACTCGCCGCAGCATCATGCATTTCATCAGCATGAGGATTGGCCCACTTTCTACCAGCAGTTCCAGGACATGCGTGTCACGCAGGAGCAGCATGGTACATACTTTGACCAGATCAGATCCAGCCAGGACGAGATTAGAGCCAGTCAGGTAGAGCTTCGGGCCACACATGACCGACTAGAGCAGCGCCAGGATACTCTATACCAGGGGGTGTCTGCGGGGTTTTCTTATTTGTTCGGGGAGATGCATCACGCATACCCCAACTACTTTCAGCACCCGCCGGAGTTCCCACCGTGGAACCCCCCTGGCTATGGCGATCAGGGCCCATCTGGCACGAGGCATGATGACGATGATGATGATGAGTAGTTTGCGGTAGTGGTAGCATTTGGTGGTGTTTTATGTTTAGTACTTTACTTTTATTTGGGTGTTTATTTTGACTATTATTTAAAACACCCCGGATATGTATTTTCAGACAATTTCCTTTGTGTGTTGTTTGGATATTAGTATTTATGTACATTATGGTTGTTTGGTTTTTCTTTTTCTGTTATATTTTGGGTGTACACGACATACTTGCAGATTTTATCTATCGGATCTTGGACCGGAGCACGTACCAGTTAGAGCTTCGGAAGTCTCGTGGCACCAACATCATCTTGAGGGGAGTATTTTTTACCCCTTTCTCTATATTTCGGGTCTCGCATTGGGGACAATGCGAAGTTCAAGTGTGGGGAGGGGGTTAACTTTGTTAACTTAGCTTTGTTTGTTCTCTTATATAAAAAAAAAAAAACAGAAAATCAGAAAAATCATTTAAAAATACTTGTGTTTTGTATATATGTTGGTAAATAAACCGGGTTGGTTATGTTTTAGAAAGCATCGGACTTGATTAAAACTCGACAAGCAAAATATTTTTGAAAAAGGAAACCGGAAAGCGTGACAAACAAAGAAAGACTTACATGATAGTTTTCACACTTTTACCCATTCCTTCCGTTACGTGAGCATATTTGAGCTTAGATTGTTATATATTTGTTCATTTCGGATATAGGAGTGAGCCGAATGTTATGTGCAATTTAGAACTTGTCACTAGTATGCTTGTTAAGACCATAAACGTGCGGATTTGTGTAAACGTGATAGAGGCACTTAGATTACCCCTTCGTTGTGTACCTTGTTCTTTGTGTTGTGCTTCCCGTTCACCTTATATTACCCTTTAGGATTAACCATGTCGAGCCTTCCCGTTCATCTTTGTTTACCCACATTATCGCCCACTTAACCAAATTTAGCCTTTTTATGTTTTTAAACCTTTTTAGTGTTGAAACTCGGTTAAAATAATAGTTTAACTAGCTTGTTATTGTTTATATTTCATTGTATTTTCTTGCTAAAAAAAAAAAAAAAAAAACAGAAAATAAAACACCCTAAAATAGGGTGAAGTTGATAGAAATCGAGCAATTTTGAATGCTTAAATGTTAAAAATTTAGTTGATTAGCTCGATTGCGCTTTAGTCGCCTTTTTAATGCGATTGTATGTATAGTTGTACTATTTTGTTGCTAGTTAAACGCTACTACCGAGTTTTAACCGTTTTCGCCATTTTAAATGTCCACTTCCATACCCTTCGCCCAAGCCTAACGTTACAACCCCTAAAGACCTCTTGATTTTCACTTATTTGCATGTTAGTTGGTGGAGACGAGATCTTATGACAAGCTTATGATGTTGCACATTTCATTGACTAGGCGTTGAGTGTTTACGCATACACATTTTATGTATGATTCATAAATAAAACCGAGTGTGTGTGAACATTGTGAGTTGGGTGAAGATTAACATATGAGTCAATTAAATGTTTAGTCTCGGCTTTTTGGTTGTCGCTTTTTAAACTTGCATATGCTTGTTGGGTTTGAATCTTTTGATGTTGTCTTTCGACAAACCGGCTAACCGTTTATATTTTAGTTTTCAATAAAATCGTGTGTAAATTATCGTTCTTGTTTGTTTATGTCTTTTATTGCTTTTTAGTTTAGCTTGCTTGAGGACAAGCAAGGTTCAAGTGTGGGGAGATTTGATACACTCTAATTTACACATATTTTAGTCCCCCGTTTTACCCCTATTTTATGCGTTTTTGGCCGTAAAACCGTCGTTCGGATACTTATTTATCTACATTTGTGTTTACAGGCCTAAAACTGCATTCCAGACAAGATGATAGCAAAAACGAGGACTTTCCGGACAAAACGACGAAGCTGCGGACATTCTGTTAAGGATTCTGAACTGGGCCTGTGGAACGACCGTTCCACCTGTGGCACGGTCGTGCATCTCCGACAAACTTGATCATCTCGGTGATGAACGGTAGGTGCGACTGGGCATTCCAGGGAAACAAGCGACTTGGTGAAGAACGGTCGTTCCATCTGAGGAACGACCGTGCGTCTCCGGTGAATCAGCAGTGTCTCGGTAACGAACGATCGGTGCGGCTTGGCGTGCAACATGAAGCCCGGAACTGAACGACCGTTCCACACCAGGAACGGTCGTGCCATTTCAGATCTGGTCAACGATCCGATGACGTATGCAGTATGGTGACCCATCTCCAATAATTGAATAAAGTGAACGGTCGTTCCATACCTGGAACGACTGTGCAACAGCAAAAAGTATAAAAACACAGCAGAAACATTCTGCTCGATATTCTGGATTTTTGGAGAGCTCTCAGGCGATTTTCAGGCTCCGGAGGCATTAGCTTTCACCCGGATTCAAGCCACATTGTCTCGTTTAGCTTGATTACTACCCGGATCCTTAGTCTAGTACTTGTTTATGGTTTGATTTTCTAATCTTTCCAAGTTTTTGTTGATCTTTCAAGTACTTAGATTATGATTTATGTATTATTGTAGCCTTTGGGCAAAAACACAACAATCCCTTGCTAGATTATAACCATTAGTTTGTTAAACTTTGTTTGTAATGACATTTGAAGTATTTTCTATGTTAATCTTTGATGATTAGTTTGCAACCTTGTTATTGATATTGAACTCTTGATTATAAGTAATTATGTTGGATGATTGGTGCTTGGTTAGTTAAGATAGTTGAAAAATGAAGCTTAATTAATCTTGTATTAATAAACTTTGAATTTGGTTAACTAGTTTAACTTGGTTTAAATGTATGCATCATGATACTAGAAATGGTTAGTGATTTAATAAAATGTAATTATTGTTAATCAAGAGAGCTTGCCGTCACGTAAGGGCCTAAACGGGTTAGATGGTGTCGTTATAAATTCTTGCCATGATTTGTTAGCTTAGTTAGTAGTTTAGGCCAAAATTGCTATCTTAGTGAATTATTGTGTAAGATTTGTAAAATGAACTCGGTTGTGATTTAATCTAGATTATGCTTATCTCGGTGCTTGCATTGTGTTTATCGGTGTCGCTTTCCTTGTTTAAGTGAGGTTAGAATAATCCTAACGGCTGACTAACTTATTTTTAAGAGATTTTCATAGACATTTATCAATTGTGCGTTAAAGAACAATTTTAGGTGGTTAAAGTGTGTTTATCGTTTTAGCTTTCCGAATGATTGTCATGTTAGGATTCCCGAAAGGGATACTAATTGTTTTAAATTGGAAAATTGACCGAATGCTTCTAGTGCCAAAATTGACTTAGTTGACATGCTGTGGTTGTGTATTTAGCAAGGCTTTTTATCTACTTTCTATTATGTTTTTATTATGTATTTAGTTATGTTTACTTTAGTTTAGTTTAAATCAACCAAATCTATGTTTTTACCGGTAGTTTAATGATAAAGGTCTAGTATTATTTCTCCGCCCATTTCCTTGGATCGATACTTGGTTCTTACCGATACTTTACTACATATATGACGGGGTACACTTGCCTCTTTCGTGTGTGTTTTGATGTAAAAGTAATAATCACTTTTATAAATTTAAAACCCAATCGTGTGTAATTCATTGCAAAATATTATGTATATATACGCACACGTCAGAAGTCAAACAAAAAGTCAAACTGTTTGACTTTCGGATAGAATTTAGCTACAATACTAAAATTAACTAAAGGAAAACACTTACCTAAACTTGAAGAACACTTAGAACTCCAGAAAAAAGGCTCCTAATTGCAGAAGAAAGCTCCACAATGTTTTAAGTGTGAAAGATGAAATGGTGTGATGAACTAGGTGGTCTCATGGCCTATTTATACTAATCAAGGAGTGATGAGAAGACTACAAGTGTCCCTTGGTGTGTTAAGAAGGTGATTAGTGGCACTTGAGGTGTCAAAATTTGGTGAAGAGTGGCATGAAGTCATGAGAGGTGGCACAAGACTGAACATGTTGCTGTCTAGCCATATTTCTGCTGTCAGCGCACCCCTTGTGGACCACAAGAGGTATGCCTTACGGTCCGCAAAGGACCTCAGCCGCGCATATTATTTCAAACATCCTTGCGGGCCGCAAGGGACCGCCAGTGATCAATTTAATTGTCTTTAACATTTTCAGCCCCTCAATTCTAAATTCTGCCCTTTTCA
The DNA here is from genome assembly GCA_030545235.1 of Helianthus tuberosus. Classification (NCBI taxonomy): domain Eukaryota; kingdom Viridiplantae; phylum Streptophyta; class Magnoliopsida; order Asterales; family Asteraceae; genus Helianthus; species Helianthus tuberosus. The sequence continues at coordinate 143,561,617 of CM060381.1, forward strand.
ATGATTTTCATCCCCCTCCTTCATCATTGTGAATTATGTGGAAGGTATTTAGACACATGTCATGATAGGATTTGATTATAAATATTCAGGTTGTTATATCCTCACCCCCTTAAGAAATCTCATCTTCAAGATTTTATTCAAATAGGTGAGGGTATTTTTTTTGTCTCATCTTGGACTCTAATTTCCAAATGTACTCATGGCTACGTTGGGAGTCCCATTTGACTTTCACGATGGGGATCTTCTTTTTGCGGAGCTTTTTGATCGATAAAGGTTTTTCAATAAATCGTACCTTCTCATCAATTCGAACGTCTTGATGAGGTATTGCTAGTGACTCATCGGCCAAGCATTTCTTTAAATTCGATATATGGAACACATCATGTATTCTTCTTAGTTCCTCAAGAAGCTTAAGCTTGTAGGCAACGAAACTGATACATTCGATTATCTCGAATGGTCCAATGTGTCTTGGGCTTAACTTGCGCTTCTTTCCAAATATCTTAACACCTTTCCAAGGTGATACTTTTAGCATAACTTTATCACCGATTTGGAATTTAAGAGGTTTCCTCCTCTTGTCAGCATAACTCTTTTGTCTGTCTCGGGAAACCCTAAGTCGGTCATGGATTTGAATAATCTTATCCGTCGTCTCAAGAACTATCTCAGGCCTGGACAATTGACTTTCTCCAACTTCTGCCCAACATACAGGCGTCCTACACTTTCTTTCGTGTAAAGCCTCAAACGGAGCGGCTTGTATACTAGTGTGGTAGCTAATATTATAGGAGAATTCTATCAATGGTAGGTGGTCATCCCAACTGCCACTTAAGTCAATATCGCATGCTTTAAGCATGTCTTCCAAAGTCTGGATTGTACACTCACTTTGACCATCGGTCTGTGGATGGTAAGCCGTACTAAAATTTAATCGAGTTCTTAGAGCTTGCTGAAAGCTCTTCCAGAAATGAGACGTGTATCTAGTCAGATACTATTGATAATGGTACTCCATGTAGAGATACAAATATTTAGCTACATAAGTGGCTATGGACTTCTTCATGCCCATCCATCAATCATTCTTCTTCAAGTCATGGTACATCTTGTCTCCACCAAGATGTACAGAATATTTAAAGTTATGTGATTCTTCCAGAATCAAGTCTCTGAGTCCTCCTAAGAGAGAAACCCATATTCTACCATATAGTCTTAAAATTCCATCATTTCCAGTTGTTAACTGTTCCACAATACCACCTAATCCTTCTATTGGAGCATTTTCTTACATCAATGCTTGTTTTTGAGCATTCAAGATCTGTTCTATCAAGCTAATCCTTAGCTCAAGTCTTTTAGCATAAACCATAATGGGCTTAACTCTTTCCTTTCGGCTAAGGGCGTCTGCGACGGCATTAGCCTTGCCCGGATGATAATGAATTTCGCATTCGTAATCATTAAGAGTTTCCATCCATCGACATTGTCTCATATTCCAATCCTTTTGATTGAATATATGTTGCAAGCTTTTATGATTCGTGTATATAATACACTTTGTGCATAAAGATAATGTCTTCAAAGCTGAAGGGCAAACATAACCGTACCTAACTCCAAATCATGGGTTGTGTAGTTCTTATCATGAACTTTGACTTATTGTGAAGCATAGGATATCACCTTGCTTCTTTGAATCAAAACACAACCCAATCCTGTGTGCGAAGCATCACAGCATACTACAAAATCTTCAATCCCTTCAGGTAAAGAGAGAACAAGGGCATTGCTCAATTTTTGCTTTAGAATCTTAAAGGATTCCTTTTTCTTAGGCCCCCAATCAAACTTTACATTCTTTCGGGTTAAAGCAGTCAAAGGAGTGGCTATCCTAGAAAAATTCTTGATAAATCTCCGATAATAACCAACCAGTCCTAGGAAACTGCGAATCTCTGAAGGTGCCTAGGGTGCTTCCCAATTCATGATGGCTTCGATCTTAGTGGGATAAACTTGGATACCATACTCGCTTATCATATGTCCCAAAAGTTGAACTTCTCTAAGCTAGAACTCGCGCTTAGAGAATTTTGCGTAAAGCTTCTCTTGCTTTAGCAATCCGAGAATACCCCTAAGGTGATTCTTATGATCTTCCTTACTTCAGGAGTAGATAAGGATGTCTTCAATGAAGACGATGAAATTTTTTTATAAATACGGTTTACAGACTCTATTCATGGAATGCATGAATGCTGCATGTGCATTAGTGAGTTTGAAGGCATGACTAGGAACTCATAATGTCCGTATCTCGTCCAAAAAGCAGTTTTAGGAACGTCTTCACTCATAACCTTTAATTGGTGATAACCAGATCGAAGGTCGATTTTAGAGAAATAGCTTGCCCCTTGCAGCTGATCGTGATCTTATTCAGCTTACGATAGTTAATGCACATTCGCATTGATCCATCCTTCTTTTTGACAAAGAGGATAGGAGCTCCCAGGGCGAGGAACTCGGCTGAATAAAACCCTTTTCTAACAATTCCTCCAGCTGGTTCTTTAACTCTTTCATCTCAGTTAGAGCTAAGCTATAAGGTGACTTAGTTATGGGTTCCGACCCAGGCAGAATGTCGATTCGGAACTCGACCTGCCTTTCCGGGGGTAAACCAGACAAATCTTCAGGAACACATTTGGATACTTGGATATAACCAGGATATCTTCTATCCTCAGCTTTCCGTAGTCCGTAGTTACTTGTGCCATGTATATGACACATCATTTTTGCAAGCACTTGGATACCTTAAGCATGGAAGCTTTTTCTGGAAATCCATAGTAGCGGTCTCAATGGATGGTGAGTACATCACCGGCCATGGATTTGATTTCGATAAGTTTCTTATCGCAGGCAATACGGGTCTGGTTATGGGATAACCAGTCCATGCCTAAAACTATATCGAATCCGGCTAATGTCATAGGTAGAAGGTTGATTGGGATAAATTGATTCTTAATGGATATAACACATCCTTCTAGGATCTTAGAAGCTATTTCTATGTTTCCATCGGCCATTACAACTTCATATGTACGATCTAAGGTTCTTAAGGGCATGTTTAGTAAATTACAAAACTTATGATCTACAAAACTTCTATCAGCTTCAGAATCAAATAGGAGTCTTGCAAAAGTATCATTACGTGAAACGTACCCATAACGACATTCGCATCCTTTACTGCTTCCCTAGCGGTCAATTGAAAGACCCTAGTGTTACCTTTCTTTGCTTCGTTGGTCTTGGCACCTCCGGCAGTTGCACGTTCAGTGCAGCTGGTCTTAATGTGGCCTTTCTCACCACATTCATAACAAACAACATTCTTCACATCTCTACATTCGTGAGTCGTGTGGCCAGATTTCTTGCAAATGCCACAGTTCTTTTGTTTTTACAAGTGGCACCTTCCAATGTGCATCTTCCCGCATGTTCTACATTCGGGTTTGTCACCACTAGGCCTTGACTGATTCCTCCTTGAATTAGTTCTACCTTTCTTGGAATCTCTGTAGTGTTTATCTTCCCGTTTCCTCTTGATGTCTAACTCGACCATAACCTCTCTTAATCTAATTTCATCCTCAGTCAAGGAGAGGGCCAGGTCTACAACCGACCGAAATGCAGTGGGTTTGGATGATTTTACCATCCCCTTAATCTCAGGTGCTAATCCCCCTATGTATCGAGCGATACTGATGTGCTTAGATAGTAACAATTAAATTGGCACAGAACAGAACTGACTTTTAAGGATAAAACACTAATACTAACTATACACGTTCTAGGCAAGCATACCTATCAATATATAGTATCGTCTATGTAAGTACCCAAGTATTAACCCGTGGACACTATGATCTATTAACCTACCTCTTTTGCAATTTATAACCTAGGTAACTTTTAATAATTAAGAAACAATAAACAACTTAAGTAATTAAGTTTGGAAAACAGTGATTAAAAGCTAACCACTTAGGTCCAGAATCATCTTATACCTTTGCAAAACAATTGATTATGGTTCCTATGAAAAACTTGTTATAGTTGTCATAATTAGACGAGGGTGTAGTGTTTAAAAGCTAGAGTCTTCTCATTTTAACCCCATATCCACAAATAACCAGGTTATACACACACCCAACTAAATGGTTCTATGTAACTAAGACATTTACTTATCCCTTGTGATCTAAGAGTCTCTTATATTGCTAGAGCAACCCAGATTAACGAACCGAGGGAATTACTATCCTGATTACACAATATAAAGCAAACCTTTATCTAAATTCCAAACCCTTATAATTGGATTTTCCATAGGTGACCCATATGAATTACCAATATCTAACTAAGTTTATCCTTTGCCTACTAAGCATCCAGCCCTAGATTAACGATCGATATATAGTCTAAAGATAAATGAAACAGATCTAAGATGCATAACCACATAGAAAGACTTAAAGCATACACACAAACTCATTTGGACATCAATACTCAACATACAGATTACATGATCACAAGTTCATAAGCAAACCTTACTAAAACACACTTTCATAACAAAATCAACCAAATCTTTGCATAGTAACAAGAATCATCCTACCCTAACCGGCTATTGCGTGGTTAGCTAGTCATTTCCAACACATTTCCTCAGGATATTAATAAAATTGTTTTAAAAATAACATAATGATTTTTTAACCATGTCGTCGGAATCCTTATTTCCTATGAATATTAATAATTTTGTTTTAAAAGTAACATATATGTTATTGATAATATTTTATAACCATTTAGTCAACAACTTGTTAGAATTTCCAACACACTTTCTACGGATATTACTTAACTCATTTAAAAATAACATACGTGTTTGTAAATAATTAAACTTTATATGTTATTATGATTAATTTTATTTATTATGATTAATTTTATGATTAATTGGATTCCTATGCATTTCCTACACACTTCCTATGGATATTACTTAACTTATTTTAAAAATAACATACATGCTTGTAAATAATTAAACTTTATATGTTATTATGATTAATTTTATTTATTGTGAATTTTTTTATGATTAATTGGATTTCTATGCATTTCCTACTATTAAACTCATTATTTTCCTACGAATTGTTAAAATAAAAAACGTATTCCATCGAAATTGCGTCGGAATTTTTTGAGATTTTTCCTACGCATATCATTTTGTCACTTTTTTTTTTGCAAAATTATGGCCCTTTTCTTTGTCAGAATTTCATGGGGAAATTGTCAGCATTTTGCGTAGGAAATTTTCGTAGGAAGGGAACCTTATTTCTAGTAGTGCATGTTTGTCAGATGATAGATGATATGATGGGAAGGTAAGACACTTCATATCCACGTCTTGTCTTATTTTTTTAAGTTTGTAGTCTTATTGTCTTTTAATCAATTGTTAACATTTATGAACTATCATTTTATATCTCGAACAACAATCATCGTATATAACTCTCTCTCTCTCTCTCTCTCTATATATATATATATATATATATATATATATATATATATATATATATATATATATATATATATCTGTGTGTGTGTGTGTGTGCGCGCGCGCGCACTCGCGTATAGACACACACACTAGGTTATAAAGCCGTGTATAAAACGATAGGATTCATACATCTGTAAATGTTTACTAGTAGCGGGTGCGTCCTTTTTGTCACCTCATAGTAACACCATAATGCTTTCGTAACCTACAACACTTGTGGCATTCTCATTTTCACCCACACCCACACTGGAGATTGGGTCAAGTTTTTTAGAACTTTGAAATTTATACGTGAAAATTTGAAAACATAATTAATGTAGCCCTTACATGTGACACCTGTGTCACTACGACCATCATACAAATGCAAATCCAATGAAATATTGTATTTCATTCTTGGGATTTGTATAAATATGTGCATCATTTGCACATATCAATTCTTGTTCGATTTCGAGCTTTAAATCGCTTTCTGGAAGGTTATACGCGAACTGATGCGTAAATATAATCAGTTTAACATGACAAACACCCCGTAATAGTGATATAGGCTTAACATACCATAAATAACCTTTACATAACTTAGAAATAAGTTTTGGAGGGTTTGGTGTGTCGAAAACAAGTTTATTCGATCGCAGGGACTAATTGCGTCAAACTATGAAACTATGCTGATTTATATAGTAACGAACATTCTGGAACTTGATCATAAGCTAAACATACCCTAAATATCCTTTTCATAGCTTAGAAATAGGCTTTGAGGGGTTTGGTATGCGAAAATAAACTTATTTGATCAACAGGGACTAAAAGCATCAAAAAGTGCATAAGTTTGCATTTTCGCGCATATCTTACGTTCTGAACATATCCGGGCATCCAAAAATTTTTGTAATCATTAAAATATTTTATTTTATTGATTGGAATGAAAAATTACGCGACGGATCGTAATTTGGATCGTTTTTCGCGTCCGTTTGAGTTTCGTCGTAATTAACCGAACAATGCAACCGTACGACCAAACGAACCGACATCCATGATATTTTCAAGCATGTTTCAAGTCCCCTATGCTTTAACATCCCTGTAGAGCCTTGAAAATGTGTTAACGGGGTTTAAACACGTCAAAACTGGCTTAAACGAGCTAAAGGGGCCGTTTCTGCCATTTTTGCCAACTTTCTGGTACTGGTATGTGATGTCGTCGTGCCACAGCCTAAGGGCTGTGCTGTGGCGGCACGCCACCCCCTCATCTGGGTAGAAAAATCATTTTCAGCAACAGCAGGCCTATTTTCAGCAACCGACTTGAAGTTCAGGGTCTTTTGTGTAACATTTGCAATACCTTGAGCTGGTTTTGGACACCCATAGCATTGTAAATCAATGGGTAACACTTGGATGGTTTAGATTGAAGCTCAAAAATCGAGGAACGATCCTAACGGTTGTGGAAAATCTATATAAACCCACTTTAGTTCACTCATTTTCCTCACATTTGATCTCAATTCCTTCTCTAAGTTGAAGCTCTCCTTGTGAAGCTTCATACCTGAGAAATTTTGAGTTCAAATCTTCCTAGCTTGGACCCTTTGTGCCACTTGATTCCTTGATTTCCGAGCTTTGTTTGGACACTTAATCGAGGATACTTACAATCTCAAGTGAGTACATAGTCCCCTCTTTTACGTTTTCAAATGTTTTGGGGTGATACATATGTGCCGATACTATATTTTCATATTTTCGACTATATGATTACACATGCATAAGTACTATCTTTTGACGAATTGAAGTATTATCCATGGCTTAAACACTGATTTCCAAAGTTTGTTAGAACTATTTGTCCATTTATACTGTTATTTGAACATTCATTAACAATGATCAAGCCGATTGGTAGTACGATATAGCGCTATAGGACTAGACACCCCATTCTTGTTGTATGGAATGTCAGAAACCAAATTTTAACCAAATAGAATTTGCCTTTATGGTATTTCTATAGTCTCTAAAGTGTAGTTTGATGCATTAAGGTTTGAATGTATTGCTAAATCGCGATTTATGGTATATTTCGATATACTACCAACGTGATACTGTTTGCTAAAGCATAATTTGATATGCTACTGTTTGCTAAAATATAGTTTGATATATTACCAAACCACGATTTAGGTATGTTCCGACATACTACCAACGTGATATTGATTACTAAAGTATAATTTGATATACTACCGACTCTATTATTTCACGAACTAAAGTATATTTTAATATACTACCAAAGCATAGTTGATGTGCTATTTTCTAATCCAAAGCATAAGTTGATATGTTATTTACAAAACCAAAGAATAATGTATTATACTACCGATGTTTATCATTCTTAAACCAAGGTATACTTGTGATATACTACCGAATCAATTATTTCCGAAACTAAAGTATATTCTAATATACTATCTATTTAACTATGTCATAACTAAAGTATATTTAGATATACTACTCATCCGTTTATCTCAAAACCAAAGTATATTTTTGTATATACTATAAACATTTTTCCAAAACGACGCATTTTAGAAACAAAACTTTTACAAGGATTCATGGCTATTTTTGAAAACATAAAACCTTTTCTTGTGTTATCCAAAGTCATGAATCTAATACACAAATCCTATGTTACTCACATGCATTTTTATGCCGACGTACCTATTTTCACATATGTTTCAGGTGCTGCTATGTGACGATTATTGATGCATGCTACACATAGGATGGACTCGTGCCTTAGCGACTTTAAAACTTGAGAGACAATTATTTGTATCTATCTGATTTGTAATAAAACAATGAGTTCAATAATTCAATAAAACGAAACTATTTAATCCATGGTTGTGAAACAATGATTCTGTTACAACACTCCTTGACGTTTCCGCCACGATTTGTTGTTTTACGTGGTCGGGGTGTGACATTACATATGAATAGATCAATTTGGCGCGTTATATCAAATGGGTCAGATGAAAAGATTTAGGTAAAAGGGAAAGAAGTCAAAAGGGTTCTCAAAATTAACTTTTAACGTATACCTTCTAAATCATAAATATTCAAAGCTCTACAATGATCCCATTTTTTGTAATCATAATAAAGCATTAATTTTTTTTTGTAATTTGCTAGAAAATGAAAAAAAAAATAGTTAAGTACCAGCATTTTCATCCTGTAAAACAACTGAGTTATTACCCAACCTCTAATTAGAGGCTGGCAAGTTTTCAAAGAAGCGAATATAAAGTGCATAAGTATAATAAAAAATAATTCATAGCCAATAAAATGATGTTTGTAACTGAGATACCTTGACAAGTTTATAAACCAATAGAATTGTAATATTTCTCAAACGGGTCAGATGGCCGGTAGCATCATTCCATGCACACTTATTTAAAGATAAATGCATGCCATATTCCATAGCGAATTAGAGGAAAGCTTGTTATCTTATCTGTAACTATATGAAAGTAAGTAAAATAGCATAATGGTATAAAGTGAATAGGCTTGTGGGCCTTAAACCTATAAATTCAACTTAATCACAATATTAAAAAAAATGTATTTAGTTAGTAATATAACATTAAAAATATGAAGTGTAGTAGATTGAACATTAAATGAACATACACTCGCCACTTTAATACCAAAACAAACAACCCGTACACGATGTTCATTCATATCCCCAACAATATTCAATGACTCGAGGTAAAAAAGAAAAAAATAAAAAACCAAACAATTGGCCACCCCAAACTCTAAACCCGTTCCATACTTCCTTTATTGTACCTGGACTGTCATTTATATGCCCTTGACCCGACTACACTGGACTTTAACCCAAACAAACCTTGACCCAACTACTACCTTACCTGACCAGACTTGAACTTTGACTCAACCAGGCATACCTTTGTGATTCCTTCCAGCTGTTACCCAAGTTTTTCTTAGCTTCAACCACCTTTAAGATGTTCTCAAGCCCTTCTAAACTCACTATCACAGTCCTTGGATCCAGACATACAAGAAGATCACACAGTGGATTAATACACCCTTGATTCACTAAAGACCTACAAACCATAAATCATTATAGAAAGTGTTAGGAAACTTTTATGTAAGTATTGAAGAAAAAGATGATTAACCTGATCATATGCTGAAGATACAGTCAAGGAAGATCAATAAAAAGGTGCCTACAAGATAACATGACAAGAAGAATAGAAAGACACATCTTCAACAAGTATCAGGAACTGATCAAGACAAATAAGGATATCAGAAAAGACAATTTGGATAAGTCTGATGATAAATCTCAGAATCTGGTAACTCTGATCATCAGAATTTCCGATGATCAATCTCAACAGAATACTGGTAAGCTGGTCATCAGAATTTCTGATAGACCAACTTGTCTTAAAGATAAGGCCTTGACACAATTTGGAAAGTAGCAAGTTGACATCCACGGATTCAATGAATATACCAAAAAGCTACTTTGTGCAGAGCACGTGCATAAATAAACAAATGTTTATTCATGATCCAGACTCTTTATAAATAGAGATGTCAAACTCGAAGGTTAAATGAGTTAAGCTAAGCATTTAATACACACACCACCAACTCCATTACTCTTCAATACCTAATTCTTTGAGCATTCATTTGTAACAGTCAATAACTTTGTTTTCCAAAGTGATCAATATACTTGAAAATTCTGTAAGTTGTTGTTTCTTGAAAGTTTGATTTCTAGTTCCGCACAATATTTTGCTACTTGTTGAAATCTATTTGCCATACTTAGTCTTTAAGCATCTTATCTGGGATCAACAATTGGTATCAGAGCAGATTGAATAAATCATTTTCAAAAGATCAATTGCTCATATTTTTTATAACAATCTTTTTTACTAAACATGGCAAACTTTCAAACTTGGAACAATGCTTTTAACATTGGATCTATGTGTCACACCCGTTTGATAGCGGAATCGCGTGATGTGAACTTGATTAGTTTTCATCGCATACGATATAAGTAAACAACTATATGATTAAAAACACACACGATGTTTGTCCATTGACATAGTTATGAGATACACATCATAAGTTGTTTAAAGTACAAGACAACATTAGTTATAAGTTTTTCAAAAGACTAGTTCAACATAATGTTAAAATGCAAGGCTTTGCTTCCTATATCCCATTGAAGATGAGATATATGGATCAAACCCCTTTAAAAGGATGACATCGTTAACATGATAACCCAAAATCTTCTTGAGAACCGACTACACCAAGATCCATTCATTTACCTGAAATACATGTAAGTTTTGAAAACATCAACAAAAGTTGGCGAGTTCATGTGTTATGTGTGCGCGCCAAATGAATCTTAATAACATTTGAGAGTTCGTATATAACAATGTGGTATGTAAAGTGTCAATGAACATATGATCATTAATGTCTTGCAAGGACATTAATATGTGTGACGACATTGGAAGAACTCAACCCTAGACGATTTCCTTTGGTCCACCCGAATGGGACAACAAAAGCACTACATGCGGCCATACAAGGACCCATGAGTGGGGCTCACTACACCCGATAGATCTACCACTCTTGTTCCACGGTCTTACAAAAGATTAATGGCGCTTAAGAGAGACCCTATTCGCACATGATCTAATTTTTCATTCGATAGCTAAACCATACCATCGAAACATGTATTCCCCCTGAGAGTTGTAAAACCAAAAAACATTTAAAAGAAAAGGGGGACATGAACTCATAGATTTGTGTCCAGAAAGATAGTTCTAGCAACGGTGTTCCAAAAGCGTGAGTTAACCTACAAGTGCTCTAACTCATTAGACATTTTGGTCCCTTCTAGACCTTGTACTGGTTGCTCATCTTGAACGTTATTGTATTCGTTTTATTTTTGGAACCCTTTTGTATTTTTAATTATATGTTGGCATTTGTTTCATGTATACGCTTTTATTATATATCCTTCATATATATATATACTTTGCATTCAAATGTGTACGAACGGGCCTCGCCCTTCGTGAGTCTTCGTGCCTCGCATGATCATAAGTGGGCCTAGCCCATGAGAGTCTTCGTGCCTCGCACAAGTGAGAGTGGGCCTAGCCCATTTGAGTCTCCATGATCCACACGGTGTGAGTGGGCCTAGCCTATTATGTGACAACTGTGCTCTGTAAACGATGTACAATGTAAAACAATATCAATTATCAATAAAACAATGTGTTTTGGTGTTATTATATGTGTATTTGTGTTTGATGATTTTACGATTTGATTCGAATTCGATTTCAAGCTTTAAACCGCTTTCTGGAAAGTTATACGCAAACTGGCGCGTAAACGCAGTCAGTTTAATGCGAAAAACACTCCGGAATAGTGACATAGGGTTAACATACCTTAAATAATCTTTACATAACTTACAAATAAGTTTTGGATGGTTTGGTGTGTCGAAAACAAGTCTATTCGATTGCAGGGACTATTTGTGTCAAACTGCGAAAGTATACTGATTCGTTCTATATCGAACATTCCGGAACTTGATCATAAGTTAAACATGCCCTAAATATCCTTTACATAGCTTAGAAATAGACTTTGAGGTGTTTGGTGCGCAAAAATAAACTTATTTGATCAGCAGGGACTAAAAGTGTCAAAAAGTGCATAAGTTTGCATTTTCGCGCATATCTTACGTTCTGAATATATCCGGACATCCAAAAATTTTTTGTAATCATTAAAATGTTTTATTTTAGTGATTGGAATGCAAAAATTCCATTCGTCGCACAATTTGGATCGTTTTTGCGTCCGTTCGAGTTTTCGTCGTAATTAACCGAATAACGCAACCGTACGACCAAACGAACCGACATCCGAGATCTTTTTGAGCATATTTTAAGTTCTCTATACTTTAACTTCATTTTAGAGCCTTGAAATGGGGTTAACGGGGCTTAAACGTGTCAAAAATGCATCAGAAATCAAGTTTTAGACTTGCAGGGACTGTTTTTGACATTCTGTGAAACTTAGCCCTCGCGGGACGCGTAAGATGGGACTTATTCTTATGCGGGGCGTGACCTATTGCCAGACAAAAACACTGAATTTGGACATTCCAGCTGTTTTTGATGGTTTTGTTCATTATTTTGCAATACCATTTGATGGTATTTGATGTCCCATTGTATTGTAAAACCTTGTGCCCACATGTATGGTCTTGATCAAAGCTCAATTATCGAGAAACGATCCTAACGGTTCTTCGAAATCTATATAAACCCAAGCCTTTCATTCATTTTTCTTCACACTTGATTCATTTTCTGCTCTAAGTTGAGGTTTAACACTTCATACCTGAGCAATTTGAATTAAGACTTCCTAGCTTGGACATTTTGTAAGTTTCTTTCATGCTCGTTTATGTATTTCAAGCGTGAAAGTGAAACAGTGTTTGACTTTCTTCTTTGACCAGTCAATGGTCAACACAAAGTTCGTTTGAACTTTGAAACGTGAGCGTAATCACGATGGTTATAGTCCCTTGTGACTATACCTACTGATTACCACGTTGATTAGGCGTAGTGACGAGTCATAGTTTCAGTCAAAATGCGTATTTATGCGTATTTTGCAACCAAACTATTCTTGGGTATCAAAACCCTTTGTTTTGATATCAAAACCTGTTTTCTAACTTAGTTAACCATGTTTTAACATGTTTAACTCGTCACTTTTAGTCTAGTGCTTGTATAGGTTCGTAAGGTAAGCGGTCTAAACAACCGCTTAGACTTTCGAACTCGACCCATTTGGTCGATCATTAGGATCCGACCAAGCATATTTGTGACCATAGTTGTATAGGGAATAACCTTCCGAGGTTATACTTTATGGTCACTTAGTTTAATTAGTTGTATGTTAGGTAATTTATATGCCTTAGGAAAATGACCAAAATGCCCTTTTCATGCATAATGGGTAATTAAGCATATGTAACTTAATTTTTGTCACCTAAACTGATTATGCAACATATTAAAACATGTTAGGGCATATAATACTTGTCATAGGACTAGTTAGGCGTCTCGAACGCGCATTTGCGCGAACGACGCACTTAGAATAGGTTCCGATTTAGAATGTAGGCTTTGCTAAACCATATCACATGAGTTCCAATACTCATTTGGTTTACCAGACCTCATTCTATCCGATCTTCCGATTTAGGTGTCGATTATTTAACTAGTGATCCGATTACTAGATGCTACTTGAATTTCCTTGGTTTTTCCTGAGCATTGATAGTTCATTAGATCAAGGATACCCTTCTATTCAATGTGAGTACATAGTTCCCCTATTTTACTGTTTTCGATTGTTTTGGGGTGATTCATATGTGTTAAATGATTTCGATATTTTTAACGATGGTTTCAAAAATGATTAATATGGTTTGTATTAAACTAATAACGATTTCGATAATGTGAACAAACTTGTTGGACGTAATTACATAACGAATAACATTCATTAGTTTTGGCCGAACCGACCAGTATTAGGTTAAGGTACCACAGGATCTGACGAATCCCGTTATCAGACTGCACCCATGGTTATGTGTGGGGGTTATGTGGGTAACGACTGAATCTGTGATTGTTAACTTACCCTTTGGTGGTTTGTTAATACGAATTTAACGATAGACGAGTTATGAAGGTTTGAATGTTATTAGCGAGACGACCAAAAGTAGTTTTCACAATTAAAACGAGAACGATTTAAACGATTGAAACGATTTAAAAAAGTTAAACGAATTGAACAAACGATTGGTTTTGGGTTGTGATTAGATAACGGGACGGGTGTGATATGATAAAAGCATGGTAGATACGCCGCTGATACTTCTTATATATAAGTGTTTCTATCATATTACATTCCGTGGCATTATTTAGTTCACTTGGGAAAACGATGTTAAAACGATGTCACATAACGATGTTTACTAAATGATATAAACCATACGAGTTTTACTAACGAGATGATTTACAATCTGGTTTACTTAAACAAATGTTTTGGGTTAAGAATCATGGCTACGAGATTTTATGAACTATAACCAACTTGATTTGAGTTGGTTAATTATGTTGCAATACTATACACTTTTCAAAACAAGGTTTTTAACGTTTGACTCTTGTAGTCTAATGAGGTATTGCAACATGTAAATGAGCCATGAATCCGACACTCTGACAAAACCTATGTGCTCACCAGCATTTCTTTGCTGACTTTGTTTTTACATATGTTTCAGGTGTTGTTGAATGATGTTGATTGCTAGGATGCATGCTCACTTAGGACTGGACGAGGCCTTAGTGACTTAATAACAATGATAGACTATGTTTAACTTTTTTGTTCTAATATTTAAGACATTGTTAATGTTTAACTATTCAATAAAACGAAACTTTTGAATCCATGGTTGTGAAACAATAATTCTGCCACTCCACTCCCCGACGTTTCCGCCGTGGTTTCGTTGTTTTAACACGGTCGGGGTGTGACACATTAGCGTCTCCGTTCCACACACGGCTTATGTTCGTTATTTGTGATATACATATTCTTCAAATATATATTTTTAAGTTTAATGAACCTCGTTCACTTGTGATAATATGTTCGATTTGAGAATGTATATTTGTTTCACAATTACATATGTATACCTTTTATATGTATAAGTGTTAAAATATATATTTTAACATCGTGTATACGTTGATGTACATGTATGGTATCTTTGTGAGAGTACACTTCAACAAGTGTATTTGAGTACATCACCATGTATGTCACACCCCAACCGATGGCGAAAACATCGGGGCGTGGCACTGAGCGAAATAGATTGTCCAAGAGAATCCATAACAACTCTTAATGATAATATATTTAACGTTAAAGTCCCATACCAATAACATATAAAGTAAAAACAGTTATTACAGCCAGAGTGTCTCAAAAACAAGTAAATTGTTCCAACAACTCAGATTTCTTATTTGGTGAGTTTCTAGGCTTCCTACTTGATTCATCAAAGCAGACATAGCATCCTATCAACCTGTTATATACGTTAAAATAAAGTCAATACACAGAGTGTAAAGGTGAGTACACAAATTTGAGTAACATATAATATAGCGAAAGCGTTTACGCATAACCAGCATGTAACACGTAGAAATGTGAATCAAGTAAGCTATCAATAATGACGTATGCAACCGACATGACTGCGAGTGTAGAATGTGTAACACATTATCACCATTGTTACCATGTGAAGTAATACCCTTAACAACCCCTATCCACGACAGGTGCTGAGTCCAAACTATAGTACTATCGTTGCTAAGGTGTCAGGCAACAATCACTGTGTAAACATAACATACTAGCATTCATCGAGTCACGTATAACATGCGAGAGCGGTTAGCGTTTAAAAGTGTTTGCGTTGTGTGTTGATGTGTTTTGATAGAGAACGTATGTAACACCCAAAAGTGCATCAAAAGAAAATAGGTTCGAGTATACTCATAGTGCGTGTTTAGCTAGTAAACACATTACTTGGATTGAAGGGAGCGCGTGGAGATTAGCCTGAGCATAGAACAGTAGCGTAAGCGTTGAACGGCGTGTAACAGAATGAGTATCGAATGGTGAGTCGAACGGATGGTCATCTGGCGGATGGTCATCCGGACAGATGACCATTCCAACGGATAGCCATTCGAATGAGTTGAGGTGTTTGAAACTTGTTTTGAACTTTTGAAGTTTTTGTTGTAGTATTTAATCAAGTCATCCGGTCGAATAGTCATCCGGACGGATGGCCATTCGATCGAATGGCTATTCGATCGAGAGACTCAAAATTTGAAGTTTTGATCAAATCGTTTTGAAACATTGGAAGTTTATAAAAGAGACTGGTCACCTGGTCAAATGGTCATCCGATCGGATGGCCACCCGAGTGGCGACCAGTTGGTTTGGAATCTTGTAAAATTTTCCAAGTTAAAAAGTTTTGAAGTTTAACGGAGACGGCGTGACGACGTGTCAAACAACGGGAATCTACACCAAGTCCGACTCATTCGATCAGATGGGAACCACCCCATTCGATCAGAATAACCGTTCTTGATGGAACTTCATGTTTAACTCGTGAATCGGTCGTCTCTCCGGTGGAAATCCATTTTCAGACCGGTTCTCAGCTAGAGAATGAGTAGAGAGCCTGAATGAGCCTTGATTCCTTCGGTTTTGTGTAGAATCTGAAGGAAAGTTTGAAAATAGGTGAAGAATGATGAAATATGTCGAAATCTATGGAAGTCTTGTTGAGATTTGTGTTGTATAGTATAGAAATCCTTTAGATCTGAACCAAGCTAGATGGGATGACGTCACACAACCGATTGCAAAAGCAACCTTTATGATGTCACCTTCAAGTGGTCCAAATCAGGTGATTTCTAGATGAAAATGAGTGATCTCAGTGGAGAAGATAATGAAGAAGTGTGTGGTGATGATGGAAGTACAAGACTTATGGAGAAATACTTACGAAATAGCCTTTAATCGAGAGAAAAGTGCTTGAGAGCGAGCTGGGAGCAAGTTGGTCGGATAGAGCTGTCACTTCAGTGAATAGTGATGTGACAGGCGGGTATTTATAGTGAGAGAGGGAGAAAGGTGGTGGAACGATGGGTCGGATGGCAAGTCGATCGGATGGCCATCCGATCGGATGGCCATCCGATCGGATGGCCATCCGATCGGATGGTCATCCGGACGGATGTCCATTCGATCGGGTGGTCATTCGACCAGCCGAGTTGTGTTTTGTTGATTTCCGACTTTCGTTTCGTGCGTTGCGTTTAAGCGAGTTGCGAGTGAGCGTTGCGTTGAGATAACCACATAACATTAAACTAGTAATCATACAAATAACACACATAATCACACATAACCACTAAGATACATAAAAGTAAATCTGCGTTTCGAGTTGCATTGAGATTGCATTGCGATAGCGATGTAATTGCGTTAGTATAAACAAGCGATGTGATATGCGATAAAATGCATTTAAATAGTATGCGTTGTAAAACATAGTTTAAAATATCGTTTAAAATAGTTAACCCATAGCGATAATGGGAAGCTCGAGAGTACAAGTCAATTAAGCAAGAAATGGTAGATCTGTCATTTCTTATTATAACGACCCGAAAGGTCGGGTTGTTACATCCTCCCCTACTTTAGGGAATTTCGTCTCGAGTTTTAAGGTTCAGGCGTAATGAAGCGTTGTGGATATTTAGCTTTCACATCACTTTCGAGTTCCCAAGTGAACTAGGCGCCGCGTTTTCCTTCCCAGCGAACCTTCACTATAGGAATGCGAGAGCGTCGAAGTTTCTTGGTTTCTTGGTCCATGATTTCTACTGACTTTTTCACGAAGTGTAGAGTTTCGTTAACTTGCAAATCCTCAAGAGGGACATGCAGGTTTTCTTCGGCTAAGCACTTTTTGAGGTTTGAGATGCGGAAAGTTGGATGTACGTTGCTGAGTTCCTACGGTAATTCGAGTCGGTAGGCCTCTTTGCCAATTCTTTCCAGAATCTTAAAGGGTCCAACGTATCGAGGCGCAATCTTTCCTTTCTTGCCGAATCGAATCACCCCCTTCCAAGGTGAAAACTTTAGGAGTACGTGATCGCCAACTTCGAACTCAAGGGGCTTGCAGCGTTTATCGGCGTAACTCCTTTGACGACTCCGAGCCTTCAAGAGATTGTCTCGTATCTGAACGATCTTGTCAGTCGTTTCTTGTAATAACTCAGGACCGGTAATTTGCGCGTCTCTGATCTCGTGCCATACAATAGGTGATCGACATTTTCTTCCATATAATGCTTCAAATGGTGCCATTTGGACGCTAGAGTGATAACTGTTGTTGTACGAGAATTCGACTAAAGGTAAATGCGAATCCCAATTACCACCCAAATCTATAACGTACGAACGAAGCATGTCTTCAAGGGTGCGAATCGTGCATTCAGTCTGACCGTCGGTCTGGGGATGTAAAGCGGTATTGAGATTAAGAGTAGTACCGAGAGATGATTGGAAAGTTTCCCAAAGATGCGAAGTAAATCGACCATCGCGGTCAGAGATGATGTCACGAGGTGTCCCATATCGATAAATGACTTCGTCGGTATAGATTCGTGCTAATCGTTCAACCTTATAGTCTTCTCGTATTGGTAAAAAGTGAGCGGATTTCGTAAGACGATCAACGATAACCCAAATGCTATCGTGACCTGATGGCGTGCGGGGGAGTTTCGTAATGAAGTCTATAGCTATACTCTCCCTTTTCCACATTGGGATCTCGGGTTGTTCGAGTAAGCAAGAGGGTCGTTGATGTTCAGCCTTGGCTTTCGAACAAGTCAGGCATTTCGAAACGTAGAGAGCGATATCCTTCTTCATTCCTGGCCACCAATACCTGGCACGGAGGTCCTGATACATCTTGTCGGCACCGGGATGAATGGAATATCGGGATTTGTGAGCTTCGGTCATCAAAATATCCATGAGGTTGTTGCGATTAGGAATCCAAATGTGGTCGCGATAGTGAAAGATTCCATTAGGTTTATTCACTAGTTGGTTTTCGGTTCCAAGAATTCTTTCTTCCTTTAAAGTGCGTTTGGTAAAGCAGGCATGTTGAGCGTCATGAATGAGAGCTTCGAGGTCGTGTTGGGCTTAAACATTACGAACACTATGTAAATAACTTCGTCAGCTAAGAACGTCAACGACGATGTTTGCTTTGCCTGGATGGTAGCGTATCTCACAATCGTAGTCGTTGAGAAGTTCAACCCATCTGCGTTGGCGCATATTCAGCTCTTTCTGGTTCAAGATGTGTTGCAGACTCTTATGGTCGGTGAAGACCATACACTTAGTGCGATAAAGGTAGTGTTGCCAGATCTTTAACGCAAAAACAACTGCACCGAATTCGAGATCGTGGGTTGTGTAGTTCTTTTCATGGACTTTGAGCTGACGAGAGGCGTACGCGATAAACTTGTCTCGTTGCATCAGAACACAACCAAGACCTAGGTTAGAGGCATCACAATAGACTACAAAGTCATCGTTTCCATCGAGTAGCGCGAGTACGGGAGCGTCGCAAAGCATACGCTTAAAAGTTTTAAAGGCATTCTCTTGTTTAGTTCCCCAAACAAAAGTCTTGTCTTTATGCGTAAGAGAGGTTAGAGGAATGGCGATTTTAGAGAAATCAGCGATAAATCGACGGTATAACCCGCCAATCCGAGAAAAGAATGAACTTCGGATGGCGTTTTTGGTGTAATCCAACTCTTAACTGCTTCAATCTTTGCGGGATCGACGTGGATACCTTGATTGTTGACGACATGACCGAGGAATTGAACCTCCTCGATCCAAAATTCACACTTGGAGAACTTGGCGTAGAGGCGATTCCCTTGGAGAAGCTCGAGTACCAAACAAATATGTTGCGCGTGTTCGGATTTCGACTTCGAATAGATAAGGATATCATCGATAATCATGATGACGAAGCGGCCGAGAAAGGGTTTACACACACGATTCATCAAATCTATGAAAACCGCGGGTGCGTTGATAAGACCAAAGGGCATAACGATGAATTCATAATGGCCGTAGCGAGTGCGAAAAGTGGTTTTAGGGATATCTTCCTCCTGAATTCGTAGTTGATGATAATCGGAGCGTATATCGATCTTAGAAAAACATGTAGCGCCTTGAAATTGATCAAATAAATCGTCGATTCAGGGTAAGGTGTAACACCTCGAAAATTCACGTCCTATAATGTGTTGACACGTGTCATATGATTGAACGTGCGAAAGAATGTTATAGAAGGACTAAAGTTGACAATCATGGAAAGTATGTGAATATACGGGTTCTAAATGTCAACAGTGAATAAATATATCGTACATTAACCCTACATGATGTTTATAGCATCAAACGAGTAAATCATGGATCATGCGAAGCTAAAAGTGAGAGATTACAAACTACAGGGGTTAAATGTGTCAACTTGTTTAAGTTATACCTCTGAGTGACCTTTTGACAAACCCGAAGCTTTGTAACTGTTAATCATGCTCACTAGAATGCGCGATATAAATTTCATAAAGTTTCGTTATCGTATGAGAAAGTTATGATCAAATTCGTGTGCGAGGGGTTAAAGCGTTAACATTGAAAGTTATGACTTTTCGGGTTAACCGGAAGTGTCCAGGGACTTGGCAAAGTGGGTATAAGTCCTAAAGCCCTTGTAGGTAAATAAGAGGGGGTCAAAATGCAAGAAATAAACTTGGTTGCCCTTTCGAAGAGCCAAAGGTCAAGTATGCAACAAATGGAAAATGCATAATCTGATTTCGGGGTCAAGGCGGGCCGCGTAAGACCTTAAGGTCTTTTACGTGGGCCGCGTAAACTGCCCAGATACAGAAACTTTGGACAGACTCCTGTATTCGCGGGTATTCGACCTTTAATCGATCTTTTCTCATCTTGGACGACCCCTAGGCACCCCCTAAGCATTAGGGACACATGTTAATGATTTGTGGTCAGTGCTAGACTTGCATGTCAACTTCTTATGGTGGTTTGAGCACTATAAAAGGCCACAAGATTTCAACTTTGAGCTCACACCTTCCTTCAGCATTCTGATCGATTTCTGGAGCTTAAGAGCAGACTCAAGTGGTCACTACTCAAACATAGGACTTCAGTAAGTATGCCTAACCCTTCTTAATTAAGTTTTTGCTTAGTATTAGCTTAAAAGTCAAACCGTCGTAATTAACGGTTGACTTTAAGATTAATCACTAATGGTCCAGTGATTAGTTGAATCAAAAGTAGTTATAAGTTGGTAATTATGTGGGTAATAAACCCTCAAAAGGGTTCCCCCTGATTCCCACTCTAACTAGGTCAAATGTCGGGTCAAACTTGTATTTAAAAAGTCAACAGAATGTGTAAATTACAATTTATGCATAATTAGCAATGTAGAACACATACAACCTGTTTGATCATTAATATAACTTGGTAATTAGTGTAAGGACATGTCTAAACATGTTCAACCCGACAATTTCCTGTTTAGACCCGGTTCGGAACCGAAAGTCGCATAGTTTGACTTATACTTTGACTTTCAGTTCTGACCCGTTATGGTATGTTTTAGAAATGCCTTAGAGCTTTATTTGGACCAGGTTACATACTAGTATAACCCTCTGTGATTATACACCATGGTTCATTAGTTAACCAATTAATACGCATGATTCTGTTAATTGCTCATATGTTGACCGTTATGCCCTTTTCACCTTAAAACGTGATTTTTGGAAATGTAAAAAGTAGAAACCTTACTTACTGATATTTAAACTTGCATACAAAATTTGACATCAGTTTGAGGTGTAGGTTAAGAGTTATGCTCGTTAGCGTAAAATGAAAGCTTTATGTTAATAAACGGCGTAATTAGCATATAGCCTAGTTAAGCCTACTTTTTGATACCAAACTTATTACCCACTGATGTAATATATTATTTTGGGATTTTTAAGGATTTTTAATTAATTTTAGGCTGAGCATAACTAATAGTCGTAGGCTTAATCCGGTAATTGTCGGTTTTGCCCTTACGGGCCATAAAATGAGTTTTACACATCTAAATGACTCCAAACCTTTTGCTACTGATCACATATGATAAATAAATTATTTTAAGTCTTCTGGAATAATAAAAATATCAGCTTTATGTATCAAACCCGGAAATGGCTTCTAATCACCTTTTTAAGCGTTTTTAACGCATAGTATGTGCTATAACCATATTAAACATACAAGGGTTGATACCTACTGATATTTGAGGCAAATTATAATATTTTAATAGTAAGCAAAGGTTGTTAAACTCAGACTTCAGTTTTGAGCTTTTCGGCTTATGTGAAATTACCAAAATACCCCTACGGGGCATAGTTTGGTTATAATTGATAAATTTCACATATATACTTTACCCTACTATTATAACATGGTAAAATAAGTATTTTTGCCGATGTCATCAGACCTAAAACTCAGGTTAACACTTAAACTCTTTTATAACCTTTAAAATGACCAAACTACCCCTACGGGGCATAGTTTGTGTTTAAATACATTTCGGGCATAATAAATGATATCTTACTGATGTCACAACATATATGGAGCATATTAACTTAGGAAACCTGTAAATGGCTCTCATTATTACCCGTTACGCTTATTACGCGTTCGGTTCGGTTTATGTAACAAGTTTACATAAATTAGCCTAAACGGGTCAAACCTTAACAATTTATCTCAAAATCCAGAATGTGTATGAAATACCCATATTAAACAAGTCTCTGAACTTGTCGGGTCTAAATCACATTCTATCCGGTCTTCGCTTAATCGTGCGTACGAACCGTATCTTTGAAACTAACTGGTCTAAGCTTAAGCTTAACTAAAGACCCGTTAGGATTGTAATAGGTTATTATAAACCTTCGTTCCAGATAAGGAGTACCAGTAAAAGCTACGTGCGTTTGCTTATTGTGATTTATACATTGCTCAGGTAAATACTTTTAACTTATTTCCCTATACGGGCTTGGGTTACGGTATATAGAATACCGCTTGATCGGGCATCAAATCTTCCATCGTTGGGTGGTTAATTGAATAATTTGATCGGCTCGTTTAAATAGTCTTGTTACTTAAAGCCTTTGGGGGGTTAATGACCATGTCCCGGATATCCTTGGCATCATTTTACGAAATGGCCACGACTTAAGCGCGGGGTGTAGGCGTACACCCGTCAGTGCACAAAAGAATAATGTGGTGTGTCTATTGATCTTTAACCCGGACTAGATCTGGGCTACTGAACGCACAAGGAACATGTAATTCGTTCACAAGATTATATATTTAAATAATTCTCCGAAGTTAAATAAAATGTTTATGCCACGTGCATCCAAACCAATTTTCAATCATTTTCCAAAATGAGTCAGTTGATTGTATTTACCAGTGTAAACTGACGTATTTTCCCAAAAAGATTAAATGCAGGTACTAAGCGTAATTGGTTGGGATTTCTCCTTAGCATCAATAGAAGTCTCGCAAGCTTAAGATGCCTAAAGTCTGTTGAACTATTGTTTCCATTTTGTTTCCGATCCGTCTGTGGATAAACTTCCGAATACTGTGACTTTTGATATTACAATATTAAATTTGGTTGTATTATATCTTTTAAATTGCTTCCGCTGTGCATATTAAATATTGTGTTGTTTGACTATTATGTTGCCAACCACGTCACGATACTCCCCACCGGGCCCACCGGTGACATGTGGAAAACGGGGTGTGACATAAGGGATAGCGATTCTTGATAGTAAGCTTATTGAGTTCCCTATAATCGATGCACATTCGGAACGATCCATCCTTCTTTTTCACGAAAAGGACAGGTGCGCCCCATGGAGATGTGCTAGGGTGTATGAAGCCTTTATCAAGTAATTCCTGGAGTTGACTAGAAAGTTCACGCATTTCAGACAGAGCGAGACGATAAGGGGCTTTAGCGATAGGATTAGCTCCAGGAATGAGGTCGATACAAAAATCAATATCACGACTCGAGGGTAGGCCAGGTAAATCGTTAGGAAAGACATTAGGAAAATCACGAACCACAAATACCTTTTCCATTGACTTCTTTTCCTTTTCCTTATCCGCTACTGCGATGTGTGCTAAGAAAACTATGTATTCCTTTCGGAGATACTTGCTTGCTTGTAAGCACGACATGATTTTGAGTTCCTTCGAAGATACTTCACCATAGACACAGAGTTGATCACCGTTCGAAAGAGAGAAACTGTAATAACCCGACTTTCCAAGTAGAGTCAAAGTACAAGTCAAAGTCAGGTCGTTACTCAGATCTGACATTTCATGCTTAATTATTACTTTGTACTCTCGAGATTTGATAAACGATATATTGGTTAACGATATTTTAAACTATGATTTACTACTAACGGAAGTAACAATGCGATAAACGAAGAAATCACAACTAAACGCTATTTTACTAAACGCTATCGCATCGCAATCGCATCAAAATCTCATCGCAAGCTATACGTATTGTTATATGTGTGTGTTATTATGTGCTTTACTCGTGTGTGCCTTATTTATGTTTTGGAATGTTATTCGCAAACGCAATCGCAACTCTATCGCAACGCAATCGCATAGCAAACCCAAAACGCAGACTTACTTTTATGTGTCACACCCCAACCATTGGTGGAATCATCGGAGTGGGACTATTTCGAGATTGCAAGAGACTTCATAACACTATTTGTGACAATATTTAATTCAACAATTTTCATTTCATAATCAAATTGTCAAACATTACAAGGAAAATTCAAATAATAACTTGTTCATAACTTAACAATAACAAAATTGATACGACACTTTAAACCTAAACGTCTAAGTGAGTATCTAGGCATCATTGCTAATCCATTTCATAGCATCATCAATCCTCAACCTGTAGCATGTTTAAAATAAAGTTCAATGCAAAAGCATACAAGTTTAAGAATAAGTATAAGTAAAAGTTTAAAAGTTTAACACGAATCCACATGGCAACTTAGTTTATACAAGATCATCATACAAGGCATGCAATATTTCTAGTCAACCCTTTGTTTATGCAAAAATGATATAATTCAACATGACCTCTCGTTCACGGGTGGTGCGTTACTCCTAGAGCTCTATACATGTTAAATGGAGGCTCATAAAAAGCTAATGACTATAGTATCACATAAGAATCACCCAAGTATAAGCATCAAGTATCACAACATAGCATTCATGTATTTGGATTGTTTCGTGCAAGTATAAAGATTAAAGTTTGAGTGTAATTCAATAATTTAAAATGTTACACCCCAAAAGTGGTAAACAAAAAAAGGGGTTTCGAGTATACTCACGGTTTTGCAAGCTTTCACTTGTGAATCCGCGAGTGAGTTGTTGTGGTAGGTTGGAACACCAAGTCCTTCTACACAAAGAAACAAAGGCATATGAGTATTGGAGGATAACAGTAGATTAAATATTCAGAGATTAAAACGTATGAACATATTCATATGAAAGTAATCATCTTTTAACACATGGTGTTTAGATGATGTAACCAAACACTTTGACAAGTGACCATTATATCAACATCAAAGGTTGATTATTTAGGTAATATTTATAGGCTATGTAATATGTTAATATTTCAAATATGTCAAGCATGAGGTAGGAGGATAAATCCTCCATTTAGGAACCTGTTAAGTATAATAGAAATCATGTAGGAGGTAGGAAGAATAAGTCTACCATTTAGGTACCTCTAAGTGTTCACCACTACACTTGATGCTATGAACATTCAAGGAGGGTCATGAACTTATAAGTAACAATAGAATATGAACAACTAATCTATGAGAAATCATCAAGCAATGTGTGGATTTTCATGTAGGATAACCTAAGTTAATCCTAAATCACACAACCATCAAGCTTTGAGCTTGAACATCACTTGTGGGTTAAACCCTTGAATAAAACAGAAAGTTTGTGAGGTTTACACCTCTGATTTTACATGTCTCAACCTTGTTTTTAAGCCTAACTAACCATAGATGTGGTTATAAGCATAAGGACATAGGTTTGAGATGAGTTTCCTCAAGTTTAATCAAGTTTATCAATGTTTGAATCAAGAACAGAAAAATCAGTCAACTTTGGATCCCTTTTGGCGACGTTCCAGGCTCTGATTTTCTAGGGAAAACCCATGTAAACGTAGCTAAGGTCAATCCAAAGAAGTATGAAAAAGAATCGAGTGAATTGGATAAGAATTGAGTGAGTTATGCTCACTTTAGTGAAGTAGTATTAATCGGCTCGAACTTCAGAAGTCAGCTGCGGTTTGGAGTGTTTGAGAGTGAATGGATAGTGTTTAGAAAGTGAAAAATGCTTGGAGGAGGCTTGGGTTATATAGGGGATGGATTAGGGTTTCATTAGGTTGGGCTTTGGAAGTGTTTAGTGGGCTGAATAACTCAAAACAAAGAAATTAAGTGGGCTGATGCAAGGATGTTAACAACCCTATAATTTTTTTTTTAAATTTTTTTTGGCATTAGAAGGTATATATTTGATGTTTAATAAAGTGTTACATGGTGTCTAGTATGTATGTAACTTGTAACAAGGTCCAAAATGCATAAATGTCACGTTTTAATTTAGCAAAAAGTGTGATAACATTGGTGTGTATAACACATGAAATGTAACAAGCATATATGGTTTATAGTTTGGTATGATCAAGTGAAAAAAAAACATACAACTTAATCTTATAATCGACTAACCAAGTGTTTGAATATATGAAGATTTAAGGATTACGAATACACAATCATTGTTTACGAGTTAAGCTTATGTTTATGCGAATTACGAATCATGTGTCAAACAAACATATGTATCAATGTATAAATAATGTATAAACGACGTATATTTCATATAAAAGATTCCTTTCATTACGATAAATTCTTGGATTTACAATAGCTTGAAACGAAATACGATTACAAAGGAAATGAGTTTTTGAAAATAGAATTACAAGATGAACTTTCTAAAAACAGAAAGTTGCGAAAAGCGAGGTGTTACAGTCTCCCTTCCTTTAGGAAATTTCATCCCGAAATTTAGGAAGATGCACGAACAGATGCGGATACTTAGTCTTCATATCACTTTTGAGTTCCCAAGTAAACTCAGCGCCATGTTTTCCTTCCCATCGAACCTTAACGATAGGAATTTGACTGCGCCTCAGTTTCTTGGCTCCTTGGTCCATGATTTCGACAGGTTTCTCCACAAAGTGTAAGGTCTCATTAATTTGAAGATCTTCTAGTGGAACTTGAAGTCCTTCATCAGCTAGGCACTTCTTTAAGTTTGAAACGTGGAAGACAGGATGAACGTTGTTGAGTTCTTCAGGTAGGTCCAGTCTATACACAACCTTGCCAATCCTTTCGACAATCTTGAAAGGACCAACGTAGCGAGGTGCGAGTTTACCTTTCTTACCAAATCAAACCACTCCCTTCCAAGGGGATACCTTGAGGAGTACGAAGTCACCTATCTCAAATTCCAAAGGCTTGCGACGCTTGTCGGGTTAACTCTTTTGTCGGCTCCTGGCTTTCAGTAAGTTGTCTCGAACCTGTAAAATCTTGTCCGTTGTTTCTTGTATGAGCTCGGGACCAGTGATTTGAACTTCACCAATCTCATGCCAACAAATAGGCGAACGGCACTTGCGACCATACAATGCTTCGAAAGGTGCCATTTGAATACTCGCATGATAACTGTTATTGTACGAGAATTCGATCAAAGGCAAATGTGAATCCCAGTTGCCACCAAAATCGATTACGCATGAACGAAGCATATCCTCTAAAGTTTGGATAGTATGCTCGGTTTGACCGTCTGACTGAGGATGGAAAGCGGTGCTAAGGTTTAAAACAGTACCCATAGCAGATTGAAAGGTTTACCAATGACGGGACGTAAAGCGACCATCAAGATCAGAGATAATGTCAATGGGGATACCATGACGACAGATGATCTCATCAGTGTAGATTCTAGCCAATTTCTCGACTTTGAAATCTTCATGAATGGGAAGAAAATCTGATTTGGTCAATCGATCAACGATCACCCAAATACTGTCATGACCAGAAGAAGTACGAGGAAGCTTTGTGATAAAATCCATAGCAATGCTCTCCCATTTCCAGACAGGTATTTTTGGTTGTTCGAGCAAACTAGAGGGACGTTGATGTTCAGCTTTGACCTTCGAACAAGTAAGACATTTCACAACGAAGATGGCGATATCCTTCTTCATTCCAGGCTACCAATAGGACATACGCATATCTTGGTACATCTTATCAGCACCAGGGTGAATGGAATATCTCAATTTGTGTGCCTCCTTCGTCAGAAAGTCTCGAAGGTTATCACAATTGGGAATCCAGATACGATTGAGATAGTATAGAATACCAACAGATTTAGACATGAGGTCTTTTTCAACACCACCTCGTATCTCAATGGAAAGACTACCTTCGTTGATAGAGGCATATTGAGCTTCACGAATACGGTTTTGAAGATCGTTAACGAGTTGGAGACAGCGAATACTCTTCACATGAGTTTTACGAGTAAGAGCGTCGGCTACTACATTCGCTTTGCCTGGATGGTAGCGAATTTCGCAGTCGTAGTCGTTTAACAGTTCCACCCAACAACGTTGACGCAGTTCCTTTTGGTTGAACATATGTTGAAGGCTCTTATGGTCAGTGAAAACCACACACTTAGTACCATAAAGGTAGTGTCGCGAAATATTCAATGCAAAAACAACTGCGCCAAGTTCAAGGTCGTGAGTAGTGTAGTTTTTCTCATGTATCTTGAGTTGCCTCGACGCGTAAGCGATAAATTTATCTTGTTGCATAAGGACACAACCAAGACCAAGGTTTGAGGCATCGCAATATACGACGAAGTCCTCATTACCATCGGGAAGCGTGAGGATAGGAGCATTGCATAGCATGTCCTTGAGCGTTTGAAAATATTCCTCTTGTTCGGGACCCCAAACAAAAGGTCTCTCTTTTTTAGTCAAAGAGGTTAAAGGAGCGACGATCTTAGAGAAAGTGGAGATAAAGCGACGATAATAACCAGCAAGACCAAGAAACAAACGGATTTCAGACGGAGACTTAGGTGCAATCCAATTCTTCACAACTTCGATTTTAGTGGGGTCAACGTGAATACCAAGTTCGTTGACAGTATGACCAAGGAATTGAACCTCTTTTAACCAAAATTAGAACTTGGAGAATTTGGCATATATACGTTCAGTACGAAGAAGTTGGAAAAAAGACGCAAGTGTCGCTCATGCTCTCCTTGTGTCTTGGAATAGATAAGAATATCGTCGATGAAGACGATCACGAAACGGTCCAAGTACGCTTTGCACACGCAGTTCATTAAATCCATGAAAACAGCAGGTGTGTTGGTCAAACCAAAGGGCATGATCATGAACTCATAATGACCATAACGCGTATGAAAGGTGGTCTTAGGTATATCTTCTTCGAGGACTCGAAGTTGATGGTACCCAGAACGAAGATCGATCTTTGAAAATCAGGTCGCGCTTTGCAATTGATCGAAGAGGTCATCGATGCGAGGAAGAGGGTATCGGTTCTTGATAGTAAGCTTGTTGAGCTCCGATAGTCAACACACTTTCGGAACGACCCATGTTTCTTTTTAACGAACAAAACGGGAGCGCCCAATGTCACACCCTGGCTTTTGCGGAAGCGTGGGTTTATTTGGTGTGACTTCTTAATACCAAAGCAACAATCATGACAATGCTATATGATATAAACACAAGATGTTCATCCATTCATTAAGTTTAAAAATACTACAACATCATTGTTCTAAAACATCGATACCAAATAGAGTTACAGACCATAACATACTTGTTTGAAAAGAGTTCATAAGACTCGGCAAAAGACTTTAAGTAAAACGTGGTTTAAAGACATGTAACCCGTCCAGGTAAGGGTTACACCTCCTAAACCTATTACCCTGGATGACATCTTTATTTAGTACGCAGCTTGACACATATGTAGACACTTTCCAGATCCGATCAGTTCCCTAAAATATATGTAGTTTGAAAAATCAACAAAAAGTTGAGCGAGTTCACGTGTATGTGAGTTTATATAAACCTTTAAAGTACGTCCGTATGTATAAAAGTTCCCTGGTATGTAGCAATAAGGAAAAACAAATCACCAATGGGTTGCAAAGCCAATGGTATATGTGAAATTGGTGCAGGAAGACTCAAACCTAGCAAATTTGTCTCCGGTATGAAGACATAGTCACCACTATGGGCCGCCCCGGCCTCACGGGTGTGGGCTCGCTACACCCAAAAAGATCTATCACTCATGTCCCTTGGTCCTACAATGAGGATTAATGGCCTTAAGTGTCATGCCCACCACTCACATGATCGCGTAGTAAAACCCTCCTTAAGCTAACCATACCATGTATAAAAATGTCTGTAATAATTGTAACTTGTATTCCACCCCAGAAGTATAAGAATGAAAACAATTAAGAGAAAAGGGGGACATGAACTCACTGTAGTGCGTCTCCTGAATCCTATAGTCAACTCAAACTTGGTCCGCTACACGACAACCTACAACGTACTATTGTCTATTAGACGAACGGGCCGTGCCTTGCTTTCGTAATTACGGGTTTGAGTTACGTTACTTTGTTATTATTCCAAGTTATGACTTCTTGTTAAAATAATCATAATTATTTTAACCTAAGTTTTATTTTTAGGGTTTAGGAATAATAGTTAGGCAACTATTTCGAATCCATACTTCTCAAGTATTTTATATGTGTATTTCCTTCCCAAGGATGGGGGTATTTATACATGTACATTTGTAGTTTTGAAAAATATAGTTTAAGTCCCATTTGGAAAAATATATTTAACTCATTTGTCCAAAATAACTTATTCCCAAAATATATGTATTTTTCCCCAAAAATAATATATTTTACTTCTTTAGCTTCCAAAATTATATTTTACCAAAAATATATGTGTAAGAGTATTTTGTTAAGTTATATTATTTTACCCTAAAATAATATACTAGTTCACAAAATATACAAATATTCACACAAGTGTCTTAGCATAAAATATATATTCTAAATATATATTTACCCATTTTTGTTTACGAAAACCAACCTCTGATACTTGTATTTTTGTAACAAGACTATGGCGAAGTTTATTTTGAAAAACAAAGTCAAAAATATATTTGTAAGGACTTGTTAGAAAAATATTTTCTAAGTACTGGAATCTTAGAAAAATTTCGCCAGAGTTTCCTTTGTAAATGGAGGTGTCCATGCTTATTAGCATATCATTTTCTTTTCGGAAATCATCAACTCAATCAACAACAAGTTCCCAAACAATATTATCCTAGTCAAGTGAAAACAATGCACTTTACATAACAACAT
The DNA here is from genome assembly GCA_030545235.1 of Helianthus tuberosus. Lineage (NCBI taxonomy): Eukaryota > Viridiplantae > Streptophyta > Magnoliopsida > Asterales > Asteraceae > Helianthus > Helianthus tuberosus. The sequence goes on from CM060381.1 coordinate 143,592,752, forward strand.
GAACTTGGTTTTTCATAAAAACGCGTAGTAACTTAGTGGGGTGTTTAGTGGGTTTAGTTACCCTCCAAAGTGTGTTTATTTTTGTTAAAATCTTATTCTCGGGGTTTTTAGATGTTCACAACTTGTGAACTTATTTTACAAAAATATCCATTTACAATATTTTCATGTCTTACTAGTATTCATAAACTTATTTCCTTCCAAAAATAGTGTAAGAATCATGACTTTTCAAAAATCCGTCTTTTAACTTGGTTTGTCTAGAAAAATCATTTGTAGACCTCGGGTCCATACGACCATATACTCACTTAGTTCACTTATTTTTCAAGAAATCACTTCGTTACCAAGTTTATGTTGAAACATGGAGGTGATTCCTTTATATAGATCACTAATCACCTCCGAACTTGTTAACTTAAGTTTTTATTCTTACTTTAACAAGTTCAACCATGATGTTAACATCCTATTACTAGTAATCATCAAATAAACATAAAGTAATCAACAACATGACAAAACAACTTCATTTCATCAAGATTTCATCATCTTATCAACTTTATGTTCAAGACTTAGGTTTATGATCTTTTAGTGTTCTTGTATTTTCGTCATAATCTAACTATTAACCACCATAAACATGAAGTAAATGAGGATCAAAGAAGCTACTACTAGCTTTTAAGCTAGGGAAGATCAAGCTTGAAAAATGAGTGGATAAAAGCAAACTAGAGAGGTCCTTGACGATCCGTGAGCTCCACACTTCGTGATTCACCTTGATACACCTTGAGGTAAGCTTGAAATACTTTAACAAGAATCGAAAATTGATGGTGGTGACAAGGGGGTTTCGGCCGAGCTTTGTTTGGAGGGAGGGAAGAATTTGTTGTGGTGAGTCGAGATGATGATGTGCATGATCCCTTTATAATCCCAATGCCATTATCCAAAAGTCCTTGTGTCTCCCAAGGTACATGCAACATCATGTCATAATCTTTTGAGTGATCACATGGGAATTTGGTTGAGATTAAGAATTCGTATGGTAGGGGCCAATTAAGGGCCGATTACTTGCAATGGGGGGGGGGGTTAAATGAAAGTTATTTGGTGGAAAGGTGATTAGTTAGGGGTGTTATGCGTAAGTGTTAGTGTTAGAGTAAGTACATGCATGATCACACACAATCCCAAGATTGGATTGTATGGGGAAATGGAAGACTTATTCAAATCTTGTGGTTGTGGGGTCCCTTGGGGACGGTTACACACAAGGGGGGGGGGTTACTTGTATTTTGATGGCAACTAACTTAGTTAGTGGAAGGTAAGATGTAAATCTAATGTGTAGTGTGTACCATGTATTATGCAGTGTGTTTATGTGTTCGGGGACCATGACTAGCTCAAAAAAAGTGAAACAATGTTTTTAACAATATTTTTGTGTTCCGGGTGATGTCCGGTTGTTCGGTTTGATACTGTTCCGTTAAAGTGCCAAGTTGTATCGTAAAGTGTTCCTTATGTAACTTTTAGTGACACTTTTAATTTCCGACACTTAGGAAAGCATACAGGACCATTTTGCCATATTGTTGCCCGTGACTAGCATATTTAAATGCTGAATTTTGTTAATAGATGCAGAATTTTGCATTTAGGGGTTTTAGGCACTTTCCGGCACCTAAACTATCACCTAGTGACGCAGTTTAATGATCCTTACTTCCCTACACTCCATACTAGTGTAGTATCCTGTCTCTGGCTCATACTAGCCTCAAAAACATTGTCTGTCTATGTGCTGGCATTGTCAGCATGTTTCTGAATTACCCGCTCACTGTGCTAACTGTGCTTTGTGCATCAAGTTTGTCACTAAAGTTTGTATGTAATAAATGGAGTGACAGTAGGAAATGTGATGCACATGTATGTATGTAACAGAAATCAGAAAGAAGTTTAATTATCAGTTGTAATCAAGCACAGTCATTAAGCACAAATTAATAATTAGTTAATTGTACGGATCCCTGTAATTGTGAGGGTTGTAACATTCTCCCCCCCGTTAGAAAATTTTCGTCCCGAAATTTTAGTTCTGCTACGAGATGCAGGGGTCTTGGGGAATAAATGCGGGTACTTTTCTTTCATACGATCCTCACGTTCTCATGTGAATTCTGGCCCGTGTCGTGCATTCCATCGAACTTTGACGAGTTTGACACTACTCCGGCGTGTCTTGGTAATCTTCCAATCCGTAACCTCAACGGGTTCTTCAGTAAAGTGGAGTGTGTTGTCAATGTGAACTTCGTCGGCAGGAATGACAATTGTCTCTTGAGTTGGACTCTTTTTCAGGTTTGATACATGGAATGTATCATGAACGCCATTCAGTTCGGCAGGTAAGTCCAATTTGAATACTACAAGCCCAATCCTTTGCAGAATTCTGAATGGGCCAATGTAACGCGGATTTAGCTTCCCACGCTTCCCAAAGCGTGCCACACCTTTCCAGGGTGAAACCTTCAATAACACCATATCTCCCACCTCAAATTCCAGAGGTTTCCTTCTTAGGTCCGCATAACTCTTTTGTCAATCATGAGCCGCTTTAATGCGCTCTCGAATCTGAAAAAAATTGTCTGTTGTCTCTTGAATCAAATCCGGACCGACTAACTGTCTATCACCCGTGTCAGCCCAACAAATCAGTGATTGATATTTGCGCCCATAGAGAGCTTCGAACGGTGCGGCTTGGATACTTGCATGGTAACTGTTATTGTATGAAAATTCAACCAATGGTAGGTGAGTGTCCCAACTTCCACCTAAATCCATTACGCAAGCTCGCAGCATGTCTTCCAACGTTTGAATCGTTCGTTCGCTCTGTCCGTCTGTCTGTGGATGAAATGCAGTACTCAAATTTAACTGAGAACCAAAAGCTTCTTGAAAGGATTGCCAAATCCTTGACACGAAGCGTCCATCTCTATCAGATATAATTGAGAGCGGCACTCCATGTCGTGCAACAATCTCTCTCATGTATATCTCAGCAAGTTTACTCGTGTTGTCTTTTTCCTTGATTGGCAAAAAGTGCGCAGATTTCGTTAGGCGGTCTACTATCACCTAAATTGTATCATGGCCCTTAGGTGTCCTTGGCAATTTCGTTATGAAGTCCATAGAAATCTGTTCCCATTTCCATTTGGGTATTTCAGGTTGCTGCAGAAGACCTGAAGGCTTCTAGTACTCGGCTTTCACTTTGGCGCAAGTTAAACATTTACCAACGTATATCACAACATCGCCTTTCATTCTTGGCCACCAATAGAAATCCTTAAGATCTTGTTACATCTTATTCGCTCCTGGATGAATCGAGTACCATGACTTGTGAGCTTCATCAAAAATAACCTTTCTCAACCCACCAAACAAAGGAACCCAAATTCGTTTCATGAAGCACAAAGTTCCTTCCCCGTTTGGTACCAACTGCTTCTCCATCCCACAGAGATACTCATCCTCAATATTCCTTTCTTTAAGAGCTTCTCTCTGCGCGGCACGAATGCGCAATGAGAGGTCTGTCTGGACAATCATTTCTAAAGCCCTAACCCTTATGGGCTTGATCCTTTCTTTCCGACTTAGGGCATCGGCAACCACATTCGCTTTCCCTGGGTGATATTTAATTTCGCAGTCATAATCATTCAACAGTTCTACCCAGCGTCTTTGCCTCATGTTAAGCTCTTTTGGATCAAAAATGTGCTGCAGGCTCTTGTGATCAGTAAAGATCGTGCATCGCGTGCCATACAAGTAGTGTCGCCAGATCTTTAATGCGAATACCACCGCGCCTAATTCCAAATCATGCGTGGTATAATTTTTCTCATGGACCTTTAACTGGCGAGAAGCATATGCTATAACCTTCTGACGCTGCATTAGCACACAGCCTAAACCTTGACGTGAGGCGTCACAATATACCACGAAGTCGTCCGTGCCTTCGGGCAGTGATAAAATTGGTGCGTCGCAAAGTTTGTTCTTCAACAACTGAAATGCTTCTTCTTGTTTGTCTCCCCAATCAAACTTCTTGTCTTTCTGTGTGAGAGTGGTCAGAGGCTGAGCAATTTTCGAGAAATCTTCAATGAACCTATGATAATAACCAGCCAAACCTAGAAACTGCCGAATCTCGATTGGCGTCTTTGGAGTTTCCCAGTTCTTGATCGCCTCGATCTTTGTAGGATCCACATGAATTCCATTCCCATTAACCACATGACCAAGAAACTAAACTTCGCGTAACTAGAACTCGCACTTTGAGAACTTCGCATACAACTTCTCCTTTTTAAGTAGCTCTAAAATAGCTCTTAAGTGTTGCTCATGTTCTACTTTTGTCTTCGAGTAGATCGAAATGTCATCAATAATCACAATCACAAACTTATCGAGGTACGGCTTACAAACTCGGTTCATCAAATCCATAAATACAGCTGGCGCGTTCGTCAGACCAAACGGCATAACTAGGAACTCGTAATGTCCATAACGAGTCCTAAAAGCAGTCTTGGGAATACATTCCTCTTGAATTCTTAACTGGTGATAACCTGATCGAAGATCGATCTTTGAATAGAAACTTGAACCTTGTAACTGATCGAATAGGTCATCAATCCTTGGCAAAGGATATCTATTCTTGATGGTCAACTTGTTCAACTCCCGATAGTCGATACACATGCGAAAACTACCATCCTTCTTCTTAACAAACAAAAATGGAGCTCCCCAAGGCGAGAAGCTTGGTCTGATAAATCCTTTATCTAACAGCTCTTGGAGTTGTGTTGACAGCTTCTGCATCTTTGAAGGTGCAAGTCGATAAGGTGCCTTAGCTACAGGCGCGGCGCCTGGAACTAAGTCGATATGAAACTCGACTTGCCTTTGAGGCGGCAATCCTGGCAAGTCTTCTGGGAAAACTTCAGGATACTCCTTCACGACTGGAATATCTTCTAACTTTGGTTCAGCGGCTTCTTTATCAACGATGTGTGCCAGGAAGGCAACACATCCCTTCTGCAAACACTTCCGAGCTTTCAAACAGCTAATGATTCTCAAAGGCGTATCGCGCTCCTCTCCGTGTACCACAATTGTTTCTCCATCCGCCATTGGGATGCGAATGGTCTTCTCATGACATACAATCTTGGCTTTGTTGCTTGACAACCAATCCATCCCTACTACCACGTCGAAGCTTCCCAACTCTACGAGCAGTAGATCCAAAGTGAACTCGTGTTCTCCCAGCTCTATTACGCATCCTCTGATGACTTCGTTTGTTTCTACTAGCTTTCCATTAGCCAGTTCAATTGAGTATGGAATGTCTAATTTACTAGCAGTTAACCCAAGCATTTTCTTAAATTCTAGCGATACAAAACTATATTCGGCACCAGTATCAAATAGCACAGATACAAAGCGTTGATTAATAGGGAACGTACCAGTAAATACATTGGGATCCTGGCGTGCTTCCCTCGCACCGATGTTAAAGACTCTGTCTTGCGCTTGATTCAGTTTTGGGCATTCCCTTTTAAAGTGCCCCAGGTCTCCACAGTTGAAACATCCTGGTCCTCGACCATTCCCATGTCCATTTCTGCCTCGATTTACGTTTGCTCCCCAGTTACCAGCTTGATTCCCAACATTTCCACGATTTCCATTCCGGCCATTTCCTCCCTGTTGGCGGTTTCCATTACCATTCCCATAACCTCGCTGATTACCATGACCAACACCGGTACCAACCCAGCAGGTTTCTTTGGATTGGCCAGTCTTCCCGCAAGACTCACATTTCCTGAGTCTGCACGGGCCGGGATGATGGTACTGGCATGTATCACACTTGGGCAGAGTGCCCATGTAACCTTTCCCTCTGTTTTCGACACCGGTTTTGGCCCTGGCCGGTGCGCTTGTCTCACCCTTCTTGTTCAAACTGCTGGTACCTTGCTTAAAGTTGGAGAATTTCTGTTTGTTCACACCAGACGACTCCACATGAGTCTCCTTCTTTTTCGGTTCCGAAATTGAAAACTTGTTCAATCTGATGGCTTCATTAGTAAGGGCCACACTGAGATCAATGGCTTTGGTGATTGTTGGGGGCTTAGACGTTGTTACCATACTCATGATCTGGGGTGCCAATCCCCAGATGAAACGCTCAATGCGTTTAAACTCAGGCTCAACCATATACGGCACAATGCGTGACAAGTCGTGGAACCTTTGCACATATTCAGCAATTTTAGGACCATCCATTTTTAGGTGCCAGAACTCAGTTTCTAGCTTCTGTATTTCAGCCCGAGAACAGTATTTCTTCCTCATGAGCTCTTTCAGCTCAGCCCATGTTAGTGCATATGCCACCGTTTCCCCCAGGGTCTGGACCTGAAGATTCCACCAGGATAAAGCACCATCAAGAAAAAGCCCTGAGATGTATGTAACTTGATGTTCAGGAGCACACTTGCTCATCCTTAGAATATAATCCGTCTTTTCCGCCCATCTGACGAACGCAACAGCACCTCCAGTTTCGTCGTAATTTAAGGGCTTACAATCCAAGAATTGCTTGTAGGTACAGCCTGTACAAGCAATAATATTTACAGCAAGCATTAGCGGATGTGTAAGGGATATCCGAATGTAATGTAGTGTGTTTCAAGCGACTTGGACATTACCATTGGGTGGGTTGTTGTTGTTGTTGTTAGAGGTATTCCTGCTTGTTTTGGCTCGCGAGGCCTCATAGTCTGCTATTGCCTTTGAAATACGCTCCTGTAGTTATGCCTCAGTAGTAGGCAAGCGTGTGTCTCATCGTGTAGGCATCTTCTAAAAGAAGGTTGCATTGGTCAGGTCATATTATATATAATGAGTACGTAACATGCGCATGTAATAACATTCACCAACCTCATAACACATAACATCCCATGTCATAATCATAAACAAATAAATCAACAATGCATGTAATGAGAACACTGTGATTTAGCTATCATATAATCAAGACCACAAATACAGTGTTTACAAGTTTTCCATATGTATCACACATCCCAAATGAAACTAAGGGTCACTGCCCTTGTCTGAACTGTCTAGTCATATACAACAACCAAGATTAAATATCAAAAGATCATAATGTCATCCTGTGGTCTTCAAAAATGTTGTACAGTCTGGCTCAGTCGCTGTCTTCTCATCAAAAGTAGTGCTACCTGTAACAGACCAAAAGTCCTCAAGTTGATGGTAGGGGAGGAGGAGGAGGAGGGAAGAAAATCAAACGGCGCAAACGCACCTAATCCTCCTCAAGTGCATGGATGACACGCAGCAGGTAAGCAATCTGCTGCTCCGGAGTGAGGAAACGAACCTCAGAATCTGGGGGTAGTGGAAGAGGAGCTGGTGGTGTAGCAAAAGGAGATTGACAATGACAAGGGGGAGGACACGGAGTCCTCTCCAGCTCCTGGACTCGACGGCTCAATGCATCCTGCTGTAACTGCAGGGATATAAGTATGTCATCTGTGGTATATCCAACATGGTAAGGATGATATGGGTCTGACAAGGGCATGACATGGGGCGAAGTCCACAAAAACGGCTCGCCTGAGGGTGCAAAGGGATATGTGGTGTGTGCAACTGGTGTAAAAGAGGGCATAAAAGGAATAACTACTGTCATGGGTGGCACGTGATCGTGGTGCTGTGTGGAAGGTCCTTCCCCTGGACGGGGAGGGGGTATGTCCTGGAGAAATGTAATGGGTAGATCCGTGCGCTGGACATCTGAGATGCGTGGGAGAAACTGGGGAATATCAATCGGTGCAAAAACGGGTGCTGCAGGGGGGTGACTGGTAAGATAAAAAGAGGATAATCATCATCCTCAATCCACCCGTTTCGGGTGTCGGCGTATCTGAGGTCCACATGCGTGGCAAATGGTGCATGGTCGACAACATGTGGTGCAATAACGGGTGCATCAACAATAGGAACATCAGGAACCGGTGGTACAATGACTGGTGCATCAATGACGGGTGGTGCCACGTCTGGTATATCAACGTGATCAGGCTCAGGTAACGGATCCGGCAAAAGTGCAACAGCTGGAGCATCAATAGGGTCATGAGCAATGACAGGCTCTGGGCCAACTGGAGCAGGCTCAGTAGGTACAAACTCGACCTCAGGATCTGGGTCGACGTCATGGGGAACGAAAGGCGCGGCAGACATCGCCATGTCTGAATCATCGTCGGGGGCGTAGTGCTGCATGCCCCGGTCGGGAAGAGTAGCAGATGCCACAGACTCAAACGAGTCTGGACCAGACGAATCAGAAGGAGCCTCTATGTCAGGAAGCTCGATGACAGGGACATCAGGGTCAGCAATGGGAACATCAGCAGGTGGTACAACATCGTCCATCAGGGCCCCACCATCCTGGTCACCCTCCGGGGGACCCTCAATGAACAAATCGATGTCATCATCAGCTAACTAGACAAGCGGCAGATCCTCGACAGGAACTGCATCGAGGGGGAGTGGAGCAGGGATCTGAATAAGAGGTAGATCCCCGTCGAAAGGCCCATCAGCTAAAGGTACATCATCCCCAAAGTCTGGTAGGGTAAAAGGCTGGAAGTCATCCTCATCCGTGCTCGTAGTATCTGATGTATGAACCTCGCTCTCAGGTAGGATCTCGTCGTCCGAGACTATCGCCATGGGATCAAGCGTGTTTGACACTCCGGTATCCGAAGATGACATGCTGTCTGTATCACAACCACACATATGCACATATATCAACATGTAATCAAATAGGAATGTAGGCCACAATCAATGTATGCAAGTAATCATCCTAGTCTTCCCCAGACTATCCCACCCAGTCTCTCAGACTGAACTCCCTAGTCTCTCAGACTAACTCCCTGGCCTCTAAGACCAATTCCCAGTCTCTAAGACTAACTCCCTGGCCTCTAAGACCAAAACCTCCTAGTCTCTAAGACTAAACCTCCCCAATCTCTAAGATTGAACCCCTCAGTCTCTAAGACTGAACCTCCCTCAGTCTCTCAGACTGAACTTCCCCAACATCTAAGGCTGAACTCCCTCAGTCTCTAAGACTGAATTATAAATATAAATTTTGAAACGTGTATTTGTGCCTTTTCTTTGTAAAAATGTTTGTACCCTGGATCTGGACGCTTGTGTAGGCAATGTAAAATTGTTTTTGTGAGAGCCCTAGTGATCATAGTCTAGACTCGAGAAAGGATCCTAGTTCGCTATGATCGAGGCTCTGATACCAAGTTGTCACACCCTGGCTTTTGTGGAAGCGTGGGTTTATTTGGTGTGACTTCTTAATACCAAAGAAACAATCATGACAATGCTATATGATATAAACACAAGATGTTCATCCATTCATTAAGTTTAAAAATACTACAACATCATTTTTCTAAAACATCGATACCAAATACAGTTACATACCATAACATACTTGTTTGAAAAGAGTTCATAAGACTCAGCAAAAGACTTTAAGTAAAACGTGGTTTAAAGACATGTTACCCGTCCAGGTAAGGGTTACACCTCCTAAAGCTACTACCCTGGATGACATCTTTATTTAGTACGCAACTTGACACATATGCAGACACTTGCCAGATCCGATCAGTTCCCTGAAATACATGTAGTTTGAAAAATCAACAAAAAGTTGAGCGAGTTCATGTGTATGTGAGTTTATATAAACCTTTAAAGTACGCCCGTATGTATAAAAGTTCCCTGGTATATAGCAATAAGGAAAAACTGATCACCAATGGGTTGCAAAGCCAATGGTATGTGTGAAATTGGTGCAGGAAGACTCAAAACTAGCAAATTTGTCTCCGGTATGAAGACATAGTCACCACTATGGGCTGCCCCGGCCTCACGGGTGTGGGCTCGCTACACCCAAATAGATCTATCACTCATGTCCCTTGGTCCTACAATGAGGATTAATGGCCTTAAGTGTCATGCCCACCACTCACATGATCGCGTAGTAAAACCCTCCTTAAGCTAACCATACCATGTATAAAAATGTCTGTAATAATTGTAACATGTATTCCACCCCCGAAGTATAAGAATGAAAACAGTTAAGAGAAAAGGGGGACATGAACTCACTGTAGTGCGTCTCCTGAATCGTATCGTCAACTCAAACTTGGTCCGCTACACGACAACCTACAACGTACTATTGTCTATTAGATGAAAGGGCCATGCCTTGCTTTCGTAATTACGGGTTTGAGTTACGTTACTTTGTTATTATTCCACGTTATGACTTCTTGTTAAAATAATCATAATTATTTTAACTTAAGTTTTGTTTTTAGGGTTTAGGAATAATAGTTAGGCAACTACTTCCTATCCATACTTCTCAAGTATTTTATATGTGTATTTCCTTCCCAAGGATGGGGGTATTTATATATGTACATTTGTAGTTTCGAAAAATATAGTTTAAGTCCCATTTGGAAAAATATATTTAACTCATTTGTCCAAAATAACTTATTCCCAAAATATATGTATTTTTCCCCAAAAATAATATATTTTACTTCTTCAGCTTCCAAAATAATATTTTACCAAAAATATATGTGTAAGAGTATTTTGTTAAGTTATATTATTTTACCCTAAAATATTATACTAGTTCACAAAATATACAAATATTCACACAAGTGTCTTAGCATAAAATATATATTCTAAATATATATTTACCCATTTTTATTTATGAAAACCAACCTCCGATACTTGTATTTTTTAACAAGACTATGGCGAAGTTTATTTTGAAAAACAAACTCAAAAATATATTTGTAAGCACTTGTTAGAAAAATATTTTCTAAGTATTGGAATTTTAGAAAAATTTCGCCAGAGTTTCCTTTGTAAATGGAGGTGTCCATGCTTATTAGCATATCATTTTCTTTTCGGAAATCATCAAATCAATCAACAACAAGTTTCCAAACAATATTATCCAAGTCAAGTGTAAAAACAATGCACTTTACATAACAACATGAACTTGGTTTTTCATAAAAACGCGTAGTAACTTAGTGGGGTGTTTAGTGGGTTTAGTTACTCTCCAAAGTGTTTATTTTTGTTAAAATCTTATTCTCGGGATTTTTAGATGTTCACAACTTGTGAACTTATTTTACAAAAATATCCATTTACAATATTTTCATGTCTTACTAGTATTCATAAACTTATTTCCTTCCAAAAATAGTGTAAGAATCATGACTTTTCAAAAATCCGTCTTTTAACTTGGTTTGTCTGGAAAAATCATTTGTAGGCCTCGGGTCCATACGACCATCTACTCACTTAGTTCACTTATTTTTCAAGAAATCACTTCGTTACCAAGTTTATGTTGAAACATGGAGGTGATTCCTTTATATAGATCACTAATCACCTCCTAACTTGTTAACTTAAGGTTTTAATCTTACTTTAACAAGTTCAACCATGATGTTAACATCCTATTACTAGTAATCATCAAATAAACATCAAGTAATCAACAACATGACAAAACAACTTCATTTCATCAAGATTTCATCATCTTATCAACTTTATGTTCAAGACTTAGGTTTATGATCTTTTAGTGTTCTTGTATTTTCATCATAATCTAACTATTAACCACCATAAACATGAAGTAGATGAGGATCAAAGAAGCTTACTACTAGCGTTTAAGCTAGGGAAGATCAAGCTTGAAAAATGAGTGGATAAAAGCAAACTAGAGAGGTCCTTGACGATCCGTGAGCTCCACACTTCGTGATTCACCTTGATACACCTTGAGGTAAGCTTGAAATACTTGAACAAGAATCGAAAATTGATGGTGGTGACAAGGGGGTTTCGGCCGAGCTTTATTTGGAGGGAGGGAAGAATTTGTTGTGGTGAGTTGAGATGATGATGTGCATGATCCCTTTATAATCCCAATCCCAATATCCAAAAGTCCATGTGTCTCCCAAGGTACATGCCACATCATGTCATAATCTCTTGAGTGATCACACGGGAATTTGGTTGAGATTAAGAATTCGTATGGTGGGGGCCAATTAAGGGCCGATTACTTGCAATGGGGGGGGGGGTTAAATGAAAGTTATTTGGTGGAAAGGTGATTAGTTAGGGGTGTTATGTGTAAGTGTTAGAGTAAGTACATGCATGATCACACACAATCCCAAGATTGGATTGTATGGGGAAATGGAAGACTTATTCAAATCTTGTGGTTGTGGGGTCCCTTGGGGACGGTTACACACAAGGGGGGGGGGGGGGGGTTACTTGTATTTTGATGGCAACTTACTTAGTTAGTGGAAGGTAAGATGTAAATCTAATGTTTAGTGTGTACCATGTATTATGCAGTGTGTTTAAGTGTTCGGGGACCATGACTAGCTCAGAAAAAGTGAAACAATGTTTTTAACAATATTTTTGTGTACCGGGTGATGTCCGGTTGTTCGGTTTGATACTGTTCCGTTAAAGTGCCAAGTTGTATCGTAAAGTGTTCCTTATGTAACTTTTAGTGACACTTTTAATTCCTGACACTTAGGAAAGCATACAGGACCCTTTTGCCATATTTTTGCCTGTGACTAGCATATTTAAATGCTGAATTTTGTTAATAGATGTAGAATTTTGCATTTAGAGTGGGTTTTAGGCACTTTCCAGCACCTAAACTATCACCTAGTGACGCAGTTTAATGATCCTTACTTCCCTACACTCCATACTAGTGTAGTATCCTGTCTCTGGCTCATACAGGCCTCAAAAACATTGTCTGTCTATGTACTGGCATTGTCAGCATGTTTTTGAATTACCCGCTCACTGTGCTAACTGTGCTTTGTGCATCAAGTTTGTCACTAAAGTTTGTATGTAAAAATGGAGTGACAGTAGGAAATGTGATGCACATGTATGTATGTAACAGAAATCAGAAAGCAGTTTAATTATCAGTTGTAATCAAGCACAGTCATTAAGCACAAATTAATAATTAGTTAATTGTACGGATACCTGTAATTGTGAGGGTTGTCACACCCAAGGAGATGTACTAGGGCGTATAAAGCCTTTATCAAGAAGCTCTTGAAGTTGACTCGAGAGCTCTTGCATCTCAGAGGGTGCTAAACGGTAAGGATACTTTGCGACAGGCGTAGCGCTAGGCACTAAATCGATGCGAAAGTCGACAGAACGAGCATGAGGCGGGCCAGGAAGATCGTCGGGAAACACATCAGGAAAATCACGTACGACTGGAACGTCGCTTATGCTTAGGGCTTTGTCTTTCTTTTCTACGATGTGGGCGAGAAAGGCGAAGGTACCCCTGCGCAAGCACTTGTTCGCTTGAATATATGACATAAGCTTAAGACCTTGAGATGGTTTCTCGCCATAGACGTGCAAGGAATCACCGTTTGGAAGGGGAAGGCGGATAAACTTTTCAGAACAAACAACTTCAGCATGAACTCACCTAAGCCAGTCCATGCCTACTATGATGTCAAAGCTACCCATTTGCATAGGTATAAGATTGATTGAGAACGTATGATCGTTGAGAATTAAGGAACACTTAGAGAGAATGGAATCAATAGAGACAAATTTACCATCAGCGACTTCGACAACGAAAGATCTTGGCAACTTAGAGCGTTTACACTTAAGCAAAGGTTCGAATTCTAATGACACAAAAATTTTATCAGTGCCAGTATCAAATAAACAAGAAGCATAAACATGGTTCACAAGAAACGTACTAGTAATGACGTCATTCGCATTTTGAGCCTGAGCGGCAGTGATGACAAACGCTCGGCCTCGAGCTTGCTGTTGAGGCTGCTATTGTGGTTGCTGCTGCTATTGTTGAGGTTGATTCCGTTGAGGACAAACATTTGCTAGATGATTGAGATCGCCACACTTGAAGCACGCTCGCACAAGAGCAGCTTGGGGTTGGACCTGGTTAGGAGCAGGGTTGACAACGATAGCTTGATTCTGGTTGTTTTGGGGTTGAGGGATGTTGCAACATCGGTCGGCAAAATGCCCAAACCTATGACAGTTAGCGCATTTGCGGCATGGTGCATTGGTAGGATGATGGTATAAACAGGTAGTACACTGGGGATGAGTTCCAGTGTAGGCTCGTTTTGGTAGTTTGATGTTTGCGGGAGTAACGGCGGCTACTGCTTGTAAGGGTTGAGGGTTTGGCGGAGTGACAACCGCACAATTTTGGCCTGAAGCCTTCTGCTTCTTGCCTCGATTTTTCTTGGATGGTTGAGAAGGTGAGGGTTCAACAGCGGCAGTATCGGTTGTGGCTTGGTGCGCACTCTTCGTTACAACCTTGTCATAGGTTCCATGAAGAACGCAATTGTTGTTAAGTTCAGTTGCTATGCTAAAGGCTTCCTCTATGGTTTTAGGGCAAGCAGAGGTAACACGGTTAACCAAGGAAGGTGCAACACAGCGAATGAACTTAGCTATGGTTTTGGGGACGGAGTCGACCTGTCCAGGGCAAAGGACACTAAGTTGTTTGAAGCGCGTAATCAGACCATCCATGTCGCTCCCCTTCTGCGTTAGGTTCCAAAATTCGTTCTCCAACTTTTGGAGTTCGTGAGGAGGGCAGAAGTGTTCTTTCATAAGCTGCTTAAGCTCGTCCCAAGGTAAAGCATGTGCAGCATTGTTTCCCCTCTTGTTGTTTTCGGTGGTCCACCATTCGAGTGCCCTCGAATGGAAAAATCCAGTTACATTCAAGGTTCATAGGTCACCAGGACACCCACTGAACAGGAAGGTAAGTTCGATCGCGTCGAACCAATTCATCATGGCGGTGGCGCCATTTTTTCCTGTAAACTCCAAGGGAAGCCATAATTTGCTTGAATTGGAATGTCGGTTTGGGTTTTTCTGCCTTCGAATTGACAGAGCCATGCGGTGAATCGGTGTTTGGCTGAATCCTGTTGACAATGTCGGGTATGACCTTAGCCATTGGCTTGGCCATGAATTTCATACAATCCCTCTTAGTCATGGAGTCGGAATTGGTGTTGGAGGTTGAATCTTTCTTCGATTTGGAGTTGGAGGTGGATTCCTTTTTGCTCTTCTTTGTCAATTTCTTCGACACGGTGTTGGACGACATCTAAGAATCGAAAGAGAAGGAACAGATGAGACTTGATCATAAATTCAAAATAAGTTTTGCATGTATAAGCATGTAAGCATGACGTATCACGTATGGTTCACATATTTAGCATGAATTTAACATGTATTCAACAAGGATAAACACGTATGAATGCATAAAAAGAGTATAAATTTAGTTTGTTCAGGAGAATTATTATTGTTTTTGATTGCGCGAGACATGCGAATTGTGTAACGGTTTTGAAATGAACGAGGTAACAAGTATAAAACCACATATAAATTGAATCACATAAAAGAGAGGCTCATAAAACATAGGATTGTTTCGGGTAGAGAAACGTCGACTATTCCAAAGTGAATCGAAAGTCCTTTCAAATTAGAGAAACGTGATTTGGCCTATAGGTAAGATACTCTCGTCGAGAAGCGATTAACGGTATCTTACCCTTCCAGTTACTACACGTCTCTAATCGATTGAAACAATAAAAACTTTGGCGAGATTGAAAATCGAGGAGTGGGACTTAATCGACAAGGTGCGGGTTTCACCCCTAACTTGACGATTTCGTACCCTAATGTGGTTAGTACTCGTCGGGTCAAAATATAATTTCAACACTTTGACGAGGGTCCACTAGAGTTTGAATTGGAAATTTACCATTAAGATGTGGATTTCACTCCTAGCTTAATGGCGAAATTTCGTGCAAAATAAGAATAAGTGGAATGAGAGTCGTTTACCAAATTGTGGGTTTCACGCCTATTTTGGTAAACTCGTCTTGTTTGTACAAAGAGTGTCTTAAAGACTTCAAGTGTGTTATGTAAAATGTCTTAGGAAAGACATTATGTAAATATTAAGACCAAAAAGAAGAGAAAGAAGCAAAGTAGGAAGAATAACATTTTAAGCAAGAATCAAGAATGGCCAAAAATATGGTTCCTACTATTGACTAGGTCGAACATGGCAATTCTACCTAATTCACTATAGTTATGGCTCTGATACCAATCTGTCACACCCCAACCAATGGCGGAATCATCGGAGTGGGACTAGTTCGAGATTGCAAGAGACTTCATAACATTATTTGTGATAATATTTAATTCAACCATTTTCATTTCATAATCAAATTGTCAAACATTACAAGGAAAATTCAAATAACAACTTGTTCATAACATAACAATAACAAAATTGATACAACACTTTAAACCTAAACGTCTAAGTGAGTATCTAGGCATCATTGCTAATCCATTTCAATGCATCATCAATCCTCAACCTGTAACATGTTTAAAATAAAGTTCAACGCAAAAGCAAAGGCGAGTATACAAGTTTAAGAATAAGTATAAGTATAAGTTTAAAACGAATCCACATGGAAACTTAGTTTATACAAGATCATCATACAAGGCATGCACTATTTCTAGTCAACCCTCTGTTTACGCAAAAATGATATAATTCAACATGACCTCTCGTTCACGGGAGGTGCGTTACTCCTATAGTGCTATACATGTTAAATGGAGGCTCATACAAAGCTAATGACTATAGTATCACATAAGAATCACCCAAGTATAAGCATCAAGTATCACAACATAGCATTCATGTATTTGGATTGTTTCGTGCAAGTATAAAGATTAAAGTTTGAGTGTAATTTAATAATTTAACATGTTACACCCCAAAAGTGGTAAACAAAAAAAGGGGTTTCGAGTATACTCACGGTTTTACAAGCTTTCCACTTGTGAATCCGTGAGTGAGTTGTTGCGGGAGGTTGGAACACCAAGTCCTTCTACACGAAGAAACAAAGGCGTATGAGTATTGGAGGATAACGGTATATTAAAGATTCAGATATTAAAACGTATGAACATATTCATATGAAAGTAATCATCTTTTAACACATGGTGTTTAGATGATGTAACCAAACACATTGACAAGTGACCATTATATCATCATCAAAGGTTGATTATTTAGGTAATATTTATAGGCTATGTAATATGTTAATATGTCAAATATGTCAAGCATGAGGTAGGAGGATAAATCCTCCATTTAGGAACCTCTTAAGTATCATAGAAATCATGTAGGAGGTAGGAAGAATAAGTCTTCCATTTATGTACCTCTAAGTGTTCACCACTACACTTGATGTTATGAACATTCAAGGAGGGTCATAAACTTATAAGTAACAATAGAATATGAAAAACTAATCTATGAGAAATCATCAAGCAATGTGTGGATTTTCAAGTAGGATAACCTAAGTTAATCCTAAATCACACAACCATCAAGCTTTGAGTTTGAACATCACTTGTGGGTTAAACCCTTGAACAAAACATAAAGTTTCTGAGGTTTACACCTCTAATTTTACATGTCTCAACCTTGTTTTTAAGCCTAACTAACCATAGATGTGGTTATAAGCATAAGGACATAGGTTTGAGATGAGTTTCCTCAAGTTTAATCAAGTTTATCAATGTTTGAATCAAGAACAGAAAAATCAGTCAACTTTGGAGCCCTTTTGGCGACGTTCTAGTCTCTGATTTTCCAGGGAAAACCCATGGAAACGTAGCTAAGGTTAATCCAAAGAAGTAGGAAAAAGAATCGAGTGAATCGGATAAGAATTGAGTGAGTTATGCTCACTTTAGTAAAGTGTTACATGGTGTTTAGTATGTATGTAACTTGTAACAAGGTCCAAAATGCATAAATGACATGATTTAATTTAGCAAAAAGTGTGATAACATAGGTGTGTATAACACAAGAAATGTAACAAGTATGTATGGTTTATGGTTTGGTATGAATAAGTGAAAAAAAGCATACAACTTAATCTTATAATCGAATAACCAAGTGTTTGAATGTATGAAGATTTAAGGATTACGAATACACAATTATTGTTTACGAGTTAAGCTTATGTTTATGCGAATTACGAATCATGTGTCAAACAAACGTATGTATCAATGTATAAATAATGTATAAACGATGTATATTTCATATAAAAGATTCCTTTCATTACAATCAAGTCTCGGATTTACAATAGCTTGAAACGAAATACGATTACAAAGGAAACGAGTTTCCGAAAATAGAATTACAAGATGAACTTTCTAAAAACGGAAAGCTGCAAAAAGCGAGGCGTTACATTATGCCTTTTATGTGATTATGTCATTTGTGTAACTACTGTTAATACTATCGCATCGCTTACTTGCAAATCGCTTAAACGCAATGCAACGCTCAACGAACGAAACGAAAGTCAGAAAACTAACTCGCACAAGCCAACTGATCGAATGACTATACGGTCGAATGATCATCCGACCAGATGACCATTCGATCGGGTGGCCATCTGATCGACTGGCCATCTGACCCACTTAACTCCACTGC
Source organism: Helianthus tuberosus (assembly GCA_030545235.1). NCBI lineage: Eukaryota > Viridiplantae > Streptophyta > Magnoliopsida > Asterales > Asteraceae > Helianthus > Helianthus tuberosus. The sequence goes on from CM060381.1 coordinate 143,610,960, forward strand.
CTTATCTTCCTTTCACCTATAAATATCCACCTGTCACATCAACTCTTCATTGATGTGACAGCTCTATCCGACCCAACTCGCTCCAGCTCATTCTAAGGCACTTTTCCTTCGATTCCAAGCGATTCCTTAAGTATTTCAACCAAAATCTTGTTCTTCCATAATCAGCACACACTTTCTCATCATCTTCTCCATCAAATCTTACATTTTCACCATGAAATCATCGGATTTGGACTGCTTTAGGGTGACGTCACCTCGGGTTCTTATGAACACTGAAGTGTGACCTCATCTCATCAAGATTTGTCCAGATCTACAAGATTTCTACATGATTTAACACGAATCTCAACTGGATCTAAACGTTTTCACCGATTTCAAACTTTTCTTCAACATCTTTCAACTTTTCACTCAAAATCATTGGGATTCAGGCTCATTTAGGCTCTCTACTTATACTCTAGCAGAGAACCGGTCTAAGAACGGATTTCTATCGATGAGGAGACCGATTCACGGGTTGAACATGAAACTCCGTCACGAACAGTTAAGTCTGATCGAATGGGGTGATTCCCATCCGATCAACTGGGCTGAACTTGGTATGGTTTCCCGTTATTTGACACGTCGTCATGCCGTCTCCGTAAAAAACTCAAAACCTTTTAACTTGGAAAATTTTACCAACGTTTCAAAACATCAGTTCGCCAATCGAATAGCCATCCGATCAGATGACCATCCGATCGAATGACTATTCGACCAGGTGACTGCTCTTTATAAGTTCAACACTTAGATAAATTTGTAAAACTTCAAAGAATATCACATTTACAAACGAATAGCATCCGATCGAATGGCCATCCGTCCGGATGACCATCCGATCTAATGACTTTAATTTATACTACAACGAAAACTTCAAAAGTTCAAACATTTTACAAACACTCGTATGTCACTCGAATGATCAGCCGACCGAATGGTCATCCGTCTGGATGACCATCCGTCCGGATGATCATCCGACCGACTCACCATTCAACACAATCTCACCGAAACACTGTTTTACATACTGTTCAATGCTTACACTATCGTTCTATGATCAGGCTAACTCCCAAGCATTCCCTTCAATCCAAGGCTGTGTTTATATATTAAACACATACTGTGAGTATACTCGATCCCTTTTTGCTTAACGCACTTTTGGGTGTTACATACGTTCTCTATATTAAAACACATCGAACACATAACACAAACACTTTTAAACGCTAACCTCTCTCGCATGTTATACGTGTCTCGATGAATGCTTGTATGTTATGTTTACACAGTGATTGTTTATCTGACACCTTAGCAATGATAGTACTATAGTTTGGACTCAGCACCTGTCGTGGACATGGGTTGTTATGGGTTTTGCTTCACATGGTCACAGTGGTGATAATGTGTTGCGCATTCTACAACTCGCAGTCATGTCGGTTGCATACGTCATTGTCGATAGCTTACTTGCTTCACATTTCTACGTGTTACATGCTGGTTATGCGTAAACGCTTTCGCTATACTATATGCTATTAAACTTGTGTACTCACCTTTACACTCTGTGTATTGACTTTATTTTAACGTATGTGACAGGTGTCTAGGATGCTATACTTTGCTTAGTGAATCAAGTTAGGTGGTCTAGAAACCCACGAATAAAATTTGAGTTGTCGGAACAGTCTATTTGTCTTTGAGAAACAATGTCTGTAATAACTATTTATGCTTTAAATGTTTATGGTATGGGACGTGAACATTAAATATATTGTCACTAATAGCTGTTATGGATTCTCTTGGACAATCTGCTTCGCTCAGTGCCGCGCCCCAATGTTTCCACCATCGGTTGGGGTGTGACAGATTGGTATCATAGCCATAACTATAGGGAATTAGGCAAGACACGAACTAGTCTGGGTCGATGTCTTAGAATTGACCTAGTCTATAGTCTAAGTACCAACAGACTGCCTTGTGCAAACCCAGTAGGTGTTTCATACGAGCTTACTCTTGATACTCTCACTCGCGAAAAGTACTTAGCCTTTCCTAAGGCTAACACTACACGCACATTTATTTTTCGAAAACACTCGCATAAGACAATGGAGTGATTTTGCCGAGATTAGGTGTGAAAACCGAAAACTCTCGATGAAATCACTCGCTCCACGCGCATTTTTACTATCATACAAGAGAATTTGCATTGATTCAGGAGTGAAATCCATATTTTGACGAAATTCTCCATTTTATTCTCATGGTTTGCCAAATCATCGGGAACGAAGTTGCTAGGTTAGGGGTGAAACCCGCATCTTGGCAACTAGTTCCACTCTCTATTTGGTTTTACAAAACTCTCACCAAAGTCTCGATGGATTCCAACGACTCAATTCACGTAAGTAACCGAAAGGGTGCGTGCCGTTCGCCCAGATCAAGGCGAGAGCACAGTCTAGAAGGCCAAAGCGTGTACTCGGAGTCGTTGTGAATAGTCGAATCACTTTGGGTAGTCGCTGTCTCAACACCAGACATTTTTTTTGGATTCTGAGCTCGCAACCGCTGACTCTGTGGATTATCGATTTTATGTGTTTGAATGTTTATATGTTTCGATTTTGGAGACTCACTCGCTTTTCGCTCCTCGCTTTGATAAACGTGCACTGCACCTATATCTCAAAACACTAACAAATCGCAGACACACTATAAATACTTGTACGCTACTCGCACTAGCAACTCTCGACCACGTTACGCAACTTTGAAATATAGGTGAATACGTGCAAAATAGGTAGGCGAATACGTGCAAAATATAAGTGAATACGTGCAAAATATGTGTGTTTACGTGGATTATGTGCTCTTACGTGCTTATATGCTCTTACGTGCTTATGTGCTTATGTGCCTATGGGGATTATGTGCCTACGTGACTGTGTGCCTATGTGTTAAACGTGTTCCTGATGCTTTATCTAGTAATAATAAGGATGTTAGTTAAACGCCGTCTGAGGAGATGCGATTGCATCTCATCTGAATCATATGACGATGTTTGAAGTAGACAATGTCGTCCCTTGGTTCTTACACTCGCCGCAATGCTCAGAGAAGCAAAGATCACAAGCGCGTCGCTTCTCTCGTCGCCAAGGAAATGGAAAAGGTCATACCTCAGATCGTCAGCGAGACCAACGAGGTGAAGAGCAGCTCCTCCGTCGAACCTAAAAGCGACGCTCCTAAATCGCCGTTCAGCTTTAAGCAATTCAAGGCCTGCGGTTCCAAAGACTTCACTGGTGAAGATGCCTAGTGCCATGTTTCAGTGGTTTGACTCGATTGAAGTCACTCTTCGTCAAAGCGGATGTCCAGACAACCTCTGCACTTTTAACGCAACTGGAGTTTTTCAGTCCAAGGCTCTGGACTGGTGAACTGCATAACGCAACAGACGCGGTAACGATGCAGCCTATGGACTTTCCTGGGAGGAATTGAAGGAAGTCATGATGAAAGAATTATGTCCCCCACATTAACTCCAGAAGCTGGAAAACGAGTTTTGGGGTATCAAGCAAACGGTGGCGATAATGCTGGTCTTACTGCTCGCTTTAAGCAGCTCAGTATCATCTGTCCTGGTCAAGTGTCAACTCCCGACATCACAATCAAGAAATACATCCGCGCTCTACCCGATTGTGTTGCCAATTTCGTTCAAACAGCTAAGCCTGTTACAATTGAGGAAACCTTCCAGCTCGCTGCTGAGATCAATGATTAGCAAGTTTTGGCTGGTTATTTCAAGGCCTCAACCAAGAATCTTCATCAAGCAACCGTTGGAGCGCTCCCGTTATTGAAACCGCCGCACCTCAAGTTTCGAAGTCATCACGTCAGAATCAAAAGCGCAAGGGTAACAACAACAAGAACTGTGATGCCACTGCCGCTCCTCTCAATGTTGTTCCTGCCTAACCCAACCAGAACCAGAACCGTCAAGTCGCTGCACCTGTGACCAACACACCGCCTGCTAAGCGTGCGTACACTGGTCCTCACCCTCTGTGCCCTACTTGTACTTATCATTACCCAACTGGGATAGCTTGCCGTTTCTATAACAACCCTCTTAAAATTATTAGAACACCCCTATACGTCCTAAAATACACCCTGTATACGAAAAGTGGGCTCGAAATACTTTATAAAAATAAAAATAAAAGAAAATACAATATTTTATGTCTGTCGCGGGGCGCGACCTGGTGCCACCAGGCGGAACCCGTGCGTGCCACGTGGCACGAAACTCGGACAGGCTACATTCGTGACTGATCAAAGCTACGCCCTACACCCCTAGCTCGCGGGCCACGAAGGACCCTTGCTTCTCTTTCACAGGCCGCCAGAAACCAGTGATCAGGCCCTATAAATTGGGAACATCGGCATTTAGTTTTCGTCACTCACAATTCGAATTTCTCTCTCAAATTATGATAGTATAAGTAATTTCCGGGTATTATACCCCCCTAATTAGCGAAGCTCTGCCTCGTTGTAAGTTTTTTAACCCCCGGTTACGTATTAGATACGCTGTCTGATTGATCTAGTGCTTCGTAACACATGTCGAGGCTCTGCCTAACTCAGTCATTGAGTTTCTGTCTCGGGGAGGGTATAACTAATGTAAATTGTGTTATTATACTAACGCGTGTGCATTGTTTAATTAATAGATTAAAACCAGGAAGTCACAAAGGAAATACCTAAAGTAGCAATGTGAGTGATTCCTCTTTTCACAAATCGTTTTTACAAAACGTCAATTGTTTTTATCTTATAACACTGATTGAGTATTTGTAATTCTACAATTATTGTCGGTATGTTGGGGTTTTGTATACAAAATTTGTTATTACACTGTGAGTAGTAACATAACCACCAGTCAGGGATTGACAGTACCGTGGGTGGTAATTAAAGTAGATGTAAACAAATGTAATTGATGGATTGCCCTCAATGCTGTACAATGATAATACCTGTTTTGATTAAATTGGGATTCACTCGCCAGTATTTCTTGCTCATAAAATGTTTTTTAAACGCGTTTCAGGTAACAAAATGTGAAAGCCAATTAGAAGCCAGCTGGACAGCATTGAAGGCTTGGAAAGGTGGATATAAAATTTACCTAAATAAAGAAGATGTTTTACTTCAATAAATTAGGGTTTATCCCTATAAACATGTTTGTAATGGAAACTTGGGAATTTCCCATGTATTTAATATTATAAAAATGTGGTATTTTACTCTGATAAAATATTTCCTAACTATGGTCCTGATGTAAATTCCGTTGCCAAACTGATAAACACCGATACCACTATACTGGTTCGCGGCCACCCGTTCCCAAAATAATTAGGGGCCGGGGGTTGCGACAGTTTCTGTGTCCACAACAACATCTACGGACACTTCACTGTGAACTGTCGCACTGGCCCTCGTCAACAAGCTCAAGATCAAGCTACTCTAGCACTGCCAGCTCCACTCCCCGCTCCTCAGGGTAACCAAGCAGCTCCTGCTCATGCACGAGCCTGCTACGCTTGTGGTGACCCGAATCATTTTGCAAATGTCTGCCCGAACCGTAGTATCTCAGTTCTCAGATGTTTTTCCAGAAGAGCTACCAGGACTACCACCGGACAGGGAAGTCGAATTTATAATTCACCTGTTACTAGGAATAGCACCGATTGCCAAGGCACCCTACTGTCTGGCACCAGTAGAAATGCAAGAATTAAAGAAACAATTGGATGAACTTTTGGAGAAAGAATTCATACAGCCAAGTTCATCGCCATGGGGAGCACCGATCTTGTTTGTCAAAAAGAAAGACGGGTCATTGCGTATGTGCATTGATTACCGAGAATTGAATAAGGTCATGATTAAAAATCGGTACCCATTACCGAGAATCGATGATCTGTTTGATCAACTGCAAGGAGCTCAATTCTTTTCTAAGATCAACTTACGCACAGGATATCATCAATTAAAGGTACAGGAAGAGGACATTCCTAAGACCGCTTTCAGGACAAGGTATGGCCATTATGAATTTACAGTCATACCAATTGGTCTAACCAATGCCCTAGCCACATTTATGGACATGATGAACATAATATGTAAGCCATATCTGGATAACTTCATAATTATCTTTATAGATGATATTCTTATTTACTCTAAGAGTAAAGAGGAACATGCAGCGCATTTGCATGCACTCCTAAATTTGCTAAGAAAAGAAAAGCTTTATGCAAAATTTTTAAAATGTGAGTTTTGGTTAGAAGAAGTGCAATATCTTGGACATTTAGTAAATCATGAAGGAATTCATGTAGATCCCACAAAGATCGGGGCAATTACTAAATGGAAAGTCCCTGAATCACCAACGAAGGTGAGAAGTTTTCTAGGACTGGCAGGTTATTATAGACGGTTTATCCGAGATTTTTCTAGAATAGTCATTCCCTTAACAAAATTAACTTGTAAGTCTGTTAAGTTTGAATGGGGACCAAAACAAGAAGTGTTGGTGCATACGTCTGTCGACTTCGTCTTGTATCGAGTCTTGCATTACACATGGCACGAAGTTCAAGGAAAATGAACAAAAGATAATTCCGCTTGAAGTTGTTATTTCTGTTTGTAAGGAATCAAGTAATTCCGTACAGAATTACAATGTAATTCCGTTTGAATCTTAATTTCGCTTGTATGTAATATCGTTTGAGTATGTTTCGTGCGGAATTAGTAGGTTTATATATAGGAGTGTTTCCAGTACATTTGGAACAGAATTAGTTTGTGTGTTTCCTACGGCGAAGCTCTGTCGAAGTGTCTTCAGAACTGTAATCGTATCAGAATCAATATACAAGACAGTTTTAGTGAATATCTTGCTGAATTCAACTCATCAGGTCTGTTTCCGCCTTTCATTTTGAGTAGAACGCCTCTGATCGAATCGTCTCGGGTCTGACAACAATCCTACATGTGGTATCAGAGCTCAGGAGGAGGAGTTCTGTAGATTTCAGCCTGATTTCATCTCTTTTTCTCACTTCTACACCTTCTTTTCTCAATTGAACAACTTTTCACGGTCAAAATGATCTGAATTTCATATATCATAAGCGGAATATTACTTTAACAAATCCTTGAGAAAATTGGACCTTAATTCGACTTAAATCTACTTAAATTGATAATTTTGTTTGAAATTTTGTTCGAAAATGATGACATCAGCTAATTCCGTTTGAAATTGTTTACTAATTTCGCACGGAATCACATTTCACTCTTAATTTCGCTTGAAAATATTTCTAATTCCGCACGGAATTAGAATATCGTTTGAGTAATTTCGTTCTAATTCTAATCTCGTGTGAAACTGAGTAATTCCGCATGGAATTACCTGATTTCGATTGTAAAACTCTAATCTCGTTTGAAAGTTGTGTGTAGGTTAATTTCGTTTGAAGTTGGTAATCTCGTTTGAAGTGATCCCGTTTGAAGAATCTAATTTCGTTTGAAAATGTCTGACGAAGAATTTTACAACGCGTTTGCTACATCCCCGACTACTCCGGCTGCCATTGCTCATAACATGAACTTGGAAAACGAAAGTGGAACTTTGCAAAACCCCCGAAACTTATGGGAATTGAAGAGTACCATGGCTGGAAAAATCGTTTTGAGAATTGGGTTCAGGCAAACCATCTAAGAGCTTGGGAAAGCATTGAAACAAAATATGTTAGACCATAGACTGCTTTAAAAGTTGATAAAATCATTTCAGAATTCACAGACAATGAGAGAGACAGTTATAAAGGATAGAAAATGATGATTAGTCTTCTACAACAAGCTGTCAAAGAAGACATCTTTATTTTGCTTCAACATGATGGGAGTGCATTTTCGATTTGGGAGGCACTTGAGAAGAAGTTTGAAGGAAGTACAGAGATGCTCAAGAGTAAAGCATCTCTGCTGAAAAAGGAGTTTGAGTTGTTTACAAGTATGCCAGGGGAGACTACAAAGACTCTTATTGAGAGATATTGTCATCTTATGCGTACCATGTCTCAGTTGAAAATTACTAAAACTCCAGCAGAATGGGTTGAAAAGTTAGCTGACGCATTACCGCAGAAAGAATGGGGTACTTATCTCATGATCTTAAAGAATTCTGGCGAATTTAGCAGATTGTCAATTGGACAGTTTATTGAAAAGCTTGAGGCCCAGGATCTTGAACAACAAAAGATTGCCAGAATGAACAGCTCAAGAAAACAACAAGACATCAAATTGTACTATAAAGGAAATATTCAAACTGTTGAAGCAAGTCCTAAGATCCAAACCGCTTTTAGTGCAGGAAATTCATCTGGATCAGTCAGTCAAAGTTCAATCAACACTAGTGGATTTTCAAATGTCAATCCTCCAAGTGTTCAAAGTTCAAATGTTGCTTTGCATATTCAAAATGGTCAGAATTTTTCTAATGAAGTTGTTAAAAGTCATATGGCATTACTGGTTACTGCTTTGGAATCTTATGAAGGATTGATTGCTGGAAGAATTCGTAATCCTATGCTAACAAAGGAAGATTACGATCAGATCTATGCAGAAGAATTGGAGCTCATGGACATCAAATGGTGTCTAGCTAGTGTCTTGAGAAGAGCTGAAAAGTTTAAAATGATTACAGGAAGAAATGACTTTTTGGATGCTCATGTTTTAGCTTTGGGTTTTGATAAATCTAAAGTTACTTGTTTTCGATGCAGGGAGAAAGGTCATTTCAAGAGAGAGTGCAAAAATCAGGAAACTAGTGGAGCAAAGAATCCTTTTGGAAAAGATGATTACTATCGAAAAGCCATATATCAACAGGTTGCTCATCAACAGCATCAACATAAGGAATCACAAACTGCACATGGGTAAATGATCGAAGATGCAAATAAGAAAGCTTATTATGGTATCATTGATCAAGATGATGAGAAATTGGAGCTGGGATACGTTTGTGGATGAGAATAGGGAGTTTAAGGCTTTTATTGTTCAAATTGTTCAAAAGCCAGAGTTGATGAAAGAATGGATAGCTGTGTTATCTGATGAAGAGAAAAGTCAAGATGAAGAATCTATTTCTTCATAAAACAGTTCAACAGAAAGCAGTGATGATGATGAAGAAATTGAACAGATAAATGTTGGAAAAACTCATTTATCTTCTGACAATTTTGATTTTTTTTTTTTTTTTGCAGAAAAACTGAAGAAACTTAAAGAGAGAAAAGCTGCAAAAGAAATGAAAGAAATCAAGATTGTTGAAAAGATAGTTGAAGTGGAGAAGATAGTTGAAGTAGAGAAGGTAGTTGAAGTCGAAAAGATTGTTGAAGTCACAAAACCATGTCTTACATGTTTGGAATCTTGCAAACAATGTGAAGAAAAAGACGAGAGGTTTAGTGAATCAGAAAAGTTGAAAGAAAAGTTGTTGTTTGATGTCAAGAATGTGAAAGAGTCATACGATGTATTAAACAGAACGGTGAATAGTTTGCAGAAAACTAACTCCGAAAGAGAAGATGCTTTGACAATGATGAATGCAACAATGATGTCGAAGCAGAAAGAGATAAATTTTTACATTGAAGAATGTGCGAAATGGAAGCAAGAGTTGGAAACTGAGAAAGCTGAAAATGAAAGAATCAGACGATTACTAAGAAGTTATTCGAGTTCTGATTACTTAATTGACAAAATTTATCCAACTGTTGCAGGTTTTGAAGTGTTTGAAGATAAGAAGTCAAAGAAAAAGGATACTGGTAAGAAACAAAGTGTCTGTTATAATAAGTGTCCGCCTCCGATTTGGGAAGGGTATTCGCCTAGAAAACCGGATGAGGAACAAGTAAAAAAGGCAGTCAATATAAAGTTAGAGTCTGAGATAACCGATGTATTACCAGACAATATTGACATCACGTTCACAGCGTCCAACACAGATCATGAGTCCGAATTAATAAAAAGGGTGGTTGATCAGGTGTTGGATAAGGATGACGAGTCAGAGTCAAAGTCCGAGCCAGAAAGTTCGTGTTGTCAGTCGGGAGTTCGAGTTCATCTGAAAAGAGTTCAAAATCGTCGGGAAAACGGGTTTATAGTAAAGAATTTTTGTTTTCAAAATCAAATTTGAATGACGAAACATTTGAAGTGGCACACACTTTGAATGATTCTGACAAATTATATTTTGATAAAGAATTTCCAATAAGAGGTGTTAAAACTGAAATGATAAAAAAGGTTTTCAAATTGACAGAAATTAATATTTCTGAAATAAAAGATGTAAATCTTACTGGAAAATCTAAAATTTACACCTCAAGAGTTCAACAACGTTTAAACAAGAAAAAAGGTTATAGTTCTGGTTCTGGTTTTCAAAAGAAACCTAACCATAACGGTAATTTCAAAAAGAAAGGTCTTGGTTTTATTCCACCAGAAAATTATAAAAATGAGAAAATTTCTAAAACATATACAAAATTTGTTTCAGGTATTTCTGCTGAGGATGAAAAGAAGAGCTCATTCTGGAGACAGTCAAATCAGGAATTTCTTGCTGAAAAGAAGAAAACTGAAGCTCATCAGAGAAAAGAGACTAGAATCTGTTACAGATGTCAAGAAGTTGGTCACATCGCATGGAATTGTCCAAAGGCAACCAACACAAAACAGGGAGTCTCGGAAAAACTCAAAGAAAAAGTTGTTGATAAAACTGAACCACCAATTGAAAAATTTAAAGTGTTTAAAAACTCTACATATGATGTTGGTGAGTGTTCGAAAAGGTTTTACAAACGAAGGGGAAATCTTGACAACCAAGCATGGGTTGTTAAAAAATCAGAAGTAAAAACTGGTGATGAATCTGATTCCACAAAGTTAGACGAGCCACAAGTTGAGATAAAATTGGAAACATCAGTGCCGCCAATGGATGATGTCAATTTTCCACCATTGCGGACTGAAAATTTTAAATTAAAAGTTGGAAAAGTTGAGATCTCAAATCAATTCTATTCTGAGAAGAAAAATTTGATGTTGAGAAAGTGTTTAATGGAAATGTCAAAAAGATTTTTGGAAAGATGGTCGAGGGAAAAGTAAAAGGGGTAAAGGACTTTTATGAAACAAAGAAAGCAACTTATTACCCTAGTGCAGATGAGGAGAAAACATCCAAGTTTGGTGAAGCTTGGATGTCAGTTTTTCATAAGTAAGAAGTTTGACTTGCCGGAGCTCCCATGTTGGTAAGTGAGGAGCAGGTATCGGCATTTTTCTTGAGAAATTCACTTTTGTGATATTTCGACTTACAAGGGGTAAATCAGGGACATTAAGTTGTACTTGATTTTCTACAAGTGATATTGTTGTTAAAATCTAAAATTGTTAAATTTTTCAAGTGATTTTGAGAAAAACAATATGATGAACCCCTAACCTTCAAGTGGTAAAATCAACAAAACTTATTTTCCGGAAAAATCATTTTGGTTGAAACAAACTTAAGTGTTTTGAAATCATGATGAGAAAATAGTTTGTTGTAAGGGGGAGTTCTGATTGTTTATGCCAAGTGGATGGCGATTTGAAGTGATTTGATATCAGTTGTCACATTACTTGTACAGTTTGTTTTCAAATTTCTTTAAATGTGTTTGAATTTTAGGGGGAGTAAGAATTTTCAGAAAATGCAAAAACATTAGAAAATTTGAAAAAGACAAAAACATGATAAAATTCAAAAACGAGTTTTGGTGTAAAAAAGAGGAAATGATAGTACATAAGTAGACAGTTATAGTATGCTAAAGATTATGTAATGTTTAAATAGCGTTAAACGGTCTCACTGATGATATGCCGATAGGTTTTTACACATTTAGTAAGCTTGTTCGGGATATAAACTTAAATTCAAACTTGCTTATTTCGTGGGGAACGCTACTTGGATATATAGGTATCCCCTGAAATTTCGTTTGAAGGATCCCTCTTTCTGAGATACTAGGTCTTTATGCTCAGTGATATCTGGGGTATTATCCCGGGACTTCTGATTTTGAGGAAGCAATGGCCTAGTCCCCGGAGAATACTTTACGCTTGCTTGAAATAAAAGTCTACCCTCAGCATAAAAAATGATGAAACATTGAAAAATGCTAATCATGTGCTGTTGAAAAAAAAGATCCTCTAAAGGGGACCCACCAAAAGTCGAGCCGTCATCTCTCTGCTGAACGGAAGTTCTGACCAGAGCTCTCACGGTTCTTCGCATTTAACCCCTTACAGATATCATCTGTGGTATACTCACCTGTAAGACTGAATATTGGGATCTGGATACGGGAGTATATTCAAGAAGTGGGACACATGAATAAGTTTAAGTCCTTAATACACCTAATTCATATCCTGAATCAGTTGAAATTTGTGTGAGAATTTAAGTGGATCAGTATATCGGCAATCTAAGTGAATTGTTAAATTCTTAATGTGCAACTAAGCTCAACGGTACTTGTGACTTGTCAAAACTGATATGATCCTCTTACACAAACTCACAAAAATATTGTTTGTAAATATTTCTTTACTGTATTTTCATTTAGTAAAAATCCAAAAGGATTTTAGTGTGTTTTAGTATAAAATTTAGAAAAAAATTAAAGATTTTCGACAACTGATGTTGGAGAGCTGATTTTCAAAATTCCAAGTGCTAAACATGATGACAATCAGTGAGGGGAAGTTAGTTTGAAACAAGAAAAATTTTAAAAGAAAAATGTTGTTCATACAAGTGGTTTATCAGAAATTATCATTGAAAATTTTTTTTTTGGTTAAATTTCGAGGGGGAGTTTGTAATTATAAATTTGTCAAATGATAAATTTGTGAAATTTATTGTGAGGTAGAGTATGTGCAGATTAGCCAGGTTTCAGATCCTGATTCTAAGTAGAAAGTGAACCAGATCATGATCTTGATTCTAAAAAGGCATGTCAAGAGAGAGAATCTGTTGGTGATGATGAAAAGAGAAGAGAGAAGATTGAAAAAGTCTTACACTGTCAGATACTTCAGAGAGCGATCAGACTGATAAAGACTGAAGACGTTGAAGACTCGACACTTAAGACTCGTCAACATTCGAGGGGGAGTCTGTTGGTGCATACGTCTGTCGACTTCGTCTTGTATCGAGTCTTGCATTACACATGGCACGAAGTTCAAGGAAAATGAACAAAAGCTAATTCCGCTTGAAGCTGTTAATTCCGTTTGAAAGGAATCAAGTAATTCCGTACGGAATTACAATGTAATTCCGTTTGAATCTTAATTTTGCTTGTATGTAATATCGTTTGAGTATGTTTCATGCGGAATTAGTAGGTCTATATATAGGAGTGTTTCCAGTACATTTGGAACGGAATTAGTTTGTGTGTTTCCGACGGCGAAGCTCTATCGAAGTGTCTTCAGAACTGTAATCGTATCAGAATCAATATACAAGACAATTTTAGTGAATATCTTGCTGAATTCAACTCATCATGTCTGTTTCCGCCTTTCATTTTGAGTAGAACGCCTCTGATCGACTCGTGTCGGGTCTGACAACGATCCTACAAGAAGAAGCCATTAGAATTCTTAAGCAAAGATTAACCAACGCACCCACACTAGCGTTACCAGAAGGAACTGAAGACTTTGTAGTCTATTGTGACGCTTCTAAGTTAGGTTATGGATGTGTGTTGATGCAACGTCAAAAGGTTATAGCCTATGCGTCTAGACAACTTAAGAATCATGAAGAGATTTATACAACCCATGATTTAGAATTAGGAGCCATCATTTTTGCCCTTAAAATTTGGAGACATTACCTTTACGGTAGTAAGTTTACCGTTTTCACCGATCATAAGAGTTTAAGATATGTTTTTGGGTAAAAAGAGTTAAATATGAGACAAAGACGTTGGATGGGAATTCTTAGTGACTATGATTGTAATATCTAGTATCATGCAGGAAAGGCTAATGTAGTAGCCGAAGCTTTAAGTCGAAAGTATCATGAAAAGCCAAAAAGAGTACGTTCTCTTAAATTAAATCTGCACATAGATTTAAATAATCAGATTAGAGAAGTACAAGAATCAGTAATCAAGGATGATACTGAAAAATTGAAAGGAATGATTAAGGAATTAGAACAAGGAACAGATGGAATTTGGAGATTTCATAAGAAAAGGATTTGGATACCCAAACAAGGAAACCTATGCCACTGAATATTAGAAGAAGCCCATAAGTTTAAGTATACGATACATCCTGGAAGTGATAAAATGTACCAAGACTTAAGAAAGAATTTTTGGTGGATAGGAATGAAAAAGGATGTAGCAGCTTACGTTGCCAAATATCTAACATGTTCACAGGTTAAAGCTGAACATCAGAAACCCTCAGGTTTATTGCAGCAATTAGAAATGCCAATATGGAAATGGGAATTGATAACAATGGACTTTGCTACCAAATTACCCAAGACACGAAAAGGTAATGATACAATCTGGCTGATTGTAGATAGGTTAACCAAGTCTGCTCATTTCTTACCGATGAAGGAAACTTTTAGTATGGAACAATTAGCCAAGTTATATGTAAATGAAATAGTTTCATTACATGGAATTCCTTTATCTATTGTGTCTGATAGAGATAGCCGTTTTACTTCTCATTTTGGACAAGCTTCCCAAAAGCAATGGGAACCAAGCTAAATCTAAGCACAACTTATCATCCTCAAACGGATGGACAAAGCAAAACGAAAATTCAGACAAAGGAAGATATGCTTAGAGCTTGTGTAATTGATTTTGAAGGAAATTGGGATGATCATTTACCATTAATAGAATTTTCCTATAACAACAACTATCACACCAGTATCAATGCTGCACCATTTCAAGCACTTTATGGACGAAAGTGCCGAACTCCAGTCTGTTGGGCAGAAATTGGAGAAAAGCAATTGTCTGGACTAGAGATAGTCCAGGAAACAACGGACAAGATTATTCAAGTCAAGGAAAGACTAAAAGCAGCACGCGATCGATAAAAGAGTTATGCTGATAATAGGTGAAAACCATTAGAATTTCAAGTAGGAGACAAGGTATTGTTAAAAGTTTCTCCTTGGAAAGGAGTAGTAAGATTCATCAAAAGAGGAAAGCTAAGTCCCAGGTATGTTGGACCTTTTGAGATTATTAAAAGAATAGGACCTATAGCATATCAGCTACCACTTCCAGAGGAAATGCCAGGAATACATGACATATTTCATGTATGTAATCTCAAAAAGTGCTTAGCCGATGAATCATTAGTGATACCTCTTAAGGACATAGAGGTAAATGAGAAACTTAAGTTTGTAGAGAGACCTCTACAGATTGAAGACAGAAAATTCAAGAATCTCGAACACAAGAGATTGGTTCTAGTCAAAGTGAAATGGGATTCCAAGAGAGGACCAGAATACACTTGGGAGCTTGAATCAGAGATGCAGAAGAAATATCCACACCTGTTCCAGTAGACCTCGAGGACGAGTTCTAAAACAAAGTGGGGAGGATATAACAACCCTCCTAAAATTATTAGAACACCCCTATACGTCCTAAAATACACCCTGTATACGAAAAGTGGGCTCGAAATACTTTATTTTAATAAAAATAAAATAAAATACAATAATTTATGTCTGTCGCGGGGCGCGACAGACTACACATAATCCGTCGCGGGGCACGACCTGGTGCCACCAGGCGGAACCCGGGCGTGCCACGTGGCACGACAATTGATTAAAGCTATGCCCTACACCCCTAGCTCGCGGGCCACGAAGGAATCTTGCTTCTCTTTCGCTGGCCGCCAGAAACCATTGATCAGGCCCTATAAATTGGGAACATCGGCATTCAGTTTCCGTCGCTCATAATTCGAATTTCTCTCTCAAATTCTGATAGTATAAGTAATTCCCGGGTATTATACCCCCTAATTAGCGAAGCTCTGCCTCGTTGTAAGTATTTTAACCCCCGGTTACGTATTAGATACGCTGTGCGATTGAACTAGTGCTCCGTAACGCATGTCGAGGCTCTGCCTGACTCAGTCGTTGGAGTTTCTTTCTCGGGGAGGGTGTAACTAATGTAAATTAGGTTATTATACTAACGCATGTTCATTGTTTAATTAATAGATTATAACCAGGAAGTCACAAAGGAAATACCTAAAGTAGCAATATGAGTGATTCCTCTTTTCACAAATTGTTTTTACAAACCCTCAATTGTTTTTATCTTATAACAGTGATTGAGTATTTGTAATTCTACAATTATCGTTGGTATGTTGGGGTTTTGTATACAAAATTTGTTACTACACTGTGAGTAGTAACATAACCACCAGTCAGGGATTGACAGTACCGTGGGTGGTAATTAAAGTAGATGCAAACAAATGTAATTGTTGGATTGCCCTCAATGTTGTACAGTGATAAAACCTGTTTTGATTAAATTGGGATTCACTCGCCAGTATTTCTTGCTGATAAAATGTTTTTGAGTAAACTTCCGTTTTGCTCCCTGTGGTTTGGTCACTTTAATGGTTTTGCTCCAAGCCTTTAAAAATAGCCAGTTTACTCCCTGATCTATGAAGTTCATCTCTATTTCACTCCCAGCCCCTAAAACCATCCAAAATGTTTGTTAAGAAGAAGGGCAATATGGTAATTTTACATGTAATGGGAAGGGTGTTTTGATAACTTTACAAATAATAGTTTAATTGTTCATAATTAATCATTAAATTCATTTTTAACTCTCATTCATCCCTTTCTCTCCTACTTATTCTCTATAATACATTCTGCCACCACTCCACCAGTAACCATCACCACCACCAGCAACCACCATCAGTCACCACCAGCTAAACCTAGCTGCCATCATCAAACCTAGATCAGCCAATTCTGTCGTTAATCCCTAAACCGTCTATCACTCTTTCTTCTCGCCGCCAATTACCATCCCCTACCACCACAAGTTGGGCAAAATCAGCCTATCACCATCATCACCGTCCTAATACATAAACCTTTGATCAGCCCAACCCCTCTCTAATTGCAGATTTGAACAATAAACCCCTCACCAAAAAACCACCCCCACCCCACTCCACCGTCTACATCAACGGAGTGTAAATGGAGAGGATCTTCATCATCGGAATCTTCATCCGAGTGAAAGTGAAGGTGTTAACCGGAATTTCTCACCATTTTATTTGTGGCGGAAGGTTGAGCATAGGCGACAGAGGGTTGTCGCCACCGTGCACGACTGTGGAGTGGATGTCCAAAAAACGATGTAGCGAAATGCCGACGTTTCTGAGGGAATGACAGTAGGCTAAATGATCCTCGGCTAGAGCGTAACGATGGCGGATCACTGTGTCGAGAAAGAACGGCTAAAGCGCCACCACTGGTGACTTATCCGGCTTCGATCCCACACAGCCCTCATATATAAAAACTAACAACAACTTTTGTTGGTAATCACCTAAATTATCACCAAAAAACTTCTCGTGGTAATAACCCTAAACTATCAAAAAAAAACCTCAATACAATCCAACACCAAACTTGTTGTTGTTGGTAACAACCGCAAACAATAAGAAGAATATTGTTGGTAACAACCCCAAAGAATCAGCAAATTAGGGTGAGAAATTGGGTGTGGGAGATTGGAATTAAGAGATTTTACGGATTCGAAGAAAAAGGGGGCGGCAGCCGAGTAGATGGAGGTGATGGTTACAGTTGAAATTGAACAAGATTCCAAGTTTTATTATGGAGGATGGGAAAAGACTAGAATGCCCCTCATGTAAGGGGCACGTGACCAAGATTTAACAGTGAAATTGGATGGAGTTAGAGGCGGGGAGTGAAATCATGAAGGGCTTCATAGATCAGGGAGTAAACTGGCTATTTTTAAAGGTTTGGGGCAAAACCATTAAAGTGACCAAACCACAGGGAGCAAAACAGAAGTTTGCTCAATGTTTTTAAACGTGTTTCAGGTAATAAAATGCGAAACCCAATTAGATGCCAGCTGTACAGCACTGAAGGCTTGGAAATGTGGATATAAAAGTTACCTAAATAAAGAAGATGTTTTACTTCAATAAATTAGGGTTTATCCCTATAAACATGTTTGTAATGGAAAATTGGGAATTTCCCATGTATTTAATATTATAAAAATGTGGTATTTTACTCGGATAAAATATTTCCTAACTACGGTCCTGATGTAAATTCCGATGCCAAACTGATAAACGCCGATACCACTGATACTGGTTCACAGCCGCCCGTTCCCAAAATAATTTGGGGCCGGTGGTTGCGACAGTTTCTGTGTCCACTGCAACATCTACGGACACTTCACCGCGAACTGTCGCACTGGCCCTCGTCAACAAGCTCAAGATCAAGCTCCTCCAGCACTGCCAGCTCCACTTCCCGCTCCGCAGGGTAACCAAGCAGCTCCTGCTCCCGCTGCTCATGCACGAGCCTGCTATGCTTGTGGTGACCCGAATCATTTTGCAAATGGTTGCTCGAACCGTGTGGTGAAACAAGAGCCACAACAACCACCGCAGCAGCGGCAATAGCAACAGCAGCAGTAGCACCAACAGCCACAGCAACAAGCAACCCACGTACGAGCTTTCAACATCAATGTCCGTCAGGCTCAGACCGACAACAACATTGTCAATGGTACGTTTCTTGTCAATGGTATTTATGCTTCGTGTTTATTTGATACTGGAGCCAATAACTGTTTTGTGTCGTTTGAATTCGAAAAGCTCCTAAACCGTAAACGCACTAACCTCCCAACGACGTTCGACGTAGAAATTGACACCGGAAGAACCATCACTGTCAGCTCTATTCTTCGTGATTATACTCTTGAACTCAACATTCACGTTTTCCCGATCGATCTTATTCCGATGCAGCTTGGTAGTTTCGATATCATAGTAGGCATGGATTTTCTTCGTGAAAATTGTGCTGAAATCGTTTGTTTCAAAAAGATGATCTGTTTCTCTCTTTCAAACGGTGATGATGATCTACGTCTATGGCGAAGTTTCTTCGAAGGAACTCAAACTCATGTCATACATACAAGCAAGCAAGTATCTCCGAAAGGAATACAAGGCTTTCTTGGCTCAAATCATAGTAGCAGAGAAGGAATAGAAGGAGAAGGCAATGGAAAAGGTACTTGTGGTTCGTGATTTTCCTGCTGTCTTTCCTGACGATCTACCTGGGTTACCACTGTCTCGTGATATCAATTTTCGTATCGACCTCATTCCTGGAGCTAATCCTGTCGCTAAAGTTCCTTATCGCCTCGCTCCGTCCGAAATGCGCGAAATTTCGAGTCAACTCAAGGAATTGCTTGATAAAGGCTTCATGGAGCCCTAGCACATCTCCATGGGGCGCACCTGTCCTTTTCGTGAAAAAGAAGGAAGGATCGTTCCGAATGTGCATCGATTATAGGGAACTCAATAAGCTTACTATCAAGAATCGCTATCCCTTACCTCGAATCGACGATTTATTTGATCAACTGCAAGGTGCTACGTGCTTTTCTAAGATTGATTTATGCTCTGGTTATCATCAGCTATGAATTCAAGAGGAGGATATCCCTAAAACCGTTTTTCGAACCCGCTAAGGCCATTATGAATTTGTCGTTATGCCCTTGTGACAACCGGTACTTAATGCCTCTTAATTACACGATTAACAAACGTTTAAGACGATAATAAATAGTGTTTACAGCGCAAATTAACTTAACCAGGCCCTTAGAGCGCCCATGAACGTTTATTCGACTATACAGTGCGCGTGTGGTGATTTACGGGAAATCTGCTGAATATTACGCGACAACGAACTGATACCGTACAAAATACTGACAACACCGACTAATATTAAATTTTTACCATATATTTCAGATTCGCAATTAAATTCTAATAACCGTGGTCGAAACCGGATCGAAAAACGAATTAAAGACAGCAACGATATAAATTTTCGCGATTATTACCGTAATCGACAAACGAACGCGATGACAATGACTACCGGTATTATTTTAAATATTTTCAAAACTAAAATTTTATATTATGACGTTCCGACAATTTCGGGTTTTGATAATGGGTCTCGTAGGAATTACGGGCAGCTTAAACACGGGGATTGAGCTTGTGGGCCCTAGGCCCAAGCCCAAAACCCACAAGCTAAATCTACAACTAAATCCTATCAAAATCTATAAAATCTTAGCAAAATCTTCCAAAATCACTACAAGATTTTTGCAAGATCTATACAAGATATCAATATATCTATAAAGACCCATACTACCCTCACATAAACCACAAAAAAAAAAACCTTTGCCTGCCTTTCCCTTCTCTCTCGATATCAACTAGCAAACACAGAGAAATCAATCTCTTCAAAAACCTCTCTCAAACTTCAACAACACAAACCTCATCTCCTTTACTCAACCAACAAGCAGACATCTACCCCCCCCCCCCTTTTCAAGTTCAGCGAACATAGAGGTGCCGACAAGCAATGATGGTCGGCGAGCCCCTCCGGCGACGAACTCCCCTCCCCTCGTTCCTTTTTCCGGCATCGGCGACAACCCCTCTGATTTCTGATTTACGGCTGCCACCACCAGATGGTGGTGGCGTACGGCGGCGGCCACGAAATAGAGAGAGAGAGATCGAGACGAGAGAGAGAGAGAGACCGATAAGAGAGGGAGAAATGGCGCGGTGCCGTTTTCCGGCGACGATCCACCGTCAGTGGCGGAGCCGCGGCGGCTGTGGTGGTGCTGTTGTTCCGACAAGCGGCTCAGTTCAGCAGAAGTGATCTCCAATTCAGATTCGGTGCAACAGGTTCGAGTTAAGGTTTGTTTCAGGTCTCGGCTCAGGAAGTCGGTTCGGGTCTCGGGATTTGGTTCAGTCGACAAATCCGTTCGATCAACTCGGGTCACACCCGGTTAACTCAGTTAACTCCGTTAACCTGGTTGCCTCAGTCAACTCACCGAGTCAACTCAGTCAATGGTTCGGGTCAGACTTTGGAGCTTCGGGTTTTCGGTCAACAGAAGTCAAAGGTATCACACCCCGACCATGTAAAACAACAAGACGTGGCGGAAACGTCGGGGAGTGTTGTAACAGAATCATTGTTTCACAACCATGGATCAAATAATTTTGTTTTATAAAATAAATGAAGTCTTTGTTCTATTACAAATCAGCTAAATACAAATATTATCTTTCCAAGTTTTAAAGTCGCTAAGGCACGAGTCCATCCTAAGTGTGGCTTGTATCAACAACCATTTCAATACAACACCTGAAACATGTGTAAAAATAGGTACGTCAGCATAAAAATGCCTGTGAGATACATAGGTTTTATTGTATTTAGGATCCATGACTTATGAGTTTAAAGAAAAAGTTTTAATAAAAGTAGTCATGATCCTTGTAAAACGTTTTCTTTTATAAATCATTTATAAGAAATCAGATGGTATAAAATAATAATACATAGAAAATTGTTTGAAAAACAATATTTTGATGAAAAGTTTTATAGTATATATAAAAATATACTTTGGTTTTTAAGAAAGTCGAATAAGTAATATATGAAAATATATTTCAGTTCCAATATTGTTAATCCAAGTGTACTAAATAACAACACGGTATGTAATGTGATAAAAACACTTATATATAAGAAGTACCAGCGGCGTGTCTACCATGTTTTCATCACATCACACCCGTCCCATTATCTAAACACTAACCAAAACCCAATCGTTAGACAAATAGTATATTAAATATACCTTAGTTGTTTAAAATAATAATTTTCAGTAGTATATCAAAAGTATACTTTGGATCTATAAATAACATATTAAACTATGTTTTGGATTACAAATAACATATTAAACTATGTTTTGGATTACAAATAACATATTAAACTATGTTTTAGATTTTTAACAAAGTATATGTTGGTTTTGTACGATATCACATATGAGAGCATATCAAACTATACTTTTGGGAGTATAACTAAATTTACAAAAATAATGTGATTTAAGAATTCATTCAGACCTAGTGCATCAAAATACACCTTTGAGACTATAGGGATACCACAAAGGCAATCCCTATTTGGATGGAGAAACAAATTGGTTTCAGACATTCCATGACAACAGGGATGGGGTGTCAAATCCTATAGCGCTATATCATACTACCAACCAGTCTGGAGAACAAAAATAAGTACTATCCAACAATTAATTTTATAATCTTTAAGAAAATTTGAGTTTAGACCATAAATAATCATTCAGTTTGTAAAAAAGATAAGTATTAATATGTATAATCAATTATACTTTTGGAAACAAGAACATAACAAATAGGTACACATATTTCACCCCAAAACATTGAAATCAGTAAAAGAGGGGACTATGTACTCACTTGAGAGTGCTTAGAAGTCTTGAACAACTACCAAGTAAGCTAGAGGAGTCCCGGAAATCAAACGGGACCTAATATAGGTAACTACATAAATAAACCGGACCTACTTTGGAAGATCGGATAGGATGAGGTTTCGTAAACCAAATGAGTATAGGAACTCATATAATATGGTCTAATAAAGCCTACATCCTAAAATGAAACCTAGCCTAAATGCTTACGACCCATCACGACCCGTTTAGGTAGCTTATGCTTTTTTAACGCGTCGTTCGCGTATAACGCGTTCAGACCGCCTAACTAGTCCTATGACAAGTATTATGTGCCCTAACATACTTAATTATGTTACATAATCAGTTAAATGACAAAAGTTTAGGTTACATATGCTTAATTACCAATTACACATGAAAAGGGTATTTTGGTAATTTACCTAAGGCATATAAACTACCTATCATACAACTACTTAAACTAGGTGACCATAAGGTATAACCTCGGAAGGTTATTCCCTATACAACTATGGTCACCTAATGTGTTTGGTCGGATCCTAAAGATCGACCAAACGGGTCTAGTTCGTAAGTCTAAGCGGTTGTTTAGACCGCTTGACTTACGACTCTATATAAGCACTAAACCTAAAGTGACGAGCTAAACATGCTAAAACATGTTTAGTTAAGTTAGACAACATGTTTGGTATCAAAACAAACAGTTTTGATACCTAAAAGTAGTTTGGTTACAAAATACGCAAGAATGCGCATTTTGGCCGAAACTACGACTCGTCACTACACCTAGATAACATGGTAATTAGTAGGTATAGTCACTAGGGACTATAACCATCGTGATTACGCTCACGTTATGAAGTTCAAACGAGCTTCGCATTGACCATAAACTAGTCAATGCAGAAAGTCAAACGCAGTTTGACTTCCAGACTCGAAAAGTGATAAAAGAACGAAGGAACACTTACAAAGGGTCCCCGCAAGCTATGATCCGATTTACTCTCAGGTATGAAGCATAAAATTCAACTTAGAGAGCAGAAATCAGATCATTTGTGCTTTAGGAGTGAAATGGGGGGTATATATAGTTTTCATAGAACCGTTAGGATCGTTTCTCGATTCCTGTGCTTTAATCTCAGCCCTACACTTCATACCCACTGATTTGTGAAACCATAGGCATCCAAAACAAGCACATAGAATCAAAGAAACCAGGTGCAAAGGTGTGTAACAGCTAGAACAAGCTGGAATCAACATTCGGATGTCTGGGACCTGCTTACGGACCGCAAGAGGAGACCCATACGGTCCGTAAGGACCCTGCAGGTCAGCAAAAATTGAATTTTGGCAGAACAGGCCCCTGAAGCCCCAAACTTAGTTTTCGATGCATTTTTGACACGTTTAAGCCCCGTTAACCCCATTTCAAAGCTCTAAAATGAAGTTAAATTATAGGGAACTTAAAATGTGCTAAAAAATATCTCGGATGTCGGCTCGTTTGGTCGTACGGTTGTGTTGTTCGGTTAATTACGACGGAAATCGTAACGAACGCAAAAACGATCCAAATTGAGCGACGAATGGAATTTTATCATGCCAATCACTAAAATATAATATTTTAATGATTACATAAATTTTTGGATGTCCGGATGTATTCGGAATGTAAGATATGCGCGAAAATGCAAACTTGTGCACTTTTTGACGCTTTTAGTCCCTATTGATCAAGAAAGTTTATTTTAGCATACCGAACCCCTCAAAGCCTATTTCTAAGCTATGTAGAGGATATTAAGGGTATGTTTAAATTATTATCATGTTCCGGAAGGTTCGTTACTATACAAATCGGTATAGTTTCGCAGTTTGACACAATTAGTCCCTGCGATCGAACAAACTTGATTTCAACACACCAAACCATCCAAAACTTATTTCTAAGTTATGTGGAGGTTATTTAAGGTATGTTAATCCTATTTCACTATTCCGGAGTGTTCGTTGCATTAAACTGGTTATATTTACGCATCAGTGCGCGTATAACCATCCAGAAAGCGATTTAAAGCTTGAAATCAAACAAGAATTGATATGTGCAAATGATACACATATTTTTACAAATCCCATGTATGAAATACAATATTTCATTGGTTTGGTATTTTTTTGATGGTTACAGTGACACGGGTGTCACAGTCTCCCCAATTTAGGAAATTTCGTCTCGAAATTTAATTTTAGAGGAAACTTGTGGAGACAGATGTGATGGTTTCGCTTTCAAATAAATCCTTTGAACCCTAAATAAAACTCTGGGCCATGTTAGGATTCTTAGCAAAATCGTCAACCCTCAAAGTGAAGTCCTTCTAATACCAAAACATGGAGTTTCGGACTACGGACGAAGAATGTTTCTCATGAAGACTTATCATAGGAAACTTGTGTGTGCTTGAGATCAGAATTGGGGAGTGTAAGAATAAATGAAATTGGTCAAGGTCCAAGACTTCTCCCGTATCATTACTCTTGTCACTATAGGTCTTAACACATGACAAAACTTCCTGTGGTTTCTGTGCACTGAATTCCATAATTATGTAGGCCTCCATAATTACGTAATTCCTTGCACAGTCCGCACAGTTCATTTCATAATGCGTAGGGGAAAAATCAATTGAATAAACATGAAGCGACTTGACTAGACCACCAAAGGATCTTTTTAACTAGATCAACGAACGATCTTTTTAACTAGATCAACACATGATCTTCTTAACTAGACCGTCGTACGATCTCCTTAAATAGACCACTTAAGGGATCTTTTCAATTATATCATTACATGATATTCCTAACCAGATTTTCAAATCAATCTGTTTAACTAGACCACTCAAGGGGTCCAATTATAGAATAGTACTTTAAAACCCAAGGGACTTTACTACAACGTAGAAGTCCATTAAGGATTTAAGATAGTACCTTTGGATATCCTACTATGAATCCCGCATATGAGATATGGAAGGTTCTACGAGGATTTGGATGGATCACATAAAAACACAAAGCGTATAAGAAAACACATAAGCACATAATCACATAATTAGTTAACTTGATCTTTAATTTGTTATCTTTGGTCACGGGTATTTAAAGCACACCAGGAATCCAATCCGTGGATTTCATTTGGCACTTTAAACATAAGAATCTAACTATGGAGATAGAAAGATCTTAATAGGAATTCGGATTTATCCTTATTGAATCATAATATACGTATTAAAGCATACGAATAATTCAATTTAGGTCTCCGATTTGATTGATAATCATCCGTAAGGATCTAATTATGAGGATAGAAAGATCCTATTTTGGAATTTGGAATTTTGTGTAACGAGAGGTGTTTCGACACCTTGCACTAGGCGTGCTTAAGTCGATACACAAGGTAGAAAGTTCATGAGGTTGAGGCGTTAGATATGCCAAGCGACATATGAAGCAGAGTTTGAAGGTTGGGTACCACGTATGTTAAGTCGATCATACGAGCAGGGTTGACTTGGGTTGGTTTAGACCACCTTGGTTTGGGTTGATTTGACAAGCATTTGTCAGGTGACCTAGTCATCCACGTGATGCACACAGACGACACTGCAGGTAAGCTTGGTGAGGTGCATTACATTCGTTGCACATAAGCACATACCGGCATTAGGTTTCCTTGCAAGAGGTTGAGCAGCAGCAGGATTTGTAACAGCTTTGCTTTGGATTGCAAAGCGGCACATGATAATCAAATATCCCCATTGTCCACTGTGGGTACATTTGAAATAGAGTATCTGATTCGGATGATGACGGTTGCAGTGATTGCTCTAAGGAGCGGTTCCCTTGTATGGCTTCATCCCTGAGACGAGTCACGGTGATAGCTAAATCAACAGCCTTCTGGTAGTACGACGCCTAATTGATGGACAATTGCAACACCTAGTTCAGACATTGTTGTTGCGATGAAGTGGCACCATGAAGAAAATGGGAGACATGGGAGGAAACAAGGGAAATGAAAACAGAATAACAATGCATAAAACTACGATCATTTTTTGTTACCTAAGGCAAACAAATGAGACGGTGACTAATCAAAGTAAATGGGTCAATATAATGTATCGCGAAGACATGCTCGCCTATAAGCGGACACTCACCCCAAGAGTTCCCAGGTAAGAGTGACTGGTCCGATACTGCGGATTTGTACGAACACTCTAGCCTTAGACAGAAGACCCATGGTACAGGCACCCACCTTTCCAGTTTGCACGTGTTCACATTATAAGACCCAACTTTGATGAGATTTTGAAAACTTAGAGGGTTCCAAACCTTCCAATCAATCATCCTAGAACACATGATTAGTTTTCAAAGCAGGATTGAAATTTGTGTTCTTATTGTGGTTGTCACCTAAGAATAAGTGGCGGTGTTGTTTTAAAACTAAACACAAGAAAACTTGTGTTAGGGTCCTAGGAAGGTTATAGTCTAGGTCAAAGCATTACTAATAACCTAATTCCCTATAACCATTGGCTCTGATACCAACTTTTCTATCACACCCCGACCACGTAAAACAACAAGACGTGGCGGAAACGTCGGGGAGTGTTGTAACAGAATCATTGTTTCACAACCATGGATCAAATAATTTTGTTTTATAAAATAAATGAAGTCTTTGTGCTATTACAAATCAGCTAAATACAAATATTATCTTTCCAAGTTTTAAAGTCGCTAAGGCACGAGTCCATCCTAAGTGTGGCTTGTATCAACAACCATTTCAATGCAGCACCTGAAACATGTGTAAAAATAGGTACGTCAGCATAAAAATGTCTGTGAGATACGTAGGTTTTATTGTATTTAGGATCCATGACTTATGAGTTTAAACAATTTTTTTTAATAAAAGTAGTCATGATCCTTGTAAAAGGTTATCTTTTATAAATCATTTATAAGAAATCAGATGGTATAAAATAATAATACATAGAAAATTTAATAAGTAAGAAAAATGAGTTTGTATAGAATATATTGTTTGAAAAACAATATTTTGATAAAAAGGTTTATAGTATATATAAAAATATAGTTTGGTTTTTAAGAAAGTCGAATAAGTAATATATTAAAATATATTTCAGTTCCAATATTGTTAACCCAAGTGTACTAAATAAAAACACGGTATGTAATGTGATGAAAACACTTATATATAAGAAGTACCAGCGGCGTATCTACCATGTTTTCATCACATCACACCCGTCCCGTTATCTAAACACTAACCAAAACCCAATCGTTAGACAAATAGTATATTAAATATACCTTAGTTGTTTAAAATAATAATTTTCAGTAGTATATCAAAAGTATACTTTGGATCTATAAATAACATATTAAACTATGTTTTGGATTACAAATAGCATATTAAACTATGTTTTGGATTACAAATAACAAATTAAACTATGTTTTGGATTACAAATAACATATTAAACTATGTTTTAGATTTTTAACAAAATATATGTTGGTTTTGATCGATATCACATATGAGAGCATATCAAACTATACTTTTGGGAATATAACTAAATATACAAAAATAATGTGATTTAAGAATTCATTCAGCCCTAGTGCATCAAAATACACCTTTGAGACTATAGGGATACCACAAAGGCAATCCCTATTTGGATGGAGAAACAAATTGGTTTCAGACATTCCATGACAACAGGAATGGGGTGTCAAATCCTATAGCGCTATATCATACTACCAACTGGTCTGGAGAACAAAAATAAGTACTATCCAACAATTAATTTTATAATCTTTAAGAAATTTTGAGTTTAGACCATAAATAATCATTCAGTTTGTAAAAAGATAAGTATTAATAGGTATAATCAATTATACTTTTGGAAACAAGAACATAACAAATAGGTACACATATTTCACCCCAAAACATTGAAAATAGTAAAAGAGGGGACTATGTACTCACTTGAGAGTGCTTAGAAGTCTTGAACAACTACCAAGCAAGCTAGAGGAGTCCCGGAAATCAAACGGTACCTAATATAGGTAACTACATAAACAAATCGGACCTACTTCGAAAGATCGGATATGATGATGTTTCGTAAACCAAATGAGTATAGGAACTCATATAATATAGTCTAACAAAGCCTACATCCTAAAATGAAACCTAGCCTAAGTGCTTACGACCCATCACGACCCGTTTAGGTAGCTTATGCTATTTTAACGCGTCGTTCGCGTATAACGCGTTCAGACCGCCTAACTAGTTCTATGGCAAGTATTATATGCCCTAACATACTTAATTATGTTACATAATCAGTTAAATGACAAAAGTTTAGGTTACATATGCTTAGTTACCAATTACACATGAAAAGGGTATTTTGGTAATTTACCTAAGGCATATAAACTACCTATCATACAACTACTTAAACTAGGTGACCATAAGGTATAACCTTGGAAGGTTATTCCCTATACAACTATGATCACCTAATGTGTTTGGTCGGATCCTAAAGATCGACCAAACGGGTCTAGTTCGTAAGTCTAAGCGTTTGTTTAGACCGCTTGACTTACGACTCTATATAAGCACTAAACCTAAAGTGACGAGCAAAACATGCTAAAACATGTTTAGTTAAGTTAGAAAACAGGTTTGGTATCAAAACAAACGGTTTTGATACCTAAAAGTAGTTTGGTTACAAAATACGCAAGAATGCGCATTTTGGCCGAAACTACGACTCGTCACTACACCTAGATAACGTGGTAATCAGTAGGTATAGTCACTAGGGACTATAACTATCGTGATTACGCTCACGTTATAAAGTTCAAACGAACTTCGCATTGACCATAAACTGGTCAATGCAGAAAGTCAAACGCAGTTTGACTTTCAGACTCGAAAAGCGATAAAAGAACGAAGGAACACTTACAAAGGGTCCCCGTAAGCTATGATCCGATTTACTCTCAGGTATGAAGCATAAACTTCAACTTAGAGAGCAGAAATCAGATCATTTGTGCTGTGGGAGTGAAATGGGGGGGGGTATATATAGTTTTCGTAGAACTGTTAGGATCGTTTCTCGATTCCCGTGCTTTAATCTCAGCCCTACACTTCATACCCACTGATTTGTGAAACCATGGGCATCCAAAACAAGCACATAGAATCAAAGAAACCAGGTGCAAAGGTGTGTAACAGCTAGAACAAGCTGGAATCAACATTCTGATGTCTGGGACCTGCTTACGGACCACAAGAGGAGACCCATACGGTCCGTAAGGACCCTGCAGGTCAGCAAAAATTGAATTTTGGCAAAACAGGCCCCTGAAGCCCCAAACTTGGTTTTCGATGCATTTTTGACACGTTTAAGCCCCGTTAACCCCATTTCAAAGCTCTAAAATGAAGTTAAAGTATAGGGAACTTAAAATGCGCTCAAAAATATCTCGGATGTCGGCTCGTTTGGTCGTACGGTTGCGTTGTTCGGTTAATTACGACGGAAATCGTAACGAACGCAAAAACGATCCAAATTGAGCGACGAATGGAATTTTATCATGCCAATCACTAAAATAAAATATTTTAATGATTACATAAATTTTTGGATGTCCGGATGTATTCGTAATGTAAGATATACGCGAAAATGAAAACTTGTGCACTTTTTGACGCTTTTAGTCCCTATTGATCAAGAAAGTTTATTTTAGCATACCGAACCCCTCAAAGCCTATTTCTAAGATATGTAGAGGATATTTAGGGTATGTTTAACTTATGATCAAGTTCTGGAAGGTTCGTTACTATACAAATCGGTATAGTTTCGCAGTTTGACACAATTAGTCCCTGTGATCGAACAAACTTGATTTCAACACACCAAACCATCCAAAACTTATTTCTAAGTTATGTGGAGGTTATTTAAGGTATGTTAAGCCTATTTCACTATTCCGAAGTGTTCGTTGCATTAAACTGGTGTCACAAAAGGCGGTCAACGATAAAACGGCGCGGTTCAGATTTCGGGTTGACTCGGTCAAACCGAGTCAACTCAGTCAAACCTGTCAACTCGGTGAGTCGACTTGGTCAACCCAGTTGACTCGGTTAACTTAGCAAACTTTTCGGCCTTCGACACGAAGAATGGTAACGAAAAATTAGTTTGAAATTACAGTTTTATTATTTCGTGACAACGAGCTCGAAACGATCCAAAAATTAGTTCATAACTTGAAGTGTTTGACAAGAATTATATAAGTAGTGATTACATTGTTTGAATATTGATTGAGTTTCGGAAAATAACGACAACCGGTGTTGTCGGGGTCGTCCAAAAACAGTGGAAACTCTGCCCGTTTTTCGATAAAATCCGTAAAATAAAGCGTTTTTATTATGAAACATAACATCGGATTCAAAATAGTCTTTTAAAAAAACAAATAAAAATATACGATTACTTTCGACGGCGCTATACAACTCACGAAGATGACGATTCGAAATTTATTTACAACTAATAAATATAGTTATTATATTTATTTTAAACTTTGAAAATTCGGAAAAACTTTTGTAAAATCAACGTAATGATTTATAATGTTACAAATGTCGAATGATAGTACGACTTCTTTTCGTAAAAATAAATATAGTCGAATTCTTTTGTAAAACAAATATAGTCGTATTTATTTTCAAACACGACAACTCGTCGATTCTTTTATAAAATAAATATAACTTTTATATTTATTTCATACGCCTAAACGGCGTACACATATATTTCGACAAATATCATACGAGACGCAATACATAATACGACTCTGTTATATGTAATTTTCATATAAATATTCTTTTTATACACGTACGACTTCGCGAGACGTCTAACGCGATGATAACGATATATTTATATGTTTTTATATAAATATTTATATACTATAAATCTCACGAGAACTAAGTACATTCTAGACTTAGTAAACTATTAACGATATTAAGCGAAACTAAACGAGTATAACTTAATCATTTTCGTTAAGTTAACAACTTACCGTTGAATCGTTCGGTTAACGATTCGGTAGAACTCGGTGACACGTAGTTAGTTACCGCTTTTATTTAGAAACTTATAAGATATTCCGTGTTAGGAATATTGTAGAATGCACGCTAGCGAGTCTCGTCCTGGAAACGACATCACGAAGTCGTAATTAGCTAGCTTTGCATAAGGCAATTCAGGTGAGTTCATAACCCCACTTTTTCTACGGGTTTACATTTTTATAAATGTTTTCGGGGTGGAAAGACATGCACGTTTTACAGAAAACACACAAAGTTCTCGATGAACAAAGACTGCATATTTTAGACAAAGCACATTTTGCAAGAACATACAAAGTTTTTGAACGAACAAAAACTCATATTTCTAAATCATGTTACGAATGGATTTCAAGGAACTCAAATGGCTTACGAACGATTTATACTAAATATACCGGTTTTACAAAACAAATGCGTATTATCGAAAAGTGAATGATTTTCATGACTAGGGATGGGATCGTCTAGTTATAATAATGGGGCTGGGTTGGTCTGCGTTTGAGAAACAGGACACCCAGGGAGTAAATGTTACAAAAGGATTACATACAATTACAATTGATATGGTTAGCTAAGGAAGGGTACACTTAGATTATGTGAGTGGTGGGCACAACACTTAAGGCCATTAATCCTCGTTGTAGGACCGAGGGACATGAGTGATAGATCTATTTGGGTGTAGTGAGCCCCACCCATGAGTCCGCGGGTTGGACCATGTGGTGACTATGTCTTACAGCCGGAAGCCCGGTACAAGTCTGCTAGGTTTGAGTTTTCCTGCATCACTTCACACATACCATTGGCCTTGCAAACCATTGGTGATCTCTTTTTTTTCCTTGTTGCTTTCATACCGGGGTTTTACAAATTACATACCATGTTTTATACAAATTCAAAGCATAGGATTATGCGGGCATGAAGTCAAAGTCAGGGTGGGCATTGACAGTTATACAGACTTTACAAATACAGGAGTTACAAATATATGGTTTTATGAACATAATGCGTTGCAAATACAAAGTTTCCATATAACTTGACAAGAAAATGATTTCTAAATTCGTTTTCTCAATAATATTTCACAAGCCGGTTATTCAAAAGATTTATTTCAAATCTTTTACATACAAACTATGAACTCGCTCAACTTTATGTTGATTTTTCGCATGTTTCTTTCTCAGGTTACGTTTGCAAATTATGGCACGGTTGGAATAGGAGAACCAATGGAGATTCGAGTACTTAGTGGGCGTTCGTTCTCTAGAAGTCTTAGCTTATTTGCTTCCGCTGTGCAATGAAGATACCAGTCCAGCCACGCCAGCTCTGATAATTTCGGGGTGTGACAGCCCTTTGGTCTTACCAACGCACCCGAGGTGTTCATGGATTTCAAGAATCGCGTGTGTCAACCCATTTTCGACCGCTTCTTCATCGTTTTTATCGATGATATCCTTTTCTATTCGAAGTCGAAAACTGAACATGCGCAACACCTACGTTTAGTTCTCGAGCTTCTCCAAGGGGATCGTCTCTGCGCTAAGTTCTCCAAGTGTTAATTCTGGCTTGAGCAGGTTGAATTCCTCGGTCACAGCGTTAATAGTCAAGGTATTCACGTCGATCCCACGAAGATTGAAGCTGTTAAGAGTTAGATTACACCGAAAACCTCTTCCGAAGTTCGTTGTTTTCTCGGATTGGCGGGTTATTACCGTCCATTTATCGTTGATTTCTCTAAAATCGTCGTTCCTCTCACCTCTCTGACGCATAAAGACAAGACTTTTGTTTAGGGAACCGAACAAGAGGAAGCCTTTCAAACTCTTAAGCATATGCTTTGCAACGCTCCTGTTCTCGCACTACCCGATGGAAATGACGACTTTGTAGTCTACTGTAATGCCTCTAACCTCGGTCTTGGTTGTGTTCTTATGCAACGGGATAAGGTTATCGCGTACGCCTCTCGTCAGCTCAATATCCACGAGAAGAACTATACAACCCACGATCTCGAACTCAGTGCAGTTGTTTTTGCGTTAAAGATTTGGCGACACTACCTATATGGTACCAAGTGTACGGTCTTCACCGACAATAAGAGCCTACAACACATCTTGAACTAGAAAGAGCTGAATATGCGCCAAAGCAGATGGATTGAACTTCTCAATGATTACGACTATGAGATTCGCTACCACCCAGGCAAAGCAAATGTCGTTGCCGATGCACTTAGCCGACGAAGCTATTTACATAGTGTTCGTAATATTCAAGCCCAACACGACCTCGAAGCTCTCATTCGCGACGCTCAACACGCCTGTTTTACCGAACACACTTTGAAGGAGGAACAAATTCTTGGAAACAAAAGTCAACTAGTGAATAAACCTAATGGTATCTTTCACTATCTTGATCGAATTTGGATCCCCAGTCGCAATAATCTTTGGGAGATATTGCTGACTGAAGCCCACAAATCTCGATATTCCATTAATCCCGGTGCCGACAAGATGTACCAGGACCTGCGTGCCATGTATTGGTGGCCAGGAATGAAGAGGGATGTCGCTGTCTATGTTTTGAAATGTCTGACTTGTTCCATACTCAAGGTTGAACATCGACGACCCTCTGGCTTACTCGAACAACCCGAGATCCCGATGTGGAAATAGGAGAGTATAGCTATGGATTTTATTACGAAACTCCCACACACGCCATCAGGTCACGATAGCATTTGGGTTATCGTTGATCGTCTTACTAAATCCGCCCACTTTCTGCCGATACGAGAAGACTATAAGGTTGAACGATTAGCACAAATCTATACCAACGAAGTCATTTGTAGACATGGGACACCTCGTGACATGATCTCTGACCGCGATGGTCGATTTACCTCGCGCCTTTGGGAAAATTTTCAATCTTCTCTTGGTACTACTCTTAATCTCAGTACCGCTTTTCATCCCCAGACCGACGGTCAGACTGAACGCACGATTCGCACCCTTGAAGACATGCTTCGCTCGTGCATTATAGATTTTCATGGTAATTGGGATTCGCATTTACCTTTAGTCGAATTCTCGTACAATAACAGTTATCACTCTAGCATTCAAATGGCACCATTTGAGGCATTATATGGAAGAAAATGTCGATCGCCGATTGTATGGCACCAGATCAGAGACGCGCAAATTACAGGTCCTGAGTTATTACAAGAAACGACTGACAAGATCCTCCAGATACGAGACAATCTCTTGAAAGCTCGGAGTCGTCAAAAGAGTTACGCCGATAAACGCCGCAAGCCCCTTGAGTTCGAAGTTGGAGATGACGTACTCCTAAAGGTTTCACCTTGGAAGGGGGTGATCCGATTCGGCAAGAAAGGAAAGCTAGCGCCTCGATACGTTGGACCCTTTAAGATTCTGGAAAGAATTGGCAAAGTGGCCTACAAACTCGAATTACCGGAGGGACTCAGCAACGTACATCCGACTTTCCACGTTTCGAACCTCAAGAAGTGTCTAGTCGAACAGAATTTGCATGTCCCTCTTAAGGATTTGCAAGTGGACGAAACATTGCACTTCGTGGAAAAGCCAGTAGAGATCATGGACCGAGAGACCAAGAAACTCTGATGCTCTCGCATTCCTATACTGAAGGTTCGCTGGGAAGGCAAACGCGGCGCCGAGTTCACTTGGGAACTCGAAAGTGATATGAAAGCTAAGTATCCACATCTCTTCGTTACGCCTGTGCCTTAATTTCGGGACGAAATTCCCTAAAGTAGGGGAGGCTGTAACAACCCGACTTTCGAGTAGAGCCAAAGTACAAGTCAAAGTCAAAGTCAAAGTCAGGTCGTTACTCAGATCTGACATTTCTTGCTTAATTATTACTTTGTACTCTCGAGATTCGATAAGCGATATATTGGTTAACGATATTTTAAACTATGATTTACTACTAACGGAAGTAACAATGCGATAAACACAGAAATCACAACTAAACGCTGTTTTACTAAACGCCATTGCATCGTAATCGCATCGAAATCTAATCGCAAGCTAATGGTATTGTTACATGTGTGTGTTATTATGTGCTTTAATCATGTGTGCCTTATTTATGTTTTGGAATGTTATTCGCAAACACAATCGCAACTCTATCGCAACGCAATAGCATCGCAGACCCGATACGCAGACTTACTTTTATGCCTTTTATGTGATTATGTCATTTGTGTAACTATTGTTAATACTATCGCATCGCTTACTCGCAACTCGCTTAAACGCAACGCAACGCAATGCAACGCTCAATGCACGAAACAAAAGTCGGAAAACTAACACGCACAAGCCAGCTGATCGAATGACCATACGGTCGAATGATGATCCGACCGGATGACCATCCGATTGGATTGACATTCGATCGACTGGTCATCCAACCCACTTAACTCCACCGCCTTATCTCCCTTTCATCTATAAATACCCACCTGTCACATCAATTGTTCATTGATGTGACAGCTCTATCCGACCCAACTCGCTCCAGCTCGTTCTAAGGCACTTTTCCTTCGATTCCAAGCGATTCCGTAAGGATTTCAACCAAAATCTTGTACTTCCATAATCAACACACACTTTGTCATCATCTTCTCCATCAAATCTTACATTTTCACCATGAAATCATCGGATTTGGACTACTTTAGGGTGACGTCACCTCGGGTTCTTATAAACACTGAAGTGTGACCTCATCTCATCAAGATTTGTCCAGATCTAAAATATTTCTACATGATTTAACACGAATCTCAACTGGATCTAAATGTTTTTCACCGATTTCAAACTTTTCTTCAACATCTTTCAACTTTTCACTCAAAACCGTTGGGATTCAGACTCATTCAGGCTCTCTACTTGTACTCTAGCAGAGAACCGGTTTGAGAACAGATTTCTACCGATGAGGCGACCGATTCACGGGTTGAACATGAAACTCCATCACGAACAGTTAAGTCTGATCGAATGAGGTGATTCCCATCCGATCAACTGAGCTAAACTTGGTATGGTTTCCCGTTGTCTGACACGTCGTCATGCCGTCTCCGTAAAAAACTCAAAACTTTTTAACTTGGAAAATTTTACATAGTTTTTAACACATCAGTTCGCCAATCGAATAGCCATCCGATCGGATGACCATCCGATTGAATGACTATTCGACCAGGTGACTGCCCTTTATAAGTTCAACACTTAGACAATTTTGCAAAACTTCAAAGAATATTACATTTACAAACGAATAGCATCCGATCGAATGACTTTAATTTATACTACAACGAAAACTTCAAAAGTTGAAACATTTTACAAAAACTCTCATATCACTCGAATAATCAGCCGACCGAATGGTCATCCGTCCGGATGACCATCTATCCGGATGATCATCCGACCGACTCACCATTCGACACAATCTCACCGACAAGTTGTTTTACATGTTGTTCAACGCTTACACTATCGTTCTATGATCAGGCTAACTCCCAAGCGCTCCCTTCAATCCAAGGCTGTGTTTATTTATTAAACACATACTGTGAGTATACTCGATCCCTTTTTGCATAACGCACTTTTGGGTGTTACATACGTTCTCTATATTAAAACACATCGAACACACAATGCAAACACTTTTAAACGCTAACCGCTCTCGCATCTTATACGTGTTTCGATGAATGCTTGTATGTCATGTTTACACAATGATTGTTTGCCTGACACCTTAGCAACGATAGTACTATAGTTTGGACTCAGCACCTGTCGTGGACAGGGGTTGTTAAGGGTTTTACTTCACATGGTCACAGTGGTGATAATGTGTTGCGTATTCTACAACTCGCAGTCATGTCGGTTGCATACGTCATTGTCGATAGCTTACTTGCTTCACATTTCTACGTGTTACATGCTGGTTTTGTGTAAACGCTTTCGCTATACTATATGCTATTAAACTTGTGTACTCACCTTTACACTCTGTGTATTGACTTTATTTTAACATATGTGACAGGTGTCTATGATGCTATGCTTTTCTTGGTGAATCAAGTTAGGTGGTCTAGAAACCCACGAATAAAATCTGAGTTGTCGAAACAGTCTATTTGTCTTTGAGAAACAATGTCTGTAATAACTATTTATGCTTTATATGTTTATGGTATGGGACGTGAATGTTAAATATATTTTCACTAATAGCTGTTATGGATTCTCTTGGACAATCTGTTTGCTCAGTGCCGCGCCCCGATGTTTCCGCTATCGGTTGGGGTGTGATAGAAACGAATCATATTTTCGAAACAGACGACTTCAGCACGATTTTCACGAAGAAAATCCATGCCTACTATGATATCGAAACTACCAAGTTGCATCAGAATGAGATCGATCGGGAAAACGTGATTGTTGAGTTCAAGAGTACAATCACGGAGAACAGAACTAACGGTGATGGTTCTTCTGGTGGCGATTTCTACGTTGAACGTCGTTGGGAGGTTAGCGTGTTTACGGTTTAGGAGCTTCTCGAATTCAAACGACACAAAACAGTTATCGGCTCTAGTATCAAATAAACACAAAGCGTAAATACCGTTAACGAGAAACGTATCATTGACTACATTGTTGTCAGTCTGAGCCTGGAAGACATTGATGTTGAAAGTTCTTCCGCGGGCTGCTTGTTGTGGTTGTTGCTGCTCCTGAGGTTGCTGCTGTCGATATTATTGCTGATGCGGTGGTTGCTGCTGCGGCTCTTGTTTCATAACTCAATTCGGGCAGACATTAGCAAAGTGATTCGGGTTACCACATGAGTAACAAGCTTGTGCATGAGCAGCGGGAGCAGGAGCTGCTTGGTTACCCTGAGGAGCGGGGAGTGGAGCTGGTAGTGCACGAGGAGCTTGAGCTTGTTGACAAGGGCCAGTGTGAAAGTTCGCTGTGAAGTGTCCATAGAGATTGCAGTGGACACAGAAACGGCAAGTTATCCCAGCTGGGTGATGATAGGTACAAGTAAGGCACAGAGGGTGAGGACCAATGTATGCACGCTTAGCAGGCAGTGCGTTGGTCACAGGTGCTGCAACTTGTCGGTTCTGGTTCTGGTTGGTGTTGGGTTGGACGGGAACAACATTGAG
This sequence comes from Helianthus tuberosus, assembly GCA_030545235.1. Lineage (NCBI taxonomy): Eukaryota > Viridiplantae > Streptophyta > Magnoliopsida > Asterales > Asteraceae > Helianthus > Helianthus tuberosus. Next base: position 143,648,974 of record CM060381.1, read on the forward strand.
AAGAGTGGCAGTAGTAGTGTAGTTGTTGTTGTTGTTACCCTTGCGCTTGCGATTCTGGCGTGAAGACTTCAAAACTTGAGGTGCTGCGGTTTTAGGAGCGGGAGTAGCGTTTGCTTGATGGAGATTCTTGGTTGAGGTTTTGAAATAACCAGCCAAAACTCGCTTATCATTGATCTCAACGGAGAGTTGGTAGGTTTCCTCGATAGTTGCGGGTTTAGCTACTTGCACAAAGTCAGCTACACAATCTGGGAGAGCGCGGATGTACTTCTTGATCGTGATATCAAGCGTTGACACTTGACCAGGACAGATAATGCTGAGCTACTTGAAGCGAGCGGTGAGACCCGTGCTGTCACCTCCTTCTTGTTTGATACCCCAAAACTCGTTTTCCAGCTTTTGGAGTTCATGTGGGGGACATAATTCTTTCATCATGACTTCCTTCAATTCCTCCCAGGAGAGTCCATAAGCTGCATCGTTACCGCGCCTGTTGCGCTCAGCAGTCCACCAGTCCAGAGCCCTGGACTGAAAAACTCCAGTAGCATTCACAGTGCGGAGGTTATCTGGGCATTTGCTTTGACGAAGAGTGAATTCGATGGAGTCAAACCACTGGAACATAGCACTGGGTCCATCTTCACTAGTGAAGTCTTTAGGACCGCTTGCCTTGAATTGCTTAAAGCTGAAAGGAACTTTTGGCGTGTCGCTTTTAGATTCAACAGACGATTTGCTGCTGACCTCATTGATCTCACTGACGATCTGAGGTATGACTTTAGCCATTTCCTTGGCGACGAGAGAAGCGATGCACTTATCATCTCTGCTTCTCTGAGCGTTTCGGCGAGTGTGAGAACCAAGGGAAGACATTGTCTGCAGCAGACACCGTTTTATGATTTAGACAAGATTCGATTATATCGGGTCTTAGTTTGAAAAACGTATCGTTTAAGCATCCTCTTTTATGTAAAGCTCAGGAACACGTAGGCACATAACACATAGGCACATAGTCCACCTAGGCACATAAGCACATAGGAACATAAGCACATAAGCACATAATCCACGTAAGCACATATTTTGCACGTATTCACCAACATATTTTGCACGTATTCACCTATCCTTCAAGGCCGCGTTTTGCGTTCGAGAGTTGCGAGTGGCGAGTAGCGATAACGAGTAACATAGCGAGTAGTATAGTGAGCGAGAGTTCATAGTTCATCTGCGATTTGTTAGAGTTTTGGGCTAACAGGGCTGTGCGAGTTGTGCGTGTTTGATGAGCGAAAAGCGTAAAGTCTCCAAAATCGAAGCATATAATCATATAAACACATAAAATCAGAGAATCAGCGGCTGCGAGTTCAGAATCGAAACAGAATGTCTGGGTGTTTAGACAACGACTACCCAGAGTGATTCGACTATCCACAACGACCTTGAGTACACGCTTTGGCCTAATAGACTGTGCTCTCACCAAAATATGGCGAACGGCATGCATCCTTTCGACTACCACATGAATCGAGTCATTGGAATCCATCGAGACTTTGGTGAGAGTTTTGTAAAAAGTCAAAGTAGAGAGTGGAACGTGTCATTAAGATGCGGGTTTCACCCCTAACTTAACAGCCTCGTTCCTGAAAGTATGGTAAAACCATGAGGTAGAGAGGGAGAATTTCGTCGAGATATGGATTTCACTCCTGACTCGATGAAAGATTCTCATGCAGAGAGTAAAAATTTCGCGTAGAGTGAGTAATCTTATCGAGAGTCCTTGGTTTTCACGCCTAATCTCGACAAGATCACTCGATTGTGTTATGCGAGTGTTTTCGAAAATGTGTGTGTGTCGCGTCTGCCTTAGGAAAGGCAAGATAGTGTTCGACCTTAGGAAAGATCGACCTTGCACGAAGCTGTAGTATGCGGTGTTTGCGCAATGATGTAGTTTTCGCGAGTTCGAGCGAGAGTATCAAAAGTGGTTCACACGAAACCCCTACTGGGTTCATGTGAGGCGGTCTGTTGGTACTTAGACTATAGACTAGGCCAATCCTAAGACTCAGAATCCCGGACTAGGACGAGTCTTCCTAATTCCCTATACTTATGGCTCTGATACCAATCTGTCACACCCCAACCGATGGCGAAAACATCGGGGCGTGGCATTGAGCGATACAAATTATCCAAGAGAATCCATAACAACTATTAATGACAATATATTTAACGTTAAAGTCCCATACCAATAACATATAAAGTAAAAACAGTTATTACAGACATAGTTTCTCAAAAACAAGTAAACTGTTCTGAAAACTCAGATTTCTTATTTGGTGAGTTTCTAGACCTCCTACTTGATTCATCAAAGCAGACATAGCATCCTATCAACCTGTCACATACGTTAAAATAAAGTCAATACACAAAGTGTAAAGCTGAGTACACAAGTTCGAGTAGCATATAGTATAGCGAAAGCGTTTACGCATAACCATCATGTAACACATAGAAATGTGAATTAAGTATGCTATCGACAATGACGTATGCAACCGACATGACTGCGAGTGTGATGGCGATATGTTCTTTTATCGTCGGTGAACGATATATATGCCTTTATTTACCGAATAACTTATATGTCTTACTTGTCAGTTGAAATATATATTATTTCTTAAGAATGTATTTTTATAAGTCCGTTTGTTGTCCACATTGTCCGCTCATCTAATTATTCGTTTAAGGATATAATATAAGTAGTGTTATACATATATCCAATGTCTTAGCATTTCCTTGGTATTTTTGTGAATATTAGTGTACATGTATATATGTAACATCTTATGCTTGTTTTCTTACAAGTATTTTCCTGTCATGTCTTTTTGTGTAATACTTGTATTTAGTTATCATCCTACATACTAAATATATACACTTTGTCACAACCACATATACACATTGGTGAGTATCCTAAGTATATATTTATTTTCCTAAAAGAATATATATATATATATATATATATATGTGTGTGTGTGTGTGTGTGTTCCCATTTTAACTTAAGAAAATTACCATAAGTACTTAGGAAAATGCTTAGGAGTTTATCACTTAAACTTTTCACCAAAAAGTTTGCCTAATCATGATTAAGATCCCTAATGGTGTTTAACCATTTTAATGACACTTTAATCCCCACTTAATCATGATTAGAAATTTAAAAAATTCGCCATAGTTTACCCTAAACTATGGCGTTTTCCCACGTTTTAAAAACGTATTTAAACCACTTTTCAATTTCCAAATCATCATCAATTCATCAACTTCATCAAAACTCATTTTTCATGTAACTAACCCTACAACTTAACTTCAACATTCCAAGAGCTTTCATACATGTATTTTTATAACACTTTTGGAGTGATAAACTTTATGTTCATCTTTTTAATGAGTTATTTTTATACAACTTGATTATATATATTTTTATACTTTTAAATCTCTAAAAATTCCAAGACTTTCAAGTATCAAAATGTTAAGACTTTTTATGTGCAACTTTTATAACATTTTTTATATTACTTGTTTTATATAAAAATCAAGTTTTCTAGTTCTTTAAAATCAAGTTTCAAGAATATATGTGAAGCTCATGAACATGAAGATGATGATCTTACATGATTTAAACATATATTTGTTTAAATCATGTTTTTAAGCTTGTTAAAGTAAGACCATCACTTATGTAAAATACTACACTAAATAAACAAAAAGAACATCATAAATCACATGCTTAAACAACCTACTTTAACAAAATCAACATAATCATGCTAACTAGTTAACACTAATACACATAATCATCACATAATAAGTTATATTTAGTAGATTATTAAGGTGAGATTAGGGTTTTAAAGTTTGATTTTTCTTTATATTCAAGATAATCAACAAGTACTTCCTTAATCTACACATAATAAGGTTGCTTAAAAATGGTAAAAGATTGGCTTACAAGTTTCCACAAGATTAAGAAGACAATTAAGCTCCAAAGAAGGCCCTATTGATCCTCCATGCTTGTTATTTCCTTAGATGATCTTGAAATGGCTTGAAAGAGGTTTAAATGCGGTGTTTATGAGATAAAAATGGGTGTATTATGTGTGTATATGGTTGTCGTGAATGAAGGGGAAGAAGGAGGGTGTTTGTGAACTTCTTTGAGTGACAAGAATGATGGAAAAGATGATGGTAGTATGGTGTTATAATTTACTAGCATCAAGAAGTCAAATAAAAATCTCAAGGCCATGCTTGTCACGCCCCCAAAATACCACATGCGGAATTCACCGCGAGGCGTGCGACGTACCAGGATCTAGCCACTAATCATGTCGAACTGATAGTAAATAATATTAATACAAAAATCATGTCCAACATGAATAGTGCAATTTCATAAATAATGTTTCAACATAGTATATGTGACAACCCGAACTTTCAAGGTTAGTGTCTTTCAGTCTTGTGATTCCGATTCCTCATTATTTCACTTTCACGCTCTTTGCTTTAGTGAATCTGTTAACCGCTCGTGACTTTGATAAACCTATTAAACGTAAATGTTGATTGAATGTGTATTTGGATTTTTATTGTGTCACGTAGTTAGAATTGGGCCGTAATCAGCCTTAAACCATCTCTGCCCGGTCGCAAGTATTATTGGGCCGCCATCATCATTAAACAAACTTGGCCCATCTCCTCCTTTCTTATGTATACGTAAATTCATGGGTCATGTTATACAACTCATTGCAAACCCTATACCCCTCTAGACAAGTGAAGGCAGTAGACCCCCCTCCCCTCGAGGCATCATCTCATTCAGTCGAGCCCTTGGTTAGTAGATTCGTATTTATGTTAATTCTTAATTGTTTGATCTTGTTTGTGTGAACTTGATTAACAAAATTGTATATGTATGCTCTATAAAACGTGAGAAACTTGATGTTGTGTCTAATCGTGTTCCTTCATGTTAAACTATGCTTAGGGTTGCATGTTATTAGAAACCTTGATGAACACCTCATAAATCACTAATGAATCCGCTATAAAAAGATGGTTGATGTTGAGTGAATGTTCATGAATCTGATTTAAATGATTAGTAAGAATGTTAAGGCTTATGAGTTTGGATGTTCGATTTCTAATGTTGATGATGAATGTTCGATGTAAGAGTTTGGTTATGTGATATAATATGATTGATCCGATTTAATGGATCTTATGTTAATTATTAGTGAACAATTGAATGTTAAGTAGGGTTTATGTGAATCATGAGAACTAAATTAATGGAACACTTTTGTTAAAGCATGCATTCTAGGATTTTATGGTTACTTATTCATAGATTGGTTACAAACTGTTAATCTTGATGACTAATATTCATATGATAGGGTGTCATTTATGATGATGTTTGACCTAGCTGAATGAATATTGAAAAAGGATTGTGAGTTTAGAATTGGGTAGTAGGCTTCTGAACCGATTTGGGTTGCACTATTTTATTTGGGCCTCACATGTAAACATTTTAAACTGGGCCGCGAATTGAGATAAATCACACAGTCCAAGCGGACTTATGTTTGGGCCGCGCACACATGGGACTAAACGTGCTACTGGATTTCACAAACAAACTTAGGCCGCACCTTAAATGCTGGGCCACAAGCCTAACTGGTCGCACAGTTGAGGCCCGGCCACACGTTATATTGGGTCGAAATATGCTTATGGGCCATACGCTAAAACGGACCTGCACAAATAAACACCCTCTTTTGGGTCGCACCTCATGTTGGGCCGTATGTTAAATCTGGGCCGAGACAACTTATGAACCACACGAATTAGGACTAATCACACACTCTTATGAACATTGAGTTAACTATTCAGCGTATTGTGAAACACGAACTTGTGATGAGAACTTGTTTATGACTCGAATACATGCTATGTGACATTATGGGTTGTTGTACTATACGGTGTCTTGTACGATTTGCATAACGATGAAGGTTTGCTTGTACGATACTTGTGTAATGTGTACGAATAGTACGTAATTTATGTGTATACAAAATTGATTGCCTTTGATAAACACGGTAGGGTTTGGTTGACTAACTTGGAACAAGTAACATAACCTACCGAGCAAACCAAAGGTGAGTTCATTTCTGTTGAGCATGCGTCCCAGTGGTTGGAACAGTCATTAGGTATCCCTGAGAGGGATAGGTTTTTGGGTAAATCAATTGGGTATTCCTAAGAGGAATACGTCTTGTGGGTAAAAACTGGAATGTTAGATAATACACTCATTCCTATCATTTTAAGTCCCATGTTATACCGAATAGTTTCCTGAGAGGTAACGGGGTGTTAGTTGATAACGCTATTAGGCTTGGCAACCTCACACCTACCTGAGAGGACGGGCGTGAACTAATGACCTTAAATCATGACCAATGCTTAGATAGGGGGCATTGGGGACGGGCAAACAATCTGGTAGCCATCTTGTACGGTACTCGAGTTATTATCAACATTACTTTCAGAATTGTATTTAACTGGATTAAACACTTGGTAAACAAACGTTTTCATAAAACTATTAACTCACCAACGTTGTCTTATGTGCATGATCGCAGGCTATAGATATGTGAAACGTGGAACTTGCTGTCTGGGATGCTGGAGTGGTCATGGGTCAAGATACATGGAATCGCGAGACAAGTCTAATGGTTTTCGTACATATGGTTTATGGAACACTTAGCAAATGATTTATGCTTCCGCTGAACACGATGAATTACATTTAATGTTTTGTAACACTTTATGTTAATAAATGAAAGCTTTTATTTCAAATCTTGTTATGAGTTCAATGTGATTGGTGGCTAGATCCCGGTACGTCACACGCCTCGCGGAGGTTTCCGCATGTGGTATTTTGGGGGTGTGACAGTTTGGTATCAGAGCCACTGGTTATAGTGAACTTGGTTTTAAAAATGTTTTCATAAAACCAGACTATAACTGAACAGTTCTGAATACGTGAATACGACCATGACACTCAGCTCCAGATTGCAAGGTTCGTCTTTTCACCTGTGGTATACATTACACGAATAGTGTACACTTGTTTATGTTGAAACATATGGACACACACTCGTCACTATAGCATAATTACATGGATTGCTTGTTTACAGTACAATGCGTTTTTAGTATGTCGTAGTCCTTGGATTTTTGTGATCTTATCCTTTTGAAAACCTCCGTTTGACATCTGAGTTTGAAGAACCATTTGACATGAGTTAGGAGGAACTGAGATGAGCATGCAAATCACAATATTATTGTGGGTGCACACATAATAATAATGTGGGGTGCATGCGAGTCCCAGTGAGGCTTAACAAGTGAAAAAGGGGTTATGTTCCGTTATTCGATCAATGAGAAACATAACAAACCTATAGGGGTCCTAGCAGTGATTGTCTCCTACATGAACGTGATCTCTTCACTCCTCTCTGAATCCTTACGAATCTTGATGTTATCGAGTATCACCTGAACACTCATCCAAATGTCTAGCGAACTGTGTAGAATGTTAGGTGCTAGTACGAACGTCTCTAAGTTGTATGTCGCAGCATCGAACGATTGATCCATACCTTTCTCACTTATCTTAGTTTACTGGAACGGAACACATCGACGCCTTATATCCCGAAGTGCGATCACTTCTGCAACACTCTAGCAACATACCGTGTATTACATAATCGACTTGCAAGATCGATGGACAAGAGGATGAACGTAGTACTTTACCGACCTCAGTAGTAGAACGACCCTGATTACCGGCAACGGGCACCAGCAAATTGGCTTAAACAGAATCCTTAACCCTAGTCAGCGACTTATGGGAGTTAACTCTTACGAATCAATCAGGACATAAGTGATGACAATTGACTATAGTGTGGAATGTGAAACTGACAGCACAATGAGTACCGCCTTAGGACGCGGCACGGAATGTGAGAAGACGGATCTTGACGGTGAAAGATCGTAGGGCTCCGTTTCAAGCAACGACATTAGAGGCAACAGTCACGGCAACATCAAGCTACTCGTAATTGTAGCCAACAGTATGGAAATGAAGGTGCCTACAACATGGATTAGCCGTTGTCAAATCAAGAAGACAACAACCAAGAGAACGACGGCAGTACTGGTAATTTCGTAGCAAAAACAACAACGCCGGAAGTGATGCTCATGGAAGGGCATTTAGGATTGGCATGGGCGACGCCAGGATTATAGCAACATGGTGGCCTACACATTCTTGGTAACGAATCGTCTTGTCCCTGTTCTGTTCAACCCTTATACTTCTTGAAACCAAACTTGTCGTGGATTCGGCTGATGGCAAATCAATTGAAGCCTCATATGTTCGTTGGGATGCAAACTCGACCTTGTGGGACAAGTGCTTGACATCGACCTTCCTTCTGCTATCCTTGATAGTTTCGACGCAGTAGTCAGTGTGGATTGGTTATTCAGATATCACGTAGATATACCCTGTGAGAAGAAAATTTTGCGTATCTCTCTCTAGAGGAGAATCGTTATCTGTTCTAAAGCATCAGAGTGGTGCAAAGGTTAGCGCCATGAAAGCCCAAAAGTGCCTACGAAGGGATTACCCCACTATGTTAGCGCTCGTTACTGATTATAAGACTAAGGAGAAGAGGATCGAGGATCCACCAATTGTTCGTGATTCCTTCCAAAGTGCTACTCGAAGAAATTTCAGGTTTATTTCCACAACTGTTAGGTAGAATCTCAGTTTGATCTCACGCAAGAGGCAGCCTTGATTTCTCGTACTCCTTACCGTCTTGCACCTGGAGGGTTGCAAGAACTGTCAAATCAACTACAGGAACTGTTGGACAGGAGTTTTGTCGGACCTAGTTTTCGCTCCGGGGAGCCCCGATTATATCCGTGAAGATAAGCCTTATTGTTGGACATATGTACTGATTATCGAGAACTCAGCAAGGTGACAATCAAGAACCATTTGTCTCGACCATGTATTGACAACCTGTTGACCAGTTGCGAGGGTTAAACTTCTATCCGAGGGTTGACTAACGAACGAACTATCATCAGATGGAAGTCCAAGGGGAGAATATTCCTAAAGCGGTATATCGAAAGCTGTACGGTCATTACGACTTTTTATTCCATGACCCTTGGGTTAATCAACACAACAGCAGCTTTATGGATCGCATGGATCAACCGTGTTTATTGTGGATGCTTTGAATCATTTCTAGGAGAAAGGAACATCATGGGCGGCATTTGTAACTTAACTTAGAGCTCCTAAGGGAGGAGCTACTCCACGCGAAGTCTTGTTAAATGTAACTTCTAGACTCGAGAGGCACATTTTTGGTCGTGTAATCAACGAAGTGGGAATACACGTGGATCTCGCTAAGACCCATTTTGTTAGAAACTGAACGACACCAAAGATTCCTTCAGGGATACGGCAATTCCTTGGTTTCGCTAGATACTATCGCAGATTCATCGCGGGATTTTCGAAGATTGCGCAGCTTTAACCACTTTAGCACAGCGGGGTGTTGTGTATTCATGGGAGACAAAACAGGAGAACGGGTTTTTAGCTTCTGAAATCCAACTCTACAATGCACTAGGCATCGTCCTTACTCGAGGGTACGGGTGATCTAGTGGTATACCATGGAGGTCCGAATCGGAGTCTCAGTTACACACCGATGCAACACGAGAGGGTGATTGCTTACGTAGTGGATTAACAAGAAGAATTGCACGACTCGCAACCTGGGGTGGAAGCCATGGCCTCTGGATTTAGAATTTGGAGGTGTTCCTTGCACGGTACCAAGGGCGTTATATAGACCGATCACAAGGACCCTCAGCATATCTCGAACAGCGAGAGTTAAACATATGACGGCGTCGCTGAATGGAACTCTCGAACGATTACGACTATGGAACTTAAACGCGAATGAGCCTTGTAGCACACCTTCGACTCTAAACTACTTGATCAGATCTGTTCTGCTCAAACCGAAGCATTTAAGGACGAGGACCTCCCAGCTGGATCCGTGCGGGGCATGGAAAAACAATATGTAGCTAAAAATTAAATGACATTCACTACTTCCTGGAGCGAATGTGGACCTCACTATACAGCAATCCTAGGGAATTTGTATTGAGCGAAGCACACCAGCCTTGATATTCTAGTCGTCTAGATTTTGACAGAGGATATTAGAATCTATAAATCTGGTACAGTTAACCAGGCATGAAGGCCCGCCTAACAATGTTTGACCCGTGCGAAAGTCAAGGTGGGATATCAGAAACCCTCTGGTTTGTGTTAGCAACCAGAAACACCCATTGGAAAATGAAGCAGACTGCCATGGATTTTGTCACCGGCTTTCCTAAAACTATAAACGGAAACGATATCACCTGAGTGATCACTGATTGTCTCATGTAACTGATACACTCCCTTGCAATTAAGGAAAATTGACAAGTCTTCGTATACTGTTAGTAATTACCTGTGAAGGGCGGTTTCTAGGCACGGGGTGCCAAGTCCTGTTACCTCTAATTTGGATCTATACATGATTTATGTCGGGCAATACACAACACCCTTGACTCATGTCTGGACCAGAGCATTGCGTATCGCCGTTGGACAAACGGTCAGAGTAAACAAACCCTCCTGACACTCGAAGATATGCTGCGAACATGTTTGTGTTTGGCTTTAGTGAAAATTTGAAGGACTCTTACCTATGGTTGAGTTCTACTGCTGCAGTTACCATTCTAGTATCCAAACAGCTCTGTTGAGGCATTGCATGGACTATAATGCCAACCTCCTTGTCAGGCTAAGATGGTTGACAACTTAATTACGGGTCCACGACTTGTACTCGAAACTCTTGGGAAGATTGTTTGGATCGGGAGTCGTTTGGCGGCAACGCGTGACCGTCGGGAAACCTAATAAGATTAGGAAACGCTGGAAGATCGCTGTAGGCGATCGTATCATGTTGAAAGTCTCACCCTGGGAGGATATGGTACGCTTGGGAAGCGTGCCGAGCTTAACTTACATCACGTTGGGCCATACAACATTCTGGGAAGAATCGGTAACGTGGCCTACAAACTCGAGCTACCTGACGGATTGGGTGACGTTCACGATGTCACTTATGTCTCGAATCTAAAGAAGCGCTTGTCGGATGAAACACTTGTTGTACCATTTCAAGAACTAAAAATCGATGATAAGTTGCAGTTCGTCGAAGAACCTATTGAAATCATGGATCTGGAAGTTAAGGTTCGTAAACATAGCCGAATCCCAATCGTGAGAGTTCGTTGGAACTCAAGACGTGGACCAGAGTTCACGTGGGAACACGAGGATCAGAAGAAGCTTAAGTATCCTCAGTTGTTTAACACTGCTGAATCAAATCCTAATGAGACTGGTGAATTTCGGGACGAAATTCCACTTCAAGTTGGGGATGATGTGGCACCTAGGGAAAATCTGCAGCAATCTTGATTTATCACTTCACTTCTCTATGCTCACTTATCAAATTTCGGGATGAAATTTCTTTCAAGTTGGGGATAATGTGACAACCCGAACTTTCAAGGTTAGTGTCTTTCAGTCTTGTGATTCCGATTCCTCATTATTTCTCTTTCACGCTCTTTGCTTTAGTGAATTTGTTAAACGCTCGTGACTTTGATAAACTTGTTAAACGTAAATGTTATTGGGTGCGATTGAATGTGTATTTGGGTTTTTATTGTGTCACGTAGTTAGAATTGGGCCGTAATCATCCTTAAACCATCTCGGCCCGGTCGCAAGTGTTATTTGGCCGCCATCATCATTAAACAAACTTGGCCCATCTCCTCCTTTCTTATGTATACGTAAATTCATGGGTCATGTTATACAACTCATTGCAAACCCTATACCCCACTAGACAAGTGACGACAATAGACCCCCCCCCCCCCCCATTGAGGCATCATCTCATTCAGTCGAGCCCTTGGTTAGTAGATTCGTATTTATGTTAATTCTTAATTGTTTGATCTTGTTTATGTGTGAACTTAATTAACAAAATTGTATATGTATACTCTATAAAACGTGAGAAACTTGATGTTGTGTTTAATCGTGTTCTTGCATGTTAAACTATGCTTAGGGTTGCATGTTATTAGAAACCTTGATGAACACCTCATAAATCACTAATGAATCCGCAATAAAAAGATGGTTGATGTTGAGTGAATGTTCATGAATCTGATTTAAATGATTAGTAAGAATGTTAAGGCTTATGAGTTTGGATGTTCGGTTTCTAATGTTGATGATGAAGGTTCGATGTAACAGTTTGGTTATGTGATATAATATGATTGATCCGATTTAATGGATCTTATGTTAATTATTAGTGAACAATTGAATGTTAGGTAGGGTTTATGTGAATCATGAGAACTAAATTAAGGAAGACTTTTGTTAAAGCATGCATTCTAGGATTTTATGGTTGATTATTCATAGATTGGTTGCAAACTGTTAATCTTGATGACTAATATTCATATGATAGGGTGTCGTTAATGATGATGTTTGACCTAGCTGAATGAATATTGAAAAAGGATTGTGAGTTTAAAATTGGGTAGTAGGCTTCTGAACCGATTTGGGTTGCAGTATTTTATTTGGGCCTCACATGTAAACGTTTTAAACTGGGCCGCGAATTGAGATAAATCACACAGTCCAAGCGGACTTATGTTTGGCCACGCACACACGGTACTAAACGTGCTACTGGATTTTATAAACAAACTTGGGCCGCACCTTAAATGCTGGGCCACAAGCCTAACTGGTCGCACAGTTGAGGCCCGACCACACGTTTTATTGGGTCGAAATATGCTTATGGGCCATACGTAAAACGAACCTGCACACATACACACCCTCTTTTGGGTCGCACCTCATGTTGGGCCGTATGTTAAATCTGGGCCGAGACAACTTATGAACCACATGAATTAGGACTAATCACACACTCTTATGAACATTGAGTTAACTATTCAGCGTATTGTGAAACACGAACTTGTGATGAGAACTTGTTTATGACTCGAATACATGCTATGTGACATTATGGGTTGTTGTACTATACGGTGCCTTGTACGATTTGCATAACGATGAAGTTTTACTTGTACCCTACTTGTGTAATGTGTACGAATAGTACGTAATTTATGTGTATACAAAACTGATTGTCTTTGATAAACACGGTAGGGTTTGGTTGACTAACTTGGAACAAGTAACATAACCTACCGAGCAAACCAAAGGTGAGTTCATTTCTCTTGAGCATGCGTCCCGGTGGTTGGGACAGTCATTGGGTATCCATGAGAGGGATAACTTTTTGGGTAAATCAATTGGGTATTCCTGAGAGGAATACGTCTTGTGGGTAAAAACTGGAATGTTAGATAATACACTCATTCCTATCATTTTAAGTCCCATCGTATACCGAATAGTTACCTGAGAGGTAACGAGGTGTTAGTTGATAGCGCTATTAGGCTTGGCAACCTCACACCGTACCTGAGAGGACGGGCGTGAACTAATGACCTTAAATCATGACCAATGCTTAGATAGGGGGCATTGGGGACGGGCAAACAATCTGGTAGCCATCTTGTACGGTACTCGAGTTATTATCAACATTACTTTCGGAATTGTTATTTAACTGGATTAAACACTTAGTAAACAAACGTTTTCATAAAACTGTGAACTCACCAGCGTTGTCTGATACACTTGTGTGCATGCTCGTAGGCTATAGATATGTGGAACGTGGAACTTGCTGTCTGGGATGCTGGAGTGGTCATGGGTCAAGATACATGGAATCGCGAGACAAGTCTAATGGTTTTCGTACATATAGTTTATGGAACACTTAACAAATGATTTATGCTTCCGCTGAACACGATGAATTACATTTAATGTTTTGTAACAATTTATGTTAATAAATGAAAGCTTTATTTCAAATCTTGTTATGAGTTCAATGTGATTGGTGGCTAGATCCTGGTACGTCACAGGCCTCGCGGGGGTTTCCGCATGTGGTTTTTTGGGGGTGTGACAGTTTACGTTCAGCGGAAGCAATTGTATTGTTTAAACATAATTAAAAATCCAAATCATTTTAAGTTGCAAAAGTTTACATGTTTCCTCAAGTGGCACGCCCCGTGACACTTCTCGCTCTCCAGACAGCAAGTTCCAAGGCGTAGTGTATCTAACAACCTGCAAGCATGCAAAAAAAGTGTATCACCATAAAGCTGGCGAGTTCACGGTTTTGTTTAACGAAATCATGTAAATGTTTAGCTTAAATACATGTTCAAAATAACTCGATACCGAAGTGACATATGTTTGTTTGCCCTCATCAGTGCCTATCAACACTGGCTATGTGGTTAAGGCCATTAGTTCACGCCCGTCCTATCCAGGTACGGTGTGAGGTTGTCAAGCCTAATAACGCTATCAACTAATACCCCGTTGCCCTCCAGGCAACTAGTTCGGTAGTAAGTAGGGACTTTGGGTGATAGAGTTGAGTTGATTATCCAACATCGAAATTAAACTATAGTTTGTAACGTATCCCCTCCAGGGATATATGTTCGTAAAGTATCCCCTCTAGGGATTAAGTTTGTAAAGTATCCCTTCCAGGGATATAAGTTTGTTTGTTTGTCCCAACGGGATGCATGCTTGAGAAAAGAGCAGTTAACTCACCTTAGGGTGCGTATTATATCCAAAAGTATTGTGTGAACGACACGAACCATCATAGCATGCAAATAATCACCAAGACATCCATAATAATATTTGCACATCATAAGTAACCAATACTAGGATAAAGTTGTTTCACGTGTGATCGAGCTCTATCAATTTGTTGGAACCTTAAAGTCCGTTGGTAATTATTGTCGGGTTGGGTGTTGTTTGGCCGAAGTAAATGTACCCATAAGTTATTCATGTATATGCATGTTCATATAGATATCCACAACTTGGGAATATATGTAGGTAAGGATAGACTTGGTCGTTTTAAGATATGCATTAGATTTTATAGTTATAAACAGTGGTTCGCCCGACTAAATGTTGCCCTTTTACATACGTATATATATACGCATTTAAATAAAATAAAACCATCAAGTTCTTATAAAATAAAACCATCGCCTCAAACATATGTACCAATTGTATTCAAAATATAATATATAAAATTATAATCAATGTTTAGCAAGGTACATGCTTGAACATAAATACTTACAGAATTATAATGCCGTTCCAAGGTCCTTTAGTCGTTACAAAACATTGATTCATATAATTGTATGTTAAACTTTACCCACCTGTTACAATTATATATACTTGAAACAAAACATGGCTGCTGGTCAAATGGCCAAAACCGCATATGTATATGCATTATCATCGTCCACGCACTTGAAATGACTCTTATTATTACTGGTAGTTAGCCAAGTAAAATAAAATCAAGCATTCGCATAACACACAACATATTAATTGTTTGTATAATCCCAAATTAACACGTATCCTTATTTTATATAATAACTCGATTAGTTAATAATTCAGACGTCACTAGATATCGTTTTATTATGTCAACATCTCATTAATCAGTTCAGGTCGGGTCGCTAGAGCTCGATTGAAGTTCTATTATTACAAATTAATCACATATGAAAATATACAAATCAAACGCACAAATATACCTTCTCGTATGGACTGCTTAAAAATAAACCAACACATAAAAGTCTCCTCCATAGGCGCGTTGATTGGTTTGACCTACGCTAACCAGCAGTTTGAGCGTTTGACCGTAGTTGAACCGAACCAAAAGCAACACTCATTAAGAATTTTACCTCTTAATGGAACCATTAAGAATTTTACCAATGAGAATGTAGAAGAATGTGACATGTGATGATTTACCATTCAGAGGTTACCTCTTAACCATTCAGACTTGAGGTTACCTCTTATTCATTCAGAGGTTTTAAACCATTAAGAGGTAGCATCTGAATGGTCATTAAGAGGCTACCAAACAGCCCCTGACAGATTTCCAACTAGGATCCCGGAAGCTACATACTATAATCCAACGCCTCCTAAGGCTTTCACCTGGGCAACCACCCAACCAATCGCCTCCGCCGTCACTTGTCCGACGGCCGGACGTCACCACCGCCGTCGACAACCGTAACGAACCACCACCAAAGCCACCTAACAAGTTGCCATTAATCTCTGATGTTACATATCTAAGGAATCGGAAAGGTACAAAACTAGATCTGACTTACCGGAGTTCACGGGTTGCCGAAATCACCATAACTAAACCTTTTTGGTGCAACTCGGGTCACCGGTGATCTGTGCGCATGGTCGGACGTATGAAACACCATGGCCCGACCCTAAAAAACACCAAAAAGCTCACCTTCGCCGCCTAATCGGTGCCGTGCGCAACCGCTGCTCTCCGTCTAGCACTACCGTGTGGGGCCACCAATCGATGGGTGGCCAGTCATCGGTCATCGGGAACCACAGGGAACGAGGATGATTAGTCGGCTCCCCCTTGAACTCCAATCTCTCTCTCTCTCGATCTCAACCGCTCAAAGTAGCACCCGTCACCTATCTTGATCGAGTTCCTTCGCCATCGATGACCGTGCGCCGCTGTGGAGTCATAGGGAGAGGGTCACGCTTGCCACGAACTGCCATCGGAGAGAGTTGCCAGCCGCCCTCGATCTCAGCCACTCTCTCTCTCTCTCTCTCACTCTGATTCTCCTCTCTCTCTCTCTCTCTCTCTAATATGCAGAAGGATTTTTGTGTGTTTTGAACAAGAAGTCCAACAATCCGTTCATTATCTGTTGTTGTCTAAACAATATGAATGCACACAACGAATTTGACAACTGTTACAACTTATTAAAAGTATAAATCACCTCCAATCCTTTCCTGGTCAAATCACACACTCTAAAGTTTAAACTTATCGTGTGTTGTAGTTTGGAAAGATACGCAAAAATACAAAAAAAAAAACTCTAAAATACGAAACAAAACTCTAATATACGCAAAAATACCCTAAAATACGCTAAAATACGATAAAATACATGAAAATATTCTAAAATACTCTGCAATATGTTAATATACGTCATATTATGAAAAAAATACATCAAAATATGTTAAAATACGCCGAAATACGTAAAAATACCCTAAAATAGGTTAAAATAAGCTAAAATACGTTAGAATACGCTCATATGCGTCAAAAATACTATAAAATACCCAACAATATGTTAGAATAAGTCAAAATAGGCAAAAATACGTCAAAATACGAGACTAATGATATTTCCACACATGTATACATATAACACGGCACTGTGCAGTACAAGTGGATTTCAAACAAAACTGTATGTAATCATAGAATACGATATTCTCACGCAACCGAACGGCATCGAAACGACGTATGTTGAAGGTATACGTCATAAAACGACAAAATATGCGAAAGTTTGGCAAAAAACGACATGTATACGCGTCGAACCGAGGGAAACATGATAAAACTAATTTTGAAATTATGCCATATACGATCATATAGGCCTATGTTGTATCGTATATCGGCTTAATACGCATCGTATAGGCCTATACGATGCGTATTAAACTTTGAATTTTCTCAAAAATACCCCTGAATTTATCAGAAAAACAGGGGTATTTCAGTAATTTCATCGATTAATACGCATCGTATAGGCCTATACGATGCTTATTAAACTATAAATTTCTCAAAAATGTGTTTCAAATCAAGGGTCCCATCATTACAACCACTTGTTTTCTACGGGGATGTAATGCAATGATTCCTCTCAATTAAATAGATAGACACTTGCTTTATAGGACTCACTTGAATCGTCTCGGAAGTATTGAACAACCGAAATAACAGCTTCAGTTTCATCAGCAACGTCGTTTACCGTGGAATGCATCCTTATTTCTGTAAATCGCACAAACAAGCATGCCTTGAACGAGTCTAGAACACTCGTAATCCTCAACCGGCTTTGAAACCGGACATAATCTATTAAGAAACTGTTCGATTTCACGGTGAGTGGAGAAATTAGCGACGAAGAAATTGTTCGACACAGACATGCATCTGGAAAGAAGCATATAAAGAACCTTCAAAAGTTAGAGAATATACAGACTTCAAAAGTTAAACATATTTTATTAGCTATTATACCTCGTTTAATAGCAAGATAAGAAGGATGAGATATCAGCAGTTAGCTCGAAGAAGTTTCTCTCGATCAGGTGTTCCAATAGAATTCCCCTGTTTAACAATGTCCTGTTAATTGTTTCAGATAACATGCTTGGTAACAAAGAGGAACACTTTCTTCTTTTGTTCTTCAATCTTTGTTACTTGTTAATGTTTTATTTTTTTTTCTACTTTTAGAAAGGTTTGACCACCTCACGACTGTAATAAAACGGAACATAATCCCAGATTGTCTAGAGAAGCGCTTTTATCATATGTCATATGTTGGACGGAATATATGGATGGAAATCCCGCATAGTTTGTTTTTTTTTTATAATTTTACAGACGATTTAGAGAAACAGAGAATACGTTACGAGAGTATTCGAGAATTAGAAAAGGAGAAAATACGGAACGACAAGGGTGTTGGTCTTTTCTCCCACGTGTGATCCAGAGGTCGGTCTCGGGTGGGCATAAGATCCGTGGGCCCTATTGTCGGATCTGTGACTCCTTGGAAGATGTGATTAAGGTAAGCGTGTCGTATCATGTGTCATGTGTCATAAAACGGAACATAATCCTAGATTGTATGGAGAAAGCGCTTTTATCATGTGTCATATTAGAGAAACATAATTTTACAGACAATTTAGAGAAACAGAGAATACGTTACGAGATTCTTCGAGAATTAGAAAAGGAGAAAATATGGAACGACAAGGGTGCTGGTCTTTTCTCCCACGTATGATCCAGAGGTCGGTCTCAGGTGGGCATAAGATCCGTGGGCCCTATTGTCGGATCTGTGACTCCATGGAAAATGTGATTAAGGTAAGCGTGCCGTAAAGTTGCATCTGATTTTTAAAACATTCCCACTGACATAATATTTTAAAAATTGAGAACCACATATTCGTGTGTAAAAGCTCGGAAAGATGACCGAATAGAGATCTGAATATCCCCTTGGTAGTTGTTACTATATGACACATGATAAAAGCGCTTCTATAGACAATCTGGGATTATGTTCCGCAAATTGGGAACCACACATTCATGTGTAAAAGCTCGGAAAGATGACCTAATAGAGACCTGAATATCCCCTTGGTAGTTGTTTACCACATGACACATGATAAAAGCGTTTCTTTAGACAATCTGGATTATGTTCCGTTTTAACACGCCGCCTAAATCTCAGTTACGTCTCATTGCATTATGACAATATTGACAGGGGTGCTAGTCTTTTCTCCCACTGTGCAAACTTGAAAAATCTCAATATAACACATTGTAGACTGGTGGGCTTGAATGGTTTTAATATATTTCATCTTGAACTATCTAGTCTAATACTTGAAAATGGATATGATCGTGTCAAGATCTTTATCTATCATGTCATCGATCAACTACTCGAAATCGTTTCTCGGTTTCGCATTCGACACAACACAACAAAAAATAAACTTCAAAAAATCAGTTCCTTGATCCGCATCGTATAGGCCTATACGATGCGTATCAAGCCCGCCATCAGACATAACCTGCACCTGTCAGTCTACAATGTCTTTTACTTTATTTCAATACGCATTGTATAGGTCTATACGATGCATGTTAAATTGAAAAGGTGTGCGGATAAACAAGGGGATGTGCCATTAGAAAACCCATATCTTTATATCTTTATAGTGTAAGTATTGCCTTTAAATACGATGGGATAGTGTATGTCTTGATATGGTGTGAATTGAAAGCATGAAAACAATTGTACATTCAACTCCAGAGCAACAGAAAACACACACACACACGCATCACATCATACACTGTTTGTATGTGTTTTATATATACCAGTACGTCAAGAGAGACAAACAGACAGCTTCTGGTATAAGCTATCAGATTCAGACCCCTCAACTCATACTGTACATAAATCATGCTTTCACGTAGTCATAATCATCCAGTCATTTCATGATTTCATATATAGTGCGGTTATCGCACAAATTTTTTATTTTTTCTTCAAAAAGTCTGAAGTGGGAAAATAATCACCCCCCAAAAAAGTTTGCTAAACCTAAATATATTAAAAGTATTTATATGATCTAAAGTGGCTGTATGCTAACGACATTAAGACCTGTAGAAAATGTGTCTATTTACATGATTGCCATTGTCTCTATTTGAGACTTTTAGCATTGATTATTCTTGTAAAGGGTACAAATCAATTGCATACATTTCGCATAAATTCTCAACTTTGTATTTGATACTCATGCTACATATGTATATAAAAAGTTTAATGAGGTCCACTCTCCACCCAGTGAATTTTCATGTGTTCGGTTTGGCAGGTCAAAAACACGCTTATGCGAATCTTGCCGGAGTGCTCCCCCTGGTTGGGCTTAGAGGCAAGTGGTTCGTGGTAGGTTAAGCTGTGTTGAAGGTAGAATCATGGAAAATTGCTAAGCTGAGCAAGCTTGTGCTGAGAATCAACATGCCTTTATTCCCCGTGCTTTTGACAGGGTCGTTCCAACGTTTTTTTGGAGAACCTAAGCGAACTACGAAGTGGGAGCCCTAGTTTAACCCATAAACTCTCCTCCAATCCCGATGGACCCGTCTCCATGGGTGATTAGGGTTACTTTTTTCGTCTAGTGATAGCCGCCGATAGCCTAGAAACTGAAAGTAGGTTGTGATGGGACGTGGGAATGATGATTGTGTCTGTATTTTATAGGCTTTAAGCCATTGAATAACAATGATTAGGTCAATGGTTGTTGTGTTTTAAACAATATTTACTTTGGGCTCTTTCAATGAAAAACTAGTTAAGTTTTGAAATAAACATATTTATTTGGGCCTAATACATATAATATATATAAAAACTTTCTAAAAACTTGAAGGACCTTATTTTTTGGTGGCCCTAGCCGCCCCTAGGTACGTGCCTAGGTTGGCAAGCCTATGGAGCCGACCCTGGCTTTTGATACCTTTGGGTCCTTTGTCTCTGAAGCTGTTGGTTCCTAAAGAGAGTGCAACGAGCCGTACACAACAATTTCTCGACGCTGAATAACAAGATCTTTATTTTCGATAGGATCGGCAGGTTGCAGCACTACTTCTTACATGTCTACCTACCACTATTATGTTTTAGCAAGCTATGAAAATTTGGGATTTGCATAAAAAAAGTATTTCATAAATACTCTTTAAAAGGTATAAACCATATCTGTTTTTTATTTATTTAGAATAATGTTAGGTTTTGATGTTTTATCAAGTTATTTGTAATGATAATCCAAATTCAAAACTCATTAAATAAATAAACTGGTGATCTAAGAAAACTATATTACCAGGTCAAAATCATTTGCTTGATCTAGACATAGTTAAAAAGGGAATCGTTATATGCTTGTTATATAAACTAGGTTTATCACCCTAGCCGCGTTGCGGCAAACTTCTTTTGTTATTTAGTTTGTGTTTATATGTGTTTTGAAATCACTATGAGCGCGTTGCGTGCGGAACCACTAACAAAAATAAAAAGAAAATGTAAAAAACATTAAAACATAATCGAAAGAAAATCAACCAAAAAAGATGTATGTTAATGATGTTATTCGTATGAAACCCGTGGTCAGAGATGAGCAAATAATACTGGGTACCGGTACCGAATTTCTCAAACCGAGGGATCCTAAGTACCAATTCGGTACCGACTTTTGGCGTTCCTAGTACCGGTTCACTACCAATTTTTACTTTCATATGCCGGTACCGTAACCGGTATTTTCGGTATCGGTTGCCACCGAGCTCATCCCTACCCCTGAAACTAAAAAAAGAAATCATTAAAAGTTGAAGAAAATCAACAAAAAAAAGTTGTACGATACCGTTGTTGTTTGTATGGCACCCGTGATCAGGGATAAGCAAATGGTACCGTGTAGCAGTACCGAATTTCCCAAAATAAAAGATATTCAAACTTAATCCGGTACCGACTTTTGTCGTTTTCTGTATCAGGCTGGTGCCGATTTTTACCTTAATGCACCGATAATGAACCAGACCGTACCTGGATTTTCGATACCAGTATTGGTTGACACCAAGCTTATCCAACTGAGAAAGCAAAGAAAATAATAATAATAATTATATTACTATATATATATTATAGTAATATATTAAAACTACTGTTCATTGAATTGTATTATTATCATATAGTATTAATAATAATTTTCTTGGTGATTTGAAATAGCATTACAATTATTAGGTTGGGTGGTATAATATAAAGTCCCTAAGGGCTTTATAATGCCACATAATGTAGGATTCATGTCACATAAAGGTTTTTAAAGTGTTTTTTCTTAACTTGCATACAATGTTTTAAAACCTCTATAATGATTATTAGTTAATTAAATTTTGATTTGTTTTTTTTTATAGTTGTTTGAAAATGGTCAAAAATGGCCCCACCACTTTTCTGTCCGTTAACGCTCGTCAAGAAGTTTACAAACTTGCCCATAACGCCCCCACCCCACATAGCGCCCAAGAAATGGGGGAGAGGTACCATGGGACGCCAATGATGGTGAGGTGGCAGAGGACGCTGAGCCACACCACCTGATATTATAATTTTCTTTTTGTATTTTTAAATAGTATGTTTCGTACGTTGTTTTTTTTTTTAAGGGTAACTTTCATTAAAACAAACCAGCCGACCCAAACCGTGCCGACCAACAAAAACAACTACACACTTACATATTTACAAAAGAGTTCCATTTACCCCAATCAATCCCTTTATGTCTAGATCTATTCGAAAACCAAAGATAACACAAAGCTTTAATCTCACTCAAGATTCTATCTATTTTTATTTCCTTATTCGAAAAAATCAAATTATTTCTGGCCCGCCATAAGCTCCAACATCCGATCATGATTATTCCTTGGACTGCTTCTTTCTTACACTCCGAAGCTGAGATCTCCTTGTGGATTCCGAGCAGGTCTCTGATAGAAAAAGCAAATATATTAGGCATCTTGCACCACGAGCTAATACCATTCCATATCACCGAAGCAACTTGACAAGCAATGAAAATATGTTCCAAAGATTCGTCATACGAGCCACAAAGAGGGCATAGGGGATCACCAATATGTACGTTCCTATACTTTAACGCCACACCGGTCGGAATCTTATCCATTTCCATCCTCCACGAGTGGATATTAATTTTAGCGGGCACCCATTTACACCAATCTAGAATGTACCTGTTTTCAGTATCTAAGGCCTCGTAAAGAAGCTTCTTTACCGACTTAACTGAGAACGTTCCAGATGAATCAGATGTTCACCTCCACATGTCGGCCTCACTATTAATGTGAACATCGACTTAAATGTCAAGAAGCTGCTGGAAGGAAGCGATAACGGTTGGATCGATCAATGAAGACTTCCACTTCCAAGAAAAGACCGTCCCACCTCCTTGCACCAAAACTCGGTCCGCAACCGAACATCTCTTGTCACTTTCCATATTCAACAAGGCTGGAAACCTATTTTTAAGGGGCTCATCGAGAATCCATACATCGAGCCAAAAGGCTATCTTGGTTCCACATCCCACAATACCTTTGATAAGGTTCCGAAGATGAAAATTTCCGACCTTGGTTTTAATAAATAACTTCGCTATATTAGACCAAACCCCATTGAAGCTTTTCTTGAAAGGGATACACTCCCACCCCACCCGACTAAAATGGATCGCCTCAATAACTCTCTTCCAAAGACTATTGTTTTCCGTTTTATACCTCCATCCCCATTTGATTAAAAGAGCCGTGTTAATTTCTTTAAGCTTCTTCAATCCTAAACCTCCTTCTTTCTTTTGGCAAGAGACCCGGTCCCACGCCACCCAATGCATCTTCCTTTCTTCGATGGATCCCCCCATAAGAATCTTTTAATCATAGCCTCCAAATCTGCGATCACTTTGTTAGGAGCTTTATAAAGAGAGAAGTAATAATTAGAAAGGCTCTCCATAACCGACTTAATCAACACCACCCTCCCCCAATAGACAAGAGCTTAGCTTTCCACTTGGAGAGACGAGCCCGAAAAATATCATACACCGGGTGCCAGTTGCTAATACGGTTCATATTGGCGCCAACATTCAAACCAAGGTACTTAAACGGGGTGTTATCCGGTTTACAACCCACCTCACAAGCCATATCTCTAATCTCATCCCATCCAACTCCAAAACCATAAAAATTAGACTTATCTATATTTATTTGGAGACCCGAACACGCATAAAAGCAACAAAGAAGTCTAACAATATTTTTTAACTCAAGAGAAGACCATTCCCCAACCACAATGGCGTCGTCAACATACAAGAGATGAGTTAGGATAGGCCCATTGCTGGGCGTGGGGATGCCTTTAATTTTTCCCGTCTCTCTCGCACGTGTGAGCATACACGATAAAGCTTCCATAACTACCAAGAAGAGAAACGGGGATAACGGATCCCCTTGTCTCATACTTTTCTCACATTTGAAAGTGAACGTAGGCGCCCCGTTCACCAAAACGGAGTAGCTAGCAGACTTGAGAATTCCCATAATCCAATTGCACAACCTTGGAGAGAAACCCATTTGATGAAGAACATTAACAACAAACCTCCAATTCACATTATCGTAAGCCTTTTTGAAGTCAAGTTTGAGAAAAAACACATTAGACTTCCTTTTCCTAATCCAAGAAATGTGCTCGTTGATAATAAGCGGGCCATCTAGAATGGATCGTCCTTTTAGAAAAGCCAACTGAGTTTCAGAGATGACCCCTTCCAGAACCTTCCTCATCCTATTTTCCAACACTTTAGAGATGCCTTACTAATAACTCCGACTAGATTGATAGGCCGATAATTGTTGAGAGACACCGGATCAGCGATTTTGGGGATTAGGGTGATAAAGGAAGAGCCACTGCCTTCACTAATCGTCCCAAAACTGTGGAAGTTAGCAAAAATTTTAACAAAGTCTTCTTTAAATTCATTCCAGAAATGTTTAATGAATTTAAAATTCAGGCCGTTAGGACCTGGTGCTCTATCGTCACCACACTCGAAAATCGCCGTCTTAATTTCCTGTTCTGAAAAAGGTTCGTCCAGCATAACATTCTCGGCTTCCGTAATCTTCTTGACACCATAACAAAGGAGATCGGGTCTGTTAGGGGACGATTCCTTGAATTTATCCCGGAAAAAAGATAAGACTTGTTTTTTGATTGTAGCCGGTTTAGAACACCACACTCCATTAATCGAGATACCATGAATAGCATTGACCGCTTTCCTATTATTGATCAAAGCGTTAAAAAACTTGGAATTTTCATCACCATCGACTGCCCACCTTAGCCGCGCTCTTTGCTTGAGATCAAGGTTTTTTTCTAATCTCCACCTTTTTAATAAATTTCTTATTCTCCGCCATGGACCACTCCTCGTCCTCCGAAGATCCCTATTTTCCATTTCAGATTCAAGAAGTTCCAATTCAGCCAAAGCCGTTCTTTCTAATTCATTTTCTTTAGCAATAAAATAATCCCTCCATTTCTTTAAACTAGACCTAATCCGAGCAAACTTTGCGGTGAGACAGGCATCCGGCGGCTCGAAAGACTCAAAACCAACCAATGCTTCCTTAACCACTTCCTCGAACCCAGGCTTCCCAACCCAAGAATTATACACCCTAAATGGCCGAGGCCCGAATTTCAAGTCAACCACTTCAAGGATAATCGGGCAATGGTCGGAAAACCGACTAGGCATCACTCTAACACACGCGGATGACCACCTATTGAAGAACTCCGAGCACACCAGGAAGCGATCCAATTTACTTAATTTTTTCCGTTGTCCCTGATACACGTAAACCTTCTCCCTTGCATAGGATATTCAATCAAACCATTGGAGAAAATAAAGTTATTAGCATAAGCCGGCTTGAAATTGGAGTGTTTTCTTTCATCCGGGTTTTTAACAGCGTTAAAATCCCCAGCTAAAACCCATTTCCCCATAGAAGAATCAATAATGCCCGACAATTCAGTCCACAGATGCAGCTTCGCTGCCGTACTCTGCGGAGCGTAAACATTCACCAGATTTATGGGGTCCCCATTACCAACCACGGAACCTTTAATAATCAAATAGAATCTATTTTGCACAACAGACTCGATCTTCAAAACACAAGGATCCCAAATCCAAGCTAAAGCCTTAGACAACCCAACTGACTCAGCACAGGCAGAAACAAAATTCTTATTACCCCAGTAACTCGCACAAACAAGAGAAGACAGAGACTTGACTTTAGTCTCTTGTAAGGATAAAATGCTAACTTTATTGGCAATTCTAAGATCCTTGATCCAAGATGCTTTTGCACCCCCATTGACTCCTCTGATGTTGATAGACAAAAGATTCATTGTAAAACAACATTGTTACCTTTTCTCAGGATAGAATCCTTGATGATATTGTTGTGGCTTCCGAGATTAACTCCCACAATATTACCAAGAGCGATAGAGTCTTCGATTTCATCGATGAGAGGAGCTTCAGAAGGTTCCACCACCTTATCGGGTGGGTCCTCGGCCTGAGGATTGGCTACAAACTCAGCGACATAATGAACCGATCCAAAATCTCCAATGACTCTGGTGATGGGGATATGATGAGAATGATCACTTGATTCAGAAACAACGTTTAAGTTCAGGTCAAAATTAAAGTCTGAGTCTTCTCTTAAACGTTTCCTGGGCCTAGGATCCGAGTTTAGATGGCCTTTTATTCCTGGGATTAATAATAGATGGCCTTTTTCTATGCCTGACACCCGCTTCAGAAGAAGTAAAGAGAAGATTACTTTTGCCTAATTTGACGTGATGTCGTGGTCACAATCAAATTTAATCCAAATACAACTAATTAGCTAGCGGTAAGTGGGTATCGAACACAGGGAGTTTGTGGAAAATGTGTTATTTGCTAGAGTATCTAACTTTGACTAAATTAATCTAATTGCAAATAAAATAAAATTCAAGAGTTGATTTGATTGGATTGGTTTTAAAATTAAAATTAACTAATTAAAGTGCAAGAGAAAAGTTTTGGTTGTAAACAAATTAGAGACAAACGACCATCCTAGATTTCCGGTTTCAATTGACATTCATGTTATCATTCCACTAGAAAGAACTACATAGACATAGTTCATGTGTGACTACTTGCAGTGATGAAAGGGAACTAAGTACTCAGATTCCTAGAACGTGAGGTTGTTACCCGATGATCAATCAACCCTTACCCAAGCCTAACTATACCCATGATATCTCGATTGCCAACGGCACCAAGAACGTATGGTTTCTAATTAGTTCAATGTAAGAATTAACAAGCTACTAACAAACAATCACACACCATAACAAACAAACCATAAAGATAAAGATTGTTATTCTAGAAATTAGGAAATCAAACATGAAATGTCTCAAGCAAACCTTCAATCCAGGATGATCATAAAGTGTTTAGCCACTCATGGCTTGAACAAACATCATGACAAAAGTTTTAATGTTCAACAAGATCACAAGCAACAAAAACTAGATAAAAGATAGAAAAAAAGATCCTGTTCTTCATGCCCCCAAGTGTCTAATATACTCCCATTTTCGTTCCCTAGAAAGTAGTAACCGAAACTAGCATGATTGGTCATAAAAACCCTCATCAAAAGTGATTTTAATGCATAAGTTACACAATGGGATCAGTCGGTGCCGTAACCTACGGCCCCCAGCCGTAGGTTACGGCGGTCAGCAACTCCAAGGTCAACATAATGTGTCGTAACCTACGGCTGGGAGCCGTAGGTTACGGTTCTGAGTGGTTCTTTACGGCTCATCTCTCCTGATCTACGGCGGAGGCTTCTTTGCAAAGATTGGGGCCGTAACCTACGGCCAAGGTACCGTAGGTTACGGCACTGAGTGTGGGTATATCCTTGTTTCCTTCATTTAATTCGCTATTTCTTCAATCTCAACACCGCCAACTTCTAGCACCCGTCTAAGCCTCCTAAATCCCGCATTTTGAACACTTTAGCACCTGCATAATCAAACGTAGAGTGGTTACCAAGTTCGAACAATTAACCAGGCAAAGTATGGAACTTTATTCTATTTAAGGCACTTAAGGGTTGTCCTACGGACCACCCGTCACATCCCCACACTTACCCGTTGCTTGTCCCAAGCAACCCATTCAAAAACTATTTTCAACTAAAGCGATCAATAATGCAAATCAAGCTAAACGTACCGTCCTTCTACTAACTTTCAATCATACCACAAGACACACCCCTCACAAAGACTCTCAGTAGCAAGAAATATTAGCATACAATGCTAAACCACTCAATGCGTGTGTGTGTGTGTGCGACAATAAACTTGCATACAAATCAAGTTTCCTCCAAACAAATATCTAACATGCTTTAGAATCAAAGGGACTTGCGGGTTGTAACGGGGCTAGGTGCAAAGGTAGGAAATGGTGGAATACATATGAAAGAGCTAATTGATTTGACCCGATTTTATTTTTACTACTAAACAAAGCAACATCAACTATATACAAGACATCTTCAACTTTTCAACTACTAATCACAACTAAATTCTTCTTTTTGTATTTTTCTCATATTTTTTTTTTACATAAACTTCAATAATATATACAAGAACATCAACACTACATACTAAATTTCCTAAACCGGGTCATCTCAATAGGTAAAATTTATATAGGAATAGGCTTGGGTCACAACCGAATGGTTTAAGGCTCAAACGTGGCTTTCTAAGGACCAAACCCCCACCCCTCACAATACCAAGCTCATATATGTAAAGTATGAGGTCCAACCCACCAATCCCGCACTCTCACACATCTAGACGAGTCTACCTAAAAGTCCCCTATCATTTCCAAAAGCATGCTAATTCTAGGATTCAACAAGAATTCGTACACAAGTTCTATTAACACAATACACACACCGCCACTCAAAACAAGGAAAGCATCTTTAATAATCATATGTGGCTCAAAAACTCACCATGAAATGACTAGGAATGGGTATCGATGTGTCAAGTGGAACAATATCAAGTTTTCAAATTTTGACAATTTTCGCTTGGCTTCACAAAAATTTTTAAAATTCTCAAAAAATTCCCCTCATCCCCACACTTGGGATACATTGTCCCAATATATGGTTTTGAGGGAAAGATCGCTTTTAACCAACAACATTAACTTTCGCTAATACTCTCAAATCCCAAATTTCCTTTTGTATTTTTTTAATTATTAGAAACACCACCAATCCTTCACAACCCATAAACTAAACACATCAAAACACCACCCAAACCCCCAACCATAAACTTAAACATGAATATATACAAAGGTGCACAAGATGAGAACAAGACACGGCCTGATTAGTAAATCAGCAGTGTTGATAGTGATTCAGCTGCGGTAATCGGACCGGTTCAAAAACATCTCTTAGATTCGCCGATATCTCAACAGGGATGTTGCCAAACATCCCCACACTTGAATCATTGCATCCGCGAGGGTTGGAACGTAATAACCTACCAAAACACAAACACAACACCAAAACAAAACCAAACAAAGCAAAACAAAACAAAACACAAATACAATACTCTACATCCTCGGGCTGCCTCCCGAGAGCGCTAAGTTTAAAGGTCTTCAGCCAGACCATACCTAATATGCGTTATGATGGTCTTAATGCACACTTACCCGCAACATTTGCAACAAATGCCCGGAAATTTACATGCCATCTCCATAGATTTGTCAGTATATTTGGCATGTTAAAGCTGCTCCTACGGGATTTGCTAGTCCACTTCATGACATATACCTTAATGTCTGGTAGTTTCACCTTTCTCATCTTAGTCCTCGAACCCACTTCCCCACACTTGTTAATTTGAATCATTGATATGGGAAGAGTTTCGGTACACATATCCATCTCACCTGCCTGCTCTACCTCATAATCTGCACACATCATCTGATCTACAAGTGACTCTTCATCAGATAAAGGACTCATTGGTGTGGTATTATCCTCCACAACCTCCTCCTTCATGTGAGAATAATCTCTAATATCGTCAGGTAATGGTGAGAGGCGTTCTTCTATCTCTATCTTCAATTTTAAAGTATGGCACTTAGAAACTAAGCAGCTGATTCGGTCTTCATCGGACAAGTTGGGTGTTGCTAAATATTGCTCGAGTGTGGACAAAGTTACTTCCAATACAGCAAGCTCTTTCTCCTCCTCGGTCTCATAAACATAAACACCCTTGGGCTCAGAATATTCTTCGGGATGATATTGTCGATATCCCTGATACGGTCTATAGATGCGTGCATCCATCATCTTTTTATCCCAATACTTCGGGTTTTCCGAATACACCGGGCACACATCATAATCATAAGTGTGATCGCGACCGCAGCAAAAACATAGCCCATCCATCCTTGCCTCATAATAAACTTCCTCATCCCGATCGTATCCATATGAATAATAGTCATCCTCCATTTCTGATTCATAATCGTCAACGTATGATGGAGGTGGAAGCTGTGAAACATAAGACACCGGTTTTCCATGCGCCCTCCTGTAGTGAGCCTCGTGGCAACCAATACATGGATGTCGTGGACCCCCGCACAATCTACACGTAAATAAGCTAAAATTTGTGTAATGCCCTGTCATCCTGCACAACACAACTCAACTACCAAGTGTAAATCATGAACATAAAAGAAATCTTTTTGGTTTTTTTTTAATTAATTTTTTTTTCAAACTAATACACAAGATAACACACGTTGCGCACTACTCCCAGGCAACGACGCCAAAATTTGACGTGATGTCGTGGTCACAATCAAATTTAATCCAAATACAACTAATTAGCTAGCGGTAAGTGGGTATCGAACACAGGGAGTTTGTGGAAAATGTGTTATTTGCTAGAGTATCTAACTTTGACTAAATTAATCTAATTGCAAATAAAATAAATATCAAGAGTTGATTTGATTGGATTGGTTTTAAAATTAAAATTAACTAATTAAAGTGCAAGAGAAAAGTTTTGGTTGTAAACAAATTAGAGACAAACGACCATCCTAGATTTCCGGTTTCAATTGACATTCATGTTATCATTCCACTAGAAAGAACTACATAGACATAGTTCATGTGTGACTACTTGCAGTGATGAAATGGAACTAAGTACTCAGATTCCTAGAACGTGAGGTTGTTACCCGATGATCAATCAACCCTTACCCAAGCCTAACTATACCCATGATATCTCGATTGCCAACGGCACCAAGAACGTATGGTTTCTAATTAGTTCAATGTAAGAATTAACAAGCTACTAACAAACAATCACACACCATAACAAACAAACCATAAAGATAAAGATTGTTATTCTAGAAATTAGGAAATCAAACATGAAATGTCTCAAGCAAACCTTCAATCCAGGATGATCATAAAGTGTTTAGCCACTCATGGCTTGAATAAACATCATGACAAAAGTTTTAATGTTCAACAAGATCACAAGCAACAAAAACTAGATAAAAGATAGAAAAAAAGATCCTGTTCTTCATGCCCCCAAGTGTCTAATATACTCCCATTTTCGTTCCCTAGCAAGTAGTAACCGAAACTAGCATGATTGGTCATAAAAACCCTCATCAAAAGTGATTTTAATGCATAAGTTACACAATGGGATCAGTCGGTGCCGTAACCTACGGCCCCCAGCCGTAGGTTACGGCGGTCAGCAACTCCAAGGTCAATATAATGTGCCGTAACCTACGGCTGGGAGCCGTAGGTTACGGTTCTGACTGGTTCTTTACGGCTCATCTCTCCTGATCTACGGCGGAGGCTTCTTTGAAAAGATTGGGGCCGTAACCTACGGCCAAGGTACCATAGGTTACGGCACTGAGTGTGGGTATATCCTTGTTTCCTTCATTTAATTCGCTATTTCTTCAATCTCAACACCGCCAACTTCTAGCACCCGTCTAAGCCTCCTAAATCCCGCATTTTGAACACTTTAGCACCTGCATAATCAAACGTAGAGTGGTTACCAAGTTCGAACAATTAACCGGGCAAAGTATGGAACTTTATTCTATTTAAGGCACTTAAGGGTTGTCCTACGGACCACCCGTCAGTCCTCGGCCTGAGGATTGGCTACAAACTCAGCGACAGAATGAACCGATCCAAAATCTCCAATGACTCTGGTGATGGGGATATGATGAGAATGATCACTTGATTCAGAAACAACGTTCAAGTTCAGGTCAAAATTAAAGTCTGAGTCTTCTCTTAAACGTTTCCTGGGCCTAGGATCCGAGTTTGGATGGCCTTTTATTCCTGGGCTTAATAATAGATGGCCTTTTTCTATGCCTGACACCCGCTTCAGAAGAAGTAAAGAGAAGATTACTTTTGCCTAGAACAGAAGCATCATTATTCTGGACCCCACCACTTTGTGACTCCTTAGCAACATTATCAACTGACAAGGAACCTTCGGCCGTATTATTTAATTGATTGTCATTACCAAGTCAACAATTATCATAATTTCCTTGTATCCCACCGTCTTCCTCATGCAAGCTTGACCCTTGTACTTCCTCATGCAAACAAGGGTTTCTCGACACCTCGTTACTCGATCCAACATTACTATCGTCCTTGGAAACACTCTTCTCTACCGGCGGATCATCATCCACGTCTAACCGTAATTGAGACGAGAAAACATCATCATCCGAAGCTTCATCCTCTTCGATACACTCCGGTATCCAGTCTGCTAATTCTTCCTCCACACAGACTTTATACATTTTATCCTTCCATTTGAGAGAAGTTTAATTGACGATCTTGGCTCCGTCACCCACCAGAACGCCGATACAATTCACAGAAAGATCGTTATCTTCCGACGATCGTTGAGACGCATGGATGACCTTTCCAAACTGGCTAGCAATCAAGTCATATACTTTATCTTCTGCTAAATGAATAGGAACACCGAAAACTTTAAGCCAGGCAATCCTCTCAAACGGCAGGGATTGGCCCGACCAAAAATCCAAAGACGAGAACCATTGACTCCAAAGGTCGAAGCTACCAACCAAGTTATTGCATTCTTCCTCACTTCGACACTTAATCAACACGTACAGACCTCCTAAATAACTCAGACTAACCTTCGAAAAACCTTCCTCAGCAAGGACAGACTTCAAGCCATTGAGAGCCTTAAGACCAAAACATCTTCCTACCAAATCTTTCCCATTTAAATCCTGGAATGCCAAGGTATCTTCTGGTATGTCCACTACCTTACTACCTGTGGTTTGCACAAAAATAGCACCGACCTTAGGGGAAACATTGCTCGCGAAGAGATCACTAAAAATTTTCCCACCTCCTTTGTTAATATAAGCATGGTTATGAATTTGATTCTGAGATGGATTCCGACCCATGGGAACATCCGAAGGCCGTCCATTCTTCTCCTTAGCATTATCGAACAAACCCAGGTTTTCGGATGCGAATCTAGCCACATACACCTTAAGCTTGGAGCTTCCCATCTTCGTGTCGGACAACACCCTTTCCATATCCTTAACGTCTCGAACATGCTTAAAACTAATGAAACCAAATCTGTTCCTGACTTTATCCTTCTTCCTGGCGATATAAACCCCAGCAACTTCCCCGAAAACCTTAAAAAATTCCGAAACTTCCCACGGAGTACAACCCTGAGGCAGATTGGTCACAAAAAAACTTCGTGATGTTATCTTTGGTCAGCTTTTCTTTATTGCGATTCTTATCCTTCTTCCGAAGATGCTGAGGATCCTCCCAAGGACCATCTTCCTCCATTGGGATCGGCGGAGAAGGCGCAGACAGCGAATGGAAGTGGCGGAGACACAAGATAGAGAGGGAGGTTAAGATAGAGCCACAAACAATATGAGGAACAAATCAAACCTCGAACGCTATCCTGGTAGCCAACCCTTCGTCGAGCCTCTGGTACCAAGTCCACCAAAAAACAGGAGCAAAGATCCGATCCCGATAGGCGAATGGAAGATTCGAGACCGCGAGTTAGTGATAGAGGTCAAGCCAGGCAACACGACGACCTCTCGCTCTAACCCTGGTTGTCCTCTTCGTCGAGCCACCGGCGGTCGGAGACGGGGGGACGGGGAAGGGGGGGGGGGGGAGAATTAGGGTTTGCGTTTGATAAATTATTGTTAAGGGGAAGGGGAGACGGCGGTCGTACGTTGTTTGATATATAAAAAGTATCACCACTAATTTGTTTGTTGACATACTTATGAATTTATTGTAAGGATCTAATAGTTCATGTTAATTTAATTAGAATAACGATATTTACAACTTAACATCATTGATTAATTACAAGAGTAAAGTTATCCTATAAAGTTTTCTAAATCTATAAAGAATACAAGAATATAATGCATATCATAAAATATAACACAACGCTAATTAAAAAAGACATAATGATTCACAAAAAGATTCAATAAAAAAAACACAATACCAAAAGTAAAAATCTAAAATCTTAGATTTTAGAGTTCCACGAAACAGTTCCAATTTTGTTTGCAGTAATGTAAGAATCGGTAGGCGCTAGTCGGTCAGTGAGGTACCGACTAGCGATTAATCGGATTGAGATTTTTATATGTAATTTTTAGTTTTATAGATACACACATTTTTGTATGTAATTTAATTAAGTAGACATGTTTTTAACATCTCGTTGACACATTTTTTAAGTAATTAGAAGGAATTTATAAGGTTTGGTCATAATTTTGGCCAGAATCTAGCAAGGATAAGACGATCATTGACCTCTGATTAATAGACCGTTACTTGGTGAACATCCGATTAGTGATTAATCGGTGACTAATTGGGGCGTAGGCGGGGTTTTACAACCATTTCCGTTTGATACTCTTTTTTATGAGTTGTCCTGATCGGAGCCTATGTTTTCCAATCTTTAGGAGAATATGTATTTGACACTTTTCCAAATTATTATATGTTTGCTTTTAGTATATATACAACAACAACAACAAGAAAATTTCCCAAGCAAAGCTATCAATGGGGTCATAGGGGAAGATGAGATGTAGACACACCTTACCTCTATTCATAGGGATAGAGAGGTCATTTCTAGAGGGACCCCGACATCAACGACATACAATAGATAAGCAAGAACTAAAATTATATATATATATATATATATATATATATGTATAAACATAGAGCTACTAAATAACAAAAAAAAGTGATAGAAAGGTAACACAATTAAATAAAACATATATATAGAATCACAAGACCACATATAAGCACATATGAAAAACACAAACCATGCAACAACAACCTAGACTATAAGGCAAATCTAAGCCTCTACCCTAATGCTCATGCCTAAATGTCCTTAACCTTAATCCTATGTTTCCATAAACCCTATCCTAGATCATGTCCTTAGAGATGTGTAACACAAGCAAATCCTGCCTAATCCGTTCATCCCAAGTCATCTTAGGCCTACCTCGACTCCTCCTCCTTCCACAACTAAGCCTCCCATTGCTCTAACCGGCGTTGTCGACTGCCTCTTCTTAACATGTCCAAGCTATCTCAATATTCCCTCATTTATCTTATTTGATACAATAGCTACTCCTAACCTTCCCCTAAAATCCATATTTCTTATCCTGCCCACACATCCACCTTAACATCCTCATTTCTGCTACCTCCATCTTGGGCACTTGTGCATTCTTGATAGACTAACACTCTGTCCCATACAACATGGCAGGTCTAATAGCTACCCTATAAAACTTTCCCTTTAATTTAATAGGGAATCTTTTGTCGCACAAAACCCTAGCGGTTGCTCTCCACCTACACCAACCAGTCTCGATGCGATGGGCTACATCACTGTATATTCCCCCATTCCTTTGTACATACGATACTAAATACTTGAACTTAGTAACCTTCGGAACCCCTTGACCATCAATAGTAATTTGAGTGTTGTCGTCATAGTTTGCACCACTGAAATTACAATCAAGGTATTCAGGCTTAGAGCGACTAATTCTTAAACATTTGCTTTCTAAAGTTCCTCACAATTCCTTTAACCTCGCGTTTAAGTTATGTTTTGTCTTTGCCACTAACACAATATCTGCGAAAAGAATACACCATAAAATTGTCTCTTGAATTGACTTAGATAACTCATCCAACACTACCGTAACAAGAAACAAACTCAACACAGACCCTTGGTGAAGTCCTACCTTCACAGGGAAAAAATCAATATCCCCTATAGAAGCACGAACACTCAACGTATATATCCCTAATTATGTCAGCATACTTCCTGAGAAACCCTCTACCCTTCAAACTATCCCAAATTAACATACGTGGCACACTGTCGTATGCTTTTTCAGGGTCAATAAATACCAGGTGCAGGTCCTGCTTCTTCTCCCAATAAATAATGAGAGTTAATATTCACACACCCCCTCTCCATCTCTCTGTATATATACATAGATATATATAGTGAGAGATAGAGTGAAAAAGAATGTGAAAATAAGATATAAGGGTGTAGGAATAGTGAGAGCCTAAATAATAATAATAATAATAATAATAATAATAATAATAATAATAAATTAATAATAATAATAATATTTTTTTTACCTCAATAGCTATACGTAAAAAACAAATTAGCGTATGAGTTTATATCCTCAAATCGTCACAATTTTTCTCTGAAAATATAATATCCAGCCCACTTTTTACATGCAAAGTATAAAGTGATTCTATGAAAAATAATACCTGAATAATTTGATGTATCTGAAAAGTATAAAGTGATTTAGATTTACATTCGAATGCATTTAAAGTTCTCAAATTTAAGGCAGACAGGTGATTTTTTTTCTATTTATTATTATTATTTGTTTTCATGACTGAAGCTAAAAACAAGTTTAACATGAACATTATCGTGTAAATATACTAAAACATGACATATTTTTATGGAGTTAATTACTGTTTTCGTCCCTGAGGTTTGTAAAAAATAACGGTTTCAGTCCATTAGTTTAAAACTTGCGATTTCAGTCCATTAGTTTCATTTTCGTAACCATTCCAGTCCACTAACTTAACTCCATCCATTTATTTTGTTAACTTTGGGTGAAATTACCAAATTACCCCTGCTAACTTAACAAATTGTAATAAAAAAATTCTAAAAAATCTAAAAATCAAAAAAATTCCAAAAAATTCAAGAAAATCAAAAAAATTCCAAAAAATCTAAAAATCAAAAAAATTTTAAAAAAATCATAAAAATTCTAAAAAATCCAAAAAAATTCTAAAAAATCCAAAATGTTTCATTAAATGTTTCGAAACCGAACCGTTTCGAGCTGAACCGTTTCGACGCGAACCGTTTCGACCCGTACCGTTTCGAGCTGAACCGTTTCGACGCGAACCGTTTCGACCCGTACCGTATCGACCCGTACCGGTTCGCGTCGAAACGGTTCGCGTCGAAACGGTACGGGTCGAAACGGTTCGCGTCGAAACGGTTCGGCTCGAAACGGTACGGGTCGAAACGTTTCGCGTCGAAACGGTTCGCGTCGAAACGGTACGGGTCGAAACGGTTCGCGTCGAAACGGTTCGGCTCGAAACGGTACGGGTCGAAACGGTTCGCGTTGAAACGGTTCGGCTCGAAACGGTACGGGTCGAAACGGTTCGCGTCGAAACGGTACGGGCCGAAACGGTACGGGCCGAAACGGTTCGGGCCGAAACGGTTCGCGTCGAAACGGTTCGCGTCGAAACGGTTCGCGTCGAAACATTTAATGAAACATTTTGGATTTTTTAGAATTTTTTTGGATTTTTTAGAATTTTTATGATTTTTTAAAATTTTTTTGGATTTTTTAGAATTTTTATGATTTTTTAAATTTTTTTTTATTTTTAGATTTTTTGGAATTTTTTTATTACAATTTGTTAAGTTAGCATGGGTAATTTGGTAATTTCACCCAAAGTTAACAAAATAAATGGATGGAGTTAAGTTAGTGGACTGAAATGGTTACGAAAATGAAACTAATGGACTGAAATCGCAATTTTTAAACTAATGGACTGAAACCGTTATTTTTGACAAAACTCAGGGACGAAAACAGTAATTAACTCAATAATCATGGTTGCAGAAATCGGCCTAGGCGGCCGATTAATCGGAGCCTAGGCGCTAGGCGGTCATCTACTGCCTAATTTTGAGCTAGACGGTCAATTAATCGGTCATGGTCAAAAATCGGTCATAGGCGGTCAAAAATCGGATTAATCGGACAATATTAGTCGGTCAAAATCGATCAAAATCGGTCCTAGGTGGTCCTAAGCGGTCAAAATTGGTTAAAATCGAACCATACTATCTGAAACTTGAAGTATTTATGTGAATTTTGAAGTATTATTTTTATATTATTGGGTATATATATATATAATTTTGAAAAAATACATATAAAAATCCCATTCCGATTAATCCCTAGGCTGTACCTCACCGCCCGACTAGCGCCTAGCGCCTTCTACAACATTGATAATAATACATAAATAATTACTTTGGAGATATTAATAATAATAAAAAATAATGGATAATAATCAACTAACAATTAAAAGACTTTTGATTTTAAAGGATACTAATATTAAATACAGTCATATTAGAAAAAATATATAATGACCCTTTATCGTAGGTCATATAGACGAAGATAATTTTGATCTCTAATAGTAAAATCGGTGTATTCAAGAGATAAAGTAATTTTTATATTTTTATCTTTATATCATATAGTATAATTTATTAACCCAAGTATTATGGTATATCAATTTCTTTTGAGGAAAAAGAGATTTATCTAGAATTATTTATTAAGGTGGATTATATTCCTTATATTAATTTACTTATTATTTATTATGGTTGAGATATTACGAGAAATTGCCAGATGAATTTTTGGTAGAATTATTTATTATGAAAGAATATCATGTGACATTAAGTGAACTCTTTTATTAGTATTAGATGTGACATAGGTAGACAAACTATAATGTAAAAGTATCCTGAAAGGACTTGGCCATCCGTAGTCATAACGCCCATTTGTGGGCGTTATGCGACACGTGGCGCGCCACGTCAGCGTGTGGGCGTTATGGGGCCTTATGCATTTAAGCCCGTAGTCATAACGCCCCTACCTCATCATTACCCAATTAATTAATAAACCCTTAAATTATACATATATATGTATATATATATGTCTGTGTGAGTGTATTGAAAACAAACCAAATCCATAGCGCCGCTATAATACTCGCGCCCCCCCTCTTTTTCTCATCCATACCGCCCACCGTTGTGGTGTTCCGGCGTTTTGCCGGCGCCATGAAAGGGCATGGCGCCCCACTACGTATGGGCTTATGCATAACCAAAATCATTATTTAAAATTTTTAGAAGTGAATTGAGTGGTCCAAGTCCACCTACAGTATACTTTGTACAAAAAGATGGGTCACCCGTAAGATATGATAGCACTTGACTTTATCCAACAATAATTGTTATTTTCTTTCTACTTTTGCTTTTCATTATCT
Organism: Helianthus tuberosus; assembly: GCA_030545235.1. Taxonomy (NCBI): domain Eukaryota; kingdom Viridiplantae; phylum Streptophyta; class Magnoliopsida; order Asterales; family Asteraceae; genus Helianthus; species Helianthus tuberosus. Next base: position 143,688,243 of record CM060381.1, read on the forward strand.
TGTTTTATGAAAATTTCCTCCTGGAAATAAGTACTAAAATTCGTCTATACATTTAAAGTTAATTTCTCAATTGGTCTCTGTAATTTGCATAAATTGTATTAATGTCTCTAACTTACACATATGCTTTTCATGGTATACATATTATAACTTTATAAGCCCTTTTCAGTTCTTATAGATTGTTGAACATAAAATAACCAAACTACCTTTAAAATTAAAAAAAAAAAAACATAAATAAACGAATAAGTTAAATAAAGAAGGTTTTATATATATATATATATATATATATATAATATTAATTAGGCGTGTCATCACATACTCCAATCATTTAATCATCCACAACCATTATGTAACGCCCTTATACTGCGTACCCTATAATCAGATCACGTCACACTAGTTCAAAAAACAATTCTTTTTTTCTCAAAAACACACATGAAAATTTAATTTAAAAATAAAAACAATCGACCTAGTTCTAAAACATTAATTGTTTAAAAGTAACGAATGTCGTCATCCACCAACAGGAGCGTTCCATCTGCTAGCCAAGAGTATCCCTGACTGCACCAACCACCTGCCAACGAATCTAACATACACACAAAAGTCAATTACACTAAGTTAACTTGGGAGACATTTTACAAGACGAATGTTTGGTTGGGCAGTGGTGCGATACATGCGGGGTTTAAAAATTTTGATAACTTTCCCTTCAGTAACGGATGCTGACGAGTTTCTTCGGAGAAATCACGAGTTCTGGTCACAATGGTTCTCTAGAATGTACCTTTGGGAAGGAGTTGCACCTGTTTACGACCGTGTTGCCTGGATTAGAGTTACAGGAGTACCGTTGTGTCTCTGGGATAGACATGTTTTTAATTGAATCAGAGAAAGGTGTGGGAGACTGATCAGCAGGTCCTCAGCAGAAATCAAAGATGGCATTTTGTCGGAAGATAGAATGGCCATTCTAGTTAACTTAGGGAAAATAGTGGAGCTCTCCTTCGACCGAGCTTGGAAAGATCAAGTTTTCAAAGTTTGGGTAGATGAATTTTATGAAGATTGGACTCCAGCCTTCCTGGGTCCGATAAGCTCTTCGTCGGCTAGTTCTCCGGCAAGTAACGATCCCATAGTTGGTACTCCGGTTAGTCCGAAGACTCAGGAGAAAATAGGAGGTGAAAGGGTGGAAGACGATGGGGCATGCATGGGGTTCTCCCATGCATGTGATTCAACTGCCATGCGTGAAAATTACCAAGTCCCGAGGTCCGCTGTTTTGAAGGGCCCCACGCATATTGATTACGAAGATACCAACTGGAAGATGGTTTGACTTCCCAAAGCCCCGCAGGGCCCCCATCCGATGTGGATCAACATGATATGAACTTTATAACCACCCGGCGCTAATCGAAAAAACATTTCACATGCCCGGTAGACACGACCCATCCTTTTTTAACTCCTGACCTTAATGAGGGTTTGGATCCGAGTATTCCAGAAGAGATGGAGAATCCGATGGGATCTGACCCTTTCAATCTGGAAGAAATATTCCGGCAAGAAGCCAGTAAGTTGAGGATATGAGTAGATAAGAGCAAAGATCCACCGGTAAGTATAGTGATGGAGGAGCCTGTGACGACCGATCCAGCTGAAGAAGATAATCCAACCAACGAGATTTTTGATCGGGAAGTTAGAGAAATGATGGAATTTGGGGTTGATTTGGGATTACAGTTGGATAGTTTCGAGAATCAGGTAAAAAAGCTAGTGAAAAGGGACTTAGAGACAAGAAAGAACTCATGAATTTTTTGTCGTTAAATATAAAGGGGATCTCCGAGCCGAAAAAGGAAGCTTGGGTTAGGAGATTAAAGAAGGAAGTCAAGTTCTCGTTTCCAGCCATTCAGAAATCTCATCAAGCCAACCTTTCTGATGATAGATCGGAGATGTAGTGTGCTTGTTTGCACGCTGTTGGTAGGTCTGGAGGGATTTTCTCCATTTGGTATCCGATGCAACTCAAGGTAGATTCAGTTGTCAAAGGTAACAGGTACTTGTTGACATCAGGGAAATTGATTAATGTGGAGGATAAAATGCATTTAATGAATGTTTATGCCCCCTAGAGACTCGCTGAGCCGGAGATTGCTGTGGGAGGAGCTTTTAGAGGTCAAGCTTAATTGCACAGGTATTTGGGTAGTCTTGCGAGACTTCAACGAGTGAGGTTCGCCGAAGAAAGGAAGAATTCGAGGTATGATGAAACTGCCTCTGCAGCTTTTAATGATTTTATATTAAGGGCAGGTCTTATGGAATATAATATGCAAGGGGGAAAATTCACTTATATGACCGATAATGGTGCTAAGATGAGCAAGCTTGATCATATTCTAGTTTGTGACTCTTTCATGTCTCGGTGGCCTACGGCTAACCTGAGGGTGCTTCGTGGTGGTCTGTCGGACCATCGGCCGGTATTCCTGGGGTGCAATAATGTACACTTTGGTCCCATTCCGTTCAAATTGTTTAATAGATGGATTGGCACTGATATGGTGAATCGGTCTGTCGCTCAACAGGTGGCCGGGGTAGACGGTAGTGTAGCAGGTGATATGGCTCTCCTTAAGGTTTTGCGTTTGATCAAAAAAGATTTAAAAGGGTGGAGGGAGTCAGTTAGGATCCAGGAGAAGAAGGAGTTCGAGTCCATCGTTAACAGTATTGCTGACCTAGAAACGAAAGCGGAGAAAGAGATGGTTTTATACGTAGGGTTTGGCTGTAGGTGAGTTGGGCTTAAACAGCGTATATGAACCGGGTTTAACGTTAAATGTTTTGCTTGAATAATTAATCGTCTAAACAATTAACAAATATATTGTGTGCATTAGATATATAAATCTCGTTAAAATAGGTATTCAGAATATATACAAACATTTATAAAAATACTATATACTTGTTACATCCAAGGGGTTATGTCATGACCCCCGACCCGTACCCCGGTTCGGATGCCGTGAGGCAGACAGCAGTGTTACCGGTGTTTATAACTTTCACAGCGGAAAAATCATCAGGATCGGGTGCCAGGAAAAATTATCAGAGTTTTTGAAACACCAAGTTTTCATTTCATAATCTGTGGGGTAAAACCCGTATTTACATAAAGGAATTTCACTGGGAAATCCTTAATTACAAAAACACGTTTTATTCAGGTTTACATAACCACTTATTTAAGCTAAAGTGCTTCACGACACTTTTCTCCACTTCACAGTAAATCACCTTAAACACATTTTTAAAAACATTTGGTCAGCGAAAAATACTGGTGAGTTCATTCAGTAGTAAAAACACATTTGTTATAGTTTACAGCATTAAGGGTTTTCACATTTGTTTATATCTAAAAATTACTCCAAATCAGTATTGCGAATGAGGCCAACCCCTGTGCTCATGGTCATATTACTATTGGCTAACTCATCATCCAATTGTAACGTAACAATTAGTAAGTAATGTATACAAAACCCCACATCTCGGTTGTAATTTCAGAATACAAAAACTTAATAAGTGTAAGTATAACTTTAAGAAAACATTTAGGGTTTTGAAAGCAATTTGATAAAAAGAGAAAACATTGCTAATTTAAGTTGACGGTATTGGCCTACTGGTTTAATGCTTGTATACCTAATTAAGCAAACAATGCACACGTATTAGCGTATTAACTCAAATCTACTATAACGATAATCACAATATCAAAACCCACAACAAATGACAAAGTATAGCCGTATACCGGTAGCACTTAAACATCCGTTGGATCAGTTTCAATCGATTGGATACAATACCGTATCAGTGGTTAGAGTTATTACCCTGATAACGGGGCAGAGTTTCAGGGTTTAGGGGCTCCGGGTAAAGAAACATCAAGACGAGGGATAAGGTGATCGTGTAATTCGTTCAATTTTGAGCAGTAAGTTCTGTCCCACGCTACTCATTATATAGCCCAAATGGATATCCCCTGCGCGTCACGGCAGGCACCGGGGAATCCCACGCGTGTCACAGTGATGGTCAATTAGGCCTAGGATAGCCTCGCCGCACGTATAGGCTTGCCGCACGTCGTGTTTGGGTAACACGTGTCATGGTACTTCCTCGCGTGTCGCGGAAGATTTAGTGGTATCCCCTACACGTCTCCTGAGACTCCTGTTATTGATTTCTTTGTTTTTTTTAATGGCTCGTGTCGTACAAGTCTGGGGTTTCGATCAGGGGTCCTTATTATGTACTTTGGGAGTTGTTACATCCTCCCTACCTTGCTTTAAATCTCGTCCTTGAGATTTACTGGAACAAATAAGGATATTTTCATTTCATCTCTGATTCTAGCTCCCACGTGTATTCTGGTCCTCTTTTTGAATTCCATTTTACTTTGACCAGAACTAACCTCTTGTGCTTGAGATTTTTTAATTTTTCTATCTTCTATTTGTAGAGGTTTCTCAACAAACTTCAACTTCTCATTTAACTCTATATCTTGAAGAGGTACTATTAGTGATTCATCAGCTAAACATTTATTAAGGTTACATACATGAAATACATCATGTACACCTGCCATTTCCTCAGGTAGTTGTAGTTGATAAGCGTCTGGCCCTATTCGTTAGATAACTTTAAATGGTCCGACATATCTTGGGCTTAACTTTCCTTTCTTACCGAATCAGACTACTCCTTTCCAAGGAGAAACTTTCAATAGCACGTTGTCTCCAACTTGAAATTCTAACGGCTTACTTCGATGATCGAGATAGCTCTTTTGACGATCTCGTGCCATTTTCAATCTTTCCTTACTCAGGACCTGATAATTGACTTTCTCCTATTTCTACCAAACATACTGGAGTTTGGCACTTTCATCCATAAAGTGCTTCAAGTGGGGCAGCATTAATGCTTGTGTGATAACTATTATTATAGGAGAATTCTATTAATGGTAAATGATCATCCCAACTTCCTCTAAAATCTATTACACATGCCCTCAGCATGTCTTCTACGGTTTGGATCGTCCTTTCACTTTGTCCGTCTGTTTGAGGGTGATAAGTTGTACTTAGGTTTAATCGTGTTCCCATAGTTTTTTGGAAACTTTTCAAAAAATGACAAGTGAAATGACTATCCCTATCGGATACAATGGATAGTGGAATTCCATGTAATGACACTATCTCATCTACATATAGCTTAGCAAGTCTTTTCATACTAAATGTTTCATTCATTGGTAAGAAATGAGATGACTTGGTTAGTCGATCAACAGTCACCCAGATTATGTCGTTACCTTTTCTTCTTTTGGGTAATTTAGTAACAAAATCCATTGTTATCATTTCCCATTTCCATACTAGCATTTCTAACTGTTGAAGTAAACCTGAAGGTTTCTGATGTTCAGCTTTAACTTGTGAACAAGTCAAACACTTAGAAACGTAAAAAGCTATGTCATTTTTCATGCCTATCCACCAAAAAATATTCCTCAAATCTTGATACATCTTGTTACTACCAAGATGTATCGTATACCTAGAATTATGGGCTTCTTCTAAAATTCTATCTCATAGGTTTCCTTGGATAGGTACCCAAATCCTTTCCTTATGGAATCTCCAAATTCCATCAGTTCCTTTCTCTAATTCCTTCCTCATTATTTTCATTCCTTCAACATCATCCTTTATTGCTGTTTCTTGGGTATTCTTCAATTGCTCCATTAAATCTATCTGCAAATTTAATCTAAGAGCACGTACTCGTTTTGGCTTCGCATGATACTTACGAAGGCATCTGCTACTACATTGGGTTTACCTTCGAGATATTGGATATCACATTCGTAGTCACTTAGAATTTCCATCCATCCCCTTTGTCTCATGTTTAATTCTTTTTACCCAAAAATATACATTAAGCTCTTATGATCTGTAAAGATAGTAAACTTACTACCATACAGATAACGCCTCCAAATCTTAAGGGGAAAATTATAGCTCCTAACACTAAATCATGAGTTGTATAGTTCTCCTCATGCTTCTTCAGCTGTCTGGAAGCATACGCAATTACTTTCTTGCGTTTCATCAAAACGCATCCTAATCCTAATCGCGAAGCATCACAGAAGACTATGAAATTTTCAGTTCCCTCTAGTAATGCAAGTATTGGTGCATTTGTTAACCTTTGCTTCAAGGTTGAAAAGGCTTCTTCTTGCTTAGGTCCCCATTCAAACTTAACCAACTTACACTTTAACTTGGTTAACAGAACGACTATCTTTGAGAAGTCTTGGATAAAGAGTCAATAATATCCAACTAATCCTAGGAAACTTCTGACTTCTTTGGATGACTTAAGGACTTTCCAACTAGTAATTGCCTCTATCTTTGAGGGATCTACATGAATTCCTTCATGATTAATCATGTGTCCTAAGAATTGCACTTCTTGTAACCAGAATTCACACTAAGAAAATTTAGCATAAAGCTTCTCTTTTCTTAATAGTGTTAAAAGTGCATACAAGTGCTTATTGTGCTCTTCCTTGATCTTGGAATAAATAAGTATATCGTCTATAAAAATAATTACAAATTTATCCAAATACGGTTTACATATCCTGTTCATCATGTCCATAAATGTTGCGGGAGCATTTGTTAAACCGAATGGCATGACTGTAAACTCGTAATGGCCATACCTTGTTCTGAAAGCAGTTTTAGGAATGTCCTCTTCCTGTACATTCAGTTGATGATATACAGAGCATAAATCAATCATAGAAAAATATCTAGCTCCTTGAAGTTGGTCAAATAGATCATCAATCCTAGGTAATGGGTATCGATTCTTGATTATAACCTTATTTAATTCTCTATAATCGATACACATTCGCATCGATCCATCCTTCTTTTTCACAAACAACATAGGTGCTCCCCAAGGGGATGAACTTGGTTGTATGAATCTTTTTCTATCAATTCATCTAATTTCTTCTTTAACTCCAGCATCTCTGTTGGTGCTAAATGGTAAGGTGCTTTAGCAATGGGTGCAGTTCCAGGGATCAGATGGATTCTGAACTCTACTTCAAGATTAGGCGGTAGTCCAGGTAGATCTTCTGGGAAAACATCGGGGTATTCCGATACTACCGGAATTTCCTTCAATTCCTTGCCTCTAGTGTTAATGATTACCGAGATCATATACACTATGCCTTCCTTCCGTGCATATCTTGCAGCTTTCATCACTGAGATGAATTTAGTTGGCTTGGTCGACTTGTCTGGTTTGTCTCCTTGTATCAGTATTATCTCTCCTGTTGTCGTACGAATCTCAACAGAATTTTAATCACATAGAATTCGAGCATGGTTCGTTACTAATAAATCCATTCCTAGTACTACGTCGAATCCAGCTAGATTCATAGGTAGTAAATTTGCCGTGAATTTATGTCCTAACAGTTCTATCCTCCCTTCTTGAAGTACGTTGTGTATGTCGGTGGAGTTTCCTTCAGCCGTCTCTACCGTACATGCTTGACTAAGCTTAGTTAATGGTTGATTAAGCACTTGACAGAATGAAGTATTTATAAAACTTTGGTTTGCACTAGAGTCAAAAAATACTTTAGCGTCATGAATAAGAAACGTACCGGTGACTACGTCGGGAATCATAGCTGCCTCTTGCATTGTAAGCGTAAAGGCTCGTGCGTTCTTCTTATTAGCTCTGTCTGCTGCTTTTGCCTTTTTGTCGGTTACCTTTATCAGTTTAGGGCAATCTGGTTTAATGTGACATGTTTCTCCAAAATTGAAACAAATTGTAGTTTTCCTTCTATATTCGTTTTCTTTGTGCCCAGGTATTTTACAGAAATTGTAGTGCCTGTTACATCTTTCAAAATGTTTCTTTTTGCATCATTTGCAAAGAGGCGGAGCAGAAGACAGCCCGAATCCTTTCTTGTAGGTATTACCTGAGCAAAAACCTTGGGTAATTTTCTGGGCTAACTCTTTCTTTTTGTTTTCTTCCCTTGTGCGAATTAGTCCATCAGCCAAAGTATTAGCTAATTTGACTCTTTCCTCAATAGTTTGAGGTCTAGCAGCCTTGACTATGTTGCAGATCTCACTAATTAATCCCCAAATATAGCAAGAAGTTAATACAGATTCTGGCGATGCTAGAGTTGGTATCATTCTTGCGTATTCAAAGAATTTTGTCGTATACTCACGACAATTCATGAAGACCATTTTATGATTTAGGAACTTGTTTGCCATTTGTTCCTTCTCATAAGGGGGATAGAATTTCCTTTCTATCATGTCCTTAAATTCTCTCCAACTCATGGCATATGCCATGTCGCTTCCTTTTTCCTATAGAATAGTATTCCACCATTCTAAGGCTTCTTCCTTAAAGAGATTGGAAGCATACATCACCTTGTCTTGATCAGCACATTTGCTGATTTTAAGGACAACTTCCGTCTTTTCTAGCCATCGCAGAGCAACCGTAGCTCCGTCACTGCGTGCGAACTCAATTGGTTTACAAGCTAGAAAATCCATATAGGTGCATCCGGAAGTCATTGCCTCCATTTACACTTTGGCTAAAGCTGTCATTATGAGTATGCTAGCTACTCACAACTTTGGTATGTTCTACGAGGTTTTTAACTGCTTCTATAATTAACGGGATAGCATTGGCTATTCCATGGGCGATTATGTTTTCTATAACATTTTTGTCCAATGGGTTTTCTTGATGATTCTGGACCGATTGGTTAACTTCGTTTGACATCTGAATTGCAAACATATTCCAGAGATTAATATCACAGAATAAATAACAAATAAGCAAAATATCGTAAACACAAATACAAACTGGTCAGGGCATATTGCCAAAATCGTCGTTCATTGCGACACACACACACACACATATATATATATAAATATAACTATAACTGTGTTAAATATAAATATAACAGAATACAGAAATATATTATACAAACATTTAGCATAAAGTTAGTTTTCTTCTTCCAAAGTTGAATTCTCTCTCGTCGTATTTTCAGACGAGATTTTCGCCCACGTTTCGGATCCTGTTTCCTACATATACGAGTTCTTCGCCGTAATGGCGAAGTTCTGCTACGTTCTCTGGGTTCATTGGTGGAAACACCGCAGTTGCTGGTTCGTATTGTGGGTAGTAGGGATTGGGATTGTTCATCAAATTCTGGAATGTTCAATCGTTTGTCCACCACTCGTCTACTGGGTTTTGGAGTGGTTGCTGGGGAATTGTTGGTTAGGAAAGGTTGGTTCCAGGGTCATCAGCATCTCTTGTTGAACTGGCATGTTCAGGTTGATTTCTTCTGACATCGGCCTGAACAGTTCACAGTATGTTCAGGTTGATTTCTTCTGACATCGGCCTGAACAGTTCACAGTTGGCCAATCTTCTATTCAACTCTTCCCATGTGGGTGGCATAGGGGCTTGATTTGAACTTTCTCCTACAACCTCTTTTCCTTTTGGTTCTACTTTCTTTTTGATCTTTGGTGCGACTGGTTTCTTCTTTCTTCCTCTCTTCCAGTCCAGTAACCTCTTTCTTTTCTTCGAGGGTGCTTTTGCTTGGGCTTGGAAAACCATTGGTTCATCAGCCTCAGCTTGATATCCAGATTGGCTTTCGGTTGTCTCCATATCTGTTGGATTAACAGATATGTTTTGGAATGCATCTGCTAAGTCTCTATCGCTCATACTGTTAGTAAAAAACAATGAAAACACGAACGCCGAAAATCAAATATATAATATTTGTTTAGTACCACAAATTTCATAGAAGCATTTTCACAATACTTAATTAGCTTAAACCAGTTGCTCTGATACCACCTTTTGTCATGACCCCCAACCCGTACCTCGGTTTGGGAGCCGCGGGACAGACAACAGTGGTAACAGTGTTTATAACTTTCGCAGCGGAAAAATCATCAGGACCGGGTGTCAGGAAAAATTATCAGAGTTTTCAAAACACTAAGTTTTCCTTTTATAATCTGTGGGGTAAAACCCATATTTACATAAAGGAATTTCACTGGGAAATCCTTAATTACAAAAATACGTTTTATTCAGGTTTACATAGCCACATATTTAAGCTGAATTGCTTCACGACCCTTTTCTCCACTTCACAGTAAATCACCTGAAATGCGTTTTTAAAAACATTTGGCCAGTGAAAAATACTAGTGAGTTCATTCAGTGGTAAAAACAAATTTGTTATAGTTTACAACATTAAGGGTTCTACATTTTGTTTATATCTAAAAATTACTCCAAATAACCCTGTGCTCGTGGTCATATTACTATTGGCTAACTCATCGTCCAATAGTAACGTAACAGTTAGTAAGTAATGTATACAAAACCCCACATACCGGCAGTAATTTCAGAATACAAAAACTTAATCACTATAAGTATAACTTTAAGAAAACATTTAGGGTTTTGAAAGCAATTTGATAAAAAGAGAATGACACACATTGAAGATTTAAGTTGATGGTATTGGCCTACTGGTTTAATGCTTGTATACCTAATTAAACATAAAATGCACACGTATTAGCGTATTAACTTAATTCAACTTTAACGATAATCACTAGATCAAAACCCACAACGAATGACAAAGTATAGCCGTAAACCAGCAGCACTTAAACAAGCGTTGGATTGGTTTCAATCGATCGGATACAGTACCATATCACTGATTAGAGTTATTACCCTAATAACGGGGCAGAGTTTCAGGGTTTAGGGGCTCTGGGTAAAGAAACAGCAAGACGATGGAGAAGGTGATCGTGAAATTCGATCGATTTTGAGCAGTAACTTCTATCCCACGCTGCTCATTATATAGCCTAAATGGGCATCCTCTGTGCATTGTGGAAGGCACCAGAGAATCCCCCGCATGTCTCGTTGATGGTCAAGTAGGCCTAGGGTAGCCTCGTCGCATGTATAGGCTTGCCACACGTCGCGTTTGGGTAACACGTGTCATGGTACATCCCCACGTGTCGCGGAAGATTTAGGGGTATCCCACACGTGTCTCCTGAGACTCCTGTTATTAATTTCTTTGTTTTTCGTACTGGTTTGCGCCGTACACGTCCGCGGTTTCGATCAGGGGTTCTTATAATGTATTTTGGGAGTTGTTACACGTTAGGCCAGGTTATCAGTCAAGTAACACATTTAACTCGTCCTAAATTATTATTATTTAATAATAATAATAATAATAATAATAATAAAATACTATAAAGTATGTACCCTTTTTCCGATAATTATGGTCAAAAGTACGATTTGTCACAGACACACCTTCATGCGTACGTTCTAATTAACATATACTAAAACCTCATAACTCGTAGATAGTTACTCTAAAATGAGTAGCAAATCTATGTCTCTAAACATTCAACTTCTAGACCCAAACAACTACTTGACTTACTAAAAAAGACTCTCCATAACTCAAGTCATGCAACATACCTCAACTTATACTACACTACCCAATAACCACGCGAATCTTTCATACAACTACTCATCTTGACCTATTCATGGTGACACACCATGTCTGATGCCTACATCATCGAGTCGTGTCTATAATAGGTTGATATGTTAGATTATGAGTTTAAGTATGTAACAGTACTTTCGTACGAAGGTAACACATCCATACGAAAATAGTTAGTCCGTACAGATGTAAGTTAGTTCGTACGAAGATACCTAGTCCGCACGAAGGTGTCTAGTCTGCACGAAGGTAATTGATGTATATAAATAGACGTGTGGACTTAGGGTTTGATAATGTTTTTGCTGATAATACGGTGAAGCCCTGTCAGTTTGTTTTCTAGATCTGTAAACGTTGAACGATTAATGAAAACAGTGAAAATTTAGTAATCTTGTGTTTGTCGCCTAACTAAAATTGGATTCCGCACAATTTGGACTAGGTTAGCAGATATTACTTGAGCTATTCATATGGATAACAGTCCTCAAAAATGGTATCAGAGCTTGGATAAATATGTTGTGAAAAATACATAAACATATAAAAATTTGAAAAGTACAAAAACATAGAAAAGACAAAAAAGAGTTTTTTGTGTATAAAAGAGGAAATGATAGTACATCAGTGGACTATCACAACATGCTAAAGAAATGTAGTTTCAAAAAGTTTTTAAACGATCTCACTGAAGATGTGCCAGTAGACTTCGCACATTCAGTAAATTGTTTTCGAGATATAAATATAACGAAACTTCTTAATAAGTGGGTTAACATCTCTTGGATATATGGTCTTAGTACACCAAAATTTCGCTTGAGAGATTGCCGGATTCTGAGATACTAGGTTATTATAACCAGTCGATATCTAGGGTATTATACAAGGTCTTCTGATTTTGCGTAAGCAATAGCCTAGAACTTATAGAATACTTTTGCTTTAAAATCCTAAACTGCACCAAAATTGAAAGTATTGAAGATCTGACAATTGCAGTCAAAAGATTCCAAATATGGAACACCACTTTTAAGTCGAGCCTTCATCTCTTTGTCTGTACGGTGGCACTAACCTAGGGCTCTCATGGCCTCGCATAACCCAGATACAGATATCAATTAGGTATATTCACCAGTAAGATGAAATCTAGGGAATCTTGATACGGGAGTATATTCTGAGGTAGGAAACACTTTTAAGTCAAGTTCTAAGATATCTAATTACCGTATCTTGAAACAAGTGTACTTTGTGCAGAGGTTTAAGAGGACAAACATACTGGCAATCTAAGTAGATTTGTTTAAAACTTAAAGTTTACTCAGATCAACAGTGCTAGTGACAAGTTTCAAAAACCGATATGATCCTCTTACACTAACTCACAAAAATGTATGTAAATATGTTTGTACATAACTATTTCATTTCAGAAACCAAAAAGATTTTCAATGTGTTTTAGCATAAACTTTGGAAAAATCAAACATTTTTTATTTCATCCTCTTTTCGACTGCCGATGATGGAATGTTGATCTTCAAAATCCGAAGCTGCTGAACAAATTCTAAGAAGAATGGGTTGGGAGCTTATCTGAAATGAGAAAATGTTTTGAAAAGATTAAAAGTTCATTAATTTGAAACTTAACATTGATAGAAAACATCAGTTTGTTTACAAAGTGTTCAACCATAGTCATGAACTTGGACTTGGTTAATTGAGTGGGTTGATAAAACTGGTAAATGTTTGAAAACTGAAAATTTGAAAAAAACTGGTTACCTCCGTATGAAGGTAGTTACCTTCGCATGAAGGAGAAATAGTGGTAGTATATAAACACCTTTGCACGAATGTATCCTCATTCACACGAAAGAGTTTCCTTCACATAAACTGAGTTTTGAGAGAAAAAAAATTCTAAGAAACGAAATGTTGTCCAAATTAACTTAGGGGTGTTGATTAGTACAACACCTACTATGGGAAAGGTATAGCATACAAAGATTGGACTTAAAATGGACAAATCGGACATTTAAAGACTAAAACATAAATCTTTTAAAAAGGAACAGTCAAAATGTAAAATTAAACTTATATTTGTGTTAATCGGCGTATACAGGTCTTAATGGTATCATCAATTTGACCAAAATATGTAAAAAATCAAGAAATTGAACAAAGGAGTTTTCATACGGATGTAAGTACCTCTGTACAAAGGTAATTCATTTGGACGGATGTAATTACCTATGCAGGGAAATAACTGCGTTTAGTAAAAACTGATCACCATCGCACGAAGGTAAATGCTATTTGGTAAAATTGTTATACCTTCATACGAAGATAGTTACATCCGTACCAAAATCATGTACACATTTGCACAAAGTACCTTTGCACCAAATTTGACAAATTTTGAAAATATTTTCTAAGTGTTGAATTATTTTGTTTGTGCAGGCGAAAGTATCAAATTTTGATCCGAAACATAACATCTGTTGTGTATTAGACAAGAAATTAACAAAGATGAAACCGTTTGAGCCTATTTTGGTTTTCATGGATCGAATCCGAATAAAGAAAGCATTGACGGATCAACATAAAGCGTATCGATCACATATTGAGAGGTTTTGGGAAAATGCAAAGTTCATGGCGGATCATCCAACTATTCATTCAATTGCAATAGTTGGAAATGAGGATAAGAAGGTTATAATTACATAAGAGTTGATCAGGAGGGTATTGGATTTCAAAGATGCTGTTGATGATCCAACACGCTATCCAGAACGTATGGTCAAAGGATGTTTCTATTGGATGTGATATGTAGGGTATGTCAACGAGACGAACTTTTGAAAGAAAATATTTCAAGACCTTATAAGTTTTAATGCATTCTGTTATTCATGCCATGGGGCATAGAAAGGGAGGTTATGATGTTGTAGTTGATAATCTGATGTGCATAATTGTTGCTTTAACTTTGAATCTGCCATACAACTTCATGAAGCTGATTTTTTAGTATATGAAGTCAAATATAACTCAGGAAAAATTCTTTCAATATCCAAGATTTGTACAGATGATGTTAGATGATTTGATTCTAAATCTTGCTGAAGAAGAGTCTGATGTGCTTCCTTTAGAATATATGACGAATCCATCATTGGACCGAATACAACAGTACAAGTTGAAAAATGTTCCTTTGTTCAAAAAATTATTTGGTTGTATCAAAGATAAAGATTATGTTGTATCACCGAAGGATAAGTGAAGAAAAGAGGAAAGCGATTCTGAAAATGAAGAAGACAAGTTGGAAGGTTTTGTTGCAAAAAAGTGCAAATGGTTTGAAAAGGAAGATGGAAAGAAAAGTCGAGGCAAGAAGCAGACGACAACAAAGCAAACTGCTAGAAAGAGAAAATAAAAAACAATGCTTCGCGATGAGAGTAGTGAAGAAGAGAATGAGAATATAGATGCTGAAGATGAAGTATTTTCTGCTACATTTGATCGAGAACAAGCTGAAAAGAGTACAACAGACACTGCTGAGATTGTTAGTGATATAGAAAAGCAAGCGTTTGAAGGTGGTTTAGGAAATGAAGATGATAGTGAAGAAACGGGAAGTGATAGAGAGATTGAGATTACGAAAATAACTCCTACAACACATGATCCAAGAGCAATAGCTGAGAAAAAGGCTTCAAAAAGAAAGAAACGTTCTACTAAAAGTGATGACGCGCCATATGTACCATCAGATACAAAACAACCTACAAAGAAATTTGCTAGAAGAGTGAAGAGTAAGGTTGGAAATGTTACAAAGAAAAAGACAGGGTCACCATTGATCAAGAAGGTAAGAAGAAGAATTCAAGAACCTTTGAAAGAAACAACTGCTGGAGCTGAACCAGTAGTTACATCTACAAGTGCACGATCTGTTGAAGCTGAAGCTGAGCCCATTATTCCTATTAAAACACCAACTACATCACAACCAGCACCAACTACTCCTGTACAACCAATATCTCCTCAACCTCAACCACAATTTAATCCAAAATCAAGATCTACTCCTCGACAACAACATGGTTCTTCTAACAACATTTTCGATGATGATTTTCCATTTCCAAATATTGATGCGATGAATTTGGATTTTCTTAATTATCCAAATGATAAGATAAAAGAGTTGGAAAACAAGATCAAGTTTCTAGAAAGTGAACGTGAACAAATGGAAACTGTGATTGCTAGTCATGTTTCAGAGAATGAACGTTTAAGAAAAAGATTGAGTGATTTGGAAGCTGATAAGAATCTTAAAGATCGAAACTTGGAGATTACATTGATCATCACTTGCAGAAGTTCTTGCCTGATACACAATCATTTCAGTATCTCCTTGGTTATCATCATTATCATCATCACCCTTATCATCTTTTCCATGATCAGAACCATCAATATCCAGATCTTCGTCATCTTCTTTCTCTTTCTCTTCCTCATATGGTACATCTCGTACTTCACCAATGAGAATGTATTTTGTGATGTCTATCTGTTTAGGTTCAGGTTCTATCTCTTTCTCAGGCTCTTGTGTAATTATTGGAACAACATCTATCTTCCCCTTGCCTTTATCTGTACTTACAAACTCTGATTCAGCAGCAGCTTTACAAGCTCTTTCAGCAGCTCTTTCTTTTGCTTCATTTATCTCAATCTGGTTAAATTAGGCTTCAAAATCAGTTCCCATTCCTTTTTCCTATACTTTGTACAAAATATCCAACTTTCGATCTTTCAAATTCTTATCAGCTTCCAAATCAATCTTAAAAGAATGGGAATTGATTTTGAAGACGAATTTGACCAGATTGAGATAGATGAAGCAAAATAAAGAGCTGCTGAAAGAGCTCATAAAGCTGCCGCTGAATCAGAGTTTGTAAGTATAGATAAAGGCAAGGGAAAGATTAATGATGTTCCAATAATTACACTCGATCCTGAGAAAGAGATAGAACCTAAACTGAACAGATAGACATCACAAAATACATTCTCATTGGTGAAGTACGAGATGTACCATATGAGGAAGAGAAAGAGAAAGAAGGTGAGGATAAAGAAGATGACGAAGATCTGGATATTGATGGTTCTGATCATGGGAAAGATGATAAGGGTGATGATGATAACCAAGGAGGTACTGGAATGATTGTGTATCAGGCAAGATCTTCTTCAAGTGATGATCAACATGATTTTATGAATGACAATGCGAATCAGGAAGGAAAGGGGGAGCAAGATGATACTATGCATGATGTAGAGAATTCAGGAATCTTCACAGACGTTACTCCTTTAACGATTGTTCCTGCAACTCAACGTAGAACTATATATCTTGATCATGATGTTGAGGAAGGAGAATTCATTCACAACTATTCTAAAGAAGAGATTGCCAAGATGATGGGAGTTGATGAAAATACGTTCGAATTTGACTTTGAAGAAGTGTGAATAGCATCAACATAGTAAAGCCCGATGACTATGTGCCAACATACATTCCAGAGGCTGATAATTATAACAATGTTGTCGTGGAAGACGATTCAGACGATGAGATTGCAAAATATTCTGGTGAAGGAACTAATGATTTCCCAACATTCCAAGAGATGTTTGATGAAGATACTAATGAGTTGGTGAAATGAAAAATCAAAGAAACTATTAAAGACGGTGAATCTCCGATGATTGATACAAATGAGATTAGAGAAGCCAGAAAAGCTTGGTTCAAAGCTATTCCAAAAGAAAGAAATTTAGACGACCACTGGCATTTTTCACATAAAATGGGATTATAACTCACCTTAGCCTCAACTACAATGTTTGCTCCATCTAGCATGCTCCCACATCCTTAAAGCATCCAATGGAAGCCATCCGACGACCTACAGATTACCACGAAATAATCAAATCATCTCCCAATCATTTACCCAGCTACCCAAAGCCCTCAAACTGCAAGCTCGGCTCAAATCCCATCATTCGGAACAACCAACGCGCCCATTCCCGTAAAAAAACCTAACACAATGTTAAAGAAAACGTCCCTAAATGTGATCCCCGACACCTTACCACATCCTGAAACATTGCTCAACAATGCATAAAAGGTTCCATGAAGTCGTACCTTTTGCAAACATATCCTTCTAAACTAAAACACGGAACTAGATATGGGCACAACTCGACTAAATGAACTTATACATGCTATGCACCTATCCACACATTCGTCTTTAAATGCCAACCTCAGAAAATTATCGGCATCGGTCATCGCTGCAGCCGGAAAGCAAAACGACCTCCTAGTTTGCTCCTTTTCGTGTGACAACATGCGAGTATCTTAAAACCGAGCAATAGGAATTTTATTTTGAACCCATAATATATCCATATAACCTTCTAGAAAAACCCTGTTGTAACAACACCTGCTGTTGTTGTCGGGATTCGGTGCTACCGTTGTTAGAAAACATATTACTCCACCAGAACTTCGAGTTTCACACGTCTGTCTTCACATGGTTTGAAACACTATCAAACAAACTCCGTTTGGGTCCACAATATATCCACACAACCACGTCACTAAGCTCCTTTCCCCAGTGAAGGCCCTGCCACTAGTGACCACAACAATCCCTTGGAAACTTTAGAGTTCTCGCTGAAATATTGTTTTCATAGAATTTTATCATCCTAATGACCCAAATATTCCCTCCCATCAATTCAAAACTGAATTTACAAAACCCTAACATCTACATTGTCACACCCCGCTAAGGTAGAAACACACGAGTGTAACCAAAAAGGTTTTCAAATCATCTAATTAAGTAAACACTTACATGAAATTATTACCAAAGTATTAAAAATATTTTTACAATCTCAAACACTAGGATCTTTATACAAGCCTACACTAATAGGCTAAAGCGAGACTCTTCCGAGAGCTCAATATTCTATTATGCATGCATCTTAATAGGCAGACTCCCCACCTTGGGTTAATCACCTTAAAAACATCCATAAAATGTCAAAATAATGTTGGTGAGTTCAGAGGTTTGTTTTGTATCATTGTAACATATTTTCATGTAAAACATTTGTATGAAAATCTTATAAACCGTTTTGAGGAACACCCCGTAAACCATTAACCAAAATGTTTGAAAATGTTAGTTCTCGGGGGATATTTGAAAACTTAATTCACTCCCCTAGAAAACTTAAAAATTACTCCCTTGGGATATTTGAAAACATAAGTCGTTACCCAAGAACATTTGAAAACCCTCCCCCCACAGGATATTAAAGAAAACATAGGTCACTCCTCTGGATATTTGAAACCATGTCCCCTTGGAATACTTGACGACACAAGTGCTTCCCCTGGGACACCCATAGAAACTCGTATATCATCCCCACTAGGTATTCGAAAATATCTTGAATGTTTATGAAACACGTACATGTAGCCAATGAAAATCATGATGATCTAGTGAATTCCTAGCTTAGCCTGACGTATGTACCGTCATAACCGTGTAACCAAACCATGAAAACAACCTTTGCCTCGCACACACCACTCACACTCGATGATGTAACTGAACTTGGATACAATTTCACACGTTTAACTTTACCGGGTTGGAGCGACTAACCAAGATGAGGGGTGTCAATCCCAATAGATCTATTCGACTATTCCATGGTCTCATAGAGGCTAATGGTTATGATTCCCAAATGACATGAGGACTTCCCGAGCTCACAAGCCATGATAACTCATGCACACATAATTGATATGAGAGATTTCATTAACAACTACCATACAACGTAAATAAGAGCATGTATTCTATAAACTTTTCAATTTTTGTTAACCTTATATGCATTTCATAAAAACATATGATCAAGCATAAAACTAGCATGTTTTCCCCCAAAGTATGAAAATAGTAAAAAAAGGGTCGTTAACTCACCTCGAACTTCATGCAAGTATTAACAATAAAACAAATTGTCCGAAAAACGTAACCCTACCTACAACTGTCCTAAGCCACATAAGACACTAAGGTCTAAGTACATGACTACCCAACAAGTTGTTCACCCAACTTGCTTAGACCGAAAGAGATGTTAACCATTTTAAACAAAACTTTTGATTTAACGACCCGTTGGTGATTAATTATCCAGGTTTTCTACTATATGTATTGTCATGCACAATATTCAAAATAACATATAACTTTCAAAAGCACCGGGATCCCATCTCGAAAACTTGTTTTAAAACCCATGCTGTGACACCTGGGTCACTTCAACCATTAAACAAATACCAAACTAATGAAATATTGTATTTCATACTTGGGATTTGTATAAATATGTGTATCATTTACACATATCAATTCTTGTTCGATTTCAGGCTTTAAATCGCTTTCTGGGAGGTTATACGCGTACTGATGCGTAAATATAACCAGTTTAATGTGACAAACACCCCGGAATAGTGAAATAGGCTTAACATACCATAAATAACCTTTACATAACTTAGAAATAAGTTTTGAAGGCTTTGGTATGGCAAAATCGAGTTAAATCGCTTATAGGGACTAAAGTTGACAAACTGCGAAAGTATGCCAATTTGAACTGTAACAGACATTCCAGAACATGACCATAAGTTAAACATACGATAAATATCCTTTACATAGCTTAGAAATAGGCTTTGAGGGGTTCGGTGTGCTAAAATAAACTTTTGGGTCATTCAGGGACTAAAAGTGTCAAAAAGTGCATAAGTTTGCATTTTCACGCATATCTTACGTTCTGAATACATCCGGACATCCAAAAATTTATGTAAGCACTAAAATATTTTATTTTAGTGATTGGCATGAGAAAAATCCATTTGTCGCGCAATTTGGATCGTTTTTCGCGCTTATGCGCATTCCGTCGTAATTAAGCGAACATCGCGATCGTACGACCAAACAAACTAACATCCGGCATATTTTTGAGCATGTTTCATGCCCACAATGTTTAGGCATCATTTTAGGGCCTTAAAGTTGGCTTAACGAGCCTTAAACATGTCGGAAATGGCCTTAATACGCAACGGGGACTGAAAGGGGAACATTGGAAAGTGTTTGCTGATCAGGAGGACCTTAGCGTGACACCTAGCCCCCTTGGCATCACGCGAGGCCCCTTCTGATCAGCAAAAGCCATTTTAAACAGCTGTTAACAGCCCTTAAACCCTCCAAGGGCCAATGCCACATGTCAAACTCTTGTGGTGGGGGGCAAAATGAGCTACCACAACATTCCAACACATGTACGGATGAGATTCGATCACGTTATTCGAGGAACGATCCTAACGGTTGTCCATTTACTATAAATACCCACCTCAACTTCACTCATTCCTCACAAATCTGATCAAAAGTGCTCTAAGTTGAAGCAAATCACTTCATACCTGAGCTACTCGATCAAGATTTACTAGCGGGGACCCTTTGTAAGTGTTCCTTCGTTCTTTTATCGCTTTTCTAGTCCGAAAGTCGAACTTTATTTGACTTTCTGCATTGACCAGTTTATGGTCGATGCGAAGTTCGTTTGAACTTCATAACGTGAGCGTAATCACGATGGTTATAGTCCCTAGAGACTATACCTACTGATTACCACGTTATCTAGGCTCAGTGACGAGTCGTAGTTTCGGCCAAAATGCGCATTCTTGCGTATTTTGTAACCAAACTACTCTTAGGTATCAAAACCGTTTGTTTTGATACCAAACCTATTTTCTAAACTTAGTTAAGCATGTTTTAACATGCTTAGCTCGTCACTTTTAGTTTAGTGCTTATATAGGGTCGTAAGGTAAGCGATCTAAACAATCGCTTATACTTTCGAACCCGGCCCGTTTGGTCGATCATTAGGATTCGACCAAACACATTAGGTGACCATAGCATATAGGGAATAACCTTCCGAGGTTATACCTTATGGTCACGGCGTTTAGTTAGTTGTATGATAGGTAGTTTATATGCCTTAGGTAAATTACCAAAATGCCCTTTTTACGCCAAAATTCATTTTAAGCATATGTAACATAACTTTTGGTATCTAAACTGATTTGGTAACAATATTAGACATGTTAAGGCATATATTACTTATCATAGGACTAGTTAAGCGGTCCGAACGCGTTTCACGCGAACGACGCGTTAAAGTAGCATAAGCTAACTAAACGGGTCGTAATGGGTCGTAAGCACTTAGGTTAGGTTTCATTTTAGTATGTGGGCTCTGTTAAACCATATTACACGAGTCTCCATACTCGTTTGGTTTAAGAACCCTCATTCTATCAAATCCTCCGATTTAGGTCCGGTTTATCAATGTAGTTACCTATATTAGGTGCCGTTTGATATCCGTGATCTCTAGCATTGTTTGGTTGTTACTCAAGGACTACTAAGCAATCTCAAGTGAGTACATAGACCCCTCTTTTACTGTTTTCCAAACATTTTGGGGTGAAACACATGTGCCTACTTGTTACTTTCATGCTTTTCGATGTTTTCATATCATATGCTTGTTATGTTCAATAGTACACTTATAGTACATGATTTCATTGTGTTCATGCTATGTATGCCCATTGTGTGCATATTTAGTACATTGTTTTACATTACATTACATTTCATGCTATGTATGCCCATTGTGTGCATATTTAGTACATTGTTTTACATTACATTTAATGCTATGTATGCCCATTGTGTGCATACTTAGTACATTGTTTTACATTACATTTCATGCTATGTATGTCCATTGTGTGCATACTTAGTACATTGTTTTACATTACACTTCATGCTATGTATGTTCATTGTTGCATACTTAGTACATTTGTTTCACGTCACATGCTATGTATGTTCATTTGTTACATACTTAGTACATTTGTTATTTATCACATGCTGTGTATGTTCATCATACTTAGTACATTTGTTTCACGTCACATGCTATGTATGTTCATTTGTTACACACTTAGTACATTTGTTATTTATCACATGCTATGTATGTTCATCATACTTAGTACATTTGTTTCACGTCACATGCTATGTATGTTCATCATACTTAGTACATTTATTATTCATTCACATGCTTACATTTTGATATGATATTTGGTTTGTTTTGATGGATCAATATACATTCATTAACATCGATCACGCCATTCGTTAGTAGGTAGTGGTACCATAGGAATTGACAACTCCCGTTCCGGACATCCTAGGTAGGTTTGGATGAAAGGAATGACCGAATTTGATTCTCATAACTTAGATAAACCTTTAATTTGTTTAAGGGTTTATCGCCTCAGTCTCAAGGCTTGGATGTATGCATTCTCACAATACCGCATAGATGTCTGTATCAGTATAGCATGCATTTCCACAAAACATAACTTTGATTTAAACCAAGTTTTACTTCAATACTTTGTTTTGTGCGTTTCACCTATGGTTTAGTTGATGCATTTCACTAGCCATACATATCACTTTGGTTGCACATTACATGATTTACATTTGACACATAAACATTTTTGACATTTGTTATACATTACATGATTTACATCTTGACATAAACATTTTGACATATTATTCAATACATTTGACAATTGGTTTAAACATAGACATCTTACCTTGTTGGTTTGGTTTGAGTAAGTGATTTAAGTAACGAGGCGTGTGTAATATGATACAAGCATGGTGGATACGCCGCTGATACTTCCTATATATAAGTGATTGTATGGTATTACATATCGTAGCGTTATTTGAATCATTTCAATTTGGACATATAACATTTTATACAAATAACATACTTTTCACAATACATTGTTTTACAAACAACTTAATTTATACAAACTCATTTCACATGGTTATTCATTTAACCATGTATTATTCTTTTATACATATATATCATTTGGTTTATTTATCACTTTTCAAATGATTTACAAGACAAAGCAAATTACAAGGTTCATGACTAAACATTTTCTTAAATATAAGTCATGAATTCTATTTTCACAAAACCTATGTATCTCACAGGCATTTTTATGCTGACGTACCTATTTTCACATGTGTTTCAGGATATGATGCATAGGATTTATCAAGATACACTTAGGCGGACTTGGGCCTTAGTGACAATAAAAGATGCAAGACTAGTTATTTATGTTATGTCAAGACATTGTAACTCTTTTAATCAATAAAACAATATTTCAATTTCCAAGTGTTATGAAACAATGATTCTGTTACAACACTCCCCGACGTTTTCCGCCACGTTTTGTTGTTCTACGTGGTCGGGGTGTGACAGAAAAGTTGGTATCAGAGCTCATGGTTATAGGGAATTAGGTTATTAGTAATGCTTTGACCTAGTCTATAACCTTCCTAGGACCCTAACGCGAGTTTACTTGCGTTTAGTCATAAAACAATACTGTCACCTATCCTTAGGCGACAACCACAACAAGAACACAAATTTCAAAACCGCTTTGAAAACTAATCATCTGTTCTAGGATGATTGATTACTAGGTTTTGAACCCTCTATTGTAAGGTTTTGAACCCTCTGTTATAAGGTTTTGAACCCTCTAAGTTTTCAAATCTAGTCAAAGTTTGGGTCGTATAATGTGAACACGTGCAAACTGGAAGAGTGAATGCCTGTACCTTGAGTTTTCTGTCAAAGGCTAGAGTGTTCGTAAAAATCCGCAGTATCGGACCAATCACTCTTACCTGGGAACTCTTGGGGTGAGTGTTCACTTATAGGCGAGCATGTCTTCAGTGATACATTAATATGACCCGTTTACTTTGATTTGTCACTGTCTCATTTGTTTGCCTTAGATAACAAACAAATGATCGCAATTTTTATGCATTGCCATCCTGTTTTGCTTGTCTGATAACCTTTCACTTGATTCTTCCAATGTCTTTCATTTTCTTCTAGAATGTGTCTTCCTCTCAGCAACAGTCAAATGTCCGAGAAAACAGCCAAATTTGCCCAGCAAATAGGCGAAGTGATTCTGAAGACTGTGGATTTAGGCATTGCCATATCTCGTCTCAACAATGAAGCCTTTCGTCTCAACAATGAAGCCTCTCGTCTCAACAATGAAGTCTCTCGTCTCAACAATGAAGCCACTCAAGAGCCACCAAAGGAAGCAGAAGCCAAGCCTTCACCTAAACCAAAGAAACGTAAAGCTTCAAAGAATCCCGCAGCGGTGGCACCAAAACAGGTAAGACCTAGCCAAGTGACAGCACTACCAGCCAGGAAGCCATACAACGGAACTGCACCCTTGTGCAACCAATGTTGCCTTCATCACCAGGCTAGTGTGAAGTGCCGCAAATGCCAAATTTGTGGACTTATAGGTCATACGACAAGGGTTTGCCCAACTACAGCAGTACCAAATCAAGCAGGACCCATCCGGGTGGCAACACCACCTGCTCAGAAGCAATACAAGGGAACGGCACCAATATGCGACAAATGTAATGGGCATCACCAAGCTCACTTACAATGTCGTCTGTGTTTATCATGTGGGTGAATTGGTCACCTGGCAAGTGCTTGTCGATATAACCCGAACCAAGGTGGTCCAAATCAACCACAAGCCGACTCTGCTCAAGCTCGTTTCTCACCAGGGTCTTGCTACAATTGTGGCGAGATGGGCCATTTCCTAAGGGATTGCCCAAAGCTTGCTAATGCAAATCCAACCCACGGATAAGCAGTTGGCTGACTAGAAGATGTTGCTGTCCTATGCTTTTGTTCTTCTATTTTCTTGTAATGTGAAACAATCTGTTTTGTTTATAAATAAATTTTTGTTCACAATTCTGATATACGAGGGTAGTTACATATGTGTATGGCATTTCCCTGTAATACCTACATTAAGGAACTATGTTCCTTACGAACTACTTTTGTGAATTTCCCATTTTTGCGTTGGCTCATGATTCCCTTGGAAAAATTCTAAGTACTCGTTTCATTCTAAGATACGAAGTACATGAAATAAAGTGATATTTTGAGTAATCGTGCTTTTCACACATCTGTGCCTTTGAATCCTTGGTTAGATAACTAAGGGTATTTTCAAATCTCATACCCATTACGTTTTGATTTTTCAACATACACAGTACAAGTATTTCAAAAACAATCTTCATGATCTTAAAACATTTCATATAGTTTGAAAACAATTTTTTTTTTCAAATGCATTGTCTATGTTATTTCAAAAACATTGGCTATGTTTTCAAAAACAACCTTCATAATTTCAAAATGTTTCATATAGTCTGAAAACAATATTAACACAGTACATTTTCTTATCAAGCGCATGATTTCGAAAAGCATCATTCATGTTTTTTTTCAAAAACCTTATACATAATTTCAAAATTTATCTTGCATGATTTTAAAGCAATTTTTTTTAAATATATCCTACCTAATACACCTACTTTATGATTTCAAAGGTATTATATATATAAGGTTTCAAAAACATTGAACACATTTTTAGAACCCCATGCATAGTTTTCCAAAAATATTCTCCTCATACATTGACTTAACCTTCAAATTCTGCTTCATATGTCACCTTGGCATATCTAGCGTCTCAACTTCATAAGCATTTTTTTTACTTCATATTTTGACTTAAACACGTCCAGTGCAAGGTTTCGAAAACATCTTCAACTTCTAAAATCCGTATGGGATCTTTTTATCTTCACATTTAGACCCTTGTGGATGATTATCATTCAAATCAGAGTCCTTAATTGGATTCCTTATGTACCTAAATTCGAACATTTCGGCTCCTTATAATCGAAATCGAATTTTTCTTTAAAAAAAAATCTTTCTATCTTTATAGTTAGATTCTTGATAATGTTTAAAGTACCAAATGAAATCCACGAGATGGATTCCTAGTGTGCTTTAAATACATGTGCTCTGTTAGCAAAACAAATTAACAAATTAAAGATCTAGATAAACAATCTTTGTGGTTATATGACTATGTGTTTATGCATCTTGTGTTTTCTTTTATGCATTTTGTGTTTTTATATACTCTGGATATTCGTTATCCAAATCCTCGTAGAATCTTTCATATCTTCATATGAGGGATTCGTAGTAGGATATTCAAAAAGGTACTACCTTAAATCCTTAATGGGCTTCTATGTAATAGTTAAGACCCTTGGATTATATAGTACCATTCCATGATTCATAAGAGACCCTTTTAGGGGTCTAGTAAAAAAGATTGATTAAAAAATCTGGTTAAGAATGACATGTGATGATATAAGCTGAAAAGACTCCTTGGTTGTCTATTAAAATCATTTATTGATTTAATAAAGGGACCCTATGGTGGTCTAGTCACACTCATCACAGGTTTGTTTACTTGGTTTTCCCCTACACATTATAAAATAGACTGTGTGAACTATGCAATGAATTGTCTAATTATGGATGCGTACATAATTATGAAATTCAGTGCACGGAAACCACAGTAAGATTTGTTATGTGTAAGAACCGATAGTGGCAACAATAACAAAATGTGAATAATGTACAGGAGGTATGGTGGACGCACCAATGACGCTTCATATACTTGTATATAAGTATCCCTCTTACATTACAAGCATGATGTTATTAAAGTTACTAGAAGTTCAGGACCCTAACCAATGTTGTTCGATCTTTTCAACTTCATGTTTTAAGCTCTCACAAGTTTCCTCTAAATAAATTTCGGGACGAAATTTCCTGAAGTAGGGGAGACTGTGACACCTGGGTCACTTCAACCATTAAACAAATACCAAACTAATGAAATATTGTATTTCATACTTGGGATTTATATAAATATGTGTATCATTTACACATATCAATTCTTGTTCGATTTCAGGCTTTAAATCGCTTTCAGGGAGGTTATACGCGCACTGATGCGTAAATATAACCAGTTTAATGTGACAAACACTCCGGAATAGTGAAATAGGATTAACATACCTTAAATAACCTTTACATAACTTAGAAATAAGTTTTGAAGGCTTTGGTATGGCAAAATCGAGTTAAATCGCTTACAGGGAATAAAGTTGACAAACTGCGAAAGTATGCCAATTTGAACTGTAACAGACATTCCGGAACATGACCATAAGTTAAACATACCATAAATATCCTTTACATAGCTTAGGGGTTCGGTGTGCTAAAATAAACTTTTGGGTCATTCAGGGACTAAAAGTGTCAAAAAGTGCATAAGTTTGCACTTTCACGCATATCTTACGTTCTGAATACATCCGGACATCCAAAAATTTTATGTAAGCACTAAAATATTTTATTTTAGTGATTGGCATGAGAAAAATCCATTCGTCACGCAATTTGGATCGTTTTTCGCGCTTATGCGCATTCCGTCGTAATTAAGCGAACATCGCGATCGTACGACCAAACGAACCAACATCCAGCATATTTTTGAGCATGTTTCATGCCCACAATGTTTAGGCATCATTTTAGGGCCTTAAAGATGGCTTAACGAGCCTTAAACATGTCGGAAATGGCCTTAATACGCAACGGGGACTGAAAGGGGAACATGGGAAAGTGTTTGCTGATCAGGAGGACCTTAGCGTGACACCTAGCCCCCTTGGCATCACGCGAGGCCCCTTCTGATCAGCAAAATCCATTTTAAACAGCTGTTAACAGCCCTTAAACCCTCCAAGGGCCAATGCCACATGTCAAACTCTTGTGGTGGGGGGCAAAATGAGCTACCACAACATTCCAACACATGTACAGATGAGATTCGATCACGTTATTCGAGGAACGATCCTAACGGTTGTCCATTTACTATAAATACCCACCTCAACTTCACTCATTCCTCACAAATCTGATCAAAAGTGCTCTAAGTTGAAGCAAATCACTTCATACCTGAGCTACTCGATCAAGATTTACTAGCGGGGACCCTTTGTAAGTGTTCCTTCGTTCTTTTATCGCTTTTCTAGTCCGAAAGTCGAACTTTGTTTGACTTTCTGTGTCACACCCCCAAAATCCACACGCGGAGTATCACCGCTTGGAGGCGTGACATGACCAGGATCAAGCCACCAATCATATTGAACATATAAGTAATAAGTAAAAGTAAATGTAATCCATCACAATACAATTGGTGTTCAGTCAAAAACATAGTATAGGTAGCGGAAGCATAGTATGAAAATCCAACACAAGTGTTTAGTTTAAAGAGTCATAAAGTTTTCATCAAAACATCCACAATCCGTGCCCACAACGACCGCGCCTCCCGTGCAAGCTCCAAGAGTACCTATGGTCCTGCAAGGCATGTAACAGAAAGTCAACAACTAGTTGAACGAGTTCACAGTAAGTAACTTCGTTGCATAACTATGCGTTATTAATTAAGCCGTTGTGTAGATTCAATTGGTGGGGGCTTCCCATGTTGTATGTACTATCAGTGGGGGCTTCCCATGTTGTATGTACTATCTGTGGGGGCTTCCCATGTTTGTATTTACTATCAGTGGGGGCTTCCCATGTTTGTATTTACTAGACTATTTGTACCATAAGTGTTCTTCTTAACCCGAGAACAGTAGTACGTACGAGGTTTACGTAGGCTTTACGTAAGTGCCCTTCTCAACCCGAGGACAGTGGTACGCGGGGGTTTATGTAGGTTTTACGTAAGTGTCCTTCTTATCCCGAAGACAGTAGTATGTATGAGTTTACGTAGGTTTTACGTAAGTGCCCTTCGTAACCTGAGGACAGTGGTAAGTATAAGTTTACGTAGGTTTTACGTAAGTGTCCTGCCTAACCTGAGGACGATGGTAGATAGTCTAGTAGCAGTGTAAGTACGAGTAATTGTTCAATCCCATTATTCAAAACCCATTCCCAGCCCCGGGAATCCCTTGCCTTGGTAAGAGTGTGAACTCACCTCGGTTTGCTCGGTATGCTAAAGTATATGTGCTCACAAGAAATCAGTCACGTCCTATAGTTATGCACGTATACAGAATCAGTACATGTTGGTAAAGTTTCACATAGTTGAGTTTATACACAATTTGCTAACACAATTATTGCATATAGTCAAATTATCGCAACATTGATTTAGAACTATTATTTCTTGACTTTAACTGTAACCTAGTTTCATGCAACAAGCAATCCAAATCACATAATAAGATGCCTTAAACATGTTGAACGATCAGTTTAATTGCCAACCTAATCCATAAACATCATAGTTAGCTATGACCATGCACTTTAAGATTTTGGCCCACACTAGTTTACCCAAAACCGATATATATGAATTAATTGAATATAGGTAATGGCCAACATATTAGTATAAACACACATGGCCTCTCTCCTGATGTCATGAAATCACATGATAAAAGAAGACATTAAATACCCTCTGACAAACATAGCCAACCATTATATCCACCGAACTCTTCTATTGGACCGATTGATTTGTTGTGGGCTGACAAGAATATTGGGCCACTAACCGGAATATTAATATACCATATACAATTCGGTCAACAATCATGATTACTGAAACCCTGCTTCATGCAACCTACTTCATGCAATTCGGTTCATATGCATAACACATATCCCAACCTCACAACAAGACAACAATACATCATTTCATCATACAAACATTATTCAATAACAGCAAGTAGTGATCATTCTGTAGTCGACATATGTTTAAGCATAAAACATAATCTGCTATTAATTTACTATCATACCATTAACATGTCAAGATCATCAATCATTAATCGAACATAGATAGTATGCATCACACAACCAAATCTTGTATCAGACTATACGGATTCCTATCATGCAAATCGATTCCATCAAAGCAATTCGTGGAATCATATGAATTACTGAATCATCAAAATCCTCATACAATTACCAGATTATTCGTGGAAAGATATTACATAATCACACAACATCAGCATCCAATAAATCACATATACCTACAGCTATGTAATCATACATCGTACAACAACAGTGCAACTAACCGAGATGGAAGATCACTAGGTTGATCGAAAAGAAAGGTTTGGAGACTTGCAGTTGCCGTCGTACAGGAAGAAACAATAGGGCTCTAGGGTTTGACGAATTAGTTATCACGTAAAGATTGAGAATAATATAATTGATCCACTACTGGGCCTAAAGCCCATTTTGTTTTCGCTGGACATTAACTGGACGAAAACACTCTAGTGTTTTCGGCTAAGTGTGTTTTGTGGGGTAGGGTCTTCGGCCAAAGTTCCATACTTTAATTATATAGTCATAACATTAATACATATGTATACACATATACCCATAAAATACATACCACAAATCTACAAACAACGCGTATATTGCATAACACAAATTATAACAACCCATTATGCAAAATAGGTAATAAGTTAAGTCGAATAGAGACCTTGAAACTTGGGTTGTCACATTATCCCCGACTTGAAAGAAATTCCGTCCCGAAATTTAGCACGTGGTTACTGAGGAAGCTAGTTGTGTTGCGTTGTTTCCTGGTTTTTCTGGGGTGTCACATCATCCTCCCGTTGATTTGGAATTTCGTCCCGAAATTCTGTAGTAGCTTCAGCCTCAGTAGTGGTTGCACTGTTTCCGAATAACCGGGGATACTTGAGTTTCATTTGATCTTCGCGTTCCCAGGTGAACTCTGGGCCACGACGTGAGTTCCAATTAACTCGAACAAGAGGTATTCTAGTGCGCTTAAGGACCTTAACATCCCGGTCCATGATTTCAACTGGTTCCTCGACGAATCGCAACTGCTCGTCGATAGTGAGTTCCTTCAAAGGAACTATGAGGGTCTCATCTGACAGACACTTCTTCAGATTCGACACTTGAAAAACGTTGTGAACTGCATTGAGTTCTGTTGGGAGGTTTAGTTTGTAGGCCACCTTGCCTATTTTCTCAATGATTTCAAATGGTCCGACGTATCGGGGGTTAAGTTTGCCTCGTTTACCAAAACGAACCACACCCCTCCAGGGTGAAACTTTGAGTAGCACTCGCTCTCCAACCTGGAGCTCGAGTGGTTTCCTGCCCTTATCGGCGCAGCTTTTCTGACGGTCACGAGCTGCCGCCATTCGTTGTCGTATTTGAGCAATTTGTTCTGTTGTGTCTACCACAAGCTCTGGACCAGTGATCTGACTATCCCCCACCTCCGCCCAACAACGAGGTGACTGGCATTTACGCCCGTACAATGCCTCAAACGGAGCAGCTTTAATGCTGGTGTGGTAGCTGTTATTGTACGAAAATTCCATAAGTGGCAGGTGCTTTTCCCAGCCATTGCCGAAGTCAATTACACATGCCCTAAGCATGTCTTCTAAAGTTTGAATAGTGCGTTCCGACTGCCCATCCGTTTGAGGGTGATAAGCTGTGCTCATATCTAAACGTGAGCCAAAGGACTTGTGCATTGCTTGCCACAGTTCTGAAGTAAAACGTGCATTACGATCAGAGATAATAGAGGTGGGCACCCCGTGCCTCGAGACAACTTCCTTAAGATATACGTCTGCTAAGGTGGAGAACTTATCCGTTTCCTTGATAGCCAGGAAGTGTGCAGACTTTGTGAGTCGATCCACGATCACCCATATAGTGTCATTTCCGCGCTGAGATCTGGGTAGGCCAGTAACAAAATCCATGGAAATTTTTTCCCATTTCCATTGTGGTATCTTAGGTTGTTGGAGTGGGCCTGAAGGTTTCTGGTATTCGACTTTGACTCTCGCACAAGTCAAACACTTGCTGACGTAAGTTGCTATGTGGGCCTTCATGCTAGGCCACCAGTATGTAGATCTGAGGTCGTGGTACATCTTATCCGATCCAGGATGTACCGAGTAGCGAGACTTGTGTGCTTCATCCATCACAAGCTCTCGTTGGTTACCATAGAGTGGGACCCAGATGCGTCCCGTTACATAGTAGGCGCTGTCTGCCTTTTGTTCTAACCGTTGCCTTGAGCCGCATAGAGCTTCATCCCTGACGTTTTCTGGTTTCAATGCTTCTACCTGAGCATCTCGTATCTGAGAAGGAAGACTAGATTGAATAGTGAGTTGCAACGCTCGTACACGCCTAGGTGTAGTATCCTTTCGACTGAGGGCGTCGGCCACCACATTGGCTTTGCCCGGATGGTACTTTATAGCACATTTGTAATCGTTCAGTAGCTCGACCCATCGACGCTGACGCATGTTCAACTCTTTCTGCTTGAAAATATGCTCGAGACTCCTGTGATCGGTGTAGATGGTGCACTTGGTACCGTACAGGTAATGTCGCCATATCTTGAGCGCAAAAACAACAGCTCCCAGCTCTAAATCATGTGTAGTGTAATTCCGTTCGTGAATCTTAAGTTGGCACGAAGCATAAGCAATGACTTTATCCCGTTGCATCAACACACATCCAAGACCTTGGATGGATGCGTCGCAGTAGACTACGAAATCGTCCGTGCCTTCAGGAAATGAGAGGATAGGTGCGCTACAAAGTCTATCCTTTAAGTGCTGAAACGCTGTTTCCTGTGTATTACCCCAACGGTAAGCAACACCTTTCTGTGTCAGTAGTGTAAGCGGCTGCGCAATCTTTGAGAAGTCTTTGATGAACCGTCTGTAATAACCCGCCAAACCCAAGAATTGGCGTATTTCGGTTGGTGTGCGAGGTGCAGGCCAGTTCTTGATCGAATCTACCTTGGACGGATCAACATGAATCCCATCCTTGTTTACCACGTGGCCTAGGAAGTGGACTTCATGAAGCCAGAAGTCGCATTTTGAAAACTTGGCGTACAGTTGTTCCGTTCGAAGGAGTTCCAAAATAAGTCGTAAATGATGCTCGTGTTCCTCCTGACTCTTCGAATAGATCAGGATGTCATCAATGAAAACAATAACAAACTTGTCAATATAAGGTTTGCACACCCTGTTCATAAGATCCATGAAAACTGCCGGTGCGTTTGTTAATCCGAATGGCATGACTAGAAAGTCATAATGGCCGTAGCCTGTTCTGAATGCTATTTTGGAGACGTCCTCATCCCGGACTCTCAGTTGATGGTAGCCTGACCTCAGATCAATCTTTGAATAGTAGCTCGACCCTTGCAGCTAGTTGAACAAGTCATCAATGCGTGGGAAAGGATAGCGATTCTTTACGGTCACCTTGTTTAGTTCGCGGTAATCTATGCACATACGGAAGGTACCGTCTTTCTTCTCTTTTGTTGATGTGTCAGTAACAAGCGCTAAAATAGCGGTGTGGACCTTTCGCAAACACTTCTGGGCCTTAAGAAAGGAGATGATGCCCATAACAGCACCACCCTTGTCACCATGAATTACCAAAGGTTCTTCACCAGCACGAGGGATGCGGACGATCTTTTCTTTGCAAAGAATCTATGTTCAATGTTGAGGTAGCCAATCAATACCAATAACGATGTCGAAACCATCACAACGTTGGGGTCATTCCTAGCATCACCCTGACCAATCACAAACACTCGACCCCTGGCACCATTGTCGTGGTTATTACCCCCGTTGTTATTCCCGTTGCCCTGATTATTGTTGTTGTTGTTCTGATTCTGGTTTAACTGGGGGCAGTCCCGCTTGAAGTGGCCTTCAGCACCACACTGAAAGCATCCCTTGTTACCTCGCTGTCGCTGCTGGTTCTGTGGAGCTGGTGGTTGTTGCTGTTGGTTCTGATTCGCAGGTCGTGAGCTCCTGCAATCCTTAGCTTCATGACCCATCTTGAGACACCTCTGGCAACGACCCCTGTTGCACTGACCACTGTGGTGCCTGTTGCATGTGTTGCACTTTGGGTGGTTTCCTCATTATCCACCCTGCCCTTGACTACCAGAAGATTGCTGACCTAGACTCTGGTAGTCATCGATCTTTCGCTGCTGTGCCTGGGACTGAACCGAAATCGAACCCTTGCTGGAGGTTCCATCCCATTTTCTCTTGTTGTCACTGGGGATAGCAGAAGTAGTAGTAGTAGCACCAATACGTTTAGGCAGTTTGTTCTATTCCACTGCCTGGTCTGTGAGACGATGAGCAAGACGAGTAACATCCTGGATGGTAGCAAGGTTGGCAGAAGTCACATAACTTTGAATCTCCAGCACTAGACCCTTGAGATACAGTTCGATACGCTTAATGGGAGGATCTACCATAGTAGGACACAGAATAGCCAACTCGTTTGATCTTTTGGTGTACGCTTCAATCTCTGACCCCGTCATCTTTAGGTTAAAGAACTCCACTTCCAGCTTGTGGATGTCATCACGACTACAGTATTCACGTTTGATCAGTTCCTTAAAATCATTCCATGGGGTGGCATTAGCAGCCGCCAGCCCCAGCATCTGAACTTGCGCGTTCCACCAAGTTAGCGCAGTGCCTTCGAGAGTACCAGTGGCGTACTTCACCCTACGAGCCTCAGGGCATTCACACATTTCGAAGACCGATTCGAGCTTCTCGAACCAGTGGAGGAGTCCAACGGCCCCTTCAGTGCCACTGAAAGTACTAGGACGACAGTCCATGAACGTCTTGAATGTGCATACAGGTGACTGAGCGTGTTGACCTGTCGTGTGCGTAAGAGTAAACATACTTAAGCACGAGGGTTGGTTTACGAAAGTAGGATCTAAGGATCCTAGAGTGAGTTGTGATGGCAGGTTATACCTCCTGCCTGGGCAGCTGCGAGTGCTACAGTTACATGTTCAGTGATCAAAGCCACCAACTGGGCTTGAGTCATGTTAACGCGTCCACTCATGATCTTCACAAGCAAAGGTAACATAAGTAAGAGAGGTTCACGAATAGTGCGATGACAGAAGAGAGTGAGCACACAAGTATTCTCAAGCAATAGGGGTCATGTGTATCTAAGCATACCATGAGCAAAGTTCTATGTAATTCTAGCAAGTAGGCAATAAAACATATACCATATTACCTAGAATGTTGAGTCTTGCACGTGGAGCGAGGCGTCGTTGTGGATCGTTGAGCACTGTACAGTTTATAGTCTGGTTTTAATAAAAACGTTTTCCCCTTATTAAAACCGAGTTATCTATAACCAATGGCTCTGATACCAATCTGTCACACCCCCAAAATCTACACGCGGAGTATCACCGCTTGGAGGCGTGACATGACCAGGATCAAGCCACCAATCATATTGAACATATAAGTAATAAGTAAAAGTAAATGTAATCCATCACAATACAATTAGTGTTCAATCAAAAACATAGTATAGGTAGCGGAAGCATAGTATGAAAATCCAACACAAGTGTTTAGTTTAAAGAGTCGTAAAGTTTTCATCAAAACATCCACAATCCGTGCCCACAACAACCGTGCCTCCCGTGCAAGCTCCAAGAGTACCTATGGTCCTACAAGGCATGTAACAGAAAGTCAACAACTAGTTGAGCGAGTTCACAGTAAGTAAGTTCGTTGCATAACTATGCATTATTAATTAAGCCGTTGTGTAGATTCAATTGGTGGGGGCTTCCCATGTTGTATGTACTATCAGTGGGGGCTTCCCATGTTGTATTTACTATCAGTGGGGGCTTCCCATGTTTGTATTTACTATCAGTGGGGGCTTCCCATGTTTGTATTTACTAGACTAGTTGTACCATAAGTGTTCTTCTTAACCCGAGAACAGTAGTACGTACGAGGTTTACGTAGGCTTTACGTAAGTGCCCTTCTCAACCCGAGGACAGTGGTACGCGGGGGTTTACGTAGGTTTTACGTAAGTGTCCTTCTTAACCCGAAGACAGTAGTATGTATGAGTTTACGTAGGTTTTACGTAAGTGCCCTTCGTAACCTGAGGACAGTGGTAAGTACAAGTTTACGTAGGTTTTACGTAAGTGTCCTGCCTAACCTGAGGACGATGGTAGATAGTCTAGTAGCAGTGTAAGTACGAGTAATTGTTCAATCCCATTATTCAAAACCCATTCCCAGCCCCGGGAATCCCATGCCTTGGTAAGAGTGTAAACTCACCTCGGTTTGCTCGGTATGCTAAAGTATATGTGCTCACAAGAAATCAGTCACGTCCTATAGTTATGCACGTATACAGAATCAGTACATGTTGGTAAAGTTTCACATAGTTGAGTTTATACACAATTTGCTAACACAATTATTGCATATAGTCAAATTATCGCAGCATTAATTTAGAACTATTATTTCTTGACTTTAACTGTAACCAAGTTTCATGCAACAAGTAATCCAAATCACATAATAAGATGCCTTAAACATGTTGAACGATCAGTTTAATTGCCAACCTAATCCATAAACATCACAGTTAGCTATGACCATGCACTTTAAGATTTCGGCCCACACTAGTTTACCCAAAACCGATATATATGAATTAATTGAATATAGGTAATGGCCAACATATTAGTATAAACACACATGGCCTCTCTCCTGATGTCATGAAATCACATGATAAAAGAAGACATTAAATACCCTCTGACAAACATAGCCAACCATTATATCCACCGAACTCTTCTATTGGACCGATTGATTTGTTGTGGGCTGACAAGAATATTGGGCCACTAACCGGAATATTAATATACCATATGCAATTCGGTCAACAATCATGATTACTGAAACCCTTCTTCATGCAACCTACTTCATGCAATTCGGTTCATATGCATAACACATATCCCAACCTCACAACAAGACAACAATACATCATTTCATCATACAAACATTATTCAATAACAGCAAGTAGTGATCATTCTGTAGTCGACATATGTTTAAGCATAAAACATAATCTGCTATTAATTTACTATCATACCATTAACATGTCAAGATCATCAATCATTAATCGAACATAGATAGTATGCATCACACAACCAAATCTTGTATCAGACTATACGGATTCCTATCATGCAAATCGATTCCATCAAAGCAATTCGTGGAATCATATGAATTACTGAATCATCAAAATCCTCATACAATTACCAGATTATTCGTGGAAAGATATTACATAATCACACAACATCAGCATCCAATAAATCACATATACCTACAGCTATGTAATCATACATCGTACAACAACAGTGCAACTAACCGAGATGGAAGATCACTAGGTTGATCGAAAAGAAAGGTTTGGAGACTTGCAGTTGCCGTCGTACAGGAAGAAACAATAGGGCTCTAGGGTTTGACGAATTAGTTATCACGTAAAGATTGAGAATAATATAATTGATCCACTACTGGGCCTAAAGCCCATTTTGTTTTCGCTGGACATTAACTGGACGAAAACACTAGACTAAGTGTGTTTTGTGGGGTAGGGTCTTCGGCCAAAGTTCCATACTTTAATTATATAGTCATAACATTAATACATATGTATACACATATACCCATAAAATACATACCACAAATCTACAAACAACGCGTATATTGCATAACACAAATTATAACAACCCATTATGCAAAATAGGTAATAAGTTAAGTCGAATAGAGACCTTGAAACTCGGGTTGTCACATTCTGCATTGACCAGTTTATGGTCGATGCGAAGTTCGTTTGAACTTCATAACGTGAGCGTAATCACGATGGTTATAGTCCCTAGAGACTATACCTACTGATTACCACGTTATCTAGGCTCAGTGACGAGTCGTAGTTTCGGCCAAAATGCGCATTCTTGCGTATTTTGTAACCAAACTACTCTTAGGTATCAAAACCATTAGTTTTGATACCAAACCTGTTTTCTAAACTTAGTTAAGCATGTTTTAACATGCTTAGCTCGTCACTTTTAGTTTAGTGCTTATATAGGGTCGTAAGGTAAGCGATCTAAACAATCGCTTATACTTTCGAACCCGATCCGTTTGGTCGATCATTAGGATTCGACCAAACACATTAGGTGACCATAGCATATAGGGAATAACCTTCCGAGGTTATACCTTATGGTCACGGCGTTTAGTTAGTTGTATGATAGGTAGTTTATATGCCTTAGGTAAATTACCAAAATGCCTTTTTTACGCCAAAATTCATTTTAAGCATATGTAACATAACTTTTGGTATCTAAACTGATTTGGTAACAATATTAGACATGTTAAGGCATATATTACTTGTCATAGGACTAGTTAAGCGGTCCAAACGCGTTTCACGTGAACGACGCGTTAAAGTAGCATAAGCTAACTAAACGGGTTGTAATGGGTCGTAAGCACTTAGGTTAGGTTTCATTTTAGTATGTGGGCTTTGTTAAACCATATTACACGAGTCTCCATACTCGTTTGGTTTACGAACCCTCATTCTATCAAATCCTCTGATTTAGGTCCGGTTTATTAATGTAGTTACCTATATTAGGTGTCGTTTGATATCCGTGATCTCTAGCATTGTTTGGTTGTTACTCAAGGACTACTAAGCAATCTCAAGTGAGTACATAGACCCATCTTTTACTGTTTTCCAAACATTTTGGGGGTGAAACACATGTGCCTACTTGTTACTTTCATGCTTTTCCATGTTTTCATATCATATGCTTGTTATGTTCAATAGTACACTTATAGTACATGATTTCATTGTGTTCATGCTATGTATGCCCATTGTGTGCATATTTAGTACATTGTTTTACATTACATTTCATGCTATGTATGCCCATTGTGTGCATATTTAGTACATTGTTTTACATTACATTTCATGCTATGTATGCCCATTGTGTGCATACTTAGTACATTGTTTTACATTACATTTCATGCTATGTATGTCCATTGTGTGCATACTTAGTACATTGTTTTACATTACACTTCATGCTATGTATGTTCATTGTTGCATACTTAGTACATTTGTTTCACGTCACATGCTATGTATGTTCATTTGTTACATACTTAGTACATTTGTTATTTATCACATGCTGTGTATGTTCATCATACTTAGTACATTTGTTTCACGTCACATGCTATGTATGTTCATTTGTTACACACTTAGTACATTTGTTATTTATCACATGCTATGTATGTTCATCATACTTAGTACATTTGTTTCACGTCACATGCTATGTATGTTCATCATACTTAGTACATTTATTATTCATTCACATGCTTACATTTTGATATGATATTTGGTTTGTTTTGATGGATCAATATACATTCATTAACACCGATCACGCCGTTCGTTAGTAGGTAGTGGTACCATAGGAATTGACAACTCCCGTTCCGGACATCCTAGATAGGTTTGGATGAAAGGAATGACCGAATTCGATTCTCATAACTTAGATAAACCTTTAATTTGTTTAAGGGTTTATCGCCTCAGTCTCAAGGCTTGGATGTATGCATTCTCACAATACCGCATAGATGTCTGTATCAGTATAGCATGCATTTCCACAAAACATAACTTTGATTTAAACCAAGTTTTAGTTCAATACTTTGTTTTGTGCATTTCACCTATGGTTTAGTTGATGCATTTCACTAGCCATACATATCACTTTGGTTGCACATTACATGATTTACATTTGACACATAAACATTTTTGACATTTGTTATACATTACATGATTTACATCTTGACATAAACATTTTGACATATTATTCAATACATTTGACAATTGGTTTAAACATAGACATCTTACCTTGTTGGTTTGGTTTGAGTAAGTGATTTAAGTAACGAGGCGTGTGTAATATGATACAAGCATGGTGGATACGCCGCTGGTACTTCCTATATATAAGTGATTGTATGGTATTACATATCGTAGCGTTATTTGAATCATTTCAATTTGGACATATAACATTTTATACAAATAACATACTTTTCACAATACATTGTTTTACAAACAACTTAATTTATACAAACTCATTTCACATGGTTATTCATTTAACCATGCATTATTCTTTTATAGATATATATCATTTGGTTTATTTATCACTTTTCAAATGATTTACAAGACAAAGCAAATTACAAGGTTCATGACTAAACATTTTCTTAAATATAAGTCATGAATTCTATTTTCACAAAACCTGTGTATCTCACAGGCATTTTTATGCTGACGTGCCTATTTTCACATGTGTTTCAGGATATGATGCATAGGATTTATCAAGATACACTTAGGCGGACTTGGGCCTTAGTGACAATAAAAGATGCAAGACTAGTTATTTATGTTATGTTTCTTTGATTGTCAAGACATTGTAACTCTTTTAATCAATAAAACAATATTTCAATTTCCAAGTGTTATGAAACAATGATTCTATTACAACACTCCCCGACGTTTTCCGCCACGTTTTGTTGTTCTACGTGGTCGGGGTGTGACACATGCCGACACACATCTTAATATTTCCCCTAAATAATATATTTATTTCTTGGAATAACATTCCACTTTCACATAAATCGAACACGATCAAGTACTTATATTTATTTTCAAAATAAATATATACTTTTCAACACTTCAACTAATAGCTAGATAATATACTTCCAAGATGTGGGTTTTGTATAAAATCCATTTTCACATAAAATGATAGATTTTCTATAAAATATATCTTATATATATATATATATATATATATATATATATATATATATATATATATATATATATATATATATATATATATATATATATATATATATATATATATGTGTGTGTGTGTGTGTGTGTGTGTATTGATGTGTTGCAAAACACATTGTTTTCCTTGCATTGTTATCCGTTTTAGCTATTTAATTAGTCGTTTTTTATCCAGGTTTTCCATTATATGCATTGTCACACACAATATATAAAATAACACATAAAAAAACACCGGGATCCCATCCCAAAAACTTGTTTAAAAACCCCTCTCGACACACGTCATAATATTTTCCCAAAATAATATATTTATTCCTTGGAAAAACTATTCCACTTTCACAAAAATCGAACACGACCATGTACTTATATTTATTTTAAAAATAAATATATACTTTTCAATAGTTCAACCAATAGCTAGACAAAATACTTCCAAGATGTGGGTTTTGTATAAAATCCATTTT
The DNA here is from genome assembly GCA_030545235.1 of Helianthus tuberosus. Lineage (NCBI taxonomy): Eukaryota > Viridiplantae > Streptophyta > Magnoliopsida > Asterales > Asteraceae > Helianthus > Helianthus tuberosus. Next base: position 143,729,118 of record CM060381.1, read on the forward strand.
CACATAAAATGATAGATTTTCTATAACATATCTTTATATATATATATATATATATATGTGTGTGTGTGTGTGTGTGTGTGTGTGTGTGTGTGTATATATATATTGATGTGTTGCAAAACACATTTTTTCTTTGCATTGTTATCCGTTTTAGCTAGTTAATTAGTTGTTTTTATTCTTTTTTAGCTTGTATATAGTTAGTTATGTTTTCAGGGGTTCGTGTGCAAAGGGGGCAAAAAACCGAGGCTAGATTGTGAAAGAAATGTCACACGAGAAAGGGAATGGAAAAGGAAAGAAAAACAAGTCTTAGAGCATCACTAAGTTCCAAGAAGGCATCTTGGTGACGTGCCAAGATGGGGAATCTGAAAAAATGGGTCCACGACTACTATGTTCTTATCCCGTCTCCAAGATCCAAGCCCCGTGTTTGGAGACACAATAAAATCCCAGAATTCCGATAAATCCTAAAATCGATTATATAAAAAAGTTAATATAATCTATTCGAGTGAATTGACTTCCAACCATCAAGTTTGAAGAGGGGATGAATCTATTGGGAGCAATAACTGAACTTTGGACCGAGTTTTGGGTTAAATTGCAATATTCAATTTATGTTTATTGAATCCTAATCCGTGTCCAGACGTTTAGCTTTCATGTCTATGTTTTATATGAGTGATTAACTTTTGTTAAACATGATTCTTGGCTATATTTCATTACTACCTAGGTTTTGGATGATGAATTGTTGATTATTGGATATTTTCTTGGATTTAGGATACTGTTGATGGATGAACATTAATGTAAACAATATTTTGGTTATGCATTGTAATGGGTTGAGGAGCTACCCCGATTAGGAGTTTAAGTATCGACACTTACTTGGCTCTTACTGATGAACATAAAAAGTTCTACGAAAGTGAAGAGAAAGCCATGTCTATGATAACAATGGCTCTAATGTAATCCATACTTTATACCTTTTGCAAGAGGAATAATTTGAAAGAGTTATGGGATAGCATGATTGAACGTTACGAAGGAAATGCCATATATAAGAAGCGACATTTAGAACGATTAAAGACTTAATTTGTTGGGTTCAAAGCCTAAAAGACTGAATCTTTTGATGACACCGTGAACATGTTTTATCATCTGTTATGTGAGCTTGATCGTAGTCAGGAAGGACTTTACACTAAGTTTGACGTTTGAGAAAATCGAGACCTTCCTAGAGAATGGAACATGTATACGACCCTGATTAGAAAAGGCGTTCTCTATGAAGAGATTTCTTTGGAAGAAGTTGTGCAAAAGCTAAAGGGATATGCTTGGACATGGAAGATCAAGCATCTGATCTTCTCCGAAGATCAAGCATATGATTTTGAGAAGATTCAGGATTCTCAGTTGAATAAGGCCGCAAAACCGATAGATAAGGGTAGTAATGGTGGAGCTGGTGTTGCTTTATAATGGGAAAATGAAGACCATTCAATTTATCATGCTTTTATAAGCAATAATATTAATGGTTTGAGTGGCACTGTAAGTCCCGTAAACCGAGATCACAATGATATCATGTGACAACTGTCAAAATTTCATGTGTCCGTACATTGATTAAACAGTAATTTATGACGTAATGACTGTGCTGATTTAAATTAATGACAAGAATGCTTTCTGATTATTGTCATAATACATACATGTGCATCACATATTGCGTGATGTCATATCATTATTACATGCAACACTTTATGATTCAAATGATGCACAAAACAAAGTTAGCACAGTTATCAGAAAAATCAGAAATGCTGATGGGAGTTCAGTACTTAGACAGACATGGTATTGAGACACAGAATGAACCAGAAACCAAGAGTTACACTAGTATAGTGTGTAGGAAAGTGAGGATCATAAAATTTCCTTCCTAGTGATAACTTAAGTACCGAAAAGTGACTAAAACTCACACAAATTGCAGAATTCAGCAAAATTCAGCATTTAAACAACTTAATATTATGCAGAATTGTGGTTTAATGGTCCAGAATACTTTCCTAAGTGTCGGGAATTAAAACTGTCACAAAAGGTAACATAAAGCACACTAAACTGCATAGTTTAGCACCTTAACGGACCGGTAACCAACCGGACACTACCCGAAACACCAAATTTTCACTAGAAGCATTGTTTTATCATTTTCGAGCTAGTTATGGTCCCTGAACATCATAACATACCCTATAAACATATAATACACATAACACCCTAACTAAACATTAGATTCTAACTAGTAAACTTAACAAGCCATTACAAACTAACTTATACCCCCCCTCATGTACACGGTTCAAGGGTGGCCCCCACCCTTGATTTTCCTTGCATATTTTATTTGATCTTGTCTCTTGCTTTAGTGAACATGTTATCCAAGGGATTAGGAGATGTTGGAGGTTTATATAATTAACCTCTAGTTCATCATTCTCATTTCACACAACACACCAACACACTCACTCTCTTCCTCTCCTTCCTCCACTCTTGGCCGAGAACAAGACCCACCACCACCACCACCACCACCATCGTCACCTCATCTTCATCCATTTACAAGTGATCACAAGGTGCTAGGAGCTTAACTAAGGAGCTAGGAGCCATTATTGATTGAAGGACCTCTCTCATAAGCTTTTAACCACCAAGTTCATCATCATCTTCATCTTGAATCTCATCCCTAGCCTTGTGCTAGTAGTAAGACCCTTCTAATCTCATTTTACATCTTGTTATGTTGGTTAAAAGTTTGTGTAAAAGATTAATCATAAAGAACATTAAAGATCAAGAACATAATCACTAACATAAAGCTCTAAATCATCATGAACTATGTTGTTTAAGTGTTTGTATGCTTCTTGATTGTTGATTGTTGATTATTTGTGTTTATGATGTTAAACATCATATGAAACTTGCTAGATTGTGATTAAACACATGATCTAGCAAGATAAGAGGATGATCTTGTGAAGAACCAAGATGATAATACTTTATGTAAGCATGAACTTGAAGTTTGAAGTGTTTTTCTTAAATGATGATGATCAAAGTATAATCTAAATCATGTAAGTGAATGATTTCAAAACTAGTTTTGTCACACCCCGATATTTCCACATATTACCGGTGGGCCCGGCGGGGAGTATCGTGACGTAATTGATATCATCATAGTTAATACACACAATATCAAAGCACAGCGGAAGGCTTGGTGAATAAACTATTACAAACCATAATGTCTGACTGTTCAAGTGAAAGAATATACAGACTGGAATGTAATAAGATCCACAGGCGGATCATAAATAATACAAAGAAACAAAATAACAGACTTCAGGTATCTTAGGGATTTGCAAGATCCTCTTATACGACACCTAATAGCTCCAGCCTATTACGAGAGGTACCTGTCAACTAATCTTGGGAAAATACGTCAGTTTACACTAGTAAATACAATTAATTGACTATTTTGAAAAACATTTATAAAATTGATTTAAGTGTACATGGCACAAATCTTTTATAACTTAGGAAAATTATTTAAAATAATCTTGTATACAGATTTACATGTTTGTCTCACAATTGGGGCCGGTTGGAAGCCGGTCATGATTAACCAACTCACCACTTATAGAACCCACAGAGGAGTTATCCCCAGCATGTGGGTTTGTATTTTAGCATTTGCATCTGTCAGGTGTATGCCTACACCCCGTGCATAGGTCGTGGCCATTTTCAAATGAAATGAGCGAGGATATCCAGGACACGGTCAAATTAACCCCAATGTTTATGTTATCAAACAAGACAGATTAAAACGGGTTATGTAATTTATTAATCACAATCCGATTAAATGATTTCATACCCGACCAAGTGGTATTATTATAATACCATATCCCAAGCCCGTATAAGGGAAAATAAGTTAAAAGTATTTACCTGAGCTTAAAAGTGAAGATAACTCAGCCGTAATTCCTAAAGCTTTACGATGGTACCTTCTACTGGATGCTACTAATCTATATTAGAAGGTTTAAAAACCTATTAGGATGCTAACGGGTCTTTAGTTAAGTCAAGAACTTAGACCGGCTAGCTAGAAAGAAACTTTACGGTTCTAAACGCTAGATTAAACAGAGACCAGAATAGAATGTGATCTAGACCCGAAAAGCTTGGATACTTGTATAATATGGGTAAACTAAACACATTCTGGAAATTGAATATTTAATGATAAGGTTAAACCCGTTTCGGCTATTATACGTAAACTAGTCACATAAACCGATCCGAACGCGTAAAGGCGTAACGGGTAACCAAAGGAATTATATACAGGTCTTAATTGTTATTATGCTTCAAATATGTTAATACATCAGTAGGATGTTAACATATATGCCCAAAAAGTAATTTAAACCAATTTAAGTCCCATAAGGGCATTTTGGTAATTTTAATGCTTATAAAAGAGATTTGATAATAAACTGAAATTCCGGTCTTTTGAAATCAGTAAAATATTTAATTTAATAAGTTATATCAGTAGGGTATTTCCTATATGTGAAATTTATCATTTATAACCAATTTATGCACCGAAGGGCATTTTGGTAATTTCACATAAGCTTTAAAGGTAAATTTTGGAAATCTGAGTTTAAAACTTTTGCTTACTGTTAAAGTATAGAAATTTACTAAAAACATCAGTAGGTATCAAGTCTTATATGTTAAAAATAGTTTTAACCCATACTATGCGCTTAAAACGCGTAAAAGTCGGTTTTAAGCGATTGTCGGGTCATAATAGGAAATCTGAGTTGTTGATCAGTTTATAAAGTTCAAAATATTTTATTTATCATATAGAATCAGTAGCAAAAAGTTTGGTATCAAAATATTATGTAAAACTCATTTTATTCAAGGAAAAGGTATAATCGACAATTACCGAATTAAAGCTAGAACCCTATGATATGATCAGTTTAAAAATAAATAAAAATCTTCAAAAATTCCAAAATATTATATTACATCAGTGAGTAAAAAGATTGGTGTCAAAATTTGGGTTTAGATAGGCTTTATGCTAATTACGCCGTTTAATTAATAAAAAGCTTCTGAATTACGATATTGAGCATAACTCCTAATCTAGACCTCAAACTGATGTCAAATTTTTAGGACATGTTTATAAATCAGTAGTAAAGGTTTTTGTTCTCTCACAGTTCTAAAAATCTCATTTTTATGTCAAAAGGGCGTTTATGGCATTTATAAGCATATTAACGATCAAGAGCATATAATTCAAACCACTAAGAACCATGCACTATAACTCCAGAGGGTTATACTACTGAGTAATGTGGTCCTAATGGAAGCTTAAAACATGTGAGAATTAAGCTTGAATGGGTCAGATGTTAAAGTCAAAACAAAAGTCAAGCTTTTGCGACTCTCGGTTATAAACAGACCTTAGACTGATAATTGTCGGGTTAAGACTGATAAAGCATGTTCTAATATTAATTACCAAGTCATTAGAATGTTTAAATATAATTTAGAACCTCTGTTTTATTAGTTTAATTCATTTTTGAACTTTCTGTCCAGTTTGACCCGACAATTAACTAGTCAAACGAGATTATTATGAGATGCCCTTTTAAGGGTTAATTACCTATCCTAATATGGTTCCATAACCACTTTCGTTTCGGTCAGTGGCTGGACCATTTGAGATTAAAATGAAAGTCAAATCTAAATTATGACAAGTTTGACTTTTCGGTAATTAAGCAAATTAAAAGGACTAATCAGGGGTTAAGACTCTTACTAATGGTCCTTGCTATCTTTTCTACATTTCAAATTCTTCTCCTAGTCCTTGCAAGCTCTAGAGACAAGTTATTTGAAAGTTGTTGCAAATGTGAGTTCATGAAGTATGAACTAGTTCTCCTTATATAGTGATTTCCAAGATCCTAGATCAATTGCAGCTGTTAAGGGACATCCTAGGATCACTCCAGGTGTCCTAGTGGATTTATAAAACCGTTTAAGAGCCCCCAGGATCGATACAAACGAGTTTAAGTCGGTTTGGAGATGATAACCCGCACCTAGCAGCTTGTTTCTGAGCTGGGGACTTCTACGCGGCACGCGTAGATGTCTGCTTGGCCTTACGCGGCCCGCCTGGAGGTGGGAAACAGGTTAAACAAGTTTCATTGTTGGCAGGTTTGGTCCCTGATTGATTAAAACCATTTTTAACTTGTTTTTTTACATGTAAGGCCCTTATAGTTAGTTTGTAGAGGCTCAAGGATGTATAATCAAACTTCGTTAGACTCGGTTTCGTTAAATATCACTATGAATGCAAGTTTCATCAAGTTGACACTTTTCACCCAAAGTCTTGAAAACTCGCTTAACGATCTCGAAACCACGTGAAATTTATACCACTTATTCCTGAGAGTATATTTGAATATTTCAAAGCCTCGGGTTCGTTAAAAGGTCACTCAGAGGTCAGAATTAACATGTTGACACGTTTAACCCTTGTAGTTTTATAATCTTCCGATTATTTTCACAAACGGCTTCTTATATCCAATCAATCACTCGTTTAAGAATATATTCATCACGTATGGTCATTCAGAGGCACATGTTTGGCATGTTGACACTTTTAGTCCCTCCGGACACATAGTTTCACTGTTTGACAACTTTAGTCCTTCAAACTCACTCTTTCACATATTTAGAGTTTAGGACACGTGTCTTTACATAATTGGACATGTTTTTACATGGTGTTACATCCTCACCCCCTTAAAAGAAATCTCGACCCCGAGATTTACCGGAATAAGTGAGGGTACTTCTGTCGCATAGTGGACTCAACTTCCCACGTATATTCGGGACCTCTACGGGCATCCCATTTGACCTTTACTATAGGTACTTGTTTTCTTCGGAGCCTTTTAACATGACGATCCTCGATCGATATAGGTTTTTCAACAAATCTCAGGCTTTCATCGATTTGTACGTCTTTATGAGACATGGCTAGTGATTCATTAGCTAGACACTTCTTGAGATTACAGATGTGGAACACATTATGGATTCCACTCAGCACCTCTGGCAAGTTTAGCTTATAAGCTACACTGCCGACAGATTCAATAATCTCGAATGGTCCGATATATCTAGGGCTTAACTTGCCTTTCTTACCAAAACGCATTACACCTTTCCAGGGTTATACTTTCAGTAAGACTTTGTCACCAACCTCAAACTTTAGAGGTTTTCGCCTCTTGTCAGCATAACTTTTCTGCCTATCCCTGGCAGCTTTCAGGCGATCACGAATCTGAACAATCTTATCCGTCGTTTCAAGGACTATATCAGGTCCTGATAACTGAGCTTCTCCTATTTCCGCCCAACAAACAGGCGTTCTGCATTTCCTACCATATAATGCCTCAAAAGGTGCAGCCTGAATGCTTGTATGGTAGCTATTATTATAGGAGAACTCGATCAAGGGTGGGTGGTCATCCCAACTACCTCCTAAATCAATAATGCATGAAGCATGTCTTCCAACGTTTGAATCGTACGCTCACCCAGTCCATCTGTCTGAGGATGGTAAGCAGTACTAAAATTCAAACGAGTGCCCAAAGATTGTTGGAAACTTTTCCAAAAGTGAGAGGTGTATCTAGTATCTCTATCAGAGATAATAGACATCGGCACTCCATGAAGGGATACAATCTTATCCACGTATAGCTAGGCTAACTTCTCGGAGCTATGAGTCTCCTAGGTGGGTAAGAAATGTGCTGACTTAGTTAGTCTATCAACTATAACCCATATAGTATCATTTCCATGCCTTGTTTTAGGTAACTTGGTTATGAAGTCCATAGTTATCATCTCCCACTTCCATGTGGGAAGTTCTGGCTGTTGTAGCAGACCTGATGGCTTTTGATGTTGTAACACCCTAACACGTTTAACCTTAAAACGACGCAGCGGAATTTCGAGTCTGAAAATTTCTTTCATGACATACATCTTGACATTCTAAACATTCATTTTATAATATGAGAACATAACTTATCGGCACTAAAATTACATATTTAGTCATTCCCGTACAATCCGTCTTACGACTCGATCTTCGATCTCTACTCCTTAGTAATCATCATGGCTTGTACTACCTGCGTTCACCACATGAAATTCATAACGTTAGTACGTATCATAAGCATACAAGACTTGTTCACGTTTACTTTTCATTTCATTAACTCTTTACATACCGGCTTTCCTTCTGATCATACGATCCGTAGTGAGACTTCCTTGGTATTCCTGCGTTACACTTCATCACTAGGCACGCTGTCATTATAGTTAGTACTCAATTTCATTGGATGCATGCGTGCATACTTTCATACAACCTATACATACACTTACGATCACACATAGCAACGTACATACCTATGTACCTACATACATACGTACGTGCATACCTAAATACATCCCTTCATACATACATACATACATACTTACATACCTACCTACATACATACATACCTACATACTTACCTACGTACAAACATACATACATACTTACATACATGCGTACATACTTATTCCATACCTTCTCACAACTTACATTCGTACATACCTTCGTACATACTCACTTGACTACATATACATATCATCTACGTACACCCTTACATACATACATTTATACTTACACAACATACATACGTATACACTTACACACATACTTACATTTATATTTTAAATCACCCATTGCAATATACCCGACTCATACTTGTCTACTCTTATACGTCTTCATATATATCCTTATGTACTCGCTTACACACTATAATCTTACATACATTCGCGCATACACGCTTACATACACTTCTACATACGTGTAAAGAGATACACAACATCCATACATACATATCCACACATACGCTTACCATAAAGGTCACAAAACATGAGTTAAATTAGTTATACGCAACTTAAAACGCGTTTAAACGAGTTCCCAAGCCAATACTGAGCAAACGAGCAACTTTCGCCAACCAGGGGGGCTAGCGCGACGCCAAGGGCCCTGGCGTCACGCTAGGCCCCTGTTTTGGCAGAAGATGTGCAGCAACTTGCTGCATATTCCCAGCACAATCCCGTTTCACGGAAACGAGCATAACTCTCTCGTTTTTGATCCGTTTTACCCGATTCTTTTTCCTACGCGTCCGTAATTTAATCCTCTACCTTGTGGAGTTAAAAACCAACATCCAACATAATGAAATTTCATACTTCTAACTCTTCGGCTTATTACCCTTTTCCCAAACCTTGACCCATTCGTGCATTCATCAACATAACTTAGTTATTTTGCCATAGCACCTTATAAACCTCACAATATCCGTGATGTCTATCATAACCTACTAAATTCTTGGATGTCTTGCATCCTCTTAACACATTATCGTTCATATGCTTACTTTGACCCGTTAAGGGTATTCGCGCATTAATTTGTTTATGACTGACCAAACCATCATCCCCACTTCCATACTTGTCCAAAACATTACTCTAATCGAATAACTTGCTTCAAAACTACTTTTAAGTTCGTTTACCCCAAAATACCCATCAAGGGCATTTTGTTCCACCTTAACCCCATCATTTACGACGAAAGACTTTAACACATATTTGACCTCAAACATCATGTTTAATTCGTTACAACACTTTACTACTTACTTGTACTAAGAAGTGATTACGGAAATCACTTACCTTATGCGTCCGTGCTCGTATCCGATTCCTTGCCTCTTGTTAACCCGTTAACACCTCATGCTTGAGTCCGTCTCGACGTGATCCTATACTTTCATTTCATCGAAATCACGCTCTCATTAGCATACACCTTTGTACATGTAACAATCATATCAATCGCATATTTCACCCTTAACTTTCATTAGTCCTTTCTAGCATACATAACTCATATGATTATATTCATATCCGTTTAACTCTTGTAATTCATCATATAATCACAAATAACGCATATTGACATAACATGTACCATACGACTTCCTATAATCCTGCCTTTACGACAACGAGTCAAATCATGTTTCTTATACTTAGTTGACTTTCAAAAGTCAACTATTAACCATACTCAACTATCGACTTATCATCATATACCCGTAACATCATAATCGACTATACGGACGACACTATATACATTTCATCATACACTTGATGTGAGTACTACCTTTTAAGCATAACGTACAACTATTTCATGCACAATTCTTCTAAACTCATACATAACCCATCAAATCCTACTACCAATCATCATATATAATTCCAAATGAACATTAAACATAACATCATCATATTCCTATACTTTCATCTAATAATAATTCATCATACCCACATAATACATCAATCATTCAACAAGACTTGAACATAGGAGGTGATTCTAGTCATCATCTTCACCCTAACTAACGGGTTTCACCTCAAATCATCAAATTAACACAAACCATACATAACCCATGTTCTATTCGAGGATTCTAACCCTTGTACATGATCAATTTCATATTAGCTCACGGATTAGAGCATAACCCGCCTTACCCATGATCACCAATCTTAGATTTAAAACATACCTTATGATCCTCTCGTGTTGGTGATCATTAATCCATGCTCGGTTATGGATTTAAGCTTCATCTTGCCTTCCTATTTGAGCATAAAGATGGTGCTAGGGTTTGAGGCTCCATAGGAGCCTCCTGCTCCTTCTCGAACACACACGTATGTGTGTGTTTGTGTGTGATAAGTTATCTAATAACTTAACTTTCATCTTTCCCACTTTAGCCCCTCGGGTTTACCTTTAAAACATAACTGGCATTACCTTCCTCTTTTAATTCTTTTAACCATACCCTTAACTAGGTTAAATAGCCTAGTTATTTATTTCATGACGTGTCATATCGGAACACACGACAAATATTAACATTCAGATTTTGGGGCGTTACAAGTCTACCACCCTTAAACAAGGTTTCGTCCCCGAAACCTTTCTCACTTTCATCGAACACACATCATCTTTTCTTCTAGTCCATCCATACGACCACTAGCCCATACTTTCCTGATCATTCTTTCTTATATCATTTTCATTATCATTTACTTGACCGGTCAATAACTGGTCAATACACATACTCTTCCGTCCTTTAATATGATCCATTCTTAATGGACCCAATATCTCCATTTCACTTCTTAAAATTTACATTCTCTACATACTCTGTATAACATTTAGCTTTTGTCTTGTTACCACCACAAAACTTACTATTTCATAGTCACACCTACGTGCTTAACTCTGACGTTAACCTTACTCTACGTTTTCTACAGTTACGTATACCTTGCATACCTTTATATTATCTTTAAATCATTTCGTTCATTTCACATTACTATTGCTTTCACTTCATGCATTACTTAATTCACGTGTACAAATAGTTCATATCTCTCAAATCATGAGTTAAACATTTTACTAACCTCTTTTTCATTTCCCAAACCACGATCCGCAACCCAGATCGATCATCTTCTCCTCGAGTACTAGCCGTACAGGCCAGATTTCATTCCTTCGTGTAATGAGCTTCCGCTCGTGCACGTCCTTTCACCAATACGATTGGTTTCATTACATCAATAGTTCTAACATTATCATCAACAACATCAGCGGTTAGCATATATCATTCAAACATTCATTACACTAGGTGATTACCCACCTATAACTCTTCACAATTTCCTACGTGGCTGCTATAACGTACCACACATTCTATTTCTTACATGCAATCCTTTCATTCAATTAATTATTTCGCCAACTGAAGTACACGCTCGTACTTCCTTCCATTCATGCTTACTTGCGAAGACCTTATTACATCGTTTCAATATTTCTTACTAAGCTTACCATTCCCGCTCATACTCAAGTTATTGTCCGGGTCACAGCCCGTCATCATTCTGACTTCTAAGAGTCAATTACCCACATATCTTACACGTAACTTATACAAAACTTCGTCTATTATACTATCACTTTTACTTTATACTTACTTCTATGACCCGTTCGACTCAATTATGGTCAAACTGTCGACATCTTCTTGGGCGGATTAATTTCATCTTTTTATATTTTTGAATCCGTCTCACGGATCCAGATGCATCATTCATACTTTTTCATTCATTGAATCCGCCTTACAGATTCAAACATTACATTCATGCCTTTCATCCTTAAATCCGTCTCACGGATTCAAACATATCATTCATGCTTTTCATCCTTGAATCCGTCTCACGGATTCAAACATATCATTCATGCTTTTCATCCTTGAATCCATCTCACGGATTCAAACATAACATTTATGCCTTTCATCCTTGAATCCGTCTCACGGATTCAAATATATCATTCATGCCTTTCATTCCTTGAATCCGTCTCACGGATTCAAACATATCATTTATGCCTTTCATTCCTTGAATCCGTCTCACGGATTCAAACATAACATTTATACCTTTCATCCTTGAATCCGTCTCACGGATTCAAACATATCATTCATATCTCGTTGATCCGCACTTAATCACGGATTCAACATTCTTCATTCTTATCAGGCATGTTTTTCATTCTTACATAGTACTCTCAATTTCCCGAGAGTCTTACTTCCCATTTCACCCACACGCCCGCCTGCTACCCAACTCTACCGGACATACTTGTAACAACTATCATGATCTCACGAACGTCATACGTTTCTCGTGTACTGGCCAGGTACACAATCCACATAGTAGTTTCGTGCCTTCATGTAATTGTCACCTTATGTCAGTAGATTTAGGCTTCGGCGCGTGTATTGCTTCCAATACTTCATTACTATACTGTCATTGTCTTTCATCTTAAAATTTTTCCTTCCCTTAATGAACTTTACCATTACTTACATCCACATATTAAATTCACGTACCTGGGCTCATTTGCCTACTTGTCTTATTACCACTTCGCCTGCCTTAGTATTCATTCTAGGCTGCATTCACGGATCATCCTCTTCCAACACTTATGCTTACCTTGAACATACAAAACCGTCAGTTTCTTTATACGTATACATAAGTACATACTTACATTAGCCTTTACCTTTGGATCTTGATCGAGTCTTAGATTGTATGGATTTCTTATCTCAAGAGCACACAAGTTTGAGTTCAAGTACTTACCTTCTCGTACTTGATTCCCTCAAACCAGGGCTCTGATACCAACTTGTAACACCCTAACACGTTTAACCTTAAAACGACGCAGCAGAATTTCGAGTCTGAAAATTTCTTTCATGACATACATCTTGACATTCTAAACATTCATTTTATAATATGAGAACATAACTTATCGGCACTAAAATTACATATTTAGTCATTCCCGTACAATCCGTCTTACGACTCGATCTTCGATCTCTACTCCTTAGCAATCATCATGGCTTGTACTACCTGCGTTCACCACATGAAATTCATAACGTTAGTACGTATCATAAGCATACAAGACTTATTCACGTTTACTTTTCATTTCATTAACTCTTTACATCCCGGCTTTCCTTCTGATCATACGATCCGTAGTGAGACTTCCTTGGTATTCCTGCGTTACACTTCATCACCAAGCACGCTGTCATTATAGTTAGTACTCAATTTCATTGGATGCATGCGTGCATACTTTCATACAACCTATACATACACTTACGATCACACATAGCAACGTACATACCTATGTACCTACATACATACGTACGTGCATACCTAAATACATCCCTTCATACATACATACATACATACTTACATACCTACCTACATACATACATACCTACATACTTACCTATGTACAAACATACATACATACTTACATACATGCGTACATACTTATTCCATACCTTCTCACAACCTACATTCGTACATACCTTCGTACATACTCACTTGACTACATATACATATCATCTACGTACACCCTTACATACATACACTTATACTTACACAACATACATACGTATACACTTACACACATACTTACATTTATATTTTCAATCACCCATTGCAATATACCCGACTCATACTTGTCTACTCTTATACGTCTTCATATATATCCTTATGTACTCGCTTACACACTATAATCTTACATACATTCGCGCATACACGCTTACATACACTTCTACATACGTGTAAAGAGATACACAACATCCATACATACATATCCACACATACGCTTACCATAAAGGTCACAAAACATGAGTTAAATTAGTTATACGCAACTTAAAACGCGTTTAAACGAGTTCCCAAGCCAATACTGAGCAAACGAGCAACTTTCGCCAACCAGGGGGGCTAGCGCGACGCCAAGGGCCCTGGCGTCACGCTAGGCCCCTGTTTTGGCAGAAGATGTGCAGCAACTTGCTGCATATTCCCAGCACAATCCCGTTTCACGGAAACGAGCATAACTCTCTCGTTTTTGATCCGTTTTACCCGATTCTTTTTCCTACGCGTCCGTAATTTAATCCTCTACCTTGTGGAGTTAAAAACCAACATCCAACATAATGAAATTTCATACTTCTAACTCTTCGGCTTATTACCCTTTTCCCAAACCTTGACCCATTCGTGCATTCATCAACATAACTTAGTTATTTTGCCATAGCACCTTATAAACCTCACAATATCCGTGATGTCTATCATAACCTACTAAATTCTTGGATGTCTTGCATCCTCTTAACACATTATCGTTCATATGCTTACTTTGACCCGTTAAGGGTATTCGCGCATTAATTTGTTTATGACTGACCAAACCATCATCCCCACTTCCATACTTGTCCAAAACATTACTCTAATCGAATAACTTGCTTCAAAACTACTTTTAAGTTCGTTTACCCCAAAATACCCATCAAGGGCATTTTGGTCCACCTTAACCCCATCATTTACGACGAAAGACTTTAACACATATTTGACCTCAAACATCATGTTTAATTCGTTACAACACTTTACTACTTACTTGTACTAAGAAGTGATTACGGAAATCACTTACCTTATGCGTCCGTGCTCGTATCCGATTCCTTGCCTCTTGTTGACCCGTTAACACCTCATGCTTGAGTCCGTCTCGACGTGATCCTATACTTTCATTTCATCGAAATCACGCTCTCATTAGCATACACCTTTGTACATGTAACAATCATATCAATCGCATATTTCACCCTTAACTTTCATTAGTCCTTTCTAGCATACATAACTCATATGATTATATTCATATCCGTTTAACTCTTGTAATTCATCATATAATCACAAATAACGCATATTGACATAACATGTACCATACGACTTCCTATAATCCTGCCTTTACGACAACGAGTCAAATCATGTTTCTTATACTTAGTTGACTTTCAAAAGTCAACTATTAACCATACTCAACTATCGACTTATCATCATATACCCGTAACATCATAATCGACTATACGGACGACACTATATACATTTCATCATACACTTGATGTGAGTACTACCTTTTAAGCATAACGTACAACTATTTCATGCACAATTCTTCTAAACTCATACATAACCCATCAAATCCTACTACCAATCATCATATATCATTCCAAATGAACATTAAACATAACATCATCATATTCCTATACTTTCATCTAACAATAATTCATCATACCCACATAATACATCAATCATTCAACAAGACTTGAACATAGGAGGTGATTCTAGTCATCATCTTCACCCTAACTAACGGGTTTCACCTCAAATCATCAAATTAACACAAACCATACATAACCCATGTTCTATTCGAGGATTCTAACCCTTCTACATGATCAATTTCATATTAGCTCACGGATTAGAGCATAACCCGCCTCACCCATGATCACCAATCTTAGATTTAAAACATACCTTATGATCCTCTCGTGTTGGTGATCATTAATCCATGCTCGGTTATGGATTTAAGCTTCATATTGCCTTCCTATTTGAGCATAAAGATGGTGCTAGGGTTTGAGGCTCCATAGGAGCCTCCTGCTCCTTCTCGAACACA
Organism: Helianthus tuberosus; assembly: GCA_030545235.1. Classification (NCBI taxonomy): domain Eukaryota; kingdom Viridiplantae; phylum Streptophyta; class Magnoliopsida; order Asterales; family Asteraceae; genus Helianthus; species Helianthus tuberosus. Next base: position 143,744,965 of record CM060381.1, read on the forward strand.
CACGTATGTGTGTGTTTGTGTGTGATAAGTTATCTAATAACTTAACTTTCATCTTTCCCACTTTAGCCCCTCGGGTTTACCTTTAAAACATAACTGGCATTACCTTCCTCTTTTAATTCTTTTAACCATACCCTTAACTACCTAGTTATTTATTTCATGACGTGTCATATCGGAACACACGACAAATATTAACATTCAGATTTTGGGGCGTTACAGATGTTCAGCTTTAATTTGAGCACAAGTCAGGCACTTGGCTACATGTGTGGCAATGGATTTCTTCAAACCTATCCACCAATAATTAGCTCTTAGATCTTGATACATTTTGTCACCTCCAGGGTGAACTGAGTATTTAGAATTATGAGCTTCCTGGAGGATTTTATCTTGAAGTCCCCCACGAATAGGAACCCAGATTCTACCATTAAGTCTGAGGATTCCATCTTTGCCAGGTGCTAACTGTTCAGCAGTTACACCTAACTTTTCATCTGGAAAGTTAGCTTCCAGAACAGCTTCTTTCTGTGCAGCTAATAGCCTCTCATTCAAGCTATTCTTAACTTCAATGCTCTTGGCATTAATCCTTATAGGTTTGACTCTTTCCTTGCGGCTTAGAGCATCAGCGACTACATTCGTCTTGCCAGGATGATAGCGAATTTCACAATCGTAGTCATTTAAAGTCTCCATCTGCCGGCGTTGTCTCATATTGAGTTCTCTTTGATTGAACAAATGTTGGAGACTTTTGTGATCCGAATAGATCACACACTTAGTTCCATATAAATAATGTCTCCACAATTTTAGTGCGAATACAACGACACCCAATTCCAGATCATGGGTGGTGTAATTCTTTTCATGCACTTTTAATTGTCGTGATGCATAGGCAATTACCTTGCCTCTCTGCATCAGCAGACATCCCATACCGGTGTGTGAAGCAACACAATACACAACAAACTCTTCAATTCCCTCGGGCAACGACAATACCGGAGCATTGCTAAACTTCTGTTTGAGAATCTCAAAAGATTCCTGTTGTTTTGGACCCCAATCGAATTTCCATTCTTGCGGGTCAAAGTAGTTAATGGTGCAGTTATTCTTGAGAAGTTCTCAATGAATCTTCTATAGTAGCCAGCCAATCCTAGAAAGCTGCGAATTTCGGTTGGAGTCTTTGGTGCTTCCCAATTCATTACGGCTTCTACCTTAGCGGGATCAACTTGGATGCCACGCTCACTTACAACATGTCCAAGGAATTGGACTTCACGAAGCCAGAACTCGCACTTGGAGAATTTTGCATACAGCTTCTCCTCTTGAAGCAATTCTAAGATACATCGAAGATGCTTCTCGTGATCGACTTGGCTACGGGAATAGATAAGTATGTCATCTATGAAGACGATGACAAACTTATCCAAGTATGGTTTGCAGACTCTATTCATGAGGTCCATGAATGCTGCTGGTGCATTAGTGAGCCCAAAAGGCATCACTAAAAACTCGTAATATCCATATCTCATTCTGAATGCCGTCTTAGGCACATCTTCAGTTCGGACCTTAAGTTGATGATATCCGGATCTCAAGTCAATCTTTGAGAAGAAGCTCGCTCCTTGGAGCTGATCAAATAAGTCATCGATCCTGGGTAAGGGATAACGATTCTTGATCGTTACCTTATTCAGCTCACGATAATCAATGCATAAGCGCATTGATCCATCCTTCTTTTTCACAAATAATATTGGAGCTCCCCAAGGCGAAGAGCTGGGCTGAATGAAACCTTTTTCCAGTAAGTCGTCTAATTGAGTCCTGAGCTCTTTCATTTCAGTAGGCGCTAGACGATAAGGAGCTCGTGCAATCGGTGTAGCTCCTGGTAGAATGTCTATCCTGAACTCTACTTGCCTCTCAAGAGGTAATCCAGGTAACTCGTCAGGAAAGACATCTGGATACTCAGAGATGATTGGGATGTCTTCAATCTTAGGCTTTGGATCATTCACAGTCACTTGTGCCATGTAGATGACACATCCGCTCTTTAAACACTCGATACTTTGAGAATAGACACATTGCTGGGCAATCCATATTGTGTATCTCCTTGGATAGTGACGGATTCACCAGAAGGGGTTTTGATAATAATTAGCTTTTTATCACAAGCGATTTGGGCTTGGTTATGCGATAACCAATCCATGCCCAAAACAATATCAAACCCAGCCTATTTCATTGGCAAGAGGGATAGCGGTATAAAATGATTCTTAATGGATATTAAACATCCATCAAGAAGAGTGGAAGCTGTTTCTAAGGTACCATCAGCAAGCTCTACCTAATATTTTATGTCTAGAGTCTTAATAGGCAGATTCAGTAATTTACAAAACTTATGGTCTACAAAAGACTTATCAGCACCTGAATCAAATAAGACTCTAGCATAATTATTATTAATGAGGAAGGTACCTGTTATGACGTTCTCGTCATTCACCGCTTCCCTTGCATTCATCTGGAAAACTCTTGCATTGTTTTTCTTTGCCTCCTCGGGCTTCTTGATATTCTTGGGGCAATTTTTCCTGATATGCCCCTTCTCGTTGCAACCATAACAGGTTGCATCTTTTATGTTCCGGCACTCCACAGACTTGTGCCCATTCTTTTTACAAATCCCACATGGTTTAGCTTGTGGGTCTTGGTTGCACTTCCCAAAGTGCCTTTTGTTGCAGGTCTTGCACCTGGGCTTGTCACTTGACTGCCCCTTCTTAAAACTAATGTACCCTTTACTCTTTTTGTTAGACTGAGGGGACTTGTCTTCCTCTCTCTTCCTCTTCCCATCATCAGCAGTTTTCTTTGCCCTATTCCTCACAATATCAAGAGTGAGGGACAAAGACAGATCCACAGCAGATCTATATGTAGTAGGCTTAGAAGCCTTGACGTTTCCTTTCAATTCAGGAGCTAAACCGCCGATGAAACGCGCAATGCGTTTGGGTTCAGGAGTGACTAAATATGGTACTAGCCTTCACATCGAATTGAAGCTGGTTACATAGGATCTACAGTCTAAATCCTTCATTACCAAGGTGAGGAAATCAGTCTCTATTCTCTCAACTTCATGCTGAGGACAATAAGTGTCTTTCACCAAATCAACAAACTTGTTCCATGAGAGGTTGTACAAAGGAACCTTTCCGGTGGCTTGCACTAATGCCTTCCACCAAGTGAGGGCATCGACCTTGAAAGATTGTGACACAAACTTTACTATATCTTCCTTGGCACATCCGCTGATGTCTATCACAGTCTCCATTTCGTCCAACCATTTCATGCAATCGATTGCTCCCTTTTCTCCTGTAAAATCCCTCGGTTTACAGGAGACAAAGTACTTATAAGTACAATTCTTTTTGTACTTAGGAGCCTGGTTTGGCACCAATTTTTGGGACTCTGATCTTTGATTTGATGAATGTTGAGATTCATCCCTTCTTGATGCATGTGACTGTGATTAGGGTTTTGAGTGAGTTTTGGACCGAACATTACTCGGTTCCTTGAATATCTTATCTACCGCTTGAGCAACCGCGGTGTCAATCATGGCTTGCAGTTCAGGGTTAGTAAGATTTATTCTGGCCTCATTATTGTTTTCTCCCCGTGGATGACTATTTACTTCATCAGATCCAGCCATGATTTGGGTTCTATATGAAACAATAATGTTTATATTTAAATTAAGCAATAAATCATCGCATTGATGATTAGATGGTCATGGTATTTTTAAACCATATAGACCATTTTAAGAAAATAATAGTAATCAAAGGGATAAAATCCTTTATATTTTATTATACAGGGGAATATAAATCACAACTGTCAATGTCATGAAAGACATTTTAATTCAGCACAAGGCTCGTCTCGAAGGACATTTAGACAGCATAAGAGGCCATGTCACAAGGGACGATTTAACTATAATCAATGATCTCCTGGATCAGTGATCTTTTAAGGGTCGAACATAGTTCATCGCCTTATTGATAAGAAGTTTAAAAATAAAACTATTCTTGTCATTATTACACCTTTGCTTGAAGCATACATCTCAAATGGATCTTGTAGGTGTATACATCATATTGATGTTTATTGGCCATGATTCACATTGATCATATAGGCTTATGAAATGACTTGGAAAGATTTAAGTACATTTGGAAGCTTGTGTCGTTTTTCATACCACACAATCAGGAATGTTAACATGTTTTCAGATGTTAACATGGAGTTATTTTCTTAAAAAGGTTGTACCATCATAGCCATTAATATTTTGGCTAGGTTATACCTTTAAGAATTTCTTTGGTTGAATAAATAAAAAAATTGAAATGATATAACATGATGATGTAATAAAATATATGCTTAAAAATCGAAAATAACTTCATTAAATCATGAAACGAGTACAACGTTGCCCTAAACGGGTCTTAAAACAACACACACTGCCCACGCAGGGGCTACAGAAACAACAAGTAAGTCCACGCAGGAACTTGGTACAGAAAATAAAATAGTGTCCTCGCAGGGACTTGATTAAAAGACAATACAAAATAAAATAAAATAACAACTTCCTACTTCTTCTTGCCTTTAATGAGGCCCGCAAGGCCCTTGAAAAAGCCATTATGTTTCTTCTTAGTTTCACTGGCTTCACGCTCATCCCGGTCTAACCTCTGTAGAATCTGCTGAGTTTGTTCCTGTTGGTGAGGAGGAGGTTGCTGGTAAGGTAGGTATTGGTATCCCTGCACCGGATATCCAGTTGGGTAAACTAGAGGGTAAGAAGAAGGATAAAGTGCATTGTACTGAGCAGCTGTAAGGTATGGATCATGGTTTCCATAATCCGATGGGTATCCAAATGGATTATACCCAGATGAACCCGGGTATGTCGGGATCGGGTTGTCTAAACCCAATGGCGGCTGCAGTGGTGCATGAGAAACTGGCAGAGGGTTGACTTCCGGCACCGCGTGTAAGGGTCCACCCATTTGGGGGTCCTAAGGAATAGGAGGGTAAGAACTTGAACCATGAGGGGATGCGAATCATGGTCCCCCACGCACAGACATTCGTGCGTTCCTCCTTCGCCTAGGCGGCTCGGGAGGTGGTTGAGGTGGTTGTTGCGGTGGTTCCTCGACAGGAAGAGGTGGTGGAGAAACGGCTTGAAGCTGCGGTTCAACCAAAGGAGGTTGAGCAGGAGAGTTATGGTATGAAGGGGTAAAGAACCAATCATACTGAGCCATCCTCTCAGCATACGAATCAGGCCCTCGGTACGGCGATCCTTGATATGGAGAACCGCTCGAAATGCTAATAGGGTTGCCCGGTGTTCCAGTTTGCATTTCAGGGTCCGGGTCGTCGTCCATTTCCATCTCCTGAGAGAAATGATCCTCGGGTCCTAGAGGATTAAAACCCAAAAAGTCGTTGACGTATTCATTGGGATTAAACTGAGCTGGAGAGTAGGTAGAATCCGAGTGATGAAAAGGATGGGAGTGAAAGGAGTGGTGAGATTGGTTCGAGTGATGTGATCCCTGTGAATGATGGGAATGTTGGGGTTCATTAGGAATGGGTAACCCAAAGTATGGAGGGTCGGATGGTGAGGATCCTAACGAAACACAATGTCTCGCTGGCTCGAAGTTATGACTCCAGTTGTCCCGAGAGTCAGAACTGGAGAAAGTCGCTGATGGGGTACGTCGATGGGATGGTCCCGTGTGGCCTGATGGCCCTCCTCGCATTGGTCCCTTTCCTTTGCCTCTCACTCTTGGCGGCATTTTCCAAGAAATTAACATGTCAAAACAAGTAAATATAATATAAACAATAAAAGGAAAGTTTAAGAATAAATCCTAGGTCATTAGCCTAGACTCGGAAGTCTAAGGAATGTGGTTATTGTGTCATTGAGATTAAACACAAAAGGTTAGTGTTTAATTCACTCAATGTTGGCTCTGATACCAACCTGTCACACCCCGATATTTGCACATATTACTGGTGGGCCCGACGGGGAGTATCGTGACGTAGTTGATATCATCATAGTCAATACACACAATATAAAAGCACAGCGGAAGGCTTGGTGAATAAACTATTACAAACCATAATGTCTGAGTGTTCGAGTGAAAGAATATACAGTCTGGAATGTAATAAGATCTACAGGAGGATCATAAATAATACAAAGAAACAAAATAACAGACTTCAGGTATCTTAGGGATTTGCAAGATCCTCTTATACGACACCTAATAGCTCCAGCCTATTACGAGAGGTACCTGTCAATTAATCTTTGGAAAATAAGTCAGTTTACACTGGTAAATACAATTAACTGACTCTTTTGAAAAAAATTTATAAAATTGATTTAAGTGTACATGGCACAAATCTTTTATAACTTGGGACAATTATTTAAAATAATCTTGTATACAGATTTACATGTTTGTCTTACAATTGGGGCCGGTTGGAAGCCGGTCATGATTAACCGACTCACCACTTATAGAACCCACAGATGAGTTATCCCCAGCATGTGGGTTTGTATTTTAGCATTTGCATCTGTCAGGTGTATGCCTACACCCCGTGCATAGGTCGTGACCATTTTCAAATGAAATGAGCCGAGGATATCCAAGACACGGTCGAATTAACACCCAATGTTTATGTTATCAAATAAGACAGATTTAAACGGGTTATGTAATTTATTTATCACAATCCGATTAAATGATTTCATACCCGACCAAGTGGTATTATTATAATACCATATCCCAAGCCCGTATAAGGGAAAATAAGTTAAAAGTATTTACCTGAGCTTAAAAGTGAAGATAACTCAGCCGTAATTCCTAAAGCTTTACGATGGTACCTTCTACTAGATGCTACTAATCTGTATTAGAAGGTTTAATAACCTATTAGGATGCTAACGGGTCTTTAGTTAAGTCAAGGACTTAGACCGGCTAGCTAGAAAGAAACTTTACGGTTCTAAACGCTAGATTAAGCAGAGACCGGAATAGAATGTGATTTAGACCCGACAAGCTTGGATACTTGTATAATATGGGTAAACTAAAAACATTCTGGAATTTGAAGATTTAATGATAAGGTTAAACCCGTTTCGGCTATTATACGTAAACTAGTCACATAAACCAATCCGAATGCGTAAACGCGTAACGGCTAACCGAATGAATTATATACAGGTCTTAATTGTTATTATGCTTCAAATATGTTAATACATCAGTAGGATGTTAACATATATGCCCAAAAAGTAATTTAAACCAATTTAAGTCCCACAAGGACATTTTGGTAATTTTAATGCTTATAAAAGAGATTTTATAATAAACGGAAATTCCGGTCTTTTGAAATCAGTAAAATATTTAATTTAATAAGTTATATCAGTAGGGTATTGCCTATATGTGAAATTTATCATTTATAACCAATTTATGCACCGAAGGGCATTTTGGTAATTTCACATAAGCTTTAAAGGTAAATTTTGGAAATCTGAGATTAAAACTTTTGCTTACTGTTAAAGTATAGAAATTTACTAAAAACATCAGTAGGTATCAAGTCTTATATGTTAAAAATAGTTTTAACCCATACTATGCGCTTAAAACGAGTAAAGGTCGGTTTTAAGCGATTGTCGGGTCATAAAAGGAAATCTGAGTTTTTGATCGGTTTATAAAGTTCAAAATATTTTATTTATCATATAGAATTAGTAGCAAAAAGTTTGGTATCAAAATATTATGTAAAACTCATTTTATTCAAGGAAAGGGTATAACCGACAATTACCGAATTAAAGCTAGAACCCTATGATATGATTAGTTTAAAAAGAAAGAAAAATCTTCAAAAATCCCAAAATATTATATTACATCAGTGAGTAAAAAGATTGGTGTTAAAATTTGGGTTTAGATAGGCTTTATGCTAATTACGCCGTTTAATTAATAAAAAGCTTCTTAATTACGATATTGAGCATAACTCTTAATCTAGACCTCAAACTGATGTCAAATTTTTAGGACAAGTTTATAAATTAGTAGTAAAGGTTTTTGTCCTCTCACATTTCTAAAAATCTCATTTTTATGTCAAAAGGGCATTTATGGCATTTATAAGCATATTAACGATCAATAGCATATAATTCAAACCACTAAGAACCATGCACTATAACTTCAGAGGGTTATACTACTGAGTAATGTGGTCCTAATGAAAGCATAAAACATGGGATAATTAAGCTTGAACGGGTCAGAACTTAAAGTCAAAACAAAAGTCAAGCTTTTGCGACTCTCGGTTATAAACAGACCTTAGACTGATAATTGTCGGGTTAAGACTGATAAAGCATGTTAATATTAATTACCAAGTCATTAGAATGTTTAAATATAATTTAGAACCTCTGTTTTATTAGTTTAATTCATTTTTGAACTTTCTGTCCAGTTTGACTATTTGTCAAACTAGTTTGACCCGACAATTAACTAGTCAAACGAGATAATTATGAGATGCCCTTTTAAGGGTTAATTACCTATCCTAATATGGTTCCATCACCACCTTCGTTTCGGTCAGTGGCTGGACCATTTGAGATTAAAACGAAAGTCAAATCTAAATTACGACAAGTTTGACATTTCGGTAATTAAGTTAATTAAAAGGACTAAGCAGGGGGTTAAGACTCTTACTAATGGTCCTTGCTATCTTTTCTACACTTCAAATTCTTCTCCTAGTCCTTGCAAGCTCCAGAGACAAGTTATTTGAAAGTTGTTGCAAATGTGAGTTCATGAAGTATGAACTAGTTCTCCTTATATAGTGATTTCAAGCTCCTAGATCAATTGCAGCTGTTAAGGGACATCCTAGGATCACTCCAGGTGCCCTAGTGGATTTATAAAACCGTTTAAGAGCCCCTAGGATCGATACAAACGAGTTTAAGTCGGTTTGGAAATGATAACCCGCACCTGGCAGCTTGTTTCTGAGCTGGGGACTTCTACGCGGCCAGCGTAGATGTCTGCTTGGCCTTACGCGGCCCGCCTGGAGGTGGGAAACAGGTTAAACAAGTTTCATTGTTGGCAGGTTTGGTCCCTGATCGATTAAAACCCCTTTTAACTTGATTTTTGACATGTAAGGCCCTTATAGTTAGTTTGTAGAGGCTCAAGGATGTATAATCAAACTTCGTTAGGCTCGGTTTCGTTAAATATCACTATGAATGCAAGTTTCATCAAGTTGACACTTTTCACCCAAAGTCTTGAAAACTCGCTTAACGATCTCGAAACCACGTGAAATTTATACCACTTATTCTTGAGAGTATATTTGAATATTTCGATGCCTCGGGTTCGTTAAAAGGTCACTCAGAGGTCAGAATTAACATGTTGACACGTTTAACCCTTGTAGTTTTATAATCTTCCGATTATTTTCACAAACGGCTTCTTATATCCAATCAATCACTCGTTTAAGAATATATTCATCACGTACAGTCATTCAGAGGCACAGGTTTGGCATGTTGACACTTTTAGTCCCTTCAGACACATAGTTTCACTGTTTGACAACTTTAGTCCTTCAAACTCACTCTTTCACATATTTAGAGTTTAGGACACGTGTCTTTACATAATTGGACACGTTTTTATGTGGTGTTACAATTTTTCTCAAGAAACTAAGTTAAATTACAAGATTTACATAAACATGAGTTTTAAAGAAAGTAATCACATTTTTAGTGATTAATCAAGTGTAGAAACATGTTAATGACAAGAAAAATTCAAGAAGAAATATTTTTAGAAAATCAAGTTACAAGTTGTGAAAGTCTAAAATTTGCAAGAATGTGATTATAAATAAATAACCACACTTTAAAGGGTAACTAAACTTACTAAACACCATACTAAGTTACCTACACATTTTTATAAATTTTCAAGTTCATGAGTAGTGTAAATGGCTTGATTTTGGCACTTGGTAAGTATTGTTTGATTTGTTGATGAATTGTGATGATTTTTAAAAGAAAATGACATGCTTTGAAAGCATGGAAATCTCTATTTTTAAGGGGAAACTATGGCAAAAATTTTCTAGAAATTAAACACTTAGAAAAATATATTTAAAACAAGTGTTTACAAGTGTATTTTAACCATGATTTTTCATATAAAATTTGCCATATTTTTTGTTACAAGAATTACAAATATTGGAGGTTGGTTTTTAATAAATAAAAGTGACTAAATATGTATTTAGGAAAATATATATTTAGATGTCACAATGTGTGTGATTACTTGTATATTATGTGTATTAGTTATATTATTTTAGGACTTGAAATAATATAACTCACCAAAATACCAAGAATTATAATACAAAATATTACCAAAATTCCAAGAAAATAAATATATAATTTATACCCAAAAATTGGACAAACCGAACAAGGAATATAAACCACATAAATATTCCGGGATTAAATTCATAAGTATATTTTGGTAAACGGTATTTTAGAAACCAAGAGAACGAAAATCTGATTTTTATAATTATTACAAAAATATATCATATTTTTGACAAGAAGGAAATATATTATTTTTTGAGTAGAGAAAAATATATATGTTTTATTGAATTACTAGAAATAAATTATTTTTGAAGAAAATATATACTTTCTTAAAAAAATTTAGAATATATTATTTTTGGGTGAAAAATGAAATTATGAATATTTTTCTAAGTTAAACTTGAAAATATATTATTTTTGAGGTTCATATGAAAATATAAATATTTTACCAATCGAGAATTATAAATAATTTTCTACAAGAGTTTTCTTAAAATATATATATTTTAAGAATATATATTGGTGAATTTTTATTAATTAAAAATAATATTCCGAAAAGTATAAATACAAGAATTATGTATAAGAATACTTAATAAATACACTGAAAATACGTAATCTCATACGTGTAAATACACCGGAATACGCCACCAATACTTGACAAAAATATACAAGTCTAAGAATACAAGTGTAAGTATACCCACCCTTGGGGAAAGATATACATGAACAAATACATAATGTGTCAAGTTAAAATATATTATTTTAACAAATATTCCAATAATTAATAAATATAATTTAAGTTAAAATATTTATTATTTTAACAAATAATTATATACTTTGGGATAATATTATGACACAAAGAAACGTAACTCAAAGATACCAAGTCATAACAAATAAGACTAAAGTCAAGGCACGACCCATCCGTCTAATTAACCATAGCACGTGTATAGGTAGTCATGCGACGTAAGGAAAGCTTTGAGTTACCGAGTGACGAGACGCAAGACTGTGAGTTCATGTCCCCCTTTTCTTTTAACTGTTTTTAGTTTTACAACTTCGGGGGTGAAATGCATGTTACAAAATGTTTACAAACGTTTATAAATGGTATGGTTAGCTAAGGAATGAACTGTTAGATCATGTGAATGGGTAGGTGATATTCGTTAAATTACATATACTTTACTCCCCCATTTTACCACCATTTTACGCGTTTTAGGCCATAAAACCAAGGATTAGACACCTAATCATGTATGTTTTTATTTACAGGCCTTAAACAGCGTGCCGAACAAGAGGATGAAGAAAACGAGGATTTTTCAAGCGAATCCGCAGTGATACGAAGATTCTATTGAGTTCAGCACTTTTGGCATGGAAGTGCCAATTTTGGCATGGCAGAGCCACTTCTGGCACGGCAGTGCCAACTCTGGCACGACAGTGCCATCCCGAAGACCAGGCCTATCTCTCGGACATGCACGACAGTGCTACCGTTGGCATGGAAATGTCGGCCACCATTGGCATGACAGTGCCAATCTTGAAAACCTGCCCACATATGCTTAAGTCACAAGATCTTATGAATGGTGCACGGCCGTGCCGATTGAAAAAGTTATAAAAAACAGAGAGGACAATCTGGTCGAAACACTGGACTTTTAGGAGCATCTTAGGCGACTCTCTTGTGACATCTGTGTCTCTACGACCATCAAACAAATACCAAATCAATGAAATATTGTTTTTCATACTTGGGATTTGTATAAATATGTGTATCAATTTCACATATCAATTCTCGTTCGATTTCGAGCTCTAAATCGCTTTCTAGAAAGTTATACGCGAACTGATGCGTAAACGTAATCAGTTTAATGAAACAAACACTCCGGAATAGTGAAATAGGCTTAACATACCATAAATAACCTTTACATAACTTATAAATAAGTTTTGGAGGGTTTGGTGTGTCGACATCAAGTCTATTCGATCACAGGGACTATTTGCGTCAAACTGCAAAAGACTGCTGATTCGTATGGTATCGAACATTCCGGAACTTGACCATAAGTTAAACATACCCTAAATATCCTTTACATAGCTTAGAAATAGGCTTTGAGGGGTTCGGTGTGCAAAAATAAACTTTATGGTCAAACAGGGACTAAAAGCGTCAAAAAGTGTATAATTTTGCATTTACGCGCATTTCTTACGTTCTGAATATATCCGGACATCCAAAAATTTATGTAATCATTAAAATATTTTATTTTAGTGTTTGGAATGTTAAAATTTCACTCGTCGCGTAATTTGGATCGATTTCGCGTTCGTTGCGACTTCCGTCGTAATTAACCGAACAACGCGATCGTACGACCAAACGAACCGACATCCTAGATGTTTTTGAGCATATTTTAAGTTCCCTATACTTTAACTTCATTTTAGAGCGTTGAAATGGGGTTCACGGGGCATAAACGTGTCAAAAATACATCAAAAACCAAGTTTTGGTGTTGTAGGGACCATTTCTGCCAATTTGGCAAACTTTCTGGTAACTGGGGACCTGTGGCATCACGCCATAGCATAGTGGTTGTGTGGTGGCGGCATGCCACCACCCTATCTGGGCAGAAAATCATGTTTTCAGCAACAGCAGGTCCATTTTCAGCATCTACTTTAAGTTTAGGGTCTTTTATGTAACATTTGCAATACCGTTTGATGGTTTTGGGGCACCCCTACTATTCCAAAACCATGTGCCTTACGTGTACGGTCCAGATCGAAGCTCAATTATCGAGGAACGATCCTAACGGTTCTTCACTTTCTATAAATACCCACGTTCCCTATTTGCATTCTCCACACATTTGATTCAAATTCTACTATAAGTTGAAGCTCTCATCTATGAAGGCTTCATACCTGAGTTGTTCTTGATCAAATCTTCAAGGCTTGGACCTTTTGTAAGTCATCTTCATGCTTGTTCTAGTATTTCAAGCATGAAAGTCCAACAGTATTTGACTTTCTTCTTTGACATGTCAATGGTTAACACGAAATTCGTTTGAACTTGCAACGTGAGCGTAATCACGATGGTTATAGTCCTTTATGAGTGTACCTACTAATTACCACGTTGATTAGGCTTAGTGACGAGTCATAGTTTCGGTCAAAATACGCGTTTATGCGTATTTTGCAACCACACTATTCTTGGGCATCAAAACCCTTTGTTTTGATATCAAACTTGTTTTCAAACATCGTTAAACAGGTTTTAACATGTTTAACTCGTCACTTTTAGTTTAGTGCTTATATAGGGTCGTAAGATAAGCGGTCTAAACAACCGCTTAGACTTTCGAACCCGACCCGTTAGGTCGATCATTAGGATCCGACCAAACACATTTTGTGACCACAGTTGTATAGGGAATAACCTTCCGAGGTTATAACTTATGGTCACTTCGTTTAGCTAGTTGTATGATAGGTAGTTTATATGCCTTAGGAAAATGACCAAAATGCCCTTTTTACGCATAAATTCATTTTAAGTATATGTAACCTAAATTTTTACATCTAAACTGATTAGGCAACACTATTAGACATGTTATGGCATATAATACTTGTCATAGGACTAGTTAGGGGGTCCGAACGCATTTTACGCGGACGACGGGTTAAAGTAGCGTAAGCTACCTAAACGGGTCGTAATGGGTCATAAGCAGTTAGGATAAGTTTCGATTTAGAATGTAGGCTTTGTTAAACCATATTACATGAGTTCCTATACTCATTTGGTTTACGAAACCTCATTCTATCCGATCTTCTGATTTAGGTCCGGTTTATTAACATAGTTAACTATATTAGGTGCCGATTGATTCCGTGATCCCTCTAGCTTTGTTTGGTTTTTATTCAAGACTTCTAAGCACTCTCAACTGAGTACATAGTCCTCTCTTTTACGTTTTCAAATGTTTTGGGGTGAAACACATGTGCGTACTTGTTATTTTCATGCTTTTATAACATATACATGCTATGCTCATTAGTACACATATAGTACATGATTTCTTCCATGTTTTTGCTATGTATGTTATATTAACATGATAGCACATTGATTTCATATATTATATTTTGTTGCATATGTTCACCCAGCATATGGACACATTGATTTACATTAAACATTTCTACTTTGTATGTTCATTTAGCATATTTAAGTACATTATTTTCATATAACATGCTTACATTTGGTATGACATTTGTTTTGTTTAGCGGGTCATAAATACATCCATTAACACCGATCATGCCGTTCGTTAGTAGGTAGTGGTACCATAGGAATTGACAACTCTCATTCCTGAAATCCTAGGTTTGTTTGGGTGGAAGGAATGACCGAATTCGATATTCATAAGTTTGATAAACCTTTAACGTGTTAACGGTTTGTCTCCTCAGTCGTAAGGCTTGGATGTAGACGTTTAACATTACCGCATAGATGTTTGTATCAATAAAGTATTAATTTTAGAAAACATAACTTTTGATTTATTCAAATACATTGTTTTGTGCATATGGTTAGAATAGATATTTTTATTTATTTTTGCCATACATAACATTTGGTTTTACATGAACATTATTACATTGGTGGTTTGTTTGGGTAAATGATTTAAATAACGAGGCCTGTGTAATATGATAAAAGCATGGTAGATACGCCGCTGGTACTTCCTATATATAATTGCTTTCATGATATTACATATCGTAGCGTTATCTAAACCATTTCAATTAGACATATTACATTTTACACAATAATATATCTTCATAAAACATTGTTTTACAAATAACATATTTTACAAACTCTTTTTACTTGGTTTTCATTTAACCATACATCTTTCTTTCTTTTACATCATCTGATTTCTTATCAATTTTTATATAGTTTATAAAAGAAAACATTTTACAAGGTTCCGGACTAACTTTTGTTAAACATTTTCTTTAAACTTACAAGTCATGAATCCTATTTTAATAAAACTTATGTATCTCACAGACATTTTTATGCCGACGTACCTATTTTCACACGTGTTTTCAGGAGCTGATGCATAGGGTTGATCAAGATACACTTAGGCGGACTTGGGCCTTAGTGACAATAAAAGATGGAAGACTAGTTAATTATGTTATGTCTCTTTGTTTTTAAGACATTGTAACCTCTTTTAATTCAATAAAACAAAACTTCAATTTCCATGTGTTATGAAACAATGATTCTGTTACAACACTCCCCGACGATTCAGCCACGATTTGTTGTTTTACGCGGTCGGGGTGTGTCAGAAAAGTTGGTATCAGAGCTCATGGTTATAGGGAATTAGGTTATTAGTAATGCATTGACCTAGTCTATAACCTTCCTAGGACCCTAACACAAGATTCTTGTGTTTAGATCTTAAAACAATACCGTCACCTATCTTTAGGCGACAACCACAACAAGAACACAAATTTCAAATCCGCTTTGAAAACCAATCATCTGTTCTAGGATGATTTATTATAAGGTTTTGAACCTTCAAAGTTTCCAAAATGATTTTGAAAATAATCACCCACCATTTCGAATGATTCATTTTTGGCTTAATACCTTCCGAATTTTCAAATTCTCGTCAAAGTTTGGGTCTTATAGTGTGAACACGTGCAATCTGGAAGAGTGGATGCCTGTATCCCGAGTTTTCTGTCTAAGGCTAGTGTGTTCATACAAATCCACATAATCGGACCAGTCACTCTTACCTGGGAACTCTTGGGGTGAGTGTCCACTTATAGGCTAAAGCATGTCTTCACGATACATTAATATGACCCACTTACTCTGATTAATCACCGTCTCATTTGTTTGCCTTAGGTAACAAACAAATGATCACAATTTTTATGCGTTGTCATTATGTTTTAATTATCCGATAACATTTCACTTCTTTCCTCCTTTGTCTTCCCTTTCCTTTAGGATATCTCTTCATCGCAGTGACACTCAAATGTCCGAGCAGGCTACCAAAATTGCCCAACAAATAGGCGTAGTATTCCTAAAGACTGTTGAATTTGCTATCACCATGACTCGCCTCAAGGATGAAGCCGCCCAAGAGATACCAAAGGAAGCAGAAGCCAAGCCTTCACAAAAATCAAAGAAGCATAAAGCTTCAAAGAATACTCCAGCCGTTGCACCAAATCAAGCGAGACCTAGCCAAGTGACAACACCACCAGCCAAGAAGCCGTACAAGGGAACTGCTCCTTGGTGCAATCAATGCAACCGTCATCATCCAAATCAAATACCCTATTTCAAATGTACCCACTGTGGACGATGGGGACATTTGATTAACACATGCCGGTTCTGTTGCAGGTCCTACTGCTGCTCGAGCACCATACGAAGGAACAACCCCTTGTTGCAATCAGTGTAACCTCCATCACCATACCAGTGTCAAATGTCAAAAATGTTTCAACTGTGGACTTTTTGGTTATACGGCAAGAGTCTGTCGATCTGTCACTGCGTTAAACCAAGCTATTCGGAACCCTGTTCAACTTCAAGCAGATCCAGCACAAGCTCGTTTTCCTCCTGGTACTTACTACATCTATGGTGAAACGAGTCATTTCAGGAACAAATGACCAAAGATTGTCAATGCAAATCTGACCCACGGATGAGCATTTGGCTGATTAGAAGATGCTACTGCTTTGAATAATTTAAATCCTATGCTTTTGTTTCTTTTGTTTTTCTTGAACTCTGAAACATTCTGTTTGGTTTATAAATTAATCGTTGTTTGTAATTCTGAGATACAAATGTAGTTACATATGTATATGGCGTTCCCCTACGATACCTACACCAAAGAACTATGTTCTTTACAAAACAAACTACTCTTGTAGTTCTCCCATTCATGTGATCGTTCACGATTTCCTCGAAAATTCTAAGTACTCGTTTCATTCTAAGAAACGAAGTACAGAAAATAAGTTACAATTTTAGACGTTTACTAAAAATATCACTTTAAATCCTTGTTTGGATATTTAAGGGTACTTTTCATAAGTCCTTCAACAGTCTTATATGATATACCTATATACATATCATTACATTCTGGTTTTCATAACAACATACATAGTATAGGTTTTCAAAACATCCTCCATGATTTCAAAGGCAATTCTTATGATTTAAAAACATTTTTTTAACTTAGTATATTTACATAATATATCAAGTGCATGATTTCAAAAGCATTATCCATGTTTTAAAAAAAAACCTTCAACATAATTTCAAAATTCATCTCATATGATTTTAAAACAATTTATAAACATATTTACCTAATATATCTACTGTATGATTTCAAAAGTATTATGTAAGGTTTCAAAACCATTAAAACACATTTTTAAAGAACCCCATGCATAGTTTTCAAAAAAAAAAAACATTCTGCTCGTATGATTGACTTAATATACGTAATTTACGACCTTCAAATTCTGCTTCATATGTCTCCTTGGCATATCTAGCACCTCAACTTCATGAACATTCTACCTCGTGTATCGACTTAAGCACATCTAGTGTAAGATTTCAAAACGTCTCCCGCTATTCAAATTCCCAAATCCATATAGGATCTTCTTATATTCACAATTAGATCCTTGTGGATGAATATCGTTAAATCGGAGCCCTTATTTGGATTCTTTGTATGCTTTAATACGTACATTACGATTCAATAAGGACAAAGCCGAATTCCTATTAAAATCTTTCTATCTTCATAGTTAGATTCTTGATAATGTTTAAAGTACCAAATGAAATCCACGGATTGGATTCCTGGTGTGCTTTAAATACTCGTGTGCAAATTAACAAACAAATAAATAAAATGATACCAATTGAAAACCAAGATAAACAATTATGTGATTGCGTGATTTTGTTTTATGTGTTGTATTTTTGTGTAATCTGATTTTTCGTTATCCAAATCCTCGTAGAATCTTCCATATCTTCATATGAGGGATTCATAGTAGGATATCCAAAGGTACTACCTTAAATCCTAAATGGGCTTCTACGTAATAGTTAAGACCCATGGATTATATAGTACTATTCCATAATTCAAAAGAGACCCTTTGGGTGGTCTAGTTAAAAAGATCGATTCAGAATCTGGTTAAGAATGGCATGTGATGATATAGCTAAAAAGACTCCTTGGTTGTCTATTTAAGAGATCATTTATTGATTTAATTAAAAGGACCTATGGTTGTCTAGTCACAATCATCACATGTTCGTTAATTGTTTTTCTTCCCCTGGACATTATAAAATGCACTGTGCGGACTATGCAAGGAATTACGTAATTATGGATGCATACATAATTATGAAATTCAGTGCATGGAACCCACAGTAAGATTTATCATGTGTAAGAACCAATAGTGGCAACAATAACAAAACGTGAACAATGTAATGGAGGTACGGTGGACGCACAAATGGTGCTTCATATACTTGTATATAAGTGTCCCTCTTACATTGCAAGCATGATGTTATTTAAAGTTACTAGAAGTTCAGAACCCTAACCAGTGTTGTTTTATCTTTTCGACTTCATGTTTCGAGCTCTCACGAGTTTCCTCTAAATAAAATTTCGGGACGAAATTTCTTGAAGTAGGGGAGACTGTGACATCTGTGTCTCTACGACCATCAAAAAAATACCAAATCAATGAAATATTGTGTTACATACCTGGGTTTTGTATAAATATGTGTATCAATTTCACATATCAATTTTCGTTCGATTTCGAGCTCTAAATCGCTTTCTAGAAAGTTATACGCGAACTGATGCGTAAATGTAATCATTTTAATGCAACAAACACTCAGGAATAGTGAAATAGGATTAACATACCATAAATAACCTTTACATAACTTAGCAATAACTTTTGGAGGGTTTGGTGTGTCGAAATCAAGTCTATTCGATCGCATGGACTATTTGCGTCAAACTGCAAAAGTCTGCTGATTCGTATGGTATTTAACATTCCGGAACTTGACCATAAGTTAAACATACCCTAAATATCCTTTACATAGCTTAGAAATAGGCTTTGAGGGGTTCAGTGTGCAAAAATAAACTTTATGGTCAAACAGGGACTAAAAGCGTTAAAAAGTGCATATGTTTGCATTTACGCGCATATCTTATGTTCTGAATATATCCGGACATCCAAAAATTTATGTAATCATTAAAATATTTTATTTTAGTGTTTGGAATGTTAAAATTTCACTCGTCGCGTAATTTTGATCGATTTCGCGTTCGTTACGACTTCCGTCGTAATTTACCAAACAACGCGATCGTACGACCAAACGAACCGACATCCGAGATGTTTTTGAGCATATTTTAAGTTTCCTATACATTAACTTCATTTTAGAGCCTTTAAATGGGGTTAACGGGGCTTAAACGTGTCAAAAATGCATTAAAAACCAAGTTTTGGTGTTGTAGGGACCATTTCTGCCAATTTGGCAAACTTTCTGGTAACTGGGGACCTGTGGCATCGCGCCACAGCATAGTGGTTGTGTGGTGGCGGCATGCCACCACCCTATCTGGGCAGAAAATCATGTTTTCAGCAACAGCAGGTCCATTTTCAACATCTACTTGAAGTTTAGGGTCTTTTATGTAACATTTGCAATACCGTTTGATGGTTTTGGGGCACCCCTAATATTCCAAAACCATGTGCCTTACGTGTACGGTCCATATCGAAGCTCAATTATCAAGGAATGATCCTAACGTTTCTTCACTTTCTATAAATACCCACCTTCCCTATTTGCATTCTCCACACATTTGATTCAAATTCTACTCTAAGTTGAAGCTTTCATCTATGAAGGCTTCATACCTGAGTTGTTCTTGATCAAATCTTCAAGGCTTGGACCTTTTGTAAGTCATCTTCATGCTTGTTCTAGTATTTCAAGCATGAAAGTCAAACAGTATTTGACTTTCTGCTTTGACCTGTCAATGGTTAACACGAAGTTCGTTTGAACTTGCAACGTGAGCGTAATCACGATGGTTATAGTCCCTTATGACTATACCTACTGATTACCACGTTGATTAGGCTTAGTGACGAGTCATAGTTTCGGTGAAAATACGCGTTTATGCGTATTTTGCAACCACACTATTATTGGGCATCAAAACCCTTTGTTTTGATATCAAACTTGTTTTCAAACTTCGTTAAACATGTTTAACTCGTCACTTTTAGTTTAGTGCTTATATAGGGTCGTAAGATAAGCGGTCTAAACAACCGCTTAGACTTTCGAACCCGACCCGTTTGGTCGATCATTAGGATCCGACCAAACACATTTTGTGACCATAGTTGTATAGGGAATAACCTTCTGAGGTTATACCTTATGGTCACTTCGTTTAGCTAGTTGTATGATAGGTAGTTTATATGCCTTAGGAAATTGACCAAAATGCCCTTTTTACGCATAAATTCATTTTAAGCATATATAACCTAAATTTTTACATCTAAACTGATTAGGCAACATTATTAGACATGTTAAGGCATATAATACTTGTCATAGGACTAGTTAGGCGGTCTGAACGCGTTTTCCGCGAACGACGGGTTAAAGTAGCGTAAGCTACCTAAACGGGTCATAATGGGTCATAAGCACTTAGGATAGGTTTCGATTTAGAATGTAGGCTTTGTTAAACCATATTACATGAGTTCCTATACTCATTTGGTTTACGAAACCTCATTCTATCCGATCTTCTGATTTAGGTCCGGTTTATTAACATAGTTACCTATATTAGGTGCCGATTGATTCCGTGATCCCTCTAGCTTTGCTTGGTTGTTATTCAAGACTTCTAAGCACTCTCAAGTGAGTACATAGTCCCCTCTTTTACGTTTCAAATGTTTTGGGGTGAAACACATGTGCCTATTGAAACCCTAGTTATCTCTAGCATGGCGATTTTCTGTTCATATTCGTTCCTTAGATTTTAGCCTTGATTGATTGTATAACAGTCTGTGATTAGAGGTTTGATTTTCAAACATCTATAACGAACTAGTTAGCAATCTTGACCGGTTAGAATCTAGGGTTTTGTTTTTCGTTTTCTGATCGCCGCCCTAGGATCTATTCAGAAATCCTGATTTATTACATAGGTTGTTATTGATCGTGGTTAACTGAGTTTAATTTAGCTAGATTGATACTCTTGTGTAATCGGTTAAGGATTAACGTTTTTGATCTTAAGGTTTCATAGCTAGGGTTCTGTTCTTGGTGTGGTGTTATTCGGGTATTGAGGTGTGGCTGCATGGGGAGAAGTAGGGTTGAGGATTTGGCGCCTGACAAAGTGGGTACGTCTCCGTCAGTCAGTGAGGCGAGTGCAAGCCCGGTACGGGGAATTGGATTGAGAGTTACAAACATAGAGGGTAACCCTCTGATGGCGCGACGTGGTAAGTACATGACTAGTAACCCTTCGGTTCTTGATGGGTTGTATGAAATTTCAAAACCTGTGGATCTGGAATATAAGGGTGGGACTGATGATGCAAATTTTCCTTAGTTGTCTTTTGCAAAACCTAAGTCGACATCTGTTAATCTGAATGCTGGTGATTTTGATGCTGACAAGTGTGTTACGGATACTCATGCAAACCCTAATGATACTCAGGAGAGCTCTAATTCGATGGATGCTAGTAAGAAAGTTACCAATCCTATGTCTTTTGCTAAGGTCGTTCAGAAGCAAAAGGAAGTGCCAAAGGTCAATTTTAGGGCGATGGAAACAGTGGATACGTTGGATGGAGCTGATGTGGTTATTCCGTTATCATCGGTAAAGGAGGTAAACGATAGGTTTGCAAACACACTTTATGGTTATTTTCTAGGGAAGAGGCTTGCATTTCCGGTCGTGGATTATTTTGTCAAAACCAGTTGGGCAAAATACGGATTGATGAGGATGATGATGAATTCAAATGGTTTTTTCTTTTTTAAGTTTAAAACGAAAAGTGGCCTTGAAAAACTAATGGAGGATGGTCCATGGATGATTCGTAATGTGCCTATTATTCTGAATGAATGGTCTCCGTCAACCAAGTTAGTTAAAGAGGATATCACAGCGATACCGGTTTGGGTGAAATTGCATAATGTTCCGCTATCGGCTTTTACTGAGGATGGTTTGAGTTTGTTAGCAACTAAAATAGGGGTTCCCAAAATGTTTGACTCGTTTACTGCGACGATGTGTGCGGAATCATGGGGGCGAAGTAGTTTTGCAAGGGCTTTGATTGAGGTAAATGCTGCCAGGGATTTGGTGAGGATGATTAAAGTGGCGGTCCCTGACTTGGAGGGTGTGGGGCATTCTATTGCTGAGGTGAATATTGAATATGACTGGGAACCTTTGAGATGCTCGGGATGTGGTGTATTTGGCCATGAGGATAGCTCCTGTCCGAAAAAACCACAAACTCATGTGCTTGATAATACTAAGAAGATGTCAGACGAATTTCAGGCTGCTAATGCGAAAGGAAAACAAAAAAAACAATCTCAGCAAGGATTCAATGTTAAGAACCAGAAGCCTAAACTAGTGTATCGGCCAGTAGCGAATATCAAGTCCAATGGAGAAACATCATCATCTAGTGCTAATATCCAGAAAGATTCTGCGTCAAAATATGATGCAAATGTTGGTGTATCGAATCCGTTTGATGTTTTACAGAATCTGGAGGAGGAGAACATGAATAAGCCACCTTTAGTTAGTGGAGAGGGTCAGCCGATGAGGAGAACCAAGACTAATAAAGGTGGTACGGCTGAAGTATTAGTGGATGATGTGGAGATAGACGACTTATTAGGTGAAATACCTAACTTCATGGATAAGAGTAAAACTGAGGGTGCAAGCACACCCGGTCAAGAAGGTTTAAATGGGTAGTGTTGCTGCTTGGAACATAAGGGGGTTGAACCGCTCCCTGAAACAGAAGGAGGTTCGACAGATATTTTTGATAATCACGTTCAAGTTTGTGCGATTATGGAGACCCATGTTGATTCATCTAATGTGGCTAGTGTTTTCAAAAAAGTATGTGGGCAGTGGAACTGGGTAACGAATGAGGACCGTTGTGATAAGGGAACTCGTATAATGGTCGGGTGGGATCCGAATATGGTGGATGTTATGATTCTTTTCGGATCAGGTCATTCACACCCAGATTGTTTTTAAGATGGACCGTAAGTCTTTGTTATGTTCCTTTGTGTATGCGCATAATCAGTATATTAGAAGGAGAGAGTTATGGAGTAACCTTCGTACTCATAGTATGTTCATGCATGATAAATCGTGGTGTATGATGGGAGATTTCAATGAGGCGCTATGTCAAGATGATGTTCTTGTTGGTTCTTCGAATTTAAGTTTAGGAAGCAGGGAGTTTAAGGAATGTGTTCATGACATTGAAGTGTTTGATCTTAACCGGTCGGGCCTTCAGTTTACGTGGACAAACAATCAGAAAAACCGAGCTACTATATTAAAGAAACTTGATAGGGTTATGGGGAATGTCTGCTTGATAGATGCCTTTCCAGCTACTTCTGTGTATTTCTTACCCTACCTTATTTCTGATCATAGCCCGTGTTTATTGAAGTTACCTAATGTGACAAGAGACAAGCCCAAACCGTTTAAGTTTGTTAACTTGATCGCTGAAAAAAGGGGGTTTCTGGATATTGTTAATTCGGTTTGGAGTAGGGATATCCAAGGACATCGTATGTTTCAACTGGTTCAACTGGTGAATAAGCTTAAGATGCTTAAGACTCCGTTAAGAAAGTTGTTCTTCATATAAGGGAATCTTCACGAGAAGGTTGTCGTGACCAGGAAAGCTTTGGAGGATTGTCAGAAGGCCATTGATAGTGATCCTCTAAATGATGACCTAAAAGACCAGTTGGATCGGTTGGTTCATGATTACAAGGAGGCGGTTAAGGATGAGGGTCTTTTCTTGAAATAGAAGTCGAAAGTTGAATGGCTCTCGCTGGGGGACTCCAATTCCAAGTTTTTTCATAACGTTATCAAAGCTAAGAACCATCGGAGCCGTATTTTTACTATTAGAGATGGTGCTGGGAACTTGCATGAAGGCGGTATGGTTCCGCAAGTTATGGTTGATCATTATACGGAGTTTTTCGGGAGTGTGGGAAATATTAATATGCAACCTTCGCCTGAATTATTTCGCATTGTGCTTGAAGCTGATAAAGCCGCTCATATGGTCAGGCAAATCACTGATGATGAAGTTAAATTAGCGATGTTTTCTATAACTGGTAATAAATCCCCGGGGCCGGATGTGTACACCTCGGTGTTTTTCAAGAAGGCTTGGGATATTGTGGGTCAAGATGTGTGTCACGCTGTGAAGGATTTCTTTCACAATGGCCAACTTTTACAACAACTGAATCATACGGTAATCACTCTTATCCCGAAAGTTTGTACCCCCTCCTCGATTACGGACTATCGGCCCATATCATGTTGCAATACTATTTACAAATGCATTAGTAAAATCATTACTAATCGTATTAAAGATGGCATGTGTGATATTGTCAATATTAATCAGTCCGCGTTTGTTCCTGGTAGAAGAATCACAAATAACATTTTGTTGACTCAGGAGATTATGCATAATTATCATCGTAATCAGGGGCCTCCTAAATGTGCATTTAAGGTTGATATTCAAAAGGCTTATGATACAGTCTATTGGAAGTTTCTTGAATGGATTCTGATGGGGTTTGGGTTCCATTAGAAGATGATTAGTTGGATTATGGCATGTGTCACATCTACATCGTTTTCTATTGCAATTAATGGGAATCTGTATGGGTACTTTAGAGGGAAATGTGGCCTACGACAAGGTGATCCAATGTCTCCGTACTTGTTCACGTTAGTTATGGAAGTGTTAACGCTGATTTTGCAAAAGCAGGTTTCGTTATCTAATGATTTTAGATTTCATCACAAGTGCGATAAACAGAGAATTATAAATATGTGCTTTGCAGATGATTTATTTCTGTTTGCTCGGGGTGATCATAAGTCAGCCAAAGTCATTATTGATGCTATTAATGATTTTAAGAATATGTCCGGTTTGGTTCCCAGTATGAATAAGAGCATTGTGTTTTTTGGTAATGTGGGCGATGCAGTTAAGAACCGGATTAGAGATATTATTCCTTTTGTGGAAGGGGTGTTGCCCGTTCGGTATTTGGGTGTGCCTTTAATCTCGTCGCGGTTATCTCGTTATGACTGTAAGAAATTGGTGGATAGTTTGGAGTCTAGGATCACGAATTGGAAGACGAAATCGTTGTCCTTTGCGGGAAGGCTTCAACTTATCCAGTCAGTGTTGTCTTCTATGCATATTTACTGGGCTTCGGTTTTCCTGTTACCGAAACAGGTTATTTATGATATTGAAGGAAAAATGAGGAGGTTTCTTTGGGCCCAAGGAAATAATATTCAAGGAAAAGCTAAGGTGAAATGGAGTAACGTTTGTCGTCCGAAGCAGGAGGGCGGATTGGGGGTTCGTAGGGTGCTGGATATGAATATTTCACTGATGGTAGCGCATATATGGAGTCTTTTATCCTTGAGAGAATCTCTGTGGGTTAAGTGGATGCACTCATACCGCTTGAGGCAAATAAGCTTTTGGGATGTTTCTCTTCGTAATAATGCAACATGGACATGGAAAAAATTGTTGAGTCTAAGGTCGATCATTCAGCAACATATATGGACCAGATTGGTAATGGGGTTAGGACTTCAGCTTGGTTTGATAGATGGGATGATGTTTGCCCGCTAAACTCGTTTATCACCCCGAGGTTAATTGCTAATGCTGGTTTTTCTATAACTTCCAATGTAGCGGAGGTTTGGGACCAAGGGGGTGGAGGTGGCCGACTGATTGGATCCACAGATTCCCGGTACTAAATACTATGCAAAACATTGTCTTAAACACGGTTACACAGGATCGATTGGTGTGGAGAACTAGGTCAGGGCAATCGGATGACTATTGTGCTTCTATTGTGTGGGATGATATTCGGACTCATAATAGTGATGTTCCATGGGTTAATATCGTGTGGTTCAAGCAGGCTATTCCGCGACACTCGTTTTTCATGTGGCTCCTTGTTAATAAGAAACTTAAAACTCAGGATGTCATGAGTAGATGGTGTTCAACGGGTAATGCAAATTTTAATTTATTGTGTAGCTCGCTTTGTAGCCTAGGGCCGGATTCTCATGAGCACTTGTTTTTTGAGTGCGGATATGCTTCACAAGTTTGGAATGGTGTCAAATCTAAGGCGGGTATGGGACATATCCAAGATTCATGGGAGGCAATTGTTGGGCATTTTGTTCAGATTGCGATATCGGGGAAGGCGCAACATATCATTGCTAAGCTAATTGTGGGAGCTACAGCGTACTTTGTGTGGCAAGAAAGAAATATACGGCTCTTTTCGAATAGGAAGAGAACATCCGAGCAACTTATAGAGGTGGTTTTGTCAACTACTCGGTTAAAGCTTCATACTATGCGTTTTAAAAGGACGAGTCAGATTGAAGGAATCTTGCGAGATTGGAGGTTGCCGCGTGGTCTTTTAATTGCCGATGATGACCTCGGCTAATGTTTATTATTTTTGTTTGTAGTGTATGTCGAATGACATTGGTTTTCTTGTTTGCTTGATAGTTGTGATTGTGAACTCTCGTATGGCATGTCATGCGTGAGAATAGTGGGTCATCCTGTCCCACTCTTGGTTTTATTGTTTGATTGAATAAATTTACCGGGGTAACCCTTTATCCAAAAAAAAAAACACATGTGCCTACTTGTTATTTTCATGCTTTTATAACATATACATGCTATGTTCATTAGTATACATATAGTACATGATTTCTTTCATGTTTTTGCTATATATGTTTTATTAACATGATAGCACATTGATTTCATATATTACATTTTGTTGCAATCAGTGTAACCTCCATCACCATACCAATGTCAAATGCCGAAAATTTTTCAACTGTGGACTTTTTGGTCATACGAAAAGAGTCTGTCGTTCAGTCACTACGTTAAACCAAGCTATTCGGAACCCTGTTCAACTTCAAGCAGATCCAGCACAAGCTCGTTTTCCTCCTGGTACTTACCACATCTATGGTGAAACGAGTCATTTCAGGAACAAATGACCAAAGATTGTCAATGCAAATTTGACCCACGGATGAGCATTTGGCTGATTAGAAGATGCTGCTGCTTTGAATACTTTAAATCCTATACTTTTGTTTCTTTTTTTTTCTTGAACTCTGAAACAATCTGTTTGGTTTATAAATAAATCGTTGTTCGTAATTCTGATGTACAAATGTAGTTACATATGTGTATGGCGTTCCCCTACGATACCTACACCAAAGAACTATGTTCTTTACAAAACAAACTACTCTTGTAGTTCTCCCATTCATGTGATCGTTCACGATTTCCTCAAAAATTGTAAGTACTCGTTTCATTCTAAGAAACGAAGTATAGAAAATAAGTTACAGTTTTAGACGATTACTCAAAATATCACTTTAAATCCTTGTTTGGATATTTAAGGGTACTTTTCATAAGTCCTTCAACAGTCTTACATGATATACCTATGTACATATCATTACATTCTGGTTTTCATAACAACATACATAGTATAGGTTTTCAAAACATCCTCCATGATTTCAAAGATAATTCTTATGATTTAAAAACATTTTTTTTAACTTAGTATATTGACTTAATATATCAAGTGCATGATTTCAAAAGCATTATCCATGTTTTCAAAAAAAACCTTATACATAATTTCAAAATTCATCTCACATGATTTTAAAACAATTTATAAACATATTTACCTAATATATCTACTGTATGATTTCAAAAGTATTACGTAAGGTTTCAAAACCATTAAAACACATTTTTAAAGAACCCCATGCATAGTTTAAAAAAAAACATTCTGCTCGTATGATTGACTTAATATACGTAATTTACGACCTTCAAATTCTGCTTCATATGTCGCATTGGTATATCTAGCACCTCAACTTCATGAACATTCTACATCGTGTATCGACTTAAGCACATCTAGTGCAAGATTTCAAAACGTCTCCCGCTATTCAAATTCCAAAATCTATATAGGATCTTCTTATCTTCACAATTAGATACTTGTGGATGATTATCGTTAAATTGGAGCCCTTATTTGGATTCTTTGTATGCTTTAATACGTACATTACGATTCAATAAGGACAAAGCCGAATTCCTATTAAAATCTTCCTATCTTCATAGTTAGATTCTTGATAATGTTTAAAGTACCAAATGAAATCCACGGATTGGATTCCTGGTGTGCTTTAAATACTCGTGTGCAAATTAACAAACAAATTAACAAAATGATAACAAATTGAAAACCAAGATAAACAATTATGTGATTGCGTGATTATGTTTTATGTGTTGTATTTTTGTGTAATCTGATTTTTCGTTATCCAAATCCTCGTAGAATCTTCCATATCTTCATATGAGGGATTCATAGTAGGATATCCAAAGGTACTACCTTAAATCCTAAATGGGCTTCTACGTAATAGTTAAGACCCTTGGATTATATAGTACTATTCCATAATTCAAAAGAGACCCTTTGGGTGGTCTAGTTAAGAAGATCGATTCAGAATCTGGTTAAGAATAGCATGTGATGATATAGCTAAAAAGACTCCTTGGTTGTCTATTTAAAGATATCATTTATTGATTTAATTAAAAGGACCTATGGTGGTCTAGTCACAATCATCACAGGTTCGTTCATTGTTTTTTCTTCCCCTAGACATTATAAAATGCACTGTGTGGAGTATGCAAGGAATTACGTAATTATGGATGCATACATAATTATGAAATTCAGTGCATGGAACCCACGATAAGATTTATCATGTGTAAGAACCGATAGTGGCAACAATAACGAAACGTGAACAATGTAATGGAGGTACGGTGGACGCACAAATGGCGCTTCATATACTTGTATATAAGTGTCCCTCTTACATTGCAAGCATGATGTTATTTAAAGTTACTAGAAGTTCAGAACCCTAACCAGTGTTGTTTTATCTTTTCGACTTCATGTTTCGAGCTCTCACGAGTTTCCTCTAAATAAAATTTCAGGACGAAATTTCCTGAAGTAGGGGAGACTGTGACATCTGTGTCTCTACGACCATCAAACAAATACCAAATCAATTAAATATTGTGTTTCATACTTCGGATTTGTATAAATATGTGTATCAATTTCACATATCAATTCTCGTTCCATTTCGAGCTCTAAATCGCTTTCTAGAAAGTTATACGCGAGCTGATGCATAAACGTAATCAGTTTAATGAAACAAACACTTCAGAATAGTGATATAGGCTTAACATACCATAAATAACCTTTACATAACTTAGAAATAAGTTTTGGAGGGTTTGGTGTGTCGAAATCAAGTCTATTCGATCGTAGGGACTATTTGCGTCAAACTGCAAAAGTCTGCTGATTCGTATGGTATTGAACATTCCGGAACTTGACCATAAGTTAAACATACCCTAAATATCCTTTACATAGCTTAGAAATAGGCTTTGAGGGGTTCGGTGTGCAAAAATAAACTTTATGGTCAAACAGGGACTAAAAGCGTCAAAAAGTGCATAAGTTTGCATTTACGCGCATATCTTACGTTCTGAAAATATCCTTACATCAAAAAATTTATGTAATCATTAAAATATTTTATTTTAGTGTTTGGAATGTTAAAATTTCACTCGTCGCGTAATTTGGATCGATTTCGCTTTCGTTACGACTTCCGTCGTAATTAACCGAACAACGCGATCGTACGACCAAACGAACCAACATCCGAGATGTTTTGGAGCATATTTTAAGTTCCCTATACTTTAGCTTCATTTTAGAGCCTTGAAATGGGGTTAACAGGGCTTAAACGAGTCAAAAATGCATCAAAAACCAAGTTTTTGTGTTGCAGGGACCAGTTATGCCATTTTGGCAAATTTTCTGGTAACTGGGGACCTGTGGCATCACGCCACAGCATTGTGGTTGTGTGGTGGCGGCACACCACCACCCTATCTGGGCAGAAAATCATGTTTTCAGCAACAGCAGGTCCATTTTCAGCATCTACTTGAAGTTTAGGGTCTTTTATGTAACATTTGCAATACCGTTTGATGGTTTTGGGGCACCCCTAATATTCCAAAACATGTGCCTTACATGTACGGTCCAGATCGAAGCTCAATTATCGAGGAACGATCCTAACGGTTCTTCACTTTCTATAAATACCCATCTCCCCCATTTGCATTCTCCACACATTTGATTCAAATTCAACTCTAAGTTGAAGCTCTTATCTATGAAGGCGTCATACCTGAGTTGTTCTTGATCAAATCTTCAAGGCTTGGACCTTTTGTAAGTCTCCTTCATGCTTGTTCTTGTATTTCAAGCATGAAAGTCAAACAGTGTTTGACTTTCTGCTTTGACCTGTCAACGGTTAACACGACGTTCGTTTGAACTTTGCAACATGAGCGAAATCACGATGGTTATAGTCCCTTGTGACTATACCAACTGATTACCACGTTGATTAGGCTTAGTGACGAGTCGTAGTTTCGGTGAAAATACGCGTTTATGCGTATTTTGCAACCACACTATTATTGGGTATCAAAACCCTTTGTTTTAATATCAAACTTGTTTTCAAACTTTGTTAAACATGTTTAACTCGTCACTTTTAGTTTAGTGCTTATATAGGGTCATAAGATAAGCGGTCTAAACAACCGCTTAGACTTTCAAACCCGACCCGTTTGGTCGATCATTAGGATCCGACCAAACACATTTTGTAACCATAGTTGTATAGGGAATAACCTTCCGAGGTTATACCTTATGGTCACTTCGTTTAGCTAGTTGTATGATAGGTAGTTTATATGCCTTAGGAAAATGACCAAAATGCCCTTTTTACGCATAAATTCATTTTAAGCATATGTAACCTAAATTTTTTACATCTAAGCTGATTAGGTAACATTATTAGACATGTTAAGGCATATAATACTTGTCATAGGACTAGTTAGGCGGTCCAAACGCGTTTTACGCGAACGACGGGTTAAAGTAGCGTAAGCTACCTAAACGGGTCGTAATGGGTCATAAGCACTTAGGATAGGTTTCGATTTAGAATGTAAGCTTTGTTAAACCATATTACATGAGTTCCTATACTCATTTGGTTTAAGAAACTTCATTCTATCCGATCTTCCGATTTAGGTCCGGTTTATTAACATAGTTACCTATATTAGGTGTCGATTGATTCCGTGATCCCTCTAGCTTTGCTTGGTTGTTATTTAAGACTTCTAAGCCCTCTCAAGTGAGTACATAGTCCCCTCTTTTTCGTTTTCAAATATTTTGGGGTGAAATAGATGTGCCTACTTGTTATTTTCATGCTTTTATAACATATACATGCTATGTTCATTAGTACACATATAGTACATGATTTCTTCCATGTTTTTGCTATATATGTTTTATTAACATGATAGCACATTGATTTCATATATTACATTTTGTTGCATATGTTCACCCAGCATATGGACACATTGATTTACATTAAAGATTTCTACTTTGTATGTTCATTTAGCATATTTAAGTACATTATTTTCATATAACATGCTTACATTTGGTATGACATTTGGTTTGTTTAACGGGTCATAAATACATTCATTAACACCGATCATGCCGTTCGTTAGTAGGTAGTGGTACAATAGGAATTGACAACTCCCATTCCTGAAATCCTAGGTTTGTTTGGGTGGAAGGAATGACCGAATTCGATATTCATAAGTTTGATAAACCTTTAACTTGTTAAGGGTTTGTCTCCTCAGTCGCAAGGCTTGGATGTAGACGTTTAACAATACCGCGTAGATGTTTGTATCAATAAAGCATTAATTTTACAAAACATAACTTTTGATTTATTCAAATACATTGTTTTGTGCATATGGTTAGAATATATATTTTTATTTATTTTTTCCATACATAACATTTGGTTATACATGAACATTTTTACATTGGTGGTTTGTTTGGGTAAGTGATTTAAATAACGAGGCGTGTGTAATATGATAAAAGCATGGTGGATACGCCACTGATACTTCCAATATATAAGTGCTTTTATGATATTACATGTCGTAGCGTTATTTAAACCATTTCAATTAGACATATTACATTTTACACAATAACATATCTTCATAAAACATTGTTTTACAAATAACATATTTATACAAACTCTTTTTACTTGGTTTTCATTTAACCATACATCTTTCTTTTACATCATCTGATTTCTTATCAATTTTTGTATAGTTTATAAAAGAAAACATTTTACAAGGTTCATGACTAACTTTTGTTAAAAATTTTCTTTAAACTTACAAGTCATGAATCATATTTTAATAAAACCTATGTATCTCACAGGCATTTTTATGCTGACGTACCTATTTTCACATGTGTTTTCAGGAGCTGATGCATAGGGTTGATCAAGATACACTTAGGCGGACTTGGGCCTTAGTGACAATAAAAGATGCAAGACTAGTTAATTATGTTATGTCTCTTTGTTTTTAAGACAGTGTAACCTCTTTTAATTCAATAAAACAAAACTTCAATTTCCATGCGTTATGAAACAATGATTCTGTTACAACACTCCCGACGATTCCGACGCGATTTGTTGTTTTATGCGGTCGGGATGGGACATTTCTGGGCTCCGGAGACTACGTCTTTTGATCGGAATCAAGCCCCCATTGCGCCTAGAAGCTCCGTTACCATCCGGGCCTTCAATCTTGTGCTTGTTTATGGTTTGATTCTTGAATCTTTCCATTATTTTGTTATGATCCAAGCATTTTGGTTGATGTTTTATGTATTATTGTAGCCTACGGGCAAAAACACTAGTATTCCTTGCTTCATAAACAACCATTAGTATGTTAATTATGTTTGTAATGACACTTAAGCATTTTCTATGTTAATCCTTGATGATTAGTTTGCAACCTTGTTTATTGAAGTTGGATTTTTTTTATTATAGTTAATTGTCTTAGATGATTAGTATGTGGTTAGTTAAGATATTTGCAAAAAGAAGCTTAATAAATCATTTACTAGTAGGCTTTTAACTTGTTTAAAATGTTTCCACCATGATAATAGAAATGGTTAGTGGTTTAATAAGGGGTAATTAATATTTATCAAGAATGCTTTCCCTCACGGAAGGACCTTAACGGGTTAGTTGGTGTTGTTATGAATTCTTGACATAAGTTGTAAACTTTGTTGGTAATTTAGGCCAATATTGCTTTCTTGGTGAATTTGTGTTCAAGATTTGTAAAATGAACTCGGTTGTGATTTAATCTAGTTTATGCTTGTCTCGGTGGTTGCATTGTGTTCATCGGTGTCACTTTCCTTGATTAAGTGAGGTTAGAAAACTCCTAACAGATGACTAGCTTATCTTTAAGGGATTTTCATATACATTCATCAATAGGGCGTTAAAGAACAAGTTTAGGTGGTTAAAGTGTGTTTTATCGTTTTAACTTTCCAAAGAGTTGTCATGTTAGGATTCCCGAAAGGGATACTAATTGTCATTGAAAAATGGAAAATTGATCAAGTGTTTTAGTGGCAAAACCGACTTAGTTAACATGTTCCGGTTGTTCATAAAACAAGGCTATTTATCTATTTTTATATTTGGAGTATATTATGTTTTAAAATTATATGTCTAGTCATATTTTAGTTTAAACAAATTATCCACTTATCTTTTTACCGGTAATTTAATGACGAAGGTTTAGTATTATTGCATACGCCCGCATCCTTGGATCGATACTTGGTTCTTACCGATACTTTACTACATATATGATGGGGTACACTTGCCTTTCGTGTGTGTTTTAATGTTGAAGTATAAATCATTTTTATAAATTTAAAATCGAATCGTGTGTAAAATTCATTGTAAAAACATGTATATACGCGCACACATCAAGTTTTTGGCGCCGTTGCCAGGGATGTGGCGAGCTTTAGGAACGACCCGAGTCAATATCTTATCGGTGTAAATAATTATGAATATTTGTAAATATTTTCTTGATTATTTTTTCATTTATTTGTTTGTTAATATTTATTGTTTTTAGATGATTTAATTCAATTGATTTCAAATTTATTTGAACACTTGTAAGATTTTTATTTCATTTATTTGTTCGAATTTGAACTAATTATTCGTTTATTTCTTCAGTTTGCGGAATCAAAAAATTAGTTTTTGTCCTAATCGGTTCAAGTGTTTTCATTTGTTTTCGATTTTTATAAAATTTTGTGCCTACCTCTGAATTTAAAAAAAAAAAACAAAAAAAAAAAAGATTCTTTCAGCCTCAAAACAGAAAAATCATTTTTATTAAAAAAATGTTCTATCTTTTAGTAGTGTATTTATCGGGTGCTCATTTTGACTACTATTTCAAACACCCTCAGATATGTGTTTTATTTTCAGACATGGTCTTTTATTTTGTCAGTTTATGTATGGATGATTATTAGCATTATTATTATTATTATTATTATTATTATTATTATTATTATTATTATCTAGTATGTTTTGTGTTGCGACTAGATATTGCCTTGTGTTGTATTTTGCGTGGTGAAGTTTATGCAGGTATTTGAAGCACATACTGGGCAGGAGAGAAAAAGCCGAACTGGCAGAGGATCACCATCCCATCTTCGTTCATCTTCAGGGGAGTGTTATTCTTCTTTTTCTATATTTTGGGATTCGCATTGGGGACAATGCGAAGTTCAAGCGTGGGGAGGGGGTTTAACTTTGTGACTTTCTTTGTCAAAAAAAAAAAAAAACAAAAAAAAGTGCATATTTATTAAATAAACCGGTTAGTTGTTGTTTTAGAAAGCTTTGGAAACGATAAAGAACCGACAAGCCAAATAAATTTTGAAAAAGATAACTAAAAAACGTGACAAACAAAGAACGACTTGCATGTTAATTTTTGTAGGATTGGGATTCGACCTAAACGAGTCGTTCAGAAGAGTTCTTGATCAATACGAAAGGCGGAATTGGACGTATTGATGTTATAACAGCTAGATTTGCACTTAGAATCACTTTAACTGTCGATTGTATTGATTTGATAGTGTTTACAGATCGTTCGACACTTCGGCAGCACTTCGTCTCCGGAATCACAAAGTTACAAATGAAGACCTAGACTCACCTATTTATAGGAATGCCAGACCCCACGAACCATTTCATGCTTTCTGGCCAGACCCCACGAAACGAACTGGCCAGGTCGCATGAACCTGCCAGGTCGCATGAACTTGGTCACCTCGTGTGAGGTGGCTGGTTCAGGCCTGTTTCCCAATTCTCTCGTACAACATGTCCTGGTCTATCTATTCTATTACATGCCTCGATAAAAGACGAAGTCAATAGACATATGCACTAACAAACTCCCCCTTGGATGATGACGAGTCTTCAGTGTATTGAGTCTTCAGTCTTGATCGGTCTTCTCGCTCTTTTCCAAAGTATCTTTCTCTGTAAGCATCTTTATCAATCTCTCTCTTTCTCTTCCAGAATCTCAACCTGACTCTTCAAATTCTCTAGATCAGATCTCTTGATTCATTAAGCTTTTCAGACTCCCCCTTTCGATAAGCTGGGATCGCAATCTGGAATTCACTATCTGCAGGCTTTGGATTGGAAACATGGCTCTAATCTGCATATGCTTATGCGGAAAGTCCTCAGGAGTCGAAACCTAGCTCTTCCAAAGCTTTTTACCTACACATAGTCTACCCAAAACATAAGTTTTTTCATTTTTTAAAAACATTCATAGACTAATCATCTAGACACATTTTGACATAGATGAACTCTGATTATTCTCTTGTAAAAACAAATTTGGTTTCAAATTAATGAACCATTTAATCATTTCAAATTCATTTGTCTTTTTAAAAAAACTCTCCCAACCCTTGTTCATCATGTTTAGCACTTGGAATTTTGAAAATCAGCTTTCCAACATCAGTTGTCGAAAATACTCCTGTATCCAGACTCCTATATTCAGTCTTACAGGTGAATGTACACTAACGATATCTGTAAACGGGTAATGCGAGACCATGAGAGCTCAGGTTAGAACTTCCGTTCAGACAAAGAGATGATGGCTCGACTTTTAGGTGTGTCCCGTTTGGGGATCTTTTCTTCAACATCACATGATTAGCATTTTTCAATGTTTCATCATTTTTTATGCTGAGGGTGGGCTTTACGATTAAAGCGGTGCAGAGTATTATATGAGGACTAGGCTATTGCTCCCGCAAAATCAGAAGTCCCGGTATAATACCCCAGATATCATCACGCACAAAGACCTAGTATGTCAGAAATAGAAAGCCCTTCAAACAAGATTTCAGGGGTTACCTATATATCTGAAAGATGTTCCCCACGAGATAAGTAAGTATTTATATTTAGGTTTATATCTCGAAAATAATCTACTAAGCGTGTAAAAACCTACTGGCATATCATCAATGAGACCGGTTATCACATTTTAACTTTCCAATTCTTTAGCGTACTGTGATTGTCTACTGATGTACTATCATTTCCTCTTTTTTACAACAAAACTCATTTTGATTTTTCGATGTTTTTGGTTTTTAGATTTTATCATGTTTTTGGATTTTTCAAATTTTCAAAATTTCTAAATTTTTTACTCCCCCTAAAATCAAAAATATGTTTCAATTTTTGATTTTCCGAGAAAATTTGAAAGTAAAAGCAATAAACTGTACAAATAAAATGACAAACTGATGTGAATTGCTTCAATTCTCCATTCTCTTAGCATAAACAATCAGAACTCCCCCTGACAACAAACTATTTTCCGATTATGATTTCAAAACACTTAAGTTTGTTTTAATCAAATCGGTTTTTCTGGAAAATTAGTTTTGTTGATGATAAAAAATCATGGGGTTTCATCACATTGTTTTCAAATTACCACTTTAAGTTCACTTTTCCTTTTCTTTAATAACTTGTATGAAAGTTAAATCAAGTTCAACTTAATGACCTTGATTAACCACTTGTAGGTTCTTATCAACAATTCTACTTGTAAGTCGAAATATCACAGTTGTGAATTTCTCAAGAAAGATGCCGATTCCCACTCCCCAATTACCAACCTGGGAGTTCCGGCAAGTCAGAATTTCAAACAAAGAATGCTGACACCCAAGCCTGACCAGCTTTGGGTGCATCCGAGTTATTTTCACTCGGTGTGTAAGTTCTCCTCTTTGATTCATAAAATTCTTTTACCCCTTTGACTCTACCATCGACCATTTTTCAAAAAATATGTTTTACTTTCCCATCGAACGCTTTTTCGACATCAAATTCTTTCTTTTCAGAATAGAATTGATTCGAAATCTATACTTTTCCAACTTTTTGTTTTAAATTTTAAGTCCACAATGGTGTAAAGTTTGCGTCATCCATTGGTGGAATTGAATTTTCTCTTTTTAGTTCAACTGGTGGCTCCTCTGACTTTGATGAATCAGATTCATCACCAGAAAGTGTCTCTGATTTCTTAACAACCCACTTGTGATTGTTCAGATTCACTCTTCTTTTGTAGAAATGTGTTGAACTCTCACCAACCTCAAATTTTGAATTTTTGAACACTTTAAATTGTTCGGTTGGTGGTTCATTATCAACCAACTTTTCTTTCAAGTTTTCAGAGACTCCCTATTTTGTTTGGGTTGCCTTTGGACAGTTCCATGCAATGTGCCCAACTTTATTACATTGATAACAGGTTCTTCTTTCAACTCTCGGTTCAGATTCTTTCAACATATTCTTTTGCTTTTTGCCGAGAAACTCTTTGTTTGACTGTTTCTAGAAAGGTTTCTCCTTCTCCTCTTCAGAACTTGCTCCTGAAACAAATTTAGTTTTTGGTTTATAAATTTTCTCATTTTTATGATTTTCAGGTTGAATAAAACCTAATCCTTTCTTTTTGAAATTACTGTTATGGTTTGGTTTCTTTCGATAACCCGAACCAGAACTGTAACCCTTTTTCTTGTTCAATCTTTGTTGAACTCTTGAAGTGTACTTTTTAGGTTTTTCAGTAAGATTTACATCTTTTATTTCAGAAATATTAATTTCTGTTAATTTGAAAACCTTGTTAATCATTTCAGTTTTAACACCTCTTATTGGAAATTCTTCGTCAGAATATAATTTGTCGAAGTCATTCAACGTATATGCTACTTTGAATGTTTCGTCATTCAAATTATTTTTTGATATCAGAAAATCATTATTGTAAACCCTTTTGCCCTTTCAACTGTTGAACATGA
Source organism: Helianthus tuberosus (assembly GCA_030545235.1). NCBI lineage: Eukaryota > Viridiplantae > Streptophyta > Magnoliopsida > Asterales > Asteraceae > Helianthus > Helianthus tuberosus. The sequence continues at coordinate 143,783,133 of CM060381.1, forward strand.
AGTGTCAGACTTTGACTTTGACTCCTCGGTTTCATCTTTATCTAACACATGATCCACCACTTTCTTAATCAACTCAGAGTGTTGATCAGTGTCAGATGCAGTGAATGTGATGTCAATATTATCTGGCAATCCATCTGAAGGTTCAGATTCCCACTTTAAATTGATTGCCTTTTTGACTCTTTCTGAATTAGGATTTCTTGGAGAATATCCTTTTTCAAGCGGAGGTGGACACTTTGTATAATTGGTACTGTGTTTCTTACCAGTATTCTTTACTTCAGATTTCTTTTCTTCAAACGCTTCCATGCCTTCTACTGTAGGGTAAATCCTGTTAATCACGTAAGAAGCACATGAATAACTTTTCAATAACCTGTTTACCCTCTCAGTTTCTATCCTCTGAGTTTCTAATTTTTGTTCAAGTTCAGCACATTTCTCAATGTACTGATTGATGATTTTCTGCTTCATCAAGAACGCTCCATTGAGTGTCTTCATAGCTATCTCTTGTTCATTGCTTGACTTGCTATATTGATTCATAGCTTTGTTTAAAACATCATAAGATTCTTTCAGTCTGTTCATGTTATGAATCAATTTGTTGTTGTGCCTTTTCACAATATCACAATTTTCACACTTCCCAGGTACCTTTTCAGTATCTGCTTCCTTCTCAACCTTGATAGCTGGAATTTCTTTAACTTGCTTCTTTACTACTTGAACATTTTCCTCAGGTTTGACCTTGTCTTCAACAGTTGCTGCCTTATGATTCTTCTTTTTCGCAGCTTGTCTTTCTTTGATCTCTTCCATTTTACCTGCAAAATAAAAATTATACCTAACAGGTGAAAGTTCTTTTTTATAATATTCAAGTTTTCGAATTTCTTCACTGTCATCATCACTCTCTTCATCTGATGAGTGATCAAAGATTGGTGCTTTTTCTGAAGCCTCTTCTGTTGAAACTGGTTCTTCTTCTTTCTTTTTAGGACTGAACTGCTGAGATTCGTAATAAGCATACACTATTTCATCTTCAGCAGTTGAATCTTCAAAAATTTGAGCAACAAATGCTTTAGAATCTGAAGTTTTGTTAGCATCATAATGATCCCAATTAAAACCTTCTGGAATTTTTTCATCTTCTTGATGAACGAGATAAGCTTTTTTGATGGCTCTTCGATCGGATCCTTCCTAGCATGTGAAGTTTATGGAGATTGTTGTTGATGCGGCTGTAGAGCAATTTGATGATAAATCGCTTTTCGATAATAATCATTGTTGCCGAATGGATTTTGAGCTCCACTTGCTTCGCGATTTGTGCATTCTCGCTTAAATTGCCACTTCTCCCTGCAACGAAAACAAGTAACTTTAGATTTATCAAAACCTAAAGGTGAAGTTCCAGCATCACAGAAATCATCTCTTCCAGTGATCTGTTTAAACTTCTCAGCTCTTCTCAACACACTAGCCATACACCACTATATATCCATTAGCTCCATCTCTTCAGCATCAATATGATCATAATCCTCTTTGGCCAACATTGGATTACCAATCCTTCCGGCTACTAAACTTTCATAAGACTCTAATACGGTCACCAATAAAGACATATGACCTTTGGCAACCTCTTCTGAGAAATTCTGACCATTCTGAAGATGTAATGCAATGTTGCATTGTAGTACTTGGCCATTATTGTTGTATGAGCTTTGCGGTTTAGAATTGGTTGCTGAAAAATTTGGATCAAATGATGGATATGAAGAGAATTCATTATTGTTGTTTGATCCTTGAGATGACCCTCCAGAAGAATTGTTTGCGTTAAATGCAGTTTCGATCTTTGGTGCAATGTTGGTCTTATCAATCTTACTTCCTTTGTAGTATAGACCTATGTCCTGTTCACCATTAGAAATCTTCATTTTCGCCATCTTCCGTTGTTCCATCTCTTGAACTTCGAGTTTTTCAATAAACTTGCTCAGCGATAGATTCGCAAATTCACCATTATTCTTCAAAATCATAAGATACATGCCCCAAACATCTTGTGGCAACGCATTGGCCAACTTTTCCACCCATTCTTCTCTATCTTTCTTGATATCCAATCGCTTCATGTTAACCACCAAATTGCAATATCTTTCTATAATCATTTTGGTGTTTTCAGTTTTCAATCCATGAAATAGATCAAATTCTTTCTTCAAAAGCGATTTTTTGTTCTTGATCATGTCTAAACTTCCAACAAACTTCGTTTTTAGTGCTTTCCACATTGAGTGTGCACTTCCGTTGTGTTGCAATAAGATCAAGATGTCTTCCTTAATGACTTGTTGCAATATACTGATCATCATCTTTTCACTTTTGTATTTCTTTTTCTCTTTTTCATCTAACTCTTTAATAGCAACAATCTCTCCGTATTCATCAATCGGTCTAACATATCGTTCTTCAACACATTCCCACGCCTCTAAGTGATTCGCTTGAATCTAATTTTCGAAACGTTCCTCCCATCCAATATACTCCTCGATATTCATGAGCTTAGGCGGTTTTTTCATGGTGCCCATTTCATTCTCTAAGTTCACGTTCTGAGTCATAGTGATCGGGGTAGCAAATGCGTTGTAAAATTCAGAATCCATGTTTCGGTTATAAAAATTCACAATGACAGAATTTCAAACGAACTGAAAAATTGGAACGGTCTGGATCTTTCAAACGAGTTGGATTTCACACAACCTGAATTCAGTACGACCTGAATTTGGTACGATCTAGCTTTGGTACAACCTGAATTACTTTCAAACGATCTGAAGACCTATTAATCAAACCGTACAACCTGAATGATATATATCAAACGATCTGGTCACTTCAAGCGACCTAAAGAACTTTCAAATGACCTGAACCTAATTTCCATGCGACCTGACCCGTTTCAAACGACCTAGATCAGGTTCAAACGACCTGGTTGTTTAGCTCGTGTGGCCTGAAGCAACTTCCAAACGATCTGACAAAATTTCAAGCGATCTGGAAAGATTTCGCACAATCTGAGCATAATTTGAAAGATCTGAAGGTGTTTCGAATGATCTGAGTGATTCTAAGTCCAATAGTTCATCATTTTGTCAATTTTTTATCAGGTCTTAGGTTGAATTTGGTTCTGATTTGTTCACGAATCGATTAAAACTCAGTTTTACGTACTATATGTCAAGATCAGATTATTTTAGCCGTGAAAACGTTCTGATTTTGAAGAAAAAGTGTAGAAAATAAGTAGAAAGAAGTTGTTTTTGAAGAAATCAAGCTGAAATGGTAAGAACTCTTCCTCCTAAACTTTGATACCACTTGTAGGATCGGGATTCGACCTAAACGAGTCGTTCAGAAGAGTTCTTGGTCAATACGAAAGGCGGAATCACACGTATTGATGTTATAACAGCTAGATTTGCACTTTGAATCACTTTAACTGTCGATTGTATTGATTTGATAGTGTTTACAGATCGTTCGACACTTCGGCAACACTTCGTCTCCGGAATCACAAAGTTACAAATGAAGACCTAGACTCACCTATTTATAGGAATGCCAGACCCCATGAACCATTTCATGTTTTCTGGCCAGACCCCACGAACTATTTCATGCTTTCTGGCAATACCCCACGAACTGGCCAGGTCGCACGAACTGGCCAGGTCGCATGAACCTGCCAGGTCGCATGAACTTGGTCACCTCGTGTGAGGTGGCTGGTTCAGGCCTGTTTCCTGATTCTCTCATACAACATGTCCTGGTCTATCTATTCTATTACATGCCTCGATACAAAACGAAGTCAACAAACATGCACTAACAAATTTCACACCTTTACCCATTCCTTCCGTTATGTAAGTATGTTTGAGCCTTAGATTCATCATACGTTTGTTTATTTCAGAATAGGAGTGAGCCGGATGTCTCGTGTAGTTTAGAACTTGTCACTAGCATACTTTTCGAGACCATAAACATGTGAGATTATGTAAAAATGATAGAGGCACTTAGAAAACCTTTTGCTATTAGCCTTTTTCTTTTGTTTGTTTTCCCTAAACCCTACGTTACCCACTAGGACTAACCATGTTGAGCCTTTCCCCGTGTTTTTCTTTCTTTTACACAACCAATTAACCCACTTATCCATATTTAGCCTTTTTACTTTTAACCCTTTGTGTTAAAACTCGGTTTAAGTTACTGTTTAACTAGCGTTCCTTGTAATTAGTTATTTGTTGTACAAAAGCATTAGAAAAAAAACAAAAAAATCAAAAAAAAAAGAAGAAGAAGAAAAAAAAGAATAAAATCAGAAAATAAAACGCCCTAAAATACGGTGAAGATGACAAGATTCGAGCAATTTTAAGTGCTAAAATAGTGAAATTTCGTCGATTAGCTTGATAACATGAAAGTTGTATGCTTAAGGAGTTAGTTATGTATAGTTTTATTGTTTACGCTTGTTAAACGTAACTACCGAGTTTTAACCATTTAGTCACTTGAAAATTTCCATTCCTCACCTTTCACCCTAGCCTATCGTTACAACCCATGAAGACCTCTTGATTTACACGTTTTCGCATGTTAGTGGTGAAGCTTAGATCTTGTCACAAGCTTATGATGTTACACGTTTCATTGTCTAAGCATCGAGTGTTTACACATACACATTTTATGTATGTCTCACAAATATAGCCGAGTGTGTGTGAACATTGTACGATGTGTGAAGATTAGCGTGCTAAGTCAATCGAAAGTGAAATCATGGCTTTTTGGTTATCTCTACATATATTTGCATGTGCTTGTTTGGTTTGAGTCATTTGACGTTGCCTTTCAAAAAACCGGCTAACCGTATGTGTGTGTATTAGTATGTAGTGTGTAAATTAATTATTCTCGTTAGAAACTATCTTTTATTCTATTTCAGTTTTAGTTTGCTTGAGGACAAGCAAAGTTCAAGTGTGAGGAGGTTTGATATTCGTTAAATTACACATACTTTACTCCACCATTTTACCCCTATTTTACGCGTTTTCGGCCATAAAACCAAGGATTAGACACTTAATCGTGTATGTTTTTATTTACAGGCCTTAAACTGCATGCCGAACAAGAGGATGAAGAAAATGAGGATTTTCCGAGCGAATCCGCAGTGATACGAAGATTCTGTTGAGTTCAGCACTGTTGGCATGGCAGTGCCAATTTTGGCATGGTAGTGCCACTTTTGGCATGGTAGTGCCAATCTTGAAAACCTGCCCACATCTGCTGAGGACACAAGATCTTATGAACAGTGCACGGTCGTGCACTTTATTGGCACGGCCGTGCCAATTGAAAAAGTTATAAAAAACACCAGAGGGCATTCTGGTCGAAACACTGGACTTTTGGGAGCATCTTAGGCGACTTTCTGGGCTCCGGAGACTACGTCTTTTGATCGGAATCAAGCCCCCATTGCGCCTAGAAGCTACGTTACCATCCGGGCCTTCAGTCTTGTGCTTGTTTATGGTTTGATTCTTGAATCTTTCCATTATTTTGTTATGATCCAAGCATTTTGTTTGATGTTTTATGTATTATTGTAGCCTACGGGCAAAAACACTAGTATTCCTTGCTTTATAAACAACCATTAGTATGTTAATTATGTTTGTAATGACACTTAAGCATTTTCTATGTTAATCCTTGATGATTAGTTTGCAACCTTGTTTATTGATGTTGGATTTTTTATTATAGTTAATTGTCTTAGATGATTAGTATGTGGTTAGTTAAGATATTTGCAAAAAGAAGCTTAATTAATCATTTACTAGTAGGCTTTTAACTTGTTTAAAATGTTTCCACCATGATAATAGAAATGGTTAGTGGTTTAATAAGGGGTAATTAATATTAATCAAGAATGCTTTCCCTCACGGAAGGACCTTAATGGGTTAGATGGTGTTGTTATGAATTCTTGACATAAGTTGTAAACTTTGTTAGTAATTTAGGCCAAAATTGCTTTCTTGGTGAATTTATGTTCAAGATTTGTAAAATGAGCTCGGTTGTGATTTAATCTAGTTTATGCTTGTCTCGGTGGTTGCATTGTGTTCATCGGTGTCACTTTCCTTGATTAAGTTAGGTTAGAAAACTCCTAACGGATGACTAGCTTATCTTTAAGGGATTTTCATAGACATCATCAATAGGGAATTAAAGAACAATTTTAGGTGGTCATGTTAGGATTCCCGAAAGGGATACTAACTGTCTTTGAAAAATGGAAAATTGATCAAGTGTTTTAGTGGCAAAACCGACTTAGTTAACATGTTCCGGTTGTTCATAAAGCAAGGCTATTTATCTATTTTTATATTTGGAGTCTATTATGTTTTAAAATTATATGTCTAGTCATATTTTAGTTTAAACAAATTATCCACTTATCTTTTTACCGGTAATTTAATGACGAAGGTTTAGTATTATTGCATACGCCCGCATCCTTGGATCGATACTTGGTTCTTACCGATACTTTACTACATATTTGACGGGGTACACTTGCCTTTCGTGTGTGTTTTAATGTTGAAGTATAAATCATTTTTATAAATTTAAAACCGAATTGTGTGTAAAATTCATTGTAAAAACATGTATATATGCGCACACGTCAGTAGGCGCACACTTAAGACCATTAATCCTCGTATAAGGACCGAGGGACATGAGTGATAGATCTATTTGGGTGTTGCGAGCCCCACCCCTAGGCCGGAAGTGGCCAAAGGTGGTGACTATGTCTTCTAGCTGGAAGCCCGGTACAAAATCTGCTAGGTTTGAGCCTTCCTACGCCGTTGCACACATATTAATGACCTTGCAAATCATTAATTGATCTGTTCATAGACGCTTTCATACCGGTTTAGAAATACATTCATACAATGATTACATGTTTATTACGAGCTCGCATACAAAACACATGAACTCGCTCAAGTATTGTTGATGTTTTCAAACTACATGTATTTCAGGAAACTAATTATGGATCTGGCGGGCGTACGAGGATTTTCAAGTTGTGTCTTCAAATAAATGATGTCATCCAGTACTGAAGGGTTTGAATCGTGTATTTTATCTTTGGTAGGATACATGGTCCAAAGCCTAGTTTTAATAGTGTCTTTTGTGAAGTCCATTACGGAACTTAAACTTTGGTTGTTTGTATTCAAAACATGAAGTCTTGGTTTGATGTTAAGCAATGATGGCTGTATTACTTTGTAACTTCTAAATGGATGAACATCGTGGTTTCTATCATATAGTTGTTGGTTATGGTTGAATGCAATGATATTAAGCAAGTCACACATAATCACGCTTCCGCAAAAGTCAGGGTGTGAAAGTTTGGTATCAGAGCTTCGATTATAGCAAACTAGGATTCCTTCTCGAGTCTTGACTACAACCATTAGGGCTCTCTCATGAAAATATTTTTACAACATATTTTTCATTGCATACACACAATGCCTAGATCCATGGGATAAATTTTTTACAAAAGGAAAGACAGGAAAAACAATGCAAGCTCACATTGGTGGTTTAGTCTGCATGGGGTAGACTAGGAAAGATAGAAAAAGTTTAATGAAGGATAACGTGAATACATGTTTAAGTGATGATTGTCTTTGTTTGCATATGCTGAGTGTAGTGATTAATATATGTGCACATGTTATGATTATTATGTTACAGGCACACATATCATCTTCCGAGAGTGGGTTATCGGACGCCCACGACCCGATGGCTGTTGTTTCAGATGACGAGGTTATGCCCGAGCCAGAGATATTTACGTCGGACACTGAGAGTGATCCCAATATTATGTCCGAGGACGACTTTCAGCCATTCGCGTTACCAGATTTTGGCGATGATTTACCTATTGCTGATCGTCTCCCTATTGAGGATCCTTTCGATATTCCTGCTCCTGTCCATGATCACCTCTTCATTGGTCACCCCGATGATGAGCACATCGTGGCCCCGATTGTTGATTCCGTTCTCTTGTGGTCATTCCTCCCGATGATTGGCCTTTCGATGACTTGTTCAATGAAGATGTCAATTTGTTTGTAGACGGTCCCCCAGCTGACGCCCAGGGCGACGGGGAGATTGATGAGGATGTTATTGCTGTACCCCCTCCTTCTGTTCCTATCATTGAGATATCTTCTGACTCCAGTTTGCATTCGGTTTCAGACTCCTTTGAGTTTGTGACATCCTCAGCCCTGCAGGCGGTAGGACTGCAGCGTTATGCTACCGATTCTGATGACGACTCTGCTATGTCTGATGCACCATCCCCTGCTCGTGTCCCCACACCTCCACACGATCCAGAGCCTGCCCCTGAGCTAGCTCATTTTCCTTTTGGTCAGCCGGATGTTGCACCTATTGATCCTGAGCGGATTCCTGATCCTGACCATGTCCCGTTTGGATTACCTGATATTGCACCCCTTATTCTCGACCCAGTACCTGCACCTGTTGATCTTCCTCTTGCTGAGCCTTTCATTCCTCCACCCTACCCGCTGATGTTGCTCCCCTCCCTCCTGTAGAGTCTGATGTTCACCACACTGATTTACCGATTGTTTTCTTACAGGACATCCCTGCACCCCGTCCAGGGGAAGGTACTTCGGGCCAGCCCGTGAGTTATGACCCTTTTGCTTCAGCAGCTTTCCTTCCGATCCCACAGGCGACACCTTTCACTCCCTTCACATCTACACCGCTTGACGAGCCATTCCGATGGTTCCCGCCATATACTATGCCCATTTCTGACCGCTACCATCCCTCACATTTCGTTGGATACACACGGGATGAGTTGCTTTTGCCGCTGCAGTTGCAGTTTGAGATCTTGAGTCGCAGAGTTTTGGAGCTCGAGCTGACTCCTCCACATCCTCCACCTTGTCCCTGTCAGTCTACTTTTGTCCCTCCACATTCATAGTCATCTCCTTTTGTACATCCACCTGCTGCTCCTGCTCCTTTTCTAGGTTTTGGTGCCCGCTTCCTTATTGTCGAGCAGCAGATTAGTTATTTGCTTCGTCGAGTCTACGGGCTCGAGGAGGAGCTTGCGCATGTTTGTAGTTTCCTTTTCTTCCCTCCTCCTCCACCATCAGCACAATAGGTTTTTGGGCTTATGCAGATGCATTACTTTTGGTGAGAGCACTACTATTGAGCCAAGATTGTGAAGAATTTTTGTGACAACTGTGCTCTGTAATCGATGAACAATACAAAACAATGTTGATTATCAATAAAACAAAGTGTTTTGGTGTTACTATATGTGTATTTGTGTTTGATGGTTTTTCAATTTGATTCGATTCCGATTTCAAGCTTTAAATCGCTTTCTGGAAGGTTATACGCAAACTGGTGCGTAAACGCAGTCCGTTTAATGCGACAAACACTCCAGAATACTGACATAGGCTTAACATATCCTAAATATCCTCCACATAACTTAGAAATAAGTTTTGGATGGATTGGTGTGTTGAAAACAAGTCTATTCGATCGCAGGGACTATTTGTGTCAAACTGTGAAACTATACCGATTCGTATGGTATCGAAGAGTCTGGAACTTGATCATAAGCTAAAAATACCATAAATAACCTAAACATAGCTTAGAAATAAGCTTTGAGTGGTTCGGTGTGCGAAAACATGCTTATTTGATCTTACAGGGACTAAAAGTGTCCAAAACGACGTAAGTTTGCATTTTCGAGCATATCTTACGTTCTGACCACATTTGGACACTCAAAATTTTTGTACACACTAAAATAATTTTTTTATTTTAGTGATCGGCATGCAAAAATACCATTTGTCGCTTAATTTGGTTCGTTTTCACGTCCGTTTGAGTTTCGTCGTAATTTAACGAACAACGCGACCGTACGACCAAACGAGCCGACATCCGAGAGTTTTCCGAGCACATTTTGAGTCCTCTAAACCTTATTGACCTTGTAGAGCCTTGAAAATGGCTTAACGGGGGTCAAAAGGGGCTGAAATGAGCTCAAAACAAGTGCAGGGACTTAAACTGTCAAAATGGAAACTTTTGCTGATCTGGGGAGGCCAGGCGGGGCGCGTAAGCCTGCCCCTGTCCCTTACGCGGGCCGTGTGGGATGCCCAGCGACCAGAATGTTGTTTTCAGCAATTTTTTTCATAATTCAGGGGCTGTTTGTGCAATTTCTTTTTGTGGTAGCCAAGTTAACACCTCCCCAAGGCTTTTAACCTGCTTACAACACATGTATGGATGAGATTTAATGCTTGGAGGTTACACAAACATGTGTAATGATCCTATGAACTTGCTACAAGTATAAATAGCCATGCTCACCTCCTCATCCATTGCTCATTTCCTCATTCTCTTCTCTACATCTGATTTGGAGCTCTCTCCCAGGTGTTTGGAGCTTTCTAATCTGATTATTCTTTGTAGAAAAGATAGCTAGGACCTTTTGTAAGTCTTCTTTAATGCTTATTCTTTATGTTTAAGCAGAAAGTCAAACGGTTTGGCCAACAGTTTGACTTTCGGTTATAATCCTTAGTGATTATACCTACTGATTACCACGTTAACTAGGCGTAGTGACGAGTCAAAGTTTCGGTCAAAATGCGTTTTAGCACGCATTTTGCAACGGAACTATTTTCGGGTATCAAAACCCATTTTTTTGATACCAAATCAGTGTTGTAAGTTAGTTAAACATGTTTTGACATGTTTAACTCGTCACTATTAGTTTAGTGCTTGTTTAACGTCGTAAGATAAGCGGTCTAAACAACCGCTTAGACTTTCGAACCCGACCCGTTTGGTCAATCATTAGGATCCGATCAAGCTCGATTAGTGATCATAGTTGCATAGGGAATAACCTCTGAGGTTATACCTTATGATCACATAGGATTTGTTAGTTTATTGTTAAGTAGCTTGTATGCCCATAAGAAATGACAAAAACGCCCTTTTGAAGCATAAATCCGTATTTTACATATGTGAACATGTTTTTGACATATAATCTGATTTAGTAACATGTTTAGGTATTATTGGGCATGTAAGACTTGACATGGCACATAGTTAACCATCCGAACATAGTTTCGCACGAACGACGCGTTAAAGTAGCATAAGCTACCTTAATGGGTCGTGACGGGTCGAAAGCACTTAGGTTAGGTTCCGATTTAGAATGTAGGCTTTGTTAAAACCATATCACATGAGTTCCACACTCATTTGGTTTACAAGACCTCATTCTATCCGATCTTCCGATTTAGGTGTCGATTTATTTACTAGTAATCCGATTACTAGGTACTACTTGAATTTCCTTGGTATGTTTGAGCTTCGCTGAGTTCTTTAGATCAAGGATACCCTTCATTCAATGTGAGTACATAGTTCCCCTATTTTACTGTTTTCAATTGTTTTGGGGTGATTCATATGTATCAAAACGATTTCGATATTTTAACGATGTTTTTCAAAAACGATTAAGATGGTTTATATTAAACTAATAACGATTTCGATAATGTGAACAAAACTTGTTGGTTAAAATTACATAACGAATGACATTCATTAGCATTGATCAAGCCGACCAAGATTAGGTTATGGTACCATAGGATCTGACAAATCCCGTTATCAGACTACACCCATGGTTATGTGTGGGGGTTATGTAGGTAACGACCGAATCTGATGATTGTTAACTTACCCTTTGGTGGTTTGTTAATACGATAAACGAGGTGGTCGAGTCATGAAGGTTTGAATGTTATTAACGAGGCGACCAAAAGTAGTTTCACAATTAAAACGAATACGATTTTGGGACGAATTAAACGATTTGGAACGACTTAAACGATATAAACAATTTGAATGAACGATTGGTTTTGGGTAGTGATTAGATAATGGGACGGGTGTAGCATGATAAAAGCATGGTAGATACGCCACTGATACATCTTATATATAAGTGCTTTTATCATATTACATTGCGTGACATTATTTAGTTCACTTGGGAAAACGATTTTTAAACGATATCACACAACGAGGTTTTCGATATGATATAAACCATACGAGTTTTATTAACGAGTTTTTAACAAGATGTTTTACGAATTGGTTTATTAAATCAAATGTTTTGGGGTTAAGAATCATGGCTGCGAGATTTTATAAACTATAACCATCTTGATTTGAGTTGGTTAATTATGTTGCAATACACTTTTCAAAACAAGGTTTGTACTTTTGACTCTTGTAGTCTAATGAGGTACTGCAACATACAAACAAGCCATGATTCCGATACTCTCACAAAACCTATGTGCTCGCCAGCATTTCTTTGCTGACTTTATTTTTACATATGTTTCAGGTGATGTTGCGTGATGATTGCTAGGGAGCAAGTTCACTTAGGATCTGGACAAGGCCTTAGTGACTTAAAAAAAGTTATAAACAATGTGTAGTTTGTTTGTTTTGGTTTAAATACAATGTACATTATTTGATAATTCAATAAAACGAAACTTTTAATTACCATGGTTGTTGAAACGATGATTCTGTTACAACACTCCCCGACGTTTCCGCCACGGTTTTGTTGTTTTAACGTGGTCGGGGTGTGACAGAAGAGTTGGTATCAGAGCCATTGGTTATAGGGAATTAGGTTATTAGCAATGCTTTGACCTAGACTATAACTTTCTAGGACCCTAACGCGAGTTATCTTGCGTTTAGATTTTAAAACAATACCATCACCTATCCTTAGGTGATAACCACAACGAGAACACAATAACAAATCCGCTTCGAAAATCAGTCATCTATCCTTGGATGATTGATTGTAAGGTTTTTGAACCCTCTCAGTTTCCAAAATCTCGTCAAAGTTTGGGACTAAATAATGTGAACACGTGCAAACTGGAAGAGTGAATGCCTGTACCCTAAGTTTTCTGTCTAAGGCTAGAGTGTTCGTACAAATCCGCAGTATCGGACCAGTCCCTCTTACCTGGGAACTCTTGGGGTGAGTGTTCACTTATAGGTTAGCATGTCTTCAGTGATACATTATTATGACCCATTTACTTTGATTAGTCACTGCGTGTTGTTTGTTTGTTCAAGGTAACGAACAAATGATCGCACTCCTTGTGTTTTCTCGATGTTTTCAATACCTCTTTTGTTTCTCCAATTGTCGACCTCACTCGTTTCTCATGTTTCCTTGTTAGACAATGCCTCCTCGACGCGATGTTCAAACTTTTACTGCTGAAGAAATCGCAACCCTTGTCTCTCAGCAGATGGCTGCTGTACTTCCGGGCGTTGTGACCCAAATCCACGAGTTATACAACAACAATAATAACAACAATAATGCTCAGTGTAATTTCAAGAATTTTAATTCTGCGAAGCCGCTTAAGTTTTCTGGGTCACAAGGAGCAACTGCGCTCCTACAGTGGTTTGAGAGTATCGAGAGCACATTCAGACATGTGCAGTGTCCGAATGCGCGTAAGGTTGAATTTGCTTCAAGCGTGTTTGAGAAGCGAGCTCTTACCTGGTGGAATGGTATTATACGCGATAGGAGTGCCGAAGTGGCATTAGCACAAACTTGGGAAGAGCTCCGAGCTCTCATGATGAGAGAGTTCTGTCCCCGTCACGAGATTCGAGCTTTGGAACGAGAATTCGATGATTTGAAACAAGACGGGGGAGAACACCGTGCCTATATGGATCGATTTGAGGAGCTTAGTTTGTTGTGCCCCACTATGGTTACCCCAATAGAGAAAGCAATCGAGAGATATATCGATGGTTTACCCGATTCTATTCAGGATATTTTGACCGGTGTTAATCCTACTACCGTTCGTCACGCGATCGAGTTGTCGGCTACCCTGACTGAGTCCCAAGTCAGGAAGGGTAAACTCACCCGCAAGGGTGATAAAAAGAAGTCGACCGATTCTGACAAGGGTAAGGGTAAGGGTAAGAAGCAGGGTGAGTCTTCTAAAAAGTCAAGGAAGCGCAAGGCTTCGCAGAACTTTGCTGTCACCAACCAGAACCCTCAGAACCCACCGACTCAACCTCCTGCAAAGAAAGCATATGCTGGTACTGCACCACACTGTACACGATGTAATGGTCACCATGATGCCCAAAAGGCCTGTAAACAGTGTGCTACGTGTGGTAGACTTGGGCATTTGGAAAACATTTGTCGTTTTGCTCAAAATCAAGCTGCTCAGGTTCCGGCACAAGCTCAAGGGAATGCTGCGAGATTCCAAACTGGTCCGTGTTTTAATTGCAGAGAAATGGGGTATTTCCGCAACAATTGCCCGAGATTAGTAAACGCGAATGCAAATGCGAATGCAAATCCGAACGCAATCGTAAATGTAAATCCCGCTCGTGGACGAGCATTCAATCTGAATGCGAACGAGGCAAGGGCAGACAACGAAGTTGTTAACGGTACGTTCCTTGTTAACGATCAACTTGCATCTGTTCTTTTCGATTCTGGTGCCGATAGGAGTTTTGTTTCATTATCCTTTGAGCCTTTACTTGCGATACCTAGAACTAAACTAAGGAAACCCCTATCTGTCGAAGTTGCTACTGGTAAACCCCTTGTTCTCGATTCTGTTATTCATGGTTGTCAATTGAACCTCGATAACCATCTTTTCCCCATTGACCTCGTACCGATGCAACTTGGGAGTTTCGACATTATCGTGGGGATGGATTGGTTAACCAATACCATGCTGAGGTGGTGTGTTTCGATAAGATCATTCGTATTCCTCTTTCGTCTGGTGATGTCCTAGAGGTTCATGGCGAGAAACCATCTGGTGGATTGAAACTCATGTCATGCACGAAAGCCCAGAGTTACTTACAAAAAGGATATGTTGCTTTTCTGGCACATATCACCGAGGAGAAAAGCAAGAGCAAGAGTATTCAGGATATTCCAATTGTTCAGGATTATCCAGAGGTGTTTCCTGATGAACTGCCTGGTTTGCCTCCAGTTCGTCAAGTCGAGTTTCATATTGATCTTATACCCAATGCTAACCCGATTGCGAAAGCACCTTATCGTCTTGCACCGTCTGAGATGTAAGAACTATCGAAACAGCTTCAAGAGTTATCTGATAAAGGATTCATCCGATCGAGTTATTCACCTTGGGGCGCTCTTGTCCTCTTTGTGAAGAAGAAAGATGGATCTTTTCGAATATGTATCTATTATCGTTAGCTTAATAAGCTTACCATCAAGAATTGATATCCCCTACCCCGAATCGATGATCTCTTTGATCAGCTGCAAGGTGCTACCTATTTTTCCAAGATCGATCTGCGTTCTGGGTATCATCAGCTTCGTGTATTCGAAGAAGATATTCCCAAAACTGCATTCCGCACGAGATATGGGCATTACGAGTTCACAGTCATGCCTTTTGGTTTGACGAATGCTCCAGCTATCATTATGGACTTAATGAATAAGGTCTGTAAACCTTATTTAGACAAGTTCATCATTGTATTTATCGACGATATTCTCATTTATTCGAAGTCTCGAGCCGATCACGAGCAACACCTTCGTTTGACTCTGGAACTCCTAAAGAAGGAACAACTTTTTGCTAAATTCTTCAAGTGTGAATTTTGGCTTAAAGAAGTTCAGTTTTTGGGACATATAGTCAATGAGTAAGGTATTCATGTGGATCCATCCAAGATTATTGCAATCAAGGATTGGAATACACCAACGACGCCTACAGAAATTCGTTCTTTTCTTGGTCTTGCTGGATATTATCATCGTTTCATTTTGAATTTCTCGAAGATTGCGGTTCCACTCACTGCTTTGACTCAAAAGAATAAGCCTTTTGAGTGGGGACCCAAGCAAGAAGAAGCGTTTCAAACATTGAAACAGAAGCTATGTGATGCTCCTGTTTTATCTTTGCTCGAGGGAAACGATGATTTCGTTGTCTACTGTGATGCGTCAAACTTAGGCCTTGGTTGCGTTCTTATTCAATGGGGAAAAGTTATAGCATATGCGTTTAGACAATTGAAAGTTCACGAGAAGAACTACACGACTCATGATCTTGAGTTAGGAGCTGTGGTTTTCGCTCTCAAAATTTGGAGACACTACCTCTATGGAACGAAGTGTGTGGTTTTCACAGACCACAAAAGTCTCCAGCATATTCTTAATCAGAAAGAGCTCAACATGAGGCAACGACGTTGGGTTGAACTCCTGAACGACTATGATTGTGAGATTCGCTACCATCCTGGTAAGGTGAATGTCGTAGCCGATGTGCTTAGTCGAAAGGAGCGAGTCAAGCTTCATTATGTTCGAACTCTATCTGATCTCCAAACTCGTGTTCTTCAAGCTCAGCAATCTTGTGTTTCCCAAGATTTGATAGGTAAGGAATTACCATGTCAACTTGAGCTTAAGCTCGATGCGAAGGACGATGGTTTACTCTATTTCAAGGATCGTTTGTGGATTCTGAAACAAGACGATCTTCGCACTTTAGTGATGGACGAATCTCATAAGTCTCGATATTCTATCCATCCTGGTGCTGATAAAATGTGCAAGGATCTTCGTACTCAGTACTGGTGGCCTGGTATGAAGAAAGATGTTGCCTTGTATGTATCGAAATGCCTAACTTGTCTCAAAGTCAAGGCAGAACATCAATGACCTTCTGGTTTGCTTGTACAACCAGAGATACCGGTTTGGAAATGAGAGAACATTGCTATGGATCTCATCACTAAGTTACCGCATACATCCAAAGGTCATGATGCTATTTGGGTTGTTATCGATCGATTAACGAAGTCAGCTCATTTTATTCCGATTCGCGAGGATCTATCTGCTGATAAACTTGCAAAGATTTATGTTGATGAGATTGTATCATGACATGGTGTTCCTTTGGATATCATTTCCGATCGTGATGCTCGATTTTCATCTCATTTCTGGAAAACCATGCAATCTGCTATGGGAACCCAACTAAATCTAAGCACTGCTTATCATCCCCAAACAGATGGACAATCTGAGAGAACGATTCAAACTTTGGAGGATATGCTTAGAGCATGCGTGATTGACTTTGGTGGTAATTGGGATTCTTATCTGCCATTGATCGAGTTCTCTTACAACAATAGTTATCATGCTAGCATTAATATGGCACCATTCGAAGCTCTCTATGGTCGAAAATGTCGTTCACCTGTTTGTTGAAACGAGACCGGTGAAGCTCAGCTTACTGGACCGGAGCTTGTTCTGGAAACAACCGACAAAATCAAGAAAATTCGCGATAATCTTGTGACAGCTAGATGCCGTCAAAAGAGTTATGCGGATTTACAACGCAAGCCCTTAGAATTTCAAGTCGGAGACCATGTCCTACTCAAGGTGTCACCTTGAAAGGGAGTGGTGAGATTTGGAAAGAAAGGAAAACTTGCACCATGATATGTTGGACCATTTAAGATTGTTGAAACGGTTGGAAAGGTTGCCTATCGACTAGAGCTACCTCCAGAGCTTGGAAATATTCATCCGAATTTTCATGTGTCTAATTTGAGAAAGTGTTTAGCTGACGCTGATATTCACATTCCACTCGACGAGATTCAAATCGATGAAATGACGCACTTTGTCGAGAAACCTGTGGAGATAGTGGACCGTACTTACAAACAGTTGAAGAACAAACGAATTCCTTTGGTCAAGGTTCGCTGGGAATCCAAATGTGGCCCAGAGTTTACTTGGGAACGTAAGGACCAAATGAAGGCGAAATATCCGCAATTGTTCTCACAAGTTTCCTCTAGTTAAAATTTCGGGACGAAATTTCCTAAAGTATGGGAGACTGTGACAACTGTGCTCTGTAATCGATGAACAATACAAAACAATGTTGATTATCAATAAAACAAATTGTTTTGGTGTTACTATATGTGTATTTGTGTTTGATGATTTTTCAATTTGATTCGATTCCGATTTCAAGCTTTAAATCGCTTTCTGGAAGGTTATACGCGAACTGGTACGCTAACGCAGTCAGTTTAACGTGACAAACACTCCGGAATAGTGACATAGGCTTAACATACCCTAAATATCCTCCACATAACTTAGAAATAAGTTTTGGATGGATTGGTGTGTTGAAAACAAGTCTATTCGATCGCAGGGACTATTTGTGTCAAACTGCGAAACTATACCGATTCGTATGGTATCGAAGAGTCCGGAACTTTATCATAAGCTAAACATACCATAAATAACCTAAACATAGCTTAGAAATAAGCTTTGAGTGGTTCGGTGTGCGAAAACATGCTTATTTGATCTTACAGGGACTAAAAGTGTCTAAAACGACGTAAGTTTGCATTTTCGAGCATATCTTACGTTTTGACCACATCTGGACACTCAAAATTTTTGTACACACTAAAATATTTTTTTATTTTAGTGATCGGCATGCAAAAATACCATTCGTCGCTTAATTTGGTTCGTTTTCGCATCCGTTTGAGTTTCGTCGTAATTTAACGAACAACGCGACCGTACGACCAAATGAGCCGACATCCGAGAGTTTTCCGAGCACATTTTGAGTCCTCTAAACCTTATTGACCTTGTAGAGCCTTGAAAATGGCTTAACGGGGGTCAAAAGGGGCTAATATGAGCTCAAAACAAGTGCAGGGACTTAAACTGTCAAAATGGAAACTTTTGCTGATCTGGGGAGGCCAGGCGGGGCGCGTAAGCCTGCCCCTGTCCCTTACGCAGGCCGTGTGGGATGCCCAGCGACCAGAATGTTGTTTTCAGCAACTGTTTCATAATTCAGGGGCTGTTTATGTAATTTCTTTGTGTGGTAGCCAAGTTAACACCTCCCCAAGGCTTTTAACCTGCTTACAACACATGTATGGATGAGATTTAATGCTTGGAAATTACACAAACATGTGTAATGATCCTATGAACTTGCTACAAGTATAAATAGCCAAGCTCACCTCCTCATCCATTGCTCATTTCCTCATTCTCTTCTCTACATCTGATTTGGAGCTCTCTCCCAAGTGTTTGGAGCTTTCTAATCTGATTATTCTTTGTAGAAAAGATAGCTAGGACCTTTTGTAAGTCTTCTTTCATGCTTATTCTTTATGTTTAAGCAGAAAGTCAAACGGTTTGGCCAATAGTTTGACTTTCGATTTTGACCACCAATTGGTCAAGTCAAAGTTCAATTGAACTTTGCAACGTGATTGTAATCATGAAGGTTATAATCCTTAGTGATTAAACCTACTGATTACCACGTTAACTAGGCGTAGTGACGAGTCAAAGTTTTGGTGAAAATGCATTTTAGCACGCATTTTGCAACGAAACTATTTTCGGGTATCAAAACCCATTGTTTTGATACCAAATCAGTTTTCTAAGTTAGTTAAACATGTTTTGACATGTTTAACTCGTCACTATTAGTTTAGTGCTTGTTTAAGGTCGTAAGATAAGCGGTCTAAACAACTGCTTAGACTTTCAAACCCGACCCGTTTGGTCGATCATTAGGATCCGATCAAGCTCGATTAGTGATCATAGTTGCATAGGGAATAACCTCTGAGGTTATACCTTATGATCACATAGGATTGGTTAGTTAATTGTTAAGTAGCTTGTATGCCCATAAGAAATGACCAAAACGCCCTTTTGAAGCATAAATCCATATTTTACATATGTGAACATGTTTTTGACATATAATCTGATTTAGTAACATGTTTAGGTATTATTGGGCATGTAAGACTTGACATAGCACATAGTTAACCATCCGAACATAGTTTCGCACGAACGACGCGTTAAAGTAGCATAAGCTACCTTAATGGGTCATGACGGGTTGAAAGCACTTAGGTTAGGTTCCGATTTAGAATGTTGGCTTTGTTAAAATCATATCACATGAGTTCCACACTCATTTGGTTTACAAGACCTCATTCTGTCCGATCTTCCGATTAAGGTGTCGATTTATTTACTAGTAATCCGATTACTAGGTACTACTTGAATTTCCTTGGTTTGTTTGAGCTTCGCTGAGTTCTTTAGATCAAGGATACCCTTCATTCAATGTGAATACATAGTTCCCCTATTTTACTGTTTTCAATTGTTTTGGGGTGATTCATATGTATCAAAACGATTTCGATATTTTAACGATGTTTTTCAAAAACGATTAAGATGGTTTATATTAAACTAATAACGATTTTGATAATGTGAACGAAACTTGTTGGTTGAAATTACATAACGAATGACATTCATTAACATTGATCAAGCCGACCAGTATTAGGTTATGGTACCATAGGATCTGACAAATCCCGTTATCAGACTACACCCATGGTTATGTGTGGGGGGTTATGTAGGTAACGACCGAATTTGATGATTGTTAACTTACCCTTTGGTGGTTTGTTAATACGATAAACTAGGTGGTCTAGTCACAAAGGTTTGAATGTTATTAACGAGGCGACCAAAAGTAGTTTCACAATTAAAACGAATACGATTTTGGGATGAATTAAACGATTTGGAACGACTTAAACGATATAAACGATTTGAACGAGCGATTGGTTTTGGGTAGTGATTAGATAATGGGACGGGTGTAGCATGATAAAAGCATGGTAGATACGCCACTGGTACATCTTATATATAAGTGCTTTTATCATATTACATTGTGTGACATTATTTAGTTCACTTGGGAAAACGATTTTGAAACGATATCACACAACGAGGTTTTCGAAATGATATAAACCATACAAGTTTTATTAACGAGTTTTTAACAAGATGTTTTACGAATTGGTATATTAAATCAAATGTTTTGGGGTTAAGAATCATAGCTGCGAGATTTCATAAATTATAACCATCTTGATTTGAGTTGGTTAATTATGTTGCAATACACTTTTCAAAACAAGGTTTGTACTTTTGACTCTTGTAGTCTAATGAGGTACTGCAACATACAAACAAGCCATGATTCCGATACTCTCACAAAACCTATGTGTTCGCCAGCATTTCTTTGCTGACTTTATTTTTACATATGTTTCAGGTGATGTTGCGTGATGATTGCTAGGGAGCAAGTTCACTTAGGATCTGGACAAGGCCTTAGTGACTTAAAAAAAGTTATAAACAATGTGTAGTTTGTTTGTTTTGGTTTAAAGACAATGTACATTATTTGATAATTCAATAAAACGAAACTTTTTATTACCATGGTTGTTGAAACGATGATTCTGTTACAACACTCCCCGACGTTTCCGCCACGGTTTTGTTGTTTTAACGTGGTCGGGGTGTGACACTTTTGAAGACCAATTTTTGACTATGTGATTGTTGTATATTGACAGACTCATTTGACAAGGGTAGTGTGACCCTATGTCCCTTTTGATGTGATACACTTGTAAACAATGTGATTTGTGGTTGGTAATTAATGAAAGCTCAATCGTCATGTTCTCACTAAATACATTGTTGATTTACATGTTTATGCTATGATAGTGTTGTTACATGATTGTCTGATATGATGATTGCTTATGTGTATATGTACATACGACCTCTAGACAACTATTTATTTATTTAACAAATCAGACCTGACCTATCCGATCATCTTCATAGAAGAAAGATGTTACCGTGAAGGAATACCGATACCAACAATCCTCTGTCGACGACAGAGGCGGAATTACAAGAGCGCATCTCACAGGCCATCGCATAGCACGAGGCCCTTCACTCCGAACACAACGGAGGCACCTAAGGGAATATCCCACCCATAGGTAATGTTGAGTCATCTAAGATACATTATAATACGTTTGGACATTTCTATGTGTGCTTTGCTAATGCTTTCTGTGAATGATGTTGCTTGTGTATATGCTGTACCTATAAGTGGTTTTTGGACTGCGAGCCCCTGAATTTCGACGGCACTGGGGGTGCCGTAGTCTTTGTGTGCTGGGTTGAGAAGACGGATTATGTTTTGAGAATGAGCAAATGTGCTCCAGAGCAACAAGTCACATATATTTCTGGACTGTTTCTGGACGGGCACTGTCGTGGTGGAATCTTCAGGTCCAGACGTTGGGTAAGGGTGCTGCGTATGTGTTGACATGGAATGAATTGAAGGAATTGATGCGTAAGAAGTATTGTTCGCGGGCAGAAATCCAGAAGTTGGAAACTGAATTCTGGAACTTGAAAATGGAAGGCCCAAAGGTGGCTGAGTATGTGCAGAGATTTCATGATTTGTCAGAGTTATTCCTTATTTGGTGGAGCCAGAGTTTAAGAGGATAGAACGTTTCATCTGGGGATTGGCACCTCAGATTCTGAGCATGGTGACAGCATCCAAGCCTCCAACCATTACCGAGGCTTTTGACTTGAGCGTAGCACTTACTGAAGAAGCAGTTACGTTGGGCAAGTTTTCAATTTCTGACACAAAGAAGAAGGAGACTCATGTGGAGTCGTCTGGGGAAAACAAAAGAAAGTTCACAAATTTCAAGAAGGGTACTCGGGCGAATAACAACAGCAATGCCAACAAGCACAGAGACGCTAATCCGCCACCTGAGGCACAAGCTGGCGCTACAAGTGCTGAAAATAGGGGAAGAGGGTACATGGGTACCTTACCATGGTGCGACATTTATCAATTTCATCATGCTGGTCGATGTAGATATGGAAAATGCGATACTTGTGGAAAAGTTGGGCATACTAAGGAGGCGTGCTGGTACGGTGTTGGGCGTGGAAATGGAGGATAAGGCAGTAACGGTAATGGAAACCATGGTGGAAACGGTTATAGGAACCGGAATCAGGGAGGAAACAATAATCAGGGAGGTAATGGAAGCAGGAACGGAAATGGAAATCAGGCGGGAAATGGAAACCGTGGGGGGAAATAATAACAAGAACCAAGGTGGTAATGTGAATGGACGTGGACAAGGATGTTATGGTTGCGGTGTTGTAGGGCACTTTAAGCCGGATTGCCCCAAGAACAATCAGGCACGTGGAAGGGTGTTCACAATCGGAGCTAGGGAAGCATGCCAGGATCCAAACGTGGTTACTGGTACATTCCCTATTAATCAACGTTATGCATCTGTGCTGTTTGATACTGGTGCCGATTATAGCTTCGTATCTCTAGAATTTAAGAATATACTTGGTTTAGTTGCAAGTAAGTTAGACGTTCCGTACTCGATAGAACTGGCTAATGGAAAGCTAGTAGAAGCTAATGAGGTGATTAGAGGTTGTGTTATAGAGCTTGGAGAGCGTGAGTTTCAGATAGATCTTCTGCCAGTTGACTTGGGAAGTTTCAATGTTGTAATTGGGATGGATTGGTTGTCTAGCAATCGTGAAGAGATTGTGTGCCATGAGAAGATTATTCGCATCCCAATGGCGAATGAAGAGATGATCGTCATTCATGGAGAGAAGCATGGTACGCCACTACGGATTATTAGTTGTTTAAAGGCACGGAAGTTTTTGCGTAAAGGATGCGTTGCCTTCTTGGCTCATGTTGTGGATAGGGAAGCTGAAGAACCGAGGCTAGAAGATATCCTTGTGGTAAGGGAATATCCTGAAGTCCTCCCCGAAGACTTACCAGGATTACCTCCTCAACGACAAGTCGAATTCCACATTGACTTGGTTCCAGGCGCCGCGCCTGTAGCCAAGGCACCTTATCGACTTGCGCCTTTAGAGATGCAAGAGTTATCCACGCAGCTTCAGGAGTTATTGGACAAGGGATACATAAGGCCGAGCTTCTCGCCTTGGGGAGCTCCAGTGCTGTTCGTCAAGAAGAAGGATGGTAGCTTTCGAATGTGCATCGACTACCGGGAGCTGAACAAGCTAACCATCAAGAATAGGCATCCCTTGCCGAGGATTGATGATTTATTTGACCAACTTCAAGGATCAAGCCACTATTCCAAGATAGACCTTCGATCGGGTTATCACCAGCTGCAGATTCAAGAGGGAAGTGTACCGAAGACCGCTTTCAAAACTCGTTATGGACATTACGAGTTTCTAGTGATGCCATTTGGGTTGACCAATGCACCGGCAGTGTTTATGGATTTGATGAACCGGATTTGCAAGCCATATCTCGATAAATTTTTTATCGTGTTTATCGATGATATTTTGATTTATTCGCGGACAAAGGAAGATCATGAACAACACCTCAGGGCCATTCTAGAGCTGTTAAAGAAGGAAAAGCTCTACGCTAAGTTCTCGAAGTGCGAGTTTTGGATACGCGAAGTACAGTTCCTCGGTCACGTGGTAAACGAAAATGGTATTAATGTGGATCCCACAAAGATCGAGGAAATCAAGAATTGGGAAACTCCGAAGACACCTACCGAGATCCGACAGTTTTTGGGTTTAGCAGGCTATTATCGCAGGTTCATTGAGAATTTCTCCAACTTAGCTCAACCGTTGACCTCCCTTACTCAAAAGGACAAGAAGTATGAATGGGGAGATAGGCAAGAAGAAGCTTTTCAGCTGCTCAAGAATAAGCTATGCGATGCACCAATATTATCCCTACCCGAAGGCACCGATGTCGCAACCCCCGATCCCTTATCTGTCCCAGGAACGGGCGGACGCGAACTCAGTAGTGGTGGTATCAGTTATTTAATCTTGCAGCGGAATTTACATCAGGACCGTAGTTAGGAAATGTTTATCAGAGTAAAACCACCTCATTTAATATTAATAATCACATGGGTAAAACTCAAGTTTCTTATTACAATACAATTTATAGGGATAAACCCTATTTTATTGAATTTAAAACATCGTTTATTATGTAACTTTTATAGCCACATTTTCTCCAAGCCTTCAGTGCTCTCCAGCTGGCGTTTTACTAATTGGCTATCACATTGGGTTACCAGAAACGCGTTTTAAAAATATTTGTCAGTGGGAAATACTGGTGAGTGAATCCCAGTATAATCAAGTTCAAATAAAAGTCACAGTGAACAGTATTGAGAGCGATCACATTGTTTATGTCTACACAATTACTCCATTAGTATTGTCAACCCTGACTTGTGGGTCATATTACCCATTGGCTAACTCATTGTCCAATGGTAACATACTGTCATCCCGACTTACTACTCACAGTGTAGTAAATTTTGTATACATAACCCCAACATACCGGCAGTAATTGAAGAACTACAAAGACTCAATCACCGATTAATCATATTGTAAAATAATTAAGGTTTTGTAAAACATTACAAAAAGGTTAATCAAAAAGAGGATAAACTCACATTGCTATCTTAGACTTTGCGTAAGGGTTTCCTGGATATAATCTATAATTTATACAAATGTACATTGGTTAGTATCATAACCCTTTGAAAATATTAATGATACCCTCCCCGAGACGGCATTCCAACAACTACGTTGGGCAGAACCACAACAGTTGTTACGGAACCCTAAATCAATCGGGCAGCGTAACTGTTACGAAACTGGGGTTATAATACTTACAACGGAGCAGAATCTCGCTAATTAGGGGGTATAATATCCGCGTATTATAAGCCTACTACATAAATTGTGATTCGAGATTGAAATTGTGAGCGAACTGAATTGAGATCTGATGCCATCTATTTATACTTGCTGAAATCGACTCTCAGGCGGCCCGCGTAAGGTAAGGCAAAGCCTTACGCGGCCCGCGTCAACACCTGGTCAACATGTAGGTTAGCTGGGTCAGCTTGTAGGTCCGCCATGATGTCGACATGTGTCAGCTCGGGGCTGCGCCACCATTTCGATCTCACGCGGCCCGCGTTAACTTAAACGGGGTCTTACGCGGCCCGCTTGGACTTAAGAAATCAGACGGAATTAGGTTCTCACCTTCATACCGCCCGCGTAAACAGTTGGGGTGGGTCTACGCGCCCCCCTCAGCTTTATAATTATTGTTTTTAATTTATTTTAAATACTATAACATAATTTGGGCTCGTTTTTCATACACGGGGTGTAATTAAAGACATATAAGGTTACTTTAAGATATAATAGGGTGTCGGAAATATTATGAAGATGTTGGTTTTACCGAGAGTTGTTACATTCTCCCCACCTTGTTTTAGAGCTCGTCCTCGAGATCTACTGAAATAAATACAGATATTTCTTTTGCATTTCCGATTCAAGCTCCCATGTGTACTCTGGTCCTCTTTTGGAGTCCCACTTTACTTTGACTAGAACTAGTCTCTTGTGTTTGAGATTCTTGACTTTCCTGTCTTCAATTTGTAGAGGTCTTTCTACAAACATGAGTTGTTCATTTACCTCTATATCCTTAAGAGGTATTATTAGTGATTCGTCAGCTAAACACTTCTTGAGATTAGATACATGAAACACATCATGTATTCCTGCCATTTCCTCTGGCAGTTGTAGCTTATAGGCTACAGGTCCTATTCTTCTAATAATCTCAAAAGGTCCAATATACCTGGGACTTAGCTTTCCTCTTTTGATGAATCTTACCACTCCTTTCCAAGGAGAGACTTTCAATAATACTTTATCTCCTACTTGAAACTCCAATGGCTTGCGTCGGTTATCGGCATAACTCTTTTGTCGATCACGTGCTGCTTTCAGTCGTTCCTTGACTTGAATAATTTTGTCAGTTGTTTCCTGCACTACCTCTGGTCCAGATAGTTGTTTTTCCCCAATTTCTGCCCAACAGACTGGGGTTCGACACTTTCGTCCATAAAGTGCTTCGAATGGTGCAGCATTGATACTTGTGTGATAACTATTATTATAAGAAAATTCTATTAAAGGTAAGTGATCATCCCAATTACCTCCAAAATCAATTACACAAGCTCTAAGCATGTCCTCCATTGTCTGAATTGTCCTTTCGCTCTGTCCATCCATTTGAGGATGATAAGCTGTGCTCAATTTTAACTTGGTTCCCATTGCCTTTTGGAAACTTGACCAAAAATGAGAGGTAAATCGACTATCCCTATCAGAAACAATTGATAAAGGAATGCCATGTAAAGAAACAATTTCATTTACATATAATTTAGCTAATTGTTCCATACTGAAAGTTTCTTTCATGGGTAGGAAATTAGCTGACTTGGTTAGTCTATCTACAATCACCCAGATTGTATCATTTCCTTTCTTTGTTTTGGGTAATTTAGTAACAAAATCCATTGTCATCAATTCCCATTTCCACACTGGCAATTCTAATTGTTGCAATAAACCTGAGGGCTTCTGGTGTTCAGCCTTAACTTGTGAACAGGTTAAACATTTAGAAATATAGGCTGCTATGTCTTTCTTCATTCCTATCCACCAGAAATTTTTCCTTAAATCCTGGTACATTTTATCACTTCCTAGATGCATCGTATATTTAGACTTATGGGCCTCTTCTAAAATACGATGACGTTGGTTTCCTAATTTAGGTATCCACATTCTCTTTTCATGGAATCTCCAAATTCCATCTGTTCCTTGTTTTAATTCCTTCAGTATACCTTTTAATTTTTCAGAATCATCCTTGATTACTGATTCTTGTGCTTCTCTTATTTGCTCATTTAAATCTACTTGCAGATTTAATTTGACAGAACGTACCCTTTTTTATTTTTCATGATATTTTCGGCTTAAAGCATCTGCCACTACATTTGCTTTTCCTTCATGATACTGAATATCACAATCATAATCACTAAGTATCTCCATCCAGCGTCTTTGTCTCATATTCAATTCCTTTTGCTTGAAAATATACCTTAAACTCTTATGATCAGTGAATATGGTAAACTTACTACCATAAAAGTAATGTCTCCAAATTTTAAGAGCAAAAATTATAGCTCCTAACTCTAAATCATGGGTTGAATAATTCTCTTCATGATTCTTAAGTTGTCTAGATGCGTAAGCTATAACCTTTTGTCGTTGCATCAATACACATCCATAACCTAATTTGGAAGCATCACAATAAACAACAAAGTCATCAGTTCCTTCTGGTAACGCTAATATGGGTGTATGGGTTAATCTTTACTTAAGGATTCTAAAGGCTTCTTCTTGTTTTAATCCCCATTCAAACTTAACAGATTTACAGGTTAGCTTAGTTAAGGGAATGGCTATTCTAGAAAAATCTTGAATAAATCTTCTATAATAACCGGCCAATCCTAAGAAACTTCTAACCTCGGTTGGTGACTCAGGGGTTTTCCATTTAGTAATTGCCTCGATCTTTGTTGGATCTACATGAATTCCTTCATGATTAACTAGGTGTCCAAGAAATTGTACCTGTTCTAACCAAAATTCGCACTTAGAAAATTTAGCGTAAAGCTTTTCCTTTCTTAATAGACTTAAAAGTGCGTGCAAATGCTTTGCATGATCTTCTTTACCCTTAGAGTAAATTAGAATATCATCTATAAAGACAATTATGAACTTATCCAAATATGGCTTACATATTCGGTTCATCATGTCCATAAATGCAGCTGGGGCATTGGTTAAACCAAATGGCATGACAGTAAATTCATAATGGCCATACTTTGTTCTGAAAGCGGTTTTAGGAATGTCCTCTTCATGTACCTTTAACTGATGATATCCTGACCTTAAATCGATTTTAGAGAAAAATCGAGCTCCTTGCAGTTGATCAAACAGATCATTGATTCTCGGTAATGGGTACCGATTCTTAATCGTGACTTTGTTTAATTCACGGTAATCAATGCACATACGCATTGATCTGTTCTTCTTTTTAACAAACAGTATCGGCGCTCCCCATGGCGATGAACTTGGTTGTATAAATCCATTCTCTAACAATTCGTCTAATTGTTTCATCAATTCTTGCATTTCTGCAGGTGCCAAACGATAAGGTGCTTTGGCAATTGGTGTTGTTCCTGGTAGCAGGTGAATTCTGAATTCAACTTTTCTGTCTGGAGGTAGTCCTGGTAATTCTTCTGGAAAGACATCTGAAAACTGAGACACTAATGGAATGTCTTTTAGTTCTTTTCCTTTAGTGTTAGTGATTATGGAAATCATATACACTATGGAACCTTTTATTATATAGCTTGTAGTTTTCATCACAGAAATGATTTTTGTAGTTCTAAATGGTTTATCTTCTTTAATTGTGATCGTTTTACCTTTTGGTGAATTTACTTGAATTGACTTTTGATCACATAAAATACTGGCTTTATTGGCTATTAACCAATCCATTCCTAAAACAACATCGAATCCTGCCAGATTCATGGGATACAGGTTTGCCACAAATTTTTGATTTAAAATTTCTATTCTTGCTCCCTGGAAGATTTCATAAATCCTAACTGTGACACCCGTGTCACTCCAACCATCAAACAAATGCCAAACCAATGAAATATTGTATTTCATACTTGGTATTTGTAAAAATATGTTTATCGTTTACACATATCAATTCTTGTTCGATTTCAAGCTTTAAATCGCTTTCTGGAGGGTTATACGCGCTCTGATGTGTAGATATAACCAGTTTAATCCAACGAACACTCCGGAATAGTGAAATAGGCTTAACATACCTTAAATAACCTTTACATAACTTAGATATAAGTTTTGGAAGGTTTGGTGTGGTGAAATCAAAGTTAAATCGCTTACAGGGACTAAAGTTGACAAACTGCGAAAGTATGCCAATTTGAACTGTAACAGACATTCCGGAACATGACCATAAGTTAAACATACCATAAATATCCTTTACATAGCTTAGAAATAGGCTTTGAGGTGTTCGGTATGCTAAAATAAACTTTTGTGTCATTCAGGGACTAAAAGCGTCAAAAAGTGCACAAGTTTGCATTTTTACGCATAACTTACGTTCTGAATACATCCGGACATCCAAAAATTTATGTAAGCATGACTATATTATATTTTAGTGTTCGCCATAAGAAAAATCCATTCGTTGCGTCATTTGGATCGTTTTTCGCGCTTATGCGCATTCCGTCGTAATTAAGCGAACATCGCGTTCGTACGGCCAAACGAACCAACCTCCGGCATATTTTTGAGCATGTTTCATGTCCACAATGTTTAGGCATCATTTTAGGGCCTTAAAGTTGGCTTTACGGGCCTTAGAAGTGCCGGAAATGGGCTTAAACACGTGCAGGGACCAAAACTGTCAATTCTGCAAGAAGTTTGCTGATCAGACAGCTAGGCGGCCCGCCTCAGCCAAGCCTAAATCTTAGGCGGCCCGCGTCAGACTCCCAAAACAGATCAGAACGAACAGTCAGCGTGTACCAGCTGTTTTAACCACAACCACATCTTTCCCACTTGCCTAATCAGCTGATAAGGATGGTTTTTAGGTACCACAACTTTCCGACACTTGTACGGATACGATTAAGGCACGATATTCGACAAACGATCTTAACGGTTACCCGAAAACTATAAATACCCCACCCCCACAACCTCTAAACCCACTAGAATTCTGATTTGAGAGCTCTAAGTTGAAACCATTGTTTCATACCTGAGTTCTTGGATCGGGATTAGCATTCGGGGACCCTTCGTAAGTATTCTTTCGTTCTTTTCCTTATTTTTATTGCTTTTCGAGTCAGAAAGTCAAACTTTGTTTGACTTTCAGCGTTGACCAGTAATGGTCAATGCGAAGTTCGTTTGAACTTCGCAACGTGAGTGTAATCACGTTGGTCATAGTCCCTTGGGACTATGCCCACTGATTACCACGTTGTCTAGAGTCGTAGGGTAGGCGATCTGATAAATCGCCTATACCTTCGAACTCGACCCATTTGGTCGATCATTAGGATCCGACCAACCACATTAGGTGACCATAGTATATAGGGAATAACCTTCCGAGGTTATACCCTATGGTCACATCGTTTGAGTAGTTGTATGATAGGTAGTTTATATGCCTTAGGTAAATTACCAGAATACCCTTTTCATGCATAATTGGTAATTTAGCATATGTAACCTAAACTTTTGCCACATAACTGATTATGTAACATGTTTAGGCATATAACACTTGTCATAGGGCTAGTTAGGCGTTCCGAACGCGTTTCACGCGCACGATGCGTTAAAATAGCATAAGCTACCTAAACGGATCGTAATGGGTCGATAAGACTTAGGTTAAGTTTCATTTAGCATGTAGGCCTTGTTAAACCATATCACATGAGTTCCTACACTCATTTGGTTTACAAACCCTAATGCTACCCAGTCTTCCGATATAGGTCCGGTTTATTAACATAGATACCTATATTAGGTGCCGTTTGATTCCGTGATCTCTAGCATTGCTTGGTGGTTATCCTAGGACTTCTGAGCAATCTCAAGTGAGTACATAGACCCCTCTTTTACTGTTTTCCAAACGTTTTGGGGTGGAACACATGTGCCTACTTGTTACTTTCAAGCTTTCCTGTTTTCACATCATATACTTGTTATGTTCATTAGTACATTATAGTACATGATTTCATTACATTTCATACTAGGTATGCCATTGTGTGCATTACTTAGTACATTGTTTTACATTACATCACATGCTACGTATGTCTATTGTTGCATACTTAGTACAGGTCGCATGCTACGTATGTCTGTTGTTGCATACTTAGTACAGTTCACATGCTATGTATGTTCAATCGTTGCATTGTTCTTCATACTTAGTACATTTGTTATTCATCACATACTTACATTTTGGACGCATATTACATGATTTACATTGATCATGCATTTACTACACAAAACATAACTTTGATTTAAACCAAGTTTTACTTCAATACTATGTTCTTGTGCATATGGTTTAGTTGATGCATTTCACTAGCCATACATATCATTTTGGTTACACATTACATGGTTTACATCTTGACATAAACATTTTGACATATTATTCAATACATTTGGCAATTGGTTTAAACATAGACATCTTACATTGTTTGGTTTGGTTTGATTAAGTGATTAAGTAACGATGCGTGTGTAATATGATACAAGCATGGTGGATACGCCGCTGGTACTTCCTATATATAAGTGTTTGTATGGTATTACATATTGTAGCGTTATCTGAATCATTTCAGGTTGAGACATAGAACATTTTATACAAATAACATATTTTTCACAAGACATTGATTTACAAACAATTTATCTAATACAAACTCATTTTACATGGTTATTCATTTAACCGTACATTATTTATACATATCATCTGATCTTATCGATTTTCAAATGATTTACAAAACAAAGCAAATAACAAGGTTCATGACTAAACATTTTCTCAAACATAAGTCATGAAACCTATTTTCACAAAACCTATGTATCTCACCGGCATTTTTATGCTGACGTACCTATTTTCACATGTGTTTTTTAGGAGATGTTGCATAAGATGATCAAGATACATATAGGCAGATTTGGGCTTTAGTGACAATAAAAGATGCAAGACTAGTTAATTATGTTGTATTTCTTTGTTTATTAATACATTGTAACACTTTTAATCAATAAAACGAAACTTCAATTGCCATGGATTTGAAACAATTAATTCTGTTACAACACTCCCCGACATTTCCGCCACGTTTTGTATGTTCTACGTGGTCGGGGTGTGACACTAACAGTTTCTCCATTAGCGGTCTCTACTAGACATTCTTGTGGTAGTTTAGTTAATGACATATTTAGTAATTTGCAAAATGATGTATTAATAAAACTTTGGTTTGCACCAGAGTCAAATAATACTTTAGCAAAAATATCATTAACTAAAAACGTACCAACTATGACATCTGGAATCATCTTGGCTTCATCTGCAGTCAGAACAAATGCTCTAGCATTTTTAGTATTCTTGTTGTTTGCAGCTGGGGTTAGTTTTGGACAGTTTGGCCTGATATGACCTTTTCCCCGCAGTTGTAGCACAACCCATTACTGGATTTCTTCCTACAATTTTCTTCCTTGTGCCCTGGCATCTTGCAATAATTGCAAAGAGTGAAGCATTTTCCCGAATGCTTTTTCTTGCAGACTTTGCAGAAAGGTGCAGAGGTAGAACCCATATTCCTACGGTTGTAATTCCCAGAACGGAATTCTTGGGTAAGCCTTTGGGTTAGGTTTTTCCTCTGTTCTTCTTCTCTAGTACGGACTAGTTCATCTGTCAAGGTATTTGCTAGTTCTACAGTCTCTTCTATGGTTTGAGGTCTAGCTGCCTTGACTACATGTCTTATCTCCCCAATTAATCCCCAAATATAACGGGAGATTAACACTGGTTCTGGTGAAGCAAGAGTTGGCACTATTCTGGCATATTCAAAGAATATTTTATTGTATCCCTTACTATCTACACCAGTCATTCTAAGGTTTAGGAATTTGTTTGCTATCTGTTCTTTTTCATTAGGTTGGCAGAATTTCCTTTCTACCTTGTTCTTAAATTCTTCCCATTCCATATTGTAAGTTCTATCACTTCCTTTTGATTGGAGGATAGTGTTCCACCATTCTAGTGCTGAATTCTTAAACAGATTAGAAGCAAACAATATTTTATCTTCTTCAGCACACTTGCTTATTCTTAAGACTGTCTCAGTCTTCTCTATCCAGCGTAGAGCTGCAATGGCCCCTTCGTTGCCCTAGAATTCCATTGGTTTACGAGACCAGAATTCCTTATAAGAACAACCATAAGGCATGGTTCTTCTTCTTTTGGGAATGGGCACTTGAAGTACAGGTCCATTGTTCACGTTGTTTTCAGGTTCGATTGGTCGCTTACTGCTATGTTTACTTTTATTATTCGCTTCTTGAATAGTTTGAATAATAAATGGCATGGCATCTATGATTCCTTGTACCACTATGTGTTGAACGGCACTATTATCCATCTGGTTTTCATTGTTATTGATGCTTGGATTCTCATTAACCACGTTAATGTTACTCTGGTTATCATTATTCAGATTTCCTTGATTTCCTTCATCGGCCATCTGAATTTTAAACATTTATCCCATATTAATATCACAAGATATTAGGTAATATCGTAATTCACATGACATGCAATCTAGCCAAAAACGTAGATCATTGCGACTTGTACTCTATTTTCATATACTATGCGTCTATTACACACTAGTACTGAAATAAAGATTACAATACCAACGGAAAGAAAATTACACTAATAGTATTATGCATCCGTACACACATAATTTTATTTTATTTTGTATTTTATTATTATTATTATTACTATTACCGTTTCTACCATCACATTCACGGATATGGATTCATCCAAAAATCCATATTGCGATCATCGTATTTCCATACGAGACGCTCTCCCACCTGACGCATTCTCTCACTGCTTTCTAAAATTTCCTCCCCGAAAGTCCTAAGTTCTTGCATGTTTTCTGCACTCATTGGGGGTGCAGGTTCTAGGACTGGGTTTGGAATATGGGGTGCGGGTTCCTGATATGGGGGTGAAAGTGCCTGAAATCGGTAAGGATCTTCTAAGATTTCCCTAATGTAGTTATCATGGTAATAGGGATCTAAAGGGTCCATACCTGGGTAGGCTCCTATGGGTGTGTCTTCATGGATAGGGTAACGATGCACAAAGTCCCTATTATCGTCCCATCAGGGGTCGTAATTTGGGTCTAGGGGGTTTGGTGCAGGCACCCTAAGGATTTCTTCTGGGTTAAAGTCATGCATCTCCACTTGGTTGTCAGGATTTTCTATTTCCATGGGTTGGTCTGGGTTTTGTGGTTGTGGGGCTACTAGTTGTTCCAGACTCGGGTCAGCAGCAGTTGTAGCTAGGATATGGAAATTGGCTAGGCTTCTATTTAGCATATCCTGTGTATGGGCATCAGTCTTCCGCTTAGCGGCTGCTAAAACTCTTTGCTGTTGCAACTTTCGCATTCTTTTCCTACGTGCAAAGGCTTCCTTACTGAACCATCCTCGTTTCTTATGAGGGAATGGCTCTTCTGACTGTGCTTTAAAAGCAAACATTCCTTCTTCTTGATCAGCAGTATACCCAGAGAGGGCAGGCTGTGAAGAGGTACCTTCACTCCTAGGTGATTCAGAGAACTGACGATTCATGTCTGAGGGTCCTTGATCACTCATACTGTAAACTAACAAATAGTCAAATAACACATAATAATTAAATACAGTTATGCACTTATTTCCTTAATTTATTTCCTAACACAAAATTTTAGAATTTTAAGTGTCAGCAGAACACTTCTTTGGCTCAGACCAGTGGCTAGGCTCTGATACCACCTTCTGTCGCAACACCCGATCCCTTATCTGTCCCGGGAACGGGCGGACGCGAACTCAGTAGTGGTGATCTTGCAGCGGAATTTACATCAGGACCGTAGTTAGGAAATGTTTATCAGAGTAAAACCACCTCATTTAATATTAATAATCACATGGGTAAAACCCAAGTTTCTTATTACAATACAATTTATAGGGATAAACCCTATTTTATTGAATTTAAAACATCGTTTATTATGTAACTTTTATAGCCACATTTTCCCCAAGCCTTCAGTGCTCTCCAGCTGGCTTTTTACTAATTGGCTATCACATTGGGTTACCTGAAACGCGTTTTAAAAACATTTGTCAGTGGGAAATACTGGTGAGTGAATCCCAGTTTAATCAAGTTCAAATAAAAGTCATAGTGAACAGTATTGAGAGTGATCACATTGTTTATGTCTACACAATTACTCCATTAGTACTGTCAACCCTGACTTGTGGGTCATATTACCCATTGGCTAACTCATTGTCCAATGGTAACGTATTGTCATCCCGACTTACTACTCACAGTGTAGTAAATTTTGTATACAAAACCCCAACATACCGGCAGTAATTGAAGAACTACAAAGACTCAATCACCACTTAATCATATTGTAAAATAATTAAGGTTTTGTAAAACATTACAAAAAGGTTAATCAAAAAGAGGATAAACTCACATTGCTATCTTAGACTTTGCATAAGGGTTTCCTGTATATAATCTATAATTTATACAAATGTACATTGGTTAGTATCATAACCCTTTGAAAATATTAATGATACCCTCCCCGAGACGGCATTCCAACAACTACGTTGGGCAGAACCACAACAGTTGTTACGGAACCCTAAATCAATCGGGCAGCGTAACTGTTATGAAACTGGGGTTATAATACTTACAACGGAGCAGAATCTCGCTAATTAGGGGGTATAATATCCGCGTATTATAAGCCTACTACAGAAATTGTGATTCGAGATTGAAATTGTGAGCGAACTGAAATGAGATCCGATGCCATCTATTTATACTTGCTGAAATCGACTCTCAGGCGGCCCGCGTAAGGTAAGGCAAAGCCTTACACGGCCCGCGTCCGCGTCAACACCTGGTCAACATGTAGCTTAGCTGGGTCAGCTTGTAGGTCCGCCACGATGTTGACACGTGTCAGCTCAGGGCTGCGCCACCATTTCGATCTCACGCGGCCCGCGTTAACTTAAACGGGGTCTTACGCGGCCCGCTTGGACTTAAGAAATCAGACGGAATTAGGTTCTCACCTTCATACCGCCCGCGTAAACAGTTGGGGTGGGTCTACGCGGCCCGCCTCAGCTTTATAATTATTGTTTTTAATTTATTTTAAATACTATAACATAATTTGGGCTCGGTTTTCATACACCGGGTGTAATTAAAGACATATAAGGTTACTTTAAGATATAATAGGGTGTCCGAAATATTATTAAGATGTCGGTTTTACCGAGAGTTGTTACAATCGATGACTTCGTGGTCTATTGCGACACCTCGCGTCAGGGATTGGGTTGTGTGCTAATGCAACGGCAAAAGGTTATCGCTTATGCTTCGTGCCAACTGAAGGTCCATGAGAAGAACTATACCACACATGATTTGGAGTTAGGCGCAATGGTATTTGCATTGAAGATTTGGCGACATTATCTGTATGGTACTCGATGTACAATTTTCACGGATCACAAGAGCCTTCAGCATATATTTGATCAGAAAGAGCTTAACATGAGACAGCGACGATGGGTTGAGTTGCTGAATGATTATGACTGCGAAATCAAGTATCTTCCAGGAAAGGCGAATGTGGTAGCGGACGCCTTAAGTCGAAAAGAAAGGATTAAGCCTATAAGGGTTCGGGCTTTGGAAATGATTATTCAGACTGATCTCACTTTGCGTATTCGTGCAGCGCAAAAAGAAGCTCTTAAGAAAGAGAACCTTAATGCGGAATATCTCCGAGGAATGGAGAAGAAGTTGACGCCTATCGAGGAAGGAACCTTGTATTTCGTGGGACGTATATGGGTTCCGCTTTATGGTGGTATTAGAGAGGTTATTTTCGATGAAGCTCATAAATCGAGGTACTCGATCCATCCAGGATCGGACAAAATGTACCAAGATCTGAAGGATTACTATTGGTGGCCAAGACTTAAGAGTGATGTTGCCATTTATGTTGGGAAGTGCCTAACTTGTGCCAAGGTAAAGGCTGAGTATCAGAAACCCTCAGGTCTCATGCAATAGCCAGAAATACCCATGTGGAAGTGGGAGCAGATTTCTATGGACTTCATAACAAAGTTACCCAGAACACCTAGAGGACATGACACGATTTGGGTAATAGTGGACCGATTGACCAAGTCTGCGCACTTCTTACCGATTCGAGAAAATGATAGCATAGGGAAGCTAGCTGAGCTTTACCTCAGAGAGATAGTAGCATGTCATGGAGTGCCTATCTCGATAATATCTGATAGAGATGGACGGTTTGTGTCAAGGATTTGGCAATCCTTTCAGGAATCTTTTGGTTCTTAGTTGAATCTGAGTACAGCCTTTCACCCACAGACTGACGGACAGAGTGAAAGAACTATTCAGACATTAGAAGATATGCTCCGCCCTTGTGTAATGGATTTAGGTGGCAGTTGGGATACTCACCTACCTCTGGTTAAGTTTTCCTACAATAACAGCTACCACACGAGTATTCAAGCCGCACCGTTCGAAGCTCTCTATGGACGTAAATGCCGCTCACCGTTATGTTGGACTGATGCCGGTGATAGACAGATGATTGGTCCCGAACTGGTCCAGGAAACGACTGATAAGATTATACAAATTCGAGAGCGCATCAAGGCATCTAGTGATCGACAGAAGAGTTACGCGGATCAAAGACGCAAACCTTTGGAATTTGAAGTAGGAGATATGGTCTTGTTCAAAGTCTCACCTTGGAAAGGGGTAGCACGTTTTGGAAAACGTGGCAAGTTAAACCCATGTTATATTGGGCCATTTAGAATATTGGAGAGGGTTGGTATCGTAGCGTACAAGTTGGAGCTACCAGAGGAACTACACAGTGTTCATGATACATTTCATGTATCTAACCTGAAGAAAAGTCCAACTCAAGAGACAGTTATCATCCCTGCGGATGAAATGCATATAGATGCACACTCCACTTCACTGAAGAACCCGTTGAGGTTACAGATTGGAAAGTTAACAAGACTCGGAGGAGTAGTGGTAAGCTCATCAAGGTTCACTGGAACGCACGTCACGGTCCAGAGTTTACTTGGGAGCGTGAAGATCGTATGAAAGCAAAGTATCCGCATTTGTTCCCTAACTCCCCTGCAACCAATAGCGCAACTTAAAATTTTGGGACGGAATTTTCTTAACGGGGGGAGAATGTGACAACTTTCAAAATTTCATGTGTCCGTACATTGATTAAACAATAATTTATGACGTAATGACTGTGCTGATTTAAATTAATTACATGAATGCTTTCTAATTATTGTCATAATACATACATGTGCATCACATATTGCATGATGTCATATCATTATTACATGCAACACTTTATGATTCAAATGATGCACGAAACAAAGTTAGCACAGTTATCAGAAAAATCAGAAATGCTGATGGGAGTTCAGTACTTAGATAGACATGGTATTGAGACACAGAATGAGCCAGAAACCAAGAGTTACACTAGTATAGTGTGTAGGAAAGTGAGGATCATAAAACTGCCTTCCTAGTGATAGCTTAAGTGCCGGAAAGTGCCTAAAACTCACACAAACTGCAGAATTCAGCAAAATTCAGCAAAAATCAGCATTTAAACAACTTAATATTATGCAGAATTGTGGTTTAATGGTCCAACATACTTTCCTAAGTGTCGGGAATCAAAACTGTCACAAAAAGATAAGATGAAGCACCTAAACTGCATAGTTTAGTACCTTAACAAACCGGTAACCAACCGAACAACCGGACACTACCCAAAACACCAAATTTTCACTAGAAGCATTGTTTTATCATTTCCAAGCTAGTTATGGTCCCCGAACATCATAACATACCCTATAAACATATAATACATATAACACCCTAACTAAACATTAGATTCTAACTAGTAACCTTAACAAGCCATTACAAACTATCTTATACCCCCCCCCCCCCCCCCTCATGTACACGGTTCAAGGGTGGCTCCCACCCTTGATTTTCCTTGCATATTTTATTTGATCTTGTCTCTTGCTTTAGTGAACACGTTATCCAAGGGATTAGGAGATGTTGGAAGTTTATATAATTAACCTCTAGTTCATCATTCTCATTTCACACAACACACCAACACACTCACTCTCTTCCTCTCCCTCCTCCACTCTCGGCCGAGAACAAGACCCACCACCACCACCATCTTCACCTCATCTTCATCCATTTACAAGTGATCACAAGGTGCTAGGAGCTTAACTAAGGAGCTAGGAGCCCTTGTTGAATGAAGGACCTCTCTCACAAGCTTTTAACCACCAAGTTCATCATCATCTTCATCTTGAATCTCATCCCTAGCCTTGTGCTAGTAGTAAGACCCTTCTAATCTCATTTTACATCTTGTTATGTTGGTTAAAAGTGTATATAAAAGATTAATCATGAAGAACATTAAAGATCAAGAACATAATCACAAACATAAAGCTCTAAATCATCATGAACTATGTTGTTTAACTGTTTGTATGCTTCTTGATTGTTTATTATTTGTGTTTATGATGTTAAACATCATATGAAACTTGCTAGATTGTGATTAAACACATGATCTAGCAAGATGAGAGGATGATCTTGTGAAGAACCAAGATGATCATACTTTATGTAAGCATGAACTTGAAGTATGAAGTGTTTTTCTAGAATGATGATGATCAAAGTATAATATAAATCATGTAAGTAAATAATTTCAAAACTCGTTTTCTCAAGAAACTAAGTTAAATTACAAGATTTACATAAACAAGAGTTTTAAAGAAACTAATCACATTTTTAGTGATTAATCAAGGGTAGAAACATGTTAATGTCAAGAAAAATTCAAGAAGAAATATTTTTAGAAAATCAAGTTACAAGTTGTGAAAGTCTAAAATTTGCAAAAATGTGATTTATAAATAAATAACCACACTTTAAAGGGTAACTAAGCTTACTAAACACCATACTAAGTTACTACAAATTTTTATAATTTTTCAAGTTCATGAGTAGTGTAAATGGCTTGATTTTGTCACTTGGTAAGTATTGTTTGATTTGTTGATGAATTGTGATGATTTTCAAAAGAAAACGATATGCTTTGAAAGCATGGAAACCTCCATTTTTAAGGGCAAACTATGACAATTTTTTTCTAGAAATTAAACACTTAGAAAAATATTTTTAAAACAAGTGTTTACAAGTGTATTTTAACCATGATTTTTCATATAAAATTTGCCATAATTTTTGTTACAAGAATTAAAAATATTGGAGGTTGGTTTTTAATAAATAAAAGTGACTAAATATGTATTTAGGAAAATATATATTTAGATGTCACAATGTGTGTGATTACTTGTATATTATGTGTATTAGTTATATTATTTTAGGACTTGAAATAACATAACT
The DNA here is from genome assembly GCA_030545235.1 of Helianthus tuberosus. Classification (NCBI taxonomy): domain Eukaryota; kingdom Viridiplantae; phylum Streptophyta; class Magnoliopsida; order Asterales; family Asteraceae; genus Helianthus; species Helianthus tuberosus. Next base: position 143,823,362 of record CM060381.1, read on the forward strand.
CACCAAAATACCAAGAATTATAATACAAAATATTACCAAAATTCCAAGAAAATAAATATATAATTTATTCCCAAAAATTGGACAAACCGAACAAGAAATATAAACCACATAAATATTTTGGGATTAAATTCATAAGTATATTTTGGTAAACAGTATTTTGGAAACCAAGAGAACGAAAATATGATTTTTTTAATTATTACAAAAATATATCATATTTTTTACAAGAAGAAAATATATTATTTTTTAGTAGAGAAAAATATATATGTTTTCTTGAAATACTAGAAATAAATTATTTTTGAAGAAAATATATACTTTCTTATACAAATTTAGAATATATTATTTTTGGGTGAAAAATGAAATTATGAATATTTTCTAAGTTAAACTTGAAAATATATTATTTTTGAGGTTCATATGAAAATATAAATATTTTGCCAAGGGAGAATTATAAATAATTTTCTACAAGAGTTTTCTTAAAATATATATATTTTAAGAATATATATTGGTGAATTTTTATTAATTAAAAATAATATTCCGAAAAGTACAAATACAAGAATTAAGTATAAGAATACTTAACAAATACAATGAAAATACGTAATCTCGTACGTATAAATACATCGGAATACGCCACCAATACTTGGCAAAAATATACAAGTCTAAGAATACAAGTGTAAATATACCCACCCTTGGGGAAAGATATACATGAACAAATACATAATGTGTCAAGTTAAAATATATTATTTTAACAAATATTCCAATAATTAATAAATATAATTTAAGTTAAAATATTTATTATTTTAACAAATAATTATATACTTTGGGATAATATTATGACACAAAGAAACGTAACTTAAAGATACCAAGTCATAACAAATAAGACTAAAGTCAAGGCACGACCCACCCGTCTAATTAACCATACCACGTGTGTAGGTAGTCGTGCGACCGAAGGAAAGCTTTGAATTACCGAGTTACGAAACACAAGACTGTGAGTTCATGTCCCCCTTTTCTTTTAACTGTTTTCAGTTTTACAACTTCGGGGGTGAAATGCATGTTACAAAATATTTACAAACGTTTATAAATGGTATAGTTTGCTAAGGAATGAACTGTTAGATCATGTGAATGGGTAGGCGCACACTTAAGACCATTAATCTTCGTATAAGGACCGAGGGACATGAGTGATAGATATATTTGGGTGTTGCGAGCCCCACCCCTAGGCCGGAAGTGGCCGAAGGTGGTGACTATGTCTTCCAGCCAGAAGCCCAGTACAAAATCTGCTAGGTTTAAGCCTTCCTACGCCGTTGCACACATATTAATGACCTTGCAAATCATTAATTGATCTGTTCATAGACGCTTTCATACCGGTTTACAAATACATTCATACAATGATTACAAGTTTATTACGAGCTCGCATACTAAACACATGAACTCACTCAACTTTTGTTGATGTTTTCAAACTACATGTATTTCAGGAAACTAATTGTGGATCTGGCGTGCGTACGAGGATTTTCAAGTTGTGTCTTCAAATAAATGATGTCATCCAGTACTGAAGGGTTTGAATCGTGTATTTTATCTTTAGTAGGATACATGGTCCAAAGCCTAGTTTTAATAGTGTCTTTTGTGAAGTCTATTACGGAACTTAAACTTTGGTTGTTTGTATTCAAAACATGAAGTCTTGGTTTGATGTTAAGCAATGATGGTTGTATTACTTTGTAACTTCTAAATGGATGAATATCGTGGTTTCTATCATATAGTTGTTTGTTGTGGTTGAATGCAATGATATTAAGCAAGTCACACGTAATCACGCTTCCGCAAAAGTCAGGGTGTGACATATCACACTAGCTTGAATGGTGGCGGAATCACACAAACAAGCTATGATTCCCTAGAAAGGAGATGAAGAAGAAAGATTACTATTAATCGAATGATTCAATCTTGCATACAACCTAGTTGTCTAATACAAGATCTACTTAGCTCATCCACAACACCCACTAACTAACCACACAAAAAGCCACACATGCTCTTAAACATGATTTACTTTTTATAGTAGGAGATTAGGGAGAAGGCTCCTTAAACCCTAGGCACATTTACCTAAATAAGCCCACTCTAATATCCACTAATCCATAAGCCCTCTAAATCAATTAGCTACTAATCCATAAACCTACAAGGGCCTAACAATCTCCCCCTAGGTTTACTGGATTAGTTGCTGCGTTGATCTCGAGGACCTGCCCAGAACTGGATTAGGATCTGCAAACAAGCAATTCATGACAACGTTTGCAGCAGCACTCGTCCAGGGCTTCGCACATTCTCCATTTTGTCGATGCAATGAAATTTGATGATGATTCAGAACCAAGACGTCTTCCTCATGAAAAACTCATTTGATCCAACGTATCTGATATGCAATTCGACAAGTCTTCAGAAACAACCGCGGCTTCAGCCATCTTCGGATTATGTGCCCCGAACTTGGAATTATTGAGAATTTTCTTAGCGAAATCTTCGAAGGATGGGAGTTTCCTCTTCTTTGGCGGTCGGAGGCCAGATGTCAGATTTTATATATCTTCTTGGTGAGAAAGGATCACAACATCAGGGTCTTCTTCTGATCTTTGACTCAGCAGTCTTCATGGAAAGGAAATTGTTATTAACTTCCTTCTCATGGAGCATCCACCTTCTGTCTCTCTTGTTTGATCAGAATCAGCCACACATTCTTGTTATGGTCGAACTTCCATCTAGCGACCATACGCTTGCTTTCTTCTTTAACGAAGTGGCTAGACCGCAACTTCATCACAATTTATCTGGCCTCTTCGTAGGATCTTTGAGCTGGAAGTTTTCATCTGGAGGATTTAAATCCTGATTCTTCATCATGATCATTTGCTTGTCACACTGTCTCCTTTCATGCTTCTTGCTACTTTTCTTCTTTTGGATTAGCAGCTAGATAGGCATTCAAGGTGGCTCCATGTTTTTAGTGTCTGCTGTTACATTTGCTGCTGCTCCCTCTTCAGAAAATTGCTCGTACAGTTGATCTAGTGTTTGACCTCTGCTCAGAGACTTGTGACTGAAGACAGGAAAGCAGAGTCTTGTTGTGGCGTTGAAATCTGAGCTTCCATCCTTGCAACATCATGTTCTAATACAACCACTCGTCATCGCAAGCTTGCTACTTTGGATCTCCATCATTATCACTATCACTTCATCCAACGACATGTCCTTTCTCGGTTGCATAACAACATGCTGCTTTATCGTGTTCTATGAACCTAGCATCACCAGAGTTTTCTTCTTCAAGCCTAACACCGCTCGAGCTTTCTAGAAGCGAGGGTGTTGCTTCAAAGACAAATTTTGAAGTCAATGTCAGGTTCATGTATATGTTTTTCCATGTGTTGCAGCAGCAGGCCCCTGATTTTGTTTCTCACTATCACGTCGGGGTCATCTTGTTTTTTTCTGAATAGACATGAGTTCATGCCCCCTGATTTGCTATGGAATCGCACACCAGTTGCTTGAGATTGAGAAACTTCTAGATAATATAACAGATTGCTCCCCCACATTTGATGCAGTAGCGATGTTGATCACTGGTGGATCTACAATGCAAATCAAGGGAATTGCTCCCAGAAATAGAGAAGTTCCTTGAGCATTTGCGGGTCCTGAGGAGACTTCAGTGTTACGAACTACACCATCAGGGAAAGCTATCGCAGATTCAGAAACCAGCTTCTGAATTGGACGAAGAACGAGATAGCGAGTCACTCTGGGTGAATAGAATCTCCATTCCTGTGTCGAGCATCTGTGATGCGTTCAACAGGCTGGCCTTCAGCTCCAGGAATTAATTGACGTCTGAAAAAGGAGAACTCCATTATTGACCGTGCTCTTCCTAGTGAAATTTCTGGATTATCTTTTGCGAAGTCGACACATCCTTCGTCGAATGCTTTTATGTCATTCAACTGGGACATGTCTCCCGTCATGTGCCTGCAGCAACCGCTATCAATAAACCAAAGTCTAACGATAACCCTCCATAGCTATTCCTGCACAATCAGTAGAATCAGTTAGACACTGGAACCCAGGCCATAGTGGACCTGAGTTGACCATCACTATCTGTATATGAGACTTCGTGAAAGATCATCTGGCTCTTAACATCGCTTGTGGTTTTTGGCGATGAAGTGGATGTCGATGGTTATGAACACAGAGACTGGCATCTAACATGAGTTTTAGGTTTCTAATTTATGTTGTTTGAAACACTTTCATTTGGTGGAAAAACTTTTGTTTTTCTTTTGAAACCTGTTTACTTTTGAAAATTTTTGATTTTCCTGTTTTGTCAGATTCCAGTCTCTGTCAGAAGGCCTTGCTTTGGGAGGTCGTTTTTTGACAACTTGAGAATGCATAGCCTTCTGATGATACGTGTTCCCATAGTGGTAAGGACGATGAACACAATTTCTTGCAATGTGTCCCGGAATTCCACATTTGAAACATGTTTGCCTTTTCGAGAAAAAGACATTTAGTTCTGCTTGCATTATCCTCGAGAAATGAGGAAGTCTTTTCTTTTCATTTGGTGCTGATTGCTTTCGTGCATGTTAGATCTTGGAAGGAACCTGATCATGATTGTCAGTATGAGAGTAAATATTCGCAACTTTACCCTTCAGTTTTGGCTCAGTTTGCCTGAGACTTGGGTTTTCTTTTTCCGTTGCCTTCTGTTTTTACGTGAGGGTTTCTTCTTTGAAGGAACAGGTTCAGAAGATTTTGCTTCATTTGAAATAGTTTCTTCAGAGTCTAATTCCTTTCGATCACAAGTTGAATTATCTGTTGAGTTTACTTCCACAGATTCCTTTTCCTTAGAAACTATGTTCTCAGGAGTTTTGATAGAAAATGTTTCCATAAATCTTTTTTTCAGTTTCATCAATTGAATCAACTGACATATTAATTTCCGTGGACCTCTTTTCTTCAAACCTCGAGATCCCATGAGTTTCTTCAGAAATGGATTCTATGGAAGTCTTTTCTGCAGCTTCATCAACCTCTGAGTTCGTGACATCAGTTGATTCTGGTTTCTTATGTGAAGAGCAGTCTATGTTTGAAATAGTTTGGCTCTCTTCGGACATTGCACTACTTGATTCTGAGTATTTGCTACATTCAGAATTCTCAGAAGTACTACGCTCGTTGTCTGGTGTACCAGAATCTACAACTTGGCTGTCAGGTTTATCAGATGATCCCTCTTCATGTGTTTCTGATGTATCATCTGATTTTTCAGGCACACTGGAATAGTTGTCTGAACCATCAGAATGACTTTCTGAGTCACTTGAGACACCGGTCTTGTTAGGCTGTGTTCGCAGGATCTGTTCGGGTAGAATGTGGCTGGATCGATCAGAATCAAGGTGTGGAATCCCTTGATAATGTCACAGAATCAACAACGACCATTTCAACGTTCAACACCTCTGATTTCTATTAGATTGATGGTGAAAGTACAGTGCCTCCGGTAGAAAGTCAGATCTGCAGAGGTTCCTTACAATGAACAGCCAAAAGTCCTCTAATCCTAGCACTAACATGCTATTTATAGGCAACTCAGGATGGTATAAGTGTCACCCGATCGGATGGCCATCCGATCGGATGGCATTCGTCGTCCAACGGATTTCACTTTTACATTAACGCAATGTTCCCTGAGTTGTCCTGACACAAACATACATACATGTTTATACATATACAAAAATACATACACAACACAAAATATACAAGACTCGATGCTGACAGAAGCTACAGACATATATACTAACAGACTCCCCCTTGGATGTAGCTATAGTTCCTCCCTGCATAGTCTTCACTCTATCTTCATGCTGCGCCTTCTCTCCTTTTCTATCTGCCATATTTTCTTTTCCCTTTCAGCAAGCATCTTTCGCCTAAGAGGCCTTCCAACTTCATTCCAGTATTTTCTGTATTCAGGATCACCGTCACGCTTTCTATCCCACCGTGGGATCTTGTTTTCTTCCTTCTCGATCGGTGTCTGGTCTGTTGGAGGAGGTCTCATCAGCTTATACCTTCCAAGTCTGCAGCTTTTTCAGCAATTGCCTTGAATCTTTGATTGCACATATACTTCTCCAAGAATTCATCAATCTCCAAGTCTCTCCACTTTGACTTACAATATCTGCTGGAGTTGATGTCTTTTGCGTAGCACAGATCCACTAACTTCTGATATTGCATAGCTTAGACTTTGTCTGGTTTTTCATACACGATCTTGTTGTAGAATAAGCAATCTATATCCTTCTTGGAGCAGTTAACAAGCCACATAGGATCCAACACACTAATCCTTCTTGATTTACCAGTGGACTTGTCATACAGAGAGATCACCGCTTCCGTTGTGCTTTTGTTGTACATCCAACCCTGAAAGTCTTCATATAAGTCTTGCTCCATAGCACGAAGTGGCATATTTTTCAAACATCTCGGCGGTTTTATATCCAACGTAATATCCTTCTCTCCTGATTCAAAAATAATGGCAATTTGTTTTGGATACTTCGGCTTCCAATCTGGAAATCTTTCTTTTGCCTGCTGCTTAATGTATTTCCACAAATGTTGATTATGTCGCTTTACATCCAAACCATAATAGAATTGCTTGATATTCTTTGTTTGCACCAGTTCATCAACATCCCACCACGGGAGGGTTTTAATATCTGACAGAAATTCGAAGTATTGAACCCCTTTTTCCAGATAGAATTGCTTGATATTCTTTGTCTGATTGCATAAACTGGTAGATCTTCCAGATAACCCCATGATAAGATATCTCCCCATGATATATCAGCATTATGCGTGAAGTATTATAGAGGTCTTATGAACTTTCTTTCCTTCGGCAACACCATGAACCATTTCTTTCTTTCTTCAACTAAATTTTCTCGCGGAATAGTTCTTGGAACACCTTCAGTAGTGATTTTCTCCACAATTTGTCTTCTAACTTCTTCGTCATTCTGTTCTTTAAACATTTCAGCAAGTGACGGAAATGTTTCATCAACACCAAAATAATGAAATACTGTTTCTTCCTCAGATGAATCTGATCCTTCTTCAACTATTACATCATTGTACTTATTAGCTTCTTGGGCATATTTGAACTCATATTCCTTTTCAGGTGACAAAGGAATCTCATCTTCAATGTCAAACTTAAACTTTCCGTCATCTAAGCCCAACTCTTCTAACATTTCAACTCTAGACCTAGGTACCTCTATCTCCCACTCAACTGGAGCATTCAAATATATAACAGTAGGTTGTGTGAAGAATACCTGGTCAGCATGTTTCTTTCCTGAAGACGAAGAATCCTGTTGCTGATCCTCCTCTTGTTCGTTGATTTCGTCGTTCAGAAAGTATTCTATCTTCTGTTGAATAGAGGGGTTCACAATCAAAAGCCCTCTTGATCCTTGATCTTCATCATCATCGTTATCATTTAGAGGATCATAATTTTCAATCTCATTCATCCAAAAATCCATCTCTTCATCCTCTTCTTCTTCTTTTTCTGAGGCTTCTTTTTCATCTGAACTTTTCCAACACCTATTCTTTCAATTTATGGCTCTGTCTTTGTAGACTCATCATCAACATCACTAGAATCAGTATGTGGAATACCTTCAGGTTCTTTAGCTTTGACACTTTCTGCTTCAATGTTCTTAGAGGATTCAGCATTCTTTGCAGCTTTCTTAGCTTCAGCTTCCTCGTTCTTCTTTAGAAAATCATCATATAACATGTTAAGAATATCAGCTCCTTGCTTTATCAACTCTGTTAGATCAACGACTGGATCATCAACCAACTTTTGTTGTGGTCCTATTGAAGGCCCTGCAAAACAAGTATCAAAACATTCATTAGACACATATAACATTCAAAGTTCTAACATTTCTTATGACTCCCCCTTTCAACTGTACCCTTAACAACTATCTTCGGTGATGACACTTTAGGAGCAGTCACAGTTGGAGAGGCCTTTGGTGTTCTCTTCCTTTTTTCGTCTTTCACAAACCAATATCTGAGCTTTTTCTCATTCATCTCCCTCAATCTATCAGCTTCATTGTCTGAATTGTTGTTTTCATGTCTCCATGCATCGTTTTCAGGAGCAACATATCCTGGATTATCAATCTTGCAGATCATTCTCTTTGCCCTTAGTTCAGAGCCTTCAGATAATCTACTCAAAGTATCAGCTGTCATGTTTCGTAGACCTAATATATCAGCAGGATCCTTCGGAAGGTCTTTAACTTGATCATCTAACATCATTTGGATAAACCTGGGGTACATTATGTACTTGCCATTCCCTTTATTTTCTATCATATGGTCAAATATCACTTGAGATACATTGTATGGTCTGTTCAGCACCAAACAAGTGATAATGTTCATGATATAATCTGATGTTTCATCATAAGCTCCTTTCCTATGAGATAAAGCATGCACTACACAGTGAATTAGGAACTTATATGGTGGACTGAACATGGCCTTAAGATATTTCCCGTTTAAGTGTCCTGAAAAACCTATTCTGCACCACAAACCTTTGCATAATCGTTCAGGAATAATGATAGGATCATTATCAGAATCTCCTAACTCCAAAACTCTTCTTAAATCTCCCACATTAAACTTAACTTCAACATCTATATCTTGATTATTCTCGTCTTTCTTCTGAACAACAGAATATATCATCTTTTCCTTTTCATCATATCTTGCTGAATTCCAAAACCTTCTAACATGTGATTCATACACTATTGTTCTGTCAGTTAATGCCTTATTAATTTTACTCTCCCTCAAAAAATTTTCCATGACTTTAAACAGAGTTCCTTCTGTATAATGTGCTTCCATCAGACCGTAAATGTTGTGAGATTTGTCCCAGTCTGATGCTCTTGCCTGCAAGAATGATTGTTATTAGCATTTGCACGAGATTCAAGACAAGAAGTGAAATGTGACAAAATTTTGAAATCTCAAAAATTTTCTAACACTGGGATCTCACACTCTATACAGTACTGAGGATCGGATGGTCATCCGATTGGATTGCCATCCGATCCGATGAACCATCAACATTAAAGAATAGAAACAAGTGACATGTGCATTTGGATCGGATGGCCATCCGATCGGATTGTCACTCGATCCATGTGACAAGCACAAAAGCAACTCTAACAAGTCAACTCTCTTGAGAAAGTAACATGAATCGGATGACCATCCGATCGGATTGTCACTCGATCCATGACAAGTTTGAACAGATGATGAACATTTTTGTCATTATGTGATGTGGATCGGATGGAAATCCGATCGGATTGCCACTCGATTCATGACAATTTTAAAAGCAGATGATCATTCAAGTCATTATATAATGAGGATCGGATAGCCATCCGATCAGATTGCCACCCGATCGGATTGCCACTCGATTAATGACAAGATAGCACATTTAATATCTCAAAACATAATAACGTGGATCAGATGACCATCCGATCGGATTACCACTCGATCACTAGCATGAGAACACATAAGTGAACAATCTTATGAAGGTGTGTTTTGGATCGGATGGCCATCCGATCGGATTGCCATCCGATCGAGATGCCATCCTTTTCAAAATAACTGGTTTAACAATTAAAGCACAGATTTCAAGGTAAAACACTTAGAAAAATTCAAACACTTAATCTGCATTGGATCGGATGGCCATCCAATCGGATTGCCATCCGATCGAGTTGCCACTTGATTCAATGAACAATGAAGAACAGTTTGAACATGCTATGAACATTAAAAAATTTTCTAAGTTAAACACAAAATTGAACACAGATCCATGTAGAGATTTCCCCGATGATCAAAACCCTATGTTCAAAATTTTCTAACTTGGCCTGATTTGGGTTTAATTTGACAAAGAACATGCCGACTACCGACATCTACTACCCTTTAATTCATCAATTTTAACATGTTTTTGCACAAATTGAGACGGTAAACTTATAGATCTAAGGCCCGTGAACAAAACCCTATGCTTGGATTCTATCAAAACATCCTAACACAGCCTAGATCTAAGAAACTTGATCCGAACAGTCGCCGACACATGAATAACATCAAAAATATCAAATTTGACAGTGAAAATCAGTGAACTTACCTTTCCCATAGTGAAGATTGTGCAAGCCAATAATCCTATGAAGTGTGGAAAGCAAGAGTGGAGAATCAAGATCATAGAAAGTGAGAGTGTTTGAGGTAGTGTCGGATGATCGCCCGATCGAGTAAAGGTTTGACTGAACAACATTGACTTCTATTTATAGGGGTGACCAAGTGTCGGATGGCCATCCGATCGGATTGCCTTCCGATCGGATTGCCATCCGATCGGATTGTCATCCGATCCAAACACCTCTCTTTTGACTTTAGTGTTTTGACCTTTTGACTTTTTTCCGTTTTAGAAATCCACTTAAGTATCTAGGTCCAAGTTAATGACCCTAGGCACTTAATTTGTCTACCAAGTCCAAGTTAATAACCTTGGTTGACCCGAAACGAAAAAAATGACATTTTATCAACTTTTCAAACACATTTTTAGAAAAAATTACAAGTGTCAACTTAATGAACTTGTTTTTGACTTTGAATTTCTCAAGATTTTTTAGGATTAGCTCCCAACCCAGTTGTCCAGTTCAGAAACTTCCTGCAGAAATGAAAAATCTTTCTGGGATTTTAAGAAAGTTCAAACTAGAAAACTATGAAATCTTTTTGGGATTTTGAAACAAATCACTGAAATGAAATGCAGTAAAAGTAAAGTAGTAAATGAAACTATTTACAGACATATTTTTGGTGAGTGTGTTAGAGGATCATATCAGCTGCCGACAAGCTACAATTAGCGTTAAGCTGATTACACACTAAGTATTAAACAATTCGCTTAGATTGCCGATATACCGATCCTTTTTAAATTTTCAGACAAATTTCAACTAATTAGGATATGATTTAGTGTTTTAAGATCTTAACTTATGCGCGTGTCCCACCTCAGAATATACTCTCGTATCCAGACTCCTATATTCAGTCTTACAGGTGAACGTACAATAATGATATCTGTAACGGGTAATGCGAGGCCATGAGAGCTCAGGTTAGAACTTCCGTTCAGACAGAGAGATGATGGCTCGACTTTCAGTGTGTCCCGTTTGGGGATCTTTTCTTCAACAATACATGATTAGTATTTTTCACTGTTTCATCATTTTTTTGCTGAGGGTAGGCTTTAAAATTAAAGCAGTGTAGAGTATTATACGAGGACTAGGCTATTGCTTTCGCAAAATCAGAAGTCCTGGTATAATACCCAGATATCATCAAGCACATAGACCTAGTATGTCAGAAATAGAAAGCCTTTCAAACAAGATTTTAGGGGTTACCTATATATCTGAGAGATGTTCTCCACGAAATAAGCAAGTTATGATTTTAGGTTTATATCCCGAAAAGTCTACTAAGGGTGCAAAAACCTATCGGCATATTATCAGCGAGACTGCTTAACGCTTTTTAAACAATACATATCTTTTGCATACCGTAACTGTCTAGCTGATGTACTATCATTTCCCCTTTTTACACAAACTCTTTTTGGTTTTTCTATTGTTTTTGGATTTTGACAATATCTCATGTTTTGGGATTTTTGCATTTTTTATTGTTTTGTTATTTTTCTGAAAATATTATCTATCTCCCCCTAAATACCAAAATAACTAAAAATACGACAAACCAAAGCAGTCTGCTTCTCAACATCATCTTCCTCGGTTTCCTCATCAACGCCAACTATTTTCTCCGCATCCGACAACAATTTCATACCATTCAGTTTTAAAAGATATTGAAAATGAGCTTTATCGAAAGCTTTCGTATATGAATCTGCCTTTTGTTCGTCGGTGTGGATTTTGTCAATTCGTATCAACTTCTTTTCATAACAATCGCGTATGAAGTGATGACGAATTTCTATATGTTTAGTTTTAGCGTGATGTACCAGATTCTTTGTTATATTTATTGCTGCCTCATTATCAACAAAAATAGGTGAAGTAAGAAATTGCAAACCGTAGTCGCGCATCTGTTGCTGAATCCACAGGATCTGCGAGCAGCAGCTGCTGGCAGATACGTACTCTACTTCACATGTTGATAGAGCAACAGAGGTTTGCTTCTTACATTGCCATGTGACCAATCGGGGCCCGAAAAATTGGCATCCTGCAGTTGTTGATTTAGCATTAACTTTGCAGCAACCGAAGTCAGAATATGAGTATCCTTCGAGCGTGAAGTCACCATCTTTGGGATACCACAACTCCAGTGTTGGAGTTCCTTTCAGGTAGCGTAGAATCATCTTGACGATAGACATGTGTGAAGCTCTAGGACTCGACTGATATCGGGCAGCAAGGCAAGTTGGGACATGATATCGGGTCTGGATGCTGTCAAATACATCAGCGAACCGATCATTAAGCGGTAAAGCGTCTCGTCCACCTTCTCTCCGGTGAGATCAGGGTTGATACCATGATTGGTTGCTAATGGGGTGGACATTGGAGCAGTCTCAGACATCCCGAATTTCTCCAGAATGTCGTAAACATACTTCGTTTGATGAATGAAAGTTCCCTCAGGCATTTGGTCGACTTGCAGCCCTAGGAAGAACTTCATCTCACCCATTGATGACATTTCGAACTTCTGCTTCATCACCTTCTCAAAGTCTATGCAGAGTTCATCATTTGTTGACCCAAAGATTATATCATCAACGTAAATTTGTACAATCAGTAAGTGTGCATCGACTTCCTTTGTGAAGAGGGTAGCATCCACTTTTCCTCGGATAAAGCTGTTGGTAAGCAAGTGTTGAGAAAACGTCTCGTACCAGGCTCTCGGAGCCTGATGCAAACCATACAGCGCTTTGTCTAGCAAGTAAACCTTGCCTTTGTGGAATGGGTCGGTAAAGCCTGGTGGCTGACCGACATACACCTCTTCTTTCACCTTGCCGTAGAGGAATGCCGACTTGACATCTAGCTGATATACTTTGAATCCTTTCCATGAAGCAAAAGCTAGGAAAATTCTGATAGCTTCAAGACCAGCAACCGGAGCATAAACCTCTATGAAGTATATCCCCTCTTGCTGACTAAAACCCTGGACCACGAGCCGAGCTTTGTTACGAACAATAACCCCTCGATCGTCTCTTTTACACTTAAACACCCACTTCGTGTTTATTTTCCTGTGTCCGTCAGGTAGGTCCACAAGCTTCCATACACCAAGCTTTTTAAACTGACTCAGCTCCTCCTGCATTGCGTTAACCCATGAATCTTCAGTCAGTGCTTCCTTGTAGGTTCGCGGCTCAATCTGCGAAATGAAATAACTGAGTGAAAATTCAGTTTGTAAAGGAGCAACTTTAGTATAAAAGCAAGTAAGGCCTTGGTCAATCTGGCTTCTGGTGCGAACGCCTGACTATAGCTCTCCTATTATCAACTCCTCGAGATGGTATGAAAGAGTCCTTGGCATAACTTCGCCAGGAACATCCACCTCGCCTTCCAGGTTAGTGATATTTTGATCCGCAACTTGTTCATTGTCAAGAATTGTCTGATCTGAAGATTGGATTTGCTCCCCCTCAGACTCTGAATTACAATGATCAAATGTTGGTCTACCATCAGAATCTGAATTATCATCAATTACCACCGTCTGATTTTCAGGAGTAGGTTCGCGTTCCGAAGTAGTCGGAGTTTTCTGAACTTCATCATTATCTCCAGTATGACTTGGACCAGCTTCATTATCATTGGAAGTTTGTCGTTGACGTGTAGAAGACCTTTTTGAAAATCTTCCCTGAGATGCTTCATATTCTCGTAAAATATCCAAATCATCAAAGAACTATGACTCTTCTTCTAACTCGAATGAATCCCATAACGCATCGTAGTTGAATCGCCATGAGTCTGCGGGCTTCTGTGGAGGCATTGTATAACCTTGACATTAAACATGCTGTGCTTCGATGATCCTTTTGAGACTTGGAACAAAGACGCATCTGAGTGGACTTGCATACCCTACGAAGATACCTTCGATGCTCTTTGAACCAAACTTGCCATCGGGATCTAGAAATGTGCAGGGAGACCCGAAAGGCACTAAAAACTTGAGATTAGGCTTGTGATTATTGATCAATTAGAAACATGTCTTGTTTTGCTTCTTCACAGTAAGTACCCTGTTGAGTGTATAGCAAGCAGCTGATACTGCTTCTGCCCAGAAATTGATTGGTAACTTGGAATCAGCAAGCATTGTTCTCGCTATTTTGATCAGCGTTCTATTCTTTCTTTCTGCGACTCCATTCTGTTGTGGAGTATAAGGTGCGCTGAACTCTTGCAATATACCTCTTCGATCACAGAATTCCTCCATTCTGTTATTCTTAAATTCTGTACCATTGTCGCTTCTTAGTCTGCGAATTCGTGTTCGGTACAAATTCTCTATCTTCCTAAATAACCTCAGCAAACTCTCAAATGTCTCGTCTTTCGACTTCAGGAACACCACCCATGAGAATCTCGAATAGTCGTCAGTAACAACCAGACAATAAAGATCTCCCATTATGCTCTTGACATTCACAGGACCAAAGAGATCCATGTGAAGTCTCTCCAGCGGCCTCGAGACTGAGTTCATCTTTTTACCAGGATGGGATTTCTTCTGTTGTTTTCCTTTTATGCAACTGATACACTCCCCCTTCAAGATGAAAACTCTTCAAGTGAACACCTTTTACCAAATCGTTATGCACCAGGTGGTTCATCTTGCGTAGGTGAATGTGACGAATCTTTCGGTGCCACAACACTGACTCCTTTTCGGTAGCTCTTGACATGAAGCAATGAGCTTGACCCGTGGTAGTCGTAGCGATGCTCATATCCAACACGTACAGATCATTAACTCGTGGTGCTCTCATGATGATCCACTCCTTGGGGATAACAAACCCCGGCTTCAGGATCAGACATTCCTTATCAGTGAAATGTGTCGAATACATTCTATCACAAATTTGAGAAATGCTAAGAAGATTTTTCTCCAGCTCCGCTATGTAATTGACTCTTTCAAACGTGATTACACCATTTGATAATGTCCCTTCCCCAACAATACGTCCTCCCTGATTTCCTGCGAAACCAACGTATCCACCGTTGAAACCTCGAACATCGTACAACAGGGCTTTTCTCCGCGTCATGTGCCGGGATGCTCCACTATCCATAATCCACTTTGAGATAGATCTCGGGAGCTCCTGCACATATCACAAACATTTAGTTAGAAAGTGAAGCAACCCAAGCCTCTTTTGACTCGGGTAGCTTGACGTTAATGTGAGTTTTCTTTGTGTACAGTGGTGGGAAATTCTTATCATTCATTTTTCAAGCTCTCTTTAGACCCAACCTCAACCTCTTTGTATAAGAAAAATTCGTCTTTTTGAGGTTGACCAGATGGTTGGTCTTTCTTAGGAACATACTTCTTCCCAGGTGGGGTCGAAGTTTGTTTCTCCAACTTCTCATAAAGATCCAAAGGTACATTCATCTTGACTGGTTTGGTCATAGATGATTGTTTTGCAGAATCAGAAACCTTTGGTTTTGGAACACTTGATGTCTTGTCCTCATATTTTGGCTTCCAAGTTTGTTGTGGAGAAGCGACCCTTTTGTAAAACTTATTATTTTTCTTTACCGGCTGTTTTACAGGTTCAGTTTTGACTTTAATGTTTTCATTTTTCAAAATCTTCTTCTCAACAAACATTGGAGCTTATCCTTTGACATCGTTCTTCTTTCTTGGATTCTCGTTAACCACAGACTTAGGCTTTGAGTTGGTGCACTTTCGTGCAATGTATCTAACTTCGTTGCATTTAAAGCATGTGCGGGTGTCAACTTCCCAACTTTTGCCTTCAGTCTGAGGCTGTGAGGCCTTCTTTGCAAAAAAATTCTTCATTTGATTTCGAAAATATTTCCGATTCTTGTTCGGAATGTGAACTTGAGCTTTTCACAAACACTTTCTTTTGAACAAATTTTTTGTTTTGAAAGTTCCTCTTTTGATAGTTCTTACCACCCTGATAACCACCCGACCATCTGTTTTGGTTGTTATTGTTAAAACGTGGTGGTACAGCAGGTTTCTTATAGTAAGATTTGTCTTTTTCAAAGTTCAACATTCTTTTAGAACTTTTCAATCCCTCAATTTTAGAAACTTCAATCTCCACAAGTTTGAAAACTTGTTTTAACTTGTCAACATTCACATTTTCAATTGGAAACTCAACGTCCGAGTACAACTTATCTGAACCACACATCTTGTACATGACAAGAGTAGGTCCGTCATTTGAGTTGTTCTTGGATTTTGGTTTCGGAATGTAGTTATTCAGAAAACACTCTTCATCTTCAGTCGACTCACTGTCAGATTTTAAAACGTTTTCAACCACATTTTTTACGACTTCAGACTGAACACTATCTTCATCAGATGATGAAGAGAATGTGAAATCGATTGTTTCTGGAAGTTTTTCAATATCTGATTTCTCATTTTTTTTTTAGAAATCTTATCCAACCCAGATTGTTTCTTTGAAAAATTGTTTAACACAGGCGGTGGAACTTGATGATAACCCACCCCCGTTCCATCTGAGTATATATCTTCACCAGCTTAGTTCTCCCCAATTGGTTTGGGAACTATGTGTTGAAGAACAAAGCTTGCGGAGCTGTAACTGTTTAATTTCAAATTGATTCTTTCATTTTCAATCTTAGCTTCCTGGAACTAAAGCTTAAGATTTGCGATCTCGTCCAATTGCTGGTTGATTTGTCTTTCTTTTGCCTGAAGAACTCCAGACAATTGAACATTTTCTTTATAAGTTTTACCATTTCGCTCATCAGAATCTTTTACTGTTCTTTTCAACTTTTCATAATTTTCAGAAATTTGTCTGTTTTCATGAATTAACTTATCCTTTTCTTTCTTAAAACGTTCAACATCAGTTTTATCATTTTCAATCCTCTTAGTTAACTCATCAATTCTTTCATTTGAAATTCTAAGAAGTTTGTCTCGATTTAAAAAACCTTCTTCAGTCGTTTTGACTTTCTCAACCAGTTCTTGGGTCTTTTTCATTATGACATACGCATTTGTCCTGCAAACTTTGCATTGTTTCATGCAATTTTTGCAATCACTTTCAATTTTAGCCCCATTAGTTTTACCTGATTCATTGTTTGAACCATTATTACTGACCTTGTTTGTTGACTCAGACGCAGATTTGGAATCTACCTCTAGTTCCTTTTCCATAAGCACTTTGTCTGCCATCTTTGTCAGATTTTCAGCCTTCATTTCTTTTGTTGTGTCGATTATCCCATTGTCGACCTTCCTTGACTTTAACTCTTCTTCCTCAGCTTTCTTTGCAGCATCTCTCTCTCTGTTCATCTTCTTGCTTTAAAGATTCTATGAGAGTTTCGAGTATGAGTGATGGTGGATCTGCAATTATTTTGCCTTTCGGGTCCAAATAGCATTAACGATCCGGATCCCATCTGTTTGCCTTCTTGGCTTCTTTCCAAGCTCGATAGTTTCTATATTTCATAGTTTGAGCTACCATCTTTCAATAGTTGTATTTTTGCTCTTCAGTTCGTGTATCTTTATATGGTTGAGTTTGTGCCATGAATGCAAATCCCACTGCATCATCTTCTGGTAAAAACTCACTACAGTCGAAACCTTCATCGTCTTGAATCACTGCTAAGGCTCTCGACTTCTCCTTCGGATTTCCTCAATTTGCTTCATTCTTGGCGGCTCTTCGCGATTCTTGTGATAGACAGCTTTCTTATAGTAGTCATCATGAAACGGATTAGCTGTTTCATCCACTGCTGAGTTTCTGCATTCCCTCTTGAAGTACCCTTTTTGTTTACATTTGAAGCAGGTAACTTTGGATTTATCGAATCCCAACTTTGTCGAAGGCCCTTCGATGGAATTTCTTCCAGTTATCTCCATAAATCTTTGCGCTCTCCTGATTACGCTAGCCATGCACCAGCGTATGTCAATTAATTCCATCTCTTCGGGATCAATCTGGTCATAATCTTCTTTTGTTAGATTCGTATTCCCGATTTTCCCAGCGACTAGGCTTTCATATGATTCCAAGATCGAAGCAAGAAACACAATTTATTGTTTTGCAGTTTCTTTATTGAAATTTTGAGCATTGTTCAGGTTCACTGCAATGTTACATTAAAACATGTTTTTAGGAATAGTTTGTTGTTGCTGGCTTGGAGTAGATGAAGAAGAACCTCCGTGATAACCACTGTTGGGTGCTGAACTGCTGCTTTGTCTTTCTTGAGTAACTGTGTTTGAGGTCTCAGCTGAAAATGTTTTTTTTCAGTGAAGTGGTTTTCGGAA
The DNA here is from genome assembly GCA_030545235.1 of Helianthus tuberosus. NCBI lineage: Eukaryota > Viridiplantae > Streptophyta > Magnoliopsida > Asterales > Asteraceae > Helianthus > Helianthus tuberosus. Next base: position 143,841,578 of record CM060381.1, read on the forward strand.
TCATGCTACCCCTGTAGTAAAGATCAACATTTTGTTGATATGGGGTGTTTTTTACTTTGTTCATCTTCTTAATTTCTAGCTCATAACTCTCAAACCTTTCGATCAGCCAGTCAACAGTCATTTCAGACAATGCCTTGGTATTTCTCAGAACCAGGCCATAATACTGCCAATCCTTTTCTTCAGGTAAAGACTCAAACAGTTTCTCAACCATCTCTTCTTCAGTCACTGTGATACCATGTCTAGCAAGTTCTATCTTCAAATGATAGAACCATTCAACCATCTTTAGCACATTCTCATTCTTCATGCACGTAAATAGGTCAAACTCTTTCTTCAGCAGAGGTTTCTTGTTTTTAACGATCTCTGCTTCTCCAATACACTTCTTCTCTAACTTAGCCCACAAATCTTTCGAATTTTCATAGCAAATAAAAGAAATAATATCATCTCTAACATATTGATGTAACAAAGCTACACATTTTTGTTCAGCAACAAATGTCTCTTGTTCAGATTCGTTCAAGTTTTCATAATCTTTTCTTCCAATATCGTAACCTTGCTTCATCCACTTCCAGCTTAGATAAGCAAACGCTTTCAACCAATCCTCAAATCTGCCTGCCCATCTATTGTAGTCTTCAATCGCCATCAGTTTCGGTGGCCTGTTATACGTACCATAGGCGTTGTCGACACTGAGCAAATCTGCAATCGCCTTCTTCGGGTTTGGATTAGTGTTGGAGGATGTATTAGTCGATGCGTCTCCGGTGTTGTATGCAAAGACATCGCTGAACGGGTTCAGGAATTCGTCTCCCATCGTTAAGTACCTGAAAAATATTCAAACACTTAGAAAAATTTTCACAACTTTCAGAAATTTCAAACTGATGCACTTGGGTCGGATGGTGATCCGATCGAGTGGTGATTCGATCGGATGACACAACCAAGTAACAATTTTCTGATAACAAGTGTCAGATAGGCACAAGTGTTAGATGGCTATCCGATCGGATGGTGATTTGATCGGGTGGTCATTCGATCGAGTGACACAGGATCCTTGAAACCTTTAACCCTCAACACTTCACTGATCGGATGGTGATCCGATCGAGTGAGATGATGACATCAGTTGTAAAACCTTCAAACAACAATACCACTTCAACCGGATGGTGATCCGATCGAATGAGAATAATGATGTCAGCAAGAAAATCAAGAACAGTCTATGCCAATCAGATCTGATGGTGATCCGATCGGGTGGATGACGTCAGCAACAATGAAGAACACGACATGGTTTTTGGTTGATTTGATTCAGTTTTAGTTTGAATTTTTCAATGAAATTTTGTAGGATTGATCTATGTTCAATTCCGATTCGAATGATATGAAAATTAATCAAATTTGTCCGTGAAATCTTGCTTAATTTTGAGTTTTTCTGGTTTTAAAGTGTGAAAATGTAAAAGCTGCTAGAAAAGGGGTAGAAGATGAAGAATTTGTCAAAATTTCCGGTGAAATTTGAAAGAAATTGGCTGAAAATCGCTGAAAATCCGGTGAATTTGCTGTTGTCGTCTCCGATTCAACCTCCTGTGGCTCTGATACCACTTGTTAGGCCATGTTCGCAGGATCTGTTTGGGTAGAACGTGGCTGGATCGATCTGAATCAAGGTGCGGAATCCCTTGATAATGTCATAGAATCAACAACGACAATTTTAACGTTCAACGCCTCTGATTTCTATTTAGATTGATGGTGAAAGTAAAGTGCCTCCGGTAGAAAGTCAGATCAGCAGAGGTTCCTTACAATGAACAGCCAAAAGTCCTCTAATCCTAGCACTAACATGCTATTTATAGGCAATTCAGGAAGGAAGTGTCACCCGATCGTATGGTGATCCGATCGGATGACATTCGTCGTCCGACGGATTTCACTTTTACATTAACGCACCGTTTGTTAGTGCATTCATCTGTCAACTTCGTCTTATATCGAGTCTCAGTCTCGGTGTGGATCCGAAAGAAGATGATGTCATCATATTGGATAATGACATCATATTAGTGATGTCATTATCACATCATTTCACAAGAGACAAAAGAAGTTATGATGAGAAGTGGCTGTTTACGTTTATCATATATCAATTGTGGTAGGTCCGATCATGTGTCAAGATAAGGTTCCGCTTTTATGTCCTAGACTAGGTTTCGCTTTTGTGTCATAGGATAGGTATCGCTTATATGGTATGCCATATGAGCGAAATCAGCTGCAATATAAATACCCGAACATGTGATCTCATATGTAACTTGGAGCGAGACCTGTTCATGTGCTAGGTAACCAAACTCTGTCAAAATCATTTCAGAAAGCATAAATAAAGAAGATATTGAAAGGAACAGCTGTTGTTACTTTGCGTGCATTGATTCCGCCTTTACACGTGAAGATGAACTGCCTTAACTGATCGTTTAGGGTCACGACACGGTCCAACAAGTGGTATCAGAGCTTCAGGACAAGGAGTTCATACTACATCAGCCGATTCGACACTATTATCTCATTTCTACTCTATTTCTCTTTTATTTTTTCGGATTATACAAGTTCCTACGGACAAAATGAGTTGAATCTCAAGTATATTGAGCGAAACTATTTGTTAATCAATCCGTAACAATATCAGACCTTAAAACATAGTAAAACTCAATCAATTTTAAGAAAATTCGATCAGTTTTCGAACAGAAAATTCATTATCAGATCTGGAACGATTTTGCGGTCAAAATTGAATAATAAACATATCATTGTGTTCGGAATTCTGTATAGATCATTCCTTGAAAGATTCAGATTGTAACTTGGAGTAAAACATGGTGAAATTTGGTTAAAACATGATTTCGCTTTTATGAACATCGAGAGATAGTTGACTGATTTCGCTTTTACGGACATTAGTTGTCTGATTTCGCTGATAAGGACATTATTTGATTTCGCTTGTTTGTCACTTAGTCAACATTAGTCAGTATAGTCAGTCAACTTTATCAGCATTTCATGTGACTCATTAATGCCTTCGGTGGTGAACATGTGAATTTGTGTGCTTCAATAAAATTACATGTGATAGATAACAGTTTGTCAACACTAAGATTGTCGGCCCAATCAAGATTAAATTGTATTTGAGTTTGTCTGCATACTAGTTTTGTTGTCAAGATCTATACCAACGGTCCAATGAGTTGAGGTAAAGTGTTAAAGCCCATGTGATGTCTACATAGTGTAACGGCCCAATGAAAATTGATTCATCATAAAAGTTGTCGTATATTGCCATGTGACATTTTATTAAAAAAAATCAATAGTGCTTGAGAAGTGAATAAATCTATAACTGTCTAATCATAATATCACGAGATTCACTTTAATTGATTGTTTTATAATAACGGTCCAATCAAAATTAATTAGTGTGTGTGCATGTGATTGTTGCAGAAATTTGAAAATTGTTGTCAGTTAACATGTGAGAATTGATTGAAAGATAAAATTCATTGTATAAGTCAAAGAATCAAACGTTACCTGATCTGATAATAGTTTTGTCATGTAGTGCCATTAAGTATTTGATAACTAGTTTGGGTCTGCATCATCCATTATTAGTCAATATTATAAAAATTTCGAAAATTTTGCTAACAGGTTAAGCTGATTGAGTTTGTTTTGTTTGGTCGACAGGTAATTGAAGATGTCAGGCAGTGGTGAAGAATTCTACAATACTTTCTACAACGCGTTCAATTCCGAATCATCTGATAGAAGATCTGAGATGAAAGAATATTCAAAAGAGATTTTGGAAAATTTGAAGTTTGAGAACATGTACGGAAGCCAACAGAAGCCACCAAAGCTAATGAAAGTGGAAGATTATCACTGGTGGAAAAACAGATTTGAGGGTTGGGTAAAAGCTTTCGCTACTGAAAGCTGGTTAAAACTGACACATGAATATGTTGCACCAGTAAAAGAGGGAGGAGAGTTAATAGATGCAAAAGATTTTACAGAAAAAGATATAAAAAATGTTGTGGCTGAACATAGAATGATAACATTGATCAAGCAGTCAGTAAGAGAGGATATTATTTCATTGCTCGAACAAGAAAAGACTTCAAAGATTGTGGGAAGCATTAGAGAGAAAATGTGTTGGAAGTAATGAAATTGTTAAAAACAAAAAGAAATTGTTGCGTAAAGAGTTTGATTTATTCAATTGTATGAAAAATGAGTCTGTTTGTAAAATGATTGAGAGATTCGGACATCTAAAAATGGAGCTGATCAGACACAAAATCTTACCTTCTGAAGAGGAGCTGGTGGATAAATTGTTTGATTCATTGCCAAATGATCAAGAGTGGCAATACTTTGCTCTAATGTTGAAAAATACAATCAAGCCTGAAGATTTAAAAGTGGATTTGCTGATTGAAAGGCTTGAAAGTCATGAGTTGGAAATAAAGAGATCTAAAGTCAACAATCCAGCTTACCAGCAGAATGTAGAACTTTACTACAGAGGAAATGTACAGCAGGCTGGGTCTCCAAGAACAGCATTTTCTGCAGAAAGTTCAAGTTCAGTGAACAATGAAAGTCTTCACAGTGGTTTTCACAGTGGATCTTCTTCAAACACTTCAAGTCAATCTGCTTCCAAGAATTTGTTTCAGTGTAATATCGCAGTGGATCTGAAGAATGGGCAGAATTTCAGCGAAGAGTCGGCAAAACAACAGATGGTTTTCTTGGCATCTGTACTTGAATCGTATGAAAGCCTCGTTGCAGGGAAGATTGGTAATACTAACTTGACGAAAGAAGATTATGATCAATTAGACCCCGAGGAGATGGAACTAATGGATATAAGATGGTGCATGGCCAGTGTGGTTCGTCGGGCACAGCGGTTCATGGAGATCACGGGGAGAAAGTCAATTGGTGGACCATCTACCAAATTGGGATTTGATAAATCCAAGGTGACATGCTTCAAATGCAAATATTCAAACACTTAGAAAAATTTTCACAACTTTCAGAAATTTCAAACTGATGCACTTGGGTCGGATGGTGATCCGATCGAGTGGTGATTCGATCGGATGACACAACCAAGTAACAATTTTCTGATAACAAGTGTCAGATAGGCACAAGTGTTAGATGGCTATCCGATCGGATGGTGATCTGATCGGGTGGTCGTTCGATCGAGTGACACAGGATCCTTGAAACCTTTAACCCTCAACACTTCACTGATCGGATGGTGATCCGATCGAGTGAGATGATGACATCAGTTGTAAAACCTTCAAACAACAATACCACTTCAACCGGATGGTGATCCGATCGAATGAGAATAATGATGTCAGCAAGAAAATCAAGAACAGTCTATGCCAATCAGATCTGATGGTGATCCGATCGGGTGGATGACGTCAGCAACAATGAAGAACACGACATGGTTTTTGGTTGATTTGATTCAGTTTTAGTTTGAATTTTTCAATGAAATTTTGTAGGATTGATCTATGTTCAATTCCGATTCGAATGATATGAAAATTAATCAAATTTGTCCGTGAAATCTTGCTTAATTTTGAGTTTTTCTGGTTTTAAAGTGTGAAAATGTAAAAGCTGCTAGAAAAGGGGTAGAAGATGAAGAATTTGTCAAAATTTCCGGTGAAATTTGAAAGAAATTGGCTGAAAATCGCTGAAAATCCGGTGAATTTGCTGTTGTCGTCTCCGATTCAACCTCCTGTGGCTCTGATACCACTTGTTAGGCCGTGTTCGCAGGATCTGTTTGGGTAGAACGTGGCTGGATCGATCTGAATCAAGGTGCGGAATCCCTTGATAATGTCATAGAATCAACAACGACAATTTTAACGTTCAACGCCTCTGATTTCTATTTAGATTGATGGTGAAAGTAAAGTGCCTCCGGTAGAAAGTCAGATCAGCAGAGGTTCCTTACAATGAACAGCCAAAAGTCCTCTAATCCTAGCACTAACATGCTATTTATAGGCAATTCAGGAAGGAAGTGTCACCCGATCGTATGGTGATCCGATCGGATGACATTCGTCGTCCGACGGATTTCACTTTTACATTAACGCACCGTTTGTTAGTGCATTCATCTGTCAACTTCGTCTTATATCGAGTCTCAGTCTCGGTGTGGATCCGAAAGAAGATGATGTCATCATATTGGATAATGACATCATATTAGTGATGTCATTATCACATCATTTCACAAGAGACAAAAGAAGTTATGATGAGAAGTGGCTGTTTACGTTTATCATATATCAATTGTGGTAGGTCCGATCATGTGTCAAGATAAGGTTCCGCTTTTATGTCCTAGACTAGGTTTCGCTTTTGTGTCATAGGATAGGTATCGCTTATATGGTATGCCATATGAGCGAAATCAGCTGCAATATAAATACCCGAACATGTGATCTCATATGTAACTTGGAGCGAGACCTGTTCATGTGCTAGGTAACCAAACTCTAACAAAATCATTTCAGAAAGCATAAATAAAGAAGATATTGAAAGGAACAGCTGTTGTTACTTTGCGTGCATTGATTCCGCCTTTACACGTGAAGATGAACTGCCTTAACTGATCGTTTAGGGTCACGACACGGTCCAACACCGTTCCCTGAGTTGTCCTGACACAAACATACATACATGTTTATACATATACAAAAATACATACACAACACAAAATATACAAGACTTGATGCAAATGGAAGCTACAGACATATGTACTAACAGGTCTCAAGGTTATCAGTTGATACATCAGGATTCCTTGTGAAAATACTTTCATTACAGTCCAAAATCACAGCACCAGATTCATTAGTTTTAGTCGGAACACCATGAGCCTCAGCAAACAAAGACATAACATGATTCCAAACGTCAAGATCATGATTGACGATGTTCGAATTATCAGCAACATCAAAATGTGGTTCATCATCCACTGTGAACTGTTCTTCAACTATCTCTGATTCTGCAAATGAATTAGAATAATTAGAACAACTAGTGTTATCAACAGAACCAGAATCTAACAAATTTTCTTCAATCTCCTGTGCAGATCTTTCAACAGGTTCTGTTTTTTTAATTGGTTCTGTTTCTATACTCATTTCAGTTTCAGTTTCTTTTACCTGCTCGGATTTGCCAGCTGATTCATTTGAAAAAATTTCATTTTCATTTTTAACAAAATTCAAAGGTTTCTTGAAATCAGCAGTTTGACCATTCTTAAACTTCGATGATTCGTATGGGATATAATCACTAGGTTTGCCATACATCATTTTGTCATAATCTTCCATCTCCTATTCAGTAATAGGCAGTCTGGAGTAATTATGATTATATGGTGGTAGAACGTGTGTGTATTCCAAACCCTTCCCCTTATTCTCTTTGTAAGAAAGTTGCACATTGCACAGATTACGAACAGTATCACTGGAAGTATCAAACTTTCTGATATTTAACTCATTTTGTTTGTAGTTTCTAGTGAGAAGATTCAGCTCAGCTCTCACAGAGTCGCATTCTAATGTTTTAACTGTGAGCCTGTGTTTATAGTCTTGAACCCAACATTGCTGTTGATTCACCCCTCTGTGTAGCTGAGCTATATCCTTCTTGAGTGCTTCAATCTTTTCATAGAGAACTTTATTGTTCTCTCGAAGACTGATGTACTTTCCCATAACACTGTTGTAATCAGTGATCAATGTTGAGTTTTGTGATCTCAGTAAAGCAACTTTCTTTCTACAGTGCTCGGAACATAAAAGATAGTTTAGCGTTTCAAAGAGTGATTTCGGTTCTTCAGTCTGGGCCACTTTTTCGGGATGAGATCTCGTTGAGTGTGGCATCTTTTCATCAGTTGATGTAGCAGCCACGGATGAGGATGAGGGAATTTGAGCAGTGTTGAGATTGTTAACAAGTGGCGAATTAGTAACGGCCTTCCCACAGTTGGACATAGAAGACGATGTACTTGCAAGATTCTGACTCCTCAGCTTGTCCTCCTGGATGTATTCATTGACTAAGGAAATCACATCTCTTGTTTCTGTTGTGCAATGATTGCATTTTCCTATAATAATAGCAACACGATAGTCCCTTGTCTTGCTTCGAGGCAATCCGTATAAAAAGGCTCTGTTAATCCTACCAAGTGTCACATACAATCCACATTTCTCGATTTCAGAGAGCAGCAGTGTGAACCTTCTGATTACATCTTCTACGCTTTCACCCTTAATAAAACCGAAACTATCGAGTTGTTCCAAGAGCAACTGATGTTGAGAATCAATACTTGGAGAAATCATCGTCTATCCAAGCAATAATCAAGCAATAACCCCTAAACTCGCTAAATAAAACACGTTGTATCCGTATAAACCTATTTCCTGTACTACACTGTGGTCCGATGTGACACCCGGTTTTTCAGGCCGTACCGTACAATTGTAACACGTGTTGTGAATAGGTACCAGGGCTGTATTTGAATGATTATGATGTTTATATATGGTATTTAATGAGTTGACAAATTTAAACCTTAGTAAAAATTATGTTGGCAACGGTAAGATAAACGCTTATCGCGTAACGGTTAAAATGCGAAACAAACGTTGGTGACCACCCGATCAGCGTTGAAATCCTAAAAATAGTCTGTTATGATTAGAATAATAATTTTAATCATATTCGTGAGGAAAATAAATTAAAACGCTAAGAAACTCTATTTTTCGAGTTTAAGCGCGTACCGCGCGATGCAGCGTGTATACTGACAAAATACTGTTAACACAGCCTGTTGTAGGATCGTTCTGTGACCCAAACGAGTCTATCAGAAGAGTTCTCGGTCTAATCAGAGGCGGAATTCATTGATTAGACTTTGTAACAGCTCGATTCACACTTAATTATCTTGTATAATTGATATAACACGTTTACAGATCAAATGACACGTCGGCAGCACTTCGGTACCGGAAACACGAACGTTACAAATGAAATCACACATCAGGTATTTATAGGGGTTGGTATTTCGCACGGAATATGCAAATGCTATTTCGTGCGAAATAGTTATTGCTTATTTCGTATGAAATAGCTACTTGCTATTTCGTGCGAAATTAACTTCCAACACACAAACCTTAGATTTCTCGAACTACGTGCCCTGATCTAACAATTCTAATACAAGACAAAGTCGACAGACGTAATACACCAACAGACTCCCCCTCGGATGTTGACGAAGTCTACGGTGTTGAGCCTTCACAATCTTCAGCCTTGATCAGTCTTTGGGCTTCTTCCAAAATATCTGACAGTATAAGTATCCTCAAATTTTATCTCTCTTCCCCAGAATCTCAAATTGACTCTGTCTTCTCTTGATCAGATCTCTTGATTCTGCAATCTTGTCAGCATCAGCAACTATCGTGATCCTCAGGAATTAAATATGGCTCTTGCTTCTTTAGACTTTCTTTTTCTAGCAGACTCCCCCTTAAGTTGTGCTGGGATTGTAGTCTTGCTTTCACAAGTTTTAGAATCGCAACCTGGCTCTCTCATAGCCATATCCTGCACATTCTCTACCTCAAAATAAGATTTATAAATTAAACAATTTGACAAATTTTATTCTTTGCTTACCATTTGTAGACACAATCATTCAAAATGATTTAACATTTAAAATCTCTGATTACCTCATGTAACAAAAACACCATTTTCTAACAAATTCTTCCCAAAATTATTCATCATGTTCAGCACTCGGAATTTTGAAAATCAGCTTTTCAACATCAGTTGTCGAAAATCTTTTTGTATTTTTCAAAAATTTATGCTAAAACACTCCGAAAATCTTTTTGGATTTTTGATATTAAAGAAATACAGTAAAGAAATATTTACAGACAATATTTTTTGTGAACTTGTGTAAGAGGATCATATCAGTTTTTGAGACAAATCACCAACACTGTTAAGCTTTAAACATTTTAAGTTCTAAACGATTCACTTAGATTGTCAGTATACTGATCCACTTAAATTTTCACACAAAGTTCAACTGTTTCGAGATACGAGATTAATGTTTTAAAGACTTAAACTCATTCATGTGTCCCACCTCAGAATATACTCCCGTATCCAGATCCTAATATTTAGTCTTACAGGTGAGTATACCTAGATGATATCTGTAAAGGGTTAAATGCGAGGGCCATGAGAGCTCAGGCTATTGCTTCCGCAAAATCAGAGAGATGATGGCTTCGACTTTAGGTGTGTTCCCTTTAGAGAATATTTTCTTCAACAGCACATGATTAGCATTTTTCAATGTTTCATCATTTTTTATGCTGAGGGTGGTGCTATATTTCAAGCAAGCGAAAAGTATTATACGTGGACTAGGCCATTGCTTCCACAAAATCAGAAGTCCCAGGATAATACCCCAGATATCACTGAGTATAAAGACCTAGTATCTCAGAAAGAGGGACCTTTCAAACAAGATTTCGGGGGTTACCCATATATCCGAGAGATGTTCCCCACGAGATAAGCAAGTTTGAAATTTAGGTTTATATCTCGACACAATCTACTAAATGTGCAAAAACCTACTGGCACATCATCAGTGAGACCGTTTATCACATTATAACTTTCCACTTATTTAGCATGCTGTGAAAGTCCACTGATGTACTATCATTTCCTCTTTTCTCAACAAAACTCAATTTTTGATTTTATCATGTTTTTGCCATTTTCAAATTTTCAAATGTTTTTGAATTTTCTGAAATTTCTTACTCCCCCTAAAATTCAAAATCATTAAAAGAAATTTAAAAACAAGCTATACAAATAAAGTGACAACTGATATCGAATCACTTCAAATCGCCATCCACTTGGCATAAACAATCAGAACTCCCCCTATCAACAAACTATTTTCCCATTATGATTTCAAAACACTTAAGTTTGTTTTAATCAAAAATGGTTTTTCCGGAAAATTAGTTTGGTTGATTTCATAAAACCACTTGTAGGTTAGGGGATTAAATCATCACTTTGTTCTTCTTTGACCATTTTGAAAAATTTAACAATTTTAGGTTCTATCAACAATACCACTTGTAAGAAAGATAAGTCAAGTACAACTTAATGTCCCTGATTAATCTTGAAAGTAAACATAAACACCACTTGTAGGTTTACGAATCAAACAATTTCCAGAATGGTGCCGATTCTTGCTCCACGATTACCAACTTGGAAGCTCCGGCAAGTCAGAATTTTAAGTAGAAAATGCAGTCACCCAAGCCTGACCAGCCTTGGGTGATTTTGATTCAACTCTATCCCAACCTCCTTTTGATCTGTAAAAATCTTTAACACTTTTTACCTTCCCATCTACCATCTTTCCAAAAATATGTTTAACTTTCCCATTGAAAGCCTTTTTAGCATCAAATTCTTCTTTACCAGAGAAGAATTGACCTGAAATCTCAAACCTACCTTTTGATTTCAGATTTTCTGCCCACAATGGTGAAAATTTTCATCGTTCAACTTAGGAACGGAATTCTCATTCTTTTTCTCAACAGATGACTCCTCTGATTTTATGGAATCATATTCATTGTCAGAACTACTTTCTGATCTAACAACCCATCTTTGTTTGTTCAAATCAACTTTTCTTTTGTAAAAACATTTTGAACTTTTACCAGTTTCAAAATTCGAATTTTTAAACACTTTGAATTTATCTGAATTAGAAGTAACTCCCTGTTTTTTTATTGTTATTGGACATTTGACAATTCCAAGCAATGTGTCCAACTTCTTGGCATTTAAAACAAGTTCTTCTTTCAACTCTCTTCTCAGATTCTTTTACCAGATTCTTCTTCTTTTCAGCGAAAAGTTCTTGATTTGACTGTTTCCTGAACAGTTTCTCCTTCTCTTCCTCTGAACTTGTACCTGAAACAAATTTAGTTTTTGATTTATAATTTTTCTTATTTTTATAATTTTCTGAAGAACTAAAACCAAGACCTTTCTTTTTGAAATTACTGTTATGGTTTGGTTTCTTTTGAAAACCATAACCAGAACTGTAACCCTTTTTCTTGTTTAACCTTTGTTGAACTCTTGAGGTGTAAGATTTAGCTTTTTCAGAAAGATTTTCATCTTTTATTTCAGAAATATTAATTTCTATTAGTTTGAAAACCTTTTTTATAATTTCTGGTTTAACACCTCTTATTGGAAATTCCTCATCAGAATATAATTTGTCTAAATCATTCAAAGTATATGCCACTTTGATTGATCCATCATTCAAATTAGATTTTGATAACAGGAATTCTTTATTGTAAACCCGTTTAACCGGTGAACTCAGACTCTTTTCTGACGAACTCGAACTTTCATATTTAGACTCCGACTTTGACTCTTCATCCATATCCAACACCTGATCGACCACTTTCTTTAATAACTCAGACTCATGATCAGTGTCAGACGCTGTGAATGTGACATCAATATTATCTGGTAACTCATCAATGGTTTCAGACTTTAACTTGATGTTGAGAGCCTTATTTAAACGTTCCTCTTTTGGTTTTCGGGGAGAATAACTATTCCAAATCAGGGGCGGACACTTGTTATATTTGACACTCTGTTTCTTACCAGTATCTTCTTTCTTTTCTTTATCTTAAAAAGCTTCAAGACCTGCAACAGTAGGATAAACTCTATCAATCAAATAATCACAGGTTGTATAACTCAACAACAAACGTTTGATTCTTTCACTCTCAATCTTTTCAAGTTCCAGATCCTGCTTAAGCTTTGCACAATCTTCAATATACTCATTGATGACCTTCTGCTTTGTCATTAAAGTTGAGCTCATCATTGTCATAGCAGCATCAACTTCTGAATTTGTCTTTTTCAAACCATCAACTGTTCTGTTCAATACGTCATAAGATTCCTTCACATACTTCACATCAGACAATAAATTTTCTTTCATCTTTTCTAATTCAACGATCTTCTTATCCTTCTCATCACAATCTTTGCAAGATTCTAAACATTTCTGACAAGGTTTAATGACCTTAACTATCTTTTCAACCTCGACAATCTTCTCAACTTCAATGAGTTTTTCAACTTCAACAACTTTTTCAATTATTTTTTCGACTTCAACAATTTTCTCTACCACTTTCTCCACTTCAACGATTTTTTCTATCACCTTCTCAATTACTGGTTCAACATTTGTTTCTTCAGCTTCCATCTTTTCCTTTTCATCAGCTATTCTTCTTACTTCCAGTTCTCTCTTTAATCTGGCAATCTTCTTCTCATTCAGCATCTCAACTTTATTTGCAAAAAAACAAATTAAAACTATCAGGATCTAGACCTTTTCTAGCTTTATTAATGTATTCTTCTTCATCATCAGTATCTACATCACTTCCAAAATCTAGAAAAATCGGTATTCTTTTTGGACTAATTTTGACTTCATCTTCTTCCAGAATTCTAGCAACAAGACCTGAACCAGGTGGAATGTATTTATCCCAGCTAAATCCCTCTGCAACCTTTTCATCATCTTGGTCAATTATACCATAACAAGCTCTTTTCTCTTTTTCTTCAATGGCAAGTGCATGTGCAGTTTGTGGTTGTTGAGCAATCTGATGAGAAATTGATTTTTGATAATAATTGTTTTTTCCAGACTGATCTTGTCTTCCATTTGCTTCTTTGTTTTTGCACTAACGCTTAAAATGACCTTTTTCTCGACAACGAAAACACGTAACCTTTGATTTGTCAGACCCTATCGGAGATTTAGACATCTCACTAAAATCATCTCTACCAGTGATTTGTTGAAACTTTTCTGCCCTTCTAACAGCAATGGCTAAACACCATTTGACATCCATCAACTCAAGTTCCTCCACATCAATTTGGTCATAATCCTCTTTGGTAAGCATCGGATTTCCAATTCTGCCAGCAATCAGGCTTTCATATGATTCCAACATAGCAACAAGTGATGCCATGTGTTGCTTAGCTATTTCTGGAGAAAGATTTTGACCATTTTGAATGTTCAAGGCAACGTTGCACTGCAGATTTGTAGAATTCTGTCATTGAGGACTTGGTGTTGTAAAATTTGGATCAAAGCTTGAATATGAAGACGAAGGTCCACCACTTTGAGTCACAGTACTTCCCTTTGTTCTAGAAGAACTATCAGCACTGAAACCAGTTTGAATCTTTGGGTTTGGAGTAACTTCAAATTTGTTTCCTCTGTAGTATAAACTGACATCTTGTTGAGCATTTGGATTAGTCATGATTGTCGTTTTCCGGATATCCAACTCATGCTCTTCAATCTTCTGAATAAACTGTGCCAAATTCATATTTTCAGATTTTCTCATGTGTTTTAGGATCAACAAATACGTTCCCCATTTCTGCTGTGGTAATGCATCGGCTAGTTTATCAACCCATTCATCGTCGTCTTTCTTTATGTCCAATCTTCCCATTTCCAGACCAGATGACAATATCTATCAATGGTCATTTTTGTTGTTTCATTTTCAAAAGCTATAAACATATCAAATGATTTCTTCAGTAAAGCCTTTTTGTTCTTGATCATATCTGCACTTCCTTTAAACTTTTGAATTAATGCTGTCCAAATTGATCTAGCAGTACCCTCATGTTGGAGTAAAACAAAGATATCTTCTTTAACTGCTTGTTGAAGAATATTAATCATCATTTTTCACTTGTATATTTCAATTTTTCAACATCTGAATAGTCACAGAAAGCTTTTTCAATCCCAAGTTCATTTTTCGGTTTCTCGTAATTTTTCTCTAATGAACACCATACGTCAAACTTATAAGCTTGCACCCAGTTTTCAATCCGATTTTGCCATCCTTTAAAATCTTCAATGTACATACGCTTCGGCGGTTTTTGATAAGTTCCCGTCTCATTCTCACTGTAAAGAGTTTCAGCAGCTGTAACAGGAGCAACTGGTGTAGCAAACGCATTGTAGAATTCCTCTTCCATGATTCAGTAATCTGTATCACAAAGTCAACAAAGTTCAAACAATAATGAAAGTTCACACGAAATAAGAGTTCAAACGAAAACACTTGGTGCGAAATAGCTACTACAAACGAAATCAAACTTTGGTACGAAATATCGTTTTCAAACGAGATCAACTTTCACACGAAATACAAACTCAAACGAAAACACTATTTGGTGAGGAATACCCTTCAAACGAAATAGCACCAACTCAAACGAAATACCCTGATTTCGTGCGAAATAACAAGACTGAAGTAATTTCGTGCGAAATTAAGTGTAATTTTCAAACGAAATAGCAATTTCAAGCGAAATCAATTGCGTATTTCATGCGAAATACTGCTGACGTCACTTAATCCGAAACCATTTTCAAGCGAAATTATCAATTTTATCACTTTTAGATCGAATTTAAGTCCAATTCTTCCAAGGATTCATTAAAACACTGTTTCGCATGATATGTTTGAAATTCAATCTATTTTAACCGTGAAATCTTGATTAATTTTGAAAAGAAGGTGTAGAAGTCAGATTTTATGGCTGTTTTGGCAAGAACTCTTCCTCCTGAGCTCTGATACCACTTGAAGGATCGTTCTGTGACCCAAACGAGTCTATCAGAAGAGTTCTAGGTCTAATCAGAGGCGGAATTCATTGATTAGACTTTGTAACAGCTCGATTCATACTTAATTGGCTTGTATTATTGATATAACATGTTTACAGATCAAACGACACGTCGGCAGCACTTCGGTACCGGAAACACGAACGTTACAAATGAAATCACACATCAGGTATTTATAGGGGTTGGTATTTCGCACGAAATAGGCAAATGCTATTTCGTGCGAAATAGCTATTGCTTATTTCGTACGAAATAACTACTTGCTATTTCGTGCGAAATTAACTTCCAACACACAAACCTTAGATTTCTCGAACTACGTGCCCTGATCTAACAATTCTAATACAAGACTCCATACAAGACAAAGTCGGCAGACGTAATACACCAACACCTGTCAAGGCAACTGATAATCATTTTAGTAATAATTTGATGAGTTTATCACTTTAGAATGATAAAAATGAATAAAAACGCATAAATCCCTATTTTTGCGATTTTAAGCGCGTACCGCGCAGTATAGCACATACTGCCAAATACCGGCATCGTAGCTGGACCAGACAAACAAATTATTTTTCAGTAATATTTTGGTGAGTTTATTTTTATAGAGTGTTAGAAATAATTTAAAACGCACTAAAACGGGATTAAAACGCTAGATAAAATACCCGGTATCCAGTAAAATACCAATTGTTGGTCTAGAATATATATATATACATATATATATTTTCGGATATATGTGTGTGTTTAAGAAAGTGGGGGGACATGTGTTGATTAAATGCTCTTTTCTCTCTCCTCTTTCACATGCCTATTGGCTACAAGGGGAGGTGGATGATGATGAAGCATGGGAGAACTCAATATATCACTACAAACCCAAGACAACTTCAAAACTCACACACTAACTCTCTCTCTCTCTCCTAAATTCAGCCGAAAATCCCCATATCACCTCCATAATTTCGAAAATTTTCACTTGTTCATGAAGATCAAAGTTCATTCCAAGAATGTTTTAAGGTGGTTTGAGTATCCGAAAGTGTTTTCTTGATGAAACAAGCTTCTAACCATCAAGAATCTTGTTAAAACCCACTAATAATCTTGAAGGTATAAACTTATTTTTTAAAATCACATTCATAATTTTTAGTGATGATAGAGATATTAGATAGTTTCTCTTGAACTTGGAATAAATCACAAACTTGAATCAAACAAAGAATGATGTTTTAATCAAAGTAAAAATGGGTGTGTATATGTGTGTGCACATGGCCGATTGTGTGTGTATATATGTGTGTAAGTTGTATTTTGGTTTTTGATGAAAAGTTCTTGATTTGTTTGCTTTCTTGAAAAATATAATGATTGGAGGAATTTTTGGTTATCATGCAAGAAGATTCCAAAATGATTAGAGATTTTAAAGTGATATGTTGAAAAAGTAATTTCTTGGAAGTATGTGTGTATATGTAATCCATATATATGTATGTATATATGTATGCATGCATGTAAAGGTGTTGTATAATCTTAAATGTGAAAGATCTAAGTAGGAATGAGCATGAATGAATTGAAGGATTTAAGTGTTATGTAAAATATTTGAAAGAAAATTATGTTAGTGAAGTTTTGATGCATATTGAGGTCATGTTAGATGATAAAGTTATGATATGAGTGCATTAGATACACCTACATGAACATGCATGATGATATGAAAGCATGAAATGATGATTTAAGCATGATTTGATAAAAATGAGTTTTGATCAGAAAATAAACACTAAAAATATGAGTATTTGAAGTATTAAAATGATATAAAACTTTGTCATAAGGTTTACTAGCTTTGCATGATATACATGAGGCTTAGAAACTTGTAAAATAGGTGAAATAATGTGATATGAGTATGATTTAGTAAAAATCAGTTATGAGCAGATTATAAACACTAAAATAAAGTTATTTTAAAGTGTTTAGTGACATATAACTTTGTCCTAATGTTTGCTAGCTTTACATGTTGTACTTGGTGCATTAAAAGTTGTAAAATACGTGAAATCGCATGATTTATGTGACTTACACAAAAACTGCACTAATCTTATTATAACCACTATTTTAATCAGTAAATAACATGTATTCTGTTAAATTATCAAGTCATTTCGAGTTGGGATGGTTATAGAAACGTTTAACGCAAAACTATGCGGTAAAACGGTCAAAAATCGGCTTTTTCGAGTGATCTTTGTAAAACTGATTTAGATCAGTAAATAAACTGTTGTTTTTAGTGTAAAAACAAGTTTTTTAACAAATTTTTAAGCTTACTTGGTGTTTGGTTGGTCATACGTGACTTCCGACGCCCGAAACCGTTACCGAATCGCTAAAATACGCATTTTTCAATGAACACTAGTATGGGTAAATTTTGAGTGAACCTTATGTGATAAAATGTGTTAAGTGATTTAAACATGTAAATGTGATAATATGTTAAGTGTTAACTCGATAGTGGGAAATTTAGACTATGCATGTATACTTGTGCGTTTTGTGCGGTAGAAACGGTAAAAATTGCGTTAAATATGTAACTTGTTTGTCAAGCATGAAATTTGATACGTATGAGATATTTTACGTATATTGGCTTTAAAAATGACAAAATAGATAAGTTAACAAGACTTCGTGTGATTCGGTATTAAATTATGTGGACGTTTATGTATATATATATATATATATATTACGACGCGCAAATCGTAGATATATTGCGTATTAATGGGAGTGTTAACGGATTTACACAATAATGGTCACCAATAAGATCGTTCAAGTCTCAAAATCTTAAATATATATATATATATATATATATATATATATATATGAACTCATATATATTAACGTGCCAACATAATAAAAAATAATAACTTTTCGAGAAAATCCCAAAGTTATGTGATAATTCTAAGAAACGGAGAAACTTAGGATTTTTGTGTTATAAATATTGACTTAAAATCGTTCCTATACATATATAATAGGACGTGTAGAAATCAATCTCTGGGATTGCGCTATTTAAAATATGCACCCAAAGGTGAGTGTCACTAAACCCCTGTTTTTACTGTTTTGTATATATTTTGGGGGTGGAACAAGTCGTTAAAAGGGTTTAATAATGTTTTCGAAATAAAACATACCTTTTAATATAAAATATATATTTTCGCTGAAAATATATGCATTTGATAAGTTATACGTTTCGAAGTAAAACGATTTTGAAGAATGAATATTGTAAGTGCGGTATTTCTTAAGTGAAACGAGACCGTACGGATTGGGGATGAATTCCGGACTGGGTCTCAACATTTGAGTGACAGGGGAATTCGTAAATTGTCGTTTATTAAATTCTCATATTAGTAGGATATATATATTGTACGTGAGGCAGACATCATATTGTTCTTCGAGAAAGAACCCTGCGCCCATGATGTCGTTTAATCAGTTAAGTATTGTACGCGATGAATTGTTGGTAGATCTATCGGGTTGACAACCCCGTCGTGACCGGTCGCCCCGTGTCAATGTCAAACGATGAATTAATATTCTGTTTATTGTCTAGCTTTCATTATCCCTGCATGGTTAATATATAGTTCGTATCGTCTTGCTAACATACGAGTCTAAAAATTGACGCAATAATTTAATATACAAAACTTGGGCAGTAATAATATTGTCGGGTTTGAGAAACTGCGACGGAAGGCCCATGAATTTTATTAAGAAAGTAAAATGGACTTTCTAAGAAGTAAATGGATTTCTAAATAAACACCTAAACAGAAATTTTTCCTTGGAATAAAATCTGTTAGTAAAGGAATAAGTGAACTCACCTTCCTTTGTGTTGACACTTGATTTTAACGTGTTCTACAGGTACTTGAGTTCGGCTTCAGGAATTATGGCGTATCTTGTGGTTATTGATGCATGTTTTATCACTTATAATGTTGGACTGACTTTTAAACTTTCTGGGACAATGTAATAAGATCCATAAGGATCAAAGGATAACTTTATTTTGTCATGGTTATGTCATGTTTTGAGACGCTAAGATTAAAATCTACGTTTTAAATTAAGTAATAATGTCCAACACTATAATGCATCAAACATCAAGATAGAAATGGGCACCAGCTTCCGTCACCACTACGTTTTATATTCCGCTGCGATGTTTTTGGGGTGTGACATCCGAGATGGTGAATAACGATTCGTGATGGGGATAACTTGTTCGAGATGATGGGTTAGAGATGAGGTTCGAGATCAATAGTGTATCCGAGATGAACGAAAAGCTTCAAACAGTAGATCTGAGACAGGTTGAATGTTGTTCGAGATGCCTTAATATTGTCAGAGATGATGACAATCCTCAACAAGTGTAATCTGGAATGGTTTGATGATGATCCTAGATGATATGATATTGGTCCGAGATGAAGCAATCTTCAATTCCGGGATGGGAAAGATTATTCGAGATGGTCCGAAATTCGTTGAAGATAATCCGAGATGTGTTGAAGATGATCCGAGATGCACAGACAAGGTCTGAGACGATCAGATCTTCAAGCAAATATGTCCGATATGTTATGATGATTATCCGAGACAAGGAAATCTTCAAATCTTCAAGTCCGAGATGATGATGAGATGATCCGAGATCAGTCCGACATCATCCGAAATGTGATAAAGATTATCCGAGATGCACAGAAACCAGTCCGAGATGTGCAGATCTTCAACAGAATGAGCAGAAACAACAACCAGTCAACAGTCCGAGATCCAGAATCGGTGTGATATCAGATTCGAGCCTGGAAATAGGTTCGACAGGCTCTGATACCAATTGTAAGTCCCGTAAACCGAGATCACAATGATATCACACTAGCTTGAATGGTGGCGGAATCACACAAACAAGCTATGATTCCCTAGAAAGGAGATGAAGAAGAAAGATTACTATTAATCGAATGATTAAATCTTGCATATAACCTAGTTGTCTAATACAAGATCTACTTAGCTCATCCACAACACCCACTAACTAACCACACAAAAGCCACACATGCTCCTAAATAGGATTTACTATTTATAGTAGGAGATTAGGGATAAGGCTCCTTAAACCCTAGGCCCATTTACCTAAATAAGCCCACTCTAATATCCACTAATCCATAAGCCCTCTAAATCAATTAGCTACTAATTCATAAACCTACAAGGGCCTAACAGGCACTACGAATTCAAGTCAGGGAATGTATTCATCTGGTGGAAGTCAGAAATCTCAAGCAACAAGCTTTAACATTCCGAAGTTGGATCCAAACTGTTTAAAACTGTAGAACAATCGAGTCTTGATGAAGATTTTGACCAAATAGACCAAGATGAAATGGAAGAGCTTGACCTTTAACTTAATATCGTGTTATTACTTCGAAGAGGGAAGAAATTCCTTTTGAAAACAGGGAAAAAGTTTATAGGTTGTCAAACTAAGACTCGAATAGGCGTTGATATGTCAAAGCTGAAGTGCTACAACTATAGCATCTACAGGCATTATGCATGAGATTGTCGGAAGCCCGAGATGGAGAGGTCCAACAGAGAAAGCATATCTCAACAAGGAAAGAACTCAAGATCTCATACAAGTACAATAAGTGCTTCAGCCTCAAATTCCTGTTTAAATGCTTCAGAAAATCTTACTCCTTCAGCAAACAATGCTTTGGTGGTTCAACCTCTACAGGAAGTGATCGATCCTTGTGACTGGGGTTGTGCTTCAGAACATATTTCGGGAGCTATAGTTTCACAAGCCTTTATGGCTGAAATTATTGAAAATGGAGTGTGTGAAGAGGTTATGGAAGAATCCGATATAGAAGAACTTGCTGTTGTAGCTGAAGTTGTGGGTGAAGAAATGAAAGTGGGTAAAGCTGCAGAGAATGAAGAAAGCTTGAATGAGGAAGTTATAGGAAGGGTGAAAAGAATAGAAAATGGAGAAAGGAATGAATGTTTTGTGTTCAAGATCTCTACTACTGAAATGCAGAAATTTGTAGATGAAGAAGCTCAAAAGTTGGAAGAAAATTCCGTGGAGAAGGAATCTTGTGCATTCATGGTTGGAATTGAGGTAAAATCGACTTCCGTAGATAAGCGTTGCGCTAGATGCATAGAATTTGTAGCTAAAATTGATAGATACACACTTCATAATACAAATTTGAATGCTGGTCTAGAAAAGTCCAGAAAACTCATTGTTATTTTGTCTTGTTCAGATAAGGAACACCGACTTAAGATAAAAGCATTGAAAAATGATATCTCTAAATTTGAAAGACGTGTGGCTCAGGCAACTATTAGAAATTAAGAGTTGAAATCTGAATTTGAATTAAACCAAAATTACATTTTGGAAAAGAACAAAATTATTTTAGAAAAAAAGATAATTCGATTTTAGAGTTGCAAAGAAAAATCGAAAAGTTTGGGAGTTCAACTGAGGTGATAAATTTCTGCATTAACAGCCAACGTCTCAAAGAAATAGAGGATGAAATGTTTGGAATCTACTATAGTAAAGTGCCCCCACCGACTAACCATAACTATACATAGATGGCAAGCATTGATCCCGAATTGGCTAACTTTGTGCCAACGACCCCTCTGACTGTTAATCCGCTAAGTGAGTCGGAATCTGAGCTCAAAGCTGCATCCGACTCTGAACAGTCGAAGATGAGTGAAGCTACTAAGAAAAGTGAGATGAACTTTGTAAACATTGAGAATTTGATAAACAATAAAATTTTAGAAATTTTTAATCAAGTTCAAAATGCTAATGTGAAATCAAAACCCCGTAGGAAATCTAAAATAAATTTGAAGAATGTCCCAAAAACTGAATTTGTTAAAGGGGAAGATTTTAATCAGGAGGTCGAGAAAATTGAAAATGGGTTAAACTCTTGGTTTGTTACTCAACTTCTAAAAAATCCAACTAAAGTTTCATCATCTTCGAAAGTAAAGAGGAACGTCCAAATAATGTTGCAAATGTTTGACGATGCTACAATGTTAGTGCGTGTGACACCTGACTTTTTAGGCCGTACCGTACAATTGTAATACGTGTCATGAATAGGTAACAGGGCTATATTTGAATGGTTATGATGTTTATATAATGTGTTGGTAAAATTAAACTTTGATAAAAATTATGTTGGCAACAGTAAGATAAACGCTTATCGCGTAACGGTTAAAATGCGAAACGAACGTCGGTGACCACCCGATCAGTGTTAAAATCCAAAAAATAGTCTGTTATGCTTAGAATAATTATTTTAATCAAATCCGTGTGGAAAAATAATTTAAAACGCTAGGAAACTCTATTTTTCGAAGTTTAAGCGCGTACTGCGCGATATAGCGTGTATACCGACAAAACACTGTCAATACAGCCAGTCAAGGCAACTGATAATCATTTTAGCAATAATTTGATAATTTTATTATTATAGAATGACAAAAATAAATAAAAACGCTTAAATTCCTATTTTTGCGATTTTAAGCGCCTACCGCGCAGCACAGCGTACATACTGCCAAATACCGACAACATAGCCAGTACATGCAAACAAAATATTGTCATGTAATATTTTGGCAGGTTTATTTTTATAGAGAGTTAAAAATAATTTAAAATGTACTAAAACAGGTTTAAAACGCTAGATAAAATACTCGGTATTCGGTAAAATACCTATTTTATTCATTAAATCTACATATGTATGTATGTATGTATGTATATATATATATATATATATATATATATAGGGGAAGGATCGACTAAAAAGTGAATTTTGCCTAAGTAGCCTAAGAAGGATTGTGATGATGACATGTGTCACTTCTAATAAGTAGGAATAAAGGGCATTTTGGTCCTTATAAATAGGAGTGATAATGACATGTGGCACCCCTTTTGTTTTTTAAAAATACAAAAAAAAATCTAGTACAAAATAAATCTAGCATAAAAAATCTAGTACAAAAAAATATAGCACAAAAATGTAGTACAAAAAAATATAGCACAAAAAATGTAGTACAAAAAATATAGCACAAAAAAATTCAGTAAAAAAATGTAGTACAAAAAAATCCAGCACAAAAATTTAGAAAAAAAAATTTAAGACAAAAAAATTGAGCACAAAAAAATTAGTACAAAAATATAGTACAAAAATCCAGCACAAAAAAATGCTATACAACATAGAAATACAACACATTTTAGTGGGTTTTTTTAGTCTTGATATTTTATATAGCAATATGGTACTCAAATTAAAGATAAAAAGACGCTCGATTTTACGGTGAAATTTTTATGAAAAATAATGTCGTGTAAAAAAGTTACGAACGTTGAAAAAATGGGGGTGGAATATGCATGTGCCTTGCATGTGGAGAGAGAAAGTCCATAAATATGATTTTCCCAATATATCCTTGCACTCCTCCTTTCTCCAACACTTTCATCTTAACCATTGATTTGAAAAATGAATGGTTAAGATTCCTTCTCACCCTACTTAGGCAAAATAAACTTTTTATTTGATCTTACCCATATATATATATATATATATATATATATATATATATAATTATGTGTGTATATAAGAGTGAGAGAAGGAGTTGGCGGCCCAAGGTGGTGCCACCTCTCTTTGGTAATGCAAAAATGTGCCAAGTGTAGTATGTGTCATAAGATTAATCATCACCTCATTTTAAACACTCCATCATCATTCTTTGATCAAATTCATTCTCTCACTCTCTCTCTCTAAGCTACGGCCGAACACCTCCATCTACACACATATTCAAAAATTTCAAACCTTTCATGAAGATTCAAAGGACTTCCATGGTGATTTCAGGCTAAAAAGGGGTGTTTGGAAGTGATTTCAAGCAAGAACAACCTTCATATTCTCATATATTCTCAAAAACCCATCTAAAATCTTGAAGGTATAAAAATTTATTTTATAAACTTTGTTTTGATTCTTGATGATTCTTGATAGTGATGGAAGTTTCTCTTGATCTTGAGTTTAATCACAAACTTAAAACATAAAACAAATGGGATATATTTTGAATGAAATAAAATGGATGTGTATATATATATATATGTGTGTGTGTGGCCATGAGAGTGTGTGTATATGTAAGTTTTTGTGTTTTTTATTTTTGTTGAAAGATTCTTGAGTTACATGATTACTTGAAAAGTAGGATGCATGTAAGAATCTAAGTGTGTCATATAAGAATGTTCTAAAAGTGATTTAAGATTTGAAAGTGACATGATGAAAAGTGAATTTTTGGTGGTTTATGTGTGTGTATATATGATTCGTATATATGTATGTATGTATGCATGTATATAAAAGTTTGTCATATGTTCTTAAATATAAAGGATATTAGCTTTTATGTATGAATGATTTGATGATCATGATGATGTGTGTGTTGTGTTTTGTAAGAACATGATATTAATGTGTTCTTGATGTATGATTAGATCATAAATAATGTTGATGATGTTGTATGAGTGCATTAGATGCACCTATGTGGACATGCATGTTAATATGAAAGCATGAAATGATCATTTGAGTATGATTTGATAAAAATTAATTTTGCTCAGATTATAAACCTTAAAATAAAGTTATTTTGAAGTGTTTAATGATATATAACTTTGTCATAATGTTTGCTAGCTTTGCATGTTGTACTTGGTGCATTAAAAGTTGTAAAATACGTGAAATCACATGATTTATGTGACTAACACAAATACTGCACTAATCTGATGATAACCACTATTTTAATCAGTAAATAACATGTATTGTGTTAAAATATCAAATCGTTTCGGGTTGGGATGATTATAGTAACGTTTAACGCAAAACTATGCGTTAAAACTGTCAAAAATCGGCTTTTCGGGTGATTTTTATAAAACTGATTTAGATCAGTAAATAAACTGATGTTTTTAGTTTAAAAACAAGTATTTTAGCTAATTTTAAGTTTACTTGGTGTTTGGTTGGTCATATGTGACTTCTGACGCCTGAAAACGTTACCGAATCGCTAAAATACAAATTTTTCGATGAACACTAGTATGGGTGAATTTTGAGTGAACCTTATGTGATAAAATGTGTTAAATAATTTAAACATGTAAATTTGATAATATGTTAAGTGTTAATTTGATAATGGGTAAATTTAGACTATGCATGTATGCATGTACGTTTTGTGCGGTAGAAACGGTAAAATTGCGATAAATGTGTATCTTGTTTGTCGAACATGAAATTTGGTACATATGAGATATTTTATGTATATTTTCTTTAAAAATGAAAAAAAATAGATAAGTTAGTAATATTTTGCGTGTTCGGTGTTAATTTCTATGAACGTTTACGTATAAATATTACGACGCGCAAATCGTAGATATATTACGTATAAACGGGAGAGTTAACGAATTTACACAATAATGGTCACCAATAAAATCGTTCAAGTCGCAAAAATCATAAAAATATATATATATATATATATATGTATATG
This sequence comes from Helianthus tuberosus, assembly GCA_030545235.1. Lineage (NCBI taxonomy): Eukaryota > Viridiplantae > Streptophyta > Magnoliopsida > Asterales > Asteraceae > Helianthus > Helianthus tuberosus. Next base: position 143,867,322 of record CM060381.1, read on the forward strand.
TATTCATATATATATATATATATATATATATATATGTATATTAACGTGCCAACATAATCAAAAAATGTAACTTTTCGAGAAAATCTCAAAGTTATGTGATAATTCTAAGAAACGGAGAAACTTAGGATTTTTGTGTCAAATATATATATTGATTTAGAATTGTTCCTATATTAGGACGTATATAAAAATCAATCTCTTGGATTGCGATATTAAAATACGCACCCAAAGGTGAGTGTCACTAAACCCCTATTTTTACTGTTTTGTATATATTTTGGGGGTAGAACACTTCGTTAAAAAGGGTTTAATAATGTTTTCGAAATAAAACATACTTTTTAATATAAAATATATATTTTCGTTGAAAATATATGAGATTTGATAAGTTATACGTTTCGAAGTAAAACGTTTTTGATAAATGAATATTGTATGTACGATATTTCTTAAGTGATACAAGACCGTACGGTTGGGGACGAATTCTTGACTAGGTCTCATATGTTGGAGAATAAGGGGAATTCGTATAACTTCATGTATTAAATTGTAATATTAGTAGGATATATATATTGTACGTGAGGCAGACATCATATTGTTCTTCGAGAAAGAACCCTGCGCCCATTATGCCGTTTAATCAGTTAAGTATTGCACGCGATGAATTGTTGGTAGATCTATCGGGTTGACGACCCCGTCGTGACCGGTCGCCCCGTGTCAAGTCAAACGACGAATTAATATTCTATTTATTGTCTAGCTTTGATTATCCCTGCATGGTTAATATATAGTTCGTATCATCTAGCTAACACACGAGTCTGAAAGTTGACGCTATAATTTAATATACAAAATCTGGGAAATATATATTACAGTTGTCGGATCGATGAACCGGCGGAAGGCCCATGGATTTTTAATAAGGAAGTAAAATGGACTTTCTTAAATTTATATGGATGTTTTCAAATAAACACCTAATCAGAAAGTTTTCCTTGAAATAAAATTGGTAGTAAGTGAATACGTGAACTCACCTTCCTTTGTGTTGACACTTGATTTTAACGTGTTCTACAGGTACTTGAATTCGGCTTCGGGAAATCATGGCGTATCTTGTGTTTGATGATGCATGTTGTTTTGTTTAAATATGTTGGGCAACTTTTAAACTTTCTGGGACTTTTGTAATAAGATCCGCGTGGATCAAAGCCATCTTAACTATGCAGTCATGTTATAAAACGTAACGTTTAATTTACTTATGTTTAAAATAAATTAAAATGTCTCCAACAATTAAATGCATCGATCGACAAGATATAAATGGGCACCAACTTCCGTCACCACTACGTTTTATATTCCGCTGCGACGTTTTTGGGGTGTGAGAGTGCGCATTATGTATGTCTGCCACTGTGCGAAAAGACTAGATAGAGCGTGTGTTGAATATTGTATAGTTGACATATGAACACATGAATTTGGTGTTGGGATTGAACCCCAAAGGAACAGTTGATAAAGCCAAAACTGGATCAGAACTATAACATCTGTGCTTGTAATCATTGTAAACAGTTCAGTTATCAATAAAATAATGTTATTTGATCCCAATGTTTGTTTAATTATGTTTGACATTTTTCATGTTTTGGTTTTTGTTCAATTTCAAACTCTATATCGTTTTCTAGAGAGTTATACGCAAACTGATGCGTAAACGTAATCAGTTCAATGCGACAGATACTCCGGAACATCAATTTATGCTTAACATACCTTAAATAACCTTTACATAACTTAGAAATAAGTTTTGAAGGCTTTGGTATGGCAAAATCAAGTTTATTCGCTTACAGGGACTAAATTTGACGAATTGCGAAAGTATGCGGATTGGTACTGTAACGGACATTCCGGAACATGATCATAAGTTAAACATACCCTAAATATCCTTTACATAGCTTAGAAAAATAGGCTTTGAGGGGTTCGGTGTGCTAAAATAAACTTTTTGGTCATTCAGGGACTAAAAGCGTCAAAAAGTGCATAAGTTTGCATTTTCGCGCATATCTTACGTTCTCAATACATCCGGACATCCAAATTTTTTCGGTAATCATTAAAATATTTTATTTTAGTGATTAATATGATAAAACTTCATTCGTTTCTCAATTTGGATCGTTTTCGTGTCCGTTACAACTTCCGTAGTAATTAACCGAACAACGCAACCGTACAGCCAAACGAACCGACATCCATAACATTTCTGAGCATATTTCAAGTTCTCTATGCTTTAACATCCTTATGGAGCTTAAAAATGGGTTTGACGGGTGTTAGAAGTGCCAAAACACGTCAATACGCACACAGGGACCAAAACAGACTTTTTGCAAAAGTTGCTGATCTGCACATAGCATATGGACCGTAAGGGGAACTGCATATGGTCCGTAAACAGCCTTCAGACATCAGAAACTTGATTCCAACTATTTCTAGCCTGTTCCAGCTGTTTTGGTGAGTTGCAAATGGTTTTTCTTGTAATCTATGGGCTATTTTGGGTGCCCATGGTATTCCAAAACCATGGGTGCATGTGTACGGCCTAGATCAAAGCTCGGTTTTCAATGAACGCTCCTAACGGTTCTCCGAAATCTATATATACCCAACCCCCATTTTCTCCCAACTCACACTTTGATCAGATTTTTCTCTAAGTTGAAGGATAAAACCTTCATACCTGAGAATTATTAGATTAAAACTTCCATTCTTGGACCTTTTGTAAGTATTCTTTCGTTCTTTTACGCGTTTTAAGCGTGAAAGTCAAACATTGTTTGACTTTTAGCTTTGACAAGTTAAGGTCAACACGAAGTTCGTTTGAACTTTGTAACGTGAGCGTAATCACGATGGTTATAGTCCCTTTTGACTATACCTACTGATTACCACGTTATTTAGGCATAGTGACGAGTCATAGTTTCGGTCAAAATACGCGCTTACACGTATTTTGCAACCAAACTATTCTTGGGTATCAAAACCGTTTGTTTTGATACCAAACCTGTTTTCAAACCTCTTTAAACATGTTTTAACATGTTTAGCTCGTCACTTTAGGATTTAGTGCTTATATAGGTTCGTAAGATAAGCGATCTAAACAATCGCTTGGGCTTTCGAACCCAACCCGTTTGGTTGATCATTAGGATCTAACTAAATACATTAGGTGACCATAGTTGTATAGGGAATAACTTTCCAAGGTTATACCTTATGGTCATAACGTTTAGTTAGTTGTATGATAGGTAGTTTATATGCCTTAGGAAAATGACCAAAATGCCCTTTTTACGCCAAAATTAATTTTAAGCAAATGCAACCTAAATTTTGACATCTAAACTGATTAGGCAACAATATTAGACATCTTAAGGCATATATTACTTGTCATTGGACTAGTTAGGCGGTCCGAACGCGTTTTACGCGAACGACGCATTAAAGTAGCATAAGCTACCTAAACGGGTCGTAATAGGTCGTAAGCACTTAGGATAGGTTCCGTTTTAGAATATAGGCTTTGTTAAACCATATTACATGAGTTCTTACACTCATTTAGTTTACGAAACCTCATTCTATCCGATCCTTCGATTTAGGTCCGTTTATTAACGTAGTTACCTATATTAGGTGCCGTTTGATTCCGTGATCTTTCTAGCATTGCTTGGTGGTTATCTAAAGACTATTGAGCAATCTCAAGTGAGTACATAGACCCCCTCTTTTTAAATGTTTTCAAGGTGATTATGTGAGTACATAGTCCCCTCTTCTACTATTTTTCAAACATTTTGGGGTGAAACACATGTGCCTACTTGTTAGTTTCGTGCTTTCCGTGTTTTTATATCATATGCTTGTTATGTTCATTAATACGCTTATAGTACATGATTTCTTGCATGTTGTGCTATGTATGTTCACTTAGCATGCTAGCACATTGTTTTACATTACATTTCTGTTGCATATGTTTACTCAACATATGGACACATTGTTTTACATTGCATTTCTGTTGCATATGTTTACTCAGCATATGGACACATTGTTTTACATTTCTACCTTGTATGTTCACTTAGCATACTAGGTACATTGTTTTCATAAAACATGCTTACATTTGGTATGACATTTGGTTTGTTTAACAAACTAAAATACGTTCATTAACATTAGCTACGCCGCTCGGTAGTAAGTAGTGGTACCATAGGACTTGACAACTCCCATTCCTGATATCCTAGGTTTGTTTGGATGTAAGGAATGACTGAATCCGGAAACATTTTTGATAACCTTTACTCTAAGGTTATCCTACAGTCTCAAGGCTTGAATGTATACGTTTAACAATACCACATAAGTGTTTGTATCAATATAGCATGCATTTTTACAAAACATACCTTTGATTTAAACTGTGTTTTATATCAATTGCATTGTTTTGTACATTCTTCTTATAGGGTTGAGTAAATCCTTTTATTCACTATACATTACATTTGTTTACACAATAACATTTCAATATTTGTTTGAACATTACATTTTGTTGGTTTATTTGGGTAAGTGATTTACATAACGAGGCGACGTGTAATATGATAAAAGCATGGTGGATACGCCGCTGGTACTTCCTATATATAAATTCTTTTATGGTATTACATATCGTAGCGTTATTTAAACCATTTCAAATTAGACATATTACAATTTACATAAATAACATATTTTCACAAGACATTGTTTTATAAACAGTTTATTTTATACAACTCATTTTACTTGGTTATTTAATTAACCATACACCCTTCTTTTATATAATCTGATTCTTATCAAGTTTTCGTATAATTTATAAAAGAAAACACTAAACAAGATTCATGACTAATTTTTATTAAACATTTCTTTAAACTCAAGTCATGAATCCTATTTTCACAAAACCTATGTATCGCACAGGCATTTTTATGCTGACGTACCTATTTTCACATGTGTTTTCAGGAGCTGTTGCATAGGATGATCGAGACACACATAGGAGGACCTGTGCCTTAGCAACTTAAAATGAAGCTAGAACTAGTTTAATTATGATTTGTACTCTCGTTTTCTTTGTTTAAGACAATGTAACCCCCATTTGTTGATAAATAAAACATAACTTAAATTTCCATGGTTGTGAAACAATAATTCTGTTACAACACTCCCCGACGTTTCCGCCGCAGTTTCGTTGTTTTACGCGGTCGGGGTGTGACAGAAGAGTTGGTATCAGAGCCAATGGTTATAGGGAATTAGGTTATTAGTAATGCTTTGACCTAGACTATAATTTTTCTAGGACCCTAACACAAGTTATCTTGTGTTTAGATCTTAAAACATGCATTTCACATATCCTTAGGTGATTACCCAAAACAAGAACACAATTTTCCAAAACGATTTTTGAAAATCAATCATCTGTTTTTTTTTAAATGATTTATTATAAGGTTTGGAACCCTTCAATTTTTCAGAATGATTTTGAAAATTTAATAATCCGTTTTTGAATGATTCTTTTGGCCTTGTGCCTTCCAAGTTTTCAAAATCTCGTCAAAGTTTTGGGTTCTAAATAGTGTGAACACGTGCAAACTGGAAGGGTGAATGCCTGTACCCTGAGTTTTCTGTCTAAGGCTAGAGTGTTCGTACAAATCCACATAATCGGACCAGACACTCTTACCAGGGAACTCTTGGGGTGGGTGTTCACTTATAGGCGAGCATGTCTTCGTGATACATTATTTTTGACCCATTTACTTTGATTAGTCACCGTGTGTCGTTCGTTTGCTTTGTGGTACAAACGAATGACCACCATCTTTGCTTTTGTCAATTTTTGTATCATCTCATTCTTCCCATCTAATCATCTCACTCATTTTCTCTCATGTTTCCTCTTTTAGAATGCCTCCTAGACGCGAAAATCCGCTACCTAATGCCGAAATGGCAGCTATCATGGCGCAGCATATGGCTGGTGTACTCCCACACATTATTGCTCAAGTGAACCAAGCCAACAATAACCAGAATGCTCCAAGTTTAGTGGTTCTGAAGGAGCAACTGGGCTCCTACTGTGGTTTGAGAGCATTGAGAGTACGTTTCGTCACATTCAGTGTCCTGAAAATCGGAAAGTCGAGTTTGCTTCCAGTGTGTTTCTGAAAAGGGCTCTTACTTGGTGGAACGGGGTTATGAGAGACCGTGGTGCTGAGGTTGCATTAGCACAGACTTGGGCCGAGCTTAGGGCTCTTATGATGAGGGAATTATGTCCTTGTCATGAGCTAAGGGCTTTAGAAAGGGAGTTTGATGACTTGAAGCAGGATAGTTATGAGCACCGGGCTTACCCTGATAGGTATGAAGAGTTGAGCTTACTTTGCCCTACAATGGTTACCCCACTCGAGAAGGCTATCGAGAAGTATATTGATGGCTTACCTGACTCCGTTCAAGACATCGTCACTGGTAGTAACCCTACCACAGTTCGTCAGGCAATCGAGCTATCTGCGACATTGACTGAGTCGTAGATCAGAAAGGCGAAGCTTCAAAGGAAGGGTGACAAGGATAAGAAGCAAACGCCTGATAAGGGTGAGAACAAGAAGGGAAAGAAAGTTGGGTCTACTAAGAATTCTAGGAAGCGCAAGGCTTCCCAAAACTTTGCCGTTACTGCACAGGCCAATCAAGCTGCTCCAAATCAACCTGTGCAACCACTTGCCAAGAAACCATACCTTAGCAATGCACCTCTGTGCAACAGGTGTAACGGTCATCATCAGCCGCACATCCAGTGTCGTTATTGTGCCAATTGTGGAAGATCTGGTCATCTTGCTGCCACATGTCGTCTTCCTGCAAATCAGAATCGGGCAGCTCAGAACCCAGCTCAGCAAGGTGCTCAGCCTCCTGTTCAACAATAGGCTCAAGCTGCACGACCTCACTACCCACCTGGTTCTTGCTATAACTGTGGGGATCTAACCCACTACAGAAACCAGTGTCCAAGACTGGCCAACGCAAATCAGAATCAGGCTCAGGCTCGAGGTCGAGTCTTTAACATGAATGCTAACGAGGCCCGAGCAGACAACGAGGTGGTGAACGGTACGTTCTTTGTTAACAATCTGTCTTCTTCTGTTCTTTTTTATTCAGGTGCCGATAAGAGTTTTGTGTCGTTATCTTTTGAGCCATTGCTTCGCGTGTCTAGAATGAAACTAGGAAAGCCTTTGACAGTAGAAGTTGCTAGTGGTGATCCCGTTGTTCTCAATTCTGTTCTCCGTAACTGCCAGTTGAACCTTAACAACCATCTTTTTCCCATCGACCTCACACCGATGCAACTTGGGAGTTTTGACGTTATAGTGGGTATGGATTGGTTAGCCAAGCATCACGCAGAGGTAGTTTGTTTTGAGAAGATTGTTCGTGTTCCACTCTCGATAGTTGAGATCCTACAGGTTCGTGGTGAGAAACCTGCTAGTAGCCTCAAACTCTGGTCTTGTACTCAGGCTCGGAAGTATCTGTGAAAGAACTATGTGGCCTTTTTGGCACATGTTGTGGAGGATAAAGGCAAAGGTAAGTCGATTCAAGATATCCCTGTTCTTTGGGATTATCCTGAAGTCTTTCCTGAAGAATTACCTGGTTTACCACCAGCACGCCAAGTCAAGTTCCGTATTGATCTTGTACCTGGTGCAAATCCTATTGCCAGATCTCCGTATCGTCTTGCACCGTCTGAGATGCAAGAGTTATCTAAGCAGCTCCAGGAGCTTTCTGACAAAGGTTTTATTTGTCCTAGCTTTTCACCTTGGGGTGCTCCCGTTCTTTTTGTCAAGAAGAAGGATGGATCCTTCAGGATGTGTATCGATTATCGAGAGCTTAACAAGCTTACCATCAAGAATCGATATCCCCTACCTCGCATTGATGATCTCTTTGATCAGTTACAGGGTGCTTCTTATTTTTCGAAGATTGATCTACGTTCTGGGTATCATCAACTTCGTGTGCATGAAGAAGATATTCCCAAGACTGCTTTCCGCACTCGCTATGGGCATTATGTGTTCACAGTTATGCCATTCGGTTTGACTAATGCTCCTGTTGTTTTCATGGACTTGATGAATAGGGTCTGTAAGCCTTATTTAGATAAGTTCATCATCGTTTTCCTTGATGACATTCTGATTTATTCTAAGACACAAGCTGATCATGACCAACATCTTCGTCTTACTATGGAACTCCTGAAGAAGGAGCAACTTTTCGCCAAATTCTCTAAGTGCGAATTTTGGCTTAAGGAAGTTTAATTTTGGGGGCATATCATCAACGAACAAGGTATTCATGTTGATCCCTCCAAGATCAGTGCGATTAAGGATTGGGATACGCCTACTACTCCTACTGAGGTTCGTTCTTTTCTTGGTCTTGCGGGTTATTACCGTTGCTTCATCGAGAGCTTCTCAAAGATTGCAGTTCCTCTAACTGCTCTAACTCAGAAGAACATACCCTTTGAATGGGGAACCAAACAAGAAGAAGCGTTTCGGACCTTGAAGCAGAAGCTTTGTGATGCGCCTATTCTATCTTTGCCTGAGGGCAATGATGATTTTATCGTGTGTTGTGATGCATCGAACTTGGGTCTTGGCTGTGTTCTCATGCAAAGGAACAAAGTCATAGCATATGCATCAAGACAGTTGAAAATACACGAAAAGAACTACACTACTCATGATCTTGAGTTAGGTGCAGTTGTGTTCGCTCTCAAAATCTGGAGACACTATTTGTATGGTACAAAATGTGTGGTTTTCACTGACCACAAAAGTCTTCAGCATATCTTTAATCAGAAAGAACTCAACATGAGGCAACGACGTTGGGTTGAACTTCTAAACGACTATGACTGCGAGATTCGCTACCATCCTGGTAAGGCGAATGTCGTGGCTGACGCATTAAGTCGTAAAGAACGTGTCAAGCTTCACTGTGTCAAAGTTCGATTTGATATCCAATCTCGCATCTCTTAGGCTCAACGTACTTGTGCTTCACAAGGTTTGATGGGTAAGGAATTACCCTATCACATTAAGCCTGATCTTGAACTGAAGGGCAATGGATCATATTATTTCATGGACCGTTTACGGGTCCCAAGTCAAGACAATCTTTGCACCTTGCTTATGGATGAAGCTCATAAGTCTCGTTATTCTATTCATCCTGGTGCAGACAAAATGTATAAGGATCTTCGTACTCAGTATTGGCGGCCTGGTATAAAGAAAGACATTGCCTTATACGTATCCAAATGCCTTACTTGTCTTAAGGTTAAGGCTGAACATCAACATCCTTCTGGTTTATTGGAGCAACCAGAAATTCCAGTTTGAAAATGGGAAAACATTGCTATGGATCTTATTACCAAACTTCCGCGCACTAAGAGAGGTCATGATGCCATCTGGGTAGTTGTTGATCGTCTAACCAAGTCAGCGCATTTCTTGCCAATCCGTGAGGATTTTTCTGCCGACAAGCTTGCAAAAATCTATGTGGATGAAATTGTATCTAGACATGGTGTTCCTTTGAACATTATTTCTGACAGAGATGCTCGATTCTCATCGCGTTTTTGGAGAACCATGCAAACTGCTATGGGAACCCAACTTAATTTAAGCACATCTTATCATCTGCAATCTGATGGCCAATCTGAAAGAACAATCCAGACTTTGGAGGATATGCTTAGAGCTTGTGTGATCGATTTTGGTGGTAGTTGGGATTCGTATCTTCCGTTGATTGAATTCTCCTGCAACAATAGTTATCACTCCAGCATCAACATGGCTCATTTCGAGGCTCTCTATGGTAAAAAATGTCGTTCACCAGTCTGCTGGAATGAGATCGGTGAGGCTCAGCTTACTGGACCTGACCTCATTCTAGAGACAACAGATAAGGTTAAAAATTCGTGATAACCTCCAGACAGCTAGAAGCCGTCAAAAGAGTTACGCGGACCAACGACGCAAGCCCTTGGAATTTCATGTCGGTGATCGTGTATTACTTAAGGTCTCACCTTGGAAAGGTGTGATCAGATTTGGAAAGACAGGAAAACTTGCACCTAGATATGTTGGACCATTCAAGATCGTCGAAAGAATCGGTAAGGTAGCCTACAGACTTGAGTTACCTCCAGAACTTGGAAACGTTCATCCAACCTTTCACGTGTCCAACCTCAAGAAGTGTTTAGCTGATGAGGACCTCCACATACCACTTGACGAAATTCGTGTTGATAACACGATGCATTTTGTTAAGAAACCTGTGGAAATCATGGATCGTGAAGTCAAGTGGCTTAAACGTAAGCGCATTCCATTGGTTAAAGTTCGCTGGGAATCTAAACGTGGACCAAAATTTACTTGGGAATGTGAAGATCAAATGAAGGCGAAATATCCACATCTATTCTCACGAGTTTCCTCTAAATAAATTTTGGGACGGAATTTTCTTAAGTAGGGGAGACTGTGACATCTGTGCTTGTAATCATTGTAAACAGTTCAGTTATCAATAAAATAATTTTATTTGATCCCAATGTTTGTTTAATTATGTTTGACATTTTTCATGTTTTGGTTTTTGTTCAATATCAAACTCTATAAAGCTTTCTGGAGAGTTATACGCAAACTGATGTGTAAACGTAATCAGTTCAATGTGATCGATACTCCGGAACATCAATTTATGCTTAACATACCTTAAATAACCTTTACATAACTTAGAAATAAGTTTTGAAGGCTTTGGTATGGCAAAATCAAGTTTATTCGCTTACAGGGACTAAATTCAACAAACTGCGAAAGTATGCTGATTCGTACTGTAACGGACATTCTGGAACATTATCATAAGTTAAACATAACCTAAATATCCTTTACATAGCTTAGAAATAGGCTTTGAGGGGTTCGGTGTGCTAAAATAAACTTTTTGGTCATTCAGGGACTAAAAGCGTCAAAAAGTGCATAAGTTTGCATTTTCACGCATATCTTACGTTCTGAATACATCCGGAGATCTAAAAATTTTTTGTAATCATTAAAATATTTTATTTTAGTGATTGGTATGATAAAAATTCATTCGTTTCGCAATTTGGATCGTTTTCGCCTCCGTTACGACTTCCGTCGTAATTAACCAAACAACGCAACCGTACAGCCAAACGAACCGACATCCGTAACATTTCTGAGCATATTTCAAGTTCTCTATGCTTTAACATCCTTATGGAGCTTAAAAATGGGTTTGACGGGTGTTAGAAGTGCCAAAACATGTCAATACGCACACAGAGACCAAAACTGACTTTTTACAAAAGTTGCTGGTCTGCACATAGCATACGGACCGTAAGGGGAACTGCATACGGTCCGTAAACAGCCTTCAGACATCAGAAACTTAATTCCAGCTGTTTCTAGCCTGTTCCAGCTGTTTTGGTGAGTTGCAAATGGTTTTTCTTGTAATCTATGGGCTATTTTGGGTGCCCATGGTATTCCAAAACCATGGGTGCATGTGTACGGCCTAGATCAAAGCTCGGTTTTCGATGAACGCTCCTAACGGTTCTCCGAAATCTATATATACCCAACCCCCATTTTCTCCCAACTCACACTTTGATCAGATTTTTCTCTAAGTTGAAGGATAAAACCTTCATACCTGAGAATTTTCAGATTAAAACCTCCATTCTTGGACCTTTTGTAAGTATTCTTTCGTTCTTTTACGCGTTTTAAGCGTGAAAGTCAAACATTGTTTGACTTTCAGCTTTGATAAGTTTATGGTCAACATGAAGTTCGTTTGAACTTCGTAACGTGTGTTGGACCGTGTCGTGACCCTAAACGATCAGTCAAGGCAGTTCATCATCACGTATAAAGGCGGAATCAGAATACGTAACGTAACAACAGCTTTCCTATTCAATTCCTTTACGTTTATTGCTTTCTGAGATCGATTTGACAGAGTTCGGTTACAAAGACAATGACCTGATTTCGCTCCAATGTACTAAATGAAGTCACACATGTGAGGTATATATACTAAGGCTGATTTCGCTTATATGGCATGACCATATGAGCGGAATCACTTGTAACTGATTTCGCTTATATGTCAAGACCATAAAAGCGAAATCACCATGTGACAACAAAGCGAAATCATCAAGTCCTTAAAAGCGAAATCACCTATAAACTAATGTTCACATAAGCGAAATTAACATTATAAGCCCTAATCTTGACTTTTAAGTTCTAATCTAAATATATCTTGACTTAAGACTTGATGTAGATGAAGTCAACAGACATTCTGTGCATCAACAGACTCCCCCTTGGATGTTGACGCAATCTTCAGCTCCTGAGTCTTCAGTCTTAGTCTTTTCTCTAACTCTCTGTCTTTTCATCATAAGCACTCTATCTTCACAGGCTTCAGAATCACAACCTGACTCTAACTTCCATCTTCCCTTTGACTGTTGATCCAGACTCTTCCTTTCACAGACTCCCCCTCTCAATATGCTAGAATCTGAGATATCTGGTTCAAGCTTTGACAATTAGCTTCCATTTGGAATAATGAAGTCCAAACCTGTTACTCAACCAATAAACATTACAATTCTATCTTTTCAACTGTAAAACACAAACTCAAACAGTTTTAACAATCCACTCAAGTATTCAGGTCCAAGTTAATGACCCTGATCACTTGATTAATCTACCAAGTCCAAATTAATGACCTTGGATGATCTTTTGACGAAACAATACTGATTTTAAAACAACAATTTCAAACATTTTCTGAAAATAACAAGTATCAAATTAATGAACTTGTTTTTGACTTTTCAAACAATTCAAACTTCTTCAAAGTAAGCTCTCCTCATTCTTCAGTCCAGAATCTCCTGCATCTGCTTCAAACATCTGAGAATCCAACAATCAACTCTCCACTTTGGTTTATCAGAAAATAAAGCAGAAATAAAATCTTTTTGGATTTTATAAAGTGTTCTAAACTAAGAAATGAAATACAAAAAACTTAAATTGCAGAAAGTAAAAAAAGTAAACTATTTACAAACATATTTTTGGCGAGCGTGTTAGGGAATCATATCAGCTTTTCAGACAAATCACAAGTACCATTAAGCTTCATTTCATACTCAGACTTAAACAATTCACCTCGATTGTCGATATACTGATCCATCTTAAATTCTCACACAAATTTCAATTTACTCAGGATACGATTTAGATGAATTATGAACTTAGCTCATTCATGTGTCCCACCTCTTGAATATACTCCCGTATCCAGAATCCCAATAATCAGTCTTACAGGTGAGTATACTACAATGATATCTGTATATAAATTAGGTATGCGAGGGCCGAGGGATCTCAGGTCGATACTTCCGTATACGCAGAGAGATATCAGCTTCGACTTTACGGTATGTCCCCTTTAGAGGATCTTTTTGCTTACAACAGCAGCGACTATCAATTTTATTGTTTCATCGGCATGCTGAGGGTTTAATGCTGTGTTTCAAGCATTGCAGCAAGTATTATCCAAGGGCTAGGTCAGAACTACCGTTCAGCAGAAGTCCCGGAATAATACCCCAGACATCATTGAGTATAAAAACCTAGTATATCAGATTAAGAGACCTTTCAAACGAGATTTCAGGGGTTACCTATATATCCAAGTAGTGTTCCCCACGAAATTCACCAGTTTGAATTTAGGTTTATATCCCGAATAAATCTACTAAATGTGCGAAAACCTATCGACTCATCATCAGTAAGACTGTTTAACTATTTTATACTTTACAAATCTTTAGCATACTGTAATCGTCTAGCCGATGTACTATCATTTTCCCTATATACACAAGCTCTTTTTAAGATTTTATCATGTTTTTGTATTTTTGCATTTTTTACTGTTTTTGTATTTTCTGAAAATAAACTATATACAAATATCTACTCCCCCTAAATACCAAAACAAGTAAAAATTCGACAAACCATTGCAGATTGTTTCTCGTCTTCATCCGCAACAGTACTTTCATCAACGCCCACAATTCCATCCGACACCGAAAGAAGCTTCATACTGTTCAGTTTTAACAAATATTTAAACCGATTTTTATCAAAAGCTTTGGTATGTAAATCAGCTTTCTGTTCGTCAGTGTGGATTTTCTCAATTCGTATCAACTTTTTCTCAAAACAATCACGAATAAAGTGATGACGAATTTCTATGTGTTTAGTTTTAGCGTGATGTACTGGATTTTTTGTTATATTTATAGCGGCCTCATTATCAACAAAAAGAGGTGTGTTAAGAAACTGCAAACCGTAGTCGCGCATCTGTTGCTGTATCCACAAGATCTGAGAGCAGCAACTGCTAGCAGAAACATACTCCGCTTCACAAGTAGATAACGCCACAGACGTTTGTTTCTTACACTGCCAGGTAACCAATCTAGGACCAAAGAACTGGAATCCTGCAGTTGTTGATTTTGAATTAACTTTGCAGCATCCGAAATCCGAATCGGAATACCCTTCGAGCGTAAAGTCGCCTTTCCTAGGATACCACAACCCCAATGAAGGAGTTCCTTTCAGGTAGCGCAATATCCTCTTCACAATGATCATATGCGATGCTCTCGGGTTAGACTGAAATCTTGCTGCGAGGCACGTTGGGTACATTATATCAGGACGTGAAGCAGTTAGGTACATTAAAGAACCTATCATGGAACGGTAAAACGTTTCATCAGCCCTGTCTCCGGTGAGATCTGGGTGAATCCCATGATTTGTTGCAAGTGGGGTAGCAGCTGGAGTAGAACTTGACATCCCAAATTTCTCTAGAATATCATGAACATACTTTGACTGATGAATGAAAATTCCCTCAGGAAGTTGTTCAACTTGTAAACCCAGAAAGAATTTCATCTCCCCCATTGATGACATTTCAAACTTTTGCTTCATCACTGATTCAAAATCTTTGCATAGATTTTCATTTGTCGACCCAAAGATTATATCGTCCACATAAATCTGAACTATCAGAAGATGACCATCGACCTCTTTAGTGAAGAGAGTGGCATCCACTTTTCCACGAATGAACTTGTTGGCTAGTAGGTGTTGAGACAAAGTCTCGTACCAGGCTCTCGGGGCCTGGTGTAAACCATACGGCGCTTTGTCCAATAAGTAGACCTTGTTTTTGTGGATTGGATCGGTGAAGCCCGGCGGCTGACCGACATAAACCTCCTCTTTAACCTTCCCGTAAAGAAACGCCGATTTAACATCCAACTGATAAACTTTAAAGTTCTTCCAAGACGCAAATGCTAGGAAAATTCTGATTGCCTCTAGTCGTGCTACAGGAGCATAAACTTCGGTAAAATCAATTCCCTCCTGTTGCCTAAATCCCTGAACAACGAGTCGAGCTTTGTTCCTTACAACAACTCCTCTATCGTCCCTCTTACACTTGAACACCCACTTGGTGTTAATATTTCTCTGACCATCCGGCAAATCAACTAACTTCCACACTCCCAATTTCTCGAATTGACTAAGTTCCTCCTGCATTGCATTGACCCAAGAGTCTTCAGTAAGCGCCTCTTTGTAAGTTCTTGGCTCAACCTGCGAGATAAAACAACTCAATGAGAATTCAGTTTGCAAAGGAGCAACTTTTGTATAAAAACATGTAAGCCCTTTATCAATCTGATTTCGAGTGCGAACGCCTGTCTGCAATTCTCCTATGATCAACTCCTCTGGATGATATGAAAAAGTTCACGGCATCACTTCGCTTGGAACATCTACATTTCCCTCCAGATTAGTAACATTCTGTTCTGCATCTTGTTCACCAACTTGGTTTGTTTGACTTGAAATCTGAATTTGCTCCCCCTCAGAATCTGAATCACCATGATCAAATACTGGCATGTTTTCAGCTTCTAGATTATCATTCTGAAACGACTGATTATCCTGAGCAACTTCATTCTGTTGGACATCATTATGTTCACCAGCATTACTTGGACCTGCTTCATCGTCGTTGGAAGCTTCCTGTGGTCTCCTCGAATACTCAGTTGGGAACCTTAGTTGCGACTCATATTCACGCAAAATGTCCAACTCATCAAAGAAATCTTCATCATCCTCTGATTCTTCTCTCATGTCAAACGAATCCCAAAGTTTGTCATAATGATAACGCCATGAATCACCGGGATTCTGTGGCGGCATAGTATAACCTTGACATTCAACATTTGCTGCTTCAATAATCCGCTTCTCACTTGGAACGAAGACACGTCGCAATGGATTTGCATAACCAACAAATATACCCTCAATGCTCTTCGGACCAAACTTTCCATGAGGCTCTATAACCGTACAGGGTGACCCGAATGGTTCTAGATACTTCAAATTCAGTTTGCGGTTATTGATTAGCTCAAAACATGTTTTGTTGAACTTCTTGACAGTGAGAACCCTGTTGAGCGTATAGCATGCGGCAGAAACAGCTTCAGCCCAAAAATTTATCGGTAACTTTGAATCTGCGAGCATAGTTCTAGCCGTCTCGATTAGTGTCCGGTTTTTGCGTTCTGCGACTCCATTCTGCTGCGGAGTGTACGGAGCACTAAACTCATGCAAAATACCTCTTTCATCACAAAATTCTTCCATCTTACTGTTCTTGAATTCAGTACCATTATCACTTCGAATTCTGTTGATACGCCTTTGGTACAAATTTTCAATCTTCCTGAACAGCCCCATCAAACTGTCAAATGTTTCATCTTTTGTCTTCAAGAAAGAAACCCACGAAAATCTGGAATAATCACCAGTAACGACCAAACAATAGTAATCTCCTGTAATACTTTTGACATTCACAGGACCAAACAAATCCATGTGAAGTCTTTCCAGCGGTCTCGAAACTGAATTGACTTGCTTTGTAGGGTGTGACTTTTTCTTTTGCTTGCCTTTAACACAGCTAATGCACTCCCCTTCCAGATGAAAACCTTTGATATTAACTCCCAATACCAAATCATTGTGCACCAAGTGATTCATTTTTCTAATATGTATATGCCCCATCTTTCGGTGCCACAATCTTGATTCTCTCAGTTGCTCTAGACATAAAACAATGTGCTTGACCAGTAGTTGTAGTTGCTACACTCATATCTAACACATATAAATCATTCACTCTAGGTGCCCTCATGATAATCCATTCTTCAGGGATAACAAAACCAGGTTTCAGAATCAAACATTCTTTATCAGTGAAGTGAGTAGTATACATGTTGTCACAAATCTGCGAGATACTAAGCAGATTGTTCTCCAGCTCAGTGATGTAGTTAACTCTCTCAAACGTCACAATCCCATTGGATAACGTTCCTTCACCAACAATTCTACCACCTTCATGACCTGCAAATCCCACATAACCACCATTGATATTCTTCACATCATACAGCAACGCAGTTTTTCCTGTCATATGTCGAGATGCGCCACTATCCATGATCCATCTTGAAATAGCTCTTGGAAGATCCTGCACAAAACAAACTATGACTTAAACAACTTCAAGAAAGATGCCGATTCATGCTTCGCAATCCAGGAAGCTCCGACCATTCAAACTACTTAGTTGAACATGGTGTCCACCCAGGCCTCATCAGCCTTAGGTGTAACCTTGACTCTCGCAATTTGAATTTTGAAATTTTCAGCTTTCAAAGGTGGAAAATTTGCATCATAATCAACCGAAATTGATTCTTCAGCCTTTTTCACTTCAGAAGTTGAAATTTTCATATCTGGTTTTGGTTTCCAAACTTGTTGAGATAATGCAACCCGCTTGTAAAATTTGTCATTTTTAGTTTCCATTTTCTTTATGGGTTCATTTTTCACTTGGATGTTGTCATTTTTCTCATTCTTTTTCTCAACAACGATTGGTGCTTTACCCTTCACATCAACTTTCTTCTGTTGAGTCTTCACAGTTTCAGTCTTAGGCTTCGCATTGGTACACTTTCGTGCAATGTGACCAACTTGGTTACATCTGAAACATGTTCGAGTATCAACACCTCGACTTGTGCCTTCAGACTGATACTGTGAAGTTCTTTTCTCAAAGAACTCTTCATTCGATTTTGAAAAAAAATTCTTTCTCTTCATTAGCAAGTGAACTTGAACTGTTCACAAACACCTTCTTTTCAGCAAATCTTTTGTTTTGAAATCTTTTTTGCTGATAACTCTTACCACCCTGATAACCACCCGACCAATTGTTTCGATTATTATTATAAAAACGTGATGGATTAACAGATTTCTTGTAGTATGATTTATCTTTCTCAAAACTCATTTTTCTCTTTGTTTGACTGAACTTGTTCACTTCTGACAACTCAACTTCAACCAACTTGAAAACATTTGTCAATTTGTTCATATTAACATTCTCAATCGGAAACTCAGAATCCGAATACAACTTATCAGATCCAGCCATCTTGTACATCACAAGACCCGATTCATCACTTAAGTTGTTTTTGGATTTTGATTTCTGAATGTACTTGTCCAAGAAACACCCATCTTCCTCAGTAGTGTCACTATCCATTTTTAACACATTTTCAACAACACCTTTTACAATATCATTTTGAACACTATCGTCATTGGAAGTTGTGAACGTGACATCAATTTCTCTGGAAATTTAACTTCACTTTCTTCCTCAATTTCAACCAACCCAGACTGCTTTTTAGTGTAATTATCAAGAACAGGTGGTGGAACTCGATGAAACCCCACCCCAGTTCCATCACAATACACATCTTCGCCCGCTTTGTCTTTCCCGATGGGTTTGGGAATAATATGTTGCAAAACAAAGCTTGCGGAGCTGTAACTATTAAGCTTCAACTGGATTCGCTCGTTTTCGATAATAACCTCTTGAACTTTAAGTTTCAATTTAGCGATTTCATCCAGTTGTTGGTTGATTGATTCTTCTTTTACTCTAAGCACTGCTCTTAAATGTTCGTTTTCTTTAAAAGTTTTACCATTTCGATCATCACAATCTTTCATTGTGCTTTTGAGTTTTTCAAATTTTTCAGAAATCTGACGGTTTTCAAGAATCAACTTTTCATTTTCTTGTTTAATTTTGTCATGATCAATTTTATCATTTTCAATTTGTTTAGTTAATTCTCTTATCCGTTCAGTTGAAGCTTTAACTGTTTTGTCACGATCAAGAATCTGATTCTCAACGCTTCTGACCTTTGCTGTCAGATCATCAACTTTCTTCCCGTTGAGATACGTGACTGTGCTACAAAATTTGCACTCTTTGTTGCAATTTTTGCAATCAGCATTTCCATCGATTTTCTTACCTGACACATTTGTTGACACCTCTGAACTGACCTGGCTTTTTGACTCAGACACGGAGTTAGAGTCTACCTCAAGTGCCTTAGCAGCCAGCACTTTGTCAGCCATTCTTCCAAGATTTTCAGCCGTCAACTCCTGCGTTGTGTCAATTACTCATATCAACTTTCTTTGCTTTCTCGATCTCTTCTTTCTCTTTTCTCTCTTTCTCTTTCTCTTCTTCTTTCATTTTCTCAGTTGGAGTTCCCCACCATTTGTGTTGCCAATACTCATCATCTTCTTTGTATTGCTGGATTATGGCTTCAATATCAAGTGTACTATCATCAATTGCAATATTTCCATACTCATTAAGATAGCACTCTCTATCTGGATCCCATCTATTGGCTCTCCTTGCTTCCAGAAAGATACGAGATATTCTAATGATTTTGTTTTCAGCTATCATTTTTCTGTATCTATACTTTTGCTCTTCAGTTCGATCGTCTTTCCATGGAATAGGTTCATCGTTTTTCGCCATGAATGCGTAACCAACCGCATCTTCTTCCGGTAGAACCTCTTAACTCCAATCATAACCCTCATCATCGTAAATCACTGCAAGAGCTCTAGATTTATCTTTGTTGTCTTCAACCTGCTTCAATCTAGGCGGCTCGTATTTATTCTGGTGATAAATTGCCTTCTTGTAGTAATCATCTCTGAAAGGGTTCTCCGACTCATCAGCATAAGCGTTTCGGCATTCTCGTTTGAAGTGACCTTTCTGCTTACATTTGAAGCATGTCACCTTGGACTTATCGAACCCCAGCTTGGTAGATGCACCACCAATTGTCTTCCTTCCGGTAATTTCCATGAAACGCTGTGCTCGGCGAACAGCACTTTCCATAGCCCAACGAATATCGATCAGTTCCATTTCCTTCGGATCAATCTGATCGTAATCTTCTTTCGTCAGATTTGTGTTGCCTATCTTCCCAGCTACCAACCCTTCATACGATTCCAACACCGATGCTAGGAAGATCATCTGCTGCTTGGCCGACTCCTCATCAAAATTCTGAGCATTCTTCAAGTCTATTGCGATGTTGCATTGAAAACAATTCTTTGCATCAGAATGACTTCCAGAAGATAAAGATCCACTGTGATAACCACTGTGACTTCCACTGCTTTGACTTTCTTTGCCAGTTGTTGACACATTTTCAGCAGAAAACGCAGTTTTTGGAGAAGTTGCTTTTGGTATCATGCTCTTTGGATAATATAGATCCAAATTCTGTTGATAAGATGAATGATTAACTTTGTACGTCTTCTTCAATTCCAGTTCATGACTTTCAAGTCTCTCAATCACCAAATCTGGTTTCAACATTTCAGGAGCAATAGTGTTCTTCAACATCAGTGCATAATATCTCCAATCCATCTCGTCTGGTAATGAATCGAACAGTTTGTCAACAAGGTCTGCATCAGAATAATTGATATCATGTCTTGATAATTCCAGCTTCAGATGACTGAACCTTTCTATCATTTTACACACTGACTCATTCTTAAGACAACCAAACATATCAAACTCTTTCCTAAGAAGTTTCTTTTTGTTTTTCACAATTTCAGTACTACCTAAACATTTCTTTTCTAACTTTTCCCAAAGATCTTTTGCATTTGAATAATCGATCAATGAGATTATGTCTTCCCGGACGGATTGAAATAACAATGCCACACACTTTTGTTCAGCTACAAACGATTCAATCTCCTCGGCTGCTCTTAAAGTTTCACCATATTTCTTTCCATGTTCATAACCGTTTTTCAAACTCTTCCAGCTGGGAAATGCGAATGCCATCAACCAGTCTTCAAACTTTCTTGACCATCGACTGTATTCCTCGATAGCCATTAGCTTTGGGGGTTTATTGAACGTTCCAAAAGCACTTTCCGATTCCCAAGCTTCCTTTTTCTTCTCTTTTGGTGGATTCTCGTTCACATTGCTAGACGAAGAATCATTGTTTCCGGAATCTCCAGCGAACGCGTACATATCGCTAAACGGGTTCAAGAATATGTCATCCATCTTGAGTGTACCTGAAAATCAGAAATCACTTAGTAAAATTTTTCGAAAATTTTTAAAACCTTGACAAATAAGCGAAATCAGTCTGAATGACTGATAAGCGAAATCAATCAATGTGATTGACACAAGAGCGAAATCAGTTGTGTGACAGATAAGCGAGATCACAATATGTGTCACAAAAGCGAAATCACTTTTGTCCGTATAAGCGAAATCAAATGATGTTCCTTTGAGCGAAATTACTAAGTCCAAAAGAGCGAAATCACTTATGTCCGAAAGAGCGAAATCACACTTGTCCGTATGAGCGAAATCAGACTTTTAACACTCGATGTTCACAAAAGCGGAATCACATTTTTTACCCAATTTTAAGCCAAATTTTAACCTGCAACTTTCAAGGGTTGTACTATACAGAATTCCGAACACAATGATATGTTTAATGTTCAATTTCGACCACAAATTTGTTCCAGATCTGAGATTGAAGTTCCTGATCGTGAACTGATCTATATTTTGTTAAAATTGATTGATTTTTACTTTGTTTTAAGAACTGATACTATTACGGATTGTTTAAAAGATAATTTCGCTCAATATACTTGAAACTCAAATCATTCTGTCCGTAGGAACTAGTTTAATTCGAAAAAATAAAAGAGAAAGTGAGTAGAAATGAGAGAATAATGTCGAATCAGCTGTAGTAGTATGAACTCCTCGTCCTGAAGCTCTGATACCACTTGTTGGACGGTGTCGTGACCCTAAACGATCAGTCAAGGCAGTTCATCATCACGTATAAAGGCGGAATCAGAATACGTAACGTAACAACAGCTTTCCTATTCAATTCCTTTACGTTTATTGCTTTCTGAGATCGATTTGACAGAGTTCGGTTACAAAGACAATGACCTGATTTCGCTCCAATGTACTAAATGAAGTCACACATGTGAGGTATATATACTAAGGCTGATTTCGCTTATATGGCATGACCATATGAGCGGAATCACTTGTAACTGATTTCGCTTATATGTCAAGACCCTAAAAGCGAAATCACCATGTGACAACAAAGCGAAATCATCAAGTCCTTAAAAGCGAAATCACCTATAAACTAATGTTCACATAAGCGAAATTAACATTAAAAACCCTAATCTTGACTTTTAAGTTCCAATCTAAATATATCTTGACTTAAGACTTGATGTAGATGAAGTCAACAGACATTCTGTGCATCAACAACGTGAGCGTAATCACGATGGTTATAGTCCCTTGTGACTATACCTACTGATTACCACGTTATTTAGGCATAGTGACGAGTCATAGTTTCGGTCAAAATACGCGCTTACGCGTATTTTGCAACCAAACTATTCTTGTGTATCAAAACCGTTTGTTTTATACCAAACCTGTTTTCAAACCTCGTTAAACATGTTTAGCTCGTCACTTTAGGATTTAGTGCTTAAATAGGGTCGTAAGATAAGCGATCTAAACAATCGCTTGGACTTTCGAACCCAACCCGTTTGGTCGATCATTAGGATCCGACCAAACACATTAGGTGACCATAGTTGTATAGGGAATAACTTTCCGAGGTTATACCTTATGGTCACAACGTTTAGTTAGTTGTATGATAGGTAGTTTATATGCCTTAGGAAATTACCAAAATGCCCTTTTTACGCCAAAATTCATTTTAAGCATATGTAACCTAAATTTTGACATCTAAACTGATTAGGAAACAATATTAGACATGTTAAGGCATATATTACTTGTCATAGGACTAGTTAGGTGGTCCAAACGCGTTTTACATGACCGACGCGTTAAAGTAGCATAAGCTACCTAAACAGGTCGTAATGGGTCGTAAGCACTTAGGATAGGTTCCGTTTTAGAATATAGGTTTTGTTAAACCATATTACATGAGTTCTTACACTCATTTGGTTTACAAAACCTCATTCTATCCTATCCTTCGATTTAGGTCCGTTTATTAACGTACTTACCTATATTAGGTGCCATTTGATTCCGTGATCTTTCTAGCATTGCTTGGTGGTTATCTAAAGACTATTGAGCAATCTCAAGTGAGTACATAGACCCCCTCTTTTTAAATGTTTTCAAGGTGATTATGTGAGTACATATTCCCCTCTTCTAACATTTTGGGGTGAAACACGTGTGCCTACTTGTTACTTTCGTGCTTTTCGTGTTTTTATATCATATGCTTGTTATGTTCATTAGTACACTTATAGTACATGATTTCTTGCATGTTTTGCTATGTATGTTCACTTAGCATGCTAGCACATTGTTTTACATTACATTTCTGTTGCATATGTTTACTCAACATATGGACACATTGTTTTACATTGCATTTCTATTGCATATGTTTACTCAGCATATGGACACATTGTTTTACATTTCTACCTTGTATGTTCACTTAGCATACTAGGTACATTGTTTTCATAAAACATGCTTACATTTGGTATGACATTTGGTTTGTTTAACGAACTAAAATACGTTCATTAACATTAGCTACGCCGCTCGGTAGTAAGTAGTGGTACCATAGGACTTGACAACTCCCATTCCTGATATCCTAGGTTTGTTTGGATGTAAGGAATGACTGAATCCAAAAACATTTTTGATAATCTTTACTCTCAGGTTATCCTACAGTCTCAAGGATTGAATGTATACGTTTGACATTACCACATAAGTGTTTGTATCAATATAGCATGCATTTTTACAAAACATAACTTTGATTTAAACTGTGTTTTATATCAATTGCATTGTTTTGTACATTCTTCTTATAGGGTTGAGTAAATACTTTTATTCACTATACATTACATTTGTTTACACAATAACATTTCAATATTTGTTTGAACATTACATTTTTGTGGTTTATTCGGGTAAGTGATTTACATAACGAGGTGACGTGTAATATGATAAAAGCATGGCGGATACTCCGCTGGTACTTCCTATATATAAATGCTTTTATGGTATTACATATCGTAGCATTATTTAAACCATTTCAAATTAGACATATTAAAATTTACGTAAATAACATATTTTCACAAGACATTGTTTTACAAACAGTTTATTTTATACAACTCATTTTACTTGGTTATTTAATTAACCATACAACCTTCTTTTATATAATCTGATTTCTTATCAAGTTTTTGTATAATTTATAAAAAAAAACACTAAACAAGATTCAAGACTAATTTTTATTAAACATTTCTTTAAACTCAAGTCATGAATCCTATTTTCACAAAACCTATGTATCTCACAGGCATTTTTATGTTGACGTACCTATTTTCACACGTGTTTTCCGGAGCTGTTGCATAGGATGATCGAGACACACATAGGAGGACTTGTGCCTTAGCAACTTAAAATGAAGCTAGGACTAGTTTAATTATGATTTGTACTCTCGTTTTCTTTGTTTAAGACAATTTAACCCCCGTTTGTTGATAAATAAAACATAACTTAAATTTCCATGGTTGTGAAACAATAATTCTGTTAAAACACTCCCCGACGTTTCCGCCGCGGTTTCGTTGTTTTACGCTGTCGGGGTGTGACAAGAACAGTGGATCCAGAATAGGCAGTTGTTTGTACTTAGTCTTTCCCCGTGAAAGTGGCCCTATCATCTGCTGACCTCTAAGTACTGCCCTTCTCAACAACTAATGATGTCTAAAGACTGTTGAAGATAAAGCACTGATGCTCAATCTGCTGATATGGGTCAAGTACTGCTGAAGACACAAAGCACTGCTGGAGCTATAACAGTGGAATGAAGAATCAGTAGTTTACTTTAATCATTGCCTTGTATTTATAATCAGTAGTTAGACAGCAGTGTTTGTATAGAACAGTTGTTAGAGGTTGTTAGGAGGTTAGCTGTCACTTTCATGGTGACGTCAGCCAAAGATGCTCAGTGGTTTGTTCTGTACTATAAATAGAACAGTACCCTATACTGTTCTATCAGCTCTCTTCATCACCAAGTCATTATGTACGAACAATCACTGTGAGCTCAGGCTGAGGGGTAGATTGTGTGTATGCATGTTGTGTAATTGACTATTGTAATGAATACAATCATTCGATTTCATGTTAAACATGTTTGCTTAAACTTATTCTCTCTTTGATTGTGTGTTGAAAGTTTATTCCATCTATTTCCGCTGCAACTATCTCTGTTTCATCTTCATTTTTGTTAAACAAACACAATCATAAGAAACTCTGATCCTAACAATTTCTATCAGAGCTAGGACAGTCAAATTTGATCTAACAATCATTTTGACTTAAAAGTTCAGCTCAATTTCATTGATACTTTAGATTTTTCGGTTTTAGTTGTAAAATAGAGTAAGGTGTAATCACGTACAAAGTTGATTATCCAGTGCCTGAAAACAACCAGAATGACGTCACAATCACAGGATAACACTAATAACATTGGTTCTCTCTTCAAACCACCTATGTTGGTTAGATCTGAATATAACATCTGGGAGAGAAGGATGGGTCACATCCTAGCTCAACAGAATACCAGATGTTGGAAGTCAGATATCTTTGGACCACATGTTCCAATGGTGCCGAGTGCTGAGGATCCAAAAGTTTTTGAACCTAAGAAAGTTGAAAACTATACTGATCAGGATTTTCAGAAAATTGAACTGGAGGCCAAGGCATTTAGCATCGTTGCATCCGCACTCCCAAATGAAATTTATGCTGGGCTGTTACACTGTAACAGTGCCAAGGAATTGTGGGATGCACTTAAGGAATAATTTGGGGGGATTGAAGAAGTAATTGAAAATAACAGGGAAATTCTGAATCAACAATATGAAACCTTTTGTCACATTAACGGTGAATCATTGGCACAACAGTTTGAGCGATTTAGTTGTCTCATAAGTGAACTGAAACTTGTTAAGGTTGAATTTGCTAATGCAACACAAAATAGTAGGTTTCTCAGGTCACTTCCTGAAAAATGGGACACAGTTGCTTTTGTAACCAGGAATTCAGTTTGGTTTAAAGATCTGACCCTAACCCAGCTTCATGGTAGACTCCTAACCTATGAAAGGGAGTTAACCCAGAAAAAGAAGTTACAAGAGTCTAGGAAGGTTGCAGATGACTATTCATTTGGCAACACAGTTCTTTTGGGTCAGGAAGAATATGGTAGTAGTAAGGATCAGGGTTATGATCATTACATTGACATAACAGCTGGTGGAGCCTTTAACAACTCTGATTCTTACTCATCCAATTATGCTTTTACAGCTAATGGAGAAAACCAGAATTCTGAAAATATGTGCTTTGAACTTAATGACCTGCAGCATTTTGATCCAACTGATTTAGAGGAAATGGACATATTACACCAACTTGCACTGCTGAGTGTTAGAACCAGCAAGTTTTACAAAAGGACAGGGAGAAAATTTCCAGGGTTACATGGGAACTTAAAAGTAGGGTTGGATAAATCAAAGATAAAATGCTACAAGTGTAATAGGTTACGTCATTTTGCTAGAGAGTGCAGGAGTCAAACCAGTGGACCAATCATCACACATCCTGGCTCTAACTCTAGACCACAAAATAACCAAAACACTGTGCATTATGCCCAATGTATCCCTGCTGCTCATGTAAACACTGCTCATTATGCACATCCTGCAACCCCTGTTCCTATTCACTATGTCCAAACCACTGTTCCTCAGATACAATATGTCTAGGCCCCAG
Organism: Helianthus tuberosus; assembly: GCA_030545235.1. Lineage (NCBI taxonomy): Eukaryota > Viridiplantae > Streptophyta > Magnoliopsida > Asterales > Asteraceae > Helianthus > Helianthus tuberosus. Next base: position 143,894,022 of record CM060381.1, read on the forward strand.
CTCCTTAGGTTCAGGTGCAACAAGTTGCACCTCAACAAGCTGCACCAGCAACCAGATCAGAAAAGTTTTTTCACCCAAGGCTTTGTTGACTGGAGCAGCTTACCTGAAGAGTTAGGAGATGAAAACTTTGCACTCTATGCTAAAAATGATGCTTCTAGTGATGATTTCTGTTTTGTAGCATTGGAGTCTATACCAGAAGGGCTGGAAACTTAAGAAGGACAGTCAAGTGAAGAAACAGTGGATACAATTACTGAAGCAGTGGTTACTGCTGTTGCTGGTGAAATACTGTTGGGAGAAAATTCAGAACCCCTATTGGAACCACTGTCTGACCCCTGGTCTGAAGAAGAAGAGAAGAAACAAGGTGAAAAAGAAGAGAAAGTGCAAGAAGAAAGTGAACATATCTGTGATTGTGCCATGATGGCTGCAACTAAGGTATCACCCCAAGTTCTTAAAAACCTTTGTTCAGACAAATGCATCATAACATTTGCAAATATTAAGGAGGTGAATGAAAACCTTAGAGATAGATTGTTAAATGGTGAAGTACAATTTGAAAAATCTTTAAAAGAATTGAAAAATAAATTGTCAGAAAAAGAAGATTTGCAGCCTCAAACAAGAGCAAAGCATAACCAAGGACCAACTTCAGACAATGATAGAAAAATATCAGGTCTGCAAAAAAGAGTTGGAATCCACCCAAATCACATGTGAAAAATGGGTGGAATCCTACAAAGGTTATGAAATTATTCTTGAAAAACAGATTGAAAGCAATGTAAAATTTGGCATAGGGTTTAGGAAAAATGACCAAGGTGAAAACACTGCTGCAAATCAATCTTGTTCTGTTGAAATCATACCCACCAACAAGGGTGGTCAGGAAGTTAAAATAACTAATAAACTTGGCAACAAAATCACTCTGGAAAGATCTGTGGGATGCTCAACTTTTGAGGAGATTGAAAATACCAATTTAAGCCCACATGGTCTGATGAGTGTGACATCCTTGAAAATTTTAAACCCATGGATTTCACAACTGTAGATGGTATCAAAGCTCCAAAGGCCAAGATCATTCCTCTTAAGGACATCCCAACAGTGGTTTAAAATTCTGTTGCAAGGGAGTCTGAAAAGAAGAAAAGAAAAGAAAAATCATTTGACCAAAGATTGTTTTCATCTAAAAGCATATGATATTAACAAAACAAGCATCATTGTGCCTTCAAAAAGCTGCACCATCTGTGGTAAATCAAACCATCTCACTCAGGAATGTGTGTATCTTAAATCCTTTGATGTAAAAAAGAATGAGTACACTTCAAAAACACCCATGAGTTCATCAAGTTCACAAGTCAAGAAACAACCATCCTTTGTGCCTGTCCAAACAGCTGTTACAAAACAGCTGAACCAAAACTCTGTTAAAAGAGAGGTTCAAGTGACAGATGCACCCCCTGTCAACCAATATAGAAGAGGTAAAGGCCAACCACCATATCCTAGGGTCCCACATGTTTATGAAGCCTACAAAAGGCCTTCTAAACCAAGAGTGAATAGGCATCCCTATAGATATCAAGAATTGATTGGAAATGGGTCCCAACAGTGGTTAGAGAAACAAGTTTCAAAAATTGCTCAATCCCCTAATCTAACCACTGTCCATCTTCCTGACCTTAACATAGACACTGTTGAGACCCCATCCAAAGCCTTATTTGCTTTGGAGACCCTCCTGAACTAATTATTTACTTGATGTGCAGGGAGCTTCTGCATGCTTAGATAGTCTTTAGTATGTAGATAGTGGAGGCTCCAGGCACATGACTGGATGTAGAGCCCTACTCAAAGAATTCAAAACTCATGGAGGGGGTGATATATCTTTTGGTAATAATAGTAAAGGGAAGGTGATGGGTTCTGGTACAGTACAGTTTGGAAGTGTTAGGTTTGAAAATGTCAATCTGATAGACAATCTAAAATTCAACCTCCTTAGTGTCTCTCAAATGAGTGACAAAGGTTATGGATCATTTTTTACTAAGGAGTGTTGTAGGATTGTTGGACCAGAAATGGTTAAAAAGATTGAAGAAATAATAAAAAATGGAAAAACCCAACTTGTTGCTCAAAGGAGTGGCAATGTCTATGTAGTTGATATGTCAAAATAGAGCCCTAGAACTGATGCCTGTCTGTTCTCAGTTGCCTCTAACAAAGAGACAGAACTATGGCACAAAAGATTGGGGCACACAAATCTCAAGATAATCACTGCTTTGTCAAAACAATGCCTTGTAATAGGTCTTCCACAAAAATTGTTCACCTGTCATGAGCATCGTGTTTCCTGCTTAAAAGGAAAACAACATAAAAGCTCATTTAAGTCCATTGAAGAGTCCAAAACAACCAAGTGCTTGCAAATGCTTCACATAGATCCGTTTGGCCCAGTAAAAGTCATGAGTCTTAAAAAGAAAAGATATTGTCTGGTAATTGTAGATGACTTTTCTAGATTTACATGGACTTATTTCTTACATTCCAAAGATGAGACTGCAGGCATTCTGCAAGACTTTGTCAAACAGGTTGAAAAGCAGTTTGACTTGCCAGTAAAAGTCTTCAGGAGTGACAATGGCACAGAATTCAGAAATAGGGAGTTGGATGAGTTTTGTGTGTCAAAAGGAATTGTAAGGCAGTACAACATTCCAAGGACACCAGAATAAAATGGGGTTGTTGAGAGAAAGAACAGAACATTGATTGAGGCTGCCAGGACCATGCTTGCTGACTCAGGTTTGCCATTAACTTTCTAGGCCGAGGCTGTAAACATTGCCTGCTATGTCCAGAACAGAGTTTTAATAAACCCCAGGCATCAAAAGACTGCCTATGAAATTCTGTATAAAATCAAACCACTAATCTCATACTTCAATGTTTTTGGCTGCCCATGCTTCATTTTAAACTTAAAAGATTCCATTTCAAAGTTTACAGCCAAAATTAATTGTGGTTATCATTTGGGATACTCAACCACTGCTAAGGCCTACATAGTGTTCAACACTAGGACTAAGAAAGTGGAAGAGACTTTGAATGTGAAGTTCAATGAACTCTCTTCAATGAAAATCCCTGTAAATCCTGCTGAGTTATTTGATCTTGATAAATTTACTTTTGAAAATGTTTCTATCAAGACTAACAGTGAAGGTCCATCTCAAAATCCTCCATCAGACTATGGTTATGAAACCATCATTCCACAACAAAAGTCTGTATCCATTGATAGAGTAGCAGCTGTTCAAAACACCTGTCAGAGCTCAACCACTACTACTGTCACACCCCAAAAACGTAGCAGCGGAATATAAAACGTAGTGGTGATGGAAGTTGGTGCCCATTTATATCTTTTCGATCGATGCATTTAATTGTTGGACATTTTAATTTATTTTAAACATAAGTAAATTAAATGTTACGTTTTACGACATGACTGCATAGTTAAGATGTCTTTGATCCTCGCGGATCTTATTACATGTAACACCTGTGCCTCCACGGCCATCAAACAAATGCCAAACCAATGAAATATTGTATTTCATACTTGGGATTTGTAAAAATATGTGTATCGTTTACACATATCAACTCTTGTTCGATTTCAAACTCTAAATCGATTTCTGGAAGGTTATACGCGCACCGATGCGTAGATATAACCAGTTTAATGGAACGAAAACTCCGGAAAAGTGAAATAGGCTTAACATACCATAAATAACCTTTACATAACTTATAAATAAGTTTTGGAAGGTTTGGTATGCCGAAATCAAGTTAATTCGTCTACAGGGACTAAATATGACAAACTGCGAAAGTATGCCAATTTGAACTGTAACAGACATTTCGGAACATGACCATAAGTTAAACATACCATAAATATCCTTTACATAGCTTAGAAATAGGCTTTGAGGTGTTCGATGTGCTAAAATAAACTTTTGTGTCATTCAGGGACTAAAAGTGTCAAAAAGTGCACAAGTTTGCATTTTCGCGCATAACTTACGTTCTGAATACATCCGGACATCCAAAAATTTATGTAAGCACTAAAATATTTTATTTTAGTGTTCGGCATAAGAAAAATCCATTCGTCACGTCATTTGGATCGTTTTTCGCGCTTATGCGCATTCCGTCGTAATTAAGCGAACATCGCGTTCGTACAGCCAAACGAACCAATGTCCGGCATATTTTTGAGCATGTTTCATGTCCAAAATGTTTAGGCAACATTTTAGGGCCTTAAAGTTGGCTTTACGGGCCTTAGAAGTGTCAGAAATGGCCTTAAACACGTGAAGGGACTGAAACTATCATTTCTGAAACTTATGTCTGATCTGTGACTGCTAGGCGGCCCGCCTCATGATCCTTACATCCTCAGGCGGCCCGCGAGGCCCCTTCTGACCAGATTAATCGAATATAACAGCAGTTTCCAGCTGTTTCGTTCACAACCACACATTCTCTTTCGCTTAGTCAGCTGATAAGGATCACTTTTAGCCACCATGAGTTTCCGACAAGTGTACGCCTTGGATCATGGCACGTTTTCCATCAAACGATCCTAACGGTGGACCATTTACTATAAATACCCATCCATCCCCAACTTCATTTCTCACTAGAATCTTGATTTGAGAGCTCTAAGTTGAAACCATTGTTTCATACCTGAGTTCTTGGATCGAGATTAGCATTCGGGGACCCTGGGTAAGTATTCTTTCGTTCTTTTATTGCTTTTCGAGTCTTTCGAGTCTGAAAGTCAAACTTTGTTTGACTTTCTGCGTTGACCAGTAATGGTCAATGCGAAGTTCGTTTGAACTTCGCAACGTGAGTGTAATCACGTTGGTTATAGTCCCTTGGGACTATGCCTACTGATTACCACGTTGTCTAGGGTCGTAGGGTAAGCGATCTAATAAATCGCTTATACCTCGAACCCGACCCATTTGGTCGATCATTAGGATCCGACCAAATACATTAGGTGACCATAGTAGGTAGGGAATAACCTTCCGAGGTTATACCCTATGGTCGCTTCGTTTAAGTAGTTGTATGATAGGTAGTTTATATGCGTTAGGTAAATTACCAGAATACCCTTTTCATGTATAATTGGTAATTAAGCATATGTAACCTAAACTTTTGTCACATAACTGATTTTGTAACATGTTTAGGCATATAACACTTGTCATAGGACTAGTTAGACGGTCCGAACGCGTTTCACGCGCACGACGCGTTAAAGTAGCATAAGCTACCTTAATGGGTCGCGATGGGTCGAAAGCACTTAGGTTTGGTTTCATTGTAGTATGTAGGCCTTGTTAAACCATATCATATGAGTTCCAACACTCATTTGGTTTACCAAGCCTCATCCTATCCGATCTCCCGATTTAAGTCCGGTTTATTTATATAGTTTTAGATTGCCGACTGATTCCGTGCTCTCTCTAGCTTTGTTTGGTTGTTGTTCAAGACCTCCAAGCATTCTCAGGCGAGTACATTATTCCCCTATTTTACTGCTTTCAATTGTTTTGGGGTGACTCATATGTGCTAAATGTTTTCGATGTTATAACGATGGTTTCAAAAACGATTAAGACGATTTATACAAAACTAATAACGATTTCATAAAGTGAACAAACTTGTTGGTTGTAGTTACATAACAAATGACATTCATTAGCAATGATCAAGCCGACCAGTATTAGGTTATGGTACCATAGGATCTGACAAATCCCGTTAGTTACTACACCCGTAGTTATGTGTGGGTGTTGTGGGTAGCGACTGAATCTGTAATTGTTAATTTACTCTTTGGTAAGGGTTTATTAATGCGAGATGTTAATCTATCCTTTGGTAAGGGTTTATTAATGCGAATTATTAATCTATCCTTTGGTAAGGGTTTATTAATGCGAGTCAAGAAGGTTTGAATGTTATTAGCGAGACGACCATTTAAGTAGTTTCACGACCTAAAACGAATTTAACGATTGGGTAAATGATTGGTTTTCACACGATGTTTTAACGATTGGGTAAACGATTGGTTTCAAAGCGATATACGATTGAGTTTTGGTTACATATTACATGATTTACATTGGGCATGAACATTACTTTGGTGGTTTGGTTTGGATTAAGTGATTAAGTAACAATGCGTGTGGAATATGATACAAGCATGGTGGATACGCCGCTGGTACTTCCTATATATAAGTGTTTGTATGGTATTACATATTGTAGCGTTATTTGAATCATTTCAGTTTGAGACATAGAACATTTTATACAAGTAACATACTTTTCACAAGACATTGATTTACAAACAACTTATCTTATGCAAACACATTTTTCATGGTTATTCATTTAACCATACATTATTCACTTATTTATACATATCACCTAAACTTATTATTTTTCAAATGATTTACAAAGACAAAGCAAATTACAAGGTTCACGACTAAACATTTTCTTAAACAGAAGTCATGAATCTTATTTTCACAAAGCCTATGTACTCGCCAGCATTTCTTTGCTGACCTCGTTTTCACATATGTTTCAGGTATTGTTGAATGATATCGATTGATAAGATGCATGCTCACATAGGACTGGACAAGGCCTTAGTGACTCAATAACAATGATAGACTATGTTTAATTTGTGTATTTAGATTTCCAGACGATGTAATTATTCAATGTTTAATAAAACGAAACACTTTTTGGTATCCATGGTTATGAAACATTAATTCTGTTGCAACACGCCCCGATGTTTCCGCCGCGATTTGTTGTTTTACGCGGTCGGGGTGATACAGAAAAGATGGTATCAGAGCCAATGGTTATAGGGAATTAGGTTATTAGTAATGATTTGACCTAGTCTATAACCTTCTTAGGACCCTAACGCGAGTTTACTTGCGTTTAGTCATAAAACAATACCGTCACCTATCCTTAGGCGACGACCACAACAAGAACATAAATTTCAAAACCGCTTTGAAAACTAATCATCTGTTCTAGGATGATTGATTACTAGGTTTTGAACCCTCCATTGTAAGGTTTTGAACTCTCTAGTATATGGTTTTGAACCCCTTTGAGTTTTCAAAACTTCGTCAAGGTTTTGGGTTTTAAATAATGTGAACACGTGCAAACTGGAAGGGTGAATGCATGTATTCTGGGTTTTCTGTCTAGGCAAGCACTTCGTATACATCTCATCAGACACGAGACCAGTTGTGCTTACCTGGGAATTCTTGGGATGAGTGTTCACTTATAGGCGAGCATGTCTTCGCGATACATTATTTTTGACCCATTTACTTTGATAGTCACCATCTCATTTGTTTGCCTTAGGTAACAAACAAATGATCGCAATTTTCATGCGTTATCTTTCTGTTTTGATTGTCCAATAATCTTTCACCTGTTTCTCCCTATGCCTTTCTTTTTCTTCAAGAATGTCTCTTCATCACGATGACGCCCAGATATCTGAGCAAGCAGCCAAAATTCGCTCAGCGAATAGGCGAAGTAGTCCTGAAGACTGTTGAATTAGCTACTGCCATGTATCATCTCCAGGATGAAGCCACTCAAGAGTCACCAAGACAGGCAGGACCTAGTCAGGTGACAACACCATCAGCCAATAAACCAATCGAGGAATCAAAGACCATGGATGAACGATCCCCTAAGAAGTCAAAGAAGCGAAAGGCTTCTCAGAACTTCGCCATAATCGCTCATGATTCCCTCGAAAATTTTAAGTACTCGTTTCACCCTAAGAAACAAAGTACAGAAAATTAAGTGACATTATGAGTAATCGTGCTTTTCGCACATCTGTGCCTTTAAATCCTTGGTTAGATAACTAAGGGTATTTTCAAATCTCATACCCATTCCGTTTTGATTTTTTAACATATACAGTACAAGTGTTTCAAAACAATCTTCATGATCTCAAAACATTTCATATAGTTTGAAAACAATTTTTCTAGATGCATTGTCTATGTTATTTCAAAAACATTGGCCATGTTATCAAAACCAACCTTCCTAATTTCAAAATATTTCATAGTGTGCTTTAAATGCATGTACGCAATTTACAAGACAAATTAACGAACAATTTTGTGGTTATATGATATGTGTTTATGTGTTCTCCTCTATGTTTTTGTGTGTTATGATTTTTCAAATCCTCATAGAATCTTTCATATCTTCATATGAGGGATTCATAGTAGGATATTCAAAAAGTACTACCTTAAATCCTTATGGGCTTCTACGTAGTAGTTAAGACCCTTGGGTTATATAGTACCATTCCATGATTCGATAAGAGACCCTTGAGTGGTCTACTCTAAAAGATTGATTCACAATTTGGTTAAAGAACGACATCTAGTGATGTAGCTGAACAGACTCCTTGATAGTCTATTTAGATCATTTATTGATTTAATTAAAAGGACTCTATGGCGGTCTAGTTACACTCATCACAGGTTTGTTCATTTGGTTTTACCCTACACATTATAAAATAGACTGTGTGAACTGTGCAAGGAATTGTCTAATTATGGACGCGTACATAATTATGAAATTTAGTGCACAGAAACCCAGTAAGATTTATTATGTGTAAGAGCCGATAGTGACAACAATAACGAAATGAGAACGATGTAATGGAGGTACGGTGGACGCACCAATGACGCTTCATATACTTGTATATAAGTATCCCTCTTACATTGCAATCATGATGTTATTAAAGGTTACTAGAATTTTAGAACCCTAACCAATGTTGTTCGATCTTTTCAACTTCATGCTTTCAAGCTCTCACAAGTTTCCTCTAAATAAATTTCGGGACGAAATTTCCTAAAGTAGGGGAGACTGTAACACCTGTGCCTCCACGGCCATCAAACAAATGCCAAACCAATGAAATATTGTATTTCATACTTGGGATTTGTAAAAATATGTGTATCGTTTACACATATCAACTCTTGTTCGATTTCAAACTCTAAATCGCTTTCTGGAAGGTTATACGCGCACCGATGCGTAGATATAACCAGTTTAATGGAACGAACACTCCGGAAAAGTGAAATAGGCTTAACATACCTTAAATAACCTTTACATAACTTAGAAATAAGTTTTGGAAGGTTTGGTATGCCGAAATCAAGTTAATTCGTCTACAGGGACTAAATATGACAAACTGCGAAAGTATGCCAATTTGAACTGTAACAGACATTCCGGAACATGACCATAAGTTAAACATACCATAAATATCCTTTACATAGCTTAGAAATAGGCTTTGAGGTGTTCGGTGTGCTAAAATAAACTTTTGTGTCATTCAGGGACTAAAAGTGTCAAAAAGTGCACAAGTTTGCATTTTCGCGCATAACTTACGTTCTGAATACATCCGGACATCCAAAAATTTATGTAAGCACTAAAATATTTTATTTTAGTGTTCGGCATAAGAAAAATCCATTCGTCACGTCATTTGGATCGTTTTTCGCGCTTATACGCATTCCGTCGTAATTAAGCGAACATCGCGTTCGTACGGCCAAACGAACCAATGTCCGGCATATTTTTGAGCATGTTTCATGTCCAAAATGTTTAGGCAACATTTTAGGGCCTTAAAGTTGGCTTTACGGGCCTTAGAAGTGTCGGAAATGGCCTTAAACACGTGCAGGGACTGAAACTGTCATTTCTGAAACTTATGTCTGATCTGTGACTGCTAGGCGGCCCGCCTCAGGATCCTTACATCCTCAGGTGGCCCGCGAGGCCCCTTCTGACCAGATTAATCGAATCTAACAGCAGTTTCCAGCTGTTTCGTTCACAACCACACATTCTCTTTCGCTTAGTCAGTTGATAAGGATCACTTTTAGCCACCATGAGTTTCCGACAAGTGTACGCCTTGGATCATGGCACGTTTTCCATCAAACGATCCTAACGGTGGACCATTTACTATAAATACCCATCCATCCCCAACTTCATTTCTCACTAGAATCTTGATTTGAGAGCTCTAAGTTGAAACCATTGTTTCATACCTGAGTTCTTGGATCGAGATTAGCATTCGGGGACCCTGGGTAAGTATTCTTTCGTTCTTTTATTGCTTTTCGAGTCTTTCGAGTCTGAAAGTCAAACTTTGTTTGACTTTCTGCGTTGACCAGTAATGGTCAATGCGAAGTTCGTTTGAACTTCGCAACGTGAGTGTAATCACGTTGGTTATAGTCCCTTGGGACTATGCCTACTGATTACCACGTTGTCTAGGGTCGTAGGGTAAGCGATCTAATAAATCGCTTATACCTCAAACCCGACCCATTTGGTCGATCATTAGGATCCGACCAAATACATTAGGTGACCATAGTAGGTAGGGAATAACCTTCCGAGGTTATACCCTATGGTCGCTTCGTTTAAGTAGTTGTATGATAGGTAGTTTATATGCCTTAGGTAAATTACCAGAATACCCTTTTCATGTATAATTGGTAATTAAGCATATGTAACCTAAACTTTTGTCACATAACTGATTTTGTAACATGTTTAGGCATATAACACTTGTCATAGGACTAGTTAGACGGTCCGAACGCGTTTCACGCGCACGACGCGTTAAAGTAGCATAAGCTACCTTAATGGGTCGCGATGGGTCGAAAGCACTTAGGTTTGGTTTCATTGTAGTATGTAGGCCTTGTTAAACCATATCATATGAGTTCCAACACTCATTTGGTTTACCAAGCCTCATCCTATCCGATCTCCCGATTTAAGTCCGGTTTATTTATATAGTTTTAGATTGCCGACTGATTCCGTGCTCTCTCTAGCTTTGTTTGGTTGTTGTTCAAGACCTCCAAGCATTCTCAGGCGAGTACATTATTCCCCTATTTTACTGCTTTCAATTATTTTGGGGTGACTCATATGTGCTAAATGTTTTCGATGTTATAACGATGGTTTCAAAAACGATTAAGACGATTTATACAAAACTAATAACGATTTCATAAAGTGAACAAACTTGTTGGTTGTAGTTACATAACAAATGACATTCATTAGCAATGATCAAGCCGACCAGTATTAGGTTATGGTACCATAGGATCTGACAAATCCCGTTAGTTACTACACCCTTAGTTATGTGTGGGTGTTGTGGGTAGCGACTGAATCTGTAATTGTTAATTTACTCTTTGGTAAGGGTTTATTAATGCGAGATGTTAATCTATCCTTTGGTAAGGGTTTATTAATGCGAATTATTAATCTATCCTTTGGTAAGGGTTTATTAATGCGAGTCAAGAAGGTTTGAATGTTATTAGCGAGACGACCATTTAAGTAGTTTCACGACCTAAAACGAATTTAACGATTGGGTAAACGATTGGTTTTCACACGATGTTTTAACGATTGGGTAAACGATTGGTTTCAAAGCGATATACGATTGAGTTTTGGTTACATATTACATGATTTACATTGGGCATGAACATTACTTTGGTGGTTTGGTTTGGATTAAGTGATTAAGTAACAATGCGTGTGGAATATGATACAAGCATGGTGGATACGCCGCTGGTACTTCCTATATATAAGTGTTTGTATGGTATTACATATTGTAGCGTTATTTGAATCATTTCAGTTTGAGACATAGAACATTTTATACAAGTAACATACTTTTCACAAGACATTGATTTACAAACAACTTATCTTATGCAAACACATTTTTCATGGTTATTCATTTAACCATACATTATTCACTTATTTATACATATCACCTAAACTTATTATTTTTCAAATGATTTACAAAGACAAAGCAAATTACAAGGTTCACGACTAAACATTTTCTTAAACAGAAGTCATGAATCTTATTTTCACAAAACCTATGTACTCGCCAGCATTTCTTTGCTGACCTCGTTTTCACATATGTTTCAGGTATTGTTGAATGATATCGATTGATAAGATGCATGCTCACATAGGACTGGAAAAGGCCTTAGTGACTCAATAACAATGATAGACTATGTTTAATTTGTGTATTTAGATTTCCAGACGATGTAATTATTCAATGTTTAATAAAACGAAACACTTTTTGGTATCCATGGTTATGAAACATTAATTCTGTTGCAACACGTCCCGATGTTTCCGCCGCGATTTGTTGTTTTACGCGGTCGGGGTGTGACATTACAAAAGTCCCAGAAAGTTTAAAAGTTATCCAACATATTTAAACAAAACAACATGCATCATCAAACACAAGATACGCCATGATTTCCCGAAGCCGAATTCAAGTACCTGTAGAACACGTTAAAATCAAGTGTCAACACAATGGAAGGTGAGTTCACGTATTCACTTACTACCAATTTTATTTCAATGAAAACTTTCTGATTAGGTTTTTATTTGAAAACATCCATATAAATTTTAGAAAGTCCATTTTACTTCCTTATTAAAAATCCATGGGCTTTCCGCCGGTTCATCGATCCGACAACTGTAATATATATTGCCCAGGTTTTGTATATTAAATTATAGCGTCAACTTTCAGACTCGTATGTTAGGTAGACGATACGAACTATATATTAACCATGCATGGATAATCAAAGCTAGACAAAACAGAATATTAATTCGTTGTTTGACTTAACACGGGGCGACCGGTCACGACGGGTTGTCAACCCGATAGATCTACCAACAATTCATCGCGTGCAATACTTAACTGATTAAATGACATCATGGGCGCAAGGTTCTTTCTCGAAGAACAATATGATGTCTGCCTCACGTACAATATATATATCCTACTAATATGACAATTTAATACACGGCGTTATAAGAATTCCCCTTATTCTCCAACATATGAGACCCAGTCAAGAATCCGTCCCCAACCGTACGGTCTTGTATCACTCAAGAAATACCGTACATACAATATTCATTTATCAAAAACGTTTTACTTCGAAACGTATAACTTATCAAATCTCATATATTTTCAACGGAAATATATATTTTATGTTAAAAAGTATGTTTTATTTCGAAAACATTATTAAACCCTTTTTAACGACGTGTTCTACCCCTAAAATATATACAAAACAGTAAAAAGAGTGGTTTAGTGACACTCACATTTGGGTGAGTATTTTAATATCGCAATCCCAGAGATTGATTTTTATATACGTCCTAATATAGGAACAATTCTAAATCAATATATAAATTTAACACAAAAATCCTAAGTTTCTCCGTTTCTTAGAATTATCACATAACTTTGAGATTTTCTCGAAAAGTTACCATTTTTTATTATGTTGGCACGCTAATATATATATATATATATATATATATATATATATATGAATCCATATATATATATATATATATATTTATGATTTTTGAGACTTGAACGATTTTATTGGTGACCATTATTGTGTAAATTCGTTAACTCTCCCGTTTATACGTAATATATCTACGATTTGCGCGTCGTAATATTTATACGTAAATGTTCATAGAAATTAACACCGAACACGCAAAATATTACTAACTTATCTATTTTGTCATTTTTAAAGAAAATATACATAAAACATCTCATATGTACCAAATTTCATGTTCGACAAACAAGTTACACATTTATCGCAATTTTACCGTTTCTACCGCACAAAACGTACATGCATAGTCTAAATTTCCCCATTATCAAATTAACACTTAACATATTATCACATTTACATGTTTAAATCATTTAACACTTTTTATCACATAAGGTTCACTCAAAATTCACCATATTAGTGTTCATCGAAAAATGCGTATTTTAGCGATTCGGTAACGTTTTCGGGAGTCAGAAGTCACATATGACCAACCAAACACCAAGTAAACTTAAAATTAGCTAAAATACTTGTTTTTAAACTAAAAACATCAGTTTATTTACTGATCTAAATCAATTTTATAAAAATCACCCGAAAAGCCGATTTTGACCGTTTTAACGCATAGTTTTGCGTTAAACGTTACTATAATCATCCCAACTCGAAACGATTTGATATTTTAACACAATACATGTTATTTACTGATTAAAATAGTGGTTATAATCAGATTAGTGCAGTTTTTGTGTAAGTCACATAAATCATGCGATTTCACGTATTTTACAACTTTTAATGCACCAAGTACAACGTGCAAAGCTAGCAAACATTATGCCAAAGTTATATATCATTAAACACTTCAAAATAACTTTATTTTAAGGTTTATAATCTGATCAAAATTAATTTTTATCAAATCATGCTCAAATGATCATTTCATGCTTTCATATTAACAAGCATGTCCACATAGGTGCATCTAATGCACTCATACAACATCATCAACATTATTTATGATCTAATCATACATCAAGAACACATTAATATCATGTTCTTACAAAACACAACACACACATAATCATGATCATCCAATCATTCATACATAAATGCTAATATCCTCATATTTAAGAACATATGACAAACTTTTATATACATGCATACATACATACATACATACATACATATATATGAATCATATATACACACACATAAACCACCAAAAATTCACTTTTCATCATGTCACTTTCAAATCTTAAATCACTTTTATAACATTCTTATATGACACACTTAGATTCTTACATGCATCCTACTTTTCAAGTAATCATGTAACTCAAGAATCTTTCAACAAAAATAAAAAACACAAACACTTACATATACACACACTCACGGCCACACACATATATATACACATCCATTTTATTTCATTCAAAATATAACCCATTCGTTTTATGTTTCAAGTTTGTGATTAAACTCAAGATCAAGGGAAACTTCCATCACTATCAAGAATCAAAACAAAGTTTATAAAATAAATTTTTATACCTTCAAGATTTTAGATGGGTTTTTGAGAATAAATGAGAATATGAAGGTTGTTCTTGCTTGAAATCACTTCCAAACACCCCTTTTTAGCTTGAAATCACCATGGAAGTCATTTGAATCTTCATGAAAGGTTTGAAATTTTTGAATATGTGTGTAGATTGGGGAGTTCGGCCGTAGCTTAGAGAGAGAGAGTGAGAGAATGAATTTGATCAAAGAATGATGATGGAGTGTTTAAAAGGAGGTGATGATGTGGCACCACCTTGGGCTGCCAACTCCTTCTCTCTCTTATATACACACATAATTATATACATATATATATATATACATACATACATATGTAGATTTAATGAATAAAACAGGTATTTTACCGAATACCGGGTATTTTATTTAGCGTTTTAAACCCGTTTTAGTGTGTTTTAAATTATTTTTAATGCTCTATAAAAATAAACCTGCCAAAATATTACGGGACAATATTTTGTTTGCCCGTACTGGCTATGTTGTTGGTATTTGGCAGTATGTGAGCTGTGCTGCGCGATACGCGCTTAAAATCGGAAAAATAGGAATTTAAGCGTTTTTATTTATTTTTGTCATTGAATAAGAATAAAATTATCAAATTATTTCTAAAATGATTATCAGTTGCCTTGACTGGCTGTATTGACAGTGTTTTTTCGGTATACACGCTATATCGCGCAGTACGCGCTTAAACTTCGAAAAATAGAGTTTCCTAGCGTTTTAAATTATTTTTCCACATGGATTTGATTAAAATAATTATTCTAAGAATAAAAGACTATTTATAGGATTTTAACACTGATCGGGTGGTCACGGACATTCGTTTCGCATTTTAACCGTTACGCGATAAGCATTTATCTTACTGTTGCCAACATAATTTTTATCAAAGTTTAATTTTACCAAAAAATTAAATTTCTCATATAAACATCATAACCAGTCAAATATAGCCCTGTTACCTATTCACGACACGTATTACAATTGTACGATACGACCTGAAAAGCCGGGTGTCACAGCTACCTCAACAGTTGTTGACCAAAGTAGTCCTTTAACCCCTGCTTCCACATCATCAAACACTGTTGATAAAAATCCTCAAACAGTGGATAAAAATCAACTTGTTTCCACACCACTTCCTCCTACTCCTCCACCTCCATTTCAAGACCCTGTTGGATCATCAAAGTCACCAACAGTGGTTAGCTCAGATGATTCACATCTGCAGCCCTCACCCTTAAATGCCATTGTTCCATACAAAGGAGATTCAATCTTCTTGAAGTCTCATCCACCTGACCAAATCATTGGCAACATCAGTGAAGGGGTGCTCACAAGAAGCCAATCCCAAAACATGTGTCTTTTTGCTGGTTTTCTATCACTTCATCAGCCAGTCAAGTACCAAGAGGCACTAAAACACAACAGCTGGGTAGAAGCCATGCAAGAGGAGCTCCAACAGTTTAAAAAACAACAAGTATGGGAGCTTGTACCACTGCCAGAGGGTGTGAGTCCTATTGGCACAAACTGGGTCTTCAAAAAGAAAACTGATGAAAGGGGTATTGTTGTCAAGAATAAAGCAAGGCTTGTGGTTCAAGGGTTCAGAAAGGAAGAGGGCATTGACTATGATGAAACTTTTACCCCTGTAGCAAGATTGGAAGCAATCAGATTATTCCTGGCCTTTGGTGTCAACCACAACATAAAGGTGTTTCAAATGGATATTAAATGTGCATTCCTCCATGGTAAGATTTAGGAAGAGGTATATGTTTGTGAAACTTCAGGTTTTGAGGATCCATTTAATCCAAATCATGTCTACAAGCTATATAAAGCTTTGTATGGCTTGAAACAACCACCTAGAGCCTGGTATGAAACTCTTTCCACCTTTCTTCTCTCTATTGGTTTCAGAAGAGGCAAAATAGACAAAAACTGTTTTTAAATTGGAGAGGGAAAGACTTGATGATTGTCCAGATTTATGTGGATGACATCATTTTTGGAAGCACATGTTCCAAAATGTGTGAAGAGTTCAGAAAACTCATGACAACTAAGTTTGAGATGAGTGCAATGGGTGAACTACAGTGCTTTCTTGGTCTCCAAGTCAAGCAACTGCAAAATGGTACTTTCATCCATCAAGGCAAATATGCCAAAGAACTTTTAAAGAAATTTGAGATAGATGATTGCAAACCATGTAGTACACCCATAGCAACCACAAAGATAGTCATGTCTGATGAGAAGAATGATTTGGTTGATCAAACTCTCTATAGAAGCATGATTGGGTCTTTACTGTACCCAGCTGATGGAAATATCAAGCTTTCAGGTTTCTCAGACAGTGACTTTGCTGGATGCAATACAACAAGGAAGTCCACTTCAGGAGGGTGCCAATTCCTAGGAAGTTGCTTAGTGTCTTGGCAAAGCAAAAAGCAAGCAGTTGTTTCAACATCCACTGCTGAGGCAGAGTATATAGCTGCTGCAAGCTGTACAGCCCAACTGCTGTGGCTTCAAAATCAACTGCTGGATTTTGGTATCACTGCCTTAAAGACACCTCTCATGTTGGACAGTCAGGCAACAGAAAATATCATCAAAAATCCAGTTTCACATTCAACCACCAAGCACATTGATATCAGAAATCACTTTGTGAGGGATTGCTATGAAAAAAAGGTTTGATTTCTCTGCACCATGTTCCAACTAAAGATCAGCTGGCTGATGTGCTAACAAAAAGCATTAGACACATCCACCTTTGAAAGCTTGATCTCTAGGATTGGCATGCTGAACATGGAATAACAGGAAAAATCCTATTTTCTATGTATAAAAGCATTAAAATGTTTTCAGAAAATCAAAAATTCATCCTTAAAAATAGCTAAAAATGAAAATTTTCATTAATCCTTAAAAGTCTACCACAACCACTGTTTTGGTTCAAACATCTGATTTGTTGATATAATCCACTGCTGAAAGTCAACCTCTGTTCCTTCATTATCCTTGTTAAAAACTGTTGTCAAACATCAGTGTTTTAACCCACTGATGGCTATCCACTGATAGCTAAAAGTCAGCCACTGTTTTCATTTTCACCACTGCAAACCACTGATATTAATCATCAGTGGTTTCCAAACAACTGCCGTCCATTATTCATCAGAGGTTGTCACATGGACAATACTTAGCCGTTAGATCTTTGTAACCGCTGCCACGTCAGCATTCACTTTTTCACTTTATAAAACCCTGATCAAAACCCCCCAAACATGGTTTTCACTGTCAAATCGAATTCAAAATTCCTTTCTAAAGCAGTTGCCACCAAAATCCTTTAAATCATTCATCGTTTTCTTCCTCTCGCAATTACCATCAATTCACTATGGCTATCCCATTCAAAACCCCTCATAACTACCTGTGTATACTTGAAAAACCAAGTCAAAACACAAGCTTTACTCCGTCATTGATGCAATCTCGTCTTCAAAGTACAAAACTTTGTTGACTTGTAATCTGCCTATCTACATTGAAACCCTTCGTGATTTTTGGAAAAATGCAAAACTTGAAGTTCAGGACAAAATGCCCAGGGCTATTAGTTCAACGATAAAAGGGATTCAGGTTGCTGTCACACCTAAAGACGTTTCTGAGGTGTTTAAAATGAATGATATCACAGGTAAAAGCTCTTTCCCAAAGGCTGATTATCAAACTTATTTCATTTAGAGAGGGTATGAGGAAGAAATGAAAAAAGACACTTTGCAAAAGGGTAGTTTTCCACCTGCTATGAGATTTTTAATCCATACCCTCCTCATGTGTGTTTCAAATAAAACCACAGCCTTCAATGAGATACCATTGAAATTCCAATACCTGGGCTATGCTATAATGGCTGAAAATGTAACTTTTAACTATTCCCAAGAGATTTTCAATGATATGGTAAAAAATGTTAATAATATCAAAGAAAATAAAAAACCATTTCTATTGTTTCCAAGGTTTTTAAGTTTTTATTTACAAAAGAAAATCCCAAAAGATAGTGCACATGTGCTTATCCAAGGAAATCCTATTTAAATAAACAGCCTCTCTTCTGAAACTTTTACAAGGCTGTCAAACCCTTCCAAAACACAAACAGAGGAACCTGAGCAGAATTTAGCAGCAACAACTGCTCCTCAGGTCCCTGCTGTTGAGCCCACTACTCCAGGTGATCACAGTTGTAGACCCACTGCTGTGAAACCCACACCTAAAATCACCAAACAAGGCAAAAAGAAAATTACCAAAAAGCCCCCCAAACCCTCTAAAAAGGTAACTCTGGAAGATGAGATCCCAGAGGTTATACTTGTGACAACACATAAGTCACCAATAACCATTGCTGCTACTTCCTCACAGCAGATGGAAGAAAGATCTCAACCTGAGCCTAAAACTCCTCCTGAATCCTCTCAAAAGGATCAGGTTGTATCCATAGGGATGCCACATTATGAAGCCATGGATTCACTTGAATCTATCTTCCATAGCCCTGCTCCCGGGGCAAATTATCTTTCTACCCCCATTCTCACTGCACAACTCCCACCATCAATGATACCTCTGTTGGATGCACTTGATACAGACCAGACACAAATCAGTTCTTCTCAACCACCTGTCAATGAGAATATACCTCAACAAGTGACTGAGTCTGGTCCCTCTATCTCTGCTAACCTACCAACAACTGAGGAGGTTACACTGCAGGAATTACCAGTAATTCCTGTCAGTAGTTCAAGTGGAGCAGCTACTACAGGTGATGAATCCACTGATTTACACCTGGACAGTAGTTTCATTAGTAAGACTCCCTTGAAGGCAATTTCTTCTTTGGGAACCATAGTATCCACTGGTGTGTTTCCATTATACACTGGTGTGCTTAAAATGGTAACCTCTGCTGAAGAAAGAAGTCCCCAGTACCAAGAACAAGGGGCATCAGTGGATGACTTTTGGGAAACTTTCCCTAAGTCAACTACTTATACAACCACTGCCAGTGGGAAATCAGATGATCCCATTCATTTGGGTGATGGTTTAAAATACAAGGAATTGACAGAGAGGGTTGATAAAATTGAAACATTTGTTGCAGATATTAAAACTATGCTACAACAGTTGTTACAATCTCAAAAGGCTACACCCATTGTTGCAACATCTGCTCCTTCCCCCACTGAGCTATGGAATTTATTTCAGCCTATGCTTCATCAACATAGACAACATGCTAATCAACAACATGAGTTTCAGCTTCAAATGATCAGAAATGCAATGGAAGCTAGGTACAAGGATACACAAGCTGATATAAAGGCAATCAAGGCCCATTTGATTCAAACCACTGGCACTTCTCCTCCTTCAATCATCTTTGTTGAAAACCCTAATGATGCCAAAAAGGGGGAGAAAGGTAAAAAGGTAAAAGAAGGCCTATATATTAAACGAGATCCAATGTCTAAACTTGTGGTAGAAATCCCAAGGCTAGATGGTTCCAAAAAGGTTGATGAGACTCAAAATGTATTTGCTCAACTAAAGGCAAACATGAAAGAGTCTATGGAAATAAAAGGGTCAAAAAGATTTGAGCAAGAGAAGAAAGTTTTGATGGAAAAGGAAGAGCAGGGTACTTCTAAAACTAAAAGAAGACAGCCTACCAGAAAAGTTAGCCAACCCAAAACCACACCTTCCAAAACCACCAAACATACTCCTTAAATCCCCAAAAGTTCCTCTCATCAAACCTCCAAACCAACAGATGTTGAGACACCTGTTGTACCAACAGTAGTTGATACTTCAGTGGTTTCAATAAATGCTATTTCAACTACTACCCTTACCATTTTACGATCCACCACTCAATCCACTGTCACACCATAAAACACATCTCCACCTCAAACACCACCTGCCAAAGTGTAGAAGACAACAGTTGATACATCAACAGTTGTAGTGACAACAGTGGTTGAAACACCAGTTGTTTCAACAGCTGTTAGTCAGTCACCCATCACCTCAAACACTCCTACCCAAGCCATAGTTCTTTCTACTCCAAAAATTCAAACAAAATCACCTTCTCCCAAAAAGGTGTATACAAGAAAAAGAAAGTTCCAAGTGCATGATGATGACATACCCGCACCAATTCCAATATCATCCAAACCTTACAATGTGATTAAACCCCAACCATTTATTCCTCCAAAATTGGCCAACCCAATCAAAGATCAATAAGTACTTCAAGGATTTGATCCTGCTGATCTTGTACCATTAGTTGCCACCTATCCACTAGAACTGCATGCAGTGAAGGATGAAATGAAACAGTTCTATCTAGTGGACGACCCTTCAAAGAGAAAATTCCCTTCTCTGGCAGGTTTTAGAGATCCTAAAAACATTGATGAATATCTAAAACTAAAAGCCAAGCAAGTTGAATGAAGGGCCAAATATGAATGCAAAGGGCAGGGTGATAGTGCCATCTCAAGTCGAATGCAGTTTTTGGTCACCAAGGTTAAACAAATGGAAGACTATGCAAGAGACCTGAGCAAAGAGATGTCCAACCTGCCTCCAGATGCTGACTTACAAGTAGATCTGAAAGAAGATCTCATAAAATTGATCGTGAGTGAAAAATTCTATCCTGCCAAAACTGAACAATTCCAAGACTGACCACTCATTGCTCTCAAAGCTGAACTTAAAAGAATTGAAAGAATCAAAAATGATCCAGGTATGAAAAGAATAGCACCAAACTGGAGCAAATTCAGAAAGAAAATTGCCGATCTTACCTTGGAATACAAAAGGAAGAGAGAAGAGTTGGTTGTAGCAGAATATGGAACAGCTAGGCAGATAGCAAGATGGTTAAAACAAAATACAGATCAGATCTACAAAAGACTGGAAGAGTTAAGGAAAAAGGACCCCACTGTTCCAAAGAAACCAGTCTATAAAACCACTAATAAGCCAAAGCAGCTGGTCCTCACTTCTAAACCACTGTTCACATCATCTGATACCTCTGCCATTGAGATAAACCAAAGAAAGAGGCAAAAACAGACAGATGCAGAAGAAGAAGAAGAACAAGAAGCTGTGTACTTTAAAGAGGCTATCAAAAGAATGGCTTTAGAGGATCTTGACTCAGCAAAACTTCAAGATATAGCCAAAAATGTTCTGAGCAGGCCTCCATCTCCAAACTCATCTAAAATAAAGACTCTCCCAAGAAACCCATTGGATTCAAAAATACTTAAGTGGAAGTCTAATCAAAAGACCCACTATTGACTCTGCTCAAATCCAATGGTAAGGTGAAGCATATATCAAGGGAAGAAGCACTTGGCCTGGGTGTTGAAGATTTACAAGATATCCTTGAGCTTACACTGTGCAGGGATGAGGATGATGTGGATTCCATGGACTTTGAATTACAATTCAAAGGACCAGTTAGGGAACTCCTGATGAGGCAATAAAGATCCAAAATAATGAAGGGTTTTGGCATCATCTGTTCCAGGGGGAGATTTTTGGGATTGAACCCTATAAAGGAACAGTTGATAAAGCCAAAACTGGATCAAAACAGTGGATCCAGAATAAGCAGTTGTTTGTACTTATTCTTTTCCCTTGAAAGTGGCCCTATCATCTGCCGACCTCTAAGTACTGCCCTTCTCAACAACTACTGATTTCTAAAGACTATTGAAGATAAAGCACTGATGCTTAATCTGCTGATATGGGTCAAGTACTGCTGAAGACACAAAGCACTGCTGGAGCTATAACAGTGGAATGAAGAAGCAGTAGTTTACTTTATTTATTGCATTGTATTTGTAATCAGTAGTTAGACAGCAGTGTTTGTATAGAATAGTTGTTAGGAGGTTAGATGTCACTTTCATGGTGACGTTAGCCAAAGATGCTCAGTGGTTTGTTCTGTACTATAAATAGAACAGTACCCTGTACTGTTCTATCAGCTCTCTTCATCACCAAGTCATTCTGTACGAACAATCACTGTGAGCTCAGGCTGAGGGGGAGATTATGTGCATGCATGTAGTGTAATTGACTATTGTAATAAATACAATCATTTGATTTCATGTCCAACATGTTTGCTTAAACTTATTCTCTCTTTGATTGTGTATTGAAAGTTTATTCCATCTATTTCCGCTGCACCTATCTCTGTTTCATCTTCATTTTTGTTAAACAAACACAATCATAAGAAACTCAGATCCTAACATTTGGAGAGGACGAGAGAGGATCATATGGATGTAACATATTCATACGGATGTAACTCATTCGTGCGGATGTAATTTCGTAAGGATGTAACACTTTCGTACGAATGTAACTCATTCGTGCGGATGTAACTATATCTGCACGGACTAGCACATCCGCACGGAAGTACTCATCTGTCCGATTCTCAAATGTAAATATAGTGTCATGTGTTTGTTAGTTGTTAAGTTTTGAGAGTTTGGCTGGAGAGATTGTTGATGCCCCTGCAGATGTGCTACATCCTTACGGATGAGCTTGGTTTAGAAACACAACTCATATTTGACGCTATATAGCCCTATTACATCAAGACGTAGGCGATAGACGTATGCATCAACATTCCACCACCACAATACCATCACCATCCACCACATTCATCCATCATCCATCTTTAGAGTTTGTAGTAGTCTCGGGATCCAAGATTGATCGTAAGAGTTTTTGTTAAACAAAGACCATGATTGGCTAATCTCTTACATCACTTAGTGAAGATAGGTCTTTTATGTATTACTTTTGATTTCAAAGCTTTGGTTAACTTTTTAATTAGGTTTGTATTAATGACTTTGATAACTAGTTTTTTTTATATTGAAAGAGAACTTTATTCAATCATCTCTTCAGGTTTTGTTGATTCACTCATTCGTGTCTTTATGGTCTATATAAAGCATGTTAACTGCCTGAAAGGGGGTTAGAAGGGTGGTTTGGGTAAAGTTCTTGCCTCGTTCAGTGTATAGATCCTGTGATGACTTGATTCAACCTTATTAGGACTTCCTTTGAGGTAGTTATCATCAAACCAGGGGAAGTAAGAACGGCTTGAATCCCTTATAAATAAACTACTATTAATACTTTAAACCGGCCTTGCGAGACTGTATCCCTGCTGACTCAGACCAATATGGCCGAAGGTAGCATTGCCTCTAAAAGTAGGACATGCCACATTTTGCATTAATAACTTACTTAATTATCTTTCAATATTCCGGCCTTGTGGGATTGTATCCCTGCTAACTCAAACCAATATGGTCGAGGGTAGCATTGCCTCCAAAAGAGGGATATGTTATTATAACCAAGATAATCTCTTAAAAAACCCAAAGTGCGGAAATAATCAGAGGATACATAAAATATAAGTTGGAACCAAGTGATTCTATCTTGTCTATTTGTTTCTTTTATCATTTTAGTTTCTTTATTTAATTTATTAAAAATATTTTCTCCACAATTTGGTTTGATTAGATGTTGACGATATTCCTGTATTAAAAGCTCGTATGTCCTTGGACGACCTCGGTATCTTACCATCACTATACTACGCCAACGATGGGTGCACTTGCCCTAGCTTGTTTTAGAGAGTGATAGTGTTATATCGTGTTTTATATATTTAAAGCTTGATAACGGAGTGAAAAGTGCTTAATAATATATTAAAATTTATATCACGCTCCACCCATGTAAAGTTTTTGGCACCATTGCTGGGGACACAAGGATTTTAAGAAAGTTTAAAATCGACGGCCTAATATTTTTTCTCTTTTTTATTTTTCTTTTTAGGATTTTATTTTTTTTCTGTATTTTCCCACTCTCTGCAGGTAAAGCACGGGCCGTGTCAAATTAAAGTACAGAAAAGAATATGTTCTCTGGGTTACTGGAATAGAAGCATGGGGCCATGTTACAGGAGCACGGGCCGTGTCAAACCTCCAGTATCTGGGAACTAGAAAACAAAAACTTTTTCTCAATAGCATGGGGTCGTGCCTATATAGACACGTGGTCGTGCTTGTTATCTAATCAACATTTTTTTCTTGTTTTTGTTAGCAGAAATTTACACCATTTCGCATAACTCGCAGAAAATACGACCTGGTGCATGACCTCCACCTAAAGACATAAAAGTTCCGCTAGAAGAACCCAAGCACTTTTTAAGAAAAAGTTGTCAAGCTAAAAATCGACAAAAAGCCTTGACCCAAAACCTCCCCATGGCGGATCAACGTACTCTCTTGGATTACATACGACCCAAGGTCCGTAATCTTGGAGCCGCTATTAACCCACCAAATGTCAACACTAACGATTTTGAGCTTCAACCACACCTAATCCAAATGCTCCAAAATTCCGCCACCTTTCATGGCCAACCCGATGAAGATCCCCATTTATATATTACCAAATTTTTGGAAATATGTGACACCTTTCAAATTAACGGAGCCTGCGACGATGCTATCCAACTTCTTATGTTCCCTTTTTCACTCAAGGACCGAGCTAAGGCTTGGCTAAACACCCTCCCAAGTGGATCCGTGCAAACTTGGGATAAACTTTCCCAAAAATTTTCTACAAATATCTCTCTCCCGCTAAAACCGCCAAACTTATGACCGAAATTAATTCATACTTACAAGAGGACGAGGAATCATTGTATGAGAAATGGGAAAAGTTCAAGGAGTTATTAAGGAAATGCCCACATCATGGTCTAGAACGTTGGAAACAAGTGTCCATTTTTTACAATGGACTCTTACCACACACAAGGCAAATCCTTGATTCTAACTCCGAGGGACTCCTTGGAAATCGGTGACCCGGTGAAATTTACAACAAATTGAGGAAATTGCTCAAAATAGTTTTCAATGGCACACTCCGAGGGGTTCAAAATTGATAGTCCCGGGTGCCCATAAAGTGGAAGAAGCCACCTCTTTACAAGCTCAAATCGAAGCTTTAACAACAAAAATAAAGAAACTTGAATTAAATAAAATAGCTTCGGTTATGGCTTGCGAAGGGTGTGGCGGACCACATGAAAACTGGTGTTGTATGAAAGATATGGAAAACCAAATGGAAGTGGTAAACTACCTTAATAACTGTCCACTACCACCGGGAGCCCCAAGTAACTCCTATACCCCCGAGTGGCGAACTCACCCCAACTTCGGTTGGAGGGAGTCAGGAGGTAGCACCCAACAAAATCAAAACCAACGTCCCAACTTTCAACAAACCTGAAACGAGCAACAAGGTTACCCACAACAACAACAACAAGGAGGAAGAGAAAGACTTAAGGACCTCATCACTCGTCTTTTCTCCGAATCCGACAAACGGTACTCAGAAAGTTTCCTACAAACCAAAGCCAAAATTAGGAACCAACGGGCTAGTTTACAAAACATTGAAAAACAAGTGAGCCAACTTGCCATTTTTTTCCCGTAAGACCACAAGGTGCCTTTCCTAGTAACACTGAACCAAACCCAAAAGCCCAAGTAAACGTCATTAATTTGAGAAGCCGGAGGTAAGGCCCGATAGTACTTCACCTTAAAACATTCAACTAACTAACCAACCCGCTAACATACCCGTAACTAATAACCAAGCAAATACTCAACCCCAACACACTGAACCAACCAAACCACCACTGGTACCCTACCCCAGCCGTTTACTTCACCAAAAGACCGACGAGCAATTCACCAAGTTCATAAACCTACTAAAACAAATTCATATCAACCTTCCTTTAATTGAAGTCCTGACGCAAATGCCAAAATAATCCAAAT
Source organism: Helianthus tuberosus (assembly GCA_030545235.1). Taxonomy (NCBI): domain Eukaryota; kingdom Viridiplantae; phylum Streptophyta; class Magnoliopsida; order Asterales; family Asteraceae; genus Helianthus; species Helianthus tuberosus. The sequence goes on from CM060381.1 coordinate 143,920,267, forward strand.
TGATAAGAGACTTCCTTACTCACAAAAGAAAGATTGAGTCAATTCAACAAGTCAACCTAAGTGAAGAATGTTCGGCGGCACTTCTCAACAAACTCCTCCAAAGAAGATTGATCTCGGGAGCTTCACCATATTGCTCCATTGGAGGATCGCCAATAAGCAATGCGCTTTCCGACCTTGGGGCTAGCATTAATATAATGCCCGCCTCCATGGTCAACCGACTCGGACTAGGAAAACCACATCCTACAAGGATAAGCATCCAACTTGCGAATGGGTAAGTAAAATACCCTCATGGTGTCGTAGAAATCTTTTGGTTAAGTTTGGGGAATTTGTTTTCCCGGCCGAATTTGTATTCCTTGATATGGAGGAAGATACCGAGATCCCACTCATATTAGGAAGACCATTCCTTGCCACTACACGGGCCATGGTGGATATGAGTGACAAAAGGCTAACATTGAGGGTTGGCGACAAAGAAATGAAATTTGAAGTGGGACAACGTGTGGAGGATGATCCGGTCAACTACATCAAATCAATAGACTCGAGCTTGGACTACGCCCTTGGCTGGTGCAACTTGGGGTGCGAGTCATCGCGCTCGGGTAACATTTAACCGACTTTGGGTTTAGCCAAGGACCCTTATAAACATGGCGCGCCATGGAGGCATTCCATGGAATATCCAATAATAAAGTAGTTTACTTAAACATAAGTTTTTCAATTTCAAAAAGTATGGCTTCCTTTTGAAAAAAAAATAATTATGTTTAAATTTAGTTTAGCTCTTAGTTCATGCTTTTATTTCTAAGTTTTCTATTTGTAGGAATAAGATACACTCAAAATAAGGTTGGTGATGGCTAAAGGACGTTGAAACAGAACCCCATGTACGTAAACAGAACTCCCCCGACTTAAAATCTTCAAAAAAGTAAGTGCAGGACGGGGCTATGTAAGGTAAGCACGACCCCGTGCCTCAAGTCTACAAAAACAATTTTGTTTCTAGAACTGTTACACGAGGTCGTGTCTTATGGGCACGCCCCCATGCCCGCCTTCTAGAAAATTTTCATTACTGGTAATTTTTATAGGGGGTCGTGCCTACCTGGCATGCCCCCGTGTCTGTTTTCTGAAAATTTTCACAAAATTCATGTTACTAGCACTTTTTACACGGGGTCGTGCCCCCACAAGCACGCCCCCGTGCCTAGTATCTGATTTTCGAAAAGTTTTTTTGTCTTTAACCCACATTCACACATTTAATGAAATCTAACCCATTTTAGACACATTGAGGACAATGTGTAATTTAAATGGGGGGGGGGGGACTTGAATCGTTTGTCCTAAAACAAACCTTACACAAAATCTACTTGGAACCGCTAAAACACCCCAAATCTTTTTCAAAAACATTTTTGTAGGTTATTTTGTCTTGTTTTTGGTTTAAGTTAGAAAACCAAGTTCCAAAAATATTGTTTTTACAAATTTACAACCGATAGCGCCGTGATAAAAAGAACCATATTAGAAAAAATTATAAAAAGGCATGACAATCTATTTAAAATTTGATTGTATATACATTTTCACACTTTTACCCTTTCCCACAAATTGTGAGTTTTAAACCTTTACTGAGCATTCAATATCATGTCTTTACTAAATGCTCACTTTTCATTTCTTATGTGAATAGCCCGTATGGTTCTTACAAATCTAGAACTTGACAAGACAATACATTCCCGGTCTTTACCGACTAATCCAAGTAAGTAAATGATTGAGGCATTAGGACTATATACCACCTTTTCACTTCAACTTTATCTTCCCCTTTTATCTCCCCACCAAAAACAAACAAAATCCCCTAGTTAACCCCTTTGAGCCTAACGTGTGCGTGTGAGGTTAAAAATTTTAGATATATTTTAAGCTCTTTTTACTTGCGCATCAAGTTTTAAATTTATAAAACACGATATAATACTATCACTCTACATACGTTAGGGCAAGCGCACCCATCGCGGACGTAGTATAGTGATGACAAGATACCGAGGTCGTCCAAGGACACAAGAGCTTTTAGTACCGGCTTATCGTTAACGTCTTATCTAACCAATTTTTGATAAAACGTTTTGAAAGATTAAAATGATAAACTAGAAAATAAAAATAAAATATAAGGAAAACAAATAGACAAGAAGGAATCACTTGGTTCCAACTCTTCTTTTATGTATCCTTTAATGATTTCCGCACTTTAGGCATTTTAAGAGATTATCTTTAAGTTATAGTAGTAAGCCCCCTTCCAAGCAGCGTTACCCTCAACCTATTGGTCTGAGTCAGTAGGGATACAGTCCCGCAAGGTCAGATTATTGAAATACAATTAAGTAAGCTATTAATGCGAAAAGTGGTAGGCCCCCTTCCAGGTCAGACCTTATACTAATACGGCCCTGTGTGTCAACGGCACGGCCTGTGGCCATTGTACTTGCTGTACTATCTCAGATTTTGTGAATCTTAGAGTTGACCACGCCCCGTGTTGCCTTAGCACGGCCCCGTGTTGGCCTGTCTGGTTTGTCTTTTGCTGTTGTCTATTCTTCTGTAGAGAATCTTGACTGGGCACGGCTCCGTGCTAGAGCTTCTGTTCTTGTTATTTTTTTAGTTTGTATGTGGATGGGGGCTTGGCGAGTCGTGTCAATCCTCCTTCTTTGTATTTATGTTGGTTTCTTTTGTTAATTTGCTTCTTTTGTGCGTTTAAGCTCTCTTGACCCTGTAAATTAAAAAGAAACATACTTTTTCCAACATTAGTACCGAAAAAGGGTTGGTTTTACGTCGTATTTGATCTAATTTTTTTGTTGTATTTTACGCACATCAAATACCCCCACACTTGAATCTTTGCTTGTACTCAAGCAAAACTCTATATTGTGGCTTACACACCCAAACAGAATAGGTAGATGAGAAGGTTTTTAGGCTTATCTTATGAGTTTCAGAAATCCAAGTTCTAAATTTATTTTGTTTTAATTTTATTTACAATCTTATTCGTCATGATTTATTTAGAACACAAATTAAGAGAAATTATTTGTTTTGGGCATAACAAGCCTTTATAAAATTCTATTTAGTTATATACAAACTTACACACCTCACAAGTGGTCACTCAACACTCGGGTTAAGTTGTTTAAGTGGAAACGCTCGTGCCTGGTTTGGAATTTGCTCCTACTATAGGCTTGACAAATAATAAAACCTCCTCCTTTTTGACAAATAATAACCCCCCCCCCCCAAACACACACACTTAAATTACATGTTGTCCTCAACGTGTCCCAAATAGGATTTGTTTTGATTAAATGTGTAAAAGGTGGGTAAAAATAACCATTTTTATGGTTACTCACACTTGTAGCACGGGGGGCGTACTATGGGGACACGACCCTGTGGCCAAAGTGCCAGTAACAATGTTGAACAGAAAACTTATAGTATGGTGGACACGGGGGCGCGCTGGGTAAGCATGGCCCGTGCCACCCTCTCGGTAGAAAATTTTTGACATCAGAGAGTTAAGCACGGGGGCGTGCCTGGTGGGCATGGCCCCGTGCTGCAGACACTGATCTGCAGCTTTTTAAGCGGGTGGCTCTGGTTTACATGCATGGGGTCCATTTTTCAACGTCCGTCCTCCTCTTTTGAGCGTGCTTTATTTCTACAAAGATAAAACTTAAAAGAAACATTAAACTAAAGATTTAACTAAGATTTAAACTACTTAACTAATGTATAGTCCATGGAATGCCTCCATGGTGCGCCACGTTTATAAGGGTCCTTTGCTAGACCCAAAGTCGATCAAATGTTACCCGAGTGGGATGAATCGCATCCCGAGTTGTATCGTTAAAGGGCGTCGTCTAGGGTTGAGTTAATCGCTTTGATGTATTTGACCGGATCATCCTCTGCTCGGTGTCCCACTTCAAACTTGATCTCCTTTTCTCCAACCCTCAATGTTAATCTTTCATCGCTCATATCCACCATGGCTCGTGCAGTAGCAAGGAAGGGTCTTCCTAATATGAGTGGGATTTCGGTGTCTTCTTCCATGTCTAAGATAACAAAGTCGGCTGGAAAAACAAATTCTCCAACCTTCACCAATAGGTTTTCTATGACACCTTGAAGGTATTCTACCTACTTGTCCGCAAGTTGTATACTCATCCTTGAAGGGTGTGGCTTACCTAACTCAAGTTGTTTAAACATAAAGGCCGACATTATATTAATGCTAGCCCCCAAGTAGGCTAGTGCATTTCTTATTGGTGATCCACCAATGGAGCAAGGAATGGTGAAGCTTCCGAGATCAATCTTCTTTTGGGGGAGCTTGTTGAGGAGTGCCGCCGAGCATTCTTCACTTAAGGTGACTTGTTGAATGGATTCAATCTTCCTTTTGTGAGTGAAGAAGTCTCTCATGAACTTGGAGCATTTTGGCATTTGAGTAAGGACTTCCACAAAAGGGAGATTAATATGAAGTTGTTTAAGCAGGCTCACGAACTTAGTGAATTGCTCGTCGGTCTTTTGCCAAAGTAAACGATCGGGGTAAGGGACCGAGGGTGGTTTGGTTGTTTCGGTATTTTGGGGTTGAGTATTTTCTTGGTTATTGGTAATGGGTGTTTTAGTGGGGATTGGATCGGATTGTTGTGGTGTTGGTTCAGTTTCATGTCCCACCTTCCGATTTCTTAGGTTGATTAAGTGTACTTGGGCTTTCGGGTTTGTTTTAGTGTTACTAGGTAAGCTTCCTTGTGGTCTCTCAGCGAAATTTTGGGCTAGTTGGCTTACTTGTTTTTCTATATTTTGAACACTAGCCCGTTGGTTTCTAATTTCGGCATCAGTTTGTAGGAACCTTTCCGAGTACTTTTTATCGGATTCGGAGAAAAGGCGAGTGATGAGATCCTCAAGCCTTTCTCTTCCTCCTTGTTGTTGTGGTTGGAAACCTTGTTTCTCATTTTGGGGTTGTTGTTGAAAGTTAGATTGTTGATTTTGATTTTGTTGGTTATTACCCCCTGATTCCCTTCAACTAAAGTTGGGATGATTACGCCACTCGGGAGTGAAAGAGTTACTTGGGGCTCCCAGTGGTAGTGGCCGATTAGTTAGGTAATTTACCACTTACATTTGATTTTCAAAGTCTTTCATACAACTCCAGTTTTCATGGGGGCCGCCGCACCCTTCGCAAGCCATAACCGAAGTCGTTTTGTTTAATTCAAGTTTCTTCATTTTTGTAGTTAAGGCTTCGATTTAGGCTTGCAAAGAAGTGGTTTCATCCACTTTGTGGGCGCCCGAGGCTATAGATGTTGAGCCCCTAGGAGTGTGTATAACAACCCTCGAAAATGACCCCTAAACGTCCCTAAATACACCCCATTTACGATAAACGAGCCTGTATACCCTTTATATTATTAAAAATCAAGTAAAACAAATAATCTGGGTCGCCTGCGGGCCGTGACCCAGTTAGCCGAAGGTTTCGCGGGGCGCGAAGCCCCTTTACTTGCTGATCACCTGTGCTGCCACGTGTCGACCCGACTCGCCGACTCACCAAGCCTATCGCCGCCTTTAGGGCTCTCGCGGGCCATGAGAGATGAAGAGGAGGACGGCGCGGGGCGCGATCCGCCCTGATCAGGCTATAAAAGGGGCCAAGATCTGCATTTTCAATCCGTTCAAATTTCTAAATTCTCTCTCAAACTTTTGTGGGCAAAGGTTATAACCAAATACCCCCTAATAAGTGAATCTCTGACTCGTTGTAAGTATTATAACCCCTATTTGTTACCCTACACGATCGATCTAGGGCTCCGTAACGCATGTCAAGGCTCTGCCTGACTCGGGCGTCGGAGTTCTGTCTCATTTAACACCCAATTGATCTAGGACTCCGTAATGCATGTCAAGGCTCTGTCTGACTCAGTCATTGGTGTTCTATCTCGAGTTATAAGGTTAATGTGATTTGGGTTATTTTACTAACACGTGTGCATTGTTTTATTTTAATAAATAATAACTAAGAGAAACAACAGGAAGCTATAATATTACCAGGAAGCCTGTAGAAATACCTAAGTCTACAAATATGAGTACATTCTCTTTTAGCCACCTTTTTTGTAATTATATTTTTGTGAGTCAAAATGTTTTACCAAAACCTCAAATGTTTTAAATAACACTTAACAGTAATTGAGTATTTATAATTCTACAAATGCTGTCGGTATGTTGGGGTTTTGTATACAAAATGTGAAAGACGTTACCATTGGACAATCAGATAGCCAACGAGTAATATGACCCACAAGTCAGGTGTTGACAGTACTGAATGAGTAATTTAGTAGATATAAGCAAATGTAATTGTGGACGCCCTCATTACTGTAAAGTGATAAAACTGTTTTGATTAAACTGGAATGCACTCGCCAGTATTTCTTGCTGATAAAATCTTTTTAAAGCGCGTTTCAGGTAACTTAGTGTGAAGCCAATAGAAGCCCGCTAGAGAGCACTGAAGACTTAGAAAAGTGGCTATAAAAGTTACCTAAATAATAATGACACTTGGTTTTCAATAAATAGGGTTTATCCCTATAAATGTATCGCAAATGAAACTTGGGTTTTATCCTAATTGTTTATTATAAAATATGGTGTTTTAAACTCTGATAAATATTTCCTAACTACAGTACTGATGAAAGTTTTCCGCTGCATAATTAATAAAAACCGATACCATCTAACCAGCTCGCGGCTCCCGCTCCCAGGGTGGGGTCGGGGCTGTGACAGAAGGTGGTATCAGAGTTATGCCATTTGTTTAAGCCCTTTAGGTGTTCTTCTAATACCTAAAACATAAACATTACTGTTAGGAAATTGATACCTTATGTGCTATTCTATGAAAATAAAATCACAATATAATACAATGCAGGCATGATACCTGAATGATTTGATGTTATTTTAAATGTGTGTAACCAATATCTGTATCTTACAGTTATGCTATGTTTAACAGGAGATGTATTATGTCTTATTAATTTTGTGATATATTATACCCATATATTTATATAAATATAATTAAATATAAATTTTATAACATTATAAATAATAATATTAATATCTTAATCAAAGATATTAATATAACACAATTTCGGTATGATACCTCTAAAATATCATAATATAAGATATTGCTTGATACGAGTAATATGTTTTATGGTTTATGATATAACCTAAAATTTTACTCGACTTAAATATATATGTTTTTCAAAATTTTGACAAATATGTTTATATTGATTTTGTTAAAATATGGTATCCTAGCATACTTAAAACATGTTTGTTGTTTAATACAATATTAAAACAGGATTTTCATAATAACACTATGAAAATATTATATTTTATTACATATGCTCTTGTTATATTATATCCATATAAGTACATGTACATTTACATACAAAGTGTGCAATATAATTGGTACTAAGGAAGCAAATGATAGTTCATACTTAAAAAGTATACACAAAAACGTATGTTACTGTATAACTAGATGATTTAAAATGCATATATGTAACACATATATATCAACAGGAAATAGCTTAAGAATTTTACCATTTAATAGTTCAATTAATCTCTTAAACAACATTTGAGTCGTATATCTATATGTATATGTATTCTAATATAGGGATACTACTTCACTATTTAAAATAATGAGAGTCAAATTTAGAAATGCCAAACTTTGTATTATCTACAATAATAAATAAATACGATAAATTCAGAATTTAGTCTTAATATTTTACAATTCATATGATGTAACCCTCTGGTTAAAAATAAAAAATTTTCTAATAAATCCAGAAAGTTTATATTTTGATTTCTTTTAGTGACTTACCCTTTTTATTCCGAAATATTATGTTCAATAAATTTAACAGAAATTTATATATATGCTATTATTATTGTTATTATAAAGGAACGAATAAAGTTATGGGAATAAAGAGGATAATTAAAACCATCAGTTATATAATCGGATTTTTATAAAAATAATTTAGTATTATATATTATACAGGAAATTTGAAAATTTTGTATATGTATGCATATATAGAACAAATTTCTTGATAGTATACACAATATAATAATCAAATATCTTCGGTAGAAAAACAAGCTTTTATATAACGGAAGAAACAAACCTACATGTTTACCTAGAACCTATCCAGATAATTTCTTAACCCATACCCGCATTCAACCCAAAGGAAACCTCAAGGATATCACTGCTAGCACCAAACCCAAAGGAACAATGATAGGACCAATGACGGGGATTCTCAGGATCTCATATAAGACCCTTATTTACAGCTACAATCACAGCCATAAATTTCCACCATACATCCCGAATACCTATCCAGCCATGAGCTCTGAAAATATAGATAAGTTAAGGCAATATGAAGAGAAGCTATTACAACAAGAAAGAAACAGCACATAATAAGATATATATACTTTCCTCATATTTTGATAAAAGATATAATGAAAGTAAATGATAATATATAACATGCATATGTATATATATCAACGCATAATACTGATAGGCATAATATTAATTGTGCTAGTGCAATATGAGCAACAAAATGTGCCTGTATAATTGTTTAGTTCTGTGATAATTATATCTGAACATGTTTGCAATTCAAATGTCAAAGGAAATAGCACGTAATCAAGAAATTCATGCTAGTAATGGAAATTCTTTGGATAAAAATACTATAGAAAATATAGTAGCTCAAGGAATATCTAATGCCATACCTTCGATCATTGAAGCTATTAAAATTTATGTGCCTATAAACGAGAATCCTACTATACGTTGTAAGCATACCCATCATTTCAAACCTAGCCCTAGAATCAATGGAGGCCATGATATTCGTATCAAAACTCCATCTCCCAACTGAAAGAAAACCCCAACCTATGGCTATTCTTATAAGAAATTCTTCTCTAACAAATCCTATAAGAATAAAGGAATTGGACCAGCAATCGCGCAACCTACCTGCAACATCTATAACAAAAAGCGTTCAGGAAGACGCCATTTTAGGAAAACGCACTACTTTAACTTCTACAAGAAGACTGGGCATGCAGAGGAAGAATGTAGAAAGAAAACTAACATCCGTTTCAACTGCGGCGAACTAGGACATATCCGCCCCTACTGCCCGAAGCTATCTAAGGCACCCGACAACAAGACTAGAACAACAGACGAAACTAAGGAAAACGCATAAATGTTTACAACGCAGGAGGCAACAGCAAATTCTAATATAAACACCCGTAGGTTTTTTCTGTACTAAAGTATTAGTTGACTTTTGGTTCCTATTAAAATAAATGATCATTATATCGCCAGATTTCTTTCATAAAGCAAACATTCATTTGCCTCATCTCTTGCTAAATTCTGCACATGCGTTTCTTGTTATGCATGTGATTTCACTTCAAAAGATTATTCACAAGTCCGAATATTATTTCGTTATACTCGATTTTTTCTTGATAGACTACATTATTGCAAAACGCTGACTTTTTGATAGCGAGTCAACAGATTTCTTGGAAAACTCGGTTCCTTTTTAAAGTTACTTATTAGATTTTTATTGAAACCATTTCTTGTCAAATACATATATCCATAGTTGGAACATGTCCAAACCAAGCTCAATTGTTTGAACCTGTTCACAATATACATTCAATTCAAGGCAATCTCAATTAACACTTCATTTATTTGAATCATAGTAGACCTGTTCAAAGTCTACAACTCCAACAAATCATTTGCTAAATCACAACACCCTGTGGTGACGTTCTCTTTGAAACTTGAACTCATTTCATTTCCACACCTAAGGTACGGATTTATCTATCTTCTGTTGGTTCGTTATTCTAAACCAGTCATAATACAATTATGTGTTAAGATAAAGGTACATAATTTCATATTATATTCCAATGTACCTCCAACATTTCTTTCACCTTTGATCAATCTTACGATATTCATTTATTCCTTCACTTGAACATCCTATCTTTTGAATATCCAGATTCACTTCATTTGAAACTTTTCGTTAATTTCGAGAATGGTGAATTCGTTTGGTCACTGTAATCATTAAATTCTTTCAATCATTATGACACCTTGCGGTGTCTGTATAAATTTGTGACCCTTCGTGAATTTAAATTCCACCAAATTCATGCAACCTCCATATGTCTTTCGATTGACTCATCATTCAAGTAGTCTTGATACAATTATGTATCAGGACAATGATACACTAAACTCTATTATATTTTCGGTGTATCCCTGCCATTTAAATTTCATTGATTTTTGGTTTGATACTTGACAAATCATTTTTCATACTTCTATTCTCATTTGAGATTATTGATTCAGAGTCTTCCTCAATTGACAATCAAAGTAAGTTCTCTTCTGACATTAAATCCTATTGTTTCTAAAAGTCATTTACATTCGATTTATATGTCTCTATTGATTTTGTGAAACTTAGTCACCTCGAGGATTGTATCATTTCCTCTAAAGTTCATTGATTCCCAAAACTAATTTGGACAATTGAATTCCAATTGTTATATGATATCTTTATGTCTTGATTCTGCTTCAAACAGCTTGATAACTGTTTTTACTAACTAAAAGATGCGACATAACCCCCTAGGAGATATCATAACTCGAATATCGAGGACGAGATTTAAAGCAAGGTGGGAGGATATAACAACTCTCGAAAATGACCCCTAAACATCCCTAAATACACCCCGTATGCGATAAACGAGCCCGTATACCCTTTATATTAATAAAAATCAAGTAAAACAAATAATCTGGGTCGCTCACGGGCCGTGACCCAGTTAGCCAAAGGTTTTGTGGGACGCGAGGCCCCTTTACTTGCTGATCACCTGTCTGCCACGTGTCGACCCTACTCGCTGACTCACCAAGCCTATCGCCGCCTTTAGGGATCTCGTGGGCCGCGAGTGATGAAGAGAAGGACGTCACGGGGCGCGACCCGTCCCTGATCAGGCTATAAAAGGGGCCGATATCTACATTTCCAGTCCGTTCGAATTTCTAAATTCTCTCTCAAACTTCTGTGGACAAAGGTTATAGCCAAATACCCCCCTAATAAGCGAAGCTCTACCTCGTTGTAAGTATTATAACCCCTATTTGTTACCCTACATGATCGATCTAGGTCTCCGTAACGCATGTCAAGGCTCTGCCTGACTCAGTCGTTGGAGTTCTGTCTCGTGTTACACCCGATTGATCTAGGACTACGTAATGCATGTCAAGGTTCTGCATGACTCAGTCATTAGAGTTCTGTCTTGAGTTGTAAGGTTAATGTGATTTGGTTCATTTACTAACACGTGTGCATTGTTTAATTTTAATAAATAATAACCAGGAGAAACAACAGGAAGCTATAATATTACTAGGAAGCCTGTGGAAATACCTAAGTCTTCAAATATGAGTACATTCTCTTTTTGCCACCTTTTTGTAATTATATTTTTGCGAGTCAAAATGTTTTACCAAAACATCAAATGTTTTAAATAACACTTAACAGTAATTGAGTATTTGTAATTCTACAATGGCTGCCAGTATGTTGGGGTTTTGTATACAAAATGTGAAAGACGTTACCATTGAACAGTGAGATAGCCATTGAGTAATATGACCCACAAGTCAGGAGTTGACAATACTGAATGAGTAATTTAGTAGATATAAGCAAATGTAATTGCGGACGCCCTCAATACTGTAAAGTGATAAAACTGTTTTTATTAAACTGGGATGCACTCGCCAGTATTTATTGCTGATAAAATCTTTTTAAAAGGCGTTTCAGATAACTTAGTGTGAAGCCAATAAAAGCCCGCTGAAGAGGACTGAAGGCTTAGAAAAGTGGCAATAAAAGTTACCTAAATAAAAATGAGACTTGGTTTTCAATAAATGGGGTTTATCCCGATAAATGTATAACAAATGAAATGTCACACCCCCAAAATCCACAAGCGGAGTATCACCGCATGGAGGCGTGACTGACCAGGATCAAGCCACCAATCATATTGAACAACGTAATTAAATAAATAAAACCCACCACAATATAATTGGTGTCCAAAAGAAAGTAATCAACTTTAAGTTAACAGCGGAAGCATAAAAAGTAAAACCCAAACATAAGCGATAAGTTCATAAAGTTTAAATGTTTATCATGGGATTCAATAGTCCATGTCCCATAATGACCACTCCTCCCTGTGCAAGCTCCCTAAGCACCTAGCAACCTGCAAGGCATGTAACAACAAGTCAACAACAAAGTTGAGCGAGTTCACAGTTGGTTGTTTAGTTTTACCAGTTTGTTTTGAAAACCATAAGTTGTTTCATAAACCACGAGTTAACCAGTATCTTTGTTTTCCAAACCATGTCCATAATCAGTGGGGGCTTCCCCATGTGAACCACTAGACCGTTACCATATCGAAAACTGACGAACAATAGTTGTGCCCTACGTCAATGTCTATCATCATTGACTAAGTGCCCAGATCCATTAGTACACGCCCGTTCGACCGGCACGGTGTGAGGCTTGTCAACCCTAATAGCACTATTAACTAATGACCCGCTCGCCATTGGCCCGATGATTAAGTTGATATAAAAATGAGGGACTTCATGATAGAGTTTTGTCTAGTAAGTTTAAGGTTGTTGTCCTACCCAAGGAGGACGAACGTACGTATTCTACCCAAGGAGAATACGCAGGATTAATATTGGCATCCTACCCATGGAGGATGGCGGTACATATCCTACCCAAGGAGGATATGTAGGTTTCGTTTTAATTCATTAACCCATTCGCAACCACCGGGAATCCCATGCCTTAGAAAGTGTGTGAACTGACCTCGCTTTGCTCGGCAGATAAGTAAAGGTCTATTGAGCTGCTAGTGGTTAACCACGTCCTAACATGGTTACCATACAAGTCAAGTCTATGTCCAAGTAGTGCACGTAAGTTTTACACGTAAACTAACAGGTTGCAACACGTTCCATACATTACCAGTCAAATATACAAAAAGGGCCTAACTTGTGCGACGCAGATGATTGGGCTATCAAGCTTGTGCGACCCAATCATCTTATGCGAGTTGATAACTAAAGCCCAATGAGCATACGGCCCAACCTGTTGTGCGTCCAGCACGACTTGTGCGACTCACAACGGGTTGTGCGATCCAAACACACCCGACCCAAATAACATAAGAAACACAACATGCATACGGCCCAAACAAACAAGCATCACTCAACTTGTGAAATCCATTTGGCCTTGTGCGACCCGGAACCTCTTGTGCGACTGGATATTGGGCTTTGAGGCCCAACAACATAATAAGATCCGTCAGATGTGTGTGTGGCCCAAGACTTGTGCGATCGGCACCACCTTGTGCGATCCACTCGTCTTGTGCGATCATGCAGCTCTTTCTTGTACAGTGTGCTTAAACAGTTGCACCAATCTTGTGCGACTGTCTTGTGCGATTGCCCTTGTGCGATTCAAGAGCTTGTGCGTTCAGCTCTTGTGCGACCAAGGGACTTGTGCGATCAGTTTTAATTATCCCGAGATCATGGCAATCAGTTACATGGTTTCCATTTATGCATTTTATCAATTAACAAAACTAACGGTTTCAATCATGCATATCTCGATCAAATCAAGCAATCATCATCTACTTCATATAAACCCTAATTAACATCCAATCATGCTAACAACCTATCATAACATTCAATCGGATTAAACACTAGGATTAACACATATCATCCGAGTTCAAACACCTCACAGCCGATTAACATATTTTCGGTTCTAGATCATCTTTCAAATCATAACATCACCAAACCCTATATCGATCAATTACAACATACATGTGAGCCGATTATCATTTAATCTCATGAACATATAACACCAATGGTTCTATTACAAACACCCTAAATCATCATGCAAACAATCATACAATCATTCATCCAATCATAACAAAAGTAGCATTATGTATCATAACCATCTGACAATAATAGGGTACTAACCGGATTGATGTTTGAAACAAAGAGAACTCGAAGGATCAAAGGCTACCGTTTGTCTTCGAGGAGGAAGAAGAGGGAGGTTTAGGGTTTGTGTGTTCTTGAGTGATTGCAAATGATAAGGAAAACAAACCCTCGAAAGGGTTATGTGCCGGGTTATAAAGTAAAGTGACCGAAACCCCTAATGGGCTGTCCATTCGGTTCGATTTTGAGCATAGTGGGCCGAGTAGGGTAAGCAACTTAAGGCAAAGATGTGCGGCTCAAGTGTGTTGTGCGATTGGGGTTTATGTTGTGCGACAAGGAACCATTATACACCTAAGTCCATAATACAATCATACATAACACATAACATTATACACCTAAAACATTCATTAAACCAACATGTCAAATAGCCACATAACGTTCAACCGTGTTACATCAAAGTACAATGAAGGGTTCTAAATTACGAGTTGTCACATGAAACTTGGGTTTTATCCCACTTGTTTATTATAAAATATGGTGTTTTAAACTCTGATAAATATTTCCTAACTATAGTCCAGATGAAAGTTTTCCGTTGCATAATTAATAAACACTAATACCATCTGAATGGCTTGTGACTCCCGCTCCCAGGGTGGAGTCGGGGGCTGTGACAGTGTGCCATTGAAAACTGTTTTGTGCAAGTTCTTCAATTTGATATTAGATCTCCTCGGGACGCCAATTCCCAAGGTGTCCCCTGGAGCCGGAATCAAGGATTTGCCTTGTGTGCGGCAAGAGTCCGTTGTAGAAAGTGGACACTTGTTGCCAACATTCAAGACCATGATATGGGCATTTCCATAATAGCTCCTTGAATCTTTCCCATGTCTCGTAAAATGATTCGTCGTCTTCTTGAGAGTTGGTGTTAATTTCGATCATGAGTTTGGCGGTTTTAGCGGGCGGGTAATATTTGTAGAGAGATTTTTTGGCAAATTCATCCCATGTGTGCACAGACCTACTTGGGAGGGTGTTGCGGAATTTTAGAGCATTTGGATTAAGTGTGGTCGAAGCTCAAATTTATTAGCATCGACATTAGGAGTGTTAATAGCGGCTCCAAGATTACCGACCGTAGGCCGTAGGCAATCCATGAGAGAGCGTTGATCCACCATAAGGAGGTATTGGGTCGAGGCTTTTTGTCTATTTTTGGCTTGAAGTCTTTTTCTAAAAGAGCACTCGGGTTCGTCAAGCGGTACTTTTATATCTTTGTCGGAGGTGGAGGTCAGCTGTATCTACCGCGAATTATACAGAATTGTGTGATTTTCTGCGAACAAAACAAAAGGAATGCTTGATCAAAAGAATAGCATGGCCCCGTGCTGGTGTTAGCACGGCCTGTACTATCCAGAAAAAAATTTTGTTTTCAAGTTCCCAGATACTGGAAGTCTGACATGGCCTCGTGCTCTTGTAACACAGCCCCGTGTCTCTGTTCCAGTAACAAAAAAACAACTCTTCTCAGATACTGTAGGTCTGACACGACCCGTGTTGATCAAACACAGCCCCGTGTTATTCCTGCAGAAAGTAGAAAATTGAAGAAAAATAAAAAAAGAAAAGATAAAAATTGATTAGGCCGTTAATTTAAGCTTTCTCAAAATCCTTGTGTCCCCGGCAACGGTGCCAAAAACTTGACGTGTGAGTGTGATATTATAAATTTTAGATATATTTTAAGATCTTTTTACTCGCGAATCAAGTTTTAAATTTATAAAAAAACGATATAATGCTATCACTCTACACACGTTAAGGCAAGTGCACCCATCGCGGACGTAGTATAGAGATGGAAAGATACCGAGGTCGTCCAAGGACACAAGAGCTTTTAGTACCAGGTTATCGTTAATGTCTAATCTAACCAAATTCTGATAAAAAGTTTTGAAAGTTTAAAAGATAAACTAGAAAATAAAAATAAAATATAAGGAAAACAAATAGACAAGAAGGAGTCACTTGTTTCCAACTCCTCTTTTATTTATCCTTTAATGATTTCAACACTTTGGGCATTTTAATAGATTATCTTTATGTTATAGTAGTAGGCCCCCTTCCAGGCAGCATTACCCTCAACCTATTGGTCTGAGTTAGCAGGGATACAGTCCCGCAAGGTCGGATTATTGAAAGATAATTATGTAAGTTATTAATGCGAAAAGTAGTAGGCCCCCTTCCAGGCAGCGTTACCTTCAACCTATTAGTCTGAGTCAGCATGGCTACAGTCCCACACGGTTAGTTTGAAGTTTTAATAGTAGTTTATAAATAAGGGATTCAAGCGGTTCTTACTTCTCCCGGGGAAGATTGTAACGCACACTCGTGAAGTCTAACTAAGCTTGAACTAAGTTCTCGCAAGATTTATACACTGAACGAGACATAGAATTACCCAACCACCCTTCTAACCCCTTCCAGGCAGTTAATGTGCTTTATATAGATCGTAAAGACACGAATGAGTGAATCAGCAAAACATGAAGCACGATAAATAAATTCGCCTTCAATATAGAAAACTAGTTATTAAAGTCATTAATACATACTCAAATAAAAAGGAGCCAAAAGGTTGGAAATAAAAAAATAATACATAAAAGATTTGTCTTCACCAAGTGATGTAAGAGTTTAGCCAAGCATGGCCTTTATTTGACAAGAACTCTTACGATCGATCTTGGATCCGGAGATGACTACACACTCAAAATGATGGAAGATGGATGATGGTGGTGGGTGTTGGTGTTGGTGTTGGTGTTGGTGTTGTAGTGGTGGTGGAGGTAAGTGTGAGAGAAGTGGTTTGCCAAGGGATGGATTAGAATGAAACCAAAGCACCCCATGTTTTGTTGATTCTCTCATTCGTGCCTTTATGGTCTATATAAAGCATGTTAACTACCTGGAAGGGGGTTAGAAGGGTGGTTTGGGTAAACTTCTTGCCTCGTGCAGTGTATAGATCCTGTAAGGACTTTATTCAAGCTTATCGGAACTTTCTTTGAGGCAGATGGCATCAAATTAGGGGAAGTAAGAACGGCCTGAATCCTTTATAAATAAACTACTGTTAAAACTTTAAACTGGCCTTGCAAGACTGTATCCCTGCTGACTCAGACCAATATGGCCGAGGGTAGCGTTGCCTCTAAAATAGAGACATGCCACATTTTACATTAATAACTTAATTATCTTTCAATATTCCGGCCTTGCGGGACTGTATCCCTACTGACTTAGACCAAAATGGCTGAGGGCAGCGTTGCCTCTAAAAGAGGGACATGCCACTATAACTAAGATAATCTCTTTAAAAACCCAAAGTACGGACATCATCAAAGGATACGTAAAAGATAAGTCGGAAGCAAGTGATTCTATCTTGTCTATTTGTTTATTTTATTATTTTAGTTTCTTTATTTAATTTATTAAAAATCTTTTTCTCAACAATTTGGTTAGATTAGACGTTGATGATATTCCGATATTAAAAGCTCTTGTGTCCTTGGACGACCTCGGTATCTTACCGTCACTATACTACGCCTACAATGGGTGCACTTGCCCTAGTGTCTTGTAGAGAGTGACAATATTATATCGTGTTTTTTTTTAAATTTAAAGCTTGATAAACGAGTGAAAAATGCTTAAAATATATTAAAAATTATATCATGCTCCACACACGTCATATTGTGAGTCAAGTCAGGGTGTATTAACATCTGAAATGTTGAAACGTTGTATTGTGATTCAAGTCATAGTGTTTTAACATCTGGAATAGCAATACAATCATCCCCAAATGGTGTTAAAATACCATTACTTGAATATCAATACAATCGATCCAAATGTTAAAACAACATGAATGTATTACGATTCAAGTCGTGATTTTTTTGGAAAATGTATGGTGTTTTATACTTGCAAAATAACAAGCTAACATTATGAACTAAAAAAATAGTTCTTGCATAAAACAACATATAAAAGAAACATGTACATCCATCGTCCGAACATAAAAGACCATGAACGAACCTGTGTCATCTTGTTGCATTGGATCTTCCATCTAATTATCACGTATGTCGAAGAAGAAATAAAAAAAACTGTGGACAGTAGATGGGGTTTAATCGATTGATAATAAGAGTAATATAGTAGTCTGTTATAAAATTAATCATAGATTTTGTTACCTAAAATCTCTCAAAGAAACAGTTACACATTATCTTTTCCACTTAATTGAGTTTTGTATACCCTTAATCTCAATATTTAATTATTGTCACGAGTCATCACCATATTGCTTCTTACATTTCTCACACACTTGACACTTTTTACACGATCCTTGATATATATATATATATATATATATATAGAGGAAGATTTTATGCAGAACACTAAATATTGCGAGATGTAACATTCCTATTTTTATCATATAAATTATAGGTTTGGTTAAATTTATTAACCACTAGTAACTAGTTATTTTAATATAATTATTCAACCCAAATAGTTTTAAACACTATTTTATATAATTGGTTGAAATATTATACTAGTTAATTGTCATATATATGGGTGACCTTTCTAATAAAATAAACGTCTATAAAAAACTTATATTATTAAACAGGTATATTACAGGTAAGTCGACTGTTAGAAATATAAAGTACCTAGACGGGCCTAGGAACCATATAATAATTAAAATATAAAAATACATTGTATTTTGAACCTACTCCATTTTTAATTAAACTTGGTTCAAAATGTAGATAAGATTATACTCGTTCCAAAGACATATTCATTGTTTTATAAAATGTTATATTTTAGAAGTTATAAACGCCAAATAAGTGAAGCAGTTGAATTAATTATAATATATAAAATAATTATATAATAATAAAGTTAACTCACAAATCAAATTTCAATTGAAAATATGTGTGTAGACGTGTCTTCATACTAAAATTTGAGAAACCAAAAGAGTAATATAAATACTAAAATTTCATATGAATGCAATAGGTGTTTTGCAATTAAATGTAAGAAGGATAAGTGGACATCTTTTAGTCACTTCACTCAAATATAAATAGGAGTTTAAACTTTCGAAATTTCTGTGAATTCCTTTCTTCTCTCGCGCATTCCCCTTTTGTATTCTCTTTATATATATTTTTTTCTTTCTTTTTCTTTTAAATAATAATAACGCCATGCCCCGTTTTAAGTGTTTTAACTCCCGATCACCGCTACCATTTCCGATTGATCTGAGCCTATAACACATGTCAGGGCTCTGCCCGACTAAGTTGTTGGAATTCGGTCTCGGGACACCGGGACAAGGTTGAATTAGGGGTACTATACTTAACACGAGTATAAATATATATATATATATATATATATATATATATATATATATATATATTTTTAAAATAGTTCCGAAGTTATACCCAAAATTTATACCGGGAGACTTTCTAGTTGAACCCTAAAGTTACAAAATGGGTCCATTCTCTTTTCTCACTATTTTATTCCCTTTTCCTTTGTGATATAATTATATTAAAAATGTCTCAAATCAAACCATAAGTAAAAACCCGGACCCCTGAAACCCCAATCCATATAAATAATCAAGAAAATCAGATATTTAGTCTTTAGGCGGGCCGCGTAAAGATAAGCCGAGGCTTACGCGGGCCTCGACAGCAAGGCAAATCTCCGGATAAGCTTAAGGGACACGTGGCATCCACCTGGCAGACCTACTGGTGACTCAGCAACCCTACGCGTAGACTAGGCGGCTACGCGGGCCGCGTAAGAGTCTAGCCAAGGTTCACGCGGGCCGCGTGAGACCCAATTTTCAGCTATAAATAGGATAGGCTACGAGCTTTCAGCTGATGTGGAAACCAAAGCTCAAAAACGTATTCCCACTGCTCAAAATCACAAATTAGCATAACGGGGTGCTGCTACGATCCCGGGTATTAACTCAATCCCTGCTACGATTCAATGTCCGATCAATTGAAACTATCCGACCAGATGTTTAAGTGCTATCCTCTTGTCATTAGTCGTGATTCCGACAGGATGTTTGAGTACCACCCGAACTCGAGGAATACTCTGTCAGTCGTTCTGAATCCGATAGATGTTTAAGTATTGCACTTTGTCATTCGTTGTGAGGGTTTTAATCTTGTGAGTTATCGTAAATGTTGTATTAGTTAATTACCTAGTTCGTGTGCACTAGGTTACAAGACTAATCAATAGGCTAAGCTCTGCCTATATAAATCTGCATGCTTATA
Organism: Helianthus tuberosus; assembly: GCA_030545235.1. Classification (NCBI taxonomy): domain Eukaryota; kingdom Viridiplantae; phylum Streptophyta; class Magnoliopsida; order Asterales; family Asteraceae; genus Helianthus; species Helianthus tuberosus. The sequence continues at coordinate 143,940,289 of CM060381.1, forward strand.
ATGTGAGTCATTCTCTTTTTATCAAATTTGTTTACAAAAGCATCTTTATTTTCAAAGTTATAATTACAGGGATTAAGTTTATGTAATCACCAAATTACAGCCGGTATGTGGGGTATTGTGCACACTACTGCTGTTTTTATCACTTTAGGTGGGCGAGCCTAATTAGTGATATACGTTACTATTGGGTGACAGGACCCGATAGTAATATGACCATAGTCACAGAAACGAATCGAGTGACAAATACTGTGGGTAGTTGGTTGATATCAGGAAACATTATAATCTCTCTTAATACTGTAAATTATAACAAACGTGTCATTTTAGTAAAAAGAATGATTCACCAGTATTTCCTGTTGACAAAACCTTTTTAAAACGCGTTTCAGGTAATTACAGTAGATCGGAATAAGAGTTGGATACGGCATTGAAGGGCTTCAAGAAGTGGCTTATTTTAATAATTAAATCAAATTAAGAAAATATTGTTTTATGTAATTAGGTTTATCCCTTATTAAAGCTACCTTTGTAAAACATGGGTTTATCCCATCTATTTAATAAATAAAATCCGGTGTTTTCTAAACTCTGATATTTTTCCTAACTCACGGTCCTGATGAAATTTCCGCTGCAATATTTTTAAAAATAATCACCGGTACCACTTGGCTGTTCGCGGCTCCCGATTCCGTCCAGGGTGGGTCGGGGGTCGTGACAGAAGGTGGTATCAGAGCCACTGCTTTAAGCCTATAAGTGTTGTGATAATAATACCTAAGCTTAAATAAAAAGAGTTAGGAGATTGCTATTAACTGGTAGCACACCTGATAGCATTTAGACTTGAACTTAAGAAAAGATGCCTTAGTATAAGCTAAGCCACTTGTTTAAGCAATTAGGTATTGTAATAATACCTAAGTTTAAACGGAGAGTTAGGAACTTAATATTATCTGGTAACACTCAGGATGATATTTAGACTTAAACTTAAGAATTTTGCCTTAATATAAGCTTCAAAGATAAGCTAAGTACCTATGTAAATAAAGTATGATGGGTTTTGGTATGCCATAAGAATGGTAATTAGAATATTGCAAGATATGATAAATAAGCAATAACATTTAATTATTATTAATTCTTGCTTATTGATATTACTTGGTCTAGAATAAAGATATGTTATGGAAATACAAATTTCCTTGATTCTGGATAAAAACCCTAATAAAAGAGGCACTTTTAAAATCTTGAAAAGATACTATTTATGGGAAATAGAAAATTTTCTCCGACAAGACTGGGTATGGTGTAGCAGACTCTCCAGCTTGTCCGGATATACTGAGGTTACCTCTCCGGCGCGAATCGGATAAGACGGGGTATATAATATGTCAAACAAGTGACAAGATTTCCCTAAATAGTATCATGACCTGATATCTGACTTGTTTTTGGAAATATGAATCTGTTAAATACATTGACCTTATAGAAGGTATGTATATTACAGCATGTATGATTATATAGATACGTATACCTATAAAGAATTCCAAAAGTCAATTAAGAATAAATCACAGGCATATAATAAATCTAGATTTCTTTATTAGGAATCTCTTGCATATATCTATAATTCCGATATCAAACATTATTCCGTTTGATCATCTACCCCGTAACTCGTACGCCAATATAAACAATGGAAACCCTTTAAAATTTGGACACCATCAAAAGTATAAGAATTTCCAATACGCAAGTAAGAAGCATGTAAAGTTGTGCTAATGCACAAGAAAACACATAAAACTTAAATTATACGTCCACAGACATTGAAGTATATCACACACGACTTTCGAGGCAAGATCTTTGGGAAAATATAAATTGGGCACGATGACACCAATGCTAATTCCGTCAGTAGAAGAACTACTAACCAAAAAGAAGCACTTTGCCACGCGATCCTACAAACGACATGAATCTCGCTGAGGTATGTTGTAACAAGATTTCACAACCATCGGTGCACAGTCTAATCAGAGTCATAATTATTATCACTGCAAAAGGAGTCGCATACCTTTGCAAATTCCCTATTTCATTTTATTCGACATTCCCTGGTAATGTCACTTAACAACGATTATCACACGAAATTCCAGATAAAGTTCTTATATTTCTTTTTCTGACTTCTGCATATAATAAGTTGATTTTCGTGTTTCTACTTCCTCTAATGGTCATCATACCATGAGGATTTCTTTCATAGTAGTGAATATTGATCTATTTCATTTCTTGGTAAATCCACACGTTACACATGCACTGTTTGTTACGCATGTGGTTCGTTTGATTTATGAAGACCACTGGAGGGATTCATTCCGATTTGTTATTTTATCCAAACTCAAATATCATTCTGCTTTTTGTACTGTAAACCGCATTATTGCAAAACGATGACTCTTTGATATCGAGTCAATGAATTTTGTTAAACAATTGAGGTGAAGAATTTATATTTTTATATATATGTATAAAAATTATGTTGAGATATACTCTCATTTAAGTTTATGTTTAAGTTATCTATTATTAATAATTTTATTATTAGTAATAATATATTAATAATAGTAGTGTTAATATTATTTTTAAGTACTAGGATTATTGTCAGGGGCAGGTATTGGATAGCCTAGCCTTAGTTAGGCATGGACTGATCACCTATGCTTAAACAAGGCAGCACTAACCAATATCCAACCATGATAATGACTAGTTAATATATATAAATTAAGTCATCATACTTATTTAGTAAATTTTAATTAAATAAAAAAATATTTTTATATAAAAATATATATACTTTGTACTGTAAGGAGAAGACATATTTTCATAAAACAATACAAGAATTAGAGGGACAAATAAAATTATATAAATAATTGTCTATCACATGTTTTGTGGTAACTATGTACCGTAACGCTCTGGCAAGAAAATGACCATATAAGAATAATATGGTAGTCATCAACTACGTTGGGTTAGGGGAACATTGTAATATATAAGAATAGTCCGCGTTTTCACTTATTTACAACATTTGTAAATACATTCACAACGTTATATGGTTTCAAAATGAAAATAAGTAATCACATAGAATCGACCCATTAAGTGTTATATATTTACAAAATATTTTACAAATACTTTTGTACAATAAATATTTTTACACCTTTATTTACAACTTTCATTTAACGTTATAAATAATAGTGATTTCTTTTACAAAATAATAATACTAAAATATTTTGTAATGTAATAACTTCATTGCGGTGTTTTGTAATATATATTACATAGTAAATATAAGTTATTTTACATAGTATAGTAAAATACTAAAATAATATTTATTTAAAAGTGGTGACCATTTACATATAGTAAAAATGCGAAATAAATAATATATATTACATAGTATTTATATTTGATATGTAAGATACGGTTCAGACAGGGACACAAATAATATATATTACATTTGCTTTACAGATATAATATAATGGTTGGTCATGCCAAAACAACTTTTCTTATTATATTTCGATCTCTAGGACATAGTATGAAAAATATGGTCACTAATAGTGTACTATCACATTGTTTCACAATTAAAACAACTTGGAACTCTAAACAATGATACACTAACTCTATTGTCTTTTGTTGTATCTTTGCAATTCACTCATTTCAACACTTTGATTTTCTCATATCATAAATATTTGACAAATCATTTTTCATGCTTTTATTTTAAACCTGTCAATTTTAAGTCTTCTTCAGTGCCAATCAAAGTAAGCTTTCTTTTGACAAAGAATTTTATTAATTCTAAAAGTCCTTCACATTCATTTTAAATATCTATCGATCATATATCTTTTGGCTTGAACCTAGTCACCTTGGAAATTATATCATTTCATCTCATTCGTTTGCCATCGATTTCTTGAACTAATTCAGTTGAATCATTTATTCCTACTTATGTTACAACTCGTATTCACAAAATTTGATATTTTAAATTCTGTGTCATCTACTTTAAATATTGTTTTTATTGACTAAAATAAGTCTAAAAGAAATATCGTAACCCAAATCTCGAGGACGAGATTTAAACCAAGGTGGGGAGGATGTAACATTCCTATTTTTATCATATAAATTATCGGTTTGGTTAAATTTATTAACCACTAGTAACTAGTTATTTTAATATAATTATTCAACCCAAATAGTTTTAAACACTATTTTATATAATTGGTTGAAATATTATACTAGTTAATTGTCCTATATATGAGTGACCTTTCTAATAAAATAAAGTCTATAAAAAAAAACTTATATTATTAAACAGGTATATTACGGGTAAGTCGACTGTTAGAAATATAAAGTACCTAGACGGGCCCATGAACCATATAATAATTAAAATATAAAAATACATTGTATTTTGAACCTACTCCATTTTTAATGAAACTTGGTTCAAAATGTAGATAAGATTATACTCGTTCCAAAGACATATTCATTGTTTTATAAAACATTATATTTTAGAAGTTATAAACGCCAAATAAGTGAAGCAGTTGAATTAAATATAATATATAAAATAATTATATAATAATAATAAAGTTAACTCACAAATCAAATTTCAATTGAAAATATGTGTGTAGACGTGTCTTCATATTAAATTTGAGAAACCAAAAGAGTAATATAAATACTAAAATTTCATATGAATGCAACAGGTGTTTTGCAATTAAATGTAAGAAGGATACGTGGACATCTTTTAGTCACTTCACTCAAATATAAATAGAAGTATAAACTTTCGAAATTTCTGTGAATTCCTTTCTTCTCTCACGCATTCCCCTTTTGTATTCTCTTTATATATATTTTTTTCTTTCTTTTTCTTTTAAATAATAATAACGCCATGCCCCGTTTTAAGTGTTTTAACTCCCGATCACCGCTACCATTTCCGATTGATCTGAGCCCATAACACATGTCAGGGCTCTGCCCGACTAAGTTGTTGGAATTCGGTCTCGGGACATCGGTGTCACACCCCCAAAATCCACACACGGAGTATCACCGCTTGGAGGCGTGACTGACCAGGATCAAGCCACCAATCATATTGAACAAGCAAGTAAATAACTGTAAAAGCCCAACCAATACAATTGGTGTCCAAAACAAACATAGTTTAAGTTGCAAGCGGAAGCATAATGATTAAATCTAAAACCAAACATAAGTTCAAATGTTTCAAAGTTTAACATGGCATACAGCTGTCCATGTCCCACAACGACTCTTCCCCATGCAAGCTCCAGCTAAGTACCTATTGACCTGCAAAGCATGTAGTAACGAGTCAACAATAATGTTGAGCGAGTTCACAGTTGGGTGTTTGTTTTAGTTGTTCCAAAAATAGTTCCTTTAACTGGCATCCCTGCCGTAGTGGTTACCCCATAGTTGAAAGCGTGATTTGCTTAACCCATTAACTCTGGCAATCCAGTCGTGGGGGCTACCCCATGTATACTACTAGACTCGTTACCATATCGACTGCTGACTGTAGTCATGTTTATGTGCCCTGAACTGTCAATGTCTATCATCATTGACGTGCCCATATCCATTAGTTCACGCCCGTCCTCTGCGGCACGGTGTGAGGCTTGTCAGACCTAAATAGCGCTATCTAACTAATGACCCGCTCGCCATTGGCCCGGCGATTAAGTCGATATAAAAAGAAGGGACTTCGTGATAGAGTTTTGGTCTAGTAAAAGTTAACTGTCCATGAGGACGAGGAATTACATTCCTGAACCCGTACTATCCTACCCAAGAAAGGACGAGGAATCCATGTTCCTTAAACCCATTCCCAATCCCTGGGAATCCCATGCTTTGTAGAAAGTGTGAACTCACCTTAGGTTAGCTCGGCAGATAAACGAAAGGTCAATCGAGCTGCTAGAGGTCAACCACGTCCTAACATGGTTACCATATAAGTCAGGTTTTGGTTTCGAGTAGTGCACATAAGTATCACATAAGCTAACAAGTTACGAACACGTATTGATCATGGCAAACACGTAAACAGTCGAAGTACTTAACATATTCAATTTGTGCGACCCGAAAGATTAAGCCCAATAAACCAACGGCCCAACCTATTGTGCGATCAGCCTACTTGTGCGATCCACAATGGGTTGTGCGATCCAGTCATGCCCGGCCCAAATATCATAACAGTCCAACAAGTAAGCGGCCCAAACAATTACATTGGTCTTGTGCGATTCGGACGGCTTGTACGATCCGGTTGGGTTGTGCGATCGGAACTGGCCCACCCCAACATGTATACCCGGCCGAACAGCTAAACAAACATCACCACTTGTGCGATCCAACAAGCCTTGTGCGACTGGGGACACCTTGTGCGATTGGATCATCTTGTGCGACTGGACTCCTTGTGCGATCAGATCAGATCTTGTACGACCTGGTCTTGTGCGACCAGGAGTCTTGTGCGATTAATTTAAACATCCGAATATTATGCCATTCGGTTACAACCATTCAACAGTTTCCAAATTTACAATAAATCAATCAACAGTTTCTAATTATCCAATCAACATACAATCGATCAAATCAAGGTTTTTATCTCAAAATTCTTATGAACTCTATCATAATCAACATGAACAATAATCACAACACTTAAACATATCCATCTAGGGGTTTCAAATCATCATATAACACTTCATAATCGACCCTACAACTAATCCGATTTCAACATACATGCAGCCGATTAACAAACATTCGATTTTTAGAACAATAATATGCAATCCGATTAACATGAACATACAACCGGTTACATACGTTTAATCCTAAATCATTATGCAAACAACAAGTCATGATAGCCGATTAACATCATCATACACATCCGATTAGCTAGAACATCATCATATGATTAACAATCCGAAGCATAGAACATAACAGCCGATTTAACAAGCATTCGGTTCTCAATCATTAACAACATCAAATAACTAACAACCCTATGTTGATCTACAATACTATACATGTGAGCCGCCTATCATCTATTCATAACATAAATCAATCGTATCTCATCCGTAAATCATCACGAAGGAACATATGAATCACAACACCAACCAACATACAATCGAATAATAACAAAACACTAACCGGTTAAGAGAGTATAACAAGTATGATCCGAACAACAAGATCTTCGATGGAGAGGGTGTGTGGCTGCCGTCGGGTTCGTGAGGGGGAGAGAGGAGAGCTAGGGTTTGTGTGTATAAAGCGTTTAGCAAACAAATGAGAAGTATACCCCTTTCTCCTTATGCTATGTGGGTAAAAGAGAGAGTGGGCCGAACCCTCCTAATGGGTTGCCCATTCGGTTCAAGTTCAAGAGAAGTGGGCCGAGAGTAGTAAAGCCCAAAGGCTTGAGCGATCGAGTTGCTATTGTGCGATTGGTTTATTTCGTGTGATTCCAATACATACATACAACAACACATATTCACATAACATTCACTTATAACATTCATTAAACCAACATGTCAACTAGTCACATAACGTTCAAGCATGTTACATCAAAATACAATGAAGGGTTCTAAATTACGAATTGTCACATTAACCCCAAGTTAAAAGAAATTTCGTCCTGAAATTTAGCACGTACTCACTGAGGAAGCTAGTTAAGTTGCATGGTTTTCCTGGGGTGTCACATCCTCCCCCCGTTGATCTGGAATTTCGTCCCAAAATTCCGTAGCTTCAGCCTCAGTAGTGGTTGTACTGTTTGTGAACAGCTGGGGATACTTTTGTTTCATCTGATCTTCGCGTTCCCAGGTGAACTCTGGGCCGCGACGTGAGTTCCAACGAACTCGAACGAGAGGTATTCTAGTGCGCTTGAGGACCCTAACATCCCGGTCCGTGATTTCAACTGGTTCCTCGACGAATCGTAACTGTTCATCGATAGTGAGCTCCTTCAAGGGAACTACGAGGGTCTCATCTGACAGACACTTCTTCAGATTCGACACGTGGAAAACGTTGTGAACTGCACTGAGTTCTGCTGGTAGGTTCAGTTTGTAGGCCACCTTGCCTATTTTCTCTATGATTTCGAACCGTCCAACGTATCGTGGGTTAAGTTTGCCCCGTTTGCCAAAACGAACCACACCCTTCCAGGGTGAAACTTTGAGTAGTACTCGCTCCCCAACCTGGAGCTCGAGTGGTTTCCTGCCCTTATCGGCGTAGCTTTTCTGACGATCACGAGATGCCGCCATTCGTTGTCATATTTGAGCAATTCGTTCTGTTGTGTCTACCACAAGTTCTGGACTAGTGATCTGACTATCTCCCACCTCTGCCCAACAAAGAGGTGAGCTGCATTTACGCCCGTAGAATGCCTCAAACGGAGCAGCTTTAATGCTGGTGTGGTAGCTGTTATTGTACGAAAATTCCACAAGTGGCAGATGCTTTTCCCAGCCGTTGCCAAAGTCAATTACACATGCCCTAAGCATGTCTTCCAAAGTTTGAATAGTGCGCTCAGACTGCCCATCCGTCTGAGGGTGATATGCTGTGCTCATGTCTAATCGTGAGCCAAAGGACTTGTGCATTGCTTGCCACAGTTCTGAAGTAAAACGTGCATCACGATCCGAGATAATAGAAGTGGGCACCCCGTGCCTCGAGACAACTTCCTTAAGATACACGTCTGCTAAAGTGGAGAACTTATCCGTTTCCTTGATAGCCAAGAAGTGTGCAGACTTTGTGAGTCGATCCACGATCACCCAAATAGTGTTGTTACCACGTTGAGATCTAGGCAGGCCAGTAACAAAATCCATGGAAATTTGCTCCCATTTTCATTGTGGTATCTCTGGTTGTTGGAGTAGGCCTGAACGTTTCTGGTATTCGACTTTGACTCTCGCACAAGTCAAACACTTGCTGACGTAAGTTGCTATGTGGGCCTTCATGCTAGGCCACCAGTATGTAGTCCTGATATCATGGTACATTTTGTCCGAACCAGGGTGTACTGAGTAGCGAGACTTGTGTGCTTCATCCATCACAAGCTCTCGTAGGTTTCCATAGAGTGGGACCCAAATGCGTCCTGTTACGTAGTAAACACCGTCTTCCTTTTGTTCTAATCGTTGCCTTGAGCCGCGTAGGGCTTCAGCCCTGATGTTTTATGGTTTTAATGCTTCTACCTGAGCGTCTCGTATCTGAGAAGGAAGACTAGACTGTATAGTGAGTTGTAAAGCTCGTACGCGCTTAGGCGTAGAGTCCTTTCGACTGAGGGCGTCAGCCACAACATTGACTATGCCTGGGTGGTACATGATCGAGCATTCGTAGTCATTCAGTAGCTCGACCCATCGTCGTTGTCGCATATTCAGTTCCTTCTGTTTGAAGATATGCTCGAGGCTCCTATGATCAGTGTAGATGGCGCACTTGGTACCGTACAGGTAGTGTCTCCATATCTTAAGCGCAAAAACAACAGCTCCCAGCTCTAAATCGGGTGTAGTGTAGTTCTTTTCATGAACTTTGAGTTGGCGTGAGGCGTAGGCTATAACTTTATCCCGTTGCATCAATACGCAACCAAGACCCTGAATTGATGCGTCGCAGTAAACCACAAAGTCGTCTGTGCCCTCTAGCAGTGAAAGGATAGGTGCACAGCAAAGTCTATCCTTTAAGTGCTGAAATGCTAATTCCTGTGCATTTCCCCATCGATAAAAAACGCCTTTCTGCGTTAGTGAGGTGAGAGGTTGCGCAATCTTGGAGAAATCCTTAATGAACCTTCTGTAATAACCTGCCAAGCCCAAGAATTGGCGAATTTCCGTTGGTGTACGAGGTGCAGGCCAGTTCTTAATCGAGTCTACCTTGGATGGATCAACGTGAATTCCATCCTTGTTTACCACGTGGCCTAGAAAATGGACTTCACGAAGCCAGAAGTCGCATTTCGAGAACTTTGCGTAAAGTTGTTCCGTTCGAAGGAGTTCCAGAATAAGTCGTAAATGCTGCTCGTGTTCCTCCTGACTCTTGGAATAGATTAGGATGTCATCAATGAAGACTATAACGAACTTGTCTAGGTAAGGCTTGCACACTCGATTCATCAAGTCCATGAAGACCGCAGGTGCGTTTGTCAGCCGAAAAGGCATGACCAAAAACTCATAGTGTCCATATCGAGTTCTAAAGGCTGTTTTGGAGACGTCCTGTTCTCGGACTCTCAGCTGGTGATATCCTGATCTCAAATCAATCTTCGAGTAAAAGCCCGACCCTTGCGACTGGTCGAATAGGTCATCAATGCGTGGAAGAGGGTAGCGATTCTTCACTGTCACCTTGTTGAGCTCGCGATAGTCGATACACATACGGAAGGTACCGTCCTTCTTCTTCACAAACAAGACTGGAGCTCCCCAGGGCGAAGAGCTAGGACGAATAAAACCCTTATCCAAGAGTTCTTGTAGTTGCGTAGACAACTCTTCTAGTTCTGATGGAGCTAGACGATAGGGTGCTCGAGCTATGGGCCCTGCTCCAGGAGCCAGCTCGATTTGAAACTCGGCCTGACGATGAGGCGGAAGACCAGGTAGTCCCTCAGGAAATACCTCAGGATAGTCGCGTACAATCGGAAAATCTTCTATCTTCTTCTCTTTCTTCGAGGTGTCAGTAACGAGAGCCAAAATAGCAGTGTGGCCCTTATGCAAACACTTTTGGGCCTTAAGGAAAGAGATGATGCTCTCAACAGCACCCCTCTTGTCGCCACGAATCATGACTGGTTCATCATCTGAACGAGGAATACGGACAATCTTCTCGTTGCAAAGAATCTCTGCTCGGTGTTGGGATAACCATTCCACACCAATAACGATGTCAAAACCATCATACGTTGGGGTCATTCCTAGCATCACCCTGACCAATCACGAATACTCGACCCCTGGCACCATTGCCGTCGTTATTACCCCCGTTGTTGCCTCCATTATTGTTCTCATTTCCTTGGTTGTGGTTCTGATTCTGGTTCTGGTTCAACTGTGGACAGTGTCTCTTGAAGTGACCTTCAGCACCACACTGATAGCATCCCTTGTTACCCTATTGTTGCTGCTGATTCTGTGGAGCTTATGGCTGCTGTTGTCAGTTCTTGTTTGCAGGACGTGAGCTTCTACAATCTTTGGCTTCATGACCAAGCTTGTTGCATTTCTGACAACGATATTTGTTGCACGGCCCGCTGTGGTGCAAATTACATCGATTCTACCCTGCCCTTGACTACCAGAAGATTGCTGACCAGGACTCTGATAGTCATCGATCTTCCGCTGTTGTGCCTGCGACTGAACCGTAGTCGAACCCTTACTAGAGGTTCCATCCCACTTCCGTTTGTTGTCACTGGAAGTAGCAGAAGTAGTAGTAGTAGCACCAATACGCTTAGGCAGCTTGTTCTGTTCCACTGCCTGGTCTGTGAGACGATGAGCAAAATGAGTAACATCCTGAATGGTTGCAAGGTTAGCCGAAGTTACAGGACTTTGAATTTCTGATACTAAGCCTCTGAGGTACATCTCAATATGCTTGATGGGAGGATCCGCCATAGTTGGACACAATACTGCTAGTTCGATGGATCGTTTCATGTATGCTTCTATCTCTGACCTCGTCATCTTTAGGTTAAAGAACTCTACCTCCAGCTTGTAGATATCATCACGATTGCAATACTCCTCTTCGATCAGTTCCTTGAAATTGTTCCATGGGGTGGCACTAGCAGCAACCAACCCCAGCATTTGTACTTGAGCGTTCCACCACGTGAGCGTTATACCCTCGAAAGTACCGGTAGCATACTTCACCCTGCGTGCCTCAAGGCATTCACACATCTCGAAGACAGATTCGAGTTTCCCAAACCAGTGGAGGAGACCTACAGCTCCTTCGGTACCACTAAAGGTACTAGGTCGACAGTCCATAAAGGTCTTGTAAGTGAACACAGGTGGCTGAGCGTTCTGACCTTGTTGCGCGAGGAAGAAAAGACAGGGTTAAGCGCGAGAGTTGGGTCATGAGAGTAGGATCTAACATCCTAGGTTAGGTTCGGAATAGCAGGTTATACCTCCTGTCTGAGCGGCTGCGAGTGTTGCCGTAACTAGTTCGTTGATAAGAGCCGTCAGCTGGCTTGAGTTAGGTTCACACGTTCCCTCATGATCTTCACATCGAAGGAAACACAAGTAGGAAAGGTGTCGCGAATGTGTGTAAGTGTGGAGTGACAGAAGGGAGCAAGCACACATGTGTTTTCAATCAATAGTTGTTACATTCATCAAAGCATACTATGAGCAAAGTTCTATGTAACTAGCAAGTAGGCAATATAACATAAACCATATCACCTATAGTATTGAGCCTTGCACGTGGAGTGAAGCGTCGTTGTGGATCGTTGAGCAGTGTACAGGTTATAGTCTGGTTTTAACAAAAACTTTTTCCCTTATTAAAACCAAGTTCACTATAACCAATGGCTCTGATACCAATCTGTCACACCCCCAAAATCCACACACGGAGTATCACCGCTTGGAGGCGTGACTGACCAGGATCAAGCCACCAATCATATTGAACAGGCAAGTAAATAATTATAAAAGCCCAACCAATACAATTGGTGTCCAAAACAAACATAGTTTAAGTTGCAAGCGGAAGCATAATGATTAAATCTAAAACCAAACATAAGTTCAAATGTTTCAAAGTTTAACATGGCATACAGCTGTCCATGTCCCACAACGACTCTTCCCCATGCAAGCTCCAGCTAAGTACCTATTGACCTGCAAAGCATGTAGTAACGAGTCAACAATAATGTTGAGCGAGTTCACAGTTGGGTGTTTGTTTTAGTTGTTCCAAAAATAGTTCCTTTAACTGGCATCCCTGCCGTAGGGGTTACCCCATAGTTGAAAGCGTGATTTGCTTAACCCATTAACTCTGGCAATCCAGTCGTGGGGGCTACCCCATGTATACTACTAGACTCGTTACCATATCGACTGCTGACTGTAGTCATGTTTATGTGCCCTGAACTGTCAATGTCTATCATCATTGACGTGCCCATATCCATTAGTTCACGCCCGTCCTCTGCGGCACGGTGTGAGGCTTGTCAGACCTAAATAGCGCTATCTAACTAATGACCCGCTCGCCATTGGCCCGGCGATTAAGTCGATATAAAAAGGAGGGACTTCATGATAGAGTTTTGGTCTAGTAAAAGTTAACTGTCCATGAGGACGAGGAATTACATTCCTGAACCCGTACTGTCCTACCCAAGAAAGGACGAGGAATCCATGTTCCTTAAACCCATTCCCAATCCCTGGGAATCCCATGCTTTGTAGAAAGTGTGAACTCACCTTAGGTTAGCTCGACAGATAAACGAAAGGTCAATCGAGCTGCTAGAGGTCAACCACGTCCTAACATGGTTACCATATAAGTCAGGTTTTGGTTTCGAGTAGTGCACATAAGTATCACATAAGCTAACAAGTTACGAACACGTATTGATCGTGGCAAACACGTAAACAGTCGAAGTACTTAACATATTCAATTTGTGCGACCCGAAAGATTAAGCCCAATAAACCAACGACCCAACCTATTGTGCGATCAGCCTACTTGTGCGATCCACAATGGGTTGTGCGATCGAGTCATGCCCGGCCCAAATATCATAACAGTCCAACAAGTAAGCGGCCCAAACAATTACATTGGTCTTGTGCGATTCGGACGGCTTGTACGATCCGGTTGGGTTGTGCGATCGGAACTAGCCCAGCCCAACATGTATACCCGGCCCAACAGCTAAACAAACGTCACCACTTGTGCGATCCAACAAGCCTTGTGTGACTGGGGACACCTTGTGCGATTGGATCATCTTGTGCGACTGGACTCCTTGTGCGATCAGATCAGATCTTGTACGATCTGATCTTGTGCGACCAGGAGTCTTGTGCGATTAATTTAAACATCCGAATATTATGCCATTCGGTTACAACCATTCAACAGTTTCCAAATTTACAATAAATCAATCAACAGTTTCTAATTATCCAATCAACATACAATCGATCAAATCAAGGTTTTTATCTCAAAATTCTTATGAACTCTATCATAATCAACATGAACAATAATCACAACACTTAAACATATCCATCTAGGGGTTTCAAATCATCATATAACACTTCATAATCGACCCTACAACTAATCCGATTTCAACATACATGCAGCTGATTAACAAACATTCGATTTTTAGAACAATAATATGCAATCCGATTAACATGAACATACAACCGGTTACATACGTTTAATCCTAAATCATTATGCAAACAACAAGTCATGATAGCCGATTAACATCATCATACACATCCGATTAGCTAGAACATCATCATATGATTAACAATCCGAAGCATAGAACATAACAGCCGATTTAACAAGCATTCGGTTCTCAATCATTAACAACATCAAATAACTAACAACCATATGTTGATCTACAATACTATACATGTGAGCCGCCTATCATTTATTCATAACATAAATCAATCGTATCTCATCCGTAAATCATCACGAAGGAACATATGAATCACAACACCAATCAACATACAATCGAATAATAACAAAACACTAACCGGTTAAGAGAGGATAACAAGTATGATCCGAACAACAAGATCTTCGATGGAGAGGGTGTGTGGCTGCCGTCGGGTTCGTGAGGGAGAGAGAGGAGAGCTAGGGTTTGTGTGTGTAAAGCGTTTAGCAAACAAATGAGAAGTATACCCCTTTCTCCTGATGCTATGCGTGTAAAAGAGAGAGTGGGCCGAACCCTCCTAATGGGTTGCCCATTCGGTTCAAGTTCAAGAGAAGTGGGCCGAGAGTAGTAAAGCCCAAAGGCTTGTGCGATCGAGTTGCTATTGTGCGATTGGTTTATTTCGTGTGATTCCAATACATACATACAACAACACATATTCACATAACATTCACTTATAACATTCATTAAACCAACATGTCAACTAGTCACATAACGTTCAAGCATGTTACATCAAAATACAATGAAGGGTTCTAAATTACGAGTTGTCACAATCGGGACAAGGTTGAATTAGGGGTACTATACTTAACACGACTATAAATATATATATATATATATTTTAAAATAGTTCAGAAGTTATACCCAAAATTTATACCAGGAGACTTTCTAGTTGAACCCTAAAGTTACAAAATGGGTCCATTCTCTTTTCTCACTATTTTATTCCCTTTTCCTTTGTGATATAATTATATTAAAAAATGTCTCAAATCAAACCATAAGTAAAAACCCGGACCCCTGAAACCCCAATCCATATCAATAATCAAGAAAATCAGATATTTAGTCTTCAGGCGGGCCGCGTAAAGATAAGCCGAGGCTTACGCGGGCCGCGACAGCAAGGCAAATCTCTGGATAAGCTTAAGGGACACGTGGCATCCACCTGGCAGACCTACTGGTGACTCAGCAACCCTACGCGTAGACTAGGCGGCTACGCGGGCCGCGTAAGAGTCTAGCCAAGGTTCACGCGGGTCGCGTGAGACCCAATTTTCAGCTATAAATAGGATAGGCTACGAGCTTTCAGCTAATGTCGAAACCAAAACTCAAAAACGTATTCCCACTGCTCAAAATCACAAATTAGCATAACGGGGTGCTGCTACGATCCCGGGTATTAACTCAATCCCTGCTACGATTCAATGTCCGATCAATTGAAACTATCCGACCAGATGTTTAAGTGCTATCCTCTTGTCATTAGTCGTGATTCCGACAGGATGTTTGAGTACCACCCGAACTCGAGGAATACTCTGTCAGTCGTTCTGAATCCGATAGATGTTTAAGTATTGCACTTTGTCATTCGTTGTGAGGGTTTTAATCTTGTGAGTTATCGTAAATGTTGTATTAGTTAATTACCTAGTTCGTGTGCACTAGGTTACAAGACTAATCAATAGGCTAAGCTCTGCCTATATAAATCTGCATGCTTATAATGTGAGTCATTCTCTTTTTATCAAATTTGTTTACAAAAGCATCTTTATTTTCAAAGTTATAATTACAGGGATTAAGTTTATGTAATCACCAAATTACAGCCGGTATGTGGGGTATTGTGCACACTACTGCTGTTTTTATCACTTTAGGTGGGCGAGCCTAATTAGTGATATACGTTACTATTGGGTGACAGGACCCGATAGTAATATGACCATAGTCACAGAAACGAATCGAGTGACAAATACTGTGGGTAGTTGGTTGATATCAGGAAACATTATAATCTCTCTTAATACTGTAAATTATAACAAACGTGTCATTTTAGTAAAAAGAATGATTCACCAGTATTTCCTGTTGACAAAACCTTTTTAAAACGCGTTTCAGGTAATTACAGTAGATCGGAATAAGAGTTGGATACGGCATTGAAGGGCTTCAAGAAGTGGCTTATTTTAATAATTAAATCAAATTAAGAAAATATTGTTTTATGTAATTAGGTTTATCCCTTATTAAAGCTACCTTTGTAAAACATGGGTTTATCCCATCTATTTAATAAATAAAATCCGGTGTTTTCTAAACTCTGATATTTTTCCTAACTCACGGTCCTGATGAAATTTCCGCTGCAATATTTTTAAAAATAATCACCGGTACCACTTGGCTGTTCGCGGCTCCCGATTCCGTCCAGGGTGGGTCGGGGGTCGTGACACGAGAACACGCAGAACAAAGTGAATCACTCATTTTTTCAATCCTAAAAACCTAAAAAGTAAATGAAAATGTTATAAATGTAAGATTTGTTTTTTCTCATACTAGAACTTAAAACAAAATATGAAAAATCTTCTATTTCTAAATAACCTACATACATGTAGGTTATGTGTAGGCTAAATTACCTACATGTATGTAGACTATGTGTGAGGAAAAATTTGTGATTTTTTATGTATATACAATACACATGTGAATGTAAGAAACATAAAATTTAAGAAATATGAACCTTAAATCTCAAAATTTAGTGATTTAGAGTTTTTCTTTTTGTTCTCACAATAATTAATGTTCTGTAATGATCTTTATTCTCTATATATATATATATATGGGTAAAGATCAAATAAAAAGTTCATTTTGCTTAAGTAGGATGAGAAGGAATCTTAACCATTCATTTTTCAAATCAATGGTTAAGATGAAAGTATAGGAGAAAGAATGAGTGCAAAGGTATTTTGGGAAAATTATATTTATGGACTTTCTCTCTCCACATGCATATTCCACCCTTATTTTTTAAACGTTAATAACTTTTTTATACGACATTATTTTTTCATAAAAATTTCACCTTAAAATCGAGCGTTTTTTTATCTTTAATTTGAGTACTATATTGCTATATAAAATACGAAGAGTAAAAAAACCCACTAAAATGTGTTGAATTCTATGTTTCATAACATTTTTTTGTGCTGAATTTTTGTACTATATTTTTGTGCTAAACTTTTTGTGTTGGAATTTTTTGTCTTAAATTTTTTTTTCTCAATTTTTTGTGCTAGATTTTTTTTGTACTATAATTTTTTGGTGAATTTTTTCGTGCTATATTTTTTTGTACTAAATTTCTTTGTGCTATATTTTTTTGTACTACATTTTTTGTGTTATATTTTTTTGTACAAGATTTTTTGTTCTAGATTTTTTTGTACTATATTTTTTTGTTGTATTTTTAAAAAACAAAAGGAGTGCCACATGTCATTTTCACTCCTATTTATAAAGACCAAAATGCCCTTCAATCATACTTATTAGGAGTGGCACATGTCATCATCACAATCCTTCTTAGGCAAAATCTACTTTTTATTGGATCCTTCCCCTATATATATATATATATATGTGTGTGGGGGGGGGGGGGATCTTGAGAAAACTCTTCTTCGTGAGAAAACTAAAAATCTAAAAAAAACCATAAAAAACACACCAAAATATTATTTTTTTAGCATTTTTTGGCTGTAAATCTAGCATTTATAAGATACAAAAAATGAATAGAAAAATAGTATTACACTTGTGCAACACTATGAAAAACCTAAACCTCCAACCTCACCCCCAGAAATACGTGTTGTCCAGACAAAATCGAACAGAAAAATATTGTAAATGTCACTGGTATAAAGTATGGTTGTAATTGTATTGATCCAACTAGTATACATAAGTATGCAATTCATGATAATTACTAATATAAATAAGTATGCAATTTATGATAATTTAAGATAAATATGTAATGTAGAACATATAAACATAAATTAGTTTGACCATAGCGGTTTTAATAGGTGTGTGGGATTTATCTTTGAAAGGGAGACTAATGAATGGACGGGTGCGGGACTACCGGATCGTGTCTGTTCCCAAAAGTTTAAAAGTATTCCCCTTTATTTTATTTCAAATCATTTCAAATATTCTCAATGGCATGTCGGTAAGTTTGTGACATGCAATTCGTTACAAAACACAAATCTAACAAGGTTTGTGATATTTTTGTTTATATATGTTTGTTTCTGAACTGTGAAACCCTGATAATACGGTATACATTTTATTTCAACCCTAATATTATTTAAGTATCATAACCCTAATATTATTTATAAAAGTAGGGTCAGGATATACTAGAAAGTTTATTTGGGTAGAAAGAATAGAAACTAATCCTGACCATCTATTAACTAATCAATTGCTAATATTAAATGAGTGAGATAAACAAAAAGAAGAAGACACGCGAGTTATTTATAAAACGCAATTGACTAAAAACACTTCAAAATGTTTTTTCTAAAACGCATTGGACCAAAAAACACATAAAAATATGTTTTCCTAAAACGCAATAGACAAAAACATAAAAGAAAGTGTTTTTTTTTTCTAAAACACAATGGACTAAAATTATATAAAATGTGTTTAACCTAAAATGCAATGGACTAAAAACACAATAAAATGTGTTATTTCTAAAACTCAATAGACTGAAAATACAAGAAAAAAAATTGTTTTTTCATTCCTTTGCCAAACGCAATGACTCAATATAAAAACCCAGATCGTAAAAATGAAATTCAAAATTTTCTTACATAGATCGAAGCGATTTCTTCAGATTTATTTAACGATTGACGAAATTTGAATGCTAGAAACAATTATCAGCGATTGAATGGAACAATTAGAGTGATTCCCTTCAAAATCACGAGAAAAAATGAGATATTGTATGAAATTAAACTGGGTTTCTTCAAAAATGTTGAAGAACACGTTGATTGGGTGTTTGAATCATTGATTGGTGACGAAAATCACACTATAATGTTCTGATTATTGATATCGAAAGTGAAGAAAATGTTGAAGATGGTGGGTTTTGAAGTTACAGAGAGAGAAGAAATGAGAAAATTGAATAAAATTGACTAAAATATCTTTCCTCTTTATTTTTAATTTTCGCCACCTATATCATAATTCTACTGTTTCTTATCCTTCCTAGCCAAAATAAACGTCCTATTTGATCATCTTTATATAAAAGTATTATGTAACTGTTTACAAAACCTTTTTACGGTTTATCAAGGGAAAATTAATCGAATAGTAACTAAGTTTCGTAATCGTAAATACTTAGCTAAAATCATTCAAAGTTTTTTTGGTTAATCTAATCTCTTTCAAATTTAACTAAGTGTGTGATTCTTGTGTAATTAATTAAACTAGTTTTTTATATTGCGCGTTGCGGCGAAACCGATTAAATGATAATGTAAAACAAACGTGATTTGAAAATAAAACATGTTGTTTAGAAAGTCAAACCATTAGAACGTTTTAGTTTATTATCGTACCGTTTTATAATACCAAATAAATACTTTATTTTGAGTATACTTGTCGTAGCGTGTGTGTAGAGTGATAGTAGAATATCGTGTTTTATAAATTTAAAACTTGAAATTGGCGAGTAAAAAAAGAGCTAAAAATATAACTAAAAATATATAGACACCCGCACGCACGTCAATTTATTTTTCAATTTTACTTTAGATTATAGATTATAATATTATTATTTTAGTTAATATACGTTTCTATCCCTTAACTTTAATATAGTTATCATAAACCCCTTAAACACTAATAATTATTTTTTTATAAACGATTTACGTTTATATCAATGAACTTTAATATATTTGTATACGAAAGTTTAATAATAATTCTTTTTTCAATAAGCGATGTATGTTTCACCTCCTAAACTTTAATAGAGTTATCATATGACCCTTAAAGTTTAATAAAGTTAGTTTCTCTTATTTTTTTGACTAAATTGCACGGATGGTCCCTGTGGTTTGTCTAAATAACACCTTTAGTTCCAACTTTTGAAAATTATACTCATGCTCCCTGTGGTTTGCTAGCTTATTACTCGGATAGTCCCTAGAGTGGATGGAGGTTAGTTTTCACTGTTAAGTGGAAGTAAAATGACAAAGTTAACCCTACGAATTAAAAAACAATAAAGAACAATTTAATATTTTAAAAACTAAATAAAAGACTTTTAGTTTATTTGTAGGACCCACCCATAACCTACTTTATCTTTCACCACCACCACCGCCACCGCCACTCCACCACTCTACCTTCAACCATTAGACATATTCCTTCCTTTATCATCATTAACCATTTCAGTTTCACCACCATGACTCGTGACAGTTGTATCATTAATAACCGCCTTTGTCGATGGCTGTATAACAGACATAAAAGGGTAACCAGGAATGCCACAAGCCACACACGGTAATTTCCCGGAATCAATTTGGAAATCACTCGACATGTCATCCTCTTCTATATGAGAAAGCGTCCCGGGATCCAAATATAAATCTTCTTTTTGAATATGAATGTTTTCAATATTGGTGACATCATCGGATTCTTTAATAACAGATGGCGACAGTGAGTCAAGATCCCACAGAACTGCATCGTAAGAGAAATTTCTCCAAAGAATACTATTTAATAAATTGTTTTCCTTCAAGATATCATCGATAAACTCTTTCTTAACCATTAGCTCACGTTCTTCTTTTTGACGATCTTTCAAACGAGAACTGTGTATCTAGGGGAGCAAGGATCTAGGCACTCTGCCGTTTGAATATTTAAAGAATAGCATAACCATCGGTTCAGATTAAGATGAAAGGGACCCGTCGCCGTTCTATTTCAGATGAAGGGGATCTGTCATTGTTCGATTTCAGATGGAGGGGACCCGTCACGTTTAGATTCAGATGAAGGGAACCTTGTCTGTTCTGATTAAGATGAAGTGGGCCGTTCACGTCGTCGTCGGAGCTCCTCTATCTCCGATCTACCACCACACACTCTCTCCCTCTCTAACATTCCATGTTTTCTCTTTCTTTAACCTTCTCTCTCCGTATCCGACTCTCTCTCTCTAGATTTTCCAGATTTGTAGAGAGTGTGCGTTGGTGGGTGTATGTAACGCCTCGTATCTTCGTATTTCTATTTTAAAAATGTTCGTATTTGTATTCTAATTTTAGAAACCTTACATTCGTATTTTAATTTCAATCTCACAATTCGAGGCGTTAATCATAATAAAATTCATATTTTATACATATTTTTTATTCACACAACCGATCATTTAAATACGTATTTATACGCAAACTGACATAATTATACGTATAAATACTTATACGCACATCCTCAATACTTGAATTATACTTTTATACTTTTTATATACTCAATTACATAATATATACTCAAGAAATACCAAGAAATGTATCAATCATCTTTCCACCTCATCAATCCACTTCCACCTTCTTTAGCCAATCATATTTCACCCTTTTCCACCTCCTTTCTCCACCAATCATCTTTTCAATCATCTTCCACTTTTTTAACCAATCATATTTCACCCTTTTCCACATTCTCTACCTATAAATACCAACCTCCTTCTACCATTTTCTTCACACCATTCTTCTCTCCATCTCTCTAATTCTCTCAATCTCTCTAAATCAAGAATTCTAAGAATTCTAAAAGGACACTAAGTGTTACAACCATTCTTCTCTCAACCTCTCTACTTCTCCAAAGCAAGGAAGAGAACTCCAAGAGTTCTAAAAGAAAACACTAAGTGTTTTAAAGGAAGCTTTGAAGCTCCAACCTCCAACTCTTCACGGAATCACCAAAGGAAACTTTGAAAAACTGTGAGTATACTTGAACCCCCTTTTTTGTTTACCACCTTTTTGGGGTGTAACATGTTAATTATTAAACTTACACTTAAAATTTATTCCTAAATGCACAAACATTCCTTATTCATGCATGCATACTTGATTACTTGATACTTTAAACTTGGGGTTATACGTTTTGTGTTAGACTTATCATTAACTTCGTACGAGCCTATCCTTGATATATATAGCGCTATAGGATTAACGCACCGCCTGTAAACTTTGGGTTATGTTAATAGCTTATTGCGTTTCATCATTGGGTTGATTAGTTAAACACATTCCAACTTTGGGTTATGTTAATAGCTTATTGCGTTTCATCATTGGGTTGATTAGTTAAACACATTCCAACCTTTGTAATTTAAAGATGTCGTACGAGCCTATCCTTGATATATATAGCGCTATAGGATTAACGTACGAGCCTATTCTTGTATTTCAAGATGTTGTATTTGATTCCAACCTTTGTAATTTACTTTTAGAAATGAAATGAAATCCATTATTTAATTATTGTCACCAATAGTGTTATGAAGTCTCTTGAAATCTCATTTTCGTCTCACTCCGTTGTTTCCGCCATCGGTTGGGGTGTGACAGATTGGTATCAGAGTCATAACTATAGGGAATTAGGTAGAATGCCATGTTCGACCTAGTCTATAGTTAAGCATCCTTTTGACCATACTTGATTCATATACTAATTTTTTGAAATGTGTCTTACGTGTTATTTTCTTGAAATGTTTTATGTGCTTATACTTGTTATTATTATTTTGAATATACGTTTTTTTACTCGTTTATGCTAAACTCGAAATCACTCGTATTAGACAAAGGAGACAACTTCACCAAAATAGGCGTGAAACCCACAATTTGGTGAACGACTCTCAATACACCTATTCTTTTTACAAATTCACCATCAAGTTAGGAGTGAAATCCTCACCTTGATGGAGAATTTCCATTTCAAATTTTAGTGAACACTCCTCAAAGTGTTGAAATTAAATTTTGACTCGACGAGTACCAACCACACTTAGGGCACGAAATCGTCAAGTTAGGGGTGAAACCCGCATCTTATCGACTAGTCCCACTCCTTGATTTTCATGAATCCCGCCAGGTCTCGAATTTTTGATTGATTTGGGACATGTAGTAACCGGAAGGGTGAATACCGTTAACCGACATGTCGGCGAGAGTATTCCACCTATTAGGCCAAAGTATGGTTCTCAAAATTAAAAGACTTTTCGATCACTTTGGTCAGTCAAAGTTCCGTTTTGGAACCATCCAAATTTTAATCAAACCTACGTTTTCCTATTATCAATTTTATGCGATGCAATCCTTTCAAATTCAAATACATTTTCGAGATCATTTCCCTCACGCACACATTATACTAAATCTTTTCATACACACATACGTTATTCGCATGCATGATTTCAAAACGTCACTCAATTTTATTTACATCCTTTGTAACACTAAAATGGAGACATATCATCAAGATAGGAGTGATTTCCATACCTTGATAATTAACTCCGCTCCTTTCTCTTCTTAAAACAACCTCACCAACAGGTTAGGGGTGATTCCTTTACCTAGGTGATCGTTACCAAAATTTTCCTTCAAAATACTTTATTATGCAAACACGATCATGTACACTTATTTGTATCGATTTCAAAGTGCATTATCTATTCAAACACATTTCTTACCTTATAACCTATGTTCTCATAAATCACATATAAGAAATTCTTGGTCATACCTTAAAACGTTTTATTACCCGAATTTCAAAACCTTACGAAATGCTACCTATCGTTTTAATCGGTCCAATAAATCTCTTGCCCATGAACTTCGTATTCGACTTAATCACTAAAACACACTCACGTTATATCACCATACTAAAGACTTTCACTCTCAATCGGAAATCAAACCAACTTTCTCATATACATATAAGATCTTATAGATATTGTAAGATCGTTTTACCAAAGACTCTTTTCAACGTCAACGAATCATTTGTTAAAACTCGTTTCAATTATCACGAAGTTCATTTTGCTAAATTTCTTTTCTAAGGATCAACGTTTACTCAAGAACCTCCAAAATTCAAAATTTCTTGTTTTGATGCAAATGAAGCGAACCCATTATTTTTGAAAACCTTTTCCTACACCGCTCAATACATCATTCAAATTTCAAAACACGTGGGCAAGAAGACTTCATGGGGACCGACAATCTTCAACTTACGTAAACTCTTTTAAAACAAAAGTCGCATTTCCATTCATTACAAAATACGTTATGCATAACCAATGAGTACTTTATATTCTCTTACATTTACAAACTAGATTCTACTTTCCAAATCAAACTTAATCTATTTTTTTATTCGATAAACTCGACGTTGCGCTTAAATAACTATATATGCATATCATCGTACACGTTTTAGTCGACACCTCGTGACGATTTCGTTTATATCATACGTTTTACATACTCAAATTTCTTAAACGTTTTATATGCTTAAATTCATTATGTTTCAACATATACTATATATGTAATCTTTATTATTCGTACCTACACTCATACTCATGACAATACATTTATGCTTATACTCATGTTCATATTCATACTCATACGTCTTATGTTTATACTTACATTCACATGCGTATGTATACTTACACTTATACTCATGCTCATACTTTATTTCATACTCATGATTCATACATTCGTACCCGTACGCGAGCGGGATCCGAGGGATTCGCTTACGTGTGTCCCATACATGCTTAAACATAAACATGCTTATATAATACATTCGCACCCGTACGCGAGCGGAATCCGAGAGATTCGCTTACGTGGGTCCCATTCATGCTTAAACATAAACATGCTTATATACTACATTCTTATACGTACACAGTCTTGTTTTCAAATTTATGTATACCCTAATTCATACACAACTAGTACAATATATGCGGATCATGCGACGATCAGAATAATCTCGGGTGCACACATGATTATAGTGATAGGCGCATGAGAATCATAGAGTGTACTACTGTGTATGGTAAGACACGGAACGTAACATGACATCGAATACGAAACAAACGTAACATGGTCAAAACATGGTGGATACGTTGCTGGTACTTCCTATTTATAAGTGTTTTCACCATGTTACCAAACTTCCGTAAAACATGCCATGAGAAACTCGGTATTTTACAGACCTAATATACAAACTTTAACTACTCATAAACGCATCGCTAAATGCGCAATATCTGATTATCCATGACGAGACCACATTCCTAACACAACGCCTTCGTTTGTCCAATACACCTACCATTCTTATACTCGTATTCGTTTACTAGATCGATCATTCACCCTCGTACCTCCGTTATTCCTTGTCTTATATACAAACCTGGTTTACAATCAAATATGTGTACACGTTCGAATCCTAAAATACTTTCTTGCTTTTAAAACTATCTTCCATTCTTGTTATGTACAAACACACTTAGTCCGTTACCTCCAAAACCGTTTACTTAAAATACTTAACTTACTCGTTTCTCACCAATAATCAAATTATTTACAAAAAATGAGATTTATCAATACTCTTTGAAATCAATAAAACTATCTTACAACTTACAATGCGGCCACACTTTCCATCGAAATACTTACCGTTTTATACGGAAGTTTTTGGATATCATATTTTAAAGTTACCTCTTCATTTTGAGTTATTCAAACTTGTTTAAACTCGCTTACTTATACACACCCATGCACGTTTTACTTATGCTCAATGCCTCGAATCATTTTAGACAAACTAACCCTTTTTACAAATCTATCTTTTCGTTCCTCGAAACTTCATACTTTTCAACACATTTCAAAACTTCCAAGTCTCGATTTTAGACAATCATTCTTCTAGCCAAAATGCTTTTTTTTTTCTCCAAGGTCTTCCTCTTGAATAAATTTCGGGACGACATTTTCTAAAGTAGGGGAGACTGTAACGCCTCGTATCTTCGTATTTCTATTTTAAAAATGTTCATATTTGTATTCTAATTTTAGAAACCTTACATTCGTATTTTAATTTCAATCTCACAATTCGAGGCGTTAATCATAATAAAATTCATATTTTATACATATTTTTTATTCACACAACCGATCATTTAAATACGTATTTATCCGCAAACCGACATAATTATACGTATAAGTACTTATACGCACATCCTCAATAATTGAATTATACTTTTATAATTTTTATATACTCAATTACATAATATATACTCAAGAAATACCAAAAAATATACCAATCATCTTTCCACCTCATCAGTCCTCTTTCACATTCTTTAGCCAATCATATTTCACCCTTTTCCACCTCCTTTCTCCACCAATCATCTTTTCAATCCTCTTCCACTTTTTTTAACCAATCATATTTCAACCTTTTCTACCTTCTCTACCTATAAATACCAACCTCCTTCTACCATTTTCTTCACACCATTCTTCTCTCCATCTCTTTAATTCTCTCAATTTCTCTAAATCAAGAATTCTAAAAGGACACCAAGTGTTCCAACCATTCTTCTTGTCAGGTCCTGTTTGTTCCGGATTTCATTAATGCAACCGTAGATGAATCGATCTTGAGCAAAGTGCGGAATCCTTTGATCAAGTCATAGAAATACAACACGCAATTCAACGTTTAAAAACTGTCTGAATCTTTCTATTATGTTATTGTGAAAGTACAAGAGCCAGAAGAAAGTCAGACAATCACAGAGTACAATGGTGTCAGCAGGTGCAAAAGTTCTGACTGAGATACCCGGACGGGGTATTTATAGACATCTCAGGAAGGTAATAGATGTTGTCCGAACAAGTGGTTATCCGTTCGGATTGCTATCCGGTCGGATGGCTATCCGGTCGGATGGCTATCCGACCGGATGACACAAGTCAACCGTCGAACATCATCTTTAACAAACCAAGTCCATTTCCTGAGCTGTCGACCTATCTAACACACACACATTACATAATACATTACAAAGGACACAAATATACAAAACATGACTAAATGCTGACGGAAGCTACAGACGTATACACTAACAGACTCCCCCTCGGATGTAGCTGCAGTTCCTTCCAGCATAGTCTTTAATTCCTCCTGTTGCGCCTTCGTTCTTTCGCTTTATGTCTTCTCTTCTCTGCCCTTTCATCTAATATTGTTTTTCTTATATGTCTTCCTTCAGTCAACCACCATTTCCTGTAGACCGGATCACCATCACGCTTCCGATCCCATTTGGGAATCTTGTTCTCTTCTGATTCAATCGGTGTTTGATCCGTTGGTATTGACTTCCCAAACTTGCGTTTGCCCAGCTCAGCTGCTCTTTTAGCAATAGCTTTTGATCTTTGTTCATGTTTATACTTTTTAAGAAATTCATCAATCTCGAGATCTCTCCATTTTGTCTTCCAGTATCTTCCCGAGTTAATGTCTTGAGCAAAGCACACATCCACTATTGTTTGATATTGCATTGCTTGCTCTTTATCAGGCCTTTCGTAGACTATCTTGTTGTAGAATAGGCAGTCTATGTCTTTCTTTGAACAATTTACAAGCCACATAGGATCTAACACACAAATCCTTCTTGCTTCTTTAGTGGACTTGTTGTATAAAGAAATGATAGCTTCGGCCGTCGTTTGATTGTATAACCACCCTTCAAACTCTTCGTGGAAATCTTGCTCCATTGCCCGTAAAGGCATATTCTTCAAACAACGAGGAGGCTTGATATCTAGAGTAATATCTTTTTCACCATTTTCTAAGATTCTAACAATTTGTTCTGGGTAATGAGGTTTCCAATCAGGATACCTTGCCTTTGCTTGCAGCTTCACATAGTTCCAAAGATGTTGATCGCGCTGCTTCACATCCAAACCATAGTAGAATTCTTTAATGTTCTTCGTTTTCACCAACTCATCTACATCCCACCATGGAAGGGTTTTAATATCAGACAAAAACTCAAAATACTGCACCCCTTGTTCCCATCTGATGGCATAAACTTGTAAATCTTCCAGATATCCCCAAGAAAGAATGTCACCCCAAGAAAGATCTTTGTTGTGAGTGAAGAACTGAAGTACCCTAAGTTTATTTCTCTCTTTCGGCATAACTTTGAACCATTTCTTCCTTTCTTTAGCAAGATTTTCTCTGGGTATGGTTTCTGGAATACCCTCAGTGGATACTTTCTCAACAATCTTTCTCCTGATTTCATCTTCATTTCGGTCTTTGAACATTATGCCAAAGAGGGAAAAGTCTCATCAATTCCAGAATAGTGGAAATCAATTTCATCATCAGATGAGTCTGAAGCATCTTCAACAATTACATCATTGTAATGATCGGCTTCATAAGCATACCTTGACTCAGATATATCTTCAGATGACTGAGGAATCTCATCTTCAATATCAAATTTAAATTTCCCATCTTCTAAACCCAATTCCTCCAACATCTCTTCTCTTGACCTCCTAACCTCAATCACCTCCTCATGTTTATCATGTAAGTAAATAACAATTGGATTTGTGAGGAATACCTGGTCAACATGCTATTTTCCAGATGTACAAGTTTCTTACTGATCATCATCTTCTTGTTCGTTGATCTGATCATTTCGAAACTCCTCAATTTTCTGTTCATCAATAGGATTCTTAACCAGCAATCCAGAAGCACCTTGATCATCGTCATCATTCTTCTTCTTATCATCATCATCATCATCATCATCATCATCATCTTTCTTATCATCTTTCTGATCAGACTTGTCATCATCATTATTTTCATCTTCGTCTTCTTCTTCATCACTACCAAGGATCTCCAAATCGGAATCACTATCAACAATCTCTGGTATACTGTAAGGCACTGTGGATGGTCTTCCAACAAGGACAAACTGTTGTGTCTTCCATTCCAATAATAACATTTCTTTTGCCTTTCTTTTCTTTTGTATAGCAGCGACTCGACGAATAACTTCATCAAAATAAATGGATAGAGAAGACTCACCAACCAGCATGAAGTCTTGATCTTGTTCATTGTTAGCATCTTCAGCATCTTGCTCTTGAACATCCTCAACAACTTGTTCTTGAACATCTTCAATATTCTGTTCTTGAACAGTTTCAACATCAATCATTTCAATGTCAACTTGACTAGAAGACCCACCAGCTTCTTGAGTTTCCTCAATAACATTTTTGTTCTTTTGTGTGGCTTCTTCAGCTAGTCTCCTTTCTCTTTCGATTCTTGTTTCCTCAACTCTTTTAACTTCAAGATCATTAAAAGCAGCATGAACATCAATCTTCAAGTGACTTTGCATTACTGCATATAACATATTGAGCTGATTGTCTTTCATTACTTTATCGGCTTTCATTGCTTCCATTTCTAACTTCATTGTCTTCATTTCGTTTGATGAAGCTTCACTCATTTCACTGAGAAGCAGATTCAGTGTCTGATTCACATCTTGAAGTTTCTTTATCTTCACATTCAATGAAGCAATTTCTGCTGTCAGGAGTTCGAACACTTTAGAATTATCATTAGCATCATCTTTCATGTTCTTTATCGTCTCCTCTTGATCTATCACACCATTCTGATTTGATCATGAGCTTTCATCAGCTGTTCAACATGCTTTTTTAAGACATCACGTTCTGCTTCAGCTTTTATCTTTTCTTTCTCAAGCTCAGCAACTTTCTTTGCCAATATTTTTACTGCTTCATTGTTGAATACATCAAAGTCATCTCCAAAGTTCAAATCTTCTAAAGGATTCCCTGAGGCCGGTGGAAGATTGCCAAACAAATCATCTGTAGCTTTGGAGCGTGAAGACTCTGGAATCTCAATATTTTCTGGAATTTGTGGAAATTTAGATATAAAAACTCCTCCTTCAGTCACTTCAACATAATCATCGTGACCATCTTTCTTTTCTACTTCAACATCAGCAACACTTTGTTTTTGAACTTCTGAAACTTTTGGAGCTTCAACATTTTGACTCTTTTATGATTCAGCAACTTTGGGCTTTTCACCTTTGCCTCCTTGATCCTTTTGTGATTTAGCTCCAGCTTTCTTTGCACGCACATTTCTCGGAATGACTCCTACTTGAACAGCTTTACGCGTTGCCCTTTGTTTCTTTGGCTCATCAGGTTTATAAGAAGAGTCTTCTTCATCCGATGTTTTTTGCTTTTTAGAAGGCTTTTTCTTCAGTTGAGCTTTTCCTCTACCAAGTGTTGTTGGATCAAGCTCTGACTCACACTCAGTACCTTCAGAATAATCTTCACTTGAATCATCTAGTACAACACCTTCAGGTTCTGTAACTTTGGTACCTTCAGCTTGAACACTAGAACTTTGTTCTTTCTGTGCAACAACATCTTCATTCTTTTTCAGAAAGCTTTCAAGAGAATGCTTCAATAAATCAGCTCCTTCTTGAATAACTGCTGACGGTTCCAACACTGTTTCATCAATTAGTCTCTGCTGTGATTCTCCAGATGGCCCTGTAAAACAAACATTTAAGATAACATGAGAATAATATAGCAAGTTAAAGTTCTATCTTCTCTCATGACTCCCCCTCTTACTGTACCCTTAATCACAATCTTAGGAGATGACTCCTTTGGAATAGGAACTGCAGGGGACGTTTTGGGAGTTCTCTTTCTCTTCCCATCTTTTACTTTCTCAACCCACCATCTGGTATTCTTTTCTTTAAACTCACTCATCTTTACATCTTCATTATCTGAGTCACTATTTTGGTGTCTCCAAGCATCGTTCTCTGGAGCAATATATGCTGTTCTGCTGATTTTGCATATCATTCTTTTCGCTCCTGGATTAGAACCCTTAATCAATCTACTTAAGGTATCTGCTGTCATGTGCCTCAGACCTAAAATATCATCATTACTCTTCTCAAGGTCCTTGAACTGATCATCAATCAACATCTGTACAAAGCGAGGATACATGATGTACTTCTTGTTCTCAGCTTTTGTATTTTCAGTCATGTAATCAAATATCACTTGAGAAACATTATATGGTCTATTTAAAACAAGGCATGTGATAATGTTCATAAGATAGTCTGATGTTTCATCATAAGCTCCCTTCCTATGTGATAGAGCATGTGTCACACAATGAACCATAAATTTGTAGGCATGACTGAGATTTGTTTTTAACATTTTTCCATTTATGTGCCCTGTGAATCCCATTCTGCACCATAATCCTTTTGCTAGCCGTTTGGGGATAATGGTTGGATCATTATCAGAATCACCTAACTCTAACACACGTCTCACATCACCAACTTTTATCTTAATCTCCAAATCCACATTCTTTCCAATTTCATCTCTCTTTGTTACTGCAGAATAGATCGTCTTATCTTTCTCTTCATATCGTGCAGAGTTCCAAAATCGTCTGACATGTGATTCGTAGACTATGGTTTTGTCAGTTAATGCCTTTAAAATCCTACTTTTCCTTAAGAATTTTGCAATATCTTCAATTACAGTTTTTTCTGTAAATTCTTTTTCTAACAGACAATAGATGTTATGCGTTTTCTCCCAGTCCTGAAAAAAAGATTTGACCAATAAGAAAAATATTGGAAGTTCTCAAAAATTTTCTAACTCTAAAGATCTCTCTCTACATAGTGCAGAGACTCGGATTGCTATCCGACCGGATTGCCTTTTGAAAATTGAATCCTCATAAGTCAACAGTATGATAGCTTTCCGACCGGATAGTCATCCGACCGAATTGCCATATCATGAATGCACAAATTTCCAAGATATAGAAATGTGAAGGACTTGTTATCCGGTCGGATTGCTATCCGATCGGATCACCACACTGGTTATGTGAATGAATTGATTGTCCGCTCGGATTACTATCCGACCGGATTACCATTTCAAGTAATGAGAATGAGTTGGTTGTCCGGTCAAATGGTCATCCGACCGGATTGTCATTCGACGTATGACAAGGGATGAACATATGAATAAGTGCATTTGAAACGAATTGCCACTCGGTCGAATTGCTATCCGACCGGATTGTCATATGAATAAGTGAGTTTGAAACGAATTGCCACTCGGTCGAATTGCTATCCGACCGGATTGTCATATGAATAAGTGAGTTTGAAACGAATTGCCACTCGGTCGAATTGCTATCCGACCGGATTGCCATTTCAAGGCAATTTTGACAGTTAACAGATGCACAGTTTTCAAGAAACAAGTTATGGAATGGATTGCTATCCGACCGGATAGTCACACACAAGAATAACAGTTAAGGAATATTGAAGATCATCAAAAATTTTCTAATGCAAAACCTCTGATTGAACATAGATCTACGTAGAGAATCTAATTGCGAGCAAAACCCTATGTTCGAAGTTGTCTAATTCGTCCTAATCAGGGTTTAATTCGCCAAAAACTCTACCGAAAGCCGTAATGTCTAAACATCAGATCTACTTATTTTAATCATGTTTTAACACAAATTAATCCGGTGAATCTCTAGATCTGAACCTTGCGAACAAAACCTTATGTTTGAAACTCATCAAAACTGACTAAAAATACCTAGATCTGACTTAAAGACTCCGACAATGACGTCATCGGCCAAGAACAATCAATAAACATCAAATTTTTCATCAGATATAGGCAAGAAAGACATACCTTTGCCATTGTAAAAGTTGTGCTAACCAACGATCCAACGATTTATGCAAAGAAGTATGAAGAAAACAAGATCAGAAGATCAAAATGTGAGAGAGAAAGAAGGTTGTCCGAGCGGGTAACCTTTTGACTGACCATTGACCTTCTATTTATAGTGACACATGGGTCGAATTGCTATCCGACCGGATTGCTATCCGAGCGAGGCACAAATTTGACTTTTTGATATTTTCTCCAATTTTGTCAGATTAAAAATCCACTTAAGTATCTAGGTCCAAGTTAATGACCCTAGGCACTTAATTTGCCGACCAAATCCAACTTAATGACCTTGGTTTGCTAGAAACAAAGCACACTGACGTTCTGTTCAATCTTTTTCAAGCTTTTTATGAAAAAATTACAAGTTTCAACTTAATGAACTTGTTTTGACTTTACATTTACACAGGTTTATCATGATAAGCTCCCAACACATCTGTCCACCTCAGAAACTTCCAGCATCTTTCTCAAACTACGAGTCTGAAGATCAGCTTTCCACTTTGGTTTGTCGGAAAAATAAAGCAGAAATGGAAAATCTTTTTGGATTTTACAAAAGTTTCTAGACTAGAAATCTAATAAATCTTTTTTATTTTTGAATGTTAAACAGAAATGAAATGCAGTAAAAGTAAACTTATTTACAAACATATTTTTGGTGAGCGTGTTAGGGAATCATATCAGCTTCCGACAAATTACAAGTACCGTTAAGCTTGATTACATAC
The DNA here is from genome assembly GCA_030545235.1 of Helianthus tuberosus. NCBI lineage: Eukaryota > Viridiplantae > Streptophyta > Magnoliopsida > Asterales > Asteraceae > Helianthus > Helianthus tuberosus. Next base: position 143,973,498 of record CM060381.1, read on the forward strand.
TCAGCATTAAAAAATTCGCTTAGATTGCCGATATACTGATCCACTTAAGTTCTCACACAAATTTCAATCTGTTCAAGATACGAATTTAGTGTTTTAAGATCTTAACTTTTACACGTGTACCACCTCTGAATATACTCCCGTATCCAGATCTCAATATTCAGTCTTACAGGTGAATATACCTAGATGATATCTGTAGGGGGTTAGAATGCGAGGGCCGTGAGAGCTCAGGTCAGAACTTCCGTTCAGCAGAGAGATGACGGCTTCGACTTTTGCTGTGTCCCCTTTAGAGGATCTTTTCTTCAACAGCACATGATTAGCATTTTGCAATGTTTCATCATTTTTTATGCTGAGGAGGGGTGCTATTTTTCAAGCAAGCGAAAAGTATTATACGGGGACTAGGCCATTGCTTCCGCAAAATCAGAAGTCCCGGGATAATACCCCAGATATCACCAAGTATAAAGACCTAGTATCTCAGAAAGAGGGGTCCTTCAAACAAGATTTCGGGGGTTACCCATATATCCGAGAGATGTTCCCCACGTAAAAGCAAGTTGTGATTTAGGTTTATATCCCGAACAAACTTACTAAATGTGTAAAAACCTACCGGCATATCATCAGCGAGACTGCTTAAAGCTTTTAAACATTACATTTCTTTAGCATACCGTAATTGTCTAGCTGATGTACTATCATTTTCCCTTTTTACACTAGCTCTTTTTCGGTTTTCTATTGTTTTTGGATTTTGAAATATCTCATGTTTTTGGTTTTTTTTATTGTTTTTGTATTTTCAGAAAATATAACCTATCTCCCCCTAAATACCCAAACATCTAAAAATTAGACAAACCATTGCAGATTGCTTTTCAACATCATCTACAGTGGTACCTTCATCAACGCCAAGAATCCCCTCCGACACCGATAAAAGCTTCATACCGTTCAGTTTTAATAGATATTGAAAACGAGTTTTATCAAACGCTTTGGTATGTAAATCATCTTTTTGTTCGTCAGTGTGGATTTTTTTCTATTTGTATCAACTTCTTCTCGAAACAGTCTCGGATGAAGTGATGACGAATTTCAATGTGTTTGGTTTTAGCGTGACGAACAGGATTTTTTGTTATGTTTATAGCTGCCTCGTTATCAACAAAGATAGGGGAGTTAAGAAATTGCAAACCGTAGTCACGCATCTGTTGCTGGATCCACAAGATCTGAGAGCAGCAGCTGCTAGCAGATAGATATTCGGCTTCACATGTGGATAAAGCGACAGAGGTCTGCTTCTTGCATTGCCAGGTGACCAATCGTGGTCCGAAAAACTGGCACCCTGCGTTGTTGATTTAGCGTTCACTTTGCAGCATCCGAAATCGGATTCAGAATATCCCTCAAGCGTGAAATCGCCTTCTTTTGGATACCACAACCCCAGAGATGGAGTTCCTTTTAGGTAGCGTAGAATCCTTTTCACAATTACCATATGCGATGCTCTGGGACTTGACTGAAACCGTGCTACGAGGCAGGTTGGATACATAATATCCGGTCTTGATGCCGTCAAATACATCAGCGATCCGATCATGGAGCGATATAGCGTTTGATCTACCTTATCTCCGGTGAGATCAGGGTTTATCCCATGGTTCGTCACTAACGGGGTGGACATTGGTGACATTCCTGACATTCCGAATTTCTCCAGAACATCATAAACGTATTTTGTTTGATGTATGAATGTTCCCTCGGGTAGTTGATCAACCTGAAGCCCCAAGAAGAACTTCATCTCACCCATTGATGACATTTCAAACTTCTGCTTCATAACTTTTTCAAAATCTTTGCAGAGTTGTTCATTTGTAGACCCGAAAATTATGTCATCCACATAAATTTGGACTATCAGAAGATGGCCATCGACTTCATTTGTGAACAAAGTGGCATTTACCTTTCCTCGGATGAAGTTGTTGGCTAACAGATGTTGAGACAAGGTCTCATACCAGGCTCTCGGGGCCTGATGTAAGCCGTATAACACCTTATACAAGAGATAAACTTTATCTTTGTGGATTGGGTCGCTGAAGCCCGGTGGCTGACTGACATAAACCTCCTCTTTCACTTTGCCATAGAGGAATGCCGACTTCACATCTAACTGAAAAACTTTAAATCCTTTCCACGATGCAAATGCTAGGAAGATTCTGATCACTTCAAAGTCTAGCAACCGGAGCATATACTTCAGTGAAATCTATCCCCTCCTGCTGACTAAAACCCTGGACAACGAGTCGAGCATTATTGCGAATAACTACCCCTCGATCATCCCTCTTACACTTGAACACCCACTTGGTGTTAATCTTCCTATGACCATCAGGCAGGTCCACCAGTTTCCAGACACCCAACTTCTCAAACTGACTCAGCTCCTCTTGCATCGCGTTGACCCAAGAATCCTCAGTTAGTGCTTCCTTGTATGTTCGCGGTTCAATCTGCGAAATAAAACAACTAAGTGAAAACTGTGTTTGTAAAGGAGCAACTGTAGAGTAAAAACAAGTAAGGCCTTGGTCAATTTGTCGTCTGGTGTGGACTCCTGATTGCAACTCTCCAATGATTAGCTCTTCTGGATGATATGAAAGAGTTCTTGGCATCACTTCACCTGAAGCATCTACTTCGCTTTCCAAATTCGTAATGTTCTGGTTTGTGACTTGTTCACTGACTGGAATAGTTTGATCTTGAGACTGGATTTGCTCCCCCTCAGACTCTGAATCACCACGATCGAATGTTGGCCTTTCATTAGAATCTGAATTATCATTGATTGCCGTCTGATTGATAGGAGCTTGTTCGCTATCTGAAGATATAGGAGTTTGGAAAACATCATCATGTTCTCCAGCATTGCTTGGACCTGCTTCATCGTCATTTGAAGCTTGTCGTTGAGGTCTATTAGGTTCTGCTGGGAATCTTTATTGTGAATCTTCATACTCTCTCAGAATATCCAACTCGTCATAGAAATCTAGTTCTTCTTCTATATCAAATGAATCCCACAGAGTATCGTAATTGAAACGCCATGAGTCACCTGGATTCTGAGGTGGCATGGTATAACCTTGACACTCAACATTTTGTGCTTCGATGATCCACTTCATGGTTGGAACAAAGACTCTTTTCAATGGGCTTGCATATCCCACAAATATACCTTCAATGCACTTTGGACCAAATTTACCAAAAGGTTCTAGAACTGTACAGGGAGACCCGAACGGTTCCAAATACTTTAGGTTAGGTTTGCGGAGATTCATGAGCTCGAAACATGTCTTGTTGAACTTTTTCACTGTAAGAACCCGGTTGAGCATATAGCATGCGGATGACACTGTTTCTGCCCAGAAATTGACAGGTAGTTTTGAATCAGCAAGCATTGTCCTGGCCGTTTCAATCAGCGTCCTATTTTTCCTTTCTGCTACTCCATTTTGCTGCGGAGTGTATGGCACACTGAATTCATGCATTATACCTCTTTCAGTGCAATATGTTTCCATTATGATGTTCTTAAACTCTGTACCGTTATCACTTCTTATTCTTCTGATACGAGTTTGGTATAGGTTTTCAAGTTTTCTGAACATTGTCATTAAACTCCAAACTGTTTCATCTTTTGTCTTCAGAAATGTTACCCACGAAAATCTCAAATAGTCGTCTGTGACAACTAGGCAGTAAAGATCACCAGTTATGCTTTTAACGTTTACTGGACCAAAAAGATCCATGTGAAGTCTTTCTAACAGCCTCGAGACTGAATTCATCTTCTTTCCAGGGTGAGATTTCTTTTTCTGCTTACCTTTGATACAACTAATGCACTCTCCCTCAAGATGAAAACCTTTCAGATGAACTCCTTCTACTAATTCGTTGTGTACCAGGTAGTTCATTTTTCACAGATGAATATGGCCCATTTTTCTATGCCATAATTGTGACTCCTTCTCGGTGGCTCTTGACATAAAGCAGTGAGCTTGACCCGTGGTAGTAGTCGCTACACTCATATCCAGTATGTACAGATCGTTGACTCTCGGTGCTATCATGATCACCCACTCTTTGGGAACAACAAATCCTGGTTTCAATATCAAACATTCTTTGTCTGTGAAGTGCGTTGAATACATATGATCACAAATCTGGGAGATGCTCAGAAGATTGTTTTGTAGCTCTTCGATATAATTCACTATTTCAAATGTGACAATTCCATTCGATAAAGTACCCTCACCCATTATACGACCACCTTGATTGCCTGCAAATCCCACATATCCTCCATTAAATCCTCAAACATCATACAGTAGGGTTTTCTCCCCCGTCATGTGCCGAGAAGCTCCGCTATCCATTATCCAACGTGAGATGGATCTTGGAAGCTCCTGCACATTTCAAAAACATTTAATGAGATTTTGAAGCAACCCAAGCCTCTTTCGACTCGGGTAGCTTAACGTTTAGAATTGTGGTCTTGGTGTACAATGGCGGAAAATTTTTATCATTTATCTTTAAACTTTCTTCAGTTCCAACCTTAACCTCTTTGTATAGAAAAGATTCTTCTTTTTGTGGTTGACCAGTAGGTTGGTTTTTCTTCGGAACATACTTCTTCCCTGGTGGGGTAGAAGTTTGTTTCACAAGTTTCTCATAGTGATCCAAAGGAACATTCATCTTTACCGGTGTTGTAGAAAATGATTGTTTTGCAGACTCTGAACCCTTTGGTTTTGGAGAACTTGTTTTCTCTTCAACAGATTTTGGCTTCCATGTTTGTTGAGATGAAGCAACTCGTTTGTAAAATTTATCATTTTTAGTTACCAACTTCGTTACAGGTTCGGTTTTCTTAACTGACTCTTTTGCAGATTCAGTTTTAACTTTGACATTTTCCTTCTTTAAAAACTTTTTCTCAACAAACATTGGAGCTTTTCCCTTTACATCATCTTTTCTTTTCGGATTCTCGACAACCACAGACTTAGGCTTCGAGTTGGTGCACTTTCGTGCAATGTGTCCAACTTGATTGCATTTGAAACATGTTCGGGTGTCAATTACCCGACTTGTGCCTTCGGTCTGGGGTTTCGAGTCTTTCATCTCAAAGAATTCTTCATTGGTTTTTGAAAAAATCTCAGATTCCTGCTCGGAGTGTGAACTCGAGCTTTTCACAAATACCTTTTTCTCTACAAACTTATTGTTTTGAAAGTTCCTTCTTTGATTATTCTTACCACCCTAATGACCACCCGACCATCTGTTTTGGTTGTTGTTAGAAAAATGCGGTGGTACAACAGGTTTTTTATAGTAAGATTTATCTTTTTCAAAGTTCAGTTGTCTCTCAGAACGTTTCAAAACTTCGATTTCACAAACATCAATCTCAACCAGTTTAAACACATTTTTCAATTTTTCAACATTCACATTCTCCAATGGAAATTTAAGATCCGAATACAACTTATCTGAGCCCGACATCTTGTACATTACAAGAGTAGGTTCTTCACTTAAGTTGTTTTTGGATTTTGATTTCGGAATGTATTTATCCAAAAAACATTATTCATCCTCAGTTGAATCATTGTCAGATTTCAGAACATTTTCAACTACATTTTTAACAACTTCAGACTAAATGCTGTCCTCATCAGATGATGAAGTGAATGTGATGTCAATTGTTTCTGGTAGTTTGATTTCATTTGTTTCATCATTGTTAACCAACCCGGATTTTTTCTTTGAAAAATTATTCAACACAGGAGGTGGAACTTGATGATACCCAACCCCTGTTCCATCAGCATATACATCTTCGCCAACTTTGTTCTTCCCAATGGGTTTGGGAACTATGTGTTGAAGAACAAAACTTGCGGAGTTGTAACTGTTGAGTTTCAGATTAATGCGTTCATTTTCTATTTTAGCTTCCTGAAACTGAAGCTTCAGATTAGCAATCTCATCCAGCTGTTGGTTGATTTGCTTTTATTTCGACTGAAGAACTCCTGACAATTGCATATATTCTTTGCTTGTTTTACTGTTTCTCTCATCAGAATCTTTAATTGTTCTTTTTAACTTCTCATGATTTTCAAAATTTTGACGATTTTCATGGATTAACTTTTCGTTTTCTTTCCTGAGTTTATCTATCTCAATTTTATCTTTTTCAAGTTTATCAGTTAATTCTTTGATTCTTTCATTAGAAGCTTTTATCAATTTGTCACGACTTAAGATTTGATTTTCAACTTCTCTGACTCTTTCTGTCAGATCTTCAGTCTTTTTATCGTTGAGGTAAGCAAGTGTACTACAAACCTTGCAGTTTTTCATGCAATTTTTGCAGTCGCTCTCAATTTTGGCTTTCTTACCTGACTCATTGGTTGAAACATTAGAACTGACCTTGCTTTTAGACTCAGTTCCAGACTCAGAAACTACCTCTAACTCTTTTGCTGCGAGTACTTTGTCAGCCATTTTCATCAGGTTATCTGCAGTGAACTCTTTGGTCGTGTCAATAATCCCATCATCGACCTTCTTTGACTGCAACTCTTTCTCCTTTTCTTTTTCTTCACTTCCCCACCACAGTCTCTGTCTTTCTTCTTCCTCTTCTGCTAGCTGCTCAATTAGAGTTTCAACAGTGACTGATGAAGGTTCAACAACATTGTTTCCTTTGGGATCCAAATAACATTCCCGAGTTGCATCCCACCTTTTTGCACTCTTTGCCTCTTTCCATGTCCGATAAATTTTATCTTTCATGTTTTGGGCTAACATCTTCATGTTGACGTATTTTTCTTCTTCAGTTCTGGTATCATTGAAAGGAACAATTTTTGCCATGAATGCAAAACCCACAGCATCTTCTTCTGGTAGCACATCACTCCAATCATAGCCCTCATCATCATACATAACAGCTAATGCTCTTGACTTTTCTTTTGGAGCATCTTCTAACTGTTTCATTCTGGGAGATTCTGCCTTGTTTTAATGATAGATGGCCCTTTTATAATAGTCTTCACGGAAAGGATTTGCAGTTTCATCAGCAGGAGCATTTCGACATTCTCGTTTAAAGTGCCCCTTTTGTTTGCACTTGAAACATGTGACCTTTGATTTGCCAAACCCTAATTTGGTTGACGGTCCACCAATCGAGTGTCTGCCTGTTATTTCCATGAATCTCTGAGCCCTCCTGACTGCACTTGCCATACACCATCTAATATCGATCAATTCCATCTCTTCAGGGTTGATTTGATCATAATCTTCCTTGGTGAGATTGGTGTTCCCGATTTTTCCTGCAACAAGGCTCTCGTATGATTCTAAGACAGATGCCAAAAACACCATTTGCTGTTTGACGGATTCTTCGCTGAAGTTTTGTGTATTCTTGAGGTCTACAGCAATATTGCACTGGAACTTGTTTTTCGGAACAGATTGTTGCTGTTGACTTGGAGTCGATGACGACGATCCTCCATGATATCCACTGCTTGGAGCAGGACTGCTGTTCTGATTCTCTTGATTTTGCACACTTGGATTTTCTGCTGAGAATGCAGTCTTTGGTGATACTGTTTTTGGAATCATACTTCCTCGATAATACAAATCAACATTCTGTTGATACTGAGTACTGTTGACTTTGTTTGTCTTCCTGATTTCCAACTCGTGACTTTCAAGCCTCTCGATTAGGAAATCAACTGTCAGATCCTTTTTCTCCACAGTGTTTTTCAGCAACAGAGCAAAGTACAACCAATCTTTTTCATCCGGTAGAGAATCCATCAACTTATCAACTAACTCTTCTTCTGTGAACGTAAACCCATGCCTAGTCAGCTCGATCATCAAATGACAAAACCTTTCTATCATCTTTGAAACCGGTTCATTTTTCATACAACCAAATAAATCGAATTCCTTTTTTAACAATTTTTTCTTGTTTCTAACAATTTCTGCTCCACCCACGCACTTTTTCTCTAATTTTGCCCATAAATCTTTGGAATCTTTGTAGTCAATTAGAGATATGATGTCATCCCTTACTGACTGATGTAGCAATGCGATACATTTTTGCTCGGAGATAAAATTTTCTTGTTCATTTTCAACTAAGTTTTCATAGTCACTTCTACCAATGTTAAACCCGCTCTTCAAGCATTTCCAACTCTGGTATGCAAAGGCCTTTAACCAGTCTTCAAATCTAGGTGCCCATCTGTTATACTCTTCTATGGCCATCAGCTTTGGTGGCTTGTTGTAGGTTCCATAGGCGTTATCAACGCTCAGAGAGTCAACAAAGGTCTTTTTGGGATTTGGGTTCAGAGCCGTTTCATTTGTGTTGCTTGATGTAGCATCTCCAGTGTTGCTGGTATAAGCAAAGTTGAAAGGATTGAGAAAATCGTCTCCCATTTTTAGAATACCTGAGACAATTTGCAAACACTTAGACAATTTTTATACGTTTCAAAGATTTCAACCAAAAGCACATGGATCGGATGGTGATCCGGTCGAGTAACAATCCGAACGAGTGACACAAGTAAACAACTACACTGATATGAAAAATGCTATCCGACCAGATGATGATCCGCTCGGATGGTCGTTCATTCGGGTGGCACTCTTAAATTTGAAAAGTTTGACTTTTAACCTTTCACCGCTCGGATGGTAATCCGGCCGGATGACAGGTTAATTGTAGATGAAAACAAGAACTTCCAAATCCTATCCGACCGGATTGCTGTCCGACCGGATGAGATGATGAAGTAGATAAGCAAACTTGAACAATCTAAATCACACCACTCGGATGGTAATCCGAGCGAGTAACACTTATGATGTCAGCAAGATGTCAGCAAGCAACTAAAAGGTACTGTCTAGTCCAATCTGTTCGGACAGCTGTCCGAGCGGGTGGATGACGTCAGCAAGTATGAACAGCTCAACACGGTTTTTGATGAACTTGATCTAGTTTTTTATTGAATTTGATTATGAAAGTTGGTAGGATTATACTTTGATAGATTGCGAATCGAATGATGTCAATTTTATCAATTTTTAACCGTAGATTCACGTCCAATTTTGTGTTTTTCTGATTTTATGGTGACAAACTGAAAAACAATGTAAGATATGAGTAGAAAGTGAGAGAAAATGTCAAATTTCCGGTGAAATTTGACTCTGATCAGCAATAAAGGCTCGAATTCTGGTGAATTCGTTGTCGTAGATCTCGATTCATCTCCCTGAAGCTCTGATACCACTTGTTAGGTCCTGTTTGTTCCGGATCTGATTAATGCAACCGTAGATGAATCGATCTTGAGCAAAGTGCGGAATCCTTTGATCAAGTCATAGAAATACAACACGCAATTCAACGTTTAAACACTGTCTGAATCTTTCTATTATGATATTGTGAAAGTACAAGAGCCAGAAGAAACTCAGACAATCACAGAGTACAATGGTGTCAGCAGGTGCAAAAGTTCTGACTGAGATACCCGGACGGGGTATTTATAGACATCTCAGGAAGGTAATAGATGCTGTCCGAACGAGTGGTTAACCGTTCGGATTGCTATCCGGTCGGATGGCTATCCGACCGGATGACACAAGTCAACCGTCGAACATCATCTTTAACAAACCAAGTCCATTTCCTGAGCTGTCGACCTATCTAACACACACACATTACATAATACATTACAAAGGACAGAAATATACAAAACATGACTAAATGCTGACAGAAGCTACAGACGTATACACTAACACTTCTCTCAACATCTCTACTTCTCCAAAGCAAGGAAGAGAACTCCAAGAGTTCTAAAAGAAAACACTAAGTGTTTTAAAGGAAACTTTGAAGCTCCAATTCTTCACGGAATCACCAAAGAAAACTTTGCAAAACTATGAGTATACTTGAACCCCCTTTTTCGTTTACCACCCTTTTGGGGTGTGACATGTTAATTATTAAACTTACACTTAAACTTTATTCATAAATACACAAACATTCCTTAGACATGCATGCATACTTGATTACTTTATACTTTAAACTTGGGGTTATACCTTTTGTGTTAGACTTATCATTAACTTCGTACGAACCTATCCTTGACATATATAGCGCTATAGGATTAACGCATCACATGTAAACTTTGGGTTATGTTAAGAACTTATTGTGTTTCAACATTGGGTTGATTAGTTAAACACATGCCAATTTTTTTGTTTATCTTGTTTCAATAGCTTGCCATGTGGAATTGTTTACAACTAATTTTATGCTATGTATGAAAACCTGTATACTCGCCAATACATCTTTGTATTGAACTATGCTTTTAAAACATGTTGTAGGTTTTGAGATGATGTTGACGATGCATGGAACATAGTAGTATGCTTAGATACACATTTAAAATTTTATATTATTATTGTATTGTTATTCTTGTATTTCAAGATGTTGTATTAGATTACAACCTTTGTAATTGACTTTTATAAATGAAATGAAATCCATTATTTAATTATTGTCACCAATAGTATTATGAAGTCTCTTGAAATCGCGTTTTCGTCTCACTCTGATGTTTCCGTCATCGGTTGAGGTGTGACAGTGTAGGTGGAGGTGGGTGATGATGGTGCGTTGATGTAGGAGGTTGAATATGATCTTAGTGGAAAAAGGTTAATTTAAGTGTTTATGTTTTAAATAAAGTTGGTACCATTTAATTTATTAAACATTAACTATATTTCTTTTTAGATTTAAGTTATTTATTTTAATGATAAGGACATTTTAGTCATTTTACTTTCACTTAACAGAGAAAACTAACCTCCATCCATTCTAGAGATATCCAAGTAACAACCGAGCAAACCACAGGGAGCATGAGTGTCATTTTCAAAAGTTGGGAACTAAAGGTCTTATTTTGACAAACCACAGGGACTATCTGTGCATTTTACTCTATTTTTTATAAATATTTGTTTTTTTATCTTTTTTATAAGTTTAATTCTTTTTTATTAATTATTATATATTTAACTTATTATAATTAAAGTTAACATTTAACTTTAGACATGTTTACTTAATGTGTTGCTTGCTTATTTTTATCGTCATTATACCATGTAACAATTTTAGTTACTTTTTATTTACCTTATTATACTTATTATAGTTAAAGCTATCTTTTAATTTTAGACGTGTTTACTTAAACGTGTTGATTGCTTAGGCTATAGGGTGTGGGGGTCATGGTTGGGATATGATTTGCCACCTAGGAACATGAATGGAAGGCTACACCACCCCCTTGATTGATACACCATGGTTTGCATGGATAAACCATGGGAACCATGGTCCTCCTTTCCATTTTTCAACAAATCATTTCATTTTTCTTTAGACAAAGATAAATTAAAATAATAAAGGGGCTAGTGGTTTGGGTTATGACCACACCCTTAGGGTAGTGGTTTTGGATGGTGGATTAAAGGTGGGTTACATGGCATTAACATGGAGGGTCATGGTAGTCATAAGAATCATGACCACACCCTATAGCCTTAGTTTTATTGTCGCGTAGATTAAAGTTTTGCATTGCCTATAATATATTATGGATATATAACGTAGTAAATACATTTTCGTCAAAACTCTTCTACAACTCCACCGCAAAGCGTGGGCTCCGGTAGTAGTTAAATATAAGATTGGATTTTGTTTCAAGTAATTTATTATGCAACCCTAACAGTGTCAAGTGTCAGTACAACACATTAATGCGTCATGATTGAAAATATATAAATATATCAATTTCACAATATAAAAAGGGTTCACAGATTATTGAAGCCTTTTAACCAACCCTATTTCAAAAGACTCCAAAACACCACTAACGACATGGACCACGGCCGGTACTGCCAGCCGGCATTCACTGCCGGCGACCCAAGACTCCATTTCCACTCACCGGTCCCGTCACTGGTCTCCGAAGTACCATTTTACATGAACCAGGTACTAAACCCTAATGCACCACCACCACCACCAGCACATACTTTTCTTGACACCACCACCGTCTCTCCTCCTCCTCCGCAGCCACCGCCACCGCCTACATACTCACCTCAAACCGGATGGAACGTGTTTAACGGTGGGATCAACCTGAACCAAGGCACGGGAAGTTATGCACAAGGTACTACCATCCGATGGCCAAGACAAGAAACACTCACGCTTCTTGAGATCAGATCTCGACTTGACCATTGTTTTAAAGAAGCCACTTCTTCTAACCATAAAGCCCCTTTGTGGGATGAAATCTCCAGGTATGTTAATTACATACATCGTGTCAGATTTGTGTCTTGTAAACGAGTAAAGCATTCGGTAACTTAGTAGAGAATTGCGAGAAATGTTTAAAGATAAGGAAATATCGAGGGATGTGAATTGCATACATCTTTTTAGAGTCGAGTCTTGTAAACTTTTAAACCATTCAGATATCCCATCAAAAGAGAAGAGTAATAACTGTATAAAGATAATAAAATCTGGAGGTATCTCGCAAAGCTTGAGATTTTCGACCAGGACTTGAAAATTTCTATAAAACCGGGGGTCGAAAACGTATATACACAAAAAATTCTATACAAAAATTACATACTCTCCACTACTGAACGAAAAGTTCGGGGGCCCCTTAAAAGCTTCGCCCATGGGTATCTCAATTGCATACATCTTATTAGATATGAGTCTTATAAGCTAGTAAACCTTTCAGATATATTATCATAATTCAGTAGACATGAAAATACATCTTATTAGATTTGAGTCTTGTAAATTAGCTACCTTTAAAAAATCTGATAAAAGTTTAGTAGAGACTAACGGTACAAGGATAATGAAATTCGGTGATTTTTTAATTACATACAACTTATTAGATTTGAGTCTTGTAAACCAGTAAACCATTTTGATATCTTATCAGAATTTAGTACTAAACTATGAGAACCGAATAGAGATAAAGGAATCTCGAGGTATCTTCATTTTTTCGAAAGTATTAATTTTTGTGATCTTTTATATCTGCTCGTGATCGATATATGTAGGATAATGAAGGAGGAATATGGGTACCAACGAAGTGGTCGGAAATGCAAAGAAAAGTTCGAAAATTTGTACAAGTATTACAAGAAGACTAAAGAGGGGAAAGTTGGCAAAACTGACGGTAAACACTATCGGTTTTTCAGGCAACTCGAAGCCCTCGTTGGAAACCATCATGATCCGGGAAGTACGAATATGAATACCGCAGTTTATCCATGCAATCAATCTAATAATTCTTCAGGAAATACCACGCCAAGCGATCATCATGAGTTTAAAAAGAAAGAAATGATAGCTGCAATTGAGGAGTCAGTTGAGGCACACTTTATGAAACTAATGGCTAAACAAGAACAGTGGTGTGAGAAGATCTTGTGTACAATCGAGCAAAAGGAGCAAGAGAGGGTGATGATAGAGAACGAATGGCGGAAACAAGAGGAGGCGCGATTGGATCAAGAGTACGAGGCGTGGGCTAGCCGTGTTGCGCACATCAAGACTCGCGACGAGTCTTTACTTGAAGCATTGCAAAACCTAATAAAGGTTAGATCGGTTGGGTCAAGTCATGGAGACATGGACCCCATGACAAATTCGAAAGAAACCGAGTGTTTAAGTGATCACGACAAGTGTAAAGATTGGATTGAACCCGAGATCTCGAGCTTGATTCATATTCGAACTAACAAAGAATGTAAGTTTCAAGATGTTGATCAAGAACATGAAGATAGACTTTGGCAGGAGGTAGCTTTTGAAATGTCTCTTTTGGGATATGATCGAAGTGCAAAAGTTTGTAAAGAAACATGGGATAAGCTATGTGTTGAGAACACAATTAGTAGAGAGGTTTCTTCAGGAACAAGCAACCCGATGAACATCGAGTGTGGACGTTCGTGGGAAACTATGTAATCCAGGTGGGTTGTTCTTTCTTGATTCCTAATTAACTAGTCAGAGAAGCCCATAATGTAGAATAAGAATTGAGGTCTGACAAGAAATTTGATTAATTACTAAGTTTAGAACTAAAAATTCATGAGTTATGTATTTGGTTGATCGGGATTTACTTGATTTTGTTGGAGTATATATAGGACAATCCAAACCACTAAAGCAAACACTTAGATTATTTATGGTTAATCGATCTATAATCTTTTAAGCTCGAACCATATAAGGTTGTGCACGATTTAGATATGAAATAACTCAGCTAGACTTGCATGAACCACTGCATACAATAAATGTCGGCATTACGAACACATGTCATGATCAAATCATTAATTATAAGAATTTAGCGTGACTCGTAAGAAATTGATTTGATGATTGGACTTGGTATTATTGTACAAATATGAAAAGAACATGATACTTTGTAACTGCACGTTGATTACACGGCGGCCACATCAATTATTTTCTAGTTGGCATAGTACTTCAACATGATGTTAATTCACTTAATCTTAATGTGGCATTTCATTTAGGTCACCTTTACTTTTTAGATTTTGAATTACTTTTTTTTTTCTTTCTATAATTGTGTGTAAAATATATCAAATCTTAATGTGGCATTTCATTTAGGTCACCTTTACTTTTTAAATTTTGAATTACTTTTTTTTCTTTCTATAATTGTGTGTAAAATATATCAAAATTTTACATGCTTACCCATTGTCTTAACACTACAAGAATATGGTACCAATAGCGGCCACATCAACATTTTTAGCAGCGACAAAAGTCACCGCTAAACCCTTGTTTTCTTGTAGTATAGTGGTCTAGTTGTATGATGCTTGGCTATCATAGAAATAATGAGAATTCAAATCCTTATAAGTGTAAAAAAAGAAAAACTATGTGAAAAATTGTTAAGTATTATTTAGGTGTAAAATCTTGTTTTTTTATAAATAAATGTAACATACTTTTATTTTTTATTTGATGTAACAATAATGCGCACGATTATATGAAAATATAAGTATGTTATAGATATAAATATACATGCATACAAATATGTACACATACACATATACAGTGAGAATGTACAACTTTAAATCATTTGATATTTTATTAATTCTTTATATTTTTAGATGTTATATTTCTTACGTACACATGTATAGATTATGTATACAGTAGAAGTTTTAAATGAGAAGAAAAGTTCGTAAAAATAGAAATGATTAGTTTTAAACTAATAAAAATCTCCATTAATATGCTTATTTAATGTTATTGTAATGCCATATAGATAAATTCACAATTTTAATTAATTTAATGTATTCTCACAAATTAGCAAATTAGTTAACTAATTCAACTTGTAACTCTTTTTAAAATATACTCTTTCAACACAACCTAATTTACAGTAAAGGACAATTTTAAACATGTGTAGGATGAAGTGGAGGATAAATTTCGACATCTATAGAATATACGTACGGTAAATTTTGTTATGTATAAGATAAATTTTGAAATGTGTAAAATAAAGTGTTTTTGACTAATTAATATGAGATAAAATAATTACTGAGTTGAGTTATAAACTATTTATTGTTTTACAGTTTTGCCTTTTTTTTTTCTCAAACAATTTTTTTTTTCTCAAATGATCTTTTCCCTATGTATGTAAAATATCATCTAAACTAATTCATCCATATTTTTATGAACTTCGATCTCAATGCAAAACTAAAAAAAAATTCATGTAGATCATTTTCTTTTGTTTTAAAATTCACAAAAAATATATGAGTTTCTTTGTTCTAAGAGTGGGTAGAACACCATAAGTACCGGAGGATGATGGTAATATGGAAGGCCCTGAGGGTAACACCACCTCGCTTCTCCCGGTACCGACATTTGGATGAAAATTAGGATGGTGAAGCTCATTATACCAAAAAACGAAAAGGTAGGTATAGCGGCTAATTTATGTGACTTGGGAACGACTATAAAAATATATAAATTAATCAATATAAATATGAACATTGAATGTATTTTTACTCACTCCATCTAAATTGTTTCTCTTTTTCTTTCCCAAAATTTCAACCCACTTTTGTAGCGTGTTCATTTAAATTTCATAAAGTTCATCAAGTTCGGATGAAGCTTTTATGATGAATGCCCGTAACTTTATAACTCTCGCTACCTTTGTTCATGCATCGCTTAGATAAAAGTCATCGTCAACGATGTGTACCTAGAGATTGGATAGCCACACATGATCGTCTAATTCAAGATTACTTAGCTGAAAACCTACATATAGTGATGAGATGTTTAGAACGCCAAAACAGCTATTCATAAAAAATAGTTGGTGGTATGATGAATGCTGTTATGCACCAAATGCAACATATACATTATAAAAAATAAGATATAAAATCAACCATTTTATGTACTAATATTGGAAAACGTGTGTTTTTTTGTATACTTTTGATTTTCAGGATTAAAAGAGCTTTAATATACAAAAGGAACAAATTAATGACAAAAACCAACATAAATACAAAAGATGAGAAGTTGACATTTCATACCGACCCTCCGAGCTTCACCCCAACACCAAAAACAACAAATCAGAAGACAAACACGGGGTCGTGCCACCAAGGCATGGGATCGTGCCACCCCAGGCATGGAGTTGTGCCCCACTAAAGATTCCATGAAGAAAAAGCCAAACAGAAGCAGACAAGAGACACGGGGCTGTGTCCCATGGACACGGGTCGTGATCAACTCCCAGATATACAAAATCTCCAATAGTACAGCAAGTATAAGGCCACGGGGCCGTGCCGTTGACACACGGGGCTGTGTGAGCATACAGACTGACACATCTCATTAAATGAAGACAGAGAAGAATGAGACATAGGGTCGTGCCCTCTTCCATGCACGAGGCCGTGTGAGGAGTCTTTTCCAGTTATAAATATGGGTGTTTGGTTCAATTGCAATCCATCCCTTGGCAAACCACTTCTCTCACACCTGCCACCACTCCACCACCAAAATACCACCATAATCCACCACATTCCTCCATCATCCATCTTTAGAATATGTGTAGTAACATCAAATCGAGAGAAGTAAGAACGACTTGAATCCCTTATAAATAAACTTGTTAAGCCCTAGAAGTGTGAGACTGACGCATCAAATATACGCAACAGGCTATGGTAGCGAACTAGGCCTTACCAGTTTAGTTTATATTATGTTTTGGACCTTTAATAGGTCATTGGGCCTTGCCTAAGACCATGTGGGCCAGGCAAGCCTAACGGGAGCCCATGTAGGGAAGTGGGCTTATCTAGGGTATATAAACTGATTTATGTCCCATAAATCAAGTTGAACACTTTACACGAAGGAACCCTAGATCAGAGAAACAGAGAGAGGTGTTAGGAACTTGTACCAGACGGTTTTGCTATTGAGTAATGGAATCGTGTGCAAGTTCTAAAGTGATTCGTTATTGTTTTTATTGTTTTTCGTTTTTCTTGAATCACACCAAGTTTGGATTCTGCCCATCCTTTGTGTTTTTTGATATCATTGAAAGATCCAAGTATTTGGGACTTACAATTGGTATCAGAGCCTTCAGAATCTTTTCTAGGCTCATTTTGATATCAAATATTCAAGATTATCGAACTGTTCCAGATACTGTGTTCAAAGTCTGTTGTGAAAATCGTCAATTTCGGATCATTCTTGTTGAATTCGGATAAAAGCTGTTGAAGATTGCCTGTTTCGGATCATAGGAATTCGAATCATCACTGTTTTGAATTCGGACCATATTCAAGGATTTCGGATCATCGTGTTACTGTTTCGGATCATATTCAAGGATTTCAGATCATCTTGTTGCTGAAAATTCTTAAAAAATTTATTACAAATTCGGGATTTCAGTTACCAAGTTTATCAGGATTTCGAATCCATGATTTTTCGAAGCTTAGTTATTGATGGTTGTTTGCTTTGCCGATTTCGAATCAAACTGTTTTGAATCCAGCATTTCGGATAGCATTTCGAATACAGTTTTTCGGATAGCCTTTCGGATTCATCATTTCGGATACACTGTTCCGAATTGTTGCTGACGTTTTCGAACTAGACTGCTGTTTCGAATTGGACTGATTTCAGACTGATTCCAAGGGGTGGAATTTTAATCAGCTGATGTATTCGGTAATAAACATTTTCGTGCATAGAAAATTATCCGTAAACGAACCCTGAAAACGGACTTCACGGTTCGAACCGCCTTATTTTTAGGGCAAAAAGGGCACGAAAATCCTGAAAAAGGTTTTGGACATTATATATCATTAGATTCGTAGTGTCGAGACGAGTCTGACGGTGTAATTTGGTAAAGACAGTTTTTGGACAATTCTTGAATGTTTTTAACAGTACGGTTACGGTAAAAGTGATTCGGGGATTGATGGATAGTGCTGACGATTTGCGGTTTGAAATTATTTTTTTGGAGATGGAGCTGGAAGGTTGCGGGATCGAGTGAAGGAAAAGTTGAATGAGTTTATAGGAAACTACAATGTTGACCCTGTTGTGAACTACGTGATGCGTCTACTTGAAAATGGGAGGCTAAAAGAAGAAGTAAGGAATGAGCTGAATACTTTTTTGGGTGATGACAGAGACTCCTTTGTATCTTGGTTATGGGATCATTTACAATCAAACCTAGATCTATACGCACATTCAAAGGAATCTCATCCCGATGAAGTGGCCAAACAGAAACCTCAAGCCCAGCAAGTTGTTGTCAATAGCCCAGCACCTCGAGCCAAACTCGGACTAACAAACCAAAATTGCACATTGACAGGGTCAACTATCTTTTGTGTTCTAACCAATGCAGGAATAATATTGCACAACTTAGGGCACTCAATTCTAATATGATTAATGAGTACAATAGTGCAATGACTCAATGTATCAGCCTTAGACAAAGCAACAAGTTGCTTACTGAAAAGGTTGAAGCACAAAAGCAAGACATAGCTCAACTTCATAGGGATCTAAACCAACAACAATGTTGGGTTTATGATTACAAAAACAAACTCAATGTGAAAAACATGGAACTTGAGTCTGTGAAAGCTGAGCCAGAGCTCCTGACTGGCAAGTATCAACAAAATGAAGTAAATATAAAGAAGTTTGATACATCCAGCAAGGTAGTTCAAGACGTGTGCGATGTGAAACTGGCATACAAAGAGAACAAAGGGAAGGGTTTGGGATACAATCAGGTTGCCCCACCATATAATCACAATTACACAAGAATGTCTGACACTGAGGAAGAACTTGAGAATGAACAACATATGGTGTATGGCAAACCTAGGGATTATACATCCGACACACAGGTGTTTATTAAAGCTACTTACATGGAAGATGAAAAAGTAACAATTGCAGATTGGACAACAGAGGATGATGAACCATCTTGTGCTGATGACTCTTCTAATGATTCAGCTGAAGTTTCTGGTGTTTCATCCAATAAACTAGAACTTTTTGATTCTATTAAAGCTACTTACATGGAAGAAGATGTGAAGATTGATGTGTACAAGGCTCCTAGTACGCAAACTGAACAATCTGAACCTTCTGTTAGTGCTGTAAAGGTTGAAAGCAAGTAAAAGGAGCTGAAACTAGTAGATCAGAGACGAGTAAAGGAGAAGCCTAAACATCGAAGACAATCACACTCTCCAAGATCATCTACGAGCAGCAATAGTCTGCAAAAGGCTCGTGATGTGAGAAATATTAAGCTAATCAGTAATTGTAAATGTGAGAAATATGCATTTGACTGTGCTAACAAAGCCTTTGGAAAGACATGTGAGATTTCTGAACAAGACATGCAGTCTAAGCAATACAAGAAGAATCAAAAGAAATATCCACTACAAAAGGCCTCTACAAACGACAAGTATAGGAATCCAAATTCATCTTCGTTTGCAAGAAATGTGCAACATAAACAAGCACAGAAAGGACTGGTTTCTCTTTCAAGACCTGCAAGAGCATATCAAGCTGCTCAGAATGCCTTTCCTATGAAAAGACAAACTTGTTACAACTGTGGCATTGTGAGTCACATTGCTAGAAACTACACATATCGTCTTTATGTACCCTATTATGCTCAACATCAGAGGGTTACACCAAAACATAACTACCATTCAAAGCCAATGAAGGTATATTCATCTAAGGCAATGAAGAATGTGAATCCCAAGGTTAAACCATCTGATGGGGATTGGAATGCTGTGAAAAACAAACTCAAGGCTGTTCTGGAACAAAAATCTGTTTCTAAAACTAATAAACCTGAAAATGCTAAAGTTGCTCACCCTAAGGAAACAAACACGTTTGTTAAGCCGAAACAAATTTGGAAACTCAAATGCAAAGCGGCAACATCTCCAATCCTTGAAACAAAAGGGGACTTGTGTTTAAAGGAAGTGTCTTATTTTGATGCTTCAGGATTACCCAGGACCACGATGGCCTGGGTACCAATGTCTTACTAATCTTCTTATTTTTCAGGGACAACTAAGGAGAAGTTGTTGACAATCTCTAGAATGTTGATAGCGGTTATTCCAGAGATATAATGGGTAACATTTCACTGTTGCAAAAAGTTCAATTTTTTTTTAAAGATGATATGTTTCCTTTGGAGGAGATAAGGGAGGTAAGATAAGATCAGCAAAAAGGTACAATTTAAATTTCGTGCTTTAATTTTGATATTGATTAGTGTTCAATCTGATGACGGAATGGTTAAGCAAAAATAACAAAAAATATTTTCATTTTCTTTCGTTTATATCTTTGTACATAAGTTTTCATTATTAGGTAATTTGCGCATAAAGTGTGATGCACAAATTTAGGGGGGAAGAGGGTGATATATGTACATATGAATTGTTTTAGGGGGAGAAAATAGAAAAAGCAAAAATTACAAAATCATTTGAAAATAAAAAAAAATCCAAAAAGATTTTATTGCATCATATGGGAAATGAAATAAATGTTCGTGTTAAAGGGCTTGACTGACACATGTAAGGTGCTATAGCTGAAAAGACTAGGATCTACTGTGATATGTTGACAGGCTTAACGCTCAAAGTGATAAAAGATACTAAGTGATACAAACATAACGAATTATGTACCATGTGGGTAACATACCATCGGCGTATGATGTTATGGTCTTAAATCTTGTGTTGACAGACAGCCAACGTCCGAGGTTTCAGGTCTTTATGCTGCTGAGTCATCCGGGGATCTCATGATTGTCCTTCTGTTGCATCCAGATTATATGCAGACCTAGGCACAGTCAGGATATCTTAAAAGATCCAAAAAGAGGCCAAAATCATAAAGGAATAAAACCTCAAATAAAGGAATTCCATGTGCTTATGAAAGCATCAATCGTACCAAAAAGGTATTTGCCTGATCCTCGTTGGACACAAATATTGGTCACTCTGTTGTACGAAAGTACTGACTTGTTCACCAATAGTCTGACGTTGTAAAACCAAAAGGATGAACTTAGTATACTCACCTGCTACGATGAATCGTTGTGCTTACCTTGATCGCGGGGGTATGTCATGATATGGGACACACGGGTACTATAGTGTCCTATTATCTTAAGCATATCATGAAGTTGAAAATTGAAAGTTGAGCATTAAAGTTTAAGTGGACAAACATATTGACAATCACTTAGACTAGTCTGAATAAGTTCGCACCAAAAAGTGTTCCATGGTCAGCCTAAGATCGATTTTGATCCCATTGTAATTGTATACTGTAACTGTTGAGTTAGTTTCTTTGTTTATTTGTTTTTCTGTTTATATTCTCATTTATTTAAAACTAAAAAATTAGAAAATTAAAAAAAAGTGTCGTGTTTTCATAAATTCCAAAATCCAAAATAGAGTGTTTTATTTGTTTTATTAAAAGTTTAATCGTTCTTGAATATTTGACTGATCATCAAAAGTTGAAAGAATTTGAATTGTGAAATACGAGTACAAGTACTTGGATGTACTAAGTGTTAATATGGTACTTTCCTCTGTTGCATAGAAATGTTTGCTTATGAATTTTTGAGCATGTGCAGAACTTGATTTAAATCAAGAAACAAGGGTTGATGAAGATTGAGATGCTGTGAGCTGCTGATAAAGCATTAAGCATCACAACAACAAGATGTACCTGAATCAGAAGTACCAGATACGAGTCATCGTCTGACAATGATAGTACTTTTGAAGAAGTAACAGTGAACCTGCTTGAAAGAAAAAAGATTGAAAAAGAAAAGAGATGCTGAGAATCCTCCTCTCGCATTCTTTTTAACAAGATGTTCAAGCAGATGCTGATCGTGATCCTGATATGAAGCTAACCACAAGAGAAGAAAAAAGAGACCAAGTGCTAAGAGTTTAGAAGTCAAGAACTTCCACAACACCTACATCATACACTACTAGAAAAATAAGCAATTGCCACCAAAGTTTGCCACCTAGAAAAAAAAAGGTAGCAGATATAGCAACTTATTCTTATATTAGGCGTGTTTATATGATACGGTAGGTAAGCGGTTGCAAATTTTGCCACCGCTTATTTCCTATCACAAATTCATGCGAAAGAAATTACCCTTGTTTATTTTTGGTGTCAAGATCGTGGGAAAACAAAATACCTGCGCAAATTTTGTAGTTGTGACCGCAAAGTCGTAGCAACATTAAAATCTAATTTGGCGGGCCTTTTTTAATCTCGTCCGCGCGTTTTAGAATACTAGGGTTTTGAACAAATTAACATCTCCTCAAAATTGACCGCCACATTCCACATCTCCCTACAACGCCTAGCAATTCACAGCTACTTGGTTTTGAAGAATTGGTATCGCTTTTTGGCGATAAATACAGGTTCGTAAATCTGAATGTACTGAACTACTATTCTCGCTTTCTTATTGAAGCTATTCGGTTTTTAAGTTTTATTCATTTGTTGATCGATTAATTGATTGATTTTGATTTCAATTTCGATTTGTAATTAGGATTGGGGATCTGATTTGTTTTAATTTTTTTGATTTGTAATTAGCTAGGTTTGCACCATGTCCATCGTTATGAATGATTTGTAATTAGGTTTGGGGTTTTTGATTTCATTTTTGCTTCTTTTAATCTGGCATGGATGTTTGAGATAAAAATATCATTATTGATTCCCCATAGTGTTTGAATAAGCACAGGGCTGAAACAAATGGTTCTGGCTTCTGATAAAGTCAAGGCCTGTTACATCTGTTTGTTTATTATTCTAGGGCAATATTGTGGCCTCTAGTGGGCTGGGTGGTGAGGTGTTCATTTGGGATGTTGAAGCTGCTCTTGCTCCCCTCACCAAGTCCAGCGAGGCAGCTGATGAAGATTGTTCTAGTGGCACTAGTGGCTCGGGAATGCCTAGCGTACGTACTATTGGCTCAGGTAACGACATTTCAATGCAAACAAATTTACCTCAAGGATATGTTCCTATCTCTGCTAAAGGACATAAAGAATCCGTGTATGCATTAGCACCAAATGGACATGTTTTGGTTTCTTGTGGAACAGAAAAGGTAATTTGTGCAGGTAGTTAGCTATTATCATATTTTTTTATTGTAGTTCAAAGCATTAATTTCTTATAATTGTTGATTTACTGTACGCTATATGTGTTTGGCAAACGAGAACTGGTTCAAAGATGATGAAGCTTAGATGACATACAGGGCTTTGCTTCTTGATTCCAAAGAGAGGTTTGTGTTTTTTTACTTGGGCTTTAATATAATATGGAATTAAAAATTTATGCCAAACGCATGAGCCTTTTTTTATTTATACTCACATTCTTTTAAGAATTGTTCAAGTTTTAGTGTTTTACGCTTAAGTTTATTTCTGATTTCAAAGTTACTGTTGTGCATACTAGGTAAAGTTATCTCTAAGTTTTTCTGAATTTTGCAATAATAGTTTGTTTAACTAGAATAAATTGTTTTGTTATTAGGTTATTAATGGCTCTCTAGTTTCATTGATACAGGTTCTGTTTATCACGATCCTCTGTTTTATGATCAGGTGGTTGATCTAGCGTGGTTTATATGTACACACTCGTCTTTTTTCAAATAACCTATGGTATTATATCTTTTTCCATTTTGTAGAATGTGGGATCTTGGGCAGCAGCAGTGTGTGCACTCATGCACCGTTCATACTGATTCTGTATGGGCACTTGCTAGTAATCCAACTTTCAGCCATGCCTATAGTGGTGGAAGAGATCTTTCTATAAGTTAACTTCTATGAATCCATCAGAGAGGATATTTCTATGGTTTATTTTTATGATTCTTTAAAGTTGAATGTATAGGCATTTTCTTGTATGTTTTATACATGTAGTTGTACTTCACGGGCCTTGCAACAAGGGAGAGTACATTGCTTTGCATAAAAGAAAATCCTATTCAACAAGTAGCCATGCACGATGATGGTATTTGGGTTGTAACCACTGATTCTTCTATTCATAGATGGCCTGCTGAAGGCCGAAATCCAAAAAATGTGTTTCAAAGAGGAGGTTCTTTCCTAGCTGGCAATTTGTTTTTTCAAAAGCAAGGGCTTCCATGGAAGGACGTACTCCTGCGAGTCATCTTTTTTACGTGACCTATTTTGAATTAATTTAATTTCATTTCTTGATTACGATATCACTTTCATGTAGGTTCATGTGTATAAAGAACCAACTTTCAATATTGATGGAATTCGGAGGATAATACAGTATGAAATTTTGAACAATAAAAGACATGTTCTGACTAAGGTAACAATAAATTTCACCTTTCTTAACTTTTAATAGTTTAACATTCAAAAGGGCATTGAAACGTGTTTTTGTTAGGATAATGCTGGTTCGGTGAAGCTTCAGTTAGAACTTAATCGAACCAATGTGGTTAAATACCTCAAGTCTCATAAATTTAAAACCTGTGTGAGTGCTTGTTGTGAAAAAGATAGGCATAAATGACAATTTTATGGATATATTAATCTCTTGTATTAATAAAAACCATAAAACTAACTTATTAAATGCATAATTCATAATTCTAAGTTAGTTTTAGATATTCCAATGGTTCAGTGAGGTCAAGTTCATCATCCATTTTGTTTTTTTTTTTTTGTACTTGTTAATTTTCTTTTCTTAAATATAAATGTGATACTATAATGTGTAAGATCTGTTAGTTTTATGATTGTCTTTGTAGATAACTATATGCATATAGTATTTAAAGTTGGCCAAACTTTGTAGCTTCATTGCTTTTGCATTGACTAAAACATTTAATTTAGTTTTTTTTTTTGAATTATGGGTATAAGCTCTAGTTTTCGTAACTTTGATATGAATATACTATTTAAATTTGGTCAAACTTTGTAGCAGTTTGGTCTCGTTTTGTTCAATCTTAAATTTAAACGGTTCTGGTTTTGATAATCAAAAACTTTTACAACCGGTTTGGCTCATGGTGTGACCCTAATGCTATCAAAATCTTACCCTAAAGCTGTCAAAATTTTACCGTGAACACCCCAAACACATCTTAGAAAAATACTTGAAAGCAAATGAAGCTCAAACCCCATTTCACAAACAAATTGGGCACACTAATCATTTTTTTAATAAAGAATAGCATTACTAAACCAAGAAATAGAATTTAGAAGCCAACTAAATTTTCTTGCGAACGTGTTCTTTCTTTGTTGCAGGTTTTCGATCGTGTTACTAGTTGACGAGACAGAAACCTTCAATTTCAGGTAATGTTTTTACATTCTTTTCTTGAAAAGAGAAAATATATTAGGCTCCCTAATTTCTTACCAATACTTGACTTCTTTCATCTTCTTATGTGCATTTTTATTGTTTACAACTGCTATTGTATTGGTTTGGTTTGGTACCTTCGAGTTTCGTTTCGTACTATTATGCGTCTATTTGATGAAATAAGACGGTATGTTATACATGTAGGTCTTATTTGATGTATGTGCATTTGTATCGTTTCCCACTGTTATTATGTTTGTTTGGTTTGAGATGCGTGTTTTTTATTGTTAGGTTTAATGCTCTTAAATTAGTGAGAATGTTAAAGAATTTCATAATGATTTGATTACACCTTCTTTACGGGTTGTTTCATACAAATAAATGTTTTTAACATTAGGTATAATTTCCTTCTTAATATGTAAACAAACTGGAACATGCTATTTAGCTTCTAGCACTTGAATTGTAGCTCACAGTTGTATTTTGTTTTCTTTGCAACCAACTTGACCCGTTATTAGTTTTCGTTAATTCTGATTTCTTGATTCTATTCATTGGTTATTTTGTAGATTGAAAAGTTGAACTTAGTTATCAAGGAGCTCGTTAAGGAAAAAGATGAAGAAAAAAAAGGTTCAATGGAATTATTGCGGGGTTGTTGGCTGACAAAGAAAAAGATAAGGTGGATAAAGATGCGTTGCTTGGTAGGATGTCACAAATTGAAGCTATGTTAACTGCTACAGTTCGAAGATAGGCTATAAACACTTGGTTTTGAATGTTTAGATGTTTATCTTATTAGGATAATTTTAGTTAGTTTATATTTTTGTTGGTATTTTTTATATGCTTTTAAAAACAAGATGTTTTATATAATTTTGGGATTTTATTAGATTTTTTTTATATTATTTGTAGTTTTATTAATATGTAATTTTGATGAAAATAGCAGGGAGAAACAAAAATCTGAATTAAAAACCAATATTCCAGTAATCAGTATGGTAGCAAATGGTTGCAATTGTGTAAAAATGGTGGCTAAATAGTGGCAATATTAGTGGCTAAATGGTATCAAAACTCGTAAATTGTGTGAAAAATGATAGCTAAATGGTGGCAATATCGGTGGCTAAATGGTGGCAATATCGGTGGCTAAATGGTATAAAACGTGCAAAAAACCGATGGTTAAATGGTGGCAAATCAGTGGCTAAATGGTATAAAAACGCGTCACAACTCGGTGGCAAACAAGGCGGAGCGTAGCAAACATGAAGTGGTGGCAAATAAGTTTGAGCAATTTTGTGGTGGTAAAATAAGGTAGCAAAATATAAAAATGGTGGCAATTTGGTGGCATTAGGGAAATTGACACGGGTGTTTTTGTCACCGTATTTTCGGTAGCAAACTGGTGACAATAAGGAAATGGCTACCATTTTGTAACCAAAAATTACATGACAAAAACCATATTTTCTAGTAGTGATAGCGACAATCATAGACTCTGTTGAAGAGATTACTGAATTCATGTTATGAAGACAATTTGATGCATTAGTCTAGGGGGTGATTGTTAGGCCCTAGAAGTGTGAGACTGACGCATCAAATATACGCAACGGGCTATGATAGCGAACTAGGCCTTACCGGGTTAGTTTATATTAGGTTTTGGACCGTTAATAGGTCATTGGGCCTTGCCTAAGGTCATGTGGGCCAGGCAAACCCAAGGGGAGCCCATGTAGGGAAGTGGGCTAGTCTAGGGTATATAAACTGATTTATGTCTCATAAATCAGGTTGAACACTTTACAGGAAGAAACCCTAGATCAGAGAAACCGAGAGAGGTGTTAGGAACTTGTACCAGACGGTTTTGCTCTTGAGTAATAGAATCATGTGCAAGTTCTAGAGTGATTCGGTATTGTTTTTATTGTTTTTATTGTTTTTTGTTTTTCTTGAATCACACCAAGGTTTGGATTCCGTCCATCCTTGGTGTTTGTTTGATATCATTGAAAGATCCAAGTATTTGGGACTCATAAAACTACTATTAAAACTTTAAGCCGACCTTGCGAGACTGTATCCCTGCTGACTCAGACCAATATGGCTGAGGGTAGCGTTGCCTCCAAAGAGGGACATGCCACATTTTGCATTAATAACTTACTTAATTATCTTTCAATATTCCGGCCTTACGGAACTGTATCTCTACTGACTCGGACCAATATGGTCGAGGGTAGTGTTGCCTCCAAAAGAGGGACATGCCACTATAACTAAGATAATCTCTTAGAAACCCAAAGTACGAAAATCATCAAAGGATACGTAAAAGATAAGAACCAAGTGATTCTATCTTGTCTATTTATTTCTTTTATTATTTTGTTCCTTTATTTTAATTACTAAAAAACTTTTTTTCCCAAAATTTTGTTAGATTAGACGTTCATGATATTCCGGTATTAAAAGCTCTTGTGTCCTTGGACGACCTCGGTATCTTGCCATCATTATACTACGCCAACGATGGGTGCACTTGCCCTAGCGTGTTGTAGAGAGTGATAGTGTTATATCGTGTTTTATAAATTTAAAGCATGATAAACGAGTAAAAGTACTTAAAATATATATAAAAAATTATACCCAACTCGCATCACGTCAAATGCTCATAAATTTATAACTCTCACTACCGTTGTTCATGCATTACTTGAATTAAAGTCATTGTTAACAGTGTGTACACCTAGGATCATATAGCCACACATGATTGGCTTGTTCAAGATTACTTTGCTAAAAACCTATATATGGTGATGAGATGTTTAGAATAATGTTTATATACCAAAACAACTATTTATAAAAATAGTTGGTGATATGGAGTCGAACTTTGAATATTTTAAACTAATTGGGATGCTAAACTTAACAAGAGTTCAACGGATTGTAGAAGTGCACATTGGCTATACGTCAACTAGCATACTAGTATCCTCTTGATGTGTATGATGAGTACCTGATATGCCTAGAAGAACCTCATATAAAAGTCTACAACACTTATTTCAAAGCGTTATTCGTTTGTATGGAAAAGTATATTTGTGCAAACCTACATCAATGACATGTAACTTTTCTACACCACAAATGAAAGCAAACATGGATTTTATGGAACTATAGGCAACATCGATTGTATGCATTGGCCGTGAAGGAATTTCCAAACAACATAGCGAGATCAAAATATGAGAGGTGATCACTAGTACCTGACGATTATGTTCAAGGCGATAGACTCCCGAAATTTATGGTTTTAGTATGTCTTCTTTGGTGTTGATGGTTCCAACAACATCAATGTCCGCAAATCAATCGCCATTATTCAATAAAGTTGTGCATGGATCTGCACCGAATTGTCCATTGAGGTAAATTAAATATAATACAAGCATGGGTATTATTTTGCTGATGATATATATCTATCTTGGGCAACATTTGTGAAATTATTTGCTTATCCATAAAATGTTAAACAGATATGGTTTAGGGTAGCACAAGAATCAACAAGAAAGGTTGTGGAATGAGCTTATGGAGTCCTAAAAAATCGGTTTGGTGGGGGGGGGGGGATATAGTTCAACTCCTTGCACAAGTGATGCATATGAATGGTACATATAAATATATCAATTACACAAGTTAAAATTTATAAAATGAAAAATTACCTAAAACCAAACTACACTCATAACAGGCAAGTGTACCTATCGTATACGCAGTATAGTTGTAGTAAGAACCAAGTATTGATCCTAAGGACAAAGTAGCTCCTAATAATATGTCGTTTTTCAATATCTAACCGATGTAAGAGTGATTTGTGAAGAGACTATAATGACTGCAAAAAGACACAAATTGTGGATTTAGATAAATCAAATTAGAAAGTTAACCATTTAGACTTTGACTCATCTTAACTAGAATGACTGTTGGTTTTAATTGGTTATGAAGACTACTTTACTATGGAATGACTATTGGTTTTAATTGGTTATGAAGACTTCTTTACTAATTAGTTCAAATAGCGTGTAAAGTGCTAAAATGGATTAGGGCCTTACTAGAGTTAATCCCACAAAACTATAGAATCAATGTTATAGACACACACCAAGACCTAATTTTGTGAAGTAAGTTTTAGTTATCATCCTTTATGATTAAAAAGTTTCTTATGTTGTTCTAGCAACATTAGATTCATGAACCTAGCGAATTGCTATCTATGTTACTCAATTTAAAGCAAACCCTTAACCAATTTCCAGATGTTTTTATTCAAACCATTCCCATAGGTAGCTCACTAGTTTTAATGGTTATATCACTAATTTGTCTATTATTGATTAAGGATTCAAGCCTCAGATTATAAGTGCACTTTTATAGCTAAAGATAATGTGAGTTAAATCTAGCATGCATAACTTCATAGAAAGATCAACAAGACCACACAAATAAGATCTAAAACTAATAATAACAATTAATCATACACATCATAAAATAAAAATAACCAAACTTTACTAAAATCACACAATCATATGTAAAAACTGTTTTGGTCAAAAATCTCATTAAGAATAATGTAACTAAATTTGTAAAGTGAGGTAGAGTGCTTAGGTGATGAACAATGATAAAACGAATGCTAGATGAACGATGTAAAAGAACACGAAGATTTATACAAGGAAAAGCCTTTGATCACTAGTAGATCGCCGGCATAAAAACCCCGGATAGTGAAAACTATCCCTATCAACTATATTACATAATAAAAATGATTACCACTTCGTATATTGATCAAGTGTGGTACAATTGAATGCTAAGTTTGTTGTGAGAGCTCTGGTTTGCAATGTATGTGAGTGTGTGTGTGTGTGTGTGATCGTAATTGTATATACTAACACTTGATCAACCCCTTTTGAATAAGCCTAACAACTAGGTCTGAAATTCTTGGAAGACCACATTCAAGCCCATATGACCGTTTATTGAAGTAGCACGTGAAGCATCTTGAACGAATTATGCCCAAGATTCCAGCTGAGACTTAGTCCACTCCTTTAGTAACCTGTACATCATGATTAGAAAAAAATCGAGAACAATTGTTAGAAATCATAAGTAATGATAAGGATCCTTGATCCTTTGAGTCCCTGTATCATCCGCTAAGGAACTGATCCAGGAAACACTTCAGGATATATGATCTACAGTTATTAAAACCTATGTCCTAACAAAAACCAATATATAAATCAAACCATAACAAGAATCATCTTAGCATAAATGGTTTACAAAAGTTTAGCCTAGCATAGTAATGTAAACAAACTAAAACTAGATCTAAAAGAAGTCATGGATGTAATAGAAACTGAAAATGAAAGCAAACTGAATCAATTTGTGCAATCAGATGCAAACCAAATGGAAGGATCTTCAATTCTTCAAGCTTCTAGACCTCCTGAATCTTCAATTTTGCTCCTAAATAGTCTTTTTCTGCTTCCAAATCGCGTTCTGTTGTATTTTTTGTCGTCACAAGCCTTAAATACCAAAATTTAGGGTTTTCACGCGTCTGTGCCTGTTTGGGTCGGTTACGACATATAACCTTTCAGTAGGTTACGACCCGTAACCTTTAAGTGGGTTACAACCCATAAACATAAGAACTAAGGACCACAAAGCCCATATTTGGATTTGCCTCATCGAAATAGTCAAGATCCATATATAATATTCCCTGTAACTCATTTATTAGCTTAAGATATGCCCGTCTGAAGTTCAGCTTCTTCCTTGTCGCACTATCTTGTTCAGCTTTGCCTTGTTTCTTTAGGTTTTCATCCAAACTCTTCACAACAACCATCTAAATCTTCAAATTCACAATATGAATGAATAAATACCATAATCTTATATAATTTGCAACATAAACCCGTTAAATGTACATAGAAATCATGTTGCTCTACAACCACATCAACGAGCACTATCCATCCAAAATTACAAGGAAGTACTTAATATAGCTTACGAGAATTACATTGTCACAAAACCACCATGCCCTTCGGGCATATCTTGTTGAGCATATTGCAAACACATCTAATTTGAACGAGTAGTTCTTTTTTATATTGGTAGTGTATATTAAATTATTACAGTGTTAGTATTTCTTTAATAATTAGTTTTATATTCTAAAGTAACAATTCTATTTGTTTAAATTGATATATATATTTAATAGTTTAATAAATGGATTGAGGATAGTAGGATGGATTCCATGGTTTAAGGATGTAAATGATGGGATGGTAAAACACCAATGTGGCACTAATGTGACTTGGGGATGGTGAGAATGGATTCTCTCGACCCTAAACGTTCTCATAATACTTCCCCCCACATTATATATATACTAGGTTAGTAACCTGTGTATTACTAGGGCTAAACAATAAAAATGATAAAATTAATAAATTGTAATGCAAGTTGAATAGTCATACCAATAACAAACATAAATTTAAATTTAAACGATTGTACCAATAACAATCACAAATTAAAAATATTAAATTATGGGAATGTAAAACAAAATTATGAGATTAGATACAACTCAAAATTGGCATAAATAAAAACTTCTATTAGAAAGACAATAAAGATTGAAAAGTAAAAGTATATACCAATAACTCACAAATCCCAAAAGACTTCTTTGTATATAACATTTGTTGTTTTGTTGGTAACTTATCATCTTTATCTAAAACTTCTTGTTTGAGTTTTTACAAAAATATATTGGCTCTCAATTGAATCATCAATGTCTCACTCTAGATCTTTGACTTCCACGTTCATTTTTTTTTTTGTTCGCATGTCGTTTATCATATGGTACTCCACTTCAAAACACTGTAAAACTTCGCCAATATCATCTAAAAAACATAAAACAAATTTGTTTCGGTCAAACAGTGTTGTGAACAAAAATAACAAATATATTAGTAGCACAAATTTACTTACCAATTGTGCAATCTTTCTTTGGTTCACATGCTAAAATAGACGGAAATGTAGCAAAGGAAAAATTAGTATCCGACCCATTAAAATCAATTCACTTTGTAACCTTCGTGACCCAATTAAAAGTAAGTGTGTAGCGATTATCTGGATACTTATAAGGTGCATCACTACTAGCAAATTGGGGTTTTTCAATGTAAAGGCACCATTTTCTTGAAGTAAATTCTCAAATTTTAAAACACATTGTTTCCAAACGTTAGCTTGAATCTTATTTCCGTGCATGCAAATTAAAATTAGTATAAATAACGTTTACTAAGTAACTTGGAACAACTGAATGTTTAATAATTGTTGATATATCAGCTTGTCCATTAGGACCATTTCAATAGCATAGGTTTCCTTCGAATTTCCACGTACAGTTTGTTTCCACAAACGAACGATTCTTACCATGAATGTAGTTTTCGAGTAACACATCAAGGTCACTTACGAGAGCAACGTTATTTAAAGCCATTGAGCTGTGGATGAGAAAAAAACAAAAAAATAGTTTACATATTTAATTATACAAGGATCTTAAACACAATACGAATCAGATGAAGCAAATTCTAAGGGTTGTAAAGACATTCATAGAACATAAATTGCAAAGGCTAGTACTGCAACTTTTCTCAAAGCATTTGAACATAAGATAAAATGTTGCTAATTGGCTTTATTTTATTTTATTCTCATTTAAATATAACTAACTTTCTAACCGAGTCTTCACTATATACATTTGACAACTTTGTATTGATATTAGAATATACTTTATAACTGCTTGCTATTTGACAAATTTGTGTTGATATTAGAATATACTTTATCAGTGCTTGCTATTTTATGTATTTAAGTCTACCATAAAGATTTAATGTTAAAAAAAGTAAAGTAAAGTAATGAATTAACTTAACGATAATTTTGGTAAACATGCTGATGTGAATTAATTTAATGATAATCTTTTTTTTTTAAAACATGTAAGTACCATTTTCAACCTGATTATGACGACAGGACCATGTCTCAATTAAATAAAGATTGTAACATTTTCAACTTGATTATGAGGCGAGGACCATGCCTTAATTAAATAAAGATCACAACATGATTCATAATAACATGAGAAATCTATATAACTCACAATTTAAAACACTATATATCTATATAATATTGTTGTAGTAATAATTACAACCTTTACCTTCAATATGATTTATGTTTTAGTAGCAAATAGTTGTAGTAAAAAGTCAAAAAAGTATATAAAAAATTGAAGGTGTTTGCGTGTTTGGTTTACAGAAACACAACTTGATAGATTGATACAACCATAACACAGTTAACAATATAAGATGCTATTAATATAAACCCTAACCTCATGATAAACCAATATAACCATAACATCTTATCAGCGAAAGATTCAAATTCTACTATATTAAAACGATACGCGTGAACAAAATAAAAATAACAATAAAAGTTATAACAATCGCAACCTAAAATCACCAAAAAAGAACTGAAAACTGGCTAATACAATAAAATCAAAAACACTAACCTGAAATTTAAGCCGATAATCGCAATTGAGAGAAGTCCTATGCAGTAGATAACACTGATCACATATATAGCTCCATTAGTGCGGATTGAAATCAAAATAAGGGGGATTTGAAATATGAAATTTATCTATAACCCAAAACCATGAAAAATAGGAACACGTGTTAATCAGAAGGAATGAAGCACGCGAGATTCAGTTTCACTGTTATATAACGATTGAGGAGAGATTGGTTACCCTAACTCTCCGATTAAAAAGCATCTCAAAGGCTATTCAAAAGAAAAGTTTGTAAAACGGAAAGTGAATAAAGTGAATTGATGAAAAACAGGAAAAGTCAAAACTCATACCTGTATTTACAAATGTAGTTATAATTGAAGAATTGAAAAATTAATAGATTACTTAAACAATAAATGTGAAAAATCTATAAATCGTTCCCTCCAAATTTCTGGATTGTCATGGGTGCCACCTAGCAACCCAAGTTCTTTATTTATTAGAATACTAAATTTTTACCCGGGATTGCTTCCCGGGCTCGAGAAACTTAGTTATATTAATTACTATTTGTTATTAATTACTATTTGTTATTAATACGACCACAATATATTAAAATTAAATTTTTACTAAAAAAAAATTAGTCAGGCAAAGGTATATTCCAATGAAATATCATTATGGCTCCTCTTCTCCCTCATGGCTTGGTTCATATCACTGAAACCAAAAACACTTTCCATGCTAAAGGAAAAGGCATATTCCAATGAAATATCATTATTGATATTTTCAATAAAATAACATTGTCAAAAGTTAATTTGAATAAACTGCTTTAGTCATTTAGTTAAAAGATGGACCATTACCAATATGTACTACCGTCAAGGGATCTTAAACCCCGCTAGAGTCCATGGAGCCATAGACGAACATACAATCGTGTAGCATATCGTCCTAAATCTGGAAAACAAATGAATGAGAAAAAAATTATTTAAAAAGAAACTAAATTATTCATGATTTGTTACTAATACAACCACATTACATCAACCATCTCATTCGATTCAACAACAATGTCTTCAAATCACCTGATTAGATGATGAACTCATATTAGAGGACAAACAAAAGCACAATATGACCATATGAATAATATCATTTCCACTTTTACTTCAATGCACTTACATGATAGGGTGATTTGGGATTTTGTAAAAATCTTTGTTTTTTGTACTTCTTTATAAAATAAGATGTTGACCAAATTTCAAACAGATGTTGACCAAAAGTCAATCAGATGTTGACAAATAGTCAAATAGATGTTGAGCTTAAACAGATGTTTGGTTTAAGGCCAAACATCTATTTATGGCCAAACATCTGTTTAAAGTCAAACATCTGTTTAAGTCCAAATATCTGATATAGAAGGCGAAATATCTGTTTAAGGCAAAACATCTGTTTAAGGTCAAACATCTGTTTAAGGTTAAATAACTGTTTAAGTCCAAACAACTGATATAAAAGGCCAAACATCTGTTAAAAAGACTGTTCAACCTAACAGATGTTTAACTTACTAAGATCTACTATCTTCTCACACTGTTTTCCTATTAAAAAGACTGTTCAACCTAACATGGGTTTCCATTAACTATTGACCAAAAGGCAAACAGATGTTCAAACCACTGTTTGCTATTGAACTTTTTTACAAAATTAGATAGAATTAAAGAAAATGAAACAATGACTTAAAGAACTATAATTTAACACATAATCTAATTGGGCAAATATAAAACATAAAGTGCTAATAACAATGTTTTATCATCTTAGCCATACATAGCAACAAATCATCAAGTTAATAATTTAAAAAAAAAATACAACATCACCATCAAAAAATTCATAGTTATAGTATCTGATATCAGAACAGACTTAAATGTGTTTATTAAACTAATGTAACTTGATTTAATACAATCTTCTGTTGCGAAGACACATATGTGAAGTGCAACATATCACCAAACCTCAAGTTATTGTCAGTCATAAACTTTCGCCAATCGTCCAACGCATAACGTGGTCAATTCATTTAACTCGGACTTAACATCATAAACCTCCACAACTCCAACCATGTTTTGAACTTTCAAAGGATGAAGATCAAGAGAAAGACTTGCTCGTATGTATTGTGTGGAAAAAAATAATAGTCAGACAAATAAACATAAAACATTAGTTTTTTATAAAAAATGCTATACCAACCTATAGTCTCCTTTGCGATCAAAATGAAAGAACTCAGGGTAGAGAGGATGTCCAGAATGTTTTTTTTTTTTTTTTTTTTTTTGCAGTCTTTGTAATCTTATTTCTACGGTTAAGCTTTTTCTGAACGTTGGCGGCTCTCTTCCCCTTGATGAAAAAGTAAACATATACATGTGAATTAAAGGAACGTTGAATATATGCACACACAAAAAAACAGTTTATATAACATATACTAATTAACTGGCAAGTATAGATACCTTAACTTTATGAACAGAAGAAGAACATCCAATATGATCACTTGTGTCGACAGGTAAGGCAGCATTTCCCTTAGTCCTATTCTTGACCATCTCCTTTCTCTCAGAAATAACTTTACCTTTCTTCTTAACCTGTTGTCATACAGTAACTTTAATAACAATAGTAATATAACAATCTTTAAGATGGAAAACTTACATCTTGGGTTTTGTTCAATCGTGAAGACATGCGTCTCTTCGACGTGCATTCGGGATTGATTGGTAAGTTCTTGTAAATAATACATTATTGAATAAATATAACATAAGTAAACAACATTACTAATAGTTGTAAAAACATTAAATTCTTATATGTGTTAAATTAAAAATAAATAATTTTAATAATTTAGCAAGTACCTGAGTAACGGTTGTACCTTTACCTACAGACACAACTTCTTCATCCTCATAGATGTCCTGGTCAATATTAATGAAATAATTAATATAATGCTAAAAAATTAAAACTTTTATTGCTAATGCTAAATACTTACGTACTTTGAATGCATTATCAACATAATCAGCCTTCGATATCTCAAGTGCACTATCATCATCAGATTCAGGTTTCTTCAAAAAGAAAATCTCAGTCTCATCTCTATAAACTACTACCTCAAAAACAACATCATCAATTCTGCTAAACACAAGCAAATCATCCTCCAATATCCCAACATCGTTGCACATTTCCGGCCATCCTCTAGAAAATACAAAGTTAGTATCAACCTTAGACACCTCAACATTCCAGTAGGAACCCTTATAACAGATTTGAAATTTGCCACTTGGTGGGCTGTTTACGTAAAATTGTTTAATGAGGCAGTCTTCAATTACCTGCATAAAACTAAAAATAATGAACACTATACGTGAAGTATGTATCTTATGAGAATAAGTGTTAACACGTTAAAGATGCAAAAGAATTGAAGTTAAGATCAATACTCATACCGTAAAACCAAATCTTGCATAACGATTAAAGGTGAAATAAGATTCCCCACACATGCCATTAACATAACATGAAAGTTCAAGTCCAAAATCACCTAACGGTTTGAAAACCAACAAAGTATCCCTCGGCAAATTGAGATCTTTAACAACATTGTCCCAACCGTCAATTATTATCGGCGTTGAATTTTCTGTTCTGACCCTCACAACCCATTTTTTACCAGACTCATGATATATTCGCAACCTATTTTTTTGCCAACAATCTCCCCACTTTTGATTAGCAAAGAATATAGGTACATCCTGTATATAATTTTTAAAAAAGTGTAAGAAAACATAAACCATAAGAACTGTTAAATATATATCTCAATAAAAATAAATAATGTATGTAATAAAAACATGTCATACCAGTTTCAAAGATTCTGGGTTATCAAGAAACTTAACAAATGTAGTATACATTATAAAACCTGAATCAGTAAAGATGTTAAAAGATTGTAATTAAAAAGTTGGCTTCGAAAATGAACATTAAGTTTTTGTATTAACAGAGTATGTAGTGAAATTAATCATAGAAACAGAGTATGAGTTAAAAATTTTCTGCAAATAATAATTATTTTAACATGTTCTCAACAAATGATTCAAACACATAAGTAAACCCTTCTTGAATGTATAGCAATAAACATTTAAAATCGTATTAGTAGCAAGATAGGATTTAAATTAAGATCGATTAAACAATATAAAGTTCATTACAATAGAAATGTACATACCGGTTGCTGAAGAAAAAATAATAAAACCTCAGGTGATTGAAGTGTGGAAGACGGGGGATGAGAAAATTGAAACCCTAGAAAATGACTGGGAAGAAGAGATTTTTGAAAGAAGACATGATAGATGTTTGATGTGTAATGATGATGAAGAAATAATGACGGTTGTGTTTTTCTTTTCCCATATTTTCAACTGATGAAAAATATTTACACATACACCCCTTATTGAATTTGTTATTTACATTTACATTGAGATACAAGAGTAAAGTAGATGATTAGTTGAATTGATTTGGTATTCAAATTAACAAAGAAAAATAATTTTTCTGATAGCAAAACCATTAACATATCATATACTTTCAATGCTTTAAATCATGTATTAATCATAATTAGGTTATAACATAAGTAAGTTTCATGACCTCGAGAAGCAATGCCGGGTGAAAATCTAGTTTTATCTATTATAAGTACCTTTTAACTTAACTAGTTTGACTTTGGTCAAACAACGTTTTAACATTGCTGAAACAGTGTTTTATCTGTTATAAGTTGCTTTTAACAAAAGTAGTTTGACTTTGGTCAAACAACGTTTTAACATTGCTCAAACAGTGTTTTATCTATTATAATTAGCTTTTAACATAAGTAGCTTGACTTTGGTCAAACAACGTTTTAACATTGCTCACAATGATTACAAGCTCGTAAAAGCTTCTTTGTATACAACATTAGAAGTCTTATTTGTTAGTTTTCCATCAGCGTCGAATATTAGTATTTTAATGCCTTCTCTGGTCTTGACCCTTGATAATGCAACATACAACTGACCATGAGTGAAGACAGGATCTTTCAAATAAAGACCAACCTTTGATAACAATTGTCCTTGACTCTTGTTAATTGTCATAGCAAAAAAACTGATAACGAAAATTATCTTCGTTGAAATTGAAAAGGTATTTTTTTTGTCAGACGGGATCATATTAATCCTTGGAATAAAAACTCTCGTGCCAATGTTCCCACCAGATATAACTTCAGCTTCTATAACTCATTTACCAAGAAAAGTAATTTGAAGCCTTGTACCGTTACATAACCCTTTCTGTTGATCAATGTTTCGAAGAAGCATCACAGGAACACCAACTTTAAGAACTAATCTGTGACTAGGCAAGCCAGAAATCTTAAGAGCATTCAAATTTTCTGTTGAGTATAAGCTTTCTTGAAAAGAATAAAGAATTTGTTCAGTTTGACATATACTATCAGAACTCATATACTCTTTTGCATCACCAGGAAATAACGAAAGCAGTCGATCATTAATTTCATGAACTACCTCATTTTTGGGTGCTAGAATTGCTCGCTCAGAAAAAAATCCAGGAATCCTAAATTGTTCAATAATTGAAGGATATACAAAGTCAATTAAACTTTGTATCGGGTCACAAATATCGGTGATTAGTAAATCATCTTGTATCTCTATAATGGCGTCACCTTCATTATCATCTCCAACGTTTCCTTCACCAATATCAATAAGCCATTTTGCAAATTCTCTGATAGACTTCATATTCGAACTTTCAGCTCCAATAGTTAGACGCATGTTTTTAGTCAGCCGTAAGAGTGTGCATTTTGCCCATATGTATGAAGAGCTTAAAGATGCACTAACAATTTCTTGTCTAGTACCATTAGGAATAACAGGTAGTATTTGTCTAAAGTCACCACCAAATACAATAACTTTACCTCCAAAAGGAATATCCGAACGAATACTCCTACCTTCCGAAAATACGTCGGTCATCGTCCTATCTAAAGCTTCAAAGGCATGTTTGTGTACCATCGGTGCTTCGTCCCATATGATTAATTGGGTTTCCTTTAATAATCTCGCAATATCACTATTTGGCTTAATGTTGCACATTGAATCTTCTATTAGATTAATGGGGATATGGAACCGAGAATGAGTTGTCCTTCCACGGGAAAGTAATAATGAAAACTATTCCATTTCTGCATCGAACAGCTGAAGCCAAAGTCTTCCATAAAAAGGTTTTTCCAGTTCCACCATAACCATAGACAAAAAAAGGCCTCCTTTACGCCCTAGAACTGCTTTCATTATTTCGTCAAAAACCGCTCGTTGTTCATTTGTAAGAGATTGATGCAACCTGTTAAACTCAGCTTGTACCTCATCTAGGTCATGTGACAGCTCTTCATTGATCAGACGATTAGAAGCATCACGTAAGGAATCGTCATCAGGGTACGGCATAGTGACAAACCTTCGTAATGATGAACCATTGGAAATTAAATAGTTTTCAATTTTCAACAAAGTAAGGTTCTTAATCTGATATTCAGGAAGCACTAAACCTAGCAAATCAAAAAATTAGCATTATTAAATAAAAAATCAAAATGTAGTATGTGAAATAAAAAAATAGATCAGAACCTGAAATATTTGTTTCTTTTTGACGTATATAAACAATATCATCAGCTAAGCTCTTCATCCAACTGAAGGAAGTCTTTGAATTTTCCTAGCATCTTATGCAAACAGCTGGCTTGTATCATAGTTCCCTAAGAATATGAAACATCCGATTAAATAAAAAACGTGTTATATAACATTTGGATATTCATATGTCCAAAAAAATTGTAAGACATATATATACGGTACCATCTCATCCATGAAGATCATATCAAGACGATATATTTCATTTTTGTTATCATTCATCATCTTCTTCGAAATGCTAACAATCTTCACTCTAATAGAATAGTTGTTTGAGAATGTATTAAGATTGTGGCACCCGAGAAAAAATCCACAGTTATCCTGATGTAGCACCTCACTGTTTTGGGTTACTTGTCAAATTTCGGGACGAAATTTCTTTCAAGTTGGGGATGATGTGACAACCCGCAAATTGGAAAAGTGTCTTCTTTGTGATGATTCCTTATTGCTTGCGTGTACATTATTTGATGTATGAAAATGTTTGACCATAAGCGAGTGAATACAAGTTTATGCACTTTGTGAATGTGGTTTTTTTTATGTAAGATGTGTATGATGTAACTCTCGGTCGTACATGGTTACGGGTCACACACCTTGCGAACAAACCGAACATTTAGTCGAGTGACCCTAGTGTCTCGGTCCAGTAACCTTGAGCCCATGGCGGAACCAAGTGAGCCCAGCCCACCCTCTCCTTATTTCCTGTACGCGTGAATGCATGAAAGCATTCACATAGCCTTTCCAATTTGTTACAAACCCTAGAGCCCATCTTAAACCCGACGGTTGTACCTCAAGTTCGTGAAGCCCTTCCCTCGATCTCATCTGATTATCGGTTAGTAAATTCTTTCCTTTTAATTGTTTTGGGTCCCCTGCTGTGTGTGATCTTGTGAGCAAT
Source organism: Helianthus tuberosus (assembly GCA_030545235.1). Classification (NCBI taxonomy): domain Eukaryota; kingdom Viridiplantae; phylum Streptophyta; class Magnoliopsida; order Asterales; family Asteraceae; genus Helianthus; species Helianthus tuberosus. Next base: position 144,014,684 of record CM060381.1, read on the forward strand.
TAGTAATTAATATGATGTATGTGATCTCTTGAATGTATGGTGATTTATATGCTACATACAATCTTCCGATTACAAAGTGATAAATATGTACATTCCATAATGAAAGTGGCGGCCCATGTGTGATCTGATCAAACTATAATGTCTGATGTGCATGTGAACAATAGTCAAGGTTGTCGGCCATCAAATAAAAGGTTCAATCACAATTAGAGTGGTCATTAAGATATCTGAATAAGGTTGTCAACATGTGCGACGATGATGATTTGATGAATATGAATTAGGGCCTTGCTAGATCACATGTTGAAAATGGTTGACTAACAATTAACGTGACATGGAGATAAGGGTTTTGATAAAGAGTGTATTTTATTAATAATGGTTATGATTGAGAGTTTGCTAGAACCATGATTCTGTGTTGTTAGGGTTGTATGAATGCTGATTTCTTTTTAACTAAAGACTTTATATGATGATAATGGGCTGATGATTTTGTGGGATCCAATCTGAATGTCTTGACAATGATTATTTGATAATTCTTTGTAATGATGAATTCCCAGATCTATGTAACTAATCGGTATTGATGAGATGTGATAAGATAGAGTGGTGTGATCATTATAAAAGCCTTGCAAATTGTCGATAATTAATTTGAGCAAATCTGATGTGGGTGGTGATGAATGGACCGAAGTTTTCCTTGCTTTTCCTTAGTGGGCCGCTAATAAGCATCAGAATTTAGTGGGTTGAGAGTTATTGTGTTGACTTTTTGGGCGGCATACATATGGATGTTGTATGCAAAATATGATCAGTGTATATGGATGTTGAATGCATCGATGTTTACAAAAGAAAAGAATAATATACATTTCCTAACTCAGATCAACTTTGTTCATACATGTTAATTTAAGATTGTTTTGTTTTTTACGGAATACCTTATGTAATGTGGGGTGGATAGGGTCTATTATCGTGAAATAATAAACTAAGTGAAATTTACTTTGCATTGTGTGATACTGTGTGTTAACCTGTTAACTTGATCACATGAACACCGGGTTGTTTGGACACTAGGGCATTGCAAAACCCTACTCGTATACTCATTTACATGACCTTATATTTTAGGTTGCGTGTAACTGGCCTAACCATTAATTAACGTCAGAAGTACATTATCATACCGAGCAAACCGAAGGTGAGTTCACTACATTCGAGCATGCGTCCCAGTGGTTGGGGACAGTCAGTGGGTATCCCGTGGAGGGATAAGTCTTTTGGGTAAAAACGGGTATATTGGTTAATATTCTCACCTATCATTCTTGTAAGTCCCTTAAGTTGTTACCTGGAGGGTAATGGGTATTAGTTGGTAGCGCTACTTAGGTTTGGCACCCTCACACCGCTCCTAGAGAGGACGGATGTGAACTAATGACCCAGTCGGGCCCAATACTGGATAGGAGTACGTGGGAAAGGGCAATCATGTACTTCAGGAGCCGTCTTGTTCGGAATTGAGATATTAACAATATTACTTGCATTGGTTATTGAACTATTTTACATTCAACTGGTAACAAACGTTTTCTTAAACTGTGGACTCGCCAGCTTTGTCTGATACACTTGTTACATGCTCGCAGGTCGTTAGGTGATTGAAACAGGAGCTTGCTGGCTGGAGAGCAAGAGTGGTCATGGTCATACCGACGGGATTATTTGTCAAATACTTATTTATTATGATTGAATTCGTATTTACCTTATGATACTTTAATGCTTCCGCTGAACTTGTGATTTTGAATAACTTATGATTGGAATTGTTATTACTTAATGGATGGAACTTTATTACAACTTGTGATTCAATGTAATTAGTGGCTCATTGCTAGTAGTCACACGCCTAACAGGGACACTCCCTAGGTGGTAATTTGAGGGTGTGACAAAGATCGTTAAGCATGCTAACATTTGCAACCTCCATTTGAAGACTGTATACATAAAAAAAGAATAAACAAAATATAACTATTGCTAAACGTAATATGATAATACAATAAGCATGGACGTTCTTAAAAAAAAATATCAAGATTGGAATTCAAGCTTACTGATTCTCCAATAAAAATTTTAATTGAATGCAGTAGCAAATGTAATTTCAAAGGTAAGGAGTGTATATCCTTATATGCTGCTTTATTAAAGTAATTAAATATTAGAAATGATATGCAAAATAGGAAAAAAAAAAGAGAAAGAACGTCAATTTTAAATTACTGTTTTGTATATTTTGAATTTCAAAATTACTGATCTAATCAGTAATTACTGACTTGATTTCAAAGCAACTGTCGTAATCACTTTTCTAAATTTTATTTTAAATTTAATTAAGAGATAATAACCGTCAATTTGAAATTCACATTTTGCTTAATTCAAATGTCCAAAGCTCAAGAAATTAGCATTAATTACTGATTTGATTTGCAACAAATAGTCATCAAGATTTTTTTTTATTTTTTTAATTTAACTTTATATTTTATCAAGAAAACAATGTTGGAGGAACTCTTATGTCATTGGAATGTAACGATTAGGTAAAATGGTAATTTGATTGTAATTCTAGTTTTCATTTGATAATTTCAACCTATCACTAATTAACAACATGAATAAATCAAATGTGAGCAGTGACTGTTTTTTAGGGAAACCGCTGATGGTCAATATCAGTTGATGTCAACAATAAAAAAGTGAGCAGTGGCTATTTTTTCCTATCATTGGATACCCAAAAGTTTTTGAAACACTGATGTTTGGTCAGTCAGTGGTCAGCACTCAACACGGAGTTTGAAGAAACAGAGGTTCTATTTCAGCAGTGGATTACTTTTAACAATTAAATGTTTGAACCACTTTCAAGAATACTATACCCAAACAATCAAGATGAGGAGCTTAATAACCATCCAAGTGTATTTTGATTTTTATTTATTAGTATAAAGATGAAACAACTGTTCAATTAATAGTACAGATCAAACCACTGAAGTGATGTGATAAAAACTGTTACATATAAACAACTGTTGTGATAAACGCTGTTACATATAAAGACTGATGCCATAAAAATTATTACATATAAAACACTGAGGTGATGACATCTAACAACCTAACAGACTATAAAACACTGTTAACATAAACAAACATAGAATAACTAAAGTTGATGCTGAACCACTGTTGTTGTTTGACACTGTTGTTGGACGTCATAAATTTCAGATTTAATTTCAAAGGTAAGTAGTGGATATTCTTATAAGCTGCTTTATTAAAGTAATTAAATCTTAGAAATGATATACAAAGTAAGAAAAAATAAAGAGAGAGAACGACAATTTTAAATTACCATTTTGCATATTTTGAATTTCAAAATTACTGATATTATCACTAACTACGGACTTGATTTGAAAGAAAATGTCGTAATGACTTTTTTAAATTTTATTTTAAATTTAATTAAGAGATAATAACCGTCAATTTGAAATTCACATTTTGCTTAATTCAAATGTCCAAAGCTCAAGAAATTAGCATTAATTACTGATTTGATTGGGAACAAATAGACATCAAGAATATTTTTTATTTTTTAATTTAACGTTAAATTTTATCATGAAAATAATGTTGGGGGAACTATTATGTCATTGGAATGTAAAGATTAGGTAAAATGTTAATTTGATTGTAATTCTAGTTTTCATTTGATAATTTCAACCTATCACTAATTAACAACATGAATAAATCAAATGTGAGCAGTGACTGTTTTTTAGGGAAACCGCTGATGGTCAATATCAGTGGATGTCAACAATAAAAAAGTGAGCAGTGGCTATTTTTTCCTATCAGTGGATACCCAAAAGTTTTTGAAACACTAATGTTTGGTCAGTCAGTGGTCAACACTCAACACGGAGTTTGAAGAAACAGAGGTTCTATTTTAGCAGTGGATAACTTTTAACAATCAAATGTTTGAACCACTTTCAAGAATACTATACCCAAACAATCAAGATGGGGAGCTTAATAATCATCCAAGTGTATTTTGATTTTTATTTATTAGTATAAAGATGAAACAACTGTTCAATTAATAGTACAGATCAAACCACTGAAGTGATGGGATAAATACTGTCACTTGTAAACACTGTTGTGATAAACACTGTTATATAAAAACAATGATGTCATAAAATTTGTTACATACAAAACACTGAGGTGATGACATCTAACAACCTAACAGACTATAAAACACTGATGTGAAAAACACTGTTACATATAAACACTATTAACATAAACAAACATAGAATAACTAATGTTGATGCTGAACCACTTTTGTTGTTAGACAGTGTTTCACATTTAGTTGATCTGTGCTTGTCTTCAACAGGTGCTTTGGTCTTGATAAGTGGTTTCGTAATTGAACAGTGGATGATGTTCATCAGACTTTATGTACAACCATCGTTATATCCAACAGTTGTTAGGCAGATGAGGGTTTTGCCATATTAACTTGTTATAACCACTGTCATTGTAGGAAACTTAGCTTGGCAGTGCTTATTGTAGGAAAAACTTCAATTTACCTACAACAACTGATGAATTTAGAATGAATATCGCAAACTACTGCTAAGTCAAACAGCTGATGGAAAACTTTTAAGCACTGCTAGTAATTAAAACACTGATGGTGAGTAAGAAAACTACGTTTAATTGCTCAAATTGAAGTTACCTTGGTGTTGTGCAATCACTTTGATGTCCATGACAAAAGCACCTTCTTAAAAGTGGGAATGTAAAGGAGTACCATACCAAAATCAAATACATGACTAAGACAACCTCATTGAAAGTGGGAATGTAAAGGAGTACCATACCAAAATAACAAAAAGGGATGAAGCCTAAACTTTTGCGCTGTTATCACCTATCAACAGACCTGGTATCACCTTTCACATTTCCATCTCCTCAACAACCGTCTGGCAGAGATTGCTTCTAATCAAGAAAATCTATAAATCAACAAAAAAGCTTGGGAAAGACATAAACTACAAAACATATCAAAATAAATCTACTCGTAATCACATGATATAACAAAGCAAGCATCTGAATAAACAATAACAAAGGAAAGAAAAAATCAAAAGTTACAAACAGAGTTATTTATAAATTTCAGATATATACAATAATAAAAAGATTATTAGAATATACCAGAGTCACCGATTAAGAGGAGGTTGTACAAAAGCGTTCATCGAGTACGAAAAGAAACCCTAGGAGATCTGCTTCTTCTTCTGAGGGTACAAAAGGGTTCATCGTGCTGAGTATGAGAAAATAGATAAAACGAAAAAAAAAATTCTGAATGAAAAAATAAATCTTACATGATTATTCTCTTCCTCAACCACTCGATGGTACATGATTTAGGGTTTCAAACACAGATGTATCCAATAGAAGTAACCTTTGCCGTACGTTGTTTAGGAGATGAATATGAGAAGAAGAAGAAGGATGAACATAAGAGAGAAAGAGGATCTGAACATCGATCGGAATAGAGCAAAGCAGAGGGAGAGAGAAAGCAAGAAGCCCTAAATGAGTAAATGAGGGAGGATATAAATAGAAGAGGGCAGTGGTACTGTTGGGCGGGAAAAGAGGAAAAACGATGCCCTAATTAAATGACACGTGGCCCAAATAACTTTCATTTATTATATATAATAGATGATAGATGGTAGGGATCATGAGAAAATTCTCTATAACCTTTACTAAACCCTAAGAAATAAGCCTTCAAGCTCAAAAAGCTAAACCTTAAAGGCTAACGCCTAAAAACTAAAAACTAAATGCTAAAGCTAAACTCTAAACACTAAAAAATAAACCCTAGGAAAAAAATTAACACAAATATCCATCGTTTAATGGAGTTTTCTCATGATCTTCCTCGTGTATATATATGTCACGGCCCCCGTCCCGGTTTGACCCGGTCCAGGAGCCGCGGGACGGAAACCCCGTGGTATTTATTTAATTTGGCAGCGGAATTATTGACAGGCTCGTTTAAACTTGAAAATGCCTGATTATTATTTTATATCATAATTAGGGATAAACCCTGTAATTTACAATAAGGGAATTTCACTGGGAAACCCCTATTTTACAAAAAAACATGTTTATTCATTTTATTGAGCCACGTCTTCAAGCCTGCAGTGCTACACGACACTTTTTCCTGGATCACAGCAGATCACATGAAACGTGTTTTAAAAATGTTTTATCAGCAGGGAAATACTGGCGACTCATTCAAGTTGCACAAAATGACACATTGTTATAATATACAGTATTAAGGGTGATTACATTGTTTATATCAACCATTTACCCCAAATCGGTATTTGTCACTCGACTGTATCAGTGACTATGGTCAGATCACCCATTGGCTAACTCATTGTCCAATGGTGACGGGAAACAAGTAATGTATACAAAACCCCACATACCGGCAGTAATTGAAGATTACAAAGACTTAATCCCTGTAATTATAACCTTGAAAACATTTAGGGTTTTTGTAAAGCAATTTGATAAAAAGAGAATGACTCACATTGCAGATTTAAACGGGCAGAGTTTAGCCTACTGATTAGCCTTGTAACCTAATTTAAATAACAATGCACACGAAAACTAGGTCAGTAACTTAATTCAACATTTACGATAACTCACGAGATTAAAACCCTCACGACAAATGACAAAGTGCAATACTTAAACATCCATCGAATTTACGACGAATGACAAAGTATAGCCCGAGTTCAGGCAGCACTTAAACATCCATCGGATAGTTTTCATCGATCGGACATTAAATCGTAGCAGTGATCGAGTTATTACCCTGTTATCGTGGCAGAATTTCGTGCTGTGTCTGTGTTTTGTAGTAAACAGATGATAACTCAACGTACGAAATGAGTTTTTACGTCGAACCAATGCCAAACTTCAAGTGCCACACCCCTCTATTTATACTGGAAAAACAGTTCCCTCGCGTGGCGCGAGGGGCTGTCGCGTGGCGCGAGGGGTACCTCCCTAGCATAGGGTAGCCCCGTGTCTCAGTAGCTTGGGTGAGTCAACCGTTCGTTAAAATTCGATTCCTATTAAAAACTGTTTAGATAATACTGACTAGGAAATACCCCCCCCCCCCCCCCGAGTTTTAGGGGCCCTGATCCTGATTCCGATTGTTCTGAAAATTTTAAGGATTATGCAGGATTACATGGGGGTCTCAATTAGGGTTTCCTATTGGACAAATTAAGATAAGAGTTAATACTTTTAATGAGAGTTGTTACATCCTCCCCACCTTATTAAAATCTCGTCCTCGAGATTTACTGGAACAAGTAGGGATATTTTCGCTTCATCTCGAATTCCAGCTCCCAAGTGTATTCAGGTCCTCTTTTTGAATCCCACTTGACTTTGACCAGCACTAGTCGTTTGTGCTTGAGAAACTTGACCTTTCTGTCTTCTATTTGCAGTGGCTTCTCAACAAATTTTAACTTTTCATTTACCTCTACATCTTGAAGAGGTACTACCAGGGATTCGTTAGATAGACATTTCTTGAGATTGGATACATGAAACACGTCATGTACTCCAGCTAACTCTTCTGGTAGTTGTAAAAGATAGGCAACTGGTCCTATACGTTGGATTATTGGGAATGGTCCTAGGTACCTTGGACTTAGCTTTCCCTTCTTCCTGAACCGAACTACTCCTTTCCAAGGGAAACTTTCAAGAGTACCTTATCTCCGACTTGAAATTCCAGTGGCTTGCGTCGATTATCGGCATAACTCTTCTGGCGATCTCGAGCCGTCTTTAGTCTTTCCTTGATTTGAGTGATCTTGTCGGTAGTTTCCTGAACAATCTCGGGACCTGATAATTGACTTTCTCCTATTTCTGCCCAGCAAACTGGAGTTCTGCATTTTTGTCCATACAGTGCTTTGAATGGGGCAGCTTCAATGCTTGCATGATAACTATTATTATAGGAGTATTCAATTAAGGGTAGGTGGTCATCCCAGTTTCCACCAAAATCTATTACACATGCCCTGAGCATGTCTTCCAAGGTTTGAATCGTCCTTTCACTTTGTCCATCTGTTTGAGGATGATATGCAGTGCTCAAGTTTGGTTTAGTCCCCATGGCTTCTTGGAAACTTGTCCAGAAATGCGAAGTGAAACGACTGTCCGTATCTGATACAATGGAGAGCGGGACCCCATGTAAGGATACTACTTCGTCTACGTACAATTTTGCTAACCTTTCCATGCTAAAGGTTTCCTTCATGGGTAGAAAATGAGCTGATTTGGTTAATCGATCCACAATTACCCAAATCGCATCATTACCTTTTCTGGTTTTGGCCAACTTAGTAACAAAATCCGTTGTTATGATCTCCCATTTCCATACAGGCATTTCTAATTGTTGAAGTAACCCTGAAGGTTTCTGGTGTTCTGCCTTAACTTGTGAACAAGTTAGACACTTAGAAACATATCTAGCTATGTCCTTTTTCATTCCTATCCACCAGAAATTATTTCTTAAATCTTTGTATATTTTATTATTTCCAGGGTGCATGGTACACCTAGATTTATGAGCTTCCTCTAAGATCTTATTTCTTAATTCTCCTTGCTTAGGTACCCAAATTCTTCTTTTGTGGAATCTCCAAATCCCATCACTTCCTTGCTCTAATTCCTTTATTCTTCCTTTCATTCCTTCAGCATCATCCTTGATTGTTGTTTCCTGAACATTCTTTAATTGTTCCATTAAGTCTGATTGTAAACTTAATCTAAGAGCACGAACTCGTCGTTGTTTCTCATGATACTTACGACTTAAGGCATCTGCAACTACATTTGCCTTTCCTTCGTGATATTGAATATCACAGTCGTAGTCACTTAGAATTTCCATCCATCTTCTTTGCCTCATGTTCAATTATTTTTGCCCAAATATATACTTTAAGCTTTTATGATCTGTATAGACAGTAAACTTACTTCCATACAGATAGTGCCTCCAAATCTTAAGGGCAAAAATTATTGCTCCTAATTCTAAGTCATGGGTCGTATAGTTTTCTTCGTGCTTTTTTAGTTGCCTTGAGGCATACGCAATTACCTTTTTGCATTGCATCAGCACACATCCTAATCCTAGCTTAGAAGCATCACAGTATACTTCAAAATCTTCTGTTCCTTCTGGTAAGGCAAGGATTGGGGTGTTTGTTAACCTTTGTTTTAAAATCCTAAAAGCCTCCTCTTGCTTAGGTCCTCATTCAAATTTAACTGTTTTACAGGTTAGCTTAGTTAATGGCACGGCTATCTTAGAGAAATCCTTAATAAAGCGCCTATAGTACCCAGCTAATCCTAGAAAACTTCTAACTTTCGTAGCTGATTGCGGGACCTTCCATTTGGTGATCGCTTCTATCTTAGCAGGATCTACGTGAATACCTTGATGATTCACCATGTGCCCTAAAAATTGCACCTCCTGTAGCCAAAATTCACACTTCGAGAATTTGGCATAAAGTTTTTCTTTTCTTGACAAAGTTAAGAGTGCATGCAGGTGCTCACAATGCTCGTCCTGACTTTTGGAATAAATAAGTATATCGTCGATGAAGACAATTAAAAATTTATCCAAGTATGGTTTACAGACCCTATTCATCATGTCCATAAATGCTGCAGGAGCATTTGTTAGTCCAAAGGGCATGACTGTAAACTCGTAGTGACCATACCTAGTTCTGAAAGCAGTTTTAGGTATGTCTTCTTCTTGTACTTTCAACTGATGATATCCAGAGCGTAAATCTATCTTAGAAAAATATCTAGCCCCCTGAAGTTGATCAAAAAGATCATCAATTCTAGGTAATGGGTATCGATTCTTAATTGTAACCTTATTCAGTTCTCTATAATCGATACACATTCGCATCAAACCATCCTTTTTCTTCACAAACAACACTAGAGCTCCCCACAGGGATGAACTAGGTTGTATGAATCCTTTACTTAGCAACTCATCTAATTGCTTTTTCAGTTCTAACATTTCAGTGGGTGCTAAACGATATGGTGCCTTTGCTACGGGTGTAGTTCCAGGAATCAAATGAATCCTAAATTCTACCTCCCTATCTGGTGGTAATCCTGGTAATTCTTCTGGGAATACATCCGAGTATTCTGAGACTACAGGAATTTCCTTAAGTTCCTTACCCTTAGTGCTAATGATTACCGAAATCATATACACTATTCCTTGCTTTCGTTCATAACTAGCAACTTTCATTACTGAAATGAATTTCATGGGTTTTCGTGGCTTATCTCCTGTAACCATGATTACTTCTCCAGTGGGTGCACGAATTTCTATGGAATTCTTATCACAAAGGATTCGAGCATGGTTGGCTACTAACCAATCCATTCCTAACACGACATCGAATCCAACTAAATTCATGGGTAATAGGTTTGCAGAAAATTTATGACCTGAAAGTTCTATATTTTCTTTTTGCAAAACCGTATCTATGTTAACAGAGTTCCCGTTTGCCGTTTCTACTGTAAAAACTTGCCTAAGTTTCGTTAAGGGTAACATAAGAGCTTGGCAGAATGAAGTATTAATAAAACTTTGGTTTGCACCAGAGTCAAATAATACTTTTGCATAAACGTTGTGAACTAAGAATGTACCAGCTATTATGTCAGGAATAAGTTCAGCTTCCTGTGTAGTTAATTGGAAGGCTCTTACATTCTTCTTCGTAGTCCTTTCGACAGGTTTGGCCTTGTTATCCGCTGGTTTAACTAACTTAGGGCATTCTGGTTTGAAATGCCCAGCTTCTCCACAGTTATAGCAGACCCTTGTTTTCTTTCTGCAATCTTCTTCACGATGTCCTATAGCTTTGCAGAAGTTGCAGGGTTCGTTACATTTTCCAAAATGTTTCTTTTTGTAGTTTCTGCAGAACGGTAGAGTGGAAGATTGCCCAGTTCCTCTTTTCTTGAAATTGCTATTATTACCCACACGAAATCCTTGGGTAATTTTCTGAGCCAATTCCTTCTTCCTATTTTCTTCTCGTGTACGCACCAGTCCATCTGTCAAAGTGTTGGCTAATTCCACCGCATCATCGATCGTGCGGGGTCTCGCAGCTTTGACAATATCACGGATCTCGCTAATTAAACCCCAGATGTAGCGAGAAATAAGTACCGGCCCTGTCGAAGCCAAAGTAGGCACAATTCGAGCATATTCGAAAAACTTCAAAGTATACCCTCGGTAATTAACATTCACCATTCGGTGGCTCAGGAATTTGTTCGCCATTTGCTCTTTTTCATAATCTGGGCAGAATTTTCTTTCCACCAGACACTTAAACTCCTCCCAACTCATGGCATAGGTCATGTCGCTTCCTTTAGCTTGTAATACCGTGTTCCACCATTCTAATGCTTCTTCCTTGAAAAGGTAAGAAGCATACATGACCTTATCCTCTGCTGCACATTTACTTATTTTGATTACTGCCTCGGTTTTCTCCAACCAACGTAGTGCAGCAGTTTCCCCTTCATTGCCTGCGAATTCAACAGGTTTACAGGCAAGAAATTCCTTGTGAGTGCAACCAGGCGTTGCAGCTTTCATTCTTTTGAGAATTGGGGCTTGCAGTACATCATTATCATTATTATTAATGTTACCGCCTCCATTTATGCTATTACTGAAATTGTCTTCATGAGTACATTTGCTAGGAATAATTTGTTGAGGTTCAACTAGATTTCGTGCAACAGCAAGAATTGCTGGAATAGCATTGGCTATTCCTTGAGCAACAATGTTCTCGATATATTGCCTATTGAGGAAGTGGTCTTCATTATTTTGCTCAGATTGGTTAACTTCGTTAACGGGTTCATTACCAGAGTGTTCCATCTGGTAATTGATATATATATATGTGATTAGTAGAAAATAATTAACAACCAAACATAACAAAACAATCGCTTATAATCACATCAACACGTATAGCCAAAATTGTCGATTTTTCGACGTTCGATATTTTATATCTTATATTAGGCATCTGTACACACTAGCTATCTTACAAAAGTTTTATTTTTAGGTTATTTCACATAATTATATTTTTATTATTATTAAACACACGTTCCCACAACCACATACGATTCCTGTTAGCTGGCACTTCAGAAATGACGTTCCCTCTCGTCGTATTTCCAGGATATTCTCTCCCCTACTTCCTGGATTCTATTTCCCGCGTCCACTAGTTCCTCACCATAGTGGCGGAGTTTAGCCAAGTTCTCGGAGCTCATAGGTGGGTGTAGTGGAGGCTCCGGGTTAAACTGGGGGAAAAAGGTATTAGGGTTATTGAGGAGATTCTGAAACTGCCAGTCGGTGGTCCACCACTCTTCTAGCTCTGCTGGTAGAGGTTGGAAGTGGATAATAGGATCTGGGATATCAGGCTCTAAATCAACTGGAAGTTGTGCTTCCGCTGGGTAATTAAAGAGGTTTGCATCGGCAGGTCCGATGAGGTCACTAAGTGCCAGTTTATGATCCAGCTCTTCCTAAGATGGCATTTCCTGGTCTTGTCTGGAACTTTCTCCGATCTCTATTCCCTTGCCTTTATCTTTGGGATCCTCTGTCTTTATAACTTTCCGTGTCGCTGGTTTCTTCCTGCGCACACGCCTCTAGCCCACAAATCTTCTTTTCTTTCTCGGTTTGGGTTTCTCCGGAGGTTAGGCTTGAAATTCCATAGGTTCATCAGTGTCGGCACAATAACCGGTAAAGTCTTTGGAAACTTCCACATTAATAGAATAGAGATTGAGATTCTGAAGAGCTTCAGACAACTCATTCATGCTGTTTAGCATATATGAAGAAAACACACAAAATTCTAGGTTAAAATTTTGTAAGTTAAATTTTCACAGGCTAATATTTAGTACAACCATTCAAGTATCATTGTTCAAACAGAAAAATGGCAAACATTGCGACTTTTATATATATATGTTTATTACAAATTACAACTGAAATTCAATATATACTAGGGGTTGTGCATTCATAATTTTATTATGTTCAACATGCCTTTATATAAGGTTTATTCTATCTTCTCTTACTAAGTTGTTTATCTAATGGGCAAAGTTTCTTTAAGTTTCTGGCTTATAGATGATATGGGTGCTAGTACTGGGTCAGGGTGTTGGCAGTTTAACGTAATGAAAAGTTAACATTTACTGTTGTAGTGGCTAACATATAGAGCCCATTGTTCATCTAATTCATTTTCCCATGGTGGGTTATTGCCTATTTCCTGAGTTTCCTTATTAACCATCACTCCTTTTGGTTGTGACTTCTTTATTTTCTCTTGACTTTTTCTAATAATCCAACTTCTTTTCTTAGTGGTAAGTGGTTTCTCAAACTGTGCCTTACGAACAAATATTCCTTCCTCAGTATCTGCTGAGTATCTTGAGGAATTTGATTGAAATGTAGTTTACTTATCTTTTGATGAACTATCTAATTGACGATAGATGTCCGAAATTCTTTGCTTACCCGTACTGTAAAACTAACAAATAGTCAAATAACACAAAAACACATAAGCACAGGATGGCAATCAGAAGAAAAAAAATTAAGTATCTCTAAATACTTAAATGGCTTAAATCAGTGGCTCTGATACCACCTTTTTCTGTCACGGCCCCCGTCCCGGTTTGACCCGGTCCAGGAGCCGCAGGACAGAAACCCCGTGGTATTTATTTAATTTGGCAGCGGAATTATTGACAGGATCGTTTAAACTTGAAAATGCCCGATTATTATTATTTTATTTCATAATTAGGGATAAACCCTGTAATTTACAATAAGGGAATTTCACTGGGAAACCCCTATTTTACAAAAAACATGTTTTTCATTTTATTGAGCCACGTCTTCAAGCTTGCAGTGCTACACGGCACTTTTTCCTGGATCACAGCAGATCACCTGAAACATGTTTTAAAAATGTTTTATTAGCAGGGAAATACTGGCGAGTCATTCAAGTTGCATAAAACGACACATTGTTATAATATACAGTATTAAGGGTGATTACATTGTTTATATCAACCAATTACCCCAAATCGGTATTTGTCACTCGACTGTATCTGTGACTATGGTCAGATCACCCATTGGCTAACTCGTTGTCCAATGGTGACGGGAAACAAGTATTGTATACAAAACCCCATATACCGGCAGTAATTGAAGATTACAAAGACTTAATCCCTGTAATTATAACCTTGAAAACATTTAGGGTTTTTGTAAAGCAATTTGATAAAAAGAGAATGACTCACATTGCAGATTTAAACGGGCAGAGTTTAGCCTACTGATTAGCCTTGTAACGTAATTTAAATAACAATGCACACGAAAACTAGGTCAGTAACTTAATTCAACATTTATGATAACTCACGAGATTAAAACCCTCACGACGAATGACAAAGTGCAATACTTAAACATCCATCGAATTTACGACGAATGACAAAGTATAGCCCGAGTTTAGGCAGCACTTAAACATCCATCGGATAGTTTTCATCGATCGGACATTAAATCGTAGCAGTGATCGAGTTATTACCCTGTTATCGGGGCAGAATTTCGTGATGTGAGTGTGTTTTGTAGTAAACAGATGATAACTCAATGTACGAAATGAGTTTTTACGTCGAACCAACGCCAAACTTCAAGTGCCTCACCCCTCTATTTATACTGAAAAAACAGCTCCCTCGCGTGGCGCGAGGGGTACCCCCCTAGCATAGGGTAGCCCCGTGTCTCAGTAGCTTAGGTGAGTCAACCGTTCGTTAAAATTCGATTCCTATCAAAAACTGTTTAGATAATACTGACTAGGAAATACCCGCCACCCCCCTGAGTTTTAGGGACCCTGATCCTGATTCCGATTGTTCTGAAAATTTTAGGGGTTATGCAGGATTACATGGGGGTCTCAATTCGGGTTTCCTATTGGACAAATTAAGATAAGAGTTAATACTTTTAATGAGAGTTGTTACAATATATATATATATATATATATATATATATACAGGGTTGAGTTCATTTCAGAACTCTAAATAACTACAGAACTTTCAGAACTCCTAATAAACAATCATTTTATATATAAGTTTTTGTATTTAGGATCTTTTTATCATCTATTATATGTATTTCTTTGATTACATACATGTTAAAAGTAGTTTACATATGTTTAATTGCCAAAATTATATACATGTGTCATAACTAATTACATATATGTAAAAAAACTAGTTTACATATGTGTAATTATAAAATTACATATAAAAAATGATAAAATTACTCTTAACATGTATTTAATCGTAAAAATATCGACATAATAAATGATAAAATTATTCTAAACATAAAAATATATTAATAAAAAGATTGTTTATTAGGAGTTCTGCCAGTTCTGTAAATATTTATGGTTCTGAAATGATCTTGCTCCTATATATATATATATATATATATATATATATATATATATATGTATGGGGAAGGTTTAAATGAAAACGCTAAATATTGCGATAACCGTGAGAACAAATAAAAAACCGCGAGAACTTGATCAAAACAATTCAAATTCAAAAAAGTTTTCTACACTTATCATTATTATTCGAATACAATGTTAAAAATTTAATTTACACGTTTAAATTTACGTGAATTCGTAAATAAAGATAATTTACACATGTGTAAGTTTACCATTTACACATATGTAAATATGTTATATTTACACATATGTAAAAAATTTAAAAAGAGTGATTTTGAAAGGAGAAATGAATTATTTGATGTTGTAAATTCTTTTTTTATGTTGTATCTTAATTACAATGAGGTTTGAATTAAAAAAAATTGGTTTTGATTGGTTTTTCAATCGTTCTCACGGTTCTCGCAATATTTAGCGTTCTCAAGATAACCCTCCCCATATATATATATATATATATAAAGCCTAAAAAACACACAAAATTTTTTTTTTCATTTTTTTTTATTAAAATCGTTAGTTTTTATATATGAAAAAAAAACCTTTTTTCAAAAAAAAAAAAAAAATTTTTGTAGTACACATGTGTAATACACATACACATGTGTAGTATTACACATGTGCACTACACAAAAAAAATTATATAAAAAACCTGCGAAAATTAATATGAAAAAAAAATTTGGTATGTTTTTTTGGCTTTTTTAATTAGTTTTCGAGTTTTCACAATAACTAGTGGTTTTCATTTGAACCTTCCCCTATATATATATATATAGGGGGAGCTCATACGAGAACCACCATTATTGTGAGAACCGCGAGAACCAATGTGAACACAACCTAAAATAGCCAAAAAAACCTAGAAAAACCTAACCCCCACCCCCCCAAAAAAAACCTAACCCCCCCCCCCCCCCCAAGCTAAATGCTAAAAACTAAAACCCCCAACCTAACCCACCACCCCCCCCCCCCCCAAAAAAAAACCTAAACCCACCTCCCCCACCCCCCAAAAACCTAAACCCCCCCCCCAAGCTAAAATGCTAAAAACTAAACCCCCAAAAAACCTAAAAAAATCTAAAAAAAATAAAAAAAAAAATCTAAATTTTTTTTTTTTAATATTTTTTATGTTAAAATCGCTACTTTTCAAAGCCAAAAAAAAAAAATTTTTTTTTTAAAAATTAAAAAAAAAATTTTTTTTTGGCTTCGAAAAGTAGCGATTTTTTTTATAAAAAATATTAAAAAAAAAATTTTTTGTGTGCTTTTTAGCTATTTTTAGGCATTTTTGGTTGTGTTCACATTGGTTCTCGCGGTTCTCGCAATAAGAGGTGGTTATCGCATGATCTTCTCCCTATATATATATATATATATAGGGCAAGGTTCATTTAAGAACCACCTTTATTGCGAGAACCAACGTGAACACAAAAAAAAAACCTAAAAAAGTCCAAAAAACCCACAATTTTTTTTAATGTCTTTCAAATAAAAATCGCTATATTTTGTTACAAAAGAAAACTTTTTTTTTTCGAGTGACAATTATGGATGCACATGTGCATATGTATCATTTCTTGGACAAATTCCATAATATATTACCAATAGTAGAAAAATGCACTTTCATTTACACTACCATATGTAATACACTAATTTTTACATTATCAATAATAGAAATGCACATGTGCATCTACATGTATCAACATGAAATAAGGTGTTTTGGTACAAAAAGTTTGTGATTTTAAATGATGAAGTAGACCCATATACATGTGTTTTGGTTAGTTATATCTAGTGGTTGATGGTTTGATTACATTTGTCACTTTATGATGTAATATGTTGTTTGGATGGTATAAAGGGTGTTGATGTACATATAATAAAGTGAAATATTGGTAATAGTATTGTATTATGGATGGTAAAAAGCAATGGTATTGTATTACGGATGGTAGGAGGTAATGGTAGTGTAGTATGGATAGTATGATAGATGAAAGTGAATGTGTATTCAAAGTGGTGTACTAAAACACGTTATAATATGTTTATATATATAGATGCACATGTGCATTTCTAGTGTTAATGTTATAACAAGTTCATACATACAGATGCACATGTGCATTTCTATTATTGTTAATGTAAAAAGTAGTGTATTATGAATGTTAGTGTAAATGAAAGTGCAATTGTCTAATATTTGTAATGAATTACGGAATTTGTCAAATAAATTATACAAATGCACATGTGCATGGATAACAGTTACTCGATATTTTTTTTTTTTGAATTTTTTTTATTAGTAACGAAATATAGTGATTTTTCCAAAATAAATAGTAAAAAAAAATTTTGGGGTGTTTTTTAGGTATTTTTTTTGTTGTGTTCACATTGGTTTTCGCGGTTTTCGCAATAAAGGGTGGTTCCTAACGGATTCTTCTCCTATATATATATATATGTATATATATATATATAGGGGATGGATCATAAGAAAACTAGTTTAAATGAGAAAACCAAAAAACTAACTAAAAAAGCCCAAAAAACATACCAAATTTTTTTTTTAATTTCTATAAAAAAATCGCAGGTTTTTATACCTGGAAAAAATAAAAAAATAAAAATAAAAAAGAAACCTTTTTGTTGTATTGCACATGTGCACTATTACGGATATAGTGCACATGTGTAGTACACATATATTGCACATGTGCAAATATACAACAAAAATTTTTTTTTTTTTTGAAAAATTTTTTATGTATAAAAACTAGCGATTTTTTGTTAAAAAATTGTAAAAAAAAAATTGGTATGTTTTTTAGCTTTTTTTTAGTTAGTTTTCTAGTTTTCTCATTTATATGTAGTTTTCTCATGATCCTCACCCTATATATATATATAGGGGAAGGCTCTATGCAGAATACTAAATATTGCGAGAACACGCAGAACAAAATGAATCACTCAATTTTTCAATCCTAAAAATCTAAAAAGTAAATGAAAATATTATAAATTTAAAATTTATTGTTTCTCACACTAAAATTTAAAAAAATATGAAAAATGTTCAGTTTTTAAATAACCTACACACATGTAGGTTATGTGTAGGCTAAATTAGCTACATGTGTGTAGACTATGTGTAGAAAAAATACATGATTCTTTCTGTATATATAATACACATATGAATTTAAGAAACAATAAAATTTAAGAAATATGAACCTTAAATCCCAAAATTTAATGATTTAGAGTTGTTCATTTTGTTTTCGCAATAATTAGTGTTCTGTAATATATATATATGCGTGTGTGTGCGAGAGAGAGAGAGAGAGAGAGAGGTTTTGTGTTTAAATTTTGGCTATGATATCTTTCTAACTTCAAAATTTGGAAACTTTGTCGGTGAAGGAAATCAATAACCAGAGAAAACAAAATGAATCTGCAAAGAGTGAGAAGTTCTTTTATGTGAAAAATTGATGTATAAAAATCATATATTATATAGACCAACTGAGTCCTTTATATAGATGGGGACCATACGTAACCAAATATTATAACTCTGATGAATGATATGACTGCTTGGTAGTTTGGTGCTTAGGGAAATCCAGGAATGAAAGACCTCATCATGGCTCATAAGGAAGCATACAGGGATAACAAGAAAATAAAGTGGTTCAAGCAATCATCTTCACGACGGTTTGGTGCTTATGGAAATCTAGAAACGAAGCCTGATGTGTGTAAAATGCAACATATAAATTACATCAAATGAGGCGTAAAACTAACCCTTTTTAGTACTAATGTTAGAAAAAGTAAGCTTTTGTTTTCCTTTTGTATTTTCAGGATTAAATGAGCGTAAATGAACAAAAGAAGCAAATATGCAGCAAAATCTAACATAATTACAAGAAAGGGAATAAACGTGGCATGCTCAACCCCTCGATAGCATCTTCCGAAGCAAAACAAGAGAATAGAAGGCTGAACACGGCCCCGTGCCCAGCGGACACGGGGGCGTGGTCAGGTGTCTGCAGAAAAGACAAAGCTATAGAAGCTTCTATCCCTGACACGGAGGCGTGCCCAGCTCAACACAGCCGTGGTCAACGCTAAGATTCGCAGAATCCAAGCAAATCTTGATAGTACAGATACGCTTCTGCACACGGGGCCGTGCCCAGCGGACACGGGGACGTGTGGAGCTAATGCAGACAAATTGCAATTAATGAAGAAATAGAAAGTGGATGGACACAGGGCCGTGCTCAATGGACACGGGGCCGTGTCCGGGCTTCTGTGCATGTTATAAATAGAGTTGCTTGGTTCACTTCAAAGGCATCCCTTTGCAAACCACCTCTCTCCCACTTCACCCACACTCCACCACCACCACCATCACAACCCACATCCACCACCATCATCCATCATCCATCATAGAGTGTGTGTAGTAGTCTCGGGATCCAAGATTGATAGTAAGAGTCCTTGACAATCAAAAGGCCATGTTTGCCTAAGTCTCTTACATCACTTGGTGAAGACAAGCATTTAGTGTAATACTTTTGATTTTTTATCTTTTCGCACTTTTTATTTGGTTTTGTATTAATGTCTTTAATAACTAGTTTCTTATGTTGAAGGTGAAACTTCCTTATCAGTTGCCCGTGGTGTCTTGGCGATATTATACTGTTTATATAAAATAAAATATTTACACCATTCATATCCCTACGGTCTATATAGAGATATGTTGGCTACCTGGTCAGGGGTTAAGGGAATGGTTTGGCAATGTTCTTGCCTTGTTCAGTGTATAGATCCTGCAAGGACCTGGGTCAAGCTTACTAGGACCTCCTTCAATACCCACTGGTATTGGATGGCGGGGGTGCGAATAGCTTGATCCCCTCATATGTAAACTACTATTAATACGGTAACCCGACTATTTGGGATTGTATCCCTGCTGACTCAAACCACTTAGCCGAGGGTAATGTCACCTTCAAAAGAGGGGCCTACCACATTACGCATTAATATCTTAATTAATTATCTTTCAATATTCCGACCCTTTTGGATTGTATCATTGCTGACTCAAACTACTGGGTTGAGGGTAACGTCACCTTCAAAAGAGGGGCCTACTACTATAACTAAGATAATCTTTTAAAAAGTGTAAAAGTGCTGAAATCATCAAAGGTTAGACTAAAGGCGAGTCGGATCCAAGTGATTCATCTTGTCTATCTGTTTTTATTTTATTTTATTTTTCAGCATTTTTAGTTTTTATTTTCATGATTAAAACTTTTTCTAAACTTTTGATTTGATTAGACGTTGAGGATAAACCGGTACTAAAAGCTCTTGTGTCCTTGGACGACATGGGTATCTTACCAACGCTATACTACGCTCACGATGGGTGCACTTGCCCATATGTGTGTTTAGTGTTATTAAAATATCGTGTTTTATAAATTTAAAACTTGACTAAAGTGTTAAAAATGGCTTAAAATATACATAAAAATATATCACACTCGACATGCATCAAGTTTTTGGCGCCGCTGCCGGGGACACTAGGATTTTAGGAAAGTTAGGAATCAACGGCCTAATCGTTTTTCTTATTTTTCTGTTTTTTTAGGATTTTTCTAGATTTTTCAATTTCTGCAGAAGCTCAGCACGGGGCCGTGCCCGCTGAACACGCCCCCGTGCCCGCTGAACACGCCCCCGTGCCCAATCTTTGGTGCTGGCAATCTTGTTTTAAGTCAGACAGTAGCCGAACACGGGGCCGTGCCCACTAAACACCCCCCGTGCCCAAGCTTCAGATATTGGAAACAGAGCCGTAAGATCCCGACGGCTGGTAATTTCTGACGTAATCATGAGTGATACTGATAATTTTTACTTTCGCTCCTCTTATGGTACGTGGTGTCAAATATGTGGCGGAACTCATGAAGATTTAAAATGTTATTTTTTAAATTACAATCCCCACTATATAGACCCATTGTTTTCCTGTAGCCTTAAGATGGGCGAAAGTAAAAACAATCCCTATCTCTCCCTCGAATGCTCTCAATCATCCCTTCGAGATGAAATGATTCTTGAAGAATCATTACAAATGCCAGAACTAATTCTTCGATGGATAAAAGAACTTGATATGGATATAACTAATTCATCTCAAGATGACGGACAAGGAGAATTAGTGAGATCGCATTCGGATTATAACAACATCGTTGCTCCCGAAATCACCTCTAACTCTTGCGAGGACTTGAGCGATAGTCGTCCCTGTGTTGATTGTGTCGTGAAGGACTCCCCATCGGTTTCCGCCGATGCATACATAGACCTGAGCGATTTGACATATACCTTCTTTAACGAGAGCCCGAATAAGGGAAATAAAGGGTGGTTTTGCCCACCGGTATTTAGCTTAGGAATCACCCTTTCCGATAACCTCTTGCGTTCTTGTCTAAAACTTGGGCAACTTAGGTATCTCAGGCACTTCGGTGTTGTTCCGTCTAGTAAAGAACCACCCGATCCGGATAAACTCCTTGAAAATAGACGAAACTTCATAAACAACTTCTAGCCACGGGGTCGTGTCCATGTCAGCACGCCCCCGTGTCCACCCAAAGATTCCCGTCTGACTTTTGGTCAGAATATGGACAAAAAGTGTCAGAATTTTGTCTGCACACGGGGCCGTGTCCAGCATGTTGTCGTTTTCTATAAATGCAGCAAGATTCCTGCACTCTTGGACCATTCCAAAGACAAAGATCTGGTGGGATCTTCACATATACCATACTAGGTATATTCTAAAGAAGGTTCTCAACAACCATCTTGTCTTTTCTACTTTTGTCCATTGTCTTCTTCTTCATTTCTCCTCAAAACCTCAATTAAAGTTTGAAATCTCTATGTTTTCAAGCTTTATTGTAATATTTGTTTGGTTTTTATTCAAGGAATCTTGTTAAAAATAAGTTTTACAACACTGTGTTAAGTTATTTCTGCTTAAAAATGCTTCAAAAGTCAGAAAAATAATTTAAAGCAACAAGATTCCTTGTTTCAAAAATCTGCAGAGAGGTGAACACGGGGCCGTGTCAGCGAGCAAGGGGCCGTGTCCGAGGTACTGTTTCATTTAAATTGAACTTTTCCACTTGTTTTTCGTAGAATGTCAAGCCAGAATAGTGGAACCTCTTCAGCACATTCAAGAAACAGTCGTAGGGACTGAAGGCCTTCCATCGAAGCAACTCTTATGCGCTATGTGATGGCACTGCGGGAAGCTCTAGATGAAAAGACATCCGTAGCAGAAGTCCTAATCGACCGTATTAATTATCTCACGGTGGGGCTAGAAAACAGTTTTTGAAGAAATCAACATCTTGCACCAGAGGTTGAACATTCTTGCAACACCTCCCATGGAACCAATCCTTCCCCAAGAGGATTGGAACCTAGCACTTGGAGTCGTCAACCCCACCGGGTGGGATGACATCCCCGCGGAACCTCCTCTTGAAAATCTACAAGAAGTTCCGGTGGAAGTCACACCCCCTCAAAATGAGGACGCCAATGAGCCCGCCTTTCTTCCCCCTCGGGAGATAGAGGAATGGCTCAACGATGTATGAGGGGTCATTCCCGGAGAAGAAGTTCTTCAAGCCGCATTCAACCGAGAGTTACCTTTCTCGGAAATTTTGATCTTAAAATAAACTATAGGCTAGGACTTCTTTGTGGTTTTAGATTTCTTGCGTTTCTGACCTACTTATCTAAGATTTAGTTTATGCATTTATTTTCTAGGATCTTATGTAATTCACTCTTTAATGAAATGATGGTTTTTAATTATTAAATGGTGTTTGGACGATGTTGTATTGGGATTAAACACACTCAGGATGATGGAGGTTACTAAGAGAAACTTGAACCCACACCACATGCACAAAAACAGAGCCTCCTAACAATTTTTCTTCATTACAGCAAGTTCAGCACGGGGTCGTGCTCAGCCAACACGCCCCGTGCCCAATGATCTGCAGAAAATGCCCAGTTCAGGTAACTGGACATGGGGCCGTGTTCACTGAACACGCCCCTGTGCCCAGCCTTCTGTTACATTATGATACTGGCAATCTGAACACGGGGTCGTGCCCGGTCAACACGGGCCCGTGTCCAGACGCCCAGTAACATAAAGTTTTGTTTTTAACACCCTTTTTACACATTCAATCAACCTAAAAACTTATTTTTGGGACACATTGAGGACAATGTGTAATTTAAGTGTGGGGGGGTACTAAAACCTTGAATTTTGCAAGTCCTAATAACAAGCCTTACACAAAACTCTATTGGAACCGCCAATCACCCCAAGTTTTTTCAAAAACTTTTCATTTCTTTTACTTGTCTTGGTTTAATTTGGGAATAACAAGTTCTAAAATGGTTATATTTTTACAAATTTACAACCGATAGCGTCGTCATAAAAAGAACTAACATAAGAAAATTATGAAACGGCATGACAAATCTAGTTAAACTTTAATTATATATACTTGATCACATTATAAACCCATTCCCACAAAAAGTGAGTTTTGAGCCTTTATTGAGCATACAAATACACATCTTTAGATTAAATGCTCATTTTTTGTTTCTTGTATGAATAGCTGCTTGGTTTCTTACGACTCTAGAACTTGCCATGACGATACATTCCCAGTCCTTACCAACTTAAACCCAAGTAAGTAAATGATGGAGGCATTAGGACTAGCCCCTTTTTCTTTTCAACACCATTATTTTTCATTTTTTTTACCACATACCCAAAATCCCCCTAGTTAACCCCTTTGAGCCTAAACCTTTTCGTTTCTAAACCCACAAAACAAACACCCTTTACCCACCAAAACCTTTTTATTTTTAACCCTTTATTTTAGTAAAAAGCTCGGTCTTCATGTGACATTCCGTATAAAAAAATGAAGTATAGCAATAAACAAACAAGTTCCTCAAAAGAAACTTTGTTTGAAAATGCTCCGTTTGAATAAAAGTCACAAAAACAAAAAGTTTTACGATGACCGACGCTTTTTACGCTTTTAGCCCTTTCTACTAACCACTAACCCAAAACCACCTACCTTTAACCCGAGCCTAACCTTTCCCCAAGTCCTCTTGATATTTACAAAGGTGTATAGTTAGAAAGAAGGAGGATTGATTGCTTGGCAAGCATATGGTAGAAGTAAGTTCCATGCTGGTCTCGAGTGTTTCACAAAAATACATCTTCGGCCGAGTGTTGAGTGATCTCCCGTGAGGTATGTGAACTTGTATATAAATGGAATTTTAAATAGGCATGTTATGCCCAAATAAGTGATTTCTCTTATGAAACGTTCAAAATAAATCATAACGAATAGGATTGTAAATAACATAAAAATAAAGCCTAATAAAGATCTTGGATTCCCGACACTCAAGACAAGCCCAAAACTTCTCTTCTACCCATTCCATTTGGGAGTGTAAGCTACATTATAAAGAGTTTTGCTTGAGGACAAACAAAGATTCAAGTGTGGGGGTATTCGATGTGTGTAAAATGCAACATATAAATTACATCAAATGAGGCGTAAAACTAACCCTTTTTTAGTACTAATGTTGGAAAAAGTATGCTTTTGTCTTCCTTTTGTATTTTCAGGATTAAATGAGCGTAAATGGACAAAGGAAGCAAATATGCAGCAAAATCTAACATAATTACAAGAAAAGAAATAAACGTGGCATGCCCGACCCCTCGATAGCATCTTCCTAAGCAAAAACAAGAGAACAGAAGGCTGAACACGGCCCCGTGCCCAGCGGACACGGGGGCGTGGTCAGGTGTCTGCAGAAAAGACAAAGCTATAGAAGCTTCTATCCCCGACACGGGGGCGTGCCCAGCTCAACACGGCCGTGGTCAACGCTAAGATTCGCAGAATCCAAGCAAATCTTGATAGTATAAATACACTTCTGCATACGGGGCCGTTCCAGCGGACACGGGGGCGTGTGGAGATAATGCAGACAAATTGCAATTAATGAACAAAGAGAAAGTGGATAGACACGGGGCCGTACTCATTGGACACGGGGCCGTGTCCGGGTTTCTCTGCAGACTATAAATAGAGGTGCTTGGTTCACTTCAAAGGCATACCTTGGCAAACCACCTCTCTCTCACTTCACCCACACTCCACCACCATCACAACCCACATCCACCACCATCATTCATCATCCATCATAGAATATGTGTAGTAGTCTCGGGATCCAAGATTGATAGTAAGAGTTCTTGACAATCAAAGGTCATGTTTGCCTAAGTCTCTTACATCACTTGGTGAAGACAAGCATTTAGCGTAATACTTTTGATTTTTTATCTTTTCGCACATTTTATTTGGTTTTGTATTAATGACTTTAATAACTAGTTTCTTATGTTGAAGGTGAAACTTCCTTATCATTTTTTCGTGGTGTCTGGGCGTTATTTTACTGTCTATATAAAATAAAAGATTTACACCATTCATATCTCTACGATCTATATAGAGATATGTTAGCTACCTGGTCGGAGGTTAAGGGAATGGTTTGGTAAGGTTCTTGCCTTGTTCAGTGTATAGATCCTGCAAGGACCTGGGTCAAGCTTACTAGGACCTCCTTCAATACCCACTGGTATTGGATGGCGGGGGTGCGAATAGCTTGATCCCCTCATATGTAAACCACTATTAATACAATAACCTAGCTATTTGGGATTGTATCCCTGCTGACTCAAACCACTTAGCCGAGGGTAACGTCACCTTCAAAAGAGGGGCCTACCACATTACGCATTAATAACTTAATTAATTATCTTTCAATATTCCGACCCTTTAGGATTGTATCATTGCTGACTCAATCTACTGGGTTGAGGGTAACGTCACCTTCAAAAGAGGGGCCTACTACCATAACTAAGATAATCTCTTAAAAAGTGCAAAAGTGCGGAAATCATCAAAGATTACACTAAAGGCGAGTCGGATCCAAGTGATTCATCTTGTCTATCTGTTTTTATTTTTATTTTATTTTTCAGCATTTTTAGTTTTTTTTTTTTTCATGATTAAAATTTTTTCTAAACTTTTGATTTGATTAGACGTTGAGGATAAACCGGTACTAAAAGCTCTTGTGTCCTTGGACGACATCGGTGTCTTAACAACGCTATAGTACGCTCACGATGGATGCAATTGCCCATATGTGTGTTTAGTGTTAGTATAATATCGTGTTTTATAAATTTAAAACTTGACTAAAGTGTTAAAAAATGCTTAAGATATACATAAAAATATATCACACTCGATACGCATCAAAGCCATGTTTGATAATAAAGATGTCAACGCCGCAAAAATTAAACAAGACATTAAGGCGATAGGATAGTTGTGGGTCAAAAATAGATCTTGTTATAACACTATTACGTGGATCAATTGGTGTAACTTTAATTTATATGTATGGTGTTTTTGTTGTTGGACTAGCGATTTGCTAATGGCCGGTTTTTAATGAAAGTTGTTGTTCAAAAAACAAAATGCTTGGCGGTTAAACTTGTCAACATATGATAGTTATATAAGTAGGAACCATAGTGAGAACATGATCAGTGCCCTAACAACTAATATTCCATTGACAATCATTTTGCTGCGGATGCACAGTTATTACTAATGACCAACATGTCATTGCTGGACTAAGTTACTAGTGATGATTAGTAGCAACTTGCTACTGATTTCTAGTAACTTTTAAAGATCAGTTCCCATGCATCTTCTATCCATCCAAGCAGTTCTGCCAATGGTTTTTGCCCTTGGACTCCACAAGTGCCAACCTTTGGACCCCATTAAGGCAGTGCCCCCTTGAAACGCCCCTCGTCTAGGGACTTCGCTCCATACAAACTTACAAGGTTTAAGGTGCTCAAAATATGATAGTTTTGATTGAGTGAGTACTTGACACCTCGTAACTTTCATTAATAATTATTATGGTTTCTTATTTGTTCTTCAAGTACATCACAATTATCCAAACTAGTTGGATAACACTAAAATCGCTAGGAACACAGACACGCAAACACACACACACACACACACATATATATATATAGGGTCAGGATTTAGGGAAAACGGTGAAAAGTGTGAGAACAGTGAGAACGCTTATAGATCGTCAGATCAAAACAATCTATGGACTAGATTGGCACGGTGGCGTTTTCGTAAATAACATCAATTTTATTACGTGGACGTGCTTCATGAAGGGTAAAAAGGTCTTTAGACTTCTCTACCCAAAACGCCAAACTCATGAATAAAACACCATTACATTCCCGCCTTAAAATACAAAGAACACATCATCCTAATCTAAACGTCATTAAATATAAAACGCCAAACTTTGTTTTTAAAAGATAAAGCAGAACAAACACTAACTGAAACGACTGAGCTTAATTAATACCATTTATTATAATAAAATACCGCCTAAAATACGCGCCAGAAACATCATATATAAACAACATCTCAGACCTTCCATTAAACACACCGAACCCAAAACGCCGTATTTTACTATATACCATTCAACTTAGAAAAGCCAAAAAACCCAAACATCAAACACACCAAACCCAAAACGCCATATTTTACTATATACCGTTCATTTTAGAAAACATCAAAAAATCTAAACATCAAAGATTCCAATCGACGTTTCTTTTAGATACACTATTTTCTCAGTAAAACGCCAAAAATGGCAAACATCGTTTCTTGTATATTCAATATTGTTCTACGCGAAGTTTCGCAGAATGCATTGTTAGCTGAGGGGTGTAACTCGATAAGATTTTGCTGCATGAGATGGACAAATCTTCAAGAAAAAGAGACTTATGTCATTTTTTGTGCTTTGTTCTTGATGAATATTTGAATGGCATGAAGAGACAGATGACACTGATGAGTGGGTTGAAGATAAAGATGAACTTCAAACAAAAAACTCACGTCATTTTGTGCTCTAAACGGCCACAAAAAGCTACTTCAACAACAAAAAAACAAAATGAATCATACCAAAGTCAAACCGCCAGTGAAGATGTTTAAAAGAAGAAAGAGACTGGTGACAATGAAGATTTGGAAGATGAATTGTTTCTATTTTTTTTTTATTTTCTTTTTCAGTCGTTTGTTATTTCAGCTAAGAACAAATACATTATTTCTCAAAAAAAAAATAAAAAAACGCCACACAGACAAATGCTTGTGAAACGCCATCATGCCATAAAACGCCCAAGACTCCCAAACTATAATAAAATTACTTTGGACAAGTATTATTAAAAACTCAAAAAAAGTATAAAACAAGGTACAAGAGAATAGAACAAAGTGTCATCTTTATCTAAACCACATTAAAATTACAAAACGCCAAAATCTTGAAAAGGTAACTACAAACAGTAACTAAAACAGTAAACTGAAACGATAAAACAGATGAAGTTGAACAAACTGTAACCACAAAACAGTAAACTGAAGCGACAGAAACTTTATTAATAACATTTATTATATTAAAAACCACTCCATCGGAAATTGAATTTTTTTATCTTTTCAAAACGCCACAATTACCTTTTGAAATTATTTATCTTTTCAAAACGCCATAATTACCTGTCACTTTATATACTGCATCCAACATGCACCTGAAAAAAAAGGTCATTATAAAAGTAGAACATGTAAACACAACTTAAACACTCTACACATTATCTAAAAACGCCACAAAAAATATATATATATGACACAAAAACGATTAATTCAACGATACAAATCTAAAAAAAGACCAGTAAAACGCCATGTATTTATTGAATCTAACTAAATGCCAAAAAAATGTTAGACGCCAAAAATGAATCAGTATTGTGACACACGCATTGGGAAAAAGAAGATTAAAAAGACAAAAAAGGCCCTCGAACCCTGATTATATCCCGCGCCACATGTTTCATCAGGATGCGTTCTCACCATTCTCACACTTTAGGGCATTTTCTCCTGATCTCGTTTATATATATATATATATATATATATATATATATATATATATATATATATATATAGGATTTAGTTCAAGGGAAAACCACCCCTAGTTGCAAGAACCATGAGAACCCCATTAAACCAATATAAAATTGACATGTCATACACATTCGAATTAAATATAAAGGTGATTTTGGACTGTTTGTCTTCCTTTCACATCTACCCCCCTCTCTCCCTCCTCAAATGTCAGACACTCACTTACATCCATCTTTCAAACCCTCACCCTCTTCTTTCCCTAAAACGCATTTGAGTCTATCTTTTTATTTAATTGATACATCACATCTTACACACTGACACCTAATCATCTTTTAACTTTACTAGCGGTAAGACCCGTGTGTAAACACGGGTCATTTATTAGAAAACCATGCAAATATCAAACATATCACCACCGACAGATTCATAAACAATATCAACGCCTTTTGGGAATTCCTTCTTAAGAACCTGTTCATTTGTTTGAAGTATCTAAAAGTTTGTTTGACTAACGTCAACCACTGTTTGTAAAGGGTAACCTCTGTTTCGCCAAATCACTGTTTCTTAATACTCTGTTTATAACCAAACAGAGGTTTCAAACATATGTTTGTCATACCACTATTTGAAATCCTAACCTCTGTTTCAAAAACAGAGATTACAAAAGGAAAAACAAACATCTGATTGACCAAAAGTATCAGATGCTTTCAAAAAGTTGTATTGCTTTCCAACAAACATTTCCTAACAACAGTTCCTCCATTATACCCAACAGACGTTGCCAGGTTGACAGATGTTTAGTATCATCATAGATTTTGTAAATCTTCTTTGTAAACCACATTAGTAGTGGTTGTACAGACTCGTTTCTCTTTATCACAAATCAAAATTTTCAACCCCTTCCTACTTTTTACTCTAGATACAGCAACATAGAGTTGGCCATGACTAAACACTAGACGTGGAAGATATAAACCAACACACTCCAATGATTGTCCTTGACTTTTATTTATTGTCATAGCAAAACACAGTGAAAGTGGGAATTGTCTTTGAGAAATCTTCACTGGTATTCTTTTATCAGAAGGTGTCATCTTCAGTCTTGAAATCAAAGTATGATGACCTATATTAGTCCCTGTGATAATTTTTTCTTCAATCATAACTTTTCTGAGCTTCGTGACTTGTAAACGTGTACCATTACACAATCCATTTGCCTGGTCAATGTTTCTGAGTAACATCACTGGAGCACCAAGTTTCAGTACTAATTTATGGTTAGGTAAACCAGATAAACGAAGATTGTTTAACACATTAGGAGGAAACAATGCCATATTAAGCTCTGATTCTTCCTCCGATTGGCATAAACTATCTGAACTAAAATAAACCTTTTCTTCACCAGGCAGACTCTCTAACAACTCTTTATTTATTGAATCCACTACTTCATTAGTTGGAGCAAGAATCGCTCTTTGTTGGAAATACGTTAAATCCCACAAAAACTTATTCATGTCCGGATATATAAATGAAATGAGAGAAGAAATAGGATTGACTTGGTCATGAATAAGCAAATCGTATCTTACTTCAATATCAATCTCACCATCATTTTCTTCACCAAGCAGACCATCACCAAGCTTTAAAATCCATTCTCCAAATTCTTTTATTTCTTTCAAATCTGCTTCCTTACAACCAACTCTTAATCTCATATTCTCAGTTAGCTTTAGTACTTGACAGTGGCGCCATATATAAGAAGAATTCAAAGAAGCATTGACTATCATTGTTCTTGTACCTTTAGGGATGACCGGAAGAATTTGTCTAAAATCACCACCAAATAGAATTACCTTTCCCCCAAACGGCTTGGATTGCATGTTCGGTTGACTGGAACGTGATATGTCTCTCATTCTTCTATCAAGAGCCTCGAAACAATGCTTGTGAGTCATAGGTGCTTCATCCCAAATAATCAATGTTGCTATTTTAATTAAATCACCTAACTTAGTATTAGGCTCTATCGAACATATTGAATTCTCATTAATATTGATTGGAATTACAAACCTTGAATGAGCAGTTCTACCACCATCCAGCAAAAGTGAAGCAATTCCACTAGATGCAACATTCAATACAACTTCACCTTTTGATCGTAATGCAGCTGAGAATGTATTCCAAAGAAACGTCTTTCCAGTTCCACCATAACCATATACAAAAAATACACCTCCATCACCTTTTTCAATCGCTTCCATAACAATTTTATATATCCCTTCCTGTTCGGCAATTAAACACTTTACATAACCATCATGTTCCTTTTGAAGAGCTAGTCTGTCATACGATAATTCTTTCATTATCAATCGATTGTTTGACGATGAAACATAATTGTCCGGAACACTTGGCATATCATCAAAATTTCTCACTGTACTTCCATTGGTAAGTAGCAACTTTTCAATTTCAGATAGACAGATATCTTCAAGTTCTTCTTGTTGAAGATCCAAATATAAAACAAATGTTGAAAAAGTATTAGTTTTTTCCCAATAACAGAGCTATTACATAATTTTAATGTAGTTGTATATAACTTTATGTCACACCCCGACCACGTAAAACAACAAAACGTGGCGGAAACGTCGGGGAGTGTTGTAACAGAATCATTATTTCACAACCATGGATTAAATAATTTCGTTTTATTGAATTATTGAACTCATTGTTTTAGTACAAATCAGATAATTACAAATATTATCTTTCAAGTTTTAAAGTCACTAAGGCACGAGTCCATCCTATGTATAGCATGAATCAACAATCATCACATAGCAGCACCTGAAACATGTGTAAAAAAAATAGGTACGTCAGCATAAAAAGCCTGTGAGATACATAGGTTTTATTAATGCATGATTCATATGATTCATGACTTATAAGTTGAAAAGAATGTTTAACAAAAAGTAGTCATGAACTTTAAAAATGTTTTCTTTTTAAATCATGTGAAAATTTATAAGAAATTGATGATATAAAAGAATGATGCATAAATAAATAATTAAGTAAAATGAGTTTATAAAATAATGTTTTGATAAAAAGGTTTGTAGTATATATAAAATATACTTTAGTTTTAATAAAGTCGAATAAGTAATATATTAAAATACATTTCAGTTCCAAAATCGTTAAACAGATAGTATATTAAATATAATTTAGTCGTCAAGATAATCGTTTTCGGTAGTATATCAAAAGTATACTTTGGTTTTAATAATAACATATTAAACTATGCTTTGGTTTTATAACTAACATATCAAACTATGTTTTAGAAATTAACAAAATATACATGTTGTTTTGTACAATATCACACATGAGAGTACATCACACTATACTTTTGGGAGTATAACAAGATATACAATAAAAATGTGATTTAAGAATCAATCAGACCTTAGTGCATCAAACTACACCAATTGAGACTATAGAGATACCACGAAGGCAATCCCTATTTGGATAAAATATTGGTTTTTGACATCCCATGACAACAGGAATGGGGTGTCTAGTCCTATAGCGCTATATCATACTACCAATCGGTCTTGTGAACATAAATAAGTACAATTCAACAATTAATTATATAATCTTTGAAAAATTAGTGTTTAAACCATAACCAATTATTCAGTTTGTCAAAAGATAAGTACTAGTATGTATAATTAATTTATACTTTGAAATCGTGAACATAACAAATAGGTACACATGCTTCGCCCCAAAACATTGAAAACAGTAAAAGAGGGGACTATGTACTCACTTGGGATTGCTTATTAGTCTTGAGAATAAGACCAAATTAAGCTCCAAGTATCACGGAATCAACAAGGCACCTAGTATAGTTAACTATGTTAATAATCGGATCCTAAATCAGGAGATAGGATAGAATGATGTTCTATAAACCAAATGAGTGTTTGAACTCATATGGTATGATTTAATAGAGCTAACATTCTGATTTGGAAGTCTACCTAAGTGCTCTTGACCCGTTTCGACCCATTATGGTAGTTTAAGCTTCTATAATGCGTCGTTTGCGTATAACTATGGTCGGATGGTTAACTATGTGCTATGTCAAGTCTTACATGCCCAATTATGCCTAAGCATGTTAGTAAGTCAGATTATATGTCAAAAAGTTGATCACATATTCAAAATACGGATTTATGCTTCAAAAGGGCATTTTGGTCATTTCCTATGGGCATATAAGCTAACTAACAAATGACTAACCAATCCTAAGTGATCATAAGGTATAACCTCGGAGGTTATTCCCTATGCAACTATGATCACTAAGCAAACTTGGTCGGATCCTAATGATCGACCAAACGGGTCGGGTTCGAAAGTCTAAGCGGTTGTTTAGACCGCTTAACTTACGACCCTAAACAAGCACCAAACTAATAGTGACGAGTTAAACATGTCAAAACATGTTTAACCTACTTAGTTGTTTTGATACCTAAAAGTAGTTTCGTGGCAAAATGCGTGCTAAAACGCATTTTGACCGAAACTTTGACTCGTCACTACGCCTAGTTAACGTGGTAATCAGTGGGTATAATCACTAAGGATTATAACCATCGTGATTACCATCACGTTGCAAATTTCAACCGAACTTTGCGTTGACGATTTAATGGTCAAAACCGAAAGTCAAACATTGTTTGACTTTTAATCTTGGAAAGCAATAAAAGAATGAAGGAAGCTTACAAAGGGTCCTTGCTTGAACTTGATCTTATAAATTCTCAGGTATGAAGTTAATAAACCCCAACTTAGAGAATTTTAGATCAAGTGTGAGGAGAATGAATGAAAGGGCCTTGCTATTTATAGTAGTAGCAAGTTCACAAGATCATGCCATGTTTTTGTGTGGCCAACAAGCAAAGATCTCAACCATACAATTGTCACAAGCAGGTACAAAGCCTTGGGGAGGTGTTAACTTGGTTAACACACCAAGAATTTACCAAAACAGCCCCTGAATTTGCAAACAGATTGCAAAATCTGACTTTCTGGTCGCTGGGCATCTCACACGGCCCGCGTAAGGTATGGGGGAACACTTACGCGGCCCGCCTAGCCTCCCCAGATCAGCAAAAGTTTCCAGTTTGACAGTTTAGGTCTTTGCACTTGTTTTAAGCCAATTTCAGCCCCTTTTGACCCCCGTTAAGCCATTTTCAAGGCTCTACAAGGTCAATAAAGTTTAGAGGACTCAAAATGTGCTTGGAAAACTCTCGGATGTCGGCTCGTTTGGTTGTATGGTCACGTTATTCGTTAAATTACGACGAAACTCAAACGGACGCGAAAACGAACCAAATTAAGCGAGGAATGGTATTTTTGCATGCCGATCACTAAAAATAAAAATATTTTAGTGTGTACAAAAATTTTGGATGTCCAGATGTGGCCAGAACGTAAGATATGCGCGAAAATGCAAACTTACGCCGTTGTTGACACTTTTAGTCCCTGTAAGATCATATAAGTATGTTTTCGCACACCGAACCTATCAAAGCTTATTTCTAAGCTATGTTTAGGTTATATATGGTATCTTTAACTTATTATCATGTTCTGGACTGTATGTTGCCTTACGAAACGGCAGACTTTTGCAGTTTGACGCAAATAGTCCCTGTGAGCGAATAAACTTGATTTCGACACACCAAACCATCCAAAACTTATTTATAAGTTATGTAAAGGTTATTTAAGGTATGTTAAGCCTATGTCACTGTTCCGGAGTGTTTGTTGCATTAAACTGGTTATATTTACGCATCAGTTCGCGTATAACCTTCCAAAAAGCGATTTAAAGCTCGAAATCGAACAAGAATTGATATGTGAAAACGATGCATATATTTATACAAATCTCAAGTATGAAATACAATATTTCATTGGTTTTGTATTTGTTTGATGGTTGAAGTGACACAGGTGTCACAGTCTCCCCTACTTTAGGAAATTTCGTCCCGAAATTTAATTTTAGAGGAAACTTGTGAAGACAACTGTGATAGTTTCACTTTCGAATGAATCCCTCGAACCCTAAGTAAACTCTGGGTCATGTTTGTATTCTTAGAGAAATTGTCAACTATCAAAGTGAATTCCTTGTAGTAACAAAACATGGAGTTTCGAACTACGGAAAGAAGAACGTTTCTTATGAAGACTATCGTAGGAAACTTATGTGTGCTCGAAATCAAAGTCGGAGAGTGTAAGATAAAATGACATTGGTCAAGGTCGAGGAATTCTAGTAACTTAAATAAAGTTACGTTCGCAATGTAACAAGGAACACTTATATATATGAAGTACCAGCTGCGTATCCACCATGCCTTTTTTACATTATTCCCGTTTCGTTATTCTCATCACTATAGGTCTTAACACATGACAAAACTTGCTGTGGTTTCTGTGCACTGAATTCTATACTTATGTATGTATCCATAATTACGTAATTCCTTGCACAGTCCGCACAGTTCATTTCATAATGCGCAGGGGAAAAATCAATCGAATAAACATGAAGTGACTTGACTGGACCACCAAAGGATCTTTTTAATTAGATCGACGAACAATCTTTTTAATTAGATCAACACATGATCTTCTTAACTAGACCATCATACGATCTCTTTAAATAGACCACTTAAAGGATCTTTTCAGCTATATCATCACATGATATTTCTAACCAGATTTTTGAATCAATCTGTTTAACTAGACAACTCAAGGGGTCTAATTATAGAATAGTACTTTATAATCCAAGGGACTTAACTATAACGTAGAAGCCCATTAAGGATTTAAGGTAGTACCTTTTGATATCCTACTATGAATCCCTCATATGGAGATATGGAAGATTCTATGAGGATTTGGATGAATCACATAAAAACACGAAACACAGAAGAAAACACATACACATAATCACATAATTAATTAACTTGATCTTCATTTTGTTAATTTTCTTGTTAATTGAGCACACGAGTATTCAAAGCACACCAGGAATCAAATCCGTGAATTCCGTTTGGCACTTTAAATATTTTCAAGAATCTAACTATGAAGATAGGAAGATCTTAATAGGAATTTGGCTTGGTTTCTTAAAAGGAAACGAGTATTTAAGATTTTCGGGGTGATCACAAGTGATCATAAAAATGACAGAACCACACGAGTAGTTTGTCTTGGTGTTGGCATCGAAGGGTTGAATCAAACATTCACACAATCGTATCAGTTTCGCAAAATAAGATTGAAATAACAAATTTTATTTATATAACAACTAAATCGATCGAAAGATAACAATCTAGGAATTTCAAAAGACTAATTGTTCACTGATGCATCGTTGTTCGCGTTTGCCTCATTTATGTTAAACACTCGTCCACGCGCTGGATTTGCGTTAACAAGTCTTTGGAAATTGTTTCTGTAGTGAGTAAGGTCACCACAGTTATAACACGGCCCAGGTGAGAACCGTTCTTGAACAGTAGCAGGATTTGCAGCAGCTTGATTCACATAATGGTAGGTATCGACCAAATGTCCCAATCGTCCACAGTGGGTACATTTGTGACATTGCACTTGCTCCAGATGATGACGATTGCATTTGTTGCACAAGGGTGCGGTACCAACATAATTTTTCCTCTTATGAGGTTGTGCTGGTTGGTTTGGTGCAACCTGATTGTTCTGAGCAGTTATGGCACAGTTTTGAGAAGCCTTGCGCTTCTTCTTTTTGGGTGTCTCGGCCTGTTTTTCCTTTGGTTCAACATGTGCAGTCTTGTCAGACGGTCTTGGGTCACCCTTTCGAAAAAGCTTACCCTTCCTGATATGGGATTCAGTCAGGGTGGCAGACAATTCAATGGCTTGTCTGACAGTAGTAGGGTTACTGCCAGTAACAATATCCTGAACTAAGTCAGGAAGACCATCAATGTACTTTTCAATCGCCTTATTCACAGGCGTGACCATGGCAGGACATAACAGGCTCAATTCCTCATAACGGTCAGTATATGCTCGATGTTCACCACTATCTTGCTTTAAATCATCGAATTCCCTTTCTAATGCTCTAAGCTCATGACGAGGACAGAACTCCTTCATCATTAGAGCTCGAAGCTCTTCCTAAGTTTGAGCTAGTGCCACATCGGCACCCCTATCACGCATCACACCGTTCCACCAGGTAAGAGCACGCTTCTCGAACACACTGGATGCGAATTCAACCTTACGCTCATTTGGACATTGCACATGCCTGAATGTGCTTTCCAAACTTACGAACCATTGCAGGAGCGCAGTTGCTCCTTGCGACCCAGAAAACTTCAATGGTTTAGCCGAATTGAAATTCTTGAAATTGCACGGGGTGTTATTGTTGTTATGGTTGTTATATAACTCATGAATCTGAGTTACTACGCCTTGAAGCACTGCAGCCATTTGTTGAGCAACAAGGGCTGCGACTTCCTCAGCACTAAAAGGTTGAGCATCACATCGAGGAGGCATTGTCTAAAAGGAACAAGGGAACATGAGAAACGAGTGAGGTCGATGATTGGAAAAACAAAAGAGGTATTGAAAACATCGACAAAACATATGGAAGGCAATCATTCGTTCGTTACCTCGAACAAACAAACGTCACGCAGTGACTAATCAAAGTAAATGGGTCAATGTAATGTATCACCGAAGACATGCTCGCCTATAAGTGAACACTCACCCCAAGAGTTCCCAGGTAAGAGTGACTAGTCCGATACTTGGGATTTGTACGAACACTCTAGCCTTAGACAGATCAGGGTACAGGCATTCACTCTTCCAGTTTGTACGTGTTCACATTATTTAGACCCAAACTTTGACGAGATTTTAAAAACTTAGAGGGTTCAAAACCTAGTAATCAATCATCCTAGAACAGATGATTGGTTTTCAAAGCAGATTCGAAATTTTGTGTTCTTGTTGTGGTTGTCACTTAAGGATAAGTTACGGTATTGTTTTAAAACTAAACACAAGATAACTTGTGTTAGGGTCCTAGGAAGGTTATAGACTAGGTCAAAGCATTACTAATAACCTAATTCCCTACAACCACTAGCTCTGATACCAACTTTTTTGTCACACCCCGACCACGTAAAACAACAAAACGTGGCGGAAACGTCGGGGAGTGTTGTAACAGAATCATTGTTTCACAACCATGGATTAAATAATTTCGTTTTATTGAATTATTGAACTCATTGTTTTAGTACAAATCAGATAATTACAAATATTATCTTTCAAGTTTTAAAGTCACTAAGGCACGAGTCAATCCTATGTATAGCATGAATCAACAATCATCACATTGCAGCACCTGAAACATGTGTAAAAAAATAGGTACGTAAGCATAAAATGCCTGTGAGATACATAAGTTTAATTAATGCATGATTCATGACTTATAACTTGAAAATAATGTTTAACAAAAAGTAGTCATGAACTTTAAAAATGTTTTCTTTTTAAATCATGTGAAAATCTATAAGAAATTGATGATATAAAAGAATGGTGCATAAATAAATAATTAAGTAAAATGAGTTTATAAAATAATGTTTTGATAAAAAGGTTTGTAGTATATATAAAATATACTTTAGTTTTAAGAAAGTCGAATAAGTAATATATTAAAATATATTTCAGTTCCAAAATCGTTAAACATATAGTATATTAAATATACTTTAGTCGTCAAGATAATCGTTTTCGGTAGTATATCAAAAGTATACTTTGGTTTTAATAATAACATATTAAACTATGCTTTGGTTTTATAACTAACATATCAAACTATGTTTTAGTAATTAACAAAATATACATGTTGTTTTGCACAATATCACACATGAGAGTACATCACACTATACTTTTGGGAGTATAACAAGATATACAATTAAAATGTGATTTAAGAATTCAATCAGACCTTAGTGCATCAAACTACACCAATTGAGACTATAGTGATACCACGAAGGCAATCCCTATTTGGATAAAATATTGGTTTATGACATTCCATGACAACAAGAATGAGGTGTCTAGTCCTATAGCGCTATATCATACTACCAATTGGTCTTGTGAACATAAATAAGTACAATTCAACAATTAATTATATAATCTTTGAAAAATTAGTGTTTAAACCATAAACAATTATTCAGTTTGTCAAAAGATAAGTACTAGTATGTATAATTAATTTATACTTTGAAATCGTGAACATAACAAATAGGTACACATGCTTCACCCCAAAACATTGAAAACAGTAAAAGAGGGGACTATGTACTCACTTGGGATTGCTTATTAGTCTTGAGAATAAGACCAAATTAAGCTCCAAGTATCACGGAATCAACAAGGCGCCTAGTATAGTTAACTATGTTAATAATCAGATCCTAAATCAGGAGATAGGATAGAATGATGTTCTATAAATCAAATGAGTGTTTGAACTCATATGGTATGATTTAATAGAGCTAACATTCTGATTTGGAAGTCTACCTAAGTGTTCTTGACCCGTTTCGACCCATTATGGTAGTTTAAGCTTCTATAATGCGTCGTTTGCGTAAAACTATGGTCGGATGGTTAACTATGTGCTATGTCAAGTCTTACATGCCCAATTATGCCTAAACATGTTACTAAGTCAGATTATATGTCAAAAAGTTGATCACATTTTCAAAATACGGATTTATGCTTCAAAAGGGCATTTTGGTCATTTCCTATGGGCATATAAGCTAACTAACAAATGACTAACCAATCCTAAGTGATCATAAGGTATAACCTCAGAGGTTATTCCCTATGCAACTATGATCACTAAGCAAGGTTGGTCGGATCCTATTGATCGACCAAACGGGTCGGGTTCGAAAGTCTAAGCGGTTGTTTAGACCGCTTAACTTACGACCCTAAACAAGCACCAAACTAATAGTGACGAGTTAACCATGTCAAAACATGTTTAACCTATTTAGAAAACTGATTTGGTATCAAAACAAAGTGTTTTGATACCTAAAAGTATTTTCGTGGCAAAATGCGCGCTAAAACACATTTTGACCGAAACTTTGATTCGTCACTACGCTTAGTTAACGTGGTAATCAGTAGGTATAATCACTAAGGTTTATAACCATCGTGATTACAATCACGTTGCAAAGTTCAACTGAACTTTGCGTTGACCATTTAATGGTCAAAACCGAAAGTCAAACACTGTTTGACTTTTAAGCTAGGAAAGCAATAAAAGAATGAAGGAAGTGATGTGTGGTAAAATATACATATTTGCCCCGTGTAAAATGTATAATTATTATATAATTTTATTTGTTTTTATTTAATTTTAGTATTATATTATATTAGTTTGTGTTTTGGCAGGTCCTGGTGGAAATGGAGCGAAAACAAATAATAATTAAATAACCAACCAGTTGAGTAGAGTAGATCGCCAGAGACCGAATAAACATTGCAGCCATTTTCCGTGATTGAGCCAAGCCCATCCTACCAGTAGGGTGTGACACAAGAAAAAAAAAAACAAAAGAAAGAAAGATTAGTATTAATATTATTTTGTTGTGGAGTTATACGAACAGGCAAAAAGAAATCCTGTGGGCCGCCATATATGTTCATGTCCAGCCAATTAAGTGAATTGTGAAGTATGGGCTTTGAAACATATTTTTTGATTAGAATTAAAACCCTCATATTTTATGTCATAAGTTTGGACGCACAAGAGGAGCCCAATTTTGGGCGGCCATATTCTCATTCTCAACATATACATTTACAAGTTTATATGACGTCATCAGGTAATAGTTTTGTGAAATGGTTGGCCACTTTTGGCGGCCATTTGACTTTTGCTTTTTTTTTTTTTTTTCTTTTTTCATATAATAGTTATTTATAGGTGATGAAAGATTACAATTTTATCTCAGGTGTAAAATTATGATTTAGCCATCGATTCAAAATAAAATGCTGCTTTTGTCCCTTCCTTAAATTTACGATTTTGCCCTCAATAAAAAATTAAAATTTTGCCCTCAGTTCAAAATAAAAATATTGTTTTGCCCTCAGCTAAAGTCCTGCCAAATTACGATTTGGTTCCCAGTTTAAAATTATGATTTTTCCCCCAGCTAAAAATTACGATTTTGCCCGCAGCTAAAATATTACGATTTTGTATCTTTTTTATATCGTGTTATAGGTAGCATATATAGCTAACCGACATAAAGGCGTACATGTTATTAACCTAAGAAATACTCGGTTTAGCTGCCCGCAACACGGGCAGCGCATAACTCTCGCTGCCTAACACTGACTCATTAGTCCTGAAAAATTACAGTTTTGCCCTGAGCCCAAAATTACGGTCTTATCATCGTTTTTTTCATAGCAAAATTATAGTAGTGTTTTTTTAATTGATTGAGAATTATTCGGCCATTGCCCCGCAACGCGGGCGGGGCATCTACTAGTTATATACATATTTAAAGAGGCACGATCAGGCATCATAGGGGAGACGAATAGAACAAAACAGTTGAAGGACTGTTTCAGTGGCTGCCATACGAACAGAAGGGATCAAGAGTGCGATTTTAAGAGGAAGAAGGGATTTGAATCAAGAACGAAGTCGGGTTCGAAGGGTTAAAGATTTGACACATAGTCAGTTTTTATTTTATGATTTCTTTTTTCGTTTAAACTCGTTTGGTTATGATTCTTGCTACTAAATATTATTGTTTTGATTACTCGAACATGATTTTTGGCTAGTTTTATCATTCCACCTAGGTATTGATGAACTTTGAATTTTTGTTTTGACCTTTATTTGACGTTTATCGACTACGACGCGTTTTGATTTAAAATAACTTTG
Organism: Helianthus tuberosus; assembly: GCA_030545235.1. Taxonomy (NCBI): domain Eukaryota; kingdom Viridiplantae; phylum Streptophyta; class Magnoliopsida; order Asterales; family Asteraceae; genus Helianthus; species Helianthus tuberosus. The sequence goes on from CM060381.1 coordinate 144,056,377, forward strand.
GTTTGTTGCTGAATATGATTATGTGTGCTAGTTCTTAGCTGTGATTATTGTTTGGTTATTGATTTTTGATGTGTTTAGAAAGAAGAAATTCACCCTAGACATATTCTAGTCACTTATAGGTCGTTTATTCCAGGTTCTCGATCTAGAGTTTGGTTTTAGAAATAATCCAAGGTAACCAAGTTAATGAGATCAGCTAGGTTAAGGTGTGCATCCAATCTTGATGATTAGAAATATGATTTGGGATTGCTAGGTCTGTTCTAGGCGTTGTTTGATAGTTTGAACACTCGATAGCTTGGGGTTCTTCTATTTATTCGCGTCTAGTTGTTCCTAGATATTCGGTGTATCAAATTGAGGTTAGCTTCACATCTAAGAGATTATTAGGGTGGTTCTCTTCTAATCTAGTAGTTGTGGGATTCGGTGTCGATAGGTCGAGTCGGTCCATCTTAGCACTTCATTACGTGTTCTGATGGTTCTTCATAGTCAGTTTCTAGGAACTGGAGAGTGGGGGTCCCGCTCTGAGCTGACTAGTTACTATAGGACTTAATTATCCTTAGCGGGAAGTTGGTCGGATTAGATATCGGATCTTTAGTCGATTGTCAAAGTCATAAGTCATTACATGTTCTAAGGGATTCATTGCCTGGGTGGTTTCTCCTTCTGATTGATCTCAAATTCGTGTTCCCAGTCGTTTGGTTGTCTCGTTCGTCTTAGTTAATATTAGGTTATTAGATTAATTAAATAAAAACCCTCAAAACAATCCAAACAACAAAACAGTTAAGTACAGTTAGGTTAGAGTCAGTCTAGTCAGAGTCTAGTAAACGTAGTCAGTAGAGTCTCATGAGTTCGACACTCGGACTTACTTAGGCTATACTACATTGACCGGTACACTTGCCGGTTGTGTGGTCTAGGTTTAGAGAGTCTTAGTTATAAATTTAAAACTTAGAGAGTCTAGCTTAGGGTTTAATTTAGTTAACTTATTTAGACCACTTTAGTACATCAAGTTTTTTGCGCCGTTGCCGGGGATCGAACTCTTGGCGATTGCGTTTATTAGCTTTGATTAGACTTAATTGAAAATCTGTGCTACTTGTATAGTTGTGTAATTTTTTTTTGTTAGTTTTCTATTATTCTCTCTACCTTTTTCTGCTCTTTCTACTCTCTTAATGGCAGGTGATCCTATTGACGTAGATATCTCTGATGATGAGTCTTATCCCATCGAACCAGTATGGGATTTGTCAGATGAAGAGGATGAGGAAAGTGAAGCTGAGCTGTTTTGGGAGAGGGAATTTGCAGATGAGTTAGAGGGTTTGCCGGAAGATGAAGAAGTAGGTGCGTTTGATGCGGAGGGGGACCTTGCATACTTAGAAGCTTTACTTGCAGGAAACCCAATGACAGACATCAAACAAGTAGAAGAAGTGGTGGAAGAGGAAGAACACCACAGGCTGGCCCGTGGAAGTATTTATAAGTACAACTAAAGAATAAACACCACGGGAGAAGGCGAAGAAACAAGCACTTGGGAACCGGGATTGGTTGCGGGTCGAAAGCTGGTACAATGAGGAGAGGAAGGAGCCTTTGAAGCAAGACCATTCTTCTCATTACATGCCACGCATCCGGTTCATGCCAGGTAAATTTAAATTCTGGTGGTCTGACCCGTTTCTAATTTTTAAATTCTTTTATAATTCCGCCATTAAATTTTTAATTGTTTACGAGGAACGGGTGGAATTAAACGGGTTAGACAGGGTCCAGGTCAAAGAGAAGCCTCCTGATTAAATTCAAGTGTGGGGAGGTTTTGTAGAGTTTGTATAGAGTCGTAGTTTTTGTATATTGAGTCTTAATTAATAGTTTTTGAGTCATTTTTTGTTAGAGTCGGTACTGCTTTGGGTTTTGTTTTGTTGTGATTGTGCAGGTTTGGATTGTACCACCCATACTCAATCTCCATTCGGGTGATTTCGGAGCTGCCATATTGATAACCCAAGCAGACTAGGCAACGACCGCTAAGGAAATGTTGTACGATCGTTTGTTGGATTCAAGACTCGTACTGCTGGCACTGACTTTTGTCCTAACCAGCTAAGTCTTTCCAACTCTCTCTATATTTTATTTCTTTCTTATTTATTTTTAGTTTCTGTCTCTGCATTGGGGACAATGCAAATCTTAAGTGTGGGGATGGGTAATTGCTTTTTAGGTTAGTTTGTGTCATAAAAAAATCCAAAAAAAAAAATTAAAAATCCGAAAAAAATTGAAAAAATGGAAAATGTTCCTGAAAATAATGTTTGCAAATAAAAACGGAAAATGATAGAAAAATCAGGTATGTTCGGGTTTCAAATAATAATAATATGAGAATAAAAATTGAGCTTGTGTCTAGCTTGGGATGTGTGAGTAGGCCCGATCCAGTTTTTGGTTCCTTTGATTTAAAATATACCTAATTGTTAGTTTACTAGTGGGTTCTCATCTAGGAAAAGTAGAGAAGCCGAAACCGCCAAAAATAGTATAAAGAATGTCGTTATAAGCTAAAATTATTAGAATTTTTTATCAAAGAAAAAAAATGAAATAAAAGAGCTAGACCAAAAAAAAATGACAAGGCCTATGTAATCTTCGTTGGGGATGGTGACTCTGAATTAGAATGCCTCTGGGATTGTTCAAAAAGAAAAATGCAAAAATACTAATGCCTATTGTAATCTCTCTCGGGGATGGTGACTCTGATTGGGAATGCCTTTGGGATAAGGTATGCATAGTCTAAAAAGCTCAAAAGAAAAAAAAAAGGAAAAAAATAATAAAGATTTGATGCTAAATTCTCTTGATCTTGGTATAAAGCGGTTAGGAAATAGCCCAATGGTTGTTCCTTTTGTTCTATAAGCTTGAGGCAGGATTAGGTGAAACTGCGGTTTCTAGTGTGAGACGCTAAATAAATTAACCAAACTTGAACTTAAATTTCACGATTAGGGCCTGGAACCGGGTTTGGGTTTAAGAGGACACGTATACTTGCAATCGCGGTTAACACGGGTTTTAATTTTAATAAGTAATCTATATCTTTGAACCTGAACATTTATCTGATTCTGATTCCGTTTGCATAAGTCTTTTTCAGGGACGAAAAAATGTTTAAGTGTGGGGATATTTGATGTGTAGTAAAATATACATATTGCCCCATGTAAAATGTATAATTATTATATAATTTTATTTGTTTTTATTTAATTTTAGTATTATATTATATTAGTTTGTGTTTTGGTAGGTCCTGGTGCAAATGGAGCGAAAACGAATAATAATTAAATAACCAACAAGTTGAGTAGAGTAGATCGCCAGAGACCGAATAAACATTGCAGCCATTTTCCGTGGTTGAGCCAAACCCATCCTACCAGTAGGGTGTGACACAAGAAAAAAAATCAAAAGAAAGAAAGATTAGTATTAATATTATTTTGTTGTGGAGTTATACGAACAGGCAAAAAGAAATCCTATGGGCCGCCATATATGTTCATGTCCAGCCAATTAAGTGAATTGTGAAGTATGGGCTTTGAAACATATTTTATGATAAGAATTAAAACCCTCATATTTTATGTCATAAGTTTGAACGCACAAGAGTCAAGAGGAGCCCAATTTTGGGCGGCCATATTATATACATATTTAAAGAGGCACGATCAGGCATCATAGGGGAGACGAATAGAACAAAATAGTTGAAGGACTGTTTCAGCGGCTGCCATACGAACAGAAGGGATCAAGAGTGCGATTTTAAGAGGAAGAAGGGATTTGATTCAAGAACGAAGTCGGGTTCGAAGGGTTAAAGATTTGACACATAGTCAGTTTTTATTTTATGATTTCTTTGTTCGTTTAAACTCGTATGGTTATGATTCTTGCTACTAAATATTATTGTTTTGATTACTCGAACATAATTTTTGGCTAGTTTTATCATTCCACCTAAGTATTGATGAACTTGGAATTTTTGTTTTGACTTTTATTTGACGTTTATCGACTACGACGCGTTTTGATTTAAAATAACTTTGGTTTGTTGCTGAATATGATTATGTGTGCTAGTTCTTAGTTGTGATTATTGTTTGGTTATTGATTTTTGATGTGTTTAGAAAGAAGAAATTCACCCTAGACATATTCTAGTCACTTATAGGTCGTTTATTCCGGGTTCTCGATCTACAGTTTGGTTTTAGAAATAATCCAAGGTAACCAAGTTAATGAGATCAGCTAGGTTAAGGTGTGCATCCAATCTTGATGATTAGAAATATGATTTGGGATTGCTAGGTCTGTTCTAGGCGTTGTTTGATAGTTTGAACACTCGATAGCTTGGGGTTCTTCTATTTATTCGCGTCTAGTTGTTCCTAGATATTCGGTGCATCAAATTGAGGTTAGCTTCACATCTAATAGATTATTAGGGTGGTTCTCTTCTAATTCTAGTAGTTGTGGGATTCGGTGTCGATAGGTCGAGTCGGTCCATCCTAGCACTTCATTACCTGTTCTGATTGTTCTCCATAGTCAGTTTCTAGGAACTGGAGAGTGGGGGTCCCGCTCTGAGCTGACTAGTTACTATAGGACTTAATTATCCTTAGCGGGAAGTTGGTCGGATTAGATATCAGATCTTTAGTCGATTGTCAAAGTCATAAGTCATTACATGTTCTAAGGGATTCATTGCCTGGGTGGTTTCTCCTTCTAATTGATCTCAAACTCGTGTTCCCAGTCGTTTGGTTGTCTCGTTCGTCTTAGTTAATATTAGGTTATTAGATTAATTAAATAAAAACCCTCAAAACAATCCAAACCACAAAATAGTTAAGTACAGTTAGGTTAGAGTCAGTCTAGTCAGAGTCTAGTAAACGTAGTTAGTAGAGTCTCGTGAGTTCGACACTCGGACTTACTTAGGCTATACTACATTGACCGGTACACTTGCCGGTTGTGTGGTCTAGGTTTAGAGAGTCTTAGTTATAAATTTAAAACTTAGAGAGTCTAGCTTAGGGTTTAATTTAGTTAACTTATTTAGACCACTTTTAGCACATCAGGAAGCTTACAAAGGGTCCTTGCTTGAACTTGATCTTATAAATTCTCAGGTATGAAGTTAATAAACCCCAACTTAGAGAATTTTAGATCAAGTGTGAGGAGAATGAATGAAAGGGCCTTGCTATTTAGAGTAGTAGCAAGTTCATAAGATCATGCCATGTTTTTGTGTGGCCAACAAGCAAAGATCTCAACCATACAATTGTCACAAGCAGGTACAAAGCCTTGGGGAGGTGTTAACTTGGTTAACACACCAAGAATTTACCAAAACAGCCCCTGAATTTGAAAACAGATTGCAAAATCTGACTTTCTGGTCGTTGGGCATCTCACACGGCCCGCGTAAGGTATGGGGGAACACTTACGCGGCCCGCTTGGCCTCCCCAGATCAGCAAAAGTTTCCAGTTTGACAGTTTAGGTCCCTGCACTTGTTTTAAGCCCATTTCAGCCCCTTTTGACCCCCGTTAAGCAATTTTCAAGGCTCTACCAGGTCAATAAAGTTTAGAGGACTCAAAATGTGCTCGGAAAACTCTCGGATCTCGGCTCGTTAGGTCTTACGGTCGCGTTATTCGTTAAATTACGACGAAACTCAAACGGACGCGAAAACGAACCATATTAAGCGACACATGGTATTTTTGCATGCCGATCACTAAAAATAAAAATATTTTAGTGTGTACAAAAATTTTGGATGTCCAGATGTGGCCAGAACGTAAGATATGCGTGAAAATGCAAACTTACGCCGTTCTTGACACTTTTAGTCCCTATAAGATCATATAAGCATGTTTTCGCACACCGAACCTATCAAATCTTATTTCTAAGCTATGTTTAGGTTATATCTAGTATGTTTAACTTATGATCATGTTCTGGACTGTATGTTGCCTTACGAAGCGGCATACTTTTGCAGTTTGATGCAAATAGTCCCTGTGAGCGAATAAACTTGATTTCGACACACCAAACCATCCAAAACTTATTTCTAAGTTATGTAAAGGTTATTTAAGGTATGTTAAGCCTATGTCACTGTTTCGGAGTGTTTGTTGCATTAAACTGGTTATATTTACGCATCAGTTCGCGTATAACCTTCCAGAAAGCGATTTAAAGCTCGAAATCGAACAAGAATTAATATGTGCAAACGATGCACATATTTATACAAATCCCAAGTATGAAATACAATATTTCATTGGTTTTGTATCTGTTTGATGGTTGAAGTGACACAGGTGTCACAGTCTCCCCTACTTTAGGAAATTTCGTCCCGAAATTTAATTTTAGAAGAAACTTGTGAAGAGAACTGTGATTGTTTCGCTTTCGAATGAATCCCTCAAACCCTAAGTAAACTCTGGATCATGTTTAGATTCTTAGAGAAATTGTCAACTATCAAAGTGAAGTCCTTGTAGTAACAAAACATGGAGTTTCGAACTACGGACAGAAGAACGTATCTAATGAAGACTATCGTAGGAAACTTGTGTGTGCTCGAAATCAAAGTCGAAGAGTGTAAGATAAAATGACATTGGTCAAGGTCGAGGACTTCTAGTAACTTAAATAAAGTTACATTCACAATGTAACAAGGAACACTTATATATAGGAAGTACCAGCGGCGTATCCACCATGCCCTTTTTACATTGTTCCCGTTTCGTTATTCTCATCACTATAGGTCTTAACACATGACAAAACTTGCTGTGGTTTCTGTGCACTGAATTCCATAATTATGTATGCATCCATAATTACATAATTCCTTGCATAGTCCGCACAGTTCATTTCATAATGCGCAGGGGAAAAATCAATCGAATAAACATGAGGTGACTTGACTGGACAACCAAAGGATCTTTTTAATTAGATCGACGAACAATCTTTTTAATTAGATCAACACATGATCTTCTTAACTAGACCGTCATACGATCTCTTTAAATAGACCACTTAAAGGATCTTTTCAGCTATATCTTCACATGATATTTCTAACCAGATTTTTGAATCAATCTGTTTAACTAGACCACTCAAGGGGTCTAATTATAGAATAGTACTTTATAATCCAAGGGACTTAACTATAACGTAGAAGCCCATTAAGGATTTAAGGTAGTACCTTTTAATATCCTACTATGAATCCCTCATATGGAGATATGGAAGATTCTATGAGGATTAGGATGAATCACATAAAAGCACGAAACATAGAATAAAACACATACACATAATCACATAATTAATTAACTTGATCTTCATTTTGTTAATTTTCTTGTTAATTGAGCACACGAGTATTCAAAGCACACCAGGAATCAAATCCGTGAATTCCGTTTGGCACTTTAAATATTTTCAAGAATCTAACTATGAAGATAGGAAGATCTTAATAGGAATTTGGCTTGGTTTCTTAAAAAGAAACGAGTATTTAAGATTTTCGGGGAGATCACAAGTGATCATAAAAATGACAGAAGCACACGAGTAGTTTGTCTTGGTGTCGGCATCGAAGGGTTGAATTAAACATTCACACAATCGTATCAGTTTCGCAAAATAAAAATTGAAATAACAAATTTTATTTATATAACAACTAAGTCGATGGAAAGATAACAATCGAGGAATTTCAAAAGACTAATTGTTCACTGCTGCATCGTTGTTCGCGTTTGCCTCATTTATGTTAAACACTCGTCCACGCGCTGGATTTGCGTTAACAAGTATTGGGCAATTGTTTCCGTAGTGAGTAAGGTCACCACAGTTATAACACGACCCAGGTGGGAACCGTGCTTGAACAGTAGCAGGATTTGCAGCAGCTTGATTCGCATAACGGCAGGTATCGACCAAATGTCCCAATCGTCCACAGTGGGTACATTTGTGACAATGCACTTGCTCCAGATGATGACAGTTGCATTTGTTGCATAAGGATGCGGTACCAACATAATTTTTCCTCTTACGAGGTTGTGCTGGTTGGTTTGGTGCAACCTGATTGTTCTGAGCAGTTATGGCGCAGTTTTGAGAAGCCTTGTGCTTCTTCTTCTTGGGTGTCTCGGCCTGTTTTTCCTTTGGTTCAACATGTGCAGTCTTGTCAGACGGTCTTGGGTCACCCTTTCGAAAAAGCTTACCCTTCCTGATATGGGATTCAGTCAGGGTGGCAGACAATTCAATGGCTTGTCTGACAGTAGTAGGGTTACTGCCAGTAACAATATCCTGAACTAAGTCAGGAAGACCATCAATGTACTTTTCAATCGCCTTATCCACAGGCGTGACCATGGCAGGACATAACAGGCTCAATTCCTCATAACGGTCAGTATATGCTCGATGTTCACCACTATCTTGCTTTAAATCATCGAATTCCCTTTCTAATGCTCTAAGCTCATGACGAGGACAGAACTCCTTCATCATTAGAGCTCGAAGCTCTTCCTAAGTTTGAGCTAGTGCCACATCGGCACCCCTATCACGCATCACACCGTTCCACCAGGTAAGAGCACGCTTCTCAAACACACTGGATGCGAATTCAACCTTACGCTCATTTGGACATTGCACATGCCTGAATGTGCTTTCCAAACTTACGAACCATTGCAGGAGCGCAGTTGCTCCTTGCGACCCAGAAAACTTCAATGGTTTAGCCGAATTGAAATTCTTGAAATTGCATTGGGTGTTATTGTTGTTATATAACTCAGGAATCTGAGTTACTACGCCTGGAAGCACTGCAGCCATTTGTTGAGCAACGGCTGCAACTTCCTCAGCAGTAAAAGGTTGAGCATCACGTCGAGGAAGCTTTGTCTAAAAGGAACAAGGGAACATGAGAAACGAGTGAGGTCGATGATTAGAAAGACAAAAGAGGTATTGAAAACATCGACAAAACATATGGAAGGCGATCATTCGTTCGTTACCTCGAACAAACAAACGTCACGCAGTGACTAATCAAAGTAAATGGGTCAATATAATGCATCACCGAAGACATGCTCGCCTATAAGTGAACACTCACCCCAAGAGTTCCCAGGTAAGAGTAACTGGTCCGATACTGCGGATTTGTATGAACACTCTAGCCTTAGACAGAAAACTCAGGGTACAGGCATTCACTCTTCCAGTTTGTACGTGTTCACATTATTTAGACCCAAACTTTGACGAGATTTTGAAAACTTAGAGGGTTCAAAACCTAGTAATCAATCATCCTAGAACAGATGATTGGTTTTCAAAGCAGATTCGAAATTTTGTGTTCTTGTTGTGGTTGTCACTTAAGGATAAGTGACGGTATTGTTTTAAAACTAAACACAAGATAACTTGTGTTAGGGTCCTAGGAAGGATATAGACTAGGTCAAAGCATTACTAATAACCTAATTCCCTACAACCATTGGCTCTGATACCAACTTTTCTGTCACACCCCGACCACGTAAAACAACAAAACGTGGCGGAAACGTCGGGGAGTGTTGTAACAGAATCATTGTTTCACAACCATGGATTAAATAATTTCGTTTTATTGAATTATTGAACTCATTGTTTTAGTACAAATCAGATAATTACAAATATTATCTTTCAAGTTTTAAAGTCACTAAGGCACGAGTCCATCCTATGTATAGCATGAATCAACAATCATCACATAGTAGCACCTGAAACATGTGTAAAAAAATAGGTACGTCAGAATAAAATGCCTGTGAGATACATAGGTTTTATTAATGCATGATTCATGACTTATAAGTTGAAAAGAATGTTTAACAAAAAGTAGTCATGAACTTTAAAAATGTTTTCTTTTTAAATCATGTGAAAATTTATAAGAAATTGATGATATAAAAAAATGATGCATAAATAAATAATTAAGTAAAATGAGTTTATAAAATAATGTTTTGATAAAAAGGTTTGTAGTATATATAAAATATACTTTAGTTTTAAGAAAGTCGAATAAGTAATATATTAAAATATATTTCAGTTCCAAAATCGTTAAACAGATAGTATATTAAATATACTTTAGTCGTCAAGATAATCGTTTTCGGTAGTATATCAAAAGTATACTTTGGTTTTAATAATAACATATTAAACTATGCTTTGGTTTTATAACTAACATATCAAACTATGTTTTAGTAATTAACAAAATATACATGTTGTTTTGTACAATATCACATATGAGAGTACATCACACTATACTTTTGGGAGTATAACAAGATGTATAATTAAAATGTGATTTAAGAATTCAATCAGACCTTAGTGCATCAAACTACACCAATTGAGACTATAGAGATATCACGAAGGCAATCCCTATTTGGATAAAATATTGGTTTCTGACATTCCATGACAATAGGAATGGGGTGTCTAGTCTTATAGCGCTATATCATACTACCAATCGGTCTTGTGAACATAAATAAGTACAATTCAACAATTAATTTTATAATCTTTGAAAAATTAGTGTTTAAACCTTAAACAATTATTCAGTTTGTCAAAAGATAAGTACTAGTATGTATAATTAATTTATACTTTGAAATCGTGAACATAAAAAATAGGTACACATGCTTCACCCCAAAACATTAAAAACAGTAAAAGAGGAGACTATGTACTCACTTGGGATTGCTTATTAGTCTTGAGAATAAGACCAAATTAAGCTCCAAGTATCACGAAATCAACAAGGCACCTAGTATAGTTAACTATGTTAATAATCGGATCCTAAATCAGGAGATAGGATAGAATGATGTTCTATAAATCAAATGAGTGTTTGAACTCATATGGTATTATTTAATAGAGCTAACATTCTGATTTGGAAGTCTACCTAAGTGCTCTTGACCCGTTTCGACCCATTATGGTAGTTTAAGCTTCTATAATGCGTTGTTTGCGTAAAACTATGGTCGGATGGTTAACTATGTGCTATGTCAAGTCTTACATGCCCAATTATGCCTAAACATGTTACTAAGTCAGATTATATGTCAAAAAGTTGATCACATATTCAAAATACGGATTTATGCTTCAAAAGGGCATTTTGGTCATTTCCTATGGGCATATAAGCTAACTAACAAATGACTAACCAATCCTAAGTGATCATAAGGTATAACCTCAGAGGTTATTCCCTTTGCAACTATGATCACTAAGCAAGCTTGGTCGGATCCTAATGATCGACCAAACGGGTCGGGTTCGAAAGTCTAAGCGGTTGTTTAGACCGCTTAACTTACGACCCTAAACAAGCACCAAACTAATAGTGACGAGTTAAGCATGTCAAAACATGTTTAACCTACTTAGAAAAATGATTTGGTATCAAAACAAAGTGTTTTGATACCTAAAATTAGTTTCGTGGCAAAATGCGTGCTAAAACGCATTTTGACCGAAACTTTGACTTGTCACTACGCCTAGTTAACGTGGTAATCAGTAGGTATAATCACTAAGGATTATAACCATCGTGATTAGAATCACGTTGCAAAGTTCAACCGAACTTTGCGTTGACCATTTAATGGTCAAAACCGAAAGTCAAACACTGTTTGACTTTTTAGCTAGGAAAGCAATAAAAGAATGAAGGAAGCTTACAAAGGGTCCTTGCTTGAACTTGATCTTATAAATTCTCAGGTATGAAGTTAATAAACCCCAACTTAGAGAAGTTTAGATCAAGTGTGAGGAGAATGAATGAAAGGGCCTTGCTATTTATAGTAGTAGCAAGTTCACAAGATCATGCCATGTTTTTGTGTGGCCAACAAGCAAAGATCTCAACCGTACAATTGTCACAATCAGGTACAAAGCCTTGGGGAGGTGTTAACTTGGTTAACACACCAAGAATTTACCAAAATAGCCCCTGAATTTGCAAACAGATTTCAAAATCTAACTTTCTGGTCGCTGGGCATCTCACACGGCCCGCGTAAGGTATGGGGGAACACTTACGCGGCCCGCCTGGCCTCCCCAGATCAGCAAAAGTTTCTAGTTTGACAGTTTAGCCATTTCAGCCCCTTTTGACCCCCGTTAAGCCATTTTCAATGCTCTACAAGGTCAATAAAGTTTAGAGGACTCAAAATGTGCTCGGAAAACTCTCGGATGTCGGCTCGTTTGGTCGTACGGTCGCGTTATTCATTAAATAACGACGAAACTCAAACGGATGCGAAAACGAACCAAATTAAGCGACGAATGGTATTTTTGCATGCCGATCACTAAAAATAAAAATATTTTAGTGTGTACAAAAATTTTGGATGTCCAGATGTGGCCAGAACCTAAGATATGTGCGAAAATGCAAACTTACACCGTTCTTGACACTTTTAGTCCATGTAAGATCATATAAGAATGTTTTCGCACACCGAACCTATCAAAGCTTATTTCTAAGCTATGTTTAGGTTATATATGGTATGTTTAACTTATGATCATGTTCTGGACTGTACGTTGCCTTACGAAACGATAGACTTTTGCAGTTTGACGCAAATAGTCCCTGTGAGCGAATAAACTTGATTTCGACACATCAAACCATCCAAAACTTATTTCTAAGTTATGTAAAGGTTATTTAAGGTATGTTAAGCCTATGTCACTATTTCGGAGTGTTTGTTTCATTAAACTGGTTATATTTACGCATTAGTTCGCGTATAACCTTCCAGAAAGCGATTTAAAGCTCAAAATCGAACAAGAATTGATATGTGCAAACGATGCACGTATTTATACAAATCCCATGTATGAAATACAATATTTCATTGGTTTTGTATCTGTTTGATGGTTGAAGTGACACAGGTGTCACACTTTAATAAAATAATCACATTACCTGCAATACAAGTTATCTTTCGTTGCTGATACAAAATGTCTTCCCATAACAGGCACTTCGTTTCCGACCAAAAAACACCAAGACGAGATATCAAATTTGACAGCAACAACATTACAAAAAAGGTCCTCAAGAAATCTTCAGTTGACCATGTGCTAGCTTCTTTGACAACATTAACATATTCTTTATCATCATCCAACAGCCCCCGTGCAAAACATGCATCTTTAAATGTTTGAAAAACCTGCCCATCAACTGTTTTTATATCTTCAAAACAGGTTGGTCCCTTAATATGATTTAGTAAAATCCTTGGGTAATAACAATCACCAAGTGATGGTGGGACATAATGTATCCACCCAATTGATCCATACGGATGCTTTCTTCGATTCCATTTGTGATTTTTAGCATTCCATACATAATATCCCAGAAAATGAACATACCTCAATGTCCTGGCAAATTCATTAACTTTATTACATTTCATCCACTATGTAAACATTGTCATTTTCACAGTAATATCACCCAAATTATCATGAACGTTATACACTATACTCTGACCATCTTCACAATGAAAAGGTAATACTTCAACAGCTGGATATCAATAATGTGTATCATACATGAATATTCTCCAAGCAGCTTCACAAGCAGAGATATATCTACAATCAAGGTATGCTTTTATCTCATCTACAAATACATTCTGTTCCGTATCATTCTTGGTGCTATTGGCATGAAAAACAGAAGCAGTGACTCTATCAGGCCCCTTATTAATATATTTAAACAAATATTTGATAGAACCTGACTGGTTGCACCATTCAACGTTAACGTGGCACTGATACTTTCTGAGCAGGAGAGCATTGTAAGGAACTACAAATCTATTATCAAGTGTCACACCATTCTTTACTACTGTATTACTTGTTTGACGACGACGATAGACAGGATATCCTTCAGAATCAACACAAGTCTCATCTACATATTTTTTGAGAAACTTTTTAGAACATTTTTGCTGAACCATACATGGACAAAGTGGGTTGTTAGTACCACATGGTCCATGAATCATAAATTGCTTGACAGGCTCATATAATTCAGGATCTTTTTCTTTATCTGGTATCTCAGCACTAATAACACGATCAATATCAGATGCAGTTGGAAATTTGCTTTCAGCACCCAAGAACAAACATATGTGAGCATGTGGGAGTCCACGCTTCTGAAATTCCACTGTATACATAACTGAAATTTTGGAACAGTGAGCTGTTAGATAAATATAATTAGATGTTCAAAGTAAAAAATATAACTAAAGGGTACCTACTTGTATATCACCAAAGAATTTATGTTTCTTGAAATCTTTTATAAGATGATCCAATTTACACTTGAATAATCTAGAGATAATATCCGGTCTATCTTCAGCATTAAGAGCTTTATCGTGCAAACACCTGTAAATCTCAGGCCAGTTTGGATTACAAGTCACCGTTATGAATAAACTGGGATATCCAACAGACTTACAAATTTCCATATCATCCAAGTACTTTTGCATCATATATCTAGAACCACCAGTAAATGATGAAGGTAAAAGTATAGCTTTACCACAACTTGAGGCATTATTCTCTCCACTTTCAACAGTAGCATTCAAGTTCTTAAGACTTTGCGCTCTAAGTTTAGGTTGTTATGTCCTTATATAATTCAACCTGGCAGATTCTATCATCGTGTATCCATCAACCAAAAACTGCTGAAATAGTTTTTCCGCATTAACTAACAATGAAAACTGATTCTGTCTATCTTGAATTTTGTAACAAAAGAATTCTCTAATTGTAAGATTGGTTCTAATTACCTCATTATCAATCGCAATCCCTCTATGTTTAATACCAACTCTATAACCATCTTCTGCATATGGGAAAATAAGTGGATATTGCAAAGCAAGGTAAGAGGGATGAAGCTCACTAATTCTTTGAAGACCACCAGAATTCTTTCTAACAACAATGTCCCGTTTATCAATTGCTCCATCAAAATCACCATTTATTAACGCAGCAATTTCTGATGCTGTTGGCAAACTGTGAACTCTTCCATCCTTATCTCTTGTTTCAATAAGCTTCAAGCTTACATCTTGAAACTCATTTTCTTGAAAACAATCTCTTACCATTATGAAGGACTGGACAAGGGGATTGCAAGAATCTAACATATCTTTAATACCCTCTATGGTTGTACTATCAAGTTGGTTATTTCTTGTAGTTTTGCATTCTAGCTGAGAACTGCCAGAAATATAAAATGTTAAAATTTACATTCAATTCAAATGATAATGAATGTAAATATACTGAAAAGCAAAATATATATTCATAAATGGCACAATTATAATAAAGAAATTACCTTACTGCTTTTTGACGATTTACAACTTCATTTTGTGAATCATATATGTAAAGCTGGGAGAATCTGGGTTCTTCCCCATCATCCGGAAGTAGACTACCCATTCGATGATAATTCTGACCTTGTAGTCTAAATACATAAGGACCTTTACCTCTCTGATAACTTTTGTCAACCTTCCCACCAAGAGATGTGAAGGAAAACATCATGTTATATGCTCGAATATTATCCATGAAATTGCGAGACTGTGAGGTATGACTTTTATATAAATGACGTAATAATGGAGGAGGTGTAGGCGGTCGTGGTAGCTCAACATCTCCATTTGAACAACAAAGAGAATATGATGTTTTGTTACGTTTTTTATTTTCCCTAAGCATTTCATCTTCCCATAACATTGCATCACATTTAAAACACACAAAGATGGCATCTCCATGATCAATATAATCTACACACTTAGCAAATTTATAAGTCAATATAAGTTATCTACATAATGAAAACTTAACATGAATTTACATTCGTATTTTATACCTTTAGAAATTCCATGAATCTTCTTAACCACAGAATCTGGTAACATCTCATCACTCATTTGTAATTCAATTTTAGATATTCCACCTATATTGAAGCTTGTAAAATAAGATATATATAACAATTTATAAAACCTAAGATTAAACAAGTATTTTGTTTCCAAAAATTTAAAACATACAATTTGTAATATCTGATAATGGAGTCCTCTCAACAAAATTAGATATTTGCTTAGTACTTCCAAAAGGAGTGTGATGGACATTCCTTGATGAGATTTTTCTAGATGAATCTTATAAGACAAAAGTATATAAAATAAACGAACAAAACTACAATTCATAATTAAATTAGAAAAAATATCTCCAGTAAGTTTACCTTTTTCATTTGTAGATGAGTGACACATATTACTACTAATATCTGGAATAACATAAGTAGGAAGGTGATACACATTCCTTCTTTCGACATTGTTGGTTGAAGTTTGTAAAATAGAACATATGTAAGGATTCCAAAAACATAACATATACATACATATTTTTTTTTTAAATTTTGTTTGCAAAACTATAACACATACCACTTGAAGTATTTGAAAATGGAATCCTTTCAACAGAATCAGATGTTGAAGCAGGATGACAACCTCTGTTGTTTCTCTTTTGTTGAAGAACATACTTCCTTTTTTCTCTTTCTTCAGCACACATTTGACGTTGAATTGCTTGAAGGTCAACTTCATACTTACTTGAAATTGTGTTATCTGTATCCATATTTTAAAATACTTGAATGAAAAAGATTGTTGACCACTCGAGAAAAGAACTTTGAAAGTATTGTGAAAATTATTTGAAATTACCAAAAAATATCTGCAGTAAGTATACCTTTTACTTGTGTAGATGAGTGAAACAAATTACTACTAATATTGGGAGTAGCATAAGCAGGAAGATGATACACATTCCTTTTTTCAACGTTGGTGGTTGAAACTTGTAAAATAGAACATACGTAAGGATTCAAAAAACATAACATATACATACATATTTCTTTTAAATTTTGTTTGTAAAACTATAACACATACCACTTGAAGTATTTGAAAATGGAATCCTTTCAACAGAATCAGATGTTGATGCAGGATGGCAACCTCTGTTGTTTCTCTTTTGTTGAAGAACATACTTCATTTTTTCTCTTTCTTCAGCACAGCTTTGACTTTGACTTGTGTGACACCTGTGTCACTTCAACCATCAAACAACTTCCAAGCCAATGAAATATTGTATTTCATACTTGGGATCTGTATAAATATGTGTATCATTTGCACATATCAATTCTTGTTCGATTTCAAGCTCTAAATCGCTTTCTGGAAGGTTATACGCGCACTGATGCGTAAATATAACCAGTTTAATGCAACGAACACTTCGGAATAGTGAAATAGTCTTAACATACCTTAAGTAATCTTTACATAACTTAGAAATAAGTTTTGAAGGCTTTGGTATGGCAAAATCAAGTTAAATCGCTTACAGGGACTAAAGTTGACAAACTGCGAAAGTATGCCAATTTGAACTGTAACAGACATTCCGGAACATGACCATAAGTTAAACATACCACAAATATCCTTTGCATAGCTTAGAAATAGGCTTTAAGGGGTTCGGTGTGCTAAAATAAACTTTTGGGTCATTCAGGGACTAAAAGTGTCAAAAAATGCACAAGTTTGCATTTTTACGCATAACTTACGTTCTGAATACATCCGGACTTCCAAAAATTTATGTAAGCACTAAAATATTTTATTTTAGTGTTCGGCATAAGAAAAATCCATTCGTCGCGTCATTTGGATCGTTTTTCGCGCTTATGCGCATTCCATCGTAATTAAGCGAACATCGCGATCGTACGGCTGAACGAACCGACATCCGAGATATTTTTGAGCATGTTTTAAGTTCCCAATACTTTAACTTCATTTTAGAGCTTTGAAATGGGGATAACGGGCCTTAAACGTGTCAAAAATGAGCTTATTACACAGCAGGGACCAAATATGTAAATCTGCCAAAGTTGTATGCTTGCGCACCGTAGCACTCCCATGGCTACGATGCGCAAGGGGTCTGCAGATCAGATCAGACTTAATAGTCAGCAGATTTCCAGCTGTTTAATCCTCACCCACACACTCACCACTTGCATATTCAGCTGATAAGGATCATTGTTAGGCACCATAACCTTCCGACACTTGTACGGATACGATTAAGGCACGATATTCGACAAACGATCTTAACGGTTCGGGTATTCCTATAAATACCCATCCATCCTCAACTTCTAAACCCACTAGAACCTTGATCTTAGAAGCTCTAAGTTGAAACCATTGTTTCATACCTGAGCTACTCGGATCGAGGTTAGCATTCGGGGACCCTTCGTAAGTATTCCTTTGTTCTTTTATTGCTTTTCGAGTCTTTCGAGTCTGAAAGTCAAACTTTGTTTGACTTTCTGCGTTGACCAATTTATGGTCAATGCAAAGTTCGTTTGAACTTCGCAACGTGAGTGTAATCACGTTGGTTATAGTCCCTTGGGACTATGCCTACTGATTAGCACGTTGTCTAGGGTCGTAAGGGTAAGCGATCTGATAAATCGCTTATACCTTCGAACCCGACCCAGTTTGGTCGATCATTAGGATCCGACCAAATACATTAGGTGACCATAGTGTATAGGGAATAACCTTCCGAGGTTATACCTTATGGTCACATCGTTTAAATAGTTGTATGATAGGTAGTTTATATGCCTTAGGTAAATTACCAGAATACCCTTTTCATGTATAATTGGTAATTTAGCATATGTAACCTAAACTTTTGTCACATAACTTATTATGTAACATGTTTAGGCATATAACACTTGTCATAGGACTAGTTAGGCGGTCCGAACGCGTTTAACGCGAACGACGCGTTAAAGTAGCATAAGCTACCTAAACGGGTTGTAATGGGTCGAAAGCACTTAGGTTAGGTTTCATTTAGTATGTAGGCTTTGTTAAACCATATGACACGAGTCTCTATACTCGTTTGGTTTACAAACCCTCATGCTACCCGATCATCCGATTTAGGTCCGGTTATTAACATAGTTACCTATATTAGTTGCCGTTTGATTTCCGTGATCTCTAGCATTGTTTGGTTGTTACTCAAGGACTACTAAGCAATCTCAAGTGAGTACATAGACCCCTCTTTTACTGTTTTCCAAACTGTTTTGGGGTGAAACACATGTGCCTACTTGTTACTTTCATGCTTTCCTGTTTTCACATCATATACTTCCTACGTTCATTAGTACGTTATAGTACATGATTTCATTGTGTTCATGCTATGTATGCCTATTGTGTGCGTACTTAGTACATTGTTTTACATTACACTTATGCTATGTATGTCCATTGTGTGCATGCTTAGTACATTGTTTTACATTACATTTCTGTTGCATATGCTCATCCAGCATGTGAACACATTATACTGCATTTTGAACCGTTTGTATCTGTGAACCGTTTGTATCTGTGAACCGTTTGTATCTGTGAACCGTTTGTATCTGTGAACCGTTTGTATCTGTGAACCGTTTATATCTGTGAACCGTGTGAACCGTATTCGACTATACATAAACATTTCTACAATTGTTAAACATTACATCTTGATGATTTGGTTTGATTAAGTGATTAAGTAACGATGCGTGTGCAATATGATACAAGCATGGTGGATACGCCGCTGGTACTTCCTATATATAAGTGTTTGTATGGTATTACATATCGTAGCGTTATTTGAATCATTTCAGTTTGATACATATAACATTTTATACAAATAACATACTTTTCACAATACATTGTTTTACAAGCAACTTATCTTATACAAACTCATTTTACATGGTTATTCATTTAACCTTACACTTATTTATACATATCAACTGATCTTATCATTTTTCAAATGATTTACAAAACAAAGCAAATTACAAGGTTCATGACTAAACATTTTCTCAAACATAAGTCATGAAACCTATTTTCACAAAACCTATGTATCTCACAGGCATTTTTATGCTGACGTACCTATTTTCACATGTGTTTTTCAGGAGCTGTTGCATAAGATGATCAAGATACACATAGGCAGACTTGGGCTTTAGTGACAATAAAAGATGCAAGACTAGTTAATTATGTTGTATTTCCTTGTTTGTTAAGACATTGTAACACTTTTAATCAATAAAACGAAACTTCAATTGCCATGGATTTGAAACAATTAATTCTGTTACAACACTCCCCGACGTTTCCGCCACGTTTTGTATGTTCTACGTGGTCGGGGTGTGACAGAAAAGATGGTATCAGAGCCAATGGTTATAGGGAATTAGGTTATTAGTAATGCTTTGACCTAGTCTATAACCTTCTTAGGACCCTAACGCAAGTTTACTTGCGTTTAGTCATAAAACAATACCGTCACCTATCCTTAGGCGACGACCACGACAAGAACATAAATTTCAAAACCGCTTCGAAATCTAATCATCTGTTCTAGGATGATTGATTACTAGGTTTTGAACCCTCTATTGTAAGGTTTTGAACTCTCTATTATATGGTTTTGAACCCCTTTGAGTTTTCAAAATCTCGTCAAGGTTTTGGGTTTTTAATAATGTGAACACGTGCAAACTGGAAGGGTGAATGCCTGTATTCTGGGTTTTCTGTCTAGGCAAGCACTTCGTATACATCTCATCAGACGCGAGAGACCAGTTGTGCTTACCTGGGAATTCTTGGGATGAGTGTTCACTTATAGGCGAGCATGTCTTCGCGATACATTATATTGACCCATTTACTTTGATTAGTCACCATCTCATTTGTTTGCCTTTGGTAACAAACAAATGGTCACAATCTTCATGTGTTGTTATTCTCTTTTGACTATATTTCGCTTGTTTCCTCCTATGCCTTTCATTATCTTCAAGATGCTTCTTCATCGCAACAACAATGTCCGAACCAGGTGCTGCAACTACCCAGCAAATAGGCGTCATACTCCAGAGGACCGATGATTTAGCTATCCCCATGACTTGTCTCAGGGATGAAGCTGTATAAAGGGAACTGTTCCTTGGTGCAATTAATACCACTGCCATTATCCGAACCAAATACCCTGTTTCAAATGTACCCACGGTGGACGATGGAGACATTTGGTTAACATGTGCCGCCTTGCAATCCAAAGCAAAGCTGTTACAAATCCTGCTGCTGCTCAACCTTCAAACTCTCCTTCATATGTCGCTTGACATATCTGGCGCCTCAACCTCATGAACTTTCTACCTTGTGTATCGACGTAAGCACGCCTAGTGCAAGGTGTCGGAACACCTCCCGTTACACAAACTCCAAAAATCCATGTAGGATCTTTCTATCCTCATAATTAGATCCTTGTGGATGGGTATCATTCATTGGAGTCCTTAATTGAATTCTTTGTATGATTCAATACGTACATCACAATTCAATAAGGACAAAGCCGAATTCCTTTTAAGATTATCCTATCTTCATAGATAGATTCTTGAAATGATTAAAGTGCCAAATGAAATCCACGAATTGGATTCCTGGTGTGCTTTAAGTATCCGCGTCCAAAGATAACAAATTAATAAACAAGTTAAACAACTATGTGATTATGTGCTTATGAACATTACAAGATAAACTGTGCGGACTGTGCAAGGAATTACGTAATTATGGATGCATACATAATTATGGAATTTAGTGCACAGAAACCACAGCGAGCTTTGTTATGTGCCTAGAAGTTAACTCTATTCATTTCTATTTCTGAGGAAGCACCCGTTGAAAATGACTCCGTTTGTTCATTTTCGTTTCTAAAGATTTGTCCGTTGAGGAAATGAATATTCGTTTGTCTATCATTTTCATTTCCATTTCTGAGGAAGCACCCGTTGAAAATGACTCCGTTTGTTCATTTTCGTTTCTGAAGATTTGTCCGTTGAGGAAATGAATATCCGTTTGTTTCTTCTATTTATTTCCATTTCCGAGGAAGCACCCGTTGAAAATGACTCCGTTTGTTCATTTTCGTTTCTGGAGATTTGTTCGTTGAGGAAATGAATATCCGTTTGTCTATCATATTCATTTCCATTTCTGAGGAAGCACCCGTTGAAGATGACTCCGTTTGTTCATTTTCGTTTCTAAAGATTTGTCCGTTGAGGAAATGAATATCCGTTTGTTTCTCCTTTTCAATTCCATTTCTGATGAAGCACCCGTTGAAAATGACCCCGTAAGTTCATTTTACATTTCTGAAGATTGCCTGTTGAGGAAATGAATCCCCGTTTGTTTATTCCTTCATTTCCGCTTCTGAAGAATACTCGTTGAGGAAAATGACTCCGCCTGTTCATTTTCGTTCTGAAGAATGTCCGTTAAGGAAATGACAGGATTATGCCTTACATATCTCTGGTGGTTATTTGACAACAAAGTCACAAATAGACTCCTACGAATAAATTTCGGGATGAAATTTCCTAAAGTAGGGGAGACTGTGACACCTGTGTCACTTCAACCATCAAACAACTTCCAAGCCAATGAAATATTGTATTTCATACTTGGGATCTGTATAAATATGTGTATCATTTGCACATATCAATTCTTGTTCGATTTCAAGCTCTAAATCGCTTTCTGGAAGGTTATACGCGCACTAATGCGTAAATATAACCAGTTTAATGCAACGAACACTCCGGAATAGTGAAATAGGCTTAACATACCTTAATTAATCTTTACATAACTTAGAAATAAGTTTTGAAGGCTTTGGTATGGCAAAATCAAATTAAATCGCTTACAGGGACTAAAGTTGACAAACTGCGAAAGTATGCCAATTTGAACTGTAACAGACATTCCGGAACATGACCATATGTTAAACATACCACAAATATCCTTTACATAGCTTAGAAATAGGCTTTAAGGGGTTCGGTGTGCTAAAATAAACTTTTGGGTCATTCAGGGACTAAAAGTGTCAAAAAGTGCACAAGTTTGCATTTTTACGCATAACTTACGTTCTGAATACATCCGGACTTCCAAAAATTTATGTAAGCACTAAAATATTTTATTTTAGTGTTCGGCATAAGAAAAATCCATTCGTCGCGTCATTTGGATCGTTTTTCGCGCTTATGCGCATTCCGTCGTAATTAAGCGAACATCGCGATCGTACGGCTGAACGAACCGACATCCGAGATATTTTTGAGCATGTTTTAAGTTCCCAATACTTTAACTTCATTTTAGAGCTTTGAAATGGGGATAACGGGCCTTAAACGTGTCAAAAATGAGCTTATTACACAGCAGGGACCAAATATGTAAATCTGCCAAAGTTGTATGCTTGCGCACCGTAGCACTCCCATGGCTACGATGCGCAAGGGGTCTGCAGATCAGATCAGACATAACAGTCAGCAGATTTCCAGCTGTTTAATCCTCACCCACACACTCACCACTTGCATATTCAGCTGATAAGGATCATTGTTAGGCACCATAACCTTCCGACACTTGTACGGATACGATTAAGGCACGATATTCGACAAACGATCTTAACGGTTCGGGTATTCCTATAAATACCCATCCATCCTCAACTTCTAAACCCACTAGAACCTTGATCTTAGAAGCTCTAAGTTGAAACCATTGTTTCATACCTGAGCTACTCGGATCGAGGTTAGCATTCGGGGACCCTTCGTAAGTATTCCTTCGTTCTTTTATTGCTTTTCGAGTCTTTCGAGTCTGAAAGTCAAACTTTGTTTGACTTTCTGTGTTGACCAGTTTATGGTCAATGCGAAGTTCGTTTGAACTTCGCAACGTGAGTGTAATCACGTTGGTTATAGTCCCTTGGGACTATGCCTACTGATTACCAAGTTGTCTAGGGTCGTAAGGGTAAGCGATCTGATAAATCGCTTATACCTTCGAACCCGACCCAGTTTGGTCGATCATTAGGATCCGACCAAATACATTAGGTGACCATAGTGTATAGGGAATAACCTTCCGAGGTTATACCTTATGGTCACATCGTTTAAATAGTTGTATGATAGGTAGTTTATATGCCTTAGGTAAATTACCAGAATACCCTTTTCATGTATAATTGGTAATTTAGCATATGTAACCTAAACTTTTGTCACATAACTGATTATGTAACATGTTTAGGCATATAACACTTGTCATAGGATTAGTTAGGCGGTCCGAACGCGTTTAACGCGAACGACGCGTTAAAGTAGCATAAGCTACCTAAACGGGTCGTAATGGGTCGAAAGCACTTAGGTTAGGTTTCATTTAGTATGTAGGCTTTGTTAAACCATATGACACGAGTCTCTACACTCGTTTGGTTTACAAACCCTCATGCTACCCGATCATCCGATTTAGGTCCGGTTATTAACATAGTTACCTATATTAGGTGCCGTTTGATTTCCGTGATCTCTAGCATTGTTTGGTTGTTACTCAAGGACTACTAATCAATCTCAAGTGAGTACATAGACCCCTCTTTTACTGTTTTCCAAACTGTTTTGGGGTGAAACACATGTGCCTACTTGTTACTTTCATGCTTTCCTGTTTTCACATCATATACTTCCTACGTTCATTAGTACGTTATAGTACATGATTTCATTGTGTTCATGCTATGTATGCCTATTGTGTGCGTACTTAGTACATTGTTTTACATTACACTTATGCTATGTATGTCCATTGTGTGCATGCTTAGTACATTGTTTTACATTACATTACATTTCTGTTGCATATGCTCATCCAGCATGTGAACACATTATACTGCATTTTGAACCGTTTGTATCTGTGAACCGTTTGTATCTGTGAACCGTTTGTATCTGTGAACCGTTTATATCTGTGAACCGTGTGAACCGTATTCGACTATACATAAACATTTCTACAATTGTTAAACATTACATCTTGATGGTTTGGTTTGATTAAGTGATTAAGTAACGATGCGTGTGCAATATGATACAAGCATGGTGGATACGCCGCTGGTACTTCCTATATATAAGTGTTTGTATGGTATTACATATCGTAACATTATTTGAATCATTTCAGTTTGATACATATAACATTTTATACAAATAACATACTTTTCACAATACATTGTTTTACAAGCAACTTATCTTTTACAAACTCATTTTACATGGTTATTCATTTAACCTTACACTTATTTATACATATCATCTGATCTTATCGTTTTTCAAATGATTTACAAAACAAAGCAAATTACAAGGTTCATGACTAAACATTTTCTCAAACATAAGTCATGAAACCTATTTTCACAAAACCTATGTATCTCACAGGCATTTTTACGCTGACGTACCTATTTTCACATGTGTTTTTCAGGAGCTGTTGCATAAGATGATCAAGATACACATAGGCAGACTTGGGCTTTACTGACAATAAAAGATGCAAGACTAGTTAATTATGTTGTATTTCCTTGTTTGTTAAGACATTGTAACACTTTTAATCAATAAAACGAAACTTCAATTGCCATGGATTTGAAACAATTAATTCTGTTACAACACTCCCCGACGTTTCCGCCACGTTTTGTATGTTCAACGTGGTCGGGGTGTGACAACTTGCTTGAAGGTCAACTTCATACTTACTTTAGTTTAATGCGAAAAATATTCCGTAATAGTGAAATAGGCTTAACGTGCCTTAAATAACCTTCACATAACTTAGAAATAAGTTTTGGATGGTTTGGTGTGTCGAAATCAAGTTTGTTCGATCGCAGGGACTCTTTGTGTCAAACTGCAAAACTATACCGATTTGTATAGTAATGAACATTCCGGAACTTGATCATAAGTTTAACACACCCTAAATATCATTTACATAGCTTAGAAATAGGCTTTGAGGGGTTCGGTATGCTAAAATAAACTTATTTGATCAATATGGACTAAAAGCGTCAAAAAATGCATAAGTTTGCATTTTCGCGCATATCTTACGTTCTGAATATATCCGGACACCCAAAAATTTTTGTAATCATTAAAATATTTTATTTTAGTGATTGGCATAATAAAATTCTATTCGTCGCTTGATTTGGATTGTTTTTGCATTCGTTACGATTTTCGTCGTAATTAACCGAATAACGCAACCGTACGACCAAACGAACCGACATCCGAGATGTTTTTGAGCATATTTTAAGCTCCCTATACTTTAACATCATTTTAGAGCTTTGAAATGGGGTTAACGTGGCTTAAAAGTGCCAAAAACTGAGTTTTTCAAGTGCAGGGAGCATTTTTGCAATTCTGCCAAACTTGGCTAGGCGGGCCGCGCAAGATGAAGTTGTATCTTACACGGGGCGCGACAGCCTGTCAGGTCAGAAACATTGAATCTGGACTTGGGGCTTGTTTTTGATAGTTTTAACAGCTGATTTGGGATACCATCTGATGAATTTTGATAGTTTTTGATGTATTTGAAAACCATTAGCCCACTTGGATGGCCAAGATTGATCCCTTTTTAGCAAGAAATGATCCTACCGGTTTACCGAAAACTATATATAGCCATGCCTTCACTCCATTTTCTGCACCCTTGATCTGATTAATGCTCTAAGTTGAAGCCTTTGCTTCATACCTGAGTGTTATAGATCAAGTTCTCCCTAGCTTGGACCCTTTGTAAGCTTCTTTCGTTCTTTTATTGATTTTCGAGCATGAAAGTCAAACAGTGTTTGACTTTCTACTTTGACCAGTCTTAAGTCAACAGAAAGTTCGTTTGAACTTTGCAACATGTGTGACAACTAGCACAAACCGGTAATTTCCGTACACTTTAATCATTATTTAATGACTACAATTATGTGCTTAATTGTCAGCAAAGTCTGATCACATACTAAATAAGTGAATTCATGCACGTTGTATACTACAAAATATTGCTTTATGCATAAACGAGAGCGTTGCGTCAGAAATACTAGTAAACTCACCGGTAAGACACACTGTGTCAACAGAACTGCAGAAAGCAGTCAGACATTATAATTGAGGCCTAGGTGTAGGTCCGACGACAAAAGTACATTAAAACCCAGGAGTACATGTAAGGGTTTAATTTATAGACATTGCGAAAGCAAAAATAAGCACTAAAAAACACCCGAAACGCACTTTAAGTGCAGAAATTTATACAATTCAGCTCTAATCAGCATTTAGAGATATAAATATTATGCATAAATTTCGTTTTATCATCCAGAATATTTCCCTAAGTGTTGGGAATTGAAAGAGTACAAGAAAGATACTTATTAGACACTAAAAGGTGCAATTTAGCACTTTAACGAATCGGTATGTAACCGAACAACCGGATATTACCCGGAACACCAAAATAATGCTAGAAGCATTGTTTTTATTTTTCTAAGCTAGTTAGGGTCCCCGAACACCCTAACACACTTCACATTATATAACATACTTAACACACTAAATCTAATACTTAACATGTAACTAGATTAGTAACTTGGAATTGAAATGCAACCAAGACCCCCCCCCCCCCCCCATCTAAGGGCCGGTTATGAAGGAGCCCCACATGAGGATCTTGTGTTGATATTTCATTGGATCTTGTCTCCCCTTTAGAAGCACTTTACACTTGGGATAATACTAGAACTTGGATTATAAGATTGCACATTAAGCTCATGTCTTCATTTCATTCATCACACAACTCCAAGAACTCTCTCTTTCCTCCCTCCTTGGCTACGGTCTCAACAACATACACATACACTTTCATCTTCAATCCATTCCAATACATTCCAAGGTGATTCTATGGTGTCTCGAGCCTATTTAGGAAGGTTGCAAGCAACGGATCTTGAAGGACCTCTCTCTAGTGCTTTTATCCACCTTGTTTACGTCTTGTTTCTTCCCTAGCCTTGAGCTAGTAGTAAGTGCTTCTAAACATCATCTTGTTCTTGTTTAAAGTGGCTAATAGGTGATTTAATGGTTAAAAATTAAGAACACTAAAGAACATAACTTAAAGTCTTGAAAGTAAGATGAATATGTTGGATAAAGAGAAACTAGTTGTGTAAATCTTGTGAAACTTGTCTAGTTGAGATTATTTGATGTTGTTTGTCATTAAAAGTGGGATGGATCATCATCTACGCATACTAGATCATGTTCAAGAACATGAACTAGTAGTATGTTAAGTGTTAGAAATATAAAAGATGATGAAATCATCCACCATGAACTTGGAACTTGTGTAAACATAATTTTCCTTGTAAAATAAGACTCTAAACATGTAGATCTAAAGATCTACAAGTGGTTTTTCGGAAGAACCAAGCAAAAATATTAGTCTTGTTTAAAACCCGGATCTTACATGAACTAAATATATTTTTTAGTAAATAAACAAGTGTGTAAACACTTGTGTAACAAGGAAGTTCAACAAAGAAATATTTTTGTGAATCTTGACTAGAAGTTGTGAAACTTCATATTCTTTAAAAATAAAGTTTTTAAGAAACTAAACTTATTTTTAAAGATAACAAGACTTACTAAATGTGCTAGTAAGTTACTACACATTTTTGTAAATATTCAAGTTCATGAAATGGAGAAATTAGTGATTATTTTTGAGAAACTTATTCCCTAAAAATGTATTTAAAAGTATTACCAAGGTTTCCCTAATTTTTGGTGATAAGAAATGAGGATTTCTTCAAGAATAAAAATGGATAAGTATGTATATTTTTGAGAGAAAAATATATATTATTTTATCACCAACTTTTGTGCTAAGTGTGTATAGTATGTGTTATACGTGGTAGTGTATTAAGACTTAAAAATACACTAAATACTCATGAGGAGTATAAACATAAAAATACACATACAACATCCAAGATACATAATTCGGGTGCAAAGTGCAAAACACGAGATACTTATATTAATTTTTGAGAAAATAATATAAGTAAGATACGTAGTTAAAAATATAGAATATTTTTAACACAAGAATATATACAAAAGAGAGTGACTGTACTTGTGCGACGCATGTCTAGTGACTAACGTTAAGAAAACGCGTATAGGTTACGACGTTAATTAAGCAAATCCGGTGGAGTTTACGACGCTAGGAACGCAAAGTTGTGAGTTCATGCTCCCCCTTTTCTTTAACTGTTTTCAGTTTTTATAACTTCGGGGGTGAAATACATGTACAAATGTACAATATTTATAATTGGTATGATATAAATATAAGAAGCACACTTGGTGAGAACGAGAATCAAGTGTGATGAAATATAAGAATACAAGAAGTACACTTGGTGAGAACGAGAACCAAGTGTGACGAAATATAAGATAATAAGAAACGCACTTGGTGAGGACGAGAACCAAGTAGGATGCGTTATGAGAAATGATAATAAGAAACGCGCTTGGTGAGGACGAGAACCAAGTAGGATGCGTTATGAGAAATGATAATAAGAAACGCGCTTGGTGAGGACGAGAACCAAGTAGGATGCGTTATGAGAAATGATAACAAGAAACGCGCTTGGTGAGGACGAGAACCAAGTAGGATGCGTTATGAGAAATAGTGTCACGAATAGGGTACATAAGCACCATTAATCAACAATATACCTAGACCGCAGAACAAAAGGTTAGATCTAACGGGTGCCTGGCAGCCACACTCTCGGTGAGGGCGAGAATCGAGTAGTGCTTTTGTGTCTCAGAATATACCAATTAAATGCCTTAGGTTTGGTGACTTCCTATGTCGTGTCACATGTTAATGGCTTTGCAACCCATTAACAATCCTGAAACTTACAGGAATACTTTATTTACATAAAAGTCATACCATACTAAAAATTGATGAATACTTGAGTACGTGGGGTACTCAAGAAAAGATTGAATTATACTTGAGTATGTGGGGTACTCAAGAAGAAATTGAATTATACTTGAAGTACGTGGGGTACTCAAGAAAAGATCGAATTATACTTGAGTACGTGGGGTACTCAAGAAGAAATTGAATTATACTTTAAGTACGTGGGGTACTCAAGAAAAATGGGAATTATACTTGAGTACGTGGGGTACTCAAGAAGAAATTGAATTATACATGAGTACGTGGTGTACACATGAAACTGGATTTATATATGAAAACTTGATTTATTCTCAAACTATGTTTTCATACAAAGTATACAAACGTGAAATACAAAACTGCATGAATTCACACCAACATTATGTTGATGTTTTTCCAAAACTCACATGTATTTCAGGTAACTAGGATGGCTGTGCGCGCGGTATCGCTTATGCTTGTGGATGTCGCTATTGTTTATCTTTAAATAAAGTTGTAAACTTTTTAAGACAATGTTTTATGCGACTTAGCGATGTAAACGCTAAACTTATGTTTTCAAATTATGGTATTTGATGTTTTTACGAGCATATAGCATGTTTACCTTTCGTATGCAATGAGAACCTTTCATGATCACACCTCGTGCTTCCACCGCAGAAAGGGGTGTGACAGATTGGTATCAGAGCTGCGATTGTAGTGAACCAGGATTCCTTCTCGAGTCTAGTCTACAATCTCTAGGATCCATTCACGAAAACAATTTTCAAAGAGTTTTCATTGCATAAAACGTCCCGCGACATCCACTACCTGAAACTGTCTACATGAGTCTAGAAAAGACACTACGAGACTTAGAGTGCACTTGAGTAGCACTTGTTGTTGACTAGAAATTACTTGCAATTATGTGTGATAATTAGCATGTACTAGAAGTAGAATGTCACAAGTATACTTGACTTTATCTGAGAGCGATGGCCCATCTGGAGGAAGAAATACGAGGATGAAACGAACTGTGCGGACTGTGCAAGGAGTTACGTAATTATGGATGCATACATAATTATGGAATTCAGTGCACAGAAACCACAGCAAGTCTTGTCACGTATAGATTCCCTCAGTGCAAGCCCACTAAGTACTCTGCTAGAGTAATAATTGTTTGATGTCACTTATGTGATATATACCTGTGAATATATATACTACTACTGTCTAGTAGGACGATATCAAACAAATGTCTAACCCTATTGTGTTATGTTCTGTCAGAACATGGCACCCAGGAAAGTTGTGAATGCTCGCAATGACGATCAACCTCCTCCTCCCCCACTGCCAAGAACTGCTGAAGATCTGAACGCTCTACTGGAGGAAAGGATCTCCGCTGCTATCGCCCAATACGAGGCGAACTATACTCAAGACAGTGGAGGACCAAGCAATGCTAGGCGTAACGGGCATGGAGATTCGTCTGGAGGAAACGCAGCTCAAGGTAACCTTAAAACAATTTACTAAGCATGAAGGAATTTATGAACGGTCCTTGTTTCATTATTTCTTCGATTGCTCATAAGTGAATTGGTTGGGTCAATTCCAGGCTGCACTTTCAAGCAGTTCCTCGACTGCAAGCCGATGAACTATGATGGCACAGGAGGTGCAGTAGCATTTGTGCGCTGGACGGATAAGACTGAAGCTACTATCCGCATGAGCAAGTGTACCGCGGATCAGCAAGTCACCTTTGCTACTGGGTTATTCGTCGATGAAGCTCTGACTTGGTGGAACTTGCAAGCCCAAACCTTGGGTGATGATGCCGCTTATGGCTTAACTTGGGAGGAACTGAAGGAAAGAATGAGAGAGAAGTATTGCTCTCGCACTGAACTCCAAAGGCTGGAAACGGAGTTCTGGCACTTGACCATGGTGGGTGCTGACATTAATGGTTATACTCGAAGGTTCCACGATCTGTCTAGAGTGCTTCCCTACATGGTGACTCCCGAATTTAAGCGTTTGGAACGCTACATTTGGGGACTGGCCCCAGAGTTTCGTGGCATGGTGACGTCAGCTAAACCACAAACAATCACGGAGGCTGTAACTCTGGCTGTCAGCCTGACCGAAGATTGTGTTCGTATGAAGAAGTTATCACTGAACCCAACAGAGAAGACCGAGACACATGCTTAGTCGTCCGGTGACAAAAAGAGAAAGCATACAAGTTTGAACCAAGCAAATTGTAACAACAAGGGTTTCAGCAAGAAGCGTGACGCTAACCCGTCCCAGGAGGCAAAAACCCATGCAACCAAAGCATACCAAGGCTCCATGCCTAGATGCCAAAAATGTAAGTATCATCATGATGGAGTTTGTCGCATTCCAAGGTGCGACAAATGTGGTAAATTGGGTCATCAAACAGAAGACTGTTGGGGAAAAGGAAAGAATCGGAATGGAAATGGTGCTGGTAACAAGAATGGTAACGGGAAAGGGCGGAACCAAGGATGCTTCAAGTGTGGAAGCAATGATCATTTCATGAAGGACTGCCCAGAGGGAAACAATGCTCAGGCTCGAGCATTTGTGATTGGAGCAAAGAACGCACGCGAGGACCCTAACGTGGTCACCGGTACGTTTCTCATTAACAATCACTTTGCATCCATATTATTCGACACTGGCGCCGATTATAGCTTCATGTCTGTGGAATTTAAACGCATACTCGGAATAGAATCTAGTGGATTAGAAATTCCTTATTCCATAGAGCTAGCCAATGGTAAACTTGTTGAATCGGGCGAAGTTGTTAGAGGCTGCACACTAGAACTTGGTGAACGAAGGTTTAGCATCGACCTCCTACCTATTCAATTGGGTAGCTTCGATGTAGTGGTCGGAATGGACTGGTTGTCCAAGAACAAAGCTGAAGTTATTTGTCATGAGAAAATCATTCGCATCCCTTTAGCGAATGGTGAAACTCTCATCGTGCATGGAGAAAAAAGAGACGCACCTCTTCGAATCATCAGTTGCATGAAGGCACATAAGTGCTTAAGGAAAGGATGTGTTGCTTTCCTAGCACACGTTATAGACAAGAAGGCTGAGGAGCCGAAACTCGAAGACATTCCTGTGGTGAAGGAATTCCTTGATGTTTTTCCCGAAGATCTGCCAGGACTACCTCCGCAACGACAAGTCGAATTCCGTATAGACTTGGTTCCAGGAGCTGCTCCTGTGGCCAAGGCTCCCTATCGACTTGCTCCATCCGAAATGCAAGAATTATCTACACAACTCCAGGAGTTGTTGGATAAAGGATTCATAAGGCCAAGCTTCTCACCCTGGGGAGCTCCAGTATTATTCGTAAAGAAGAAGGATGGAACACTGCGGATGTGTATCGATTACAGGGAACTGAACAAGCTCACTATCAAGAATCGGTACCCGCTACCAAGGATTGATGACTTATTTGATCAATTGCAAGGATCAAGCTACTATTCCAAGATCGACCTTCGATCTGGATACCATCAGCTGAGAATCCAAGAGGAAAGCGTACCAAAAACTGCATTCAGAACACGCTATGGGCACTACGAATTTCTTGTGATGCCGTTTGGGCTGACGAATGCACCAGCGGTCTTTATGGATCTAATGAACCGCGTATGCAAACCATATCTCGATAAATTCGTGATTGTATTTATCGATGATATCCTAATTTATTCGCGAACGAAAGAAGAACATGAGCAACATCTCAGAACTATTCTGGAACTACTGAAGAAAGAGAAACTTTATGCAAAGTTCTCAAAATGCGAATTCTGGATTCACGAAGTACAATTTCTTGGTCACGTTGTGAATGGGAAGGGCATTCATGTAGACCCGTCCAAGATAGAAGCAATAAAGAATTAGGAAGCTCCCAAGACCCCAACTGAAGTTCGTCAATTTTTGGGCTTAGCGGGCTACTATCGGCAATTCATTGAGAATTTCTCAAAGATAGCTCAACCGCTAACAACCCTTACACAGAAAGACAAGAAATACGACTGGGGTCACAAACAGGAAGAAGCCTTCCAGCTACTTAAGAACAAGCTCTGTGATGCACCGATACTATCATTACCCGAAGGCACTGAAGACTTCGTGGTATACTGCGACGCCTCACGACAAGGCTTGGGTTGCGTGCTTATGCAGCGCCAAAAAGTCATCGCTTACGCTTCCAGACAATTGAAAGTTCATGAAAGAAACTACACCACGCACAACTTGGAACTAGGCGCAGTGGTATTCGCCTTGAAGATCTGGCGACACTATTTATATGGTACTCGATGTACAATTTTCACAGATCACAAAAGCTTACAACACATATTTGATCAGAAGGAATTGAATATGCGCCAGCGGCGATGGGTCGAGATGCTAAATGATTATGACTGTGAGATCAAGTACCATCCTGGAAGGGCAAACGTTGTAGCAGACGCACTAAGCCGAAAGGAAAGGGTTAAGACCCTAAGGGTTCGAGCGTTAGAAATGACCATTCGAACGAACTTCACTGCACGCATTCGCGATGCACAACAAGAAGCTCTTAAAGAAGAGAACCGTAAAGCTGAATACCTACGGGGTATGCTGAAATACATGGTGCCAAACGAAGAGGGAGCCTTATACTTCAAGAAGCGTATTTGGGTTCCACTCTATGGTGGCATACGAGAAGTCATCCTTAATGAAGCCCACAAATCGAGATATTCGATCCATCCAGGATCGGACAAAATGTATCAAGACTTGAAGGAATATTACTGGTGGCCGAGACTTAAAAGCGACGTTGCTGTCTATGTTGGAAAATGCCTAACCTGTGCTAAGGTTAAGGCCGAATATCAGAAACCGTCCGGCCTACTACAGCAACCAGAGATTCCCGTGTGGAAGTGGGAACAAATCTCGATGGACTTCATAACGAAATTACCCAGGACCCCGAGAGGGCACGATATAATATGGGTAATAGTTGATCGATTAACGAAGTTTGCGCACTTCCTACCGATCCGAGAAAAAGACAGCACTGGAAAGCTTGCTGAAATATACTTAAGAGAAATTGTGGCACGTCATGGAGTGCCAATCTCAATCATTTCAGACAGAGATGGGCGCTTTATCTCAAGAATCTGGCAATCATTTCAGGAAGCCTTTGGATCTCAGTTAGATCTGAGCACGGCATTCCATCCGCAAACAGACGGCCAGAGCGAACGGACTATACAAACGTTAGAAGATATGCTTCGCGCATGTGTTATGGATCTAGGCGGCAGCTGGGATACTCATCTACCGTTAATTGAGTTCTCCTACAATAACAATTATCATACGAGCATAAAAGACGCGCCGTTCGAAGCTCTGTATGGCCGCAAGTGCCGATCGCCCTTATGTTGGGCAGATGCCGGAGATAAACATATGGTGGGTCCTAAACTTGTACAAGAGACAACCGACAAGATTGCGTAGATCCGAGAGCGCATTAAGGCGGCTCGAGATCGACAAAAGAGCTACGCTGATCCGAAAAGAAAATCAGTAGAATTCAAGGTGGGATACAAAGTGTTGTTAAAAGTCTCACCATGGAAGGGCGTAGTCAGATTTGGAAAGCGTGGAAAGCTGAATCCATGATACATCGGACCATTCAGAATATTGAAAAGAATTGGTACCGTGGCGTACAAGTTGGAGTTACCGGAAGAACTTAATGGAGTACATGATACGTTCATGTATCCAACCTGAAGAAGAGTCCAACACAAGAAAACGTGATCATCCCAATGGATGAAGTGCATATTGATGAAGCCCTTCGATTTACAGAATAACCCATTGAGGTTACCGACTGGAAAGTCAACAAGACCAAGAGGAGCAGCGTAAAACTTGTCAAAGTACGTTGGAGCTCTAAGCACGGACCCGAGTACACATGGGAACGTGAAGACCAGTTCAAGAAAAAGTATCCCCACCTATTCAAGAAGACTCCAGCGAGAGTTAGTTCAGCCTGAATTTCGGGACGAAATTCTTTTAACGGGGGGAGACTGTGACAACTGGCACAAACCGGTAATTTCCGTACACTTTAATCATTATCTAATGACTACAATTATGTGCTTAATTGTCAGCAAAGTCTGATCACATACTAAATAAGTGAATTCATGCACGTTGTATACTACAAAATATTGCTTTATGCATAAACGAGAGCGTTGCGTCAGAAATACTAGTAAACTCACCGGTAAGACACACTGTGTCAACAGAACTGCAGGAGGAGCAGCGTAAAACTTGTCAAAGTACGTTGGAGCTCTAAGCACGGACCCGAGTACACATGGGAACGTGAAGACCAGTTCAAGAAAAAGTATCCCCACCTATTCAAGAAGACTCCAGCGAGAGTTAGTTCAGCCTGAATTTCGGGACGAAATTCTTTTAACGGGGGGAGACTGTGACAACTGGCACAAACCGGTAATTTCCGTACACTTTAATCATTATCTAATGACTACAATTATGTGCTTAATTGTCAGCAAAGTCTGATCACATACTAAATAAGTGAATTCATGCACGTTGTATACTACAAAATATTGCTTTATGCATAAACGAGAGCGTTGCGTCAGAAATACTAGTAAACTCACCGGTATGACACACTGTGTCAACAGAACTGCAGAAAGCAGTCAGACATTATAATTGAGGCCTAGGTGTAGGTCCGACGACAAAAGTACATTAAAACCCAAGAGTACATGTAAGGGTTTAATTTATAGACATTGCGAAAGCAAAAATAAGCACAAAAAAGCACCCGAAACGCACTTTAAGTGCAGAATTTTATACAATTCAGCTCTAATCAGCATTTAGAGATATAAATATTATGCATAAATTTCGTTTTATCATCCAGAATATTTCCCTAAGTGTTGGGAATTGAAAGAGTACAAGAAAGATACTTATTAGACACTAAAAGGTGCAATTTAGCACTTTAACGAATCGGTATGTAACCGAACAACCGGATATTACCCGGAACACCAAAATAATGCTCGAAGCATTGTTTTTATTTTTCTAAGCTAGTTAGGGTCCCCGAACACCCTAACACACTTCACATTATATAACATACTTAACACACAAAATCTAATACTTAACATGTAACTAGATTAGTAACTTGGAATTGAAATGCAACCAAGACCCCCCCCCCCCCATCTAAGGGCCGGTTATGAAGGAGCCCCACATGAGGATCTTGTGTTGATATTTCATTGGATCTTGTCTCCCCTTTAGAAGCACTTTACACTTGGGATAATACTAGAACTTGGATTATAAGATTGCACATTAAGCTCATGTCTTCATTTCATTCATCACACAACTCCAAGAACTCTCTTTTTCCCCCCTCCTTGGCTACGGCCTCAACAACACACACATACACTTTCATCTTCAATCCATTCCAATACATTCCAAGGTGATTCTAAGGTGTCTCGAGCCTATTTAGGAAGGTTGCAAGCAACGGATCTTGAAGGACCTCTCTCTAGTGCTTTTATCCACCTTGTTTACGTCTTGTTTCTTCCCTAGCCTTGAGCTAGTAGTAAGTGCTTCTAAACATCATCCTGTTCTTGTTTAAAGTGGCTAATAGGTGATTTAATGGTTAAAAATTAAGAACACTAAAGAACATAACTTAAAGTCTTGAAAGTAAGATGAATATGTTGGATAAAAAGAAACTAGTTGTGTAAATCTTGTGAAACTTGTCTAGTTGAGATTATTTGATGTTGTTTGTCATTAAAAGTGGGATGGATCATCATCTACGCATACTAGATCATGTTCAAGAGCATGAACTAGTAGTATGTTAAGTGTTAGAAATATAAAAGATGATGAAATCATCCACCATGAACTTGGAACTTGTGTAAACATAATTTTCCTTGTAAAATAAGACTCTAAACATGTAGATCTAAAGATCTACAAGTGGTTTTTCGGAAGAACCAAGCAAAAATATTAGTCTTGTTTAAAACCCGGATCTTACATGAACTAAATATATTTTTTAGTAAATAAACAAGTGTGTAAACACTTGTGTAACAAGGAAGTTCAACAAAGAAATATTTTTGTGAATCTTGACAAGAAGTTGTGAAACTTCATATTCTTTAAAAATAAGGTTTTTAAGAAACTAAACTTATTTTTAAAGATAACAAGACTTACTAAATGTGCTAGTAAGTTACTACACATTTTTGTAAATATTCAAGTTCATGAAATGGAGAAATTAGTGATTATTGTTGATGATTATTGTTGATAATTGTTGTTGATGATTGTTGACGATTTAAAAGAAAATAAACACATGTTTTGAAAACATGGGAAACGTCCATTTTTAGGGGAAACTCTGTCAAAATTTTTATAAATTTTGACACTTAGAAAAATATAAGTTTTTGAGAAACTTATTCCCTAAAAATGTATTTAAAAGTATTACCAAGATTTCCCTAATTTTTGGTGATAAGAAATGAGGATTTCTTCAAGAATAAAAATGGATAAGTATGTATATTTTTGAGAGAAAAATATATATTATTGTATCACCAACTTTTGTGCTAAGTGTGTATAGTATGTGTTATACGTGGTAGTGTATTAAGACTTAAAAATACACTAAATACTCATGAGGAGTATAAACATAAAAATACACATACAACATACAAGATACATAATTCGGGTGCAAAGTGCAAAACACGAGATACTTATATTAATTTTTGAGAAAATAATATAAGTAAGATACGTAGTTTAAAATATAGAATATTTTTAACACAAGAATATATACAAAAGAGAGTGACTGTACTTGTGCGACGCAAGTCTAGTGACTAACGTTAAGAAAACACGTATAGGTTACGACGTTAATTAAGCAAATCCGGTGGAGTTTACGACGCTAGGAACGCAAAGTTGTGAGTTCATGCTCCCCCTTTTCTTTAACTGTTTTCAGTTTTTATAACTTCGGGGGTGAAATACATGTACAAATGTACAATATTTATAATTGGTATGATATAAATATAAGAAGCACACTTGGTGAGAACGAGAATCAAGTGTGATGAAATATAAGAATACAAGAAGTACACTTGGTGAGAACGAGAACCAAGTGTGACGAAATATAAGATAATAAGAAACGCACTTGGGGAGGACGAGAACCAAGTAGGATGCGTTATGAGAAATGATAATAAGAAACGCGCTTGGTGAGGACGAGAACCAAGTAGGATGCGTTATGAGAAATGATAATAAGAAACGCGCTTGGTGAGGACGAGAACCAAGTAGGATGCGTTATGAGAAATGATAACAAGAAACGCGCTTGGTGAGGACGAGAACCAAGTAGGATGCGTTATGAGAAATAGTGTCACGAATAGGGTACATAAGCACCATTAATCAACAATATACCTAGACCGCAGAACAAAAGGTTAGATCTAACTGGTGCCTGGCAGCCACACTCTCGGTGAGGGCGAGAATCGAGTAGTGCTTTTGTGTCTCAGAATATACCGATTAAATGCCTTAGGTTTGGTGACTTCCTATGTCGTGTCACATGTTAATGGCTTTGCAACCCATTAACAATCCTGAAACTTACAGGAATACTTTATTTACATAAAAGTCATACCATACTAAAAATTGATGAATACTTGAGTACGTGGGGTACTCAAGAAAAGATTGAATTATACTTGAGTATGTGGGGTACTCAAGAAGAAATTGAATTATACTTGAAGTACGTGGGGTACTCAAGAAAAGATTGAATTATACTTGAGTACGTGGGGTACTCAAGAAGAAATTGAATTATACTTGAAGTAC
The DNA here is from genome assembly GCA_030545235.1 of Helianthus tuberosus. Classification (NCBI taxonomy): domain Eukaryota; kingdom Viridiplantae; phylum Streptophyta; class Magnoliopsida; order Asterales; family Asteraceae; genus Helianthus; species Helianthus tuberosus. The sequence continues at coordinate 144,095,193 of CM060381.1, forward strand.
GTGGGGTACTCAAGAAAAATGGGAATTATACTTGAGTACGTGGGGTACTCAAGAAGAAATTGAATTATACATGAGTACGTGGTGTACACATGAAACTGGATTTATATATGAAAACTTGATTTATTCTCAAACTATGTTTTCATACAAAGTATACAAACGTGGAATACAAAACTGCATGAATTCACACCAACATTATGTTGATGTTTTTCCAAAACTCACATGTATTTCAGGTAACTAGGATGGATGTGCGCGCGGTATCGCTTATGCTTGGGGATGTCGCTATTGTTTATCTTTAAATAAAGTTGTAAACTTTTTAAGACAATGTTTTATGCGACTTAGCGATGTAAACGCTAAACTTATGTTTTCAAATTATGGTATTTGATGTTTTTACGAGCATATAGCATGTTTACCTTTCGTATGCAATGAGAACCTTTCATGATCACACCTCATGCTTCCGCCGCAGAAAGGGGTGTGACAACATGAGTGTAATCACGATGGTTATAATCCCGTGTGACTATACCTACTGATTACCACGTTGATTAGGCGTAGTGACGAGTCGTAGTTTCGGTCAAAATGCGTATTTATGCGCATTTTGCAACCAAACCACTCTTGGGTATAAAAAAAACTTTGTTTTGATATCAAAACCTGTTTTCTAACTTAGTTAAACATGTTTTAAACATGTTTAGCTCGTCACTTTTAGTTTAGTGCTTGTATGTGGTCGATCATTAGGATCCGACTAAGCATGTTTAGTGACCATAGTTGTATAGGGAATACCTTCCGAGGTTATACCTTATGGTCACTTAGTTTAAGTAGTTGTATGATATGTAGTTTATATGCCTTAGGTAAAATGACCAAAATGCCCTTTTCATGCATAATTGGATTTTAAGCATATGTAACATAAACATTTGTCACTTAACTGATTACGCAACATATTTAAACATCTTTAGGCATATAATACTTGTTATAGGACTAGTTAGATGTCTCGAACGTGCTTTGCGCAAATGACACGTTAAAGTGGCGTAAGCTACCTTAATGGGTCGTAATGGGTCGAAAGCACTTAGGATAGGTTTCGATTTAGAATGTAGGCCTTGTTAAACCATATCATATGAGTTCCAATACTCATTTGGTTTACCAGACCTCATTCTATCCGATCTTCCGATGTAGGTCCGATTTATTAACGTAGTTACCTATATTAGGTGCCGTTTGATTCCGTGATCCCTCTAGCTTTGCTTGGTTGTTATTAAAGACTTCTAAGCATCCTCAAGTGAGTACATAGTTCCACTCTTTTACCGTTTTCGACTGTTTTGGGGTGATTCATATGTGCTAAATGATTTCGAGTCTTTTAAACAAATGCGATAGTTTATATTACTATGTGAAGTATTTGAACTGTTTGAACCATTTGGAACTGTTTGATCCATGTGAACCATTTGGAACTGTTTAATCCATGTGAACCATTAGGAACTGTTTGATTTATGTGAACCATTTGGAACTGTTTGATCTATGTGAACCATTAGGAACTGTTTGATTTATGTGAACAATTAGGAACTATTTGATTTATGTGAACCGTTTGGAACTGTTTGATCCATGTGAACGATTAGGAAATGTTTGATTTATGTGAACCGTGTGGAACTGTTTGATCTATGTGAACCATTTGGAACTATTTGATTTATGTGAACTATTGAACTGTATGAACCATTGGGTTAGGGAAGTGATTAGGTAAAGGGGCGGGTGTAATGTGATAAAAGCATGGTGGATACGCCGCTGGTACTTCCTATATATAAGTGCTTTTACCACATTATATATCGTTGCGTTATCTAGATCAATTGGGCAAAGGTTACCAAAACGAGGTTATATTACAAGGTTTTTCTAACAATATAAACCATACGAGTTTTATAAGGAGAACAATTTACGATTTGGATTACCTAAACAGATGTTTTGGGTTAAGAATCATGGTTGTGAGATTTTATAAACTATAATCAACTTGATTTGAGTTGGTTAATTATGTTGCAACACTATACACTTTTCAAAACAAGGTTTTTAATACGGTATTGCAACATATAAACGAGCCATGAAACTGACACTCACATAAAACCAATGTACTCGCCGGCATTTTTATGCTGACATATTTTCACATATGTTTCAGGTACCATAGTTGATGATGTTTGTTGATGATATTAGTGCATGCTCACAAAGGAATGGATGAGGCCTTAGTGACTTAATAACAATGGAAGTTAATTTGTTCATGTTTTGTTTCTAGTTTTGATACAATGTAATAAACTTAATTCAATAAAATAGAACTTTTATCCATGTGTTGTGAAACAATGATTATGTTACAACACTTCCCGACGTTTGCGCCGCGGTTTATTGTTTTAACGCGGTCGGGGTGTGACAGCTGACACCTTTTGAAAAAGCTCATCACTATCCAACAAAACTCCCAATGATTTCTATGTTCACATCAATATCGTTTGAGAGGAAGTTTGGATGTATGGATTCATTCTCCCATAGTTTTACTGATGTTTGTAAGGACGTGTTGGTAAGTTTTGGTATTTTAATCCAATACTTAAATGTTACTATAGTAATTAGTGATATAGTTGTTAATTTTACTGTACCTTTTGTTGATTTCATAATTTTATATCTTTTTGTTTAGCTAATACCCAAGGAGTTAGTCAATTTCAGTATTGGAGTTGGTAAACTTAAAGAGATATTTAAGATCTATGTGAATCAGTGGGACTCTTTTGATGTACTACTTCAACGTGATCCTCTTCGGAATTGTTACTTTATAACCGATGGATGGGAAAAGGTTGTACACTACATGGGTATGCAAATAGGAATTGTACTTGTTTTAAGATACGTTGTAGATTACATCCTTCTGCTTACTGCCTTTGATTTGAATGGATGTAAGATTGTTGCATCCAAATCCAATGACAGTCCGATAGACGATACTTCCTCACCCAATTTAGAAGTTGCTCCAATTACCGAGGATCTACATCACTAGTCGGATGTTGAAGAATCCAATGACATCGATTCTGATAGTGATTATGTTGTATCGAATGAATCATCCGATGATATCGACGATGCATATTTTGATGCCGCTGTCTCAGATTATGAAGCTGATCTTGACGTATACCCCTTACAAATCGTATGGTATTGCAGTAAACATTTTGTAAATTTATTCTGTTAATATATTATTCCTCATTCTTTGGATGTTAAATGTTTGTTACAATTAAGCTGTTTTTTTTGTTACTTTACTTAAATACATTATGTATTTCTTATTAATTATTGATATTTTATATTTATTTTTAAGCGTCTGAATGTGAAAGTATCGTCTTTATCAAGGATTCATAAAACAAAAAAGATGACAGTTGAAAATCTGAATGGAGTTGACACTGTAATTGAATTTCGAGGGGAGAAGCATGGCAAGGGATTTAGATACACAGCTTGTCAATTCACCAAGAAGTTCACGAAGCCCAATGATATCTACAGAAATTTGAGATACAAATTTGTCTACTCTCAAGAAAATGCCAAGCTGATCTTAAAGAAAGTCTACAGATAGTTGTGGTTGTTGGTATTATCTCATTTGAGATAAATTATGGGATGGTGATGTATCAAACTTCTATATTTTGAAAACTTACGACTTACGAATATTTAAATTATAATCATGTATACTTATCTTGTTATTTATATTAACTTAAACCTTTGTTGTACATTCTCCATATATTTTAATTGGCTCTTCATGATACATTACAACTTCAATTATACTCTGTAAATTTATGGGCAATCATGGATACTTAAAAGGCTTCAACAAATTTATGGACAGTCACCGACACTTAAAACGCTTTTCTTAAAAGGCTTCAACAAATTTATGGGCAGTCATCGACACTTAAAAGGCTTCAACAAATTTCTGAGCGATCATTGTCATAACTTCACTTGAATTAACCTCTGACTACAAACAAATTTATGCACTCAACCTCTATTTAGATAAAGCTCTATCAAACAGAAAATCTGTTCAAGCAAAGTCTGTTGTTCCAAACAACCTCTACTGATAGACACAAAGACTGTTATAGCAAATAACCTCTGCTGATAAACACAACCTCTGCTGCTGAATATGAATACAAAAGCATCATAAAGCTAACATCTACTGTTACTTAACAGATGATACAACCTTTAAACATTTTGACATCTGCTGTTGAAACAAAGGTCTGCCAAACATAACATCTATTGATCATTCCACAGTATAGATTGCTAACATCTGCTGTGCCTTAACAGATGATGCAGTTCAACAGAGGATGTCAAACATCTGTTTACACACGCGTCAATATGAACATCTGCTAATAAACACCCATATCTCCTTCAAGCAAAGGTCTGCCAAAGAGAACCTCTGCTATGGACTAACAGATGATGCAATTCAACAGAGAATGTTTAACACCAGTGCTTTAACAGACCATGATCAACAGATGATAATATAATAACAATAATATTCAAACGGTAGCATTACATAACATAACATTAATCGAATCAACATACCATTAATTGAATCAACATGGGGAAATTGTATATACATAAACTCTAGGGTTTGTCTCGAGAGATTGTATATAACTAAACACTAATACACTAAACACTGTTACATAAATACTGATGTTGACTCCGCTGTAGATGCTGAACTACTGCTGTTAATGTCAGCAGTGGTTTTCCTTCGGTTGATCAGGCCTTAGGTACATAAGTGCCTGTCTTTAACAGGGCTTTTTCTTCGACAGTGGATAGCTCTCATATGTCTTTACGTCCATCAGTCTTTATAAGGAGCAATGGTAAGTTATAATAGTGGTTTTCCTTCGGTTGATCACGCCTTAGGTACATAAGTGTCTGTCTTTAACATGGCTTTGTCTTCAATAGTGGATAGGTCTCATCAGTCTTTAGGTCCATCAGTCTTTATAAGGAGCAATTTTTAGTTATAACAGTCCTTAGCATGATCAGCTGTTATAAACACTCCATAACCATTTGAGAGGAAGCAAGTGTCCGTCTATTCAATTGAGAGGAATCATTGCATTACATCCCTGTTGAAAAACAGAATCAATAAATTTTGGGAAAATGGGTTTGAAAGATGATAACCCAACAGTGGAGGATCTCATTCGACAGCTCCGATAAATTCAATGGTATTCTGAAATAATGCTTCCTTGATTTTTGAAGACCGACAAAGACCAACAAATGTCCACAGTGATGCTTCTTTGGACATTTGTCGGTCTTCAAAAATCTAGGAAGCATTATTTCAGAATACCCTTCAATTTATCGAAGCTGTAGAATGAGATCCTCAACTGTTGGGTTATCATCTGTCAACCCCATTTTCCCTAAATTTATCAATTCTGTTTTTCAGACCTCCCAAAGGCACATATCCGCCTCCAAAGAGATCGAGACAGCTTGAAGCATAACCTGGACTTGCTATCATTCCACCAATATACCAACTGAAAATCAATCTACTCGTAATCACATGGTACAACAATGCAAGCATCTGAATAAACAATAACAAATCAAAAGCTACAAACATATGAAACAAATTTCATAGAATCATGATTTATTTTAAACACATATACATCTATTTTTAAACACAAACAGACATTACCTCTTCATCAATAAAGTTGTGATACATTTTATAACCTTGATTACATTTCGAAGTTCCACCAATATACCAACTAAAAATCAATCTACTCATAATCACAGGTACAACAATGCAAGCATCTGAATAAACAATAACAAATCAAAGACAAAATCAAAAGCTACAAACATATCAAACAAATTTCATAGAATCATGATTTATTTTAAACACATATACATCTATTTTTAAACACAAACAGATATTACCTCTTCATCAATAAAGTTGAGATACATTTTATAACCTTGATTACATTTCGAACTTCCACCAATATACCAACTGAAAATCAATCTACTCGTAATCACATGGTACAACAATGCAAGCATCTGAATAAACAATAACAAATCAAAAGCTACAAACATATGAAACAAATTTCATAGAATCATGATTTATTTTAAACACATATACATCTATTTTTAAACACAAACAGACATTACCTCTTCATCAATAAAGTTGAGATACATTTTATAACCTTGATTACATTTCGAAGTTCGGCCAACAAACTCAAGACTTCCACACCAAATAACAAATCTAGCAAGATCTACCTGAAGAACATTTAGCATACAAACCTTCAGTTTGTGATAAAAAGAAAATATCAAAAAATATCTATTTTTAAACTACCGTTGGTCTGCATAATATTCAAATCGATGTTAAGCATGATGAATAAACAGACATCACCAGCTTTTCTTATGTCATTGGGATTTCTCCTTTTACAAACATATCAAAATCAATCTACTCGTAATCACATGGTACACCAATGCAAGCTTCTGAATAAACAATAACAAATCAAAGACAAAATCAAAAGCTACAAACATATCAAACAAATTTCATAGAATCATGAAAGAAATTAGGTCAAGGATTGTTACCAGATTTAGCGAGAGAAGAATCGATGGAAACATTGGAGAAGATGACGATTTGAAGAAACTTCAATCTGTAAAACATGTAACAAAGCTCAAGAAATAACGAAGAAGAAGAAGAACTGATTACAAAGTGTATTAACGATTACAAAAAAGAAAAAAATCAAAAAAATATCTATTTTTAAACTACCGTTGGTCTGCATAACATTCAAATCGATGTTAAATGTAACGCCTATGTCGTCTTCATCCTCTTCTCTGTATCTACAGTTTTAGAGATAGAGAGTTGAGAGAGAGTAGACAGAGAGATTGAAATGGGTTTTTGAAATTATGATCGGATTTGGGTTTGGGTTTGAATTTATATTCGAGAGAGAGAAGAACTGAAGCTCTGATGACATTAAATGCAAATTACATATCCCTATAAGTTTTAAATTTCAAATTACCCTCCCATTTTAACGAAACATCAGTGGTTTGAATTTTGAATGAACATCAGTGGTTTCATAATTGAATGTGGGCCAGACCTTTGAAATTTGAAAGTGGGGCAGTGGTTTGATGGCAGTTATTTGAATTATGATGTCACTATGATCCCTCTATGGCTACCACCTCATCGTTGATGATATAAGAAAAGCATTGTTGGACAGCCTCTCCTGCTGACACATCAGTTTTTCTTATGTCATTGGGATTTCTTCTTTTATAGAAAGTATAGATTCTCTCACCTATCTCTATCTCTATCTCTATCTCTATCTCTATCTCTCTCTTCAAAACCCATTTGAGACTAGTCTGAAAGGAGATGAAACTTCACACCTGTGCAACAACAGAAGCAAACTTGGCAAACAATACACACTAGGTGATGGCGGTTCTGGTTCGACTGCAGTTGGAGGATGGTGGCTGGTGGGTTTGGTTTGTCTGGTGTTGCGGGTTAGGGCAGCGGAACTCTGCCACCGTGCTCCAAGTTCAAATCTAAATTCTTCAACTTCCCTGAAACCCCAAACTACCCATGTCACTGCCGTACTCCGTCACCTTGCTCCAACTTCAAATCTACGAGTTCAAACATTTACCAAGAGGTGAGTATTAAAACATTGCAAGCAAACTGTTATATGTGAAACATAAATAATTTAGAAGTTATTAAACTGCTCTAAAATTACGCATGATATTTTGGGATTTGAAAAAAAAGACTATCAAAAGATTTTATCCAACGTTTTTTTGGGATTTAAAAATTAGTCATGATACTTTGAGATTCATATTTTGTTGATTTCCTTTTGTGATTGGTATTTCACCATATAAAGATGAAAGAAATTGATTTGAAAAAAATGTTTAAAAAATGGTTAGTAATATATGGATAAAGTTACTGTACTTGGGTTTTTTTTTCATGTTATAGGAATTGTTTTTGGAGTTGTGTTTTTTGTTTAATTTGGGTTTTTTTTTTGTTCATATTGGGTTTTTATGTTCAAAAATGTGGGCAACGAATAATGTTTTTTCCACTTTGTACGATGTAAATTTTTTTACATTAGTGTAAATTTTTTTTACATTAATGTAAAACATTTTACACCAGAAATACAATGTAAAAATAATGTAAAAATATTTACGTTGAATGTAAAAATTATTTTTGTAAAAGTCGATGTAAGAGTATTTACATTCGATGTAAAAAATATCTTTTTATACTTGTGTTTTTGTGTTCATGTGGGAAACGATGTAAAAAACGATTGTGTTTTTGTGTTCATGTGGGAAACGACGACTTAAATTTTTGTAAAAGACAGATGTAAAATACATTTACATCGTTGCACTATCTAAGAAATTCTTTTTATACTTGTGTTCGTAGGTGTTGCGATGTCTTTGGCGAATGAGGATGATGAAGATCAAGATTGGCTTTGGCTTAATTGTTTTTGTTGTAATTAGAGAAGCAATGCAAAAAAGGTAAGACGTTGATGTTATGGGTGGTTTTCTGAACCCATATCTTAAATTATATCCTGACTTTATTGTTTTTTATTATGACCAGGATGCCGGATCAGGATATTGGTAACATTCTGATGTGATATCCTGATAGCTACTAATTAATCACGTGCAGGTTATGGTTACTAGCTCGTAACGTTCATATGGACTTGTTCTCCTGAAGAGTCAGTCTATTCAGTTGAAAGAAGATCGTTGAAGGCGGAAGAAGGGGTCTCCAACGTTCTATAGGGAATATTCGAAGTATCCCTAGTTTATAGGATAGTTTGTTATTTCTTTTTTACTATAAATAGGAGTGTGCGGATCGATAGAGAAACAACTTCACTCACTCTTTTATTCTCTTAACATCTGCAATCACTTGCAATCATGTTCATCAACACTCACACTTGAAATTCATTGTAACACTTACCTGATCCGTACAATATCCTGCACTGTATCCTGAATTTTGAAGTAATAAGAAGAACAAGGCAGCTGACGATTGTCAGCTCCCGAGGTTTTATGCCAGAGATCTAGATTGATCAAGGGCTTTCCTCGTACATCTCGTGTCCATCTTTACAATTCTGCTCATTGTTTGATTGTTAATATAGCCCAGTATCCTGAGCTATATCCTAAAAACTGTTTTTGTAAACAACTAAATCAGTATATTTTCTACAAACACTGCTAGCACACTACCTCACAAAACTAATTTGATCACTAAATTGCTTCGGTAATTTTTGACCAAAACAATTTGGCGCCCACCGTGGGGCAAGTGGTGCTATTCATACTAAAAACCTTGCTAAAATCTTTACTCGGTTTTCTATTTTCAAAACTTTTTGCACAACTATTTTTAATGGCTTCAAAATCAAACATGAGCTCTTCTACCGTGTCTGCTACAACCTCTGCCACAATTGGTTCGGTGCTTCCACCACCTCCAATGACGCAAGCTTCTTCACAGCCTCAAGCTCCTCCAAGGAAGGTTGAAACTCACACATCTCGGGATGTTGTTCCTGCTCAAAATGTCCAAGGATCTGCTGCCTCAGGGAGAACTCCTATTATGGCCTCTAATGATGAAATTCTGACTTTGTTTGGTAGTATACAGGATCAGATGAAGCAACAGCAAGAGACCAATCAGATGTTAATAAGAGAAATACAACTCTTGAAGTCTAACTCGACCAATCAGATGTTAATAAGAGAAATACAACTCTTGAAGTCTAACTCTAATAGGACTGCCGAGGATACTGTCACTCCCTTACAGCCTAGGGTGTTGAACTTCAGTTCAGCAGTATACACTGAGGATAATCAGGGCAATGTTATACCAAGCCACTCCCAGGGTCATACTACTGAGATACCTTCAACAGTCAGGGTATCAACTGTGAGGGGCTCAAGATATGCTCCAGGATATGGCCATAATCCTCAAACCGGTAACGTGTCTAATAATAACAATACTCCTGCTACTAACAATTTTGGATCTTTGCAGGATACAGGTGTGACGTCGGCACTCTCTAGGGAGCTTCAGAAGTTGAAGGATATGATATCCAGTGTACCTGGGGTTGTTCAACCCATTCCGAAAGTATCCTAGGATAGTCACAGGATATCCCGGTTTACATATCCTATATGTGATGCTGAAATTCCAAAAAATTTTCAAACTCCAAATATGAAGCTTTATGACGGAACCACGGATCCTGAGGAGCATATTGCTCAGTATAGGGAGAGGATGGAAATTAACCCTATTCCTCCAAATCTCAAGGAAGCATGCCTCTGCAAGGGCTTCAGCTCTACTCTAACAGGATCAGCCTTAAAATGGCTCTTAAACGTTCCACCTCATTCAATTACATCATCTGCTCACTTAGTTAACTTATTTAATAGTCAATTTTCTTGCAGTAGAAGTTTTGAGAAACTAACCAGTGATCTCTACAAGATAACTCAAGGTCCTCAAGAATCCTTAAGGGATTATGTGAACAAGTTTAGCTGGGAATCATTGGATATCCCACACCTTGATGTTGCCACAGCTGTACATGCATTCAAAATGGGGTTGCAAAAGGATTCCTAATTTTATCAGGATCTTGTAATGAACCCTTGTAGGAACCTGGATGAAGCTCGAAATAGGGCTTTGAGATATATCAGACTGGAAGACGACAAGAAAATGCAAGAGAGGATGAATTCATCCTCAACATACAAATCAACTAAGAGGAAGTTAGAATCCTCATACAAGCCATATCGCTCTAAGCCATACGATAGGAATGACAGCAAGAAAGTGAATGCTGTTGAGGATGAGAATCCTGAGGAGTATCCTGAATTATCAGAATATTGTTTTTCTGTTAATATACCCGAACTAATGTATGCTATGCAGGGTTTGGGAGATAAAGTGAGGTGGCCCAGGAAGAACCAGCAAAAAGCCGACTGGAAGGATAAATCCAAATGGTGTGCTTTCCACGAGGATTTTGGACATGTGACGGAAGATTGCATAGCCCTGAGGAATGAAATAAGCTATCTGCTAAGCAAAGGATACCTGAAGGATCTTCTAGGCAGAAAAAAGAATAAGGGTCAAGATACTTTATTTCATGAGGATTCGACATTTGTGGGACCTCTTACTCTGCAGCAAAGAGACATGCAAAGGAGGCAAAGGCAGAACGGGGGGACAAGCCGACCAGGATGACAACCCTCACAACTGATAAAGTGATAACGTTTGATAGTGATGACCAGGATATTGTCCAGGATCGCCATCATGATGGTTTGGTAATTACTTTATATATTGCTAATCATTTTGTGCGTAGGATACTGGTAGATAACGGCAGCTCTGTGAACATTATTCAACTGGAAACGCTAAAGAGAATGAACATCCCCCAGATGGAGATTACTTCAAAATTCACTGTACTTGTAGGGTTCAGTGGAGAGGCCAAGAATATTGTGGGAGAAATAAAGCTGCCAGTATACGTTGAAGGAGTAAATTCAATGCAACGATTCTGTGTCATGGATTCACTATCCTGCTACAATATTATATTGGGCAGGCCATGGATCCACGACATGAAGGCTGTCCCATCAACCTATCATCAGTGTATCAAGATCCCTACCCCTTGGGGGGTTGTTAAAGTAGAATGCGATCAACAGGAGGCAAAGAATGCTATTCCTCCTCAATGAAGTCTTCAACAAAGTCCAAAGCAGGATAGAAATTAAAGATATGGGCCCAGGATATCGTGGAAGCCTCAGAACAGGATATTAAGAAAGTTATCCAGGACCAGGATAATCCAGATATCTCGGTGCTCGTAGGAGCCAATATCCCTCAGGATATTGAGAACCAGCTAACTAATTTTTTGAAATGCAGGATGTCCACGATTGCATGGAAGCATGCGGATATAACATGTATTTCTAAAGATATTATAACTTATAATCTTGGAATTGACAGGTCTTTCAAGCCCGTTCAACAAAAAATAAGGAAGTTTGCTCCTGAAAGAAACACAATTATACAGGAAGAGGTTGAAAGATTGTTGAAGTCCAAGATGTTTAGGGAAGTCAAATTCCCAAAATGGCTAGAAAACGTGGTTGTGGTTCAAAAGAAGAATGGGAAATGGAGTGTTTGTGTAGATTACACAGACCTGAATAAAGCATGTCCCAAAGACCCATTCCCTTTGCCTCACATAGATTCATTGGTGGATGCAACCGCCGGTCATGAAATGCTTACCTTTATGGATGCATCCTCAGGATTCCAGCAGATCCAAATGGAGCCATCCGATCAGGAGGATAGTGCTTTCATGACACCAACAGGTATTTATTGTTATACTGCAATGCCTTTCGGTTTGAAAAATGCAGGTGCAACGTACCAGAGATTGGTAAACATGATGTTTAAAGACAAACTGGGGGACACCATGGAAGTGTACATTGATGATATGGTGGTAAAGTCCAAGAAGGCGGAGGATCATCTCCGGGATCTTGAATGTGCATTCAATATCCTGGACCAATATAACATGAAGCTGAATCCTGCTAAATGTCATTTCGGAGTGGGGGCAGGAAAATTTTTAGGATACATGGTGACTAAAAGGGGAATAGAAGCAAGCCCAGAACAGATTAAAGCTATTCAGGATATCAAATCGCCGTCCAACATGAAAGATGTGCAAAGATTAACAGGACGAGTAGCGACATTGAACAGGTTTATATCAAGATTCTCAGAGAAATGCAAGGAATTCTATGATATCCTGAAGAAGAATAAGAAATTTGAATGGGGAGAAAAGCATGAAGCAGCCCTACAAGAATTAAACCGATATCTTTCAACTGCACCTCTGCTGATGAAACCCGAGGATGGTGAACCATTATCCCTGTGTCACACCCCGACCACGTAGAACATACAAAACGTGGCGGAAATGTCGGGGAGTGTTGTAACAGAATTAATTGTTTCAAATCCATGTCAATTGAAGTTTCGTTTTATTGATTAAAAGTGTTACAATGTCTTAACAAACAAAGAAATACAACATAATTAACTAGTCTTGCATCTTTTATTGTCACTAAAGCCCAAGTCTGCCTATGTATATCTTGATCATCTTATGCAACAGCTCTTGAAAAACACATGTGAAAATAGGTACGTCAGCATAAAAATGCCTGTGAGATACATAGGTTTTGTGAAAATAGGTTTCATGACTTATGTTTGAGAAAATGTTTAGTCATGAACCTTGTAATTTGCTTTGTTTTGTAAATCATTTGAAAAATGATAAGATCAGATGATATGTATAATTAAATGACAGGTTAAATAAATAACCATGTAAAAATGTGTTTGTATAAGATAAGTTGTTTGTAAATCAATGTCTTGTGAAAAGTATGATATTTGTAATAAATGTTATATATATCTCAAACTGAAATGATTCAAATAACGCTACGATATGTAATACCATACAAACACTTATATATAGGAAGTACCAGCGGCGTATCCACCATGCTTGTATCATATTACACATGCCTCGTTACTTAAATCACTTAATCAAACCAAACCATCAAGATGTAAAATGTTCATGTCTAATGTAAATCATGTAATATGTATCCAAAATGTAAGCCTGTGTTGAATAACAAATGTACTAAGTACGCGACAATAGACATACGTACCATGTGACCTGTACTAAGTATGCAACAATAGACATACGTAGCATGTGAACTGTACTACGTATACAACAATAGACATACGTGGCATGTGACCTGTACTACGTATACAACAATAGACATACGTCGCATGTGACCTGTACTACGTATACAACAATAGACATACGTAGCATGTGACCTGTACTACGTATACAACAATAGACATACGTAGCATGTAATGTAATGTAAAACGATGTACTAAGTAATGCACACAATGGGCATACCTAGCATAAGATGTAATAAAATCATGTACTATAATGTACTAACGAACATAGCAGGTATATGATGTGAAAACAGGAAAGCTTGAAAGTAACAAGTAGGCACATGTGTTTCACCCCAAAATGTTTGAAAAACAGTAAAAGAGGGGTCTATGTACTCACTTGAGATTGCTTAGTAGTCCTTGAGTAACAACCAAACAATGCTAGAGATCACGGATATCAAACGGCACCTAATATAGGTAACTATGTTAATAAACCGGACCTAAATCGGAAGATCTGATAGAATGAGGGTTCGTAAACCAAACGAGTATAAAGACTCGTGTCATATGGTTTAACAAAGCCTACATACTAAATGAAACCTTAATCTAAGAGCTTACGACCCATTACGACCCGTTTAGGTAGCTTATGCTACTTTAACGCGTCGTTCGCGTGAAACGCGTTCGGACCGCTTAACTAGTCCTATGACAAGTGTTATATGCCTAAACATGTTACATAATCAGTTATGTGACAAAAGTTTAGGTTACATATGCTTAATTACCAATTATACATGAAAAGGGTATTCTGGTAATTTACCTAAGGCATATAAACTACCTATCATACAACTACTTAACGAAGCGACCATAAGGTATAACCTCGGAAGGTTATTCCCTATATACTATGGTCACCTAATGTATTTGGTCGGATCCTAATGGTCGACCAAACTGGGTCGGGTTCGAAGGTATAAGCGATTTATTAGATCGCTTACCCTACGACCCTAGACAACGTGGTAATCAGTAGGCATAGTCCCAAGGGACTATACCCAACATGATTACACTCACGTTGCGAAGTTCAAACGAACTTCGCATTGACCATAAGCTGGTCAACGCTGAAAGTCAAACAAAGTTTGACTTTCTGACTTGAAAAGCAATAAAAGAAAGAAAAGAACGAAAGAATACTTATGAAGGGTCCCCGAATGCTAATCCCGATCCAAGTAGCTCAGGTATGAAACAATGGTTTCAACTTAGAGCTCCTCAAATCAGAATTCTTGTAAGTTTTGCAATGGGGTGGATGGGTATTTATAGGAATACCCGAACCGTTAAGATCGCTTGTCGAATATCGTGCCTTAATCGCATCCGTACAAGTGTTGGCAAGTTGTGGTGACTAAAAATGGGTTCTTATCAGCTGACTAAGCAAGTTAGAATGTGTGGTTGTGAATTAAACAGCTGTTAATACATCGAATCTGGTCCCGAAAGTGCAAAACTGATGTTTCTGTCCAGATAAGGCGCTCGCGTAGCGCGACTGCATAGGGCCTTAGGGCTCGTGCTACGCCACTGCCCCCCTGTTTCAGAAATGTTTCAAAAATGGCAGAAATGGTCCCTGCATGTGTTTAAGGCCATTTCCGACACTTCTAAGGCCCGTAAAGCCAACTTTAAGGCCCTAAAATGATGCCTAAACATTGTGGACATGAAACATGCTCAAAAATATGTCGGATGTTGGTTCGTTTGGCCGTACGAATGCGATGTTCGATTAATTACGACGGAATGCGCACAAGCGCGAAAAACGATCCAAAATGCGTGACAAATGGATTTTTCTTATGCCAAACACTAAAATAAAATATTTTAGTGCTTACATAAATTTTTGGATGTCCGGATGTATTCAGAACGTAAGTTATGCGCGAAAATGCAAACTTGTGCACTTTTTGACGCTTTTAGTCCCTGAATGACACAAAAGTTTATTTTAGCATACCGAACACCTCAAAGCCTATTTCTAAGCTATGTAAAGGATATTTATGGTATGTTTAACTTATGGTCATGTTCCGGAATGTCTGTTACAGTTCAAATTGGCATACTTTCGCAGTTTGTCAAATTTAGTCCCTGTAAGCGATTAAACTTTGATTTCACCACACCAAACCTTCCAAAACTTATATCTAAGTTATGTAAAGGTTATTTAAGGTATGTTAAGCCTATTTCACTATTCCGGAGTGTTCGTTGCATTAAACTGGTTATATTTACGCATCAGTGCGTGTATAACCTTCCAGAAAGCGATTTAGAGCTTGAAATCGAACAAGAGTTGATATGTGCAATCGATACACATATTTTTACAAATCCCAAGTATGAAATACAATATTTCATTGGTTTGGCATTTGTTTGATGGTTGAAGTGACACAGGTGTCACACCCTGTACCTTGTAGTATTAGGGAATGAAGTAAGTGTTGTTCTGGTAAAGGATCATGAAGGTCAGCAGTATCCTGTCTATTATGTTAGTAAAAGTTTATTAGATGCTGAAACTAGATATTCACACTTAGATAAATTGATATTAGCCCTAGTTATGGCATCAACTAAGCTTAGACATTATTTTGAGACACATAGGATTCATGTTAAGACTAATTATCCTATTAAAAATGTGCTTAGGAATCCTGAGATGTCGGGTAGAATGGCTAAATGGTCAGTGAATGTCACACCCCGACCACGTTAAAACAACAAAACCGTGGCGGAAACGTCGGGGAGTGTTGTAACAGAATCATTGTTTCACAACCATGGATTAAATAATTTCGTTTTATTGAATCATTGAACTCATTGTTTATTACCAA
Organism: Helianthus tuberosus; assembly: GCA_030545235.1. Classification (NCBI taxonomy): domain Eukaryota; kingdom Viridiplantae; phylum Streptophyta; class Magnoliopsida; order Asterales; family Asteraceae; genus Helianthus; species Helianthus tuberosus. The sequence continues at coordinate 144,111,525 of CM060381.1, forward strand.
TCAAATAAATACAATTATTATCTTTCAAGTTTTAAAGTCGCTAAGGCACGAGTCCATCCTATGTATAGCATGTATCAACAATCATCACAAAGCAGTACCTGAAACATGTGTAAAAATAGGTACGTCAGCATAAAAAATGCCTGTGAGATACATAGGTTTTGTTTATGCAGGATTCATGACTTGTTAGTTTAAAAGAATGTTTTAACAAAATAGTCATGAATCCTTAATAAATGTTTTCTTTTATAAACAATTGATAAGAAATCAGATTATAAAAGAAAGATGTATAAATAAATACTTAAGTAAAATAAGTTTGTAAAATAATCTTTTGATAAAAAGGTTTGTAGTATATATAAAAAATATACTTTGGTTTTTAAGAAAGTCGATTAGGCAATATATCTAAATATATTTCGGTTCCAAAATCGTTAAACAGATAGTATATTAAATATACTTTGGTTGTCAAAATAATCGTTTTTGATAGTATATCAAAAGTATACTTTGGATTTATGAATAACATATTAAACTATGTTTTGGTTGAATAAATAACATATTTAAAATATGTTTTGGTAGTTTAATAAAATATATGTTGTTTTGTACAATATCACACATGAGAGCATATCAAACTATACTTTTGGGAGTATAACTTAATATACAAAAATAATGTGATTTAAGAATTCATTCAGACCTAGTGCATCAAAATACACCTTTGAGACTATAGGGATACCACAAAGGCAATCCCTATTTGGATGGAGAAACAAATTGGTTTCAGACATTCCATGACAACAGGAATGGGGTGTCAAATCCTATAGCGCTATATCATACTACCAATCGGTCTGGTGAACAAAATATGTACTATCCAACAATTTATTTTATAATCATAGAAAAATCGGTGTTTAAACCATACAGAAATCAGTTGGTTTGTCAAAAGATAAATGCTAATATGTATAATCACTTATACTTTGAAATCATGAACATAACAAATAGGTACACATGCTTCACCCCAAAACATTGAAAACAGTAAAAGAGGGGAACTATGTACTCACCTGAGGGTGCTTAGAAGTCTTGGACAACAACCAAGCAAAGCTAAAGGGAGTACGGAATCAACCGACACCTAATGTAGGTAACTATGTTAATAATCGGATCCTAAATCGGGAGATAGGATAGAATGATGTTCTATAAATCAAATGAGTAATTGAACTTATATGGTATGATTTAATAGAGCTAACATTCTGATTTGAAAGTCTACCTAAGTGCTCTTGACCCGTTTCGACCCATTATGGTAGCATGAGCTACTATAACGCGTCGGTTGCGTGAAACTATGTTCGGATGGTTATCTATGAGCTATGTCAAGTCTTACATGCCCAATTATACCCTAATATGTTACTAAATCAGATTAGATGTCAAAAATATGTTCACATATGCACATTATGGATTTATGCTTTAAAAGGGCGTTTTGGTCATTTCCTATGGGCATATAAGCTAACTAGCAAATGACTAACCAATCCTAGGTGATCATAAGGTATAACCTCAGGGGTTATTCCCTATGCAACTATAATCACTAAGCAAGCTTGGTCGGATCCTAATGATCGACCCAACGGGTCGGGTTCGAAAGTCTAGGCGGTTGTCTAGACCGCTTAACTTACGACCCTAAACAAGCACTAAACTAGTAGTGACAAGTCAAACATGTCAAAACATGTTTAACCTACTGATTTGGTATCAAAACAAAGTGTGTTGATACCTAAAAGTAGTTCCGTTGCAAAATGCGTGCTAAAACGCATTTTGACCGAAACTTTGACTCGTCACTACACCTAGTTAACGTGGTAATAAGTAGGCATAATCGCTAAGGATTATAACCATCGTGATTACAATCACGTTGCAAAGTTCAATTGAACTTTGACTTGACCAATTGATGGTCAAAACCGAAAGTCAAACTGTTGGCCAAACTTGTTTGACTTTCTGCACTAACATAAAGAATAGAATGAAAGAATGCTCACTAAGGGTCCTTGCTATCTTTTCTACAAAGAACAAGCTTCCCAATTCAGATGAGAGAGCTCCCAAAGCAGATGTAGAGAAGAGAAATGAGGAATGAGCAAATGAAATGAAAGTTGGCCTTGCTATTTATAGTTGTTGCAACTTCACAAGATCATTACACATGGATTATGTAGCCTCCAAGCAAAGATCAAGGCCCTACAATTGTCACAGGTAGGTGCAAAGCCTTGGGGAGGAGATAACTTGCTCACCACACCAAGAAATTGCAAGATTGGCCCCAGAATTATGAAACAGCAGCTGAAACTGAGTTTTCTGGTCGCTGGGCACTGACACGGCCCACGTAAGGATAGGCAGGGGGCTTACGCTGCCCGCCTGACCTCCCCAGTTCAGCATAAGTTTGAAAAAATGGCAGTTTAGGTCCCTGCACATGTTTTGAGCTCATTTCAGGCCCTTTTGACCCCCGTTAAGCCATTTTCAAGGCTCTACAAGGTCAATAAAGTTTAGAGGACACAAAATGTGCTTGGAACACTCTCGGATGTTGGCTTGTTTGGTCGTACGGTCGCGTTGTTCGTTAAATTACGACGAAACTCAAACGGACGCGAAAACGAACCAAATTAAGCGACGAATGGAATTTTTGCATGCCGATCACTAAAATAAAAATATTTTAGTGTGTACAAAAATTTTGGATATCCAGATGTGGTCAGAACGTAAGATATGCGCGAAAATGCAAACTTACATCGTTTTTGACACTTTTAGTCCCTGTAAGTGTTTTGGTCAAAAATTACCGAAGCAATTAAGTGATCAAATTAGTTAAGTGAGGTAGTGTGCTAAAAATTGTGTTGAAAATATGCTAGTTAAGTTGTTTGGAAAAAACAGTATTCAGGATACAGCTCAGGATATTGAGCTGTATCCACGATCAAACAATGAGCAAAAAGTAAAGGGGGTGACACGAGATATACGAGGAAAGCCCTTGATCAATCTAAATCGCCGGTATAAAACTTCGGGAGCTGACAATCGCAGCTGCCTTGTTCTTCTTATTGCTTTGAACTTCAGGATATTGACCAGATCGCTAAGTGTTACAATGCTTTTGTGCGAAAGTGAAAATTGCTAGAGAGCGAGTGTAAGAGTGTAGTGAGTGTTGATGTGATGTCCTATTCGATCTGATATACCCACCTAGTTATAGTAACGAATTACAAACAAAAATTCCTATAAATATGGGATGCTCCGAATATTCCATTGTAAACGTTGTAGACCGAGTAATACGGCTTCAACGTCTTTATTTGAACGACTTGGACCGAGTCTTTCGCGGAATGAGTCCTTGTGAACGTTACTAGCTTCTAACCCACGTACCTGCACATAATCCGTTAGTGATCCTGAGGATACCATTCAGGATGTTACCAATATCCTGAATCAGCATCCCGGATGTGAACAAATATCATATAACCAAGATATAACCCAAGATATTTCTCAGGATATGGGCTCAGAATTTTACCCATAACAATTGTCCCCAAAAATGTTACCGTTTAGTATCCTACACTAACGGTTACATTTTTTACAGAGATCGAGGTAATTAAGAGATAAGACCAATGATGTGACTGTTTACAACTTACTCAGCCTATATTTACTCATTGCACCCTATATCTTCTCGTCCTCGGCTCTTTTTTAATCACTATCGATAAGGAAAAAAGGTAAACATTCTCTCTCTAATCTTCATCTTCATCCTCCTTTTCCGGTAAAAAATTCAGGCGATCAAATGCCGAGACACACAAGATCCAGTTCTGGTGATTCGGCTCCCACATTCATCCAGCAGAATCTTCTGCAAGAACCAGAGAAAGAAATATGTTCTTTTGATAGTGCCCACTTGTCGGCTTTGAAATCCTCCGGTATCTTTCCGAAAGGAACGGTATTCCGGCCGTTCGACCGGGAAATCCGGTCGGATATGGTTTCCAATGAGTGGTTGTGCTTTAGTGCCTTTCCCTTCACCTTAGGGTTACAGTTCCCCTTTCCAGACTTCATCACCGAATTCTTCAAGATCACAAAAATCTCTTTCAGTCAAACAATGCCAATGCTTTGGCGTGTTTTGTCCGTTCTTGATCAGATCAAGAAAAACCACATCCCTGATCTTTCTGTTCATGATCTCCCCCTAGCTTACCGGCTTAGATGCCATGGATCATGTAGATTTTTGTTTTATTCCACCTCCGACGACCCGCTGATACTTCGTGCCACCAGGAACGAAGATAATTGGCAATCTAAGTTCTTCTTTGTAAAAAGAGACTCAATCCCTGGTGGAACAGAATATCCGGTGAAATGGTTGAAAAAGGGTAGGATTTAGGGTTTAAGGATGATCCTGCCTCTTATCCTGTTCCATATCCTGAACTGATTAACTTTCTTTTTTCTGTTGTGCACGCAGCTGATTTTAGGAAGATTGCACCTCCCCTTGCTGATTCCAAGAAAAGGATTGACGCCATCAGACTCCTTCCAGAGGCTGAAAGAAGTTTTAACCCATCTCCACCATCTCCAGGTCCCCTTTCTAGTGCAAACATGTCTGGTAAGGATCCTGCAAAATATCCTGTATATACATGTTTTTATTTGATATACTTAGGAGAAATTTTACTCCCTGTATGCAGACTCCAGCAAGGTCCCTGTCTACCTAGACCTTGAAGAACTTGACAGCTACCCTACTCCAGTCACGGTCAAGAAAGAGACCTCTACTGCCACCAGCTCCAAGCCACTCCCGGCTCCTAAAGCCAATCCGAGGACTCGTGCTTCCACAACAAAAAAGAGGAAAGCTTCTGAAATCAGTGCTCCAGGTCCAGAAGGGTTCTCCTACGATGAACTCATCTTTTCCAACTCCTTAGAGCCAATGACATCCTTCCTCAACAAGGTAATATCCTGATACATATCCTGCATATATATCCTGATAGGATATCCTGATAGGATATCCTGGTTAATATATTCTAACTTATACCTGAACTTGATGTGCAGGGCCTCCAGTATTTGCTCCACCTGTACAACGATGCCTGTGGTACTGCTGCACTCCATGAATCTAGGATCAAACAGCTTGAAAGCACCGTTGCTGACCAAGGTGCCATTGCTGAAGCAAAGACCCGACACTACGAGGGCATGCTGAAGAAGGTCACCCAAGATGCTGAGCTCAAACTTGCCACCGTCCAAATGGATCACGAACAGGCCATGGTTTCTTTCCGGGAAGGGATCAAAGCCTCTGCTATCGTCTCCTTGCTACAAGCTCGCATCAAGATGGCCTACGAGGCCAAGGAGACAGGCCTTGTATGCCCATCCTGGCCGGTTGAATCCTGGGTGACCAAGCTGAAGGAGCTTGGAGGCAAAGTTGTGCCACTCCCTGCCGAAGGCGGGGAATCCTCTAAGACAGCAGAGGTGGCGGACAAGGCTAGAGATAAGAAGGATGCCAGAGAGGATGCTGGGACAGATGCTGGTGAGGATGCTGCTCAGGATGCTGAAGCTGGAAAGGCAGAAAAGGTTGGAGAAGATGCCGCTGTGTGAGGGCATTCAGGTGGACAATGATGGATATATGTGCCAAGGCCAGAGCCCACCTTTTTAAATTTTAATGTTGGTCTGTAATCCCCAAAACAATTTACTTTTTCCGCACTTTACTTTTCTGCACCTGAACAATTTACATTTCCTGCATGCTTTTTGAACAATACAACAGTTGGAGGTGGATGGGTCTCGGTTTGAGATGAAACCTTCAACTGTTGGGTAAATATGTTTGAAGACTTATTGTGCTTTTGGTGGATGGATCTCGGTTTGAGATGAAACCAAAAGCACAAACTTTTGCTATGATAATAATATAATTTCTCTTTTGGCCTTATTATTGTTGTTATTAGTGTACAAATTTTACTCATGAAAATTGTTTTGTTTGAATATTCTTGGGAATATTATGGGAACACATTCTGAGAATATCCTGACAAGTATCCTAAATGATATCCTGATCAGGATATTGTCATATAACTTAGAAAACTTAAATCATTTGAAAAAAGGAAAGATCATACCAAAGACTCTTAGAGAATCAATTCCAATCTTCCACCTTAGGAATGTCCCCAGTGCATACTTACAAACTTGGATCCATATAATGTATGTCCCCTGTGTACAACACAGAAATGCAAATGTATTCACACTCTGGCTTGAATAAATTCTGAACACCCCGAGGAAAAACCCTTGATATCCTGGAATGAATCCTCAGCATACTGGGGATAAACCCTTAATATCCTGGGGATAAACTCTGATATCCTGGGGAGAAACCCTGATATCCTGGGGATAAACCCTGATATCCTGGGGATAAACCCTTAATTTCGTGCGCTACAGGTGAGAGTGTATAAACTCCAAATCTTAGAAAGGTGAAAACCTTTAAACCTTAGAGAGTATGAAAATACCCTTTCGTGAGAGAGGGTGATCAATCCTCATATACCTTCAGGATCCAGGATATAGCCAATAGTAACGAAATTGTCAGCCACTTTTACATGAACTGGTCCCGCTACCTTGAACTATACCTAGATAACTTGCGCTCCAGGCGAGGTGTTTAAACCCAATTCGAAAGAAAGGTGAATACCTTTAAACCTTTGAAGGGATCAGGATCCCTTAAACGTGAGAGAGGGGGCCAATCCTCTAATCTTTCGAGTTATCCTGAGTGCATATCCTGGAGCTATATCCTGAAACATATGCTGCAAAACAGCTGTAAACTAAGGTGGGTGTTAGCTTGGCTAACACCCCTCCGATGCTTAAGCCAGTATTGGGTTCAAGATAATAAACAAATATATTTAAAAGAGATAGAATACATACCTTTTTGAGATAGAAATTAAATTCTATTCTTACTTGAAATAGAGCTTTAAGTGGATTGCATTCCAGGATCTCGGTAGCATATCCCCTTCCATATTCTTGAGTCGATATGCTCCTTTCCCTGCTTCTGACTCAACTTCATATGGTCCTTCCCATTTTGGATCTAGCTTTCCGTCGGCAGGATTAGTGGTATTTTGAAAAGCCTTTCTTAGCACCCAATCACCAACTCGAAATCTCCTAGTCCTTATATTCTTGTTATATGCTCTGGATATTCTTTATTGATATGCTGCCATCCTTAGCCTTGCTGCATCTCTTTTTTCATCCATAGTATCCAAATCTCGACATAAGGCTTCAGGATTCTGTTCAGGATCCTGTAGGATAGATCTTGCAGTAGGTATCACTATTTCCGTTGGAATCACTGCTTCTGCTCCAAATACCAAGGAAAATGGGGTTTGGCCGGTTGCATTCTTTACCGTTGTCCTATCAGCCCATAAAACAAAGGGTAACTCTTCTGCCCATCTTCCTTTTTTGGCTCCAAGTCTCTTCTTTTAGTTATTAACAATTATCTTGTTCGAGGATTCAGCTTGTCCATTCGCTTGAGGATGTACCGGAGTAGACGTGATCATTTTGATTCCCCAACTCTTGCAAAAGTCAGTAGTCCGCTTGCTTATAAATTGGGACCCATTATCACAAATGATTTCAGCTGGTACCCCAAACCTGGTCAGGATATTCCTCTTTATGAAGGATACTACTTCTTGGTCTCTAACTTGAATAAATGCTTCAGCTTCAACCCACTTAGAGAAATAATCCGTCATTGCTAGCATAAAGACTTTTCCTCCCGGAGCTTTTGGTAACTTCCCTACTATATCCATCCCCCATTTCATGAATGGCCAGGGGGAAGTTACAGGATATAGTGGTTCAGCTGGTTGATGTAGTATGTTACTATGCCTTTGACATGCATCACACCTTCGAGCAAATTCTGTAGCATCTTTCCTCATCGTTGGCCAATAATATCCTGTCCTTAATACTTTCGAGAACAATGATCTGCCCCCAGTGTGGTTACCACAATCCCCTTCATGTATATCCTGAAGTACTTCTTTGGCTTCAGGATCCTCCAAGCACCTCAAATACGGTCCTGCAAGAGATTTCTTGTATAAAACATTATTTATAATAGTGAATCATGATACCTTCATCCTAAATGCCTTAGGATTTTCATCTCCGGGGATGTGTCCTTCCTTGAGATATCTCATGATTGGAGCCGTCCAGGATTTAGGATCATTTTCAGGATACTCTGCTCCAGGATCCTGAATACCCGCTACTTCTTTATCCTGAAGATTCGTTGCAGGATATAAGATATGTAATATTGGTATTTGGGTCCCTTCTGGTATCCAGATCGATGATCCCAAATTTTCTAAGGCATCTGCTTCAGCATTATCCTCCCTTGGTACCTGTTCAAGTGTAAAAACATCGAAATATCCTGCTAATTTTTTGAGAATATCGAGATATTCGATTAATCTCTCACCCTTAACTGCATAGGATCCATTAAAATGGTTAGTAATTAACAAGGAGTCAACATATACTTGCAAATTCTTGATACTCATATTCTTAGCCAACTCTAATCCTGCAATTAAAGCCTCATACTCTGCTTCATTATTAGTAGCAGGGAATTCACACCTAATAGCCTGGGGTAATATGTCCCCCTGTGGCGATTTTAGTAGTATTCCCAATCCTACTCCTCGTACATTAGATGCACCATCAGTATATAACGTCCAGGATCCTGAGGATTCTCCTAACTGTTGGACTTCTAGGTCTACCTCATCCTGAATGTCACTACTGAAATCAGCCACAAAGTCAGCTAAAGCCTGAGACTTTATGGCATTTCTAGGTTCATATACTAAATCATAAGCACTCAATTTTACTGACCACTTGGCCACCCTGCCTGACATCTCTGGTTTCCTAAGCACATTTTTGACAGGATAATTTGTTTTAACATGAATCCTATGTGTCTCAAAGTAATGTCTAAGCTTCGTTGATGCCATAACTAATGCTAGTATCAATTTTTCTAAATGAGAATATCTAGTTTCAGCATTTAACAAACTTTTACTAACATAATAAACAGGATATTGCTGACCTTCTTGATCCTTTATAAGGACGGCACTTACCGCATTCCCTGATACTGCAAGGTATAGGGATAGTGGTTCACCATCTTCAGGCTTCATCAGTAGAGGTGCAGTCGAAAGATATTTCTTCAAATCCTGCAGGGCTGCTTCATGCTTCTCACCCCATTCGAATTTCTTGTTCTTCTTCAGGATATCATAAAACTCTTTGCATTTCTCTGAGGATCTTGAAATAAATCTTTTTAATGCTGCCACTCGCCCTGTTAATCGTTGGACATCCTTCATATTTGAGGGTGATTTAATATCCAAGATGGCTTTAATCTGCTCCGGGCTCGCCTCTATTCCTCTTTTGGTCACCATATATCCTAGAAATTTTCCTGCCCCCACTCCGAAATGACACTTAGCAGGATTTAGCTTCATGTTATATTGATCCAGGATATCAAATGCTCCTTTAATATCCTGGAGGTGATCCTGAGCTTTCTTTGATTTTACCACCATATCGTCAATGTATACCTCCATGGTGTCCCCTAGCTTGTCTTTGAACATCATGTTTGCCAATCTCTGGTATGTCGCACCTGCATTTTTCAAACCAAAAGGCATAGCCGTATAACAATAAATACCTGTTGGTGTCATGAAGGCAGTATCCTCCTGGTCAGAAGGCTCCATTTGAATCTGCTGGAATCCTGAGGATGCGTCCATGAAGGTCAACATTTCATGCTCGGCAGTAGCATCCACCATTGCATCAATGTGAGGAAGAGGAAATGGGTCTTTAGGACAAGCCTTGTTCAGGTCTGTGTAGTCTACACAGACTCTCCATTTCCCATTTTTCTTCTGTACCACGACTACGTTTGCTAGCCATCTTGGAAACTTGACTTCTCTGATCATCCTGGACTTCAACAATCTTTCAACTTCCTCTTGGATAATCGTATTCCGCTCAGGAGCAAATTTTCTTCTTTTTTGCTGAACAGGCTTGAATGATCTGTCGATTCCAAGCTTGTGAGTGATAATGTCTTTGGATATGCCTGTCATATCCTCATGCTTCCATGCAAATGTTGACATCCTGCATTTCAAAAAGTTAGTTAACTGCTCTTCAATATCCTGAGGGATATTGGTTCCTACGAGCACCGAGATATCAGGATTATCCTGATCCAGGATAATTTTCTTCACATCCTGCTCCAAATCCTCCACGATATCCTGGGCCCGCATCTTTAATTGCTATGCTGTACTAGGCTTGGTTGAGGATTTCATCGAGGATGAGTAGCATTCTTTCGCCTCCTGCTGATCACTTTCAACCTTGACAACTCCCCAAAGGGTAGGGATCTTGATGCATTGGTGATATGTTGATGGCACAGCCTTCATATCGTGAATCCATGGACTTCCCAGTATGATGTTATAGCAGGATAGAGAATCCATCACACAGAAACGTTGTATCGAGTTGACTCCTTCAACATATACTGGTAACTTTATCTCTCCCACTGTGTTCATAGCCTCTCCACTGAACCCAACAAGCATGGTGGACTTTGAAGTGATATCCATCGGAGATACATTCATTCTCTTCAGAGTTTCTAGTTGGATTATGTTGACGGAGCTGCCATTATCAACCAGTATCCTGCGTACAAAATGGTTAGCCACATATAATGTTATTACCAGAGCATCATGATGAGGATCCTGGACAGTATCCCTGTCATCAGCATCAAATGTGATAACTTTGTCAGTTGTGAGGGTAGTCATCCTGAAAGGTTTGTCTCCCCTTTCGGCCTTAGCTTCTCTTGCATGTCTCTTTGCCGCCGAATACAAAGTCCCACAGATGTCGGATCCTCCCGAAATAAAGTTGATTATCTTGGCATCCGCGGGAGGTGACGCTGCTCGCTCAGGATCCTTCTCAGTATCCTGACCCTTATTCTTCTTCCTTCCTAAGAGATCTTTCAGATATACCTTGCTTAGAAGATAACTTATTTCTTTCCTTAGAGCAATGCAATCCTCAGTTATATGTCCGAAATCTTCGTGGAAAGCACACCATTTTGACTTATCTTTCCAATCGGCCTTTTGTTGATTCTTTCGAGGCCACCTAGCCTTGTCTCCTAAACCCTGCATGGCATACATTAATTCAGGAATGTTAACAGAAAAGCAATATTCAGATAATTCAGGATATTCTTCAGGATCCTCGTCTTCGATAGCATTCACTTTCTTGTTTTCATTTCTACCATATGGCTTAGAGCGATATGGCTTAAATGAGGATTCTGACTTCCTGTTAGTTGACTCATAAGTGTTGGATGAGTTCATCCTTTCTTGCATCTTTCTGTTATCCTCCAATTGAATATATCTTAGGGCCCTGTTTCGAGCTTCATCCAAGTTCCTGCATGGGTTCATTACAAGGTCTTGGTAAAATTGAGAATCTTTTTGCAGCCCCATCTTGAAAGCTTGCACAGCTGTTGCAACATCAAGATGCGGAATGTCTAAGGATTCCCGGCTGAACTTGTTCACATAATCCCTTAGGGATTCTTGAGGCCCCTGCGTTATCCTGTAGAGGTCACTTGTTAGCTTTTCAAAGCTTCTACTACAAGAAAACTGACTATTAAATAAATTCACTAGGTGAGCAAATGATGTAATCGAATGAGGAGGAACATTTAGGAGCCATTTCAAGGCTGATCCTGTTAAGGTAGAGCCAAAACCCTTGCACAAGCATGCTTCCTTGAGCTCCGGAGGGATAGGGTTAATCTCCATCCTTTCCCTATACTGGGCAATATGCTCTTCAGGATCCGTAGTTCCATCATAAAGCTTCATGTTGGGGGTTTGAAATCTCTTTGGAATTTCAGCATCACAGATAGGATATGCAAAGCGAGATATCCTGTGGCTGTCTTGGGACACTTCCAGGATTGGCTGAACCACTCCAGGTACACTGGATATCTTGTCCTTCAACTTCTGAAGCTCCCTAGTAAATGCTGATGTTACACCTGTATCCTGCAAAGATCCACTATTGTTAGCAACATGAGTATTATTATTATTTGACACGTTACCCGTAGGAGGATTCTGCACATATCCTGAAGCATATCCTGAGCTCCTCACGGTTGACATCCTGATCGAGGAGGGTATTTCAGGAGTATGATTCCGAGGAAGGCTGGGCACAATATTCCCCCTATTATCCTCAGTGTACACGGCCGAACTGAAGTTCAAAGTTCTGGGTTGTAGTGGAGTGACGACATCCCCAGCAGATCTGCTCGAGCCAGACTTCTGGAGTTGTATTTCCCTTAACAGCATTTGGTTTGTTTCCTGTTGCTGCCTCATTTGTTCCTGCACACTTCCAAATAAGGTTAGAATTTCATCATTAGAGGCTAAAACGGGAGCAGATCCCTGAACACTACGAGTAGGGATAATATCCTGAGGTTGTGAAGAGGCTGTCATCCTTGGAGGAGGTGGTGGAAGCACCGAACCGGTAGTAGCAGAAGTCGTAGCAGATGCAGTGGAGGAGCTCATGTTTGATCTTGAGGCCATTGTAAACAATGTGGCAAAAAGTTTTGAAAATAGAAAACCGATTAACGATTTCACAAAGATTTTTAGTAAAAGTAGCACCACTTGCCCCACGGTGGGCGCCAAATTGTTTTGGTCAAAAATTACCGAAGCAATTAGGTGATCAAATTAGTTAAGTGAGGTAGTGTGCTAAAAAGTGTGTTGAAAATATGCTAGTTAAGTTGTTTGGAAAAAACAGTATTCAGGATACGGCTCAGGATATTGAGCTGTATCTACGATCAAACAATGAGCAAAAAGCAAAGGGGTGACACGAGATATACGAGGAAAGCCCTTGATCAATCTAGATCGCCGGCATAAAACCTCGGGAGCTGACAATCGCAACTGCCTTGTTCTTCTTATTGCTTTGAACTTCAGGATACAATGCAGGATATTGACCAGATCGCTAAGTGTTACAATGCTTTTGTGCGAAAGTGAAAATTGCTAGAGAGCGAGTGTAAGAGTGTAGTGAGTGTTGATGTGATGTCCTATTCGATCTGATATACCCACCTATTTATAGTAACGAATTACAAACGAAAATTCCTATAAATATGGGATGCTCCGAATATTCCATTGTAAACGTTGTAGACCGAGTAATACGGCTTCAACGTCTTTATTTGAACGACTTGGACCGAGTCTTCCGCGGAATGAGTCCTTGTGAACGTTACTAGCTTCTAACCCACGTACCTGCACATAATCCGTTAGTGATCCTGAGGATACCATTCAGGATGTTACCAATATCCTGAATCAGCATCCCGGATGTGAACAAATATCATATAACCAAGATATAACCCAAGATATTTCTCAGGATATGGGCTCAGAATTTTACCCATAACAGTAAGATCAAATAAGCATATTTTTGCACACCGAATCACTCAAAGCTTATTTCTAAGCTATGTTTAGGTTATTTATGGTATGTTTAGCTTATGATCAAGTTCCGGACTCTTTGATACCATACGAATCGGTATAGTTTCACAGTTGGACACAAATAGTCCCTGCGATCGAATAGACTTGTTTTTGCCATACCAAACCTTCAAAAACTTATTTCTAAGTTATGTAAAGGTTATTTAAGGTATGTTAAGCCTATTTCACTATTCCGGAGTGTTTGTTGTGTTAAACTAGTTATATTTGCACATCAGTGCGCGTATAACCTTCCAGAAAGCGATTTAAGGCTCGAAATCGAACAAGAATCGATATGTGCAAACGATACACATATTTTTACAAATCCCAAGTATGAAATACAATATTTCATTGGTTTGGCATTTTTTTTATGGTTGAAGTGACACAGGTGTCACAGTGAAGTTAAGTGCCTATGATCTAGTATATGAACCAAGAAATGTTATAAAGTCTCAGGCTCTAGCAGACTTTGTGGCTGATTTCAGTAGTGACATTCAAAATGAAGTAGACTTAGAAGTGCAACAACTAGGAGAAACTTTAGGATCCTAGACATTATTTACTGATGGTGCATCCAATGAAACAGGTGTAGGATTAGGTATACTACTAAAATCGCCACTGGGGGACATATTACCCCAGGCTATTCAATGTGAATTTCCTGCTACCAATAATGAAGCAGAGTATGAAGCTCTGATTGCAGGATTAGAATTGGCTAAGAATATGAATATTAAATGTTTGTAAGTATATGTTGATTCCTTATTGATCACTAACCACTTCAATGGATCCTATGCAGTTAAAGGTGAAAGGTTAATTGAATATCTTGAAATTGTCAAAAAAATTAGCAGGATATTTCGAAGTTTTTACGCTTGAAAAGGTACCAAGAGAGGGTAATGCTGAGGCAGATGCTCTGGCAAATTTAGGATCTACAATCAGGATACCGGAAGGAACTCAAATACCAATACTACATATTCTGTATCCTGCGATGGAACACTTTAAGTCTCGGGATAAGGAAGTAACAAGTATAAGGGATCCTAATGATGAGTATCCTAAGGAAGATCCTAATTCCTGGAAGGCCCCAATCCTAAAATATCTCAAAGAAGGATACATCCCAAAGGATGAGAATCCTAAGGCTTTCAGGATGAAGGTATCTCGTTTCACTATTGTAAATAAAGTTTTGTATAAGAAGTCTCTTGCAGGTCCGTACCTAAGGTGTTTGGAGGATCCTGAGACCAAGGAGGTACTTCAGGATATAAATGAAGGAGATTGTGGCAACCATACTGGGGGCAGATCATTGTTCTCGAAGGTATTAAGGACGGGATACTACTGGCCAACTATGAGGAAAGATGCTGTAGAATATGCCTGATGGTGTGATGCATGTCAAAGGCACAGCAATATATTACATCAGCCTGCTGAGCCATTATATCCTATCGTTTCCCCTTAGCCATTCAAGAAATGGGGTATGGATATAGTGGGAAAATTGCCAAAAGCTCTAGGAGGAAAGGTTTTTAGGCTAGCAATGACGGACTACTTCTCCAAATGGGTCGAGGCTGAAGCCTTTGTTCAAGTTAGGGATCAAGAAGTTGTATCCTTCATTAAAAGGAATATCCTGACAAGGTTTGGGGTACCGGCTGAAATAATCTGTGATAATAGTTCTCAGTTCATTAGTAAAAGAACCACTGAGTTTTGCAAAAGTTGGGGAATCAAGATGATCACATCAACTCCAGTACATCCTCAAGCAAATGGACAAGCAGGATACTCAAACACGATAATTGTCAACAACTTAAAGAAGAGGTTAGATGCTAAAAAAGGAAGATGGGCAGAAGAATTACCCTTTGTCTTATAGGCTGATAGAACAACGGTGAAGAATGCTACTGGGCAAACCCCATTTTCCTTGGTGTTTGGGGCAGAAGCAGTGATCCCGACAGAGATGGTGATACCTACAGCAAGATCAAGCTTCCGGGATCCTAAGACAAATCCTGAAGCTTTATGTCAGGAATTGGATACTATTGATGAGACAAGAGATGCAGCAAAGCTAAGGATAACAACATATCAACAGAGAATATCCAAATCATATAACAAGAATTTGAGAACTAGAAGATTTCAAGTTGGAGATTGGGTATTAAGAAAAGCCTTCCAGAATACGACCAACCCTGCCGATGGGAAGTTAGCTCCAAAATGGGAAGGAGCCTATGAGATTGAATCAGAATCCAGGAAGGGAGCATACCGACTCAAGAATATGGAAGGGGATATGTTACCAAGATCCTGGAATGCTATACATCTCAAAGCTTATTTCAAGTGAGTTTAGAATTTAATTTCTAACTCAGGATGGTATGGATTCTAATTCTTTCTAATATATTTATTTAATTTCTTATTCTTTAAGACCCAATACTGACTTAAGCATCGGAGGGGTGTTAGCCAGGCTAACACCCACCTTAGTTTAATGATGTTTTGCAGAATATGCTTCAGGATGTTACTCTAGGATATGTACTCACGTTTAAGGGACTCTTATCCCTTCAAAGGTTTAAAGGTATTCACCTTTCTCTCGAGTTGGGTTTAAACACCCCGCCTGGAGCGCAAGTTATCCAGGAATAGTTCAAGATAGCAGGACCAGTTCATGTAAAATCGGCTGACAATTTCGTTGTTATTGGCTATATCCTTGATCCTAAAGGTATATGAGGATTGATCACCCTCTCTCACGAAAGGGTATTTTCATACTCTCTAAGGTTTAAAGGTTTTCACCTTTCTAAGTCTTGGAGTTTGGACACTCCCGCCTCTAGCGCACAAAAACGTGGCTTTATCCCAAGAATGTTAAGGATCTATCTCCAGGATATTTAGGGTTTATCTCCTGTAATACTAAAGTTGTTTATAAATGTGACATTAGTTATGATTGTGTTTACACATATTCTTATCTAAGTCAAAAAGTTGCTAAGTACTCAAGTGTGCTGTGCACTAATTAACAGGGGACATCCACATTGGTCTGAAGGATGGAGTTTGAATTCAATTTCCTAAGCATTCCAAACAGGGGACATTCTTGATGAAAGAGTTGCAGGAGGTTTAGGAGTTGGAAGATGGAATCCATTCTCTAAATGTCTCCAGTATGATCTTTCTTTTTTTATCTTTTAAAGAGCCTTATATGAACAACCTAAGCTCTTAAAGTTGTGCTTAACAAAGGTTTACTCGAACATTTTTATTAAAATGCTAAGTTTAATAACAGTATCTTAACCAGGATATTTTCTTAGGATATTTGAAATATTGTATTGGGAATAAAGGAGAAAACTACTTTCAAATCAAACACAGCAACATAATTTTCAGGGGAACAACATGAAATAAGGCTAAAAAGGTTAGTTTATTAACATAACAAAAGGTTGCACTATTGGCTTCATCTCAAAATGAGACCCATCCACCAACAGTGCAACTAGTTTTTAACCATATTTACCTAAACAGTTGAAGGCTTTGTCCTGAAACCCAGGATCCCTCCACCTTCAACTGTTAATTGTTCAAAAAAGCATACTAAAGACTGATGACCAAGGGCTTCGTCCTGAAACTCAGGATCCCTCCACCTTTGGCCATCATATTGTTCTAACTGCAGGAAATTAAAATTTTTCAAGAGACGGGAAAGTAAATTGTTTAAACAACCACAATTGCCAAATTTAAAAAAGTGGGCTCCGGCCTAGGCATCAACATCCATCATCGCCCACTTTGCTGCCTTCAAGCAGCGTCATCTTCTTCGACCATCGCTTCGCCACCAGCTCCCGCTCCAGGATCAGCTCCAGCATCCTTCTCGGCATCACCACCGGCATCCACCACCATTTCAGCCATTTTGGAAGGCTCTTCGACCACGGGCTTTGCAGGAAGCTCTACAGGATTGCCACCGAGATCCTTCAATTTCGCCTCCCAAGCGCTAACATTCCATGAAGGGCATTCAAATCCCAGGGCTCTGGCTTTATAGGCCATATCTAGCCTGGATTGGGAGGGAAATCACGACGGATCCATTAAGGCCCTCCCGGAAGGAGTCATATCCTGTTCGTGCTGAAGTTGAGCAGCATCCAGTTTGAGTTGAGCATCCTGGTTGGCTTTGTTGATGGCAGTCTGGGCTTCCTGAGTCACAGCCTTGTATTTATCCTCGTAATGCTGTGACTTGGCGGTAGTGATCGCTCCTTGGTCTGCAATGGTGGTTTCAGCCTTCTTCATCTTAGCCTCCAGCATTTTGTTCGGCCCACAAGAATCCTCGTATAAGTGCACTAACCGTTCAAGACCCTACAATCGGAAGAACATGTATCAATGTATATACTTAATATACATAATCACTATGAATGTGCAGGATATAGAATGAGGATACTTACCTGGTTGAGGAAGCTGGTCATGAACCTGCTGGATTCCAGAAACCCGTGGTTCTCGTATTGAAAGACATCAGAGGTAGCAGGGGAATCTGATTCTTTTCTCTTGCAGGAGCTGGAGCCACATGGCTTTGTGGCAGTAAAAGGCTTGGGGACGGCAGTAGCCTTGGAACTGACAGGTTTAGACGAGGTGGAGACTGGGTTGGGGCTTGGTTCTTTTTTGACTTGAACGGGACCGGAATAGCTGTCCAGTTCTTTGAGGTCAAAGACTTCAAGGGTTTTGGATGGTGCTGCATAAAGGGGAGAAATACTGAACCCTTAAATACTTTTAGAATATAATTGGTTTAATATGTATATGGATAACTTACAAGAATATACTTACCAGGCATGTTGGAACTTGATTTTTGGCTTGAGCTTGCAAATGAAAGGGAGAAAGTTCTTTCACTCCGTGGGAGCCGGTAGATTTCTTTGATTCTTTGTTCTGATTCAGCGCTTAGAGGGGCCAACTCTTTGAAATTTGCTGCACAAAAAAGTAAAGATGTCAGTTTAGGATATAATTTCAGGATATGTTTGGCGATATTCCTAAAACCCTAAATCCTACCGAAGGTCAACCACTTCATAGGAAGGTCAACACCCTTGTCAATAGAGTTTCAGTTCACAAAAAAGAACTTTCGTCTCCATTCATCCTCGTTTTAGACGCTTTGAGGATGAGGGGATCCTTAGAAGTTGAAAAGAGAAGGAATCGGCTAGAACCGTGAGATCGTAAACGATATGCAATCGGAAGATCCTCGATGCACAGGTCAGGTATGTGGCAAGATTTTATCTGGTCCAGTGTCACTAAGACTCTCCAAACCATAGGCATGGTTTAGGCATAACTAAGGCCGGTAAGTTCAAAGAAGCGAGAGAAAAAGGCTGGAAAAGGATACCGGAGCCCTGTGGAGAAAGTATAGGCCAAGAAACACACCCATTCATTGGAATACACGTCCGATCGGATTTCCCTGTCGAACAGTCGTATGATGCTGCGGGGGGAAAGGCGCCGGAGGCTTTCAGGGCAGCAATGTCAGCGTTATCAAAAGAGCAGACTTCTTTTTTGGGTTCTTTGAGAAGGTTTTGTTCCTTGAAGGTGGGAACGGAATCAGCCGTGTGGGATCCCGTCCGACTAGCCATAAGGAACGGAGAAATGTTACAGAGAAAACAAAGAGGAAAGTGAGAGAGAAATACCTGAAATTGCTCGGAGTATGGTAATGAATAAGCGAGGAGATTGAGAAGATATAGGCCAAAAAATAGGGGGTCATGAGTAAAATTCACATGGGAAGTTGTAGCTGGTCACTTCAACCGTCTTATCATCATAATTGCCTCGATCAACGCGATAAGTTTAAAATATATCTGTTTAAATTTGAGAATTCTAACAGATATATTTTGGGGACAATTGTTATGGGTGGTTTTCTGAACCCATATCCTAAATTATATCCTGAGTTTATTGTTTTTGATTATGACCATGATGCCAGATTAAGATATTGGTAACATCCTGATGCGATATCCTGATAGCTACTAATTAATCACGTGCAGGTTATGGTTGCTAGCTCGTAACGTTCATATGGACGTGTTCTCTTGAAGACTCGGTCTATTCAGTTGAAAGAAGATCGTTGAATGCGGAAGAAGGGGTCCCCAACGTTCTATAGGGAATAATCGAAGTATCCCTAGTTTATAGGATAGTTTGTTATTTCTTTTTTTTACTATAAATAGGAGTGTACGGATCAATAGAGAAACAACTTCACTCACTCTTTTATTCTCTTAACAACTGCAATCCCTCGCAATCACGTTCATCAACACTCACACTTGAAATTCATTGTAACACTTAGCAGATCCGTACAATATCCTGCACTAAATCCTGAATTTTGAAGTAATAAGAAGAACAAGGCAGCCAACGATTGTCAGCTCCCGAGGTTTTATGCCGGAGATCTAGATTGATCAAGCGCTTTCCTCGTACATCTTGTGTCCATCTTTACATTTCTGCTCATTGTTTGATTGTTGATATAGCCTAGTATCCTGAGCTATATCCTAAAAACTGTTTTTGCAAACAACTAAATCAGTATATTTTCTACAAACACTGCTACCACACTACCTCATAAAACAAATTTGATCACTAAATTGCTTTGGTAATTTTTGACCAAAACAGTTGATGAGTTACATTTGTGTAAATAAAATTTACAACCGGGGTATAGAAAAAGTTTACAACCACGAATTAAAAAAAGTTTTCAACCGTGGTTTAAAAAATGTTTAAATTTTTTTTAACAGGGGCGTAAAAAAATTTACAACTGGGGCGTACAAAAATTTACAACCGGGGGCGTAAAAAGTATGTTTTTTACGCCTCTGATTGTCGGTGGCGTAAAAAGCATCAAATGTAAAAGAAAATTGAAAAAAAAGGTTAAAGGTAAAATACCGGTTATTTTTTGTCGAACATAAAAAGATATCAATTGTCGGAAGATGTAAAACGAAATACAAAAGTGAATTATATTTTTTTTTTGCATCTGCTGTAAAAAACATGTAAAAGAAACAAAAGGCATCTACGTGTGAGTTTACATTCGAATGTAAAACTTTGAAAAATGTTTTTACGTACGTTCAAAAAATGTTTTTACGTACGTTGCCGAATCTAAAAGTTTTTTTTTTGTGCACGATGTCGAATTACCATTTTTTACATACGACCAAAAAAATGTTTTTTACTCCACTGATTTTCGACCTAAGCTTCTCTAAATGTCAAACGTAAATCTATTTTTAAAACTTTTGTAAAAAATGTTTTTTTACGTAAGTTTGTAAAATATTTTTACGTACAAGTGGTGAATATAAAAAAATTATTACATGCGGTGGAGGATGTAAACGCTCTGTTTTTTTCCTTTGATTTTCGTAGATGTTGGGGCTTTTATGTTCAAAAGACAAGGATTACGAAGAAGAAATGAAGGCGAGTTGGGTGTATTTTATTTTTCGAGACTTTTTTTGGTGATTTACGTCAGCGTAAATTTTGTAGATCTGTTGGCGAGTGGCAATTTGGAAATGTTTTGTTGTAAAAAATGCAAATTTGCATTAAAAAATATATTCATATGTATAAAAAAATTACAGGGTATGTAAATTTGTTGATTTGAATGTTGGTGGTTTGTGTATAGAAGAATTTTGTGGTTTTCATTAATTTGACGGGATATCCTGACAAAAAGAATTCTTACACAAAAGTATGGGGTGTAAAAGCCGATTTGAATGAAAGTGAGTTGACAGGAAGAATGACTAATGTCTCAAGACAAATCCCTAAACTATCCTTTTTGTACTTTAATCATTTTTTATTACAAAAAGCTGATTCAATAAATCAAATTTAAAGATTTGATCTAAACCATTCATACATACAATATCAATGGTGATGAATGGTTCCTACGGTTCTCACAACTTGGTACAGTTCACACTTTACTCAATCCATATATATATAACAATTTACCAACCTTCTTTATAAGTGTTATCAATAGTACCCCTTGACCACTTAGATTTTCCCATGTGGCATCCATTTAGGTATTTTTTGCCATTTATACGTTCAATGTCTGGTTGGTCTATGTGGTATGCAGATATTGCAGCGTGGATCTCAAGACTTTAATAACTACAGAATTAATTGTAGTGGTTGCAGTTTTTAACCTCAGGTAATCCTTATCACTAACATATGGAAATTTCTCAGTTAACTTGGGTAATAATAATATTTTAACAATAATAATAATTATAATTTTAACAATAATAATAATTATTATAATTTTATAAATAATAATAATAATAATAATTTAACTATAAGAATAACAATTATAATAGTAATTATAATTTTAACAATAATAATAATAATATTTTAACAATAATAATAATAACAATAATAATAATTATTACAATTTTAACAATAATAATAATAATTAAAATATTTTAACAATAATAATAATATTTTTACAATAATAATAGTAATAATAATTATAATTTTAACCTGATTAATTTGAAACGGATTTCCCGGGTTAGAGGGTTGATAATCATCATACAGTGGTGTGTTCGGAGGCTCATCACCGTATCCACCGTATCCACCGTAATCCGAATACGATTGTTGTGTCGGGTAATATGGTTCATCAACAGGCTCATCTCCATATCCTCCGTATCCATCAGGATTACCTTGTTGCACGTACAAAGATTCACACCCGTATCCGTAATCAGGATACGCTTGATGCGCCAGGTATACGGTTCATCAACAGGTGGAGCCAGAGCTCGTTCAAGTGTGGCAACTGTATATTTTGATCAACAGGGATGATATTCACTAATTTATACATATTTTAGTCCCCCATTTTATCCCCATTTTATGCGTTTTCGGCCGTAAACCGTCATTCGGATACTTAAGCAAGTATACTTTTGTTTACAGGCCTAAAACAGCATGCCAGACAAGATGATAGTGAAAACGAGGACTTTCCGGATGAAACGACAAAGCTGCAAACATTCTGTGAAGATTCTGACCTGGACGATTGGCACGGTCGTGCAACGAGAGGAACGACCGTGCGTTTCCGACAACGTAGACCAGTCCGGCAATGAACGACGGTGTGATCCGGCGTGCAAGCATATCCCAGAAATGAACGGGCGTGCGATTGGTTGCACCCCGTGCGGATTCGATGATCAGACCAACCCCGGACCCATTCAGATGTCTGTGCCAACATAACCCGGAGATGCACGATCGTGCCGCATATGGAACGGTCGTGCGGGATTGAAGACGGTAAAGATAAGATGATGTCATCCGGTATGTTGCACAGTAACTCCAATAATGCAAAAAGTGAACGGTCGTGCCAATAAAGTGCACGACCGTGCGAGATCGAAAAGATATAAAAAACATGCAGAAACATTCTGCTCGTAACTTTGGATATTTTGGGAGCGATTCTGGCGATTTTCAGGCTCCGGAGGCGTTAGCTTTCACCCGGATTCAAGCCACATTGTGCCGATTAGCTTCGTTATCTTTCGGATTCTTAATCTAGTGCTTGCTTATGGTTTGGTTTTCTAATCTTTCCATAATTTTGTTAATCTTTCAAGCATTTAGATTAATGTTTATGTATTATTGTAGCCTTTGGGCAAAAACCCAACAATGACTTGCTTAATTATAATCATTAGTATGTTAACTTTGTTTGTAATGACACTTGGAAGTATTTTCTATGTTAATCTTTGATGATTAGTTTGCAACCTTGTTATTGTTGTTGATTTCTTGATTATAAGTAATTGTGTTGGATGATTGGTATTTGGTTAGTTGAGATAGTTGAAAAATGAAGCTTAATTAATCTTGTATTAGTAAACTTTAAACTTGGTTAACTAGTTTAGCTTGGTTAAAATGTGTGCACCATAATACTAGAAATGGTTAGTGGTTTAATAAAATGTAATTATTGTTAATCAAGAAAGCGTTCCGTCACGTAAGAACCTTAACGGGTCAAATGGTGTTGTTATGAATTCTTGCCTTGAATTGTTAGCTTAGTTAGTAGTTTAGGCCAAAATTGCTATCTTGGTAAATTTATATGCAAGATTTGTAAAATGAACTCGGTTGTGATTTAATCTAATTTATGCTCATCTCGGTGGTTGCATTGTGTTTATCGGTGTTGCTTTCCTTGATATAGTGAGGTTAGAAAACTCCTAACGGATGACTAACTTATTTTTAAGAGATTTTCATAGACATTTATCAATTGCACGTTAAAGAACAATTTTAGGTGGTTAAAGTGTGTGTATCGTTTTAGCTTTCCGAATGATTGTCATGTTAGGATTCCCGAAAGGGATACTAATTGTGTTGAAAATGGAGAATTGATCGAATGTTTCTAGTGCCAAAACCGACTTAGTTGATATGCTTTGGTTGTGTATTAAGCAAGGCTATTTATCTATTTTCATATTTGAAATATATTATGTTTTTATAAGTATTTGTTTATGCTTACTTTAGTTTTTAGAAAATCACAAAACTTATCTTTCTTCTGTTAATTTAATGACAAAAGTCTAGTATTATTCCTCCGCCCATTTCCTTGGATCGATACTTGGTTCTTACCGATGCTTTACTACATATATGACGGGGTATACTTGCCTCTTTCGTGTGTGTTTTGATGTTGAAGTATAAATCACTTTTATAAATTTAAAACCGAATCGTGTGTAATTTCATTATAAAAATATGTATATACGCGCACACGTCAAGTTTTTTGGCGCCGCTGCCGGGGAACTTGGCGAGCTTTAGGAACGACCCGAGTCATTGTTTTATCGGTGTTTATACTTGTTAATATTTCTGAATATTTTCTGATTTATTTATTTGTTTATTTATTTGTTAATATTTCTTGTTTTTAATTCAATTTATTCATTTTCAAGATTATTTTGTACACTTGTAAATTTTTGTTCCGTTTATTTGTTCGAATCCGGATTTATTTATTCATTTATTCTTTGAGTTTTCGGCTTTGAAAAATCATTTTTACTTTAGCCGATTCATTCATTTTTATTACTTTAATTTTTATAAAATTTCGGGCCTATTTTAGGATTTTTATAAAATTTTTAGCCCATTTAAAATAATATTCTATTTCTTTTAAGCCAAAAAAAAGCATTATTATATTAATAAAATATTCATTGTGTTAAATTTTCGTTTGCAGGTTGATGTCATCAAGCGTGATCTAAGGAGACGTCTTCGTGCGAGATCTCGTGCGGTTGGGTTACTGCTCGCAGTTGGTGAGCCGGAGCAGGTGGTACCCGCTGAAGCCGAGGGCTCAGGGGTAGTAGGAAATAGAATCATGGCGGACGATGAGCGACCTTTGAATGAGACAAATCAGCCCGGAAGGGTAGGCCTGGAGCCGAGTATCCTTCAGCCTACTATAGATGCACCTACATTTGAAATTAGATCTAGTATTATTAACATGGTGCAGAATTCAGTACAGTTTGACAGGCGTGAGCATGAGGATCCCGGGAGGCATATCGCTGCTTTTCTCGCTATTTGTTCGACATTTAAGATTACAGGTGTTTCGGAGGATGCAGTTCGGTTGAGGTTGTTTCCTTTCTCGTTGCGTGACAAAGCTAGAGCTTGGCTTATGTCACTTCCAGCTGGGTCCATCAGGACCTGGAATGAGTTGGCGGAGCTGTTTATGCAAAAATATTTTCCACCCGAGAAAACAACCAAGCCACGGAACCGGATTGTGACCTTTCGCCAGGACAAGGGAGAGTCGTTACACGCGGCCTGGGAGAGATTTAAAGACTTGTTGATTGATGTTCCACATCATGGCTTCTCCAAGAGACAGCTGGTCTTGACGTTTTATCAAGGGCTCAGTTACACCACGCAGGAGCCATTAGACGTGAATGCAGGAGGCGATCTAGGAACGAAGACGCCTAATGAAGCGTATGATATCATAGAAAGAGCTGCATTGAAGTCTAGCGCACGTCGCGAAGGAGATAGAGGCCGGGCAACATCATCATCATCAGCACCTCGCGCAGGAGTTCACGCGGTGGACGATTACACGGCCATTACTGCACAAATCTCGGCTCTTGCAGCGAAATTCGATAAGTCCCAGATGATCACACAAGCTGGTTCGGGATGTGACCAATGTGGAGTGTCACACGAGCCTGGTGCATGCTTTCAGGGAGTCGTGTATGAGGGCCAGGAAGAAGTGGATTTTGTGAGTAATCAGGCGAGGCCCCAGAACAACCCGTACAACAATACCTATAATCCCGGATGGAGAAATCACCCAAATTTTGGGTGGCGAGCAAATACGGGTAATCAAAACCCATTGGGATTTACTCAGCGCGCTCCAGCGCCACAGCATGGTCAGGGTCAGTAGTTCCAGCCGTATAACCAACCTTACCAGCAGCGTCCATATTCATATCAGAATCAGGGCACTGGGAGTAGTTCCCAGCAGCAGACCCCTCAGTCTAGTTCCAAGCTGGAGGATATGATGGCTCAGCTTCTTACTAGCTCATCGAGTGCGAATTAGTTGGCAGAAAAATGATACCAGCAAAGCGAGGATCGTTTTCTATCCCATGAGGGAGAAATGAGGAGTCACAAAGCCTCGGTTCAGAATATCGAGAATCAGGTTGGTCAGCTGGCACAAATGATGTCTAAAAGGCTCCCAGGTGGTCTTTCGGGCAATACAGAGCCAAACCCGGGCGGGCATGTGAATGAGATCATGACCAGGAGTGGAAAGACTACCGGACCCGTCATATCAGACTCATCACCGATCACTGGAGCGGTCCCGACTGACACACCGGACGAGATGCAAGCCAGGCTACGCCCAGCAAGTACAGCACAGGTCCAGGAGCCAGTTAAAGATTACACTCCACCAATACCTTATCCAGGCAGGCTGAAGAAGCAGAAAAACGAAGAACAATACGGTAAGTTCCTTGAGTTGTTCAAGCAACTACACATTAATATACCGTTTGTTGAAGCCTTGGCCCAGATGCCAAAGTATGCGAAATTCCTAAAGGACATCCTCTCGAATAAACAGAAGCTAGAGGATATATTATGTGTGGTGATGAATGGAACGTGTTCTGCCGTTCTACAAAACCGTCTGCCCACGAAAATGGGAGATCCGGGTAGTCTTACGCTTCCTTGTTTGATTGGAAACATGTCTGTTAGCCATGCATTGGCTGACTTGGGAGCGAGTATCAACCTTATGCCATATAAGGTTTTTACTAAACTGGATCTGGGTGAGCCGTCACCCACCAGAATGAGCATTCGGTTGGCAGACCGTTCAATCAAGTATCCGCGTGGATTTGTTGAAAACATGCTTGTTAAGATCGATAAATTTGTTTTCCCCGTGGATTTTGTTATTCTTGATAAGGACAAAGATTCAAGAGTGCCTTTGATACTTGGACGTCCGTTCCTCAATACTGCGAGGACGATTGTTGATATGGCAGCTGGCCAAATCACGCTCCGAGTAAATGACGAGCACGTGACATTTAATATCAAAAGATCAATGCAGCATCTGCAAAGTCATGGTGACATACTTTACTATGTCGACATTGTCGATGCATGTGTGTGCTATCATTTTCAAGGCACTGTTGACGAGATTGATTCGGACACACATTTGTCGTGTGGGGACCTGATTGGCATTACGCAGGAGGGCAACGATTTCGAGCAGCCAGTCTATCAGATTGGTGACGATGGTTCCCAGAGTCCAGAGCGGTTTATAGAAATTGGCCATGTAGAAGAAGAGAAAGCAAAACCTTTGATTGAAGATCCACCGTCTTTAGAGTTGAAAGAACTCCCACTGCATCTCGAGTATGCATTTCGGGACGAAGAGTGTCACTTACCGGTCAAAATTTCGGTGTTATTGGAAAAGGATGAGAAGAATCAGCTTCTCGAGGTTCTTAGACTCCATAAGAGAGCCATTGTGTGGAACATCATGGATATCAAAGGCATCAATCCTTCTTTTTGTACTCACAAGATTCTGATGGAAGACGAGTACAAACCGTGTGCACAGTGTCAGAGGCGTTTAAATCCGAATATGCAGGACGTGGTGAAGAAAGAAGCGATTAAGTTGTTGGATGCCGGGATGATTTATCCTATATCCGACTCTGTGTAGGTGAGTCCAGTGCAGGTTGTACCTAAGAAAGGAGGTATGACTGTAGTCTCAAATGATATGAATGAGCTAATTTCTACCCGTATCATCACTAGGTGGCGAGTTTGCATTGATTACCGCAAACTCAACGACGCTACTCGTAAGGATCACTTCCCGCTTCCATTCATCGACCATATGTTGGAACGTCTATCGGGGAAGTTGTATTACTGTTTCTTGGACGGGTTCTCAGGGTACTTCCAAATTCCTATTGCTCCTGAGGATCAGGAGAAGACTACCTTTACCTGCCCCTTTGGCACATTCGCCTACCGGCGTATGCCTTTTGGGTTGTGTAATGCACCGGCGACCTTCCAGAGATGCATGGTTGCAATTTTTCAATATATGATCGAGGATTTTATGGAGGTTTTCATGGATGACTTTTCGGTATTTGGGGATTCCTTCGATCATTGTTTGGAAAATTTGAAAAAGATGTTGAAGGGGTGTGAAGAGACGAATCTGGTCCTAAACTGGGAAAAATGCCACTTTATGGTGAAAGAGGGCATAGTTCTGGGACATAAGATTTCTCGTGCTGCTATGGAGGTCGATCCAGCTAAAGTTGACGTTATTTCACGACTTCCGCCTCCCACCTCTGTAAGAGCGATACGGAGCTTTCTTGGTCATGCGGGGTTCTATAGGCGATTCATCAAGGATTTCTCAAAAATCGCTAGGCCCATGACCTGTTTGTTGGAGAAAGATGCTCTGTTCGTATTTGGAGATGATTGCTTGAGGGTTTTTTACCTTCTCAAGCAAAAGTTGATTAAGGTACCTATTTTAGTTGCACCTGACTGGAGTCTGACATTCGAAATTATGTGCGACGCGAGCGATTACGCTATAGGGGCCATTTTGGGTCAAAAGAAAGAAAAGCACTTTCACCCGATCTATTATGCGAGCAAGACTCTTCACGACGCTCAGGAGAACTATACCACCACTGAAAAAGAGCTCTTGGCCGTTGTTTTCGCATTTGAAAAATTTAGATCGTATTTGGTGCTTTCAAAAACCATTGTGTATACTGATCACGCAGCCATCAGATATCTTTTCAGCAAACAGGATGCTAAACCGCGTCTCATCAGATGGATCTTATTGCTGCAGGAATTTGATATCGAAATTCAAGACAAAAAGGGTGCGTTCAATGTAGCGGCTGACCATCTATCTCGGTTAGAGCATGGAGACATCGAGGACACGCGTTGGGATTCAATCAATGACAATTTCCCACACGAGTCATTGATGGGTGTTGAGATATGCGACGAGTCACCTTTGTTTGCCGACTTTGCGAATTATCTTGCTTGCGGGATTCTGATTAAAGGGTTGACTCACCAACAAAAGAGGAAACTCTTTTCGGATGTCAAGCACTACATTTGGGATGATCCTTTCTTATTTAGGGTTGGTGCTGATCGGGTGATCAGAAGACGCGTTTTAGGGAAAGAGGCGATCGATATTCTGCGCCATTGTCACGAGGGACCTACCGGAGGCCACCATGGAGCCAATTTCACCGCCAAGAAGGTCCTGGATTCCGGGTTTTATTGGGTGACTATTTTTCATGATGCGCAGAGTTGTGTTAGAGCATGCGATGCCTGCCAGAGGGCGACAAATATATCGGTACGTGATGAAATGCCTCAGAACTGGATACAAGTTTGTGAAGTCTTCGACATTTGGGGGATAGACTTCATGGGACCATTTCCCCCCTCACGAGGTAATAAGTACATCCTGGTCGCAGTTGACTATGTATCAAAGTGGGCGGAGGCACAGGCCTTACCCACCAATGATGCCAGGGTGGTCGTGAGATTCTTGAAAAGTTTTTTCGCCCGGTTTGGCGCTCCGAAAGCGCTTATCAGTGACAGAGGGACTCACTTCTGCAATACACAGCTTGAAAAAGATTTGTCCCGCTAAGGTGTGCATCACCGTTTATCTATGCCCTATCATCCACAGACGAGTGGGCAGGTGGAAGTCACAAACCGGGGGCTAAAACGAATCCTTGAGCGGTGTGTTGGTGCAAACCGTAAGGATTGGTCGGACAAACTAGACGAGGCGTTGTGGGCTTTCCGTACAGCTTTCAAGACCCCTATTGGGACTACTCCCTTTAGGCTTATATACGGAAAAGTGTGTCATTTGCCGGTGGAGTTGGAGCACAAAGCGATGTGGGCTCTAAAAACCGCAAATCTGGACTTAAAAACCGGAGGTGAAGCCCAGTTTCTTCAGATTCATGAATTGGAGGAGCTATGACAACAAGCTTATGAGAGCTCCGTGTTGTATAAAGAGCGCACAAAGAGATTGCACGATAAACGCTTGAAGGACCACAAACAATTCCAAGCGGGTGATCTTGTTCTTCTTTACAACTCGCGGTTGCGCCTATTTCCAGGAAAACTTCATTCACGTTGGACAGGACCATACACAGTAAAAGAGGTATTCTCATATGGGACTGTTGCAATAGAGAACGCGGAAGGCATTATTTTCAAAGTGAATGGGCACCGCTTGAAGCTTTACGTTGCCGGGCCGATCGAGTCGGCGGTGGAGGTTATCGAACTCCACGCCCCGCACACAACATAAGTGTGGGGAGGAGAGTCTACGCTACTGACTCGCGGATTAAAAATGTAGCAAGAGCGTCTTTGGCGCTTTAGGGGTAAAATCGTCCTTCTTTGTGTTTTTGTAGTATTAGCGTAATTTAGGTGTGTTTGGTAGTTTACGTTAGTTTGTACAATTTTTATACGTGCCGAGCGAAGGTTCTATGTTGGGATATTGTTAAAACAGTTTGCGTGTTGAAAAAAATGGCGAAGAACGACCGAAAAGGGTGCTGAAACTGTTTTCTGCAGAAAAACCTGATCTGCATATATGGCACGTCCGTGCCACCTATCGCACGCCCGTGCGGTTGCGAGCTGACCGGCATTGCCGAGATCAGTGTGCAGGTTTTGAACGATATCGTGTACGCATGACCGTGCGAGCAGTCGAACAACCGTGCGTGAGGCTGAGGGAAGTTTTGTCATTTGGCAGTATAAATACCCTCATCTGCAGCCCCCATTCACAATTCGTGAAAACCCTATCCGCACCAACTGTTCCAGAGCGATTTTGCCTCAAATCGTACGATTTCTTCGCACGGTTTCACACATCTCTTCGCATGGTATGTTCTTTCTTGTTGATTCCTATTTCATCTTTGTCTAGGTTAGATTCGTTTGATTCTTCAAGGCTTTTTAGGGTTCCCTTCATAAACACAAGCGAAACCCTAACCCTTGCGAGAATCGTATGTCTCGTGAACAACCGGTTGATTCTCTGCCCCCTGTTTGCATAAAAACTTGTTGATTTTTTGAACAATCTGGCTATTCAGAGCCGGGGTTAGAGTCTGCAGAAATTACGGGTCGCACGGTCGTTCCCCCTGTGGCACGGTCCGTGTGTTTTCGGCTGTTCACGATGCTTTTCTGTTGGTTCGGTGATGCACGGTGGTGCGATTGACTGCACGCCGTGCAGATACGACTATTGCCGACCACATATGCTCGTTCTTGGTGACGCACGACCGTGCGTCAGGTCACACGTCCGTGCGACATGCCCAGATCAGCAAGACAGAACCTTCATAACTGTGTGTTCGGCTGTGTTAGATTGAAATTTTTCCTGCTCCTATTTTCCTAACGATATTCCTCATGCAGATGGATCATCCTTTCTTACAGTTTGACCCCGATAACGAGAAAGAAAGTCTGTGCATCCCAAAACGTAACGCTTTATGGAATAGGCGAGGGCAGTTTGGCATCCCCCGGAGGCTAGATTGGGAAGTTATGCGTGACTTAAATCAGCGTGACCGACTCGAGAACATGCTAACTATCCCGCTTTCGCACTTGGTAGCTATTGACCGACCCATCTATCGTGAGCTAACGATAGAATTTTTCGCCACCTATTCATACAACAAGCCAAGGGCTTATAAAGTTCCAAACTTTTGCTGGAAGGAGAGGATAACTTTCAGATTGGGCGGACGCTGGCACAATTGGTCGGTGGGTAGATTGGGTCGGAGACTTGGAATCTACACGAATGAAGACATGGATTCAGAGTTCTTCACCGATGAGTTTACCTTCCCAAGTGACGAAGCGAGGGCCGCGTTTTGGGCTCAAAATGCAGTTGGTGACCCATACGACCCTAGGATGTCTAAAGCTTCGAGGCTACGAGACCCTCTACATCGAGTGATGCTATATTCAGCCATACCGTCTGCGGGCGCATGGACAGTCTGGGGAACTGTTTAATACCAGATCTGATATTTCTTTATGCACTAGTTGAGGGAGTACACATCAACCTAGCTGCAAGGATGGCAGAATATTTTGTGAACAGCTCAGGGAGAACGCCTAACAGTCAGATTCATGGCGGTCAGTATGTGACCAAGATCGCCTACAATTTGGGGTTGATGACTGATGAGGTACTTGAGAGTCTCACTTTGGTGACTGAGGGTTTATATGTTGATATTCGGTCGTTGAAGGCGATGGGGTTGATTGCTGAGACGGATCGTGGGGATCGATTGAAGGGTTTAAACAACGAGGTCTGGGACCCGTTTCCTCCGGCAGAGGAGGAGGATGAGGATGAAGAGATGGGAGAGCATGAGCAGCACGAGCAGCATGAGCCACACACACCACCACATTCACCACAACATCACGGATTCCACAACACCAGGATTGGCCAGAGGGCATCCCGTCTTACCCTTAGTTTTACCAGCAGTTCCAACAAATGCAGGTTAACCAGGAGTAGCAAAGGATTCATATAGAGCAGATAAGGGCTAACCAGGACCAGATCAGAGCGAACTAGGACTAAATGCGCCGGGAGGTGCATGATGGATTCTCGTACATATTCGGGGGGCTTCAGAACGCCTACCCGAACTACTTTGGGGAGCCCCCACAGTTCCCATACGGGAACCCACCTGGTTATGGAGGCGCAGGCCCATCTAACACGGGAGGTGATGCTGGTGATGATGACTAGGAGACGGTGGAGTTGATCGTTGGTGGTTTTGTTATTTCAATACTTTGTTTATCGTTCATTTTGGATTTTAGTACTTATATTTATGTAAATTATGGTTTATTTGCGTTTATATTGTTTCTGTTCTGTTTTGCTGTACCTTGTGACATACTTGCAGATTTTGGCTAGCACATCTTGGACCGGAGCACATCACAGGATCAGCTTTGGAAGTCTCGTTTCAACAAAATCATCATCAGGGGAGTATTATTCTCCTTTATCTCTATATTTCGGGTTTCGCATTGGGGACAATGCGAAGTTCAAGTGTGGGGAGGGATTTAACTTTGTTAACTTTGTTTGTCCTAAAAAAAAACAGAAAAATCATACAAAAAAAATCAGTATTTTTGTATATATTTTAGCAAATAAACCGGTTGGTTGCGTTTTAGAAAGCTTCGGACATGATAAAAACTCGACAAGCAAAATAAATTTTGAAAAAGAAAACCGGAAAGCGTGACAAACAAAGAAAGACTTGCATGATAGTTTTCACACTTTTACCCATTCCTTCCGTTACGTGAGCATATTTGAACCTTGAAATTGTTATATATTTGTTCATTTCAGATGTAGGAGTGAGCCGGATGTCATGTGTAATTTAGAACTTGTAACTAGCATGCTTGTTAAGACCATGAACTTGCGGAATTGTGTAGAAGTGATAGAGGCACTTAGATTACCCCTTTATTGTTAGCCTTGTTCTTTGTGTTGTGTTTCCCGTAAACCTTACATTACATTTAGGATTAACCATGTCGAGCCTTCCCGTTTACCTTTGTTTACCCAACATAATCGCCCACTTAGCCAAATTTAGCCTTTTTATGTTTTAAACCTTTTAGTGTTGAAACTCGGTCAAAATAATCGTTTAACTAGCGCTTGTTATTGTTTATTTTCCATTGTATAAATCCATTAGTTTGTTATATATAAAAAAACCAGAAAATAAAACACCCTAAAATAGGGTGAATTCGACAAATTTCGAGCAATTTTGAATGCTTAATGATAAAATCTCGATTGATGAGCTCGATTTCGCAATAGTCGCCTTTTTAAGGGGTTAGTATATATAGTTGTATTGTTTTACGCTAGTTAAACGCTAAAACCGAGTTTTAACCATTTCGCCACTTTAAAATCCCATTCCATACCCTTCGCCCAAGCCTAACGTTTCTACCCCGTAAAGTCCTCTTGATTTGCACTTTTTCGCATGTTAGTTGGTGGAGACGAGATCTTATGACAAGCTTATGATATTACACGTTTCATTGACAAGGCATTGAGTGTTTGCACATACACATTTTATGTATGTTTCACATATAAAACCGAGTGTGTGTGTGAACATTGTGAGTTGTGTGAAGATTAGCATGTTAAGTCAATTGAAAGTGAAGTCACGGCTTTTTAGTTATCTACATATATTTGCATATGCTTGTTTGGTTTGATTCATTTGATGTTGTCTTTCGAAAAATCGGCTAACCGTTTGTAGTTGTTTCAATAAATAGTTTGTAAATTCTCGTTCTTGTTAGCTTCTATCTTTTATTGCATTTTAGTTTAGCTTGCTTGAGGACAAGCAAGGTTCAAGTTTGGGGAGATTTGATATTCACTAATTTATACATATTTTAGTCCCCCATTTTATCCCCATGTTATGTGTTTTCGGCCGTAAAACCGTCATTCGGATACTTAATCAAGTATACTTTTGTTTACAGGCCTAAAACAGCATGCCAGATAAGATGATAGTGAAAACGAGGACTTTCTGGATGAAACGACAAAGCTGCGAACATTCTGTGAAGATTCTGACCTGGCCGATTGGCACGGTCGTGCAACGAGAGGAACGACCGTGCGTTTCCGACAATGTAGACTGTTGATGCAACAAATAATAGACCAAAGATAGTAGCGATATCTCCGGTGTAAAAGGGTTCAAGGTTTCGATTAGCCTAACGCAGGTCGTGGGGTCCCCCCCACGTTTGTAGCACGTGGAGGCGGATCACTTTGTTATTATTCACTTTGAATTCTGGATTGAAGGGTTCAACCCAGAATGTCTATGTTAAGTGAGATAATATTGTAGTGAGCCGAGAATAGAACAAGCATGGAGCAAGTTCTAGAGAGGAGAAGTAAGATCAGAGATCAAGGGTGATCTGAGTTGATCTGGAATAGCTGGAATGGATGGCAAGAGGCTGTTATTTATAGGGAAAGAATCTTCTACAAGAGGAAGCCTTTGACCAGTGATCCGTGGCTACAGTGAGGGACTTGCCCATTTGGGGGTTGAAGGGTTTAGACCTGCGGACAAAAGGGTGTTCTCTGTGCACATGTTCTGTCTGTGCAGAAATGGTTCAGACGTTAAGTGTTGATGTGACCGGACACTGTGCTTGTCCTTTTTACTGTTCTTCTGAGTTTGCGCGTATTGAACCTCTCAACCTTTTAAGCTATTATGTATATTAGTCATTTTATTGAGATTTGGGCTACCCCCGTCATCAGCCCCCCAAGTCAGAGGTGTTTGGGATGTAAGCTCAAATGCTTTTGACTTTTACACATTATTTTTTATTGCTTAAAGGCTTCAAGGCGTTTGAGTTTTGAGATTTGAATTTCAGAATGATAGTAGATGTGATAGGCTTTAAGGCTTGAAGGCTTTAAGGCTTGAAGGTTTAAAGGCTTCAACTTGTCTCACTCAAGAGGAAGTTGACGCTTTTTGTAAAGAATGGTGGATCGATCTAAAGTTTAATCCGGTGGCTCTGGGTTTTGGCAAATCGATCGATTAGTGTCCCGTTGGTTCGATTGCTCTTTATTGCTGAGTTTTCCAACTTGCGTCATCCGTTTTCAGTCTTTGTTCTGAATGTTTTAGAGTATTATCGTGTGTCGTTTGGTCAGTTACACCCTTAAGGTCTTGCTAGGGTTTTTCACTTTGATGTTTTGTGTCCAGTGATAGGGTATGACCCATCGTTGTTGTTGTTTCGCTATTTCTTCCAGTTAGCCAAGAACGGCGATTGTTTTACCTTTGAAACATCTCAGGTTGATGTGTGTTTAATTTCGTCTATGGTTATTACCTTTGGTTCTTGGAAGTACCGATTTTTCTGGATTTCTGAGTCCATTGTTTTCTTCAAGCTTATTTGGAGGCACCCTGATGCTATGTTAAACAAGATTAAGCCATTTGAGTCTGAACTAGATTGTTTAAAAGCAATTAGGAAGTGTCCTTCAAGGCTTCGTCCCTTTCCTGAACACTTTTTAGTGTTGATGGGTGTGAGCACCTTGTGGGACAGGCCGGATCGTGACCCTGTGCTCATGAGGTATGATTAGGGTATGATGTTTTGCCTTATGCTTTATCAAGAGTGATGATACCTCTGATGTTGTGTTTGGGGATGCTGAGGCCACCCCCGGTGAAGATGCTGTTGCCAGAGGTGCTGAACACAGGTTCGAGGGTTCAGGTTATGTGAACCTTCCAAATGTCAAAGGTTTCACCAAAGTTGTTGCTTCCAAAGTCTCTACTCGTCGTTCGAGCTGCTGTTTGATAAAGACTGCTGACCAACCATCGGCTTCTGAGCCGGTGGAACTAAGTAATGACATAGAGGCTTCAGATGATTTAGAAGTTGGGGTTGGGGAAAATAAAAAAAGGACAAGGGACGGCCCTTGGTGGTTTGGCGGGTAAAAAGGTTGTGAGCTTGAAGGGTTCCGGGAAGGGTGGTGAAGGTGCCACCAATGTTAATCCAGGGGAGGTTTATGTGCCAGATTGGAAGGTCACAGTTGGTGACAGCTTCAAGCCTTCATCCGTTTGTGAGGATGTTCTTACCCACTTTGATTCTCCTATTGTTCGAGGTTCTTGCTCATCTATGGATGATGACCTGATGATTTTGAAAAATGGTAATGGGTGCTTATAACCTTGTTTCCTTGCTTCCAGAGGGTTTATCCCGATTTCGCAAGAGGATGTGAGAATATGATGTCTTCTCGAAGAAGAGGGATGAGATGAATGCTTCACTGGCTACTCTAAAGAAGGAGGCAGAGGGTTATGCTGGGAGGGAGAAAAGCTGATGTTGAGGATTGATGAGCTTTCTTCCCAGCACAAGACTGATATGGTTGAGTTGGAAAAACGCTTGGAGGCTGACAAGGTTTAAGTCAGGGTCGATAAGGCTGCCTTGGAGGTTTAGAAAAAGAGCCTTCTTAGATGAGAAAGAAGGGTTAAAGGCTTCATTTGCCCAGGAAACTAGTGATAATAGATGGCTCATTGAGGATGGATTCCAGCAAGTGGTTACTTATCTTCTCCATTCGTCAGAGTTCAAAAAAGTCTTGGGTGATGTGTACATCGAGCTTCTTGTTCATGGGAGACACCAAGGTTTGTTTGCTGGTTACAAATATTTTGTGAACCTAGGAAGCCTTAGAAAAAATCTTCTCTTTTTCAACACAAAGCCTTCAAAGTATTATGGGAACAGTTTTTAAGATAGAGCATTTGATTTACTCTTATGTGGGTGAAGTCTCCGAGTGTTTTGGTAAACCTTTGCCTGTCTTGCAGGAGCTAAAACCCAAGGGCCTTAATGAGGCTGTTTGTAACGAAGTGTTGAAGTCCCTCTCGAAGAAACGTCCTTGCTTCGGAGATAGCGAGGAAACGTGTTCTGAAGGTGGTGAGGGCTCAAAGGGTTCAAGCCTTGAAGCCTCCGAGGCAACGGGTGCAGCAGGGAGGAAAAAGAGGAAGGCTAAAAAGACCCCAGATGATGGAGGTTCGAAGAAGGATGATGCAGCAAAGTCTACCATCCCTGACGTTGCTAAGTGAAGAAGAGGCCTTAATTCATAGCTTTCTTA
This sequence comes from Helianthus tuberosus, assembly GCA_030545235.1. Lineage (NCBI taxonomy): Eukaryota > Viridiplantae > Streptophyta > Magnoliopsida > Asterales > Asteraceae > Helianthus > Helianthus tuberosus. The sequence goes on from CM060381.1 coordinate 144,148,512, forward strand.
GCATGTCGAACATTGTTATGGGTTGTTTGTTTGAACATCTTTTTATTTTAAAGGAACCGTCTAGATCCCTTGGTGGTTAAAGCCTTGGAGGCTTGTGGACAATGTTTTATGTTTGATGGCCAGTATGGCCCTTGCTATCTTTAACTTATCTTGCTATGTTGTTCTATTTATTCCCTTGCGTTTTCATTGATTTTGCATGTTGTCTTTGTTTTGGGTGGTGCATCTTATGTTATTTATACCTTAAAGGGTTCAGTGCTGCAGTCACTTAGCCTTAGGGTATTTTTAACAAGAAGATACAACCTCTATCTTATGTATGACATTCACTTAGAGTCTTTTTGGTTCGTAAGCCAATGTTGGGGCTTAAGGAACATTTGGTGTAGGCTGTTCAAACCCGTCTATGAGACATGATTTTTAAGATTTCTCTGAGTCTCATGGAGTTGTATTGATTTAGGAACTCACCCCTTATATAGGTCCATTCAACCCTTGAACCTATTGAGCGATGTGGCCTGGGAGCTCATCCCCTTACATGGCCCTTGCCATGGAGTTTCTTGCTAGGTTCTCAACCTAATTATAGGATAGAAAGACAAATTTTGATTCATCGTTCATTCTTTTCAAAGTACTTTGAATAGAACAACTTTTGGGAACTATTTGTAATACATTTTGGTTAAACATGGAACCTTTTAAGGTTTTTGCCATTCCAATGGCGGGGAAGCTTTTTGCCTTACGGATCTGCCAGCTTGTATGATCCCCCTTTGTGGGCTTTAAGGATAGTGTATGGGCCTTCCTACTTAGGGACGAGCTTTCCTTAGCTTTCTTTCTTGCAGGCCTCATTATTTCGAAGCACGAGGTCCCCAGGCTTGAAGTGTTCATGCTTCATCCGTGTATTTTAATGCAATTCCATGTTTTGCTTGTACCTTGCTTTTTGTATGGCTGCTTGATCACGAGCCTGTTCGAGGAGTTCCAAATTCAATATCGTCTCTTTCTTATTTGGCTCGAGGTCGATGTTAATTGTTCTTTGTGTTGTTACTCCGATTTTTGCTAGGATTATAGCCTCTGATCCAAACACTAGGCTGTAGGGTGTTTTCTTGTGGCTCATTTTCTTGGTTGTTCGAATTTCCAATAGCACATTGGGAAGCTATTCAAGCCAGTTGTTGTTGTATCTTTCCAATCGAGATTTAATCCTTTCAACAATGTTGTTGTTTGTCCTATTAACTTGGCTGTTGGATTGTGGGTGAGCTACCGAGCTGAATACTTGGGTTATTTTGAACTCCTTACACCAGGAGCTAGAAGGCTTCTCGACAAACTACTTCCCGTTATTCGTGACTAGTACCCCTGGAGCCCAAAACGACAGATTATGTTTTCGTAAACGAAATCAATGAACTGTTTCCCTGAGATTTTTGCCAATAAGAGCTTGACTCCTCATTTGGCCACTTGGTGAAGTAGTTCACGGCTACCAATAAGAGCTTGACTCCTCATTTGGCTAGTGGGGATGGACCAACGATGTTGATTCTTTACTTGTGAAATAGCCAAGCCGAGGAGATGGGAACGGGGTCATGTTTGAGGCTTTTGGGTACCAGAGCATGTAACAGACAAGCTTCATACTTTCGCAATTGTTCGGAGGTATCTCGATGCATGGAAGGCCAAAAGTGTTCGAGGTTCATCAACTTTGACACTACCGATTTTGGGCCACAATGAGCTCCACATATCCCTTCATGAACCTCTTTGATCAGATATTGGCTTTGTTCTGGGCCGACGCATCGAAGTAGTGGTGCAAGGTATCCTTTTTGTAAAGAATATCTCCTTGTAACACATATTGCCTTGACTTGATACGAACCCTTTTAGCCTTAGTCTGGTCATTAGGTAATTCACCATTTTGAGGAACCTTTCAATGGGAGTCATCCAATTTGGCCCTTTTTTAGTGATCACATCTTGAACCTCAAGTTTTTGGATGGATGAGGTTTTTTAATACCCCAACTAGTACCTTCTTGGTGAGGTGGGCAAACGTAAGAGATGCAAGCTTGCATAGTGCATCAGCTCTCTTGTTTTGAGATCTTGGAATTTATTTGATGGCACATGTTTGAAATGCGTTCATCAATTCCTTTGATTTCTCTCGGTACTTATTCATGTTGGGTTCTTTTTCTATGTAGTTGTTATTGTCTTAGCTTGAGAGAGTCTGTGAGGACTTGAAGCTTTTGAACCTCCTTTTCTATGGCTATGTAGTTGTCACTTACTTGGTATGAAACAAGCAACGAGTCTGTGAAGATTTGAAGCCTTTTGACACCCATATTTTGCAAGCTTGAGCCCAGCAATCAATGCTTCATACTCAGCTTTGTTGTTTGTAGTCTGAAATTCAAGACGAAGGGCATACGTGAATTACAATTCGTTAGGATCAATTAGAACTAGCCCTGCTCCTGACCCTTCAATGCTGGAAGCTTCGTCGGTAAATAGCTTCCAGGTATCAGGGTTGGAGGGTTCAGCTGCAGTTGTATTAACTTCTGTTATGGCTTCTTTAGGGACTTACAAGATGAAGTCAGCCAAGATTTGAGCTTTGACAACTTTTCTCAGGACATAGGTGATTTTGTGTTCACCTAGTTTCACAACTCATTCGGCTAATCGTCCGAAATTTTCTTGTTTTTCAAGCACATTCTTAATTGGTTAGTCAATGATCACTTGTATCGGGTGTGACTGAAAGTACCTTCGAAGCCTTTTAGCCGTCTGGGCTAGGGCTAGAGCAAGTTTTTTTTTTTTTTTTTTTTCAAAGAAGAATATTTGATTTCTGCTAATTTTGAAGTTTTGAAAAAGTAAACGGGTATCTGAACTTTGTTTTGTTCAATGATTAGAGTCGTACTTATTGTATTTTCAGCAATCGAAAGGTAGATAGAGGCCGTTTCTCCTGTTTCTGGAGCCGAAATGGCTGGGAGTGAAGCTAAGTGTTGCTTCATTTGGTTGAAGGCTTCCTTTTGAGGTAAAACGCTTCAAAGCTATAAGCTTTCCATTGAAAGTCTTTCTTGTTAGCACATCCTTTGAGGGTTGGCTTTTATGCTTTGTTTCCCCATGATGTGCCCTAGAAACGAGCACTTGACTGGATTAAGCTTTCATGTTTATCTTTCTCGAGGTTTGAAAGGTTTCTTGTATGTCATTGAGCATTTGGTATTCCGTTTTGCTCTTGATCATCAACTCTTCAACATAAGCTTCTATGTTCTTGCCAGTTTGTTCGGTAAACGCTTTGTCAACCAGGCGTTGATAAGTGGCACCTGCGTTTCTTAAAACAAAAGGCATTTTTTGGTAGAAAAATATACCTTTATCAGTGTGTAATGCGGTTTTTTATTCGTCTTCTTCTTTCATTAGGATATGATGGTAACCCTTTTAGGTGTCAAGAAAACACGAGAAGCCCGTGAGTGAGTTAACCTTGAGGTCTATCCAGGGCAGCGGGTAGCAATCCTTTGGGCGTGCTTTGTTCAAGTCTTTAAAATTGATATACATCCTCCAAGACTTGTCGGGTTTTTAAACCATTATCGGATTGGCCACCCATGATTGATACTTGACCTCTCGAAGGGTTCCGGCTAGAACAAGCTTTTCCATCTTTTGGCATTCTGCAAGGCTTCTTTTAGGGGCTTGACTCCGTTTCTTTTGTATAATGGGCTTAGCATCAGGTGGGATCCATAACTCATGTTTCAACAATGCTACGAGGGATGCCGGTCATATCTTCAGGGCATCAAGCAAATACATAGTGCAAGAGCAGCTTTTCAAGGTATGAGAGGGTTTCATTGTAAAGGTTAGTGTTTACCCTTATCCCCTGTTGACGATATTTTGGGTTTATGTTCAACCCTTGTTCATCGTCTTCGTCCTTTCTTGAGCTTTCCCCTTCAACCACAAAAGCTTCTTGGGTAGGTTGAAGGGTTGCGATCCCTTTTTCAGTGGGAAACTTCACAGTGCCTTGACCAACTAAAACTGCCATTCCGAACACACCTTGCCCTGGCCTTCCTATGATAATATCATAGTTGGAAGGGATATTGATCACCGCAAAAGTGAGTTGTTCGGTTCGTCACTTTGTTCTCTCGTTGAACAAACATAATGGGTTATTTGGCCTAAAGGCTTGATAGGTATGTCTGCGATACCTTCAGACTGTTGAAGCTTTGAACGCTCATCGTCGCTGAGAGGATTAAAGCATTTCAAGCTTTTCATAAGCTGAGAGGGTTAAAGCATTTCTCAAGCATGATTTTGGAGGATTAAGACTGTTGAAGCTTTGAACACACATCGTCGCTGAGAGGGTTAAAGCGTTTCAAGCTTTTCATCAGCTGAGAGGGTTAAAGCTTTGTTTTCAAGGTCGACCATGTTCACTTCCTACTTTTATTCTTCAACCATTTTGTCCTTGACCCCTTTAACCAAGTGAGCCAGTTCGGACTTGACGGCTTTGTCGGTCCTCTTTTTGGGTTGGAAGCAATTATTGGTATGGTGACCTTTCTATTCGTGAAACTCACAATACTGGCTTGATTTTTCCAATCTTTTGTTTTTTGGCAAAGGTTGAGGAGGGCGGAAGCTGTGTTTTACCTCTTCGGTTGCCAAGATCTCTTATGTAGCCTTGGTTAAGGCTGTAAAGTTTATGGTTTTTTCTTGGCTTGGAGGGTTCCGGCCTTCAGGCCTTCTAGAATCCGAACCTTTAAACTGTTTGTCATAAGAGCCATACTGGAAGCTCCAGTTAAGAGTCTTTTATTTTGTTCTTTGATGTCTACAGCTTATTCTCCTCGAATGTGGGCTTCATCCCTTTCGAGTGTTTCTTCAAGGGTTTTGGGTATGCATTTATTGAAGTCTTCTGTGAGATATTTGGAATTTATAGCATTCATGAACCCTGCAACCCTAATCTTTTCATTGGTGTAAGTTAAACCTTCCTTCTTGTAACTTTCGATGAAGTCTCTGAGACTTTCATCATCACGTTGTTTGATCTGGAAGATTATCGTGGCGTCCTTAACATACCCATGTTTTTATAGGAACTTTTGCTAAGATCGTCAAAGGTCTGAACGCTTCGTCCAGGAAGGTCATTGAACCATAAGCACGAAGACCCTTCAAGGGTTTACCTGAACATGAGACAACATTCAGAGTTGGGTCATTTTTCAACTCTTGCAGTCCCGACGAAGATTTGGAGGTAGTCTTCAGTACCGTAATAGCATCTTTATCTGGGTTTGAAACTCGTACTCAACAATTTGTCGGGAGAAGCAAGACAAGTTGTTCTTGTAAGGTTTTGAGAGGTATTTTACTACCCTTGAAGCTGGGTTACCGCTTGTGGTACCCTGGTGAGTGTTTGGCACTTGGTTGATGAAATTAAGGTTAAAGCCTTGAAGGCTTTCTGTGTCATCATCCAGCTTTCACGCGCTGCAAAGGAAATTGTGCCATCATCTGTGTCATCAGCTAGGGCATAAGGTTAAATCCTTAAAGGCTTTCTGAAGCCATTATCTGAGTCATAAGGTTAAAGCCTTAAAGGCTTACAGTATAAGACATTCCCATGGATGTGCTCATGACCGCACCTTCGAGCCAAAGGCAGGGTGGCCATAGCTTGTTTTCACGAAGTAGCGATGGGAGGGGGAACACTTGAAGCTGGTGACTGCCATAATTGATCAAGAGTGGTTTTATGCCCCATAGGTGCACCGGTTGTAACGGGTTGGGAGGTAAATAAGGGAAAAACGGTTGGACTTGGCCCCTACAAAAGCTAAAGGGCTTGAGTGGTTGGTCTGTCACACTAGGACCAGCTTCAAGGTAAGATGTGGCTGAACGTGAGCTGCTAAAAGGAAGAGATGGACGGCCAGGTGATAATGAGGGTTTAGACTCCTCATAATTTAGTCTTATTCTCACCCTTTTTTCCCTTTCTAAGCTCACATGCTAGTTGAGAAGAAATCTCAGTTGTAAGAAATTTCTAGCTAGTCACTTGGGTGTTAGATCTATGCGTTCCGATGTATGCATTACATCGATTTGAGTATGTGTAACCCCTGACCGAGATGGGGTTGGTGTTTGAAAAGAAGTGAACTCCGGGAACATATCCCGGTGGAGTACTTCCAGGAGTAGAAAGAGGTGTAGATAGGACCGGTGAGATCCGACCCGAATTTGGTGTTTAATCGGTGTTGTTAGGCACCTGATTTACCTGACCGAGAGACTCGCTTTCAGACATGATGTAAAGAGAAAATGGAGCTACACAACTGGTCTTTAAGATAAAGTAAGCGGCGTAGCCCCACGGTGGGCGCCAACTTGTTGATGCAACAAATAATAGACCAAAGATAGTAGCGATATCTCCGGGGTAAAAGGGTTCAAGGTTTCGATTAGCCTAACGCAGGTCGTGGGGTCCCCCCACGTTTGTAGCACGTGGAGGCGGATCACTTTGTTATTATTCACTTTGAATTCTGGATTGAAGGGTTCAACCCAGAATGTCTATGTTAAGTGAGATAATATTGTAGTGAGCCGAGAATAGAACAAGCATGGAGCAAGTTCTAGAGAGGAGAAGTAAGATCAGAGATCAAGGGTGATCTGAGTTGATCTGGAATAGCTGGAATGGATGGCAAGAGGCTGTTATTTATAGGGAAAGAATCTTCTACAAGAGGAAGCCTTTGACCAGTGATCCGTGGCTACAGTGAGGGACTTGCCCATTTGGGGGTTGAAGGGTTTAGACCTGCGGACAAAAGGGTGTTCTCTGTGCACATGTTCTGTGATGTATTGCAAAATACATGCTTATATCGTGTATAGTTTGTACAATTTATCGTTATTTCTAGTATAGTTTTATTTAGAATTACGTACTATTGATGAAAGTTCGGTTTTTCAGGTCTTGATACGATAATTGGCTGGAAATTGAGTAGAAACGAGCTTGATGCTAAATTCGTATGTTTTGGAATGAGTTTAAAAGTGTTAGAATAATTCTTGGAATTTTTGGAGACATAAAGCTGGAATTGTAAGGCAACATTCTGTGAAATAACGTCACTCGCGTAGCGCTAGCATAAGAGGTTGATCAGTCGCGCTACGCTACAACATTAAACAAGAATTGCTGATTTTGGAGGCTCTCGCGTAGCGCTAGGATGAAGTGAAGACCCGTCGCGCAACGCGACGGGTAGGCAGATCGCGAATTGTTTGTTTGGTGCTAGGGTTTGCCTTATAACGGAAGTTAATGATCATTAGAGGAGGTTACGAAATTGTGAGTTCTTGGAGCAACTTTGGAGCATTCTTTTGGAGCAATCGGAGATCTTGAAGCACGGGAATCATTGGTACGAGTCGAAGTTGAAGAATCGAAGAATCAATCGGGTTTTCTAATCCCTTGTTTTGTCGATTACTTTCTTAGAACTTTGTCATGATGAATTCTTTGTTAGATATCTTTGCGTTGTTTTCGTTTACTGAGATGCTTGGCTAGACTTTCATAACTACCTAGACAAGATGAATGTTTGATTAAAGTTTGGATTTTTAATGGTTATTATTGTTCGTTTATGGATTGATTTCTGAAAGTAAAGTGTTTTAGGATTTCTGATTTGGTGCACATGCATGCTTGACGATTGTTTTACTACTGTCTATTGCTTCATATGATCCTTGGTGACGGTCTTTATCACATAATAGGGTTATATTAGGATTCTTGATTTAGGTGACCGTCTATATCACGTAATAGATCACTAATCCTTTAGGGTGAAAACGCGTAAGTAACCTTAGAAGTAATAATCAGTAAGTTAATAAAATCAAGTGTTCTGCTTAATTTGTCGCTGAGAGGCTCGAGTTAGTTATTAGGTCGCAGTGCAATATATATTTAAGATAGGTTTTGAGAGAAGTCAATCTTATTTCCCTAATTGCATTTGTGTCTAGTAAACCAAGTCAGAACCTAGAATTGCCTTAGATTATTGCGCTGAGAGGTAGATAGTCATATTAGGGCACTTTTAGAATCGTTAGAGGACTGAGAGGAAGTCTAACAGTCGGTATTCACAACAGCCTTGTAGGGTTTCCTAGGTTTCTTCCTGAGAAGGGTCGGGAAGTCTTAGCATTGAAATACCTTAAGGTTTAGTATTTTAAGATCCCGGCTCCATACAACAATAATACCGTTAGAAGTCCATTCCCCATTCAAACTGGATTCGAGTCTAGGTAGTCGTTACTCTCATCTGAATCAAACCTCAGTTTTCGTTCGTGTCTTAGTCTAAGTCTAGTTAAGTAATTTAGTTTATTATAGATTTCCTAGTTTTTCAGTAACCCCCCCCCCCCCCAAAACAATCAAACAAGTTTAAGTCGCGTCAGTCAGTGTCTATTAGAGTCTAGCTTACGTAATACATAGAGTCTTAGGGTTCGATACTCGGACTTGCTTAGGCTATACTACATTGACCGGTACACTGCCGGTTGTGTGGTTTAGGTTTTAGAGAGTCAGAGTCTATAAATTTAAAGCTTTATAGTGTCTAATAGAGAGTCTAATTTAGTTTGTTTTTATAGTCTGTTTAGCACACATCAAGTTTTTGGCGCCGTTGCCGGGGACTCTTGGCAATTGCGTTTATTAGCTTTGATAGACCTAATTGATATATACGTGCTACGTGTTTTCTTTGTTTTGTTGAGTCTTTGTCTTCTCTTGTGTCTCGGTAACTAGTGTTTGCTTTTCTTGTGTTCAGGTTTTTGCTAGTAGTGGATGCCACATCTGCGCTCGCACGGACCACCACCACCAATCAAGCAGTCATCATCTCAACTGGGCGAAGGCCCAGAGGTTAGTTCTTCATCTTCGCCTGTTTTTCCAGATTTCGACACCCATCCAATTCCCGTCCCACCACCTTCACCGAACCACTCACCTAAGGTTACACCACCCGATAGTCCCACTTCTAGTACCTTTAGTGAACCAGAGAACGTAGAACATATGGCTAACCCTAGGCAAACCGTCCATCAGCAGGCCACTCAGAATTTCACCGGCCTTGCTTCACCCATCACCGTCCCACCCATAGTGAACGAAAATTCATGGCAGATTCCGTCTTATGCCATGCAGGCTATCACCAATAGTATCCAATTCCATGGCCGAGACGATGAGGACGCCCCGGCCCACATCAACCGTTTCTCTAGGATGCTAGCTACCTTTAGCCTTAGCGGTGCACCCAATGATGCCACCTACTTACAGCTCTTCCCGTTCTCATTAGCCGGCCGTGCGGCTACTTGGTTGGACTCTCAACCAACCGGTACTTTTACCACTTGGGCGGGGCTTCGTCAAGCCTTTCTGAATAAGTATTTCCCGCCCGCTAAAGCTTCACGGCTTAGAGACGAAATCCATTCTTTCCGCATGGGGCCCGACGAGCCTTATTACCTTGCTTGGGAGCGTTTCCAAAACCTTTGTGCTCGTTGCTCCCAGCATGGTCTTTCAGATTGGGCTTTATGTGAGAAATTTTATAACGGCCTTACCCAAGAGACTAGAGATAGGTTCGATACGAATGCGGGGGGGCATATGATGGGTATTCTTACAGTTCCTGAGTGTCTAGAGCGTTTTGAGGCATTTGCTCAGTCTCAGTCCCAATCACGTTCCGATCAGAGGTATCAAAGTGGTAATTCAAATACCACTACTAGTGCACCCGCCCATGGGGTGAACCATGTCACTATGGACCCTAGTTTGGCCTCTGTTTTGGAAAATATGAATAGGCAACTTAAGGAGATCAGAGCTAAAATTGATAAGTGTGAGTTTTGTCGAGGTGGTCATGATACGAGTGCGTGCCCCTTGCTAGTCGGTGAGGAGCAAGTTGATTTCGTAGGAGGAGGTTTTGGTAGAAGCCAGTCTAGTGGTTTTGGGGGTAATAATAATGTAGGCTCGGGTTGGCGAAATAATAATAATAACTTTACTAATAATAATAATTTTCGCTCAAGTGGACCTCCTGGTTTTCAAATAGCTCAAAATCCAAATAGGGGTCTAGGTTCACTTTTTAGTGGGAGTTCAAATGAACAGGTTCAGAATGGGGGGTCGAGTAACCAAGGTCAAACAGGTCAAGGTCCAAGTTTCGATTTAGGGGGTAGCATGGAAAGAATGGAGTCCATGATGAGTCAACTCATTGCTAGGGATCAAAACACCCAAAAGAAACTTAGTGAACACGATCTCATGCTTAAGAACCATCAAGCCTCATTTCAGGACCTTCAAAGAGTAGTGGGGGATATGTCTAGGAAGTTGGAAGAGAGGTTACCCGGTCAATTTGCGGGAAACACCTTAAAGAACCCTAATGCCTCTGTAAAAGCCATTACCACCCGTAGTGGCAAGACCGTAGGTAATCCGAGAGTCGAAGAGAGGGTAGTTGATGAAGATGGAGATATAATAGATGAAGAGATCCAAATGGAAGCACCCGGTAAAGTGCAAAATAGGTTAACCCCAGCAAGTACAGCACACACCGGGGGGCTTCCAAGTGAGAAGAGTTTAGGTAAGAAACCCACTCAAGTCGTTCCATCACCAACTGTTGATCTTTCCCGTGCTCCTTTCCCATCTCGTCTTAAAAACCAAACATATTCTACGGAGTACGGGAAGTTTCTAGAGATCTTTAAGCAGCTTAGGATTAACCTTCCTTTCATAGAAGCCCTTCAAACAATGCCAAAATATGCTAAATTTTTAAAGGACCTTCTAAAACGTAAGGATAGGTTAGGAGAGGTTTCTAACATTCCCCTTAGTGGAGGGTGTTCAGCCGTAGTTTTGAACAAGGTCCCGGAAAAGTTGACGGATCCGGGCCTTTTCACCATCCCGTGTTTGTTTGGGAGTGATACCGAGTGTAGGGCCTTAGCCGATTTAGGAGCAAGTATAAACCTAATGCCATATTCCTTGTATGAGAGGCTAGGTCTAGGAGAGCTTTCACCTACACGCATGTCTTTGTCTCTAGCCGATAGATCAGTGAAGTATCCACGTGGTATAATAGAAAACCTCTTAGTTAAAGTGGATAAATTCGTCTTCCCCGTAGACTTTGTCGTTCTCGACATGGAAGCCGACGAAAAGGTACCGTTAATTCTAGGACGCCCATTCTTAAACACCGCGAAAGCTCTAATAGATGTCTTTTTAGGCACTATCACACTTAGAGCAGGCGAGGAATCGGTCGTTTTTAAGGTTATGAATTCGAAAGGGCCTAGTGATAGAGTGCATGAGGTATCGCTAGTAGGGGAGTGTGTGAAGGGTGAGAGAGATGAGGAGAGGTTAGTGAGTGATCCAAGTCTAGAGAAGGTCATAGGACTCAAGTGCGGGGACCCACCGGATAGGAAATTTGAGAAATTAGAGGAAAGGGTGGTGTGTTTAGAGTCTAAGATAGAGACACTGAGCAAAGCTCAGTGTGGGGATAGAATTCATTATGAAGAGTATCGATTCAAACCACCAGGTGAAGCGTTACGAGGTTGTGAGAGAGATAAGAGTGCTTGGGGTGATTTGGGCAATAATAGGTATAATGGTGCTGCGGCCCGTGAGTTTGTTTTTGGAGGTGAACTGCATCTCCATGATCCTCCATAAGTATGTGAGAAGTTATTGCCAATTTGTAGAGTTTGTATTTTTTGAGTCTTTTATTTTGTACCATGAGTCTAAATTAGTAGTTTTGAGTCGTTTTTAGAGTCGGTACTGCGTTGGGTTTTGTTTTGCTTTGATTGTGCAGGTTTGGATTGTACCACCCGTACCCAATTGCCATTCGGGTGATTCTGAGCTTGCCATTTTGATAAACCCAAGCAGGCTAGGCAGCGATCGCGAATGAAATGCTATACGATCGTTCGTTGGGTTCAAGACTCGTACAGCTGGCACTGACTTTTGTCCTAAGCAGCTAAGTCTTTTCCAACTCTCTCTGTATTTTATTTCTTTCGTTTTTATTTTTTTTTAGGTAGTTGTTGAGTCGTATTTTCGTTCTTGCATTAGGGACAATGCAATCTCTAAGTGTGGGGATGGGATACTTGTAAATATTTGAGTCATAAATTTGAAAAAAAAAAATTGAAAAATCAGAAAATGTCTTTCGATATAAGAAGTTTGCAATTAAAACGGAAAATGATAGAAAAGGTGAATTGTTGCTTGGGTTGAATAATAATAATATGAGAATATTATAAATCGAGCTTGCGTCTAGTTTGGGATATGTGGATAGGCCCGGGTTTGGTTTTAAGTCCCTTTGATCTAATATACCTTAAATTGTCGGTCCGCTAGTGGGTTTTCGCCTGGGAAATATGGGAAATCAAAACTGTCAATAATAGTATAAGGGGCACCGTTATAAGTTAGAACCGTTAGAGTTTGTGATCATGCGAAAAAAAATAGAATAAAAAGTGAGCTAGAAACTAAATGAAAGTAACACAGGCCTATGTAATCCGAGTTGGGGATAGCGACTCTACAGCCGGAATGCCTCTGGGATGTGTGAAATCGATTTGCCGAATAAAAGTACCGAAACCTATGTAATCTGTGATTGGGGATAGCGACTCTACAGTCGGAATACCGCTGGGTTAGGGAAAGCATCGTCTAGTCTCACGGAAAAAAAAAAAAGCAAGAAAGCGAAAAATAAAAAAAAAATGGAAAAAGAAATTTTTTTTTGATTGTTTACTCTCTTGGTTGTGATATAAAACGGTTAGGAATTGATCCAGTGATCGTTCTTTTAGTCCTATAAGCTTGAGGTGGGAGTAGATGGACCGTAGATTCTAGTGTGAGACCCTAGGTGGATTGACCGCACCTAAATTAAATTCATATGATAAGGGCTTAGGATTAGATTCGGGTTTAAAAGGACCAGTATATTCGCAATCGCAGCTAACGCAAGTTTTGGTTTTAATAAGATATAAATAATTTTTGACCCGAGTGATTATTTGTTTCTGATTCCGTTGCACAATTCTTTTTCGGGGACGAAAAAAGGTTAAGTGTGGGGATGTTTGATGTATTGCAAAATACATGCTTATATCGTGTATAGTTTGTACAATTTATCGTTATTTCTAGTATAGTTTTATTTAGAATTACGTACTATTGATGAAAGTTCGGTTTTTCAGGTCTTGATACGATAATTGGCTGGAAATTGAGTAGAAACGAGCTTGATGCTGAATTCGTATGTTTTGGAATGAGTTTAAAAGTGTTAGAATAATTCTTGGAATTTTTGGAGACATAAAGCTGGAATTGTAAGGCAACATTCTGTGAAATAACGTCACTCGCGTAGCGCTAGCATAAGAGGTTGATCAGTCGCGCTACGCTACAACATTAAACAAGAATTGCTGATTTTGGAGGCTCTCGCGTAGCGCTAGGATGAAGTGAAGACCCGTCGCGCAACGCGACGGGTAGGCAGATCGCGAATTGTTTGTTTGGTGCTAGGGTTTGCCTTATAACGGAAGTTAATGATCATTAGAGGAGGTTACGAAATTGTGAGTTCTTGGAGCAACTTTGGAGCATTCTTTTGGAGCAATCGGAGATCTTGAAGCACGGGAATCATTGGTACGAGTCGAAGTTGAAGAATCGAAGAATCAATCGGGTTTTCTAATCCCTTGTTTTGTCGATTACTTTCTTAGAACTTTGTCATGATGAATTCTTTGTTAGATATCTTTGCGTTGTTTTCGTTTACTGAGATGCTTGGCTAGACTTTCATAACTACCTAGACAAGATGAATGTTTGATTAAAGTTTGGATTTTTAATGGTTATTATTGTTCGTTTATGGATTGATTTCTGAAAGTAAAGTGTTTTAGGATTTCTGATTTGGTGCACATGCATGCTTAACGATTGTTTTACTACTGTCTATTGCTTTATATGATCCTTGGTGACGGTCTTTATCACATAATAGGGTTATATTAGGATTCTTGATTTAGGTGACCGTCTATATCACGTAATAGATCACTAATCCTTTAGGGTGAAAACGCGTAAGTAACCTTAGAAGTAATAATCAGTAAGTTAATAAAATCAAGTGTTCTGCTTAATTTGTCGCTGAGAGGCTCGAGTTAGTTATTAGGTCGCAGTGCAATATATATTTAAGATAGGTTTTGAGAGAAGTCAATCTTATTTCCCTAATTGCATTTGTGTCTAGTAAACCAAGTCAGAACCTAGAATTGCCTTAGATTATCGCGCTGAGAGGTAGATAGTCATATTAGGGCACTTTTAGAATCGTTAGAGGACTGAGAGGAAGTCTAACAGTCAGTATTCACAACAGCCTTGTAGGGTTTCCTAGGTTTCTTCCTGAGAAGGGTCGGGAAGTCTTAGCATTGAAATACCTTAAGGTTTAGTATTTTAAGATCCCGGCTCCATACAACAATAATACCGTTAGAAGTCCATTCCCCATTCAAACTGGATTCGAGTCTAGGTAGTCGTTACTCTCATCTGAATCAAACCTCAGTTTTCGTTCGTGTCTTAGTCTAAGTCTAGTTAAGTAATTTAGTTTATTATAGATTTCCTAGTTTTTCAGTAACCCCCCCCCCCAAAACAATCAAACAAGTTTAAGTCGCGTCAGTCAGTGTCTATTAGAGTCTAGCTTACGTAATACATAGAGTCTTAGGGTTCGATACTCGGACTTGCTTAGGCTATACTACATTGACCGGTACACTACTGGTTGTGTGGTTTAGGTTTTAGAGAGTCAGAGTCTATAAATTTAAAGCTTTATAGTGTCTAATAGAGAGTCTAATTTAGTTTGTTTTTATAGTCTGTTTAGCACACATCATTCTGTCTGTGCAGAAATGGTTCAGACGTTAAGTGTTGATGTGACCGGACACTGTGCTTGTCCTTTTTACTGTTCTTCTGAGTTTGCGCGTATTGAACCTCTCAACCTTTTAACCTTTTAAGCTATTATGTATATTAGTCATTTTATTGAGATTTGGGCTACCCCCGTCATCATAGACCAATTCGGCAATGAACGACGGTGCGATCTGGCGTGCAAGCATATCCCGAAAATGAACGGGCGTGCGGTTGGTTGCACCCCGTGCGAATTCGATGATCAGACCAACCCCAGACCCGTTCAGATGTCTGTGCCAACATAACCCGGAGATGCACGATCGTGCCGCATATGGAACGGTCGTGCGGGATCGAAGACGGTCAAGATAAGATGATGTCATGCCGTATGGTGCACAGTAACTCCAATAATGCAAAAAGTGAACGGTCATGCCAATAAAGTTCACGACCGTGCGAGATCGAAAAGATATAAAAAAACCATGCAAAAACATTCTGCTCGTAACTCTGGATATTTTGGGAGCGATTCTGGCGATTTTCAGGCTCCGGAGGCGTTAGCTTTCACCCGGATTCAAGCCACATTGTGCCGATTAGCTTCGTTATCTTCCAGATTCTTAATCTAGTGCTTGTTTATGGTTTGGTTTTCTAATCTTTCCATAATTTTGTTAATCTTTCAAGCATTTAGATTAATGTTTATCTATTATTGTAGCCTTTGGGCAAAAACACAACAATCCCTTGCTTAATTATAATCATTAGTATGTTAACTTTGTTTGTAATGACACTTGGAAGTATTTTCTATGTTAATCTTTTATGATTAGTTTGCAACCTTGTTATTTTTTTTGATTTCTTGATTATAAGTAATTGTGTTGGATGATTGGTATTTGGTTAGTTGAGATAGTTGAAAAATGAAGCTTAATTAATCTTGTATTAGTAAACTTTAAACTTGGTTAACTAGTTTAGCTTGGTTAAAATGTGTGCACCATAATACTAGAAATGGTTAGTGGTTTAATAAAATGTAATTATTGTTAATCAAGAAAGCTTTCCGTCACGTAAGAACCTTAACGGGTCAAATGGTGTTGTTATGAATTCTTGCCTTGAATTGTTAGCTTAGTTAGTAGTTTAGGCCAAAATTGCTATCTTGGTAAATTTAAATGCAACATTTGTAAAATGAACTCGGTTGTGATTTAATCTAATTTATGCTCGTCTCGGTGGTTGCATTGTGTTTATCGGTGTTTCTTTCCCTAATATAGTGAGGTTAGAAAACTCCTAACGGATGACTAACTTATTTTTAAGAGATTTTCATAGACATTTATCAATTGCACGTTAAAGAACAATTTTAGGTGGTTAAAGTGTGTGTATCGTTTTAGCTTTCCGAATGATTGTCATGTTAGGATTCCCGAAAGGGATACTACTTGTCTTGAAAATGGAGAATCGATCGAATGTTTCTAGTGCCAAAACTGACTTAGTTGATATGCTTTGGTTGTGTATTAAGCAAGACTATTTATCTATTTTCATATTTGAAATCTATTATGTTTTTATAAGTATTTGTTTATGCTTACTTTAGTTTTTTAAAAAAATATCAAAACTTATCTTTCTTCCGTTAATTTAATGACAAAGGTCTAGTATTATTCCTCCGCCCATTTCCTTGGATCGATACTTGGTTCTTACCGATGCTTTACTACATATATGACGGGGTATACTTGCCTCTTTCATGTGTGTTTTGATGTTGAAGTATAAATCACTTTTATAAATTTAAAACCGAATCGTGTGTAATTTCATGATAAAAATATGTATATACGCGCACACGTCAAGGGACACCAGACACAACCTCCTCCTCCTCATTAGCATCATTCACAGCCCACGAGTCGTTAGAATACTGCTTAAAGTAATAATTGTTGTCCCAAAATGATGACATTTTAGCTCCATAGTCGTGCGAGAAATTATAACCAAATAAATGAAGAAGAAGAATTGGTGTTGTTTTGAATTCGTAGGCAAGGCAGATGATGTCAAATACTAAATTAAATTCACAATTATCATCCTCGTATAACTCTATACGCGGCGTATACCTTTATTCACCTGCCTAGACAACATCGTTTCAATGTCTAATCTGTCTAACGAACGCTGCGTATTTCTCTATACGCAGCGTATAGATGCCTCGTATACTGGCTACGTATAGATCTATACGCAGCGTATGTTAGACAGATTTGATGTGACAACCCGAGATTTCAAGGTCTTTCCTACACACATCACTGACTTCTCAATCCTGTTTTTACAATTTGATTTACGTGGTGTTGTGTTATCTGAATGATAAATGTTTTATGTGTAATGCTTGGTTGTTAAATGTGTGGTGTTAATTATAGTTTTTTTAAGGTTTAATAATAAGATTCTTCACCACAAGTCCTCCTCGACGAAGAATGGGGATTCTTCGCCACCCTTGGTCCCGACGAAGAATGAGTTCTTTGCCATCCCTAGCTTCGACGAAGAATGAATCTTCATCGAGCATGTCTTTCGCCGAAGAGGGGCCTCGGCCCAGAGTGGTTTACGGCCCAACCCTTTTATGTTATTTGTATAACCTCTTGTAATCAGTTTACGTAAAACACAAAAACCCTAAATCCTCTCTCTTCATTCTCTGTGCAACGGCAGTAGGGAGTATCGAAGCTTTTCCATCTCGATGTATCTAATTAATCCGGTATTACGGTTAGTGTTTATATTTGATTTTCTGCCATGATTCCGATGTCGTGATCTTGTGTGAGATTAGGGTTCCAGTAATAATATTGTAATCTAGGATTTGCATGATTAGGGTTTGATGGTTTTTATACATTCTTACTCATGATGGGATTTGATGATTCTAATTGATGAACTTATCTATTGATAAATCGAAAATCTGTTTGTGGGTAGTCATGGGATGGTTAGGATCAATGGTTGGTTAGTGTGAATGATTTGATGAATGATAACAGTTATGTTTGAATTATGGATGATTATTCATGATTAGGGTGCATGTTCTTGGTTATGAATGTCGTTTAATCTGATTAAGGAAATGATAACTTGTTAGCGTTGATGATAAACAGTACATAGGGTTTTCTTGAATGCGTTCAGTAACTGTTGTTTGATCCATTGATCCTGCTGTAGAGGTGTAACTGTTGTTATGTGATTAAAGGTTCGTAACTGATTTTGACGAACTTTGGGGGGGATACTTCGCCAAAGTTCACCATGACGAAGGATAGATGCTTCATCACCCCTCACCAACAGCGAAGAATGGGTTCTTTGTATCACTTCATCTCGACGAAGGTTGGTTCTTCATTGAACAGTTTCCGACAAACCATTAACGTTCTTCGCCAAACTATAACTCGACAAAGGATAGTTCTTCGTTGTGGGGGTACTTCGCAGTGGGGGCCACTGGCCTGAACAGTGAACAGTTAGGATGACTGTGATATTGTATACTTGTGATTGTAAAATGTTGTTATGAGATATTGCACATGAGATGTGGACATGTATGAGGACTGAATACTTGATATGTGATAAACGGTGATTCTGTGTTAGATGCAAACTGCGTATAAACACGTGACTTGAATGATTGCGAAATTGATATTGTTTGGTAACCACGGTAGGGTTTGGGTTGACCAACTTGGATGGGTAACTTAACATACCGAGCAAATCAAAGGTGAGTTCATTCCTCTTGAGCATGCGTCCCGGTGGGTGGGACAATCATTGGGTATTCCTGAGAGGAATAAGTCATTTGGGTAAAACTGGGAGGATGGATAATATACTTAATTTCTATCACCCTTAAGTCCCATCTTGTTTGTTACCTGAGAGGTAACGGGGTATTAGTTGATAGCGCTATCTAGGTTTGGCACCCTCACCCCGTACCTGAGAGGACGGGTGTAAACTAATGACCCAGTCATGACCAATGGTTAGATAGGGGAATTGGGGAAGGGGAAAAATAATCTGGAGCCGTCTTGTATTGTACTCGAGTTATTATCAACATTATAATCAATGAACTGAACTAAACACTTGGTAACCAACGTTTTCGTAAAACTATGAACTCACCAGCGTTGTCTGATACACTTGTTGCATGCTCGCAGGTCGTTAGGTACTATGGACAAGGAACTTGTTATCTGGATGGCTGGAGTGATCATGTGTCGCACTGCTTGGATATGCATGACTTGTTTTCTGATTTCATTATACATTGGGTTTTGAAACGTTTAAACAATGTTTTATTAATCGCTTCCGCTGAACATGTTGAAATTGGATTATGTTATGAATGCTTTACCTTAATAAATGGAAACTTTATTTCAATCTTGATATTAGTTCAATGTTATTGACGGCTAGATCCTGGTACGTCACACACCTAGTGAGGCTTTCGCATGTGGTATTTTGGGGGTGTGACAGTTTCGTATTAGAGCCACTGGTTATAGTGAACTAGGTTTTAAACGTTTTATAAAACCAGACTATAACCGAATAGCTCAAAAAGCGACCATGACACTCAGCTCCAGATTGCAAGGTTCGTCTCTCGTTTACTTATTGCATAGCATATTTAGCGTACACTTATGTATGACAATGCACGTGAATGCACACTCAGCACTACAACATGAATTCATGTGCTAATAGATTACGTTATATGAATGATAGTGTGACGCTCCTCTAAACTTTCATGATCTATGTTACGGTGTCGTTTTCCTTGCTACTCGAAATTGAGGAACCTTTTAGCACAAGTTGGGAGGAGCTGAGATAAACATGCAAATTACATTGTTATTATGGGTGCACACATAATAATAATGTGGGTGCATGTGAGTCCCAGTGAGGCCTAACGAGTGCGAAAGGGGTTCCGCTATGTTGTCTGATGTAAACTTTGTAGTCTATAGAAGTCATCGTGAGGTTTGACTCCTACCTTATCTCGACTCTTAACCTTTTCCCTTTTCTTATATAGAATCATGAGTGGACGAGGCCATGGGCGTGGTCACATTGCGATTACTCAGGCCGAGCTGACAAACTTTATTAACACACGTGTGGCTGAGGCTTTGGCAGCCTATCAAGCTGGTATGAAATATGCTAAATACTCTTTATTCTTGTGTCGCGTACTCAACTCTTACACGTGTGCTGTATTCTTCTTTCGTCCTTGGGTCAGCAAGCGAATCAGAATCAAAACAATCCACTTGCTTGCACGTTTAAGACGTTCATGGATTGTAGGCCACAGACGTTTAGTGGAACTGAAGGAGCTGTGGGGCTACTTAATTGGTTTGAGAAGGTTGAATCGGTGTTCGCGATGTGTAACTGTCCTGCTGGGGACAGAGTGAAGTATGCTTCAGGCACACTCGAGGATGGTGCCTTGACTTGGTGGATTGCCCAAGTTCAGATGTTGGGTATTGAAATGGCGAATGCGACTACTTGGGATGATTTTAAGGAGCTGATGCGTGAAGAGTACTGTCCTCGGGACGAAGTGCAGAAACTGGAGAACGAGTATTATGATATGGAAATGGTGGGGTCTGAGATTGAGGCATACACGAAACGGCCTCATGAGTTAGCTAATATGTGCCCGAACTTATCACGACCTCCACACTGAAGAATCAAGCTGTACATCAAGGGATTAGCCCCGCAGGTTAAGGGCTTGGTTCCTGCATCGAACCTCAACAACTTACCTCAGATCATCCGCTTAGCATACAAGATCACAGATCAGGAGGTGGAGTATGGCTCGCTACCACCGCGTGTTTCTACTACTGCCACTACTGCTGCAGCTACTACTCCTGCTACTGATAGCAAACGCAAACGGAATGATGTGGACAAGGTGTCCAAATCGAATCAGTCACAGAAGAATCCAGACAACAGTATCAACCACAGCTTCAGCCAGTCATCCTCTGTGAATCAGAGCAACAATTCGAATAAGGGCTCCTATGCAGGAAAGTAACCGAAGTGTAACAAGTGCAACTTCCACCACCGCGGGCCGTGCACCCAGGTATGTCACAGGTGCAAAACGGTAGGCCCTATGGCTAGAGACTGTAGAGTCTCACTCCCAAGGCAGCAGCAGCAACCCCCACAACAACAACAGCCTCAGCAACAGGAGAGACAGCAGCCTCAGCTGTCACACCCCGATATTTCCACATATTACCGGTGGGCCCGATGGGGAGTATCGTGACATAGTTGATATCATCATAGTCAATACACAAAATATAGTAGCACAGCGGAAGGCTTGGTAAATAATTACTATTACAAACCATAGTGTCCGAGTGTCCAAATAAAAGAATATAAAGACTTGGTTGTAATAGAGATCCACAGACGGATCATAAAGACAAAATACAAGAAACTGAAATAACAGACTCCAGGCATCTAAGGATTGCAAGATCCTCTTATTTGACACCTAGTAGCTTCAGCCTAATTTCGTGAGGTACCTGTCACTCAGTCTCTGGAAAATACGTCAGTTTTCACTGGTAAATACAATTAACTGACTCATTTGAAAACATTTATGAAAATTGATTTAAGTGCACAAGGCACAAACCATTTATAACTTGGGACAATTATTTAAGATAATCTTGTATACAGTTTTACATGTTTGTCATACATATGGGGCCGGTTTGGAAGCCGGTCATGATTAACCGACTCACCACTTATAGAACCCATAAATGAGTTATCCCCAATATGTGGGTTATTTTAGCATTTGCATCTGTCAGGTGTATGCCTACACCCCGTGCATAGGTCGTGGCCATTTTCAAATGAAATTAGCCGAGGATATCCAGGACACGGTCGTATTAACCCCCAATGTTTATGTTATCAAACAAAACAGGTTAAAATGGGTTATGTAAATTTATTAATCACAATCCGATTAAATGATTTCATACCCGACCAAGCGGTATTACAATAATACCGTATCCCAAGCCCGTATAAGGGAAAATAAATTAAAAGTATTTACCTGAGCTAGATGTGTAAGAAGTAACTCAGCTGTATATTTCCTAAAGCTTTATGAAGATACCTTCTACTGAAGCTATTCAATCTGTATAGAAGGTGTATTAACCTAATAGGATACTAATGGGTCTTTATTTAAGTCAAAGACTTAGACCGGTTAGTTTGAAAGATACCTTACGGTTTTAAACACTAGATTAAGCGGAGACCAGAATAGAATGTGGTTTAGACCCGACAAGTTTGGATACTTTTATAATATGGGTAAACTAAGCACATTCTGGATTTTGAAGATTTAATGATAAGGTTAAACCCAATTCGGCTAATTTATGTAAACTAGCTACATAAACCGAACCGAACGCATAAATGCATAACAGGTAACCAAATGAATTATATACAGGTCTCAAATGTTATTATGCTTAGAATATGTTAATACATCAGTAGGATGTTAACATATATACCCAAAAAGTATTTAAAACCAATTTAAGTCCCTTAGGGGCAATTTGGTCATTTTAATGTTTATGAAAGAAATTTTATATTAAACTGAGGTTCTGGTCCTTAGTAATCAGCAAAAATATTTAATTTATCAAGTTATATCAGTAAGATATCATACATATGTGAGCTTTACTATTTATGGCCAAACTATACCCCAAAAGGGTATTTTGGTCATTTCACATATGATTTTAAGGACATTTTTGGAAGTCTGAATTCATGACTTATACCGACTGTAATAATATTAAAATTTATTTAAAAATTCAGTAGATACCAAGTCTTAGATGTTAAATATGGTTTTAAACCATACTATGCACCTAATTAGCGTAAAAATCGCTAATTGACGATAATTAAGATGTTTATGGAAATATGAGATTTTGATCAGTTTTAAATGCTCAAAATAATTTATTTAATGTATAAGATCAGTAGGAAAAGGTTTGGCATTCAAATCATATGTTAATCTCATTTTATGCATTAAAGAGTATTATCGTCATTTACCGAATCATACAAGAATTCCATGATATGATCAGATTATAATCTGATAAAAAATTCCAAAAATTCCTAGAAATAATATCTTAACAGTAGATAATGAATTTTGGGTCAAAACCTATGTTTAAACATGATTTATGCAAGATAACGCTATTTAATTAATAAAAAGCTTCAATTTACGATATCGAGCATAACTTCTGTTTGAGACCAGAAACTGATGTCAAATTTTCGGGACATACTTATATATCAATAATAAAGGTTTTTGTCCTCTCACATTTTCAAAAATCTTGTTTATATGTCAAAAGGGCAAAATGGGCATTTATAAGCATATTAACGGAGATTAGCATATAATTCAGAATACTAAGGACCAGATAATATAACTCCAGAGGGTTATACTACAACATAAGGTGGTCCTAATGAAAGCTTAAAACATGGAAGAATTAAGCTCAATCAGGTCAGAACTGAAAGTCAAAGCAAAAGTCAAGGTTTTGCAACTTTCGGTTGTGAACCGACCCTAAACTGATAATTGTCGGGTTGAACATGCTTAAGCATGTTCTAATAATAATTACCAAGTTATTAGAGCGATAAAATATAATTTATAACCTTTGCATTGTTAGTTATGATTATTATTTCAAATTCTGGTCAGTTTGACTTTTTAACTTAATAGTTGGACCCGACAATTAACTAGGCAAACGAAATAATTAGGAGGTGCCCTTTTAAGGGTTAATCACCTACCTAATTATGGTCACATAACCACATTCATCTCGAACAGTGGCTGGACCATTTGAGTTTAAACCAAAAGTCAAAGTCAGATTACGATAACTTTGACTTTTCGGTTTTTAAACTAAAAACTGAACTAAAGAAGGGGGCTAAGACACTTACAAAGGGTCCTAGCTATCTTTTCTACAAGAATAAGCTTCCCTTTGATTCAGGAACCTCCAGAAATGATCAGAACACAAGCTAGAGAGTGTAGAGAGTGATTTTGAGTGAAAGTGCAATTGAAATGCTGAACTTTTGGCCCTATATATATTATATAGTGAATTCAGGTTTCCCAGATGACTACAGTTGTTTAGGGATATAATCTGGTGTCTCCAGGTGTCCATGGTGGTTTTTAATACCAGCAACAAGGCCATAGAATCGATCAAAACTTGTTTGGAGCTCAAGTAAGATGATAACTTGCACCTGGCAACAGAAATCTGTCGAAACATAGTCGTCGCGTCGCGCGACGGCAGAATGATCATATGGTCGCGCGGCGCGACACCCCTCTTGACTAGCCAAACAAGTTTCATTCTTGACAAGTTCAGTCCCTGCACCTTTTTAAGCTTAATTTCTTTCATTTTAAGCACAATTGGCCCTTGTAGTTAGTTTGTAGATGATCAAAGGAGTATAACCAAAATCCATTAGACCCGGTTTCGTTAAAAGATCTCCGGAAACATAAGTTTCGCCTCATTGACGCTTTAAACCCTAATTCTTGGGAATTCGCGTAAACAACACATAACGATCTCGAAACCTCGTGAAATTTATATCACTTATTCTTGAGAGTATATTTGGATATTACGCAGCCTCGGGTTCGTTAAAAGGTCACTCAGAGGTAAGAATTAACATGTTGACACGTTTAACCCCTGTAGTTTATAATCTTTTGATTATTTTCATAAACGCCTTTTTATATCCAATTAATCACTCGTTTAAGAATATATTCTTCATGTGTGGTCATTCAGAGGCACAAGTTTGGCATGTTGACACTTTTAGTCCCTTCGCATACATATTTACATCGTTTGGCTACTTTAGTCTTTCAAACTCAATCTTTTACATGATTAGGGTTTAGGACACGTGTCTTCACATAATTGGACACGTTTTTACGTGGTGTTACATCCTCACTCCCTTAAAAGAAATCTCGACCCCGAGATTTACTGAAACAAGTGAGGGTACTTCTGTCGCATAGTGGACTCAACTTCCCACGTATATTCAGGGCCTCTACGGGCATCCCATTTAACTTTAACTATAGGCACGTGCTTCCTTCGAAGCTTTTTAACCTGTCGATCTTCGATCGATATAGGTCTTTCAACAAACCTCAGGCTTTCATCAATGTGTACGTCTTTATCAGACATTGCTAGCGATTCATCAGCTAGACATTTCTTTAGATTACAGATGTGGAACACATTGTGAATTCCACTATGCTCCTCAGGCAAGTTTAGCTTATAAGCTACGCTGCCAACACCTTCGATAATCTCGAATGGTCCAATATACCTCAGGCTTAGCTTGCCCTTCTTACCAAAATGCATCACACCTTTCCAGGGTGATACCTTTAGTAAGACTTTGTCCCCTACCTCAAACTTTAGAGGTTTTCGCCTCTTATCAGCATAACTTTTCTGCCTATCCCTGGCAGCTTTCAAGCGATCACGAATTTGGACAATATTGTCCGTCGTTTCAAGGACTATATCAGGTCCTAATAACTGAGCTTCTCCTACTTCCACCCAATAAACAGGAGTTCTACATTTCCTTCCACACAATGCCTCAAAAGGCGCAGCCTGAATGCTAGTATGGTAACTATTATTATAGGAGAACTTGATCAACGGTAGGTGGTCATCCCAGCTACCACCCTAATCAATAACGTATGCACGAAGCATGTCTTCCAAAGTTTGAATTGTACGCTCACTTTGTCCATTTGTCTGAGATGGTGAGCAGTACTAAATTTCAAACGAGTGCCTAATGATTGTTGGAAACTTTTCCAAAAGTGAGAGGTGTATCTAGTATCTCTATCGGATATAATAGATACCGGCACTCCATGGAGAGATACAATCTCATCAACATATAACTGAGCTAACTTGTCGGAGCTATGAGTCTCCTTGATGGGTAAGAAATGTCCTGACTTAGCCAGTCTATCAACTATGACCCATATAGTATCATTTCCATGCCTTGTTTTAGGTAACTTGGTTATAAAATCCATGGTTACCATCTCCCACTTCCATGTGGGAAGCTCTGGCTGTAGTAGCAAACCTGATGGCTTTTGATGTTCAGCTTTAATCTGAGCACAAGTTGTAGGATCGATGAATCATCCAAACGAGTCAATCAGAGTCAGATCTAGTTTCTATAAAGGCGGAATCAGACTAGAAACCGTCAATAAGTGTTAGAATAGGAGTAGAAGAGTAGAAAGTCACTTTAAACATGTTCTTCATTCATATAAAATGTTTTGGTACAGAGAGAATCCGACAACACTTCGTTACAAAATTCTCCAGAAAGTTACAAATGAAGAACACTACTATCCTATTTATAGGCTTGCCAGACCTCACGATACATTTCATGCTTTCTGGCCATTTCATGCTTTCTTGCCATTTCATGCTTTCTGGCCATTTCATGCTTTCTTGCCAATTCATGCTTTCTGGCCATTTCATGAACTGAGGTTTCCACCTCATACGACCTGACCTATCAGGTCGTGCGATTTGGTCAATACTCATAAACTTAACATTTTAATCCACCAAGGTAGCCTATCTCATACATTCGACACGACATAGACTGATGACGCATGCGATAGACATTTTGCATCAACAAACTCCCCGTTGGATATTGCCGCAGTCTTCAGTCATCCGATCTTCAAAATCTTCAAACAGACTTGAACTTCTCCTCATGACGCTTTGGCTTCTTCAATAACGTCTTTCTGAGCTTTTCTTTTTCCTTTGCAGCTCTCTGCTCATCTTCAGCTAGCTTTTGCCTCCATGTAGCTCGAGCGATTCTGTCTTTTTTTTTCACGCTCTTCTTTCCTCTTCTTTGCTTTCAGAGACTCTTTCTTCAGGCTCCCCTTTTCTTTAAGCTTCCGTGCTTTTGGGATCGACACCTTTCTTTCCAGTTACAAGCTCCGCCTTGCGATAAGCTCGTCTTCAGACTCCCCCTTAAACTCGGCTATCGGGATCGTAATCTGGAACTTTCATCTGCAAATCTCAAACATATATGAGAAAAATCATTTTGAATGTCCAGGATTGATGACCTGGCTCTTTCAACATATGCTAAAATATTTTTACAGTGAAAGCATTTTTAGTTGTCCAGGATTACTTGATTCTCTCCCCCTATCAAAATACTATAAAGATTTGATGATATTAAGAATCCAACAACCAAACCTAGCTCTTTACAATCAGATTTTACCAATTTGAGTATCCAAATCCCTCACAGTCAATCATCCAAGTCCAACTTAATGACCTTGGAGAGTTCACAAACTGTTTTTTGATTTTTGAATAAAAACTTCAAGTTTCAAATTAATAAACTTGTTTATTTTCAGAAACACGATCAGCATACTCAGATTTTGAAACTCAGCTTTCGGACATAGGTTGTCGAAAATAAAGTAGAAATCAAAATATTTTTATATTTTTCTGAAACATAAAAGCAGTAAAGAAATATTTACAAACATATTTACAGACAATATTTTTGTTTGAGTTTGTGTCAGAGGATCATATCAGTTTATGACAAATCACTAGCACCGTTGAGCTTTAAACATTTTAAGTTCTAAACGATTCACTTAGATTGTCAGTATACTGATCCACTTAAATTTTCACACAAAGTTCAATCGATTCGAGATACGAGATTAGTGTTTTAAGGACTAACTTATTAGCGTGTCCCACCTCAGAATATACTCCCGTATCAAGATTCCCTAGATTCAGTCTTACAGGTGAATATACCAATTTGATATCTGTATCTGGGTTAGAGCGAGACCTTGAGAGCTTAGGTATGAACTTTCGTTCACTCAAAGAGATGAAGGCTCGACTTTAGGTGTATTCCCTTTAGGGAATCTTTTCTTCAACTGCAATTGATTCATATCTTTTGATATTCTTCAATTTTTGTGCAGAGGGTAGGCTTTTAAAGCGCATAAAGTATTATACTAGGTCTAGGCCATTACTTCCGCAATATCAGAAGACCAGGTATAATACCCCAGATATCAAACAGTATAAAGACCTAGTATCTCAGAATCAGGCAATCTCTCAAACAAGATTTCGGGGGTTACCCATATATCCGAGAGATGTTCCCCACGAGTATAAGCAGTTATTCATTATGTTTATATCTCGAACGCAATCTACTAATCGTGTGAAGTCTACTGGCATATCATTAGTGAGACCATTTATCACATTTTAACTTTCCAAATCTTTAGCGTACTTTGATTGTCTAACTGATGTACTATCATTTCCTCTTTTTGCACAAAACCTCATTTTTGTATATTATCATGTTTTTGGATTTTTCAAATTTTCTAGTGTTTTTGGATTTTCTGAGATATACTTACTCCCCCTAAAATGCAAAATCATTTAAAGAAAATTTGATAACCTGGTACTGATAGCTTTGTCTCGCCATCCATTTTCTACTTTTTGTGCACTGAATTGCAGAAAATATAACATGTGAAGCAGAAATTACCCCCATGATTTACAACACATTGATATTTTACACATGTCTTTGTGAAATTAATAATGTTTGTTCCACCATGATGGTTTCGGCATATTCACTCAAAATATTTTTGTAAATTTTTAAATTTTTAGGGTTTTGAAATATGGTTTAATTATGTACAGAAATGAATAAAATCCCTGGTTTCAGACGCAGGGACCAGCAGCCTCCTCTCCTCGTGCCAGGCTGCTCCCATTCTCAACTTGATGATCATCTGTTTTCTTGAGCACCTTGAGTTCCAGCAAACCCGACATAACCTCCATTGATTTACTTGACGTCGTATAGTAGTGCCAACATCCCTGTCATGTGCCGTGAGGCGCCGCTATCCATTATCCATTTAGAAATGATAGACCTTGGAAGCCCCTACACACATCAAAAGACATTTACTTAAACAATGATACCCGAGATTTTTCAACATTTGGTACACTACCAAAGACAATATCATGAGCTACTATGTCAACTTTTGGAATGTTAAAAACAACATTTGGAACATCAGATTCTGGTTTTGATTTTAGAGCTCCTTCCTTGATAGGTGGGAATTCTTTAATCAACTTATCTAACTCAAACTCAATATTCTCATCAGCGGTTGCAAAGATTTTTTGTTCAGATTTTAAAATCTTTTCCATTTTCTTTTCCTCAAAAGAATGTTTAGGTTTCTCCACCCATGATTGACTTTGGGAAGTCTTTGTTTTAGAATAAACCTTTGAAGTCTTTTGTGATTTTGAAGATTCACCAATTTCAAAAGTTGATTTTGGTTTGTCCTCTGACTTCAATGATTCACCGCGTTTAAGAATACGCACGGGGATACCATAGGTGATTTTCCCTTAACATCCTTTGAAATTTTTGGTTTTAATTTATGGAAAACTGGTTTTATTATCTTTTTGACACATTGTTTGGCCATGTGACCGATTTCATTGCATCGATAACAGATTCTTTTGTCATATTCAACAAAAGTGGATATGTTGGTCTCGTCTCTTATCTTTTTGGCCGCAATAAAATCGTCAATTGCTTGCTTACTAAAGATATAATCCTTTTCGACTTCTGTATTACTGCCAGATACAAACACTTCACTTAATTTTTCTTTTGGCTTAACTTCTTTCTTAGCCATTTTCTTCTCAAAACCAATACCTTTCTTCTTGTAATTATTACCATGTCTCTTGTTATTACCATTGTTACCCACCCATTCATTTTTCTTTCACGGGTTGTTTGTCAATTGTTGTTTAACAAAAGATTTTTTCGGTTTTTATAGAAACGAATTGTTGTTGACTTCTGAAATATCAATTTCCATGAGTTTGAAAAGTTTTTCAACATTTTCCAGGTTCGCATTCTGAATCGGGTACTCAAAATCAGTAAACAGTTTGTCAGTTCCGGTCATCGTGTAAACCACAATGATCGAATCGTCATCCAAAACTTTATCTGACTTTGGGATAAACTTTTCAAGAAAGTTTCCGTCATCTTCAGAATCTGAACTGGAATTCTCAAAATGAGTTTTAACTATTTCGAAGTCAGTGTTATCACTCTCTTCATCCAACACATGGTCTACAACTGTTTTAACCAGTTGTGACTCGTTGTCGGTGTC
The DNA here is from genome assembly GCA_030545235.1 of Helianthus tuberosus. Taxonomy (NCBI): domain Eukaryota; kingdom Viridiplantae; phylum Streptophyta; class Magnoliopsida; order Asterales; family Asteraceae; genus Helianthus; species Helianthus tuberosus. The sequence goes on from CM060381.1 coordinate 144,177,965, forward strand.
AGACGGAGAGAATGTAACATCTATGTTTTCTGGTAACTTATTCTCTTCTGTTCTCAGTTTGAGATTCAATGCCTTCTCCACCCCTTCTGGATATTTCTGAGAATAATGATTCCACATTGGGGGTGGAACATTTTTTAAATCAGTTTGGTGAGGAACGATCTGATCAATCACATATGAAGATGAAAGATAACTGATCAACTTTTTGTTGACTCTTTCTGTCTCAATGCGCATCAGTTCAAGTTCCTTCTTTAGAGATGCGATTGTGTCCAGATGGATGTTAATCGACATTTGCTTATCCATGACCGTAGCTTTGAGCAAATTAACAATATCATTTTCTTTACTCATAGTGTGAAACATTTTAATTGATCATGACAGAGTGTCATAAGCTTCTTTAACATCATTAAAATCAAATTTTAATTTGTCGTTAAACTTTTTCATCTCTTGAAACTGTTTGTCTATTTCAAGACAATCCATGCATGCTTTCAAACAGTTTTCGCGTGGGTTTTCAAGAATGTGATCAACTTTTTCAAAAACCTTTTCTTGTTTATCATTTTTACTTTCCGATTTACCAAACTCTCCGGACTCAGACTCAGATTTCTCTCCGGATTCGGACTTTACATTTTCTGATTTGTCATTATACTTGGACTTCTCTCCTGACTCATACGTATCACAAGTCTCGATAATTGACTCCTTTTCAATAGACACTGACTCTTGAGTTGCATCTTTGGTCTCATGGTTATCAGAAGGTGTTTTAGGTTGTTCTACCTCTTGCAGCTTGACCATAAGAGCTTTGTCTGCTATTTCTTTCAAAGCCTCTTCATTCATCTCCTTTGAGACATTAATGATTTCTTGAACCAGAGTTTGTTTAGCTTCGTACTGTGGGCAAAAACCCGTAGTCGGTTCACTAAAGAAACCTGCAAAAGAATCAAACACATTAGCTGGCATTATAGATTTAAATGTATTAGTAATAACCTCCTGTTCAGACTGATAATAGTAGACCGATGCTGCCGCCTCTTCTAGATCTGCAAAACTTTCTTCATTCATCACTTCACTGACTTCTTCAACTTCAGGAACACATTCCTCGATTTCTGGTTCCGACTCTTCAATAATATTAGCCATCATTGCAAGACCACCTCCTGGAACGTACTTATCCCAACAGAAACCTTTTGGAATCTTTCGTCATCATGATTCACCAAAAGAGCTTTTTCTGTTTGTTTGGATTGACTGTTCTCAATTTGAGGTCGTGGATTGAATGGTTGTTGACTGTTTTTATGATAGATGGCCTGTCGGTAATAATCGTTGGCGAATGGATTCTGGTGGTTATTAACTTCTCTGTTCGGACATTTGAGCTTAAAGTGTACCTTCTCTTTACACTTGAAGCAAGTCACCTTCGATTTGTCGAATCCAACTTTAGGATCAGGACCTGCGAGACTACTTCTTCCGGTAATTTCCATGAACCTCTGAGCTCTTCTCACAATGCTCGCCATACCCCATTTTATGTCGATGAGTTCTAGTTCCTCTGGATCAATTTGATCGTAATCTTCTTTAGTCATGTCTGGGTTACCAATTCGTCCGGCTACTAGACTCTCGTAAGACTCAAGTACAGAAGCTAGAAGTGCTATATGCTGCTTTGCGGCTATCTCAGTAAAATCTTGACCGTTTTTTATATCAACAGCGATATTGCACAGTATCCCATGACTATAACTCTGATTGTTCGAACCTGAAGAACTTTGAGGAGAAACCTGTTCTTGAAAACTATGAACCATAGGATTCGGTTCGTAATTTGGAAACGATGAAAAGTTGTTGTTAGACATGCTTTGAGGTACTCCCGATGAAGAATCTGCACTGAATGCCGTTTGAATCTTTGGACTCGGAGCAGATACGGCAGATGAGTTTCCTTTGTAATAAAGCTGAACATCTTGCTGTATGTTTGCAGATTTCATTTTCCTCATCTTCCGAAGTTCAAGCTCTTGAGCTTCAATTCTCTCGATAAACGTACTCAAATTGAAACCCACGTATTCCAAATTGTTCTTCAAAACCAATAAGAACGTACCCACTCTTCTTATGGTAGTGCGTCAGCCAACTTATCAACCCACCCTTCGTCTGTTTTATCTATATTTAAATGTTTCATCTCCACTACCAAGTGACAATACCTCTCAATCAACTCTTTCGTTGATTCTCCATTGATAGCAGTAAATATGTCGAATTCTTTTTTCAGAAGCGCCTTTTTGCTTTTGATCATTGCAACACTCCCAAGAAATTTGATTTTAAGAGAGTTCCAAATAGATTGCGCGTCACCCTGATGCTGTAACAATACCAAAATTTCTTCCTTGATTGCCTGTTGCAATATACTGACCATCTTCTTCTCGGCTTTAAAGTTTTCTTGTTCAGCAGGAGTTAACGTGTTAAGTGTTTTCGGAAGACCAGCATCATTCGTAGGAACTACATATTTAGTTTCAACTTTCAGCCAGCATTTGAGGTGATTCGCCTAAACCCACGTGCGAAATCTATCCTGCCACCCCGAATAATCTTTAATGTTGAGCAGTTTCGGTGGTTTTTGCATGGTTCCTAGCTCGTTCTCCATATTCACATTCTGGATTATACTTGCTGGAGTTTGAACAGTCATACATCCTCCGAAAAATGCATTGTAAAACTCTTTATTGTCCATTTTTATACTTTGAAAAAAATGTTTTGAAAATTTTTAAGTTTTGAAAATTTTCAATTTCAAGCGGCCTGGACTTCAAATGACTGAATTTCAAACGACCTGTTTCAAACGACCTGGATGTTTCAAACGATCTGGATGTTTCAAATGACCTGGACTGTCAATCCGTGTGAAGTGACAAATACTTGTAAAACGAAATTTCAACTCGTGCGGACTGATGAGTTCACACGATCTGTACACTCAAGTCGTGTGATCTGATCACACTTTTTGAAAATTTCACACGAACTGGTCCAATCCATGCGATCTGGACAAGATTTTCATACGATTTGACAAAAATTCAAATGATCTGATCAATTTCACACGATTTGATCATCATTTTCACACGATTTGGACAGTTTCACCTCGTTTGAAGTATTAGTTTATCAAAATTTCAAGTTTTTGACATTTTTGGATCAGTTTTAGTTCGATTTATGGTCTGTAACTTTGTACGGTTGTTTAAAATGATGTTTTACACATAATATCCAAAATTCAGTCCATTTTGTCCGTGAATTTGTCTAAAAATCCAAGAAAGAGTAGAAGTATGAAGTTCTAAGCCGTTCAAAACACTGATATCAACATATTTGACTCATCCTGAGCTCTGATACCACTTGTAGGATCGATGAATCGTCCAAACGAGTCAATCAGAGTCAGATCTAGTTTCTAGAAAGGCGGAATCAGCCTAGAAACCGTCAATCAGTGTTAGAATAGGAGTAGAAGAGTAGAAAGTCACTTTAAACATGTTCTTCATTCATATAAAACGTTTTGGTACAGAGAGAATCCGACAGCACTTCGTTACAAAATTCTCCAGAAAGTTACAAATGAAGAACACTACTTGCCTATTTATAGGCTTGCCAGACCTCACGAAACATTTCATGCTTTCTGGCCATTTCATGCTTTCTGGCCATTTCATGCTTTCTCGCCATTTCATGAACTGAGGTTTCCACCTCATACGACCTGACCTATCAGGTCGTGCGATCTGGTCAATACTCATAAACTTAATATTTTAATCCAATAAGCTAGCCTATCTCATACATTCGACACGACATAGACTGATGATGCAGGCGATAGACATTATGCATCAACACAAGTCAGGCACTTAGCTAAATGTGTGGCTCTAGATTTCTTCAAACCAATCCACCAATAATTAGCTTTCACATCTTGATACATCTTGTCACCTCCAGGGTGAACTGAGTATTTGGAATTGTGAACTTCCTGGAGGATTATATCTTGAAGCCCTCCATGAATAGGAACCCAGATTCTACCATTCAGTCTGAGGATTCCATCCTTTCCAGGTGCTAGCTGTTCAGCAGTTACACGTAACTTTTCATTTGGAAGGTTAGCTTCCAAAATAGCTTCCTTTTGAGCAATTAACAGCCTTTCATTCTGGCTATTCTTAAGTTCGATGCTTTTGGCATTAATCCTTATAGGTTTGACTCTTTCCTTTCGGCTTAGAGCATCAGCGACTACATTCGCTTTACCAGGATGGTAGCGAATTTCGCAATCATAATCATTTAGAGTCTCCATCCAACGGCGTTGTCTCATATGGAGATCCTTTTGATTGAATAAGTGTTGGAGACTTTTGTGATCCGAATAGATCACACATTTAGTTCCATATAAATAATGTCTCCACAACTTTAGTGCGAATACAACGGCACCCAACTCCAAACCGTGGGTGGTGTAATTCTTTTCATGCACTTTTAATTGTCGCGATGCATAGGCAATCACCTTGCCTCGCTGCATAAGTACACAACCCATACCGGTGTGTGAAGCATCACAGTACACGACAAACTCTTCTATTCCTTCGGGCAATGTCAACACCGATACATTGCTCAATTTCTGTTTAAGAATCTCAAAAGACTCTTGTTGTTTTGGACCCCCAATCAAACTTCACATTCTTGCGGGTCAGAGTAGTCAATGGTGCAGCTCTCCTTGAGAAGTTCTCAATGAATCTTCTATAATAACCAGTTAATCCCAGAAAGCTGCGAATCTCCATAGGTGTCTTAGGTGCCTCCCAGTTCATAATGGCTTCTATTTTAGCGGGATCTACTTGGATACCACGCTCACTCACAACATGTCCAAGAGAATTTAGCATACAACTTCTCCTGTCGAAGCAATCCTAAGTTACATCGAAGGTGTTTCTCGTGATTAACTTGACTACGAGAATAGATAAGTATGTCGTCTATAAAGACAATGACAAACTTATCGAAGTATGGCTTACAGAGTCTATTCATGAGATCCATGAATGCTGCAGGTGCATTAGTGAGCCCAAAAGGCATCACTAAAAACTCGTAGTGGCCATACCACGTTTTGAACACTGTCTTTGGCACATCTTCAGTTCTAAACTTAAGTTGATGGTACCCTGATCTCAAATCGATGTTCGAGAAGAATTTTGCCCCTTGGAGTTGGCCGAATAAGTCGTCGATCCTGGGCAAAGGATAACGATTCTTGATCGTTACCTTATTTAGCTCACGGTAATCAAAGCATAAATGCATTGATCCATCCTTCTTCTTCACAAACAGTATAGGAGCTCCCTAAGGCGCAGAGCTGGGTTTTATGAAACCCTTTTCCAGTAAGTCATCCAATTGAGTTCTGAGCTCTTTCATTTCAGTAGGCGCTAGACGATAAGGAGCTCGTGAAATTGGTGCAGATCCTAGCAGAATGTCTATCCTGAACTCAACTTGCCTCTCAGGAGGTAATCCAAGTAATTCATCAGGAAAGACATCAAGATACTCGCAAATAATTGGAATATCTTCAATCTTGGGATTTGGATCATCAACAGTCACTTGTGCCATGTAGATGACACATCCGCTCTTCAGACATTTCGATGCCTTGAGAATAGACACATTGTTGGGCAAACCATATTGTGTATCTCCTTGAATAGTGACAGATTCACCAGAAGGGGTTTTGATGTTAACTAGCTTTTTATCGCAGGCAATGTCACACCCCCAAAATACCACATGCGGAATCACCGCAGGGCGTGTGACGTACCAGGATCCAAGCCACCAATCATGTTGAACTCATAACAATTATTCCAAATAAAAATTTCATTTATTATTGATAGAAGTGTTACAAAACATTATTTAACGTTCAGCGGAAGCTTAATACATTAATTAAGAAATTCATAAACCAAGTGTGGGAAAGCCATTAGATTCGTCTCGCGTTTCCATGTATCTCGACCCATTACCACTCCATCATCCTAGACAACAAGTTCAAACAATATGCACCTAAAGGCCTGCAAGGCATGTAACAACGAGTCAACAACAAAGTTGAGCGAGTTCACAGTTGGTTGTCCATTTTAAAGTTGTTCCAAAAACCACGAGTTCATTCCTAAACCATAAGTTAACCAGTTTCTTTGTTTCCCAAACCATTTCCATAACAAGTGGGGGCTTCCCCATGTGAACCACTAGACCCGTTACCATATCGACCACTGACTAAAGTAAGTTGGTGCCCTGACGTCAATGTTTATCATCATTGACTAGTGCTCAGATCCATTAGTTCATGCCCGTCCTCTGTGGCACGGTGTGAGGTTTGTCAAACCTAAATAGCGCTATCTAACTAATGACCCGCTCGCCATTGGCCCGGCGATTAAGTCGATATAAAATGAGGGACTTCATGATAGAGATTTTTGGTCTAGTATCCGTGTTGTCACCCTTTAATAAAGAGGGTGTGTACGAAATCCCCAAACTAGGAGATTACGCAGGTTTCCAATCAAATCCTTATCGCATGTTGTCACCCTTCAATAAAGAGGATGTGTACGTGTTCCAAACTAGGACAACACGCAGTTTCAGTTCAATTCCTTTACCCATTCCCAACCCTTGGGAATCCCATGCCTTGTAGAAAGTGTGAACTCACCTTTGATTCACTCGGTAGAATTAATTATACGTTTAACAATAGTGGTCAACCAAGCCCTAAGATATTACACACAACAATCAGTTTCATATTCACTTAAGTCATATATTCCTCTCACATGCTTCACAAATTGTGCACTAATATTAGACAAGTTGTACAAGTTGCATCATGAAACATATATACATAATATCATGCAACGAGTAGTAGCTGATCATGTAATACACTTAACCAAATCATACATCGCAATCCTTATATGTACTAGACACTTGGAATACATGGAAGTTATATCACACCCCTTTACCGTTTGCAACCTTCTCATCCGAAAGCTCACTGGGCCGCCACACTTGGCCTTGTGCAATTCCCTTGGTTACCCGGCCCAATAATACTCCCAAACCCAAAGAAGCATCTAATCTAGTGATTGATTCTAATCGACAAATGCAGCCCAACCTAACAGGCTGTTAACATTGTTTAGTCCATTAACCGGAGGCCTAAACACTACTGTATCCACTCACACAGCCCAGCCCGGGTTGGATTGAATACTTCACAGCGGGGCCTAATAGACTCGGCCCAGCTGCTTTCGCTTGCCGCCCTCACCATGTTACTCTGTTGTGGCCCAATCCACCAGCATGTTTTTACAACATCTTGTGGTCCAATCCAGTTTCTTTCTACCCACACCTAACCGGCCCATGTGATGTTATGTGATCCAATTAATGTACTGCTTTGTTTCAACTAGTTATTTCTTTATGTTAAACTGATCAATCGGTTCCACTTATCTCCTATAATCACATTATCATAAAATAGAGTTGAAAATACATAACCATCAACATAACAATTATCATAATCAATTAATCGAATTGAATCCATTATATTATGCCCCATACAACACTGTTTCTAGACACCCTCATCATCAATATTATCAAAACGGTGGACACCCCATCAACCATATCATGCAATCCTAGTCATCAATTATCAAGAACACTAGTACATTATAACACATCGATTAACAACCCTAGTGCACCCATGATTCTTTACCATAAATTCATACAAGTAACCAAGAACTCTATTGCCAAGCTAATAATTATACCACACATAACATCCTGTATGCACATAACACATGATAGTAATCACATATCAATACTAAAACAACAATCCTTTACTTAACATGAATCATAACACACACATGAACAAGATCAGAAATTTGCATAATAGTTGACATAAAGATGAACACTAACCACACAAAGTCTCGATGGAAGGGGGGTCTCCTGTCGCACGTAACTTGGAATTAGGTAGGGGTTTGCTTTGAATTCTTGTGATAACCCTTACCATATTACGTATACATATCTAATACTAATTTGGGCGGTTCACTTATGGTCGTAATAATGGGCTTAAGCCCACCTAATTAGGCTGTCACAAATAAAGGTAGGTTGTTGGCACATTGGGCCGACTTTAATTAATCAGTTTCTATTAGGTTTCTATTGGGATACGGGCCTATTTTAAACTAATTAGTTTCTGTTGTGCTACAATAGTTTATGTTGGGCTACGAGGGTTTAGGGTGCGGCTCACTCGAACAAATAACACCAAAATGTGGACCAATACAAATGCGGCCAAAAAGAATACAAATATACGGTTACCAAATCATACGAGCACGGAACGTGTAACACTTTGAAGAGAAATAACGAGGAATTAAAATCACGAGATTACACGTTACAAACCTTGAAAGTTCGGGTTGCCACATCATCCCCAACTTGAAAGAAATTTTGTCCCGAAATTTAGCACGTAGTTACTGAGAAAGCTAGTTAGGTTGCATGGTTTCCTGGTTTCCCTGGGGTGTCACATCATTCCCCCGTTGGTTTGGAATTTTGTCCCGAAATTCCGCAGTAGGTTCAGCCTCAGTAGTGGTTTCATTATTCTCGAACAACTGGGGATATTTGTGTTTCATTTGGTCTTCTCGTTCCCAGATAAACTCTGGGCCACGACGGGAGTTCCAACGAACTCGAACAATAGGTATCCTAGTGCGTTTGAGAATCTTGACCTCCTGGTCCAAGATTTCCACTGTTTCATCGACAAATCGCAACTGATCGTCGATGGTGAGCTCCTTGAAAGGAACTATGAGGGTTTCATCTGACAGACACTTCTTCAGATTCGACACATAGAATACATTGTGAACCCCACTGAGTTCTTTGGATTGATTCAATCTGTAGGCCATCTTGCCCATTCTCTCCATGATGTCGAAAGGTCCAACATCTCGCGGTTTAAGTTTGCCTCGTTTACCTAAACAAACTACACCTTTTCCAAGGTGAGACTTTTAAGTAGTGCTCGATCCCCAACCTGGAACTCGAGTGGTTTCCTGAGCTCAATAGCGTAGCTTTTCTGATGGTCACGAGCTGCCGCCATCCATTGTAGTATCTGGGCAGTCCTCTCTGTTGTGTCTAGAATAAGTTCTGGGCCAGTGATTTGGCTGTCGTCAACCTCTGCCCACTCAAAGAGGTGATCGGCACTTTCGTCCGTACAATGCCTCGAACAGAGCAGCCTGGATGCTGGTGTGGTAACTGTTGTTATACGAAAACTCCACTAAACGTAGATGCCGTTCCCAGCCGTTAACAAAGTCGAACATGCTCGAAGCATGTATTCGAGAGTTTGGATGGTGCGTTCAGTCTGCCCATCCGTCTGTGGATGATATGCTGTGCTCATGTCTAGACGTGAGCCAAAGGATTTGTGCATCGCTTGCCACAAATCAGATGCAAATCGTGGGTCGCGATCAGAGATAATGGAGGTTGGCACCCCGTGCCTAGCAACCACTTCTTTCAAGTAGATGACTGCAAGTGTAGAAAAGCTTATCCGTTTCCTTGATGGCTAGAAAGTGTGCGGATTACATGAGACAATCAACGATCATCCAGGTGATATTGTTTCCGTTTCGAGTTGTAAGTAGACTAGCGACCAAATTCCATGGCAGTCTGTTCGCATTTCCATGTGGGTATTGTTGGTTGCTGATACTTCACTTTGACTTTCCCACAAGTCAATCCATCATTCACATACCTAACTAGGTGGGCCTTCATGCCCGATTGTCAGTACAAGGTTTATAAATCCTAGTGTCTCTCATCCAAACGCAGACGACTAGAATATCGAGGCCGGTTTGCTTTGCTCAACACGAGTTCCCTACAGTTGCCGCAAAAATGAGACCCACATTCGTCCTATGAGGTAACGAGTACCGTCTGACCTGTCAAAGGTTGCTTCCCCATGCCCCGCATGAGTTCAACTTGAAACTCCCCTTCTTTCAGTTCTCCAGTTTGAACAGAGCGAATCGGATCAGATAAGTTAGTCTCGATAGTGAGCAGCAAAGCTCGTGCACGTTCAAGTTTCATAGTTGTAATCATCCTAAAGTTCCCTCCATCGATGCCAATAACCGATTTAGCTCTGTCGAAGCCAAGGTACACGGGAGGCCCTTGTGATCGGTCTAAATAACGCATCTGGCACCGTCTAAGTAATGCCTCCATCTAAAATCCCAAGGCCACGGTTTTCACCGCCAGTTGTGTGTCGTGCAATTCCTTTCTGTAACTCCATTACGTAAGTCATCACTCTCTCGAGTTGCGTCGGTGTGTAACTGGGACTCTGATTCAGACCATCATGGTATACCACTAAATCACCCGTACCCTCGGGTAAAGACGATGCTCGGTGCATTGCAGAGTCGAAATTCTAGAGCTAAAAAGACGTCCTCATGTTTGTCTCTCACGAATACACAGCACCCTGCTGTGCTAAAGAGGTTAAAGCTGCGAAATCTTCAAAAATCCCAAGGTGAATCTGCGATAATATCCAGCAAAGTCAAGGAGTTGCTGTATCCTGGAAGGAATCTTTGGTGCCGATCAGTTTCTAACAAAATGGATCTTAGCAAGGTCCACATGTATTCCCACTTCGTTGCTTACATGCTCAAAATGTATCTCTCGAATCCAGATGTTACATTTAACAAGGCTTCACACGGAATGGCTTATCCCCCAGGAGCTCTGAAATAAGATACAGATGCCACCCATGGTGTTCCTTTCTCCTGGCCATGATTCAGAATGTCGTCAACAAATACGGTCAGTTCATGTGATTCATGAAGCTGCTGGTGTGTTGATCAACTCAATGATCTTGGTGTACAAAGTTGAAATGGATGCATTGTGTTCGACATGCCGTTCTAAGAGCATTCTCCTCTTGGACTTCCATCTGATGGTAGTTCGTTTGCTAGCCAATCCTCGAACGGAAGCTTGTTCCTCGCCAGTGGTCGACAGGTGGCCAATACATGGTCGAGACAAGCGGTTTCTGACTATCACCTTGTTGAGTTCTTGATAGTCAGTACACATACGAAAAAGGCTTCACTTTATGGGTATAGCGAGGGCTCCTTAAGGCGAAAAATCCTATCCGACGGTTCCTATAGTTGGTTAAACAGCTCCTTCAACCCTCCTGGTGCAAGACGGTAGAGAGTATGAGTAGTTAGATCTGCCTCTGGCGTGAGGTCAAACTGAGTTCCTACCTAACAGTTGTATAGATGATCCTGGAAGTTCCTAGGGTAGCACATTGAGGGTAATCACGAACAACTGGTGGATCCTCGATCTTCTTTTTCCTAACTTATGCCAATAACAGTTGCTAACATAGCGGGGTAATCCCTCCGTAGACACTCCTGGCTTTCGTTGTTGAAATGACGCTAACCGTTGCACCACTCTGACGCATTAGAACAGATAACAATCCTCCACTAAGGAGAGGGATTCGTAGAATCTTCTCCTCACAGGGTACATCTATCAAGAACAACAGAAGAAAGGTCGATGTCGAACACTTGTCCCACAAGGTCGAGTTTGCATCCCGACGATCATATGAGGTTTCCATTGTCTTGCCATCAGCCGATTCCACAACAGGTTAGGTTTCAAGAAGCATCAGGGTTATATAGAACAGAGACGAAGTGATTCGTTACCAAGAACATGTATGCCACCATGTTATTACAATCCAAGCGTCGCCCACGCCAATCCTAAATGCCCCTCCATGAGCATCATTTCCCGTGTGGTTGTACTCGTTGCGAGGATTTCCAGTACGACCACCGTTTCCTTGGTTGTTGTCGTTTTGATTTAGCAACAACCACTCCATGTCGTAGGCACCTTCATTCCTATACTGTTGGTTGCCATTTCAAGTACCTTGATGTTGCCGTGACTGTTGCCTCCAATGCTATTGTTTGAAACGGAGCTCTACGATCTTCCATCGACAGGGTCCATCTTTTCATATTATGTGCCACGTTTTAAGGCGTTACCCCTTGTGATGGCAGTTTCACGTTCCATACCATGGTCAATTGTCATCGTTTATGTCCTGATTAATTCGTAAAAGTTGACTCCCATGAGTCGCTGGCTGGGGTTAAGGATTCGATTGGAGTCAAATCGCTGATGTTCGTTGCTGGTAACTAGGGTCGTTCAATTGCTGAAGTCCATCGTTCTTGCAAGTTGACTGAGTAATACACGGTATGTTATGAGAGTGTTGCAGAAGTGATCACACTTCGGGATCTAAGGCGTCAATACGTTAAGTTCCAGCAAACGAAGAAAGGTGAGAAAGATATAGACTAATCATTGTCGTTGCAACATCCAACTCGGGGATGTTCGTACAAGCACCTAACATTCTACTCAGTTCGCTAGGCATTCAGATGGGTGTTCAGGTAATACTCGATAGCATCAAGATTTGAAAGGATCCAGGGAGGAATGAAAAGTTCATGTTCGAGGAGGGACAATCGCTGCTATGACTCCAATAGGTTTGTTATGTTTCACATCGATCAAATAGCAGAACGGAACCCCTTTTTCACTTGTTAAGCCTCACTGGGACTCGCATGCACCCCACATTATTATTATGTGTGCACCCACAATAATATTGTGATTTGCATGCTCATCTCAGCTCCTCTTAACTCATGTCAAATGGCTCCTCAAACTCGAGTAGCAACCAAAGAGCATCAAGAAGCGTAAGTCATGAATGTTTAGGGAAAGACCACCCTATCAGTTACATAACACATGCAAGTGATACATGAATTCATACTATTGTGCTAAACGTGCAGTCACATGCAATATCATATGTAAGTTTTCACTAGTTATGTAGTACAATGAGTATACAAGAGACGAACCTTGCAATCTGGAGCTGAGTGTCATGGTCATGTTCACGTTTTCAGAACTATTCGGTTATAGTCTGGTTTTATAAAAACGTTTTTCCTATTTTTAAAACCAAGTTCACTATAACCAATGGCTCTAATACCAATCTGTCACACCCCCAAAATACCACATGCGGAATCACCGCGGGGCGTATGACGTACCAGGATCCAAGCCACCAATCATGTTGAACTCATAACAATTATTCCAAATAAAACTTTCATTTATTATTGATAGAAGTGTTACAAAACATTATTTAACGTTCAGCGGAAGCATAATACATTAGTTAAGAAATTCATAAACCAAGTGTGGGAAAGCCATTAGATTCGTCTCGCGTTTCCATGTATCTCGACCCATGACCACTCCAGCATCCCAGACAACAAGTTCCAACAATATGCACCTAAAGGCCTGCAAGGCATGTAACAACGAGTCAACAACAAAGTTGAGCGAGTTCACAGTTGGTTGTCCATTTTAAAGTTGTTCCAAAAACCACGAGTTCATTCGTAAACCATAAGTTAACCAGTTTCTTTGTTTCCCCAAACTATTTCCATAAAAAGTGGGGGCTTCCCCATGTGAACCACTAGACCCGTTACCATATCGACCACTGACTAAAGTAAGTTGGTGCCCTGACATCAATGTCTATCATCATTGACTAGTGCCCAGATCCATTAGTTCACGCCCGTCCTCTACGGCACGGTGTGAGGCTTGTCAAACCTAAATATCGCTATCTAACTAATGACCCGCTCGCCATTGGCCCGGCGATTAAGTCGATATAAAATGAGGGACTTTATGATAGAGATTTTTGGTCTAGTATCCGTGTTGTCACCCTTTAATAAAGAGGGTGTGTACGAAATCCCCAAACTAGGAGATTACGCAGGTTTCCAATCAAATCCTTATCGCATGTTGTCACCCTTCAATAAAGAGGATGTGTACGTGTTCCAAACCAGGAGATCACGCAGTTTCAGTTCAATTCCTTTACCCATTCCCAACCCCTGGGAATCCCATGCCTTGTAGAAAGTGTGAACTCACCTTTGATTTACTCGGTAGAATTAATTATACGTTTAACAACAGTGGTCAACCAAGCCCTAAGATATTACATACAACAATCAGTTTCACATTCACTTAAGTCATATATTCCTTTCACATGCTTCACAAATAGTGCACTAATATTAGACAAGTTGTACAAGTTGCATCATGAAACATATACACAAAATATCATGCGACGAGTAGTAGCTGATCATGTAATACACTTAACCATATTATACATCGCAATCCTTATATGTACTAGACACTTGGATTACATGGAAGTTATATCACACCCCTTTACCGTTTGCAACCTTCTCACCCAAAAGCTCACTGGGCCGCCACACTTGGCCTTGTGCAATTCCCTTGGTTACCCGGCCCAATAATACTCCCAAACCCAAAGGAAGCATCTAATCTAGTGTTTGATTCTAATCGACAAACGTAGCCCAACCTAACAGGTTGTTAACATTGCTTAGTCCATTAACCGGAGGCCCAAACACTACTGTGTCCACTCACACAGCCCAGCCCGGGTTGGATTGAATACTTCACAGCGGGGCCCAATAGACTCGGCCCAGCTGCTTTCGCTTGCTGCCCACACGCCATTACTCTGTTGCGGCCCAATCCAACCAGCATGTTTTTACAACATCTTGTGGTCCAATCCAGTTTCTGTAGGATCGTTCTGTGACCTAAACGAGTCTATCAGAAGAGTTCTCAGTCTAATCAGAGGCGGAATTCATTGATTAGACTTTGTAACAGCTTGAATCACTATTAATTGTCTTGTTTTATTGATTTAACACGTTTACAGATCAGTAGACACGTCGGAAGCACTTCGGTACCGGAAACATGAGCATTACAAATGAGATAGCAACTTCCCTATTTATAGGTGTTGGTATTTCGCACGGAATTGGCAAATTCTATTTCATGCGAAATAGCAAACTGTTATTTCGTGTGAAATAGCACTGCTATTTCGTGCGAAATTAACTATCATCACACAACTCCTATTTTCCCGTACAAGGTGCCCTGATCTAACATTCTTAATACAAGACGAGTCGACAGACGTAATGCACCAACAGACTCCCCCTCGGATGTTGACGAGTCTGAAGTGTCGAGTCTTCACAATCTTCAGCCTTGATCAGTCTTTGGGCTTCTTCCAAAATATCTGACAGTGTAAGCATCCTCAATCTTTAACTCTCTTGCCCAGAATATCAAACTGACTCTATCTTCTCTTGATCAGATCTCTTGATTCTGCAAACTTGTCAGCATCAGCCATTGGTGTGATCCTCAGGAATTAACTATGGCTCTTGCATTTTCAGAATTCCTTTTTCTAGCAGACTCCCCCTTAAGTTGTGCTTGGATCGTAGTCTGCCTTTCCCAAATTTTTAGAATCGCAACCTGGCTCTCTCATAGCCATAACCTGCACATTCTCAACCTCAAAATAAGATTTACAAATTAAACAATTTGACAAATTTTATTCTTTTCTTACCACTTGTAGACACAATCATTCAAAATGATTTAACATTTAAAATCTTTGATAACCTCATGTAAGAAAAACATCATTTTCTAACAAACTCTTCCCAAACCTATTCATCATGTTCAGCACTCGGAATTTTGAAAATCAGCTCTTCAACATCAGTTGTCGAAAATCTTTTTGTATTTTTCAAAATTTATGCTAAAACACTCCGAAAATCTTTTTGGATTTTTGATAAAAAAATGCAGTAAAGAAATATTTACAGACAATATTTTTTGTGAGCTTGTGTAAGAGGATCATATCAGTTTTTGAGACAAATCACCAACACCGTTAAGCTTTAAACATTTTAAGTTCTAAACGATTCACTTAGATTGTCAGTATACTGATCCACTTAAATTTTCACACAAAGTTCAACTGTTTCGAGATACGAGATTAATGTTTTAGAGACTTAAACTTATTCGCGTGTCCCACCTCAGAATATACTCTCGTATCCAGATCCCAATATTCAGTCTTACAGGTGAGTATACCTAGATGATATCTGTAAAGGGTTAAATGCGAGGGCCATGAGAGCTCAGGCTATTGCTTCCGCAAAATCAGAGAGATAATGGCTTCGACTTTTGGTGTGTTCCCTTTAGAGAATCTTTTCTTGAACAGCACATGATTAGCATTTTGCAATGATTCATCATTTTTTATGCTGAGGGGTGTGCTATATTTCAAGCAAGCGAAAAGTATTATACGGGGACTAGGTCATTGCTTCCGCAAAATCAGAAGTCCCGGGATAATACCCCAGATATCACTAAGCATAAAGACCTAGTATCTCAGAAAGAGGGGTCTTTCAAACAAGATTTCGGGGGTTACCCATATATCCGAGAGATGTTCCCCACGAATTAAGTAAGTTTGAAATTTAGGTTTATATCTCGACCCAATCTACTAAATGTGCAAAAACCTACTGGCATATCATCAGTGAGACCGTTTTTCACATTTTAACTTTCCAATTCTTTAGCATGATGTGATAGTCCACTGATGTACTATCATTTCCTCTTTTCTCAACAAAACTCAATTTTTGATTTTATCATATTTTTGGCTTTTTCAAATTTTCAAATGTTTTTGGATTTTCTGAAAATTATTACTCCCCCTAAAATTCAAAATCATTTAAAGGAAATTTGAAAACAAACTGTACAAGAAAAATAACAACTGATTTTCAAGTTTCAATTCGCCATCCACTTGGCATAAACAATCAGAACTCCCCCTGACAACAAACTATTTTCCCATTATGATTTCAAAACACTTAAGTTTGTTTTAATCAAAAATGGTTTTTTCGGAAAATAAGTTTTGTTGATTTTACCATTTGTAAGATTGGGGATTCATTCATCACTTTGTTTTTCAAAATACCACTTTTTTAAAAAAATTTAACATTTTTAGGTTCTACAAACAACACCACTTGTAGGAAAGATAAATCAAGTACAACTTAATGTCCCTGATTAATCTTGAAGGTCGAAATATCACAAACGTGAATTTCTCAAGAAAAATGTCGATTCCTGCTTCACTCTTACCAACCTGGAAGCTCTGGCAATTCCACACCTGTAGAATTTTAACAATTTCAAATGTTTCACAAAAATACTTTTTCAAGAATGATGCCGATTCATGCTCCACGATTACCCACTTGGGAGCTCCGGCAAGTCAGGATTTCAAGTAGAAAATGCAGTCACCCAAGCCTGACCAGCCTTGGGTGATTTTGATTCATCTCTATCCCAACCTCCTTTTGATCTGTAAAAATCTTTGGCACTTTTAACCTTCCCATCAACCATCTTTCCGAAAATATGTTTGACTTTCCCATTGAAAGCCTTTTCAGCATCAAATTCTCCTTTACCAGCAAAGAATTGATCTGAAATTTCAACTTTACCAACTTTCAATTTTAAGTTTTCTTTTGACAATGGCGGAAAGTTTTCATCGTTCAACTCTGGAACGGAATTCTCATTCTTTTTCTCAACAAATGACTCCTCTGATTTTATGGAATCAGATTCATTGTCAGAACTACTCTCAGATTTTACAACCCATCTCTGTTTGTTCAAATCGACTTTTCTTTTGTAAAAATGTTTTGAAACATCACCAGTTTCAAAAGTCGAATTTTCAAACACTTTAGATTTCTCAGTTGGTTGTTTCTTTCCATTAACATGTATTTCTTCCAATCTTGAGTTAAAAGAAACTCCCTGTTTTGTGTTGTTGGACTGTTGGCAATTCCAAGCAATGTGTCTAATCTTGTGACATTTGAAACACGTTCTTCTCTCAACTCTTTGCTCAGTTCTCATCATCATATTCTTTTTCTTCTCAGCGAAAAACTTTTGATTTGACTGTCTCCAGAATTGTTTCTTCTCTTCTTCTACTGAACTTTCACCTAAAACAAATTTAGTTTTTGTTTTATAAGTTTTCTCATTTTTATGATTTTCCGGGGGAATGAAACCAAGACCTTTCTTTTTGAAATTACTGTTATGGTTTGGTTTCTTTTGAAAACCATATCCAGAACTGTAACCTCTTTTCTTGTTTAACCTTTGTTGAACTCTTGAAGTGTACTTTTTAGGTTTTTCAGAAAGATTTAAATCTTTTATTTCAGAAATATCGATTTCTGTCAATTTGAAAACCTGTTTGATCATTTTAGTTTTAACACTTCTTATTGGAAATTCCTCATCAGAATATAATCTGTCTGAATCATTCAAAGTATATGCCACTTTGATTGATCCACCATTCAAATTAGATTTTGATAACAGGAATTCTTTATTGTAAATCCGTTTAACCGGTGAACTCGGACTCTTTTCTGATGAACTCGAACTTTCAGATTTAGACTCCGACTTTAACTCTTCATCCATATCTAACACTTGATCGACCACTTTCTTTAACACTTCAGACTCATGATCAGTGTCAGACGCTGTGAATGTGACATCAATGTTATCTGGTAACTCATCAATGGTTTCAGACTTTAACTTGATGTTGAGAGCCTTATTTAAACATTCCTCATTTGGTTTTCTGGGAGAATAACTATTCCAAATCGGGGGCGGACACTTGTTATATTTGACACTCTGTTTCTTACCAGTATCCTCTTCCTTTTCTTTATCTTGGAAAGCTTCAAGACCTGCAACAGTAGGATAAACTCTATCAATCAAATAATCACAGGTTGTATAACTCAACAGCAAACGTTTGATTCTTTCACTTTCAATCTTTTCAAGTTCCAAATCCTGCTTTAGCTTTGCATGGTCTTCAATATACTCATTGATGACTTTCTTCTTTGTCATTAAAGTGGAACTCATCATTGTCATAGCAGCATCAACTTCTGAATTTGTCTTTCTCAGACCATCAACTGTTCTGTTCAGCACGTCATAAGATTCCTTCACATACTTCACATCAGACAATAAATTTTGTTTCATCTTTTCTAATTCAACGATCTTCTTATCCTTCTCATCACAATCTTTGCAAGATTCTAAACATTTCTGACAAGGTTTAATGATCTCAACTATCTTTTCAACCTCGACAATCTTCTCAACTTCAACAATTTTTTCTACCTCGATGATTTTCTCAACTTCAACAATTTTTTCTACCTCGACGATTTTCTCAACTTCGACGAGTTTTTCAACTTCGACTATTTTTTCGACCTCAAAAATTTTCTCTACCACTTTCTCCACTTCAACGATTTCTTCTATCACCTTCTCAATTACTGGTTCAACATTTGCTTCTTCAGCTTCCATCTTTGCCTTTTCATCAGCTATTCTTCTTACTTCCAGTTCTCTTTTCAATTTGGCAATCTTCTTCTCATTCAGCATCTCAACTTTATCTGCAAAAAATAAATTAAAACTATCAGGATCTAGACCTTTTCTAGCTTTATTAATGTATTCTTCTTCATCATCAGTATCTACATCACTTCCAAAATCTGGAAAAATCGGTATTCTTTTTGGACTAATTTTGACTTCATCTTCTTCCAGAATTCTAGCAACAAGACCTGAACCAGGTGGAATGTATTTATCCCAGCTAAATCCCTCTGTAACCTTTTCATCATCTTGATCAATTATACCATAACAAGCTCTTTTCTCTTTTTCTTCAATGGCACGTGCATGTGCAGTTTGTGGTTGTTGAGCAATCTGATGAAAAATTGATTTTTGATAATAATTGTTTTTTCCAGACTGATCTTGTCTTCCATTTGCTTCTTTGTTTTTGCACTCACGCTTAAAATGACCTTTTTCTCGACAACGAAAACACGTAACCTTTGATTTGTCAAACCCTATTGAAGATTTAGACATCTCACTAAACTCATCTCTTCCGGTGATTTGTTGAAATTTTTCTGCCCTTCGAACAGCACTGGCTAAACACCACTTTACATCCATCAACTCAAGTTCCTCAGCATCAATCTGGTCATAATCCTCTTTGGTAAGCATCGTATTTCCAATTTTTCCAGCAATCAAGCTTTCATATGATTCCAACATAGCAACAAGTGATGCCATGTGATGCTTAGCTATTTCTGGAGAAAGATTTTGACCATTTTGAATGTTCAAGGAAACGTTGCACTGCAGATTTGTAGAATTATGTCATTGAGGACTTGGTGTGGTAAAATTTGGATCAAAGCTTGAATATGAAGACGAAGGTCCACCACTTTGAGTCACAGTACTTCCCTTTGTTCCAGAAGAACTATCAGCACTGAAACCAGTTTGAATCTTTGGGCTTGGAGTAACTTCAAATTTGTTTCCTCTGTAGTATAAACTGACATCTTGTTGAGCATTTGGATTAGTCATGATTTTCGTTTTCTGGATATCCAACTCATGCTCTTCAATCTTCTGAATAAACTGTGCCAGATTCATATTTTCAGATTTTCTCATGTGTTTTAGGATCAACAAATAAGTTCCCCATTTCTGTTGTGGTAATGCATCGGCTAGTTTATCAACCCATTCATCGTCGTCTTTCTTTATGTCCAATCTTCCCATTTCCAAAACCAGATGACAATATCTATCAATGGTCATATTTGTTGTTTCATTTTCAAAAGCTACAAACATATCAAATGATTTCTCCAGTAAAGCCTTTTTGTTCTTGATCATATCTGCACTTCCTATAAACTTTTGAATTAATGCTATCCAAATTGATCTAGCAGTACCCTTATGTTGGAGTAAAACAAAGATATCTTCTTTAACTGCTTGTTGAAGAATACTGATCATCATTTTCTCACTTGTATATTTCAAATTTTCAACATCTGAATAGTCACAAAAAGCCTTTTCAAGCCCACATTCATTTTTTGGTTTCTCATAATCTTTCTCTAATGAACACCATGCGTCAAACTTATAAGCTTGCACCCAGTTTTCAAACCGATTTTGCCATCCTCTAAAATCTTCAATGTACATAAGCTTCGGCGGTTTTTGATAAGTTCCCGTCTCATTCTCACTTTAAAGAGTTTCAGCAGCTGTAACAGGGGCAACTGGTGTAGCAAACGCATTGTAGAATTCCTCTTCCATGATTCAGTAATCTGCAAAAGACCTTCAAACGAAATAGCAACACACACGAAATTAGAAGTTTTCACACGAAATATGTTTTCGTGCGAAATCACCAAACGAAATATGATTACGTACGAAATTAACTTGAATTCAAACGAAAATAGCCTCTTTGGAAAGAAATATTAATTTCATATGAAATACTTCAAACGAAATCTGATTTCGTGCGAAATCAACAGCAATTACAAACGAAATTAATCACAAAAAGTAATTGCGTGCGAAATTAAGAAGCTATTTCATGCGAAATACTACTGATGTCATCATGTCGATCTGTTTTTGGCAAAATTGATCAAGTTCTAAGCTGAATTAGGGTCTGATTCTTTCAAGGATTTGATAAAACACTGTTTCGCACTTAATATGTGAAATTCAAGTCATTTTGACTGTTAAATCTTGTTTAATTTTGAAAAGAAGGTGTAGAAGTCAGATTTTTGAGCTGAAATGGTAAGAACTCTTCCTCCTGAGCTCTGATACCACTTGTAGGATCATTCTGTGACCCAAATGAGTCTATCAGAAGAGTTCTCGGTCTAATCAGAGGCGGAATTCATTGATTAGACTTTGTAACAGCTTGAATCAGTATTAATTGTCTTGTTTTATTGATATAACACGTTTACAGATCAGTAGACACGTCGGCAGCACTTCGGTACCGGAAACATGAGCGTTACAAATGAGATAGCAACTTCCCTATTTATAGGTGTTGGTATTTCGCACGGAATTGGCAAATGCTATTTCGTGCGAAATAGCAAACTGTTATTTCGTGCGAAATTAACTAACATCACACATCTCCTATTTTCTCGTACAACGTGCCCTGATCTAACATTCTTAATACAAGACTCGATACAAGACAAAGTCGACAAACGTAATGCACCAATAGTTTCTTTCTACCCACACCTAACTGGCCCATGTGATGTTATGTGATCTAATTAATGTACTGCTTTGTTTCAACTAGTTATTCCTTTATGTTAAACTGATCAATCGGTCCCACTTATCTTCTATAATCACATTATCATAAAATAGAGTTGAAATTACATAACCATCAACATAACAATTATCGTAATCAATTAATCGAATTGAATCCATTATATTATGCCACATACAACACTGTTTCTAGACACCCTCATCATCAATATTATCAAAACGGTGGACACCACATCAACCATATCATGCAATCCTAGTCATCAATTATCAAGAACACTAGTACATTATAACACATCGATTAACAACCCTAGTGCACCCATGATTCTTTACCATAAATTCATACAAGTAACCAAGAACTCTATTGCCACGCTAATAATTATACCACACATAACATCCTGTATGCACATAACTCATGATAGTAATCACATATCAATACTAAAACAACAATCCTTTACTTAACATGAATCATAACACACACATGAACAAGATCAGAAATTTGCATTAATAGTTGACATAAAGATGAACACTAACAATACAAAGTCTCGATGGAAGGGGGTACGAGGGTTTAGGGTGCGGCTCACTCGAACAAATAACACCAAAATGTGGCCCAATACAATTGCGGGCAAAAAGAATACAAATATACGGTTACCAAATCATACGAGCACGGAACGTGTAACACTTTGAAGAGAAATAACGAGGAATTAAACTCACGAGATTACACGTTACAAACCTTGAAAGTTCGGGTTGTCACAGGCAATTCGGGCTTGGTTATGCGATAACCAATCCATGCCTAAAACTACATCAAACCCAGCCAATTTCATTGGAAAAAGGGATAGCGGGATAGAATGATTCTTAATGGATATAAAGCATCCATCAAGAAGAGTTGAAGCAGTTTCTAAGGTACCGTCTGCGAGTTCTACCTCATATTTTATGTCTAGAGTTTTAATAGGCAGATTCAGTAATTTACTAAACTTATGGTCTACAAAAGACTTATCAGCACCTGAATCAAATAAAACTCTAGTATAAATATCATTAATGAGGAAGGTACCTGTTATAACGTTATCGTCGTTTACCGCCTCCCTTGCATTCATCTGAAAAACCCTTGCATTGGTTTTCTTTGCCTCATCAGGCTTCTTAGCATTTTTAGGGCAATTAGTCTTGATGTGCCCCTTTTCGTTGCAACCGTAGCAGGTCGCATCCTTGATGTTTCGGCACTCTAGAGTCTTGTGCCTTTTCTTCTTGCAAATCCCACAAGGTTTAGCTTGTGGGTCCTGATTGCACTTTCCAAAGTGCCTCTTGTTACAAGTTATGCATCTGGGCTTGTCACCCGAATGCCCTTTCTTGGAACCAGAGTTCCCTTTATTCTTTTTGTTCGAATGATGGGACTGGTCTTCCTCCCTCTTTCTTTTCCCGTCATTGGTGGTTTTCTTTGCCCTACTCCTTACAACATCGAGAGTAGGGGATAAAGATAGATCTACAGCAGATCTATTAGTAGCAGGCTTAGAAGCCTTGACATTTCCTTTAACCTCTGGGGCTAAACCACCGATAAAATGCGCAATGCGTTTGGGTTCCGGGGTGACCAAATACGGTACAAGTCTCGACATGGAGTTAAAACTGGTCACATAAGACCTGCAATCCAAATCCTTCATCACCAGAGTGAGGAAGTCAGTATCTATTCTTTCAACTTCATGCTGAGGACAGTAAGTGTCCTTCACAAGTTCAACAAATTTATCCCATGAAAGGTTATATAGAGGAACATTTCCAGTGGATTGAACCAAGGCTTTCCACCATGTTAGGGTGTTGCCCTTGAAAGACTGAGATACAAACTTGACGATATCCTCCTTAGCACACCCACTGATGTCAATTATAGTTTCCATTTCATCCAACCACTTCATACAGTCGATTGCTCCCTTTTCTCCTGTGAAATCTCTCGGTTTACAGGAGACGAAATATTTATAGGTACAACCCTTGTTGTACCTGGGAGTCTGATCGAGGATAATCTGCCTCCTTGGTTCACTTTTCTGATTAGATGAGTGTTGAGACTCATCCTTCTTCAGTGTATGCGAATGTGATAGGGACTTCGTATGAGTTTTGGACTGAACATTACTCGGCTCCTTAAACATATTATCCACAGCTTGAGCAACCGCTGTGTTAATCATCGCTTGTAATTCAGCACCAGTAACATTTATCCTGGTATTATTGTTTCCTTCCAAAGGATGACTGTTTGCCTCGTCAGAGCCAGCCATGATTTGAGTACTAAAATCAAACAATAATGATGTATTTAGGTTATATAATGAATCATTGCATTGATGATTAGATGGCTATGGTATTAATAAACCATATAACCCATTTTAGATAATAAGTCAAAATCTATTTGATTTTGATTTGCCTAGGTTACAAATGAACCATTATGGGAAATCAATAGGATATAATCCTTTATATTTATTAGACAAGGGACATAAGTCACAACTGTCAATGTCATAAAAGACATTTTCAGATAGCACAAAAGGCTCGGCTCGAGGGACATTTAGACGGCACGAAAGGCCTTGTCACAAGGACGATTAAAACATAATCAATGATTTCTTGGATCAGTGATCTTTAAGGGTTAAACATAGTTCATCGCCTTTTTAACAAGAAGTTTATAATATAAAACTATCATTGTCATGAATACACCTTTTTCCCATAGGCATACATCTCAAATGGATGTTTTGATGTGTACATCATATTGATGTTTAATACCCATGATTCGCATTGATTATATAGGCCATGAAAGTGGCTTGGAAAGATCCAAGTACTTTTGGAAGCTAGTGTGGTCTCTCAAGTCACACAGCCAGGAATGTTAACATGTTTTCAGATGTTAACAAGGGATTATTGTCTTAAAAAGGTTGTACCATCATAGCCATTAATATTTTGGCTAGGTTATACCTTTAAGAACTTCTTTTAAAATTTCTTTGGCAGATCAATGAAAATTGAAATGATATTGACAAGATGATGTAATAAAGTACACATATAAAAGTTTCCAAAAAAAATTTCATTAAAATACTAGACTATTACAGGAATGCCCTAAACGGGTCTTGGAATAACAAAATGTCCACGCAGGGACTACAGAAAAGAAATTAAGTCCACGCAGGGACTAAGTACAGAAATAAAATGTCCTCGCAGGGACTTGATTGAAATTACAATACAAAATAAAATAAAACAAACTTCTACTTCTTTTTGCCCTTTATGAGGTTCGCAAGGCCCTTGAGAAATTTGTTATGCTTTTTATTTGTTTCATCCGCTTTTTGCTCAACCTGGTCCAACCTCTGCAGAATTTGTTGAGTTTGAATTTGTTGAGGATGAGGTTGTTGTTGATAAGGTGGGTATTGATACCCTTGCCCTGGATATCCGGTTGGGTAAACTAGAGGAAATGGTGAGGATAAAGTGCATTAAATTGTGCTGCCTCAAGATATGGATCTTGGGCAGGGGCTTGATATCCATAATCTGTAGGAGTTGGATATTCAAATGGGTTATACCCAGATGAAGCTGGGTATGTTGGTATTGGGTTTTCAAAACCCACTGGCGGTGGCGGTGGTGCATAAGTAACTGGCGGGGGATCATTTTCCGGCACCGCATGTGAAGGTCCACCCATCTGTGGATCTTCGGGAATAGGAGGGTATGTGCTTGAAGCTTGAGGGGAACTAAATCTTGGTCCCCCTTGCACGGACATCTGTGCATTCCTCCTTCACCTAGGTGGCTCGGGAGGTGGTCGTGGTGGTTGTTGAGGTGCTTCCTCAACGGGTAAAGGTGGTGGAGTAACCGCTTGAAGATACGGCTCCTCCAATGGAGGTTGAGGAGGAGAGTTATGAAAAGAAGGGGTATATTCCCATTCATACTTGTTCCACCTTTCGACCCAGGAGTCGGGGCATTGATATGGCGATCCTTGGTAAGGAGAACAGCTGGAGATACTGATGGGGTGAGTTGGTGTCCCGGTTAGCGGCTCTGGATAAGGATCGTCAACCATCTCTATCTCTTGGGAGAAGTGGTCCTCGGGTCCTAATGGATTATAACCCAATGGTTCGTTAAAATAGTCGTTTGGGTTAAATTGGGCCGGGGAATAAGTGGAGTCAGAATGATGAAAAGAATGGGAGTGTAAAGAGTGGTATGAATGGTGTGAATGGTGAGAATGGTGAGAATCTTGGGAATGGTGAGAATGTTGGGGCTCGTCTTGAATAGGCGGCCTAAATGAAGGGTGAAATGATGGTGAAGAACTTAACGAGACCGAGTGTCTCGCGGGCTCAAATGAATGTCCCCAATGGTCTCACGAATTGGAGCTAGAAAAAGACACGGATGGATTGCGCCTATGAGAGGGTCCCGCATGGCTTGATGGTCCTCCCCTCATAGGACCTTTTCCTTTTCCTCGAACGCACGACGGCATTTTCAATTAGCAAACCTGTCAAAACAAGTAAAACAAAACATAAACGACAAAAAGAAAATTAAGAATAATCCTCGGTCATTTGCCTAGACTCAGAAGTCTAAGGAATGTGCTTATTGTGTCATTGAGATTAAACACAAAAGGCTAGTGTTTAATTCACTCAATGTTGGCTCTGATACCAACCTGTCACACCCCGATATTTCCACATATTACCGGTGGGGAGTATCGTGACGTAGTTGATATCATCATAGTCAATACACACAATATAGTAGCACAACGGAAGGCTTGGTAAATAATTACTATTACAAACCATAGTGTCCGAGTGTCCAAATAAAAGAATATACAGACTTGGTTGTAATAGAGATCCACAGGCGAATCATAAAGACAAAATACAAGAAACTAAAATAACAGACTCCAGGCATCTATGGATTTGCAAGATCCTCTTATTTGACACCTAGTAGCTCCAGCCAAATTCCATGAGGTACCTGTCACTCAGTCTTTGGAAAATACGTCAGTTTTCACTGGTAAATACAATTAACTGACTCATTTGAAAACATTTATGAAATTGATTTTAAGTGCACAAGGCACAAACCATTTATAACTTGGGACAATTATTTAAGATAATCTTGTATACAGTTTTACATGTTTGTCACACATATGGGGCTGGTTTGGAAGCCGGTCATGATTAACCGACTCACCACTTATAGAACCCACAAAGGAGTTATCCCCAACATGTGGGTTATTTTAGCATTTGCATCTGTCAGGTGTATGCCTACACCCCGTGCATAGGTCGTGGCCATTTTCAAATGAAATGAGCCGAGGACATCCAGGACATGGTCATATTAACCCCCAATGTTTATGTTATCAAACAAAACAGATTAAAACGGGTTATGTAAATTTATTAATCACCATCCGATTAAATGATTTCATACCCGACCAAGCTGTATTATTATAATACCGTATCCCAAGCCCGTATAAGGGAAAATAAGTTAAAAGTATTTACCTGAGCTAGATGTGTAAGAAGTAACTCAGCCGTATATTTCCTAAAGCTTTATGAAGATACCTTCTACTGAAGCTACTCAATCTGTATAGAAGGTTTATTAACCTATTAGGATACTAACGGGTCTTTATTTAAGTCAAAGACTTAGACCGGTTAGTTTGAAAGATACCTTACGGTTCTAAACGCTAGATTAAGCGAAGACCGGAATAGAATGTGGTTTAGACCCGACAAGTTTGGATACTTGTATAATACGGGTAAACTAAGCACATTCTGGATTTTGAAGATTTAATGATAAGGTTAAACCCAATTCGGCTAATTTACGTAAACTAGCTACATAAACCGAACCGAACGCATAAATGCATAACAGGTAACCAAATGAATTATATACAAGTCTGAAATGTTATTATGCTTAGAATATGTTAATACATCAGTAGGATGTTAACATATATGCCCAAAAAGTATTTAAAACCAATTTAAGTCATGTAGTGGCAATTTGGTCATTTTAATGTTCATAAAAGAGATTTTATATTAAACTGAGGTTCTGGTCCTTAGTAATCAGTAAAAATATTTATTTTATCAAGTTATATCAGTAAGATATCATACATATGTGTGGTTTACTATTTATGGCGAAACTATGCCCCGAAAGGGTATTTTGGTCATTTCACATATGCTTTTAAGGAAATTTTTGGAAGTCTGAATTCATGACTTATACCTACTATAATAATATTAAAATTTATTTAAAAATTCAGTAGGTAACAAGTCTTAGATGTTAAATATGGTTTTAAACCATACTATGCACCTAATTAGTGTAAATATCGCTAATTGACGATAATTAAGATGTTTATGGAAATCTGAGATTTTGATCAGTTTTAAATGCTCAAAATAATTTATTTAATGTATTAGATCAGTAGGAAAAGGTTTGGCATTCAAATCATATGCTAATATCATTTTATGCATAAAAGTGTATTATCGTCATTTACCGAATCATACAAGAATTTCATGATATGATTAGATTATAATCTGATCAAAAACTCCAAAAATATCTAAAAATAATATCTTAACAGTAGGTAATGAGTTTTGGGTCAAAACATATGTTTAAACATGATTTATGCAAGATAATGCAATTTAATTAATAAAAAGCTTCAATTTACGATATCGAGCATAACTTCTGTTTGAGACCAGAAACTGATGTCAAATTTTTGGGACATACTTATATATCAATAATAAAGGTTTCTGTCCTCTCACATTTTTAAAAATCTCGTTTATATGTCAAAATGGGCATTTATAAGCATATTAACGGAGATTAGCATATAATTCAGAATACTAAGGACCAGCTAATATAACTCCAGAGGGTTATACTACAACAAAAGGTGGTCCTAATAGAAGCTTAAAACATGGAAGAATTAAGCTCAATCGGGTCAGAACTGAAAGTCAAAGCAAAAGTCAAGCTTTTGCGACTTTCGGTTGTGAACCGACCCTAAAATGATAATTGTCGGGTTGAACATGCTTAAACATGTTCTAATAATAATTACCAAGTTATTAGAGTGATAAAATATAATTTATAACCTTTGCATTGTTAGTTATGGTTATTATTTCAAATTCTGGTCAGTTTGACTTTTTAACTTAATAGTTTGACCCGACAATTAACTAGGCAAACGAAATAATTAGGAGGCGCCCTTTTAAGGGTTAATCACCTACCTAATTATGGTCACATAAATACATTCATCTCGAACAGTGGCTGGACCATTTGAGTTTAAACTGAAAGTCAAAGTCAGATTACGATAACTTTGGCTTTTCGGTTTTTAAACTAAAAACTGAATGAAAGAAGGGGGCTAAGACACTTACAAAGGGTCCTGGCTATCTTTTCTACAAGAATAAGCTTCCCTTTGATTCAGGAACCTCCAGAAATGATCAGAACACAAGCTAGAGAGTGTAGAGAGTGATTTTGAGTGAAAGTGCAATTGAAATGCTGAACTTATGGCCCTATATATAGTAAATTCAGGTTGCCCCAGATGACTACAGGGGTTTAGGGATATAATCTGGTGTCTCCAGGTGTCCATGGTGGTTTTTAATACCAGCAACAAGGCCATAAATCGATCAAAACTTGTTTGGAGCTCAAGTAAGATGATAACCTGCACCTAGAAACAGAAATCTGTCGAAACATAGCCGTCGTGTCGCACGACGGCAGAATGATCATATGGTCGCGCGGCGCGACACCCCTCTTGACCAGCCAAACAAGTTTCATTCTTGACAAGTTCAGTCCCTGCACCTTTTTGAGCTTCATTTCTTTCAGTTTAAGCACAATTGGCCCTTGTAGTTAGTTTGTAGATGATCAAGGGAGTATAACCAAACTTCATTAGGCCCGGTTTCGTTAAACGATCTCCGGAAACATAAGTTTCGCCTCGTTGACGCTTTAAACCCTAATTCTTGGGAATTCGCGTAAACAACACATAACGATCTCGAAACCTCGTGAAATTTATATCACTTATTCTTGAGAGTATATTTGGATGTTACGAAGCCTCGGGTTCGTTAAAAGGTCACTCAGAGGTAAGAATTAACATGTTGACACGTTTAACCCCTGTAGTTTATAATCTTTCGATTATTTTCATAAACGGCTTCTTATATCCAATTAATCACTCGTTTAAGAATATATTCTTCGTGTGTGGTCATTCAGAGGCACAAGTTTGGCATGTTGACACTTTTAGTCCCTTCGCATACATATTTACATCGTTTGGCAACTTTAGTCCTTCAAACTCAATCTTTTACATGATTAGGGTTTAGGACACGTGTCTTCACATAATTGGACACGTTTTTACGTGGTGTTACATCAGCAGAATCAGGGAAATCATAAGGGGTGCTTTCAGTGTGGAGACGAGGGTCATTTTTGGTGGGATTACCCTCAATTGAATCAGAATGCTGGTAACAACAACAATAACACTAGGAATAACAATAATGGGAACAATGGTGGAAATGGTGTGCGTGGGAAAGTGTTTACCATTGGCGCTGGGGAAGCTCGCAATGATGGCAACGTTGTGACCGGTACATTTTCTGTGAACAATCTATTTGCTTCTGTTTTATTCGACTCTGGTGCTGATTGGAGTTATGTGTCTTTGGAGTTCAGTCGTCAGTTAGGAATGAGTCCTGCACCTCTTGTAAACAAACACGTTGTAGAGTTAGCAGATGGCAAAACGATTGAAGTTTCATATGTTATTTTTGGCTGTAAACTTGATCTTATGGGTCAAGTGTTCGACATTGACCTACTCCCCGTTACTCTTGGAAGTTTTGATGTGGTCGTTCGCATGGATTGGTTGTCTAAGCACCAAGAGGAAATTATCTGTAAAGAGAAAATCGTGCGTATCCCTCTCCTCAGTGGAGAATCTTTGTCGGTTCAAGGTCATCGTAGTGGTGCAATGGTTGGCATCATCTCAGCCATGAAAGCCCAGAAGTGTTTACGAAAGGGCTACCCTACTATTCTAGCTCTTGTTGCTGATACTCAACCTGAAGAAAGGAAGATTGAAGACCTTCCAGTTGTTCATGAGTTTTCTGATGTATTTCCGGAAGAGCTTCCTGGCTTACCTCCACACCGTCAGGTGGAATTTCAGATTGACCTTACACCAGGAGCAGCCCCTATTGCCCGTGATCCTTTTCGTCTTGCACCAGGAGAGTTGCAAGAGCTGTCAAATCAACTCCAAGAACTGTTGGATAGAGGTTTTATCCGACCTAGTTCTTCGCCTTGGGGAGCCTCAGTTTTGTTTGTGAAGAAGAAAGACGGGTCTTTCCGTATGTGTATTGATTATCGGGAACTCAACTAGGTGACAGTCAAGAACCGTTATCCCATGCCACGTACCGACGATCTGTTTGACCAGTTGCAAGGGTCAAGTTTCTACTCGAAGATCGATTTAAGATCGGGCTATCATCAGATGAGAGTCCGAGAGGAGGATATCCCTAAGATAGCTTTTAGAATGCGGTATGGCCATTATGAGTTTCTGGTTATGCCATTCGGGTTGACAAACGCACCGGCAGTTTTCATGGACCTTATGAATCTTGTGTGCAAACCGTATCTCGACGATTTCGTCATTATGTTTATTGATGAAATTTTGATCTTTTCTAAGAGCAAGGAGGACCATGAGCGACACTTGCGTCTTATCTTGGAGCTCCTGAAGGAGGAGCAACTCTACGCAAAGTGTGACTTCTGGATACAAGAAGTGCACTTCCTTGGCCACATTTTTAATGAATCGGGGATACACGTGGATCCTGCTTAGATTGATGCTATCAGAAATTGGGCAGCACCGAAGAATCCTTCAGAGGTGCGACAATTTCTTGGTCTCGCTGGGTACTATCGAAGATTTATTAAAGACTTCTCGAAGATCGCTCAACCTCTCACCTCATTGACACAGAAAGGTGTGGTATACTCTTGGGGATCGAAGCAGGAAAATGCTTTCCAACTCTTGAAGCAAAAACTCTGCAGTGCACCGATCTTGTCTTTACCTGAAGGTACCAAAGATTTTGTGGTATATTGTGATGCTTCTATTTAGGGTCTCGGTTGCATGCTGATGCAATGCGAGAAGGTGATAGCTTACGCTTCTCGGCAGTTGAAGGTTCATGAGAAGAATTACACGACTCACGACTTGGAGTTGGGGGCCGTGGATTTCACGCTAAATATTTGGAGGCATTATCTGTACGGTACCAAATGCACTATCTATACCGATCACAGGAGCCTCCAGCATATCTTTGATCAGAAGGAACTGAATATGCGACAGCGTCGCTGGGTAGAACTCTTAAACGACTACAACTATGCAATCAAGTATCACCCAGGTAAAGCTAACGTTGTAGCTGATGCCCTTAGTCGAAAGGAAACAAAACCCAAACGAGTGCGAGCCTTACAGCTCACTATTCACTCAAATCTTCCTGATCAGATCCGTTCCGCTCAGACCGAAGCATTGAAGGAAGAAAACCTAGAAGCTGAGTATTTGCGGGGCATCTATTATTTTATGCAACAGATATGGGTTCCTTTGTTTGGAAATCTTAGGGAGCTTGTGATGGACGAAGTGCACAAGTCCCGACACTCTATTCACCCGGGTTCGGATAAGATGTATCAGGACCTAAAGGTCTTGTATTGGTGGCCGAAGATGAAAGCTAACATCGCGACGTATGTGAGTAAGTGTTTGACTTGTTCGAAAGTCAAGGTAGAGTATTAGAAACCCTCAGGCCTGCTTCAGCAACCAGAAATACCTATGTGTAAATGGGAGCAAATTGCTATGGACTTCGTCACTGGTCTGCCAAGAACACAAAACGGAAATGATACCATCTGGGTGATCGTTGACCGCCTCACGAAATCTGCACACTTCCTTGCGATCAAGGAAATGGATAAGTTCTCCCAACTTGCTGTTGTATATCTGAAGGAAGTGGTTTCTAGGCACGGGGTGCCAACCTCTATTATCTCTGACCTTGATCCGCGTTTCATATCTGATTTGTGGCAATCAATGCATAAATCATTCGGCTCACATCTTGACATGAGCACTGCTTATCACCCACAGAAGGATGGTCAAAGCGAACGAACCATCCAAACACTTGAAGACATGCTGCGAGCATGTTTGATCGATTTTGGTAATGGCTGGTAGAAACACTTGCCGTTGATCGAGTTCTCCTACAACAACAGTTACCACACTAGTATCCAGGCAGCTCCGTTTGAAGCGTTGTACGGCCGTAAATGTCGTCCTCCTCTTTGTTGGGCTGAGGTGGGTGACAGCCAAATCATAGGTCCGGAACTTGTTCTTGAAACTTCAGAAAAGATTGTCCAGATCAGAAATCGTATGGCGACGGCGTGCGACCATCACAAAAGCTACGCTAACAAGCGTAGGAAGCCCTTGGAGTTCGCTGTAGGCGATCGTGTTATGTTGAAAGTCTAACCCTGGAAGGGTGTGGTGCGCTTTGGGAAGCGCGGCAAACTTAATCCATGCTATGTTGGGCCATTTAAATTTTTGGAGCGTATTGGTAAAGTGGCGTACAAGCTCGAGTTACCTACTGAGTTGGGTAACGTTCATGATGTCTTCCATGTTTCGAAAATAAAGAAGTGTTTGTCTGATGAAACACTGGTGGTACTACTTCAAGAGCTGAGAATTGACGATAAATTGCAGTTTGTTGAGGAACCAATAGAAATTATGGATCGGGAAGTCAAGGTTCGTAAGCATAGTCGAATTCCAATCATGAGAGTTCGTTGGAACTCAAGATGTGGACCGGAGTTCACGTGGGAACGCGAGGATCAGATGAAGCTCAAGTACCCGCACTTATTCCTAATCGACCAATCTAAATCTAATGCAACTGGTGAATTTCGGGGCGAAATTCCCTTTCAAGTTGTGGATGATGTGGCACCTGCAGAAAATCCACAGTCATCCTGATTTAACACCTTGTCGCTTTGGATTACGTATCAAATTTCGGGATGAAATTTCTTTCAAGTTGGGGATGATGTGACAACCCGAGATTTCAAGGTCTTTCCTATACACATCACTGACTTCTCAATCCTGATTTTTCAATTTGATTTACGTGGTGTTGTGTTATCTGAATGATAAATGTTTTATGCGTAATGCTTGGTTGTTAAATGTGTGGTGTTAATTATAGTTTATTTAAGGTTTAATAATAAGTTTCTTCGCCACAAGTCCTCCTCAACGAAGAATGGGGATTCTTCGCCACCCTTGGTCCCGACGAAGAATGAGTTCTTCGCCATCCCTAGCTTCGATGAAGAATGGATCTTTGTCGAGCATGTCCTTCGCCGAAGAGGGGCCTCGGCCCAGAGTGGTTTGCGGCCCAACCCTTTTATGTTATTTGTATAACCTCTTGTAATCAGTTTACGTAAAACACAAAAACCCTAAATCCTCTCTCTTCATTCTCTGTGCAACAGCAGTAGGGAGTCTTGAAGCTTTTCCATCTTGATTTATCTAATCAATCTGGTTTTACGGTTAGTGTTTATCTTTGATTTTCTGCCATGATTCCAATTTCGTGATCTTATGTGAGATTAGGGTTCCAGTAATAATATTGTAATCTAGGATTTGCATGATTAGGGTTTGATGGTATTTATACATTCTTACTCATGATGGGATTTGATGATTCTAATTGATGAACTTATATATTGATAAATCAAAAATCTGTTTGTGGGTAGTCATGGGATGGTTAGGATCAATGGTTAGTTAGTGTGAATGATTTGATGAATGATAACAGTTATGTTTGAATTATGGATGATTATTCATGGTTAGGGTGCATGTTCTTGGTTATGAATGTCGTTTAATCTGATTAAGGAATTGATAAGTTGTTAGCTTTGATGATAAACAGTACATAGGGTTTTCTTGAATGTGTGCAGTAACTGTTGTTTAATCCATTGATCCTGCTGTAGAGGTGTAACTGTTGTTATGTGATTAAAAGTTCGTAACTGATTTTGACGAACTTTGGGGGGGATACTTCGCCAAAGTTCACCATGACGAAGGATAGATGCTTCGTCACCCCTCACCAACGGCGAAGAATGGGTTCTTCGTCGCACTTCATCTCGATGAAGGTTGGTTCTTCGTTGAACAGTTTCCGACGAACCATTAAGGTTCTTCGCCAAACTTTAACTCGACGAAGGATAGTTCTTCATCGTGGGGGTACTTCGCAGTGGGGGCCACTGGCCTGAACAGTGAACAGTTAGGATGACTGTGATATTGTATACTTGTGATTGTAAAATGTTGTTATGAGATATTGCACATGAGATGTGGACATGTATGAGGATTGAATACTTGACTGTGTTAGATGCAAACTGTGTATAAACACGTGACTTGAATGATTGTGAAACTGATATTGTTTGGTAACCACGGTAGGGTTTGGGTTGACCAACTTGGACGGGTAACTTAACATACCGAGCAAATCAAAGGTGAGTTCATTCCTCTTGAGCATGCGTCCCGGTGGGTGGGACAATCATTGGGTATTCCTGAGAGGAATAAGTTATTTGGGTAAAACTGGGAGGTTGGATAATATACTCAATTTCTATCACCCTTAAGTCCCATCTTGTTTGTTACCTGAGAGGTAACGGGGTATTAGTTGATAACGCTATCTAGGTTTGGCACCCTCACCCCGTACCTGAGAGGACGGGTGTGAACTAATGACCCAGTCATGACCAATGCTTAGATAGGGGCATTGGGGAATGGAAAAAATAATCTGGAGCCGTCTTGTATTGTACTCGAGTTATTATCAACATTATAATCAACGAACTGAACTAAACACTTGGTAAACAACGTTTTCGTAAAACTATGAACTCACCAGCGTTGTCAGATACACTTGTTGCATGCTCGCGGGTCGTTAGGTACTATGGACAAGGAACTTGCTATCTAGATGGCTGGAGTGGTCATGTGTCGCACTGCTTGGATATGCATGACTTGTTTACTGATTTCATTATACATTGGGTTTGGAACGGTTAAACAATGTTTATTAATCGCTTCCGCTGAACATGTTGAAATTGGATTATGTTATGAATGCTTTACCTTAATAAATGGAAACTTTATTTCAATCTTGATATTAGTTCAATGTGATTGGTGGCTAGATACTGGTACGTCACACGCCTAGCGAGGCTTTCGCATGTGGTATTTTGGGGGTGTGACATTTGTCATTGTACAAGGTTGTCATGTACCTACTCTGTACATACGTAGCATATAGAGCTATACACAACGTATAGATACCTCGTATACATGTTTCGTATGGCTCTATACGTTGCGTATATATGCATGATTTGACAGTGTACGAGGTTTGACTGAGTGGTCGTGTACGGACCCTGTGCCTACGCTGCGTATAGACCTATACACAGTTTACAGGTGTAACCCTATACGCTACGTATAGGTCTATACATAGCGTAGGTACAGGTAGGGTTTGGTGTGCAAATAGCCATGTTGGTGTGCAAATATGTAGAATTTTGAACAATTCTTTAATAATTAATTAAGATGGGTGGGGTGGTTTGTGGAGGTGGTTATGGGTGTTGGGTGTGGGTGGTTTGTGGAGGTGGTGGGGTGGGGATGGGGGTGAAGATGATGATGGTGGTACCGGTAACGAACCGATACCGTATTGGTAATGAACCGTACCGGGTATATTCGGTACCGGTACTGGTACCTATTTTCCTCCTATTTCGGTACCGGTATCAGTATTTACAGGTAAAACACCGGTATATACCGGTACCAAATTTTCCATTTTTTTGTACCAGTATTTTCAGTACCTGTACTGGTTCGGTACCGAACAGGTACCGTGCTTATCTCGAATTTGTTGTAGGTTTATTTATGCTATTAGGTTTTTTGTTCTATTTGGAACCGTAAATTTTTATTACGTAAAACATATTGTATTTATGGGCCAGGCCAATCAGTGAAATTATGGGTGGAAGCTTGTATTCATGTCCAATATCAAGTACTAGGATCATTAATGAAGTCACCTTTTATATATAAGGAAAAGATCAAATAGGAAGTTTATTTTGGCTAAGAAGTATAGGAAGCAATCTTAGACGTTCATCATCTTTTTTAAATTTTTGGATGCGTGGGCTTTTTTGTCTTTTTACATTATCATATCTTCGTTCTAATTCAAATATAAATTATGTTACCTCTTTTCTTAGTTCATCACTCTCATAACATAATTGAAGATTCTATAACCCTAAATCGCCATCGATCGCAAGTTCACCTCTTTTCAAACATTAATCTTGTTTCGTTCGTCAATTCGATAACTTCAATGTCTTCTTCAGACTCTGCTGGTATGTTTAGCTTTAATTTTGAGTAAATTTTTGTTATTTTTTCCGAATTTCATTGTTTTACGTTTTATAATTCGTGTTTCTGTAATTAATATTTGATTTTTCATAAGTTTAATTGTTATTGTTGTATAATTTAACATAATTTGTTTGTTTTGTTTCTTCATCATTTAGTGCGTTTTAGTGAAGAGTTGCGTTTTATGATATTAATTAAATTATATGCATACAAACTTCTAGTTTAAGATTTATGTAATATAAAGCTATAACTGTTATTGTTGTACAATTTTTGTTTGTTCGTCATTTGATGCGTTTTACTGAATGTATTGCGTTTTATGCTTTTATCCATAATAGTTCATATACAAACCTTAAAGGTCTGTATTTCTAAATTATTATTAACATATTTTGAGATTTAACACTAAACACATTATTATATAGGTTGTATTGCGTTTTATGATTATTTTGTTAAGTGTTTCAGATCACATGATGTGTTTTACTGAACGTATTGCTTTTTATGCTTTTATCCATATTAGTTCATATATAAACTTTAAAGGTTTGTATTTTTAAATTTTTATTAACATATTTTTGGGTTTATCACTAAAAACATTATTATGTAAGAGGTATTGCGTTTTATAGTTTTTTTAATTGTTTCAGATAACATTTCCAAGTGGGAGGAACGTGTATGCATAAACAGTGGAAGAAAGTTTTTCAAACCTAAAGTCAGTGGATCCATTACACCTGCTGTTGGAATGTTTTTTAAGTCATTTGATGAGGCTTTTGCGTTTTATCAGAGATATGCACTTGCTGCAGGTTTTTCTGCAAGAAAAAATACCTCTTGGAAAAATGGTGGTGGTTTAGTGAAAATAAGATATATTGTCTGTTCAAAAGAAGGATTTCATGTTAGCAAAGAAATAGATTCTGGTTTAGTTGAGAATAGTAAAAAGATTGTTAGACGTAATAGAGGTTCAAAAAGAGTTGGATGCAATGCTCATGTGAAATTAATATTAGAGAACAATAATATGTTTAAAATCTACTACTTTGAAGAAGAACATAATCATATCTTTGTTGAAGATGAAGATATTCATTTCTTGCCGGCTGCTAGATGTATCGATTATGTGAAAGAAAGTTTTATATCTGGATTGTCTGCAATCAATATTGGACCTGTTAAAGCATTCAATATTATGAAAACAATGTATGGTGGTTTTGGGGAAGTTGGTGCTAGTAAAGTTGATTGTAAGAATTATAGAAAGGATTTGAATCTTTACATCGGAGAGTATGATGCAGAAATGGTAGTTAGGCGTCTTATTAGGAAGAAAGAATGTTGTCCTGGTTTCACATGTGATTATGTTATTGGTGAAGATAGAAGATTGAAAGGGCTTTTCTGGGCTGATGAGCAATCAAAAACAAATTATACAGTGTTTGGTGACATATTTGGTTTTGATGCTACTTATAAATCAAACAAGTAAGTTTTTTTCATTTATTGCATTATATATTCTATTGCGTTATATATCCTGATCTATTTTTTCTAATGCTTTTTTAATTTGTTTTTTATGCAGGTATGATTTGGTTTTTGTACCATTTACTGGTATTGATAATCATTTTGGGAATGTCACATTTGGTGGTGCATTACTTGGTTCGGAGATTGCAGATTCTTATAGATGGCTTTTAAGGTGCTTTGTTAATGCTTTTGGAAGTGAGCCTAAAGTTGTTGTTACTGATCAAGATGCTGCAATGAAGAGAGCTATTAAGGATGTACTTTCAAGAAGTAGGCATAGGTTATGTATGTGGCATATATTGGAGAAATTGAAGACAAAGGTATTAACTGCGTTTTATGATATAACAAACTGCAATTTTATATTGTTTTATTATTGCATTTTATGTATTATACAATAAGATCCCCAAACATTTTTATCAATAGAATTACAAAACAATTACGTTTTACCATCAATGCATTATGTTTATCATTTTCAATATATTGGGTTTTAAATTATTGCGTTTTATGTTTAATAATTTTATTACTTTTTATTCAGGTTGGTCCTGTTTTGTCAGCAAACACTGATTTTAATACAAGAATGACTCATGTTGTTTGGAATGATACTATTATTCCAGAAGATTTTGAAACTGAGTGGCATTCAATAATGTCTACTTTTAGATTGGAAAATCATGAGTGGTTAAAAGATATGTACTATCTTCGATTTGATTGGATTCCTGCTTATTACCATGTAGAGGATTTGGCTGGTCTTATGCGTACTACGTCAAGATGTGAAAGCGAGAATTACTTCTTTGGTCAGATTTGCAATCCAAGATGTACACTTGTTGAAATTTTCACTCATTTTGAGACTGCAATGGATATTCAAAGGCATGAGCATAGGACGAATGATCATGATACAAGGTATATTGAGTGTAAGCCCTGGAGTGACTTTGTATTGGAGAAACAAGCATCAGAAATATATACCAAAACAATTTTTAAGGATATTCAGATTGAAATTGACGCTGCCATTACAAAGTGTATGTCAAAGTCTCTTGATACTGTGGGTGATGTTCAATATTTTGAAATAAAGGATTTCAGACAGCCATGCACATTTTTTTTCAAGGTATTTTTTAAATTTATATTGTTTTAAATATCTATTGCGTTTTATTTTTCCATCTTTTTTTGCGTTTTATCATTATATGATCATATAGTTATATCTGTATTATATTTATTATTCATTGCGTTTTATTTTACATTTCACTAATTTTATATAGCTTTTTAATCTTATTTACAGGTGCAATACAGCAAACAAGAAGATGGTTTAAGTATAAGTTGTTCTTGCAAACGGTTTGAACAATTTGGTATATTGTGCTGCCATATATTTTACGTATTACGGTATGATGATATAACTGAGTTTCCTAGAAGATATTTTCATAGAAGATGGATGAGAGATGTTGTTTCTGTTGGATCAAATCATTCCAATATTCGGTTTGATGAAATTGGTAGGAATAGTGAAATTGATAAAGTTTATAGAGAAATCGTTGTTGCAAATGAGTATGTGGTTAATAGGCTGGTTGGCGATTTAGATGAGCTGTGTCGTTACAGGGATCATATTAAAAGTTATATTGATAAAGCGGATGAGGTTATGGTTGCTGCGCCGCCTCCTAGTCGCAAAGAAAGATATGCTGATATTGGAGGGAACTTAGAAAAATCAGATTCTATGATTCGTGTCCCGATCAAAATAAGGACCAAAGGATGCGGTGTATAAAAAAGGATCAAGTCTAATCGTGAGATTGCAATTCAGAAATCATCAAAGATCCAGAAATTGTGTCGTGTATGTGGTGGAAAAGGACATAACAGTCGCACATGTAAAGATAAGGTTTCTTCTAATGCTATAGGTTCTAGCAATGCAATGTAATTATGTATACAAATTCTGTCAAAATCAGATATCAATAAGTAAAAAAAAATATTTCGTCATTGCGTTTTATGATGTATAGGTTTCATCTCTTTTTATTACTGCGTTTTGTGATATCCTTCATAAATATCAGTTTGTTTTGGTTAATTGCGTTTTATGATAACAACAATATATTGTTATTGCGTTTTAATTGTATTTTTTGATTATTGTGTTTATTGTAACACAGATCATAGATCAAATTAAACAAGAAATGATGACAACCCTAAGCTTCCATCAGGGATTTCCAAATCACTTATCAGCTTTTTTTGGTTAATTGCGTTTTATGATAACAGTATATTGTTATTCCGTTTTATACATAGAACAATATACTTTAAATGGTATTTTTTGATTATTGCGTTTTATTATCACACAGATCATAGATAAAATTAAACAAGAAATGCAAGTGGATATAATAAACATTGCGTTATATAGATAATGATAGTTTTAAACAAAGATGATGTTTTCAAACCACAAAATTAAATAAAAATAACTAGCATGATCAGGTTCATGGATCAAAGTTTGTTTCTTCATCGGATGAGAACCCTAAGCTTCCATCAGGGATTTCCTCATCACTTTCAGATTCAACCCAAAGTTCAACCTGTGAGACTACTGCGTTTTGAAGCTTCTCTGCAAATTTGCTAGCAGAGTTGTTGATGATTGGTATTTCAGATAACTGCTTCAAAAAATTTAGATCCTCACTGGTAGATATGTCCTTTGGGTCATACATCTCCACATCACCATCGTCCCAGGTCACTGAAACTTTGAAAGTTTCCTCAATGAACTCCCAAGATATAACCTGGGCATCTTCAGTTGCAGTTTGATTCGGATTACCAAATCTTTTGTGTAGAATTCTGAACAGTGCGGCTGTTTGATCTGTGTAACAAGAAGGTGGTATACCTATTTCGTTCATCCTTTTCAAAACATTTTCATTGCAGTTTTGAAGAACAGAAGCAACTGAATGGTATTTTATTTTTTTTCCATCAAGGAATTGAAGAACGAAATTGTCTCTTTTAACCCACCAAACTGATAGTTGTTGATTAGCCATTTTAGGGTTTGTGTGTGTTGGGTATTTGGTGTATTTTGGTGTATGATGAGAGCAATGTGAAAATAGTTTAGGGTTTCTGTTCTTATATAATCTATTGGTAGAGGAATTTGAATCAACTGTGTTAATAATAAAAATGATTATTTTTTATCTTTTTCTTTGAATTGATTGTTCAATCATACAGTATTTTATATCAGGAATCCAAAAGGCTTTTTAAGGCTTTTGGTCTAATCAATTTCTTGTCATTAAGCTATCAGTTTATTTTTATTTTTTTGTTTTATCTACTATTCATATATTGTATATTATTATTTTTTTATAACATTTCGTTTTAGAAGATTATAATATATCATTTTTATGATTGTCCTTATTGTAATTATGTTTTTAATTTGTTTTTTGTGTTATAAAAATTGTAAAAAAAAATTCATTGCATTATAAATTATATTGCGTTATATGTTTGGAAATGAATAATTAGAAAAAAAACATTGCGTTTTATAATAAGTAGCATTTCAAAACATTGTAATAATTTAAATAGACAATGTTGAGTTATAGCATACTATTAAAATGTTGCGTTTTATAAATCTTATATATATTTTATAATTTTTTTTCAAAATAATGTTTAACTAATTTTAAAGGATACATATTGCGTTTTAAAATAACAAACAAATAAGTGCATTTTAAATATATCATCAAAATATTGCTTTATATGAAAATTATCTCAAAAGAAAAAACATTGCGTTTTATAATAAGTAGCATTTCTAAATCAAAGTAACTTGCAAGATCAAGAAAATAATGAGTTATATTAAAACCATGCTAAATGAAAAAACATTGCGTTTTATAATAAGTAGCATTTCAAAATCAAAGTAAACCAGCAAGAGCAAGCCTGTCTTTAATCCTATCTAAACTAGTGTCATAAGATTGTTTTTTAAGTTTCGCACTGAGGTCTCGAAACTTCTTTGAGTCCTCAATAACATAATCTCTTTGTTCGTTGATTTCGTGCAATAATGTCTTCGCGATGAACTTTCTTCTTAAATCTTCAAGTTGTGCAGTCTGCTTGTTGACTGGTTTTTTGTTTTTACCCTTCTTGATAATTGCAGGTTCATCATATTCCACGTTAAACCCACAATCCCATTTTTCGACCGGTTCTCCATGATAACATTCCATATGACGCATAATGAATATACCACAGTCAATGCCATTATATTGTGTCCTCCATTTCATCTGCATTCTAACAGGGGTTATTCCCTTTATATCATCTGCTTTTTCATGTCCAACAGATTTAAGGTAAGCTGCCAAAGCATTCCTCTACAGAAGAAAAAAAACAAAACAAAACAAAAAGATTAGGTGGTTTATATTTGTGTTTTAAAAGCATAAGTAAGAATACTTACTGTATTTTCAGGCACATTCCCATATTTAGCTTCATTTGTTTCTTCTTTCGCACTGTTGTCAATGATGAATATTTGTTTCTCTTCAAGATTGAAGGAGATCACAAAGAAATGCTGTGAATAGAGAATCGGGACAAGGATAATTTTAAAATCCTTTATGCTTTTTAGCTTTGCACCTTGAAGAATTTTTTCTATGTTCATTGTGAATGCTTCTATCATCTTTTCTTTATTTTCAGTTTCTTCCTTTTTCACTCGATGGTAAAGCCTGCATAAAATTAAACAAATTAACATATTATTGCGTTTTATGAAGGTAATAAAACATACAACTGCGTTTTATGAAGGTAATAAAACATACAACTGCGTTTTATAAAACTTCATTCAAACGAAGTAAGCATTGCGTTTTATTAAAGAAATAAAACTGCAATTGCGTTTTATAAAACTTCATTCAATCAAACTTCAAAATACTTCATTATACGAATACAGAAAAATTGTGTTTTATATATCATACCAGCATTCGAATAGTACAGAAAAATATTGGAGTTTTGTTGTCTTTTGATCTTCTTTTTTCTTCTTCATTCAAAATATATGACCAACAATTGATTACTTCTCCGGTGATTTCCAATCCTGACCTCATTGTTTCAGCAGCATATCTATATAGAAATACATGATGTTTAATTTCAAAGAGAGTATCCCTGCAAAAAAAAAATAATAATAATTAAATTATAATATTTTGATTTTTGTTTTTTTGTTTTAGTGTATATAAATGATTTTTAACATCATTTCTCCTTTTGCATGGAAAGCATATCCCGATATGTTGTTTTCGTGTGCCGTTCTTGCTTCCTTCATTGCTACTTGTCTTAGATAGTATGGTGAACAAAATACTTCTGGTACATTTTTCTCTCGATTTGGTCGTACCATCCTTGTTATTATTTCTTCTGTTTTGCTTATATCACTTGTTGGTTGTTCTTGATGAACTGATTTTGCATGTGTTTTATACGGATCTTCTTGTGGGTTGAGGAATGATGTGTTTTGAATTAGATCACTGATTTCCTTTTCAGTGTCTTGTTCTTCAATTCTATCAAACATTGTTTGTATTCCAGTAATTTGAACATCTTGTTCGATTGTTTTATTTTCAGATTCCGCTTGAATTTCGGTTTGTGTAGCGTGGCGAGTAGCATCAACTTCAACTTCATTTTCATCAACATTTGAAGACAACTGAGAAATTTTCAAATCAAAGGATGGTACCTCACCATCATGAATTTTCTTTTGATTTGATTTTTTTTCTTCTTCATCTGTCTTTTTTATTATCTCCAACATTAATG
Source organism: Helianthus tuberosus (assembly GCA_030545235.1). Classification (NCBI taxonomy): domain Eukaryota; kingdom Viridiplantae; phylum Streptophyta; class Magnoliopsida; order Asterales; family Asteraceae; genus Helianthus; species Helianthus tuberosus. The sequence goes on from CM060381.1 coordinate 144,221,916, forward strand.
ATGGAGTTTCTTCGCTAAATGATGATTGTACCATTGAAGGGTTTTCAATGTGTGTTTGTAGAACAGATGCAGGTTCATTCTCACTGATTTTTTCTGGATTGGAGGACTGAACTACAGGTGTGCTATCCTCATTGCGTTTTGTATCATCATCATTGCGTTTTACAATCAATGGTGTTGAAATGATTTGATTTTCGGTGTCTTCATTTTGGCTCAAATTTATAAATCTTGATGGTGTTTCCATCATATTTGAATCAATATTAACTTTCATGTGCTTTTTTGCTTGATGGTTGAATTTTTCAATCAATGACACCCATTCGTTTACTTTGTTATGAAGAGCTTCACTGTTTGGATATTCTTCGACAATCCCATATATGCGTGATTGGATGTTTTCGAAAATTTCTTCAAATCCTTTAAAATGATCATCCAAAGCAGTCACAAGATATTCTTCATGTGATTTTTTATCTTCAATGTTCTTCATATTTTCATCGCCACTTTTTTGTTGAATGAATGTCAGAAAGACCTTCACTTTGATTTTGTGATGGCATGAAATTACGCAGTCGGGTTTGACTGTATACCCACATTTTATCTTTATTTCCTATTGATGGTTTAATGAAGAATTGCCCCCATGATCCTCCACTTTCTGTATGTGTTTTCTCAGTTTCATTGGTTTTAATTGGGCTGTTTTGAACATTCTCTTGATTCTCTTGATCAATCCAGTCTGTTGCAGCTTTAAGTAAGGTGATTGGTTGTTCTTCAGCATCGTCTTCATCTTTTTCTTTAGATTCATCTTCAAAAATTTCTTCGTTTTCATTCTCGGATTCAGTTGGATAAACATAAAATTCATCCTTTTCATCTTTTTTTTTTGTTTATTCTTTCTGAATTTTTTCTCTTTATCCATTACAAGACATCTCCCCTCATTTTGTGCAGCAATTTCCAATTCATCTTCAAATTCTTGTAATGTTGTAGAGTCAATTTTATCAAGAGAGAACTCTTCAGTGTTTTCAGCATCGTCAAATCCTTGTTTTTTGTAAGCATATAGTATCTGTATGAATCATTGCGTTTTAGAAAAATAATCAATTTAAATTTTGTTGCGTTTTAAAATATAAATCATTGTAAACAACTTACAAAACTAATGTTTTGTAACTTTAAATATATTGCGTTTTACAAAAACATTGCGTCTTACACAAGGAAAGAATAGTTTTAAACAAACAAGGAATATAAACAAACAAAAATGAAAGATCATTGCGTTTTATAAAGTATAGTTTTAACCAAACAAAGAATATAAACAAGCAGCCTAAACAAGCATTCAGCAAATATGTAGCAATAATGAATGATCATATTTCATACCGCTAACAATGCAATAGGTCCATTGAAGAGCTTCTCATTTCCAGGCCATTGTCTTCTTGTACGCCTTAAAACGGTCAGAATATATTCACACCAATTAAAATCCTGGGTTTTTTTGTCACTTTTCATTGATGGCAAGAATCTTTGATTAACATTACTACTTTGCATTGCCTCCGCCATGATCGTAAAAAATATAACCAAGAAATTTAGTTTGAACAATCTTCCAAACTCATTTCTTGATTTTAAATAACTAATCAAGTTGTGCGCATACATTCTCTTCAAAATATCTTTGCTGAATTGACCGCGCCAGAATTTAATTATAAGATCAGTGTCTTTTGGTCTCAAATTTTCCACAATCTCTGTTTTTCCATTGGGTATTTGAAATACCTTTCGGATAAATTCAGCTGTGATCTTAATCTTTTCATCTCCAGTATTTATCTCATCATTTTTAGCATTAAAGTTTTTTACTAGCCAATATCCGAATTTGCGTGGAACTGAATGCAGCTTGAATTTTAGTATGCTCTCAAACCCTATTTCTCTAACAACATTCCTTTGCTCTTTTGACAAACCTTCAATATAATCTTTTAGATTATTGACTGCACATCTTATGTTGATTTCTTTTCCGTCATAATCATAATATGGTTGTTGTTCTGGTTGTTCTTTTGTTTTATCTTTCCTCAGAGATCTCTTTGGTTTTGATTCTGCCTTTTCCTTCTTTTGATTTTTTGTCGGGTTAACTCTTGGTTGTGGATCAACAAAATGATCATCTGATACATTGAATTGTGTTAAAAACATATATTTTTTTCATGAAATTTGTTAAATGCGTTTTATGTTACCTGAATTTACTTGTTGTTGTTCGGAAGTATGCAGAACAATAGCTCGACTAGATTTTTCATCCTTTGAATCAGAAACTGTATCTTCTGATGATTCTATCACCACTTTCTTTCTTCTCCTTTTTTGTTTTTCCTCTTGTTTTTTAACTTTAAATAGAATAATGAAACAATGTCAATTAACAAATTTATGATAAAACGCATTAGCTAACACTATAAAGATAAAAAGCAGTAATTCACAGGTTTAAGATAAAACGCAATACTTTACATCATATTATTTAACACACCAAATTAACATTACATAATCTCATTTTGTTTTTTTATGATATATTAATATAAAACGCATTAGTCAACAATGTCAATTAACAAATTTATGATAAAACGCATTAGCTAACACTATAAAGATAAAAAGCAGTAATTCACAGGTTTAAGATAAAACGCAATACTTTACATCATATTATTTAACACACTAAATTAACATTACATAATCTCATTTTGTTTTTTTTTTATGATATATTAATATAAAACGCAATAGTTAACAACACATGTATCTCAGCAAATTCAAAGAAAAAACGCAATGTTCTAAAATTCGATTACAATTATCATAATAATAATCTCTTTGTTTCTGCAAATTTATTTAGGTAAAACGCATTAATTCACAATATATAAATCCCATAAGAACCATTAGCATCTTAGATCATAGTTTTAACATAAAACGCAATGTAGTCTCTAGTAACAAAAATGTTAAGATAGGGGAAGATATAACTCATTAACTATTTTTCGGAACGGATATGATATATTAGGTCTATTGTACTTCATAAAACGTAACTTGAATTCAGTTAAAGAGCAAAAATATATAAATATACCATTGTCTGAAATATCTTTGCGTTTTCTAGTTCTTTGTTGTTTCATTGTTGATTTTCGGCTAATATTTTCTTGTTCATCTATGTTCTCTTCAGCTGATGATGTTTTTCGCTTCTTTGATGATTTAGGGTTTTCAGAGACGGATTTCTTTTGAGTAACTCGAATGTAAACCTTCAAATTATCTCTCGACGACGCCATGAACTTCAATGGAGTATGATTTTCTGAAATTTCTGTATGTGTTTGATCGTTCAATGGAAGTGTAAAACGTAATGCACTTTTTTTCGAAACGTTTATGTGTATATTCAACGGCGGTTATTTTGGAATTTGACGATAATACCCCTGAAACCCCGGAGAGCGTGTTTAAATGACAGTTTTTAATTTGATTTTGATCTACACCGTAGATTGTGCAATTGGACGGTTATGATTGTTTCCTATCCTTCCTAGCGAAATAAACTTCCTATTGTATCTCCACCCTTTATATATAAACTACAAAAGTCATCCTTTGATTGTTTACTTCCAGCTATATGAAAGTTCACATACTTTCAACAAAAAATAAAGGCAAATTGGATTTAAATAATCCCAACTCACTGTTATTGGCCAATAATAATCCCAACTCATTTAATCACCAATAATAATCCGAACTATTCACTTTTGTTTTTAAAATACTCCTAGTTAAAAAAACACTAACTAGGTTAAAAAATTGTTGATGTGGCTTGCCACGTCACCTGCCACATCAGTTGCCACGTAATCAAAAAATGCCACGTAAACTGCCACATCAGCTGCCACGTCATCGAAAAATGCCACATAGACTGCCACATCAGCTGCCACGTCATCAAAAAATGCCACATCAACTGCCACGTTATATGACACATCAGCTAAAAAGGCCACATCAGATGCCACATCAGCAATTTTTTAACCTAGTTAGTGTTTTTTTAACTGGGAGTATTTTACAAACAAAAGTGAATAGTTCGGATTATTATTGGTGATTAAATAAGTTGGGATTATAATTGGCCAATAACAGTGAGTTTGGATTATTTAAATCCAATTTGACAAAAATAAATGCTTTTTTTCTCACTCACCAGCTATATGAAAGTTTACATACTTTCAACCAAAAAAATAAATGTTCTTTTTTCTCACTTACTCTATCACGGTCAATTGATCATGCTTTTGTTAGATATCATGCATTTATTCTGTTCCTAGATACATGCTAAGATTAGATAACGTTTTTGAATTTATTTTTTTGGCTATAAACAAAGTACTCTACCCAAAACACATCAAGATTGCGTTTGAGTGGAACAATTGGTCTCCCAAAAAGGTTAATTTCCTGATTTGGAGATTAATTCAAGACAAGATTCCGACATATTCGGCTTTGGCTAGACGAAACGTTGTTGTTCAAGATAATCGTTGTAAAATGTGTGGTGATGAGGCGGAAACGGCGATACACTTGTTTGCCTCGTGTTCGGTCGCGGAACAGATTTGGGAGTTTGTATCTCGATGGTGCAGAATACATCACGTCTTCGCGTTAGAGTTAAAAGATTTGGCAAATATTCATAAGAGAAACAGAGGATCACAAAGATGGAAAAAAGTGGTTAATATGGTGACTCAAGCGGCTATATGGGTGATTTGGAGAAGTCGGAATGATGCGGTTTTTGAAGGAAAACAACCTCATGTAAACAGGATGAAGGAGGAAATCAAGATGTTTGGATACATGTGGCTAAAGAGCAGAGTCAAGAACATTAATATATCATGGGATGAATGGTGTAATTTTAATTTAATGAGTATTGGTGTGTAAAGGTGATGTATTTTTCTTGTTTGGAGAATGTACTTGGGGTATCATCTGGCTAACAATTGGTTGCCCAGGTGAAAATGGAATAAAATTTTGTTGATCTTTTAAAAAAAAAAACACATCAAGATTCATGTTGAGAAACATTAAACAAACAAGTAGGAGTATTTAAATGTTTGCAAATAAGAGCACTAGCATTCAATAAATGTGTTGCATTAATTTATCGATTTTGGATACTTACTTTAGGACTATAACAAGATAAAGAATGTACTTTATTATCTTAATATGAAGAGTTCAAATACAAATTTAACAAAACGTAAAAAAATAGTGCCTGATAACCCTTTCGAGTTGTGAGAATTTAGAACTCAGTCTTCTCATGTGAGTTTTGCTTCCATTTTTTCACACCCCTAAATTAAAATGTTACAAAACACTGCCGTAAAAAAACTAAAACAAATCGAAATGGTATTTTTCGACCCCTTACAGCAGCTGTAAAAAGCTGATGACATAAGCATAACATCACTTTTTATATTATTTACGGCTTTCGTAAATGGAAAAAAACTAGTTCTTTTTTGGAAAAGTTGATTTTTTTTAGGATTTTTGGTAAAAAAAAATTTGAAAAAACATTTCATAAGGCCGAGTTCTCTAAGTTCTCACAACTCGTATAAGTTTTCATTTTACCCTAATGCTATATATATCAAAATTTGTAAAATCTAACGAAGACTCATAATCATATTCACGAGTTAATAAAGTAGAGCCTAAAAAGTTTTTTAGTTTCTAGTTATTTGCTCACGAACACTAATCAATAATATTGATACTTCAAAAACATATTTCATGTTTTAAGTAGAAAATCAATCTAAGAATAATGTAACTAAATTTGTTTGTGAGGTAGAGTGCTTGATGGAATGAAATGACAATAGAACAAAAAAATGTAAACAATGCACGATGATTTATACAAGGAAAAGCTCTTGATCATTAGTAGATCGCTGGCAGAAAAACCTTGGGTGGTGAAAACTATCAACCACCGAGTATATTAACTAATGGAATTCGGATGTTGATCAGGTGTTGTACAATGAACGTATATTTGCTAAGCGTGTTTGAGTGTGAGCTCTTAGTTTTATGTGTATGCGAATATGTGTTAGCTAAATCATTTGATGAACCCCTTTGAATATAAAAATAACTAAATCCGAAAGAGTCGCTAGAGCCACTCTTCGTTCATAACCGTTTGAAAAATAGTCACGTGCTAGCTCCCAGCAACTTATCACCAATATTCCAGCTTAGACTTGGTCCACCATGTTGCTTCCCTGCATATAAATATAAGAAAACATCAAGAATAATCGTTAGAAACCATAATAAATATTAAGGATCCTTGATCCTCCGAGGTCCCGTACTACCCATTAAAGATAATTTATCCAAAAGGCGCCTCAGAATATGGGATCCATAACAGTTAAAACTTTGGCCCTAGCAATTGCCCTCAATATGGAAGTTGTAATAAGTCCTCACAGCTGTCATATTGCCACAATGTTCAAACTAGTCGTTATACTCTAAATAATGGGACTTGGCAGGCTATAACCATCATTGCGAGTGTTAGGGATTAGATAACTTCTGATTTCCTTTAAAGATCAGAAAACCCTTTGTATATCTTCATCTCAGAGACTAATATTCAAGTATTCTTCTCTCTATTCCTCTAACTTCTTCTCTGAATTCTTCATCTTGTTCTCCCCTTATCCATGGCGAAGATGGGCACAAGATCTTCTCCCGGAGTTAGCCTAGATAAGGATGATGAACACAAGTCTCATAACCTCCTGATGAATCCTTCATTAGAGATTTGCAAATTTACCTACCCCGAAATCAAGAACCTTGCTCCTTGCTTCCCTCCGGAGACTGTTTTCCGGCCATTCGACCCCTCCGCTCGCAATGATGCGATTTCCCGGACATGGTTTTGTTTTCCAGCGCTTCCATTCTAGGTTTCTTGTAGGATCGTTTTGTGACCCAAACGAGTCGATCAGAAGAGTTCTAATCTATTTCAAAGGCGGAAACAAGGAAATAGACTTGTAAAACAGCTTGATACACTTCAAAATGACTTGTATTATCGATTTAACAAGGTTTCAGATCAGTAGACACATCGGCAGCACTTCGGTACCGGAAATATCAAAGTTACAAATGATTTCGTTTGAACCCTATTTATAGAGTTGCTGATTTCGCTTGAAAGTGGCAGTGGCCATTTCAAGCGAAATTACTCATTCACACTCAAAACCTACTTTCTCGTACAACGTGCCCTGATCTAACAATTCTAGTACAAGACTCGATACAAGACGAAGTCGACAGACGTAATGCACCAACAGACTCCCCCTCGGATGTTGACGAGTCTTCAGTGTCAAGTCTTCAACGTCTTCAATCTTTATCAGTCTTCGGGATCTTCCAAAATATCTGACAGAGTAAGCATCCTTAGTCTTTATCCTCTACTCTCTCTTATCATCAGGATTCGATTCTGGCTCTTGCATCTACAAACTCTTCTCTCCCTCGGATGTTGATCTACTAGCAGACTCTCCCTTGAGTTATGCTGGGATCGCAGTCTGGTTTTCTCAGATTTCAGAATCATGACCTGACTCACATTCCTTCTCCCAGGATCAGAAACAATTCCTGGCTCTACTGATTCCTGCACAAATCTCTACCCAAAAATAAATTTCACAAATTTAAAATTTGACAAATTTAAACTGTGCTAATCACTTGATTAATTCAGTTCAAAAAATCAATTATTGATATAACAATTTTAATTTCTGATGACCACTTGTATGTATATCATTTTTCTAAACACACACTCCCAAACCTGTTCGTCATGTTTAGCACTCGGAATTTTGAAAATCAGCTTTTCAACATCAGTTGTCTAAAATCTTTTTGAATTTTTCAAAATTTATGCTAAAACACTCCGAAAATCTTTTTGGAATTTTGATATAGAAAGAAATGCAGTAAAGAAATATATATACAAACAATATTTTTGTGAGTTTGTGTAAGAGGACCATATCAGTTTTTTAGACAAATCACCAACAACGTTAAGCTTTAATCATTTTAAGTTCAAAACAATTCACTTAGATTGTCAGTATACTGATCCACTTAAATTCTCACACAAATTTCAACTGTTTCGAGATACGAGATTAATGTTTTAGAGACTTAAACTTATTCGTGTGTCCCACCTCAGAATATACTCCCGTATCCAGATCCCAATATTCAGTCTTACAGGTGAGTATACCATAGATGATATCTGTACAGTGTTAAATGCGAGGGCCGTGAGAGCTCAGGCTATTGCTTCCGCAAAATCAGAGAGATGACGGCTTCGACTATCGGTGTGTCCCCTTTAGAGGATCTTTTGTTTCAACATCACATGATTAGCATTTTACAATGTTTCATCATTTTTTGTACTGAGGGCGGTGCTATATTTCAAGCAAGCGAAAAGTATTATACGGGGACTAGGCCATTGCTTCCGCAAAATCAGAAGTCCCGAGATAATACCCCAGATATCACTGAGTATAAAGACCTAGTATCTCAGAAAGAGGGATCTTTCAAACAAGATTTCGGGGGTTACCCATATATCCGAGAGATGTTCCCCACGATATAAGCAAGTTTGAAATTTAGGTTTATATCTCGTCACAATCTGCTAAATGTGTAAAAACCTATTGGCACATCATTAGTGAGACCGTTTATCACATTTTTTACTTTCCATTTCTTTAGCATGCTATGATCGTCCATTGATGTACTATCATTTCCTCTTTTATACACCAAAACTCATTTTTGATTTTATCATGTTTTTGGCTTTTTCAAATTTTCAAATGTTTTTGTATTTTCTTAAAATTCTTACTCCCCCTAAAATTCAAAATCATTTAAGGAAATTTGAAAACAAACTATACAAGTAAAGTGACAACTATTGTGAATTGCTTCAAATCGCCATCCACTTGGCATAAACAATCAGAACTCCCCCTTACAACAAACTATTTTCCCATTGTGATTTCAAAACACTTAAGTTTGTTTTAATCAAATGGTTTTTCCGGAAAATAAGTTTTGTTGATTTTACCACTTGTAGGAATGTGGTTCAATTCATCACATTGTCCTTATATCAAATACCACTTGTAAACATGATCAATTTCAGTAAACATTATATCAAAAATTACAGTAAACATGATCAAAAATTACAGTAAACATGATCAAATCAAGTTCAACCTAATGACCTTGATTAACCATTTGTAAGTGAAAACCTTCTTCAACCACTTGTAGGTTCACTCATCAACCATACCATTTGTAAAACAAAATATAACAATTTAAAGATATCACCTGTAGATTTACCAACCAAACATATTCAAGAATGATGCTGATTCCTGCTCCACGATTACCAACTTGGGAGCTCCGGCAAGTCCGGATTTTAATTTGAAAAACCTGTCACCCAAGCCTGACCAGCCTTGGGTGATTTTGGCACACATCTGTCCCACCATCTTTTTTATTTATAAAATTCTTTTACATCCTTCACTTTCCCATCAACCATCTTTCCGAAAATATGTTTAACTTTTCCATTGAACACCTTTTCAGCATCAAATTCTTCTTTACCAGAGAAAAATTGACCTGAAATCTCAAATCTACCTTTTGATTTTAGATTTACCTTTGACAATGGCGGAAAATTTTCCTCGTTCAACTCTGGAACGGAATTCTCAACCTTTTTCTCAACAAATGACTCCTCTGATTTTATGGAATCAGATTCACTGTCAAAACTACTTTTAGATTTTACAACCCATCTTTGTTTGTTTTCATTGACTTTTCTTTTGTAAAAACGTTTTGAAACTTCTCCAGTTTCGAAAGTCGAATTTTCAAACACTTTAGATTTCTCAGTTGATTGTTTCTTTTATCAACATGTTTTTCTTTCAATATTGAGTTAAAAGAAACTCCCTGTTTCGTGTTGTTGAACTGTTGGCAATTCCAAGCAATATGTCCAACCTTTTGACATTTGAAACACGTTCTTCTCTCAACTCTTCGTTCAGATTCTTTCAACATATTTTTCTTTATTTCAGCAAGAAACTCTTTGTTTGACTGTTTCCAGAATGGTTTCTTCTGCTCTTCTTCAGAACTTCCTCCTGCAACAAATTTCGTTTTTGGTTTATAATTTTTCTCATTTTTATTATTTTCCGAGGGAATGAAACCTAAACCTTGCTTTTTGAAATTACCGTTATGGTTTGGTTTCTTTCGATAACCTAAACCAGAACTGTAACCCTTTTTATTGTTCAATCTCTGTTGAGCTCTTGAAGTGTACTTTTTAGGTTTTTCATGAAGATTTAAATCTTTTATTTCAGAAATATTAATTTCTGTTAATTTGAAAACCTGTTTGATCATTTCAGTTTTGACACTTCTTATTGGAAATTCCTCATTAGAATATAATTTGTCCGAATCATTCAAAGTATATGCCACTTTGATTGTTTCATCATTCAAATTAGATTTTGATAACAGGAATTCTTTATTATAAACCCGTTTAACCGGTGAATTCGGACTCTTTTCTGACGAACTCGAACTTTCAGACTTAGACTCCGACTTTGACTCTTCATCCATATCCAACACCTGATCGACAACTTTCTTTAACAACTCAGACTCATGATCAGTGTCAGACGCTGTGAATGTAACATCAATATTATCTGGTAACTCATCAATGATTTCAGACTTTAACTTTATGTTGAGCGCATTTTTTAGTTGCTCCTCATTTGGATTTCTGGGAGAATAACTTTCAAAGATCGGGGGCGGAAACTTATTATACTTAGCACTTTGTTTCTTACCAGCATCCGTTTCTTCTTTCTTTTGTTCTTGAAAAGCTTCAAGACCTGCAACAGTAGGATAAACTCGATCAATCAAATAATCACAAGTTGTATAACTCAACAACAATCTTTTGATTCTTTCACTTTCTATCTTTTCGAGTTCCAAATCCTGCTTCAATTTTGCACAATCTTCAATGTACTCATTTATGACCTTCTGCTTTGACATTAATGTAGAACTCATCTTTGTCATAGCAACCTCAATTTCTGAATTTGTCTTTTTCAGACCATTTACTGTTCTGTTCAGCACATCGTATGATTCTTTCACATACTTCACATCAGACAACAAATTCTCTTTCAATTCTTCCAGTTCACTAATCTTCTTGTCTTTCTCCTCACAATCTTTGCAAGATTCTAAACATTTCTGACAAGGTTTAAAGATCTCAACAATCTTTTTAACTTCACTGATTTTCTCTACTTCGACAATTTTCTCAATTATCTTTTCCACTTCAACAATCTTTTCAACTACCTTTTGTTCATTAACTTCTGTTTTTATCTCACACTCTTCATTTTCATCTTTTTTTGTTGAAATTTCTGCAACTTCAGCTTTCTTGACTTCCAATTTTTCTTTTTCTTCAGATATACTTTTTGCTTCTAACTCTTTCTTCAATCTAGCAGCCTTCTTCTCATTCAGCATCTCGATCTTATCTGCAAAAAACAAATTAAAGCTAAATGAGTCTAAACTTTTTCTTACATTATTAATGTACTCTTCCTCGTCATCAGTGTCATCATCACTTTCTGATGATTTAAAGATCTTCGTTCTTTTGACATCTTGCTCTTCCAAGATCCTAGCAACAAGACCTGAACCAGGTGGAATGTATTTATCCCAGCTAAATCCCTCTGCAACAAATTCATCATCTTGATCAATTATCCCAAAACAAGCTCTTTTCTCTTCAATGGTACGTGCATGAGCAGTTTGTGGTTGTTGAGCAATCTGATGAAAAATTGACTTTTGATAATAATTGTTCTTTCCAGACTGATATTGTCTTACATTTGCTTCTTTGTTTTTGCACTCCCGCTTAAAATGAACTTTTTCTTTGCAACGAAAACAAGTAACCTTTGATTTGTCAAACCCTATTGGAGATGCACTCATTTCTCGAAAATCATCTCTTCCGGTAACTTGTGTAAATTTTTCTGCTCTTCTAACTGCACTTGCTAGACACCACTTGATGTCCATCAACTCAAGTTCCTCAGCATCAATTTGGTCATAATCCTCTTTGGTAAGCATCAGATTTCCAATTCTGCCAGCAATTAAACTTTCATATGATTCCAACATCGCAACAAGTGATGCCATGTGTTGCTTAGCTATTTCCGGAGAAAGATTTTGACCATTTTGAATGTTCAAGGTAACATTGCACTTCAGATTTGTAGAATTCTTTTCTTGAGAACTTGGTGTTGTAAAATTTGGATCAAAGCTTGAGTATGAAGATGAAGATCCACCACTTTGAGTCATAGTACTTTTCTTTGTTCCAGAAGAACTATCAGCACTGAATCCAGTTTGTATCTTTGGGCTTGGATTAACTTCAAATTTGTTTTCTCTGTAGTATAAACTCATATCTTGACATGATAGCAGTTTTCTGAATATCCAACTCATGCTCTTCAATTTTCTGAATAAACTGTGCCAGATTTATATTTTCAGATTTTCTCATGTGTTTTATGATCAACAAATAAGTTCCCCATTTCTGATGTGGTAATGCATCGGCTAGCTTATCAACCCATTCTTCATCATATTTCTTTATATCTAATCTTCCCATTTCCAAAACCAAATGACAATATCTATCAATGGTCATTTTTGTTGTTTCACCTTCCAAGGCTACAAACATATCAAATGATTTCTTCAGTAAAGCTCTTTTGTTCTTGATCATATCTGCACTTCCTTTAAACTTTTGAATCAAAGCATTCCAAATTGACCTAGCAGTACCCTCATGTTGGAGTAAAACAAAGATATCTTCTTTAATCGCTTGTTGAAGAATACTGATCATCATTTTTTCACTTGTATATTTCAATTTATCATTTTCCGAAAAGTCACAAAATGCTTTTTCAAGCCCACGTTCATTTTTTCGATTTCTCGTAATCTTTCTCTAATGAACACCATGCGTCAAACTTATAAGCTTGCACCCAGTTCTCAAATCGATTCTGCCATCCTTTAAAATCTTCAATGTACATAAGCTTTGGCGGTTTTTGATGAGTTCCCGTTTCATTCTCACTGTACAATGTTTCAGCAGCTGTAACTGGTGCAACTGGTGTAGCAAACGCATTGTAGAATTCCTCTTCCATGTTTCGGAAAATTGTTTCACAAACACAAGTTTTAAAAACACAGTTTCAAACGAGATACCAAACACAAACGGAATCAATTCTCAACCGAAATCACACTTTCAAACGGAATACACTCTCAGACGGAATACCCCTTTCAAACGGAATAGTTGTTTCAAGCGAAATTGCTAATTTCGTGTGGAACGGTCTCAAACGGAATTACTCTGAAACGAAATCAGGTACGTTCAAGCGAAATCAGGTGTACTTTTCAAGCAGAATAGCAATTTCAAGCGGAATCAAGTGCTAATTCCGTGTGAAATGCTGCTGACGTCACCTTTTTCGATCTGGTTTTCAAACGGAATTACGTATTTTACCAATTTTAGGCTGAATTAAAGTCCAATACTCTCAAGGATTCATTAAAACACTGTTCCGCATGACATGTGTGAAATTCAGACCATTTTGACCGTAAAATTTTGTGAATTTTGAAAAAGAAGATGTAGAAATCATAAATTAAGGCTGTTTTGGCAAGAACTCTTCCTCCTGAGCTCTGATACCACTTGTAGGATCGCTTGTGGCCCAAACGAGTCGATCAGAAGAGTTCTAATCTAATTCAAAGGCAGAAACAATGAAATAGACTTGTAAAACATCTTGATACACTTCAAAATGTCTTGTATTATCGATTTAACAAGGTTTCAGATCAGTAGACACATCGGCAGCACTTCGGTACCGAAAACATGAAAGTTACAAATGATTTCGTGTGAGAGCTATTTATAGAGGTGGTGATTTCGTTTGAAAGTGGCAGTTGCCATTTCAAACGCAATTAACCATGTTACTTTTGTTTGAAATGACACATGACACTTTCAAGCGAAATTAGCTCAAACACACTAAAACCTTATTTCTCGTACAACGTGCCCTGATCTAACAATTTTAGTACAAGACTCGATACAAGACGAAGTCGACAGACGTAATGCACCAACATTTCTCATACCCCTTCCCTGACCTCACTCAAGGTTCTTCACCCTAACCGGTATTAGCTACAGTCAGGCTATGCCGATGTTATGGATGGAACTTTTCACCATTAAAGAGCTCCTGGAAAAAGAAGACCTTGAGTTTGGACTGTTGGAGCTTGCATACCTCTATTCCTTGGTTACCCATGGTTCTAGTCGTTTCTTATTTAAAGCAAAACCCCATCAGCCACTTCCGATCCTCAAAACCACCAAGAATAACTCCACTTGGAAGAATCAATTCTTCTTTTTGAGAAGGGATTCAATCCCTAATGGGGATTCTTTACCCAAAATTGGATTCTGAAGGGTAGGATATAGGATCCCCAAATATCTTGTATATAACTTATATTATTTCCAACTTATCTTTTTCTTTTTACTTGTAGTCACGAACTTTGCTTATTTGGCTGAGCTCTCTAGGACTGAAGAGAGAGTTGACGATTCCTTGGCTCTTGATCCACTTGTGAGGACCTTCAAGTTTAGAATCAAGGATTCTTAAGAAAAAGAAGAAGACGAAGAATACACTTCATCCTCCTACAACATGTCTAGTAAGTAATCATAGGAATTGTAGTTTAGATTGAATAAAATGTAAAAAAAAATGGGATACTTATCTGTTTGTTTGTTGCACAGATGCTCAGAAATCCGCCAACAAGTCGGCTACAAAGTTTGTCCTAGACGAAATCGAGAGCATCCTCCCCCCAAGGTCCACCAAGAAGGAGGCTTCCAAGGGCCCAAGCCTCCCACAGCCAAGGGCGGTGACCACCAGAGCCAAGGCTAGCTCTAAGAGGAAGAAGCTTGTTGAGCCTAAAGGTGATGCCTTCGAAGCGGAGAGGCAGCTCCATGAGTCCGTGACTGAGGTAAGGATCCTTCATCCTGGACTGGTGAAATTATTTGTTTTCAAGGATCCTGTATCCTGACTTTTTATGCTGTTGTATATAGGACTTTGCTCGTGTGAAGGCTCACTATGAGAGAAGTATGGCCTAGCTGGAAGAGAATCTTGTTGGCATGAGGTCTATTGCTACTACCAAGGATAGGGCCATATCCAAGCTTGAAAAAGAGAAAAAGGGCCTTGAGTAGCAGCTACTCTTCTCTGAAGTGGGTCGTCACGAGGCTGTCATGGTGGCTACAGATGAGGCCAAAGTCTTTGCTGCTAGGATTGTGCTGCAGGAAAGGATCAAAATGGCTAAGGAGGCCATTGATCCTAACTTCGATAGGTCTGCCTGGGATTTGGCTTCGTGGGAGCAAACCTAGATCAAGCTCGGCGGCGACGAAGAGGTGGAGCCTGCGGTGGAGAAGACAACTGAGGCGGGATGAGTGGAGCGAATGAGGTTGTTGGTGGAGCTGATGGTGGTGAAGTTGCAACAATGGGCGATGAAGGATGTTGATGCCTAGGCCTGAGCCCACTTTTTATTGTTTTTGATGATGTTTTTCAGTGAACAATTTGGCCTGTAATAACTTTAGACAATAGCTACTAGGGTAAGGATCCTTGATCCTTAAGACAATTTGGAGGGTGAAAAAGGTTGACGGGTCTTCCTGTTTTGGGGATGAAGCCTTTGTCACCCTTCTTCCTTTATTTTTCCTGCACAGATATTAACAACTGATAACACCCCAATTCAGCCCGGGTGGATGGTCCATGTATTGCTGGTGAAGCCCAGGCTGATGATTTTGATAATTATGGTGGTGTTTAAATAAAACTTTAAGGTTTTAACTATGCCTTGTGTTGTGTGTTCTTTTCAAAGTTTTATTTAATATATATGTTTTTCAAAATCAAGTATACTATTTGCTAAAATTAGGTTGTTGTACAATCGTATAAAAATCAATAATCCTTGTTTATAAAAGCTTAGAACGAAATTGACTAGTGAAACAAATGAGTTAAACATAAGACAAACCATAGAATCCAAGTTAGGATCAAACATCTTAGATCAATACCATATGGTAGGTAGGTTAGTCATGAAAATGCAAACCTCTAGGATCTATGATCCTTCTCGAAAAGATTTGTAAACCTTCAATACTCATGTAAACCTGTTAAGAACAACTTGGTACTAAGCCAAAAAATATGGGGATAAGCCCATAACAACTGGGGATAAGCCCAAAGATATTGGGATAAGCCTAAACATACTAGGGACAAGCCCAAACCTAAGTGACATGAAAATGTCAAAACCTTAGCTAACATGAAAATGTTAGAAACATTAGGATAATGGAAGTATGGTACGTCTACCATTATACTTAGGATCCTACATATGGCCGACAACAATGAAATTGTCAACCACTAAGCTTCTACTGGTCCCATTGCCTCAACCATACTTGGATAGCGTGCATTACTGGCGTGTGGTCTCAAAACACAATTCGTGTGAAAGGTGAAAACTTTTAAACCTTAGAAGGTATTAGATACCTTAAACATAGGAGAGAGGTGGCCAACCCCTTAAACCTCTGTTGATCTAGATGATGTCAAAGACTTCTGCAAAAATTTAAAACTTGGTGAAAGTATATGTTATATGTATTAACATCCTTTTCTAATAGTAAATAAAGTAAGTATGAAATAAGACAAATAATAAAGTTAAATGTTACCAACATTAGGATCTATGATCCTTTAAGGATCCTTGATCCCCATTACATAAAATATTTTTTAAGATGGATGGCATTTCAAGCTCTTGGTAGCAGATCACCTTCCATGGTTAAGAAACGATATGCCCCATTTCCAGCTTCCGATTCTATCAAGTAGGGACCTTCCCATTTAGGCGCTAACTTGCCATCAGCCGGGTTAGTAGTATTTTGGAATGCTTTCCTTAATACTAAGTCTCCTACTTGAAATCTTCTGAGTCTGACATTCTTATTATATGCCCCAGCCATCCTTTGCTGATAGCTAGCCATTCTTATCCTTACTAGGTCTCTAAGCTCATCAATGGTATCTAGATCCTGGATCAGATTTTCACTATTTGATTCAGGATCACAGATGCTTGTTATGGCTGTAAGAACCACCATTTCTGTAGGGATCACAGCTTCAGCTCCAAAAACTAAAGAGAATAGCGTTTGGCCTATGGCATTCTCTGGAGTTGTTCTATCAGCCCACTTTCCTTTTTTGGATCCTAGTTTCTTCTTCAAGTTGTTGATAATAATCTTTTTTCTTGATTCTGCTTGACCATTAGCTTTTCGATGAACTGGTGTAGAAGTGATCATTTTGACCCCCCCAGCTGTCACACAAAAATTATTCGTTCTTTTTCCAATAAACTGGGATCCATTATCACATATAATTTTGGAGGGAATGCCAAATCTAGTTATAATGTTTCTTTCAATAAAGGATATCACTTCCTTTTCCCTGACTTAAACGAATGCTTCTGCCTCGATCCATTTGGAGAAGTAGTCAGTCATTGCAAGCATGAAAACTTTTCCACTTGGTGCCTTTGGTAACTTGCTCACTATATCCATCCCTATTTCATAAATGGCCAAGGAGAGATAATAGGATATAGAGGCTCCGCTGGCTGGTGTAGAACATTGTTATGCCTTTGACAAGCATCACATTTCCTTGAGTAGTTGATCGCATCTTTCTTCATTGTGGGCCAGAAGTAACCTGTCCAACGTATTCTAGAGAACAATGCCCTGCCCCCTGTGTGGTTTCCGTAATCTCCTTCGTGGAAGTCTTTTAACACTTCTTGAATTTAGGGATCCTCGATGCATCGTAAGTAGGGACCCACAAGAGACTTTTTATATAAAGTGTCATGTAACATAATAAATTGAGATACCTTGGCTCTGAAGTCTCTAGGATTTTCTCCTGTAGGGATTTCTCCATTTTGGATGAATTTCATGATTGGAAGGATCCATGATCCTGAATCTGATTGCAAATCTTTAGATTCTATTAGAGTATCCTTTTCCATCTCCATTGCTTCATGTTCTCCAATTTCAGGAAAGAGGATGTGAATGATAGGTATCTTTATATCCTCTGGGATTTTCAGGGACTCCTAAATTTGCTAAGGCAACTGCCCCTGCATTCTCCTCTCTTGATACATGTATTATGCTAATAGAATTGAAGGATTTTGTAAGTTCTTTTACTACTTCTTAGTATTTGATTGGTTTTTCACCTTTTACAGCATATGAACCATTGAAGTGGTTAATAATTAGCAATGAATCTATATAAACATGAAGATACCTGATCCTCATTTGTCTGGCTAATTGCAAACCCACTATTAATGCTTCATATTTTGCCTCGTTATTAGTGGTCTGAAATTCACAACTATAGATTGGGGAATTATGTCCCCCTATGGTGATTTTAGTAGTATAACTAATACAGTTCCTTTGACATTTGAAGCTCCATCAGTGAATAGTATCCAAGAATCCTTGGTTTCTCCAAGTTGTTTAACCTTTAGTTAAGCTTCTTTCTTCAAGTCACTACTAAAATATGCCACAAAGTCAGCTAGTGCTTGTGATTTGATGGCGGTTCCGGGCTCATATCTTATATCATAGGCGCTGAGTTTCACTACCTATTTTGCCATCCTTTCTGACATTTCTGGTTTTCTAAGAAACTCTTTATTGGAGAGTTAGTTTTGACAATAATAGTATGAATTTCAAAATAATGTCATAGCTTAGTTGAAGCAAGAATTAATTTTTCTAAGTGAGAATACCTAGCTTCAGCATCAAGAAAGCTCTTACTTACATAATAGACAGGATGTTGTTGACCTTCATGATCCTTAACCAATACAGCACTTACCGCATTACCTGAGACGACTAGGTATAAGGATAAGGGTTCACCATCCATAGGTTTCATCAATGGGGGTGCTGGGGATAGGTAATCCTTAAGAGCTTTAAGTGCAGCTTCTGCTTTTCGGTCCATTCAAACTTCTTATTCTTCCTTAAGATGTCATAGAAATCTTTGCATTTCTCGGAAGACTTTGAGATGAACCTATTTAAAGTTGTGATTCTTCCTGTTAGCCTTTGGACATCCTTTGCACTTGTTGGGGACTTTAAGTTTATAATTGCCTTAATCTATTTAGGACTAGCTTCTATTCCTCTCTTTATCACCATGTATCTGTTTTGGTCAAAAATCAAGCAAAGATAATGCAACCAAACTTTCTGTTGTGAGGTGTGATGCTTGAATCAATGAACAATATTAAGGATCACTCAGAAAAGTAATGAACAAGTGGCACAAAGATTTATACGAGTAAAAAGCCCTTGATCAAGAGTTGATCTCCGGCACAAAAAACCT
The DNA here is from genome assembly GCA_030545235.1 of Helianthus tuberosus. Taxonomy (NCBI): domain Eukaryota; kingdom Viridiplantae; phylum Streptophyta; class Magnoliopsida; order Asterales; family Asteraceae; genus Helianthus; species Helianthus tuberosus. The sequence continues at coordinate 144,241,028 of CM060381.1, forward strand.
CGGGTGATGGAAACTACCGATCACCAACTAAGATTAAACAAAAGTAAGTTTACAACTCGGGATGATAACAAGCTTGTTACAAGGATCACTAGTGTGTAATGTGCAAAAAAGTGTATGAAATCGCCAAGTATTGCTTGAGAGCTGACTGAGAGCTGTTACGAGTGTGTGTGTATGCCAAAATTAGCTAAGTGTTTCTATCAAGCTTGTTATCCCCATTTTAAATTAGAAAATAACTAGTCTAACTAACTATCCGCAATTTGTGCACTCTCCCCACGATCTCCATAGCGTTCACAATGGTCAAGCACGTGCGGAATATTGAGGGAATATACTCCAGGAACTTCGGTGAGACTTGGTCCATGCTCTCGTTCCTGCAAAACAAGTTTACGTACAAGGAAGACAATTGTTAGTGGTAGGATAACAACAGTGACCCTGGATCGTGATCCTGCGACACCTGCTGAGGATCCTTAATTCAAATAGAATTGAGGATCCATGATCTTGATAGCAGTTGAGGACCCGTGATCCTTAGGATTTAGAAAATCCTCCCCTAACAATTGCCCCCAAAATATAAGGAGTAAAGTGTAAATTGTCGAGTTATATTTTCTTGATCTTATCCGTAACAAACCAACGGATATATAGCCGTTATAATTTGACTAGCCGTTACCGATCACACGTCATTGAAGCGACATCCCTGCAGAATCATGATTATAAATTGAAGTTAGAGATAAGGGTCAATGTGCATTTAAATTCGAGCGAAACTCCCTTTAAATCCACATATGAAGATCAAGCAGGTACTTCTCTTTCCTCTTTCTCTTCTCCTTCTTACTCTGTTTCTTTTTTCTTCAAAATTTCCAAATCACAATGAAGCTAAGATCATCCCCTGCTAAGGATCATCGAAAAGACAGTCCTTTAAAAAGCCAAGGGATCATCGAAGACTCTCCGAAGGGACGTTGCTGCTTTACTGATCCTGAGATCGACAGGATCCGTCATTGCTTCCTAGCAAGCACTGTTTTCAAACCCTTTGATCCTACCGTCCGGGGTGATTTCATCTCCGAAACTTGGGTTGCATTTCCAGTCACCCCATTCTTGATAGGATACTCCTACCCTTTTCCTAATTTTACCCAATCTTTCTTCTCCCTTACCGGCATATCCTACATCCAGGTTATGCCAATGATGTGGAGGGTTCTATTTACCCTGGAGAGGATCATTGAGCAGGAGGACATCGAGTTGGGAATGTCGGAGTTGTCTGAACTATACAACCTTGTGAGCCATGGTTCACACCGCTTTCTATTCAAACATAAACCCGGTGAACCACATCCAATCTTGAAAACCACCAAGAATGATAACAAGTGGAAGAAACGTTTTTTCTTCGTCAGGAGGGATTCTATCCCTAATGGGAAGGATCTCCCCAGAACATGGGCCACTCATGGAAGGATAAAGGATCCTTATAGAAGGATCATTGGATACCCTGTCTCCGCTGAGGATCACTAACCCCTTTGTTTCTATTTTGCAGCTATTTCTATTTCACACATCATTACATCACCTGCAACGAAGGAAAGGCTTGACGCTTTCCAGAGTCTTGATCCTGCTATAAGATCATTCCAAGCAAGTACCAAGGATTCTCAAAAAGTATCCTCAGGCTCTGTCACAATGTCGAGTAAGTAACAATGTTTGTATATAATTAAATGTTAAAACGTGAATATAATAAGAATACTTATCTTTTGTTTTGGATGGATAGGTGCTGGAAAATCCTCAAGGTCTGCTTCCCGCTTCAGTGTCCCCAATCTTACTACTGTTGGTCCCAGGTCTGGGAAGAAGAAGACGGCTGCCAGCCCAAGTGCTGTGGTTCCAAGGCCTACCACCTCCAAGGGGGGAAAGAAAAGGAAGTTTTTCTGAGGCTGAAAATCTTGAAGGCTTGCCTCTTATCCGCCACCAGTTCCAAGAATACTTTACTGATGTAAGGATCACTGACCCCTTATGATTATCCTGCCCACCTGAGGATCACGTGATCCTGAACTTTACCTTGATTTTTTGCAGAAATTTGTTGAGGTCGAAATGCTGTTTGATGCATACGTTGAAGAGGCGGAGCAGAAGCATCAGGAGTTCCAAAAGTTCTTCCTGGCCAAGGATCAGACCATCTCCTCCCTTGAAAAGGACCTTAATCTGCCGAAGAAGTAGGTGGTCATGGCCCAGATAGATGCTGACCATGAAAAAGCTGAACTGCTGGAGGATGCTAAAATCTCTGCCGCCATCACTATGTACAAAATCAAGCTGCAAATGGCTCAGGAGGCTGAGGATCCTAACTTCGACCGGACCACTTGGGACAAGGAGGGTTGGAAGGTAAAGCTGGCAGAGCTGGAGGATGAAGAAGAGGCTACCGAGGTCTTGGCAATCGAAGCGAGTGGCAGCGGGAAGGATCAGGTTGGTGATGATGCTGGTGGTGATGCAGCCAAGGTGTGAGCTGCAGAAATGGGCGATGATGGATATTTCTAGACGTGGCCGGAGCCCATTTTTTTTAGGATTTGAAAGTTTTTTGGTTATGGTGTTTTAAACAATGTTGGGTTGTATTTTGAACAATAGTTTCTAGGGTTATAGATCGAGGATCCTTAGACAATAGGTAGGATAATAGGTGGTGGAGGGATCCTCTGTTTGGGGGATGAAGCCACTTGTTATCCTGCCATCTTTTACTTCCTGTACTTCAAAGACCTATTAATAATGGACACCCTTTACCTACCCCAGCGGATGGGCCACGTATTGCTGGTAGATGCTTGGGGTAGGTAATTTTGACAACCTTCGAAGGGTTAACTTTTGTGAATAAAAATAACTTCAACTTTTTGGCTATTTCCCGTGTTGTTATCCTTGTGCATTCTTTATTTTCTTATTATAGTTATCCACTTTGTTTGAATTTATCAAGTTTAATAAATCATGTTTAAAAATTTTAGGATATGATCAAGGATCAAATATCCCATAAATTCAGAAAAGTTATGCAACTTAAGGATCTTTAATTCCGTTGTCAAAGGATGAGGGTCACTTATATGAATAATGAATAAAATCTAAATGATTAAGGATCATACCTGAGAATCCAAGTTAGGATCCTAACCCTTTAACATTCATAATCAAGATAACCGAAAGACAAACCTTAGTAAAAGGTGAGGATTAAGGAGCCTTGGCTGTTTAACTTCAAAACCCTGAAACAGAACATAACTTGGGACTAATCCAAATATAAGAGAAGAGTTAGTAACTGGGGACAAGCCCAACAATTATGGGGACAAGCCCAATATATTGGGGATAAGCCCAAAGGATAACTGGGGACAAGCCCAAAGGATAACTGGGGACAAGCCCAAAGGATAACTGGGGACAAGCACAAAGGATCACTGGGGATAAGCCCAAATGATAAATGGGGACAAGCCCAAAGGATAACCGGGGACAAGCCCAAAGGATCTTGTGTAAACTGGAGTATGGCCCTCACTGGCGACTATCCAAACATAGTGACATGAAAATGCCAAAACCTTAGCTAACGTGAAAACGTTAGAAACCTTAGGAACGGATGTATGGTACGTCTACCATTATACGTAGGATCCCGGATACATCCAGTACAATGAAATTGCCAGCCCCTAAAGCTAGTACTGGTCCCATTGCCATGAACTGTACCAGGATCATCGTACGCTGCTGGCGATACTGGGGACAGGCCCAAAACTGGGGACTAGCCCAAATAACTGGGGTCAAGCCCAAATAACTGGATACTTCTTATGGATACTCAATCCTTTATTAAGGATACCTAAACCTTCTGCAAAACTCAGATTCAAGTGAAAGGAGGATAAAGGATCCAGGATCCTTATTACATGAAGTATTTCTTCAAGTGGACAGCATTCCAAGCTCTTGGTAGCAAATCACCTTCCATTGTTAGCAATCGATATGCCCCCTTTCCTGCTTCAGCTTCAATCAAATAGGGGCCTTCCCACTTTGGTGCTAACTTCCCATCAGTAGGATTTGTGGTATTCTGCAATGCTTTCCTTAATACCATATCACCAACTTGGAATTTCCTGATCCTGACATTCTTGTTGTAGGCTCCAGCCATCCTTATCTTTACCAAATCCCTGAGTTCTTCTATAGTATCCAAGTCTTGAACCAAGTTTTCAGCATTTTCTTCAGGATCACGAATGCTTGTTCTTGCAGTAGGAACCACCATCTCTGTAGGGATCACTGATTCTGCTCCAAATACCAAAGAGAATGGAGTTTGGCCAGCAGCATTCTTTGGAGTTGTCCTATCAGCCCAAAGTACATAAGGTAGTTCTTTTGCCCATTTCCCTTTCTTGGATCCAAGCTTCTTCTTCAAATTGTTGATGATGATCTTGTTGGGTGATTCTGCCTGGCCATTAGCTTGTGGGTGGACTGGTGTTGATGTTATCATCTTAATCCCCCAACAGTCACAAAAGTTAGTAGTTCTATTCCCAATAAATTGGGATCCATTATCACAAACAATTTCAGATGGAATACCAAATCTAGTAATAATGTTTCTCTTAATAAAGGATATCACTTCCTTTTCTCTGACTTGAGCAAAGGCTTCAGCCTCTATCCACTTGGAGAAGTAATCAGTCATAGCAAGCATGAATACTTTTCCACCAGGTGCCTTATGAAGCTTACCAACTATATCCATTCCCCATCTCATAAATGGCCAAGAAGAGGATATAGGATGCAAAAGTTCTGCTGGTTGGTGAAGGATATTACTATGTCTCTGACAAGGATCACACTTCTTGGCATATTCCACAGCATCCTTCTTCATAGTAGGCCAATAGTATACTGTCCTCAGGATCCTGGAGAATAATGCCCTGCCCCCAGTATGGTTTCCACAATCTCCTTCGTGAAAATCCTTTAGGACCTCTTGGATTTCAGGATCCTCAATGCACCTTAGATACGGCCCTGCAAGAGATCGTTTATATAACATGTTATTCAATATTGTGAATTGAGATACCATGATTTTGAAAGCCCTGGGGTTTTTCTTCTGTAGGAATCTATCCATGTTGTATGTATCTCATGATTGGAAGGATCCATGATCCTGAATGAGGTTGAGTATCATCACTAGGGATGATTGCAGAATCCTCTCCTATTTCCATGGCTACATGATCCTCGATAGAAGGGGTCAGGATATGGATAATAGGGATCCTGATATCCTCTGGGATCTTCAAGGATGATCCTAGATTGGCTAATGCATCAGCCTCTGCATTCTCTTCCCTTGGTACCTGTGTCAAACTAAAGGAAACAAAAGAGAGTGCTAATTCTTTGACTATCTCTAAATATTTGATTATCTTTTAACCTTTAACAGCATAGGATCCATTAAAGTGATTAGTAATTAACAACGAATCTACATGTACCTCAAGATACCTGATCCTCATATGCTTAGCAATTTGCAAACCAGCTATCAAGGCTTCATACTCAGCCTCATTATTGGTAGTTTGAAATTCACAAGCTATGGAGTGGGGTATTATGTCCCCCTGTGGCGATTTTAGTAGTATTCCAAGCCCTGTTCCTTTGACATTAGAAGCACCATCAGTGAAGAGTTTCCAAGGAACCTTAGTTTCTTCAAGCTGTTGGACTTCCAGCTCAGCTTCATTTTGAAAGTCATTACTAAAATCTACCACAAAGTCAGCTAAGGCTTGGGATTTAATGGCAGTCCTTGGTTCATATCTTATATCATATGCACTAAGCTTCACTGCCCACTTAGCCATCCTTCCTGACATTTCAGGTTTCCTGAGAACATTCTTAATTGGAAAATTAGTTTTAACAATAATTGCATGAGTTTCAAAATAATGTCTTAATTTAGTAGATGCCATAATTAATGCAAGGATAAGTTTTTCTAAATGTGAATACCTGGATTCAGCATCAAGCAAACTCTTACTTACATAATAGACATGATATTGTGTACCTTCGTGATCCTTAACAAGGACCGCAATTACTGCTTTAGAGGATACCGCTAAATACAAGGATAATATATCCCCTTTCTCTGGTTTCATCAAGGCAGGGGCTGAGGATAGGTAATCCTTAAGAGCTTTAAGAGCATTTTCATGCTTTTCAGTCCACTCAAATTTTTTGTTCTTCCTCAAAATGTCATAGAATTCCTTGCATTTTTCTGAGGATTTGGATATGAACCTGTTCAAGGCTGCGATCCTGCCTGTCAATCTTTGCACATCCTTAGCATTGGCAGGAGATTTGATATTCACAATAGACTTGATTTGCTCTGGACTTGCTTCAATGCCTCTTTTTGTCACCATATAGCCTAGGAATTTACCTGCTTTAACACCAAAGTGACACTTGAAAGGATTTAGTTTCATATTAAATTTATCAAGGATATTGAACGCTTCCTCCAAGTCTCTAAGGTGATCCTCAGCTTTCTTGGATTTAACCACCATGTCGTCTATGTAAACTTCCATAGTGTGTCCAATTTGTTCCTTGAACATCATATTGACTAGCCTTTGATATGTAGCACCTGCATTCCTTAGTCCAAATGGCATAGCAATATAACAATATATACCAGTTGGGGTCATTAAGGCTGTATCCTCTTGATCAGATGGTTCCATCTGAATTTGTTGAAATCCAGATGAAGCATCCATAAAAGTCAACAACTCATGACCCGCGGTAGCATCCACCATGGAGTCAATGTGGGGTAATGGGAAAGGATCCTTGGGACATGCCTTGTTTAAATCAGTAAAATCGACACATACCCTCCACTTTCCATTTTTCTTTTGAACAACAACCACATTGGCTAACCACCTTGGATACTTGACCTCTCTTATCATAGCTGCCCGAAGTAGTTTATCTACCTCTTCCTGAATAATAGCATTCCTTTCAGGTGCAAACTTCCTCCTCTTCTGATGTATAGGCTTGAATGACCTGTCAATGCCAAGCTTATGAGTAATTATATCCTTAGATATACCTGTCATATCCTCATGCTTCCAGGAAAAGGTGGTTTTCCTCCTCTTAAGGAAGGATACTAGATCTTGTTCAATATTGCTGAGGATCCCTAATCCTATGAAGACGATGGATTCAGGATCATGGGGATCCATAATGATTTCTTTCACATCCTGTTCTCTTGCCTCCAAGACATCTCTTGGAGGATACTTTAGTTGCTATTGCTCCCTTGGTCTTGAGGCTGGCTTCATTGATGACGTGTAACAATTCTTAGCTTCTTGTTGATCACTCTCAATTTTCACCACTCCCCACGGACTAGGAAGCTTAACACATTGATGATAGGTAGATGGGACTGCCTTCATGTCATGTATCCATGGCCTGCCAAGGATAACATTACAACAAGATAAGCAATCTATAACACAAAACTTTTGAAAAGAATGGAGTCCTTCAATATAGATTGGGAGTTTGATGTCCCCCAATGTATTTTTGGTCTCTCTGCTGAATCCCACAAGTACTGAGGATCTTGGGACAATGTCTGATTCAGGGATGTTCATCTTCTTGAGGACATCAAGCTGGATGATGTTTACCGAACTTCCTCCATCTATCAGGATCCTGCGAACAAAAAGGTTAGAAATGAACAGAGTAATAACAAGACCATCATGATGAGGATCCTGAACATCAACACGATCATCCTCATCAAAAGTTATAATCTTATCCTTGGTGACAGTGGAGGTCTGGATGGGTCTGTCTCCATTATCCATCTTGGTTTCCTTGGCATGTCTTTTGGCTGCTGAAAAGGAAGTACCACAAATGTCTGATCCACCGGATATAAAGTTTATAACTTGTGCATCTGCTGGAGGAGCAGGAGCCTTTTCCGGGATCCTTGACTTCTTTCTTCCCAAGAGCTCCTTCAAGTGCCCCTTGCTTAACAAGTAACAATTTCTTTTCTAAGTGCAATACACTCTTCAGTGAGATACCCGAAATCCTCATGATATGCACACCATTTGGATTTGTTTTTTGTAGCAGCTGGTTTGTCACTTTTTCTTGGCCACCTAGCTTTCTCACCTAGATTCTGCATTGCAAGAATTAGCTCATTGTTATCAACAGAAAAACAGTATTCAGAAATTGGAGGATAATCCTCATCATCCTCTTCTTGCTCTACTGCATGCACATTCTGGTTATCAGACTTGTTGTAGGACTTAAACTTCTTATTCTTGAAGTAGGATCCTTGCTTTTCCTGCTTTGAGGATCCTATTAATCTCTCCTGGATCCTTTTGTCATCCTCTAGACGGATGAACCTAAGGGCCCTGGTTCTTACTTCATCAAGATTCCTGCATGGAGTCATAACAAGATCATCATAGAACAATGAATCCCTAAGCAAACCCATTTTAAAGGCTTCTACAGCCATGGCTATATCCAGGTTAGGGATATCTAAGAATTCTTTACTAAACTTAGTGATGTAATCTCTAAGTGATTCATTTTGACCTTGTGTTACCCTATATAGATCACTAGTTAATCGTTCAAATTTTCTACTACATGAAAATTGACTATTAAACAGATTAACTAGATTAGCAAATGGAGTAATAGAGTAAGGGGGAAGACTTAGCAGCCATTTAAGAGCAGATCCTGTGAGTGTGGATCCAAAACCCTTGCATAGACATGCTTCTTTTAACCTCCCAGGAATGGGATTAATCTCCATTCTTTCCCTTGTGACTTCCATCTGGAATTTCAGGAATGGGCTTAACCACTCCTGGAACGCTGGATATCATATCTTTGAGTTTCTGCAATTCCTTAGCCATAGCTTGGTTGATTCTTGTATCCTGCACGAAGCCATGGTTAGCATTATAAGAAGTATTCAAAGTGTTACCTCCTAATGGATTCAAGGTTGGAATTCCAGATGTGAATCCATATTGACGGGATTCTGGTATAACTGAGGGACCAGAAGAAACAATAGTTTGCATTGGTATGAAGTCTCCTAGATGAACATCTGAACTTCCGGGTTGCACACTCCTTAAGTATCCTTGATCCTGGAAGATGTTGGATCCTTGATGTGCTGTGAATGAAGGTCTTGGAAGATAACCCATGGATCCGGAAACCTGAGATGAGGATCCTTGAACCTGGAAGGAGGATCCTTGAACCTGAGAGGATCCTTGAACCTGAGAGGATCCTTGAATTGGCTGCGTCCCCATGCATTCTCCTAAACTGGTGAAGAATCCCTGATGCTGAAATGAGGATCCTGAAGGATGGAAAGAGGATCCTTGAGCCTGAGACATTGTCGATGATCCAGAACGCATTCCTGTTGATCCACCCTGGTATTGGACATCTGGAGCTGCAAAGTGCTGGGAAGTTATGACCGGAGTGTCGAAATTCAGCGACCTCAACATCAAAGGGGAGTGATCCTCTGCTGATTTTATCAATTTCGCGAAGGATCCTGCCATTAGTTTGGTCCTGTTGTTGCATGTATCCTCTCATCTGCAAAATCAAAGCATAAAGATCAATGTTAGTAAGTGTAGAGGAAGAAACAACAGTTGGTTTTGTGAAAATGGGGGTTGTCTTCTTCGGAGCATTCTCAGCATTCTTCTGGAATGCAGGGATAAGATGATGCAACGGTGGAATGCCCTGTGATGAGGTAACCGCCGACATGGAACTTGAAGAAGTTTTTCCTTGAGAAGCCATGTGGTTGAAGGTGATGAACCGAAATGACCGAAATGAACAAAATTTCTCAGAAATGAAGCACCAATTGCCCCACGGTGGGCGCCAAACTGTTTTGGTCAAAAATCAAGCAAAGATAATGCAACCAAACTTTCTGTTGTGAGGTGTGATGCTTGAATCAATGAAAAATATTAAGGATCACTCAGAAAAGTAATGAACAAGTGACACAAAGATTTATACGAGGAAAAAGCCCTTGATCAAGAGTTGATCTCCGGTACAAAAAACCTTGGGTGATGGAAACTACCATTCACCAACTAAGATTAAACAAAAGTAGGTTTACAACTCGGGATGATAACAAGCTTGTTACAAGGATCACTAGTGTGTAATGTGCAAAAAAGTGTATGAAATCGCCAAGTATTGCTTGAGAGCTGTTACGAGTGTGTGTGTATGCCAAAATTAGCTAAGTGTTTCTATCAAGCTTGTTATCCCCATTTTAAATTAGAAAATAACTAGTCTAACTAACTATCCGCAATTTGTGCACTCTCCCCACGATCTCCATAACGTTCACAATGGTCAAGCATGTGCGGAATATTGAGGGAATATACTCTAGGAACTTCGGTGAGACTTGGTCCATGCTCTCATTCCTGCAAAACAAGTTTACATACAAGGAAGACAATTATTAGTAGTAGGATAACAACAGTGATCCTGGATCCTGATCCTGCGACACCTGCTGAGGATCCTTAATTCAAACAGAATTGAGGATCCATGATCCTGATAGCAGTTGAGGACCCGTGATCCTTAGGATTTAGAAAATCCTCCCCTAACAGTATCCAAGGAATTTTCCAGCTTCAACACCAAAGTAGCATTTCGAAGGATTCAGCTTCATGTTGTATCGATCAAGTATGTTGAATGCTACTTCAAGATCATTGAGGTGATCCTCCGCCTTCCATCATTTAACTACCATGTCATCTATGTAGACCTCCATGGTATCACCAAACTGATCTTTGAACATCTATTTAACCAATCATTGATATGTTGCACCTGCATTTCTTAGTCCAAAGGGCATAGGAATGTAACAGTAGATACCGGTAGGGGTCATGAATGCAGTATCCTCTTTATCAGATTGTTCCACCTGTATTTGTTGAAATCCAGATGAAGCATCCATAAAGGTAAGCAACTCATGACCAGCCGTTGCACCCACCATGTAGTCAATGTGTGGGAGTGGGAAAGGATCCTTGGGCCATTCCTTATTTAAATCGGTAAAAACCAACACATACCCTCCACTTTACATTTTTCTTTTGTATTACCACTACATTTGCTAACCATCTTGGATATTATGCCTCCCTAATCATACTTGCTTTTAGAAGTTTATTTTTCTCAGGTGCGAATTTCCTTCTCTTTTGATGGATGGGCCTGAAAGATTTGTCTAAACCCAACTTATGTGTAATAATATCTCTAGAAATACCTATCATGTCTTCATGTTTCCAAGCAAAGGTAGACTTTCTTCTTCTAAGGAAGGATATGAGATCCTGTTCTATGGTATCAACGATCCCTGATCCTACAAACACCTTAATGTTAGCATCCTCAGGTTCCAAAATTACTTCTTTAATATCATGTTGCCTTGCCTCCATGACATCTCTTGGAGGTTTCTATAATTACTATGTTGTGTATCATCCCGATTTTTCGTGGTATTAAAATATGTATAATCTTTTAAGTAAGTTTGTATTGGTGGAAATAGTATTTTATAAAGACTTGTAACACCCCAAAAAGGTTTAATGTGAAAATAACTGAAAAATAGATAAAAACTTAACTTAGTTGGTGAATTATGATAAAATGATAGTTAAGTTATGTGAAATGCTTAAATTAAACATATAGCAAACTAGGAGGGGGAAATGTGAAAAATTATAAATCAAAATGATTAATAAAAACAAAACAAAAAGAAAATCACACACACTGGTGTGTGTTTCGTTCGACCAAAGCAGGGGAAACAAGGGCAAACCTTGTTCTTGCAAAATCTATCAAATTGACAAGGGAATTTGAAGTTAATCAGTTGCATGCTTTTAATTTTTCGATTATCCTAACATACTCAATAGAGTGGTAAGTTCAATTTCGTGTTTTGATGAATTGTAGGAAATGGGTTTCAACCCTAACATGAGATTATGATATGATAAGTGTTGTTGGAAGTTGGATTTGTTATGTAGAATAGTTTTATGTGTGGTTTTGATGATTTGAACATCTTGATTCATAAAATTATTTGATATGAAAATCTTCATAAATGTAGGATAATCAAGATGATAGAAGTAGTTATATAAAACCATGAAATATTGATGTATGATCTTGAATATGATGCATTAACATTAGTTAGATTGATATGAAGTAAAAAGGATCATATGGATTGATTAATTGATTGTTGATGATTTGCTAAGGGAACTAGTTAAATTATATCCTAGAACATATGTGTTTAATGTCCCATTAATTCGAAACTCGCCAAGTGTTCGATGAAATGCTTAAATGAATAAACCAAAATAAAAGTGAGATTTTGAAAGTTTTGCCATGTTTACTTGATTTCTAATGATTTGCTAACAATAACTTGGTGTTTTGTAAACATAAAGCTTTGGTGAATCTAATGGTGAATGAGATTAACATAAAGTACATATGTAAATGTTATTTTCACTTGATCATCCAAACGGGTCACTTGAGTGAATGAGTTAATTGGGTTGGATTATAACCCAAACTTATACACATTGGTTAATCGATGAAATTATGGTGAAAATGACCCGTATGTTATGTCTAAACACAAATGCGTGATAATGGGTTAAATGGATGTTGATAAACCAATTAGCAAGTTTGGGGTAAAAGAATGATTTAGAACACATGTTTGATGATGGGTTGGATAAGTAACTAGGTATTATGAGATAAATGCCCATATTACGTGTTCTAATGATTTTCAAGTTTGATTTGTTGTCAAGATAGGTGGCATAACGTTTGGATGGCAACGGGTCAAACGGGTGATAAAGCAACAACATTCCTACGGGCAAAGGTGAGTGACTCGAGTATGTTTGGAGTCGCATCGATTTAAATAGTCTTATTGTTGGCTTAAATTTCTTATAGTTAAGGTGGTTTAATGAAACTTATTGAATATGGTTTAACTTAACAATAACTTATTGTTTTAGAGATATTTTGGGGGTTTTAACCCATCAAGAAAAAGTACACAATGTTAATGGGCCGAGATACCCAAATGCTGAAAATTCAGCTTATTTTCAGATTTTTGCTAGTTTTTAAAAATTCATAGAAAATCAACCGAATATCCGTTCGGGGCGTATTTTATATCCACGGAAAGGTCTCGGAGTCACCGTTGATAAGAATTTTTGTTTGAAGTGAAATACTCAATGTAAATATGGGAAAATACTGAATTACTACAGCTGCATAAAGCTGATTGAAAAACATAAATTTTATAGTACTTGCATAATCTTAGGGAATTTATAAGGAACCAATGGGATGTGATTATGTTGTTGTTTTAAACCTCTATGTAGCTATATATATTATATGAGTTGAGGTGAGTGATTCCTTGAATATGGATGTGTATGCTAAATTAAAAAGCCATGGCTGTTATAACCTGCTTGTGCAAAAACATGTGTTCATTTAGTAGTGCTTATGAATGAATGACACTTGGGTCGTAGAAACTATATAACGTATTGGAGTATGTTATGAATACATGTATGAATTATTAAGAGTATGTTGGATAATAATGATTGTTGATAATCGTATATATTGTCTAATGAATTACAACATAGATATGTGGCAGTTTACCATTTTATTTATATTGACCGTATCAATTTGATAATGGTTTACTTTGAAGTTTCCTTGATTCTATATTAGCAGGGATATACATGAGATATAAAAAAGGGGGCATCCATATTAGAATGGAGAAAGTCACAAAATGCGTGACTCGAGATAATGAAGTGGTGGCTCGATATTGTTTCGTTGGGCATTATGAGCATTGAATACTCCGTTATGTTTGGTACAAAATCATATTATGAGTCCTCACTTAACAAAAGCTAATATTTTGGTGTTTTCAATGTAGGCGATAATTCATGAAAATCAAAGGGGTGACTTGAACTAGAATCATGAAAGAAGAAAACATCTCACAAGTCATTCACCAATAACCCGGTTCAATCTATATATTAGTCATAACTATGCTTACTGTAGGAATATATAATTTCTCGGTTGAGGCTAATAATATGGTAATGTTATATGATAGATTCGGGTGGTAGGAAGGCGAAAGTGATCAAGTTTTTGAAGCGGGTCAACGATGTGAAGATTTAGTGACGCCTTGTTCACTAAGTAATATGGGTTTTCTTATTGGGTCAAATTGACTTAGTTATTTGCATTTTAGAGTTTAACTTCAATGTTTATTTTAGCCAAGTGCTAGTATGTCAATGTAGTAGTGGGTTATATTTGTATTATAAAAACCTTGGTTAATAAGCAGGTATTGCTTTCATAAGGATTGGTCGTGATGCAAACGGGTCATGGCGAAATTTTCTAAAAGACTGTTTGTAATTGTTTTATTAATCCGATTATGTGGATTAATAGATTTTAGGAATATTAACCTTTATTAGGTAATATTAACAAAAAGAAAAAAATTTGGGCCTATTTTCCGCAAAGTATTTGTTAGGGGAGGATTTTCCAAAGATCAGTGATCCTCAATTACTGTCGGGCTTAGGGATCCTCAATTATGTTTGAATTAGTGATCCTCAGAGAGTATTGTAGGATCAGGATCTAGGATCATCATAGTGATCCTTACACTAACGATTGTCTGCTTTGTATATGATGTTGTTTTGCAGGAGTACGTGCTTGGACTTGGTCTTGGCGATATTCCTGGAGCATATTCCCTTTTTATTCCGCACGTGCTTGACTAATATGGACGTTATGGAGGTCGTGGAAGACTTGCACGAAATGTGGATAGTTAGTTAGCTTAGATATTTTCCAAATTTATAAGGGGATAGCGAGCTAGATTAGAACACTTGGCTATTTTTTGGCTAAACACACACACTCGTAACTGCTCTCATCAGCTCTCGACAGTTTGCTCGGCGATTACACACTTTTTTGCACATAACACTCTAGTGATCCTTGTAACAAGCTCGCTATCATCCAAAGTTGTAATATATTTTTTGTTTAATCTGAGTTGGTGATCGGTAGTTTCCATCACCCGAGGTTTTTTATGCCGGAGATCAACTCTTGATCAAGGGCTTTTTCCTCGTATAAATCATTGTGTCACTTGTTCATTACATTTCTGAGTGATCCTTAATATTGTTCATTGATTCAAGCATCACACCTCACAACAGAAAGTTTGGTTGCATTATCTTTGCTTGATTTTTGACCAAAACAGTTTGGCGCCCACCGTGGGGCAATTGGTGCTTCATTCCTAAGAAGATTCATATTTTTGTGGTCATTTCGGTTCGTTACAACCAAGCAGATGGCTTCCTCAGGGAAGAACACTTCAAGTTCAATGCCAGCAATCAGTTCTTCACAAGCCATTCCACCTTTGCCTACACCACCTTCTGGATCCCAGAAGAATGCTGAAAATGCTGCGAAGAGACAAACCCCCATTTTTCCAAAACCACCAACTTCTTCTGTTTCCTCTAATCCTACTACTAATGATCTTTTTACTCTGATTTTGCAGATGAGAGATCGCATGCAAGAGCAGGACAAAACCAATGAAAGGATCCTCTAGGGAATTGGTGATATCAAGAAACAGAAGAAATCAGTGGAGGATCACTCTCCTCTGATACCAAGGTCACTGAATTTTGACACTCCGGTTGTAATTGTTTTGGTCAAAAAATCTGATGAGGATAATGCAACCAAACTCTTTGTTACGGGGAATGATGCTTTAAATGTAGAACAATGACAAGGATCACTTCAATATAAATTGCACAAACAACACAAGGATTTATACGGGGAAAAACCCTTGATCAAGAGTTGGCCTCCGGCACAAAAAACCCCGGGTGATGGAAACTACCGATCACCAAGCTTAAATAAATCAATAAATGTTTACAACTTCGGATAGTAACGAGCTAGGTACAAGGATCACTAGGGTGAAATGTGTAAAAGTGAGTGAAAACTGTTAAGTGTTTGTCGAGAGCTTCAAGAGTGCGATTGTATGAGAGTGTGTGTAGCTGAAAATGGCGAAGTGTTCTAATTACTAGCTCGTCACACCTTTAAAAATAGAAGTTAACTATAATAACAAACTATCCGACTTTTGTGCCAAGCTCCCACGTTCTCCACAACGTCCATTTCCAGTCAAACGTGTGCGAAATACCCGTGGAATATTCCATAGTAACGTTGCCAAGACCAAGTCAAGCTTGTTACTCCTGCGAAATAATACGAAACACAAACAAGCAATCGTTAGTATGAGGATCCTTAAGGTGATCCATGATCCTTATCCTGAAGCTCTTCTGAGGATCACTATCTGTCACAGAAGTAAGGATCATTAATTAGGATAACAAGTAAGGATCACTAATTGTTAGAAAATCCTCCCCTAACAATTGCCCCCAAAATATAAGGAGTGATATGTAAAATGAGCGAATTATATTTTCTTGATCTTTTCCGCAACTAACTATCGTAAATATAGCCGTTGTCGTAGAACTATCCGTTGCAACTATGACGTCACAGAAGTGACAACCCTGCACAATCATGATTATAAATAGGAGATAGAGATATGATCGTTTGCATTTAAATTTCAGAGATACTCCCTTTATAACTGCATCCGAAGATAAACAGGTATTCTCTCTTCATCTTCTTCCTTCTTTTGCTCTGTTTTCCGTTTCTTCTCATCATTCTATCAAAGATGTTGCTCCGGAACTCCCCAGCTAAGGATCACCCGAAAAATAGCCCACTGAAAAGCCAGGGGATCATCGAATATTCCATAAAAGAACGCTGCTGCTTCAACGATGCACAGATTGATAGGATCCGCCACTGCTTCCCGGCGAACACCGTGTTTAAGTCTTTTGATCCCAATGCCCTGAGTGATTATATTTCCGACAACTGGGTTGCTTTTCCTGTCACTCCGTTCACCATAGGCTATACATATCCTTTCCCAGCCTTCACCCAATCTTTCTTTTCCCTAACCGGCATCTCTTATATCCAAGCCATGCCGATGATATGGAGGGTTTTGTACACCCTTGAAAGGATCATCGAGCAGGAAGGGATAGACCTAGGAATGTCAGAGCTGGGAGAGCTGTATGATCTTACTACCTTTGGTTCTCATCATTATTTGTTTAAACGTAAACCTGGTGAGGAACACTCGATCTTCAAAGCAACCAAGAATGATGCTAATTGGAAGCGGCGTTTCTTTTTCGTCAAGAGAGATTCTATTGATGACGGAAAGGATCTACCCAAGAAATGGGCTACCCATGGTAGGGTGGAGGATCCTGAGAAGGATCACCAGAGAACTTTCTTTTGATATAAGGATCACTTATATACTTTTGCTTTCTTGTTATGCAGCTATCACTGTTTCACACCTCAGACTGTCTCCTGCTGCCAAAGAGAGACTCATCGCTTTCAAGAAACTTGATCCTGAAACAAGATCCTTCAAGACAACCACCCAGGATTCTCAGGAGGTATCCTCAGGCTCTGTCACGATGTCAAGTAAGTATCTTTGTTTAAAAAATTAAATAAATAGTGAAATATAAGTAAAGTAAAGATACTTATCTTGTTTTGGTTGTGTAGGTGCTGGAAAATCCACCAAGTCTGCTTCAAAGTTCAATGTCACCGATCTCACCACCGTCAGATCCTCCAAAAGAAAGGCTCATACCAGCCCGACAGCTTCAGTCCCCAAGGCACCCCTCAAAGGAAAGGGAATCAAGAAGAGAAAGGCCTCTGAAGCTGAGGATCTGCAGGGTCTGCCCCTGATCCGCCACCAATTCCTCGAGTACTTCAACGATGTAAGGATCACTGTCTCTGCTCGTATATCCTGCTGACATATCCTGCTGATATATCCTGCTGATTTGAGGATCACTTGGTCCTGACCTTATCTTTTATCCCCTTTGCAGAAATTCACTGAGATTGAGTACTATGTTGGCCACGTTGAGGATCAGGATAGGAAGATTGCCGACCTCCAGCAGGTTGCATTGCTAAAGGACCTCAAAATTGCTGATCTTCAGAAGGAAGTCCGGGATGCCAAACAGGAGACGGCCAAGGTGCTGGTTAATGTTGACTACGAGAAGCATGAGATCACCGAAGATGCCAAAGTCTCTGCCGCCATAGCAATGTACAAGACCAAGCTGCAAATGGCCTTGGAAGCTCAGGATCCTGCTTTTGACAAGAGCACCTGGGATGTGGAAGGCTGGAAGGCAAGGCTGGCTGAACTGGATGATGAAGAGGCTGAGGAGGTTGAAGAGATCCTGACGATCGAGGCTGGAGGCAAGGGTGAAGGTGGTGAAGCAAGTGGAGCCGGAGGTGGTAATGCAGCGAAGGTTTAGGCTGCATGATTGGGCGATGATGGAAACTTCTAGACATAGCCGGAGCCCAATTTTTTAGTTTGATGGTTGTTTTGTTGAACAATTTGATGGTTTGTACTGAACAATAATTTTTAGGATTATGGATCATGTATGATCCTTTGGACAATAGGTAGGATTGCAAATGGTGGAGGGATCCTCTGTTTGGGGGATGAAGCCATTGTGATCCTGTCGCCTTTATATTCCTGCACTACTTTTGAACCTATTATCATGGACACCCTTTACCTACCCCAGCGGACGGGTCACGTTTTGCTGGTAGATGCTCGGGGTAGGTGATTTTGACAACCTTTTAAGGGTTAATCTTTTGTTAATAAATAAAACCTTAATCTTTTGTCGCTTATCTTGTATTGTTATCCTTTTTGTCTCTTTAATTCTCAATTGTTTTGATGTACACTTATTAAATAAGCAATTTTGAATAAGTCAGATTGAAAATATTTAGGACATGATCCATGACCAAATATCCTATAGTTAAAGAATCCCAAAAAGTAATATATTTTAAGGATCACAAGTTTAGTTGTCAAATTTTAAGGGTTATTCAAATAAACAATAAATAGAATTAAAAATAATTAAGGATCATACCTGAGGATCCAAGTTAGGATCCTAATCATAATCAGGATAACTATAAGATAAACCTTAGAGAGAAGTAAGGATCAAGGATCCCTAGTTGCTTATCTTCAAGGACCTGAAATAGAGCATAACTTGGGACTAAGCCAATATAAGATAAGAGTTAGCAACTGGGGACAAGCCCAAGGATAACTGGGGACAAGCCCAAGGATAACTGGGGACAAGCCTAAGAATAACTGGGGACAAGCCCAAGGATCGTAGGTAAACTGGAGTATGGCCCTAACTGGCGACTATCCAAACTTAGTGACATGAAAATGTCAAAACCTTAGCTAACGTGAAAACGTTAGAAACCTTAGGAACGGAAGTATGATACGTCTACCATTATACGTAGGATCCTAGGTATAGCCAGTACAATGGAATTATCAGCCCCTAAAGCGAGTACTGGTCCCACTGCCTTGAACTATACCAGGATCATCATGCGCTACAGGCGGAACTGGGGTCAAGCCCAAATAACTGGGGTTAAACCCAAAGGAAGGATTGCTTCTGCAGATAACCAATACTTTGCTAATATGAGAAAATAAGGAAATGAAATAGTTCAAGATTAGGACATTACCAAAGTAAGGATCACCGATACTTTAAGGATCCTTCAAGGATACCCCTTACGTAAGGATCATCTGTGCCATGAGGATCCTGCTCACATGAAATATTTCTTCAAGTGGACAGCATTCCAAGCTCTTGGTAGCAAATCACCTTCCATGGTTAGCAATCTATATGCCCCCTTTTGCTGCTTCAGCTTCAACCAAATAAGGGCCTTCCCATTTTGGAGCCAATTTTCCATCAGCAGGATTGGTGGTATTCTGAAATGCCTTCCTTAATACCATATCTCCAACTTGAAACTTCCTAATCCTGACATTTTTGTTGTAAGCACCAGCCATTTTTTGTTGATAACTGGCCATCCTTATCCTAGCCAGATCCCTGATTTCTTCAATAGTATCCAGGTCTTGAGCCAAGTTCTCATCATTTTCCTCAGGATCACGAGTACTTGTTCTAGCAGTTGGAACCACCATTTCTGTTGGGATCACTGACTCTGCCCCAAATACCAAAGAGAATGGCGTTTGACCAGTAGCATTCATAGGGGTTGTCCTATCAGCCCAAAGCACATAAGGTAGTTCTTCTGCCCATTTCCCTTTCTTGGATCCAAGCTTCTTCTTCAAATTGTTGATAATGATCTTGTTGGATGATTCTGCTTGACCATTAGCTTGTGGGTGGACTGGTGTTGATGTTATCATCTTAATCCCCCAGCTGTCACAAAAGTTAGTGGTTCTGCCCCCAATGAATTGGGAACCATTATCACATATAATTTCAGAAGGAATTCCAAATCTAGTTATAATATTTCTTTTAATGAAGGATATAACTTCCTTTTCTCTGACTTGGGCAAAAGCTTCAGCCTCTATCCACTTGGAGAAGTAATCAGTCATAGCAAGCATGAATACTTTTCCACCAGGTGCCTTAGGGAGCTTACCAACTATATCCATACCCCATCTCATAAATGGCCAAGAGGAGGATATAGGATGCAAAAATTCAACTGGTTGATGAAGGATATTGCTGTGTCTCTGATAAGGATCACATCTCTTAGCATACTCCACAGCATCTCTCTTCATGGTTGGCCAGTAGTATCCTGTCCTCAGGATTCTTGAGAATAATGCCCTGCCCCCAGTGTGGTTTCCACAATCTCCTTCATGGAAGTCTTTTAAAACTTCTTGGATTTCAGGATCCTCAATGCATCTCAAGTATGGTCCTGCAAGAGATCGTCTATACAACATATTATTTATAATTGTGAATTGAGATACCTTAATTTTGAAAGCCCTAGGGTTTTCTCCTGTAGGAATCTCTCCATGTTGTAAGTATCTCATAATTGGTGAGATCCATGATCCTGATCCTGAATGGGATTGAGTATCCTCACTAGGGATAATTGCAGAATTCTTTCCTATCTCCATAGCCACATGATCCTCGATAGCCGGGGTCAGGATATGGATAATAGGGATCTTGATATCCTCCGGGATCTTCAAAGATGATCCTAAGTTAGCCAATGCATCAGCTTCTGTATTTTCTTCCCTTGGTACCTGTGTCAAACTAAAGGAAACAAAGGAGAGTGCCAATTCTTTGACTATCTCTAAATATTTGGTTAGCTTTTCACCTTTAACAGCATAGGATCCATTAAAGTGGTTTGTAATTAACAATGAATCTACATGTACCTCAAGATACCTGATCCCCATATGCTTAGCAATTTGCAAACCAGCAATTAAGGCTTCATATTCAGCCTCATTGTTAGTGGTTTGGAACTCACAAGCTATAGAGTGGGGTATTATGTCCCCCTGTGGCGATTTTAGTAGTATTCCAAGCCCTGTGCCTTTGACATTTGAGGATCCATCAGTATAGAGTATCCAAGGATCCTTGGTCTCCTCTAGCTGCTGGACTTCTAACTCAGCTTCTTTTTGTAAATCACTACTGAAATCAGCCACAAAGTCAGCTAATGCTTGGGATTTGATGGCTGTCCTAGGCTCATATCTTATATCATATGCACTTAGCTTCACTGCCCACTTAGCCATCCTTCCTGACATCTCTGGTTTCCTGAGGACATTCTTAATTGGGAAATTAGTTTTAACAAAAATAACATGAGTTTCAAAATAATGTCTCAACTTAGTGGATGCCATAATTAATGCAAGAATAAGCTTTTCAAGGTGTGAATACCTGGATTCGGCATCAAGTAAACTTTTACTTATATAATAGACAGGATGTTGTGTACCTTCATGATCCTTAACAAGGACCGCACTTACTGTTTTTGAGGATACTGCAAGATACAAGGATAGCACATCGCCTTTTTCTGGTTTCATCAAGGCCGGGGCTGAGGATAGGTAATCTTTGAGAGCTCTTAAGGCATTTTCATGCTTCTCAGTCCACTCAAATTTCTTGTTCTTCCTTAGGATATCATAGAATTCTTTGCACTTCTCTGAGGATTTGGATATAAATCTGTTCAAAGCTGCTATCCTGCCTGTTAGCCTTTGAACATCCTTAGCATTGGCCGGAGATTTGATGTTCACTATTGCTTTGATTTGTTCCGGGCTAGCTTCAATGCCTCTCTTTGTCACCATATATCCTAAGAATTTACCTGCTTTAACACCAAAGTGACATTTCGAAGGATTAAGCTTCATATTATATTTATCAAGGATATCGAATGCTTCCTCCAAGTCTCTTAGGTGATCCTCAGCCTTTGTTGATTTTACCACCATATCGTCTATGTAAACCTCCATAGTTTGTCCAATCTGATCCTTGAACATCATATTCACTAGCCTTTGATAAGTTGCACCTGCATTTCTTAGTCCGAACGGCATAGCAATATAGCAGTATATACCAGTTGGAGTCATGAAGGCTGTATCCTCTTGATCGGATGGTTCCATTTGGATTTGTTGAAATCCGGATGAAGCATCCATAAAAGTTAACAGTTCATGACCCGCAGTTGCATCCACCATGGAGTCAATGTGGGGTAATGGGAAAGGATCCTTGGGACATGCCTTATTTAAATCGGTAAAATCGACACATACCCTCCACTTTCCGTTTTTCTTTTGAACAACAACCACATTGGCCAACCATCTTGGATACTTGACCTCTCTAATCATACCTGCCCGGAGCAATTTCTCTACCTCTTCCTGGATAATGGCATTTCTTTCCGGTGCAAACTTTCTTCTCCTTTGATGGATTGGTTTGAAGGACCTATCAATGCCAAGTTTGTGAGTGATTACATCTTTAGATATGCCTGTCATGTCTTCGTGTTTCCATGCAAAGGTAGTCTTTCTCCTTTTGAGGAAGGATATGAGGTCTTCCTTCATATCGCCAAGGATCCCTGATCCGATATAGATTTTGGATTCAGGATCATGAGGATCCATGAGGATTTCTACCACATCCTGCTCTCTTGCCTCCAAGACATCCCTTGGAGGATACTTTGATTGCTATTGCTCCCTTGACTTCGAGGCTGGTTTCATCGATGATGTATAGCAATTCTTAGACTCCTGCTGATCACTATCAATCTTGACTATTCCCCAAGGACTAGGGAGCTTCACACATTGATGGTAAGTAGATGGGACTGCCTTCATATCATGTATCCAGGGCCTGCCAAGGATAAGATTACAACAAGATAAACAGTCAATAACACAAAATTTTTTATAAGAGTGTAGGCCTTCGATGTATATTGGGAGCTTAATGTCCCCCAGGGTATTCTTAGTTTCGCCACTAAATCCCATGAGCACGGAGGATCTTGGTATGATATCTGATTCAGGGATACCCATCTTCTTTAGAACATCAAGCTGGATAATGTTCACTGAGCTTCCTCCATCTATAAGGATCCTGCGGACAAAATGGTTAGAAATGAAAAGAGTAATAACTAAACCATCGTGATGAGGATCCTGGATATCAACACGATCATCCTCATCAAAGGTTATGACTTTTCCTTCGGAGACACTTGATGTTCGAACGGGTCTTTCTCCATTATCCATTTTAGTTTCCTTTGCATGCCTTTTAGCTACTGAGAAGGATGTGCCACAAATGTCTGATCCTCCAGAAATAAAGTTTATTACTTGTGCATCTGCTGGAGGGGCCGGAGCTTTCTCAGGGATCCTTTCAGGATCCTAAGTCCTTGACTTTTTTCTACCCAACAATTCTTTTAGATGCCCCTTGCTTAACAAGTATCCAATTTCCTTTCTTAGTGCAATGCATTCTTCTGTGAGATGCCCAAAATCTTCATGGTATGAACACCACTTTGATTTATCTTTGGTTGCAGCTGGTCTGTCATTTTTTCTGGGCCATATGGCTTTATCACCTAGATTCTGCATCGCAAGGATTAGTTCATTGTTATCAACAGAAAAACAATATTCAGAAATTGGAGGATAATCCTCATCATCCTCTTCCTGATCAACGGCATGCACATTCTGGTTATCAGATCTGTTATAGGATCTGAACTTGTTATTCCTGAATGAGGATCCTTGCTTATCTTGTTTTGAGGATCCTGCTAACCTCTCCTGGATCCTTTTGTCATCCTCTAGCCGGATGAACCTAAGTGCCCGGGTTCTTACCTCATCTAGGTTCATGCATGGTGTCATAACAAGATCATCATAGAACAATGAATCCCTAAGCAATCCCATTTTAAAGGCCTCAACAGCCGTGGCTATATCCAAGTTGGGAATGTCTAAGGATTCTTTACTGAATTTGGTAATGTAATCCCTTAATGATTCATTATGACCCTGGGTTATCCTATATAGATCACTAGTTAATCGTTCAAATTTTCTACTACAAGAAAACTGATTATTAAATAGGTTAACTAGATTAGCAAATGAGGTAATAGAGTAGGGGGAAGACTTAGCAGCCATTTGAGAGCTGATCCAGTAAGAGTGGATCCGAATCCCTTACACAGGCATGCTTCCTTTAACCTTTCTGGGATTGGATTGATCTCCATCCTCTCCCTGTATTGTGCTATGTGTTCTTCAGGATCCGTCGAACCATCATACAGCTTCATGGTTGGCACATGGAACCTCTTGGGTATCTCAGCATCACAGATTGGTGGTGCAAAACGAGATATCTTATGGCTCCCATCTGCAATCTCTGGGATAGGTTTGACCACTCCTGGAACACTTGATATCATATCCTTCAACTTTTGCAACTCTCTGGCCATGGCGTGGTTGATACCTGGATCCTGCATAAGGCCATGGTTAGTAGTATAAGAATTATTAAAAGTGTTACCTCCCATTGGATTCAAATTAGGTAGAATGGATTTTAATCCATATTGTTGGGCCTCTGGAATGATCGAAGGACCAGTAGAAGCAATGGTCTGCATCGGAATAAAATCTCCCTGATGGACATCTGAACTTCCTGTTTGCAAACTCCTCAAGGATCCTGGCATCTGGAAGGATCTCTGAAACTGGGACGATCCTGGAACAAAGGAGGATCCTTGAACCTGGGATGATCCTGGAACAAAGGAGGATCCTTGAACCTGGGATGATCCTGGAACAAAGGAGGATCCTTGAACCTGGGATGATCCTGGAACGAAGGAGGATCCTTGAACCTGGGATGATCCTGGAAGAAAGGAGGATCCTTGAACCTGGGATGATCCTGGAACAAAGGAGGATCCTTGAATCTGCTGCGCTCCTGGGTATCCTCCTGAAGTCATGAAGGATCCCATATGCTGAGGATAGGATCCTGCTGGCTGGAAATATGAACCTGATGCCTGGGTCACTGTTGTTGTTCCGTAGTGCACTCCTTTCGGTCCACCCACATATTGAACATCTGGAACCACTGATGGCTGAGAAGTAATCACCGGAGTATCAAAATTCAAAGATTTGGGCACCAGTGGGGAATGATCCTCTGCAGTTTTCTTTTGTTTCTTGAGATCTCCGATTTCTTTGAGAATCCTTTCATTGGTCTTATCCTGTTGCTGTATATGATCCTTCATCTGCAAAATCAAAGTAAACATGTCACTAGTAGTGGGAGTGTAAGAAGCAGAAGAAGATGGAGGTTTGGAGAAAATGGGAGTTGGTTTCTTCTCGGCATTTTTCTGAGGTCCAGAAGGTGGTGGAGGCAAAGGTGGAATGCCCTGAGATGAATTGACCACAGACATTGCAGTAGAGGTATTCTTCAATGATGAAGCCATGTATTTGTATGCAATGAACCGGAATGATCACCAACAGAAAAACTTCTTAGGAATGAAGCACCAATTGCCCCACGGTGGGCGCCAAACTATTTTGGTCAAAAAATCTGATGAGGATAATGCAACCAAACTCTTTGTTACGGGGAATGATGCTTTAAATGTAGAACAATGACAAGGATCACTTCAATATAAATTGCACAAACAACACAAGGATTTATACGGGGAAAAAGCCCTTGATCAAGAGTTGACCTCCGGCACAAAAAACCCCGGGTGATGGAAACTACCGATCACCAAGCTTAAATAAATCAATAAATGTTTACAACTTCGGATAGTAACGAGCTAGGTACAAGGATCACTAGGGTGAAATGTGTAAAAGTGAGTGAAAACTGTTAAGTGTTTGTCGAGAGCTTCAAGAGTGCGATTGTATGAGAGTGTGTGTAGCTGAAAATGGCGAAGTGTTCTAATTACTAGCTCGTCACCCCTTTAAAAATAGAAGTTAACTATAATAACAAACTATCCGACTTTTGTGCCAAGCTCCCACGTTCTCCACAACGTCCATTTCCAGTCAAGCGTGTGCGAAATACCCGTGGAATATTCCATAGTAACGTTGCCAAGACTAAGTCAAGCTTGTTACTCCTGCGAAATAATACGAAACACAAATAAGCAATCGTTAGTATGAGGATCCTTAAGGTGATCCATGATCCTGGTCCTGAAGCTCTTATGAGGATCACTATCTGTCACAGAAGTAAGGATCATTAATTAGGATAACAAGTAAGGATCACTAATTGTTAGAAAATCCTCCCCTAACAGTAACTACCCTACAATCGGCAGTTCCGGGCATCCAGTATCAAAGTGGTCCATCAGAAAGGCGTTATGGAACAGCAACTATGAGTCAAGCATTTGGCTCTCACTTCCAGCCTCAGGGATCCTCTTTTCAGCATCAGGGATCCTTCGTCAGCTCAGGAGGATATTTGGGAATGCACACAGTCCAAGGATCCTCCCAGGTCCAAGGATCCTCCCAGGTCCAAGGATCCTCCCAGGTTCCAGGATCCTTTCAGGTTTAAGGATCCTCTCAGCCCCAAGGATCCTTTCAGGTTCAAGGATCCTCTCTGCTTCAAGGATCCAACATCTTTCAGGATCAAGGATCCTTAAGAAGTATGCAGCCTCCAAGCTCGGATGTTCATCAAGGAGACTTCATACCAATGCAGACCATTGCTTCCTCTGGTCCTTCAATCATACCGGAACCCCGTCAATATGGATTCACATCGGCAATTCCAAACTTGAATCCCATGGGAGGTAATACTTTTAATAATTCATATAACCCTAACCATGGCTCTATGCAGGATACAGGTATCAATCAGGCTATGGCTAGGGAGTTACAGAAGCTTAAGGATATGATATCCAGCGTACCAGGAGTGGTTAAACCCATTCCTGAAATTGTAGATGGTAGCCATAGGATATCTCGCTTTGCACCACCTATTTGTGATGCTGAGATACCCAAGAGGTTCCAAATACCAACTATGAAGCTATATGATGGTTCAACGGATCCAGAGGAACATGTTGCTCAATACAGGGAGAGGATGGAGATCAATCCAATTCCTGAGAGGTTAAAAGAAGCATGTCTATGCAAGGGTTTCGGATCCACACTCACAGGATCTGCTCTTAAATGGTTTGCTAATCTAGTTAATTTGTTTAATAGTCAATTCTCTTGTAGTAGAAAATTTGAACAATTAACTTGTGATCTATATAGGGTAACACAAGGTCAAAATGAATCACTTAGAGATTACATCACTAAGTTTAGTAAAGATGTCACACCCTGGCTTTGCGGAAGCGTGGTAAATTTTGGTGTGACTTCTTAATACCATAGCTTAACCATAACAAAGCTATATGAAATAAAATCATGCAAGATCATCCATAGATTAAATTTTGAAAACCAATTACAACAACATTGTCTTAACGGAAGCACCTCCTAATGACATTGTTCAACAAACATAAACATCAACATGAAATGAACGCAGTTTAAGGACTGTGACTTGTCCAGGAAAGAGTCACATTCCCCAAACCCGGATGATCTCGTAACTAGTGCAGCGGGAAAACGTGCCATACCGTGCCAGATCCGTTAATTTCCTGAAATACATCTAAGTTGAAAAATCAACAATAATGTTGAGCGAGTTCATGTGTAAATGAGTAAGTAAACCTTTGTGAGTATAAAAATAGTCTTGGTATGTAGCAAATAAGGGAATTGAGATCACCAATGGTTTGCAAGGCCACTGATATATGTGAAGTGCAAATAGGGAGACTCAAACCTAGCAGATTTCGCCACGGCATTAGTATGTGGACAAAGTCACCCCAAGGTCCGTTTCTAGTTTGGCCTGGGGCTGGGCTCGCTACACCCAGATAGATCTACCGCTCCTGTCCCTTGGTCCCGACATGAGGACTAATGGCCTCATATTGCTCCTACCCACTCACATGATCTAAGTAGTAAACCTCCTTACGCTAACCATACCATGTATAAAGTACTTGTAATCAAAGTAACATGTATTTCACCCCCGCAGTTAAGAAAACTGAAAACAGTTAGAGAAAAGGGGGACATGAACTCACAGTGAAGCGTCTCTACCAAGTATTCCAAATCAGGCAGCTGTGCGACGACCTACAGGTGCTAATTTCTATTAGACGGATGGCCGTGCCTTAGCTTTATAGTTTAAGTCTTTGGGAAATAGTTAGACAACTATTTCGTGTTTACGTTCTGTAAGTACTTGGTAATTATTTTCCTTCCCAAGGATGGGGGATTCAATACATGTGCGTTCATAAATATTTCCGTAAATGCGTAAGTTACGTTTAACAATCGAGTGGTAATATACTTACCGGTGTAACTTATATATTTATGGTGAAAGCGTTCGTATTATTTTGGAATCGTTACGTTCGTAAATATTATTTTTACTCTAAAAATAATATCTATGTATTTTCACAAAATAATCATAAACAGTGTGTGAAAATATATATTTATCACGTTAAATTTTGTGAAAACCCCACCTCCGAATATTTAGTAAATAAAGTCATGGCGAAATTTATATTTCAGAAACATGTCAAAAATAATTCTAACACTTGTAGTGTAAATAGTTCTAAGTGTTAGGTTTTTAGAAAAATTTCGCCAGAGTTTCCTCTGTAACTGGAGGTGGCCACGCTTTCAAGCGTATCATTTTCTTTAACAAATCAACTCAACAATTTTCTTTATTCAGTCAAAACCATGTTCAAATCACAAACTAGTCAAAATATGTATATAAATCGCATAAACTTCATGAACTTGTGGTTTATCCAAACTGTGAAGTAATTCTCATTACTTTTAGTGGATCTATATATAAAACAATCCGATTTTGTAAAAACCTCGTTTTTATGGAAGTTCCGTCTTTACAACTTCTCGTCAACTTGTACAAAAATAGTTATTTTGTCGAAACTTTGTGTTACACAAGTGTTTACACACTTGTGTGTTCTAAAAACCATTCTTGTTAGTGTAAGATCCATTTTTAGAAAGCATGATTTCTTTGACACGCAGTCCTTTGAAAATACCACTTGTAGATACGTAGATCTACTAGTTTTAAACACTATTCCACAAGTAAAACATTTTTACACAAGTTCATGTTTCATGTGTGGTAGAGTTTCACCTTTTAACCCTTGTATCATTCAAAACAAGCTTATGTTAAGATCCATGATCTTACCAAACCGGGTTAAACGATGATCCGAGCTACCACATCATAGATCGGGCCTAAATAATCATACATTTTAATTACTACAACATTTACACAACTAGTGAGCTTTTAACCATCATTTTCCATGTTTTTAGTAGACTTTAATGCTTCAAATTGCAAGATTCCGAGTTTTAATCATCAAACATCTTATTAACCACCTTAGATTAGTTCAAATACGAGTTTTAAGCATTATACCTCTAGCTCGAGGCTAGGGAAGAATCTAGGCGCAAATGAGGTGGATAAAAG
This sequence comes from Helianthus tuberosus, assembly GCA_030545235.1. Classification (NCBI taxonomy): domain Eukaryota; kingdom Viridiplantae; phylum Streptophyta; class Magnoliopsida; order Asterales; family Asteraceae; genus Helianthus; species Helianthus tuberosus. Next base: position 144,270,349 of record CM060381.1, read on the forward strand.
CTAGGTAGAGAGGTCCTTCGTCTTCCGTTTGCTCCAAGGCTCCTCGTATGTGACCCGTAACACTGGTATATGCTTGGAACTTGAAGATCAAAATCGAAAATGGATGGGGTGCCCCAAGGGGTGTTCGGCCGTGAGTAGAGCAAGAGGGAGAGAGAGTAATTTTTGTGTGTTGTGTGGAGTGAATGATCTCTAGTGCCATCCATCATACTTATAGACAATTTTAGAAGTTTTAATCCAATGGATTATATGTTATTTAGATATGGGACAAGAGGCAATATTATAATCAAAAATGGTACAAGCTTAGTCCCATGGTGACCGATCGGCCCAAGGGGGGGGGGGTCTTGGTTCGATCTCAACTAGATTAGTTGATGTTTAGTTAGGTTAATCTAGTTAAGTTGAGTGATTAACTCGGTTAGTGGTGTGTTGTGTTTTAAAGCGGGTGTTAGGGTGTTCAGGGACCCTAACTGGCTCAGAAAAAGATCAATAATATTTATGGCAATATTTTTATGTTCCGGGTATAGTCCGGTTGTTCGGTTGGATAGTAATCCGTTAAAGCGTTACTAAAGCTTTAAAGTGTCGTTATTACTCTTTTTAGTGACACAACTTATTTCTGACACTTTGGGAAGTGTCTAGTAATGTTTTTCTCATGTTTTGGCACTTTATTAGTTAGCTAAAAGCTGAATTATTTTTGTAAAGTGCTGAGTTTTGTACTTAGAGTACGTTTTAGGCACATCCAGTCATAGTGACTTATCCCTAGAGACGCAGTTCCACAACCCTTATATCCCTACACTCACTACTAGTGTAGCAAAACATTTCAGGCTCGTACAGGCCTTAGAGGCAGTGTTTGCCTGATGTTGGCTTTATCAGCATGTTCAATAGGTTATCCGTGTATTGTGCTACTGTGCTTTTTGTGCATCATGGTTGTCACTAGGGTTCCGCATGTAAATAATGTAGTGACGATAAGTAAAGTATGATGCAAGTAAGTACATGTATCAGATATCAAGTAGCAGTTCATCAGCTAGTTCAACAAGCACAGTAATTTAGCAGTAATTAATTACTAATTAAGTCGTACGGATACCTGGTTTAGTGCGGGTTGTCACATTCTCCCCCCGTTAAATAAATTTCGTCCCGAAATTTAAGTTCTGCTTGAAGATGCAGGGTTCTTAGGAAAAAGGTTGGGGTATTTCTCTTTCATCCGGTCCTCACGTTCCCAGGTGTATTCAGGACCATGTCTGGCATTCCAACGAACTTTGACGAGCTTGACACTGCTCCGGCGGGTCTTGTTAACTTTCCAATCAGTGACTTCAACAGGTTCTTCAACGAAGTGGAGCGTGTCGTCAACGTGAATCTCGTCGGTGGGAATGGCAACGGTGACTTGAGTTGGACTTTTCTTTAGATTGGATACATGAAATGTATCGTGAACACCATTCAGTTCAGCAGGTAGGTCCAACTTGTATGCTACTAGTCCTATTCTTTCCAGAATTCTAAAAGGACCAATGTAGCGCGGATTTAACTTCCCACGCTTTCCGAAGCGTGCCACACCCTTCCAGGGTGAAACTTTCAATAACACCATTTCTCCAACTTGGAAATCCACATGTTTTCGGTTTGGATCCACATAGGCCTTCTGTCTGTTGCGAGCTGCTTCGATGCGTTTAAGAATCTGCGCGATTTTGTCTGTCGTCTCTTGGACGATTTCGGGACCAGCAAGCTGCCTATCACCTGCGTCAGCCCAACATAAGGGTGATCGGCACTTGCGTCCGTAAAGGGCTTCAAATGGCGCGACACCAATACTGGTGTGGTAGCTGTTGTTGTACGAAAATTCGACCAAAGGTAAATGTTTATCCCAGCTACCGCCCAAATCCATAACACACGCTCTCAGCATGTCCTCCAAAGTCTGTATTGTTCGCTCGCTCTGACCGTCAGTTTGCGGATGAAACGCAGTGCTCAGATTCAATTGTGAGCCAAAGGCTTCTTGGAAGGATTGCCATATCCTTGACACAAACCTTCCGTCTCTATCAGAGATGATTGAGAGAGGTACTCCATGGCGCGCGACGATCTCTCTCATGTAAATTTCAGCCAATTTGCTAGTGTTATCCTTCTCTCTGATAGGTAAGAAGTGTGCTGACTTTGTTAATCGATCCACTATCACCCAGATAGTGTCATGGCCTCTTGGCGTTCTTGGCAATTTCGTGATAAAATCCATGGAGATTTGTTCCCATTTCCACTTGGGAATCTCAGGTTGTTGCAGAAGTCCTGAAGGCTTCTGGTATTCCGCTTTAACCTTAGCGCACGTTAAACATTTGCTCACGTAAACAGCAACATCGCCTTTCATCCTAGGCCACCAATAATAGTCCTTGAGATCCTGGTACATCTTATCCGCTCCAGGATGGATAGAGTACCGCGATTTGTGGGCTTCATCAAAAATAACTTTCCTTAAACCACCAAACAGAGGAACCCAAATCCTTTTCTCGAAGCATAACGTTCCTTCCTCGTTTGGTACCAATAGCTTCTCCATCCTACGGAGATATTCTTCTTCAAGGTTTCCTTCTTTGAGAGCTTCCTTTTGCGCGGCACGAATGCGCAAGGAAAGATCGGTTTGGATAATCATTTCTAAAGCTCTAACCCTTATGGGCTTGATTCTCTCTTTACGACTTAGGGCATCGGCGACCACGTTCGCCTTCCCTGGATGGTACTTTATCTCGCAGTCGTAGTCGTTCAACAATTCAACCCATCGTCTTTGCCTCATATTCAACTCCTTCTGGTTGAATATATGCTGTAGGCTCTTGTGATCTGTAAAGATCGTACACTTCGTACCATAAAGGTAGTGTCTCCAGATCTTTAAAGCAAAAACCACTGCGCCGAGCTCCAAATCGTGTGTGGTATAGTTCTTTTCATGCACTTTCAGTTGACGCGATGCGTAAGCAATAACCTTTTGGCGTTGCATCAATACACAACCTAATCCTTGACGTGAAGCGTCACAGTATACCACAAAATCATTTGTACCTTCCGGTAGTGCTAAGATTGGCGCATTGCAGAGCTTATCCTTCAGTATCTGGAACGCTTCCTCCTGTTTGATTCCCCAATCAAACTTCTTATCTTTCTGGGTGAGGAGCGTCAATGGTTGAGCGATCTTCGAAAAATCCTCAATGAACCTTCGATAGTAGCCAGCCAAACCCAAGAATTGCCGAATCTCGGTTGGCGTCTTTGGCGTTTCCCAATTCTTGATCGCCTCGATCTTGGTTGGATCCACGTGGATTCCATCTCCATTTACCACGTGCCCAAGGAATTGGACTTCACGTAGCCAAAATTCGCACTTGGAGAATTTGGCATACAGCTGTTCCTTCTTCAGCAGCTCTAGAATGGCTCTAAGATGCTGCTCGTGTTCAGCCTTCGTCTTTGAATAAATTAAAATGTCATCAATGAACACAATCACGAACTTGTCCAAGTACGGCTTGCAAACTCTATTCATCAAATCCATAAAGACTGCAGGTGCGTTTGTCAAACCAAACGGCATAACAAGGAACTCGTAGTGTCCATAACGAGTTCTGAAGGCTGTCTTTGGGATACTTTCCTCTTGTATCCTTAACTGATGGTATCCAGATCGAAGATCGATCTTTGAATAAAAGCTAGAGCCTTGCAGTTGATCAAACAGATCATCGATTCTTGGCAGAGGGTATCTATTCTTGATTGTCAACTTGTTCAGCTCCCGGTAGTCGATGCACATTCGAAAACTACCGTCCTTCTTTTTGACAAACAGGACCGGAGCTCCCCAAGGCGAGAAGCTTGGTCGGATAAAACCCTTGTCTAACAACTCTTGAAGCTGTGTCGACAGTTCCTGCATCTGAGATGGAGCAAGTCTATAAGGTGCCTTAGCCACAGGCACGGCGCCTGGAACTAGATCGATGTGAAACTCTACTTGTCTCTGAGGTGGCAGTCCAGGTAAGTCCTCTGGGAAGACTTCCGGATACTCCCTTACGACAGGGATGTCTTCGATCTTTGGCTCAGCCGCCTTCTTATCCACAATGTGTGCCAGGAAGGCAACACATCCTTTCTGCAAACACTTCCTTGCTTTCAAGCAGCTGATAATCCTCAACGGCGTCTCACGCTTCTCTCCGTGAACCACAATTGTCTCGCCATCTTCGGTTGGGATACGAACGATCTTTTCATGACAAACTATCTCTGCCTTGTTGCCTGATAACCAATCCATTCCTACCACCACGTCGAAGCTTCCCAACTGGACTGGTAGTAGATCTAGAGCGAACTCACGTTCTCCCAATTCGATCACACAAACTCTGATAACTTCATTGGCTTCTATTAACTTCCCATTGGCCAATTCGATTGAGTAGGGAATATCTAACTTATTAGCGGCTAACCCAAGTATATTCTTAAATTCTAACGACAGGAAGCTATAATCGGCACCGGTATCAAATAAAACGGATGCATAGCGTTGATTTACAGGGAACGTACCAGTAACAACATTGGGGTCCTGGCGCGCTTCCCTAGCTTCGATTTGGAACACTCTTCCACGGGCTTGGTTTAACTCTGGGCAGTTCTTCTTAAAATGCCCTATATCACCGCAGTTATAGCATCCAAGTCTTTGCCCGTTTCCACCAGCTTGATCATTCCTCTGATTACGATTCACGGCGCCCGCTTGGTTAGCATTGTTGCCTCGATTCTCGTTACCTCCATAGTTTCCTTGCGAGCGATTACCACCACGATTATTATTCCTATTCCCAAATCCTCCCTGGCCTCCCCGGCCAGCACTAGCCCAACAAGATTCCTTCAAGTGGCCCGGCTTTCCACATGCTTCGCATACTTTCACACTACAATGGCCAGTATGATGGCGTTGACAGATATTACACTTGGGCTGGGTGCCCTGATATCCTTTTCCTTTCTTTCCACTACCAGCTGTAACCTGAGCTGGCGTGCCTGATCCTCCTTTCTTAACCGCCACACTGGCGCCTTGCTTGAAGTTTGAGAACTTCCGTTTGCTACCTCCTGACGACTCGACGTGAGTCTCTTTCTTCTTATGCTCAGCATCATCAAACTTGTTCAGGCGAATGGCCTCCTCTGTGAGAGCCACGCTCAAATCAATCGCCTCAGTAATGGTCGCAGGCTTGGATGAGGTTACCATGCTTATGATTTGAGGAGCTAATCCCCAAATGAAGCGTTCAATTCTCTTGAACTCAGGAGTGACCATGTAGGGTACCACATGCGATAAGTCATGGAACCTTTGAACGTATTCTGCTACCTTTGGACCGTCCATTTTCAAGTGCCAGAACTCGGTCTCCAATCTCTGGATTTCTGCGCGGGAACAGTACTTTTTGCGCATAAGTTCCTTCAGTTCGGTCCAGGTGAGCGCGTAGGCAGCAGCTTCGCCTAGTGTCTGTACTTGCAGATTCCACCAAGAGAGGGCTCCATCCAAGAATAGCCCTGAGATATAGGTGACTTGCTGATCCAGTGCGCACTTACTCATGCGAAGAACAGATTCGGTTTTCTCAGCCCAACGAACAAAGGCGACAGCACCTCCAGTGCCATCAAAGTTGACTGGTTTGCAGTCTAAGAACTGCTTGTAGGTGCATCCTACACATACGTTATAACATACGTTTGGCATTAGCATCATTGCTAAAGATATCCAATTCGGTCATGGTATGTCTAAATGACTTAGTATTACCATGAGGTGGATTATTGTTGCCAGTGTTGCCAGAGTTGCTTCCACTCGTTCCTCCTTGAGAGGCAGCATATTGAGCAATGGCAGCAGCAATAACTTGCTGCAGTTCTGCCTCATTGGTAGGCATCGGCGTTGGACGTTTTGGCGGCATCTTCTAAAAGATGGTTTACGTTGGTCAGGCCATAGTAAAACGTACGTATATAGTAGCAGTAATAGCACATAACATCTCATGTTATCCATACATCACAAATACCAATCACACAACATCCCATATCATAAAAATACAAATAAGCAATCAAGCGAATCAAATATGGTGAGAATACTGCGATTGCCATATATCGAGACCACATAGTAAGTGTATCAGTACATCCCTGTGTCATACAATCATCAAACAACTAGGGGCTACATCACCCCTGTCCAAAAACTATATCATGTCAGTGTCAAATACGTCAAATACATGTCAACAAAAGTCGAAATCATCGTGTAGTCTCCAAAAATGCTGTGCAGTCCAACAATCGCCGTCTTCTCACCCTCGTCTACCCAAACAGCACTGATGAGCTCTATACAGATGGTGGTGGAGGAGGGGGAAAGTGGGTGTAAAGCAAACGACGTAACTGGAGCCAGTCCTCCTCCATGGCTCGCTGGGTACGAATGATAGCAGCAACCTGCTGCTCTAGTGTAAAGAGACGGGCAGCATAATCTGGAGGTAAGGGTCGAAATGTCTGTAGAGGAGAGTGTGTATGACCATGGTACTGGTATGGTGGCAGCTGAGCTCTCTCAAGCTCCTGGATGCGCTGCGTGTGCGACTCGTGCTAGGCGACAAAGGACATCAAAACGTCCTCGATAGTATACCCCATGTGGAAACGATGGTAGGGGTCAGTAGGCGGTACAGCAGAGTCTGGTGCCCAAAGGAACGGCTCACTGGTGGGACCAAAAGGTGCCACATGAAATGGAGCAACAGAGGGTGGAACAGATGACATCTGGGGCATGAAGGGGATAGACATCGGTACATGCCCAAAAGGATGGGCTGAAGAACCCTCTCCAGTCCTCGCTGGAGGTACAAACTGAGGAACCTGAAAAGAAAAATCAACATGTCGTGTATCAGGGATCTGAGGAGGAAAAGGTGGAACATCCTCATCATCAGGTATCCAACCGTGCTGTGCATGCTCATCTGGTGGATCCATGCGTGCCGCGAACAGTGCATGCTCGGGCTCTAGTGGGATGGGATCAGGTAGGGGAGCAACAAAAGGGTGAACAGGTGCAATGTGCTCAACAGGATGGTCAACAGGTATATCAACAACAGGTAGGGGAACAACAAGTTCAACATGATCGCCCTCTATCAAAGGAATATCCACGGGGAGATCACCAACAGGTGGGTCTGCTATAATAGGCTCAATAGGGATGTCAGCATGTACGGGATCATGCTCAAGTATGGGGTCTAGAGCGGCTGCCTTCTCAGGGGCGACGGCAGGCTCGGGATCATCAAAAGCCATCTCGAAGTCAAACTCGGGGTCGATAGGGCCTACTGGGTCAGCTGGATCCTCCATGGGCTGATCCATAGGTATAAACTCGATATCACGATCCGGGTCGTATCCCGGGGGAAAGATAGGATCTGAATCCTCTATGTCATCATGGTCAAATGCAAAACTGGGTATAGGTGCAACAGAGGATGCCTGGTCAGGATCAGAATCATGCGCAAAGTGCTGTGCGCTCAATGTGTGAGAAGGTGCAGATGCCACAGACTCGAAGGAGTCTGGGACAGGAGAATGTGCAGGCGAATCCTCAGCGGGAACGTCAGCGATCATCAGAAGATCATCCGCAGGAAGAAGGGCCTCGCCCTGGATCTCATCCTCAAAGGGCTCCTCCTCAAACAGGTCAACATCGCCGTCAGCCTCGGCGTCAAGAAGAAGATCATATGCTGGATAAACGGCTAAGGGTATAGGGGCCGGAATCTCTACTAGAGGTAGGTACTCAGCGGGAGGGTCATCTGCAGGCTCATCAGCACCATCGGGTAGTGCGAAAGGCTGGAAATCATCCTCGTCAGTACTGGTATAGTCAGATGTGTACACCTCATGCTCGGAGGATGTGAGGTCATCAGATACGATAGGTATGGGTCCAGTAGTGTCTGAATCGCCAGTACCGGCGGAGTCCATGAGTCTGTAACATAAACACAAATATGCTCAAATAACCAGTCCCACAATCAGATAGTCACATAAGTCACCAAGTAAGGTATCACATAATTCTCCTAGTTTCACTAGCCAATTTCTCCCAGTCTTTAAGACTGCTCTATCCTCCACCTCGACCACTTAGATCGAGCCTCGGTCCCCTTGACCGAGCCTCAGCCTTCATGACTGAGCCTACTCTTCCTAGCCAACTACCTTGGTCACCTAGACCAAGCCTCGATCCTCCAGACCGAGCCTCAGCCCTCCAGGCTGAGCCTATAATAAATCAACGTGCTCAACTACCTCGGTCACTTAGACCGAGCCTCGATCCTCCAGACCGAGCCTCAGCCCTCCAGGCTGAGCCTATAAATAATAAAATGTGCTCAACATTTGTTTGTAAAAAGTTTTGGATCTGGACTTAAGTGGTATGCAGAAAAAAAATGTTTTCGTGAGAGCCCTAGTGATCATAGTCTAGACTCGAGAAGGAATCCTAGTTCGCTATGATCAGAGCTCTGATACCAAGCTGTCACACCCTGGCTTTGCGGAAGCGTGGTAAATTTTGGTGTGACTTCTTAATACCATAGCTTAACCATAACAAAGCTATATGAAATAAAATCATGCAAGATCATCCATAGATTAAATTTTGAAAACCAATTACAACAACATTGTCTTAACGGAAGCACCTCCTAATGACATTGTTCAACAAACATAAACATCAACATGAAATGAACGCAGTTTAAGGACTGTGACTTGTCCAGGAAAGAGTTACATTCCCCAAACCCGGATGATCTCGTAACTAGTGCAGCGGGAAAACGTGCCATACCGTGCCAGATCCGTTAATTTCCTGAAATACATGTAAGTTGAAAAATCAACAATAATGTTGAGCGAGTTCATGTGTAAGTGAGTAAGTAAACCTTTGTGAGTATAAAAATAGTCTTGGTATGTAGCAAATAAGGGAATTGAGATCACCAATGGTTTGCAAGGCCACTGATATATGTGAAGTGCAAATAGGGAGACTCAAACCTAGCAGATTTCGCCACGGCATTAGTATGTGGACAAAGTCACCCCAAGGTCCGTTTCTAGTTTGTCCTGGGGCTGGGCTCACTACACCCAGATAGATCTACCGCTCCTGTCCCTCGGTCCCGACATGAGGACTAATGGCCTCATATTGCTCCTACCCACTCACATGATCTAAGTAGTAAACCTCCTTACGCTAACCATACCATGTATAAAGTACTTGTAATCAAAGTAACATGTATTTCACCCCCGCAGTTAAGAAAACTGAAAACAGTTAGAGAAAAGGGGGACATGAACTCACAGTGAAGCGTCTCTACCAAGTATTCCAAATCAGGCAGCTGTGCGACGACCTACAGGTGCTAATTTCTATTAGACGGATGGCCGTGCCTTAGCTTTATAGTTTAAGTCTTTGGGAAATAGTTAGACAACTATTTCGTGTTTACGTTCTGTAAGTACTTGGTAATTATTTTCCTTCCCAAGGATGGGGGATTCAATACATGTGCGTTCATAAATATTTCCGTAAATGCGTAAGTTACGTTTAACAATCGAGTGGTAATATACTTACCGGTGTAACTTATATATTTATGGTGAAAGCGTTCGTATTATTTTGGAATCATTACGTTCGTAAATATTATTTTTACTCTAAAAATAATATCTATGTATTTTCACAAAATAATCATAAACAGTGTGTGAAAATATATATTTATCACGTTAAATTTTGTGAAAACCCCACCTCAGAATATTTAGTAAATAAAGTCATGGCGAAATTTATATTTCAGAAACATGTCAAAAATAATTCTAACACTTGTAGTGTAAATAGTTCTAAGTGTTAGGTTTTTAGAAAAATTTCGCCAGAGTTTCCTCTGTAACTGGAGGTGGCCACGCTTTCAAGCGTATCATTTTCTTTAACAAATCAACTCAACAATTTTCTTTATTCAGTCAAAACCATGTTCAAATCACAAACTAGTCAAAATATGTATATAAATCGCATAAACTTCATGAACTTGTGGTTTATCCAAACTGTGAAGTAATTCTCATTACTTTTAGTGGATCTATATATAAAACAATCCGATTTTGTAAAAACCTCGTTTTTATGGATGTTCCGTCTTTACAACTTCTCGTCAACTTGTACAAAAATAGTTATTTTGTCGAAACTTTGTGTTACACAAGTGTTTACACACTTGTGTGTTCTAAAAACCATTCTTGTTAGTGTAAGATCCATTTTTAGAAAGCATGATTTCTTTGACACGCGGTCCTTTGAAAATACCACTTGTAGATACGTAGATCTACTAGTTTTAAACACTATTCCACAAGTAAAACATTTTTACACAAGTTCATGTTTCATGTGTGGTAGAGTTTCACCTTTTAACCCTTGTATCATTCAAAACAAGCTTATGTTAAGATCCATGATCTTACCAAACCGGGTTAAACGATGATCCGAGCTACCACATCATAGATCGGGCCTAAATAATCATACATTTTAATTACTACAACATTTACACAACTAGTGAGCTTTTAACCATCATTTTCCATGTTTTTAGTAGACTTTAATGCTTCAAATTGCAAGATTCCGAGTATTAATCATCAAACATCTTATTAACCACCTTAGATTAGTTCAAATACGAGTTTTAAGCATTATACCTCTAGCTCGAGGCTAGGGAAGAATCTAGGCGCAAATGAGGTGGATAAAAGCTAGGTAGAGAGGTCCTTCGTCTTCCGTTTGCTCCAAGGCTCCTCGTATGTGACCCGTAACACTGGTATATGCTTGGAACTTGAAGATCAAAATCGAAAATGGATGGGGTGCCCCAAGGGGTGTTCGGCCGTGAGTAGAGCAAGAGGGAGAGAGAGTAATTTTTGTGTGTTGTGTGGAGTGAATGATCTCTAGTGCCATCCATCATACTTATAGACAATTTTAGAAGGTTTAATCCAATGGATTATATGTTATTTAGATATGGGACAAGAGGCAATATTATAATCAAAAATGGTACAAGCTTAGTCCCATGGTGACCGATCGGCCCAAGGGGGGGGGGTCTTGGTTCGATCTCAACTAGATTAGTTGATGTTTAGTTAGGTTAATCTAGTTAAGTTGAGTGATTAACTCGGTTAGTGGTGTGTTGTGTTTTAAAGCGGGTGTTAGGGTGTTCAGGGACCCTAACTGGCTCAGAAAAAGATCAATAATATTTATGGCAATATTTTTATGTTCCGGGTATAGTCCGGTTGTTCGGTTGGATAGTAATCCGTTAAAGCGTTACTAAAGCTTTAAAGTGTCGTTATTACTCTTTTTAGTGACACAACTTATTTCTGACACTTTGGGAAGTGTCTAGTAATGTTTTTCTCATGTTTTGGCACTTTATTAGTTAGCTAAAAGCTGAATTATTTTTGTAAAGTGCTGAGTTTTGTACTTAGAGTACGTTTTAGGCACATCCAGTCATAGTGACTTATCCCTAGAGACGCAGTTCCACAACCCTTATATCCCTACACTCACTACTAGTGTAGCAAAACATTTCAGGCTCGTACAGGCCTTAGAGGCAGTGTTTGCCTGGTGCTGGCTTTATCAGCATGTTCAATAGGTTATCCGTGTATTGTGCTACTGTGTTTTTTGTGCATCATGGTTGTCACTAGGGTTCCGCATGTAAATAATGTAGTGACGATAAGTAAAGTATGATGCAAGTAAGTACATGTATCAGATATCAAGTAGCAGTTCATCAGCTAGTTCAACAAGCACAGTAATTTAGCAGTAATTAATTACTAATTAAGTCGTACGGATACCTGGTTTAGTGCGGGTTGTCACAAAAGAATCCTTAGATATCCCTAACCTGGATATAGCCACGGCTGTAGAAGCCTTTAAAATGGGTTTGCTTAGGGATTCATTGTTCTATGATAATCTTGTTATGACCCCTTGCATGAATCTTGATGAAGTAAGAACCAGGGCCCTTAGATTCATCCGATTAGAGTATGATAAAAGGATCCAGGAAAGACTGACAGGATCCTCAAAACAGGAAAAGCAAGGATCCTACTTCAGGAACAACAAATCAAAGTCCTACAACAAATCTGATAACCAGAACCTGCATGCAGTGGAACAGGAAGAGGATGATGAGGATTATCCTCCAATTTCAGAATACTGTTTTTCTGTTGATAACAATGAGCTAATTCTTGCAATGCAGAATCTAGGTGAGAAAGCTAGGTGGCAAAGAAAAAGTGATAAACCAGCTGCTACAAAGGACAAATCCAAGTGGTGTGCATATCATGAGGATTTTGGGCATCTCACTGAAGAGTGTATTGCACTTAGAAAAGAAATTGGTTACTTGTTAAGCAAGGGGCACTTGAAGGAGCTTTTGGGTAGAAAGAAATCAAGGATCCAGGATCCTGAAAGGATCCTGGAAAAGGCTCCTACTCCTCCAGCAGATGCACAAGTTATAAACTTTATATCCGGTGGATCAGACATTTGTGGTACCTCCTTTTCAGCAGCCAAAAGACATGCCAAGGAAACCAAGATGGATAATGGAGACAGACCCATCCGGACCTCCATTGTTACCCAGGATAAAGTCATAACCTTTGATGAGGATGATCGTGTTGATGTCCAGGGTCCTCATCATGATGGTCTTGTTATTACCTTATTTATATCTAACCACTTTGTTCGCAGGATCCAAATCAATGGAGGAAGCTCTGTGAACATAATTCAGCTTGATGTCCTCAAGAATATGAATATCCCAGAGTCTGATATTGTCCCAAGATCCTCAGTCCTTGTGGGATTCAGTGGAGAAACCAAGAACACATTGGGGGACATCAAACTTCCCATCTATATTGAAGGACTTCATTCTTATCAAAAAATTTGTGTTATAGATTGCTTATCATGTTGTAATGTTATCCTTGGCAGGCCTTGGATACATGACATGAAGGCAGTCCCATCCACATATCATCAATGCGTAAAGCTTCCTAGTCCATGGGGAGTGGTGAAAATTGAGAGTGATCAACAAGAAGCTAAGAATTGCTATACCTCATCAATGAAGTCAGCCTCAAGACCAAGGGAGCAATAGCAATTAAAGTATCCTTCAAGAGATGTCTTGGAGGCAAGAGAGGGATGTAAAAGAAATCCTCAAGGATCCTCATGATCCTGAATCCAAGATCTTCATAGGATCAGGGATCCTTAGCGATATTGAACAGGATCTAGTATCCTTCCTTAAAAGAAGGAAAACTACATTTGCCTGGAAGCATGAAGACATGATAGGTATATCTAAGGATATAATTACTCACAAGCTTGGCATTGACAGGTCATTCAAGCCTATACATCAGAAGAGGAGGAAGTTTGCACCTGAGAGGAATGTTATTATCCAGGAAGAGGTAGATAAACTACTTCGGGCAGGTATGATAAGAGAGGTTAAGTATCCAAGGTGGTTAGCCAATGTGGTTGTTGTTCAAAAGAAAAATGGAAAGTGGAGGGTATGTGTCGATTTTACTGATTTAAACAAGGCATGTCCCAAGGATCCTTTCCCATTACCACACATTGACTCCATGGTGGATGCTACCGCGGGTCATGAGTTGTTGACTTTTATTGATGCTTCACCTGGATTTCAACAAATTCAGATGGAACCATCTGATTAAGAGGATACAGCCTTTATGACCCCAACTGGTATATATTATTATATTGCTAGGCCATTTGGACTAAGGAATGCATGTGCTACTTATCAAAGGCTAGTCAATATGATGTTCAAGGAACAAATTGGACACACTATGGAAGTCTATATAGATGACATGGTGGTTAAGTCCAAGAAAGCTGAGGATCACCTTAAAGACTTGGAGGAAGCATTCAATATCCTTGATAAATTTAATATGAAACTAAATCATTCCAAGTGTCATTTTGTTGTTAAAGCAGGTAAATTCTTAGGCTATATGGTGACAAAGAGGGGCATTGAAGCAAGTCCAGAGCAGATTAAGGCTATTGTGAATATCAAATCTCCTGCCAATGCCAAGGATGTGCAAAGATTGACAGGCAGGATCACAGCCTTGAACAGGTTCATATCCAAATCCTTAGAAAAGTGCAAGGAATTCTATGACATCCTGAGGAAGAACAAGAAATTTGAATGGACCGAGAGGCATGAAAGTGCCCTCAAAGCTCTTAAGGATTACCTATCCTCACCCCCCGCCTTGATGAAACTAGAAAAGGGGGATATATTATCCTTATACCTAGCAGTATCCTCAAAAGCAGTAAGTGCGGTCCTTGTTAAGGATCACGAAGGTACACAACATCCTGTCTATTATGTAAGTAAGAGTTTGCTTGATGCTGAATCCAGGTATTCACATTTAGAAAAACGTATCCTTGCATTAATTATGGCATCTACTAAATTAAGACATTATTTTGAAACTTATGCCATTATTGTTAAAACTAATTTCCCAATTAAGAATGTTCTCAGGAAACCTGAAATGTTAGGAAGGATGGCTAAGTGGGCAGTGAAGCTTAGTGCATATGATATAAGATATGAACCAAGGACTGCCATCAAATCCCAAGCCTTAGCTGACTTTGTGGCAGATTTTAGTAGTGACTTGCAAAAGGAAGCTGAGTTAGAAGTCCAACAGCTTGAAGAAACTAAGGATCCTTGGATACTCTTCACTGATGGAGCCTCTAATGTCAAAGGAACAGGGCTTGGAATACTACTAAAATCGCCACAGGGGGACATAATACCCCACTCCATAGCTTGTGAATTTCAAACTACCAACAATGAGGCTGAGTATGAAGCCTTGATAGCTGGTTTGCAAATTGCTAAGCATATGAGGATCAGGTATCTTGAGGTACATGTAGATTCATTATTAATCACTAATCACTTTAATGGATCCTATGCTGTTAAAGGTGAAAAACTAATCAAATATTTAGAGATAGTCAAAGAATTGGCACTCTCTTTTGTTTCCTTTAGTTTGACACAGGTACCAAGGGAAGAGAATGCAGAGGCAGATGCATTAGCCAATCTAGGATCATCCTTGAAGATCCCGGAGGATATCAAGATCCCTATTATCCACATCCTGACCCATGCTATCGAGGATCATGTAGCCATGGAGATAGGAGAGGATTATGCAATCATCCCTAGTGATGATACTCAATCTCATTCAGGATCATGGATCCTTCCAATCATGAGATACATACAACACGGAGAGATTCCTACAGGAGAAAACCCTAGGGCTTTCAAAATCAAGGTATCTCAATTTACAATATTGAATAATATGTTGTATAAACGATCTCTTGCAGGACCATATCTAAGATGCATTGAGGATCCTGAAATCCAAGAAGTCCTAAAGGATTTCCATGAAGGAGATTATGGAAACCACACTGGGGGCAGAGCATTATTCTCAAGGATCCTGAGGACAGGATACTATTGGCCTACAATGAAGAAGGATGCTGTGGATTATGCTAAGAAGTGTGATCCTTGTCAGAGACATAGTAATATCCTTCACCAACCAGCAGAGCTCTTGCATCCTATATCCTCTTCCTGGCCATTCATGAGATGGGGAATGGATATAGTTGGAAAGCTTCCTAAAGCACCTGGTGGAAAAGTATTCATGCTTACTATGACTGATTACTTCTCTAAGTGGATAGAGGCTGAAGCCTTTGCTCAAGTCAGAGAAAAGGAAGTGATATCCTTTATTAAAAGAAACATTATTACTAGATTTGGTATCCCTTCTGAAATTGTTTGTGATAATGGATCCCAATTTATTGGGAATAGAACTACTAACTTTTGTGACAGCTGGAGGATTAAGATGATAACATCAACACCAGTCCACCCACAAGCTAATGGTCAGGCAGAATCGTCCAACAAGATCATCATCAACAATTTGAAGAAGAAGATTGGATCCAAGAAAGGAAAGTGGGCAGAAGAACTACCTTATGTACTATGGGCAGATAGGACAACTCCCAAGAATGCCACTGGCCAAACTCCATTTTCTTTAGTATTTGGGGCAGAATCAGTGATCCCTATAGAGATGGTGGTTCCTACTGCAAGAACAAGCATTCGTGATCCTAAAGAAAATGCTGAAAACTTGGTTCAAGATTTGGATACTATAGAAGAACTCAGGGATTTGGCAAGGATAAGGATGGCCAGTTATCAACAAAGGATGGTTGGAGCCTACAACAAGAATGTCAGGATCAGGAAATTCCAAGTTGGTGATATGGTATTAAGGAAAGCATTTCAGAATACTACCAATCCTGCTGATGGAAAGTTGGCACCAAAGTGGGAAGGCCCTTACTTGATCGAAGCTGAGGCAGGAAAGGGGGCATTTCGATTGCTGACAATGGAAGGTGATTTGCTACCAAGAGCTTGGAATGCTGTCCACTTGAAGAAATACTTCATGTAACAAGGATCCATGATCCTTAGCTAATAAGTATCCTTGAAGGATCCTTACAGGACAGAGGATCCTCATTCTGGTAATGATCTAATCTCAAACTTTTTCATTCTTTAATTATCCTATAAATATAAGG
The DNA here is from genome assembly GCA_030545235.1 of Helianthus tuberosus. Taxonomy (NCBI): domain Eukaryota; kingdom Viridiplantae; phylum Streptophyta; class Magnoliopsida; order Asterales; family Asteraceae; genus Helianthus; species Helianthus tuberosus. The sequence goes on from CM060381.1 coordinate 144,286,664, forward strand.
ATAAGGATCCTGGATCCTTTATCTTCCTTTCATTTGGTTATGAGTTTTGCAGAAGGTTTAGCTATCCTTAACAAAGGATTGAATATCCACAGAAGTATCCACTTATTTGGGCTTGACCCTGGTTATTTGGGCTTGACCCCAGTTATTTGGGCTTGACCCCAGTTATTTGGGCTAGTCCGCAGTTATTTGGGCCTGTCCCCAGTATCGCCAGCAGCGCACGATGATCCTGGTACAGTTCATGGCAATGGGACCAGTACTCGCTTTAGGGGCTGACAATTTCATTGTACTGGCTGTATCCGGGATCCTACGTATAATGGTAGGCGTACCATACATCCGTTCCTAAGGTTTCTAACATTTTCACGTTAGCTAAGGTTTTGGCATTTTCATGTCACTAAGTTTAGATAGTCGCCAGTGAGGGCCATACTCCAGTTTACACACGATCCTTTGAGCTTGTCCCCAGTTATCCTTTGGGCTTGTCCCCAGTTATCCTGTGGGCTTGTCCCCAGTTATCCTTTGGGCTTGTCCCCAGAATTATTGGGCTTGTCCCCAGTTACTAACTTTTATCTTATATTGGCTTAGTCCCAAGTTGTATCCTATTTCAGGTTTTTGAAGCTAAACGACCAAGGATCCTTGATCCTTACCTTCTACTAAGGTTTGTCTTTTGGTTATCCTGATTATAAGTGTCAAAGGCTAGGATCCTAACTTGGATTCTCAGGTATGATCCTTAATTACTTTGATTTTATTTATTATTTACATGAGTAACCCTTATCCTTTGACAACTGAACTTATGATCCATGAACTACACTACTTTTCAGAACTTGTCGACTATAGGATATGTGATCCTTGATCATATCCTAAACTTTTTGAGGATATTTATTACTTTTTTTCTTCTTTACTTAATAAATTCAGACAAAATGTATATCACAACAATTGAAAAGTAAAGTATTCACAAGGATAACAACACGGGAAATAGCCAAAAAGTTAAGGTTTTATTCACAAAACGTTAAACCCTTCAAGGTTGTCAAAATTGCCAACCCACGTTTCTACCAGCAAAACGTGGCCCGTCCACATGGGTTAGCAAAGGGTGTCCATTGTTAACGGGTCTTAAGAGTGCAGGAAATAAAAGATGGCAGGATAACAAGTGGCTTCATCCCCCAAACAGAGGATCCATCCACCACCCATTATCCTACCTATTGTCTTAGGATCCATGATCCATAACCCTAGAAACTATTGTTCGAATACAACCCAACATTGTTTCAAAACACCATAACCAAAAAACTACCAAGTCCTAAAAAATGGGCTCCGGCCGCGTCTAGAAATGTCCATCATCGCCCATTCCTGCAGATTACACCTTTGCTGCATCACCATCACCTTCACCAGCTCCTCCAGCTCCGGCATCACCCACATGATCCTTAACTCCACTGCTGCCAGCCTCGATTGCTAAGACCTCACCAACCTCTTCTTCGTCATCCAGCTCAGCCAACCTAGCCTTCCAGCCCTCTATGTCCCAGTTGCTCTTGTCAAAGTTAGGATCCTGAGCTTCTTGGGCCATCTGCAACTTGGTTTTGTACATAGCAATGGCAGCGGAGACTTTAGCATCATTTTTTATTTCAGCCTTCTCCTGATCAGCAATGATATGAGCCAGGACAAGTTCCTTCTTCACCAGATTGACATCGTTTTCAAGGGAGGCAATCTTCTGATCCTTGGCCAGCATGATCTTTTGGAGGTCCAAACATTTTAGCTCAACTTCTTCAAGATTCCCTACGTAATCTTGGATTTCAGCAAATTTCTGCAAAAGAAAGGAAACAAAATTCAGGATCCCTTACCCTCAGTATAGAAGGATCATGTACAAGAATCACATTTAAGAATCAGTTATTCTCACCTCAGCAACGTATTCCTCGAACTGATGCTGGATCAGATGCAGACCTTCAAGGGTATCAGCAGTCTTCCTTTTCTTTCCGCCCTTTCCCTTAGAAGTGGTTGCCTTGGGGACCGTGACGGATGGACTAGCAGCAGGCTTCTTCTTTGTGCATCGGACAGCATCGAGGTCAGTGACACTGAAACGAGTAGCAGACTTCGATGATTTTCCAGCACCTACACATCCAAAACAGATAAGTATCCTTATTTCATTTTAATTTAAACATTTAGTTATGCACAAAATGGGATACTTACTTGACATCGTAACAGAGCCTGAGGATACTTCTTGAGAATCCTGGGTATTTGGGTGAAATGTCATGGCCCCCGACCCGGTTTAACCCATTTCAGGAGCCGCAGGACAGAAAATCCCGTGGTATGTATTTAACTGATGTGACAGCGGAAGCCTTTTTCAGGATTTTTTTTTAAACTGAAATTTCCCAATTATTTTATTTCACAATTTGGGATAAAACCCTGGTAATTTACAATCATATGATTTCACGGAGAAATCTTTATTTTTACAAAACATGTTTCTTTATTTTATTTTGAGCCACTTCCTTAAGCTTGTAGTGCTTCACGGCACTTTTTCTGGATCACAACAGATCACCTGAAACATGTTTGAAAAAGGTTTTGTCAGCGGGAAATACTGGTGAATCATTCTTTTTACTAAAACGACACATTGTTATAATTTACAGTATTAAGAGCGATTACAATGTTTCTATATCAACCATATACCCACAGTATTTGTCACTCGACCCATTGGCCCTCCCGTTGTCCAATGGTGTCTGTGACTATGGTCATATCACCCCTTGGCTAACTCGTTGTCCAATGGTGAAGATTATCAAGTAATGTATACAAAACCCCACATACCGGCTGTAATCTGGTGACTACAAAGACTTAATCCCTGTAATTATAACTTTGAAAATAAACATGCTTTTGAAATTAATTTTGATAAAAAGAGAATGACTCACATTGCAGATTTATTTGAGCAGAGCCTAGCCTACTGATTAGCCTTTTAACCTAAATTTAATAACATGCACACGAACTCGGTTAGTAACTAATACAGCATTTACGATAACTCACGAGATTAAACCTTCACATCGAATGACAAAGTGCGATACTTAAACATCCATCGAATTAACGACGAATGACAAAGCATAAACCCTAATGTGGGCAGCACTTAAACATCCATTGGATAGTTTAATCGATCGGACATTGAATCATAGCAGCGATCGAGTTAATACCCGTATCGGAGCAGTGCCTCGCTAATTATATTTGAATTTACGACTTCAGAGTAGTATCAATTCGTTTTTACGAAAAGATTTCGATACCAGTGGATTGTGCAAGTGACTAGCTATTTATAGCTGATTTTAAGGTCTCAAGCGGCCAGCGTAAATCACAAGATAAACTTTACGCGGCCCGCGTGGCCGCCCATTCTACGAGCAGGGTTGATGGGTCATGGGCTAGGTTTGCCAGGTGGGTTACACGTGGCCCGGATACTTATCCGGTTGAATTTCAAGTTGACGCGGCCCGCGTAAACATCCCTAAAGGTTTATGCGGCCCGCGAGAGGACTAGATTTCTAAATTTCTTGATTTAAATATGGTTTAGGGTTTTAGGGGTCCAGGTTTATACTTACAGGTATTTTTAGGACAATTTTGAGAATCCTTACATCCTCCCCACCTTATTTAAAATCTCATCCTCGAGATTTATTGAAATAAGTGAGGATATTTTCGCTTCATTTCTGATTCCAGCTCCCAAGTATATTCAGGTCCTCTCTTTGAATCCCACTTGACTTTAACTAGCACTAACCGTTTGTGCTTGAGAAATTTCACCTTTCTGTCTTCTATCTGAAGAGGTTTCTCAACAAATTTTAACTTTTCATTTACCTCTATGTCTTGAAGAGGTACTACCAGTGATTCGTCAGAAAGACATTTCTTTAGATTGGATACATGAAATACATCATGTACTCCAGCTAACTCTTCTGGTAGTTTTAAACGATAAGCAACTGGTCCTATACGTTGGATCACTGGGAATGGTCCTACGTATCTTGGACTTAGCTTTCCTTTCTTACCAAATCGGACTACTCCTTTCCAAGGTGAAACTTTTAACAATAATTTGTCTCCTACTTGGAATTCCAGCGGCTTCCGTCTATTGTCTGCATAACTTTTCTGACGATCTCGAGCAGTCTTTAATCTTTCCTTGATCTGTGTGATCTTGTCGGTCGTTTCTTGCACTATTTCAAGACCCGACAATTGACTTTCTCCTATTTCTGCCCAACAAACTGGGGTTCTGTACTTTCTTCCTTACAGTGCCTCGAATGGAGCAGTTTCAATACTTGAATGATAACTATTATTATAGGAGAATTCAATTAAAGGTAAGTGGTCATCCCAGTTTCCACCAAAATGTATTACACATGCTCTAAGCATGTCTTCCAGAGTTTGGATTGTCCTTTCACTTTGTCCGTCTGTCTGAGGATGATATGTCGTACTTAAATTTAGTCGGGTTTCCATTGTTTTTTGGAAACTTGTCCAGAAATGAGAAGTGAAACGACTATCCCTATCAGATACAATGGAGAGTGGAAATCCATGTAAGGATACTACTTCATCTACATACAACTTTGCTAATCTTTCCATGCTAAAGGTTTCTTTCATAGGTAGAAAGTGAGCTGATTTGGTTAATCGATCCACAATTACCCAAATTGCATCATTACCTTTTCTGGTTTTGGGTAACTTAGTAACAAAATCCATTGTTATGAGTTCCCATTTCCATACAGGCATTTCTAATTATTGTAGTAGACCTGAAGGTTTCTGATGTTCTGCCTTAACTTGAGAACAAGTAAGACACTTAGAAACATATCGAGCTATATCCTTTTTCATTCTTATCCACCAAAAGTTATTTCTTAAATCTTGGTACATCTTATTGTTTCCAGGGTGCATAGTATACCTGGATTTATGGGCTTCTTCTAAAATTTTATTTCTTAATTCTCCCTGTTTAGGTACCCAAATTCTTCTTTTGTGGAATCTCAAAATTCCATCAGCTCCTTCTTCTAATTCTTTTATTCGTCCTTTCATTCCTTCAGCATCATCCTTGATTGCTGTTTCTTGAAAATACTTCAGTTGTTCCATTAAATCTAATTGTAGATTTAATCTAAGAGCACGAACTCGTCGTTGTTTCTCATGGTACTTACGACTTAAGGCATCTGCAACTACATTTGCCTTTCCTTCGTGATATTGAATATCACAGTCGTAGTTACTTAGAATTTCCATCCATCTTCTTTGCCTCATGTTTAACTCTTTTTGCCCAAATATATATCTTAAACTTCTATGATCCGTATAGACAATAAACCTACTTCCATACAGATAATGTCTCCAAATCTTAAGGGAAAAAATTATGGCGCCTAACTCTAAATCATGAGTTGTATAGTTTTCTTCGTGCTTCTTCAATTGCCTTGAAGCATACGCAATCACCTTCTTGCGTTGCATTAGCACACATCCTAATCCTAGTTTTGAAGCATCACAGTAAACTTCAAAATCTTCAGTTCCTTCTGGAAAAGCTAAGATTGGAGCATTTGTTAATTTCTGTTTTAGAATCCTAAAGGCTTCTTCTTGCTTAGGTCCCCATTCAAACTTAACTGCTTTACAGATTAGCTTAGTTAATGGTACAGCTATCTTGGAAAAATCCTTAATAAACCGTCTATAATATCCCGCTAAACCTATAAAACTTCTAATTTCCATTGCGGATTGTGGAACCTTCCATTTGGTAATCGCTTCTATCTTAGCAGGATCTACATGAATACCTTCGTGATTCACCATATCTCCTAAGAATTGCACTTCTTGTAACCAAAATTCACACTTCGAGAATTTGGCATAAAGCTTTTCTTTTCTTAGCAGAGTTAAGAGTGCATGCAGGTGCTGACGGTGTTCATCCTGACTTTTGGAATAAATAAGTATATCGTCGATAAAAACAATTACAAATTTATCCAAGTACGGTTTACAGATTCTATTCATCATGTCCATGAATGCGGCAGGTGCATTCGTTAATCCGAAGGGCATGACTGTAAACTCGTAATGACCATACCTAGTTCTGAAAGCAGTTTTAGGTATGTCTTCTTCTTGTACCTTCAATTGATGGTATCCGAAGCGTAAGTCTATCTTAGAAAAATATCTAGCCCCTTGAAGTTGATCGAAAAGATTATCAATTCTAGGTAATGGGTATCGATTCTTAATGGTAACCTTATTTAATTCTCTATAATCAATACACATTCTCATTGAACCATCCTTCTTTTTCACAAACAACACTGGTGCTCCCCACTGGGATGAACTAGGTTGTATGAATCCTTTACTTAGTAATTCATCTAATTGCTTTTTCAGTTCTAACATTTCTGTGGGTGCTAACCGATAAGGTTCCTTAGCTATCGGTATAGTTCCTGGAATCAGATGAATTCTAAATTCTACCTCCCTATTTGGTGGTAATCCTGGTAACTCTTCTGGGAATACATCTGAGTATTCTGAGACTACAGGAATTTCCTTAAGTTCTTTACCCTTATTATTAATGATTACTGAAATCATATATGCTATTCCTTGCTTCCGTTCATAACTAGCAACTTTCATTACTGATATAAACTTCATGGGTTTACGTGGTTCATCTCCTGTAATCATGATTATTTCCCCAGTAGGTACCTGAATTTCTACAGAATTTTTATCACAAAGGATTCGAGCATGGTTGGCTACTAACCAATCCATTCCTAATACGAAATCGAATCCAGTTAAATTCATTGGTAATAGGTTTGCATGAAATGTATGACCTGAAAGTTCTATATTTTCTTTTTGCAAAACCTTATCTATTTTGACAGAATTTCCATCTGCCGTTTCGACTGTAAAAATCTGCCTAAGTTGGGTTAAAGGTAAGTTAAGAGCTTGGCAGAATGAAGTATTTAAAAAACTTTGGTTTGCACCAGAGTCAAATAATACTTTTGTGTAAACGCTGTGAACTAGGAACGTACCGGTTATCACATCTGGAATGAGTTCTGCTTCTTGAGTAGTTAATTGGAATGCTCTAACGTTCTTTTCAGAAGCTCCATCGGCTGTCTTGGCTTTGTTGTCTGCTGGTTTGACCAATTTAGGACATTCTATTTTGAAATGTCCTGCTTCGCCACAGTTAAAACAAATTGTGGATTTCTTCCTGCAGTTTTCTTCCCGATGTCCTACAGCTTTGCAAAAATTGCAGATTACATTACATCTTCCAAAATGTTTCCTTTTGCAATTCCTGCAGAAAGGCGGATTTGAGGATTCCCCTGTTCCTATTCTCCTGAAACTGCTGTTATTACCCGTACGAAATCCTTGGGTAATTTTCTGAGCTAATTCCTTCTTCCTGTCTTCGTCACTGGTGCGTACCAATTCATCAGTTAAAGTGTTAGCTAATTCCACAGCATTGTCAATAGTACGAGGTCTCGCAGCTTTAATGATGTTACGGATTTCACTAATCAGTCCCCAAATATAGCGAGAAATGAGTACCGGTTCTGGCGAAGCCAGTGTGGGTACCACTCTAGCATATTCAAAGAATGTCGAAGTATAACCACGACAATCTACACCCAGCATTCGATGATTTAGGAATTTATTTTCCATTTGATCTTTTTCATATTCGGGACAGAATTTTCTTTCTACAAGACTCTTAAATTCTTCCCAGTTCATGGCATAGGCCCTATTTCTTCCTCTAGCTTGAAGTACTGTATTACACCATTCTAGCGCCCCTTCTTTGAAAAGATTTGACGCGTACATGACCTTGTCGCCCTTGTCACATTTACTTATTGTAATTACTGCCTCGGTTTTCTCTAACCAACGCAGTGCTGCAGTCGCTCCTTCATTACCTGCAAACTCAGCTGGTTTACAGGCAAGAAATTCTTTGTAAGTGCAACCAGGCGTTGCAGCTTTCATTTTCTTAGGGAGCGGAGCTTGCTGTGGATTATCATCTTGATGATTGCCGCCTCCATTTATGCTATTACTGAAGTTATCTTCAGATATACGTTTACTAGGAACGATTTGTTGGGGTTCAGCAGGTTTCTAGGCAGCAGCAATTATTGCTGGAATAGCATTGGCTATCCCTTGAGCAACGATATTTTCTATGTCTTGCCTAGTCATAAATTGATCCTCTAGGTGTTGTTCCGATTGATTGACCTCGTTAACTGGTTCATTATTAGCGTTTTCCATCTGACAATTAATATATATAATTTATTAGTATCCAATGAATAACAAATATACACAAAATAATCATATCAACTTTCACAATACACATATAGTCACAACTATCGATTTCTCGACTCCATTTTTATATATATATAATATGCGTCATTACACACCATGTATCTTACAAAGTTTTATTTTAGGTTATTTTATTTTACAACCACAGTTTCACATTCTCACATCACACTATCCCTCGTCAGTTGGTATTTCAGTAATGACGTTCCCTCTCGTCATATTTCCAGGAGATCTGTTCTCCTACTGCCCTGGTCCTATTTCCTGCATCCATCAACTCCTCGCCAAAGTGGCGGAGTTCCGGTAGATTTTCATTGCTCATGGGTGGATTTGGTATAGGTTCTGGGTCGAACTGAGGGAGAAAGGAATAAGGACTGTTGAGCAGGTTTTGGAACTGCCAATCATTTGTCCACCACTCGTCCATCCCTATAGCTTGGGTGTGGATTATAGGTTCTGGGATTGCTGGTTCCAAATTTATAGGGAGTTGATTTTCAATAGGATGAGAGTAGAAATTATTATTGACAGGCCTGACAACATCACAGCTTGCCAGTGCACGATATAATTCCTCCTGAAATGGTAACTCCTCAATCTGTCTAGAGCTTTCCCCAATTTCCCTCTTGGTTTGTCTAGAACCTTCCCCAAACTCCATTTCCACCTGCCTAGAACCTTCTCCAAATTCCATTTCCAGTGGCCTGGAATCTTCCCTGACTTCAATCCCCTTTCCTTTGTCTAAGGGATTTTCTATTTTAGGAATCTTCCTAGTTGCAGGCTTCCTCCTACGCACACGCCTCCATCCCACAAATCTCCTCCTTTTCTTAGGCTTGGGTTTCTCCGGAGGTGGAGCGTTGAATTCCACAGGTTCTTCTATGTCTGGGATATACCTATTGAAATCTCTGGAAACCTCTATTTTCACTGGATAGAGATTTAGATTTTGAAGGGCTTCAGACAAGTCGTTCATGCTGTTTAACATATACGCAACATACAAAAATTGCTAAGTTAAAATTTTATAAAAAAATTTCATAGATAACCTTTAAATATTATTGCATATCGGGTGGCTAATTTAATACAAAAGATAACTGACAATTAAAACTTATGAGGGTTTTCTTGTAACCTTATTTATTTACTAGATACGGTTTCTAGCTTGTAAGTGATACGGTTACTAAACTGAGACAAGGTATTTAAAGATTTGAATTTACGGCTACAGTGGCTAGCATATAAAGATCTACCCATTTTTCATCTAAGTTATCTTCCCATGGTGGATTACTCTCTAGTTCTTGGGTTTTCTGATTAACTCTCTTCTCTCGTGATTTCTTTATTTTCTCCTGACTTTTCCTAATAATTAAACTTCTTTTATTAGGAGAAAGTGGTTCCTCATAATGTGCCTTTCGAACAAATATTCCTTCATCAGGATCGGTTAGGTATTTTGAGGATTTTGTTTGGGATGAACTTCCCTTCTCGTTTGATGACCTATCTAATTTAAGATAGATGTTTGAAAGCTTTTGCTTACCCATACTGTACACAAATATTCAAATAATAAAACACATAAGCACAGAATAGCAATTAGTAATATTAAGTATTTTCTAAAGACTTAATTGGCTTAAATCAGTGGCTCTGATACCACCTTTTTCTGTCACGGCCCCCGACCCGGTTTAACCCGTTTCAGGAGCCGCGGGACAGAAAATCCCGTGGTATGTATTTAACTGATGTGCAGCGGAAGCCTTTTTCAGGATTTTTTTTTTAAACTGAAATTTCTCAATTATTTTATTTCACAATTTGGGATAAAACCCTGGTAATTTAAAATCATATGATTTCACGGAGAAATCTTTATTTTTATAAAACATGTTTCTTTATTTTATTTTGAGCCACTTCCTTAAGCTTGTAGTGCTTCACGGCACTTTTCCTGGATCACAACAGATCACCTGAAACATGTTTGAAAAAGGTTTTGTCAGCGGGAAATACTGGTGGATCATTCTTTTTACTAAAACGACACATTGTTATAATTTACAGTATTAAGAGCGATTACAATGTTTCTATATCAACCATATACCCACAGTATTTGTCACTCGACCCATTGGCCCTCCCGTTGTCCAATGGTGTCTGTGACTATGGTCATATCACCCCTTGGCTAACTCGTTGTCCAATGGTGAAGATTATCAAGTAATGTATACAAAACCCCACATACCGGCTGTAATCTGGTGACTACAAAGACTTAATCCCTGTAATTATAACTTTGAAAATAAACATGCTTTTGAAATTAATTTTGATAAAAAGAGAATGACTCACATTGCAGATTTATTTGAGCAGAGCCTAGCCTACTTATTAGCCTTTTAACCTAAATTTAATAACATGCACACGAACTCGGTTAGTAACTAATACAACATTTACGATAACTCACGAGATTAAACCTTCACATCGAATGACAAAGTGCGATACTTAAACATCCATCGAATTAACGACGAATGACAAAGTATAAACCCTAATGTGGGCAGCACTTAAACATCCATTGGATAGTTTAATCGATCGGACATTGAATCGTAGCAACGATCGAGTTAATACCCGGTATCGGAGCAGTGCCTCGCTAATTATATTTGAATTTACGACTTCAGAGTAGTATCAATTCGTTTTTACGAAAAGATTTCGATACCAGTGGATTGTGCAAGTGACTAGCTATTTATAGTTGATTTTAAGGTCTCAAGCGGCCCGCGTAAATCACAAGATAAACTTTACGTGGCCCGCGTGGCCGCCCATTCTATGAGTAGGGTTGATGGGTCATGGGTTAGGTTTTCCAGGTGGGTTATACGTGGCCCGGATACTTATCCGGTTGAATTTCAAGTTGACGCGGCCCGCGTAAACATCCTTAAAGGTTTATGCGGCCCGCGAGAGGACTAGATTTCTAAATTTCTTGATTTAAATATGGTTTAGGGTTTTAGGGGTCCAGGTTTATACTTACGGGTATTTTTTGGACAATTTTGAGAATCCTTACATCCTCCCCACCTTATTTAAAATCTCATCCTCGAGATTTATTGAAATAAGTGAGGATATTTTCGCTTCATTTCTGATTCCAGCTCCCAAGTATATTCAGGTCCTCTCTTTGAATCCCACTTGACTTTAACTAGCACTAACCGTTTGTGCTTGAGAAATTTCACCTTTCTGTCTTCTATCTGAAGAGGTTTCTCAACAAATTTTAACTTTTCATTTACCTCTATGTCTTGAAGAGGTACTACCAGTGATTCGTCAGAAAGACATTTCTTTAGATTGGATACATGAAATACATCATGTACTCCAGCTAACTCTTCTGGTAGTTTTAAACGATAAGCAACTGGTCCTATACGTTGGATCACTGGGAATGGTCCTACGTATCTTGGACTTAGCTTTCCTTTCTTACCAAATCGGACTACTCCTTTCCAAGGTGAAACTTTTAACAATAATTTGTCTCCTACTTGGAATTCCAACGGCTTCCGTCTATTGTCTGCATAACTTTTCTGACGATCTCGAGCAGTCTTTATTCTTTCCTTGATCTGTGTGATCTTGTCGGTCGTTTCTTGCACTATTTTAGGACCCGACAATTGACTTTCTCCTATTTCTTCCCAACAAACTGGGGTTCTGCACTTTCTTCCATACAGTGCCTCGAATGGAGCAGTTTCAATACTTGAATGATAACTATTATTATAGGAGAATTCAATTAAAGGGAAGTGGTCATCCCAGTTTCCACCAAAATCTATTACACATGCTCTAAGCATGTCTTCCAGAGTTTGGATTGTCCTTTCACTTTGTCCGTCTGTCTGAGGATGATATGTCGTACTTAAATTTAGTCGGGTTTCCATTGCTTTTTGGAAACTTGTCCAGAAATGAGAAGTGAAACGACTATCCCTATCTGATACAATGGAGAGTGGAACTCCATGTAAGGATACTACTTCATCTACATACAACTTTGCTAATCTTTCCATGCTAAAGGTTTCTTTCATAGGTAGAAAGTGAGCTGATTTGGTTAATCGATCCACAATTACCCAAATTGCATCATTACCTTTTCTGGTTTTGGGTAACTTAGTAACAAAATCCATTGTTATGAGTTCCCATTTCCATACAGGCATTTCTAATTGTTGTAGTAGACCTGAAGGTTTCTGATGTTCTGCCTTAACTTGAGAACAAGTAAGACACTTAGAAACATATCGAGCTATATCCCTTTTCATTCCTATCCACCAAAAGTTATTTCTTAAATCTTGGTACATCTTATTGTTTCCAGGGTGCATAGTATACCTGGATTTATGGGCTTCTTCTAAAATTTTATTTCCTAATTCTCCCTGTTTAGGTACCCAAATTCTTCTTTTGTGGAATCTCAAAATTCCATCAGCTCCTTCTTCTAATTCTTTTATTCGTCCTTTCATTCCTTCAGCATCATCCTTGATTGCTGTTTCTTGAAAATACTTCAGTTGTTCCATTAAATCTAATTGTAGATTTAATCTAAGAGCACGAACTCGTCGTTGTTTCTCATGGTACTTACGACTTAAGGCATCTGCAACTACATTTGCCTTTCCTTCGTGATATTGAATATCACGGTCGTAGTTACTTAGAATTTCCATCCATCTTCTTTGCCTCATGTTTAACTCTTTTTGCCCAAATATATATCTTAAAATTCTATGATCCGTATAGACAGTAAACATACTTCCATACAGATAATGTCTCCAAATCTTAAGGGCAAAAATTATGGCGCCTAACTCTAAATCATGAGTTGTATAGTTTTCTTCATGCTTCTTCAATTGCCTTGAAGCATACGCAATCACCTTCTTGAATTGCATTAGCACACATCCTAATCCTAGTTTTGAAGCATCACAGTAAACTTCAAAATCTTCAGTTCCTTCTGGCAAAGCTAAGATTGGAGCATTTGTTAATTTCTGTTTTAGAATCCTAAAGGCTTCTTCTTGCTTAGGTCCCCATTCAAACTTAACTGCTTTACAGATTAGCTTAGTTAATGGTACAGCTATCTTGGAAAAATCCTTAATAAACCGTCTATAATATCCAGCTAAACCTATAAAATTCTAATTTCCATTGCTGATTGTGGAACCTTCCATTTGGTAATCGCTTCTATCTTAGCAGGATCTACATGAATACCTTCGTGATTCACCATATGTCCTAAGAATTGCACTTCTTGCAACCAAAATTCACACTTCGAGAATTTGGCATAAAGCTTTTCTTTTCTTAGCAGAGTTAAGAGTGCATGCAGGTGATGACGGTGTTCGTCCTGACTTTTGGAATAAATAAGTATATCGTCGATAAAAACAATTACAACTTTATCCAAGTACGGTTTACAGATTCTATTCATCATGTCCATGAATGCGGCAGGTGCATTCGTTAATCCGAAGGGCATGACTGTAAACTCGTAATGACCATACCTAGTTCTGAAAGCAGTTTTAGGTATGTCTTCTTCTTGTACCTTCAATTGATGGTATCCGGAGCGTAAGTCTATCTTAGAAAAATATCTAGCCTCTTGAAGTTGATCGAAAAGATTATCAATTCTAGGTAATGGGTATCGATTCTTAATGGTAACCTTATTTAATTCTCTATAATCAATACACATTCTCATTGAACCATCCTTCTTTTACACAAACAACACTGGTGCTCCCCACGGGGATGAACTAGGTTGTATGAATCCTTTACTTAGTAATTCATCTAATTGCTTTTTCAGTTCTAACATTTCTGTGGGTGCTAACCGATAAGGTGCCTTAGCTATCGGTATAGTTTCTGGAATCAGGTGAATTCTAAATTCTACCTCCCTATTTGGTGGTAATCCTGGTAACTCTTCTGGGAATACATCTGAGTATTCTGAGACTACAGGAATTTCCTTAAGTTCTTTACCCTTAGTATTAATGATTACTGAAATCATATATGCTATTCCTTGCTTCCGTTCATAACTAGCAACTTTCATTACTGATATAAACTTCATGGGTTTACGTGGTTCATCTCCTGTAATCATGATTATTTCCCCAGTAGGTACCTGAATTTCTACAGAATTTTTATCACAAAGGATTCGAGCATGGTTGGCTACTAACCAATCCATTCCTAATACGAAATCGAATCCAGTTAAATTCATTGGTAATAGGTTTGCATGAAATGTATGACCTGAAAGTTCTATATTTTCTTTTTGCAAAACCTTATCTATTTTGACAGAATTTCCATCTGCCGTTTCGACTGTAAAAATCTGCCTAAGTTGGGTTAAAGGTAAGTTAAGAGCTTGGCAGAATGAAGTATTTAAAAAACTTTGGTTTGCACCAGAGTCAAATAATACTTTTGTGTAAACGCTGTGAACTAGGAACGTACCGGTTATCACATCTGGAATGAGTTCTGCTTCTTGAGTAGTTAATTGGAATGCTCTAACGTTCTTTTCAGAAGCTCCATCGGCTGTCTTGGCTTTGTTGTCTGCTGGTTTGACCAATTTAGGACATTCTATTTTGAAATGTCCTGCTTCGCCACAGTTAAAACAAATTGTGGATTTCTTCCTGCAGTTTTCTTCCCGATGTCCTACAGCTTTGCAAAAATTGCAGATTACATTACATCTTCCAAAATGTTTCCTTTTGCAATTCCTGCAGAAAGGCGGATTTGAGGATTCCCCTGTTCCTATTCTCCTGAAACTGCTGTTATTACCCGTACGAAATCCTTGGGTAATTTTCTGAGCTAATTCCTTCTTCCTGTCTTCGTCACTGGTGCGTACCAATTCATCAGTTAAAGTGTTAGCTAATTCCACAGCATTGTCAATAGTACGAGGTCTCGCAGCTTTAACGATGTTACGGATTTCACTAATCAGTCCCCAAATATAGCGAGAAATGAGTACCGGTTCTGGCGAAGCCAGTGTGGGTACCACTCTAGCATATTCAAAGAATGTCGAAGTATAACCACGACAATCTACACCCAGCATTCGATGATTTAGGAATTTATTTTCCATTTGATCTTTTTCATATTCGGGACAGAATTTTCTTTCTACAAGACTCTTAAATTCTTCCCAGTTCATGGCATAGGCCCTATTTCTTCCTCTAGCTTGAAGTATTGTATTACACCATTCTAGCGCCCCTTCTTTGAAAAGATTTGACGCGTACATGACCTTGTCGCCCTTGTCACATTTACTTATTGTAATTACTGCCTCGGTTTTCTCTAACCAACGCAGTGCTGCAGTCGCTCCTTCATTACCTGCAAACTCAGCTGGTTTACAGGCAAGAAATTCTTTGTAAGTGCAACCAGGCGTTGCAGCTTTCATTTTCTTAGGGAGCGGAGCTTGCTGTGGATTATCATCTTGATGATTACCGCCTCCATTTATGCTATTACTGAAGTTATCTTCAGATATACGTTTACTAGGAATGATTTGTTGGGGTTCAGCAGGTTTCTGGGCAGCAGCAATTATTGCTGGAATAGCATTGGCTATCCCTTGAGCAACGATATTTTCTATGTCTTGCCTAGTCATAAATTGATCCTCTGGGTGTTGTTCCGATTGATTGACCTCGTTAACTGGTTCATTATTAGCGTTTTCCATCTGATAATTAATATATATAATTTATTAGTATCCAATGAATAACAAATATACACAAAATAATCATATCAACTTTCACAATACACATATAGTCACAACTATCGATTTCTCGACTCCATTTTTATATATATATAATATGCGTCATTACACACCATGTATCTTACAAAGTTTTATTTTAGGTTATTTTATTTTACAACCATAGTTTCACATTCTCACATCACACTATCCCTCGTCAGTTGGTATTTCAGTAATGACGTTCCCTCTCGTCATATTTCCAGGAGATCTGTTCTCCTACTACCCTGATCCTATTTCCTGCATCCATCAACTCCTCGCCAAAGTGGTGGAGTTCAGCTAGATTTTCATTGCTCATGGGTGGATTTGGTATAGGTTCTGGGTCGAACTGAGGGAGAAAGGAATAAGGACTGTTGAGCAGGTTTTGGAACTGCCAATCATTTGTCCACCACTCGTCCATCCCTATAGCTTGGGTGTGGATTATAGGTTCTGGGATTGCTGGTTCCAAATTTATAGGGAGTTGATTTTCAATAGGATGAGAGTAGAAATTATTATTGACAGGCCTGACAACATCACAGCTTGCCAGTGCACGATCTAATTCCTCCTGAAATGGTAACTCCTCAATCTGTCTAGAGCTTTCCCCAATTTCCCTCTGGGTTTGTCTAGAACCTTCCCCAAACTCCATTTCCACCTGCCTAGAACCTTCTCCAAATTCCATTTCCAGTGGCCTGGAATCTTCCCTGACTTCAATCCCCTTTCCTTTGTCTAAGGGATTTTCTATTTTAGGAATCTTCCTAGTTGCAGGCTTCCTCCTACGCACACGCCTCCATCCCACAAATCTCCTCCTTTTCTTAGGCTTGGGTTTCTCCGGAGGTGGAGCGTTGAATTCCACAGGTTCTTCTATGTCTGGGATATACCTATTGAAATCTCTAGAAACCTCTATTTTCACTGGATAGAGATTTAGATTTTGAAGGGCTTCAGACAAGTCGTTCATGCTGTTTAACATATATGCAAAATACAAAAATTGCTAAGTTAAAATTTTATAACAAAATTTCATAGATAACCTTTAAATATTATTGCATATCGGGTGGCTAATTTAATACAAAAGATAACTGACAATTAAAACATATGAGGGTTTTCTTGTAACCTTATTTATTTACTAGATACGGTTTCTAGCTTGTAAGTGATACGGTTACTAAACTGAGACAAGGTATTTAAAGATTTGAATTTACGGCTACAGTGGCTAGCATATAAAGATCTACCCATTTTTCATCTAAGTTATCTTCCCATGGTGGATTACTGTCTAGTTCTTGGGTTTTCTGATTAACTCTCTTCTCTCGTGATTTCTTTATTTTCTCCTGACTTTTCCTAATAATTAAACTTCTTTTATTAGGAGAAAGTGGTTCCTCATAATGTGCCTTTCGAACAAATATTCCTTCATCAGGATCGGTTAGGTATTTTGAGGATTTTGTTTGGGATGAACTTCCTTTCTCGTTTGATGACCTATCTAATTTAAGATAGATGTTTGAAAGCTTTTGCTTACCCATACTGTACACAAATATTCAAATAATAAAACACATAAGCACAGAATAGCAATTAGTAATATTAAGTATTTTCTAAATACTTAATTCGCTTAAATCAGTGGCTCTGATACCACATTTTTCTGTCACGGCCCCCGACCCGGTTTAACCCGTTTCAGGAGCCGCGGGACAGAAAATCCCGTGGTATGTATTTAACTGATGTGCAGCGGAAGTCTTTTTCAGGATTTTTTTTTTTTTAACTGAAATTTCCCAATTATTTTATTTCACAATTTGGGATAAAACCCTGGTAATTTAAAATCATATGATTTCACGGAGAAATCTTTATTTTTACAAAACATGTTTCTTTATTTTATTTTGAGCCACTTCCTTAAGCTTGTAGTGCTTCACGGCACTTTTCCTGGATCACAACAGATCACCTAAAACATGTTTGAAAAAGGTTTTGTCAGCGGGAAATACTGGTGAATCATTCTTTTTACTAAAACGACACATTGTTATAATTTACAGTATTAAGAGCGATTACAATGTTTCTATATCAACCATATACCCACAGTATTTGTCACTCGACCCATTGGCCCTCCCGTTGTCCAATGGTGTCTGTGACTATGGTCATATCACCCCTTGGCTAACTCGTTGTCCAATGGTGAAGATTATCAAGTAATGTATACAAAACCCCACATACCGGCTGTAATCTGGTGACTACAAAGACTTAATCCCTGTAATTATAACTTTGAAAATAAACATGCTTTTGAAATTAATTTTGATAAAAAAGAGAAAGACTCACATTGCAGATTTATTTGAGCAGAGCCTAGCCTACTGATTAGCCTTTTAACCTAAATTTAATAACATGCACACGAACTCGGTTAGTAACTAATACAGCATTTACGATAACTCACGAGATTAAACCTTCACATCGAATCACAAAGTACGATACTTAAACATCCATCGAATTAACGACGAATGACAAAGCATAAACCCTAATGTGGGCAGCACTTAAACATCCATTAGATAGTTTAATCGATCGGACATTGAATCGTAGCAGCGATCGAGTTAATACCCGGTATCGGTGCAGCGCCTCGCTAATTATATTTGAATTTACGACTTCAGAGTAGTATCAATTCGTTTTTACGAAAAGATTTCGATACCAGTGGATTGTGCAAGTGACTAGTTATTTATAGCTGATTTTACGGTCTCACGCGGCCCGCATAAATCACAACATAAACTTTACGCGGCCCGCGTGGCCGCCCAGTCTACGAGTAGGGTTGATGGGTCATGGGTTAGGTTTGCCAGGTGGGTTATACGTGGCCCGGATACTTATCCGGTTGAATTTCATGTTGACGCGGCCCGCGTAAACATCCCTTAAGGTTTACGCGGCCCACGAGAGGACTAGATTTCTAAATTTCTTGATTTAAATATGGTTTAGGGTTTTAGGGGTCCAGGTTTATACTTACGGGTATTTTTAGGACAATTTTGAGAATCCTTACATGAAATCAGGAAAAGGATACGAGTATCCTATCGTAAATGGGATGACCGGAAAAGCTACCCAGGTTTCAGAAACAAAGTCGCTTAGGACGGTGGGGTCAAAAGCTTTAAAAACGTTGCTCGCCGGAAAACAATGGCAAATCCTGTCTATCTGCGGATCGGTAAAGCAGCATCGTTCCTTCGCCGAGCCTTCGATGATCCCTTGGCTCTTCAAAGGACTGTCCTTTTTGTGATCCTTAGCCGGTGAAGATCTTAACATCATCTTGGTCACGATGATGGTGAAGGAGAAGAAACAGAATGAGAATATGAAGAGAGAAAGGAAAGAAAAGTACCTGATCAGATCTTCGAATGAGGATTTAAAGGATGAAACGCACGAATTTAAATGCTTCCTAACCCTTATCTCTAACTTCAATTTATAATCATGATTTTGCAGGATAGTCACTTCAATGACGTCAGATTGGCAACGGCTAGTCAGAATGTAACGGCTATATATCCGTTGGTTTGTTACGGATAAGAACGAGAAAATATAACTCGTTTATTTACATTTCACTCCATATATTTTGGGGGCAATTGTTAAGGGAGGATTTTCCAAAGATCAGTGATCCTCAATTACTGTCGGGCTTAGGGATCCTCAATTCTGTTTGAATTAGTGATCCTCAGAGAGTATTGTAGGATCAGGATCCAGGATCATCATAGTGATCCTTACACTAACGATTGTCTGCTTTGTATATGATGTTGTTTTGCAGGAGTAGGTGCTTGGACTTGGTCTTGGCGATATTCCTGGAGCATATTCCCTTTTTATTCCGCACGTGCTTGACCAATATGGACGTTATGGAGGTCGTGGAAGACTTGCACGAAATGCGGATAGTTAGTTAGCTTAGATATTTTCCAAATTTATAAGGGGATAGCGAGCTAGATTAGAACACTTGGCTATTTTTTGGCTAAACACACACACTCGTAACTGCTCTCATCAGCTCTCGACAGTTTGCTCGGCGATTACACACTTTTTTGCACATAACACTCTAGTGATCCTTGTAACAAGCTCGCTATCATCCAAAGTTGTAATATATTTTCTGTTTAATCTAAGTTGGTGATCGGTAGTTTCCATCACCCGAGGTTTTTTATGCCGGAGATCAACTCTTGATCAAGGGCTTTTTCCTTGTATAAATCATTGTGTCACTTGTTCATTACATTTCTGAGTGATCCTTAATATTGTTCATTGATTCAAGCATCACACCTCATAACAGAAAGTTTGGTTGCATTATCTTTGCTTGATTTTTGACCAAAACAGTATTATAATATTGTTTTTAACAAGTCGGGCGTTACAAGTTGGTATCAGAGCCGTGGGTTGAGAGAATTGAATATGAAGTGGTGTTCAAACTCAACCTTAGTGCTCTTATAGGGAGATGAAAGTTGACCCGAGACTTGATCACGAAGCCAAAGATGGTTAAGGCGGCCTAAGGCCTAACTAACTAACCGGTATTGATAACGAGCTATTCGTGTTAACGAGTAATATAGAATGCCTTGTATTATCGTACATGCTCTTATTAAATTGTAATGTTAATAATATTTTGTGAATATTTCGTGGTATGATTCCCGCATCTGAAGATGGCAGGAATTTGATGATCCACCAGACGTGATGGTAGAAGGGTCCAAAGTATGAAGTAGGGCATGCTCATCAAGGACCTAAGCCAAGTGATGATACCGAATAAAGGACGAACGACAATGAAAGCACACCAGGGCGAGTATCACCCAGGTGCACACTTTAATTTATTATATGAATAATAGTATGCAACATTCAAGTAATAAATGATGGTTGCATACGGAATTAAGGCTTGGGAAAACTAGATGAGATACCCATCCAGCATGACGCTCCCAAGAGAAATTGGGTGGGTAATACGCATCATTCATAATTGTGAATAATTAGAGTACAAAAGACTTCTGATTTAGAAACTCGGAAGAGGGTGACCATCCAAGTAGATATTCTTAGTAAGATCTTACTGAGGAAAAGTAACGATTACATTGATGAATGCGATTGCATAAAAGTTTTATAAATGAAAACATTCTACATGTTTTGAGACGAAAATGGGTAAAACTGGTAATTTTTAAATAACAACAAAAAGTGGTTTTACCAAACAAAATCGAAGACACGAACATGAACTAAGGATTTACTTACATGGAAGGTAATGTGTTAGTTATAATAAGGTCATACGTACCATGTGTTGACTGCTTACCTTGGCCAAGTAACTAATAAACACATGATACCGTGAACTTCTTATAATAAACGCATATACGTCCAATGTAGTAAGGACGAGGTTAATGGAAATGGAATAATCCCATGAAAAGAATGTGGATGGTTTAAGCTTAAGTGCTTAAACATCATAATGGGTCAAGTAAACGTAAACGCAAACCGGGTAACGGGAGCGTGAGAAATGGAGGTATTGCCCAAGTGGAAAACGATCATAGTCATGGACAATGATCGTAGAAAAGGTAAAAGGGAAAAGAAAGAAACGATGATGATAATCGTCATTCATGGTCTATAAGGCCATGAATGATGGATTCGCATGTAAAACCAATGTATAAATGACCCACGGAGTCATAGAATGGAGGTATTGCCTATAATGATCAAACATAGTCATAGGCTATGATTGGAAAAGAATAGAAATTGTATTGATGACCTAAATGCCCATGCTTGGTGGGAAGGAGACATAATATTAATTTTGGCACTCATGGTCTAAAGGGCCTTATGTGACAAAGGAAAAATGAGAATACATGGTATAAAGGGCCATGATGGCCGACAAAAGAAAATAATAATAATAATAATAATAATAATAATAATAATAATAAAAATAATAATAATAATAATAATGATAAGAACGAATGATCTAGAGGTTCACGAGACCCTAATAGATTTCAAACATGAAAATAAATATTTTCAAAACATAAAATGGATGTGTGACACCAAATACACTTAATGGATTACACGGGTAAAGGGTGGTCTACGGGATCATCATGACCTTCTGGTTATAAATAAAGGCAAGGGTCTACAGGACCAATGTGACCTTCGGGTCACGGATAAAAAGAAATGCCTAAAGAAATAGCCTATGGGGTAAAATTAAAAAGGGCATGTTGGTCAATTGTGTTAAGGCGTGGGAATCGGTTACGATTCCCCGCGTAAAATAAAATTGGTAAAGAGAAAGCAATTGGGCGTCAATTCCTTGATGCGAGTAACTGACACAAGTTAAAAAAAATGTTGAACTAAAACTTGGTTTTAGTCAGTAACGAAAATTTTAATGAATGTAATAAAAGTGACATAAAGTAGATATCTACAAACATCATGGAATGAATGGTGATTGTCCACGGACATCACGAATGTAAGGCGATGATATATGGACATCACAGATAATACTTGGAGTGTAAGGACTCCAAGAGAAGTAAAGTAAAGTGAAGTGTAAGGACTTCACGGATAACATTAGGGTTTAAATATCTCATAATCTAAGACAAATAATTAAATTACAAGTGTTAATGGTTGTGAGACATGTGTACGTATTAAGTACACAGAAGTGCGGTGAGCGTACTTGTAAGTACACACGAAGGGCCCCTACTTACTTATTAAGTACGCAAGTATGGAAAAGTGTTTAGTTGTTTATAAATTGTAATATGGGAATATGAATGTAGGTAAGTACGTATGAGCCCATATAGATATATAAATATATATATATATAGGGGACCGCTAAAATGAAAACCACCTCCAGTTGTAAGAATCGCGAGAACCATTTTCTAGCCATTAGATCAACAAGATGGATGGATGAGATTAAAAGTAGTTAATATTAATATTAAATAGTTTTTGCCCTATTATGTCTTTAATATTTTAATCCAAAAGGGTAATTTAGTAAAATTACTTTTTTTTTCTTTTAGTATTTATTATTTTTTTATTACTTTTTTTTATTATATTACTTTTTATTTTTTAATCAGAATTTTTTTATTAAAAACCATTTTTAAATTCAGATTTTTTAACAAAACAATTTATTTTTTGCACGCCGGGCTTTTCAAGCGTCGTTTTTTTTAACGCGCCGTTTTTACGTCGGGCTTTTTCAAGCGTCGTTTTTTTAACGCGCCATTTTTACGCCGGGCTTTTTCAAGCGTACTTTTTTTAGCGCGCCGTTTTTTAAGCGCCATTTTTCAAGCGTCGTTTTTTACACGTTTTTTTAACGGGCTGTTTTTTACACATTTTTTTACACGCCGTTTTTTACACGTCGTTTTAACGCGCCGTTTTTTAACGTTTTTTAACGCGCCGTTTTTAACACTTTTTACATTTTACGTTCGACTTTTTAAACTTTTTACGTTTTAAGTTTTACGTTAAACTTTTTACGTTTTACGTTTTATGTAAAACTTTTTACGTTTTACATAAAATCTTTTTACGTTTTACGTAAAACTTTTTACGTTTTACGTTTTTACGTTAAAAAGTTTACGGTTTACGTTAAAAAGTTTACGGTTTAAGTTTTTTTTTTACAAAAACTTTTTTACACAAAAACGAACGCAACCAGAAATCGCAAACTCAGGAGGTGTCTCAGATATATTGTTATCATCATCGACTAGGGGGGGAAACATAAAAAACCAACAACATCAAAACAAAGTGTATCTTGAAAAAAAAAACGGGGTTTGGCTCAGATTATCCGATAATCAAGAGGCTGCAAAAGTGGGGTTGCAAGTTCAAAAAACCTACCCTCCGCCGTCCTTGCCGCGCCATCGTCATCAAAATCTACGTTTATTTTTCATCATCGCCACCCAATCGATCGTATCAAAACCCACAGATTCAAAGATCACAAATCAAAACCCCCCAACATATCAAAACCCACTTCAACCACTATTTTTTACAAAATCATCAAAACCCACCAAACTTCAAGCAGAAAAAAAACCCAAACTTTTTGAATCAAAGAACCCCAATCAAAATAGAAACAAATCGAACCTTTGGGCCAATCATCAAGAATCACAAAGACCCAAAATTCAAGAACACCAATCATCGGTATCACAGAATGACAAAGACCCAAATTCAAGAACCACAGAATCAAGAATCATAAAGACCCAAATTCCAGAATCACTAAGAACCAAATTCAAAAACCACAAATTCAAGGCTTGAAATTCTTACTACTTCTACCCCCACCTCTACCACCACCGCCTAGGGTTTCGCCACCAACCCCAACGCCACCACAACCAAACACCAGTCGCAAGGGTGGCGGCGGAGAGGAAAGGGGGGCCAAAGATACCCCCGGAGAGCTGCCTGAGATGCCACCGTCATCAATCCTCATCTGCACCCTTCACCACCGTCGCCTAAGAAACGTGGGGGGCTGGAGAAAATCGATTGTTTGGTGTGGGGTTTAAGGGTATCCGGAGAATTATATATAACGTTGTTTAATCTCACCACCGCCAGGTGGATTGCTGCTGGATTGTGTTTTTGGGGTGAGCCGCCGGAGAAATGGCCACCGGTAGCCCGTCGCCGGACCTGTGTCGGTCGGACAGGAGATAGAGAGAAGATGGGGGGTATCTTGCCAGAAACAGAAGCCGGCTGCTCCCCATGGGTCGTCGGTCTTCATCAAGCAGGGGGGAGGGGTTGTGGGTGTGGCTGATGTTATGGCTGGGTCTTGAAGGTGATAAGATGAAGAAGGAGACTAAGCTCCCTATTTTATTTTGTTTGTGTGAACAATATTGCAGGCAAGAGAGATGAGAGGGTGAGGACAAGTGAGATGAGAGAAGTGAGAGTAAAGTGAGATAAGAGAAGTGAGAGGAGAGAGATTATAAAAGTCTCCTTCAATAAATGAAGAGAGATTAGACATTTGAAGCAAATGACCAAATTGCCCTTTATTCTGATTGGTTGAGAGTGGTTCTCACGGTTCTTACAACTGGGGATGGTTTCTATTTTAGCGGCTCCCTATATATATATATATATATATATATTTAATGAAGGAGAAGATAATACATAAATATGTCTAATTATGTATATGATAATGGCTTTAAGCTCCTATGTGAATGAATTATGCAAATAAAAAGAGAGAAATTAGAATGATAAGTTGTAATAATAGTAGTGACGGATGATAACTTGAAGTATACGAACTTCACGGGTGTATACATGAAGTGTCCGGACTTCATGGGGTAATAACATTGATGTCTAAGTACTTCATGGAAATGATAATAAGGATAAGTACCTCACGAGTGTCAAGTAAGATTTAATTCCCAAAAATTGTAACGTGTAAAACCAATGTTAAGTAATTGGGTAATGGTTGAAAAGTTACTTTCACGACATGTGGATGTAAAATAACAATCGTTTTCAAAACGTATAAATACTTGGAGGTGGACTAAGATGTGAACGAAAAGTTAATTAATGATAAAGGAATTAAGAGGTGTTACCATGATTGAAATAAGTATGGACTAGAGGTTGAATAGCCTCATATAAAGGAAGGGGTTCATGTTAGAACTCGTGTTTAATGTGAACATGTGTTTTAAATACGTTTAAATAGAGATGTTACAGGTGGAAAGATGGAAGGCGTGTGCGAGTTGCATAGGTGGTATGCAACGGGACTCAAACGAGCATGGATGAATGCTATACTTGATCGTAGACGTAAGTAAATTCTAAATGTGAAATCCATTTAATGGACACCTTTAGTTTAATGATAGTTGAATAATAGAATAACTCCTTGCTTAAGCTTAAAGGTGCAAACAAGTGGGATGGTGATTAAACTATTAGGGTAATATCCTAATGTAGAGTATAATTCGGTTTCGAGGACGAAACCTGTTTAAGGGGGCTAGACTTGTAAAATCTCGATTTTTCGTGGTATTAAAATATGTATAATCTTTCAAGTAAGTTTGTATTGGTGGAAATAGTATTTTATAAAGACTTGTAACACCCCAAAAAGGTTTAATATGAAAATAAGTGAAAAATAGATAAAAACTTAACTTAGTTGGTGAATTATGATTGAATGATAGTTAAGTTATGTGAAATGCTTAAATTAAACATATAGCAAACTTGGAAGGGGAAATGTGAAAAACTATAAATCAAAAGGATTAATAAAAACAAAACGAAAAGAAAATCACACACACTGGTGTGTGTTTCGTTCGACCAGAGCAGGGGAAACAAGGGCAAACCTTGTTCTTGCAAAATGTATCAAATTGACAAGGGAATTTGAAGTTAATCAGTTGAATGCTTTCAATTTTTCGATTATCTTAACATACTCAACAGAGTGGTAAGTTCAATTTTGTGTTTTGATGAATTGTAGGAAATGGGTTTCAACCCTAACATGAGATAATGATATGATAAGTGTTGTTGGAAGTTGGATTTGTTATGTAGAATAGTTTTATGTGTGGTTTTGATGATTTGAACATCTTGATTCATAAAATTATTTGATATGAAAATCTTCATAAATGTAGGATAATCAAGATGATAGAAGTAATTATGTAAAACCTTGAAATATTGATGTATGATCTTGAATATGATGCATTAACATTAGTTAGATTGATATTAAGTAAAAAGGATCATATGGATTGATTGATTGTTGATGATTTGCTAAGGGAACTAGTTAAATTATATCCTAGAACATATGTGCTTAATGTCCCATTAATGCGAAACCCGCCAAGTGTTCGATGAAATGCTTAAATGAACAAACCAAAATAAAAGTGAGATTTTGAAAGTTTTGCCTTGTTTACTTAATTTCTAATGATTTGCTAACAATAACTTGGTGTTTTGTAAACATAAAGCTTTGGTGAATCTAATGGTGAATGAGATTAACATAAAGTACATATGTAAATGTTATTTTCATTTGATCATCCAAACGGGTCACTTGAGTGAATGAGTTAATTGGGTTGGATTATAACCCAAACTTATACACATTGGTTAGTCGATGAAATTATGGTGAAAATGACCCGTATGTTATGTCTAAACACAAATGTGTGATAACGGGTCAAATGGATGTTGATAAACCAATTAGCAAGTTTGGGGTAAAAGAATGATTTAGAACACATGTTTGATGATGGGTTGGATAAGTAACTAGGTATTATGAGATAAATGCCCATATTACGTGTTCTAATGATTTGCAAGTTTGATTTGTTGTCAAGATAGGTGGCATAACGTTTGGATGGCAACATGTCAAACGGGTGATAAAGCAACAACATTCCTACGGGCAAAGGTGAGTGACTCGAGTATGTTTGGAGTCGCATCGATTTAAATAGTCTTATTGTTGGCTTAAATTTCTTATAGTTAAGGTGGTTTAATGAAACTTATTGAATATGGTTTAACTTAACAATAACGTATTGTTTTAGCGATGTTTTGGGGGTTTTATGTTTGGTTTATGATTTATTTACATAACATACCTTGAAATATGCTTTTCGTGCTTAAAATATCCTAAATATAACTTAAAATAACAATAAATGGAAGTTTAGGGGTGAAAAGTGACAAAATATCAAAGTTTTGCATGGCTTGAGTCCCTAGCGGCCCGCGACGGACATCCTTGACTTCTTCGCGACCCGCGACCAGAACCATTCAGCTCGCTGATTTGGGCGGGTTCTTGTGTTTATTTGAGTTCTAAACGAGTTTTTAGTATTAATTATCCAACTAAAACCTAACCTAACTCTTCCCTATATAAACCAAGCCTCCTCCAAGCCATTTCCACTTTACAAACACTCACATAACTCTCTCAAATCAGTCACAAAGCTGCTATAATCTGAAGTTCAAGCAGAATCATCAACCTTCAAAAAAATGAGCATAACTCACTCAATACTTAACGTTTTTCATCCATTCTTTTTCCCACTTGCTTGGAACAACCTTAGGAACATTTCCAGAGGTTTTCCATGGGAAACCAAGCTCTGGAATGTGACCAAAAAGGCTCCAAAGTGGACTGTTAGTTTTTGTTTTCATTTAAACTTGTTATTCTTAGTTGAACTTGAGTCTATCTCATCTCAAACCTATATCCCAATGCTCATAATCAATTGAATGGTTAGTTGGGCTTAAAAACAAGGCGGAGAAATGTTAAATCAGAGGTTAAAACCTCACAAACATTCAGTTTTAGTTAGGGTTTTACCCACAAGGAGTGTTCAAGCATGAAGCTTGATAAATGTGTGATAGATGGACTAGCTTGGGCTATCCTTCATAGAAATCCACTCACTACTTGATGTTTTTCCATAGATTAATTGTTGTTATTTGATTATTACTTGTAAGTTCATGACCCTCCTTGTTGTTTATAACAACAAGTGTAGTGGTGAACAACAGAGGTGCCTAAATGGAAGCTTTGTTCTTCCTGCCTCATGTATGAATTATATGACACAAAGAGGTGCCTAAATGGAGACTTTAATCTCCTACCTCATGCTTGACCTATAGCACATTGTAATCTTTATATTATCTATGTATTCCATATATATATCTAAGTAACTAAACTTGATTATAATTTAGTAGTTACTTATCAAGAATATATTACATCATCTATGACCATGCACTTGTTAGGACTCTAATGGATCCTTGAATCCATGAAATCATACAAACTCTTTTGAGTTTCAATAGTGTCAAGAACAAGTGTTATGTGTACAAGATGATTATTTTCACTTATGTTATTTTCCTTGCATTTTAGACTCAGAATCTATAATATTCCGTTATTACCCAAACTCACACACCTATGTTTTCTTCGTGTAGAAGGACAAGGTGCTCCAAACTAATCCATCTACCAACATCACTCGCGGGATCTCAAGTAGGAAAGCTTGCAAAACCGTGAGTATACTCGATCCCTTTTTACTCTTTAACACTTTGGGATGCAACATGTATATTATACAAAATCGCATGACACTTAAACTATTTTAAACATACTCTATCCATGCTTAACATGAGACTATATGTGATGCTTGTTAATTTCGTATGCTATGTAAACTATTTGGTTGTTATATGCTCATTAACTTTGCTATCCTACCTTAACAATTATAGAACTATAGGATTAACGCACCGCCCATTAGTCTTGGGGTATTGTTAAGTTAAACATGTTACCTCCCGCTACTCTATTGGGATAGGCTATTTTAACGCGTTGTATACTTGGGTTTGAACATATTGTACGCCATTTTTGCATACTAGTACGCGCATATTATGAATCATGTTGGATATGAGCACTTTTTATTCTAA
This sequence comes from Helianthus tuberosus, assembly GCA_030545235.1. NCBI lineage: Eukaryota > Viridiplantae > Streptophyta > Magnoliopsida > Asterales > Asteraceae > Helianthus > Helianthus tuberosus. The sequence continues at coordinate 144,315,528 of CM060381.1, forward strand.
ATTATGTTATGTAACAAAACTTGTATACTCGCAAACTTTTGTTGATATTTTAATACATGTTGCAGGTTGATTGTTGAGTTGATGATGAGAAGAAATGCAATTTAGGTGGACTTAGATACACACCTAGATTAATTTTGTTATTTCGATGTTATGTTATGAAACAATTGTTGTCTTTCATTGAATCTTGTATGACATTTAGTATTAAAATGAAATTGGAATTTAAATTATATTGTCACATAGTGTTATGAAGTCTCTTGCAATCTAGTTTTCGTCTCATCCCGATGTTTCCGCCATCGGTTGGGGTGTGACACCCCAAGTAGTTCAAGAAAATTAGCAGCTCATGGTGAGTAAAAACGAATAAACAAAGTTTACTAAATTCGAGTACATCATGTTTAATAAACGAATAAACAAACTTTTAACGTTAATATCTAACCGTTTGCAAACTTGTAAGTCTCGATCCCAAATTTCGTTCCTCGTTTACAGCCTTCGTAACAGTAGATTCTTCCTTTTTTCACATATGTATCGCGTACATATATATATATATATATATATATATATATATATATATATATATATATATATATATATATATATATGAGAGGGTTTAAATGAGAACGCTAAATATCGCGAGAACCGTGAGAAAAAATGGAAAAACCACGAGAACTTGGTCAAAAAAAATTCAAATTCAAAATTTCTTTTTACACTTATCATTATTATTGGAATACAATGTTAGAAATTAAATTTACACATTTCAATTTTTGTGAATTTGTAAATAAAGAAAATTTACACATGTGTAAGTTTGCCATTTACACATGTGTAAATTTGTTATATTTACACATCTGTAAAAAATCTAGTAAAAATGATTTTGAGAGGAGAAATGAATTATTAGATGTGGTAAATTCTTTTTTGATGTTGTATTTTTATTACACAGAGGTTTGTATTAAAAAAATTCGATTCTGATTTGTTTTTTCATTCGTTCTCACGGTTCTCGCAATATTTAGCGTTCTCAAGATAACCCTCCCATATATATATATATATAGAGAGAGAGAGAGAGAGCCAGGATCATTTCAGAACCATAAATATTTACAGAACTCGCAGAACTCCTAATAAACAATCTTTTTATTTATATATTTTTATGTTTAGGATAATTTTATCAATTATTATGTGTGTTTTTACGATTATATACATGTTAAGAGTAATTTTATCATTTTTTTATATGTAATTTTATAATTACACATATGTAAACTAGTTTTTTCTTACATATATGTAATTAGTTATAACACATATATATAATTTTGGCAATTAAACACATGTAAACTACTTTTAACATGTATGTAATCAAAGAAATACATATAATATATGATAAAAAGATCCTAAATACAAAAGCTTATATATAAAATAATTATTTATTAGGAGTTTTGTAGTTATTTAGTGTTCTGAAATGAGCTCAACCCTATATTTTAGGAGTTTTGGTATTGTATAATAAATCAAACTAGAATTACGACCCGCCGCAATGCGGCGGGGATTCTTTAGTTATAACTAAGTCGATTTAAGACGCGTACGTTATGTTGAACCTGTCAAACGGGAAAAAATAGACGATGTAAAAACGTTCACCCACACACGCACGTTGCGTCGTGTTAACTCGTAAAATTTAGAACGAAACGTTAAACCAAAGACGCACGTTCCGATGTTTTAAATCACAAAATTTAGAACGAAGTATAAAGCGAAAAATTTGCAGAAAAAAAAAACTATAAAGGACCAAAGCTGAAAATAAAAAAAAAGTTGTGAGAATAGATTGCAAAAGATAAAAAGTTTTGTGTTAAAAGTAAAAAAAATAAATAGTTTTGGGTTAAAAGTAATTTATGTGAAAAGTAAAAACATTAAATTTTTTTTAAAACCCCCAAAAGCCAAGGTTTTAACAACCATATGCATAACCATTTTTTGTTTAAAAAACCCCAAAGCCAAGATTACCACACATAAGTAAAAAAAAATCAAAGTGGTTAAATTGAAAAAGATTGAAACTTTTGAATTAGAAGTGAAAAATCAAATTAATCAAAGTGGTTAAATCGTATAAGATAGAAACTTTTGAATTAGAAGTGAAAAATCAAATTAATCAAAAGAGTTAAATTACCAAAGTTTAAAACTTTAAACTTAAATTGTCAAAATATTAAAACTTTAGGGTTAAAAGGAAACAAAGATTAAACTTTAAACTTAAATTGTTAAAGATAAAAACTTTAGGGTTACAAAGGAAAATTCTAGTTTTTTTTTTTTTTTTTTGAAAAACCCCCTAAGCACATGTTACAAGACATGTATGCATATTCAAGTTGCTTATTTATATGTTAATAATATAACTTCCTAAGATTGAGCTTGTTTAGGTGAATTACTAAAGAGATTAATGGGCTGCTCTCATTCATCATAATTGGGTTGGACCTTGTGTTCGGTCAAAGTGTCAAACTTAAATCAACCAAAAAAAGGGGAAATAAAGTAACGATGGCACTATGGTGATTTCCTTTATTTCATTTAGGGTAATACCGTAATTTAGCATGCGCCCAGCAAAAACTTTAAGAAAATTACACTTTCAGTCCCTTGACTTCTATGTCCAGCTCCCACGTGCTCGTTTATTAACCATTTAAGCTTATTTTTTATTCCTTTTCATCCCGAGATCTGTACCTATACCAACTAATCAAATACAATCCTATAAAGACTAAAAACGACCCAAAAACTATTAAAATAATATACAAAATACAAAGAAAAAGTGTCATGTTTTACAACACATTTGAACTTTTTTCGTCCTTGAAAAAAAAAACTTTGTAATAGAATCATATCTAGGATAGTTGGTTTGAAAAAGTTAGATTACTTAATTAAAAGATATAAACACGTATTAACTACGATAACCGGTATTATTATCCACTTAAACTTAACTGTCGACTCATCAAGCCCATTTCATGTTAGTTTTACGTTCAAGTTAACAATCTATCTAAGAGTCTAATACTCAAGGTCCACAAATCCACCTAATCCATATCAAGCTTATAAAGAAAAAAATTAAAAATCTACCAATGTATATAAATAACCCTTATGTATTTAAAATTAAGAAATCTTTTTCGTGTTTTCAACATCCTAAGACCGTGCGTAATCGTTCGATTCAGGGCGTTTTTAACCCCCACAACGCCCAAACGACGCCCCTAAACGGTCCCTCGGGGCGTTTTTTTGGTCCAAATCAGTTGAGGCATGCTATTTCCCACGCCCTTGCCCCCATTTGTTTGTCCAATCACCCTTCATCTTCCTATTCTTTGCCCAATCAATTTTTTTCAATGTTTTTTTATTTATTTAATTCTTTACACCCCTATTAACATAATACCCACATCCCCACTTGTTGGAAGAGTTGGAGAAAGTCTAAGCTTCTTGTAGACTATTTTCTGAATTAAAGGGTCTGTTCTGTAACTTCTGCATAAGTCTTGTTCTTATTTAGAACACTTAGTAATGTGCAGGGATATAAGTGTCTTTTGTGTAATAAGTTTGTTAGAACAGGTGTTAGAGCAATTGTTAGCGGTTAATTAGCTGCTGCTAATTGTTAGTATAAATAGAGAGATTGGGCATTAGGGTTAGGTGAGCACAATCAATTGAGAGTCTGTATTCTTTTCTTGTTCAATTGGTGAGTTTAATAAAAGTTCTGAGTGAATCATTGGGTTGAATTCTGGTTTAATCTTCAACAATTGGTATCAGAGCCTGGTTGGCTCAAGAATTTAACCGGAAATTGATCGGAAAGTTTGATTATTCACATGGGATCAACTACAAAGTTCATTCTTGATAAGTTCGATGGCAAGAATGACTTCAGTCTTTGGAGGATGAAGATGAAGGCTCTGTTAGTTCATAATGGAGTGGTTGATGCCTTAAAAGGTGAAGACAAACTTCCGGTGGGTCTCACAGATAAAGAGAAGAAGGAGATAATGGAGAAGGCTCATAGTGAAATTGTGTTGAGTCTCAGTGATAGAGTACTCAGGGAGGTTTCAAAGGAGACTACGGCTGCCGGAATCTGGACCAAACTAGAAAGTCTGTATATGACCAAATCTTTGGCTAACAGATTGTATCTAAAGAAAAGGCTTTACACATTCAATTTGACTTCTGGTAAGTCACTGGAAGATCATACTGATGAGTTTAATAAACTTATTATTGATTTAGAGAATATTGAAGTAGCTATTGATGATGAAGATCAAGCAATCATATTCTTGACTTCATTACCAAGTTCTTATGAACATTTTGTGGATACTCTCATGTATGGGAGAGATTCACTCTCAATGGAAGATGTATTAGCTGCTTTGAACTCTAAAGAATTGAAGAAAAAGTCTTATGAACAAGAAGATGGTGGTGAGGGCCTGGTTGTGAGGGGAAGATCTGAACAGAGGTCATTTAAATCAAGAGGGCAAAGCAATAGATCCAAGTCAAAGTTCAAAAGAAAGTGTTTCATATGTAATTCTGAGAAACACTTGAAGAGAGAATGCCCAGATAGAAACAAGAAACAAAAGAAATATGATCAGTCTGCAAGTTCTTCAAAGAATCAAGGCCATCAGTTTTCTGAAGAATCTTTAGATGGATATGAAAGTGCAGATGTATTAGTGGTCATTGATCATGGTTCCAAAGATGATTGGATCATGGATTCTGGAGGATCTTATCATATGACTCCAAACAGGAGTTTGTTCAAAGAGTTCAAAGCAGAAAATCTTGGATCAGTGAAGCTGGGAGATGACAGGACCTGTATGATAGAAGGTCATGGCACAGTTGTTCTTAAACTTGCCAATGGCACTGAAATAGAGTTGCCTAATGTCAGGTATATTCCTAATTTGACCAAGAATTTAATTTCTTTGGGAACTTTTGAAGGTGATGGATATATAGTTAGTCTCAAGAATGGGAAGGCCAGGGTTATAAAAGGGTCAATGGTGGTTTTGACTGGTACAAGAAGGGCCAATAACATCTATGTATTAGATGGTTATGCTTTGTGTGGAGAAGTGGCAGTGGCTGAAAAGAAAGAAAATACTGCTATGTTATGGCATAAAAGATTAGGCCATATGAGTAGTCAAGGTATGAAGGAGTTGATAAAGCAAGGTGTGATAAAAGACTTAGTGAATTGTGAGTTTGGGCTGTGTGAAAACTGTATAATGGGAAAAACACATAAGGTTAAGTTCTCAAAAGGGATTCATAGATCAAAAGGAGTGCTGGATTATGTGCATGCAGATTTATGGGGGCCAGCAAGAACTATGTCTTTAGGTGGAGCTTTGTACTTATTGTCTTTGATTGGTGACTACTCAAGAAGGGTGTGGGTATATCCCTTAAAACACAAGCATGAAGCATTTGATAAATTCAAAGAATGGAAGGTGCTGGTAGAAAAACAATCTGAAAGAAAAATCAAGAAGTTAAGAACTGATAATGGTTTGGAATTCTGCAGTAATGACTTTCACAGTTTTTGCAGAAATAATGGCATTGCTAGACATCTAACAATACAAGGAACCCCTCAACAGAATGGTCTTGTTGAAAGGATGAACATGACTGTACTTGAAAGAGTAAGGTGTATGTTGCATCAATCTGGGCTACCTAAAAGTTTTTGGGCAGAAGCTTTGAAAACTGCTGCACATGTTATAAATAGGACACCATCTTCAGCCATTGAAATGATGGTTCCTATGGAGAAATGGTCTGGACTACCTGTAACAGACTATGAAGACTTGAAGGTATTTGGTTCTTTGGCTTATTCATATGTAAACAATGGTAAGCTAGAGAATAGGGCTCAAAAGTGTGTTGTGATTGGGTACACTGATGGGGTAAAAGGGTACAGATTGTGGAGGTTAGAAGAAGGCAGTCCCAGGGTTATAAATAGCAGAAATGTGAAGGTTATAGAAGAAGTTTTGTATAAACATGTGATCACTGGCTTAGATGGTGCTGATGATAAAGCAAAGGGAGTTCAGATTGAGGTGGAGTTAGTGGAAAAAGAACAACCTATAGATGAGTCAATACAGCCCAGTACAAGTTATGATCAGCCTCCAGAAACTACAAGTGGTCAGTCACCAGACCATTGTATAGCCAAAGATAGACCAAGAAGGCAAGTGTTAAGGCCTGTGAGGTTCAGAACACAGGAGGACATTTCTGCATATGTCTTTAGTGTTGCTGAACATGATAGCATTCATGAGCCAATAACTTATCATGATGCTATCAATTCTGTGGAAAAAGATAAGTGGCAAAGGGCAATGAAGGACAAGACAACATATTTAAATACTTTTCAAGTAAACTAGAAGCTTAAAGAAACTAGAAGCACCCAAAGTGGAAGGACCATGCTTTGGCGGATATCAAAGATAGACTACCAAATACAGACAAAGCATGGATAATATCCCCTTTGGACAATGCAAACGATAATTAGGAAGCTCAACAATATTTTCAACCGCCTTAGGAACAATCGCAAAAAGAAATGTTGTTGTGGAGGGCTTTTCAGCCGTTTGGATATGTCTCTGATGCTTACGTGGCCCGCAAAAAGGATAAAAAAGGCAATTGTTTTGGTTTCATTAGATATGTGGGTGTCGAGAATGTGGACTCTACCGTGGAGGTCATGAATCAGGTGAAGATCCTAGAAGCAAAGGTGTCGGTGTCACTGGCAAAATACGATAAAAATCATAAAAAGTTCATTTACACTTCAAAAACTATGGGGGAAAAAGTTTGGAGACCTAAGGAATTATATCACACGATACCCCGGGCTAACGAGGGTGCATTTTTCGGTGGGGCGGAGTATCAGCCGGGTAAATCCTATGCTAGTCTCTTCCAGAAGGACATTCATCAGTCGTACTCTGGGACTAAAGTATTATCGATCAACTCTAAAGGCTCCACTTATCCTTTGCATTGTATTAATCGGTCTATATACGGAGTTGCCAAGAATCTAAATGTCCTTAATAATCTGAATAATATCCTCAGCAGGAGTGGGTTGAGTAAATTCGGTTTATCATACGTGGGAGGCCTTAGTGTATTACTAACCCTTGGTGATTGCGAGAGAGTTAAGGATGTCATGACCAATTTTACGGAGGGCTTGGCAAATGCGTTTAGTCAATACAATGTTTGGAAAGGGGAGGATATACCAAAGGAACGAGTCGTGACTCTACGTATTTCAGGTGTTCCGATTCAGCGCAGAGACAACACAGTTTTCGATCAAATCGGGGGACTGTTTGGCAGGGTTATGCAAGATTCGTCTTTTTCATGGATGGATTCGGACAATTCAGAATGTTCTGTAGTGGTATTGGTCCCCCTCGGAAAGATAATTGAGGAGACAGTGGTGTTGAACTGGGAGGATAGGAGTATTGTCGTATACGTGGTGGAGGAGGTAGCCGCGTGGAAACCCGATTTGGAAGGCTATAATGCTTCGGTGGAACATAAGTCGGGTCATGCATCATCAGAAACATCTGATGCAGACTCCAACGAGGATCGAAATATGGAAGAGGATGAAGAAGAGGGTGAAATTAGATCACCGGCAGCCGAAACTCCGGTACCGGAGAATACTGTCCAGCCATCGGTGTCTTCAAATTTGAATTCAGGTAACGAAAAGTCACCGGTAAAAGTTACGTTGGACAATGAAGAGGCGGTGCATGTATTGCATGGGAAATCACAAGTCCATTTGGAATCTCAAAAAAATAATAATAATGGTGTTTCTAGTTCTGTTAATATGGAGGCGAAGGAATTAAATGGTGGACCCCAGTGTACGGAAGAAAATAGAATGGGAAACACAAATTATTCAAACCAGGAAGGCCCCACTCCCTATGTTGGGCTTGGAAAAAGAAACCGGGCTAATAGAAGCCCACCGTCCTCCGGCTCGATGCAAGGCCCACCTAATAGAGGATTCTACCAAGATCCCAACCCGTGTAATGTCTCCATTGACCTTAATCGCTCCACTTCAGAGGCAGGTTCAAGGAATGGTGAATATGTCGGCGAAGAAATTCGGTCAGCTCTCCCTTCCGATGGCACGTATCAGGAGGAGACGACGAAGGAATCTACGGGGGATGGGGATTATCCGGTGGACCCTGGAGATAATAATCCGATAAATCCTTCCATTAGGGAGGAAGTTCTAGCTACATCGGTTATTGGGTTGAAGGTAGGTATCGACTTGCAAGGTTTTGAAGAAGCAACTGAATCACTGATTATTGGTGAAGGTGCTACCATGGGTTTCCAATGAATATTTTATCGATAAATTTAAGGGGGGGTATGGGATTCCAGTAAAGCGGATCGGGTCAGGGGGATTATCACTTCTTATGGAGTTCATTTTCTAGCCATTCAAGAAACAAAACTGGGGGATGCGTCCAATTTCTTATTCAACGGATTCTGGGGCAGATCAGCGTATCAACTGGAAGTAGTCAGTACAGAGGGAAGATCCGGAGGGCTAGCTTGTTTATGGAATCCGGGTATTTTTACTTGTGATAATGTAATTAAGAACCGTTATTTCTTGGCTTTATCTGGTTTTTTGAATCAAGTTGGCATTCGCATCAATTTGGTAAATGTTTATGCTTCAAATGATGCCACTGTGAGAAGGGGTATTTGGGACAGTTTGGTGGGTTTAAATAATTCGCTACAAGGTGTATAGGTCTTCATGGGAGACTTCAACGAAGTTAGAGATGAATCGGAAAGATTCAACTCTGAGTTCATTGCGTCTAATGTGGAGGCTTTCAACCAATTTATTCAAGCCACGGGCCTTAGTGAATATCAAATGGGAGGTGGTAGATATACGTATATTTCAGATCGTGGTGACAAATTAAGTAAGCTAGATCGCTTTCTTTTGTGTTTGGGTTTCTTGGAAAGATGGCCAACGGCGACGGTTTTACCACTTAATCGGGACGTATCTGATCACAGGCCTATTCTCCTGTCCACAATTCCATCGGACTTTGGTCATATCCCGTTCAGGTGCTATAATTCTTGGATGGAAATCCCGGGTTTTATGGAGTTGGTGAAACAATTGTGCACAAATTTTGTCTTTCATGGGCCGGTGGATATGGCCATGTCAGTTAAGCTGAGATGGTTGAAAAACCATATTAAGGCCTGGATCAAAGTTGTACGGGAGAACTCGGATGGTGTTTATTCGGATACTAAAAAACGGATTAATTTGTTGGAGCGGATAGTGATCGGAGTGTCGCGCTCCGGTCAAAGATAATATTTATAAGCCCAAATTACCCTTAACAAATAGTTAGTGGTAGTAAGGGGTCGAACCACGAAGAGTATGTGGTTTGTGTATGGATTCGGATGAATTAAACAATTGTGTCACGATTATGAAGCTTACTAGAATAATGTTGTGTTTTTGTTTATTTGGAAGATATGATTTTAAACTAGATGATGTGATAAAAATGAATAACAACTACTAATTAACGATTGCAAGAATTTTGGATACTAGAACAATTATAATAAAAAGGAATCACACCCGGTTTCGGTAATTGTTAACCTAGGATTTCTACAAGTTTTAGTTTCAACTCAAATGCATTCGATTAACGGATTTAGTGTACCGTGACTTAGGTGCTACTAACTATCAACGCCCCGAAGAACGGACAAGAAGACACTTTGTAATCAACACAAGTAAATCCTAACAACGACAACGTACAATTACATATCACCGTTTCGCAAAGTCATAACTTTTAACATCGTTCGACAATTCACGAATTCGTAACAAATGTAATACTATTGTCAAAAGTTTCAAAAACCGAATACAAATTGTCACTAAGATGAAACAAGAACAAATTGAAACCCTAAAAGTAACAACTACCTACACCGGGGTGAAATCGAAGAGACTAGCCGCTCATGGTTGGGTGGACGCGATCACCGGCTTGAGAGAGTGATGAAGACATGATTGGTTGGCTAGTTGTGGATGATCGATGATGATGATGATGTCTGATGAGTTCGATGATATCCCCTGCGGCTACCAAACTCTTCGTAGTGTATGCTCCAATATTTTTTTATGACATAATGGGCTGCCCAATATTCGATGATTAATAATGATGATAAGTTGATTTTTTGAAAGCCCAAAAAGTCAACGTGATGGGCTACCAAAGGATCGATGATAATCCAATGTGATATTGATGTTGCCTAATCAATTATAGGAGTCCACCAAATAATGGCTGCTGACTTTTCACGTGATGATACTTGTTGCTTTTGATGGTAATGTGATCTTTCAACAATGCTCTTATTCCCAATAAAACAAAATCAATTTTTGAATGCCACCAAAGTCACATGAATATGGCTGCTCATTTTTTTTCTCCAATAATGATAGTCATGATGATGTTTTTACTAGGCTTTTACAAACCCTCCAAGCCATCCACTCACAAAAATCACGTGCACTTCATAATTCCCCCAAATGCAACTGAACACTTCCGTTTGCTACATTTGCCAAAATCGAACATTCCACTTCAACTCTAACCGTGTTAACTTCCTCGAATTAAGCAATTACCTGCACAAACCACAATTTCTCGTAGTTATCTTATTCAGCGCGTATAATCACTTAAAACCGAACGAAACACACAAAATAACCACTTTAAAGCTCGGGTTTCACCCTATCCATCAGATAGCTGAGGAAAGAGCATTGGAGGAGGAAGAACTACATGAAAGGGCCGAATGCATAAACATTGTTTTGGATGTGGATCGTAGAAAACAATTGGATGCTAAACAGAAATCTAGAGCTAGGTGGGCTCTAGACGGTGATGAGAATTCGGCTTTTTTCCACAACATCGTTAATTCCAATCTAAGTAATAACCGCATCAATGGCCTCCTGATTGATGGAGTTTGGAACTCAAACCCGGTGATAATTAAAGAAGCTTTCTTTGATTTTTTCTCGAAACAATTTGTGGAACCCATGAGTTCTCGGCCTTCAGTTATTGGCCAAAATCTGGCTACACTTTCGACGTTAGAAGCCAATACCCTGGTGGAACCGTTCTCTGTAACCGAAATCAAGGAAGCAATTTGGGGATGTGTAGGCGATCAGGCGCCGGGCCCGTATGGGTTTAATTTCAAGTTTATCAAAAAGAATTGGGACCTTTTCCAAGGCGACTTTATCAGGTTATTTCAGGAATTTTATGATAATGGGTCCATTAATAAATGTTGTTCGTCATCGTTTATTGCTCTTATACCGAAAGTTAAGGATCCATCGTCTCCCTCGAACTTTCGCCCTATTAGCTTGATTGGAGTAGTGAATAAAGCAATCTCAAAGGTTTTGGTTAATCGGCTTAGAAGAGTGATAGGTAAACTTGTGTCAGAAGAACAGACTGCTTTCTTGGCTGGGAGGAATATTTCGGACGGACCTTTAATCATCAATGAAGCTATAGCCTGGATGAAGAAAGCTAAGAAGTCTGGTATGATTTTTAAAGTTGATATAAACAAAGCATATGACTCCCTAAATTGGAATTATTTGGATTCGATTATGTCTCAAATGAACTTTCCGGACCGTTGGAGAATTTGGATTAAGGCGACTCTTGTCACTTCTAGGGCATCGGTGTTGGTGAATGGTTCACCAACCATGGAGTTCGAGTATTCCCGTGGGTTGCGCCAAGGAAACCCACTATCACCGTTCTTATTTGTCTTAGCCATGGAGGCTCTTACGGGTATCATGAAGAAAGCCGTGTCGGAAGGTATTTTTAATGGGTTGCGTTGCACGTCAAATGGCCTGGTATTGTCCCATCTTATGTATGCGGATGACGTGGTTTTTATAGGGGAGTGGTCGAGTGAGAATGTTAATAATCTTCGGAGATTATTAAGATGTTTTCACTTGGTTTCGGGATTGAAAGTTAACCTCGCCAAGTGTTCCTTGTTTGGGATTGGTATAGATGAGCTGGAGGTGCAACAAATGGCGGATTCAATGGGTTGTGAAAAAGGAGCTCTTCCTTTCAAGCACTTGGGATTGGTGGTGGGGGCCAATATGAACCTCATACGTAATTGGAAACCGATAATAGATGTGTTTAAAAATCGGCTATCACTTTGGAAAGCAAAAAATCTTTCCTATGGTGGTAGAATCACCTTGCTTAAATCGGTCTTGAACGCGTTACCTACATACTTCTTCTCGTTGTATAAAGCCCCGGCTAAAGTTCTTGAGATTTTAGAAAGGTTGAGGAGGGTGTTCTTTTGGGGCGGTTCGGATGATAATTCGCCCATGAGTTGGTTGGCTTGGGAAAAGGTTATAGCTCCTATCGAATACGGCGGCCTAGGATTTGGATCTTTGCGTGACGCCAACCTTGCTATGTTGTCGAAGTGGTGGTGGAGGTTCAAAACGGACAAAGAAGGTTTATGGAGAAGGGTAGTGTGGGCGATTCATCATAATAGTCGGTCTTGGACTTCAATTCCGGCAAAAGTTTCTGTGGCTGGCTCGTGGAAACATATAGTGGGCATTCGACCACAACTGGATCGAGATGGTATCCATCTTGTAGATTCAATTTGGTGTAAAATCGGATGTGGTTCGAAGTCGTCATTTTGGCTAGATTATTGGATTGGAAACAAACCTCTGTATTGTGAGTTTCCTCTCCTATTCGCATTAGAAAAGGAAAAACTTTGTCTTGTTTCTGATCGAGTAGGTTGGGGGGCCGACTCGGTCACTCTGATTTGGTGCTGGAAGCGTCCGGTATTGTCTGATGGTGAAAAGAATGAGCTGCTGGCCGTTACTCTTCTGTTATGTGACTTCGGCCCAAGCGAAACTCAGGATAGGTGGGTTTGGGGACTGGACAATTCAGAAAATTTTACTGTGGCAAGTATTAAACAATTTTCTGCTTCGGTTGGGAGGGTTGTCCCGGAGTACCAGTTCGTTTGGAATAATTATGTTCCCAAAAAAGTTGGGATTGTCCCTTGGAGAGCACTTATGGAGCGGCTTCCAACAAGGATTGCTTTGGCAGCAAGAATCGTGGACATCGGGGACAAAAGCTGTGTTCTTTGTGGAGACTACGATGAGTCCAGTGAGCACCTGTTCGTATCATGCCAGTTCGCTCAATCGGTTTGGCTAGTTATGGCGCAATGGTGTAAATCTCCGCCGGTGATTGCTTTCAGCCTTAGGGATGTTTTGGATGCTCACAAGCTTGTTCCAGGTAGCAAAAAGAAAAAGAAAGTGTTCGGTGCTATCTCACAGGTTGTTATTTGGAGTCTATGGAAGATGAGAAACGAAGTCTTATTTGGTCAAGCTATTCCGAGTGTAACGAAGGTCGTGGAAGAATCCAAATCGATGTCGTATCAATGGGTTAAGAATCGGTCGAAATCCCCTCATTGGTCTTGGAGTGAGTGGTGCAATTTTAACGTGGAAATGTAGTAATGTAAGTCTTGGTGAGTTTTTTGTATGGTTCTTTGGTGTCGAACATTGTAAATGTGGTGTCTAGCATCTTGCTAGTTGGTATAATTAAATGTTTTGTTAGCCGTTCAAAAAAAAACAATCGCAAAAAGAAAAGTGGTTCAAACGATGCAAACCGCATGATGAAGGCACAAAAAACAGTTTGAAGCCAGCTACGGTATTGGGTTTACCATGCTAGATTCTTAGGAGCTACTTCGAAAATTACCTAAGTTGTATCTTGTACTGCCACTTTATTATTTTATAGGATTTTTGTTGTTTATTTTTTAAATGATCATGAAATGATTGATGGGGTTTCAAACCTTCAAACCACGCCACGCTAGCAAATGGGTGGTGTGGCGCTTTAACTAGCATAGGGGTTTCAAACCTCACCACCCAACCTAATTATCGTATTAAAATAAGATTAATACGCCTTTAAAAACCGGTCTACTCAGTTAAATTAGCAGGTCTATGTTTCAAAAACCAATCAATTAACAAAAAACCGATCGACTGTGATTTGTTTAATTCTCTCAAATCCAGTTGTTTCATTTGTGCCTGACTTATTTACTCGTAAGCAAACCGTCTACACCAGCAGTTCTTGTAACACCCCAACCCGGAAGGGCTGACGTGTCACAATAACAGTATCATAAACAAAAGTCATAATTCCATTTATTTATTTATTTGACAAGGATACAACCACACGACAATTTAACTTAAGGTTAATATACAAGCGAAGACATCCGACTTGATTAACTAATATCTTCAGATTTATTCCTAGACTTTATTCTTCTCTCTTTTCCCCGCCCAAAGTAACCTGCTGACCTGTAAATACAAAATTTATACGGAATGAGCCGAATGCTCAGTACGGAATTATAGGCTCAAAGAACAAATAACGCTTTATATGCAATGTTATTCGGAGGAAACTTATTTTCGAAAATGATACGATGCAAGAACATAATTTCATAATTATATCTTACGGATGTACCCATGAGCAAACTGAAAACGTGACAATACACAGGTAGCTACTCCTGCATACTTATCACACGAGATGGCCAGTTGGCATACCTGCTATCCACCTCATTAACTTAATTTCTAGGATCGATCCATACGCCTCCTAGTAGCTTTGTACCACACTTGTACCTAGGGATGCCGTGAACTAATCTCTCCGTCACAGATGGAGCACATGCTGTTGATGCCGCAACAACATGCTCGTGGGACACTCCACGAGAAGCGATACTCAGGGTATCAGAGTACAAATGGTCTTATTCACATAACTTATAAAACTTATTTTCATAACAGAACGGAACATATATTGGAACATGCGATAATGAGTACAACTAACATAATATTATCGCATGACATGAAAGCTTAAATCAAATGATTAGAATAGAATTCGAACGGACTGTCAAATGAATCGATACTCAAAGACGTGAAGAGTTTTAAAAATATATAGTAATTTAGTGGTTTATAACAATTTGAATATGAAGCAATAAGAAGTGGGGTAAGGATCCGTACCTTAAAAATTCCAAAGTTATGCTACCTTGTGATAATATTTCAGATTTATACGGCAGAGTTTAGACTACTGATTAGTCTTTTAAACTAATTTAAATAACATGCATACAAACTAGGTTAGTAACTTAATACAGCATTTACGATAACTCACGAGATCAATTTCTCACAACGAACGACAAAGTGCGATACTTAAACATCCATCGAATTAACGACGAACGACAAAGTACGATACTTAAACTCATCCATCGAATTAACAACGAACGACAAAGTACGATACTTAAACTCATCCATCGAATTAACGACGAACAACAAAGTACGATACTTAAACTCATTCATCGAATTAATGACGAACGACAAAGTATAACCCTAATGTGGGCAGCACTTAAACATCCATTGGATATATTGATCGATCGGACAATGAATCGTATCAGCGATTGAGTTATTACCCTGTTCTGCAGCAGCACCCCCTACTAATTAGTGTTTAGTGTGTGTTATTGGTGATAAACAGAACATAACTCGGTGTATTTTGTGAATTTCTTCGTCGTTTTTGTGCCCAGAATCAAGTCCCAAGCTCCTGTATTTATAGGTGAATTTTGACCCTTAGGCGGCCCGCGTGAGAATTAAGCTTAACTTGAGGCGGCCCGCGAGAGAACTTATTTTATGTATAGGGTTGCCACGTGTGGGACTAGGCTAGCTGAGTCGAGGAAATCATTAAATTCAACTTCGTCCGCAAGTTATTAAGATAATCGTTAAGTAGGGAATACCCCCCCCTGAGTTTTAGGGGCCCTAATCCTGATTCTGAAAATTCTGAAAATTCTAGGGTTTGTACAGAATTACTTGGGTGTTTTAATTAGGGTTTCCTAGTGGGTAATTTATAATTAAAATAATAGTTTTGGTTGATATACAGAAAGATAGATCATAATATAAATATATATTATTATTATTCTTTTATTTTCTAGAATAATGATTTTTAAATTTAGGGTTATTACAACTATTACCCCCTTAAAAGAAATTTCGTCCTCGAAATTTTTCAAACATATCGCATAAGTAACAGAAACGAAATTTTCATAGCAGAGTTACTAACTTATATAACCAGAATCTCCTAACCACACATGTGTATCTGAAATTCATAACTAAGGTCATGACTATACTTGTCAATTTCCTTATATATGTGCCCTAATGGTCCTTCTATAACGTATCTTAATAAAATATCTTACCGTATGATAAGTCAATAGAGACTTACAGATACTTAGAGTGACTATTAGTACTGATATTTCCTACATAGATATGCTTAGTCATAACTAAAATATATTCACATAAGGTAAAGCATAAATGACCGTAAACAGAAACAAATGAACATATATCAAAGAGCAAGATTTGCCATTACTTGACTAAAATTCTATTACTAAAATAGATTAGGGTATAGAGAACGAATTGATTCTTCAGATTCCCATGTTGCTTCGCGCTCAGAGTGATTTTTCCAGAGGATTTTAACAAACGAAATTACTTTCCTACGCAAAACCCTTTCTTGTCGATCTAACATGGCTTCTGGCTCCTCTTCGTAGGACAAATCCTCGTGAATTGTAAGTAACGGATAACTAATGACATGAAGTGGATGATAATTATATCCTCTTAACGAGGAGACATGAAAAACGTTATGAACGTGAGAGAGCTAAGAAGGTAGAGCTAGTCGATATGACACTTCTCCAATTCTTTCAAGGATTTCAAACGGACCGATGAAACGAGGACTAAACTTTCCTTTAATTCCAAATCTACGAACGCCACGCCAAGGTGATACCTTTAAAAATACGTGGTCACCAATTTTAAATTCGAGTGGTCGTCTATCTTGATCTGCATAGCTCTTTTGTCTGCTCTGAGCTTCTTTCAGTTTTTCTCGTGCTATAGTGACTTTTTCGTTTGTAATTTGCACTAGTTCTGGTCCTTCAATAATCTTTTCTCCAACTTCATCCCAGCAGATCGGTGCGCGACATTTTCGACCGTACAAAAGCTCAAAAGGTGCCATGCCAATACTTGCTTGCCAACTATTGTTGTAAGCGAACTCAACAAAGCATAGATATTCATTCCAGTTTCCAGACCATTCAAGTGCACATGCTCGGAGCATGTCTTCCAAGGTCTGAATCGTGCGTTCCGACTGCCCATCTGTTTGTGGATGGAAAGCAGTACTAAACTTCAGTCGTGTACCCCAAGCTGCCTGAAAACCTTTCCAAAATCGTGAGGTGAAACGTGGGTCTCTATCGGAAACAATGGAAGATGGTGTGCCATGGAGTCGAATAATTTCTTGAAGAAATATTTCGGATAACTTATTAACCGAAAATCCTTGCTGAATCGGTAGAAAATGTGCTGACTTCGACAATCTATCGACAACAACCCATACAACATCATTCTTCTTGAATGTCTTAGGCAAACCAGTAACAAAATCCATTGTGATCTCATCCCACTTCCATATGGGAATATCCAATGGCTGCAACAGACCGCTTGCTCGTTTGTGTTCAATTTTCACTTGTTGGCAAGTGAGGCATTTACTTACGTATCGAGCAACGTCTTCCTTCATGCCATTCCACCAGAAGTTCTGTCTTAAATCTCTATACATCTTGGTAGATCCTGGGTGAATCGAAAATGGTGAGCTGTGAGCTTCGGCTAACAATGACTCACGAAGGCTGGAGTCATTGGGTACACAAAGTCTCTTACCGCACCAAATCACCCCATGATGGTCTATACGAAATTCAGATTGCTTACCCACCTCAAGATTTTGCACAATTGCCCAAAGTTCTCCATCTTGCTTTTGTGCATCTTTGATCCGTGATATGAGGTCGGGTTCAATCTGCATTCTAGCTAGATATCCATCAGATTTACTAACCTGAAGCCAAATGTTCAACCTTTCGAGATCTTTCCTAATACGAGGCTGAATTTGTAAGCAAGATATAGTCCCGGAATTCTTTCGGCTTAATGCGTCAGCTACAACATTGGCTTTGCCTGGATGGTATTGAATATTTACGTCGTAATCTTTTAAAAGTTCTAACCACCTTCTTTGCCTCATATTTAGCTCCTTCTGCGTAAATATATACTTGAGGCTCTTGTGGTCGGTAAAAATGTCACAACTTTCACCATACAGATAGTGTCGCCAAATCTTAAGTGCAAAGACGACTGCGGCTAGTTCTAAATCATGTGTAGGGTAGTTAACTTCATAAGGTTTTAACTGACGGGAGGCATAAGCGATAACCTTCCCATGTTGCATTAGTACACAACCTAATCCTTTCTTTGAGGCATCACTGTAGACTTGGTAACCTCCTGATCCGGAAGGGAGAGCAAGTATCGGGGAGGATACGAGTCGTTTCTTCAATTCTTCAAAGCTTTTCTCTTGTTCCTCATTCCATGAGTACTTCACCCCTTTCCTTAGGAGTTTTGTGAGTGGTAAAGCAATTACCGAGAATCCTTCAACAAATCTTCGGTAATAGCCAGCAAGACCCAAGAAACTTCGTATTTCGGTAACAGAAGTGGGTCTTGGCCATTTTGTAATAGCTTCAACCTTTGTTGGGTCTACCATAATTCCTTCTGCTGATACGACATGACCTAGAAATGCCACTTGGCTAAGCCAAAAGTCACATTTGGAAAACTTCGCGTACAACTTCTCATGCCGCAAGGTTCTAAGTACCGCATGTAGATGTGCTTCATGCTCTTCGTGACTCTTAGAATACACTAGAATGTCATCGATAAAGACAATAACGAATTTGTCTAGGAATTTGTGAAACACGCGATTTATCAAATCCATGAAGACTGCGGGTGCATTAGTTAGCCCAAAGGGCATAACCAAAAATTCGTAATGACCATAACGAGTACGAAAAGCGGTCTTGGGAACATCATCATTCTTGATCTTTAGCTGATGATACCCGGACCTCAGGTCAATTTTTTGAGAAGAACTGAGCCCCCTGAAGTTGATCAAAGAGATCATCAATGCGAGGCAGAGGATACTGATTACGAATAGTAATCTTGTTCAGCTCTCGGTAGTCAATACATAAACGCATACTACCGTCTTTTTTCTTCACAAATAAGACCGGAGCACCCCAAGGTGAAACACTGGGTCTTATGAATCCTAGATCTAACAATTCTTGCAATTGTTCCTTCAACTCCTTCAGTTCCATCGGGGCCATACGGTATGGAGCTTTAGAAATAGGTTCGGCACCAGGGATCAAGTCGATGATGAATTCTACCTGACGGTCGGGTGGTAATCCTGGTAGTTCATCCGGAAATACATCAGGATATTTACGAACAACGGAATAGCTATCGATATTCTTAACACTAGCAGAAGTATTCTTAATCGATGCTAGGAATCCAGCACAGCCGTTTGATATGAATTTTCGAGCCTTAAGTGCAGAAATAATTTTAAGAGATTTATGAGCTTGAGTTCCCTGATATATAATATCAGGATGATGAAGATTACCGAAAATAACACGGCGAGAATGACAATCTATAGTTACGCGATGTCGAGACAACCAATCTATCCCTAGAATAACATCAAAGTCACACATATATATTGGAAATAGATCTTCCTTACACACAATAGATTCAATATGGATCGGACAATCTTTATATACGTAAGTGATTACGGATGAATTTTCCATGGGAGTGGAAATGGTTAAAGTATGATTTAAGAGAGTTGGTCTTATCGGAAGATACTTAGTAAACGAGTGGGATACTAAAGAATGAGTCGCTCCTGTGTCGAATAACACATAGATACTATGTTCACCAAGCTGAAGAGTTCCAGATACAGTACCTGGGACATTAGCAGCGTCATTAGCAGAAAGTGCGAAAACTCTTCCTCTAACATTGGGTTGGTTGTTCTTCTTAGTATCTTTCTTAGGACATTCCTTGATCTTGTGTCCAGTTTGGCCACATCTAAAGCATGCTCCTGTACCTCGGTGACATACACCTTGATGTCTCTTACCACAAGTATTACATAGAGGATATGTAATTTGATTCGGTTTTTGTTTTTGGAATTTAGAGATCCATATATCTATACTATAGGTATTATGGTTAGTGGTATTCTCACGAATTTCTTTACCAGAGACTGGATTCGTGTTATTACGTTCTGGATGACGAGTTTGTTGAATAACGGCCTCAGCGGTTTGAGCAACAAGGTTTGGAAGCAACCCGGCAACAGCCTGGTTGATAGCATTAATTATGCTTGGATCAACTGGAGTCTCATTCGAAGAAGTGTTGTTACGTACATGGTTAGTACGAGTACTCCTACGTAGCGGACGACGAGGAGGCATATCTATACGAATAAACATAGGAATTAAACCAAATAAGAGATCAAGTTGAATCCTATCATAGATATCTACCCATTCCTTACAGGTTTTAATTACTATCTTCAAGTTTTCTACAGGAAAGAGCCTTTGCTCTGATACCATAGCTGTAACACCCCAACCCGGAAGGGCTGACGTGTCACAATAACAGTATCATAAACAAAAGTCATAATTTCATTTATTTATTTATTTGACAAGGATACAACCACACGACAATTTAACTTAAGGTTAATATACAAGCGAAGACATCCGACTTGATTAACTAATATCTTCAGATTTATTCCTAGACTTTATTCTTCTCTCTTTTCCCCGCCCAAAGTAACCTGCTGACCTGTAAATACAAAATTTATACGGAATGAGCCGAATGCTCAGTACGGAATTATAGGCTCAAAGAACAAATAACGCTTTATATGCAATGTTATTTGGAGGAAACTTATTTTCGAAAATGATACGATGCAAGAACATAATTTCATAATTATATCTTACGGATGTACCCATGAGCAAACTGAAAACGTGACAATACACCAGGTAGCTACTCCTGCATACTTATCACACGAGATGGCCAGTTGGCATACCTGCTATCCACCTCATTAACTTAATTTCTAGGATCGATCCATACGCCTCCTAGTAGCTTTGTACCACACTTGTACCTAGGGACGCCGTGAACTAATCTCTCCGTCACAGATGGAGCACATGCTGTTGATGCCGCAACAACATGCTCGTGGGACACTCCACGAGAAGCGATACTCAGGGTATCAGAGTACAAATGGTCTTATTCACATAACTTATAAAACTTATTTTCATAACAGAACGGAACATATATTGGAACATGCGATAATGAGTACAACTAACATAATATTATCGCATGACATGAAAGCTTAAATCAAATGATTAGAATAGAATTCGAACGGACTGTCAAATGAATCGATACTCAAAGACGTGAAGAGTTTTAAAAATATATAGTAATTTAGTGGTTTAAAACAATTTGAATATGAAGCAATAAGAAGTGGGGTAAGGATCCGTACCTTAAAAATTCCAAAGTTATGCTACCTTGTGATAATATTTTAGATTTATACGGCAGAGTTTAGACTACTGATTAGTCTTTTAACCTAATTTAAATAACATGCATACAAACTAGGTTAGTAACTTAATACAGCATTTACGATAACTCACGAGATCAATTTCTCACAACGAACGACAAAGTGCGATACTTAAACATCCATCGAATTAACGACGAACGACAAAGTACGATACTTAACCTCATCCATCGAATTAACAACGAACGACAAAGTACGATACTTAAACTCATCCATCGAATTAATGACGAACGACAAAGTACGATACTTAAACTCATTCATCGAATTAATGACGAACGACAAAGTATAACCCTAATGTGGGCAGCACTTAAACATCCATTGGATATATTGATCGATCGGACAATGAATCGTATCAGCGATTGAGTTATTACCCTGTTCTGCAGCAGCACCCCCTACTAATTAGTGTTTAGTGTGTGTTATTGGTGATAAACAGAACATAACTCGGTGTATTTTGTGAATTTCTTCGTCGTTTTTGTGCCCAGAATCAAGTCCCAAGCTCCTGTATTTATAGGTGAATTTTGACCCTTAGGCGGCCCGCGTGAGAATTAAGCTTAACTTGAGGCGGCCCGCGAGAGAACTTATTTTATGTATAGGGTTGCCACGTGTGGGACTAGGCTAGCTGAGTCGACGAAATCATTAAATTCAACTTCGTCCGCAAGTTATTAAGATAATCGTTAAGTAGGGAAAACCCCCCCTGAGTTTTAGGGGCCCTAATCCTGATTCTGAAAATTCTGAAAATTCTAGGGTTTGTACAGAATTACTTGGGTGTTTTAATTAGGGTTTCCTAGTGGGTAATTTATAATTAAAATAATAGTTTTGGTTGATATACAGAAAGATAGATCATAATATAAATATATATTATTATTATTCTTTTATTTTCTAGAATAATGATTTTTAAATTTAGGGTTATTACAGTTCTAATCCAGTTTTTATAACCTTATTAGCTACCACTTTTAAGATTTCTGTTTATTTATAATTGTACATGTAAATGTAAATTGTCATTATATAAATAGAAATTATGAATATTATAAGTTAGTTAGAGATCCAGTAAGACGTCGTGTTGCGTGTGGATTTCCATGACACAAATACGCAACAAAGATTGTTCCAAAGACACAATGTGGCATGTGGGCACCCAAAAGCGCATGACTTGTCGTTTCCAATTCACTTTTACTTGCACGCCCTTATCTATTTTCCAATACTACATTTAACTAAATCAACAATTTTTTTTATTAAGAAACATAACTAAATCAACTAATTTTTTTTGTTAAAATTTTTAATTTTAAGGGTACCTGACGTCGTCGTTTTAATGCCATTTGGGTGTATTTTTTCTATTAAAATTGTTGCCAAAAAACAAGATTCACTCTAGCATATGTTTTAGGTTTGAATCCCGCTTTTAATGATTTCCTATCATAACCTCTTGAAAGCAATCTATTCATATATATTGCTATTTACCAAATCTCGTTGGTTTACAGCGCATTGGCGAACATGCTCTCAGACCATGTGTAGTGGTAAGTTGCTATAATGCCCCCACCATGGGGCATTATCCGACACGTGGCATCCTAGTCAGCGTTGGGGCATTATAGCAAAAGTGGCGTAGTGGGGCATTATTCCAATAACGCCCGTATTATTTTTAATGGAAAAAAAAAACAAACGAAATAGGTGCTCATTTTCAAAAGGTGTCAGGCACATGTGGTCATTTTCAAGGTGGTCAGGCACATGTGGGTAGCTCATTGGTTGGTCAACCATTCCTCAAACCCAATTGAGCGTTTTAAATAAAACGCCACCAACCATTTTTTCCAAAAAAAAACGCCGGGTAACGCCCCATGTAATGGGGGTGGGGACGTTTTGGGGCGTTATTTTTCAATTTTTTTTAAAAATCACGCCCCACTACGGGTGGTCTCATGGTTATAGAAAGTTGATATAGAAATACCTTTGTTGTAAGAAGGTATGATTCTAAAATCACTTCTCATTCTTTGGGATTTTTCCCAGTCTTTTGGAAACAAGGTTGGTTAATACAATTTATCCAACTGTTGTTATTACAATTCATTTACGAGCTAGTAGAATCGACAAACATATACTGTGAAAATTTCTTTTATTTTAAAAATCAATAACAAGTTTTTATTAACCTTTTACTAGGTTATTAACCCATGTATTATATGGGTTAAATAAATAAAATATCTTATGTAAGTTAAAGATGATAAATATTATATAAAAATTGCTTAAAACCACCCATAATCAAGAAAATGTCAATTTTTTTTCTTTGAAATTTAGAGAAAAATATAATAATTTTGAAATAAATTTACACATATTAAGAGGCCAATATATAACGGATAATTATTGCTAATTATTATTAAATACGTAGGTTAAAACTTATAGTTTAGACAACTTGAATTATAAATAATTTGAAATGGAACAGTAACATGAAGAATATGCTAGTACTTCTAACTGTTAAACATTAGCTTGAGCATAGATTTCATTAACGGTTTTCACTTTAATTTAGTATTTTTATTTCTTTTGTGTTTTTTGTGACAAGAAGATTAAATTTTATACATTTTTTTAAATCACCACAAATTTTGTATACTCTGAAGCTTAACGACTTTATTTCTTTGGTTTTTTTTTCGGTTGTTATACAAAGTGTCATTACCGTTATGAACCAAAACCGATATCGATTGAAATTGAATTCCCGCCGAATCGCACAGGGGATTTCAATAATTATTACTTCAAATTATATATTTGTTATTTTTAATAACTAAAACAAATCAAAACCGTCACACTAGTTTATCCCACTAATCAAATGTAATTTCTAGGGGGCGTCGGCGACTACCTCCAGAAAGTGCATTTTTTCTGAATTTTCTTTGTTTTGTGTTGTTTTTTTGGACGAATTAAAACCAAATTTTTGGGTCTTTTGATGGGGGTTACGAGTTTTTGAACATCTTTGACCATTCTTGGAGCCACAATCATCCTCTACACTTCTCCTTATCATTTCCAATCATCCACCATCATCCGATTCGATCCATAACCCTAATCCACTATTACAATCATCATCATCATCATCTCATCATCAATCACCAAACCTTTTCACCATCACCATCACCACTCACCAAACCCTAATTCCACCATTCTGCAAGATTGAAGATCATGTTCAAGATTAAGTTATCATCATCCGGTGATCGTGTTCCGTGCACCGTGAGCGTCTAGTCTTTTCGGGTTTCACCCTGGTGTAGGTTCTTGTAAGTTTCTAGGGTTTGACATTGTTTTGAGTTACGATTTATGACAAATTGTAATTTGATTTTGAAACCTAAGATAATTGTCTTGCAATTGTATTGTATTCGTGAATTGTCGAGTGAAGATTAAATTTGACTTTACGAAATGTTTATGTGTAATTATGCCTTGTCTAGGTTAGAGTTTACATGTTCTTGGTAACGAAGTGCATTGCGGTCCGCCACTTACGACGTTGGTAGCTCTTGGCACCTAAGCCACGTGACACTAAATTCGTTGGTCATTCGTGCAATTGAATTAAATCTAAAACGTGTAGAAACCTTAGGACTTCAATTACCGAACCGGGTGTGAAACTTGTTTTCTCATTATTGTTTTAATCAAAGTAATCAAGTTTTGTGGTAACTAAATTGTCAAGTTTTAGTAGTAAGTAATTTAATATCAAAAACCGTCGGTACATTCCGACAACCTTTTCAAACAAACAAATTAATCAAATTCTTAGCAAGCTTCATAAAAGTGACAACATTCTTTAAAATCAATCTCGTCCACGCGCAAACCACAAACTCTTCGTGGTTCGACCCCGTACTACCACTAACTCATAGTTAAGGGTAAATTGGGTTTATAAATATTATCTTTGACCGAGGCGCGACACTCCGATCAAATTTTGGCGCCGTTGCCGGGGAGTTCGTGCGCTTTGTGTTTGGATATTGTTGATTTTCTTGATTATCTATTTAATTGCTTGTTTCTTATTATTGTTTCTACTTTTGTGTTACGCGGGTGTGTTACTTGTGAAGATTATAGGCAGTGCATGCATACACGCAATTCCGGGAGGACCTCTCCATTAATGTTCGAACCGAAAATCGAGCGGGTTGTTAGAAGGAACTTAGCCAACTGGTTAAAGGCAACTCTTGCTTCTGACCCACTCAACACCAATCCACCATCTACCCAATCCGTTGAACCTAGTTCAATGGATCCTCAAAACTTTAACCAACCCAATAACCAAAACCAATTCCAATACCGCGGTAACCTTCGCTCAAACCAAACATCCAAAATGACCAACCGAGAAGCGGTAACAATTCAAGACCACCAACACCACCATTTCAGAACTGTGGCCTGAACCATAACAACACTCAATGTACACCCACACCTCCACATCAAAACCCAAATCGACAAAACCCATTACCACCCAACCGTGGTGTTAACCAAACTCGTGGCAATCCCACGAATGAAGCCCAGTTTCTCAATCTCGATGATTTGAGAAACAACATTCCCGATGACGAACTATTTAGTGTTCCCAGCTATCACTCACCGGAACATGTGAGTATTCATTCGGAATACTCGGACGATGGCGAGAATTACTATGAGAGGGTTGAAGATGATATTTGGGGTGATGTTAATGCGGATAACCTTTATTATCCTAAAAATATTCAGTTACTGCGATATATCTGTAAACAAGTCATCCAAATATCTCATTCATGAATTTTATAAAATTGAGTACACGTTAACAATCAAAATATAAATCAACCAAATGGAATGACGATCATTAAATGCCATGAATCAGAAACTGATCACAAAGAACCGGGCGATTGAGATGTCGAAACTGATCAGAAAATAACCTGGACAATTCCGTAGCCTACTGAACAAAACAGATAAAAAACTAAACCTGGGCGATTCATGGTAGTGTAAAAAACTGGATTCAAGTCATCTTGTTGTATTGGGTCTTGTCCGTTGAAGCAGCTACTAGTAGCATCCTCCATGATCGATGTCGTGATTAAATTATTAGCAGGGTTTGAATCGTTTTAATTATTGGACTGGTATATGATAGAATTTGAATATAATGAAAGAAGATCATGTAAAATATGCTAGGAAATAGGAATTGTAACTGCCATTGGTTTATGGAAAGGAATTTAAAATAAAAAACAATTTGTATAATTACAATCTTGCCCTTTTTCTCAAGAATTGAAACCAATGGTTGAGATTAGTTCACAAGGTTCACAACGAAGGATGTTGTTCACTCATGAACCTCATCCTATATATATAGGGTAAGGTTCATTTGAGAACCACCTTTATTGTGAGAACCATAAGAACCAATGTGAACACACCAAAAAAACCTAAAAAACCTAAAAAAAACCTAACCCCCCACCCCCCCCAAGCTAAATGCTAAAAACTACCCCCCCCCCCCCTTCCAAAAAAAACCTAACCCCTCCACCCGTACCCGCAAAAAAAACCTAACCCCCCCCCCCCCAACCATCCCTCACCCAATCTAAAATGCTAAAAACTAAACCCCCAAAAAATATAAAAAACACACAATTTTTTTTAATATTTTTTATGTAAAAATCACTACTTTTAGTAGCCAAATTTTTTTTAATAACGAAATATAACGATTTTAATTTAAAAAATATTTAAAAAAAAAATTTGTGTGTTTTTTAGGTATTTTTGGTTGTGTCCACATTGGTTCTCGCGGTTCTCGCAATAAAGGGTGGTTCCTAACGGATCCTTATCCTATATATATATATATATATATATATATATATCCAGGTACGGGATCAGGAGAAAACGCTCAAAAGTGTGAGAACGGTGAGAACGCATCCTGGCCCAACACGGGATATGATCAGGGCTTCAGGGGTTTTTTCGTCTTTTCAATCTTCTTTTATTTTCCCAATTTATCTTGCTTCATTTTTTGTGTCTAAGATTATTTTGGTGTGAATTATATTCATTAACTAATTGGCGTTGAATTATTTGTTTTTGTATCACATAGATATTTTCTTGGCGTTATAGCGTTTCTCTGGTCAATTTTTTTGGCGTTTTGTGGCGTTGTATAATAATTCACTTCGAGTCATTAATATTTTCATAAGATTACAATAAGACCAAATGTTTTTTTATGGCGTTTAGTCAATTTTTTTGGCGTTTCATACATTGACAAGGTGCTTTGCCAGCACCCGTTCTCACAGTTTTCATACTACTAGCGTTTTGGTGTTTGTAGTTTTTGGCGTTTTATATAATAATGTATTTTATTTGTGGAGAATTAGATAACAAACAAAAGATAATTTGATAACAAAACAATATAAAATGAAAAAGGAAAATAAACTAAAAATGGTAATCTAATTTCTCATCCGAATCTTCACTGTCATCAGCCTCTTCTTCTTGAATTTGTTTTGGCGTTTTGAACCTTTGAATACCTTAGCTAGATGTCAACTTTCCTACATAAAGCCCGTCTTTTTTAGACGAAACTTGTTAGTGGCATCCTGTGTTTTGGTGTGATATTCTTGTTTGGTGGCATGTCATTAAAGATCAATTCTTGCTTGAATGCTATTTATAATAATGGAGACCAAAAATAGCATTTTACACTTGTGTTGATCCCTTCATGACATGCGTATATTCATCAAGAACAACGCTCACATGATGACATATCACTGTCATCAGTCTCTTTTTCTTGAATATTTGTCCATCTCATTCAGCAAAAGATTATAGAGATAACCCACTCAGAGAAGAATCCATTCAGTGAAAGCTTTGCCATCTATGGTTATTTTAACTAACTTTTTGGCGTTTTAAAGTGAGTGGTTTCTAGAGAATATGACGTTTGTTTTTCTGGGTGTGATCAATTCATTGTGTATAGACCCCTCTCTTATAAGAATTTTTTGGCGCGTAGTTTAGGCGAGATTTTTTTATTATAATAAATGATAGTAATAAAGTAACCAACTTTTCAGTTCATGTGTGTATTTACGTCGTTTATATAATGATGTTTTTGGCGCGTAATTTAGGAGGGAATTTTTTCTAATAAATGTTAATAACTGAATTTTCAGTTACTGTGTTGTTTCCTCTTCCTGTAATCTCCAACGCGTTTTATCACTAATTTTTGGCGTTTTGTATTTAATGGCGTTTTATTTTTTTGAATGGCGTGTTATCATTTTTGTTGGCCATTTTCTCTACATTTTTAGCTAGAGAAATCTAGATTTTTTAGGGTTTATTTTTTATTGTAGTATGGCTTTGCAAAAATAATTGTTTTTTTACTTGTTTTGTTGCAAATGCGTAGCTAACTTTACTAAAGCATAATTGGGAAATGGCGTAGGAAAAGCGTTGCAAATTTCTAATACCGTATTTTCGTAGGAAGTACGTTAAAAATTGCATAGTAAATGCGTAGTAAGCAGTTTCCAACAGGGCTTTTCCAAACATCAAGGTTTTGTTGGAAATTTGCTACGCATTTGTAATGAAAAAAGTGCGTTAGAAAAAACCAAATTTCTAGTAGTGACATAGCCTATTAGGTTAAATTATTTTGTTGCGCTAACCAAATTTCTAGCAGCGACATAATCTTTCAAATGAGTTTGAGAGACTTCCCAAGTGATTTTAGTATTTGATTTAGGCCCCCAAAATGATTCAGCTGGCAGGCTTGATCTCTCTATTATTTGTGAAAATAATTATATTACTTTTGTGGGTTGGAATTAACTTTTTATAATTTGTTTTTGTAATTACTATTCATAATATGGGTTTTGAACTTGTTCTTCATATATTCCCAGCCTGTTGACCGAGTACAAACAACTTCATTGGATTAAGGATATTTATAGAAGAATCTTGCAAATTATAATCTTTTGCACTAGGTATGTCGTAAGAAATTTATAAAGAAAATAAATTGCAAACTATAATTGTATCATTTATGAGAAAAACAAGAAACACAAACCACTGAATGTTTTACATATTTCACTAATTAAACAAATACAAATGAGCAAAATATCCAGATCACTTTTGAAGATTATATACAACAACAACAATAACCATACCCAGTAAATCTCACAAATAGCATAGTTACTTATAGGGTCTGGAAGGATGGGATGTTGACAGACCTTACCTCTATCCCTAGGGATAGAGAGGCTACTTTCAAAGAGAGACCCTCGGCTCCAAAACAAAACAAACAAACACCATACCCACACACCAAGTCAAAGAATATTGAAATAAGAAGTCACCAATACTTGTGAAGATTATATAAGAGTCACTAATCAGTATGAAGGATCTATGTTCTTGTTCAGTTCCTCTAGTTTTCTCATCCTTACATTCTCACTTTCTTTCACCAACTGAAAAAAAATGTTAAAATTTTAGCAATGAGTAAATTGCGGTTTCGTTCCATGTTGTTTAGTGGTTATTACTATTATTTATAAATCCAAATGTCTTGCAATTTTAATACCAATGTTTCTATTTTATTGCGGTTTTGGTCCATCACACTAACTTCATCTAACTTATAGTTAAATCCTTGTCACATGAGAGGCATGTGCAGGGTATTTTGGTAAATAACCATTCATGAGAGGCATGTAAACAAAATGTTGGTAATAAAATAACCATTCGCAATGAAGGTGGGTTATCTAGACCGTTCCAACGGGATGACGGGTAGTAATTAAGTTATAAATGTGCTAGTTGGGTTGGCAGATCATCAAGTTGTAAACATGTTAATTGGGTTGGCATGCAGTGAAAAAGGGGGTTAAATGGATGCAAATCAGGTTAACAACTCAACAAATTAAATTGCTTGCAAGTCCACCTGGTTTATCAAACTGGTTAAATAGGTTAACCCGAACACGACTGTTTAACTAAAGAGGTCAAATCAAACACAACCCATTTATTAGATGAGAGTGTAAGAAATTGCAACCCAAAAACCGATTATTTTCGTATTATTGTTTCCTGTAGTGTTAAAAATTGTCACTACTAACAAGTTGGTAACTTCGACCAATTTGTTATGTGAATGGGTCAACTTGGGTCAAAGCCAACATATTATATGTTGAACAGATCCAATGGCTTGAGTTAATCTGTTTTAACGAATACAATTTTCTAATTAGTTTTTATTTTAAAGATATAGTTTATAATTTCGAGAAATGGTTGTCATCACAGTTATCGCATTATTTCCTTACAAATTTTTTTTTAACTTTACAAAAAGAAAATGTTTACATGCAAATACCCGACCTGAGTCATTTGGAGTTTCGACTCAAAGAAGTAAATTTGTTACTGAATTTACCTCCATTAACGCGGTGGTTAGTTGATTCTTTTCGTTGTTCTTGTGGTTGAAAGCCTCCAATGCTTCTTTATATTCTTTTTCCTGTTCTCACGTTATAAAATAAATCATTATACATACACAAATGCATGCAGGGATTTATATACAACACGAAACAATACACATAACAATAAATTATTCATTATTTTAATCTTAAAAACCTATAAAATAAAAGAAAATAATAGAAATGCAATGTTTATTTGTTTCTTTACTGTATATATAACGTGCTAATCATTTAGAAACCACCATTTATCACGTAAACCACAAGAACCACTTGTGAACACATCCAAAACTACCTTAAAAAGCTTAAAAACACACAATTGTTTTTTTCTTTTATCGTAACTATTTATTAATAATATTTTTTTTTATAAAAATATTTCCATTAAAATCGTAACTATTTATTAATAATTTTTTTATTAATAAAGAGTAGCGATTTAAATGTAAAAAATTAAAATAAATAATAAAAAATATTTTTTGGCATTTAGTTTTTAACATTTAGGTTAGGTGGGGGTTTAGGTTTTTTCAGGTTTTTTTTTTTTTTTGTTTTTTTTTTTTTTTTGTGGGGTGGGTGGTAGGTTTTTGGGTGGTGATGGAGTGGGGGATTCATTACAATCTCCATCTCAATGGCACACGGGTATTTCATGTTAGTTTTTCTCTCTATCTTCTGTATCTCTCTCTTCTCACCACACAATGAAGATCCAATCTCATATCTTGAAGGTCCGAATGATGGTTCGAATGTCTTTGACGGTTATGGTGCTCGCTGATGACAATGATGGTCATGCTCTCCTTCAACGGTGGTTCAACGGTGATGGTCATGTTCCGACGACAACAGTTCGACGGATATGGTCATTTTCTCAGCTTCTTCACTTTTTAAGAGAGAGAAAAAGAGAGATGGCGGGTGGAACGGTGGTGATGATGTGGGATAACAATGATTCATCGTCGGTACGGGTGCATACCCAGATCTATATGTAACCAAGTTTGCTTAATTCGTTGTCGATTACTATACCAAGTTTGTTTATTTTCTTAAAAATGGTATGGCTATTTTTTAGTCGTATGAGGTTTGTTTATGGTTAAATCTGTTAAAGCTGGTGTGAAGAGAATAAGCCAATGGGACTTTTTATCGAGTTTGAATGAATTTTTTTGGTTCGACGGTGGGGATTTAGGTGGTTCGACGGAGGTTCGAGGCTGCTCGATGGTGGTTCGACGGGTTTCGACGGTGGTTTTGACGGTGGTTCTTATTGGCTAAAACTCCAACCCTCATATGATTTTTGCTAAAACAAATGTCACGGCTGGCTCGAAAAGTATTACAGTTAAAAATTGTGGTAAATTACACTTTTCGTCATTTATGTTTGTACCGGATAACATTTAACTTCAATAATTTAAGTCACAATCCTTTATTTGCAAAACTCATTACACCTTTCGTCCTTTAACACTGACTAGGTTAAAATTTTAAGTTAAGTCTGGTCATGTGACTTGCGCATGAGGGTAGATCATTAATTTTACAAATTTATTTAAAAAAGTAAAAAAATTATATATGGTTCACATAAATCCACCGGTCATCTTCTTCCTCTCAACTATTCCCCCACCCCCTCCATTTCTCTCTTCAATCAACCTCCACCACCCACCACCGTATCCCAGCCACCACCACTGAATCGAGCTCCACCACCACCGGATCAGGCCACCAAAAACCCTCCACCATTGAATCCAGCAGACGTATACCATCACCACCAGATCAACCACACCACACCACCACTTCCGCCTCTATCCAAATCCCCAACTCTCTATCTCTTCTGGTTTAGATCTTATTATTATCATCTTCATCTTCAAACTCCCAATTTGTAGAATACAAAATTGTTGTTTATCTTCAAAATTCAAAAGAACATGTCCAGTTCTAAAAGAACTCTCTATCTCTCTCTCCAAAATCCTCTTCATCTCTCATAAAACCCAGATCTAAAAAAAAACTCTCTCTATCTCTACAAAATCCTTTTCATCAACAGCCCCCATTATCTTCAGCACTCTCTTTCAAACAATCACCACTCAATCCACCAAGCTTCTGTTCAATATAATCCACTATTTTCATAAAAAATGAACATCCAAAATAGATTATCTTTGAGAAGTGGTTTTTTTCATCAATATGGGGGGGGGGGGGGGGATAGTGCACGGTCCTCCCAACCGCCGGAGTGATCCCACTCCGGGAGCCGCTACCCGACCAAGCTAGCTCCGCGGTGAATTCCCCTTGCCGAGTTCTTATCTTGGGCAACATATGTCACTCCCAAGACTCGAACCCGGTACCTCTGGGAAGAGGTGGGTGTCGGTGGCCAACTGGGCTACCCCAGTTGGTTTTTTTTTTTTTTCATCAAAATGGCTTGAAACTGGAAACCTTTAATGCTCTAAATTGAAATTGGAAGGTTGGAAAAAGGTAGTCATTGGATTACCGGTGGTCGGAGCCATCGTAGATGGCGGCGGAGGAGGTTATTTGAGATGGCGGCCCGATCTAGGGTTTCTCCGTCGGAATACCACAACACCACACCGCCGCCTCCTTCGTTCTTCACGGATTTGTTGGCCAGAGAGGGAGAGGAGATGAAGATGGGTCGGATTTGATGGTTATTCCGACAGTGGTGGTGGTCACTGGTGGCGGTGGTAGCCATTGAGTTCTATTTCATGCAACTAAATAGGGGTAAGAATATTGAAATGCCCACATGTGTGTTGCACATTACTAGATTTAACGTGTAAAATAAACTTGGTTAGTGGTAAAGGATGAAATGTGTTATGAGTTTTCCAAATAAATGATTGTGATTGTAATTATTAAAATTAAAGTCATCCATTGCAACCCGCTACAAACATAAATCACGAAAAATGTAATTTACCCTAAAAAATGTATTAAAAACCACTACATTAATCTCAATTATGATTGTTTAACTTTTTTTCCTTCATTCTATGTAAATTCAAAGAGTCAAAGAGACCTGTCTTTGGTCAATATAATTAAAGGATATTCATATATGCATTTAAAAACTGTTATTTATAATCTAGTACTTCCTACCATGTCCTTTTAAGTTAGCATTTGATGAAGAAAATAAAATAACTGACGATATTTTGTAGTGTATGGATATAACAGTCGTGGCTAGGGCCATAGTTTATTACACGATTCGTTAACACGACATTAGAGTACATAAAGTTTAAACGAGTTGGTGTGTGGGGTAAATAGGGTTGGGTTATAAACTTGTCGACATGTTATTGAATGGGGTCACAATTTATTACAGGATTCGTTAACACGACATTACTCGACATAAAGTTAAATAAGTTGGTGTTCAGGGTAAATAGGTTTGGGTTATAAACAGGCCGACACATTAAGAAACAAAGGAATTTGGGTGGTTTATGTTGGGTTTTTTTAGATTCAAATAAGGTTTTTGGTTGGTTTACATGGGGTTTTGCAGCGTTGGTCTTTTTTCAGGTGACACAGAGGCATATGTGTTGTTCGTAATGCATAGTGAACAACATCGGAAACAATCTGGATTGATTTTGATTATTATACTCAAAACTTAAATGCGTGTTTTTTATGTGCATGTCAAACGGACCGATTTGCACTAAGTTCATAAAAATTATGCAAACAATACTCACTTTTAGAACCTAGCACTTTGAACACTAAAAACTGAAGCCGCATATGAGTTAGTTTTGGGGGTTAGTTTAATCTTATGTTTTGAGTTAAACACTTTAGTAATATAAAATTAATTCAAGACGTTATATTATATGGTGTGTTGGAAAAGAGATCAGGGTACATCAACATTTTAGTCATTTAATGTGTTTTATGTGTATTTCCAGAAGTTTCTGGTGTGGCGGTGCGGTGGTGACGTGCGATGGCTCCAAGGAAGAGCTGAACCAATACTATGCGGTAGTCGGTTTTAGTGGACAAATGGTGAAGGTGGTTCATGGGGTTTTGTTAGGGCCCTAACTATCTGCACACCCAGTTTGCCTATCTGCACACTTAGGGTTTACCTACGCAGCGTATTGGTCAATACGCAGCGTATAGGGTTAACCCTATACGCTGCGTATTGACCTATACTCAGCGTATATAAACCATGGATCTCAGTGCCTAATAACCAATCATTGCACAGAAAACAAGGTTTATATACGCTGCGTATAGCTCTCTACGCAGCGTATATAAACCATTAGACTTTTTTGGATCATTTTGGTGGGTTTGAGGGATCATTTTTTCACAAAGTTTATATATGCTGCGTATTGACCAATACTCAGCGTATGTAAAGGTCAGAAAATGTCATTTATGCCCTTGTATTGAGGCTATACGAAGCCAAATACAAGGGTAGTTGTGTCATTTTTGTCTTATATGCTGCGTAGTGATCTCTAAGGAGCGTATATAAAGCTCCATTTTTGTATTTTTTTTTTGTGTATTCCTTTGTTTATTTATAAAAAATATGGAAAATAACACCCGATACGATACTATACGATACGATATAACACCCGTATAGGCCTATAGGTGTGATTTAGTTCCCGTATTGACCTCGTACAAGCCTATAAGTGTGATATCGTATCGTATAGGTGTAGTATAGGTCACGTATTGACCTCGTATAAGACTATAAGTGTGATATCGTATCGTATAGCATAGTATATGTCCCGTATTGACCTCGTATAAGCCTATAAGTGTGATATCGTATCGTATAGCATAGTATATGTCCCGTATTGACCTCGTATAAGCCTATAAGTGTGATATTGTATCGTATAACGTAGTATATGTCATGTATTGACTTCGTATAAGCCTATAAGTGTGATATCGTATCGTATAGCGTCGTATAGGTCACGTATTGACCTCGTATAAGCCTATAAGTGTGATATCGTATCGTATAGGTGTAGTATAGGTCACGTATTTACCTCGTATAAGCCTATAAGTGTGATATCGTATCATATAACGTAGTATAGGTCATGTATTGACTTCGTATAAGCCTATAAGTGTGATATCGTATCGTATAGCGTCGTATAGGTCACGTATTGACCTCGTATAAGCCTATAAGTGTGATATCGTATCGTATAGGTGTAGTATAGGTCACGTATTTACCTCGTATAAGTCTATAAGTGTGATATCGTATCATATAACGTAGTATAGGTCACGTATTGACCTCGTATAAGCCTATAAGTGTGATATCGTATCGTATAGCGTCGTATAGGTCACGTATTGACCTCGTATAAGCCTATAAGTGTGATATCGTATCGTATAGGTGTGGTTTAGTTCCCGTATTGACCTCGTATAAGCCTATAAGTGTGATATCGTATCGTATAGGTGTGGTTTAGGTCCCGTCTAATCCTATATGCATATATAAGACCTATAGGAAACCTATACGAGACTTATACTACACTATACGATACGATACGATACGATACGATACGATACTATACTATACAATAACACCCGTATAGGCCTCTATACGAGACTTATATACTATACACTATACGATACGATATGATGCAATACGATACGATACGATGCAATACGATAAGATAATTTAATTTAAACGATAACAATATAATATATTTGTATTATTTACGAATAATATTGTTTTTTATAAATAATTTTCTTTTTTTATAAATAAACAAAGGAATACGATAATTTAATTTAAACGATAACAAAACAATATATTTGTATTATTTACCAATAATATTGTTTTTTTATAAATAATTTTCTTTTTTTTTTATAAATAAACAAAGGAATACACAATAAAAAAATACAAAAATGGAGCTTTATATACGCTCCTTAGAGGTCCCTACGCAGCGTATGAGACCAAAATGACACAACTACCCTTGTATTTGGCTTCGTATAGCTTGAACACAAGGGTATAAAAGACATTTTCAGACCTTTATATACGCTGCGTATAGGTCAATACGCAGCGTATTTAAAGGGTGGTAAAATTATTTTTAACCCTAAACCTGTGGTAAAATTATCTTTTTAACCCTTATAGTTTATATATGCTGCGTATTGACCAATACTCAGCGTATGTAAAGGTCTGAAAATGTCATTTATGCCCTTGTATTGAGGCTATACGAAGCCAAATACAAGGGTAGTTGTGTCATTTTTGTCTTATATGCTGCGTAGTGATCTCTAAGGAGCGTATATAAAGCTCCATTTTTGTATTTTTTTTTTGTGTATTCCTTTGTTTATTTATAAAAAAAATGGAAAATAACACCCGATACGATACTATACGATACGATATAACACCCGTATAGGCCTATAGGTGTGATTTAGTTCCCGTATTGACCTCGTACAAGCCTATAAGTGTGATATCGTATCGTATAGGTGTAGTATAGGTCACGTATTGACCTCGTATAAGACTATAAGTGTGATATCGTATCGTATAGCATAGTATATGTCCCGTATTGACCTCGTATAAGCCTATAAGTGTGATATCGTATCGTATAGCATAGTATATGTCCCGTATTGACCTCGTATAAGCCTATAAGTGTGATATTGTGTCGTATAACGAAGTATATGTCATGTATTGACTTCGTATAAGCCTATAAGTGTGATATCGTATCGTATAGCGTCGTATAGGTCACGTATTGACCTCGTATAAGCCTATAAGTGTGATATCGTATCGTATAGGTGTAGTATAGGTCACGTATTTACCTCGTATAAGCCTATAAGTGTGATATCGTATCATATAACGTAGTATAGGTCACGTATTGACCTCGTATAAGCCTATAAGTGTGATATCGTATCGTATAGCGTCGTATAGGTCACGTATTGACCTCGTATAAGCCTATAAGTGTGATATCGTATCGTATAGGTGTGGTTTAGTTCCCGTATTGACCTCGTATAAGCCTATAAGTGTGATATCGTATCGTATAGGTGTGGTTTAGGTCCCGTCTAATCCTATATGCATATACAAGACCTATAGGAAACCTATACGAGACTTATACTACACTATACGATACGATACGATACGATACTATACTATACAATAACACCCGTATAGGCCTCTATACGAGACTAATATACTATACACTATACGATACGATATGATGCAATACGATACGATACGATGCAATACGATAAGATAATTTAATTTAAACGATAACAATATAATATATTTGTATTATTTACGAATAATATTGTTTTTAATAAATAATTTTCTTTTTTTTATAAATAAACAAAGGAATACGATAATTTAATTTAAACGATAACAAAACAATATATTTGTATTATTTACCAATAATATTGTTTTTTATAAATAATTTTCTTTTTTAATTTTTATAATTCATAATATTTATATTATTTTTTATTTTTATAATTTATATTTGTATTATTTACCAATAATATTCTTTTTTTATAAATAATTTTCTTTTTTTTTATAAATAAACAAAGGAATACACAATAAAAAAAATACAAAAATGGAGCTTTATATACGCTCCTTAGAGGTCCCTACGCAGCCTATATGACCCTTGTTTTCTGTGCAATGATTGGTTATCAGGCACTGAGATCCATGGTTTATCTACGCAGCGTATTGGTCAATACGCAGCGTAGAGAGTTAACCCTATACGCTGCGTATTGACCAATACGCTGCGTAGATAAACCCTAATTTTGCTAGGGTTTGGTGTGCCAATAGGCACACCCTTTGTTAGTTTTACACTGGGTTTTATTTTGTTTACATAGGGTATTGTTTTATTTACAAGGGGCTTTATGTTGTTTATATCTATGTAAAAATCTATTGCGGGTATGTAAATTAAGGATTCGCTTATGTAAATTTGGTTTTTTATTGCATTTAATGTCAGATTTACAAAGCCTATTTTTTGGTCATATTTACTTGTATTTTTATAGTTGTGGGTTTTTTGAAGTTACAAACAAAAAAACTAATTGAGGAGGGATGAATGAGACTGACGTGCAAACAGAGAAGTACACCATGCCATTTTATGTTTTTACCCTTCCTACCACTTTATGTTTTTACTTGTATTTTACCCTTAAATTAAACAATTCTAAAAAGTGTAGTATTGAAAGTCAATTGGGAGATCACAACCATTTCCGCACTATAATTTTGCAATATTTATATGCATAAAGGGGGTTGTACCTAAGGCTTAGGGGGGAGGGGGGTTTCAAAGAAAAATGGCCCAAATCACAGGGACTAAAATGACATTTAACTCTTACCCTTAGTGTATATTAGTATCAATGTCACATGTTAACACTAAAATCGTTCTCATCGTTTTCACATTTTTAGGTGTTTTCTCCAGATCCTAACCCTATATATATATATATATATATATATAATGTATATATATATATGTACATACATACATAGAGAGAGAGAGTGTGTGTGTACTGTACAATATCCCTTAACGTACAATGACACTATTGAGAATTCCGCATTTGTAAACCTAAAGTTGGATGTGTGTAAAACCAATCCGCATGTTGTAAAACCAATCAGCATGTTGTAAAACCAAATCATTATGTTTGCAGAACCAAATCCGCATGTTGTAAAACAAAATCCGCATGTTATATTCCTCATTGCGTACGCATTGTACGTTAATGTCAATTGTACGTTAACGAATTCCTATATATATATATAATGTATATATATAGGGTAAAGATCATTTCAAAACTCTAAATAATTGCAGAACTTAGAGAACTCATAATAAACAATCATTCTATTAATATATTTTTATATTTAACATTGTTTACGAATGTTTTTTTTATCATTTATTATGATTCTGTATGTGTTAAGAGTAGTTTTATCATTTTTTCATATGCAGTTTTATAATTACATATACGTAAATTTGGTTCATTTACACATATGTAAACTATTTCCTTTACACATATGTAAATTAGTTATTACACATAAATAATTTGGTTTTTTCATATATATGTAATCCTAAAAATACATATAATATATCCTTAAATAATGTTAAATATAAAAATATATAAATAAAATAATTATTTATTAGCGTTCTGAAAGTTCTATAATATTCAAGGTCCTGAAATGAACCTAACTATATATATATATATATAGGGTCGGGATTTGGATAAAACGGTAGAAAGTATGAGAACGGTGAGAACGCTTATGGATCGTCCAATTAAAACAATCTATGGACTAGATTGGCGCGTTGGCTTTTTCGTAAATAACATCAATTTTATTACGTGGACGCGCCTCATTAAGGGTAAAAGCGTCTTTACACCTCTATACCAAAACGCCATAATGATGAATAAAAAGCCAATACGGACCAAATCACATCGCTATATAAACAAAAAACATCCAAGACA
The DNA here is from genome assembly GCA_030545235.1 of Helianthus tuberosus. Lineage (NCBI taxonomy): Eukaryota > Viridiplantae > Streptophyta > Magnoliopsida > Asterales > Asteraceae > Helianthus > Helianthus tuberosus. Next base: position 144,355,261 of record CM060381.1, read on the forward strand.
TAAAAACACATCCCCCAGAACCTGAAACGCGATATTTTCTACTATATACCATTCAACTTACAAACGCCAAAATTCCCAAAACATCAAAAACAACTACTCAAAAACGCCATATTTTCTACTATATACCATTCATCTTAGAAAACCCCAAAACACTCAAACATCAAAAGATTCCAAAACATCGACGGTTCTTTCAGATACACTATTTCCTCAGTAAAACGCCAAAAATGCCAAATATCGTTTCTTGTATATTCAAAATATTGTTCTACGCCAAAGTGTCGGATAATGCATTCTTCCATGAGGTGCTGTGACTCAAATAACATTTTGCTGCATGAGATGGACAAACCATAAACAAAAAGATGATGGGGTCAGACTTATGTCATTTTCTGTGTTTTGTTCTTGATGAATATTTTAATGGCATGAAAAGACGAATGACACTACTGAGTTGTTTAAAGATACATATTCAAAAAAAAAAAACTCATGTCATTTTGTCTTTCCAAACGGCCACAAAAACACAAGCATGGCTAAGCCAAACCACCAGCGAACATGATTCAAAAAAGAAAGAGACTGATGACAGTGAAGATTTGGAAGATGAATTATTTTTATTTTTATTTTTTTAATTTTCTTTTTCTGTTGTTTGCTATGTATTTTTCAACTTAGAATAAAAAAATACATTATCTTAATTAAACGCCAAACAGTCATAATGCATATGAAAACGCCATAAATGAAGTAAAAACGCCAAAAACGACCAAACTATAATGAAAGTAATTTGCAGAAGTATTAATTAAAAAAAAGCTAAAAATGAAAAAAAAAAACGCCAAAAACTACTTAAACCCATTCAAAAACGACAAACCTGAAAAGCTGAACAAAAAAACAGTAAAAATACACAGTGAACTGAAGAGACGGCTACTTTATTAATATCATTTATTATAAATAAAATCCCGCCTAAACTACGCGCCAAAAACATCCTATAAAGAGAGACTTCTCTGCACAAACAACTTATCACAAAACCAGAAACAAACGCCATATTCCCTAGAAACCATTCACTTTAAAAACGCCAAAAAAAATACTTAAAAAAGCCACAGATGCAGAACCTCGATTCTGCTATATTGAGTATTGATCTGAATGAAGTTTCACTGAATGGATTCTTCTCTGAGTTAGGTATCTCTATAATCTTTTGCTGAATGAGATGGACAAATATTCAAGACAAAGAGACTGATGACACTGATATGACATCATGTCACTTTGTTCTTGATGGATATATGGATGGCATGAAGGGATCAATATATTAGAGCAGGCGTTAGTCTTCAACATGTCATCAAAACAAGCATATATCCACCCACCATAAAGGATGCCACAAAAATAAGCATCTTCTAAATACGGCCGTTATGTAGGAAAATAACGATCTATATAAGGCATTCAAAAATAGGTTCAAAACGCCAAAAAGGTTAAGTAGAAGAGGCTGATGACAGTGAAGATTTGAATGTGAAATTAGATTATAATTTTTAATTTTTTTTCATTTTCTATTATTTGTTATGTAATTCTTTGTTGTTTATCATCTAATTCTCTGCTATTTTAAAAAAATTGAGTATAAAACGCCAAAAACTACAAACACCAAAACGCCTGATAGTTTGAAAACTATGAGAACGAATGCTAGCAAAGTACGAGGTTGCTATATAAAACGCCAAAAACGCAAACAAAGTATTACTGAAAAAATCAACACTAATTGACAGATGAAAATTGAAAGAAACAGTAAAATAAAGAGACGGTATCATTTATTGCCAAAAACATTATAGTTATATTAATGCCACTACATGGAAAATTGAAAATTATTTATCTTTTCAAAACGCCATAATTGTCTGTCACATTATAGGCCTGTATCCTAAATGGCAAAACATTTGATATAATAAAATCAAGAAGATTACTGATGTTTTTTACATTAAAAGTCTGCATCCTGATCTAAAAATCAATAAAAACGCCAAAACAATACTTAAAACGCCAAAATATTTACTATAATTCTGATCTAAAAACAATAAAAACGCCGCGTACTTAATAAACGCCAAAAAATGGAAAGATGAAGGGACACGCGTTAATAAAAAAGAAATATGAAAAGACAAAAAAACCCCTCCGCCTTTCTCTAAGCGGCGTGACACGTGTTAGGCCAGGAAGCGTTCTCACCGTTCTCACACTTTTGAGCGTTTTCTCCTGATCCCGTTTCTATATATATATATATATATATGATAAGGATCATTACAGAACACTAATTATTGCGAGAACAATAAGAACAACTCTAAATCACTAAATTTTGGGATTTAAAGTTCATATTTCTTAAATTTTATGTTTCTTACATTCATATGTGTATTATATATACATAAAAAATAATATATTTTTCCCATCACATAGTCTACATACATGTAGGTAATTTAGCCTACACATAACCTACATCTGTGTAGGTTATTTAAAAAATGAAGATTTTTCATATTTTGTTTTAAATTCTAGTGTGAGAAACAATAAATCTTACATTTATAACATTTTCATTTACTTTCTAGGTTTTTAAGATTGAAAAAAGGAGTGATTCATTTTGTTCTGCATGTTCTCGCAATATTTAGTGTTCTGCATAGAACCTTCCCCATGATATATCCCCTATATATATATATATATATATTTATGGTAAGGATCACTTCAGAACTATAAATAATTGCAGCACTTACTAGGCTGCAAACGAACTGAACGAACACAAACATGACCTTGTTCGTGTTCGTTTATTAAGAAATATATGTGTTCGCGAACTGTTCACGAACACTTATCGAACGAGATTTTATTTTTGTGTTCGTTTGTTAAGGAAATGAACTTGTTTGTGTTTGTTTGTTAATTTTAGGCAACGAACAAAAACAAACATTGTCGAACACAAATGAGCACAAACTAATGTTCATGAACACAAATGGAAACAAAGGAACACAAACAATTTTTCATCAACAAAATATATAATACACTGACACTTATTAGATATTTAAAATGTCGGAATTTTGAAGTATTTAAATACATATAAAAACTAAAAACACTAATTAACTATCGAACACGTTACCGAACGTTCACGAACATAAACGAACGAACACGACCTCTGTTCATGTTTGTTCATTTAACTAAACGAACGAAATTTCTTGTTTGTGTTTGTTTGTTTAATAAACGAACGAACACAAACGAACTTCCAGCCGAACGGTTCAGGAAACTGTTCGCCGAACGTTTGGTTCGTTTGCAGCCCTAGCACTTACAGAACTCCTAATAAACAATCATTCTACTAATATATTTTTACATTTAACATTGTTTGAGGGTATTTTTTTTTTTATCATTTATTATGATTCCATGTGTGGTAAGAGTAGTTTTATCATTTTTTTTTCATATGTAATGTTATAATTACATATACGTAAATTGGTTCATTTACACATATGTAAACTAGTTCATTTACACATATGTAAATTTGTTATTACACATAAATATTTGGTTTTTCATATATGTAATCATAAAAATACATATAATATATCTTTAAATAATGTTAAATATATAAATAAAATAATTGTTTATTAGCAGTTCTGAAAGTTCTGTAATATTCAGAGTTCTGAAATGAACCCAACCCTATATATATATATATAAAGTGTATCGTACAATGGACCTTAACGTACGATGCATACGTGATTATAAATCGCATGTTATACACAAACTCGGACATGTCATAATCGCATGTTATATATCAAAATCGCATAGCTGACAAACGCGGACATGCTATAAACTCGCATAGCTCACAAACTCGGCCTCACAAAATATGGTTGTTCGCATGTTATATCTCAAAATCGCATGGTCATAAACTCGGACAACCAAAATTACAAAATCGCATGTTATAGACAAATCGCGTACGCATCGTACGTTAAGGGATGTTGTACAATAACCGACCTATATCTATCTATATATATATATATATATATTAGGATGGGTTAAACTGAGAACCACTACGAGTTGTGAGAACCGTGAGAACTTTTTGATCTCGCGCGAGTTGGGCAAATTTTTTTTTGCACAAACCTAGATGAAAACATTATAAACACATCTGTAAAAAAGTAAAAGAAATTTGTCGAGTTGCTAGTTTTGACTGATGCAAGTTTTTTGCGCCCTGATAAAAAAAAAAAAAAAAAAAAAAAAAAAAAAAAAAAAAAAAAAAAAAAAAAACTTTTTTCCATCCAAGATTTTCTCAACTTTCACAAACAAATTTTGGGTAGCGAGCAGGGAAGGAATGGTGTTCACATGATTATGTTGGGGTCTTGCTGGATTATTCGGAGAGCAAAGAAGACTAGGTATTTTAAGAATGAGCCGTGGGGAGATAAAATCTTTAAGCTTCCTATGGATTGATGAGAAATCATACCAATTCGGTTTCGTTTGATTGGATTGGATTAAGGGGCTGTTTGTTTACCTTTTAATGGTTTAGATCTCTTACTGGTTCAGCACTTAATGGTTCAGACTGTTTGTTTCGCGAGCAGATGTCTGAATGGTTCAGACATTTGCCTCTGAATGGTTAAACATTATACTGAGTTTGAATGGTTAAGACCTCTAATCTGAATTGGTCAGACATATGCTCTGAACGATTAAACATTATACTGGCTCTTAATAGTCAACACTTAACTATTAAAAAGTTGCCAAACACCCTTAATCGGTCGGTTTTCGATGTGTTTAAACATACCTTTTTCTGGCAGCTTTGACCCAGTGATCTCACTTCACGGTTAGCCACGTCTATCTTTTTTCTAACCGTTGCTACTTCTTTCCTCATAGGATCTGTTAAAACTTCAAGCTCCTGAAATATGTTTTTACACAATTAAAACAAAAAAAAAATAGATACAAATATGTTTTTACACAAATAAAACAAAACGTTTTGGATAATATTATGTTACTTTGTTTAAATAGGATCTATTTGACTTTTTTTTTTTTTGAAATTATGTTACTTTGTTTTGCTGTAGAGGTTACAAGATGGAAAGATTGGTAACACGTCAAAACAGATTATTTCTAATGTATGGGCAAAATGGCAAACAAAATATTGTTTTTTTTCTTTGTAAATAAAAACAATTAACATGCTAACTATATATGATATAAAAACCTGCATTATCTAATACTAATAAAAGATTATATCTATTGCCACATGACATTCTCTCCTCTAACCTATTTTCAATTAATGTCACATGGCATTTTCATCTTTAATTCATTAATAATATATAATATTTAATATTTAATTCTAATTTATGATTAAAAAAATATACATAAATAATCTATAATTTAAAAAAACTATGATTTTAGTACTTCTTAAAATAAAATAGTTTAAATTAAAAAAAAAAGCTGACATCCATATACGAGATTATATATAAAATGGATATATGAGTTTTTCTAACATAAGCTAAAAAAGAGCAACTAACCAAATGACTATCTCGCAAAAAGACTAAAAATTTTATTGAACTCTGTTTTAAAATTATAGATGAGAGAACTTAGCGTTTTGAAGTTTTATAGAGAAGATAATATTAAGGTTTGTAGCTACACCGACTTATGATTAATAAATGTGTTTTCAATTTAATAGAGTTTAGAAATATATAAATTTCAATTTATACTCATTTGTGACATAATCAATTAACCTTTAATAATGAAAAGATTTTATTTACCATATACAAATCTTTAACTTATATCGTATCTTTTACAATATCTATTTATTAATTAAATCCGCATAACAATTATTAGTAAGAATAACAAATTTAATTTATGTCATACCAATAAAATTGGCTTTTTATCAATAAAGAGAAAAAGAACAACTTTAATAATGAATTAAAAATTTATTTTAAATAAAATTTTTATTTAAAAGATACACAATGATAAAAATTATTATTATTTTTATACACTGTTATATGTAACGTAATACATAATTTCATTCATATTAATAATATATATAAATTTGTGTATTACATGTTTTTCAGTATTCAACATTTGTAATACATGGCTATTATGATGTTGTCAGTGTTACTAATTAAGATGAGCCGGTTTTTTTGTGACAAATTCAAGTTAGTTATGTGAACTACCATAAAAAAATTCGTTCATACAAAGTTTCATTACTAAATAACATAGGCAGTTAGTTATATAAAGTTTTTAAAGATTATATAATTACATCGTTTATATTTCACAAACTTGTGTAATATGCGGGTCTATAAATTAGTTATGATAATAATCTAAAGGTTTTCAATATGAATGATATAGTATTGTATACATTAAAGTTAGTCTTTTGGCTGGAATGCCTTTAGACCCACTAACAAGTTATTATTTTTATTAAATGTTGTGAGTAATTAATAAACCAGTTATTACCAAAAGATAAATATTATTCGAACAATAATTTGCATATTTGAGTAAAGAGGATTTAGAAGAGTATGTTTTAAAAGTAGTCTTTTTGTTTACTTATATAATTTTTCTAACATGTTATTGTGCAAAATGAAACTCGCCTAATTATAAAATGACACGTTTATGATTAAAAAACTCTTCTTGTTCCAAAATGTAGTGGTCTTTTTTTTTTTTTTTAGTATTTTTACAAGAATGTTTGATAGCAAATGAAAGATGTAGTATTTTAAGGGATGGACTTACTTCCCAAACTTGGGCCAAACGTCGGGTTTCTTCTTCCGCTCGGCCCAATTTCAACTCGACCTTCTCCTTGACCATCATTTTCTTCTTCTCTATCTCTTCTTCACGGGCTTGAAACGATGCAAAAGCCGCTTTTGCAATCTCTTCTTCCTCATTTTCATCAATCGATGCATCGCTTCTCATTCCCGTAGTTGCTAAGTTTTTAATTTCTATGAATTGAGAATATATGTGGTTATACCATTGTAGCATGGCCATTTTTGTTATAAGTAAATAACTTTAATGATAGTTTATGCGTCTACCAAACCAACCATTGCTTGAAGCATGAGCAATTTAATGATAGTTTATACGTCTAACAAACCAACCATTGCTTGAAGTATGACCAAGTTTGTTGACCAAATTTGGTATTTCTTTTCAAAAGCCCATTTCCCATTATGACTAAGTTTGGTGGAATAATATCACAAGTTTAACATACAGATTTTACATTTTACTTTTTACAATAGTAACTAGTGGGATTCCTAGCCTGATGGGCGGGTGGGAATTCAGGTTCGGTCGGTATTGATTCATTATGACAATAATACAAAACTGATTTTACGATATCATATATAAATACAACTTCAGTTATAAAAAAATTATATCATAATACAGCTCAGTATTCAATTTTTTTTTTTAAAGTTAACGGATTGAATAAAAAATTGGGCAAAAGTGCACATGGTTGATTGGATTGGATTGTGTAATTTTGATTTTTGTTCTTGATGTTATAAAAAAGCTAATTAACCGAATTAGGATCGGGTTTTATTGTAAACTAGTAGAAGCATCCGTTGCGACGCGGCGGGGTATATATTAGATTCAACTTCCGTTTCAGTTTATAGGGATGTGGGTTGAATCTAGGCATTCCCTAAATGTTTTAGACAATTATTATAGCAGTGAAGTAGCATGTCTTTATTTATACCCAAGCGAACATTTGAGACAATTATTAGTGACAATTCATTTAGTCCAATTTTTACTTTCCGAATCCCATTTCCTCGATGTGAGAAGAAATGAAGGTCCAATATATTTATGCCTCTCACGATGCGGCGGTTACATTAGAAGATTTTCAAACAAACTTTACACTACTCAAGATTTTCCAACTTTAAACTACTCGTTTATCACTTCATTTTTTAGCTTTTTACTTTAATCTCAATAATTAGAACATAAACACAAAATTACCACTACAAAGTAAAATTTAATAGAAGTCAAAAACTTCCACCAAATAAGAGCCTTACGTTAACTTATTATTAATTATTATGGGTGGAGATATGATAAGAAGTTTATTTGGCTAAGAATGCTAGGAAGTGATCTTGACCATCCATTTAGTTAATCAAGGGCTAAGATTAAATGATGGAAATTAAAGGGAAGAAAAGAGGCGCGTGAGTTTGTTTAGGGGTATTCTAGTCAATCCAAGACAATAGTTTCTCTCTCCTCCAATTCCCCCCATTTTTTAAACGTTAATAACTCTTTCATACGATATTATTTTTTTTATAAAAATTGCACCAAAAAAACGAGCGTTTTTTTTTATCTTTGAAACGAGTATACTATTGCTATATTTTCGAATTTTTTTTTTGAAAACCCAGTTGCGTAAAACGCAATGGAAAAAAAACCTAAAAAATGACATTTTTCTAAAACGCAATGCATAAAAAACACAAAGAAATGTCTTATTGTAAAACGCAATGGCTAGAAAACACAAAGAAATGTGTTATTTATAAAACGCAATAGCCTAAAAACACAAAAGAAAGTGTACTTTCTAAAACGCAATGGACTGAAAACACATAAAAATGTGTTTACCTAAAACACAATGCACCAAAAACACAAAGAAACGTCTTATTTCTAAAACGCAATGGCCAGAAAACGCTTAAAATGTCTGTTTTCTAAAACGCAATGGACTGAAAACACATAAAAATGTGTTTTACCTAAAACGCAATGCATCAAAAACACAAAGAAATGTCTTATTTATAAAACGCAATGTCCAGAAAACACTTAAAAATGTCTCCTTTCTAAAACGCAATGGCCTAAAAAACAAAAGAAAGTGTTCTCTCTAAAACGCAATGGACTGAAAACACCTAAAAATGTGTTTTACCTAAAACGCAATGACTAAAAACAGTTCAAAAATGTGTTTTTCTAAAACGCAATGACCAGAAAACGCATAAAAATGTCTTAGTTTTAAAACGCAATGGCATAAAAACACCAAAGAAAGTGTTCTCTCTAAAACGTATTAAATCAGGACAATAGTTATCTGTGAATTGTCTGAACCAGGAATGCAGTTCTAAAACGCAATGGCATAAAACTGTCTACGAATGCAGTTTTCCAGAGGCAAATTTACAGAAAATTAATTTTTCTCATGCACTTTTATTAAAGCAATTTAATCGGAAAAAAAATTTCCGAGCTGACCTGGCCCCCGCAAGGGGCTCTGCCCCTTGGACCCCGCCAGGGGCTGCCGCCCCTGGGACCCTGCTACCAGGGGCGCTGCCCCCCGACCCCCGCGAAGATCGTAAAACGCAATGAGTAAATCAAAAACCCAGATCGTAAAAATGAAATTAAAGAATTTCTTACATGGATCGAAGCCGATTTCTTCATCGATTGACGAAATTTGAATGATTGAAACACTTATCAGCGACTGAATCGAACGGATCGAGGGAAAAAACGAGATTTTGAATGAAATTAAACTGGGTTTTCTTCAAAAAAAAAAGCTGAAGAGCACGTTGATCGGGTGTTTGAATCATTGATTGATGATGAAAATCACACTATAATGTAGTGATTATTGAGATAGTAAGTGAAGAAAAGGTTGAAGATGGTGAGTTTTGAAAATGGTGGGTTTTGAAGTAACTGGGGAGAAGAAGGAAAAAGAAAGGATGTGATTGACTAAAATACCCTTTCTCTTTATTTTAAAATTTGCCACATGTCCTAATCCTATTGCTTCCTATCCTTCCTAGCCAAAATAAACTTCCTATTTGATCCCCACCCTAATTATTATTACTATTATTATTAACTTGTATTTGACCATATATATATATATATATATATATGGAGGGTTATCTTAAGAACGCTAAATATTGCGAGAACCGTGAGAACGAATGAAAAAAACCAATCAAAATCGATTTTTTTTAATACAAATTTCATTGTAATTAAAATACAACATCAAAAAAGAATTTACAACATCATTTAATTCATTTCTCCTCTCAAAATCACTCTTACTAGATTTTTTACGCATGTGTAAATATAACAAATTTACACATGTGTAAATTTTCTTTATTTACGAATTCACGTAAATTTAAACGTTTAAATTTAATTTCTAACATTGTATTCAAACAATAATGATTAGTGTAAAAAGAAATTTTGAATTTTAATTGTTTTTGACCAAGTTCTCGTGGTTTTTTCATTCGTTCGCACGGTTCTCACGATATTTAGCGTTCTAATTTAAACCCTCCCCTATATATGTGTGTGTGTGTATATATATATATATATAAAGTACTTTAAAGCATTGCAAATAAAGTATACACACAGGTCGAATTTATATATCATTAATGTTTGGTTTTCAGTTTAATCAGTTATAATCCTAATGTTAAATTGGAGTACTGTTGTACCAAGCAATAAGACTTTAAACACTAACATGTTGCCGCCACAGACGGTCGGAACGGCTGGGCAACAGCGGACCAGCATCCCAAAAGTCTAGAGAGAGACGAGATGTTGAAGATGAGAGTAAAAACCTAAAAGGTTTATAAACCAAAAAGAACAAAATAACACCTGTCTAAAAGGACACGTGTTTTACTCAAAAACTAAACACGTAAAACAATTAGGTTAATACAACCCCTAGTATTGCACTAAACCACCGTACTACTTTATTGAGCAGAGGGTACAGAAAAAATGCAACTATATGTTACTGTGGTTTTGTCATAAACCACTGTCCAACATTCAAAGCTAAGAATCCAAGCTGCAATGTACCTAAATGTTACAAACTTAGAATATAGAGTAAATTACAAAGTTCGTCCTTTATGTATGTCACTTATTACAAAGTATGTCCTTTATCTTTACTATTTATAGAAAACATACTTAATGTTTGAAAAACCATTCAGGTTATGTCCTTTATCCTAAACCTAGTTTATTTTCCTAGTTAAGTAAGGTCACGTGGGAAGCAGGTGAGGGCATTAATGTCAATCCACAGCCTGGATTTTCTTCGTCATAAATTCCTCCACAAAAACCCAAGGACCAAGACTCGGGCAATTATGAATAACAGCTTCAGCGACAGAATCATCAAAGTTCTGTAGAATCGGATTATTGTTTAGCCAGAGAGCTTAAAGGTGCTTAAACTTCACGATTTTGTTGATTATAGTCTCGGGAGACTTGAGCTTGTTGTCGCACAGACTAAGCACAATTAAGCCAGGAAATTTATTAGGCAAATCAAGTGATAGAAAAAGATCATCGTCAATGTCGAGATCTTCGAGTTCCAGCCGCACGACTGCCTCAGGGCCCTCCTTTTTAACCTTTTGTACTTCTCTCTCCACGATTTCCATTACACCCAATTTGTTATTGTTTGATTCACAACCGTCGTTATCTGCGTCTTCAACATCTGAATTCAAATCGATGTCTACACCCATCAATGAAGCCATTCTTTCTACCAACCCTGGAACTTCTTGCAGCTGTTTTGGGGCATCTGAAAGGCGAAATGAGAAAGCGTGATCAACTAAAAAGATGTTGGATTCTTGTCCCATGGAATCAGAAGCCGTAACAACGAGACGCCGTTGACGGCCATCCTCAACGGGCTCCACCTGGAAGTAGTTTCCGCCGTCGAATGTTTCAGTAGACAGTTTTTCAAAGAGTTTCCGGTAGAGTGAATTAGGTATACGGGCAGCTGCCAGTAGGATGCTGGCACAACCTCAGCGAACCCAAACAAACCGCCTTCGTGAGTTGAGCAATTGGGGGAACAATGGTGGGTGAAATTGGGGTTTAGGGTTTTTATAAAATGGGAATTGGTAGGTGGATTGACATTAATGCCCTCAGGTGCTTCTCACGTGACCTAACTTAACTAGGAAAATAAACTAGGTTTAGGGTAAAGGACATAACCTGAATGGTTTTTCAAACATTAAGTATGTTTTCTGTAAATAGTAAAGATAAAGGACACACTTTGTAATAAGTGACTTACATAAAGGACGAACTTTGTAATTTACTCTAGAATATATAATATCGAGCACTCTCTCATTCGGAAAGTGGCAATGTATCATTTAACATAATTGTTGTATAATGAGTGTGAGCAGGCAGATTAATATCTATTTCATGGGCACACATGTTGGTTGGACTAGAGCTAGAATGAAGTTTCTCTTAAGTAAATATATCTAACTTTATTTCAATGTAGTGAATCCTTCAAGGAATTCAACTCCTATAATAAGAATATTATAGTAGATAAATAATAAAGTTAGAAATTCACGAGTTGTAAGCAAATCTCAAATATGAATTTCTATTAAATTTTGACACAAATAATTATCTATAATTATTATGAATATAAGTATTATGTTTTTTTTTGAAAGTTGAATATAACTATTATGTGCTGGGTTTGCGTTCTTCTATGTGAGAGATTCGTAACGAACCAAACAGTTTCTAAAACAGAACAAATATAAATAAGATATCGATGATCAAAGTTACGTATTTGAAAATTAAAATTAAAATATAAATAAGATACCGATAATCAATGTCATGTATTCGAAAAGTTCAAAACAAAAATAGTTGAAAGGAAATATATAAGAACATGTCCCGTGTAGGTAGAAAGTTAAGAGTGGTATATAATTGGGAGCATTCTAAATATCTATATCAAATTGCTTATTTTTATCATTATTAATTACAATTATTAACAAAACCCTGGGTAATAGTTTTGGTAGCCCATTTGTGAAACTCTTGATTAATTTGGGAAACTCTTCGTAAAAAGAATCATCGCTATCGTTACCATCTCACTGCTATCTCCACTATCAATACGCACTCGTCACCACATTTCATTTTTTTTTAACCAATTCTACGAACAAGACAAGATTGTTTTTGTTTTGTAAACAAAATGTATCACAAATTTCAATTACAATTTTTTTAACCAATTCTACGAACAACACAAGATTGTTTATGTTATATTGATTTCGTTTGTTATGATATATCCCTATTTTAAGGTAACATGAATGGATCCTCATTCAACTACAAGAGGATTTCTTGTATAACGCTAGTTCAATCGGCTATAAATAATTCAGATCAGGTATCATATTATTCATCCTATACTCTACTCCAATATGCACTTTTACTCCTTACCTGGTGATATTTATTGTAACGCATGCCGGATGGTGGTCATAGGAATCTCCTCATTCCTATGACGAATCTAATGGTCTCCTATTTTGCAGCATTTGTACCAGGAGCTTGCTTGATTGAAGTTGAAGTTATATATCAAGTTTATTGTAACCATTACTAATGGTTAAACAGAGCAAGAGAGGGGGTATTTTTTTGAAGTTGAAGTAGAAGTTATATATCAAGTTTATAGGGATACTAGTGGGAATGCCCGCGCGTTGCCGCGGGTATATATGTTTTTTTGCTTTCCTTTGTTTGTCGGGTTTCACGTGTTCTATTCATCAATATAATTTGCTACAACTAATGTATCAATTCTAGATAAACAATTGAGTATAAACAAAAGAATTAATAGAAAAAACAACTTTAGTAAGCTTGGGTTGTTTCTTGTAATACGTTCCTGCACGTTTTGCAAACAAGTCTGCCTCTTGTTCGTTCAATCAAGTTCAGCATGGATTCTGTCTTGTGTAGGTGGTTGGTTGCCTTGTAAACAAGTTTAAATAAACTCGGCTCGACTCGGATCGTTTACACTAAGGCTCGACGAGCCTAACGAGCGTCACATGTGAGGCTCGAGCTCGGGCTAGATAAACAAACGAGCTTTATTTTAGGCTCAAGCTCGGCTCGAGCTCGATAAGACTCGGCTTGTTTCGAGCTTTTTCTCGAGCCAATCTTGAGTAGCTCGCGAGCCGCTCGGCTCATTTGCATTGGAAAAAGTTATACCAATAAAAGGTCCATTTAGGCTCGCCTTAAGTGAAGTTCAGGCTCATATATTAGGCAAGCCTATTATTACACTCGAGCTCAAGCTCGAGCTCTTGTAAGCTAGGATTGATTCAAACTCTTGTAGCTAGGTTTGATTCGAGCTTTAAGCGAACCGATCTCAAGTAACTCACGAACTCCTCTAGATTAATTATGTACATATTTTTTTTTTGTTCTAGATAAACTCTAGATCGTCCATTATATGCACTTAAAATCTTCATTTTTTTTGTAAATTATACAACTAAAATTCTTGCACTGGCCCATGTCTGAATCATAAAACCAAAATTCTGAGCCAAATTACCAATTAGTGGTAGAAACACTTTTCTTGGCTTGAATGAATCAGATCTTGCAATAATGGTCCCAGTCAGGATGCGAAGGCGTAATCTCAGTCAAACATAAAGTTGTCTGGTTTCTATACAATATTCAATCAGGAACAACTTTATACCAAATGGTTACAGATGGCGGATGCAAACAACATTGATGATCTGCGAAGGTGAGCAACGTCTGAAGTATTTTTTAGTTTTGAGTCCATAACGTTTAATTCAGTATCAACCCCACTGCAACGCTGTTCGAGCAATGCTAAAGTTGCTGGTACGGATTCTTTATATCTTTTTTGGAGTTCGGATTGAAGATAATCGCAGAGAGAATTGAAGTCAATTTGACAGAGTTTTGCAAATGGTGTAAAATATCAACATCCACTTGGGTTATCTGCCTACGAAATTCATTGTTTGAAACCATTGTTTTGTCCTTTGGTAGCGCTACGAAAAACGGGTGTGTATTCTCTCCAAGGTAGCCACTCGCACTGAAATAGCTGTCCACTTCCCTCCGTTCAGTGAACTCCTGAAATATATAAGACATAAGGAGCGTTTTGACTTCATCTTAGTGATATAATTATTATTTAGATTTTGTGTATAGAGTGTCTAGTACCTTAAGCCGATTGTCAAATTTGGAGACAACGATTACAGTTCTTTTAAGAGTTGGATCAATATTACAAACGACATCAAGCCACAAAGACGAGCACCATTCAACGCTACTTTGTTGAAGGAACACAAGGATGCGGTGAGGTGGGCTAGCCAATGACTTGACCATTGACAGAATTTCATCTGGTGTGCTCTCCGGTTCACCCTTTTTTGCCTGCCAACAGTATAAGCGTTTATGCTAAAACAACACACCGTTTCTGTTTTAATACGAAAGCATATGTAAATGTTTTCTACCTTGAGAATAAATCCGGGAGTGTCGATAGTGAGATTAGGACAATGGGCGTATTCAGCTCTCATCACAACCGGCTTAGAAGAAACCGTTGTTTTGGTTTTCTTCAACATTGCATCGGTTCTTGATTTAATGGTGTCTGTAACCGTTGATGCTAATATGATAGGACTGCCATATTCCTCAGAATCTTCATCCTGTTGGTAAGAGTTAACTTTGAGTATCACCCATATGCAGCAAGAAACAAGTATCTTTAAAAATTAAATAATATATATGTAAATATATAGAAATATATAACTATTCCCTAATGCAAAATATAATACAAGTTTGTGGCTTTGTGCATACCTTTTGCAAAAGTACAGCAGAATTTAAAAGCTGGCAAATATCCGGCCTACAAAAGGCTTTGTGCATACCCCCTAATGCAAAACATCCGGGGCGCCCCTCCGTAAGCAGTTGTAAAGTATTTCCAATACGCCGATGAGCTAACTTTACCTCTTTCTCGTTCTTCTTCTTCCACAAGCTGCCTTTTCATCTCTTCCACTAAATTACCATTTTGACCCATTATAGTCTCGTCTTGGATATTCTTTTTAACGGTTCCTAAATTATGCCCTACGTAATCGATTTTTAATAAAGCTTGTTTGTGTACGCCAACGAGTTCTAAAAAGTCGCTTCCTAGCTTCGTAATCTCGTCGTATTTTCCAGCTTGTGTAATTCTTCCATCCTTCAAGACCAGGATGAGATCTGCAGCCGTTGAAAACTCCACTTGTTGCGTGACGTAAATCATTGTTTTCGATTCCAAGAAATCCATCATACATTCCTGTCGATAAATTACTTATTCTAGTTAGAAATTATATAATTATGAGAAAATGAGGATTTATAACTTGTAAGTGATCAACTCACCTTGAAAAGATGGTTTCGTGTAATAGCATCGACACCGCTGAACGGATCATCAAATAGATATATATATCAGCATCTTGATACAAAGCACACGCTATCTGTATTCTCTGTTTCTGACCACCACTCAAATTGATTCCCCTCTCCCCTATAACTGTTTGATCACCAAAAGAGAGAATCGGGCATGCTGATATATTAGCAACTTCAACCAGAGTGCATTAAGCTGGATAAAACACGAAATTTGATTGTTTATTAAACCAATTATAGTGCTTAATTCAGACATTGTCTCCTTTAAGTTGTCCTCGCCATACACCCATACTGTTCAGTCATTTTGTAGATGCTCGGCGGCACAACGGAGGTGTACTACATTTGAGGCGGTGATTTCTCCGTAACAGAATTTTGCAACAAGTTCAAATGTTTTGGCCCCGCCCGGAATGTCTTTGAGGTTTATGGTACAATTTGTGTCTCCTTTCTCAGATGCATCTGCTATCAATTTTTCCATAACCCCACTTCTTGAAAGCAAAGGAAAGTGAAAAAAAATATAAAAAGATAAATAAATAAAAAATTGAACACTCTTGTTTTGTATCTTCTTTTATTCTTAGCCTGTTGACATTGAAAATCAAACTTTCATTGGCTAGAATTTTAATTTCTCTAAACTGATTTGACAATTTTAACAAAAAAAAACTCTTTTCATGATTTATATACTCAGTCAACTTTCTAATGGTCGTTTGACATCCAAAGTCAAAGTCAAGCTCAAAGTATTATGATTTACGACTAATAGAGAACAGTAGAAACAGTCGAGTTTACCTTATGAAGATGGAAAGACATGTCCTCCACTTCAACAACAATATCACTTGGAAGACCGGTTGTGCAAAACCTACAATCACAATCATATTCAAACATTCAAATAACTGCATGAGAAATAAAGCCATATATTCATTCAAAATACATATGAAACCACAAATGCGTTAAAGTGACCAAACCACAGGGAGCAAAACAAAAGTTTACTCTAAAAATTAAAAACATGATGCAATATCATTTTAAGCAGATGCCATAGAGTCTAAAGAAAGTTTTCATCTGCTTAAGGTGCTTCAACTTCTTACTCTACTATCAGTATATGTATTTAAGTCTTCATCACCTATTTTCAATCATTACAGTTGAGTGTATTACATACGCCTCGTTATGTGGCCAGTCAAATCCCCAATTATAAGCCCAGTTATCTAAGACCAGTAACAGTATAAGTCCTAAAACTTTTACAGGTGCCTGGCACAACAGTAGTTTACCGCCAGCTGAAACAAAACGACACAAGCACATTGAAAGGGCTTGAAGGGCATCACCCGCTAAAACGCCATTCGGTTTTAAGTTCGGTGGGTTCCTAACTATGCATTTTATTTTGTTGTTTATGCAGTGTGAAAGGGATTATAAATAGGTACAAAAAGGCATGCCTGGATCCACCAAGCTGTTGCAGAAGCAAATGCACAGGTAAAAGCTTCTAAGCGAAAAATTCATATGCACAGGTAACATCAATTTAATGTATATGTATATGTATATAGTTTAGTACAATTTCAAGTAGGATATAGACCAGAAATATAATCAATTGACTATCAGGACCGAACAAGTGACAACTTCTCTGAGGCATTTAGTCGAACAGTTGGTGAGGCCAATATATCCACCCTTCATTTTAACATATCTAGCAGCCACCGGCTTTAAATTCCTGAAGGTTTTCATAACAAACTCGATTTTATTTGCCGAATTCGTTTGAATTATTTACAACAAAGTTTTAGGACTTAATCCAACATATTTGGGTCAGATCCAAACAAACCCGTTTCTCATGTGTTTTACTGATACGGTCACAAATTCTTACTGACCCTAACTCCGGAAATCACAGACAGAGTAGCAATTGACAGAAAAAGAGGACATAATTCGCACCTGACATAGGGGGATTCAGGATAACCTGTAACAGGGCACTGAAGTAGCAAAGAAGTACATAATTGAAGCATGGATTTGATGTTAAATATTGCTGGATGAGGAGAGAAGTGAATCATCATCTTCAATTTCACGGTCCACCTATCCATCCTTCAATCTTCTGCTCTTGCCTTGATGGTTCCGTTTCAATCACCGGATGACTATTAGGTTTCTTGAGGGCAGTTGAGGAAAGGTTTTTTTGTGCGTGTTTATGAAGTGAGACCTAAATTACTGTTATACCCTTTCAGGTGTCTTAAAATGTGTACTCTTTACAATTTTACCCTTATAAAATAGGCTTTCATTAGTTGTACACATTGCTTTTAAAGTTGGACGCCATGTAAAATTACATTTGTGTACGTCACTTCTCCTTTTTATAATAGTATAGATTAGTGGCTTAGGTACTTGTGAATGTCGTACGTACACTTGCACTAGAAGCAAACGATTAGGATATGTAAATCGTTTCCGTTTAAGTGATGCTTTGATTGTTTCCTCATTGTAATATAAACATAAAATATAGGGCTTTTTTACATATTTCCCCAAACAAAAAATTCAGTTATATATTTCCCCTTTCTAACCCATATGAATTACATATTTCCCCTTTTCATTGTATTACTCTTATTAATTACTATTTTACCCTTAATTAACTTATTAAATGACTAGTTACATATTTCCCCTTCCCAACATCAAAACCAAATTCAAATTATATATATATATATATATATATATATATATATATATATATATATATATATATATATATATTGTTCCCATTAAGTCTAACCAACATCCAAATCGATATCCACCGTCGGATCATGCTGAGATGAAATCTCAGCCGTTTAAACTCACAAAAATAACTGCTCTAATAGCAGTTCAGGGCGGTTAGTTGCGGTTTTCTAAGCAGGTGGTTTGCCCCACCTTTTTCTGCCCATGTTTTCCTAATTTTCCTGCCCTTTAAACTAAAAAACTGTAAAAACAAACTATTCGTAGACAGTTATCCACAGTTCAGGTAGGTTGGGCACCCACGTTCTGCAAATCAACTGCTTATGCCCTTCCTTAAATTGTATCTTCTCGATGCAAACCCCACAAAACAACGAGTAGAAGAACCTCCCCACTTCGTTTGACCTCCAGCGTTGGAGGTGTCGATCATGATTCTCAGGGAGCCATCGCCAACACCAGATCATTCCCCTCTCTTTTTGAATCTTCTTAGTCGTGTTCGAATCACATGAATCCGTAATTGGAGAGCTGGCATCACAATCGGTATGTTCTGATGCTCTCAAATCAGATTGTTGAGCCCGTTGTCTACAAGTTTGCTCAGGTAATTTACGTTTCAATTTGTTAGGGTGACCTACTTACAACACAAATTCCACACTTTGATTTCTCCTTCTGTGCAGTTCATTACCATCTTCTCTGCCAGCCATCGTCTGCCTCTTCCTGCCAATTGTTGTGCTTCCTCGATCAGCCATGGCTACCCAAGGAAAGGACATCACCTATAAGGGTACCATTAATATCCCTAATTGTTGTTGGCACTACATATGCAACTGCTCTGATATTATATTGTATTGTTTGATCTCTATCTCTTTATTCTTTATTTCTTTTATATATCCTTTGCTATTGTTTATGATGCATTTTGTAAATAAATAAAATTTTAGAATCCTACTGATATTTTTACCACATATATTACTTTTTTTTATACTATGGATGGGGCTTAAGGCGCAAAAGTATAATATTGTGGCTGAAAATTTAATTTAAAGTTAGCTAACCATGATATTTTCTGTAGAACAATTTAACTACTGTTCGTTTTAGAATAGATCATCTGTTCATGACTTAAAAAGGGTTGTTGCAAAACTTAAGAATGTGCATGTTGGTAATCAATGAGGGTGAAATACATGCTTCAACTAAAGTGTGTTTTTGTAACAATTTTGCGCTCATGTCAGTTGTGACACACTATTCCCATGAACCGGTAGGCACATAGTAAGTATATTGCAGTTAACTTTGTTATCTACTCTACATGAATCGGTATTAAGATGCAAGTAAAATAGTTTTTGTTGTATTTGTGTAAAATAAAATATCGCCAGAAGTACATTACTGCATTGTGCTTATTTGCAATTAATTTGTTGATTAGAAAAACCGCTCTTCAAGTCAACCCATGAATAGATTGCTTTTGGATTGGTTATGTTTTATCTTTTACGGGTCTAACGGGTAAAAGTAAAAAATAAGTGGGTTAACCCACCCATTTTGGAAATGTTTTGGAATAAACATCATCGTGTTTTGGTTGGTGCAGGAAGACCATCGTCAACTCAAATATCCCTATTTGAAGTGGGTTTCTCTGCTTTATAGTTTGACAAAAGGTATATTTTTTATCATTTCTTGCAAAAAAAATAGCATACGAGATTATAGAAGTCATAAACACCATAGAAATTGTGTATTCTGTGATTGTATACATGGATTAATTGTTGGTTTTATTGTTTGTGGTTTTACAGAGTCAAGGGTTTTGATTTCTAGCTGATGGATCATGTGAATACACCCATAAATCAAGTGGGTTCAAGCAATTTGAAATGGTGGGTCATCTGGTCTTGAAATCAACTGTGAATTTGTATCTATTTTGTTTAGTTCATTGTTGGTTATTTCTTAGCAAGTTTATCTGTTTAGAGCAGATCAATGGTAATTAAACCTTTTTTGTGATAGTTTTCCAGGTTAACAGCATCCGGTAGGAGAATGATAAGAAGGAAGCAAATCTAAAATCTAATCATGTTGAAGAGGTAAAAAAGATGTAAGGTACTTAAATCGTTATCCATGGTGCTGATGATTGATTCATGATGAATGCATATATGCACTTGTAAATTGCTAACTTCACATTTTATCTGGAAACCAAAGTTACTCAAAAATCATGATGAAGCTGAGTTAAGGGAATTGAGATCATAACATGAAGAGGTCAAGGTATGTTTTGTTCATCTTTATGATTTTCAAAAGAATAATATCCACTTCTTGTTCCCCACCTCCAGATTAAGCATTAACAAAACAGTGGTGTCGGCTTGGGTAAACGGGTTCGGTGAAGCCGGGCTCTGGCCAAGTTAATTTCGGTCAAAATGTAGTTTTTAAATGTATCAAATTTAGTTTGGATGGCATGAACTAGTAGGTGGTGCAGGCACATAATGGTAGTGGGTGGTGCTCACCTTCTAGACCTATTTTAAGTTGGAAAGTTTTATAATCGTGGCCCACATTGACCCGTTGTATAATTTTATTAGACGCATATTGACCCGTTGTGTACTTTTAGTAGGCCCAAATGAACCAAGAACAAACAATATTTTTTAACCAGATCAACCCATTTCTTGATGAATGGGTCTTAATCGCTAGGTCATATATGCATTTGATGACTCTTGACACTAATACTTTACGTCTATAGAATCCCATATCCGAAACAAATGTGCTTTTTTTTTTAATAACTGACAATTTTTATAGTTGTTAGTTTGGGTTTAGAAAATTTCTGTATTTTTCCTTGGCTGAAGAGTATCATAAACGAAAATTAAATGCTAAAATTTGTTAGATCAAATGTTATAAATTTATAATCTTAGTTTGTTGTTTGCCTTTTAAGTGTCCATGTTAGGTATAAAGACTACTGTATTTCTTTCCTCTAATTTTAGAGGTCCCATAATTGATAAAAAAAAATAATAATAATACATGATCATTAAATGGTATAATTAGATACATGTAACCTTTTCTTATATGTTATGACTCGTGGGTCGGTTAACAAGTGAATCGATAAATGTCTTAAGGGGCATGTTTAGACATTGGAACGTCGGTTGAGGATAAGCTAGAACATGTCTTATCTTATTGGCTCAATGTTTTATGATCAGTTTATAATTATTTGACTTGTATGAAATAAAAATCACTTTTCATGATTAAAAGCTAATAGAGAACAGAATTTCAAGTCGAGAACTACGGATACTATGGGTCCTGCTTTCCATGACCCTATATCAGCCTTCTCCAACCCCAATAAAGAAGAAAAAAAGGCTGAACTTTTTGGTGAAAGCTAGAAAGAGGGATGTAACGATGATGATGAAAATGGGGAGGTAGGGAGCCTTGAACTGGTGGCAGTTTGTGGGGATGGATTAAAGCAGAAGAGGGAGAGATGGGTGAAGTTCTTTTTGGTGCTAGGCTGCATACTAAAGTTACATATAGAAGTAAAAGGAAAACAAGCTTGATCTTGACCATGACTAATCAATGATCATGAACGTGTAAGTTGCTGAACTCTAATCGTGAATGTATTTCATATTTCGTGGTTGTAAACTGTTGACTTTCGTTTTCCTTTTATAAATTAAAGAATGGTGCTTTTGTTTGTCATGTTGTTTAATTTTGTGCACACTTAATATAGGTTAGCTTTGTTTGTCACGTTGTTCATATGGTTTTGTGTAATCTGACACTATTTTGTTTCTTTGTTCATAGGTTCATTCATGCTGTTACAATATAATACATCTACGTAACCCGTCCATCGGATGGGTATTAAACTAGTTTAGTGTGGTTTTTAGAACGAGTCATCTTAAAAATGAGACATTTTGGTTCATGTAATAGTGGGTTTGATCATGTCAAAACGGTTTTTAATTCAAATTAATACAGTTCAGAATGGACTTCAACTCTAGTATTTCACCGATTTTTTTTACTGTTGTTGAGTGAGTTATTTTAAATAAGAAGAATACAAAGCAAATTTATTAACTAAAAAGGAAAAGAAACCTGTGCGATTTTTTCATAACAAGTAGCAAGCTAAAATAAATAAGTTTATAATAAGTAGTGCGATTTATTACCGATTTTATCTTTTTTTAATCATTTTCAGAAAAAAGATGTTCTGTTTTCAACCAAAAACCAATCATAAACTTATAATGATTCATGAGTGGGGACGGATATAAAATGTCAAACACTGTATATGTCTTCGATACAAATAAATTATCTGTTTTAACTTTGAATATTGTGTTTAAATGAGGTGTTACTGAGGAAATGGGCTCAAGACTACAAGTGAGGACATGGGCTCAAAGATTCACAAGTGGGCGGCAGGAGTTATTAAAGGCCCTATTTGAGGGTTCTTGTGACATCTGTGGCTCTACAACCATCATACAAATACGAATCCAATGAAATCTTGTGTTTCATTCTTGGGATTTGTACAAATACATGTGACTTTTGCACATATCAATTCTTGTTCGATTTCGAGCTCTTAATCACTTTCTTGAAAGTTATACGCAGACTGTTACGTAAACGTAATCAGTTTAACGCGACAAACACTCCGGAATAGTGATATATGCTTAACATACCTTAAATAACCTTTACATAACTTAGAAATAAGTTTTGAAGGGTTTGGTATGGCAAAAACAAGTTTATTTGATTACATGGACTATTTGCGTCAAACTGTGAAAGTCTGCCAATTCGTATAGTAAATTACACTCCGGAACATGATCATAAGCTAAACATACCATAAATAACCTTAACATAGCTTAGAAATAAGCTTTGAGGGGTTCGGTGTGCGAAAATATGCTTATTTGATCAACAGGGACTAAAAGCGTCAAAAATGGTGTAAGTTTGCATTTTCGCGCATATCTTACGTTCTGACCATATCCGGACATCCAAAAATTTTTGTAATCATTAAAATATTATATTTTAGTGATAGGAATGCAAAAATACCATTCGTCGCGCAATTTGGATCGTTTTCGCGTCCGTTCGCGTTTCGTCATAATTAACCGAACAACGCGATCGTATGGCCAAATGAACCGACATACGTGATAATTTCAAGCATATTTTAAGTCCCCTATGCTTTAACATCCTTGTAGAGCCTTGAAAATGAGTTAACGGGGCTTAAACTCGTCGAAAAACAAGTTTTGGAGCTGCAGGGACCTGTTTTGACAGTTTTGAAAAGTTTTTGGTCTGGGATCTCTGGCTGGGTGCGAAGACTGGTGCTGTATCCTTCACGGCCCGTGAGGCCTAGAGCTGGGCAGATTCTTTGAATCTTCAAAACAGCTTGCTCTCCTTGGTTTTAACCATAGTTTTTGCATACTATGGACTGGTTTAAGTATTCCCCAAGTTGCCTAATCAGTGTACAACAAGTGTAAGGCCAAGATCATGTTTAAAAACACTTGGAATGATCTTATTGATTCAAGAAATCTATAACTAGCAAGGGGCTTTTAACATTGTTCCTTGCTCATTTGATCTTTCCACTCTAATCTGCTCTAAGTGGAAGCAATCTCTTGTTGAGGGCCACCTACCTGAGCATTCTTTGTCCTCTCTTCAAAGCATTGGACCATTGTAAGTGTTCTTTCATGCTTGTTTAGTTAAATCAAGCAAGAAAGTCAAAGAGTGTTTGACTTTCAGCTTTGACCATGAATTGGTCAAGACAAAGTTTGTTTGAACTTTGCAACGTGAGCGTAATCACGATGGTTATAGTCCCTTATGACTATACCTACTGATTACCACGTTGATTAGTCGAAGTGACGAGTCAAAGTTTCAGTCAAGCACGATTATGTGCATTTTGCGAAGAAACTATTTTTGGGTATCAAAACACTTTGTTTTGATATCAAATCAGTTTTCTAACTTAGTTAAACATGTTTTAACATGTTTAACTCGTCACTTTTAGTCTAGTGCTTATATAGGGTCGTAAGTCAAGCGGTCTCGACAACCGCTTAGATTTTCGAACTCGGCCCATTTGGTCGATCATTAGGATCCGACCAAACATATTTTGTGACCATAATTGTATAGGAAATAACCTTCCGAGGTTATACCTTATGGTCACTTAGTTTAATTAGTTGTTTGATAGGTAGTTTATATGCCTTAGGAAAATGACTAAAATGCCCTTTTCATGCATAATTTGATTTTAAGCATATGTAACTTAATTTTTGACACTTAAACTGATTATGCAATGTTATTAAACATGTTAGGGCATATAATACTTGTCATAGGACTAGTTAGGCTGTTCGTTTGCGCTTTTGCGTAAATGACGCGATAAAGTAGCGTAGACTACCTTAACAGGTCACAACGGGTCATAAGCACTTAGGATAGGTTCCGAATCAGAATGTAGGCTTTGTTAAACCATATCACATGAGTTCCAATACTCATTTGGTTTACGAAACCTCATTCTACCCGATCTCCTAATTTAGGTGTCGAGTTATTAACATAGTGATCCGATACTAGGTGCCACTTGATTCCTTGATTGCCCGAGCTTGTTAGTTCACTTAAATCGAGGATACCTTGCAATCTCAAGTGAGTACATTGTTCCACTCTTTTACAGCTTTCAATTGTTTTGGGGTGATTCATATGTGCTAAACGATTTCGAGTTTTCTAAAACGAATGCTATGGTTTATATTAAACACAACTATTTCAATAATGTGAACGAACTTGTTGGGGCGTTGGTCGAAAGATATCGAATGACATTCATTAACTATGATCAAGCCGACCAGTAGTATGTTATGGTACCATAGGATCTGACAAATCCTGTTATTGGACTATCAGCATGGTTATGGGGGTAATGTGGGTAATGACAGAACCTGGTGAATGTTAACTAACCCTTTGGTGGTTTGTTAATGCGATTGAACGATGGACGAGCCACAAAGGTTTGAATGTGTTCAAACGAGACGACCAAAAGTTAAGTTTTCACAATTAAAATACGAACGATTTGAACGATTAGAATGACTAAGAACGATTTGAACTATGTGAACTATTTGAACTATTTGAATGATTGGAATGATTTGAACAGCTAAGAACGATTTGAACTATGTGAACTATTTGAACTATTTGAACGATTGGAATTTTTTGAACTATGTGAAAGATTTGAACGAAATGAACGATTGGTTTATGGTAAGTGATTAGGTAATGGGGCGGGTGTAATGTGATAAAAGCATGGTAGATACTCCGCTGGTACTTCCTATATATAAGTGCTTTTAACACATTACATGTCGTTACGTTATCTAGATCACTTGGACGAACGTTTTCAAATCGAAGCTACACTACAAGGTTTACTTAAAGATATAAACCATACAATGTTTACTTTCAACCACGATTTACTACTTGGTTTACAAAGACAAATGTTTTCACTCAAGATTCATGGCTACAATGGTTTTGGTTTACACATATATCAACTTGTAAAGTTGATAAAACATACTGCAATATCAAACTCTTTTGATTTCAAGGTATACACTCGACAAGTCTCGTAGTTGGATGAGGTATTGCAATATGGACTCAAAGCCATGAATCTGACACACTCATAAAACCTATGTACTTGCCGGCATTTTTATGCTGAATTATTTTCACATATGTTTCAGGTACTGTTATATGACGATGTTTGATGATGATATTGATGCATGCTCACATAGGAATGGACGAGGCCTTAGTGACTTAATAAAAATGAAGGACAATATGTTCATGTTTTGTTTTTAATTTTGAGACAATGTAATAAACTTAATTCAATAAAATCAAACTTTAAGCTCCATGTGTTGTGAAACAATGATTCTGTTACGGCACTCCTCGACGTTTCCGCCGCGGTTTGTTATTTTAACGCGGTCGGGGTGTGACAGAAAAGTTGGTATCAGAGCTCATGGTTATAGGGAATTAGGTTATTAGTAATGCTTTGACCTAGACTATAACCTTCCTAGGACCCTAACACAAGTTATCTTTTGTTTAGTCTTAAAACAATACCGTTGCCTATCTTTAGGTGACAACCACTACAAGAACACAAATTACAAATCTGTTTTGAAAACCAATCATCTATTCCTAGATGATTTATTATAAGATTTTGAACCTTCAAAGTTTTCAAAATCTCGTCAAAGTTTGGGTCTTATTAATATCAACACGTGCAATCTGGAAGGGTGGGTGCCTGTATCCCGAGTTTTCTGTCTAAGGCTAGAGTATTCGTACAAATCCACATAATCGGACCAGTCACTCTTACTTGGGAACTCTTGGGATGAGTGTCCACTTATAGGCTAAAGCATGTCTTCGCAATACATTATAAAGACCTATTTACTTTGATTAGCCACTGGGTGTCATTTGTTTGTTCAAGGTAACGAACAAATGATCGCCTTCCTTATGTTTCGTCGACATCTTCAATACCTCTTTTATTTATCCAAATGTCAATCTCACTCATTTCTCATGTTTCCTTGTTTATTTTAGAAAATGCCTCATAGACGCGATCAAACTGAGGATGCTGCCCTCACAGCCCTAGTCTCTCAGCAGATTGCTGCTGTGATTCCGAACCTCATTACCCAGATAAACTAAGTGAATAACAATAACAATAATAATAATGCTCAATGTAACTTCAAAACGTTCAATTCAGCTAAACAACTGAAATTCTCTGGGTCTCAAGGAGCAACTGCGCTCCTACAATAGTTCGAGAGTCTAGAAAGCACATTCAGACATGTTCAGTGTCCAAATGAGCGAAAGGTTGAATTCACATCTAGTGTTTTTGATAAACGAGCATTAACATGGTGGAATGGTGTGATGAGAGACAGGGGTGCCGATGTGGCATTAGCTCAAACCTGGGAAGAGCTTCGAGCTCTAATGATGAAGGAATTATGTCCTCGTCATGAACTCAGGGCACTGGAAAAGGAATTCGATGATCTTAAACAAGATTGTGGTGAGCATCGAGCCTACACGGACCGATATGAGGAACTAAGTCTGTTATGTCCAACCATGGTTACGCCTTTGGATAAGGTAATTGAAAAGTACATTGATGGCCTCCCTGACTCAGTTCAGGACATTGTTACCGGTAGCAACCCTAGCACAGTTAGACAAGACATTGAGCTATCCGCTACCCTGACTGAATCTCAGATCAGGAAGGATAAACTTTTGCGAAAAGGAGACAAGAAACCATCAGACGAGACAAAACTAAAGGATAAGCAAACTGAGTCCTCCAAGAAGTCAAAGAAGCATAAGGCTTCCTAGAACTTCGCTCTGGTTGCTCAAAACAATCAAGCTATCCCTAACCAACATGGAACTGCACCTCTGTGCAACCAATGTAACCTTCATCATCATGCTAATGTACAATGCCGCAAATGCCTAAATTGTGGACTCGTTGCTCATACAGCTAGGGTTTGCCGAGCTGCGGCTACACAAAATCAAGTTGATAATAACCCTGCTCAATCTCGTTTTCCACCAGGTTCTTGCTACAACTGTGGCGAGATGGGACATTTCAGAAACAATTGCCCAAAACTTGTAAATGCAAATCCAGCCCGTGGATGAGCATTGGCTAACTGGAAGACGATGCTGCTTTGAAACAATTGAACTTTATGTTTTACTTCTTTTGTTATCCATGACTATGAAACAATTATTTTGGTTTATAAATAAATCTTTATTTACATTATGATGTATGAAAACAATTGTGGTTACATGTATGAATGACATACCCCTACGATACCGACACCAAGGAACCGTGTTCCTTGCAAGACAAACTACTCTCGTAGTTCTTCCATTTTTGTGATCGCTCGCGATCTCCATGAAAATCCTAAGTACTCATTTCTTCTAAGAAACAAAGTACAAGGTACAAGTTACAATTCTGGACAATTACCCCAAAGTACCGCTTTAAACCTTTAATTGGATACCCAAGGGTACTTCCATAAGTCCTTAATTGGTCTTACACAATATACATATCATATCTTCCTGACTTCACGATATTTTACACAACATATGATTTCAAAAGATTATACATGATTTCAAAATCATCTCACATGGTTTTAAACATTTTATAAACATGTTTACCTAATATACCTAGTACATGATTTCAAAAACATTACATAAGGTTTCAAAAACATATTTTCAAAGATCCCATGCATAATTTTCAAAGACAATCTGCTCGTATGTTGTCTTAGCATACGTAGTACACGATTTTCAAGAACACTCTGTTTCGTATGTTGACTTAGCATGCTTAGCACAATGATTTCAAGGATCCATTTGCTTCATATGTTGACTTAGCATATCTAGCACCTTGATTTCATAAACACTATACTTCGCATGTTGACTTAGCATACCTAGTACAAGGTTTCCAAAACAATTTCTCGCTACACGAATTCCAAAATCCTTATAGGATCTTTCTATCTTCATAGTTGGGTCCTTGTGGATGTTTAAATCACAAAATCAAAGTCCTTAATTGGATTCTTTGTGTGCTTTAACACGTATGTTACAAGGAGGACAAACCGAATCCTTATAAGATCTTCCTATCATCATAGTTAGATTCTTGAGGAGGTTTAAAGTACTAATTGAAGTCCATTGATTGGATTCCTGGTGTACTTTAAATGCATGTGTACAAATCAACGACAAGTTAATAACAAGTGATAACAAGATTGAAAACAATTTAATATCAAGCTGATAACAAGTTGATAACCAAGATTGACAATTATGTGACTATGTGATTGTGTGTTTATGTGTTTATGTGGTGTAGTCAAAGCTATCACAAGGTTATTCATTTGATTCTATCCCCTACACATTATAAAATAAACTGTGCGGACTGTGTAAGAATTACGTAATTATGGATGCATACATAATTATGGAATTCAGTGCACAGAAACCACACCAAGTTTTGTCATGTGTCAACATTAAACAAGAAACAAAAGTTAACTATATTCATTTCCATTTCTGATGAAGTACCCAGTGAGGAAAAATGAATTAGCTACTCATTTTTCGCTTCTGAAAGAGATATCCATTGGGAAATGAATAATCCATTTGTGAACTATGTTAATTTTCGTTTCTGATGAAGTATCCACTGAGGAAAATGAATTATCCATTCATTTTCGCTTCTGCAGAAATATCTACTGAGGAAAATGAACAAATTCATTTTCGTTTCCGACGAAGTATCCACTAAGGAAAATAAACTATCCGTTCATTTTCGCTTCTGAAGAAATATCCACTGAAGAAAAATGAATAGATTCATTCCACTTCTGATGAAGTATCCACTGAGGAAAATGAATTATCCATTCATTTTCGCTTCTAAAGAAATATCCATTGGGGAATGAATAATCCCGTATCGGCTCTTTCATTTCCACTTCTGACGAAGTATCCACAGAGGAAAATGAATTATCCATTCATTTTCTCTTTTGAAGAAATATCCATTGGGGAGATGAATATTCTTTACGACAATTCTTTCATTTCCACTTCTGACGAAGTACCCACTGAGGAAAATGAATTATCCATTCATTTTCGCTTCTGAAGAATATCCCTCAGAGAAATGAATAACTTATTCAACGATATTCATTTCTACTTCTGACGAAGTATCCATTGAGGAAAATGAATTATCCATTCATTTTCGCTTCTGAAGAAATAACCATTGAGAAATGAACAGCTTATACATTCCTTTATTTCTGTTTCTGATAAAAGTACCCATTGGAGAAAATGAATTATCCATTCATTTCCGCTTTTGAAGAAATATCCATTGGAAATAAATAACCTATTCGTCTTTCATTTCCACATCTGACGAAGAATCCATTGGAGAAAATGAATCATCCATTCAATTTCGCTTCTGAAGAATATCCACTGGAGAAATGAAATACAAGTCCTTGTAGAATCTTCCTTATTAGTTAGATTCTTAAAGGGGCACTTAAAGTACTTCTTTTGAATCCATGATTGGATTTCTAAGAATGCTTTACAAGACATTGAAACAAAGGGGCCAAATTGTTGGATCGTGTCGTGACCCGAAAAGTCAATCCGAGTAGCTCATCTTCATGTATGAAGGCGGAATCAACATATATGAAGTTACAACAGCTTGTCCTATTAATTTCCTTTACTTTTATTGCTTTTCTACTGAAATTTTGACAGAGTTTGGCTCCAAGCACACACATACACACCCTGACTAATGAACACACTTAGTCTATTTATAGAGGTTCTGGTCCACTTATACGACATGCCGTATAAGCGATCCAGAACTTGACACATAAGCGAACCAGACTACTTGACATATAAGCGAACCAGACTTAGCCACATAAGCGAACCAGACTTATAAAATACATATTTTGACATCTTTGACTCTCTGTTGACCAATATTTACTTCAGACTTTTTGTAGACGCAGTCAACAGACATTCCATGTATCAACAGACTCCCCCTTGGATGTTGACGTAGTCTTTTAGCATCTTCAGATCCGTAGTCTTCAGTCTTAGTCTTTTCTTCAACTCTGTCTTTTCATTATAAGCACTCTATCTTCACATTCCCATTGACTGTTGATCCAGACTCCCCCTCTCGATATGCTAGAATCTGAGATATCTGGTTCAAGCTTTGACAAATAGTTTCCGTTGGGAATAATGAAGATCAAACCTGTTACTCAACCAACAAACATTACAAACTATCTTTTCAACATTAAATCACAAAATCAATCAGTTATAACAATCCACTCAAGTATTCAGGTCCAAGTTAATGACCCTGATTACTCAATTAATCTACCAAGTCCAATTTAATGACCTTGGTTGATCATTTGACGAAACAGACTGATTTAAAACAACAATTTTAAACAATTTCTGAAAATAACAAGTATCAAGTTAATGAACTTGTTTTTGACTATTCAATAAATCAAACTCTATCAAGATAAGCTCTCCTCATTCTTCAGTCCAGAATCTCCTGTATCTGCTTCAAACAACTAAGAATCCAACAATCAACTCTCCACTTTGGTTTGTCGGAAAATAAAGCAGAAATAAAATCTTTTTGGATTTTATAAAGTGTTCTAAACTAAGAAATGAAATACAGAAAACTTAAATTGCAGAAATTAAACAAAGTAAACTATTTACAAACATATTTTTGGTGAGCATGTCAGGGAATCATATCAGCTTTTCAGACAAATTACAAGTACCGTTAAGCTACATTACATACTCAGACTTAAACAATTTACCTCGATTGTCGATATACTGATCCATCTTAAATTCTCACACAAATTTCAACTTACTCAGGATACGATTTAGATGAATTATGAACTTAGCTCATTCATGTGTCCCACCTCTTGAATATACTCCCGTATCCAGAATCCCAGTAATCAGTCTTACAGGTGAGAATACTACAATGATATCTGTATATAATTTAGGTATGCGAGGGCCGAGGGATCTCAGGTCGATACTTCCGTATACGCAGAGAGATATCAGCTTCGACTTTTCAGTGTGTCCCCTTTAGAGGATCTTTTTGCTTACAACAGCAGCATTTATCAATTTTATTGTTTCAGCATGCTGAGGGTTTAATGCTGTGTTTCAAGCATTGCAGCAAGTATT
The DNA here is from genome assembly GCA_030545235.1 of Helianthus tuberosus. Lineage (NCBI taxonomy): Eukaryota > Viridiplantae > Streptophyta > Magnoliopsida > Asterales > Asteraceae > Helianthus > Helianthus tuberosus. Next base: position 144,387,277 of record CM060381.1, read on the forward strand.
AGCCAGGGACTAGGTCAGAACCACCGTTCAGCAGAAGTCCCGGAATAATACCCCAGACATCATTGAGTATAAAGACCTAGTATATCAGATTAAGAGACCTTTCAAACGAGATTTCAGGGGTTACCTATATATCCAAGTAGTGTTCCCCACGAATTCACAAGTTTGAATTTTAGGTTTATATCCCGAATAAATCTACTAAATGTGTGAAAACCTATCGACACATCATCAGTAAGATTGTTTAACTCTTTTATACTTTTCAAATCTTTAGCATACTGTAATCGTCTAGCCGATGTACTATCATTTTCCCTATATACACAAGCTCTTTTTCAAATTTTATCATGTTTTTGTATTTTTGCATTTTTTACTGTTTTTGTATTTACAGAAAATAAACTATGTACAAACATCTACTCCCCCTACATACCAAAACAAGTAAAAATTCGACAAACCATTGCAGATTGTTTCTCGTCTTCATCCGCAACAGTACTCTCATCAACGCCAATTATGCCATCCGACACCGACAGAAGCTTCATACCATTTAGTTTTAACAAATATTTAAACCGATTTTTATCAAAAGCTTTGGTATGTAAATCAGCTTTCTGTTCGTATGTGTGGATTTTCTCAATTCGTATCAACTTTTTCTCAAAGCAATCACGAATAAAGTGATGACGAATTTCTATGTGTTTAGTTTTAGCGTGATGTACTGGATTCTTTGTTATATTTATAGCGGCCTCATTATCAACAAAAAGAGGTGTGTTAAGAAACTGCAAACCGTAGTCGCGCATCTGTTGCTGTATCCACAAGATCTGAGAGCAGCAACTGCTAGCAGAAACATACTCCGCTTCACAAGTAGATAACGCCACAGACATTTGTTTCTTACACTGCCAGGTAACCAATCTAGGACCAAAGAACTGGCATCCTGCAGTTGTTGACTTTGAATTGACTTTGCAGCATCCGAAATCCGAATCGGAATACCCTTCGAGCGTAAAATCACCTTTCCTAGGATACCACAACCCCAATGAAGGAGTTCCTTTCAGGTAGCGCAATATCCTCTTCACAATGATCATATGTGATGCTCTCGGGTTAGACTGAAATCTTGCTGCGAGGCACGTTGGGTACATTATATCAGGACGTGAAGCAGTTAGGTACATTAAAGAACCTATCATGGATCGATAAAAAGTTTCATCAGCCCTGTCTCCGGTGAGATCTGGGTGAATCCCATGATTTGTTGCAAGTGGGGTAGCAGCTGGAGTAGAACTTGACATCCCAAATTTCTCTAGAATATCATGAACATACTTTGACTGATGAATGAAAATTCCCTCAGGAAGTTGTTCAACTTGTAAACCCAGAAAGAATTTCATCTCCCCCATTGATGACATTTCAAACTTCTGCTTCATCACTGATTCAAAATCTTTGCATAGATTTTCATTTGTCGACCCAAAGATTATATCGTCCACATAAATCTGAACTATCAGAAGATGACCATCAACGACTTTAGTGAAGAGAGTGGCATCCACTTTTCCACGTATGAACTGGTTAGCGAGTAGGTGTTGAGACAAAGTCTCGTACCAAGCTCTCGGGGCCTGGTGTAAACCATACAGCGCTTTGTCCAATAAGTAGACCTTGTTTTTGTGGATTGGATCGGTAAAGCCCGGCGGCTGACCGACATAAACCTCCTCTTTAACCTTCCCGTAAAGAAACGGCGATTTAACATCCAACTGATAAACTTTGAAGTTCTTCCAAGACGCAAATGCTAGGAAAATTCTGATCGCCTCTAGTCGTGCTACAGGAGCATAGACTTCGGTAAAATCAATTCCCTCCTGTTGACTAAATCCCTGAACAACGAGTCGAGCTTTGTTCCTTACAACAACTCCTCTATCGTCCCTCTTACACTTAAACACCCACTTGGTGTTAATTTTCCTATGACCATCCGGCAAATCAACTAACTTCCACACTCCCAATTTCTCGAATTGACTAAGTTCCTCCTGCATTGCATTGACCCAAGAGTCTTCAGTAAGCGCCTCTTTGTAAGTTCTTGGTTCAACCTGCGAGATAAAACAACTTAATGAGAATTCAGTTTGCAAAGGAGCAACTTTTGTATAAAAACATGTAAGCCCTTTATCAATCTGATTTCGAGTGCGAACGCCTTTCTGCAATTCTCCTATGATCAACTCCTCTGGATGATATGAAAAAGTTCGCGGCATCACTTCGCTTGGAACATCTACATTTCCCTCCAGATTAGTAACATTCTGCTCTGCATCTTGTTCACCAACTTGGTTTGTTTGACTTGAAATCTGAATTTGCTCCCCCTCAGAATCTGAATCTGAATCACCATGATCAAAGACTGGCATGTTTTCAGCTTCTAGATTATCATTCTGAGCCGACTGATTATCCTGAGCAACTTCATTCTGTTGGACATCATCATGTTCACCAGCATTACTTGGACCTGCTTCATTGTCATTTGAAGTTTCCAGTGGTCTCCTTGAATACTCAGCTGGGAATCTTAACTGTGACTCATATTCACGCAAAATATCCAACTCATCAAAGAAATCTTCATCATCCTCTGATTCTTCTCTCATGTCAAACGAGTCCCAAAGTTTGTCATAATGATAACGCCATGAATCACCAGGATTCTGCGGCGGCATAGTATAACCTTGACATTCAACATTTGCAGCTTCAATAATCCGCTTTTCACTTGGAACGAAGACACGTCGCAATGGATTTGAATAACCAACAAATATACCCTCAATGCACTTCGGACCAAACTTCCCAAAAGGTTCTATAACCGTACAAGGTGACCCGAACGGTTCTAGATACTTCAAATTCGGTTTGCGATTATTGATTAGCTCAAAGCATGTTTTGTTGAACTTCTTGACAGTAAGAACCCTGTTGAGCGTATAGCATGCGGCGGAAACTGCTTCAGCCCAAAAATTTATCGGTAACTTTGAATCTGCGAGCATAGTTCTAGCCGTCTCGATTAGCGTCCGGTTTTTGCGTTCTGCGACTCCATTTTGCTGTGGAGTGTACGGAGCACTAAACTCATGCAAAATACCTCTTTCATCACAAAATTCTTCCATCTTGCTGTTCTTGAATTCAGTACCATTATCACTTCGAATTCTCTTGATACGCCTTTGGTACAAATTCTCAATCTTCCTGAACAGCCCCATCAAACTGTCAAATGTTTCATCTTTCGTCTTCAAGAAAGAAACCCACGAAAATCTGGAATAATCATCAGTAACGACCAAACAATAGTAATCTCCTGTAATACTTTTGACATTCACCGGACCAAACAAATCCATGTGAAGTCTTTCCAGAGGTCTCGAAACTGAATTGACTTGCTTTGTAGGGTGTGACTTTTTCTTCTGCTTGCCTTTGATGCAGCTAATGCACTCCCCTTCCAGATGAAAACCTTTGATATTAACTCCCAATACCAAATCATTGTGCACCAAATGATTCATCTTCCTTAGGTGTATATGCCCCATCTTTCGGTGCCACAATCTCGATTCTTTCTCAGTTGCTCTAGACACAAAACAATGTGCTTGACCAGTAGTTGTAGTTGCTACAGACATATCTAACACATATAAATCATTCACTCTAGGTGCCCTCATGATAATCCAATCTTCAGGAATAACAAAACCAGGTTTCAAAATCAAACATTCTTTATCAGTGAAGTGAGTAGTATACTGATTGTCACAAATCTGCGAGATACTAAGCAGATTGTTCTCCAGCTCAGTGATGTAGTTAACTCTCTCAAACGTCACAATCCCATTGGATAACGTTCCTTCACCAACAATTCTACCACCTTCATGACCTGCAAATCCCACATAACCACCATTGATATTCTTCACATCATACAGTAATGCAGTTTTTCCTGTCATATGTCGAGATGCGCCACTATCCATGATCCATCTTGAAATGGCTCTTGGAAGATCCTGCACATACCACAAGTTGATTTTAAAACATTTCAATAAAGATGCCGATTCATGCTTCGCGATCCAGGAAGCTCCGGCAATTCAAACTGCTTATTCGAACATGGTGTCCACCCAGGCCTCATCAGCCTCAGGTGTAACCTTGACTCTTGCAATTTGAATTTTAAAATTTTCAGCCTTCAAAGGTGGAAAATTTGCATCATAATCAACCGAAATTGATTCTTCAGCCTTTTTCACTTCAGAAGTTGAAATTTTCATTTCAGTTTTAGGTTTCCAAATTTGTTCAGTTAATGCAACTCGTTTATAAAACTTGTCATTTTTAGTTACCACTTTCTTTACGGATTCATTTTTCACTTTGATGTTGTCATTTTTAACGTTTTGCTTCTCTATCACTTTCTTCTCAACATACATTGGTGCTTTACCCTTCACATCAACCTTCTTTTGTTGAACCTTTACAGCTTCAGTCCTAGGCTTCACATATGTACACTTTCGTGCAATATGACCAACTTGTTCACATCTAAAACAAGTACGAGTATCAGCTACTCGACTCGTGCCTTCAGACTGAGCCTGCGAAGCTCTCTTCTCAAAGAACTCTTTATTTGATTTTGAAAAAAATTTCATTTTCCTCATCAGAAAGTGAACTTGAACCATTCACAAACACCTTCTTTTCAGCAAACCTTCTGTTTTGAAAACTCCTTTTCTGGTAACTCTTACCACCTCGATAACCACCCGACCAATTGTTTCGATTTTTATTATAAAAACGTGGTGGAACAACAGGCTTTTTGTAATAAGCTTTATCTTTCTCAAAATTCATTTGCCTTTTTGTTTGACACAAACTGTTCACTTCTGATAACTCAACTTCAACTAACTTGAAAACATTTGTCAATTTTTTCACATTAACATTCTCAATGGGAAACTCAGAATCCGAATACAACTTATCAGATCCAGCCATCTTGTACATCACAAGATCCGGTTCATCACTTAAGTTGTTTTTGGACTTTTGTTTCGGAATGTATTTATCCAAGAAACACCCATCCTCCTCAGAAGTGTCACAATCCGGTTTAAGCACTTTGTCTACCACACTTTTCACCACATCACTTTGGACACCCTCGTCATTGGAAGATGTGAACGTTACATCAATGTTTTCAGGAAGTTTAACTTCACTTTCTTCCTCAATTTCCACCAAACTAGACTGCTTTTTCGTGTAGTTGTCTAAAATTGGCGGTGGAACTTTGTGAAAACCTACACCCGTTCCATCAGAAAACACATCCTCGCCATCTTTGTTTTTCCCTATAGGTTTAGGAACAATATGCTGCAAAACAAAGCTTGCTGATTTATAGCTGTTAAGCTTCAACTAGATTCGTTCATTCTCAATTTCAGCTTCTTGAACTTTAAGTTTCAGTTTAGCAATTTGATCCAGTTGTTCATTAATCAATTCTTCTTTTAACCTCAAAACAGCTCTTAGATGTTCATTTTCTTTAAATGTTTTGCCATTACGATCATCACTATCTTTGACAATGTTTTTCAATTTCTCAAACTTTTCAGAAATCTGACGGTTTTCAAGAATTAACTTTTCATTTTCAGATTTTATTTTCTCACGTTCAGTTTTATCATTTTCAATTTGAGCCGTTAATTCTTTGATCCGTTCAGTTGAAGCTCTTACACTTTTATCACGATCGAGAATCTGATCTTCAACATTTCTAACCTTTGTTGTCAGATTCTGAATTTTCTCATTGTTAAGATACGTGACAGTGCTATAAAAATTGCATTGTTTGGTGCAATTTTTGCAGTCAGCATTCCCATCAATCTTGTTACCTGACGCATTTGTTGACACACTTTGACTGACCAACCCCTTTGACTCAGTAACAGAATTAGGATCTACCTCAAGTGCTTTTGCAGCTAGCACTTTGTCAGCCATCTTTTCCAGGTTCTCAGCTGTCAACTCTTGCGTAGTATCAATCAAGCCTGTATCAACCTGCTTTTCTATCTTCTCTTTCTCCTCTTTCTCCTTTCTCTCTTTCTCTTTCTCTTCTTCAATCATCTTTGACGTTGGTGTTCCCCACCACTTGTGCTGCCAGTATTCATCTTCTTCTTTGTACTCCTTGATGATGGCTTTGATATCTAGCGTTTTGTCATCAATCGCAATGTTGCCATACCTATCAAGATAGCACTCTCTATCTGGATCCCATCTGTTTGCTCTTCTAGCTTCCAGAAAAATACCAGAAAGTCTGATAATCTTGGTTTCAGCAATCATCTTCCGGTATTGATACTTCTGTTCCTCAGTACGATCATCTTTCCACTTAATGGGTTCATCATTGCTTGCCATGAATGCGTAACCCACCGCATCTTCGTCTGGTAGAACTTCCTTACTCCAATCATACCCCTCATCATCATAAATCACAGCAAGAGCCCTTGATTTCTCTCTGTTGTCTTCAACCTGCTTCAATCTAGGCGGCTCGGATTTATTCTGGTGATAAATCGCCTTCTTGTAGTAATCATCTCTGAAAGGGTTCTCCGACTCATCAGCATAAGCATTTCGGCATTCTCGTTTGAAGTGACCCTTCTGTTTACATTTGAAGCATGTCACTTTTGACTTATCGAACCCCAGTTTTGTAGACGGACCACCGATCGTTTTTCTCCCTGTAATCTCCATGAAGCGTTGTGCACGTCGAACTGCACTTGCCATTGCCCAACGAATGTCGATCAGCTCCATTTCTTCAGGGTCTATCTGATCGTAGTCTTCTTTCGTCAGATTTGTATTGCCAATCTTCCCAGCTACCAATCCTTCATACGATTCCAACACTGATGCTAGAAAGATCATCTGCTGCTTGGCCGATTCCTCATCAAAGTTCTGAGCATTCTTCAAGTCTATTGCGATGTTGCATTGAAAACGATTCTTTGCATCAGCATTTCCAGAAGATGAAGATCCACTGTGAAAACCACTGTGACTTCCACTGCTTTGACCACTTTGACTTTCTTTGCCAGCTGTCGACACATTTTCAGCAGAAAAAGCAGTTTTTGGTGAAGTTGCTTTTGGCATCATGCTTTTTGGATAGTATAGATCCAGATTCTGTTGATAAGATGAATTATTAACTTTAAACGTTTTCTTCAGCTCTAGCTCATGACTTTCCAGTCTTTCAATCAACACATCCGGAGTCAAATCTTTTGGAGCAATAGTGTTTTTCAACATCAGCGCGTAATATCTCCAATCCACTTCGTCTGGTAATGAATCAAACAGTTTATCAACAAGTTCTTCACCAGTATACTTGATATCATGTCTTGCTAATTCCAGCTTCAGATGACCGAACCTTTCAATCATTTTACACACTGACTCATTCTTAAGACAACCAAACATATCAAACTCTTTCCTAAGAAGTTTCTTTTTATTTTTTACAATCTCTTTGCTTCCAAGACACTTCTTTTCGAGTTTTTCCCATAAGTCTTTAGAATTGGAGTAATCTATCAGCGAAATGATGTCTTCACGCACCGATTGAAACAATAATGCCACACATTTTTGCTCGGCCACAAAACTTTCAATCTCTTCAGCTGATCTTAATGCTTCACCATTCTTCTTTCCTTGGGCATAACCATTCTTCATACTCTTCCAGCAAGGAAAAGCAAATGCCATCAACCAATCTTCGAATTTTGTTGCCCACCTGCTGTAATCTTCTATAGCCATCAGCTTAGGAGGTTTATTAAATGTTCCAAATGCGCTTTCGGACTCCCAAGCTTCCTTCTTTCTTTCTTTCGGTGGACTTTTGTTTGCATTGCTTGAAGAAGTATCGTTGTTTCCTGAACTACCCGTGAAAGCATACATATCGCTAAAGGGATTCATGAAAATATCATCCATTTTGATCGTACCTGCAAATTCAATCAACACTTAGAAAAATTTTTCGAGATTTTTTTTTTTAAAAAAAAAAAAAAAAAAAACAGAACCACAAAAGTGAACCAATCTGTGCACGTGACAGATAAGCGAACCAAACAGGTTCAGATAAGCGAACCAGAAAGTGTACTAATGAGCGAACCAGAAAGTGTCTGTTCGAGCGGACCAGACTTATCGTTCAAGCGAATCAGATTTTGTCCATTCGAGCGGACCAGCTAATGTTTGTTCAAGCGAACCAGCAGATGTTCATTCGAGCGAACCAGCAAATGTCCGAATAAGCGGACCAAACAATATCAAATATGTTCTCTCGAGCGGACCAGATAAGGTTCGTTCGAGCGAACTAGAAAAATACGTAACAGCGGACCAGACTTGCGATGACCGAAAAAGCGGACCACAGTTTTTAATCGATTTTTAGTCCGAATTACAATCTGATACTTTCAAGGAATGATCTACACTTAATTCCGAACACAATGATATGTTTATTGTTCAATTCCAACCGCTAATTCGTTCTAGATCTGAGTTTGAAAATTCTGTCCGAGAACCGATCACGTTTTTGATAAAATTGATTGATTTTTACTGTGTTTTAAAGTCTGAAACTGTGAAGGATTGTTTAAAAACTATTTTTGCTCACAATACTTGACTTTCAACTCATTTTGTCCGTATAAACTTGTATAAACCGAAAAATAAAAGAGAGAATGAGTAGAAATGATGAGAAAAGTGTCGAATCAGCTGATGTAGTATGAACTTCTCGTCCTGAAGCTCTGATACCACTTGTTGGATCGTGTCGTGACCCGAAAAGTCAATCCGAGTAGCTCATCTTCATGTATGAAGGCGAAATCAACATATATGAAGTTACAACAGCTTGTCCTATTAATTTCCTTTACTTTTATTGCTTTTCTACTGAAATTTTGACAGAGTTTGGCTCCAAGCACACACATACACACCCTGACTAATGAACACACTTAGTCTATTTATAGAGGTTCTGGTCCACTTATACGACATGCCGTATAAGCGATCCAGAACTTGACACATAAGCGAACCAGACTACTTGACATATAAGCGAACCAGACTTAGCCACATAAGCGAACCAGACTTATAAAATACATATTTTGACATCTTTGACTCTCTGTTGACCAATATTTACTTCAGACTTTTTGTAGACGCAGTCAACAGACATTCCATGTATCAACACAAATCCTTACAAGATCTTTCTATCTTAATAGTTAGACTCTTAAAGGATATTCACAGAACCATTGGTTGATTTGGCAAATCTCCCATTCCCACTTCCTGTATTATCTGAGGAAGCATCCACTGGGGAATGACAAAGTTATGCCTTACGTAGAGATCCTTGATAGGGTTAGTCTATACAAATAGATAACACCCTAGATTCCATGCAAGACAATTCTTTAAACACAACTATACAGACAAACTCCTACGAATAAATTTCGGGACGAAATTTCCTAAAGTAGGGGAGACTGTGACATCTGTGCCTCTACAACCATCATTCAAATACGAATCCAATGAAATCTTGTGTTTCATTCTAGGGATTTGTACAAATACATGTGACTTTTGTACATATCAATTCTTGTTCGATTTCGAGCTTTTAACACTTTCTGAAAAGTTATACGCAGACTGTTACATAAACGTAATCAGTTTAACGCGACAAACACTATGGAATAGTGATATATGCTTAACATACCTTAAATAACCTTTACATAACTTAGAAATAAGTTTTGAAGGGTTTGGTATGGCAAAAACAAGTTTATTCGATCACAGGGACTATTTGCATCAAACTGTGAAAGTCTACCGATTCGTATAGAAACGTACACTCCGGAACATGATCATAAGCTAAACATACCATAAATAACCTTAACATAGCTTAGAAATAAGCTTTGAGGGGTTCGGTGTGCGAAAATATGCTTATTTGATCAACAGGGACTAAAAGCGTCAAAAATGGCGTAAGTTTGCATTTTCGCGCATATCTTACGTTCTGACCATATCCAAACATCCAAAAATTTTTGAAATCATTAAAATATTATATTTTAGTGATAGGAATGCAAAAATACCATTCGTCGTTCAATTTGGATCGTTTTCACGTCCGTTCGCGTTTCGTCGTAATTAACCGAACAACGCGATCGTACAGCCAAATGAACCGACATCCGTTATATTTTCAAGCAAATTTTAAGTCCCCTATGCTTTAACATCCTTTTAGAGCCTTGAAAATGGGTTAACGGGGCTTAAACGCGTGGAAAACAAGTTTTGGAGCTGCAGGGACCTGTTTTGACAGTTTTGAAAAGTTTCTGGTCTGGGATCTCTAGCTGGGCGCAAAGACTGGTGCTGTATCCTTCGCGGCCTGCGAGGTCTGGAGCTGTGCAGATTCTTTGAATCTTCAAAACAGCTTGCTCTCCTTGGTTTTTTAACCATAGTTTTTGCATACTATGGACTGGTTTAAGTATTCCCCAAGTTTCCTAATCAGTGTACAACAAGTGTAAGACCAAGATCATGTTTAAAAACACTTGGAATGATCTTATTGATTCAAAAAATCTATAAATAGCAAGGGGTTTTCAACATTGTTCCTTGCTCATTTGATCATTCCACTCTAATCTGCTCTAAGTGGAGGCAATCTCTTGTTGAGGGCCACCTACCTGAGCATTCTTTGTCCTCTCTTCAAAGCATTGGACCTTTGTAAGTGTTCTTTCATGCTTGTTTAGTTAAATCAAGCAAGAAAGTCAAAGAGTGTTTGACTTTCAGCTTTAACCATGAATTGGTCAAGACAAAGTTTGTTTGAACTTTGTAACGTGAGCGTAATCATGATGGTTATAGTCCCTTATGACTATACCTACTGATTACCACGTTGATTAGTCGAAGTGACGAGTCAAAGTTTCGGTCAAAATGATGTGCATTTTGCGACGAAACTATTTTCGGGTATCAAAACACTTTGTTTTGATATCAAATCAGTTTTCTAACTTAGTTAAACATGTTTTAACATGTTTAACTCGTCACTTTTAGTCTAATGCTTATATAGGGTGGCAAGTCAAGCGGTCTCGACAACCGCTTAGACTTTTGAACTCGACCCGTTTGGTCGATCATTAGGATCCGACCAAACATATTTTGTGACCATAGTTGTATAGGGAATAACCTTCCAAGGTTATACCTTATGGTCACTTAGTTTAATTAGCTGTTTGATAGGTAGTTTATATGCCTTAGGAAAATGACCAAAATGCCCTTTTCATGCATAATTTGATTTTAAGCATATGTAACTTAATTTTTGACACTTAAACTGATTATGAAATGTTATTAAACATGTTAGGGAATATAATACTTGTCATAGGACTAGTTAGGCTATTCGTTTGCGCTTTTGAGTAAATGACGCGATAAAGTAGCGTAGACTACCTTAACGGGTCACAACGGATCATAAGCACTTAGGATAGGTTCCGAATCAGAATGTAGGCTTTGTTAAACCATATCACATGAGTTCCAATACTCATTTGGTTTACGAAACCTCATTCTACCCAATCTCCCGATTTAGGTGTCGAGTTATTAACATAGTGATCCGATACTAGGTGCCACTTGATTCCTTGATTGCCCGAGCTTGTTAGTTCACTTAAATCGAGGATACCTTTCAATCTCAAGTGAGTACATAGTTCCCCTCTTTTACAGCTTTCAATTGTTTTGGGGTGATTCATATGTGCTAAACGATTTCGAGTTTTCTAAAACGAATGCTATGGTTTATATTAAACACAACGATTTCAATAATGTGAACGAACTTGTCGGGGGATTGGTCGAAAGAAATCGAATGACATTCATTAACTATGATCAAGCCGACTAGTAGTATGTTATGGTACCATAGGATCTGACAAATCCCGTTATCGGGCTATCACCTTGATTATGGGGGTAATATGGGTAACGACAGAACATGATGAATGTTAACTAACCCTTTGGTGGTTTGTTAATGCGATTGAACGATGGATGAGTCACAAAGGTTTGAATGTGTTCAAACGAGACGACCAAAAAGGTTTGAATGTGTTAAAACGAGACGACCAAAAGTTAAGTTTTCACAATTAAAACACGAACGATTTGAACGACTAAGAACGATTTGAACTATTTGAACTATGTGAACTATTTGAACTATTTGAACGATTAGAACGATTTGAACGACTAAGAACGATTTGAACTATTTGAACTATGTGAACTATTTGAACGCTTGGAACTTTTTGAACTATGTGAACGATTTGAATGAAATGAACGATTGGTTTATGGTAAGTGATTAGGTAACGGGGCGGGTGTAATGTGATAAAAGCATGGTGGATACGCCGATGGTAATTCCTATATATAAGTGCATATAACTTATTACATGTCGTTGCGTTATCTAGATCACTTGAACGAATGCTTTCAAAACGAAGTTACACTACAAGGTTTACTTAAAGATATAAACCATACAATGTTTACTTTCAACCATGATTTACTACTTGGTTTACAAAGACAAATGTTTTCAGTCAAGATTCATGGCTACAACGGTTTTGGTTTACACATATATCAACTTGTAAAGTTGATAAAACATACTGCAATATCAAACTCTTTTGATTTCAAGGTACACACTCGACAACTCTCGTAGTTGGATGAGGTATTGCAATATGGACACAAAGCCATGAATCTGACACACTCACAAAACCTATGTACTCGCTGGCATTTTTATGCTGACTTATTTTCACATTATTTCAGTTACTGTTAAATGATGATGTTTGATGATGATATTGATGCATGCTCACATAGGAATGGACGAGGCCTTAGTGACTTAATAACAATGAAGGATAATATGTTCATGTTTTGCCTTTAATTTCGAGACAATGTAATAAACTTAATTCAATAAAACCAAACTTTAAGCTCCATGTGTTGTGAAACAATGATTCTGTTACGATACTCCCCGATATTTCCGACGCGGTTTGTTGTTTTAACGCTGTCGGGGTGTGACAATTCTCGTTCTACTGTTGAGCACATACGCACATCAGATCTTTTACACTCACAATTATTGGTTTCTCATAGTTCTCTCTATATGTGATTAGGGTTGTAACTTAGATTCGCCTTGAATCTAATTTGTTCTTGTTTCGATCTTGTCTAGTCTAGACAGATTATCATATTGACAATCTGAAAGTGAGGATTGAGAGGTTGTGTTTTGTAATCGTTGAAATACTTCTCGTTTTATTGGGAAATAAACAACAGGTTTGGGTATTTCGTTGTTACGATCGATTCTGATATTGATACCTTTTGTTGTTGACATGGTATCAGAGCAATAGTTGCTCTTGGTCGCTTCCATTGATAGATTGTCCGATTCATGAATTTAGGGTTTCTGAACTTTTTTTGGGGTTTTTTCCTTTTGTGTCGTTCTTGGTGATAGATCTTGTCAGATATATTCTGTTCTGGTTCGATTAAGGCGATAGTGTGAGATCTGTGGTGCTCCTGGTAGACTGTTGTTTGCTGACACCAATCTCATAAATTCTTGGCAATCAAAGGTTCTGTGTGGGATTGTGCAGAGTAAATCAGGAAGCTGCCATTTGGATCACGTGTTCAACCTGTGAAGGTTGTAAAATTCTTTATTTGAACCGGAGAAACCCTAGCTAGGGTTTGCTATCTTGGTGAGATCTTTCCTGGTTTTAAGTTTCTGTTATATCTTTCTTGCATTAGGCATTTTGTTGTCATGGTAGTTGGACCGGTTTTGTGAATTTGGGACACAAGAAGGGTACATCATGTTGCATTCTTGTTTGTTTTTGTTTGATTCCTATTCTGATTGCTTCTTGTTTGTGGTTCTAGTTATACTCTGTGTTACTTGTTGTTGTTGTTTATCTGTGGTTGTTTAGATTGTGTCTAGGTCTAAAAGGCTTCCTCGATAAGGCTTGTAGAGGCACCTTTGAGTGATGAACCTCTTATCTATTCCCTGTTGAGGTTTTACCCTTGTTGCTTACTGTTTTATTAGTATGATTTATTTGTACAATTGTTGAAACTTCTTGTTTAATCGTCTTGATTGCTACCTGTTTTTGTGTTTACAATGGGTGATGATCTAAGTGAAACACTTATAAGTAAATTAGATGCAAGCGACCCTTTGTATTTGCATGCATCTGATTCAAGTAATTTAACAATTGTTTATGCTAAACTTAAGGGAACTGAAAATTATGCAGTATGGTCAAATGCTATGATATTAGCTTTACAAGTGAAAAATAAATGGGGTTTCATTGATAAAACATGTAAGAAGTCTGAGAATAATGAGGTTTTGGCTAGACAATGGTATAGATGTAACTCAATAGTATTAACTTGGATTCTTAACTCAATAAGTGAGGAACTGTATATGGGTCAGGTTTTTTCTAAACTAGCAAGTGATGTTTGGATTGAATTAAATGAAACTTATGACAAGGTCAGTTGTCTTTGATCTTTATCAAAAGATTAATTCATTTAGTCAAAGTGGTTTGTTTGTGTCAGAATATTATCATAAATTGAATGTGACATGGAAACAATTGGATCAGATTTTACAATTGCCTACATGTACCTGTAATGCAGCAAAAGAGTTTGATAATTTTAATCATATGATAAAGCTTATGCAGCTTTTTGATGGGTTTAGACAGTGATTATCAAAATGTTAGGACTACTTTATTAACTAAAGAAGTTCTTCCTTCTGTTAAGGAAGCTTTTGCTATCATATCTAGAGAAGAGTCTCATAGAAATGCTAGCAGTGGTACTAAAAAGAATCAGGTTATTGGATTTGCTACACAGTTAAATCAAGTGACTAATAACACTAAAAGGTTTAATAAAGGATCAAATCAAAATTTAAAATGTACTCACTGTAATAAAACTCGACATACAATGGACAAATGTTTTGAAATTATTTGGTACCCTTCTTGGATGATGTCATGGGGAAATCAAGGTAAAAAATATGTTATTAGTAATAATAGTGTTGAAGATTCATCTGTTCCTGTTACAACTTTAACTAATGATCAGTTAACTAGACTTTTAAGTCTTTTAAATGATAGGAAAAATGTTTCTTCTCCAAGCTGCAATGTTATAGGTAATATTGTCTGTTCTAATGTGTTTCAAAAACCTTTGTTTTGTTTTAATTCTATGTTTGGGTATAAACAAGGAACATGGTGGTTAATTGATTCAGGGGCATACCAACATATGGTCAAAGTGAAACTGAACTAACTAAATTTATTGATATTTTCGAGTTCAACATTCAAGTAAAACACCCTAATGGAACCAATGCTCATGTTACAAAAATTGGGAGTTTAAAACTGGCAAATAATGTTGTTTTACAAGATGTGTTTGTTAGTCCTGAATATTGTGTCAACCTAATTTCGGTGCATAAACTTGCTAAAGATAATAAGCTGTATGTTAGTTTTGATGAAAATAAATGTTACATACAAGATTTATTAACAAAGAAAATCCTGGTAACTGGTAAACAAGTTAATGGTCTTTATATGTGTGGATCAGTTGGTATATCTAATCAGGTGTGTTTTAGTAGTAACAATTTATATAGTTAGGTGAACTTGTTTATCTGGATGTGTGGGGTCCGTATAGGGTCACTGGAAGGGAAGGACATAAGTACTTCCTAACCATTGTTGATGATTATTCTAGGGCACTATGGGTGTGTTTGATGAAACAGAAAACTGAGGTATTTGAAAATATACATGATTTTGTCACAATTCTTCAATCTCAGTTCAGTAAATCTATTAAGTGTTTTAGAAGTGATAAGGGTTTAGAATTTGTAAATATCAATATGAGTAACTTTTGTAAACAAAAAGGAATTGTTCATCAAACGACTTGTGTCCATACTCCTCAACAAAATGGCATAGTTGAGAGGAAGCATAGGCATTTACTGAATGTTGCTAGAGCTCTAATGTTTTAAAGTAATTTACCTGTTTGTTTCTAGACTGAATGTATTTTAACCGCTTCCTATCTAATTAATAGGAATCCTTCTTCTGTGCTGAGTGGAAAATCTCCTTATGAGCTAGTATATGGGTTTGAACCTTTTCTTGATCATCTGAGAGTGTTTGGGTGTTTGTGTTTTAGTACTGTTTTAAATGAAACAAAAAAGTTTAATAGTAGAGCTGAGAAGTGTGTCTTTATAGGATATTCATTTGAAAAAAAAGGGTTATAAACTTTACAATCTAGATAATAAAACTATTTTGTATTCAAGAGATGTAAAGTTTTTTAAGTCTTTTTTTTCCTTTTATGGACAAACTGTTTTTGAAACTTTTGACTCTAATTTTGATAAGAGTGTAAACGTATTAAATTTTTTGATTTATATGATAACACAATAACCAAATAAGTCTCAGAGGTGAGTGATCCCGATGATGATGAAAGGGATTTAGGAGAAACAAGAACACATAGGGTTCAACAATCTGAAACTAGTGTATTCACTAAAGGTAGGGCTGTTGGACAACAACCCAATGATGATAGAACTTGTTTTGATAGGGCTAAAAATGTGATTACTGTTGGTGAACATGTGGTTAGTTCTGAGGGAGACACATCTGAGACAAGTGTATCTAATCTAAGAAGATCTACTATGAGTGTTAGTGTTCCTAGGAGGTTAGAAGATTATATAATAGAAGGTAAGGTTAAGTATGGAATGGAAAAGGTTGTGAATTATTCTAAATTGTCTAGTGACAATAGGTCCTTTGCTACTCTATTGAATAAGAGTGTTGAGCCAAAATTTTTTTAAAGAGGATGTGTGTGATCCAAATTGGGTTACTGCCATGAACAATGAAATTGAGGCTTTACATAGAAATCATACTTGGGACTTGGTTGATCTACCTAAAGGTAGAAGTGTAGTTGGTTGCAAATGGATTTATAAAATTAAATATAAATCAAATGGTGAGATTGAGAGATATAAGGCCAGATTAGTGGCTAAAGGTTATAGTCAAAAGGAAGGTGTGGATTTTAGTGAAACCTTTGCACCTGTGGTCAAAATGGTTACCGTTAGGTGTGTGTTGACTTTAGCTGTTCAAAATAATTGGACTTTGTTTCAGCTTGATATCAATAATGCTTTTCTATACGGTGATCTTAAAGAAGATGTTTATATGAGATTACCTTAAGGGTATTATTCTGAAAATGAAACAAGAGTTATTGGAACGCAAAACTTGTGAAAGTGTTATTTGATTATGGCTTTGTTCAAAGTATGTGTGATTATTCTTTGTTTGTTAAAAATAAAGGTGATATATGTGTTGCATTGCTGGTATATGTTGATGTTATAGTTTTAACTGGTAATAGCTTAGCAGAAATTTCAAGTGTGAAAAAGGCTTTAAAAGAAAATTTTCTTATTAAAGATCTTGGTAAATTGAAATACTTTCTTGGTATAGAAGTCATTGAATGTGATAGAAGTCTTTGTTTGTCTCAAAGAAAGTATTACATGGAACTTTTATGTGAATACGGAATGTCTGCCAATAAACCAGTGAATACCCCTATAGAGTCTAACCATGTTGTAGCAAATTTGTGTAAGTTAAAAAACAAAGAGTTGAGTAATTTGACTTTTTATCAGAAACTTGTTGGGAAGCTTATTTACTTATCCCATACAAGGCCTGATATTACTTATGTAGTACATGTTTTGAGTCAGTTTATGCATCGTCCAACTGAAGGCCATTTAATTGTTGCTTTTAGATTGTTGAGATATTTAAAACAATCTCCAGCAAAGGGAGTTTATTTGAAAAAAAGTGATAATTGTGATTTGCAAGGATTTGCAGATTCTGATTGGGCAAAATGTGTTGAGTTAAGGAAAAGTGTAACCGGGTTTTGTATTTTCATGGGTAGTTTTCAGGTATCCTGGAAAAGAAAAAAACAGTCAACCGTTTCCATGTCATCTGCAGAGGCTGAGTGTAGGTCTCTTTGTGTGGCAGCCTATGAAATCATATGGTTGATAAATCTTTTAAAAGAACTGAATGTAGTAGTGAAGTTGCCTGCAAAACTTTTTTGTGACAGTAATGCAGCCTTGTCAATAGCTATGAATCCAGTTTTCCATGATAGAAGAAAGCATTTCAAAATTGACTAATTCTTTTTAAGAGAAAAAATTACAAAAGGGATATTGTCAACTGTGGGAATACATACAAACGATCAAGCTGCTGATCTTTTTACAAAAGGATTGTCGGTGCAACATCATACTCTTCTGTGAGATAGTTAAGTATGTTTAATTTGTTCAGTAGTTGATTTGAGGGGGGTGTCAAACATTGTATATGTCTTCGATACAAATCAATTATGTGTTTTAACTTTGAATGTTGAATGTTGTGTTTAAATGAGGTGCTACTGAGGAAATGGGCTCAAGGCTACAAGTGAGGACATGGGATCAAAGATTCACAAGTGGGTCGGAGGAATTATTAAAGGCCCTATATAGAGGGTTCTTGTTGTACTGTTGAACACATACGTACATCAGATCTTTTACACTCACAATTACTGGTCTCTCATAGTTCTCTTTACAGGCGATTAAGGTTGTAACTTAGATTCACCTTGAATCTAAGTTGTTCCTGTTTCAATCTTGTCTAGTCTAGATCAGATTATCATATTGATAATCTGAAAGTGAGGATTGAGAGGTTATGTTTTGTAATCGTTGAAATACTTCTCGTTTTGTTCGGAAATAAGCAACAAGTTTTGGTATTTCGTTGTTATGATCGATTCTGATATTGATACCTGTTGTTGTTGACATAAAACTACCTATTGATTTTGTGTATAACTTTGTCAACCTATTCTGTATGTGCTATGTTATGTAGTTTCAATGTTTTCTTTAGATTTTTATTCAAATACTATTATTCTTTTTCAATTACATTACGCTATAAGAAGTCCAAAATTTGAACTATTTTTTGTTAATTATTATGGCGAATGTAACATTTGTCATAACTGTAATTTATTACTAGCAATTCATATAACATCATACGGTGTTATTAATATATTTTAAATACTGATATGTTTCTTATATATCGTCA
The DNA here is from genome assembly GCA_030545235.1 of Helianthus tuberosus. Classification (NCBI taxonomy): domain Eukaryota; kingdom Viridiplantae; phylum Streptophyta; class Magnoliopsida; order Asterales; family Asteraceae; genus Helianthus; species Helianthus tuberosus. The sequence goes on from CM060381.1 coordinate 144,406,041, forward strand.
CAACATGTTTAATAATCCGAAGTTGTATATTGCATTTGATTTATGGAAATATGTAATTGATGGTGGGAAGGAGAAATATGTAATTAGTCATTTAATAAGTTCCTTAAGGGTAAAATAGTAATTAATAAGAGTGATTTAATGAAAAGGGGAAATATGTAATTCATATAGGTTAGGAAGGGGAAATATGTAATTGAATTTTTTGTTTGGGAAATATGTAATTAGCTCTCTTAATGTCACACCCTAACTTTTGCGGAAGCGTGATTATGTGTTACTTGCTTAATATCATTGCATTCAACCATAACAAACAACTATATGATAAAACCAAGATGTTCATCCATTAGATAGTTTCAAACATTACAAACAACATTGTTTTAATTCCCAAACACAGACTTCATGTTCAAAATACAACACCAACAAAGTTTTATGTTCCATATAGGACTTCACAAAAGACACTAACAAACTAGGTTTTGAGTCATGTATCTTATCCAAGATAAGATACACATCTCAAACCCTTCAACTCCGGATGACATCTTTTCTTAAAGACACGACTTGAAAACTTCAGCGCCCGCCAGATCCACATTTAGTTTCCTGAAATACATGTAGTTTGAAAACATCAACAAAAGTTGAGCGAGTTCATGTGTTTTGTATGTGTGCATGAATAAACTTTGTAATCATTGTAAGTATGTATGTATTTGTAAATATCCGGTATGAAAGCAACAAGGAAACATATCAATTAATGGTTTGCAAGGCCATTAATATGTGTGCAACGGCGTAGGAAGGCTCAAACCTAGCAGATTTTGTACCGGGCTTCCGGCTGGAAGACATAGTCACCTCAAGGGCCAAATCCCGGTCCTCATGGGTGGGGCTCGCTACACCCAAATAGATCTATTACTCATGTCCCTCCGTCCTTATACGAGGATTAATGGTTTTAAGTGTGCGCCTACCCATTCACCTGATCTAACAATTCATTCCTTAGCTAACCATACCATTTGTAAACGTTTGTAAACATTTTGTAACATGCATTTCACCCCCGAAGTTATAAACCGAAAACAGTAAAAAGAAAAGGGGGACATGAACTCACAATCTTGCGTCTTGAATCCGATGTAACCCAAAGCTTCACCTAGTTTGCATGACTACCTACAAACGTACTACGGTTTATTAGACGGGTGGGTCGTGCCTTGACTTTAGTCTTAATTTGTGTCTTTAAGTTACGTTTCTTTGTGTCATCAATATTATTCCAAGTATATAATTATTTGTTCAAATAATAAATATTTTAACTTAAATTATATTTATTAAATTTTGGAATATTAGTTAAAATAATATATTTTAACTTGATACCTTTATGTATTTGCACATGTATAACTTTCCAAGGATGGGTGTATTCAAACTCGTATTATTATACTTGTATATGTTTGCCAAGTTTTGGTGGCGTATTCCGGTGTATTTTATACATACGGGAATACGTATTCTTATTGTGTTTATTGTGCAGTGTAAATCTGGAAGCTGCCATTTGGATCATGTGTTCAACCTGTGAAGGTTGTAAAATTCTTTATTTGAACCGGAGAAACCCTAGCTAGGGTTTGCTATTTTGGTGAGATCTTTCCTGGTTTTAAGTTTCTGTTATATCTTTCTTGCATTAGGCATTTTGTTGCCATGGTAGTTGGACCGGTTTTGTGAATTTGGGACACAAGAAGGGTACATCATTGTTAGTGCACACATCTGTCGTCTTCGTCTTATATCGAGTCTTGGACTTGTTGCGGTTCTGTTCGTGCATAAAGTCAAATATGTAGGTTTCTCTTGAAAGTGGAACTTGGAGGTTTCTATTGAAAGTGGAACTTGGAGGTTTCTATTGAAAGTGGAACTTATAGGTTTCTATTGAAAGGTTTCTATTGAAGCTGACATGTGTGTTTTCAATAGAAACCAGGAACACTATAAATAGGCATGAGAGCTATTCATTTGTAAGAATTCCAGATTTGATACCGAAGTGCTGCCGGTATTCCTTGTGATTGTAATTGCTATAAAATCAATACACAAGACGTTTAAAGTGATATTCAAGCTGTGTTTACATCCGTTTCTTAGTTTCCGCCTCTGAAACGGACTAGAGCTCTTCCGAACGACTCATTCAGGTCGTAATTCGATCCTACAAGTGGTATCAGAGCTCAGGACGAGGAGTTCTTGCCATATTCAGCTTGAAAATCTGTTTTCTACACCTTCTTTCTTCAATCGAACATTTTTTCACGGTTAAAATTGGTTCAAGTTCACACATATTATGCGTAATCATGTTTTAACGAATTCTGGAAAGTTTCATCATTAAAATCGATCTAAAACTTGATTTTTTCGGAGGTTTATATTGAAATTCGTTCGACATTTGCTGACATCATCCAGCTTTCTTTTGAAAAAGTCAGGTTTCTATTGAAACTGGTCTAGGTTTCGTTTGAAATCATAGGTTTCTATTGAACGAACACTACAGGTTTCGTTTGAAATCAGAGCTTTCTATTGAACAGAGCTTTCTATTGAACAGAGCTTTCTATTGAACAGAGCTTTCTTTTGAACAGAGCTTTCTCTTGAACAGAGCTTTCTATTGAACATAGCTTTCTATTGAACAGAGCTTTCTTTTGAACAGAGCTTTCCTTTGAACAGAGCTTTCTCTTGAACAGTACATATAATACTGCTTTCACTTGAAGTGTTATATTGGGAGTTCGTTTGAAAGTTGTTAATAAGAATCTTTGGCTTTGAAAAATGAGTGAAGATTTCTACAACGCGTTTGCAACACCGTCGAGTTCATCTTCCATTGCTCAGAACATGAATTTGGAAAACGAGACAGGAACCACCCAAAAGCCCCCGAAATTGATGAGTATCGAAGAATACTACGGGTGGAAGGATAGATTCGAAAACTGGGTTCAAGCTAACCATCTTAGGTCATGGGAATGTATTTTGAAGAAATATGTTTTGCCACAGACTGATTTGAAAGTTAATAAAAAAATACATGAATTTAGTAATGAAGAACGTGATATGTATAGATCTGAAAAGATGATGATTAGTCTACTTCAGCAAGCTATCAAAGAAGACATTTTCATACTGCTTCAGCATGACAAAACTTCAAAGTCAATATGGGATGGACTTAAAGTCAAATTTGAGGGTAGCGAAAAAATGATTAAAAGCAAGAAGGCACTGTTAAAGAAAGAGTTTGATCTGTTCAGCAGTCTACCAGGTGAAGACACAAAGAAGCTGATTGAAAGATACTGTCACCTTGTGCGATCTATGTCAATGCTTAGTATAGAAAAGGAGTCTGAAGAGTGGGTAGACAAATTAGCTGATGCGTTACCGCAAAAAGAGTGGGGAACTTATTTGATGATCCTGAAAAACACAGGGGTTTATGATGGGTTATCAATTGGTGAGTTTATTGAAAAGATTGAGGGTCAAGATTTGGAACAGCAGAAGATCGCAAGGATGAACAGTCCAAGTGGTCAACAGGATGTAAAGATGTACTACAAAGGTAGTGTTCTGGTTCCAGAAGCTGAGAGAAGTCCGAAAATACAGACTGCGTATAGTGCTGGGGATTCTATAGAAAAGATTGATCAAAGTTCAAACAAAAGCAGCAGTAGTTTCTCATTATATCCAAGTGTCAATCCAAAGAGTTCATCAGAAAGCTTTCAGTCCCAAAGCACAAAAACAGGAAATGGTTATGTGATTCAGTGCAACATCGCTCTAAATCTTCCAGAAGGTCAAAGTTTTTCAGAAGACACTGCTAAAGACCACATGGCTCTACTTGGTTCTGTTTTGTTATCGTATGAAGGTCTAGTTGCAGGTCGGATCGGAAATCCTATGCTCACCAAAGAGGATTACGATCAGATAGACGCCGAAGAGATGGAACTGATGGACATCAAATGGTGTCTTGCTAGTGTTCTTAGACGTGCTGAAAAATTCAAAACGATTACCCGGAGAAATGACTTTCTTGATGCTCATGTATCTACTTTAGGTTTTGATAAATCTAAAGTTACTTGTTTTCGATGCAGGGAGAAAGGTCATTTCAAGCGGGAGTGCAAGAACAGAGAAGCTAGTGGAGCTCAGAATCCGTTCGAAAAAGACGATTACTACCGGAAAGCCATTTATCAGCAAGTTGGTCAGTCACAAGACTCACAAACGGCTCATGGTAGAAAGATTGAGGATTCAAAGAGAGGATATTTGGTAGATTTCAACTGGAGCAACTATATATCTTCTGATAGCAAAGCATGCATAGTCGATCAAGATGATGAGAGGCTACCTGAAGGTTTCAGTTGGGATATGTTTGTTGATGAAAAGGGTGATTTCAAAGCTTTCATTGCAAAGATTGTTAGAGAACCAGACATGTTCGCCACATGGATGAAATCTATTGGTGAGACAGTGAAAAGTGTGAAGGAACAGTCGGTTACATCTGAAGAAAGCTCAGAAAGTGTTGATGAAGATTCACTAAGTGCAGATGAGAGTGTGCAAAATGATGTTACTTCAGAAAAAGAAGTTGTATTTGATCAAACACCGTCTGAGTCTGGTGTATCAGATGCTGATTCTGAAAAATCTGTACAGTTTGATCAGTCACCAGTTGATAGTAGCAGTGATGATGAGGAAGAGAAACATATAAATGTTGCAAAATCTCATCTTTCTCCTGAAAGTTTTCATTTCTATTTTGCAGATCGCTTGGAGAAGCTGAAAGAGAAACGAGCTGCAAAAGAACATAAGGATTTGAAGACTGAAAGTGATGCTGAAAAGAATGAAATTGTTCAAACTGAAGAAGTTAAAGTTGTTGCTGGAGAAAAGGTGACTGAAACTGAGAAGGTGAAAGAAGAAGAAAAGATGGTTGAAGTGATAAAGACAATCGAGATTGAAAAGATTGTTGAAGTTGTAAAGCCTTGCGAGAAGTGTTTGGAAGCTTGCAAGGAATGTGCTGCAAAAGACGACATCATCACTGAGTATGAGAAGAAGAAGGAGCAGTTACTGTTCAATCTCAACTATGTAAAAGAATCTTATGATGTCTTGAACAAAACAGTAACTGGTCTCCAAAAGACAAACTCAGAACGAGAACAAGCACTAACGATGATGAATGCTGTGATGATGACAAAGCAAAAAGCCATCAACTTTTACATCGAAGAAAGTGCTAAATGGAAGCAAGAGTTGGAGACAGAAAAGATCGAGAATGAGAGAATTAGACGTTTATTGCAAAGTTATTCTAGTTCTGATTATCTTATTGATCGTATTTACCCAACTGTTGCAGGTATGGAAGCTTTTCAAGACGAGAAGCCGAAGAAAAAGAAGGATAGTGGTAAGAAACCGAATGTTAGCTATAACAAGTGTCCGCCTCCAATTTGGGAAGGGTATTCTCCTAGAAAACCAAACGAGGAGCAACTTGAAAAAGCAGTCAATATAAAGCTAAAAACCGACACAACTGACGTTTTACCAGATAACATTGATGTCACGTTTACCTCGTCCGATACTGATCATGAGTCTGAGTTAATCAAAAAGGTGGTCGATCAGGTGTTGGATAATGAGGAGGAATCTGAGTCAAAGTCTGAGTCTGGAGGGTCAAATTCGTCAGTCAACAGTCCAAAGTCGTCGGTCAAACGGTCTTATAGTAAAGAATTTTTGTTATCAAAAGCAAATTTGGATGATGAAGCATTTGAAGTTGCATACACTTTAAATGATTCGGACAAATTATACTCTGACAAAGAGTTTCCAATAAGAAGTGTTCGTTTTGACATGATCAAAAAGGTTTTCAAAATGATAGAAATTAATATTTCTGAAATAAAAGATTTAAATCTTACTGAAAAACCTAAAAAGTACACTTCAAGAGTTCAACAATGGTTAAACAAGAAAAAGGGTTACAATTCTGGTTCTGGTTTTCAAAAGAAACAAAACCAAAATCATAGCTACAAAAAGAAAGGTCTTGGATTTATTCCACCAGAAAATCATAAAAATTTGAAAAATTCTAAAACAAAAACAGAATTTGTGTCAGGTGGAAGTGCAGAAGAGGAACAGAAGAAACCATTCTGGAGACAGTCAAATCAAGAGTTTCTTGCTGAAAAGAAGAAGAATGGAACTGAAGTGGTTTATCAAAGAGAGACTCGAACCTGTTACAAGTGCAATGAAGTTGGTCACATTGCATGGAATTGTCAGAAAAATGCCAAAACAAAACAGGGAGTTTCTCAGAAATTGAAAGAAAAGGTTGTTGATGTTGAACCACCAACCGACAGACTTAAAATTTTTGAAAATTCAACTTATGAAGTTGGTGAGTGTTCTAAAAAGAATTTTTATAAAAAGAAAGAGAATGACAACCAAGTGTGGGTTGTTAAGAAAGTTGATGTGAATGTCGGCTATGAATCTGGTTCCACAAAGCCAGAAGAGCCATAGGTTGAGATGAAAATTTCAGTGAATGATGATGAGTTTCCATCATTGAAATTTGAAGAAGTTAAACAGAAGGTTGGTAAGGTTGAGATATCGAATCAATTCTTTTCTGATCAGAAGGAATTTGATGTTGAGAAAACATTCAATAGAAGTGTTAAGAAAATTTTTGGGAAAATGTTGAATGGGAAAGTTAAGGGGGTTAAAGATTTTTATGCAACTAAAAAGGCAACTTACAACCCTACTGCGCAAGAACTGAAAGCCATCAAGTCTGAGAAGACTTGGATGGAAGTCTGTTTCCCTTGAAGTCTTAGGACTTTGCCGGAGATCCCAAGTTTATATTGTGGATCAGGAATCGGCATCTTTCTTGAAAATTGATGATTGTGATTGAATCTTAGAAATGTTTAAATTGTTACAGGATAAGTGTGAATTGCCGGAGCTTCCAGGTTGGTAAGTGCGAAGCAGGAATCGGCATCTTGATTGGTAAAATGGTTTGTGTAGAGGTTTATTCCTACATAGGCTTATATGTTGTGAATATTTTTTTGCAAGAGGTACAGAGGTTGCATACATGCAAGTGGTAAATCAGGGACATTAAGTTGTACTTGATCTGCTATAAGTGGTTAAAAGTAGACAATGTGATGAACCACACCCCGAACTTACAAGTGGTTAAATCAACAAAACTTATTTTCCAGAAAAATCATTTTGATTAAAACAAACTTAAGTGTTTTAAAATCATAATGAGTAAATAGTTTTGTGAAAGAGGGAGTTCTGATTGTTTAAGCCAAATGGATGGAGAATTGAGGCAATTCGATATCAGTTGTCAAGTTCTTGTATAGTTTGTTTTCAAATTTCCTAAAATGTGTTTGCATTTTAGGGGGAGTAAGAATTTTTAGAAAATCCAAAAACATTTGAAAATTTGAAAAGGCCAAAAACATGATAAAATGAAAAATGAGTTTTTGTTGCATAAAAGAGGAAATGATAGTACATCAGTGGACTATCACAACATGCTAAAGAATTGGAAAGTTAAAAAGTGATAAACGATCTCACTGATGATGTGCCAGTAGGTTTTTGCACATTTAGTAGATTGTAACGAGATATAAACCTAAATTTCAAACTTGCTTATATCGTGGGGAAACATCTCTCGGATATATGGGTAACCCCTGAAATCTCGTTTGAAAGGTCTCATAATCTGATATACTAGGTTTTTATACTCAATGATGTCTGGGGTATTATTCCGGGACTTCTGCTGAACGATGGTTCTGACCTAGTCCTTGGATAATACTTTCCGCAAATGCTTGAAACATAGCATTAACCCTCAGCATGCTGATGAAACAATAAAATTGATAGTCGCTGCTGTTGTAGCTAAAAGATCCTCTAAAGGGGACATACCGAAAAGTCGAAGCTGATATCTCTCTGCGTATACGGAAGTATCGACCTGAGATCCCTCGGCCCTCGCATTACCTAATTTATATACAGATATCATTGGTGTCATAATTACCTGTAAGACTGATTATTGGGATCTGGATACGGGAGTATATTCTGAGGTGGGACACGCGATTGAGTTTAAGTGCTTAAGACATTAATCTCGTATCTCGAAGCAGTTGAAGTTTGTGTGAAAATTTAAGTGGACAAACATACTGACAATCTAAGTGAATCGTTTAAAACTTAAAATGAAGTGAAGCTTAACGGTGTTGGTGATTTGTCTCATAAACTGATATGATCCTCTTGCACAAACTCACAAAAATATATTTTCTGTAAATATTTCTTTATTGCATTTCTTTACATTCAAAAATACAAAAAGATTTTCGATGTGTTTTAGCATAAATTTTAAAAAAAAAGTCAAAAAGATTTTCGACAACTGATGTTGGAGAACTGATTGTCAAAATTCTAAGTGCTAGACATGATGAACAAATGGTTTGGGAAAATGTGTTTTTGAAAAGAAAAATGATCAAATTTTAAAATGATTCATCAAGTTTATAGAGTTATTTTTGAGAGAGAATCAGTATTAGTGCATACGTTGAATTGTTAAATGTGTGAAATTTACTTTTAGGTAGAGTAAATTTGTGCAGGTTTAAAGTATGAGCTGGATTGATGATCCTGAGTTGGATGAGAGCCAGGTTACAATCTTGGAACAACCTCAGAAAGAACCAGCCAGATTACGATCCTGAAGCCAATGATGCTGAAGAACTAACGGAATGCCAGCACATTGCAAGGGGGAGTCTGTTAATTTTGAGAAAAAGAATGAAGCTCAAAGACTGATCAAGACTGAAGATGCAAAGACTCGACACTTAAGACTCGTCAACATATGAGGGGGAGTCTGTTAGTGCACACATCTGTCGTCTTCGTCTTATATCGAGTCTTGGACTTGTTGCGGTTCTGTTCGTGCATAAAGTCAAATATGTAGGTTTCTCTTGAAAGTGGAACTTGGAGGTTTCTATTGAAAGTGGAACTTGGAGGTTTCTATTGAAAGTGGAACTTATAGGTTTCTATTGAAAGGTTTCTATTGAAGCTGACATGTGTGTTTTCAATAGAAACCAGGAACACTATAAATAGGCATGAGAGCTATTCATTTGTAAGAATTCCAGATTTGATACCAAAGTGCTGCCGGTATTCCTTGTGATTGTAATTGCTATAAAATCAATACACAAGACGTTTAAAGTGATATTCAAGCTGTGTTTACATCCGTTTCTTAGTTTCCGCCTCTGAAACGGACTAGAGCTCTTCCGAACGACTCATTCAGGTCGTAATTCGATCCTACAATCATGTTGCATTCTTGTTTGTTTTTGTTTGATTCCTGTTCTTATTGCTTCTTATTTGTGGTTCTAGTTATACTTTGTGTTACTTGTTGTTGTTGTTGTTGTTTATCTGTGGTTGTTTAGATTGTGTCTAGGTCTAAAAGGCTTCCTCGATAAGGCTTGCAGAGGCACCTTTGAGTGATGAACCTCTTATCTAGTCCCTGTCGAGGTTTCACCCTTGTTGCTTACTGTTTTATTAGTATGATTTATTTTTACAATTGTTGAAATTTCTTGTTTAATTGTCTTGATTGCTACCTGTTTTTGTGTTTACAATGGGTGATGGTCCAAGTGAAACACTTATAAGTAAATTAAATGCAAGCGACCCTTTGTATTTGCATGCATCTGATTCAAGTAGTTTAACAATTGTTTCTGCTAAACTTAAGGGAACTGAAAATTATGCAGTATGGTCAAATGCTATGATATTAGCTTTACAAGTGAAAAATAAATGGGGTTTCATTGATAAAACATTTAAGAAGTCTGAGAATAATGAGGTTTTGGCTAGACAATGGGATAGATGTAACTCAATAGTATTAACTTGGATTCTTAACTCAATAAGTGATGAACTGTATATGGGTCAGGTTTTTTCTAAACTAGCAAGTGATGTTTGGATTGAATTAAATGAAACTTATGACAAGGTTTATGGGTCAGTTGTCTTTGATCTTTATCAAAAGATTAATTCATTTAGTCAAAGTGGTTTGTTTGTGTCGGAATATTATCATAAATTGAATGTGATGTGGAAACAATTGGATCAGATTTTACAATTGCCTACATGTACCTGTAATGCAGCAAAAGAGTTTGATAATTTTAATCATATGATAAAGCTTATGCAGCTTTTTGATGGGTTTAGACAGTGATTATCAAAATGATAGGACTACTTTATTAACTAAAGAAGTTCTTCCTTCTGTTAAGGAAGCTTTTGCAATCATATCTAGAGAAGAGTCTCATAGAAATGCTAGCAGTGGTACTAAAAATAATCAAGTTATTGGATTTGCTACACAGTTAAATCAAGTGACTAATAACACTAAAAGGTTTAATAAAGGATCAAATCAAAATTTAAAATGTACTCACTGTAATAAAACTGGACATACAATGGACAAATGTTTTGAAATTATTTGGTACCCTTCTTGGATGATGTCATGGGGAAATCAAGGTAAAAAATATGTTATTAGTAATAATAGTGTTGAAGATTCATCTGTTCATGTTACAACTTTAACTAATGATCAATTAACTAGACTTTTGAGTCTTTTAAATGATTGGAAAAATGTTTCTTCTCCAAGCTGCAATGTTATAGGTAATATTGTCTGTTCTAATGTGTTTCAAAAACCTTTTTTTGTTTTAATTCTTTGTTTGGGTATAAACACGGAACAGGGTGGTTAATTGATTCAGGGGCATACCAACATATGGTCAAAGTGAAACTGAACTAACTGAATTTATTGATATGTCCGAGTTCAACATTCAAGTAAAACACCCTAATGGAACCAATGCTCATGTTACAAAAATTGGGAGTTTAAAACTGGCAAACAATGTTGTTTTACAAGATGTGTTTGTTAGTCCTGAATATTGTGTCAACCTAATTTTGGTGAATAAACTTGCTAAAGATAATAAGTTGTATGTTAGTTTTGATGAAAATAAATGTTACATACATGATTTATTAACAAAGAAAATCCTGGTGACTGGTAAACAAGTTGATGGTCTTTATATGTGTGGATCAGTTGGTATATCTAATCAGGTGTGTTTTAGTAGTAACAGTTTATATAGTTAGGTGAACTTGTTTATTTGGATGTGTGGGGTCCGTATAGGGTCACTGGAAAGGAAGGACATAAGTACTTCCTAACCATTGTTGATGATTATTGTAGAGTAGTATGGGTGTATTTAATGAAACATAAAACTGAGGTATTTGAAAACATACATGATTTTGTCACAATTCTTCAATCCCAGTTCAGTAAATCTATTAAGTGTTTTAGAAGTGATAATGGTTTAGAATTTGTAAATATCAATACGAGTAACTTTTGTAAACAAAAAGGAATTGTTTATCAAACGACTTGTGTCCATACTCCTCAACAAAATGTCATAGTTGAGAGGAAGCATAGGCATTTACTGAATGTTGCTAGAGCTCTAATGTTTTAAAGTAATTTACCTGTTTGTTTCCAGACTTAATGTATTTTAACCGCTTCCTACCTATTAATAGGAATCCTTCTTCTGTGCTGAGTGGAAAATCTCCTTATGAGCTAGTATATGTGTTTGAACCTTTTCTTGATCATCTGAGAGTGTTTGGGTGTTTGTGTTTTAGTACTGTTTTAAATGAAACAAAAAAGTTTAATAGTAGAGCTGAGAAGTGTGTCTATATAGGATATTCATTTGAAAAAAAAGGTTATAAACTTTACAATCTAGATAACAAAACTATTTTGTATTCAAGAGATGTAAAGTTTTTTGAGTCTTTTTTTCCTTTTATGGACAAACTTTTTTGGAAACTTTTGACTCTAATTTTGATAAGAGTGTAAACGTATTAAATTTTTTGATTTATATGATAACACAATAACCAAACAAGTCTCAGAGGTGAGTGATCCCGATGATGATGAAAGGGATTTAGGAGAAACAAGAACACATAGGGTTCAACAATCTGAAACTAGTGTATTCACTAAAGGTAGGGCTGTTGGACAACAACCCAATGATGATACAACTTGTTCTGATAGGGCTAAAAATGTGATTACTGTTGGTGAATATGTGGTTAGTTCTGAGGGAGACAAATCTGAGACAAGTGTATCTAATCTAAGAAGATCTACTAGGAGTGTTAGCGTTCCTAGGAGGTTAGAAGATTATATAAAAGAAGGTAAGGTTAAGTATGGAATGAAAAAGGTTGTGAATTATTCTAAATTGTCTAGTGACAATAGGTCCTTTGCTACTCTATTGAATAAGAGTGTTGAGCCAAAAAAAAATTAAAGAGGGTGTTTGTGATCCGAATTGGGTTACTGCCATGAACAATGAAATTGAGGCTTTACATAGAAATTATACTTGGGACTTTGTTGATCTACCTAAAGGTAGATGTGTAGTTGGTTGCAAATGGATTTAAAAAATTAAAAATAAATCAAATGGTGAGATTGAGAGATATAAGGCCAGATTAGTGGCTAAAGGTTATAGTCAAAAGGAAGGTGTGGATTTTAGTGAAACCTTTGCACCTGTGGTCAAATTGGTTACCGTTAGGTGTGTGTTGACTTTAGCTGTTCAAAATAATTGGACTTTGTTCCAGCTTGATATTAATAATGCTTTTCTATACGGTGATCTTAAAGAAGATGTTTATATGAGATTACCTTAAGGGTATTATTCGAAAATGAAGCAATAGTTTATGGAGCGAAAAACTTGTGAAAGTGTTATTTGATTATGGCTTTGTTCAAAGTACGTGTGATTATTCTTTGTTTGTTAAAGATAAAGGTGATATATGTGTTGCATTGCTGGTATATGTTGATGATATTGTTTTAACTGGTAATAGCCTAGCAGAAATTTCAAGTGTGAAAAAGGCTTTAAAAGAAAATTTTCTTATTAAAGATCTTGGTAAATTGAAATACTTTCTTGGTATAGAAGTCTTTGAATGTGATAGAAGTCTTTGTTTGTCTCAAAGAAAGTATTACATGGAACTTTTATGTGAATATGGAATGTCTGCCAATAGACCAGTGAATACCCCTATAGAGTCTAACTATGTTGTAGCAAATTTGTGTAAGTTAAAAAACAAAGAGTTGAGTAATTTGACTTTTTATCAGAAACTTGTTGGGAAGCTTATTTACTTATCCCATACAAGGCCTGATATTACTTATGCAGTACATGTTTTGAGTCAGTTTATGCATCGTCCAACTGAAGGCCATTTAATTGTTGCTTTTAGATTGTTGAGATATTTAAAACAATCTCCAGCAAAGGGAATTTATTTGAAAAAAGTGATAATTGTGATTTGCAAGGATTTGCAGATTCTGATTGGGCAAAATGTGTTGAGTTAAGGAAAAGTGTAACCGGGTTTTTATTTTCATGGGTAGTTTTCTGGTATCCTGGAAAAGAAAAAAACAGTCAACCGTTTCCATGTCATCTGCAGAGGCTGAGTGTAGGTCTCTTTGTGTGGCAGCCTGTGAAATCATATGGTTGATAAATCTTTTAAAAGAACTGAATGTAGCAGTGAAGTTGCCTACAAAACTTTTTTGTGACAGTAATGCAGCCTTGTCAATAGCTGTGAATCCAGTTTTCCATGATAGAAGAAAGCATTTCAAAATTGGCTTATTCTTTTTAAGAGAAAAAATTACTAAAGGGATATTGTCAACTGTGGGAATACATACAAACGATCAAGCTGCTGATCTTTTTACAAAAGGATTGTCTGTGACAACCCGCACTAAGCCAGGTATCCGTACGACTTAATTAGTAATTAATTACTGCTTAATTACTGTGCTTGCTTGAACTTGTGAATAAACTGCTACTTGAATACTGATACATGTACTTACTTGCATCATACTTTACTTACCGTCACTACTTTATTTACATGCTGAACCTTGGTGACAAACATGATGCACAAAAGCACAGTAGCACAATAAACGGATAACCTATTGAACATGCTGATAAAGCCAGCATCAGGCAGACACTGCCTCTAAGGCCTGTATGAGCCAGAAATATTTTGCTACACTAGTGGTGAGTGTAGGGATACAAGGGTTGTAGAACTGCGTCTCTAGGAATAAGTTACAATGTCATTAGGATGGGTTTCCGTTAAGACAATGTTGTTGTATTTGGTTTTTAAAACTTAATCTATGGATGATCTTGCATGGTTTTATTTCATATAGCTTTGTTATGGTTAAGCTATGGTATTAAGAAGTCACACCAAAATTAACCACGCTTCCGCAAAGCCAGGGTGTGACAACTTGGTATCAGAGCTCTCGGCCGAGATCCCCTTCACTCTCCTCTCTCCCTCTAGAGCTCTCGGCCGAGATCCCCTTCACTTGAAGGACACTTGTTGGGCCACTGCTGGGCCACTGCTGTGAAGTAAATCTCATAAATTTCATGAACTTGTGATTTATCCAAACTGTGAAGTAAATCTCATTACTTTCAGTGGATCTATATATAAAATAATCCGATTCTGTGAAAACCTCGTTTTTATGGAAGTTCCGTCTTTACAACTTCTCGTCAACTTTTACAAAAATAGTTATTTTGTCGAAACTTTGTGTTACACAAGTGTTTACACACTTGTGTGTTCTAAAAACCATTCATGTTAGTGTAAGATCCGTCTTTAGACAACATGATTTCTTTGATACTTGGTTCTTTGAAAATACCACTTGCAAATACGTAGATCTGCTAGTTTTAAACACTATTGTACAAACTAAAACACTTTTACACAAGTTCATGATTCGTGTGTGGTAGAGTTTCACCCTTTAACCCTTGTTCTATTCAAAACAACCTTATGTCATGATTCGTGATCATGACCAAACCGGGTTAAATGATGATCCGAGCTACCACAACATAGATCGGGTCTAAATAATCACAAATTTCAATTACTACAACATTTACACAACATACGAGCTATTATCCAACACTTATAGCATTTTTAGTAGACTTTAATGCACCATTTTGTAAGATTTCGAGTTTCCTCTGATACCAAGCTGTCACACCCTGGCTTTGCAGAAGCGTGGTTAATTTTGGTGTGACTTCTTAATACCATAGCTTAACCATAACAAAGCTATATGAAATAAAATCATGCAAGATCATCCATTCGATTAAGTTTTAAAACCAGAGTAACACAACATTGTCTTAGAGACTTACAACCTCATAACATAAAACATTGTCTTGAATAACATAAACACCGACATGAAATAAACGCAGTTTAAGATTTGTGACTTGTCCAGGAAAGAGTCACATTTCCTAAACTGGGATGACCTTGGAACCCTTATGCAGCGGGAAAACATAACATACCGCGCCAGATCTTTAATTTCCTGAAATACATGTAAGTTGAAAAATCAACAATAATGTTGAGCGAGTTCATGTGTAAGTGAGTAAGTAAACCTTTGTGAGTATAAAAATAGTCTTGGTATGTAGCAAATAAGGAAAAAAAGATCACCATTGGGTTGCAAAGCCAATGATATGTGTGAAGTGCAAGTAGGAAGACTCAAACCTAGCAGATTTAGCGTTGGGTACAAAGTCACTCCAAGGTCCGTTCTATTGGGCCTCCCAGAGGTCCGTTCTGTTGGGCCTAGAGTTGGGCTCGCTACACCCAGATAGATCTACCGCTTACGTCCCTCGGTCCTACAATGAGGATTAATGGCCTCCAGTTTCTGCCTACCCACTCACATGATCTAAGTAATAAACCTCCTTACGCTAACCATACCATGTATAAAGTACTTGTAATCAAAGTAACATGTATTTCACCCCCGCAGTTAAGAAAACTGAAAACAGTTAGAGAAAAGGGGGACATGAACTCACAGTGGTGCGTCTCTACCAAGTATGCCTCCAAATCAATCAGCTGTATGACGACCTACACGTGCTAACTCTATTAGACGGATGGCCGTGCCTTAGCTTTATGGTTTAAGTTTTTGGGAAATAGTTAGGCAACTATTTCGTGTTTACATTCTGTATATACTTGGTAGTTATTTTCCTTCCCAATGATGGGGGATTTAATACATGTGTTTTCGTAACATTCAGATTTCACTATTAAGTCTCACTTAATATATTTTATTCCCACTTCAAAATATGAATATTCTTCTCAAAAATATTATATTTTCATACATGTGATTTCCCAAAATAATACTTAGTAATATTATTTTTACTCTAAAAATAATATTTACGTATTTCACAAAATAATCATAAACACTTATACAAGTGATGTTGTGAAAGAAGAATATATACTAAATATATATATGTATCACGTTTTATTTTGTGAAAATCCCACCTCCGATGTTTTGTGAATATAGTCGTGGCGAAACTTATATTTTGAAAACAAGTCAAAATGTATTTCTAACACTTATAGTGAAAATATCTCTAAGTGTTAGGTTTTTGGGAAAATTTCGCCAGAGTTTCCTCTGTAACTGGAGGTGGCCACGCTTTCTAAGCGTATCATTTTCTTTTATAAATCAACCAACAATCTTCTTGTTCACTCAAAACCATGTTCAAATCACAAACTAGTCAAAAATATGTATATAAATCGCATAAATTTCATGAACTTGTGATTTATCCAAACTGTGAAGTAAATCTCATTACTTTTAGTGGATCTTTATATAAAGTAATCCGATTCTGTGAAAACCTCGTTTTTATGGAAGTTCCGTCTTTACAACTTCTCGTCAACTTTTACAAAAATAGTTATTTTGTCGAAACTTTGTGTTACACAAGTGTTTACACACTTGTGTGTTCTAAAAACCATTCTTGTTAGTGTAAGATCCATTTTTAGAAAGCATGATTTCTTTAACGCTTGGTCCTTTGAAAATACCACTTGCAGATACGTAGATCTGCTAGTTTTAAACACTATTCCACAAGTAAAACATTTTTACACAAGTTCATGACTCGGGTGTGGTAGAGTTTCACCCTTTAACCCTTGTTCTATTCAAAACAACCTTATGTCATGATTCGTGATCATGACCCAACCAGGTTAAATGATGAAACGAGCTACCACAACATAGATCGGGTCTAAATAATCACAAATTTCAATTACTACAACATTTACACAACATATGAGATTTTATCCAACACTTATAGCATTTTTAGTAGACTTTAATGCACCATTTTGTAAGATTTCGAGTTTTAATCATTACACCACATTTTAACCGCTTTAGATTAGTTCAAGATAGGGATTTAAACATCATACCACTAGCTCGAGGCTAGGGAAGAATCTATGCGCAAATGAGGTGGATAAAAGCAAGATAAAGAGGTCCTTCGCCTTCCGATTGCACCAAGCTTCCTAATATGCGACCCTTAACACGTGTAGATGCTTGGAATGTGATGATCAAACTCCACAAAAGTGATGGGTGTGAAGGGGATCTCGGCCGAGAGCTCTAGAGGGAGAGAGGAGAGTTTTTGGTGGAGAGTTGTGAATGTTATGATCATATGGTTCTAATCTTGGTCTTATAGACAATTAGGATAGTATTAACCAATGGTTCTTATGCTACTTAGATATTAGGCAAGAGGATTATAATAATCAAGTGTAGTACAAGGTGTGTCCCCTTCTAATTGGGGCCGGTTAGAGAGGGGGGGGGGTCTTGGTCCGATTCCAACTAGTTAGTTAGGTATTAGTTAGGTTAAACCAAGTTAGTTAAGTGTTTAACCCAGTTATTAGTGTGTCACGCGTTACAGTGGGTGTTAGGGTGTTCAGGGACCCTAACTGGCTCAGAAAAAGATAACTAATGAAAATAACAATATTTTCATGTTTCGGGTATAGTCCGGTTGTTCGGTTGGATAGTAATCCGTTAAAGTGCTAACAAAGCTTTAAAGTGTCGTTAATACCCTTTTTAGTGACACAACTCATTTCTGACACTTTGGAAAGTGTCTAGTAATATTTTTTCTCATGTTTTGGCACTTTATTAGTTAGCTAAAAGCTGAATTATTATGTAAAGTGCTGAGTTTTGTACTTAGAGTACGTTTTAGGCACATCCAGTCATTGTGACTTATTCCTAGAGACGCAGTTCTACAACCCTTGTATCCTACACTCACCACTAGTGTAGCAAAATATTTCTGGCTCATACAGGCCTTAGAGGCAGTGTCTGCCTGATGCTGGCTTTATCAGCATGTTCAATAGGTTATCCGTTTATTGTGCTACTGTGCTTTTGTGCATCATGTTTGTCACTATGGTTCAGCATGTAAATAATGTAGTGACGGTAAGTAAAGTATGATGCAAGTAAGTACATGTATCAGTATTCAAGTAGCAGTTTATTCACAAGTTTAAGCAAGCACAGTAATTAAGCAGTAATTAATTACTAATTAAGTCGTACGGATACCTGGTTTAGTGCGGGTTGTCACATTCTCCCCCTGTTAAATAATTTTCGTCCCGAAATTTAAGTTCTGCTTGTAGATGCAGGGTTCTTAGGAAAAAGGTGGGGGTATTTCTCTTTCATCCGGTCCTCACGCTCCCATGTGTATTCAGGACCGTGTCTAGCATTCCAACGAACTTTGACGAGCTTGACACTGCTCCTGCGGGTCTTGTTTACTTTCCAATCCGTAACCTCAACCAGTTCTTCAACGAAATGGAGCGTGTCGTCAACATGAATCTCGTCGATGGGAATGGCAATGTCATCTTGAGTTGGACTTTTCTTCAGGTTGGATACATGAAATGTATCGTGGACTGAATGGAGTTCAGCAGGTAGGTCCAACTTGTATGCTACTAGTCCTATTCTTTCCAGAATTCTGAAAGGACCAATGTAGCGCGGATTTAACTTCCCACGCTTTCCGAAGCGTGCCACACCCTTCCAGGGTGAAACTTTCAATAACACCATTTCTCCAACTTGGAATTCCACATGTTTCCGGTTTGGATCCGCATAGGCCTTCTGTCTGTGGCGAGCTGCTTCGATGCGTTTAAGAATCTGCGCAATCTTGTCTGTCGTCTCTTGGACGATTTCGGGACTAGCAAGCTGCCTATCACCTGCGTCAGCCCAACATAAGGGTGATCGGCACTTGCGTCCGTAAAGGGCTTCAAATGGCGCGACACCAATACTGGTTTGGTAGCTGTTGTTGTATGAAAATTCGACCAAAGGCAAATGTTTGTCCCAGCTACCGCCCAAATCCATAACACACGCTCTCAGCATGTCTTCCAAAGTCTGTATCGTTCGCTCGCTTTGACCGTCAGTTTGCGGATGAAACGCAGTGCTCAGATTTAATTGTGAGCCAAAGGCTTCTTGGAAGGATTGCCATATCCTTGACACAAACCTTCCGTCTCTATCAGAGATGATTGAGAGAGGTACTCCATGGCGCGCGACGATCTCTCTCATGTAAATTTCAGCCAATTTGCTCGTATTATCCTTCTCTCTGATAGGTAAGAAGTGTGCAGACTTCGTTAATCGATCCACTATTACCCAAATAGTGTCATGGCCTCTCGGCGTTCTTGGCAACTTTGTAATAAAATCCATTGAGATTTGTTCCCATTTCCACTTGGGAATCTCAGGTTGTTGTAGAAGTCCTGAAGGCTTCTGGTATTCGGCTTTAACCTTAGCGCACGTTAAACATTTGCTCACATACACAGCAACATCGCCTTTCAACCTAGGCCACCAATAATAATTCTTGAGATCCTGGTACATCTTATCCGCTCCAGGGTGGATAGAGTACCGCGACTTGTGAGCTTCATCGAAAATAACTTCCCTTAAACCACCAAACAAAGGAACCCAAATCCTTTTCTCAAAGCATAACGTTCCTTCCTCGTTTGGTACCAGTAGCTTCTCCATCCCACGGAGATATTCTTCTCTAAGGTTTCCTTCCTTGAGAGCTTCTTTCTGCGCGGCACGAATGCGCAAGGAAAGATCGGTCTGGATAATCATTTCTAAAGCTCTAACCCTTATGGGCTTGATCCTCTCCTTTCGACTTAGGGCATCGGCGACTACATTCGCCTTCCCTGGATGATACTTTATCTCGCAGTCGTAATCGTTCAGCAACTCAATCCATCGTCTCTGTCTCATATTCAGCTCCTTCTGATTGAATATGTGCTGTAGGCTCTTGTGATCTGTAAAGACTGTACACTTTGTACCATAAAGGTAGTGTCTCCAGATCTTTAATGCAAAAACCACTGCGCCAAGTTCCAAATCATGTGTGGTATAGTTCTTTTCGTGCACTTTCAGTTTACGCGATGCGTAAGCAATAACCTTTTGGCGTTGCATCAACACGCAACCCAATCCTTGACGCGAAGCGTCACAGTATACCACGAAATCATCTGTACCTTCTGGTAGTGCTAAGATTGGCGCATTGCAGAGCTTATCCTTCAATATCTGGAACGCTTCTTCTTGTTTGATTCCCCAATCAAACTTCTTATCCTTCTGCGTGAGGAGTGTCAAAGGTTGAGCGATCTTCGAAAAATCCTCAATGAACCTTCGATAGTAGCCAGCCAAACCCAAGAATTGTCGAATCTCGGTTGGCGTCTTAGGCGTTTCCCAATTCTTGATCGCTTCGATCTTTGTTGGATCCACGTGGATTCCATCTCCATTTACCACGTGCCCAAGGAATTGGACTTCATGTCACACCCCTTTCTGCGGCGGAAGCACGAGGTGTGATCATGAAAGGTTCTCATTGCATACGAAGAGTAAACATACTACATGCTCAAAAATATCTTCAAATATTACATTACTGAAAACATATGTCAAGTGTTTACAACACGAGATAACATATTGTCTCAAAAGTCACAACTTTATTTAAAGATAAACGAAGCGACATCCACGAGCATGAGTAATACCACGCGCACATCCATCCTAGCTACCTGAAATATATGTGAGTTTTGGAAAAACGTCAACATAAAGTTGGTGTGAATTCATGCAGTTTTTGTATTTCACGTTTGTATACTTTGTATGAAAACATAATTTGTCTTTTGTATAAATCAAGTCTTTTGTGTACACCACGTACTCATGTATAAGTCAAACATTTCTGTATGTATCATGTGTTAATGGGTTGCAAAGCCATTAACATGTGACACGACATAGGAAGTCACCAAACCATAGGCATTTTTCTGTAGTCGATTTACGACTGAGACACAAAAACACTGCTTGGTAAAAGAGTGGCCAACAGTGGGGCTGCCCGGAACCCATTAGATCTAACCTTTTGTTCTGCGGTCTAAGTATGTACACGATTAATGGTGCTTATGGTACCCTATTCGTGACACGATTTCTCGTATCATTCTTGTATCCATCATACCATTTGTAAACATTGTAATATTTGTAACATGTATTTCACCCCCGAAGGTATAAAACTGAAAACAATTAAAAGAAAAGGGGGAGCATGAACTCACAACTTTGCGTTCCTGTGCGTCGTAAACTTCACCGGATTTGCTTAATTAACGTCGTAACCTATACGCGTTTTCTTAATGTTAGTCACTAGACTTGCGTCGCACAAGTACAGTCACTCTCTTTTGTATTTGTATTGTTGTGTTAAAAATATTTCATATTTTTAACTACGTATCTTACTTATATTATTTCCTCTAAAATAAATATAAGTCTTTTGTGTTTTGCACTTCGCACCCGAATTATGTATCTTGTATTTTGTATATGTATTTTATGTTTATACTCTTCATGAGTATTTAGTGTATTTTTAAGTCTTAATACACTAGTACGTATAACACATACTATATACACTTAGCACATAAGTTGGTGATAAAATAATATATATTTTTCTCTCAAAAATATACATACTTATGTCCATTTTTATTCTTGAAGAAATCCTCATTTCTTATCACCAAAAATTAGGGAAACCTTGGTAATGCTTTTAAACACATTTTTAGGGAATAAGTTTCTCAAAAACTTATATTTTTTTTTCCTAAGTGTCAACATTTATAAAATTTTGACAGAGTTTCCCCTAAAAATGGAGGTTTCCCATGTTTTCAAAACATGTGTTTATTTTCTTTTAAATTGTCAACAATCTCCTCATTCAACAATAAACAATATGCAACTAGTTAAAATAGATATAATCGCAGAAATACATGAACTTGTGGTTTTTCCAAAATAGGTAGTATCTTTCCATTATTTTTAGTGGATCTTTGTATAGATCAACTTTGTTTCTTGAAAGTCTCGCTTTTAAAGAAGTTACATCTTTACAACTTCCGGTCGACATTTACAAAAATAGTTATTTTGTCGAAACTTTGTGTTACACAAGTGTTTACATACTCGTGTGTTTGCTAAAATCATTCTTTTTCATGTAAGACTCGGCTTTAGAAAATATGATTTCTTGGACACTTGGTCCTTTGAAAATACCGCTTGTAGATACGTAGATCTACTAGTTTTAAACACTATTTCACAAGTTAAATCACTTTTACACAAGTTCATGATTCGAGTGTGGTAGAGCTTCATCTTCTAACCCTTGTTATACTTAAACAAGCTTTATGTCATAATCCAAGATCATGACTAAACTGGGTTAAATGATGATCCGAGCTACCACAACATAGATCGGGCCTAAATAACCACACACATCAAATACTACATGATTTACACAACATATGAGCTTTTAACCATCACTTTTAGTGTTTTTAGTAGACTTTTAAGCTTCAACTTGTATGTTTATGAGTTTTAACCGTTACAAATCATTTTAACCACTTCAAAATAGTTCAAGAAGGTGATTTAAGCAACTTACTACTAGCTCAAGGCTAGGGAAGATTCTAAGCGAAAAATGCGTGGATAAAAGCAAGATAGAGAGGTCCTTCGCCTTCCGTTTGCTCCAAGCCTCTTCGAATATGATCCTTAACGCTTGTGTGACCTTGGAATGGCTTGAACAAGGCTCGAAAAATTGATGGATGCTTATGGGTGTTTGGCCGTGAGCTTGAGAGAGCAAGAGAGAGTGTGATGTGTGAAGTTATGAGATGTGAATGATCTTATGTGCTTAACTAGTTACTTATAGGTAATTTAGAGATTATGGACCAAAGGTTTCAATGTCCTCTTGATATGGAACATAAGAGGATTAAATAATGAAAATGGTACATGGTAGGTCACAAGGTGACCGAATCGGCCCAAGGGGGGGGGGGGGGGTTCTAGTTCCATTCTAACCATTTAGTTAGCTTATTAGTTAGGTTAACTTAGTTAAGTTTAGGGATTAACCCGGTTAGTTGTGTGTTGTGTTTTAGGGCGGGTGTTAGGGTATTCAGGGACCTTAACTGGCTCAGAAAAAGATAAGTAATGTTATTAACAATATTTTCATGTTCCGGGTAAAGTCCGGTTGTTCGGTTGCATACCGATTCGTTAAAGTGCTAAATTGCACCTTTTAGTGTTTAATAAGTATCTTTGTTTAACACTATCGATTCCCAACACTTAGGGAAATATTCTGGATAATAAAACGACATTTCTGCATAATATTTATATGTCTAGATGCTGATTTATTACTGAATTTTATAAATTCTGCACTTAAAGTGCGTTTCGGGTGCTTTTTAGTGCTTATTTTTGCTTTCGCATTGCATATATATTAAACCCTTGTATGTACTCTTGGGTTTTAATGCATTCTTGCTGTCGGACCTACACCTAGGCTCCAATTTTTATTGTCTGGCTGCTTTCTGCAGTTCCGTTGACACATAGTGTCTCACCGGTGAGTTTACTTAGTATTTTTGACGCAACGCTCTCGTTTATGCATAAAGCAATATTTTGTAGTATACAACGTGCATGAATTCACTTGTTTAGTAGGAAATCAGATATTGCTGACAATTAAGCACATAATTGCAGTCATTAAGCAATAATTAATGTGTACGGAAATTACCGGTTTGGGCCAGTTGTCACAGTCTCCCCCCGTTAAAAAAATTTCGTCCCGAAATTCAGGCTAAACTCACTCTCGCTGGAGTCTTCTTGAATAGGTGGGGATACGTTTTCTTGAACTGGTCTTCACGTTCCCATGTGTACTCGGGTCCGTGCTTAGAGCTCCAACGTACTTTGACAAGCTTCACACTGCTCCTCCTGGTCTTGTTGACTTTCCAGTCGGTAACCTCAACGGGTTGCTCTGTAAATCGGAGGGCTTCATCAATATGCACTTCATCCATCGGGATGATCACGTTTTCTTGCGTTGGACTCTTCTTCAGGTTGGATACATGAAACGTATCATGTACTCCATTAAGTTCTTCCGGTAACTCCAACTTGTATGCCACGGTACCAATCCTCTTCAAAATTCTGAATGGTCCGATGTATCGTGGATTCAGCTTTCCATGCTTTCCAAACCTGACTACGCCCTTCCATGGTGAGACTTTTAACAACACTTTGTCTCCCACCTTGAATTCTACTGATTTTCTATTCGGATCAGCGTAGCTCTTGTCGCTCTCGAGCCGCCTTAATGCGCTCTCGGATCTGCGCAATTTTGTCGGTTGTCTCTTGTACAAGTTCAGGACCAACCATACGTTTATCTCCGGCATCTGCCCAACATAAGGGCGATCGGCATTTGCGGCCATACAGAGCTTCGAACGGCGCGACTTTTATGCTCGTATGATAGCTGTTATTGTAGGAAAACTCAACTAAAGGTAGATGAGTATCCCAGCTGCCGCCTAGATCCATGACACATGCGCGAAGCATATCTTCTAACGTTTGTATAGTCCGTTCGCTCTGGCCGTCTGTTTGTGGATGGAATGCCGTGCTTAGATCTAACTGAGATCCGAAGGCTTCCTGAAATGATTGCCAGATTCTCGAGACAAAGCGTCCATCTCTGTCTGAAATGATTGAGATTGGCACTCCATGACGTGCCACAATTTCTCTTAAGTATATCTCTGCAAGCTTTCCAGTGCTATCCTTCTCTCGGATTGGTAGGAAATGCGCAGACTTCGTTAATCGATCAACTATTACCCATATCATATCGTGCCCTCTCGGGGTCCTGGGTAATTTCGTTATGAAGTCCATCGAGATTTGTTCCCACTTCCTCACGGGAATCTCTGGTTGTTGTAGTAGGCCGGACGGTTTCTGATATTCTGCCTTAACCTTAGCACAGGTTAGGCATTTTCCAACATAGACAGCAACGTCGCTCTTGAGTCTCGGCCACCAATAGTATTCTTTCAAGTCTTGATACATCTTGTCTGACCCTGGGTGGATCGAGTATCTTGACTTGTGCGCTTCATCAAGGATGACTTCTCGTAAGCCACCATAGAGTGGAACCCAAATGCGCTTTTTAAAGTATAAGGCTCCCTCTTCATTTGGCGCCATGTATTTCAGCATACCCCGAAGGTATTCAGCTTTACGGTTCTCTTCTTTAAGAGCTTCTTGTTGTGCATCCCGAATGCGTGTAGTGAGGTTCGTTCGAATCGTCATTTCCAATGCTCGAACCCTTAGGGTCTTACCCCTTTCTTTTCGGCTCAACGCGTCTGCTACAACGTTTGCCTTTCTAGGATGGTACTTAATCTCACAGTCATAATCGTTCAGCAGCTCGACCCAACGTCGATGGCGCATATTCAATTCCCTCTGATCAAATATGTGTTGTAAGCTTTTGTGATCTGTGAAGATTGTACATCAAGTACCATATAAATAATGTCGCCAAATCTTCAAGGCGAATACCACTGCACCCAGCTCCAGGTCGTGAGTGGTATAATTTCTCTCGTGAACCTTCAGTTGTCTTGAAGCATAAGCGGTGACTTTTTGGCGTTGCATGAGCACGCAACCCAAGCCTTGTCGTGAGGCGTCGCAGTATACCACAAAGTCTTCAGTGCCTTCGGGTAACGATAGTATCGGTGCATCGTAGAGCTTGTTCTTAAGTAGCTGAAAGGCTTCTTCTTGTTTGTGACCCCAGTCGTACTTCTTGTCTTTCTGGGTAAGGGTCGTTAGCGGTTGAGCTATCTTTGAGAAATTCTCGATGAATCGCCGATAATAGCCCACTAAACCCAAAAATTGTCGAACTTCAGTTGGGGTCTTGGGAGCTTCCCAATTCTTTATTGCTTCAATCTTGGACGGGTCTACATGAATGCCCTTCTCATTCACCACGTGACCAAGAAATTGTACTTCGCGAATCCAGAATTCGCATTTCGAGAACTTTGCATAAAGTTTCTCTTTCTTCAGTAGCTCCAAGATGGTTCTGAGATGTTGCTCGTGCTCTTCTTTCGTTCGTGAGTAAATCAGGATATCATCGATAAATACAATCACGAATTTATCGAGATATGGTTTGCATACGCGGTTCATTAGGTCCATAAAGACCGCTGGCGCGTTCGTCAATCCAAACGGCATCACAAGAAATTCGTAGTGCCCATAGCGTGTTCTGAATGCAGTCTTTGGCACGCTGTCATCTTGGATTCTCAGCTGATGGTATCCAGATCGAAGGTCGATCTTGGAATAGTAGCTTGACCCTTGCAGTTGATCAAACAAGTCATCAATCCTCGGTAGCGGATACCGATTCTTGATTGTGAGCTTGTTCAGTTCTCTGTAATCGATACACATCCGCAGTGATCCATCCTTCTTCTTCACGAATAATACTGGAGCTCCCCAGGGTGAGAAGCTTGGCCTTATGAATCCTTTATCCAACAACTCCTGAAGTTGTGTAGATAATTCTTGCATTTCGGATGGTGCAAGTCGATAGGGAGCCTTGGCTACAGGAGCGGCTCCTGGAACCAAGTCTATGTGGAATTCGACTTGTCGTTGCGGAGGTAGTCCTGGCAGATCTTCAGGGAACACATCAGGAAATTCCTTCACCACAGGAATGTCTTCGAGTTTTGGCTCCACAGCCTTCTTATCTACAACGCGTGCTAGGAAAGCAACACATCCTTTCCTTAAGCACTTCTGTGCCTTCATACAACTGATGATTCGTAGAGGCGTGTTTCGTCTTTCTCCATGTACGATGAGAGTTTCATCATTCGTCAGAGGGATGCGAATGATTTTCTCATGACAAATGACCTCAGCTTTGTTCTTGGACAACCAGTCCATTCCGACTACTACATCGAAGCTACCCAATTGAATAGGTAGGAGGTCGATGCTAAATATTCGTTCACCAAGTTCTAGTGTGCAGCCTCTGACAACTTCGCTTGATTCAACAAGTTTACCATTGGCTAGTTCTATGGAATAAGGAATTTCTAATCTACTAGATTCTATTCCAAGTATGCGTTTAAATTCCACAGACATGAAGCTATAATCGGCGCCAGTGTCGAATAATATGGATGCAAAGTGATTGTTAATGAGGAACGTACCGTTGACCACATTAGGGTCCTCGCGTGCGTCCCTTGCTCCAATCACAAATGCTCGGGCCTGAGCATTGTTTCTCTCTGGGCAGTCCTTCATGAAATGATCTTTGCTTCCACACCTGAAGCATCCCTGGTTTCGCCCATTCTCGTTGCCAGCACCGTTTCCATTTCCACCATTGTTCCTATCATTAGCCCCATTACGATTTCCATTCCCGTTCCTCTTACTCCAGCAGTCTTCAGTGCGGTGACCCAACTTTCCACACTTTTCACACTTTGGGATGCGACAAGCTCCCTCGTGATGGTGTTTACACCGATGGCATTTGGGCAAGGCGCCCCGGTATCCCCTTGCTGGAGCGTCGTTCATAGCTGCAAGAGATTTCGCCCCTTGAGGCGGGTTAGGGTCACGCTTCTTGTTGGAACCTTTGTTGTTACGAGTTGCTTGATTCAAGTTTGCATATTTCCTTTTCTTGTCGCCAGACGACTCAGCATGCGTCTCGGCATTTTCTGTGGGGTTCAGTGATAGCTTCTTCAGTCGAACACAATCTTTAGTAAGGCTGACAGCCAGAGTTACAGCCTCGGTGATTGTTTGTGGTTTGGCTGACGTCACCATGCCACGAAACTCTGAGGCCAGTCCCCAAATGTAGCGTTCAACACGCTTGAATTCGGGAGTCACCATGTAGGGAAGCACTCTGGACAAATCGTGGAACCTTCGAGTATAACCATTAATGTCAGCACCTTCCATGGTCAAGTGCCAGAACTCCGTCTCCAGCCTTTGGAGTTCAGCACGAGAGCAGTACTTCTCTCTCATTCTTTCCTTCAGTTCCTCCCAAGTTAGGCCATAAGCGGCATCATCACCCAAAGTTTGGGCTTGTAGGTTCCACCAAGTCAGAGCTTCATCGACAAACAACCCAGTAGCAAAGGTGACTTGTTGATCCGCGGTACACTTGCTCATGCGGAAAGTAGCTTCAGCCTTCTCTGTCCAGCGTACAAATGCTACTGCACCTCCTGTGCCATCATAGTTCATTGGCTTGCAGTCGAGGAACTGCTTGAAAGTGCAGCCTAGAATTGATTCAACCAATTCATATGTGAGCAATCGAAGAAATAATGAAACAAAGACCGTTCATAAATTTCCTCATGCTTAGCACAGTGTCTTAATGTTACCTTGAGCTGCATTGCCTCCAGACGAATCTCCATTCCCATTACGCCTAGCGTTGCTTGGTCCTCCACTGTCTTGAGTTCGGTTCGCCTCGTACTGGGCGATAGCAGCGGAGATCCTTTCCTCCAGCAGGGCGTTCAGCTCATCAGCAATTCTGGGCAGTAGGGGAGGAGGAGGTTGATCGTCATTGCGAGCATTCACAGCTTTCCTGGGTGCCATGTTCTGACAGAACATAACACAACAGGGTTACACATTTGTTTGATATCGTCCTACTAGGCAGTAGTAGTATATATATATTCACAGGTATATATCACATAAGTGACATCAAACAATTATTACTCTAGCAGAGTACTTAGTAGGCTTGCACTGAGGGAATCTATATGTGACAAGACTTGCTGTGATTTCTGTGCACTGAATTCCATAATTATGTATGCATCCATAATTACGTAACTCCTTGCACAGTCCGCATAGTTCGTTTCATCGTCGTATTTCTCCCTTCAGATGGGCCATTGCTTTTAGGTAGAGTCACGTATACTTGTGACATTCTACTTCTAGTACATGCTAATTATCACACATAATTGCAAGTAATTTCTAGTCAACGACAAGTGCTACTCAAGTGCACTCTAAGTCTCGTAGTGTCTTTTCTAGACTCATGTAGTCAGTTTCAGGTAGTGGATGTCGCGGGACGTTTTTATGCAATGAAAACTCTTTGAAAATTGTTTTCGTGAAAGGATCCTAGAGATTGTAGACTAGACTCGAGAAGGAATCCTGGTTCACTACAATCGCAGCTCTGATACCAATCTGTCACACCCCTTTCTGCGGCGGAAGCACGAGGTGTGATCATGAAAGGTTCTCATTGCATACGAAGAGTAAACATACTACATGCTCAAAAATATCTTCAAATATTACATTACTGAAAACATATGTCAAGTGTTTACAACACGAGATAACATATTATCTCAAAAGTCACAACTTTATTTAAAGATAAACGAAGCGACATCCACGAGCATGAGTAATACCACGCGCACATCCATCCTAGCTACCTGAAATACATGTGAGTTTTGGAAAAACGTCAACATAAAGTTGGTGTGAATTCATGCAGTTTTTGTATTTCACGTTTGTATACTTTGTATGAAAACATAATTTGTCTTTTGTATAAATCAAGTCTTTTGTGTACACCACGTACTCATGTATAAGTCAAACATTTCTGTATGTATCATGTGTTAATGGGTTGCAAAGCCATTAACATGTGACACGACATAGGAAGTCACCAAACCATAGGCATTTTTCTGTAGTCGATTTACGACTGAGACACAAAAACACTGCTTGGTAAAAGAGTGGCCAACAGTGGGGCTGCCCGAAACCCATTAGATCTAACCTTTTGTTCTGCGGTCTAAGTATGTACACGATTAATGGTGCTTATGGTACCCTATTCGTGACACGATTTCTCGTATCATTCTTGTATCCATCATTCCATTTGTAAACATTGTAATATTTGTAACATGTATTTCACCCCCGAAGGTATAAAACTGAAAACAGTTAAAAGAAAAGGGGGAGCATGAACTCACAACTTTGCGTTCCTGTGCGTCGTAAACTTCACCGGATTTGCTTAATTAACGTCGTAACCTATACGCGTTTTCTTAATGTTAGTCACTAGACTTGCGTCGCACAAGTACAGTCACTCTCTTTTGTATTTGTATTGTTGTGTTAAAAATATTTCATATTTTTAACTACGTATCTTACTTATATTATTTCCTCTAAAATAAATATAAGTCTTTTGTGTTTTGCACTTCGCACCCGAATTATGTATCTTGTATTTTGTATATGTATTTTATGTTTATACTCTTCATGAGTATTTAGTGTATTTTTAAGTCTTAATACACTAGTACGTATAACACATACTATATACACTTAGCACATAAGTTGGTGATAAAATAATATATATTTTTCTCTCAAAAATATACATACTTATGTCCATTTTTATTCTTGAAGAAATCCTCATTTCTTATCACCAAAAATTAGGGAAACCTTGGTAATGCTTTTAAACACATTTTTAGGGAATAAGTTTCTCAAAAACTTATATTTTTTTTTCTAAGTGTCAACATTTATAAAATTTTGACAGAGTTTCCCCTAAAAATGGAGGTTTCCCATGTTTTCAAAACATGTGTTTATTTTCTTTTAAATTGTCAACAATCTCCTCATTCAACAATAAACAATATGCAACTAGTTAAAATAGATATAATCGCAGAAATACATGAACTTGTGGTTTTTCCAAAATAGGTAGTATCTTTCCATTATTTTTAGTGGATCTTTGTATAGATCAACTTTGTTTCTTGAAAGTCTCGCTTTTAAAGAAGTTACATCTTTACAACTTTCGGTCGACATTTACAAAAATAGTTATTTTGTCGAAACTTTGTGTTACACACGTGTTTACATACTCGTGTGTTTGCTAAAATCATTCTTTTTCATGTAAGACTCGGCTTTAGAAAATATGATTTCTTGGACACTTGGTCCTTTGAAAATACCGCTTGTAGATACGTAGATCTACTAGTTTTAAACACTATTTCACAAGTTAAATCGCTTTTACACAAGTTCATGATTCGAGTGTGGTAGAGCTTCATCTTCTAACCCTTGTTATACTTAAACAAGCTTTATGTCATAATCCAAGATCATGACTAAACTGGGTTAAATGATGATCCGAGCTACCACAACATAGATCGGGCCTAAATAACCACACACATCAAATACTACATGATTTACACAACATATGAGCTTTTAACCATCACTTTTAGTGTTTTTAGTAGACTTTTAAGCTTCAACTTGTATGTTTACGAGTTTTAACCGTTACAAATCATTTTAACCACTTCAAAATAGTTCAAGAAGGTGATTTAAGCAACTTACTACTAGCTCAAGGTTAGGGAAGATTCTAAGCGAAAAATGCGTGGATAAAAGCAAGATAGAGAGGTCCTTCGCCTTCCGTTTGCTCCAAGCCTCTTCGAATATGATCCTTAACGCTTGTGTGACCTTGGAATGGCTTGAACAAGGATCAAAAAATTGATGGATGCTTATGGGTGTTTGGCCGTGAGCTTGAGAGAGCAAGAGAGAGTGTGATGTGTGAAGTTATGAGATGTGAATGATCTTATGTGCTTAACTAGTTACTTATAGGTAATTTAGAGATTATGGACCAAAGGTTTCAATGTCCTCTTGATATGGAACATAAGAGGATTAAATAATGAAAATGGTACATGGTAGGTCACAAGGTGACCGAATCGGCCCAAGGGGGGGGGGTTCTAGTTCCATTCTAACCATTTAGTTAGCTTATTAGTTAGGTTAACTTAGTTAAGTTTAGGGATTAACCCGGTTAGTTGTGTGTTGTGTTTCAGGGCGGGTGTTAGGGTATTCAGGGACCTTAACTGGCTCAGAAAAAGATAAGTAATGTTATTAACAATATTTTCATGTTCCGGGTAAAGTCCGGTTGTTCGGTTGCATACCGATTCGTTAAAGTGCTAAATTGCACCTTTTAGTGTTTAATAAGTATCTTTGTTTAACACTATCGATTCCCAACACTTAGGGAAATATTCTGGATAATAAAACGACATTTCTGCATAATATTTATATGTCTTGATGCTGATTTATTGCTGAATTTTATAAATTCTGCACTTAAAGTGCGTTTCGGGTGCTTTTTAGTGCTTATTTTTGCTTTCGCATTGCATATATATTAAACCCTTGTATGTACTCTTGGGTTTTAATGCATTCTTGCTGTCGGACCTACACCTAGGCTCCAATTTTTATTGTCTGGCTGCTTTCTGCAGTTCCGTTGACACATAGTGTCTTACCGGTGAGTTTACTTAGTATTTTTGACGCAACGCTCTCGTTTATGCATAAAGCAATATTTTGTAGTATACAACGTGCATGAATTCACTTGTTTAGTAGGAAATCAGATATTGCTGACAATTAAGCACATAATTGCAGTCATTAAGCAATAATTAATGTGTACGGAAATTACCGGTTTGGGCCAGTTGTCACACTTCACGTAGCCAAAATTCGCACTTAGAGAACTTGGCATACAACTGTTCCTTCTTCAGCAGCTCCAAAATAGCTCTTAGATGCTGTTCGTGCTCGGCCTTTGTTCTTGAATAGATCAAGATGTCGTCGATAAACACAATCACGAACTTGTCCAAGTACGGCTTGCAAACTCTATTCATCAAGTCCATAAAGACTGCAGGTGCGTTTGTCAAACCAAACGGCATAACAAGGAACTCGTAGTGTCCATAACGAGTTCTGAAGGCTGTCTTCGGGATACTCTCTTCTTGTATCCTTAACTGATGGTATCCAGATCGAAGATCGATCTTTGAATAAAAGCTTGAGCCTTGCAACTGATCGAATAGATCATCGATTCTTGGCAGAGGATATCTATTCTTGACCGTCAGCTTGTTCAGCTCCCGGCAGTCGATGCACATACGAAAACTCCCGTCCTTCTTCTTGACAAACAGGACCGGAGCTCCCCAAGGCGAGAAGCTTGGTCGGATAAAACCCTTGTCTAACAGCTCTTGGAGTTGTGTCGACAGTTCCTGCATCTCAGACGGAGCAAGTCTATACGGTGCCTTAGCCACAGGCGCGGCGCCTGGAACTAAGTCAATGCGGAACTCTACTTGTCTCTGAGGTGGCAGTCCAGGTAAGTCCTCTGGGAAGACTTCTGGGTAATCCCTCACGACAGGGATGTCTTCGATTCTTGGCTCAGCAGCCTTCTTATCCACAATGTGTGCCAGGAAGGCAACACATCCCTTCTGCAAACACTTTCGCGCTTTCAGGCAGCTGATAATTCTTAACGGCGTATCACGCTTCTCCCCGTGAACCACCGCAGTTAAAGCATCCAAGTCTTTGCCCGTTTCCACCAGCTTGATCATTCCTCTGATTACGATTCACGGCGCCCGCTTGGTTAGCTTTGTTCTCTCGATTCCCGTTACCTCCATAGTTTCCTTGTGGGCGATTTCCATTCCCACCCCGGTTGTAATTTCTGTATCCGAATCCTCCCTGGCCTCCCTGACCAGCAGTGGCCCAACAAGTGTCCTTCAAGTGGCCACTTGTTAGAGTCACACTTGTTCATGATTCTTGTGTGGTAGAGTTTCATCTTCTAACCCTTGTTATACTTAAACAAGCTTTATGTCATAATCCAAGATCATGACCAAACCGGGTTAAATGATGATCCGAGCTACCACAACATAGATCGGGTCTAAATAATCACAAATTTCAATTACTACAACATTTACACAACATATGAGCTATTATCCAACACTTATAGCATCTTTAGTAGACTTTAAAGTATCACCTTGTAAGATATCGAGTTTTAACCGTTACAAATCGTATTAACCACTTTAGAATAGTTCAAGAAGGTGATTTAAGTAACATACCACTAGCTCGAGGCTAGGGAAGAATCAACGCGCAAATGAGGTGGATAAAAGCTAAGTAGAGAGGTCCTTCGTGGATCGGTTATCCGTTTATTGTGCTACTGTGCTTTTGTGCATCATGTTTGTCACTAAGGTTCAGCATGTAAATAAAGTAGTGACGGTAAGTAAAGTATGATGCAAGTAAGTACATGTATCAGTATTCAAGTAGCAGTTTATTCACAAGTTCATGCAAGCACAGTAATTAAGCAGTAATTAATTACTAATTAAGTCGTACGGATACCTGGCTTAGTGCGGGTTGTCACATTCTCCCCCCGTTAAATAACTTTCGTCCTGAAATTTTAAGTTCTGCTTGTAGATGCAGGGTTCTTAGGAAATAAGTGGGGGTATTTCTCTTTCATCCGGTCCTCACGTTCCCAGGTGTATTCAGGACCATGTATGGCATTCCAACGAACTTTGACGAGCTTGACACTGCTCCGGCGGGTCTTGTTTACTTTCCAATCCGTAACCTCAACCGGTTCTTCAACGAAATGGAGCGTGTCGTCAACATGAATCTCGTCGATGGGAATGGCAATGTCATCTTGAGTTGGACTTTTCTTTAGGTTGGATACATGAAATGTATCGTGGACTGAATGGAGTTCAGCAGGTAGGTCCAACTTGTATGCTACCAGTCCTATTCTTTCTAGAATTCTGAAAGGACCAATGTAGCGCGGATTTAACTTCCCACGTTTTCCGAAGCGTGACACACCCTTCCAGGGTGAAACTTTCAATAACACCATCTCTCCAACTTGGAATTCCACATGTTTCCGGTTTGGATCCGCATAGGCCTTCTGTCTGTGGCGAGCTGCTTCGATGCGTTTAAGAATCTGCGCAATCTTGTATGTCGTCTCTTGGACGATTTCGGGACCAGCAAGCTGCCTATCACCTGCGTCAGCCCAACATAAGGGTGATCGGCACTTGCGTCCGTAAAGGGCTTCAAATGGCGCGACACCAATACTGGTGTGGTAGCTGTTGTTGTATGAAAATTCGACCAAAGGCAAATGTTTGTCCCAGCTACCGCCCAAATCCATAACACACGCTCTCAGCATGTCTTCCAAAGTCTGTATCGTTTGCTTGCTCTGACCGTCAGTTTGCGGATGAAACGCAGTGCTCAGATTTAATTGTGAGCCAAAAGCTTCTTGGAAGGATTGCCATATTCTTGACACAAACCTTCCGTCTCTATCAGAGATGATTGAGAGAGGTACTCCATGGCGCGCGACGATCTCTCTCATGTAAATTTAAGCCAATTTGCTCGTATTATCCTTCTCTCTGATAGGTAAGAAGTGTGCTGACTTCGTTAATCGATCCACTATTACCCAAATAGTGTCCTGGCCTCTCGGCGTTCTTGGCAATTTCGTAATAAAATCCATTGAGATTTGTTCCCATTTCCACTTGGGAATCTCGGGTTGTTGCAGAAGTCCTGAAGGCTTTTGGTATTCGGCTTTAACCTTAGCGCATGTTAAACACTTGCTTACATAAACAGCAACATCGCCTTTCATCCTAGGCCACCAATAATAATCTTTGAGATCCTGGTACATCTTATCCGCTCCAGGATGGATAGAGTACCGCGACTTGTGAGCTTCATCGAAAATAACCTTCCTTAAATCTCCAAACAAAGGAACCCAAATCCTTTTCTCAAAGCATAACGTTCCTTCCTCGTTTGGTACCAATAGTTTCTCCATCCCACGGAGATATTCTTCTTCAAGGTTTCCTTCCTTGAGAGCTTCTTTCTGCGCGGCACGAATGCGCAAGGAAAGATCGGTTCGGATAATCATTTCTAAAGCCCTAACCCTTATGGGCTTGATCCTCTCCTTCCGACTTAGGGCATCGGCGACCACATTCGCCTTCCCTGGATGATACTTTATCTCGCAGTCGTAATCATTCAGCAACTCAACCCAACGTCTTTGCCTCATATTCAGCTCCTTCTGGTTGAATATGTGCTGTAGGCTCTTGTGATCTGTAAAAATTGTACACTTTGTACCATAAAGGTAGTGTCTCCAGATCTTTAATGCAAATACCACTGCGCCAAGTTCCAAATCATGTGTGGTATAGTTCTTTTCGTGCACTTTCAGTTGACGCGATGCGTAAGTAATAACCTTTTGGCGTTGCATCAACACACAACCCAATCCTTGACGTGAAGCGTCACAGTATACCACGAAATCATCTGTACCTTCTGGTAGTGCTAAGATTGGCACGTTGCAGAGCTTATCCTTCAATATCTGGAATGCTTCTTCCTGTTTGATTTCCCAATCAAACTTCTTATCTTTCTGCGTGAGGAGCGTCAATGGTTGAGCGATCTTCGAAAAATCCTCAATGAACCTTCGATAGTAGCCAGCCAAACCCAAGAATTGTCGAATCTCGGTTGGCGTCTTTGGCGTTTCCCAATTCTTGATCGCTTCGATCTTTGTTGGATCCACGTGGATTCCATCTCCATTTACCACGTGTCCAAGGAATTGGACTTCACGTAGCCAAAAATCGCACTTGGAGAATTTGGCATACAACTGTTCCTTCTTCAGCAGCTCCAAAATAGCTCTTAGATGCTGTTCGTGCTCGGCCTTTGTTCTTGAATAGATCAAGATGTCGTCGATAAACACAATCACGAACTTGTCCAAGTACGGCTTGCAAACTCTATTCATCAAATCCATAAAGACTGCAGGTGCGTTTGTCAAACCAAACGGCATAACAAGGAACTCGTAGTGTCCATAACGAGTTCTGAAGGCTGTCTTCGGGATACTCTCTTCTTGTATCCTTAACTGATGGTATCCAGATCGAAGATCGATCTTTGAATAAAAGCTTGAGCCTTGCAACTGATCGAATAGATCATCGATTCTTGGCAGAGGATATCTATTCTTGATCGTCAGCTTGTTCAGCTCCCGGTAGTCGATGCACATACGAAAACTACCGTCCTTCTTCTTGACAAACAGGACCGGAGCTCCCCAAGGCGAGAAGCTTGGTCGGATAAAACCCTTGTCTAACAGCTCTTGAAGTTGTGTCGACAGTTCCTGCATCTCAGACGGAGCAAGTCTGTAAGGTGCCTTAGCCACAGGCGCGGCGCCTGGAACTAAGTCAATGTGAAACTCTACTTGCCTCTGAGGTGGCAGTCCAGGTAAGTCTTCTGGGAAGACTTCTGGGTATTCCCTCACGATAGGGATGTCTTCGATTCTTGGCTCAGCAGCCTTCTTATCCACAATGTGTGCCAGGAAGGCAACACATCCCTTTTGCAAACACTTTCGCGCTTTCAGGCAGCTGATAATTCTTAACGGCGTATCACGCTTCTCTCCGTGAACCACAATTGTTTCGCCATCTTCGGTTGGGATACGAACGACCTTTTCGTGACAAACTATCTCCGCCTTGTTGCCTGATAACCAATCCATTCCTACCACCACGTCGAAGCTTCCCAGCTGGACTGGTAGTAGATCCAAAGCAAACTCACGCTCTCCCAATTCGATCACACAACCTCTGATAACTTCATTGGCTTCTACTAACTTCCCATTAGCCAATTCGATTGAGTAGGGAATATCTAACTTATTAGCGGCTAACCCAAGCATATTCTTAAATTCTAACGACACGAAGCTATAATCGGCACCAGTATCAAATAAAACGGATGCATAGCGTTGATTTACAGGGAACGTACCAGTAACGACATTGGGGTCCTGGCGCGCTTCCCTTGCTTCGATTTGGAACACTCTTCCACGGGCTTGGTTCAACTCTGGGCAGTTCTTCTTAAAATGCCTGATATCACCGCAGTTAAAGCATCCAAGTCTTTGCCCGTTTCCACCAGCTTGATCATTCCTCTGATTACGATTCACGGCGCCCGCTTGGTTAGCATTGTTGCCTCGATTCTCGTTACCTCCATAGTTTCCTTGTGGGCGATTTCCATTCCCACCCCGGTTGTAATTTCTGTTTCCGAATCCTCCCTGGCCTCCCTGACCAGCAGTGGCCCAACAAGTGTCCTTCGAGTGGCCACGTTTCCCACATGCTTCGCATACTTTTGGCCCGCAATGACCAGAATGGTGGCGTTGGCAGTCGTTGCACTTGGGTTGGGTGCCCATGTATCCCTTTCCTTTCTTCCCTCTACCAGCTGTAACCTGAGCTGGCGTGTCTGATCCTCCTTTCTTAACAACCACACTGGCGCCCTGCTTGAAGTTCGAGAACTTCCGTTTGTTACCTCCTGATGACTCGACGTGAGTCTCTGCCTTCTTCGTCTTGATCTCATCAAACTTGTTCAGGCGAATAGCCTCCTCAGTGAGAGCTACGCTCAAATCAATCGCCTCAGTAATGGTCGCAGGCTTGGATGAGGTTACCATGCTTATGATTTGAGGAGCTAATCCCCAAATGAAACGTTCAATCCTCTTGAACTCCGGAGTGACCATGTAGGGTACCACATGTGATAAGTCATGGAACCTTTGAACGTATTCTGCGATCTTTGGACCGTCCATTTTCAAATGCCAGAACTCGGTTTCCAATCTTTGGATTTCCGCGCGAGAGCAGTACTTTTTGCGCATAAGTTCCTTCAGTTCGGTCCAGGTTAGCGCGTAGGCAGCAGCTTCACCAAGTGTCTGTACTTGCAGATTCCACCAAGAGAGGGCTCCATCCAAGAATAGCCCTGAGATATAGGTGACTTGCTGATCCAGTGCGCATTTGCTCATGCGTAGAACAGATTCAGTTTTCTCGGCCCAACGAACAAAGGCGACAGCACCTCCTGTGCCATCAAAGTTGACCGGCTTGCAGTCTAGAAACTGCTTGTAGGTGCATCCATGAGGTGGATTATTGTTGTTGCCAGTGTTGCCAGAGTTGCTTCCACTAGTCCCTCCTTGAGAGGCGGCGTATTGTGCAATGGCAGCAGCGATAATTTGCTGGAGTTCTGCCTCATTAGTAGGCATGTGTGTCTCACGTCTCGGCGGCATCTTCTAAAAGATGTGTTTACGTCGGTCAGGCCATAGTTATAATACATAAGCCAGGTCATAATTTAGCGTATGTATATGACGATAGTAATAGTACATAACATCTCATGTTATAATCATATCAATCACACAACATCCCATGTCACAAACATCAGTCACACAACATCCCATGTCCTAAAATACAAATAACCAAATCAAGCATCAAATATGATGAGAATACTGCGATTGCCATATATCGAGACTTACTATGTGGTCTCTGGGTACGCAACCAAGAAGCAACCTGCTGCTCAAGTGCCAAAAGGCGTGCAGCATAGTCTGGTGGAACAGATCGAGAGGGCTGCAACGGAGAGTGGGTCTGACCCTGGCACGGACACGGCGGCGGCTGAGCTCTCTCAAGCTCCTGAATGCGCTGTGTGTGTGCCTCGTGCTGGGCGACAAAAGACATCAAAACGTCCCCAATAGTATACCCCATGTGGAAAGAATGGTAGGGGTCAGTAGGTGGCATAGCAGAGTGTGGTGCCCAAAGGAACGGCTCACTGGTGGGATCAAAAGGTGCCACATGAAATGGAGAAACAGTGGGAAAAATAGCAGATGGTGGTATAGCAGGGATAGATACCGGTACATGCCCAAAAGGGTGTGCCGAAGAACCTTCTCCAGCTCGTGCTGGAGGTGTAAACTGAGGAAATGAAAAAGAAGTATCAATGTGACGGGTATCAGGGATCTGAGGGGGAATAGGTGGGACCTCGTCATCAGCCGGAATCCACCCACACTGGGCGTGCTCGTCTCGGGGGTCGATCCGTGCCTCAAAAAGCGCACGATCAAACTGGGCTGGCATAGGATCATGGTGAGGTACAACAAGGGGGTCAACTGGTGCATCAGCAAAAAGTGGGGGATCAACGTGATCAGCAACAAGGACATGATCGCCCTCCAATAATGGAGCATCTATAGGATGATCATCAATAGGTGGGTCAGCAATGACAGGCTCAATAATAGGTGCGTCGGCATGAACTGGGTCATGCTCAAGTACTGGGTCAGGAGCAGGGTCTAGTGGCTGCTCGGGCTCATCAAAGGCCATCTCAAAATCAAACTCAGGGTCGATGGGATCAACTGGGTCGACTGGATCCTCCATAGGCTGATCCATGGGTATAAACTCTATATCCTCATCTGGGTCGAATCCTGGGGGAAAGACAGGATCGGAATCCTCCATATCATCATGGTCGAAAGTAAAACTAGGAATAGGGGCAATAGAGGATGCCTGGTCGGGATCTGATCCATGAGAAAAGTGCTGCGCACTCTGAGTATGTGAAGGTGCGGAGGCTACAGACTCGAAAGAGTCTGGGACCGGTGAGTGAGCAGGTGACTCCTCAGCGGGAGCATCTGCGATCATCAAAAGATCTCCAGCAGGAAGAAGGGCCTCGCCCTGAACCTCATCCTCTAAGGGCTCGTCATCAAACAGATCGACGTCGCCATCATCGTCGGCGTCGAGAAGCAAATCGTAAGCAGGATATGAAGCAAGCGGTATGGGAGCAGGGATCTCCACTAAGGGTAGGTCCCCGGCCAAAGGGCCATCAGCGAGCTCATCAGCACCATCAGGTAAGGCAAAGGGCTGGAAATCATCCTCGTCCGTGCTCGTAACGTCGGATGTGTGAACCTCACGCTCAGAAGACTCTAGGTCGTCCGATACTATAGGTCTAGGTCCTGTGGTGTCTGAATCACCAGTGCCAGAGGTGTCCATAATGTCTGTAACATAAACACAAATATATACAATCAATCATGTAATCAAATAATCACATAAGTCACCAAGTAAGCATTCAAATCATTCTCCTAGTCCCACTAGCCAATTTCTCCCAGTCTCTAAGACTGCTCTATCATCTACCTCGACCTCTCAGATCGAGCCTCGGTCTCCAATACCGAGCCTCAGCTTCCAAGACTGAGCCTACTCTTCCTAGTCCAACTAGCCAACTACCTCGATCTCTCAGACCGAGCCTCGGTCTCCAATACCGAGCCTCAACCTCCAAGACTGAGCCTATAAATAATAAAATGTGCTCAACATTTGTTTGTAAAAAGTTTTGGATCTGGACTTAAGTGGTATGCAGTAAAAATGTTTTCGTGAGAGCCCTAGTGATCATAGTCTAGACTCGAGAAGGAATCCTAGTTCGCTATGATCAGAGCTCTGATACCAAGCTGTCACACCCTGGCTTTGCGGAAGCGTGGTTAATTTTGGTGTGACTTCTTAATACCATAGCTTAACCATAACAAAGCTATATGAAATAAAACCATGCAAGATCATCCATAGATTAAGCTTTAAAAACCAAATACAACAACATTGTCTTAATGGAAACACATCCTAATGACATTGTAACTTATTCCTAGAGACGCAGTTCTACAACCCTTGTATCCCTACACTCACCACTAGTGTAGCAAAATATTTCTGGCTCATACAGGCCTTAGAGGCAGTGTCTGCCTGATGCTGGCTTTATCAGCATGTTCAATAGGTTATCCGTTTATTGTGCTACTGTGCTTTTGTGCATCATGTTTGTCACTAAGGTTCAGCATGTAAATAAAGTAGTGACGGTAAGTAAAGTATGATGCAAGTAAGTACATGTATCAGTATTCAAGTAGCAGTTTATTCACAAGTTCAAGCAAGCACAGTAATTAAGCGGTAATTAATTACTAATTAAGTCGTACGGATACCTGGCTTAGTGCGGGTTGTCACATTGTCGGTGCAACATCATACTCTTCTTTGCGATAAGTTAAGTATGTTAAATTTGTTCAGTAGTTGATTTGAGGGGGGTGTCAAACATTGTATATGTCTTCGATACAAATCAATTACGTGTTTTAACTTTGAATGTTGAATGTTGTGTTTAAATGAGGTGCTATTGAGAAAATGGGCTCAAGACTACAAGTGAGGACATGGGATCAAAGATTCACAAGTGGGTCGCATGAGTTATTAAAGGCCCTATATAGAGGGTTCTTGTTGTACTGTTGAACACATACGTACATCAGATCTTTTACACTCAAAATTACTGGTCTCTCATAGTTCTCTTTATAGGCGATTAGGGTTGTAACTTAGATTCACCTTGAATCTAAGTTGTTCTTGTTTCGATCTTGTCTAGTCTAGATCAGATTATCATATTGATAATCTGAAAGTGAGGATTGAGAGGTTATGTTTTGTAATCGTTGAAATACTTCTCATTTTGTTCGGAAATAAACAACAAGTTTTGGTATTTCGTTGTTATGATAGATTCTGATATTGATACCTGTTGTTGTTGACATAAAACTACCTATTGATTTTGTGTATAACTTTGTTAACCTATTCTGTATGTGCTATGTTATTTAGTTTCAATGTTTTCTTTAGATTTTTATTCAAATACTATTATTCTTTTTCAATTACATTACACTGTAAGAGGTCCAAAATTTGAACTATTTATTGTTAATTATTATGGCGAATGTAATATTTGTCATAACTGTAATTTATTACTAGCAATTCATTTAACATCATACGGTGTTATTAATATATTTTAAATACTGATATGTTTCTTATATATCGTCACAACGTGTTCAATAATGCGAAGTTGTATATTGCATTTGGTTTATGGAAATATGTAATTGTTGGTGGGAAGGAGAAATATGTAATTAGTCATTTAATAAGTTCCTTAAGGGTAAAATAGTAATTAATAAGAGTAATTTAATGAAAAGGGGAAATATGTAATTCATATGGGTTAGGAAGGGGAAATATGTAATTGAATTTTTTGTTTGGGAAATGTGTAATAAGCTCTCTTAATGTCACACCCTGACTTTTGCGGAAGCGTGATTATGTGTGACTTGCTTAATATCATTGCATTCAACCATAACAAACAACTATATGATAAAACCAAGATGTTCATCCATTAGATAGTTTCAAACATTACAAACAACATTGTTTTAAATCCCAAACACAGACTTCATGTTCAAAATACAACACCAACAAAGTTTTAAGTTCCATATAGGACTTCACAAAAGACACTAACAAACTAGGTTTTGAGTCATGTATCCTATCCAAGATAAGATACACATCTCAAACCCTTCGACTCCGGATGACATCTTTTATTAAAGACACGACTTGAAAACTTCAGCGCCCACCAGATCCACATTTAGTTTCCTGAAATACATGTAATTTGAAAACATCAACAAAAGTTGAGCGAGTTCGTGTGTTTTCTATGTGTGCACGAATAAACTTTGTAATCATTGTAAGTATGTATGTATTTGTAAATATCTGGTATTAAAGCAACAAGGAAACATATCAATTAATGGTTTGCAAGGCCATTAATATGTGTGCAACGGCGTAGGAAGGCTCAAACCTAGCAGATTTTGTACCGGGCTTCCGGCTGGAAGACATAGTCACCTCATGGGCCAAATTCCGGTCCTCATGGGTGGGGCTCGCCACACCCGAATAGATCTATTACTCATGTCCCTCGGTCCTTATACGAGGATTAATGGTCTTAAGTGTGCGCCTACCCATTCACATGATCTAACAATTCATTCCTTAGCTAACCATACCATTTGTAAATGTTTGTAAACATTTTGTAACATACATTTCACCCCCGAAGTTATAAACCGAAAACAGTAAAAAGAAAAGGGGGACATGAACTCACAATCTTGCGTCTTTAATCCGATGTAACCTAAAGCTTCTCCTAGTGTGCACGACTACCTACAAACGTGCTACGGTTTATTAGACGGGAGGGTCGTGCCTTGACTTTAGTCTGAATTTGTGTCTTTCAGTTACGTTTCTTTGTGTCATCATTATTATTCCAAGTATATAATTATTTGCTAAAATAATAAATATTTTAACTTGATACCTTTATGTATTTGCACATGTATAACTTTCCAAGGATGGGTGTATTCAAACTCGTATTATTATACTTGTATATTTTTGCCAAGTGTTGGTTGCGTATTCCGGTGTATTTTATACGTACGGGAATACGTATTCTTATACTTAATCTTTGTATTGATTTTTCCGAAATAATATCTCTAATAAAATTCACCAATATATATTCTTAAAATAATATATACTTTAAGAAAACTTACAAAGAAAAATTATTTATAATTTTTCTCGTGGCAAAAATAATTGTATTTTCATATAAGTCTCAAAAATAATATATTTTTAAGATTATCTTTAGAAAATATTTATAAATCCATTTTTCACCCAAAAATAATATATATTCTAATAATTTCAAGAAAACATATATATTTTTATTTCCCAAAAATAATATATTTTCTTCTTGTCAAAAATATGATATATCTTTGTAATAATTATAAAAATCACATTTTGTTCTCTTGGTGTCCAAAATACCATTTACCAAATATACTTATGAATTAAATTCCGGAATATTTTGTGTAGGTTATATTTCTTGTTCGGTTTCACCAATATTTTGGGTATAATTTATATATTTATTTCTTGGAATTTTGGTAATATTTTGTATTGTAATTTTTGGTATTTTGGTGAGTTATATTATTTCAAGTCCTAAAATAATATAACTAATACACATAATATACAAATAATCACACACATGGTGACATCTAAGTATATATTTTCCTAAATACATATTTAGTCACTTTTATTATCAAAAACCAACCTCCAATGTTTTGTAATTTTTGTAACAAAAATGATGGCAAACTTTATATGAAAATCTTGGTTAAAATAAACTTGTAAATATTTGTTTAAAAATATTTTTCTAAGTGTTTATTTTCTAGAAAATTTTTGCCATAGTTTCCCATTAAAAATGGAGGTTTCCATGCTTTCAAAGCATATCATTTTCTTTTATAAATCATCACAATCAACAACAAATCAAACAATACTTACTAAGTGCCATAAATCAAGCATTAATCACTACTTCATGAACTTGAAAATTTATAAAAATTTGTTGTAACTTGGTAGTGTGTTTAGTAAGCGTAGTTACCCTTTAAAGTCTTGTTCTTTATTTAAAAACATCATTCTTGAAGAATTTGGATGTTTACAACTTGTAAAATATTTTTCTAAAAATATTTCTTCTTGAGTTTTACTTGTTAAATACATGATTCTACACTTTATTAACCACTAAAAATGTGATTAATTTATTTAAGAACCAAGTTTATTTAAGTCTTGTATTTTAACTTAGTTTCTTGAGAAATTAGTTTTTAAAATCAACCATTTATATGATTTACATCACACTTTGATCATCATTTTTCAAGAAAACAATTTATACTTCAAGTTCATGCTTTTACATAAGGATGATCACTTTGATTTCTAACATAATCATCCTCT
Source organism: Helianthus tuberosus (assembly GCA_030545235.1). NCBI lineage: Eukaryota > Viridiplantae > Streptophyta > Magnoliopsida > Asterales > Asteraceae > Helianthus > Helianthus tuberosus. The sequence goes on from CM060381.1 coordinate 144,450,744, forward strand.
CAACTTGCTAGATTATGTCTTCAATCACTATCTAGCAAGTTCATATTATGTTTAACATCATAAACACAAGTCATCATCAATCAATATTCACACAAACACTTAAACAACATGTATTCTTATGATCTTTAGTGTTCTTCAAGATTATCAACTTATATCATCTTTTAACCAACTAAATAAGATGTAAAATGAGGTTTAGAATGATCTTACTACTAGCTCAAGGCTAGGGATGAATACAAGATGAAGATGAAGATGAATAAGGTAGTTAATAGCACTTGCAAGAGGTCCTTCAACTTCCAAGAGCTCCTAGCTTCCTTGTGATGCTTCTTACACCTTTGGATAAGTAGAGATTGGATGAAAGTTGAATGATGATGATGGTTGTGTGGCTTGGTGTTCTCGGCCGTAAGTGAAGGGAGAGGAAGAGAGAGTTGTGAAGTGTTGGTGAGTGATGAGAATGAAGGATTATGTCTTGAGGTTAAACTTATAATTCTCCAACAACAAATAAACTAGTGTGTAATATGTTATAAAAATATGGAGACATGATCTATTAAAATAACCAAATGAAATCAATAGTGGGGGCCACATCATGACCGTAAATAGGAAGGGGGGGGGGGGTCTAGAGTAGCTTGTAAAGATAAGTTGGTTATATAGTTGAAATCCAAGTAATTTAGTTAGGTGTTTAGTTATTAGGATGTTGTATAGTATGTTATGATGTTCAGGGACCATAACTAGCTCGGAAATGTTAAAACAATGCTTCTAGTGAAAATTTGGTGTTTTGGGTAGTGTCCGGTTGTTCGGTTGGTTACCGGTTCATTAAGGTGCTAAACTACGCATTTTAGGGTGCTTTATGTTACCTTTTGTGATAGTTTTGATTCCCGACACTTAGGAAAGCATTCTAGACAATTTAACCATATTTCTGCATGATATTTAGTTGTTTAAATGCTGAATTTTGCTGAATTCTGTAGTTTATGTGAGTTTTAGGCACTTTCCGGCACTTAAACTATCACTAGGAATGCAGTTTTAGGATCCTTACTTTCCTACACACTATACTGGTGTAACTCTTGGTTTCTGATACATTCTGTGTTTCAATAGTATGCCTGTCTATGTACTGAACTCCATCAGCATTTTTCTGATTTGTCTGATAACTGTGCTAACTTTGTTTCGTGCGTCATTTGAATCAATAAGTGTTGCATGCAATAATGATATGACATTTTGCAATATATGATGCACATGTATGTATATGGCAATAATCATAAAGCAGTTCATGTCATTAATTGTAAATCAGCACATTCATTAAGTTATAACTACTGTTTAACAGTTGTACGGATGCATGAAATTTTGACAATTGTCACATTCTCCCCCTGTTAAGAAAATTTCGTCCCGAAATTTTAAGCTTTGCTATTAGCTGCAGGGGAGTTAGGGAACAAATGTGGGTATTTTGCTTTCATATGATCTTCAGGCTCCCAGGTAAACTCTGGGCCGTGACGTGCATTCCAACGAACCTTGACAAGCTTAACACTACTCCTCCGAGTCTTGTTAACTTTCCAATCGGTAACCTCAACGGGTTCTTCGGTAAAGTGGAGTGTGTCGTCAATGTGCACTTCATCTGCAGGGATGACCACTGTCTCTTGAGTTGGACTTTTCTTCAGATTAGATACATGAAATGTATCATGAACACCATTTAGTTCTGCTGGTAGCTCCAACTTATACGCTACTGAACCAACCCTTTCTAGAATTCTAAATGGCCCGATATATCGTGGGATTAACTTACCACGCTTCCTAAAGCGTGCCACACCTTTCCAAGGTGAGACTTTTAACAACACCATATCACCCACTTCAAATTCCAAGGGTTTTCGTCTTTGGTCCGCATAACTCTTCTGTCGATCACGAGCCACCTTGATGCGCTCTCGGATCTGAATGATCTTATCAGTCGTTTCTTGGACCAGTTCGGGACCAACCATTTTTCTGTCACCTGCATCTGCCCAGCATAACGACGATCGACACTTGCGTCCGTAGAGAGCCTCGAACGGTGCAGCTTGGATGCTTGTATGGTAGCTGTTATTATAGGAAAACTCAACCAAAGGCAGATGAGTATCCCAACTGCCACCTAAATCCATTACACAAGCACGTAGCATATCTTCCAATGTTTGAATCATTCTCTCGCTCTGTCCGTCCGTCTGCGGGTGGAACGCTGTACTCAGATTCAACTGAGAACCAAAAGCTTCCTGAAAGGATTGCCAAATCCTTGACACAAACCGTCCATCTCTGTCCGATATTATCGAGATAGGCACTCCATGACGTGCCACTATCTCTCTGAAGTAAAGCTCAGCTAGCTTACCTGTGTTATCCTTCTCTCTAATTGGTAAGAAGTGCGCAGACTTTGTCAATCGGTCCACGATTACCCAAATCGTATCATAACCTCTGGGAGTTTTGGGTTACTTGATTATGAAGTCCATAAAAATCTGCTCCCACTTCCACATGGGTATTTCTGGCTGTTGCAGAAGACCTGAAGGCTTCTGATACTCGGCCATCACCTTGGCACAAGTTAAGCACTTTCCAACATAAATAGTAACATCACTTTTAAGCCTTGGCCACCAATAATAATCCTTCAAATCTTGGTACATTTTGTCCGATCCTAGATGGATCGAGTACCTCGATTTATGAGCTTCATAAAAAATAACCTCTCTAAGACCACCAAAAAGCGGAACCCAAATGCGTCCCATAAAATACAAGGTTCCTTCCTCGTTAGGTATCAACTTTTTCTCCATTCCTCTGAGATATTCATCCTTAATGTTTTCTTTCTTAAGAGCTTCTTTCTGTGCAGCACGAATACGCAACGAGAGATCTGTCTGAATAATCATCTCTAAAGCCCTAACCCTTATGGGCTTGATTCTTTCTTTCCAACTCAAGGCGTTTGCTACCACATTCGCCTTTCCTGGATGATACTTGATCTTGCAGTTATAATCATTTAACAACTCAACCCATCATCGTTGTCTCATGTTAAGCCCTTTCAGATCAAATATGTGCTGAAGGCTCTTGTGATCCGTAAAAATCGTATATCGAGTACCATACAGATAATGTCGTCAAATCTTCTAAGCAAACACCACTGCGCCTAATTCCAAATCATGCGTGGTGTAGTTCTTCCCATGGACCTTCAGTTGGCACAAAGCATAAGCGATAACGTTCTAGTGTTGCATTAGCACACAACCCAAACCCTGACGCGAGGCGTCACAATATACCACGAAGTCGTCGGTGCCTTCGGGTAGGGATAATATAGGTGCATCGCAAAGCTTATTCTTAAGCAGCTGAAATGATTCTTCTTGTTTGTCTCCCCATTCAAACTTCTTATCCTTTTGAGTAAGGGAGGTCAACGGTTGAGCGATCTTGGAGAAATCCTCTATGAACCTGCGATAGTACCCTACTAAACCCAAAACTGTCGGATCTTGGTTGGCGTCTTCAGAGTTTCCCAATTCTTGATTGCCTCGATCTTGATGGGATCCACATGAATACCATCCTCGTTTACCACGTGACCGAGGAACTGTACCTCACGTATCCAAAACTCTCACTTCGAGAACTTAGTGTAGAGCTTCTCTTTCTTTAGCAGCTCTAAGCTGTTGCTCATGATCTTCTTTCGTCCGTGAGTAAATCAAAATATCATCGATAAATACAATCACAAATTTATCGAGATATGGCTTGCAAACTCGGTTCATCAAATCCATAAATACTGCCGGTGCATTTGTCAACCCAAACGGCATCACTAGAAACTCGTAATGTCCATAACGAGTTCTGAAGGCAGTCTTCGGTATAGTTTCTTCTTTAATCCGCAGCTGGTGATAACCCGATCGAAGATCAATCTTGGAGTAGTAACTTGATCCCTGAAGTTGGTCGAATAAATCATCAATTCTCGGTAAGGGATACCGATTCTTGATGGTTAACTTGTTTAGCTCCTGGTAGTCGATACACATATGAAAACTACTGTCCTTCTTCTTGACGAACAGTACTGGAGCTCCCTAAGGCGAGAAGCTTGGCCTTATAAATCCCTTGTCTAGCAACTCCTGAAGCTGCATTGACAACTCTTGCATCTCTGAAGGCGCAAGTTGATAAGGTGCCTTGGCTACAGGCGCGGCGCCTGGAACCAAGTCAATGTGGAACTAGACTTGTCGTTGAGGAGGTAATCCTGGCAAGTCTTTGGGGAAGACTTTAGGATATTCCCTTACCACAGGGATATCTTCAAGCTTTGGTTCTTCGGCCTCTTTGTCCATGTAATGAGCTAAGAAGGCAACACATCCTTTACGCAAAAACTTTTGTGCCTTCAAACAACTGATAATCCATAGAGGCGTATCATGCTTCTCCCCATGAATCACGATCGTCTCTTGATTCGCCATCGGGATGCGGATAACCTTCTCATGGCATACAATCTCTTCACTATTACTTGACAACCAATCCATCCCAACTACGATGTAGAAGCTTCCCAATTCAACTGGCAGAAGATCTATCGAAAACTCACGCTCTCCAAGCTCTATAACACAGCCTCTAATCACTTCTTTGGCTTCTACTCGCTTCCCATTAGCTAGTTCTATCGAATACGGGATATCTAACTTACTTGCTACTAAATCAAGTATATTCTTAAACTCTAGAGATACGAAGCTATAGTCGGCACCGTTATCAAATAGCACAAATGCAAAATGTTGATTAATAGGGAACATACCAGTGACTACGTTTGGATCCTGGTCAGGTTCCCTAGCTCCAATGTTGAACACTCTTCCACGAGCTTGGTTATTCTTTGGGCAATCCCGCTTAAAGTGCCCTACATCACCGCAACCATAACAACCTTGGCCGCGTCCATTCCCATTTCCGCCTTGGTTGTTGTTATTATTTCCTCCGTGGTTTCCATTTCCCGCCTGGTTTCCATTTCTATTCCGGTTTCCATTATCTCCCTGATTATTGTTTCCTCCCTGATTTCTATTCCCATAACCATTTCCACCACGGTTACCATTACCATTACCATTTCCATTTCCTCCTTGGCCACCGTTTCCACGTCCGGTTCCATACCAGCATGTTTCCTTAGAGTGACCAACTTTTCCACAAGTTTCACATTTCCCACTTCTGCATCGACCAGCATGATGAAACTGACATACATCACATTTGGGCAGGGTGCCCATATACCCTTTCCCTTTGTTCTCAGCATTTGTAGCGCCAGCTTGTGCCTTGACTGGAAGATTAGCGTCTCTGCGCTTGTTGGCATTATTGTTGTTGTTCGCCCGAGTACCCTTTTTGAAATTTGAAAACTTCCTTTTGTTTTCTCCAGACGACTCCACATGAGTCTCTTTCTTCTTTGGCTCAGAGATCGAAAACTTTCCCAACCTGATTACTTCTTTAGTCAGTGCCACACTCAAGTCGATTGCCTCAGTGATCGTTGGAGGCTTGGAAGCAGTTACCATGCTGAGGATGTGTGGTGCCAAGCCCCAGATGAAACGTTCAACCTTCTTAAACTCTGGTTCTACCAAATAGGGGACAACACGAGACAAATCATGGAATCTTTGCACATATTCTGCTACCTTAGGACCATCCATTTTCAAATTCCAAAATTCAGTTTCCAACTTCTGTATTTCTGCCCTCGAACAATACTTCTTACGCATCAGCTCTTTCAACTCATCCTACGTCAGAGCATACGCCGCAGCCTCACCCAAAGTTTGAACCTGAAGGTTCCACCATGACAGAGCCCCATCTAGAAACAGTCCAAAAATGTACGTGATCTGATGATCTGGAGCACATTTACTCATCCGCAACACAGAATCTGTCTTCTCAGCCCATCTCACAAAAGCTACGGCACCTCCAGTGCCATCGAAGTTCAGAGGCTTGTAATCCAGGAACTGCTTGTAGGTACAGCTTGTACACAAGCAACATCATTCACAGAAAGCTTTAGCAAAGCACACTTCGGAAATGTCCAAACATATTGTAATGTGTCTTAGGTGACTTAAACATTACCATTAGGTGGGTTATTCCCTGAGGTCCTCCGCTGTGTTTGGAGCGAAGGGCCTCATGTTGTTCGATTGCCTGTGAGATGCGTTCCTGTAATTCTGCCTTGGTCGTGGGCAGTTGATTGTTCTTTCAAGGGGGCATTTTCCTTCTAATAAGAAGATTGGATAGGTCAGGTCTTATTCGTAAAATAAATATATAGTTGTCTAGGGGTCGTATGTACATACATATAAACAATCATCATATCAAGCAATCATGCAACAACACAATCACAATATAAGCAAGTAATCCATCAATGTGTTTAGTAAGAACATGACGATTGAGCTTTCATTAATCATCGACGACAGTTACATTGTTTACAAGGTGTATCACATCAAAAGGGACACAGGGTCACACTACCCTTGTCCATTAAGTCTGTCAATATACAAAAGTCACATAGTCAAAAAGTGGTCTTCAAAGTCTTCACAATCTCGGCTCAATAGGGGTGCTCTCACCAAAAGTAATGCAATCTGCATAAAACCAAAAACCAACTATGCTGATGGTGAAGGTGGAGGAGGAGGGAAGAAAAGCAAGTTGTAAACATGCGCAAACTCCTCCTCGTGCTCGTATACACGACGAAGTAAGTAACTGATCTGCTGCTCGACCGTAAGGAAATGAGCATCAAAATCTGGAAAAGGAGTAAGAGGAGCAGGTGGATGAGCCAAAGGAGACGGTAATGAATGTGGAGGAACGAAAGTAGACTGACAAGGACAAGGTAGGGGACTCAGCCCATCTCACAAAATCTACGGCACCTCCAGTGCCATCGAAGTTCAGAGGCTTGTAATCCAGGAACTGCTTGTAGGTACAGCTTGTACAAAAGCAACATCATTCACAGAAAGCATTAGCAAAGCACACTTCGGAAATGTCCAAACGTATTGTAATGTGTCTTAGGTGACTTAAACATTACCATTAGGTGGGTTATTCCCTGAGGTCCTCCGCTGTGTTTGGAGCGAAGGGCCTCATGTTGTTCGATTGCCTGTGAGATGCGTTCCTGTAATTCTCCCTTGGTCGTGGGCAGTTGATTGTACTTTCAAGGTGGCATTTTCCTTCTAATAAGAAGATTGGATAGGTCAGGTCTTATTCGTTAAATAAATATATAGTTGTCTAGGGGTCGTATGTACATACATATAAACAATCATCATATCAAGCAATCATGCAACAACACAATCACAACATAAGCAAGTAATCCAGCAATGTGTTTAGTAAGAACATGACGATTGAGCTTTCATTAATCATCGACGACAGTTACATTGTTTACAAGGTGTATCACATCAAAAGGGACACAAGGTCACACTACCCTTGTCCATTAAGTCTATCAATATACAAAAGTCACATACTCAAAAAGTGGTCTTCAAAGTCTTCACAATCTCGGCTCAATAGGGGTGCTCTCACCAAAAGTAATGCAATCTGCATAAAACCAAAAACCAACTATGCTGATGGTGAAGGTGGAGGAGGAGGGAAGAAAAGCAAGTTGTAAACATGCGCAAGCTCCTCCTCGAGCTCGTATACACGACGAAGTAAGTAACTGATCTGCTGCTCGACCGTAAGGAAATGAGCATCAAAATCTGGAAAAGGAGTAAGAGGAGCAGGTGGATGAGCCAAAGGAGACGGTAATGAATGTGGAGGAACGAAAGTAGACTGACAAGGACAAGGTGGGGGACTCAGCCCATATCACAAAATCTACGGCACCTCCAGTGCCATCGAAGTTCAGAGGCTTGTAATCCAGGAACTGCTTATAGGTACAGCTTGTACACAAGCAACATCATTCACAAAAAGCATTAGCAAAGCACACTTCGGAAATGTCCAAACGTATTGTAATGTGTCTTAGGTGACTTAAACATTACCATTAGGTGGGTTATTCCCTGAGGTCCTCCGCTGTGTTTGGAGCGAAGGGCCTCATGTTGTTCGATTGCCTGTGAGATGCGTTCCTGTAATTCTGCCTTGGTCGTGGGCAGTTGATTGTTCTTTCAAGGGGGCATTTTCCTTCTAATAAGAAGATTGGATAGGTCAGGTCTTATTCGTTAAATAAATATATAGTTGTGTAGGGGTGGTATGTACATACATATAAACAATCACCATATCAAGCAATCATGCAACAACACAATCACAACATAAGCAAGTAATCCAGCAATGTGTTTAGTAAGAACATGACGATTGAGCTTTCATTAATCATCGACGACAGTTACATTGTTTACAAGGTGTATCACATCAAAAGGGACACAGGGTCACACTATCCTTGTCCATTAAGTCTGTCAATATACAAAAGTCACATAGTCAAAAAGTGGTCTTCAAAGTCTTCACAATCTCGGCTCAATAGGGGTGCTCTCACCAAAAGTAATGCAATCTGCATAAAACCAAAAACCAACTATGCTGATGGTGAAGGTGGAGGAGGAGGGAAGAAAAGCAAGTTGTAAACATGCGCAAGCTCCTCCTCGAGCTCGTATACACGACGAAGTAAGTAACTGATCTGCTGCTCGACCGTAAGGAAATGAGCATCAAAATCTGGAAAAGGAGTAAGAGGAGCAGGTGGATGAGCCAAAGGAGACGGTAATGAATGTGGAGGAACGAAAGTAGACTGACAAGGACAAGGTGGGGGACTCAGCCCATATCACAAAATCTACGGCACCTCCAGTGCCATCGAAGTTCAGAGGCTTGTAATCCAGGAACTGCTTATAGGTACAGCTTGTACACAAGCAACATCATTCACAAAAAGCATTAGCAAAGCACACTTCGGAAATGTCCAAACGTATTGTAATGTGTCTTAGGTGACTTAAACATTACCATTAGGTGGGTTATTCCCTGAGGTCCTCCGCTGTGTTTGGAGCGAAGGGCCTCATGTTGTTCGATTGCCTGTGAGATGCGTTCCTGTAATTCTGCCTTGGTCGTGGGCAGTTGATTGTTCTTTCAAGGGGGCATTTTCCTTCTAATAAGAAGATTGGATAGGTCAGGTCTTATTCGTTAAATAAATATATAGTTGTGTAGGGGTGGTATGTACATACATATAAACAATCACCATATCAAGCAATCATGCAACAACACAATCACAACATAAGCAAGTAATCCAGCAATGTGTTTAGTAAGAACATGACGATTGAGCTTTCATTAATCATCGACGACAGTTACATTGTTTACAAGGTGTATCACATCAAAAGGGACACAGGGTCACACTACCCTTGTCCATTAAGTCTGTCAATATACAAAAGTCACATAGTCAAAAAGTGGTCTTCAAAGTCTTCACAATCTCGGCTCAATAGGGGTGCTCTCACCAAAAGTAACGCAATCTGCATAAAACCAAAAACCAACTATGCTGATGGTGAAGGTGGAGGAGGAGGGAAGAAAAGCAAGTTGTAAACATGCGCAAGCTCCTCCTCGAGCTCGTATACACGACGAAGTAAGTAACTGATCTGCTGCTCGACCGTAAGGAAATGAGCATCAAAATCTGGAAAAGGAGTAAGAGGAGCAGGTGGATGAGCCAAAGGAGACGGGAATGAATGTGGAGGAACGAAAGTAGACTGACAAGGACAAGGTGGGGGACTCAGCCCATATCATAAAATCTACGGCACCTCCAGTGCCATCGAAGTTCAGAGGCTTGTAATCCAGGAACTGCTTGTAGGTACAGCTTGTACACAAGCAACATCATTCACAAAAAGCATTAGCAAAGCACACTTCGGAAATGCCCAAACGTATTGTAATGTGTCTTAGGTGACTTAAACATTACCATTAGGTGGGTTATTCCCTGAGGTCCTCCGCTGTGTTTGGAGCGAAGGGCCTCATGTTGTTCGATTGCCTGTGAGATGCGTTCCTGTAATTCTGCCTTGGTCGTGGGCAGTTGATTGTTCTTTCAAGGGGGCATTTTCCTTCTAATAAGAAGATTGGATAGGTCAGGTCTTATTCGTTAAATAAATATATAGTTGTGTAGGGGTGGTATGTACATACATATAAACAATCACCATATCAAGCAATCATGCAACAACACAATCACAACATAAGCAAGTAATCCAGCAATGTGTTTAGTAAGAACATGACGATTGAGCTTTCATTAATCATCGACGACAGTTACATTGTTTACAAGGTGTATCACATCAAAAGGGACACAGGGTCACACTATCCTTGTCCATTAAGTCTGTCAATATACAAAAGTCACATACTCAAAAAGTGGTCTTCACAATCTCGGCTCAATAGGGGTGCTCTCACCAAAAGTAACGCAATCTGCATAAAACCAAAAACCAACGATGCTGATGGTGAAGGTGGAGGAGGAGGGAAGAAAAGCAAGTTGTAAACATGCGCAAGCTCCTCCTCGAGCTCGTATACACGACGAAGTAAGTAACTGATCTGCTGCTCGACCGTAAGGAAATGAGCATCAAAATATGGAAAAGGAGTAAGAGGAGCAGGTGGATGAGCCAAAGGAGACGGTAATGAATGTGGAGGAACGAAAGTAGACTGACAAGGACAAGGTGGGGGACGTCGCAACACAGAATCTGTCTTCTCAGCCCATCTCACAAAAGCTACGGCACCTCCAGTGCCGTCGAAGTTCAGAGGCTTGTAATCCAGGAACTGCTTGTAGGTACAGCTTGTACACAAGCAACATCATTCACAGAAAGCATTAGCAAAGCACACTTCGGAAATGTCCAAACATATTGTAATGTGTCTTAGGTGACTTAAACATTACCATTAGGTGGGTTATTCCCTGAGGTCCTCCGCTGTGTTTGGAGCGAAGGGCCTCATGTTGTGCGATTGCCTGTGAGATGCGTTCCTGTAATTCTGCCTTGGTCGTGGGCAGTTGATTGTTCTTTCAAGGGGGCATTTTCCTTCTAATAAGAAGATTGGATAGGTCAGGTCTTATTCGTTAAATAAATATATAGTTGTCTAGGGGTCGTATGTACATACATATAAACAATCATCATATCAAGCAATCATGCAACAACACAATCACAACATAAGCAAGTAATCCAGCAATGTGTTTAGTAAGAACATGACGATTGAGCTTTCATTAATCATCGACGACAGTTACATTGTTTACAAGGTGTATCACATCAAAAGGGACACAGGGTCACACTACCCTTGTCCATTAAGTCTGTCAATATACAAAAGTCACATAGTCAAAAAGTGGTCTTCAAAGTCTTCACAATCTCGGCTCAATAGGGGTGCTCTCACCAAAAGTAACGCAATCTGCATAAAACCAAAAACCAACTATGCTGATGGTGAAGGTGGAGGAGGAGGGAAGAAAAGCAAGTTGTAAACATGCGCAAGCTCCTCCTCGAGCTCGTATACACGACGAAGTAAGTAACTGATCTGCTGCTCGACCGTAAGGAAATGAGCATCAAAATCTGGAAAAGGAGTAAGAGGAGCAGGTGGATGAGCCAAAGGAGACGGTAATGAATGTGGAGGAACGGAAGTAGACTGACAAGGACAAGGTGGGGGACTCAGCCCATCTCACAAAATCTACGGCACCTCCAGTGCCATCGAAGTTCAGAGGCTTGTAATCCAGGAACTGCTTGTAGGTACAACTTGTACAAAAGCAACATCATTCACAGAAAGCATTAGCAAAGCACACTTTGGAAATGTCCAAATGTATTGTAATGTGTCTTAGGTGACTTAAACATTACCATTAGGTGGGTTATTCCCTGTGGTCCTTCGTTGTGTTTGGAGCGAAGGGCCTCATGTTGTTCGATTGCCTGTGAGATGCGTTCCTGTAATTCTGCCTTGGTCGTGGGCAGTTGATTGTTCTTTCAAGGGGGCCTTTTCCTTCTAATAAGAAGATTGGATAGGTCAGGTCTTATTCGTTAAATAAATATATAGTTGTCTAGGGGTCGTATGTACATACATATAAACAATCATCATATCAAGCAATCATGCAACAACACAATCACAACATAAGCAACTAATCCAGCAATGTGTTTAGTAAGAACATGACGATTGAGCTTTCATTAATCATCGACGACAGTTACATTGTTTACAAGGTGTATCACATCACAAGGGACACATGGTCACACTACCCTTGTCCATTAAGTCTGTCAATATACAAAAGTCACATAGTCAAAAAGTGGTCTTCAAAGTCTTCACAATCTCGGCTCAATAGGGGTGCTCTCACCAAAAGTAATGCAATCTGCATAAAACCAAAAACCAACTATGCTGATGGTGAAGGTGGAGGAGGAGGGAAGAAAAGCAAGTTGTAAACATGCGCAAGCTCCTCCTCGAGCTCGTATACACGACGAAGTAAGTAACTGATCTGCTGCTCGACCGTAAGGAAATGAGCATCAAAATCTGGAAAAGGAGTAAGAGGAGCAGGTGGATGAGCCAAAGGAGACGGTAATGATTGTGGAGGAACGAAAGTAGACTGACAAGGACAAGGTGGGGGACTCAGCCCATCTCACAAAATCTACGGCACCTCCAGTGCCATCGAAGTTCAGAGGCTTGTAATCCAGGAACTGCTTATAGGTACAGCTTGTACACAAGCAACATCATTCACAGAAAGCATTAGCAAAGCACACTTCGGAAATGTCCAAATGTATTGTAATGTGTCTTAGGTGACTTAAACATTACCATTAGGTGGGTTATTCCCTGAGGTCCTCCGCTGTGTTTGGAGCGAAGGGCCTCATGTTGTTTGATTGCCTGTGAGATGCGTTCCTGTAATTCTGCCTTGGTCGTGGGCAGTTGATTGTTCTTTCAAGGGGGCATTTTCCTTCTAATAAGAAGATTGGATAGGTCAGGTCTTATTCGTTAAATAAATATATAGTTGTCTAGGGGTCGTATGTACATACATATAAACAATCATCATATCAAGCAATCATGCAACAACACAATCACAACATAAGCAAGTAATCCAGTAATGTGTTTAGTAAGTACATGACGATTGAGCTTTCATTAATCATCGACGGCAGTTACATTGTTTACAAGGTGTATCACATCAAAAGGGACACAGGGTCACACTACCCTTGTCCATTAAGTCTGTCAATATACAAAAGTCACATAGTCAAAAAGTGGTCTTCAAAGTCTTCACAATCTCGGCTCAATAGGGGTGCTCTCACCAAAAGTAACGCAATCTGCATAAAACCAAAAACCAACTATGCTGATGGTGAAGGTGGAGGAGGAGGGAAGAAAAGCAAGTTGTAAACATGCGCAAGCTCCTCCTCGAGCTCGTATACACGACGAAGTAAGTAACTGATCTGCTGCTCGACCGTAAGGAAATGAGCATCAAAATCTGGAAAAGGAGTAAGAGGAGCAGGTGGATGAGCCAAAGGAGACGGTAATGAATGTGGAGGAACGAAAGTAGACTGACAAGGACAAGGTGGGGGAAGTCGCAACACAGAATCTGTCTTCTCAGCCCATCTCACAAAAGCTACGGCACCTCTAGTGTCGTCGAAGTTCAGAGGCTTGTAATCCAGGAACTGCTTGTAGGTACAGCTTATACACAAGCAACATCATTCACAGAAAGCATTAGCAAAGCACACTTCAGAAATGTCCAAATATATTGTAATGTGTCTTAGGTGACTTAAACATTACCATTAGGTGGGTTATTCCCTGAGGTCCTCCGCTGTGTTTGGAGCGAAGGGCCTCATGTTGTGCGATTGCCTGTGAGATGCGTTCCTGTAATTCTGCCTTGGTCGTGGGCAGTTGATTGTTCTTTCAAGGGGGCATTTTCCTTCTAATAAGAAGATTGGATAGGTCAGGTCTTATTCGTTAAATAAATATATAGTTGTCTAGGGGTCGTATGTACATACATATAAACAATCATCATATCAAGCAATCATGCAACAACACAATCACAACATAAGCAAGTAATCCAGCAATGTGTTTAGTAAGAACATGACGATTGAGCTTTCATTAATCATCGACGACAGTTACATTGTTTACAAGGTGTATCACATCAAAAGTGACACAGGGTCACACTACCCTTGTCCATTAAGTCTGTCAATATACAAAAGTCACATAGTCAAAAAGTGGTCTTCAAAGTCTTCATAATCTCGGCTCAATAGGGGTGCTCTCACCAAAAGTAATGCAATCTGCATAAAACCAAAAACCAACTATGCTGATGGTGAATGTGGAGGAGGAGGGAAGAAAAACAAGTTGTAAACATGCGCAAGCTCCTCCTCGAGCTTGTATACACGACGAAGTAAGTAACTGATCTGCTGCTCGACCGTAAGGAAATGAGCATCAAAATCTGGAAAAGGAGTAAGAGGAGCAGGTGGATGAGCCAAAGGAGACGGTAATGAATGTGGAGGAACGAAAGTAGACTGACAAGGACAAGGTGGGGGACGTGGAGTCAGCTTAAGCTCCAAAACTCTGCGGCTCATAATCTCAAACTGAAGCTGAAGTGATAAAAGTAACTCATCCCGTGTGTAGCCAACAAAATGGGAGGGATGATAGGGGTCTGAGATCGACATAGAGTACGGTGGGAACATCGGAATGGCTCATCAAGCGGTGAAGAAGTGAAAGAAGCAAACGGTGCAGTCTGAGGGATCTGAGGAAAAGCTGCTGAAGCAAAAGGATCGTAACTAGGGTGCTGGCCTGAAGTACCTCCCTTGGACGGGGTGCAGGGATGTCCTGTAAGAAAACGATTGGTAGATCAGTGCGGTGGACATCAGACTCTACAGGAGGGAGAGGAGTAACATCAGCGGGTGTGGGTGGAGGAATAAATGGCTCAACAACTGGAAGATCAACAGGTGTAGGAACTGGGTCGGGAATAAGAGGTGCAATGTCTGGTAAACCAAATGGGACATGATCAGGATCAGGAATCGGCTCAGGATCAACAGGTGCAACATATGGCTGATCAAGAGGATCAAGATCTGGCTTAAGACCAGGCTCGGGGTCGTGTGGAGGAGATGGTGCAGCAGACATAGCCGTGTCATCGTCAGAATCAGTAGTGTAACGCTGTAATCCGACCACCTGTAAAGCTGAAGACGTCACAGACTCAAAGGAATCTGAGACCGAGTGCAAGATGGAATCAGAGGATATCTCAACAACAGGAATCTCAGGAGGTGGGATAGCAACAACATCCTCATCTATCTCCCCATCACCCTGGGCGTCAACAGGAGGACCGTCTACAAACAAATCGATATCGTCATCAAACAAATCGTCTAAAGGCCAATCCTCGGGAGGAATGACCACGAGAGGAATAGGATCGAGGATCGGAGCCATGATGTGCTCACCATCGGGATGACCAATGATGAGGTGATCATGGACTGGAAAAGGAATGACAAAAGGATCCTCCTCAGGGAAACCATTAGCAAGGGGTAAATCATCGCCAAAATCGGGAACGCGAACGGCTGGAAGTCATCCTCGTCATCGGATAGCATGTCAGGATCACTCTCAGTGTCTGACGTAAGTATCTCTAGCTCAGGTGCAATCTCATCATCTGAGACGATGGCCATAGGGTCACCAACGTCTGATAATCCGCTCTCTAAAGAGGACATGATGCCTATAACATAACAATCATAACATGTGCACATATATTAACCACTAACACTTAGTATGCAATCAAGACAGTTATCACTCAATCATGTATCCATATTATCCTTCATGAAACCTTTTCTACCTTTCCTAGTCTACCCCAGATGAAACCATTGTGACCTTGCAATCGTGTTTCTTGTCTTTCCTTTTTGTAACGTTTGTTCCATGGATCTGGGCATTTTGTGTAAGAAATGAAAACATGTTGTAAAAATATTTTTGTGAGAGCCCTAATGATTGTAGTCTAGACTCGAGAAAGAATCCTAGTTCGCTACAATCGAAGCTCTGATACCAAACTGTCACACCTTGACTTTTGCGGAAGCGTGATTATGTGTAACTTGCTTAATATCATTGCATTCAACCATAACAAACAACTATATGATAAAACCAAGATGTTCATCCATTAGATAGTTTCAAACATTACAAACAACATTGTTTTAAATCCCAAACACAGACTTCATGTTCAAAATACCACACCAACAAAGTTTTAAGTTCCATATAGGACTTCACAAAAGACACTAACAAACTAGGTTTTGAGTCATGTATCCTATCCAAGATAAGATACACATCTCAAAACCTTCGACTCCGGATGACATCTTTTATTAAAGACACGACTTGAAAACTTCAGCGCCCGCCAGATCCACATTTAGTTTCCTGAAATACATGTAGTTTGAAAACATCAACAAAAGTTGAGCGAGTTCATGTGTTTTGTATGTGTGCACAAATAAACTTTGTAATCATTGTAAGTATGTATGTATTTGTAAATCTACGGTATGAAAGCAACAAAGAAACAGATCAATTAATGGTTTGCAAGGCCATTAACATGTGTGCAACGGCGTAGGAAGGCTCAAACCTAGCAGATTTTGTACAGGGCTTCCGGCTGGAAGACATAGTCACCTCATGGGCCAAATCCCGGTCCTCATGGGTGGGGCTCGCTACACCCAAATAGATCTTTCACTCATGTCCCTCGATCCTTATACGAGGATTAATGGTCTTAAGTGTGCGCCTACCCATTCACATGATCTAACAAGTCATTCCTTAGCTAACCATACCATTTGTAAACGTTTGTAAACATTTTGTAACATGCATTTCACCCCGAAGTTATAAACCGAAAATAGTAAAAAGAAAAGGGGGACTTGAACTCACAATCTTGCGTCTTGAATCCGATGTAACCCAAAGCTTCTCCTAGTGTGCACGACTACCTACAAACGTACTACGGTTTAGTAGACGGGTGGGTCGTGCCTTGACTTTAGTCTGAGTTAGTGTCTTTGAGTTACATTTCTTTGTGTCATCAATATTATTCAAAGTATATAATTATTTGTTAAAATAATAAATATTTTAACTTAAATTATATTTATTAAATTTTGGAATATTAGTTAAAATAATATATTTTAACTTGATACCTTTATGTATTTGCACATGTATAACTTTCTAAGGATGGGTGTATTCAAACTCGTATTATTATACTTGTATATTTTTGCCAAGTATTGGTGGCGTATTTCGGTGTATTTTATACATACGGGAATACGTATTCTTATTGTGTTTATTAAGTATTCTTATACTTAATTTTTGTATTGATTTTTCCGGAATAATATCTCTAATAAAATTCACCAATATATATTGTTAAAATAATATATATTTTAAGAAAACTTAGATAGAAAAATTATTTATAATTTTCCGTTGTCAAAAATAATTGTATTTTCATATAAGTTTCAAAAATAATATATTTTCAAGATTATCTTTAGAAAATATTTATAAATCCATTTTCACCCAAAAATAATATATTCTCAGTTTTTTAAGAAAATATATATTTTCCCCCAAAAATAATATATCTTCAAATAATTTCAAGAAAACATATATATTTTTATTTACCCAAAAATAATATATTTTCTTCTCGTCAAAAATATGATATATCTTTGTAATAATTATAAAAATCACATTTTGTTCTCTTGGTGTCCAAAATATCATTTACCAAAATATACTTATGAATTAAATTCCGGAATATTTTGTGTAGGTTATATTCCTTGTTCTGTTTCACCAATATTTTGGGTATAATTTATATATTTATTTCTTGGAATTTTGATTATATTTTGTATTGTAATTTTTGGTATTTTGGTGAGTTATATTATTTCAAGTCCTAAAATAATATAACTAATACACATAATATACAAATAATCACACACATGGTGACATCTAAATATATATTTTCCTAAATACATATTTAGTCACTTTTATTATCAAAAACCAACCTCCAATGTTTTGTAATTTTTGTAACAAAAATGATGGCAATCTTTATATGAAAATCTTGGTTAAAATATACTTGTAAATATTTGTTTAAAAATATTTTTCTAAGTGTTTATTTTCTAGAAAAATTTTGCCATAGTTTCTCCTTAAAAATGGAGGTTTCCATGCTTTCAAAGCATATCATTTTCTTTTATAAATCATCACAATCAACAACAAATCAAACAATACTTACCAAGTGCCATAAATCAAGCATTAATCACTACTTCATGAACTTGAAAATTTATAAAAATTTGTAGTAACTTGGTAGTGTGTTTAGTAAGCTTAGTTACCCTTTAAAATGTGGTTGTTTATTTAAAAACATCTTTCTTGTAGAATTGGGATGTTTACAACTTTTAAAATATTTTTCTAAAAATATTTCTTCTTGAGTTTTTCTTGTTAAATACATGATTCTACACTTGATTAACCACTAAAAATGTGATTAATTTCTTTAATAACCAAGTTTATTTAAGTCTTGTATTTTAACTTAGTTTCTTGAGAAATTAGTTTTTGAAATCATCCATTTATATGATTTACATCACACTTTGATCATCATTTTTCAAGAAAACAATTTATACTTCAAGTTCATGCTTTTACCTAAGGATGATCACTTTGATTTCTAACATAATCATCCTCTCAACTTGTTAGATTATGTCTTTAATCACTATCTAGCAAGTTCATATGATGTTTAACATCATAAACACAAGTAATCATCAATCAATATTCACACATACACTTAAACAACATGTATTCTTATGATTTTTAGTCTTATGTTTAAGTATCATGTTCTTGATCTTTAGTGTTCTTCAAGATTATCAACTTATATCATCTTTTAACCAACTAAAAAAGATGTAAAATGAGGTTTAGAATGATCTTACTAGTAGCTCAAGGCTAGGGATGAACACAAGATGAAGATGAATAAGGTGGTTAATAGCACTTGCAAGAGGTCCTTCAAATTCCAAGAGCTCCTAGCTTCCTTGTGATGCTTCTTACACCTTTGGATAAGTAGAGATTGGATGAAAGTTGAATGATGATGATGGTTGTGTGGCTTGGTGTTCTCGGCCGTAAGTGAAGGGAGAGGAAGAGAGAGTTGTGAAGTGTTGGTGAGTGATGAGAATGAAGGATTATGTCTTGAGGTTAAACTTATAATTCTCCAACAACAAATAAATTAGTGTGTAATATGTTATAAAAAGATGGAGACATGATCTATTAAAATAACAAAATGAGAACAATAGTGGGGGGCACATCATGACCATAACTAGCTCGGAAATGTTAAAACAATGCTTCTGGTGAAAATTTGGTGTTTCGGGTAGTGTTCGGTTGGTTACCGGTTCGTTAAGGTGCTAAACTACGCAGTTTAGGGTGCTTTATGTTACCTTTTGTGACAGTTTTGATTCCCGACACTTAGGAAAACATTCTGGACCATTAAACCATATTTCTACATGATATTTAGTTGTTTAAATGCTGAATTTTGTTGAATTCTGCAGAATTCTTCAGTTTATGTGAGTTTTAGGCACTTTCCGGCACTTTAACTATCACTAGGAAGTCAATTTTAGGATCCTTACTTTCCTACATACTATACTGGTGTAACTCTTGGTTTCTAGCACATTCTGTGTCTCAATACTATGTCTGTCTATGTACTGAACTCCGTTAGCATTTTTCTGATTTGTCTGATAACTGTGCTAACTTTGTTTCGTGCATCATTTGAACCAGTAAGTGTTACATGCAATAATGATATTACATTTTGCAATATATGATGCACATGTATGTATATGGCAATAATCAGAAAGTAGTTCATGTCATTAATTGTAAATCAGCACAGTCATTAAGTCATAACTAATGTTTAATAATTGTACGGATGCATGAAATTTTGACAATTGTCACACTTAAGAGGGGAAATATGTAAAAAAAACCCTAAAATATATTACGAAGGATAGTCCTTTGATCTAATGGCACTAGGTGTTCCATCTCACCAGAGTACTAGAGGTGTAAGTCCATAAAGTCGGCATTTAAAAAATGATATTATGGTTCCTTTTTATTCTCTTAGTTTTCTTCTTCTTGTGTTATACGTAAGTGTATTTGTTTAGTTGGTAACTAGTGGAATTAATCTCGTGTAGTGTAGTGGGTGGGAACTCAGTCGATTTCGATGCACTTGTTATATCAAATGAAAAAGAAAGCACAAAAAATATAGTTGTAATGTGCCAAAACATGTTCAAGTCGTTGGGTTTTAAACCAAAAAAAATTAAAAGGAAAACAAAAACAAAACTAAAAGCAAAGGACAGGTGGCGAATAGACATCCACAAAAATTAGCAATAACATAGTTAGCCATTTGCTCGTATAATCTGACAAAAGAGCCATATCCGCTAGGTCAATCTGGTTGGTTCTTAATTTGCGCCTAGTTTGATGTAGCAACTATATTTCGATTAAAGGGAAAAAAGAAGGGGAGGGGGATGGAGAAGGAGAGAAACAAATGAAAATAAGAGGGAAAAAGTATGCGCTCAAGCTTAAACTTGTGACGTCATGCTTATAACCAAACGCCTTAGTCAACAAAACAAAAGAACTTTTATGATATTATGCTGAACAAATACTTGTATATACAAACTCGGTGACGATATCCCACCAATGAGAAGCAAGTATTATTCAACTTGTTTTCCTTTAATCTATATAATATAATATAATATAATATAATATAATATAATATAATATAATATAATATAATGTTCTCCTTTAATCCATATAATAATAATATTATCACTTAGATAAGGACTAAAAGACAATTTTACATAATGATTTTTTTCTTTAGTTGTCACATGGTGCAAGAACCCCTTATATAGTCGATATAATGTACAATAGGAAACAAATGAGTTATTTCTTTAACTCTAAATCATATTTTAATACATAAATAAACTTAGTATATGAGGTGTCGGTTCAACTAAGCTTTTAGTTTTTTTATCTGTAACATATAGCATGATTTTTCAATCGACCTTCAAGTTTTTTTAACTTGCTTAGAAACAATCATTCTATACATGTTGCCTTTTGAGAAATAAAATGAAAAACCAAAAAAAAAAAAAAAAAAAACAGAAAATAGAACAACAAACAAGTATAGAATACACTTAAAGACCCGGTTCCACCTCTACTCTTCACAGAGACCCGGGTTGGGGTGTCCCAGTTGGCCAGTCCCACCTCTACTCTTCACAGAGACCCGGGTTCGAGTCCAGGCAGGGGGTATTCTGCCACCTTCTTCCCAGAGGGAAACGGACTCAGCTCGGGATGGGGTATTAACCGCCAGGCAGCATTGGGACGTTGCTAGCTTGTGGAGTGGGATCACTCCAGCGGCCGGGAGGTCCGTGCAATAACCCCCCCCCCCCCCCCCCCCCCCCTAGAATACACTTAAAGACTGGAATTATCTATACTATAAGAAGAACAAAATTTAAGAGCTAATTACACCTTAGTCCATGTGGTTTATGGAAAGTATCAAGGTTAGTTACTAATAGTTTAAAGTCACATTCTGAGGTTCTAACCTTAGTGACTTAGTCCATGTGGTTTATGGAAAGTAACAAGGTTAGTTACTAATAGTTTAAAGTCACATTCTGAGGTTCTAACTTTTCATTTCTGTTACTTTCCTATGAAATGACCAAAACACCCTTTACAACTTTAAGGGTCATTTATGTAATTCTTGGATTTAAATTAAAGGGGCTATTTATGTAAAACACAAATATATTTAAGTTGAGGAGGAAACGTTTGTATTACTTCTATGATGCTCTATATTAACGATTGTATAATACTTATATAATAGTGATTCCCAAAGTTTTTAGTTTTGCCATTTATCTGTCAAATAAAATGCTTTGTCATTAAAAAATTATATCAACCATTAAAGAACCCCATTGAACTGAAATGTACCCTCCAAAACCAATTACAATAACTAGTAAGTAAATAGTGTTGAAGAATTTGAAGTCTCACACTAAAAAAAGTTTCAAAGTCTAGATTACTGAGAACAATTTATGGGAATTACTAGAGGTCCTTCGAAGAAGTTTTTTCTCCTGAAAAGATAGAACCATTGATTGAAGCATCATATCAGACTTTTGCTTCAATCAAGCAATTAACATTGTTTTTGATACATACACCAAAAGAGTAGTGTACCCTTTTGCACAAGTTTTTAGCCATCATTTGTAATTGGAGAGAAGCAAACAAAGACTACACATACTTAGCAACCCTTCGTTTTAATATTGTTTTTCTTCCTTTTCCCATTTTTCAAAATTCTTCACATTTTTTGCTTCATACATCGTTGTCAACATGACCTAATTTAATTTTAATAAGTAACAGTTTATTAATAAACGTGTACGCATCTTCTGCCATCGCTATAAATTCACTTAATTGGTTTAAATATCAATATGTGGATTGTCATGTCCTGACAATGTCAATTAATTGTGTACTATTTGTGAAACTTTATTGTAAAACTTTCTTTATTTTAAAAAGTTTATCAATCAAAATAATATGTTTATTCGAGTAAAATGCCAGAATGATCCCCGAGTTTAAGCCACTTTTGCTACTGTTAGCAAACTTTTATGTAAGTATTGAAGAAAAAGATGATCAACCTGAACATATGCTGAAAGATACCGTCAAGAAAGATCAATAAAAAGGTGCCTACAAGATAACAGGACAAGAAGAAACGAAAGACACATCTTCAACAAATATCAGGAAGTCATCAAGACAAAGAAGATAATCAGAAAAAGACCATTCTGATAAGTCTGATGATAAATCTGGTATTTATCATCAGATCTGGTAACTCTGATCATTAGAATTTCTGATGATCAATCTCATAAAAATCCTGGTAAGTTGGTCATCAGAATTTCTGATGAACCAACTTGTCTTAAAAATAAGGCCCTAACATAATTTGGAAAGTAGCAAGTTGACATCAACGAATTCAATAAATATGCCAAAAAGCTACTTTGTGCAGAGCAAGTGCATGAATAAAGAGACGTTTATTCATGATCCAGACTCTCTATAAATAGAGATGTCAACCCCGAAGGATAAATGAGTTGAGCTAAGCATTTAATACACACACCACAAACTCCATTGCCCTTCACACAGAATTCTTTAAGCATTCATTTGTAACAGTCAATAACTTTGTTTTCCAAAGTGATCAATATACTTGAAAATTTTGTAACTTGTTGTTTCTTGAAAGTTTGATTTCTATTTCCGCACAATAGTTTCCTACTTGTTGAAATCTATTTACCATACTTAGTTTTTGAGCATCTTATCTGGGATCAACAATTGGTATTAGAGCAGATTGAATAAATCATTTTCAAAAGATCAATTGCTCATATTTTTTATAACAATTTCTTTTACTAAATATGGCAAACTTTCAAACTTGGAACAATGCTTTTAACATTGGATCTATGTCAAAGCCTTTGACATTGGTCAGAGAGGAGTACCCCCAATGGAGAACCAGGATGATCAACTTCCTTAATGGGTATGATCGAGCTCTGTTTCAATCCATTGAGAGAGGCGCACACAGACCCACTGTTGAAATTCCTGCTGTTCCAGCAACTGAGCTCACACCAGCTATCCCTATCTCTTTTGCTCCTAAACAAGAAATACAGTGGAACAAAGAAGATAAGGATATGGTTGAAGTTGATGAAAGGGCCAAATCACTCTTGATAATGGCACTTCCAAATGACATATTCTCACAAGTAGATGCATGTGCATCTGCTAAGGAGATATGAGATTAGTTGGAAAATCTATGTGAAGGAGGAGAAAGAATGAAAAGAAACAAGAGAACAAACTGTGTTTCTTCATATGAAAGATTTAAAAGTCTCCAAAGTGAGACACTTTCAGAAACATATAATAGGTTTACAAAACTTTGAATAATCTTAAAAAGTTTGGTATTGAGAAGTCTAATGATGAAAGAAATGTAAAGTTTCTGGATGCATTACCAAGAGAGTGAAGAAGTCTCACTATGACCTTGGCATCCACCCTTGACTTAGGGAACATGAATTTGCATGATCTTTATAGCGTCCTTGTCCCAAGAGAGGAAGAAATTTATGAAAACTCAAACTACAAGGCTGGACCTATTGCTCTTGTTTCCAACACACATAGAGTAACAACCACTGATCCACAAACCTCTAACTGCCAAAGCTCAGAAATTTCTGATACCTCATCAGATTTTTCAGCCTTTGCTGAGGCAATAGGCTTGCTCACAAAAACTTTTGAGCAATGAGATGTGGAAGTAGCAAGTACCAGAAGGGTGATGGGGGGAGGATGGAAGGTAAATCCAGTGAAAAAGGAAATGCAAAGATTGTTTTCTACCGACGCAAACAAAAGGGGCATTATGCATCTGAGTGCAAAAATAAGAAGCTGAAGGATGTAGCCTACTATGAAAAGAAGCTTGAAGGAGCAAAGAGACAACAACAGAAAGTCAATCTAATAGCAGGTACATATACCTAGCTGACAGATGACTCTTCTGATGAAGAGGAAGAGGAAATGGCTAATGTCTGTTTAATGGCTGCAACTTCTGATGGGAGCTCCAGTTCATCAGAACCCAAAGTAAGTTCAGACAACAATGATTTGGAACAACAACTGAACAAACTAATGAAAGAGTTTGTAATTTTACAATATAAACAGTTATCAGAAAACACAAAATCTGATGATTTTCAAAAATTTCTCAACAAAGTTAAAATTGAAAACAAGTTATTAATTGATCAAAATTTAACAAAAGATGCCAAAATTGAATTTTATGAATGAGAAAGAAAAGATCTTTACAAAAAAAATTCATGATAATGAGATCAATGTAAAAGGTTTTCAACAAACTAAAGAGTTCATACACTTTATTGAAGCAACACCTAAGAACAAAGGTGAATGATTAGGATATGTAAAGACAAATATCAGAAATCCTACCACCTTTGTAAGGGCATCAGAAAACTGTTCTGATAAAATAATATCAGATTCTGATGCTGACTCTTGCAAATCAAGCAGTTCTGATAAACTTTTTCTACCATCTAAAATTAGCTTAAAAGGAAAAAGGGGTGAGACTAAAAAATTTTATGAAAAAACCAAAAGAAATGCATCCCAAATTTCAAACAAGCAAAAATCTTCCATCACAATCACACTTGTCTAAACAAATAGACAAAATAAGCTGTATGTGTGTTGAAATTCTGAAGCTAATTCAACACCATCTCTCCAAAGAAAATCATTATGTTAATGGCTCAGCATTAAGCAGAAGTTCTGATGAGAACTGTTCCTCTGACGAAGATATATCTAGTGTGTTTTCATCAGAAAAGTACCCAAACAGGTTTGGGTACCAAAAACTATCTAACCTTATCATTTCAGGACCGTCATGTGCAGCAGACCTGGTACTGCGATTCTTGAAGCTCCAAGTACATAACAGGGGATAGGAGTTTACTCAGTAATTATCAAGAAAAACTGGGTAAATTTGTAAATTTTGAAAATTGGGTTAAGCGAAGAACCATGGGTTATGGTACCATACAATATGGATCATTAACCATAGAGAAGGTTGCCTATGTTGAAGGTTTGAAATATAACCTACTAAGTTGTGGGCAATTCTGTGACAGAGGTGTCACACCCCAACCGATGGCGGAAACATCGGGGTGCGAGCACTAAGCGTTCCGATTGCTCACGAGAATCCATAACACTAAATAGTTTCAATATAAATTAGATTCATTTCATGCAATTGTCTAAACAAACATCAACCGCCAAAACATAGTATCAAACCAAAATAAACATAATCATTGTTTCAAAGTTTCTAGATTTAGCTACGTGGAGTATCTAAGTTCCATCCTAGCTTGTTTCACGATTTCTAGTATCCTGTTAGCCTGCAACATGTATTAAAATAAAGTCAGTACAAAATGTACCGGCGAGTATACAAGTTTGTATAATAGCATATAGATTAAAAACAACTCATATCCATAATGTGAATGATACAAAAATAGTTTCAGCCATGCTAGTATTTGCAGTCCAACAAGTGATACCCAAGTATCCCGATGCTTTAGTGTTTTCCCAAGTCTCAAGGAAAACTAGAATACTCCTAACAATACCCCCGAGAATAATGGGGATGTGCATCTCCTATAGCGCTACTATTGTTAAGGCGGAACTACACACCCTGGATTAAACGTCCACATAGCACGTAGAATACAAGAATCACAAGTTTCACGTACACATAGGATAGAGCTTAGTTTTCAAAGTCTCAAGTATCATAGTTTAATAGAATACATGTGTGACATCTGTGTATTTTAAATCTTTGTACTGTTCCGAACAACTTTGTATTTAATAAAATATGGTGTTTTAATTTCAATATTTGTTTAATTATTTGTGACATTAGTACATTTTCAATCATTGTTCAATTCCGAACTCTCAAACCTGTTCTAGAAGTGAAATCGTAAACCGTTACGTGAACGTAATCAGTTTAACGCGACGTACACTCCGGAACAAAAACATAAGCCAAACATACCCTAAATACCCTTTACATAACTTAGAAATAATTTTCGAAGGATTCGGTATGGCAAAAACATGTTTATTCGAACTTTAGAACTATTTGCGACAAAACTGCGAAACGAACGTTGGTGACCGCCCAGATAATATTTAAATCCCAAAAATATTCTGTTATGAATAAAATTTTATTTTTTACCATGTTCGTGTTGAAAAAATAAATTAAAACGCTTAAAAACGTTATTTTTCAAGTTTAAGCGCGTATCGCGTGTTACTGCGTAACACAGTGCTTCTACTGCAAAACGCAGACAAAGCAGCCAGTCTCGGCAACTGAAATTTATTTCAGTAATATTTTGCGAGTTTATTTTTATAGAATAATAAAAATAATTTAGAACGCCATAAACCGGGATTTAAACGCTAGATAAAATACCCGGTATCCAGTTAAATACCTGTTTTTATCTATTCTTACCATCAAAATTTACACTTACCCCCCCCCCCCCATATAATTTACGTTCACAAGGACCCCACCAAGATCACACCATATCTCCTAGATTTCTTATTTGATCTTTGCTTGATTGTATGGACAAGTGTTGATGCATGCAATCCATGAAAATCTTCCATATCCTTATTAAATCCTACAAGATCATTTCATTCTCACTTCACCTCCATCTTCCTCTCTCTCTCTCTCCCAAACCGTAATCCCCACCACCATCACCATCACCATTATCATCTTTCAACCTTGTTCTTCAAGATCAAACCCCATTCCAAGCTAGTTTCAAGTTGGTGTGAAGATCCAAAGGAGTTTCCAAGGTGTTTTCAAGTGATTTCAAGCTCCATATCATCCAAATTCATCAAAAACTTACTTGAATCTTGAAGGTATAAAGTTTATATTTAAATCATACACTTGATTCTTGGTTGTTCTTGATGATTGGAAGTTTCTCTTGAATCTTGGAATTTTTCACAAACTTGAAATCTAAAAAGAAATGGGTCTTGATACAAAATAAAAATGGTGGTATATATGTGTGTACATATAACCATATTTATATATATATATGGGTATGAGATTTGAGTTTGATTTTTTTATAAATACTTGTTTAGGATGTTTGCTTGCTTGAACAAGATTATGTGCAAATATGTTAGAGATATAAAGGAGTGATTGAATCATGAGTTATAATTTGAAATAATGTTAGTATTTTGACATATAAATGACCAAAAATTTATTAGACATATTTGAGAATTTTTAAGTTGTTGCTTGTTCTTGAATGGTAGTTAAAATGCAAGTGTTCGATGATTTGTGCATGATATGATGAATGTTCAATTAAATCAGCAAGTAAACATGAATAAATTACATGTTTGATGCATTTAAATTCATATGAAAGGATGATGATGTGATAGTGTGCTTTAGACACTTGTACATAAGAATACATGTTGATTTAAAGCTCAAGAAATGATAAAAAATGACTGTATGACAAAAATGTTTTAGAACAGATTATAAACACTAAAAATAACATTATTTGGTATATTATAATGGCATGAGACTTTGTCATAGGTTTGATAGCTTTGCATGTTGTACATATAGCTTAGAAAGTGGTAAAATATGTGAAATTTGCATGATTTATCTGCTTTATGTGAGACCTGCACTATCATGAGTATAACCATTATTTTATTCAGTAAATAACATGGGTTATGTTAAAATATCAAGTCGTTACGATTTGGGATGGTTAGGGTAACGTTTGATGCAAAACTATGCGGTAAAACGGTTAAAAATCGGCTTTTCGGAGGATTTTTATAAAATTGTTTTAGATCAGTAACTAAACTGATATTTTTGATATAAAAATAAGTATTTTAACCTATATTTATTTTACTTGGTGTTTGGTTAGTCATACGTGACTACCGGCGCCCAAAAACGTTACCGAATCGCTAAAATATGTGTTTTTCAACGTACACTAGAATGGGTTGTTCATGGGTTAATTTTATGTGTTACAAGATGTTATGTGATTTATAATATGTGTATGATGACATGTTTATAGTTGACAAGATTATGTGTATTACGATATTTATTTTATGTCACAATAAGTATATATATTACGACACGCAAATCGTAGATATATTGCTTATAACATGATGAGGGTCACCAATAAAATCGTTCAAGTCGCAAAGTTCTTAAATATATGTGTGAACGCATAAATATATATATATATATATATATATATATATAGGGGACCGCTAAAATGAGAACCACCTCCAGTTGTAAGAACAGTGAGAACCACACCGTACGGGGCGAGTTGGACCAAATTTTTTTTTCATAAACGTAGATGCGTATATTATAAACACATTTGTAAAAAAAATAAAAAAAAATGGCGTGTGTGTAGTTTTGAGCACCCCAAGTTTGTGTTTACAGATACCGTAAAATTTATTTAAAATTTATGGTACTCGTAAACCCAAACTTGTGGTGCTCAAAACTACACACACGACATTTTTTTTTGAATTTTTTTTTACAAATGTGTTTATAATACACGCATCTACGTTTATGAATAAAAATTTTGGTCTAACTCGCCCCGGATCAAAAAGTTCTCACGGTTCTTACAACTAGAGGTGGTTCTCATTTTAGCGGTCACTTTTATTTATATATATATTCACACCAACATAATAAAAAATAATAACTTTTCGAGAAAATCTCGAAGTTATGTGAAAATTCTAAGTATTAGAGAAACTTAGGTATTTTTGTGAGTTTTTTATTATTAAATCGTTCTTATTTAATTTAGGAAGAATAAACAATTTGAGGGATTGTGTTAACATATAAAAACGCACCCAAAGGTGAGTACATAGTTCCCCTATTTTACTTTTTCAAATGTTTTGGGGTGAAGCATATGTGCATAACTTTACTTTTCGTTTTCATGACATTATACATGTTCTATTACATATTACATATAATACATTATTTCAAAGACATTTTTATGGTATATTGACTTAGTATACCTAACATTTGGTTTCAAAGACATTTTACTTGGCATATTGACTTAGTATGCCTATTACATGGTTTTACAAAGACATTTTCATGACATGCTTACATTGAAAAAGACATTTGGTATGTTTAACGGAGTAGTACATTCATTAACATTGATTACGCCTCTCGGTAGTATGTAATAGCGCTATAGGACTTGACAAATCCCATTCCCGCTTTCTAGGTATTTCGGAAGGGGAATGACAGAATCCGAATACATTTTTTTTATAAACCTTGATCCTGATATGGGTTTATCCGACAGTCTCAAGGCTTGAGTGTATGCGATAGACAAACCGTATAAATGTTCATATCAATAAAAGCAATGGTTTTCAAAACATAACTTTTGTTTTAAACTTTTGTTTATTCAAAGACTTTGTTTTGTACATGACATTTTGATTACATAAGACATTTGTATATACATGACATTATGCATTTCGTTTGAGTAAATACTATTTATTCGCCATACAAGACATGGTTTATACCGGACATTTGACATTTGACATTGGACATTGACATTTATACAAGACATTATTTCATGGTTATTAATAAGTGATTTAAGTAACGAGACATGTGTAATATGATAAAAGCATGGTGGATATGCCGATGGTGCTTCCTATATATAAGTGCTTTTATTGTATTGCATATCGTGGCGTTATCTAAACCACTTCAAAAAGACAAGACATGACATATTTTATACATATTATTTTCATTTGGTTATTTACTTAACCATACATCATTCTTTTATATCATTTGATTTTCATATGATTTTATAAAAGAAAATAATTTATAAGGTTCATGACTACTTTTCGTTAAACATTTCTTTTAACATTCAAAGTCATGAATCTTCATCACTAAACCTATGTTACTCACAGGCATTTTTATGCTGACGTATTTACTTTCACATATGTTTCAGGAGCGAATGTTTGATGTGAGCGAGCTACACTTAGGGCGACTTGGGCCTTAGCAATCTAAAATCAAGAAAGTTATCATCTTTTATGTTATGTGTTTTGTTTGAACTAAGACAATGTAATAATTTAAGCTTGTAAAACTTAACTTTAATTATCATGTGTTTTGAAACAATAATTCTGCCACATGACTCCCCGACGTTTCCGCCGCGGTTTGTTGTTTTACGTGGTCGGGGTGTGACAACATGTTGCATCCCAAAGTTTAAAACAAAAAGGGTGTGACAACTGGCACTTTTCTGTACATTCCGTACAATAATTAGACGGTAATCTGTACTTTAATGACTGTGCATGATCTAGTTTATAAGACGAATGAATTTCTGATTTCTGTTATATACATACAATGGCATTTCATGATTGCAAGACTTTTGTCATTACTGCATGCAACCCAATATAGATTTATGGATGCACATAGTAGAGTTAGCACAATTGTTAGATAAACTAGAGGTACTGACGGGAGTTCAGTACTTAGGCAGACATGATCTTAAGACACAAAATAAGCCCCAGAACCAAGTGTTACACTAGTATAGTGTGTAGGAAAGTAGGGATCACAAAACTGCCTTCCTAGTAATGACATAGGTACCGGAAAGTGCCAGAAACACACTAAAACTGCAAAATTCTGCAGAAAATAAATAAATTCAGCAAAAATTCAGCTTTTAACAACTAAATGTAATGCAGAATTATGATTTAATGGTCCTGAATACTTTCCTAAGTGTCGGGAATCGAAACTGTCATAAAAGGTAACATAAAACACACTAAACTGCGCAATCTAGCACTTAAACGAACAATTTCGAAACGAACAACCGGACACTATCCGAAACATCACATTTTTACTAAAAGCACTGTTCTTATGTTACGAAACTAGTTATGGTCACCGAGAATCATATTACATCTCCTAAACACTAAACATCTAAAATACCTAACTAGTTCCATTACATCCCAACTAAATCAAGTAACTAGCCATTAAAAGTTACACTTTACCCCCCCCCCCCTTTGATAACCGGTTAGGAGACATGGGCCCCACAAGGGATTTCTTTTATATATTTTATAAGATTTTGTTGGTGTATATTCCAACAAAAGATGCCATATGCCACTAGAATTTTATAAAAACTACTAAAATAATACATTTATCATTCTCATCATCTTCAACATTCAAGAACCTCCTCCCTTCCCCCATAACCTACGGCCACCACACCACCACCACCTCTCCACCATTCTCAGCCATTCTAAGGAGGTCCAAAGGTGCTAGGAGATAAGTTAGGAAGCTTGGAGGCGTTGGAGCTTGAAGGACCTCTCTCTAGTGCTTTTATCTACCTTATTTCTTTTCTTGATCATCCCTAGCCTTGTGCTAGTAGTAAGACTCTTGTGATCTCATTTTATTTCATATTATGATGGTTAAAATATGATACAAGTTGTTAAGCATAAAGATCATGAAGAAACAAAAGCATAAACTTGAACATAAAGCTCAAAAACATGAAGATCAAGTTGTTTTAAGTGTATGTAGTATACTTGAATGTTGATTTCTTGTGTTTATGATGTTGAACATCATAAGAACCTTGCTAGATGATGATTAAACACATGATCTAGGAAGTGTAAGGATAGATCTTGAGAAATTTGTAATGATCATCCTTTATGTAAATCATGAACTTGAAAATAAACTTGTTTTAATGTATGATAATTATTCCTACAAGTTATAAGTCTTGAAAATAAAAGATTTCAAGAATAATATTTTTAAAAAACTAAAGTTTACTACAAGATCTAACATGATCATGATGTTTAAAGGAAGTAAACATGTTTTAAGTGTTAAATCAAAGCTAGAAACATATTGTTAACAAAAAAAATACAAGAAGAAGTATTTTTAGAAAATCTTCATACAAGTTGTGAAGATCTAAATTCTTCAAGAATGATATGTTCAAATAAGTAACCACACTTTAAAGGGTAACTAAGCTTACTAAATACATTAGTAACTTACTACAAATTTTTACAAGGTTTCAAGTTCATGACATAGTGTAAACTTCATATTTTTGGCACATGGTAAGTCTTGAATGAATTGTTGATGAATGATGATGATTTTAAAAGAAAATGATATGCTTTGAAAGCATGGAAACCTCTATTTTCAAGGGGAAACTATGGCAAAGTTTTTCTAAAAAAATTAAACACTTAGAGAATATTTCCAAATAAATATTTACAAGTATATTTTAAACCATGAATTTCTTACATAAAAGTTGCCATAATTTTTGCTACAAAATATAAATATTGGAGGTTGGTTTTTATAAATAAAAGTGACTAAATATGTATTTAGGAAATATATATTTAGAAGTCACCAAGTGTGTGATTATTTCTATACTTTGTGTATTAGTTATATTATTTTAGGACATGGAATAATAAAACTCCTCAAAATATCCAAAAATTACAATCCAAAATATTACTGAAATTCCAAGAATATGAATATACAAGTTATACACAAAATATTGGTGAAACCGAACTAGAGAATATAACTTACAAAATAATCCAGAAATATTATTCATATTTATATTTGGTAAAAAATATTTTTGACATCAAGTGAATAAAAATATGATTTTTTTACAATTACTACAAGAATATATCATATTTTTGACAAGAGAAAAATATATTATTTTTGGCAAGTATAAATATATAATTTTCTGGAAATTTTTAGAAGATATATTATTTTTGAAAGAAATATATATTTTCTCAACAAACATGAAATACAATATTTTTGGGTGAAAGATATATTTTCTCAGTTAAATATGAAATATATCGTTTTTGGAGAAAGATAAGTTTATATATATTTTCTAAGTTGGACTTGAAAATATATTACTTTTGAAACTTATATGAAAATACAAATATTTTGCCAAAGGAAAATTTATAAATAATTTTTTTCTAAGTAATATTTATTAAAATATATATTTTGGAAATATATATTGGGGAACTTTTATTAAAGATAATATTCCGGAATAATTAATACGAAATTAAGTATGAGAATACTTAATAAATACAATAAAGATACGTATTCTCGTACGTATAAATACACACCGGAATACGACCCCAAATACATGGCAAGAATATACAAGTATAAGATACCCCCATCCTTGGGAAGGAAATTACAAGTATAAATACTTGAAAAGTATTAAGTCAAAATATATTGCTATAACAATTATTCCAAAATTTAATGAATATAATTTAAGTTAAAATAATTATTATTTTAACAAATAATTATATAACTTGGAACAATGTTGAAGATACAAAGAAGCGTAACTCAAAGAAACTAATTAATACTAAGTCAAGGCACGACCCGCTCGTCTAATAGACCATAGTACGTTGTAGGTAGCCGTGCACACTAGTCGCAGCGTGAGTTACGTCGGATTGAAGAACGCCAAACTGTGAGTTAATGTCCCCCTTTTCTCTTAACTGTTTTTGGTTTTATAACTCTCGGGGGTGGAATACATGTTACGAATGTTCAAACGGTATGAATTGACTATGAAATGAACTATTAGATCATGTGAGCATAGATTAAATTTGAAATGCCATTAATTCTTAATTAAGGACAAAGGTTAGATCTAACGGGTACGGCCGAACCCCACTCATGGTACTTATGTGACCACTTGAGTGCTTCGGTGTCTCGGTCGAGGTGAATCGACAATGGTCAAGGTAAATTGTCATAGTTAAGGTAAATTGACATAGTCGAAGGGGAGTTCGACATAGTCGAAGGGGAATTCGACATAGTCGAGGGAATCGACGAGGGTACGAGCCTACTCATTTTGAGTGCTCCCTATATCTTCACATGTTTTAATGTCCTTGCAAAACTTTAATTTAAATTGTTCATAAATGCTTTTCATACCTGTTTTCAAAGGAGTTTCTCAAAGGTTTACAAGGTTTTCAGTACTCATAGAAAACGCATGAACTCGCTCAACTTTTGTTGATGTTTTCCAAAATTACATGTATTTCAGGTAACAGGTTGGATCTTGGGCGTGGGTGTTATTTCTAGAAGTAGATTTCAAGTTTAGATGTCATCCACTTTTAATGGTTTGTGATTTAGTCGAAGGTTGTGTTTTAAAACTTAAATAACCGGTGTTTGTAATACTTTAAATTTTATGAATGGATGAACATCGTTTTGATCATGTAGTTGTTTATTATGATTGAATGCAATGATATTAAACCAGTCACACATCATACGCTTCCGCAAAAGTCAGGGTGTGACAGTTTGGTATCAGAGATTCGATTGTAGTGAACTAGGATTCCTTCTCGAGTCTAGACTACAATCACTAGGACTCTCCCACAAAAACATTTTACAAAAAGGTTTTACAGTGCATTCACGTAAGCATCAAGATCCATGAGTCAAACATTTTCCAAAGAAAAAGGCAAGGACATTAGTAGGGAGAAGGATACCCCAAATTAAGGTGCCAATTAAGGCATAGTCTATGTGGGATAGACTTGCCAAAGGCAAAATGACCCCCCGAAAGGACAAACGAGAGTTATATGTGATATGATGCATCTATTTGCCTGTTTATGCTAAGTAACATATTTATTTATTGATATAATCATCATGCTTATTCGCGCGTAAGGATGACAAATGTTAGCGCGTGGACCACCACAATGGTCCTTTCCATGCCAGAGGTATAAGGACAGTAGTTTCCCCTCCTTGGTTGATCATCTGCTTGGACGAGGGAAAATTGGGATAACTGTGCAAGACAATTTATTATTACGGGGGCCCACGTAATAACGACTTATAGTGCATGGAAATCCTGGTGGACTCTACGGGTCAGGCTGATGATCACCATCCCTCCAAAAATAATCTCTAGGTGTTCACGCCTTCATATGGTAGAACAATATCTAGAAAGTTACCTTAGCACTTTACAAAGTAGGAAACCTGTCTTTGCCTACTTCGTGTCTGACACTTCTACCCGTCTACGAGCCGTTTGGAGACCGATAGTTAAGCAAGTGAAGATGGCTAACACGCGGGAAGGATTCAGTGACGTCACACTCCCTATCATCCTTACATGCACAACCCCCATCTCTTGGAAAGTATACCAGTCTTGTGGAGCTAAAGACCCAAGAAAAACCAATGTAGAAGGAAAATAACTACTACTTTCATATTATGAAACTTGTATGACCAAGGTGATGTAACCTCGAGTTCATTTTGTTTTCCTTGTTACAAACAATAAGTCAAGTTGTCAAGCCTATATGAAAGCTCAGTGGTTGTTTCCTTACTTATACATTGTTAGTTATATATGCATGTGATATTGGGTAATTACATACTTGCTTGTGGTAATATGTACCTCATAGAAAATTATGGAATGTTGTCTAACCTACCCCGTACCTTTTTTCCAGAAGGAATGCCGCCCCAACGTGACACGGACACCAGTACGTTACCAAGAACTGAGGTCGAACTCAATAAGCGCATTTCCCAAGCTATAGCGCAGTATGAAGCCTATCGCTCTGGACGCAGCGATGGCACTTCTAGAAGTAACCCTCGAACTGGCTGCACTTATAAACAGTTCCTGGACTGCAAGCCATTGAACTTTGACGGCACATGAGGCGCCGTTTCATTTGTACCTTGGGCAGAAAAGACTGACTCCGTTCTGAGAATGAGTAACTGTTCGCCCCAGCGGAGCATTACCTTTATCTCAGGATTGTTTTTGGATGGTACACTCTCCTGGTGGAACCTACAGGTTCAGACCCTTGGTGAAGATGTTGCTTATGCGCTGAGCTGGGACGAGCTCAAGGAAATGATGGAGAAGAAATACTGTTCTAGGGCTGAAATCCAGAAGCTTGAGGTGGAGTTCTGGAATTTGAAATTGGAAGGGCCGAAGATCGCTGAGTACGTCCAACGCTTTCATGACTTGTCTAGGGTCGTTCCCTACTTAGTCAAGCCAGAATTCAAGAAGATTGAGCGATTCATTCATGGACTTGCATCACAGATCATGAGCATGGTTACTGCCTCAAAGCCTCAAACCATCACAGAGGCTATCGATTTGAGTGTTACACTTACTGAAGAAGCTCTATGAACGGGAAAGTTTTCGGAATCTGAGGATAACAAGAAAGAGACTCATGTGGAGTCTTCGGGCGATAAGAAAAGGAAGCCTTCGAACCTAAAGATAGGCACCCAAGTCAGCTATGGAAGCTCTAAAGCAAACAAAAGAAAGGAAGTGAACCCACCCCGTGGCAGGAAGGCTTATGGAGCTAGAGAGGCCAGTGGTAAGGTTTATTTGGGAAATAAGCTGAGATGCGAGGAATGTAATTTTTACCATGAAGGTCGATGTCTGAGACCTAAGTGTGGAAAGTGTGGAAAGGAAGGGCACAACAAGGATGCCTGTTGGGCGAAGGATCTAGACAGAAAAGATAATGATCGAGTACCAGGTTGCTACCGGTGTGGTGAGGTAGGGCACTTTAGGAAAGATTGCCCTAGGAAGAACCAAGAAAGGAAGGGTCTTCATGATCGGAACTCGTGAAGCACGCCAGGATCCAGATGCGGTTACGGGTACGTTCCCTATTAACCAACTCTATGCATCTATTTTTTATTAATACTGGAACCGACTTCAACCTTGTATCCTTAGAACTTAAGAACTGCTTAGCCTAGTTTCGAGTAGAATAGATGTCTCGTATTCTTTAGATGGAAGGTTAGTTAAGCGAAGGAAATGATTGAGGATTGTATTTTGGGAACCTAGAAAGCCGGAACCTTCTATTACCATTGACTTGGGAAGTCATGATATGGTAGTCAGCATGGATTGGATATCCAAGTATAGAGCTGAAGTTGTTCGTTATAAGGAAAATCATTCGCATCCCTCTTGTAAATGATGAAACCCTTATAGTACATAACCCTCTAGCAATAGGATGCGAGGACACTAGGCACCATGAGACAGTGAATTGGCAACATCTCACGTTGGCTACAGAGACACAGGAGCACCTCCAAAGGGACTGCATAGCCTACCCTGCTCACGTTGACAGTGAGGAGACCAAGAAGCCAAAGCCAGAAGACATCCTCGATGTGAAGGAAATACTAGAAGCCTTTCCCAAAGGCTTGCCTGGGTTACAGTGACAAGAGGAGCTTGGGATGAACCTAGTGCCAGGAGCGGCACCAGTACCGAATGACGCCTTACCGACTAGCTTCATCCGAGATACATGAGCCTCCGATGCAACTGCAAGAGCTGCTAGACAGAGGAAATCTACCAGGCCGAGCCTCTCACCATGGGAAGCCCCGGTGATATTCATTAGGAAGTAGGACAACCGTTTTTACATGCATACACAGCCTAATCTGAAAGGAACTCAGAAGAATTAATATGGAAAAG
This sequence comes from Helianthus tuberosus, assembly GCA_030545235.1. Classification (NCBI taxonomy): domain Eukaryota; kingdom Viridiplantae; phylum Streptophyta; class Magnoliopsida; order Asterales; family Asteraceae; genus Helianthus; species Helianthus tuberosus. The sequence goes on from CM060381.1 coordinate 144,488,204, forward strand.
TGTTACGCATAGGTTACATAGAGATAGACGACTAACCATCAAGAATCGGTACCCCTTACCGAAAATTGATGACTTGTCAATCAACTACAAGGTCTCAGCTACTATTCCAAGATGGAATTGAGGACATGACGTCCATAGTAAAGGACACGAGAATAAAGTTGGCAGTTTCCATTTTGCATCAACTTTAGAGAATTGGATATCAAGGACCGGTATCCTTTGCCAATGATTGATGACTTGTTGAACCAGTCGTAAGGTTCTAGTTACTACTGGAAGATCGACGTGAGGTCAGGATGTCCTCGACTGCAAATGCAGGAAGAAAATATCCCAAAAACGACCTTTAGGACTCGCTTTGAGCATTACGAGTTCCTTGTCGTGCCGTTTGGCTTAACACATGCATCGGAAGTATTCGTAGACCTCATGAATCGAATGTGTAAGCCATACCGGGATAGATCATGATTATATTTATTGACTACATTCTTACATGTTCAACAACCAAGGAAGGTCATGAGCAACATCTGCAATTTATCTTGTGACTCTTAGAGAAAGAACAGTTGTGTGTTAGGATGCCTAGGTGCGAACCTGGGATTTGCAAGGTAAGATTGTTAGGATACGTGATGGATAAGAATGAAATCTATGTCAACCCTGCGATCAAGAGCTAAGGAGTTAGAGTTTCGATTTTTGCGACGCTACTCGACAAGGTCTCGATTGCACGTCGATGCAATGAGACCAAGTCCTCGCATACGCGTCACATTGATTAAGGGATCATGAGAGGAGACCTTGAACTAGGGACAGTAATCGCGTGTCGCAGATTTGACGTAATTACCTGTATGAAAACGCTGCACGATCTTTACTGATCATAAGGGTTGCAGCACACCGTAGATCATAAGGACTTAAATATTAACGAAGATGGACTGAGCTACTGAATGAACGCGACTGAGAGATTAAGTGTCTCCTGGACAAGACAAGCGTTGTAGCAGACGCCTTGAGCCGCAAGGATCGCGCAAAGCCTTTATGGGTGCGAGCCTTAGAGATGACCATACAGACGAACCTCGTCACTTGGATTCGTGAAGCTGAGCAAGAGACGCTCAAATCAGCAAACCTTCAAGCTGAAGTGCTACAGGAATGGAAGTGCAATTATTGCCTAAGGAAAACGGAACCTCGTACTTCATGGAACGACTTTGGGTATCGTTTTGCGGCATTTAAGTACGCCTGTTTTAGGACAAGGCTCATAGGTCAAGGTACTCGATGCATCCTAGGATTCGACAAGATGTACCTAGACTTGAAGGATTAATATGAGTGGCCTAAGATGGAAGCCGATATAGCTACATGTGGATAACTGCCTTACTTATGCCGAAGTTAAGACAAAATACCAGGAACCATCAGAACTACTGCAACAGCCTGAGATTCCCATGTGGAAGTGGGAACGAATCTCAAAGGATTTCATTACAAGCTACCAAGAACTTAAACAGGTCACGATATGATTTGGGTGAGTATTGACCGACACACCAAGACTGCACATTTCCTACCGAACAGTGAGGAAGACAGCGTAAGGGATTTAGCAGAGATTTAGCCTAGAAAGGTTGCGGCACGTCATGGAGTGCCTGACTCTATCTTGACCAACCGAGATGGTCGTTTTGTGCCAAGGATATGGCAGACGTTTCAAAGGCGTTTAGGTCACGATTGGACCTTAGTACTGCATTTCGTCCTTAGAAAGACGGCCAGAGAAAACGAGCGATACAGGCTTTGGTGGACTCGCTATGTGCTTGCGTGATGAACTTTGATAAAATGATGGATTACTCACTAGCCCTTAGTGGAGATTTCCTACCATAGTGTTTATCACACCGCCGTTTAGGTCGCTTCATGTAAAGCTTTATAGGAACGTAAGTATCGGTCCCCCTTCGTGTTGGGCGGAGACCGGAGATAAACGATTGACTGGCCCAAATTGGTTAAGGAAAACTATAGGAAAGATCGTTCAGATATGTGATCATGTCAAGATGGCACGCTGTATACAGAAAGGCTACGCCGACGAGCGGCGGAAACCGTTGGAATTTGAGATAGGAAGTATGGTTTTAATGAGGGACTCACCTTGGGAAGGCGTGGTATGATTTTGGAAAGCGTGGGAGGTTGAACCCACGGTATGTTAGACCTTTCAAGATCCTGGACAGGATCAGGGACCATTGCTCACAAACTGAAACTTCCAGAGAAGATCAGTAGTGAACGCGACACATTCCACGTGTCTGGTCTTTAGAGGAGCCTGACTCTGGGAACAGTCGTTATTAACGCAAATAGGATTCACGTCAATGACAAACTCCAATTTAACAAAGAACCTGTTCAGGTTGCAGACTGGGAGTCCGCCAGACCCGGAGAAGTCATAATTGATTTGTTAGAGTTCGTTGGGATTCATATCATGGCCCAAAGATTACTTGGGAATATGAAGAACAAATTACGCCTGAATGACCACGTTTGGTTCACAACTCCCCAGCGATCGATGGCATCGCTTGAATTTCGGGACGAAATTCTTTTAACGAGGGGAGAATGTGACAACTCGCACTTTTCCGTACATTTCGTACAATAATTAGACGGTAATCTGTGCTTTAATGACTGTGCATGATCTAGTTTATAAGACGAATGAATTTCTAAATTCTGTTATATACATACAATGGCATTTCATGATTGCAAGACTTTTTTCATTACTGTATGCAACCCAATATAGATTTATGGATGCACAGAGTAGAGTTAGCACAGTTGTCAGATAAACTAGAGGTACTGACGGGAGTTCGGTACTTAGACAGACATGTTGTTAAGACACAAAATAAGCCCCAGGTCCAAGTGTTACACTAGTATAGTGTGTAGGAAAGTAGGGATCACAAAACTGCCTTCCTAGTAATGACATAGGTACCGGAAAGTGCCAGAAACACACTAAAACCGCAAAATTCTGCAGAAAATAAATAAATTCAGAAAAAATTCAGCTTTTAATAACTAAATGTAATGCAAAATTATGATTTAGTGGTATTGAATACTTTCCTAAGTGTCGGGAATCGAAACTGTCATAAAAGGTAACATAAAACACACTAAACTGCACAATCTAGCACTTAAACGAACAGTTTCGAAATGAACAACCGGACACTACCCGAAACATCAAATTTTTACTAAAAGCATTGTTTTTATGTTACAAATCTAGTTATGGTCACCGAACATCATATTACACCTCCTAAACACTAAACATCTAAAATACCTAACTAGTTCCATTACATCCCAACTAAATCAAGTAACTAGCCATTAAAAGTTACACTTTACCCCCCCCCCCCCTTTGATAACCGGTTAGGAGACATGGGCCCCACAAGAGATTTATTTTATATATTTTATAAGATTTTGTTGGAGTATATTCCAACATAAGATGCCATATGCCACTAGAATTTTATAAAAACTACTAAAATAAAACATTTATCATTCTCATCATCTTCAACATTCAAGAACCTCCTCCCTTCCCCCATAACCTACGGCCACCACACCACCACCACCTCTCCACCATTCTCAACCATTCTAAGGAGGTCCAAAGGTGCTAGGAGCTAAGTTTGGAAGCTTGGAGGCGTTGGAGCTTGAAGGACCTCTCTCTAGTGCTTTTATCCACCTTATTTCTTCTCTTGATCATCCCTAGCTTTGTGCTAGTAGTAAGACTCTTGTGATCTCATTTTATTTCATATTATGTTGGTTAAAAGATGATACAAGTTGTTAAGCATAAAGATCATGAAGAAACATAAGCATAAACTTGAACATAAAGCTCTAAAACATGAATATCAAGTTGTTTTAAGTGTATGTAGTATACTTGAATGTTGATTTCTTGTGTTTATGATGTTGAACATCATAAGAACCTTGCTAGATGATGATTAAACACATGATCTAGCAAGTGTAAGGATAGATCTTGAGAAATTTGTAATGATCATCCTTTATGTAAATCATGAACTTGAAAATAAACTTGTTTTAATGTATGATAATTATTCCTACAAGTTATAAGTCTTGAAAATAAAAGATTTCAAGAATAATATTTTCAAGAAACTAAAGTTTACTACAAGATCTAACATGATCATGATGTTTAAAGGAAGTAAACTTGTTTTAAGTGTTAAATCAATGCTAGAAACATATTGTTAACAAGAAAAATACAAGAAGAAGTATTTTTAGAAAATCTTCATACAAGTTGTGAAGATCTAATTTCTTCAAGAATGATATTTTCAAATAAATAACCACACTTTAAAGGGTAACTAAGCTTACTAAATACATTAGTAAGTTACTACAAATTTTTACAAGGTTTCAAGTTCATGACATAGTGTAAACTTCATATTTTTGGCACATTGTAAGTCTTAAATGAATTGTTGATGAATGATGATGATTTTAAAAGAAAATGATATGCTTTGAAAACATGGAAACCTCCATTTTCAAGGGGAAACTATGGCAAAAATTTTCTAAAAAAATTAAACAGTTAGAAGAATATTTCCAAATAAATATTTACATGTATATTTTAAACCATGAATTTCATACATAAAAGTTGCCATAATTTTTGTTACAAAATATAAATATTAAAGGTTGGTATTATAAATAAAAATGACTAAATATGTATTTAGGAAATATATATTTAGAAGTCACCAAGTGTGTGAATTTTTGTATACTTTGTGTATTAGTTATATTATTTTAGGACATGAAAAAATATAACACCTCAAAATATCCAAAAATTACAATCCAAAATATTACCAAAATTCCAAGAATATGAATATACAAGTTATACACAAAATATTGGTGAAACCGAACTAGAGAATATAACTTACAAAATACTCCGGAAATAATATTCATATGTATATATGGTAAATAATATTTTGGACATCAAGTGTATAAAAATATGATTTTTTTTATAATTACTACAAGAATATATCATATTTTTGACAAGAGAAAAATATATTATTTTTGGCAAGTATAAATATATATTTTTCTGGAAATTTTTAGAAGATATATTATTTTTGAAAGAAATATATATTTTCTCAACAAACATGAAATACAATATTTTTGGGTGAAAGATATATTTTCTCAGTTAAATATGAAATATATCATTTTTTGGAGAAAGATAAGTTTATATATATTTTCTAAGTTGGACTTGAAAATATATTACTTTTGGAACTTATATGAAAATACAAATATTTTGCCAAAGGAAAATTTATAAATAATTTTTTTATAAGTAATATTTATTGAAATATATATTTTGAAAATATATATTGGTGAACTTTTATTAAAGATAATATTCCGGAATAATTAATACGAAATTAAGTATGAGAATACTTAATAAATACAATAAAGATACGTATTCTCGTACGTATAAATACACACCGGAATACGACCCCAAATACATGGCAAGAATATACAAGTATAAGATACCCCCATCTTTGGAAAGGAAATTACAAGTATAAATACTTGAAAAGTATTAAGTCAAAATATATTGCTATAACAATTATTCTAAAATTTAATGAATATAATTTAAGTTAAAATAATTATTATTTTAACAAATAATTATATAACTTGGAACAATGTTGAAGACACAAAGAAGCGTAACTCAAAGACACTAATTAATACTAAGTCAAGGCACGACCCGCTCGTCTAATAGACCATAGTACGTTGTAGGTAGTCGTGCACACTAGTAGCAGCGTGAGTTACGTCGGATTGAAGAACGCAAAACTGTGAGTTCATGTCCCCCTTTTCTCTTGACTGTTTTTGGTTTTATAACTCACGGGGGTGGAATACATGTTACGAATGTTCAAACGGTATGAATTGACTATGAAATGAACTATTAGATCATGTGAGCATAGATTAAATTTGAAATGCCATTAATTCTTAATTAAGGACGAAGGTTAGATCTAACGGGTAAGGCCGAACCCCACTCATGGTACTTATGTGACTACTTGAGTGCTTTGGTGTCCCGGTCGAGGTGAATCGACAATGGTCAAGGTAAATTGACATAGTTAAGGTAAATTGACATAGTCGAAGGGGAGTTCGACGTAGTCGAAGGGGAATTCGACATAGTCGAGGGAATCGACGAGGGTACGAGCCTACTCATTTTGAGTGCTCCCTATGTCTTCACATGTTTTAATGTCCTTGCAAAACTTTAATTTAAATTGTTCATAAATGCTTTTCATACCTGTTTTCAAAGGAGTTTCTCAAAGGTTTACAAGGTTTTCAGTACTCATACAAAACGCATGAACTCGCTCAACTTTTGCTGATGTTTTCCAAAATTACATGTATTTCAGATAACATGTTGGATCTTGGGCGCGGGTGTTATTTCTAGAAGTAGATTTCAAGTTTAGATGTCATCCACTTTTGATGGTTTGTGACTTAGTCGAAGGTTGTGTTTCAAAACTTAAATAACCGGTGTTTGTAATACTTTAAATTTTATGAATGGATGAACATCGTTTTGATCATGTAGTTGTTTATTATGATTGAATGCAATGATATTAAACCAGTCACACATCATACGCTTCCGCAAAAGTCAGGGTGTGACAGTTTGGTATCAGAGCTTCGATTGTAGTGAACTAGGATTCCTTCTCGAGTTTAGACTACAATCACTAGGAATCTCTCACAAAAACATTTTAAAAAAGGTTTTACATTGTATTCATGTAAGCGTCAAGATCTATGAGTCAAACATTTTTCAAAGAAAAAGGTAAGGACATTAGTAGGGAGAAGGATACCCCAAATTAAGGTGCCAATTAAGGCATATCTATGTGGGATAGACTTGCCAAAGGCAAAATGACCCCCCGAAAGGACAAACGAGAGTTATATGTGATATGATGCATCTATTTGCCTGTTTATGCTAAGTAACATATTTATTTATTGATATATATATATATATATACGTATAAGTGTACGGAATAATTATTGACGTGAATGAGATACCTTCGACTTTGAATCCTATTATTGTTCTTGACTCGCACGATGAAGCTATCGACCTCGCGTTTACTGCAAAGCTCAAAGATGGAGTGATTACCAGACGAGATTCTGAGCTTGTTTCCGTAGGAGATGGCCGTTCTTCCCTCTCTAATGCGTAGGTGCCTGACTACGGTAGTGACGGCGAGGCAGAGGAGGCGACCTTGGACAACACCCTCATCAGCAGGACGAGGTCCCTGTGGTTTTTGAAACATGATTGAAGACGCTCTTGTCCGGACTAGGAAGATGAAGTATTCATCTTAGAGGTGCCCCTCCAACCACTAGGAATTCTCCTTATTCCTAGTACGTTTAATCATCGTGCTTATTCGCGCGTAACGATGATAAATGTTAGCGCGTGGACCACCGCAATGGTCCTTTCCATGCCAGAGGTAAAAGGACAGTAGTTTCCCCTCCTTGGTTGATCATCTGCATGGACGAGGGAAAATTGGGATAACTGTGCAAGACAATTTATTATTACGGTGGCCCACGTAATAACGACTTATAGTGCATGGAAATCCTGGTGGACTCTGCGGGTCAGGCTGATGATCACCATCCCTCCAAAAATAATCTCAAGGTGTTCACGCCATCATATGGTAGAACAATACCTAGACACTTACCTTAGCACTTTACAAAGTAGGAAACCTGTCTTTGCCTACTTCGTGTCTGACACTTCTACCCGTCTACGAGCCGTTTGGAGACCGATAGTTAAGCAAGTGAAGATGGCTAACACGCGGGAAGGATTCAGTGACGTCACACTCCCTATCATCCTTACATGCACAACCCCCATCCCTTGGAAAGTATACCAGTCTTGTGGAGCTAAAGACCCAAGAAAAACCAATGTAGAAGGAAAATAACTACCACTTTCATATTATGAAACTTATATGACCAAGGTGATGTAACCTCGAGTTCATTTTGTTTTCCCCGTTACAAATAATAAGTCAAGTTGTCAAGCCTATATGAAAGCTCAGTGGTTGTTTCCTTACTTATACATTGTTAGTTATATATGCATGTGATATTGGGTGATTACATACTTGCTTGTGGTAATATGTACCTCATAGACAATTATGGAAAGTTTTCTAACCTACCCCGTACCTTTTTTCCAGAAGGAATGCCGCCCCGACGTGACACAGACACCAGTACATTACCAAGAACTGAGGCCGAACGGACTGCATAGCCTACCATGCTCACGTTGACAGTGAGGAGACCAAGAAGCCAAAGCCAGAAGACATCCTCGATGTGAAGGAAATACTAGAAGCCTTTCCCAAAGGCTTGCCTGGGTTATAGCGACAAGAGGAGCTTGGGATGAACCTAGTGTAAGGAGCGGCACCAGTTCCGAATGACGCCTTACCGACTAGCTTCGTCCGAGATACATGATCCTCCGATGCAACTGCACGAGCTGTTAGACAGAGGAAATCTACCAGGCCGAGCCTCTCACCGTGGGAAGCCCCGGTGATATTCATTAGGAAGTAGGACTATAGTTTTTACACGCGTACACAACCTAATCTAATAGGAACTCAAAAGAATTAATATGGAAAAGTGTTACGCATAGGTTACCTAGAGATAGATGACTAACCATCAAGAATCGGTACCCCTTACTGAAAATTCATGACTTGTCAATCAACTACAAGGTCTCAGCTACTATTCCAAGATGGAATTGAGGACATGACGTCCATAGTAAAGGACACGAGAAGAAAGTTGGCAGTTTCCATTTTGCATCAACTTTAGAGAATTGGATATCAAGGACCGGTATCCTTTGCCAATGATTGATGACTTGTTGAACCAGTCGTAAGGTTCTAGTTACTACTGGAAGATCGACGTGAGGTCAGGATGTCCTCGACTGCAAATGCAGAAAGAAAATATCCCAAAAACGACCTTTAGGACTCGCTTTGAGCATTACGAGTTCCTTGTCATGCCGTTTGGCTTAACACATGCATCGGCAGTATTCGTAGACCTCATGAATCGAATGCGTAAGCCATACCGGGATAGATCATGATTATATTTATTGACTACATTCTTACATGTTCAACAACCAAGGAAGGTCATGAGCAATATCTGAAATTTATCTTTTGACTCTTAGAGAAAGAAAAGTTGTGTGTTAGGATGCCTAGGTGCGAACCTGGGATTCGCAAGGTAAGATTGTTAGGATACGTGATGGAAAAGAATGAGATCTGTGTCAACCCTGCGATCAAGAGCTAAGGAGTTAGAGTTTCGATTTTTGCGACGCTACTCGACAAGGTCTCGATTGCACGTCGATGCAATGAGACCAAGTCCTCGCATACACGTCACGTTGATTAAGGGATCATGAGAGGAGACCTTGAACTAGGCACAGTAATCGCGCGTCACAGATTTGACGTCATTACCTGTATGAAAACGCTGCACGATCTTTACTAATCACAAGGGTTGCAGCACACCGTAGATCATAAGGACAAAAATATTAACGAAGATGGACTGAGCTACTGAATGAACGCGACAGAGAGATTAAGTGTCTCCTGGACAAGGTAAGCGTTGTAGCAGATGCCTTGAGTCGCAAGGATCGCGCAAAGCCTTTAGGGGTGCGAGCCTTAGAGATGACCATACAGACGAATCTCGTCACTTGTGTCACACCCCCAAAATCCACACGCGGAGTATCACCGCTTGGAGGCGTGACTGAGCAGTATCAAACCACTAATCATATTGAACAAGCAAGTAATTAATTGTAAAAGTCCAACCAACACAATTAGTGTCCAAAACAAACATAGTTTAAGTTATGAGTGGAAGCATAATGTTTAAAACCAAAACATAAGTTTAAATATCCAAAGGTTTAACATGGCACACAGCTTTCCATGTCCCATAACGACTCTTCCTTGTGCAAGCTCCAGCTAAGTACCTATTGATCTGCAAAGCATGTAGTAACGAGTCAACAATAATGTTGAGCGAGTTCACAGTTGGGTGTTGGTTTTAGTTGTTCCAAAAAGAGTTCCTTTAACTGGCATCCCTACCGTGGGGGTTACCCCATATTTGAAAACGTGATTTGTTTAACCCATTAACTCTAGCAATCCAGCCGTGGGGGCTACCCCATGATAGTTATCTGGCATTTCGGTCGTGGGGGCTACCCCATGTATACACTAGACTCGTTACCATATCGACTACTGACTGAAGTCATGTTTAAGTGCCCTGAACTGTCAATGTCTATCAGCATTGACGTGCCCAGATCCATTAGTTCACGCCCGTCCTCTGCGGCACGGTGTGAGGCTTGTCAGACCTAAATAGCGCTATCTAACTAATGACCCGCTCGCCATTGGCTCGGCGATTAAGTCGATATAAAAAGGAGGGACTTCGTGATAGAGTTTTGGTCTAGTAAAAGTTATCTGTCTGTGAGGACGAGGAATTTCATTCCTGAACCAGTACTGTCCTACCCAAGAAAGGACGAGGAATCCATGTTCCTTAACCCCATTCCCAACCCCTGGGAATCCCATGCTTTGTAGAGTGTGAACTCACCTTGGTTTGCATAATAGCCAATTTAACAAGCATCGTCAAATAGCATAATAGCCAATTTAACAAGCATCATCAAATACAATCCGATTAATGTGAATCGTTATCAATACATGCATATGGGCCGATTTTAAGAACACTAAGATTTAATAATTTATATCATGTTCAATCATCTACCATAACAATCATCAAAGTAACACACTAACCGGTTGAGAGAAGGATGGAATAGATGATTGATCCGAACAAGAAAAGATCTTTGATGGAGAGGATTCTTGGCTGCCTTCGAGTTCGTGAGAGAGAGAGAAAGAGCACTAGGGTTTGTAGATTTGTTTGTTTTGGTAAAGTGTGAGATGGGTACTAGCACCCCATGTGTTAATCGACTAAAGGAAATGGGCCGAACCCACACTTGGGCTGCCCTTGATTCCGAATACAAGTTGTGGCTCGAATGGGCTTGTGCGATCGGGTGAGTGTTGTGCGTTTTGGTCGTTTATATACATACATACATTACACAAAACACATATCAACATAACATTCATATAATCATTCACTTTCATAAAATCACATATCGTACACATACGTTACTTCAAAGTACAAAGATAGGTTCGGAAATACGAGATGTCACATTATCCCCAAGTTGAAAGAAATTTCGTCCCGAAATTTTGTACATACTCACTGAGGAAGCTAGTTAAGTTGCATGGTTTTCCTGGGGTGTCACATCCTCCCCCCGTTGATCTGGAATTTCGTCCCGAAATTCCGTAGCTTCAGCCTCAGTAGTGGTTGTACCGTTTGCGAATAGTTGGGGATACTTTTGTTTCATCTGATCTTCGCGTTCCCAGGTGAACTTTGGGCCGCGACGTGAGTTCCAACGAACTCGGACGAGAGGTATTCTAGTGCGTTTGAGGACCTTAACATCCCGGTCCGTGATTTCAACTGGTTCCTCGACGAATCGTAACTGCTCGTCGATAGTGAGCTCTTTTAAAGGAACTATGTGGGTCTCATCTGACAGACACTTCTTCAGATTTGACACGTGGAAAACGTTGTGAACTGCACTGAGTTCTGCTGGTAAGTTCAGTTTGTAGGCCACCTTGCCTATTTTCTCAATGACTTCGAAAGGTCTGACGTATCGCGGGTTAAGTTTGCCTTGTTTACCAAAACGAACCACACCCTTCTAGGGTGAAACTTTGAGTAGTACTCGCTCCCCAACCTAGAGCTCTAGTGGTTTTCTGCCCTTATCGGCGTAGACTTTCTGACGGTCACGAGCTGCCGCCATTCGTTGTCGTATCTGAGCAATTCGCTCCGTTGTGTCTACCACAAGTTTTGGACCAGTAATCTGACTATCCCCCACCTCTGCCCAACAAAGAGGTGACCGGCATTTACGCCCGTATAATGCCTCAAACGGAGCAGCTTTAATGCTGGTGTGGTAGCTGTTATTGTATGAGAATTCCACAAGCGGCAGATGCTTTTCCCAGTCGTTGCCAAAGTCAATCACACATGCCCTAAGCATGTCTTCAAGGGTCTGGATGGTGCGTTTAGACTGCCCATCCGTTTGCGGGTGATAAGCTGTGCTCATATCTAAACGTGAGCCAAAGGACTTGTGCATTGCTTGCCACAGTTCTGATGTAAAACGTGCATCTCGATCCGAGATAATAGAGGTGGGCACTCCGTGCCTCGAGACAACTTCCTTAAGATATACGTCTGCTAGGGTGGAGAACTTATCCGTTTCCTTGATAGCCAAGAAGTGAGCAGACTTTGTGAGTCGATCCATGATCACCCAAATAGTATCGTTACCACGTTGAGATCTAGGCAGGCCAGTAACAAAATCCATGGAAATTTGCTCCCATTTCCATTGTGGTATCTCTGGTTGTTGAAGGGGGCCTGAAGGTTTCTGGTATTCCGCCTTGACTCTCGCACAAGTCAAGCACTTGCTAACGTAAGTTGCTATGTGGGCCTTCATGCTAGGCCACCAATATGTAGTTTTGATATCGTGGTACATTTTATCCGAACCAGGATGTACTGAGTAGCGAGACTGTGTGCCTCATCCATCACAAGCTCTCGTAGGTTGCCATAAAGTGGGACCCAAATGCGTTCTGTGACGTAGTAAGCACCGTCTTCCTTTCGTTCTAACTGTTGCCTTGAGCCGCGTAGGGCATCAGCCCTGACGTTTTCTGGTTTCAATGCTTCTACCTAAGCGTCCCGTATCTGAGAAGGAAGACCAGACTGTATAGTAAGTTGTAAAGCTCGTACGCGCTTGGGCGCAGTGTCCTTTCGACTGAGGGCGTCGGCCACAACATTGGCTTTGCCCGGGTGGTATCTGATCGAGCATTCGTAGTCATTCAGTAGTTCGACCCATCGTCGCTGTCGCATATTGAGTTCCTTCTGTTTGAAGATATGCTCGAGGCTCCTATGATCTGTGTAGATGGCGCACTTGGTACCGTAAAGGTAGTGTCTCCATATCTTAAGTGCAAAAACAACAGCTCCCAGCTCTAGATCGTGTGTAGTGTAGTTCTTTTCATGAACTTTGAGTTGGTGTGAGGCGTAGGCTATAACTTTATCCCGCTGCATCAATACACAACCAAGACCCTGAATAGATGCGTCGCAGTAAACCACGAAGTCGTCTGTGCCCTCTGGCAATGAAAGGATAGGTGCACTGCAAAGTCTATCCTTTAAATGTTGAAACGCTAACTCCTGTGCATTTCCCCAATGATAAACAACGCCCTTCTGCGTTAGTGAAGTAAGAGGCTGTGCAATCTTGGAAAAATCCTTAATGAATCTCCTGTAGTAACCTGCCAAGCCCAAGAATTGGCGAATTTCCGTTGGCGTACAAGGTGCAGGCCAGCTCTTGATCGAATCTACCTTGGATGGATCAACATGAATCCCATCCTTGTTCACTACATGGCCTAAGAAATGGACTTCGCGAAGCCAGAAGTCGCATTTTGAAAACTTGGCATATAGTTGTTCTGCTCAAAGGAGTTCCAAAATGAGCCGTAAATGTTGTTCGTGTTCCTCCTGACTCTTAGAATAGATCAGGATGTCGTCGATGAAAACTATGACAAACTTGTCTAGGTATGGCTTGCACACTCGATTCATCAAGTCCATGAAGACCGCAGGTGCGTTTGTCAGCCCAAAAGGCATGACCAAAAACTCATAGTGTCCATAACGGGTTCTAAAGGCTGTTTTAGAGACGTCCCCTTCTCGGACTCTCAGCTGGTGATATCCTGATCTCAAATCGATCTTTGAATAGTAACTCGACCCTTGTAGTTGGTCGAACAAGTCGTCAATGCGTGGAAGAGGGTAGAGATTCTTCACAGTCACCTTGTTAAGTTCACGGTAGTCGATGCACATTCTGAAAGTACCATCCTTCTTCTTTACGAATAGCACTGGAGCTCCCCAAGGCGATGAGCTTGGATGAATAAAACACTTATCCAAGAGTTCTTGTAGTTGCGTAGAGAGTTCTTTCAACTCTGATGGAGCTAAACGATACGGTGCACGAGCTATGGGCGCTGCTCCAGGAGCTAGCTCGATTTGGAACTCGACCTGACGATGAGGCGGGAGGCCAGGTAGTTCCTCAGGAAATACCTCAAGATAGCCGCGTATAATCGGAAAGTCTTCTATCTTCTTCTCTTTCTTCGAGGTGTCAGTAACGAGAGCCAGAATAGCAGTGTGGCCCTTTCTCAAGCACTTCTGAGCCTTAAGGAAAGAGATGATGCTCACAACAGCACCACTCTTGTCGCCACGAATCATAAGAGGTTCATCACCTAGGCGAGGAATACGGACAATCTTTTCGTTGCAAAGAATCTATGCTTGGTGTTGGGATAACCAGTCCATCCCAATGACAACGTCAAAACTACCCAAAGTGATAGGAAGGAGGTCGATCGAGAAAGTGTGATCAGCAAGAACAAGGTTACAACCTTTGACTACGTGTGTGACCTCTATACTTTTACCATTAGCTAACTCTACAGCGTGCTTGGGGTTCAAAGGTGTTGGGGTACGCTTAAGCAGTTGACTAACTTTTAGGGACACATAACTAGTATCAGCACCCGAATCAAATAAGACAGTAACGTAAAAGTCGTCGAGAAGGAACTTACCCGTCACAACATTGGGATCATTCCTAGCTTCTCCCTGGCCAATAACGAACACACGACCCCTTGCCCCATTGCCATTGTTACCCCCGTTGTTCCCATTCCCCAGATTGTTGTTGTTATTGTTGTTCTGGTTCCTGTTCAGTTGGGGACGATCTCTCTTGAAGTGGCCTTCAGCTCCACACTGAAAGCACCCTTTGTTGTTACCTGGCGGCTGCTGTTGGTGGCGTTGATTCTGTTGAGCTTGTTGTTGCTGACGATTCTGGTTTGCAGGGTATAAACTTCTACAATCCTTTGCTGCGTGGCCTGGCTTGTTGCACCGATGACAGTTACCCCTGGTGCATGGCCCGCTGTGATATAGGTTACAGCGATTGCATTTAGGGTGATTCCCCTTGTACACACCATGACTTTGGCTACCAGATGATTGCTGACTAGGACTCCTATAGTCGTCAGTCCTTCTCTGCTAAGACTGAGATTGCACAGAAGTTAAACCTTTGCTTGAAGCTCCATCCCATTTTCTCTTGTTGTCACTAGGAGCATCCGAAGTAGCTGTAGCACCTATACGCTTTGGTAACCTGTTCTGCTCCACCGCCTGATCATTGAGATGGTGAGCCAACTGAACAACCTGCTGGATGGTGGCGAGGTTTGCTGAAGTCACATGACTTTGGATTTCTGGCACTAAGCCCTTGAGAAAAAGTTCAATACGCTTAATTGGAGGGTCCACCATAGTTGGACACAATAATGCAAGCTCATTCGATCTCTTAGTATACACCTCAATTTCTGACCCCGTCATCTTGAGGTTGTAGAACTCGACTTCCAGTTTATGAATGTCGTCACGACTGCAGTATTCCTCCTTGATCATCTCTTTAAAATTGTTCCATGGGGTGGCGTTAGCAGCAACCAACCCCGGCATTTGGACTTGGGCGTTCCACCATGTGAGGGCTAAACCCTCGAGAATACTGGTAGCATACCTCTGCGTGCCTCAGGACATTCACACATTTCAAACACAGATTCTAGTT
This sequence comes from Helianthus tuberosus, assembly GCA_030545235.1. NCBI lineage: Eukaryota > Viridiplantae > Streptophyta > Magnoliopsida > Asterales > Asteraceae > Helianthus > Helianthus tuberosus. The sequence continues at coordinate 144,503,733 of CM060381.1, forward strand.
TCTCAAACCAGTGGAGGAGACCTACGGCTCCTTCAGTGCCGCTGAAAGTAGTTGGTCGGCAGTCCATAAAGGTTTTGAAGGTGCACACAGGTGGCTGAGCATGCTGACCTCCTGCCTGTGCGGCTGCAAGTTCCACAGCAACCTGTTCGTTAATCAGAGCCGTCAACTGGGCTTGAGTCAGGTTCACACGTTCCCTCATGATCTCACATCGAAGGAAACACAAATAGGAAAGGTGTCGCGAATGTGTGTAAGTGTGGAGTGACAGTAGGGAGAAAGCACAAATGTGTTTTCAAACTATAGTTGCTACGTTTATCTAAGCATACCATGAGCAAAGTTCTATGCAATCTAGCAAGTAGGCAATATAAAACGTAAACCATATCACCTAAAATGTCGAGCCTTGCACGTGGAGTGAAGCGTCGTTGTGGATCGTAGAGCACTGTACAGGTTATAGTCTGGTTTTAACAAAAACGTTTTCCTTTATTAAAACCAAGTTCTCTATAACCAATGGCTCTGATACCAATCTGTCACACCCCCAAAATCCACACGCGGAGTATCACCGCTTGGAGGCGTGACTGACCAGGATCAAACCACTAATCATATTGAACAAGCAAGTAATTAATTGTAAAAGTCCAACCAACGCAATTAGTGTCCAAAACAAACATAGTTTAAGTTATGAGCGGAAGCATAATGTTTAAAACCAAAACATAAGTTTAAATATCCAAAGGTTTAACATGGCACACAGCTGTCCATGTCCCACAACGACTCTTCCTTGTGCAAGCTCCAGCTAATTACCTATTGACCTGCAAAGCATGTAGTAACGAGTCAACAATAATGTTGAGCGAGTTCACAGTTGGGTGTTGGTTTTAGTTGTTCCAAAAAGAGTTCCTTTAACTGGCATCCCTGCCGTGGGGGTTACCCCATATTTGAAAACGTGATTTGTTTAACCCATTAACTCTGGCAATCCAGCCGTGGGGGCTACCCCATGATAGTTATCTGGCATTTCGGCCGTGGGGGCTACCCCATGTATACACTAGACTCGTTACCATATCGACTACTGACTAAAGTCATGTTTAAGTGCCCTGAACTGTCAATGTCTATCAGCATTGACGTGCCCAGATCCATTAGTTCACGCCCGTCCTCTGCGGCACGGTGTGAGGCTTGTCAGACCTAAATAGCGCTATCTAACTAATGACCCGCTCGCCATTGGCTCGGCGATTAAGTCGATATAAAAAGGAGGGACTTCGTGATAGAGTTTTGGTCTAGTAAAAGTTATCTGTCCATGAGGAAGATGAATTTCATTCCTGAACCAGTACTGTCCTACCCAAGAAAGGACGAGGAATCCATGTTCCTTAACCCCATTCCCAACCCCTGGGAATCCCATGCTTTGTAGAGTGTGAACTCACCTTGGTTTGCTCGGCAGATACACAGAAAGGTCAAGTCTAGCAGCTAGTGGTCAACCACGTCCTAACATGGTTACCATACAAGTCAGGTTTTGGTTTCAAGTAGTGCACACAAGTATCACATAGATAGCATATAAGAAACACATATGGATCATGGCAAACATGCAACATCACGTTCAACAGTTATCTCGTATTCCGTATTGGGCTCGCACAAGCTTAGTGGCCTTGTGCGAGTCATCCGTTGGAGCCCAAAACTACCCGGCCCAATGTCAAGAAATCCAACAAAACCATAACATGAATACAGCCCTAGTAACATGTCTTGTGCGATTCAGTACTACATCCGGCCCAACATACAACATAACAGTCCTAACATGTATCGGCCCAAATAGACAACACAAGTCTTGTGCGGTCCGAATAGACTTGTGCGATCTGCTTGGGTTGTGTGACTGGGTTTGGGCTTTGAGGCCCAACAGTTAAACACACATCATTACTTGTGCGACTATGGGTGCCTTGTGCGACTGATGACACCTTGTGCGACCAGGAGTCTTGTGCGAATGGACTCCTTGTGCGTGTGGACCTCTTGTGCGAATGGACTCCTTGTGCGACCAGGAATCTTGTGCGACCAGTTTAAACATTCAAAAATTATGGCAATCAGTTACATAACTTTTATCTTGCAATAATTACAAGGTTTCCATTTATCTAATCAATCAACCAATTAACAGTTTCATACTAAATGAATATTCGATCAATCAAGGGCTTTTAACATCCATTCTCATGAACCCTAACATAATTAAAAATCATGAGTAACAACTTATCAATACATGAACATATTAACATGGATCTCAATCACTAACATACATCCGATTATGACAACACAGTAATTCATTCAACTCGTAATACATCACAGCCGATTACATACTTCCATTCCTAATCATGATGCAAACAATTCAAGAACATGACATGCTAGCCGATTAACATCACCATACTTATCCGATTGGCTAGAACATCATCATATGATTAACAATTCGAAACATATAGCATAATAGCCAATTTAACAAGCATCATCAAATAAAATCCGATTATTGTGAATCGTCATCAATACATGCATATGGGCCGATTTTAAGAACACTAAGATTTAATAATTTATATCATGTTCAATCATCTACCAAAACAATCATCAAAGTAACACACTAACCGGTTGAGAGAAGGATGGAATAGATGATTGATCCAAACAAGAAAAGATCTTTGATGGAGAGGATTCTTGGCTGCCTTCGAGTTTGTGAGAGAGAGAGAAAGAGCACTAGGGTTTGTAGATTTGTTTGTTTTGGTAAAGTGTGAGATGGGTACTAGCACCCCATGTGTTAATCGACTAAAGGAAATGGACCGAACCCACACTTGGGCTGCCCTTGATTCCGAATACAAGTTGTGGCCCGAATGGGCTTGTGCGATCGGGTGAGTGTTGTGCGTTTTGGTCGTTTATATACATACATACATTACACAAAACACGTATCAACAAAACATTCATATAATCATTCACTTTCATAAAATCACATATCGTACACATACGTTACTTCAAAGTACAAAGATAGGTTTGGAAATACGAGTTGTCACAACTTGATTCGTGAAGCTGAGCAAGAGACGTTCAAATCAGCAAACCTTCAAGCCGAAGTGCTATAGGAATGGAAGTGCAATTATTGCCTAAGGAAAACGGAACCTTGTACTTCATGAAACCGTTGGAATTTGAGATAGGGAGTATGGTTTTAATGAGGGACTCGCCTTGGGAAAGCGTGGTATGATTTTGGAAAGCGTGGGAGGTTGAACCCACGGTATGTTAGACCGTTCGAGATCCTGGACAGGATCAGGGACCATTGCTCACAAACTGAAACTTCCAGAGAAGATCAGTAGTGAACGCGACACATTCCACGTGTCTGGTCTTTAGAGGAGCCTGACTCTGGGAACAGTCGTTATTCCCGCAAACAGGATTCACGTCAACGAGAAACTCCAATTTAACAAAGAACCTGTTAAGGATGCAGACTGGGAGTCCGCAAGACCCGGAGAAGTCATAATTGATTTGTTAGAGTTCGTTGGGATTCATATCATGGCCCAAAGATTACTTGGGAATATGAAGACCAAATTAAGCCTGAGTGACCACGTTTGGTTCACAACTCCCCTGCGATCGATGGCATCACTTGAATTTAGGGAAGAAATTCTTTTAACAGGGGGAAAATGTGACAACTAGCACTTTTCCGTACATTCCGTACAATAATTAGACGGTAACCTGTGCTTTAATGACTGTGCATGATCTAGTTTATAAGACAAATGCATTTCTGATTTCTGTTATATACATACAATAGCATTTCATGATTGCAAGACTTTTGTCATTACTGCATGCAACCCAATATAGATTTATGGATGCACAGAGTAAAGTTAGCATAGTTGTCAGATAAACTAGAGGTACTGACGGGAGTTCAGTACTTAGACAGACATGATGTTAAGACATAAAATAAGCCCCAGGACCAAGTGTTACACTAGTATATTGTGTAGGAAAGTAGGGATCACAAAACTGCCTTCCTAGTAATGACATGGGTACCAGAAAGTGTCAGAAACACACCAAAACTGCAAAATTCTGCATAAAATAAACAAATTCAGCAAAAATTCAGCTTTTAACAACTAAATGTAATGCAGAATTATGATTTAATGGTCCTGAATACTTTCCTAAGGGTCAGGAATCGAAACTGTCATAAAAGGTAACATAAAACACACTAAACTGCGCAATATAACACTTAAACGAACATTTTCGAAACGAACAATCGGACACTACCCGAAACATCAAATTTTTACTAAAAGCACTGTTTTTATGTTACAAAGCTAGTTATGGTCACCGAACATCATATTACATCTCCTAAACACTAAACATCTAAAATACCTAACTAGTTCCATTACATCCCAACTAAATCAAGCAACTAGCCATTAAAAGTTACACTTTACCCCCCCCCCTTGATAACCGGTTAGGAGACGTGGGCCCCACAAGAGATTTCCTTTATATATTTTATAAGATTTTGTTGGAGTATATTCCAACATAAGATGCCATATGCCACTAGAATTTTATAAAAACAACTAAAATAATACATTTATCATTCTCATCATCTTCAACATTCAAGAACCTCCTCCCTTTCCCCATAACCTATGGCCACCACACCACCACCACCTCTCCACCATTCTCAACCATTCTAAGGAGGTCCAAAGGTGCTAGGAGCTAAGTTAGGAAGCTTGGAGGTGTTGGAGCTTGAAGGACCTCTCTCTAGAGCTTTTATCCACCTTATTTCTTCTCTTGATCATCCCAACCCTTGTGCTAGTAGTAAGACTCTTGTGATCTCATTTTATTTCATATTATGTTGGTTAAAAGATGATACAAGTTGTTAAGCATAAAGATCATGAAGAAACATAAGCATAAACTTGAACATAAAGCTCTAAAACATGAAGATCAAGTTGTTTTAAGTGTATGTAGTATACTTGAATGTTGATTTCTTGTGTTTATGATGTTGAACATCATAAGAACCTTGCTATATGATGATTAAACACATGAAGTAGCAAGTGTAAGGATAGATCTTGAGAAATTTGTAATGATCATCCTTTATGTAAATCATGAACTTGAAAATAAACTTGTTTTAATGTATGATAATTATTCCTACAAGTTATATGTGACAACCCGAACTTTTAAGGTTAGTAACATTCTAGCTTATGATTTTTACTTCTCGTTATCTCTCTTTAATGTTCTGTTCTGTGATAACTCCGTTAGTATAGCGTAGAACGACTCGGTTAAGTATGGTAAGATGACTCCGTTAATCTTGGGCCACACATGTAGTGGGCTACTTATTCACGTTCAAAACAACCCACACTTCGGATCAATCTACCCGAGCCCAACTTGCTTTTTGAGTGTTTTGGTTCTATTTGGCCCAAATGGAGGTGTGACCTCATATGAATTTTGTCCAACTGATTATAAGCCCACTTGTTCAATAGTTAAAGATGATCTATGTAATGGACGTAACTACTTCAAAATCTCCAATTGCAACATAACAACCCTACCCCCTTCCTGTTGTGCGACGGCCCAAATGGATGGGCTTGAGCCCATCTCGGTTATAGCATGAACCGCCCCAAACTCTCACAATTATATGAATACGTATTATGGTTTTTTATTAGACTAAACTTAAAACACAAGTCAAAAACCCTAAAGCTTTCCCTGATCGCACGATTTCAGTCGACGAACACCCCCCCCCCCCCCCCCGAGGCATTCTTCTGTTGGATCCAGTAATTCGGATAGTTTAATCTGCTTATGTTTCGAATCAGATTTCCTTGTCGTGCATAGTTATAATATCGACACATGTTATGATTATTGTTTACGTTTGTGCATAATTCATGAATATGTGTTGTTGCGTTTAGAATAGAAGCATGATTAAAGGATTCATTGTAAACTGTATTGAATCTGGATACATGCTATCAAACAGAATTAATAAGGATAATAGTTGGGATGTGAGTCTATGATCCGGTGTAATATGTGCGGATTGAATTTTAATGTGTTGCATGAATATTGATAACATGAACCTGACCATTGTAATGTAAGTCTTGTCAAGTATATATGTTAGTTAAATGATCATTGTTGTGCATATGATAATAAGCCTTAGATGTACTTGTGTAATATGAGCAAAATAATTAGAATAGGTTAATGAACTGATAATTAGATATGTGATAAAGGTTATGTGATAACATGAAGTTGTTTATGATCAGATTTAATTGATTACATGATTTCTTGATGATGATGACTATGATAAAAATTAGTTAATATCCTGCTATTTTGATAGGCTATTAATCCATTAAATGAGTATTTGTATAGTGGGCCTATACATGTTAACTGGGTTACAAAAATTATTAGATGAAATTATTATTGGTTGGGGCTGGTTGTGATGTTGGGCTGTATACAAATTATCGAACACACACACATTTAGATAAATTGGGCCATTCCATTGAAAGCTGGGCCACACGCATGAAACTGGAACATTTAAAGAGGGATCACATGTCACATATTCAAATTGGGCTGCATGTAAACTGATCGAGCATTGGGCTGTCTAGGGAGCCGGGCCACTCACTTCTTGTTTGGGCTTTACATGAATTATGGGCCGCACATGATTAACAATCGGGTTTGGGTAACATAACATGCCATGTACAATTTATTGAGGATGTGTGTATGTTACTTGGATCATATGTGCTGCATTTTGTGTTAAAAGACTTAGGAACTGATTGTTATCGGTAACCCTTTTAGGACGTGGTTGTTTAACTGAATAACATGTAACAAGTCTTACCAAACAAACCTAAGGTGAGTTCATCTATTAAGCATGCGTCCCGGTGGTTGGGACAGTCAGTGGGTATCCCGGGGAGGGATAAGTCTTTTGGGTAAAACTGGGATGTTGGATAATAATCTCACCCTATCATTCTTAAGTCCCATCTTTTGTGTTACCGGGGAGGTAACGGGTATTAGTTGGTAGATCTACTTAGGTTTGACACCCTCACCCCGTACCAGAGAGGACGGGTGTGAACTAATGACCCAGTCATGCCCAGTGTTGTGATAGGAGCACTTGGGAACGGGCAAAACATACATCAGGAGCCGTCTTGTTCAGTATCGAGATATTATCAACATTACTTTGGATTTAAATTCAATGGATTAACTAAACACTTGGTAACCAACGTTTTTGTAAAACTATGAACTCACCACCGTTGTCTGACACACTTGTTACATGCTCGCAGGTCGTTAGGTATTTGGATGGGAACTTGCTGTCTGGAGTAGCTGGAGAGGTCATGGGTCGACTGGAAGGATTCAGTTGATTGATTATTGACAGTATACATTGGTTTTGAACATTTTAACTTTGGTTTACTATTTGCTTCCGCTGAACATATTGGTTTTCATTTAAACTCGTTTATGGTATTTTACATTAATAACTAAGTATTTTATTTTGAAACTTGTACGCGTTCAATGTAATTAGTGGCTCGTTATTGGTACGTCACATGCCTAACAGGGATATTCCCTAGGTGGTATTTTGGGGGTGTGACAGTTTGGTATCAGAGCCACTGGTTATGGTGAACTTGGTTTTAAAACGTTTTCATAAAACCAGACTATAACCGAACAGATCCAAAATCGACCATGACACTCAGCACCAGACTGCAAGGTTCGTTTCCCGTTTACTATTGCATAGCATATCTTGTGTTTGTTTATGAATGATATTACACGTGAATGCACACTTGGCACTACAGTATGAGTTTCTATGTTACCAACCCATGTTACGTGTGACGCTTCTTGAACTTTCATGATCTATATTGTGATGTCGTGTATCTTATTGCTCGAATTTGGGGAACCTTTTAACACGAATTGAGAGAAGCTGAGATAAACATGCAAACTGGATTATTATTATGGGTGCACACATAATAATAATGTGGGGTGCATGTGAGTCCCAGTGAAACTTGACAAGTGAAAAAAGGGGTTCCGCTCTGTTAAGTGACGTTATGATAGAACTCGGTAGTAATGGGAGGTCATAGTAATGCTTGACTCCTACTTGAACTTGCTTTTAAATCCTCCCTTTCTTGTATAGAATCATGAGTGGACGTGGAGGAGGACGAGGTGGTGGCTGTGGCCACATTGCTATGACGCAGGCCAAATTAACCAACTTGATCAACACTCGTGTAGCTGAAGCCCTAGCGGCTTACCAGGCTAGTACGATATGTGCCAATTACTTTCTATCCTTGTGTCGTATACTCGAATCTTACCTGTGCGTTGTACGTTCTTTCGTTTTAGGTCAACCTGTGAATCAAAACAATCCACCTGCTCCACCTGCTTATATGTACAAGATGTTCATGGATTGTAAGCCACAGACCTTCAGTGGGACTGAAGGGGCTGTAGGACTCCTGCGATGGTTTAAGAAGGAAGAATCAGTATTTGCAATGTGTAACTGTCCTGCTGGGGACAGAGTGAAGTATGCTACGGGCACACTCGAGGATGGTGCCCTGACATGGTGGAATGCCCAGGTTCAGATGTTGGGTATCGAAATGGAAAATGCCACCACTTGGGAAGACTTTAAGGAGTTGATGAGGGAGGAGTATTGTCCTCGTGATGAGGTTCAGAAACTGGAGAACGAGTACTACAATCTGAAAATGGAGGGATCTGAGATTAAAGCATTCACGAGGAGGTCTAATGATTTAGCAACTTTGTGCCCTAACCTGTCTCGACCGCCACATCGGCGAATTGAGTTGTATCTCAAGGGCTTGGCACCAGCTGTTAAGGGGTAGTTACTGGTGCAAACCTAGACAATCTGCCCCGTATCGTCCGTTTGGCACATAAGATTACTGACCAAGAGGTAGAACGTGACAACTTGATGCCACGTGTTTCTGCTACTACCTCGACTACTACAGCTACCACACCTGCCAGTGATAACAAGCGCAAGTGGAATGATACTGACAAAACAACCAGTGCAAGTCAATCTCAGAAAAGGCATGACAATTGCAATAATCGTAGTTTCAGCCAGTCGTCATCCGTTAATCAAAGTCAGGGCAACAGCTCGGGTCAGGGTTCTTATGCGGGGAAACTACCAAAGTGCAATAAGTGAAACTACCACCATCGGGGGCAGTGTACCCGAGTATGTCACAGGTGCAACAAAGTGGGGCATATGGCCAAGGATTGTAGTTCACTTCCGAACCAACAGCAGCAGCCACAGCAGCAGGATAGACAGCAGTCTTAGCAGAATCAGGGTAACCGTAAGGGTTGTTTTCAGTGTGGAGTCGAGGGTCACATCAAGCTAGACTGCCCTCAACTAAATCAGAGTGTTGGTGGTAACAACAATGGGAACAATAACAACAGAAATAATAACAATGGGGGCAATGGTGGAAATGGTGCGCACGGGAGGGTGTTCACTATTGGAGCTGGGGAAGCAAGAAATGATGGCAATGTTGTGACTAGTACGTTTTCTGTGAACAGTCTGATTGCTTCTATTTTATTCGACTCTGGTGCCGATTGGAGTTATGTGTCTTTGGGGTTCAGTCGTCAATTAGGATTGACTCCCACACCTCTTGTCAATAAGCATGTAGTAGAACTAGCTGATGGTAAATCGATAGAAGCTTCACATGTTCTGTTTGGTTGTAAAATTGATCTCATGGGTCAAGTGTTCGACATTGACCTACTCCCTATTACTCTTGGAAGTTTCGATGTGGTTATTGGTATGGACTGGTTGTCCAAGCACCATGCGGAAATTCTCTGCAAGGAGAAAATCGTGCGCATTCCTCTCCCTAACGGAGAATCCTTATCGGTTCAGGGTCATCGTAGTGGTGCTATGGTTTGTATTATCTCGGCGATGAAAGCTCAGAAGTGTCTGCGTAAGGGCTACCCTGCTATTTTAGCTCTTGTTACTGATTCGCAATCTGACGAGAGAATGATCGAAGACCTTCCAATTGTTCGTGAGTTTCCTGATGTAATTCCTGAAGAACTCCCTGGTTTACCTCCACATCGACAAGTGGAATTTCAGATCGACCTCATGCCAGGAGCAGCCCCGATCGCTCGTGCTCCTTACCGTCTTGCGCCAGGGGAGTTGCAAGAGTTGTCTAATCAACTCCAAGAGTTGTTGGATAGGGGTTTTATCCGACCCAGCTCTTCGCCTTGGGGAGCCCCAGTACTGTTTGTGAAGAAGAAGGATGGGTCCTTTCGGATGTGTATAGATTATTGTGAGCTCAACAATGTGACTGTCAAGAACCGTTATCCTCTAACCCGTATCGACGACCTGTTTGACCAGCTGCAAGGGTCAAGTTTTTATTCCAAGATCGACTTAAGGTCGGGCTATCATCAGGTACGAGTCCGCGAGGAGGACGTTCCCAGGACGGCTTTTCAGACGTGGTATGGCCACTATGAGTTTTTGGTTATGCCGTTTGGGATAACTAACGCACCAGCGGTCTTCATGGATCTAATGAACCGCGTGTGTAAACCTTATCTCGATGACTTTTTTATTGTTTTCATCGACGACATCTTGATCTACTCCAAGATCAAGGAGGACCACGAGCGACATCTACGTCTTATCTTGGAGCTCCTGAGGAAGGAGCAGCTTTACGCGAAATTCTCAAAGTGTGATTTCTGGATACGAGAAGTACACTTTCTTGGTCATATTGTTAACGAAAAGGGGATACACGTGGATCCTGCCAAGATTGATGCTATTAGGAATTGGGCAGCACCAAAGAATCCTTCGGAGGTGTGACAATTTCTGGGTCTTGCGGTGTACTATCGTCGGTTTATTCAGGACTTCTCAAAAATCGCTCAACCTCTCACCTCCTTGACACAGAAGAATGTTGTTTATTCTTGGGGAACAAAATAGGAGGAAGCTTTCCAGCTCTTGAAGCAGAAACTATGCAGCGCGCCGATTTTATCTCTACCTGAAGGTACCGTGGACTTTTTGGTTTATTGTGATGCTTCGATTTAGGGTCTCAGTTGCGTGTTGATGCAACGCGACAAGGTGATAGCATATGCTTCTCGACAGTTGAAGGTACACGAGAAGAATTATACGACTCACGACTTGGAGTTAGGATCCGTGGTTTTCGCGTTGAAGATTTGGAGGCATTATCTGTACGGTACCAAATGCACCATCTACATCGATCACAGGAGCCTTCAGAATATCTTCGACCAGAAGGAATTGAATATGCGACAGCGTCGCTGGGTAGAACTACTGAACGACTACGATTGCGCCATCAAGTATCACCCGTGTAAAGCTAACGTTGTAGCTGATGCCCTTAGTCGAAAGGAGTCGAAACCTAAGCGTGTGCGAGCATTGCAGCTCACTATTCACTCAAATCTTCCTGATCAGATTCGTTCGGCTCAGACAGAAGCATTGAAGGAAGAAAACTATGAAGCTGAATACTTACGAGGCATGGAGAAACGACTTGAAAAGAGATCTGATGGTATTCTCTACTGCATGGAACGGATATGGATCCCCTTGTTCGGTAACCTTAGGGCACTTGTAATGGATGAAGCGCACAAGTCTTGATACTCTCTTCATCCGGGGTCAGATAAGATGTACCAGGACCTCAAAGTTTTGTATTGGTGGCTGAAGATGAAAGCTGACATCGCAACATACTTGAGTAAATGTTTGACCTGTGCGAAGGTCAAGATAGAGTATCAGAAACCCTCAGGCCTGCTGCAACAACCGGAAATACCCATGTCGAAATGGGAGCAGATAGCAATGGACTTCGTCACAGGTTTACCAAGGACTCAGGCCGGAAACGATACTATTTGGGTGATTGTTGATCGTCTCACGAAGTCAGCGTATTTTCTAGCGATCAAGGAAACGGATAAGTTCTCTCAATTAGCTGCTGTTTATCTGAAAGAAGTGATTTCTAGGCATGGAGAACCAACTTCTATTATCTCTTATCGTGATCCGCGTTTCATATCGGATTTATGGCAGTCGATGCATAAATCGTTCGGCTCACGTCTTGACATGAGTACTGCATATCACCCACAGACGGATGGTCAGAGTGAGCGCACTATTCAGACACTTGAAGACATGCTGTGAGCATGTGTGATCGATTTTGGGAAAGGGTGGGAGAAGCATCTGCCGTTGATAGAGTTCTCCTACAACAACAGCTACCACACTAGCATTCAGGCCACTCCATTCGAGGCACTGTACAGGCGAAAGTGTCGTTCTCCTCTTTGTTGGGCTGAGGTGGGTGACAGCCAGATTACAGGTCCGAAACTTATTCTTAAAACTTCATAAAAGATTGTTCAGATCAGGAATCGTATGGCAGCAGCGCGTGATCGTCAGAAAAGCTACGCCGACAAGCGTAGAAAACCTTTGGAATTTGAAGTTAATGATCGTGTCATGTTGAAGGTCTCACCCTGGAAGGGTGTGGTGCGTTTTGGGAAATGCGGCAAGCTTAATCCACGTTACGTTGGGCCATTCAAAATCCTGGAGCAGATCGGTAAAGTAGCTTACAAGCTTGAGTTACCTGCTAAGTTGGGTAATGTTCACGATGTCTTCCATGTCTCACAGTTGAAGAAGTGTTTGTCTGATGAAACACTGATTGTGCCGTTTCAAGAGTTGAAGATCGACGACAAGTTGCAGTTTGTCAAAGAGCCTATTGAGATCATGGATCGGGAGGTCAAGGTGCGTAAACATAGTCGTATTCCGATTGTAAGAGTTTGTTGGAACTCATGACGTGGACCGGAATTCACGTGGGAGCGCGAGGATCAGATGAAGCTTAAATATCCTCAACTTTTTCCTAATGACCAATCTAATTCTAGTAAAACTGGTGAATTTCGGGACAAAATTCCTCTTCAAGTTGAGGATGATGTGGCACCTGAGCAAAACCCACAGCAGTCTTGATTTATCACTTCACTCCTCCGTGCTTACTTGTCAAATTTCGGGACGAAATTTCTTTCAAGTTGGGGATAATGTGACAACTTGAACTTTTAAGGTTAGTAACGTTCTAGCTTACGATATTTACTTCTTGTTATCTCGCTTTAATGTTCTGTTCTGTGATAACTCCATTAGTATAGCGTAGAACGACTCGGTTAAGTATGGTAAGACGGCTCCGTTAATCTTGGGCCACACATGTAGTGGGCTACTTATTCACGTTCTAAACAACCCACACTTCGGATCAATCTACCCGAGCCCAACTTGCTTTTTGAGTATTTTGGTTCTATTTGGCCCAAATGGAGGTGTGACCTCATATGAATTCGGCCCAACTGATTATAAGCCCACTTATTCAATAGTTAAACATGATCTATGTAATGGACGTAACTACTTGAAAATCTCCAATTGCAACATAACAACCCTACCCCCCTTCCTGTTGTGCGACGGCCCAAATGGATGGGCTTGAGCCCATCTCGGTTATAGCATGAACCGCCCTAAACTCTCACAATTATATGAATACGTATTATGGTTTTTTTTTAGACTAAACTTAAAACACAAGTCAAAAACCCTAAAGCTTTCCCTGGTCGCATGATTTCAGTCGACGACCCCCCCTCCCCCCTCGAGGCATTCTTCTGTTGGATCCAGTAATTCGGTTAGTTTAATCTGCTTATGTTTCGAATCAGATTTCCTTGTCATGCATAGTTATAATATTGATACATGTTATGATTATTGTTTACGTTTGTGCATAATTCATGAATATGTGTTGTTGTGTTTAGAATAAAAGCATGTAGGAATCATAGTAAACAGTATTGAATCGGGATACATGCTATCAAGCAGAATTAATAAGGATAATAGTTGGGATGTGAGTCTATGATCCGGTGTAATATGTGCGGATTGAATTTTAATGTGTTGCATGAATATTGGTAACATGAACCTGACCATTGTAATGTAAGTCTTGTCAAGTATATATGTTAGTTAAATGATCATTGTTGTGCATATGATAATAAGCCTTAGATGTACTTGTGTAATATGAGCAAAATAATAAGAATAGGTTAATGAACTGATCATTAGATATGTGATAAAGGTTATGTGATAACATGAAGTTGTTTATGATCAGATTTAATTGATTACATGATTTCTTGATGATGATGATGACTATGATAAAAATTAGTTAATATCCTGCTATTTCGATAGGCTATTAATCCATTAAATGAGTATTTGTATAGTGGGCCGGTACGTGTTAACTGGGTTACAAAAATTATTAGATGAAATTATTATTGGTTGGGGCTGGTTGTGATGTTGGGATGTACACAAATTATCGAACACACACACATATTTAGATTAATTGGGCCATTCCATTGAAAGCTAGGCAACACGCATGAAACTGGAACATTTAAAGATGGATCACATGTCACATATTCAAATTGTGCTGCATGTAAACTGATCGAGCATTGGGCTGTTTAGGAAGTCGGGCCACTCACTTCTTGTTTAGGCTTTGCATGAATTATGGGCCGCACATGATTAACAATCGGGTTTGGGTAACATAACATGCCGTGTACAATTGTTTGAGGATGTGTGTATGTTACTTGGATCATATGTGCTGCATTTTGTGTTAAAAGGCTTAGGAACTGATTGTTATCGGTAACCCTTTTAGGACGTGGTTGTTTAACTGAATAACATGTAACAAGTCTTACCGAGCAAACCTAAGGTGAGTTCATCTATTGAGCATGCATCCCGGTGGTTGGGACAGTCAGTGGGTATCCCGGGGAGGGATAAGTCTTTTGGATAAAACTGGGATGTTGGATAATAATCTCACCCTATCATTCTTAAGTCCCATCTTTTGTGTTACCAGGGAGGTAACGGGTATTAGTTGGTAGCGCTACTTAGGTTTGGCACCCTCACCCCGTACTGGAGAGGACGGGTGTGAACTAATGACCCAGTCATGCCTAGTGTTGTGATAGGAGCACTTGGGAACGGGCAAAACATACATCAGGAGCCGTCTTGTTCAGTATCGAGATATTATCAACATTACTTTGGATTTAAATTCAATGGATTAACTAAACACTTGGTAACCAACATTTTCGTAAAACTATGAACTCACTAGCGTTGTCTGACACACTTGTTACATGCTCGCAGGTCGTTAGGTATTTGGATGGGAACTTGCTGTCTGGAGTAGCTGGAGAGGTCATGGGTCGGCTGGAAGGATTCAGTTGATTGATTATTGATAGTATACATTGGTTTTGAACATTTTAACTTTGGTTTACTATTTGCTTCCGCTGAACATGTTGGTTTTCATTTAAACTCGTTTATGGTATTTTACATTAATAACTAAGGATTTTATTTTGAAACTTGTACGCGTTCAATGTAATTAGTGGCTTGTTATTGGGACGTCACACGCCTAACATGGATATTCCCTTGGTGGTATTTTGGGGGTGTGACATTATAAGTCTTGAAAATAAAAGATTTCAAGAATAATATTTTCAAGAAACTAAAGTTTACTACAAGATCTAACATGATCATGATGTTTAAAGGAAGTAAACATGTTTTAAGTGTTAAATCAAAGCTAGAAACATACTGTTAACAAGAAAAATACAAGAAGAAGTATTTTTAGAAAATATTCATACAAGTTGTGAAGATCTAAATTCTTCAAGAATGATATTTTCAAATAAATAACCACACTTTAAAGGGTAACTAAGCTTACTAAATACATTAGTAAGTTACTACAAATTTTTACAAGGTTTCAAGTTCATGACATAGTGTAAACTTCATATTTTTGGCACATGGTAAGTCTTGAATGAATTGTTGATGAATGATGATGATTTTAAAAGAAAATGATTTGCTTTGAAAGCATGGAAACCTCCATTTTCAAGGGAAAACTATGGCAAAATTTTTCTAAAAAAATGAAACACTTAGAAGAATATTTCCAAATAAATATTTACAAGTATATTTTAAACCATGAATTTCTTACATAAAAGTTTCCATAATTTTTGTTACAAAATATAAATATTGGAGGTTGGTTTTTATAAATAAAAGTGACTAAATATGTATTTAGGAAATATATATTTAGAAGTCACCAAGTGTGTGATTGTTTGTATACTTTGTGTATTAGTTATATTATTTTAGGACATGGAATAATATAACTCCTCGAAATATCCAAAAATTACAATCCAAAATATTGCCGAAATTCCAAGAATATGAATATACAAGTTATAAACAAAATATTGGTGAAACCGAACTAGAGAATATAACTTACAAAATACTCCGGAAATAATATTCATATGTATATTTGGTAAATAATATTTTGGACATCAAATGAATAAAAATATGATATTTTTTTTACAATGACTACAAGAATATATCATATTTTTTACAAGAGAAAAATATATTATTTTTGGCAAGTATAAATATATTTTTCTGGAAATTTTTAGAAGATATATTATTTTTGAAAGAAATATATATTTTCTCAACAAACATGAAATACAATATTTTTTGGTGAAAGATATATTTTCTCTGTTAAATATGAAATATATCGTTTTTTGAGAAAGATAAGTTTATATATATTTTCTAAGTTGGACTTGAAAATATATTACTTTTGGAACTTATATGAAAATACAAATATTTTGCCAAAGGAAAATTTATAAATAATTTTTTTCTAAGTAATATTTATTGAAATATATATTTTGGAAATATATATTGGTGAACTTTTATTAAAGATAATATTCCGTAATAATTAATACGAAATTAAGTATGAGAATACTTAATAAATACAATAAAGATACGTATTCTCGTACGTATAAATACACACCGGAATACGACCCCAAATACATGGCAAGAATATACAAGTATAAGATACCCCCATCCTTGGGAAAGAAATTACAAGTATAAATACTTGAAAAGTATTAAGTCAAAATATATTGCTATAACAATTATTCCAAAATTTAATGAATATAATTTAAGTTAAAATAATTATTATTTTAACAAATGCTTATATAACTTGGAACAATGTTGAAGACACAAAGAAATGTAACTCAAAGACACTAATTAATACTAAGTCAAGGCGGGACCCGCTCGTCTAATAGACCATAGTACGTTGTAGGTAGTCGTGCACACTAGTAGCAGCGTGAGTTACGTCGGATTGAAGAACGCAAAACTGTGAGTTCATGTCCCCCTTTTCTCTTAACTGTTTTTGGTTTTATAACTCTCGGGGGTGGAATACATGTTACGAATGTTCAAACGGTATGAATTGACTATGAAATGAACTATTAGATCATGTGAGCATAGATTAAATTTGAAATGCCATTAATTCTTAATTAAAGACGAAGGTTAGATCTAACGGGTACGGCCGAACCCCACTCATGGTACTTATGTGACCACTTGAGTGCTTCGGTGTCCCGGTCGAGGTGAATCGACAATGGTCAAGGCAAATTGACATAGTCGAAGGGGAGTTCGACATAGTCGAAGGGGAATTCGACATAGTCGAGGGAATCGACGAGGGTACGAGCCTACTCATTTTGAGTGCTCCTTATGTCTTCACATGTTTTAATGTCCTTGCAAAACTTTAGTTTAAATTGTTCATAAATGCTTTTCATACCTGTTTTCAAAGGAGTTTCTCAAAGGTTTTCAGTACTCATACAAAACGCATGAACTCGCTCAACTTTTGTTGATGTTTTCCAAAATTACATGTATTTCAGGTAACAGGTTGGATCTTGGGCGCGGGTGTTATTTCTAGAAGTAGATTTCAAGTTTAGATATCATCCACTTTTGATGGTTTGTGACTTAGTCGAAGGTTGTGTTTTAAAACTTAAATAACCGGTGTTTGTAATACTTTAAAATTTATGAATGGATGAACATCGGTTTGATCATGTAGTTGTTTATTATGATTGAATGCAATGATATTAAACCAGTCACACATCATACGCTTCCGCAAAAGTCAGGGTGTGACAAAGGGATCGAGTATACTCACAGTGATTGCTTAACAGATTAACTGTTATTTTATCAAAGGGAGCTCTTTAGAGTTTGCCTGATTAGATTACAACAGATGAGTGTCGGACAAAGCAATGAGATTCAAACCAAGTGTCAGATCAGTCATCTCGATCGGATGGTTGTTCGATCGGATGGCTATCCGATCAGATTGCCACTCGATCGAGGTGACATAGTGTGTGGGACGGATTGCCATCCGATCGGATGGTCATCCGTACGGATGACCATTCGATCGAATGGTCATTCGATTCAAGTGTTGAGATTCTCAAAATGTCAAGTCAAGTATCAACTCAGGTTACCTTAATCGGATGGCAGTTCAATCGGATGGCTATCTGATCGAATTGTTATTCGACAATCAAGATTCAAAGTTTCTAAAAATGTTTAAGGTTACGAGGCAAGTGTCACCTGATCGGATGGCGGTTCGATCGAATGGCTATCCGATCGGATTTCCACTCGATTGAGTTGTCCTTATCTCGTTCACAACCTTGTAAAGTTTCTAAGTTTCTGGTTTGACGGCGATGACGTGATACGTATTGAGACAACGTTAAACACGTCAGCGTACAGCCGATCTGATCGGATGGGAATCACCCTAGTCCGCCAGTCATCTGTCCTTGACGGTATTTATGTCGGAATCCGTACTCCGGTCATCTTCTCCGGCAACAATCCATCTCCAACCCAACTCCAGACTAATCATCAAGTCTACAATTCGTTCAGATCCGGACTTCGCCGTTTTAAGTGAAAAGTTAAGAAAAGATGAAAGAAACACATAAGTTTTAGCTGAAAAAGTCTAGATTTAGTTAAGATTCGATGTAAAACATATGAAATTCCATAGATCTGAGTTAGATCTTGGCAGGAATGACATCATACCATTGTTTGTACAAACCACCATGAGGAAGTCACCCTCAAGAGCTCAAATCTTAGATATTTCACAGTGGAAAGTGAGATTTCAAAGGAGAATCATGTAGAGAATGATGTGTAGATTAAAGATGTTCAAGAAGCTAGTGTAAAACATACCGAAATCACCGAGAAATGAAGAAAAGTAGGAGTGCGTGCGTCTTGGTCGAGTGAGGCTGTCACATCAGTGAGAATGATGTGATAGGCCTATTTATAGTGTCAGAGTGAGAGTGTGAGGAGGTGTGCACGGATCAGATGGCAGCTCGGTCGAATGGCCATCCAACTGGTTGATCATCCGATTGGATTGCCATTCGGTCAATCCCATCCTTTCCGCGTTCCCGTCCTTGATTTGATTTTTGGGTTAGATTAAGCGTTGCATTGCGTATTATTGGGTAATAGTATCACATAACTAGATTATATCATTAACACAAAAGTATCCATAGTTTCCATAGTTTCCTCCAGTGACAAGACCCCAGTCCCTCGTTCATCCAAGTCTCAAGTTTTTCGAGCCTCAAGAGTCAAGCACCAGAGTATCAAGAGTCAAGAGTCAAGAATCTAGATTCCAAGCATCAAGAATCATATCTTCCAAGTATCAAGTATCATAGAATCATAGTTTCCCAAGTATCAAGTATCATAGAATCATAGTATTAGATTCGCAGAGTATCAAAAGTATCACATATCTCATAGTATAGGGGCTAAATGTGACAATTAGCTAAAAGTCTAGGGACGCAGGCATTACAAGAGGCTTCCTGTAGGATCGTTGTACGACCTGAATGAGTAGATCAAAAGAGTTGTTTATCCGAATCAAAGGCGGAATCAATGAAACGGATGCTCGATGTAATTATAACTGTTTCTTGTATTAATCTGATAGAAATACATCACCTTGAGACAATCCGGCAGCACTTCGTTACCAGATTACACACACTAATTCTGTTACAAATGAACAAACCAAGTGCCCTATATATAGGAGTTCTAATTTCGTTTGAAACTGTCAAAGCCACATTCAAACGAAATTAACTTAGTTAATTTCGTTTGAACTTGCCCTTGGCTCTTTCAAACGAAATTACCAACAATCCCACTAAAAACAGTTTCTAGCAACACGAGCACTGGTTATCCTATCCTATCTCATTACATGACTCGATACAACACGAAGTCAATAGACATAGTGCACTAACAGACTCCCCCTTGGATATGGACGAAGTCTTCAGTGTCTAATCTTTATCATGACACGTCTTCAGTCTTGATCAGTCTTCAAACTCTGTCTCTTGCTCTAACACTGTAAGTATTCTATCATCCTTTCTTCAAGTCTTCAGGCTCCCCCTTTCGTCAAGCTTCCGTGCTTTAGGGATCGACACCTTGCTTTCAGGTTACAAGCTCCCCCTTACTTTGAGCTCGTCTTCATACTCCCCCTTAGACTCAGCTTCCGGGATCGTAGTCTGGTATCACATCTACAATCACTCAAACATTCATGAGAACAAATATTTCAAGCTTTCAAATACCCAGGAATAATAACCTGGCTCACTCACTCAAACTTTCTAAAATCACTTCCCCTATCAACAAACTTCTAGTATTTTTCAGTTTCAGCGAAACAGATCGGAAACTGGCTCTTTTAACAATATAAGCATCCAAATCCCCCACAGTTAATCATCTAAGTTCAAACTAATGACCTTGGAGATATCACAAACTGTTTTTTGGTTTTTGATTTTAAAAACTTCAAGTTTCAAATTAATGAACTTGTTTTATTTCAGAAACACAATCAGCATACTTAAATTTTGAAACTCAGCACTCAGACATCGGTTGTCGAAAATAAATCAGAATCAAAATCTTTTTTTATTTTTCTGAAACATAAAACAGTAAAGAAATATGTACAAACATATTTACAGACAATATTTTTGTTTGAGTTTGCGTCAGAGGATCATATCAGTTTTTGACAAGTCACTAGTACCGTTGAGCTTAGTTACACATTAAGAATTAAACAATTCACTTAGATTGTCGATATACTGATCCTCTTAAATTTTCATACAAACTTCAACTGATTCAGGATACGAATTAGGTGTATTAAGAACTTAAACTCATTCATGTGTCCCACCTCTTGAATATACTCCGGTATCCAGATCCCAATATTCAGTCTTACAGGTGAGTATACCTAGATGATATCTGTAAGGGGTTAAATTGCGAAGAACCGTGAGAGCTCAGGTCAGAACTTCCGTTCAGCAGAGAGATGACGGCTTCGACTTTTGGTGTGTCCCCTTTAGAGGATCTTTTGTTTCAACAGCACATGATTTGCATTTTTCAATGTTTCATCATTTTTTTGTACTGAGGGCGTTTGCTATATTTCAAGCATGCAGAAAGTATTATACGGGGACTAGGCCATTGCTTCCGCAAAATCAGAAGTCCCGGGATAATACCCCAGATATCACTAAGTATAAAGACCTAGTATTTCAGAAGGAGGGGTCCTTCAAACGAGATTTCAGGGGTTACCTATATATCCAAGTAGTGTTCCCCACAAAATAAGCAAGTTTGTATTTAGGTTTATATCCCGAAAAAGTTTACTAAATGTATAAAAATTTACCGACACATCCACGGTGAAATCGTTTAACACGTTTTGACTTTCCAATTCTTTAGCGTACTGTGATTGTCTACTGATGTACTATCATTTCCTCTTTTTACACAAAAACTCAATTTTCATTTTTAATGTTTTTGTCTTTTTTTCCAATAGGTTTTTATCATGTTTTTGTCATTTTCAAATTTTCAAATGTTTTTGTATTTTCTAACAACAATACTCCCCCTAAAATGCAAAATCATTTAAAGAAAATTTGACAACCAATACTGATAGCTTTGTCTCGCCATCCATTTTCTGCTTAAGGTGCTCTGTTTTGCAGAAAATATACACATGAGAAGCAAAATATATAACATATAAAGCAACAATTACCCCCATGATTTACAACACATTGATATTTTACAGTTTGAAAACCGTTTTTCAATCTTGTGAAATTAATCATGTTTGTTCCGCCGTGAGGGTTTCGGCATATTCAAGTAACATCTTTTTGTATTTTTTATGAAAATTTGACAAAAATAAACACAAATTTTTGGTTTTTCAAATTTTTTCAATTTTTAGGGTTTTTGAAATATTGTTTATTTATGTACAAAAAACAAACAAACTCCCTGTTTCAATCAACACAGGGTTCGGCAGCCTCCTCTCCTCGTTGTGTCAGGCTGCTCCAACTTCCAATCTCATGATCTTCGGTTTTGTTGAGCACCTGCACATTCAAACTACTTGATTACTTGAACAATTTAGCCCAGGTCTGTTGAACCTTAGGCATTTCAACACAATATGCATCATTTAACTTCGGAAAATCTTTGTCATTATGAACAAAGACTTTTTCATCTTTCACTTCAACTTTCTTATCTTTTACCAAAATCACTTGTTTCTTAGCACTCCATGTTTGACCTTTCGGAGTACCTCTTTTGTAAAAATGTGATTCTTTTTGAACATTTTGATTTTGAAGAACAACTTTTGGTTTCCAAAACTCTTGGGGTTTTGTCATATCAACAATTGTTTTCCAACTTTGAATTGTTCTAACTCTTGGTGTGTGAGAATTCCAGGTCTGTCTTGAATCACTCTTATACGAGTTTGATTTCCAATTTTGATTCAAAGCAAACTTGTTTGTGTTGTACCTCCAAGTTTGTTTTGAATCAAATCTGGTTGACCTGTGTTTCACATCCTCAGATTTTTGTTCTCAACATTATCATATTTCTTTTTGTCAACATCCACAGGTTTCAGATTTGGACACTTTCGTGCGAGATGTCCTATTTGATCACATTTGAAACATGTTCTCTTGGACACATCTTTGACCTGTGGTTGTTGCTTCTTCTTTTGAGCACAGAACTCTTCATTAGACTGTTATCTAAATTTGAGTTTTTCCTCTTCTTCAAAACTTTTTCCTTGAACAAAACTCATTTTTGCCTGATAATTTGGCGTTTCATTTCTTTTCCAATTCTGTTTCTTTTTATAACCCAACCCAGCCTTCATGTTCTTCTTCTTAAAACCAGGTTTGTTATAAAAAGTTTTGTGACCTTTTCCAGCAAACTTTTGAATCTCAGATTTCTCAATTTCAACCATTTTGAAAACTTTATCAATCTTTTCTGAGATCACATTCTGAATCGGGAATACAACATCTAAGAATAATTTGTCCGATCCAATCTTGGTATAAACCAATCCTTTTGAATCTTCATTCAAATTTTTCTTAGATTTTGTGTTTTTCAGATATCTATCATGAAAATTACCTTCATTTTCATCTTGTGATTCAGATTTGCCTGTATCAACTGACTCTTCTTTCAACACACTTTCAACGACCTTACCTACCACCTCTGAATCACTAGAATCATCAGATTTGGAATAGGTTATGTCAATGTTATCTGACAATTGATCTACCATGTTGAAAGCTTTTTCGACCTTTTCATCATCATAAAATGCAAACTTTTCCAGTGGTGGAACTTGATGAAACTCTGAGCCAATACCTTTCGTGTTTTGCTCAGAATCTTTCCCATCCGGTTTTATGTTGAAAATACGTTCAAGCACATATGACGACGCATGATAACTTTTTAACTTGTTATTAACCTGTTCTAAATCAACAATCTGACGCTTAAGTTTAGCAACATCTTCAATGTAAGAATTAACAAGTTGTTGCTTTATTTCATAATTTCTCTTATACGTATCAGTTGTTTCAGAACAATATTTCAATCTTGATTGAATAAGTTTCATTTCACTTTTTACTTTTTCATATGATTCTTTTGTAATGTGATAAGCCAATTTTATTGAATCATATTCCTTTTTCATTTCTTGAAAATCGTTTTCTTTTTTAGAACATTCTTCTGTCATTTTTAGAACATTTTCTTTCAAAACTTCATTTTTTTTTTCTAATTTTTTACATTTTTCCGAAAATTTTTCGTCATTATCTTTCAAAACCTTTTCGTTTTCTAACATTTCTTTGCATTTATCTTTGAAAACTTTTTCTATTTTTGTGAATTCAAGATCTCTTGTTCTGAACTTTTCGTCTTTTTCAGTACAAGCACTGCACTTTTCCATGCATTTCTTGCACTGTTCAACAATTTTGATTAAAGTTTCAGAATCAGAATTTACCTCAGTGATAGGCACTTCGGTGTTTGTTACAGCTTATGTCTGCTTCTGATCAGCTTCTTTCTGCTGCTTCTTATCAACAACTTCAATATCAACACCAACTTTATCACCAGCATTACCAACAACCTTCAAATTCTCATCCTTCACTTCAATCAAATCTTCAACTTTCTCAACCTCTTCATTCTCCATAACTTTTTCTACCTTCACATCCTCAGCAATCTTTACATCTTCTTCTTTAACTGCTTCGACTTGAACTTCCTCAGCTACCTTCTTCAAGTCATTCACCAGATTCTCAATATTCTTCTTCATTCTTTCTTCATTCCTCTTCCTCAGATTTGTTGTCATCGCATCTCTGATGATTTTATCCAGCCTTTTTACATATGTTTTGTCTTTTACAACATTTGAATAATATTCGCCGGATCGAGGAATTACTAGAAGAACATCATCGTGAACTATATCACTTCTGGGAACAACTAGTTCACTTTCTTTGTTGACGAAACATTCTTGTTTCTTATCCCATCTTTTGTTTCGAACAGCATTTTCATATTCTTCCTGCATCTTCTCCATTTTGCATCCAACAATGAAAATTTCTATCTCAGTTTTCTCTCTCAAAATCTCTTCTCGAGTTTTCTCTTTTATCTCAACTTTGCCTTTTTCTTCTTTGTTTTTCTCTTGAATTTCAGCAACAAAGGCATAATGATCATATTTCTTTAAAGGAGTTTCTGAATCTTCCTTTGTTCTAATTTTGAATCGATAATCAAGACGATCTTCTTCTGGACAAATTGTACTCCAGTCAAATCCTTCGTCTTCATGAAAAACTGCACACGCTCTTGACTTGGGTTTATCTTCAATCATTTTTGGCTCTTCTTTGCTTCGGTGGTAGATCACCTTTCGATAATAATCATCATTGAAAGGACGTTCATTTCCTCCAACTGCAGAATTAGTACATTCTCTCTTGAAATGACCTTTTTGTTTACATTTGAAACATGTCACTTTGGATTTATCAAATCCAAGCTTTGTTAACGGACCACATAAAGATTGCTTCCCAGTAATCTCCATGTATCTTTGAGCTCTGCGAATGCAACTTGCCAGACACCAACGGATGTCAATGAGTTCCATCTCTTCCGGATCAATCTGGTCGTAGTCTTCTTTGGTTAATTCGGAGTTTCCAATTTTCCAGCTACCAGACCTTCATACGATTCCAAAACAGATGCAAGGAAACTCATTTGCTGCTTTGTTGCATTGATGCTCGTTGAAGGAGAATTTTTCAACTTAAGAGCAATGTTGCACAATATCTCCTCTGCTTCTGCAGGACTTGTTTTTGAAGATGAATGATATCCAGAATTGTAGCTCAATGAGGTTGTTTGTGGTTCTTTCATCTTCTCACCACTGAATGTTGTCTTTGGTGAACTATCAGCTTTCACTGAAGGTAAATTGTCTTTGTAGTACAGACCAACATTCTGATGATGTGATGAACTGCTCATCTTGCTTTGCTTTCGTAATTCCAGATCATGACTCTCAATTTTTTCTAACAAAACATCAAGAGAAATTGTATCATACAAAGCATCATTTTTCAGAATAAACACAAACGTTTTCCACTGATCAGCTCGTGGTAATGCTTCAATTACTTTGTCAAATATTTCTTCTCTGGGTTTCACAATTTGAAACCTTTCAAGTTCAATTTTTAGGTGACAGAACCGTTCAATCATTTGTCTAACAGTCTCTCCTTTCAAACTATCGAACAAATCAAATTCCTTTTTTAATAATGCAATTTTGTTTTTCTTAATTTGTTTACCCCCCTCAGCTTTCACCCGTAAAGCTTCCCATATAGATTTCGAAGACCCATCATAATTAGCAACTAAAAAATATCATCTCGAATCGATTGTTGAATTAAGGCGATCATTTTTTGCTCATGTGAGAATCTTTTGTTGCTGACAAAAGCTATTGAAGCTGAAGCTATCCAAAGACCAAAGACAGTGCAAGATTACATGAAGATTGCAAGAAGACTGAAGACAAAGTTATTTTATGAAGCTATTGTCAAGGGGGAGTTTGTTGTTGCATATTTGTGACAACAGCTTAGATTTGGTCTTTGGATATCTTGTAATTAGTTAAACGATAAATTGTTAGCGGGTTTAGCTTTGTAATAGTTAAATTATAGAGTTTGGGCTAACAAAACCCAGTTTGGGTCAAGGGTGGACGAATTGGGCTTTGCCCATGTACGAAACCTTAGCCCAAGTAGCAACCTTGTGTTATATAAACAAGGCTATGCTTTAGGGTTTAGGTTAATCAGCCAAAACAGTATTTGTGAGAGAGCAATTTCGTAAGAGTTTAGCTTGGACGAAATTGTGTGTGGTTAGGGTTTGATTGATTGTAATTCTTGTAATAGATAATCAATAGAAACCCGGTTTGAAAGTGATTTCTGTTTCTACTCATTCTGCTATATTCTGATCAAGAGGATTCCGCACTCTTGATTAGATTAACAATTCTGTGATAGATCCATACACATCAAGGGGACCTACAATTGGTATCAGAGCATTAGGCTCTTGAAGGCTCGGTTCAGAATTGTGATTAGCAGAAACAGGGAGTATTTTCGAAAATCTTGAAACCTGAAAAATTAGGGTTTCGAAATTTTTTGTGTGTTTGATAAAATTTTTGAAATTCTTTGGCTGTTTTGATCTTCTGCTTTGTTTTATTGCTGTTTTGCAGGATTTCTGGAAAGAATTTGTTGATTCTAGAAAAGTTTTCGGCTGATAGACTTGAAGATTCGAAGACTGTTCTTCGTGTTCTTCATGTTCTTCGTTCTGTTCTTCACTGTTTTTTCGAAAATCACTGCTATTTTGCTGTTTTGATTTTGCAGAAACTGTTAAAGAATCCGGAAAAATCATCAAAGTTTCGAAAAGATTGAATTTCCATATTTAACTGGCGAATTTGATTAATTTCGCAGTCTGGACCTGCGAAATTAACTGACCTGCGAAATTACCGGCGAACTTAAATACAAAGGCGACTTTGGTAACCGTATAATATTCCACAACGAAATTGTTACGGTTTTCGGTGACTTTACTAGTCGTCGTAATAGCGAAATATACAGCGAATTTGACCAGCGAACTTGAACTTTCAAGCGAAATAGACCAGCGAAATTTACCATCTGACCAGCAAAATTAACTGCTCCCCAACGAATTTAACAGCAAATTTAAAAGGGTGGAATATTTTCTGGCAAGCGTAACAAAAAATTCACGTTTTCGAAAATAGAAATTGATCCGTAGGTCGTTTGACAGAACCTTCAGCACCGTTAAATTCCTCGTATTTTTAGGAAAAAAAAACTCTGGAAAATCCCGATTTCGGTTTTCGACATTAGATATCATTAGATTCGTCTTTTCGAGACGATTCTAACGGTGTAATTTGGTAACCACTGTTTTTGGAGATATTTTGTACGGTTTTAACAGTCTGCAACGTTTAAAATGTCGAACATGTCTACTTTGAATGAGCTTTTGAAGATGGAGCATGAGGTTGGCACTACCAACAAACCACCTAAGATGCTGAAGGTGGAAAATTATTTGACATGGAAGGATCGTTTTCAATCTTTCATTGAATATCAGGACACTCGCATGTGGATATGTATCGAAGATGGGTACACAAACCCAACACACGACTTTGAGGGCAGACCTCGTAGAACTGCTTATGTGAACATGGAAGATGCTGATAAAAAGATGTATGAGGCTGAGAAGAGAGCCTTGGCTGCAATCAAAATGTCCTTACCTGATAGCATTAAGCATACTTTCAAGAAGTACACAAACTCAAAGGATATGTGTGATGCATTAGAGAAAAGATATGCGGGAAATGCAGATGTCAAGAAAAACAAAGTTGATCTTCTGAAGAAGCAGTTTGCTGTTTTCAAATACATGAAACATGAGTCACTTGAGGACATCATCACTCGTTAGTACCATCTGATGTCAGAAATGGAGAATTATGAGATCGATTGCTATTCTGGCGTAGAGAAGAATGACAAGCTGCTCGATGCCTTACCTACCAAGTGGGATATTTACACTCTCATGATCAAGGGAGAAGCAGATTATGAGACAAAAGAGCTTGAAGAAGTAGTTGGCAAGCTGAGAGCTTATGAGCTCAGTATGAAGAAGAAAGACACTGGATATGATCAGGTTCAAGATCCAGCGATTTACAATGGGCTTACATCTTCTTCATCTCACAACGCTTCTAGCGACTCTGCTACTGCGTTTCTATCGTGTGAGAATGAGCAGGTCACGGTGAATGAGGATGGTGATGTTTGCTTTGTAGCTGCCTCAGGAGGATCAACAGGAGCCAAGAGAACATCAGCTTCTAAGCAGAGTAGTGGTGTTAAGTCAATGCCAATGAGTGTGAAGTCTGCTGAAGAGCATCTTGCTCTACTTGCTTCATTTGTTGCTTCATATGAAAACTACATTCAGGGGAAGATATCTGATCCTGCTACTTTAGATGAAGATTACGATCAGATTGACCCTGATGATCTTGAAGATATGGATTTGCAGTGGCAAATGGCCATGATTACTAGACGAGTGAAGAGATTTATGAACCGAACAGGAAGAAAGTTTATAGGAAAGACTGTTGGTTTTGATAAGACCAAAGTGAGATGCTTCAACTGTCAAAGTTATGGGCATTTCACTAGGGAATGTCAAAAACAAAAGCAGGATACTTCGAGTCAGAGTTCAAACAATAGAAATGCTTCAAACAACTCTAACTCGAGAGCGCTGATCTCTACAGCTAGAGAAGGTTCATATGACTGGAGTGTTCACTTGGAAAATGATGACAATGTCACTCAGGCATTCATGTCAGAGATAACGCCAGTTGATTTTGGTGAAGCTACAGTAGATGATGCTGAGGTTGGGAAGAAAAGTGAAGCTGAGGTAGATAAGGTTGATAAGACAACAAATGCTGAAGAAGAAAAGCAAAAGTCTGACCATGAAAAGGAAAGCTGAAGAAAAGGAAGCTAAATATAAAAGAATGGAAGCTCAGCTTGCGGCTCTAATGGCCAATCTTGATAAACAAACAGGAGAGGTACAGTCAAATTCTGTGTGTTTAAAATGTCGTGAACTACAGGGTGAGGTTGACAGGTTGTCAACACAAAACCAAAGTCTGGTGAGCGAGATGCCTAACATTAAAGAATCTAACTTTTTTGCTAAAAGAAACGAATCTTCATACTTGAAGAAGATAAAAGGTTATGAAAGTAAATTTGACTCATTAACCTGCAAACTAAACGAAAAACTTTAAGTCATAGACTTAGCTCATGAAATGATGGCTGAGAAAACAAAAGAGATTTCTGAAAAATGCAAAGAGTTGTCAGATGCACAACTCAAAATTGTTGAACTTGAAAAGAAATTAGGTCAATTCAGGGACTCTACTTTTGTTATAAAACATATGATGGGTGGCTTGAAGAAAAGTAATGACAAAACCAGTGTGGGATTCCATGGTTTCAATGAAGTTCCACCTCCTGTTAGTCATGACTATTCTTTCTTGCCTGATGAAGATGACCTCATGGACTTTGTGTCAACATCACCAAGTAGTTCCACATCAAGTCAAGGAAATGTGTTTGAGAGTGCTGATGCTAAGAAGGATAATAACAGCACACCTGTTTTGAAAAAGAAAACTTCACATCCTAAGAATAACAATCCAACTTTTGTTAAAAAGGTTAATTTTGTTCAAGGAAGTGACATGAAAAACGAAACAGCTGTTATTGAAAACGAATCTAATGTAGAGTTTGCTAAAAACAAGAACAAAGAAAATTCTGAAACTAAGCAAACTGAACCAAATCCTTCTAAGGCATCATCATCAAAACCCGAATCTAGTTCAAAGGCTTCAGATAAGAAGTCTTCGAAAAAGAGATCGTGCTTCAAATGTCACACCAAGGGACATGTAGCTAGCTGCTGTCCTAACAAAAAGAGTGAAGCACAAATTAGTGAGAAACAGAGAGGGAAATCACCTGAGAAGAAAGGTGATAATGAGGAGAAAGTTGCAAATTCTCCAAAGAAATCTGCTCCTAAGCAACCAGAAAATGTTGTTGTTGGTGTAGATAAGGCTGAATAAGGAACTCCACAAGTTCCTCATTTTCAAAGAAATCAACCAAGATTTCAGCCTAAATCTCCACCAAGCAGATATGAGAGACCTAGAAGCAGTTCACCTAGAATGAACAATTTTAATGGAAATACAAGGAATTTCAGAAGTCAAGGCCAATATCAAAATCGATACCAAAATAATGGTGGTCGAACTTTTTATAACAATGGCTTTAGAAATTATAACAATAATGCTTCTTGGAATCAAAATTCAAGGTACCACAATCAAAATTTCCAAAGTTCAAATAGTCCAAACACATATAGGAACCCTCAGGACCATAGACCTTATGGAAATCAAAACCCATTTCCATCAACAGGTCTGAGATCCAAGACTCCAGTTAGGAGTAATGGATATTGGATGGATGTTCCAGTAGTTGGTGAATTTGGACGACCCAAGACCATTAAGGCTTGGGTCCCCCAATCTAACTAATTTCTTAGTTGGTGTGTGCAGGAGCTGCTAAGGAGGATTATCAACTTATGTTGATAGTGGCTGCTTCAAGCACATGACGGGGGATGTGAGATTATTGATATGTGAATATTAATTGATTTAAAATGAAGTTCAAAGTGCTGAGTCGACACACTAGATAACCTGGCAGATCTTTATACTAAAGCATTTGACAGGGCTCGCTTTAAACACTTAGTCGAACTCAACGGGATGAGGAATCCTGAATAACTGGTTTTTCATAAGAATTTTTGTAAATAGTTTACTGCTTTCTTAAAAATCAAAAATACAAAAACATTGAAAATCAAAAACATAAAAAAAATTGGAAAATCAAAAATGAGTTATCACTGTGTGAAAAAGAAGAAATGATAGTACATCAGCAAGTTAGACTGTCACACTGAAATTGAACCTAAAATGCTTAAGTGTGATAGCAGCTTCATTATATGATGTACCAGTAGGCAAAAAGCATGAAATAATCAACTTACCAATGTGATATAAACCTAAATAAACTGAGTATGAGTGGGGAACACATCAGTGGTGTATGGTTTAATGACCTTTAATCTTGCGTTGATAGATTGCCAAAATCTGAGGTTTTGGGTCTTTATACTGTTATTTCATCTGGGGATATCAGGGTTGTCCTTCTGCTGCATCCAGATACATGCTGACCTAGGCACAACCAGGATATCTTAAAAGAGCAAAAAATGCCAAATCCCATAAATGAAGAAGCTCTCATAGAGAGTCATTCAAAAAGTGCAAAAATGCATAAATGGTACCAAAAATGGTATTTGTCCTAGCCCTCGTTAGATATTTTGGTCTCTTTGTTGTACGGAAGTACCGGCCTGATCACCAATTATCTAAACGTTGAAAAACAAAAAGGATGAATTCAGTATGCTCACCTACTACGATGAATCTTTGTGCATACCTTGATCGCGGGGGTA
The DNA here is from genome assembly GCA_030545235.1 of Helianthus tuberosus. Lineage (NCBI taxonomy): Eukaryota > Viridiplantae > Streptophyta > Magnoliopsida > Asterales > Asteraceae > Helianthus > Helianthus tuberosus. Next base: position 144,535,057 of record CM060381.1, read on the forward strand.
TATCCTAAAGTGGGACACACTAGTATATCAGAAATAAAATTACTCTAACGTATCATACGGTAATGGTACTTGAAATGTTCATGCATTTTGTTTAAGTGGACAAACATACTGGTAATTGTCTTGGACTGCTTTTCATGAAAAATTAAATAAAGAATTATCTAATTGTGTGAAAACAGTTTGATTTTGCTGATATGATCTTCTTACCAGTGATTCTCACAAAAATAGAGTGTTTATTGCTTTTGTTATTTACTTGCTTTCAGAAAATATAAAAATCCAAAAATAGTGTCTTTTTCTGTTAAAAATTCTTAATGTACGGAAAACTGTTATTCTTGGAGGAATTGTTACTGATAGGGGGAGACGGTGTTGGAAAGTGAGTTCAAAATTTTAAATCATGCGGGTTATAAGGTGTGATTAAAAAGTTTTGCGTGTTGGTGAAGAAATTGAAAATGCTTAATCTATGATATAATCTCTTGAATAAATAATAATTTATTTAACTTTGTTGAAAAATTCTTATGGTTTCTCGAGATGTTTGTTTTATAGTATACAGATTGAAGCAGTGTGTTGCTGAGAAGTTAAAGTGATGAGTTGCTGTGAAGATGAGAGTTTGATTGGATGCATGGTAGAACCTCCTTTCTACGTTGCAAACAAAGTTGAAGAGTTTAAAGATTGCTATACATATGCTGAACCGGAGTTTACTCAAACGCTAAAGTTTTTGAAGATTTGGTGATTGGATGTATCAGCTTAGGGGGAGTCTATTACTGACAAAAGCTATTGAAGCTGAAGCTATCCAAAGACCAAAGACAGTGCAAGATTACATGAAGATTGCAAGAAGACTGAAGACAAAGTTATTTTATGAAGCTATTTTCAAGGGGGAGTTTGTTGGTGCATATTTGTGAAAACAGCTTAGATTTGGTCTTTGGATATCTTGTAATTAGTTAAACGATAAACTGTTAGCTGGTTTAGCTTTGTAATAGTTAAATTATAGAGTTTGGGCTAACAAAACCCAGTTTGGGTCAAGGGAGAACGAATTGGGCTTTGCCCATGTAGGAAACCTTAGCCCAAGTAGCAACCTTGTGTTAAATAAACAAGGCTATGCTTTAGGGTTTAGGTTAATCAGCCAAAACAGTATTTGTGAGAGAGCAATTTTGTGAGAGTTTAGCTTGGGCGAAATTGTGTGTGGTTAGGGTTTGATTGATTGTAATTCTTGTAATCGATAATCAATAGAAACCCGGTTTGAAAGTGATTTCTGTTTCTACTCATTCTGCTATATTCTGATCAAGAGGATTCCGCACTCTTGATTAGATTGACAATTCTGTGAAAGATCCATACACATCAAGGGGACCTAAACCCTAAAGCATAGCCTTGTTTATATAACACAAGGTTGCTACTTGGGCTAAGGTTTCCTACATGGGCAAAGCCCAATTCGTCCACCCTTGACCCAAACTGGGTTTTGTTAGCCCAAACTCTATAATTTAACTATTACAAAGCTAAACCCGCTAACAGTTTATCGGTTTAACTAATTACAAGATATCCAAAGACCAAATCTAAGCTGTTGTCACAAATATGCACCAACATCTTCGTTTGTCTTCTTCTTGAAAACTTTTAATCGGGATTTCTTCTCCTTTGTCATCAGTAGGTTTATCATAGCCAAACTCCAAGCAAAACCAACTTTCATGTGCATATGCTTTCGTCCAATTGATAAACCTTTCTTTCCACCAAACGTAATCCTCAATATTATCAAGCTTCGGTGGTTTTGAATAAGTTCTATAAAAGTTCTCATGTTTAATGTTGTCTTTGATGGATTTTGTTATAGCTTTGGCTGTAACATCTGAAGCTTCCAATGTATCTGAGGTAAACGCATTATAGAAAGTATTGAAGAATTCTTCAGCCATGATGAAAATTCTTGAATCAATGTACCTGAATGAAAACAATCAAACAAACACAGTCAGTCTAAACAATATTAAATAACCTGAAACAGACTGACACTCGGTTGACGTGAAATAATCTTGATGCAAAAAATCCACTTTCAAACGAAATCCCAACTTCAAGAGGAATAAGGACTTTCAAACGAAATAGCAATCTTCAAACGAAATTATGTTTCAAACGAAATCACTTGGTTGACTCTTCAAACGAAATCACTTGACTAACAAGCTTCAAACGAAATCACTTGATTGACTAGCTTCAAACGAAATCAGTTGTTAATCTCAAACGAAATTAGGACTTTCAAGCTGAATACTTGATTTCGTTTGAATCTTTCAAACGAGATAACCACTTTGAAACGAAATCAGGTGTTAATCTCAAACGAAATTACGAAGCTCATTCAAACGGAATTATGTTTTTGGCCCATTTTTGTCACTTTTACTTCGAATTTTGATCTGAAACTCTCAAGGGTTTGTTAAAACACTGTTTCACATAAGATGTGTGAAATTCAATCCATTTTGTCCGTAAAATCTTGTCCAATTTGAAAAAGGTGTAGAAGTGAGAAAAACAATGAAATCAAATTGAACTCTTCTTCCTGAGCTCTGATACCACTTGTAGGATCGTTGTACGACCTGAATGAGTCGATCAGAAGAGTTGTTTATCCAAATCAAAGGCGGAATCAATGAAACGGATGCTCGATGTAATTATAACTGTCTCTTGTATTAATCTGATAGAAATACAGCACCTTGAGACAATCCGGCAGCACTTCGTTACCAGATTACACACACTAATTCCGTTACAAATGAACAAACCAAGTGCCCTATATATAGGAGTTCTAATTTTGTTTGAAACTGTCAAAGCCACATTCAAACGAAATTAACTTAGTTAATTTCGTTTGAACTTGCCCTTGGCTCTTTCAAAGGAAATTACCAACAATCTCACTAAAAACAGTTTCTAGTAATACGAGCACTGGTTATCCTATCCTATCTCATTACATGACTCGATACAAGATGAAGTCAATAGACATAGTGCACTAACACTTCCAGGTAACTTTCTTACCAGAAAAATGTTTACTGGTTAGTTTAGATGACAAGAAGGTATATTTAAGTGGCAAAAGAATAAGAAATTCCATCTATTACTTTGACTTCAGAAAAGAAATTGAACATCGTCAATTATGCTTATTTTCAACAGAAAACAAAGGAAATAGCTGGTTATGGCAAAAAAGAATAGTACACTTAAATTTTAAAACTCTAAACCAACTAGCTAGAAAAAATTTGGTAAAAGGTTTACCTTTCATTTCATCCAAAAAGGATAAAATGTGTGAAGCATGTGAGCTTCGAAAATAAAAAAGAAGCTCACATAAAACAATTTCTGAATCATCAATTTTTGAAATTTAGAACTTTTACACATGGACCTTTGTGGACCTGTAAAAACAACAAGTTTTTCTGGAAAGAAATACATTTTAGTCATTGTAGATGACTACTCCAGGTACACTTGGGTTGAATTTCTCAGAAAGAAAAGTGAAACCCCAGGTCTGATCATTAATTTCATCCGAAAAACTGAAAATCTGTTGAAATTACCTGTAAGAAGGATCAGATCTGACAAAGGAACATAATTTAAAAATGCAAAACTTGAGACTTTCCTTACAAGCAAATGAATTTCTCATGACTTTTCTGCTCCAAAAACTCCACAACAGAATGGAGTTGTTGAAAGAAGAAATAGGACCTTGGTAGAAGAAGCAAGAACAATGCTTGCCTATACCAGATTGCCCACTTACTTTTGGGCTAAAGCAAATGCAAATGCATGTTTTACACAAAACAGATCTATCATTAACAAGAGACACCAGAAAACTCCATATAACATCATCAGCCAAAGGATCCCAAACATCAATTTTTTACACACCTTTGGTTGTAGATGTTTTGCCTTCAATTTTGATAGTCTTGAAAAATTTGACAGGAAAGCTAAAAAGGAATTTTTCTGGGTTACTCATTGTCTTATAAAGCTTACAGAGTTTTTCTTTTAAATTCAAGGACAATAAGAGAAAGTTTATATGTGTCATTTGATGATTCATCAGAAACAAAAATTTCTAATGAAAATTTACAATATATAAGCTTATCAAAACAACTAGAAAATTCAAAGGACCTTCTAAACAAATTGGCTAAAGAACTTTTAGAACATGACTTCATGCAAACTATTTCAAATAAAACCATGTCATGTACTAACCCTGCAGATAATCTGGAACCTCCATTAGAAAGTGTACCAAATGATCAGAATTCTGGGAATTAATCAGAAAATCCGATTGAACAACAGAATTCTGATCCTCTTAACAACACAGGGATCACAGATCAGGGGGAAGCTTCAAATCCATCAGAAAGAACAAGTTCACACAACAACATAAGATGGATCAAGGGATACTCATAGACAGACATTATTGGAAACCCTGAAGAAGGTGTTAAGACAAGATCTGCAACAGCACATGAATGCTTATATGTTGGATTCTTAAGCATGATAGAGCCAAAATCTGTCAAATAAGCACTAAATGACTCAGATTAGGTGTAAGCAATGCAAGAAAAGCTTAGCCAATTTGAAAAGAGTAGAGTGTGGGATCTGGTACCCTAACGAACTGACAAATTTGTCATTGGATCAAAATGGGTATTCAGAAACAAATCTGATGAACAAGGCATAATAACAAGGAATAAAGCAAGACTGGTAGTAAAGGGCTATTGCCAACAAGAAGGTATAGACTGTGATGATACCTTTGCACCAGTTGCAAGACTTGAAGCTGTAAGAATATTCCTTGCTTATGCTGCCTCAAACAACATCAAAGTTTATCAGATGGATGTAAAATCTACATTCTTGAATGGTAAGATTGAAGAAGAAGTTTATGTGTAACAACCAGAAGGCTTTGTTGATTCTCAATTTCCAAAAACATGTTTATAAACTAAACAAAGCCTTGTATGGGTTGAAGCAAGCTCCAAGAGCATGGTATGAAACTTTGTCAAACTTCGTAATCGATTCTGGCTTCACCAAAGGTATAATTGACACTACACTATTTGGATCAACAAATGAGAAATTTTGTAAAAAGTTTGAAAATTTAATGACCAGTCATTTTGAAATGAGCATGATGGGTGAATTAAGCTTTATCCTTGGATTGCAAGTAAAACAACAAAGTGATGGCATATTTTTGAGTCAATTAAAATATGTCAGAACTATTTTGAAAAAAATATTCACTTGAAAACTGTTCATCTTCAAGAACTCCCATGGCAACCAGAAACAAACTTGATTCTGATGTAGAAGGAAAATCTGTTGATATAAAAACTTATAAGGGAATGATAGGTTCATTGTTATACTTAACAGACAGTAGACAAGACATAATGTTTTCCACCTATTTTCTTGCAAGATATCAATGTAATCCTAAAGAGTCCCACATGAAAGCTGTTAAAAGAGTTTTTATATAGCAACTCTCCCAAAACCATTAAAATACTCCTATACGTCCTAAAATACACCTTGTCTATGAAAAACGGACCTAATATACCTTTATATTAATAAAAATCAATTAAAAAAATACATGGTCCTCGCGGGGCGCGACCAAGTCAAGCTGGGACTGTCGCGGGCCGCGACCAAGTGACACTAGGCCGGACCTCCATGCGCCACGTGTCTAATACGTGTTGGACCTAGATAGCTGACTCGACAAGGCTAGGGCCTACCCTATAGCCCTCGCGGGCCACGAAGGAAATAACAGGGTGCGTCGCGGGCCGTTAGCCGCCCTATGTCCAGCCTATATAAGGAGGGCGATGCCTCAGTTGAATTCGTTCAAAATCTTTTCTTTCTCTCTCGATATATAATAGCTAAAACTCTCGGGAATAATACCCCTAAAAAGCAAAGCTCTGCCTTGTTGTAAGTATTATGACCCTCGGTTACATATTAGTTACTCTGCCCGATTGATCTAGAGCTCCGTAACGCATGTCAAGGCTCTGCCTGACTCAGTCGTTGGAGTTCTGTCTCGGGGGTATAGCTAATGTAAATTGGGTTATCTTACTAACACGTGTGCATTGTTTAATATATAGATTATAACCAGGAAGTCACCAGAAAGCAGTAGTATTATCTAAAACTGCAATGTCAGTACATCTGCTTTTCGTAAACTGTTTTTACAAAACCTCAATTATTTTAGAGTATATTTAACAGCGATTGAGTCTATGTATTCTACAATTACTGTCGGTATGTTGGGGTTTTGTATACATTACTTGTTACTACATTGTGAGTAGTAGCATGACCACAAGTCAGGATTGATAGTACCGTGGGTGGTAATTTGGTAGATATAAACATTGTAATCGCTCTCAACACTGTAAAGATATAAAATCTTGTTTTGATTAAATTGGGATGCACTCGCCAGTATTTCTTGCTGATAAAACTTTTTAAAATGCGTTTCAGTTAACAAAATGTGAAAGCCAAATAGAAGTAGCTAGAGAGCACTGAAGCCTTGGAAAAGTGGCTACAAAAGTTACCTAATCAAGAAAGAAGTTTTGTTTCAATAAATTAGGGTTTATCCCTATAAGCATATTGTAATAAAAACTTGGGTTTTCCCATGTAATTGTTCCTCATAAAAGTGTAGTATTTTAACTCTGATAAACTATTTCCTAACTACGGTCCTGATGTTAATTTCCGCTGTCAATTTAGTAAACACCGATACCACTAATCTGGATCTCGCGGCCGCCCACTCCCAGGGTTGGGGTCGGGGGTTGCGACAGAGAGTGGTATCAGAGCTACAACCACTGATTTAAGCCACGGAAGTGTTCTGCTGACACCAAGATTTTATCAGTTGTGTTAGGAAATAATCTATGTGATTATGTGTATACTTGTACATTATTGTTTTGTGTTATTTGACAATCTGTTAGTTTACAGTATGAGTGAGCAAGGTACGTCTGACGCCTATCGTCACCTAGCTAGTTCTCCCAAAAGTGAAGAAATTTCATCACAGCCTACTCCTTCGGGGTATTCTACTGACACTGAAGAAGGAATCTTCATCTTTAAGGCGCAATCCTAGGAACCATTCCCTTCGAAAAAGCGAGGATGGTTTAGTAGGGGAGCACACAAGAAGAGAAAACGAATGAGAAAGTTACAGCAACAAAGAGCGTTAGCAGCGGCCAATAGGGAAGTAAATGCCCAAACACAAGAAGTAGTTAATAGACGGTTGGCAAACTTTCATATACTAGCCACCACTGCAGCAGATCCAAACCTAGACCAGATAATTGCACCACAACCATTGCCACTTTTCCCAACCCAACCACTGGAGATATAACTTAACCAAGGAAACCAATTATCCATAGTAGCATTTGATCCTAACGAGATACCTAGAATCCCAGCACCTAGTCCTTTAGCATATGATCCATGGGAAGATGACCATATGGAATATCAGGAACTCTATCCACAAGGAGAACCGATGCCAGATCCCATAGCACAATATACCAACCTTAACCCTTTAGATCCGTTTTGGAATAACGACCCGTATTTTCAGAGTGTGTTAGGCGACCCGTACCCATATGGAGAACCTATACCTCAGTACCCTGACCCAGTACCCACAACACTGCCATCCATGAGTGAGGACAATGTGCAGGAACTCCGCACCTTTGGTGAGGAATTAGTGGAGGAAGGAGAGAGGATAAAACAAATAGGAGAAAAGCTCGTGTGGAAATACAACGAACGAGAAATGCAGTTCTGGATGCACAGCCCCTAGTAATAATAATAATAATAATAATAATAATTATAATAATAATAAAATATAAACATATATATATAAATGTGTGTAGTTGAAAAAAAAATATATCAACTAAAATAGATAACCTAATACCTATTGATGCATAACTAGTAGTGTGTTTAAATTCCAGTTATAGATTGTAGTTGATATATATATATATACACACATGTATATATGAAAAAAGTAAAAGTCGCAATGCTCGAGGATTTTGATCAATTTGTTTGCGTGATTGTTTGCATTAAATCTTATTCTGTGATATTGATACCTGATAAATGTATATAATTCAGATGGACGACGAAGTAAATCAGGAAACCAGAATAATGATAATAATGGAAACCAATTAGATAACAGTGTCATCCAACATATAGTAGCACAAGGAATCATAGACGCTATGCCGTATATTATCAAGACTGTTAAGGAAGCAGAAAATAATAAAATTAATAGTGGAATTAAACGACCACCTACTGAACCCAGTCACAGCGTGAATAATGGACTGCTACTCCAATTACCTATCCCAAAAAGAAGAAGAACCATGTCATATGGTTGTTCTTACAAAGAATTCTGGTCTTGTAAACCAATAGAATTCTCTGATAATGAAGGAGCCATTGTAGCTCTACGCTGGATAGAAAAGACAGAGGCAGTCTTAAAAATAAGTAAATGTGCAAAGGAAGATAAAATTTTGTTTGCCTCTATTATTTTTAAGAATGCAGCCTTAGAACGATGGAATATTATTCTCCAGTCTAGGGGAAGTGACAAAGTTTATAATATGGAATGGACTGACTTTAAGAACATGGTTGAAAGGAAATTTTGTCCTCCTCATGAAAAAGAACAAATCGCTAATAAGTTTTTAAATCTTAGAATGACTGGAATAGACTGCAAGGGTTACACTACCGTATTCTTCGAATATGCTAGAATAGTGCCAACCCTAGCCTCACCAGAACCAGTATTAATCTCCCGTTATATTTGGGATTAATTAATGAAATTAGACACGTAGTCAAGGCAGCTAGGCCACAAACCATAGAAGAAGCAGTAGAACTATCCAATACCTTGACTGATGAATTAGTACGTACGCAAGAAGAAAACCAGAGAAAGAACCTAGCCCAAAAGCTTACTCAGGAATTTCGCTACGGTAATTCCAGCCGTGGGAAAAATACAGGTTCTACTTCTGCACCTTACTGTAAGTACTGCAAGAAGAAGCATTCGGGAAGATGTTCCATATACTGCAACTTCTACAAAATATCTGGACACAAGGAAGAAGAATGCAGGAAGAAACCCAGCAATAAGCTATGCTTCAACTGTGGAGAGACTGGGCATATCAAACCGAACTGTACGAAACTAGCTTCAGCCACAAATAGCAAAACTACGAAGAACGCCAGAGCATTTGTTCTGACAGCCGAAGAAGCCAAGATGATTCCGGATGTGACTGCCGGTACGTTTTTAGTTAATGATATTTTTGCTAAAGTATTATTTGACTCTGGTGCAAACCAAAGTTTTATTAACACTTTATTCTGCAAACTTCTCAATCAACCATTAACTAAACTTCAACAAGAATATCTGGTAGAGACGGTAAATGGAAAATCCATTAAGATCACTGAAATCTTGCAGGGAGCAAGAATAAAAATTTTAAACCATAATTTTACTGCTAACCTTTACCCAATGAATCTGGCTGGATTTGATATCGTATTAGGAATGGATTGGTTAGTAGCCAATCATGCCAGTATTCTATGTAATCAAAAGTTAGTACAAGTAAGTTCACCAAAGTGTGAAAAGAGCACAATTAAAGGAGATAAGCCAACTAGGTCCACAAAATTCATCTCCGTGATGAAAACAACAAGCTTTGCATAGAAAGGATCACTAGTGTATATGATTTCTATAATCATTAACACTAAAGGAAAAGAATTGAAAGATATTCCCGTAGTATCTCAATTCTCAGATGTTTTTCCAGAAGAATTACCTGGACTACCGCCAGATAGAGATTTAGTGTTTTAAGCACTTAACTTATTCGCGTGTTCCACCTCAGAATATACTCCCATATCAAGATTCCCTAGATTCAGTCTTACAGGTGAATATACTATATTGATATCTGTACTCTGGGTTAGTGCGAGACCTTGAGAGCTCAGGTATGAACTACCATTCAGTCAAAGAGATGAAGGTTCGACTTGAGGTGTGTCCCACTTAGGGATCTTCTTTGCAACTGCACTTGATTCATATCTTTCGATATTCTTTCAATTTTTATGTAGAGGGAAAGCTTTTAAAGCGCGTAAAGTATTATACGAGGTCTAGGCCATTGCTGACGCAAAATCAGAAGACAAGGTATAATACCCCAGATATCAAACAGTATAAAAACCTAGTATCTCAGAATCAGGCAACCCCTCAAACAAGATTTCGGGGGTTGCCCATATATCCGAGAGATGTTCCCCACGAGATAGGCAAGTTTGATATTTAGGTTTATATCTCGAAATCAATCTACTAAATGTGTAAAAACCTACTGGCATATCATCAGTGAGACCGTTTATCACATCCGACTTTCCATTTCTTTAGCATGTTGTGATTGTCTACTGATGTACTATCATTTCCTTTTTTTACATAAAAACTCATTTTGAATTTTCTATTGTTTTTGGCTTTTTCAATTTTTCAAATTTTCAAATGTTTCTGTATTTTCAAAATTTTTAGTCCCTCTAAAATTCAAAACATTTAACGAAAATTTGACAACCCGATGCAGATAGCTTCAACTCGTCATACATTTTCTGCTTCACATGCTCTGTTTTGCATGAAGTACCCCCATGATTTACAACACATTGATTTTTAACAATGTTAAAACCATTTAATCATTTGTGAAATAATCATGTTTGTTCAGCCGTGATGATTTCAGCATATTCAATCAACATTATTCAAATTTTTGGTTTTTTAACAAATTTAAAAACAACACATTTTTTTATTTTTCAATTTTTGACAAAATAAAAACATATTTTTGGTTTTTAAATTTTTCTATTTTTAGGTTTTTTGAAATATGGTTTATTTATGTACAGAAACGAACAAACTCCCTGTTTCTCCGTTGCAGGGTTCAGCAGCCTCCTCCTGTGCTAGGCTGCTCCTCTGTTCATTCTGACAATCATCCATCTTCTGGAGCACCTGCACATTCAAATAATTCGATCATTTGAACAATGCAACCCAAGCCTGTTTAGACTCAGGTAGCTGAACATAAACCTTTCCAGGTAAAACTGGATAGTTTCGTTCATTCTTCTCAAAAACATCTTCATTTCGATTATCACTCACAGAAGTCATTTGTTTCTTTGCCACCCAAACTTTTCCTTTTGAAACATTCCTTCGATAAAATTTTGAATCATTTTGAATGTTTCATTTTGACAAATCTATTTTAGGTTTCCAGATCTGTTTTGTTTCTGAAACATTTACTTTTTGTTTCCAAATCTGTTGTGGCACAACTTTGGGTGTCGTCGGTTTCGGTTTCCATGTTTGTTTTGATCCAAACTTGTTTGACTTCTCTGTTTTAACCTCAGCTTTCTTTTTCTCAACACCAACAGGTTTCGGATTTGAACACTTGCGACCAAGATGACCAATTTGACCACACTTAAAACATGTTCTCTTGGAAACATCTTTAACTTGCTGTTGTTGATTTTTCTTTTGAGTATAGAACTCTTTATTAGTCTGTCGACTAAATTGGAGTTCTTTCTCTTCCTCGGAACTTGTTCCGTGAACAAAGTTTTATCTGATAATTTTTCTTTTCAAAATGTTTATGGTTATATTTCTTCTTATAACCCAACCCAGCCCTTATGTTTTTCTTCTTGTAACTAGGTTTATTATAAGAAGTTTTCTTGCTCTTCCCAACAAATTTTGAAATTTCGAATTTTCAATTTCTACCAGTTTAAACACTTTGTCAATTTTTCCTGAAATTACATTCTGAATCAGGAATTCAATATCTGAAAAAAATTTGTCCGATCCAATCATGGTATATGTCAATCCTATCGGATCATCTTTTGCATTTTTCCCAGATTTTGAATTTTTAAGATAAATTTCATGAAAATTTCCCTCATTTTCATCTTGTGACTCAGACTTATCTGTTTTGATAGATTACTCTGTCAAAACGCTTTCAACAACCTTACCTACTGTCGCAACCCCTGCCCCCTATCTGTCCCGGGAACGGGCAGCCGCGAGACTAGTTTTGGTGGTATCGTTTATTTTATCAATTTGGCAGCGGAAATTTCATCAGGACCGTAGTTAGGAAATATTTTATCAGAGTAAGTACCACACTTTTATCATATTAAACATATTGGGATAAAACCCAAGTTTTTATTACAAACATTTTCATAGGGAGAATCCCTATTTTATTGAATAAAACATCTTCTTTTATTTAGGTAACTTTTATATCCACTTTTCCAAGCCTTCTGTGCTGTCCAGCTGGCTTCTAGTTGACTTTCACATTTTGTTACCTGAAACGCATTTAAAAACATTTTTGTCAGTGGGAAATACTGGTGAGTGAATCCTAGTTTAATTAAGAAGAGTTTTATCCTCTAACAGTATTGGGAGCAATCACATTGTTTATTTCTACCCAATTACTCATTCAGTATTGTCAATCCTGACTGGTGGGTCATATTACACATTGGCTAACTCGTTATCCAATGGTAACGTGCTCCACATTTTGTATACAAAACCCCAATATACCGGCAGTAATTTAAGAACTACAAAGACTCAATCACTGCTTAATCACATTGTAAAACATTTAAGATTAATAATTTACAAAAAGCAGATTACTCACATTGTTGTCATAGACTTCTTTTAAGGGTTTCCTGGTAATTATCTATATTTACACAATGCACATGTGTTAGTATAATAACCCTTTATATTTACATTAGTTATACCCTCCCCGAGACGGCATTCCAACGACTACTTCAGGCAGAACCTCGACAGCCGTTACGGAACCCTGGATCAATCGGGCAGCATATCTAATACGTAACCGAGGTTATGATACTTACATCGGGGCAGAACTTCGTTAATTAGGGGGTATTATACCCAGAAATTATATTATCTATGCATAATTTCATGAGAGAGAAAGAGACTGAGCGATCGGAAACTCAAGCCGATGCCCTCAATTTTTAGGGCTGAAATTTGAGTTCCTTGCGGCCCGCGTAAGGTGAGACCAGGGTTTACGCGGCCCGCATAGTAGGGGTCTACGGCTTAGCTTTGACTGGTCATTACAACTAGCTGCGACACGATGACGACACGTGGCAGCCTGGGGTGTCGCCTGAGATTGGAGCTGTCGCGTCCCGCGTAAGATCCTTAAGGGATCTATGCGGCACGCGAGCGACATAAAAATTTTGTTTTTATTTTATTTTTAATGATATTTCATATTTTGGGCTCGGTTTTCACATACGGGGTATATTTAGAGACATATAAGGGTATTTTAATATATTTTAGGGTGTCAGAAAAATCCAGGAGGGTTGTTATATCCTCCCCACCTTGTTTTAGAGCTCGTCCTCGAGATCTACTGGAATAGGTACGGATATTTCCTTTGCATTTCTGATTTAAGCTCTCATGTGTATTTTGGTCCTCTTTTAGAGTCCCATTTTACTTTGACCAGAACTAATCTTTTGTGCTTGAGCTTCTTAACTTTCCTGTCTTCAATCTGTAGAGGCTTCTCTACAAACTTTAATTGTTCATTAACCTCTATATCCTTAAGAGGTACTACAAGTGATTCATCAGCTAAACACTTCTTGAGATTAGATACATGAAATACATCATGTATTCCTGCCATTTCTTCTGGCAGTTGTAGCTGATAGGCTACAGGTCCTATTCTTCTAATAATCTTAAAAGGTCCAACATACCTGGGGCTTAGCTTTCCTCTTTTGATGAATCTTACAACTGCTTTCCAATTGTAGGATCGGTTTCGTGACCCAAACGAGTCAATTAGAAGAGCTCTAATCCGTTTCAGAGGCGGAAACTAAGAAACGGACTTGAAAAACAACTTGATTCACTTAAATTTGCCTTGTATATTGATTTCACAGCGATTACAGTGACTCGACACTTCGGCAGCACTTTGTTGCAAACCGGAAGAACACCCACCTGATTTAGCTCCAAATGACCCTTTATATAGGGATTCTGATTTAGCTCGAAATGACAAGGTGTCATTTCGAGCGGAATCAGACATTAAGCCTTTCAAGCGGAATCAAAAGTTTATGTGATTTAGGTCGAAATGACAAGGTGTCATTTCGAGCGGAATCAGGATTTTATGTGATTTAGCTCGAAATGACAAGGTGTCATTTCTAGCGGAATCACCCCTAAAAATCACTATCTCGTTTTTCATGCCCTGATCTAATACATTCTATACAAGACTCGATACAAGACGTAGACGACAGACGGATGCACCAACAAACTCCCCCTCGGATGTTGACGGAGTCTTCAGTGTCGAGTCTTTGCATCTTCAGTCTTTATCAGTCTTCGGCTCTTTCTTCCAGAATCTCGATCTGGCTCTTGCATCTTCAGACTCTCTCTTTCTAACAGACTCCCCCTCAACTTGTGCTGGGATCGTAGTCTGGCTTTCACAGGTTCAGGTATCGTAACCTGACTCACCTGCATATTCTCTATCCAAAACATAAGTTTCATAAAAGATAAGATATAACAAATTTAGAAACTTTGCTAATTTCTTGAAGACACAACCCTGAATACATCATTTTCAAGTATCAAACAAAATGATTTATCATGTCAATTTCTGATGAACCATTTGAAAAAAATATCATTTTCATTTCACACATCTTCAAACAAACTTTCCCAAACCTGTTTGTCATGTTCAGCACTCGGAATTTTGAAAATCAGCTTTTCAACATCAGTCGTCTAAAATCTTTTAGAATTTTTCAAAATTTATGCTAAAACACACTAAAATCTTTTTGGATTTTTAACATAACAGAAATGAAATGCAGTAAAGAAATATTTACATACAATATTTTTGTGAGTTTGTGTAAGAGGATCATATCAGTTTATGAGACAAATCACCAACACCGTTAAGCTTTAGACATTTTAAGTTCAAAACGATTCACTTAGATTGTCAGTATACTGATCCATTTAAATTTTCACACAAAGTTCAACTGTTTCGAGATACGAGATTAATGTCTTAAGATACTTAAACTTATTCGCGTGTCCCACCTCAGAATATACTCCCGTATCCAGATCCCAATATTCAGTCTTACAGGTGAGTATACCTAGATGATATCTGTAAAGGGGTTAAATTGCGAGGGCCGTGAGAGCTCAGGTCGATACTTCCGTATACGCAGAGAGATGACGGCTTCGACTTTTGGTGGGTCCCCTTTAGAGGATCTTTTTTACAACAGCATTGATTAGCAATTTTATTGTCTCATCATTTATGCTGAGGGCGGCGCTATATTTCAAGCAAGCATAAAGTATTCTCTGGGGACTAGGCCATTGCTTCCGCGTTATCAGAAGTCCCGGGATAATACCCCAGATATCACTAAGCATAAAGACCTGGTATCTCAGAAAGAGGGGTCCTTCAAACAAGATTTCGAGGGTTACCCATATATCCGAGAGATGTTACCCACGACATAAGCAAGTTTGAATTTAGGTTTATATCTCGTCACAATCTACTAAATGTGCAAAAACCTACTGGCATATCATCAGTGAGACCATTTATCACATTTTAACTTTCCATTTCTTTAGCATGCCGTGATCATCCACTGATGTACTATCATTTCCTCTTTTATACAACAAAACTCATTTTTTATTTTATCATGTTTTTGACTTTTTCAAAATTTCTAATGTTTTTGGATTTTCTGAAAATTTTTACTCCCCCTAAAATGCAAACACATTTTAGGAAATTTGAAAACAAACTATACAATAAAGTGACAACCGATATCAAATCGCTTCAATTCGCCATCCACTTGGCATAAACAATCAGAACTCCCCCTCACAACAAACTATTTTCCCATTGTGATTTCAAAACACTTAAGTTTGTTTTAATCAAATGGTTTTTCCGGAAAACAAGTTTTCTTGATTTTAATAAATCATTTGTAGGTTAGGTGTTCACCACATTGTTCTCCAAAATACCACTTGTAAGTATGGTCCAATCAAGTTCAACTTAATGACCTTGATTAACCACTTGTAGGTGAAAAACCTCTTTCAACCACTTACAGGTTCACTCACCAATCATAATCACTTGTAGATCAAAAAATAACAATTTAAAGATATCACCTGTACTTTTACCAACTGTACCACTTGTAGGATCATTTGCTAAGAAAGATGCTGATACCTGCTCCACTCTTACCAACCTGGGAGCTCCGGCAAGTCAGGATTTTTAGTTTGGAAAAACTTTCCCCCAAGCCTGACCAGCATTGGGAGATTCTGGGACACATCTATCCCACCAACATTTTGATTTATAAAAATCTTTTGCAGTTTTAACCTTCCTGTCAACCATCTTACCAAAAATATGCTTGACTTTTCCATTGAAAGCCTTCTCAACATCAAATTCTCCCTTATCAGCGAAGAATTGATTTGAGATCTCTACCTTTCCCACTTTCTTCATCAAATTTTCCTTTGACAATGGAGGAAAATCCTCATCGTTCACTTCTGGAACGGAATTCACAACCTTTTTCTCAACCAAAGACTCCTCTGATTTTATGGAATCAGATTCATTGTCAGAATTACCCTCAGATTTAACAACCCACTTTTGTTTACTTAAATCACCTCTTCTTTTGTAAAACCATTTTGAACTTTCTCCTTCCTCAGAAGTAGAATTTTCAAACTTTTTAACATTTTTCACAGGTTGTTCTTTCTTATCAACACAAGTCTTTCTCAGAACAGAGTTAGAAGAAACTTCCTGTTTTTGGTAGTTGGTCTTTGGGCAATTCCAAGCTATGTGTCCAACTTCTTGGCATTTGAAACAGGTTCTTCTGTCAACTCTTGAAGCAAACTTTCTCACATTCTTCTTTACTTCAGCAAGAAACTCTTGATTCGACTGCTTCCAGAACGGTTTCTTCTGTTCATCCTCTGAACTTCCTCCTGAAACAAATTTTGTTTTTGGTTTATAAGTTTTCTGATTTTTATAATTTTCTGAAGAATTGAAACCAAGACCTTTCTTTTTGAGATTACCATTATGGTTTGATTTCTTTTGGAAATTATAACCACAACCGTAACCCATTTTCTTGTTTACTCTTTGTTTAATCCTTGAAGTGTAAGGTTTAGGTTTTGCAGAAAGATTTAAATCTTTTATTTCAGAAATATTAATTTCTGTTAATTTGAAAACCTTTTTGATCATTTCAGTTTTAACACTTCTTATTGGGAATTCATTATCAGAATATAATTTGTCTGAAACATTCAAAGTATAAGCTACTTTGATTGAATCATCACTCAAATTAGATTTTGATAACAAGAATTCCTTATTGTAAACCCTCTTAACCGGTGAACTCGGACTCTTCTCAGACGAACTCGAACTATCTGACGTAGACTCCGACTTTGACTCTTCATCCATATCTAACACCTGATCAACAACTTTCTTTACTAACTCAGACTCATGATCAGTGTTAGACGCTGTGAATATGACATCAATATTGTCTGGTAATTCATAAATGATTTCAGACTTTAACTTGATGTTTAGAGCCTTGTCTACTCGTTCCTCATTTGGTTTCCTGGGTGAATAACTCTCAAAGATAGGAGGCGGACATCTGTTATACTTGACACTTATTTTCTTACCAGTATCAGTATCTTCAGTCTTTTCTTTCTTGAAAGCCTCAAGACCTGCAACAGTAGGATATACACGATCAATCAAATAATCACAAGTAGTGTAACTCAACAGTAATCGTTTAATCCTTTCACTCTCAATCTTCTCAAGTTCCAACTCCTTCTTCAGCTTAGCACAATCTTCAATGTAATCATTGATGACGCTCTGCTTTGTCATTAAAGTTGCACTCATTTTGTTATTTGCTTTTTCAATTTCTGAATTCGTTCTTTTCAAACTATCAACTGTCATGTTCAGTACATCGTATGACTCCTTCACATACTTCACATCAGACAGTAAATCTTCTTTAACTTTCTCTAATTCAGCAATCTTCTTATCTTTCTCCTCACAATCTTTGCAAGATTCTGAACATTTTAAACATGGTTTTTCAACTTCAACCACCTTTTCAACTATCTTCTCAACTTCGATAGTCTTTTCTACTTCAACAACTTTTTCAACTTCAACTATCTTTTCAACAATTTTCTCAACTTCTACAAGTTTCTCAACTTCGACTATTTTCTCTACCACTTTCTCCACTTCAACAATTTTTTCTATTGCAGTCTCAAACACTGTTTCACCTTTTGTTTCTCCAGCTTCTGTCTTCGCCTTTTCATCAGCGAGAAACTTTGCTACTTCCAGCTCTCTCTTCAATCTATCAATCTTCTTTTGATTCAGCATCTCAACTTTATCTGCATAGAAAAAATTAAAACTGTCAAGATCAATGCTTTTTCTACATTTGTTAAGATATTCTTCCTCATCATCAATATCAACATCACTTCCAAGATCTGGAAAAATCGGAATTCTTTTCTGACTAGCTTCATCTTCCAGTACTCGGGCAACTAAAGCTGAATCAGGTATGTATTTGTCCCAACTAAAACCCTCTGCAACCTTTTCATCGTCTTGATGAATGATTAAAGCTTTCTTCTTTCCATTGTCATTGACATGAGATGAGGATGGTTGTTGTTCAATCTGATGGAAAATTGATTTCTGATAATAATTGTTCTTTTCTTGACTCCCAGTTGATTCTTAATTTTTACACTCCCGTTTAAAATGACCATTTCCTTTACATCGGAAACAAGTTACTTTAGATTTGTTAAAGCCCAATGGAGAGGTAGCCATTCCTCGAAACTCATCTCTGCCAGTAATCTGTTGAAACTTTTCTGCTCTCCTCACAACACTTGCTAAACACCACTTCACATCCATCAACTCAAGTTCTTCTGCATCGATTTGGTCGTAGTCTTCTTTTGTGAGCATCGGATTACCAATTCTTCCTGCAACTAAGCTTTCGTATGACTCTAACATAGCGACAAGAGATGCCATGTGTTGTTTAGCCAGCTCTGGAGAAAGATGTTGACCATTCTGAATGTTCAATGTCACATTGCATTGAAGATTTGTAGAATTCTGCTATTGAGGACTTGATGTTGTGCTATTTGGATTAAAGCTTGAAAATGATGAAGAATATCCACCACTTTGAGTTGTAGTGCTAGCATTTGGACTTGAAGAATCATCTGCACTAAAAGCAGTACTAATTTTTGGACTTTGGCTGGGGGTAGCCTCAAACTTGTTCCCTCGGTAGTACAGACTGACATCCTGTTTAGCATTTGGATTTGTCATGATAGCTGTCTTCTGGATATCCAACTCTTGCTCTTCAATTTTCTGAATGAACTGTGCCAAGTTCATACTCTCAGACTTCCTCATGAGTTTCACAACCATCAAATATGTTCCCCACTTATGTTGTGGTAACGCCTCAGCTAGTTTATCGACCCACTCATCATCCTCTTTCTTGATGTCCAATCTACCCATTTCCAATACCAGATGACAATATCTATCAATGGTCTGTTTTGTTGTTTCATGATCGAAGGCTGTAAACATATCGAATGATTTCTTCAATAACGCCTTTTTGTTTTTGATCATATCAGCACTCCCTCTGAATTTCTGAATCAAAGCCTCCCAAATTGATCTAGCTGTACCATTATGTTGAAGCAAAACAAAGATATCTTCTTTAACTGCTTGCTGAAGAATGCTGATCATCATCTTTTCACTTGTGTATTTCAACTTGTCAGCTTCTGTAAAATCATTAAAACCCTTTTCAATACCCCGTTCATTCTTTGGTTTCTCATAATATTTCAACAACGAACACCATGCATCAAATTTGTATGCTTGAACCCAATTCTCGAATCGATTTTTCCAACCCTGAAAATCTTCAATGTACATGAGTTTCGGTGGTTTCTGATGAGTACCCGTCTCATTCTCACTGTATAACATTTCAGCAGCAGTAACAGGTGCAACCGGTGTCGCGAATGCATTGTAAAACTCTTCAGCCATGATTTGGTAACACGTTTTTCAAAAACAAACAGATCCAAGCGAAATAACCACAATACTATTTGGAGCGGAATCACAATAAATTTCAAGCGGAATCTCTGATTTGGTATTCTGGAGTGGAATCAGAATTTTGCAACTTGGAGTGGAATCAGAATTTTGCAATTTGGAGCGGAATCAGACTTTTGCAATTTGGAGCGGAATCAGACTTTTGCAATTTGGAGCGGAATCAGACTTTTGCCATTTGGAGCGGAATCAGAAACTTTGGTAACTTTGGAGCGAAATCAGCTAAGTCTTTGGAGCGGAATCAACAATTTTGGTAACTTTGGAGCGGAATCAAAAATATTTTGGAGCGGAATCAACAATTTCAAGCTGAATCAGTATATGTATTTTCGAGCGGAATCACTTCTCGAGTCCATTTCACCCACTTTTAGTCCGAATTTTAACTTGTAACTTTCAAGGGTTTGTTAATATGCTGTTTTACACAAACTGTGAAAAATTGATCCGATTTTAACCGTGAAAACTTGTTCAGTTGAAGAAAGAAGGTGTAGAAGTGAGAAAGCACAATGAAAACAGGCTGATATATGCAGAACTCCTCCTCCTCCTGAGCTCTGATACCAATTGTAGGATCGGTTTCGTGACCCAAACGAGTCAATTAGAAGAGCTCTAATCCGTTTCAAAGGCGGAAACTAAGAAACGGACTTGAAAAACAGCTTGATTCACTTAAATTTGCCTTGTATATTGATTTCACAGCGATTACAATGACTCGACACTTCGGCAGCACTTCGTTGCAAACCGGAAGAACACCCACCTGATTTAGCTCCAAATGACCTTTATATAGGGATTCTGATTTAGCTCGAAATGACAAGGTGTCATTTCGAGCAGAATCAGACATTAAGCCTTTCGAGCGGAATCAGAAGTTTATGTGATTTAGCTCGAAATGACAAGGTGTCATTTCGAGCGGAATCAGGATTTTATGTGATTTAGCTCGAAATGACAAGGTGTCATTTCGAGCGGAATCACCCCTAAAAATCACTATCTCGTTTTTCATGCCCTGATCTAATACATTCTATACAAGACTCGATATAAGACGTAGACGACAGACGGATGCACCAACACCAATGAGAGACTTTCAATAACACTTTATCTCCTACTTGAAATTCCAAGGGCTTTTGTCTGTTATCAGCATAACTCTTTTGTCGATCAGGTGTTGCTTTTTGTCGTTCCTTGACTTGAATGATTTTGTCTGTTGTTTCTTGTACTATTTCGGGTTCAGATAGTTGCTTTTCTCCAATTTCTGCCCAACAGACTGGCGTTTAGCACTTTCGTCCATAAAGTGCTTCGAATGGTGCATCATTGATACTTGTGTGATAACTGTTATTATAAGAAAATTCTATCAATGGTAAATGATCGTCCCAATTACCTCCGAAATCAATTACACAAGCTCTAAGCATGTCTTCCATTGTCTGAATTGTCCTTTCGCTTTGTCCATCCGTTTGAGGATGATAAGCGGTGCTTAGATTCAACTTGGTTCCCATTGCTTTTTGGAAACTCGTCCAAAAATGAGAGGTAAAATGGCTATCTCTAACAGAAACAATTGATAAAGGAATTCCATGTAATGAAACTATTTTATTTACATATAATTTAGCTAATTGTTCCATACTGAAAGTTTCTTTCATTGGTAGGAAATGAGCTGACTTGATTAGTCTGTCTACAATCACCCAAATTGTATCATTACCTTTTCTTGTTTTGGGTAATTTGGTAACAAAATCCATTGTTATTAATTCCCATTTCCAAACCAGCATTTCTAACTGTTGCAATAAACCTGAGGGTTTATGATGTTCAGCTTTGACTTGTAAACAGGTTAAACACTTTGCAACATATGCTGCTATATCCTTTTTCATTCCTATCCACCAGAAATTCTTCCTTAAGTCCTGATACATCTTATCATTTCCAAGATGCATCGTATACTTAGACTTATGGGCTTCTTCTAATATATGGTGGCGTAGGTTTCCTAATTTAGGTATCCACATTCTTTTCTTATGGAATCTCCAAATTCCATCTGTTCCTTGTTCTAATTCCTTAATCATTCCTTTCAGTTTCTCAGTATCATCCTTGATTACTGATTCTTGTGCTTTTCTAATCTGTTCATTTAAATCTATTTGCAGATTTAACTTAAGAGAACGTACTCTTTCTGGCTTTTCTTGATATTTTCGACTTAAAGCATCAGCTACTACATTTGCTTTTCCTGCATGATACTGGATATTACAGTCAAAATCACTAAGTATCTCCATCCAGCGTCTTTGTCTCATATTCAAATCCTTTTGCCCAAAAACATACCTTAAACTCTTATGGTCGGTGAATATGGTAAACTTACTACCGTAAAGGTAATGTCTCCAAATTTTAAGGGCAAAAATTATAGCTCCTAGTTCTAGATCATGATCTGGATAATTCTCTTCATGATTCTTATGTTGTCTAGAAGTGTAAGCTATAACCTTTTGACGTTGCATTAATACACATCCATAACCTAACTTGGAAGCATCACAATAGATTACAAAATCTTCAGTTCCTTCTGGTAATGCTAGTATGGGTGCATGGGTTAATCTTTGCTTAAGAACTCTAAAGGCTTCTTCTTGTTTTAGTCCCCATTCAAACTTAACGGATTTACAGGTTAACTTAGTTAAGGGAATGGCTATTCTAGAAAAATCTCGAATGAACCTTCTATAATAACCGGCTAATCCTAAGAAACTTGTAATCTCGGTTGGTGACTCAGGGGTTTTCCACTTGGTAATTGCCTCGATCTTGGTGGGATCTACATGAATTCTTTCATGATTAACTAAATGTCCAAGAAATTGTACCTGTTCTAACCAAAACTCACACTTCGAAAACTTCGCATAAAGCTTTTCTTTTCTCAATAAACTTAGAAGTACGTGCAGATGCGCTGCATGATCTTCCTTGCTTTTAGAATAAATAAGAATATCATCTATAAAGACAATTATGAATTTATACAAATATGGCTTACATATTCGGTTCATCATGTCCATGAATGCAGCTGGGGCATTGGTTAAACCAAATGGCATGACAGTAAATTCATAATGGCCATACCTTGTTCTTAAAGCGGTCTTAGGAATGTCCTATTCCTGTACCTTTAATTGATGATATCCTGATCTTAAATCGATTTTAGAGAAAAATCGTGCTCCTTGCAATTGATTGAACAGATCATCTATTCTTGGTAATGGATACCGATTCTTAATCGTGACTTTGTTCAATTCATGGTAGTCAATGCACATACGCATTGATCCGTCCTTCATTTTAACGAATAATATCGGTGCTCCCCATGGCGATGAGCTTGGCTGTATGAATCCCTTCTCCAATAATTCAACTAATTGTTTCTTCAGTTCTTGCATTTCTGCGGGTGCCAAACGGTAAGGTGCTTTGGCAATTGGTGCAGTTCCTGGTATTAAGTGGATTCTGAATTCAACTTCCCTGTCTGGAGGTTGTCCTGGTACCTCTTCTGGAAATACATCTGAAAACTGGGATACTACTGGAATATCCTTTAATTCTTTTCCTTTAGTGTTAGTGATTATAGAAATCAAATACACTAATGATCCTTTCCTTATATAACTTGTTGTTTTCATCACAGAGATGAACTTTGTGGATTTAGAGGTTTTATTTCCTTTAATTGTGATCTTTTTACCCCTTGGTGAATCTACTTGAATTGACTTTTGATCACATAAAATACTGGCTTTATTGGCTATTAACCAATCCATTCCTAACACAACATCAAATCCTGCCAGATTCATTGGGTAAAGGTTTGCAATAAATTTCTGATTTAAAATTTCTATTCTTACTCCCTGCAAGATTTCAGAAATTTTAATGGTTTCTCCATTTGCTGTCTCTACTAGACATTCTTGTGGGAGTTTAGTTAATGATTGATTTAGAAGTTTGCAAAATGAAGTATTAATAAAACTTTGGTTTGCACCAGAGTCAAATAATACTTTAGCAAAAACATCATTAACTAAAAACGTACTAGTGATCACATCCGGGATCATCTTTGCTTCTTCTGCAGTCAGAACAAATGCTCTAGCATTTTTAGTATTCTTGGTGTTCGTAGTTGGAGCTATTTTTGGACAGTTAGGCTTGATATGACCTTGTTTCCCGCAGTTGTAGCATATCCTGTTGTTAGGCTTCTTCCTGCAGTCTTCCTCCTTGTGTCCGGATATTTTGCAAAAGTTACAGTATATGGAGCATCTTCCTGAATGCTTCCTTTTGCAATACTTATAGTAGGGTGCAAAGGTAGAACCTACATTTCTCCCACGGTTAGAATTTCCAGAACGGAATTCCTGGGTCAACTTCTGGGTTGGGTTCCTCCTTTGATCCTCTTCTCGAGTACGGACTAATTTATCTGTCAAGGTGTTGGCTAGTTCTACAGCTTCTTCTATGGTTTGAGGTCTAGCTGCCTTTACTACATGTCTAATCTCTCCAATTAATCCCCAGATGTAACGGGAGATTAAAACTGGTTCAGGTGAAGCAAGGGTTGGTACTATTCGGGCATATTCAAAGAATAATGTAGTATAACCCTTACTATCCACTCCAGTCATCCTAAGATTTAGAAATTTGTTTGCTATCTGTTATTTTTCATTAGGAGGGCAGAATTTCCTTTCTACCATGTTTTTAAACTCCTCCCATTCCATATTGTAAGTTCTATCACTTCCCCTAGATTGGAGGATAGTGTTCCACCATTCTAGTGCTGAATTCTTGAACAGATTGGAAGCAAACATTATCTTATCCTCTTTTGCGCATTTACTTATCCTTAAGACTGCCTCAGTCTTTTCTATCCAGCGTAGAGATGCAATGGCCCCTTCATTGCCCGAGAATTCCATTGGCTTACAAGACCAGAATTATTTATAAGAACAACCGTAAGACACGGTTCTTCTTCTTTTGGGAATGGGTACTTGAAGTACGGGTCCATTGTTCACGCTGTTTTCAGGTTCAGAAGGTCGTTTGCTATCATGCTTACTTTTATTTTCTGCTTCCTTAATCATTTTGATAATATATGGCATCGCATCTATTATCCCTTGTGCCACTATATGCTGCATGGCACTGTTATCCACTTGGTTTCCGTTATTGTTGTTGTTTGGGTTTTCATTATCCGGGTTAATGTTACTCTGGTTATCATTATTCTGGTTTTCCTAGATTACTTCTTCGTCCATCTGAAGTTTAAACATTTATCAATTATTAATATCACAAAATAGTTAATAATTTAGGCAACCACCACACAACACACATATTGGTTAAAAACGTTGAGCATTGCGACTTACTCTTTTCTATTATAGTATGCGTCAAATACACACTAAGACTGGAATTTAAAATTACAATACTACTATGCATCGCTAACCATAAAGTGGTCTATACTACAACATATATTATTATTACACACACACACACATATATATATATATTCATACAAACATATGATATATTATTATTATATTATTATTAATATTACTAACTCCACCATCACATTCACTGATCTGGATTCATCCAGTAATCCATATTGCGCTCGTCGTACTTCCAGACGAGTCGCTCTCCTGCCTGCCTCATCGTTTCACTACTTTCTAAAATTTCTTCTCCGAAAGTTCGGATCTCATGCACATTTTCTGCACTCATTGGGGGTGCAGGTGCTGGTACTGGGTCTGGGTACTGGGGCATGGGATTCTCCTGAGGGTACGGATTCTCTAAGATCTCCCTAATGTATTCATCGTTATCGTAGTAGTAGGGATCTAGAGGGTCCAGACCTAGATAGGCTGCTAAGTTTGGCATGGGTTCATCGTTTAGGTAGTAGCGTGGCACATAATCCCTATGATCATCGAATCATGGATCATAATCTGGGTCTAAGGGATTAGGGGCTGGTATCCTAGGTATCTCCTCAGAGTTGAAATCATACATTTGAACTTGATTTTCGGGGTTGTCTTCTATCTCCATCGGCTGAGTGGGAAACAAAGGTAAGGGTTGTGGGGCTACTAGTTGTTCCAGGTTTGGGTCGGCAGCTGTTGTTGCTAGGATATGAAAATTGGCTAAGCTCCTATTAAGCATATCCTGTGTATGGGCATCTGACTCTCGCTTAGCGGCTGCTAGGACTCTCTGCTGTTGCAACTTTCGCATTCTTTTCCTACGCTCGAATGCTCCCTTACTGAACCATCCTCTCTTTTTCTGAGGGAATGGCTTTTCAGACTGAGCCTTAAAGACAAATATCCCTTCTTCCTGGTCAGCTGAATACCCAGAGAGGGCAGGATGGGAAGAGGTACCTTCACTCCCAGGTGAATCGGACAACTGACGATAAACGTCTGAGGGTCCTTGATCACTCATACTGTAAACTAACAAATAGTCAAATAACACACAACAATAAAATACAATTATGCACGTATTTCCATAATAAATTTCCTAACAAATTAAATAATATTTTGGTGTCAGCAGAACACTTCTGTGGCTAAATCAGTGGCTTAGCTCTGATACCACCTTCTGTCGCAACCCGCGCCCCCTATCTGTCACGGGAATGGGCGGCCGCGAGACCAGTTTTGGTGGTATCGTTTATTTTATCAATTTGGCAGCGGAAATTTTATCAGGACCGTAGTTAGGAAATATTTTATCAGAGTAAGTACCACACTTTTATCATATTAAACATATTGGGATAAAACCCAAGTTTTTATTACAAACATTTTCATAGGGAAAATCCCAATTTTATTGAATAAAACATCTTCTTTTATTTAGGTAACTTTTATAGCCACTTTTCTAAGCCTTCAGTGCTGTCCAGATGGCTTCTAGTTGGCTTTCACATTTTGTTACCTGAAACGCGTTTAAAAACATTTTTGTCAGTGGGAAATACTGGTGAGTGAATCCCAGTTTAATTAAGAAGAGTTTTATCCTCTAACAGTATTGTCAATCCTGACTGGTGGGTCATATTACACATTGGCTAACTCGTTGTCCAATGGTAACGTGTTTCACATTTTGTATACAAAACCCCAACATACCGGCAGTAATTGAAGAACTACAAAGACTCAATCACTGCTTAATCACATTGTAAAACATTTAAGATTTTGTAAAATAATTTACAAAAAGCAGATTACTCACATTGTTGTCTTAGACTTCTTTTAAGGGTTTCCTGGTAATTATCTATAATTTACACAATGCACACGTGTTAGTATAATAACCCTTTATATTTACATTAGTTATACCCTCCCCAAGACGGCATTCCAACGACTACGTCGGGAAGAACCTCGACAGCCGTTACGGAACCCTGGATCAATCGGGAAGCGTATCTAATACGTAACCGGGGTTATGATACTTACATCGGGGCAGAACTTCATTAATTAGGGGGGGTATTATGCCCGGAAATTATATTATCTATGCAGAATTTCGTTAGAGAGAAAGAGACTGAGCGATCGAAAACTGAAGCCGATGCCCTCAATTTATAGGGCTGAAATTTGAGTTCCTCGCGGCCCGCGTAAGGTGAGACCAGGGTTTACGCGGCCCGCGTAGTATGGGTCTACGGCTTAGCTTTGACTGGTCATTACAACTAGCTGCAACACGATGACAACACGTGGCAGCCTGGGGTGTCGCCTGAGATTGGAGCTGTCGCGTCCCGCGTAAGATCCTTAAGGGATCTACGCGGCCCACGAGCGACATAAAAATTTTGTTTTTATTTTATTTTTAATGATATTTCATATATTGGGCTCGGTTTTCACATACGGGGTATATTTAGAGACATATAAGGGTATTTTAATATATTTTAGGGTGTCAGAAAAATTCAGGAGGGTTGTTATACCTACCACCTTTGAATCATCAAGATCATCAGATTTTGAGTAAGTCACATCGATGTTATCAGGTAATTGGTCAACCATATTAATTGCTTTTTCCACCTTTTCGCCATCATAGAATGTATAATTATCCTCCAACAGTGGTGGAACCTGATGGTATTCTGACCCAATTCCCTTTTTGTTCTTTTCAGACTCTTTACCATCCGGTGTGATGTTGAAAATATGTTCCAGAATATATGAAGAAGCATGATAACTTTGAAGTTTATTAACCATTTTTTTTTCTTTTTCAACGAGTTCTTGTTTGAGTTTAGCAACTTCATCAATATAGTTATTTAAAACCTTTTGTTCTCTTTCATATCTGCCTTCAAGAAATTTAGTTGTTTCCTGACATGCTAACAATCTATCATCGAGACTTTTAACTTTACTTCTCAAAATTTCATAAGCTTCTTTTACCGTGTGATATGACAATTTCATTCCATCATATTCTTTTTGCAACTCTTGAATAGTTTTATCTATTGGAATACATTTGTTGCATTCCGCTAAACACTTTTGTTTTAACAATTTGTTTTCTTTTTCAAGATTTTCACATTTCTGTGTTAGCTCTTTTTCCTTTTCTTTCAAAAATCTTTCATTTTCTAGCATTTCATTACATTTTTCTTTGAAAGTCTTTCCTATTTTAGTAAATTCAATGTCTCTGGATCTTAGATTGTTGTCTTTTTCAGTACAAGCCTTGCACGTTTCCATGCATTTCTTGCACTATTCATCAATTCAGTTTATCTAACATTTCAGAATATTCAGTTTGAGTTTTTACCTCAGTATTTGGCACCTCGGCTTCTTTTGCCATCTTTTTCTGATCTTCCATCACTTGCTGTTTCTCTGCAACAGCTTTCTCTGTCTTTGCATCAGCTTTCTTCACCTGCTGTTTTTCAGCAACACTTTCATCAACCATCTTCTTCAGTTTTTCATCAGCTGTTTTCTTCACTTCATTCACCATCTTCTTGCTTTCATCGACAATTTCCTCCATTTTCTTCTTCTTCTTCTTCTCTAAGCTCGCATAGATTTCCTTATTTATTTCTTCATCTTCCTTTTCTCTGTAGTGTGGAATTTCTTTGAGCCCTCAACACCATACACCCACAGTTGGAATTGCAGCAACTAATGCTTCAAAATCTACCTCATCAGGATCAACTGTTGGGTTTCCTTTAGGATCAACAAAACACTCCTTTTCTTGACTCCATCTATTTGCCCGCCTTGCTTCTTTGTAAGCATCGTATACATTACTCAAATAAGCTCGTGCATGTTCTTCCTCTCTACTCTATTTGAACTCAGCAACCAACACCCATTTTTTCTGTTCTCTCATCTTTAATATATTTGTTCCAATTGAAACCTTCATCATCTTGAATTTTCCATTTGTTATCATCTTGAAAAGTACTGGGTCCATTACAAACATCATGAATCGTTAACATAGCTTGTTTCTTCTCTTTAGATGACCCTTCCTCAATCTGCTTTCTTGATGATTGCTCGTTGTTGTGATGATATATATCTTTCTTATAGTAGTCTTCATGAAAAGGATTCACACTATCATCTGCTTTGTTGTTTGTGCATTCCCTTTTGAAGTGCCCCTTCTGTTTACATTTAAAACATGTAACTTTAGCTTTATCGACACCTATTTTCATATCAGGGCCTTCCAAACACTTTCTCCCAGTAATCTCCATGAACCGTTGAGCCCTCCTGATGACGCTTGCTATGCACCAGCGAATATCCATGAGCTCCATCTCTTCCGGATCAACTTGATCGTAATCTTCTTTTGTTATGTTTGGATTTCCTATCCTCCCTGCGATCAGAACTTCATATGACTCCAGAACAGAAGCTAAGAAACTCATGTGCTGTCTAGCGAAATCAGTGTTCAAATTTGGAGAATCTTTCCAGTTTTAATTCGGACCAGATTTAGATGATGCAGAAGATGAATGGTATCCAGAATCATAACTTGGAGACTTGCTTTTCGATAAATCACCAGAATTATCTGCACTGAATGTCGTACTAATCTTTGGTGACTGGTTGTTCTGCACCATACTTCTTCGATAGTACAGATCAACATTCTGCTGATAACTAGAACTGGACATTTTGTTTTGTTTCTGTAACATCAGATCATGTCCCTCTAGTTTTTCAATTAAACTATCTAAAGACATTTCATCAAACTTGGCATCATTTTTCAAAATTATCACATATGTCTGCTAGTTATCTACATGTGGTAATGCCTCAACCAATTTGTCAACAATCTCTTCTCGGTCTTTGTTGATTCCAAACCTCTCCAGCTCAATCTTAAGATGACAGAATATTTCTATCATTTGCCGAACCGTTTCTCCTTTCATGCATCCAAACAGATCAAACTCCTTTTTCAGCAGAGAGATTTTGTTCTTTTTAATATCTTTACCTCCTTCAGCTTTCAACTTCAATGCTTCCCACATCGACTTGGAAGTTTCACCGTGTTGAAGTAAAAACAAGATATCCTCTCTGACCGATTGTTGCAATAATGTTATCATTTTTAGTTCATCGGAATGTTTCTGTTTATCGATTTTTTAAAATTGTGGAATTGTAAGTAATACATTTGATCATTCACAGGTTTTTCATATCCATAAGTCATCATAATCCAACTCTTATAGGCATAAGCCTTCACCCAGTTTTCAAATCGAGTACTCCACCAATGATAATCTTCGATATTCATTAGTTTAGGTGGCTTTTGGTGATTTCCGTAAATATTATCATGGTTCAAACTCTCAGAAATCATACTCGTTGCAGTCTTTGTTATAACTGGGATTTCTTCAAATGTGAATGCATTATAAAACGTGTATTAAAATTCTTCAGCCATGGTTCCTGCAAAACAAACAAACATTTACACGATTTAGAAATGAAAATAGCCAAGATAGTCCATTCGTACGAAGCTAGAATAATGCCTTCGTACGAAGCTGCAAACAAAACAAGTTTACTCTAAACACCTTGATTTGTACGAAGCTGAAACAATGGGTTCGTACGAAACTAAGCTTGTAACAAAAACAACTGATTAAGTGACTTCGTTCGAAGCTACAACCTGCCTTCGTACGAAGCTATATTGCGACGAACACAGCCATGTTTTTCATAGTTTTTCACTGATTTGAGTACGATTTTGTTCGAATTTTGATCTGAAACTTTGAAGGATTGTTCAAAACTGGTTTTCACACGACATATTCAAAAAAAATAGCTGATTTTAACCGTGGAAACGTTGTAGATCTGAGTTTTAAGTTAAAAAATAAAGTGTAGAAGATGAGTAGAAGAAGGTGTGTGATGAAGAAGATGAAGTCAGCTCTGAATCTGATGTAAAAGCTTGAATCTCCATGTCTTCAATCTATGCAACCAATCACCCGCTCTGATACCACTTGTAAATTCAGGATCTGGATCGATTCCTTTACCGTTGAATGTGTACGAACACGTATAATATGCGGAATCCAAATACGTGTGTGGATCAGACACTCAGGTGTAATTATAAGTTGTTTTCTATTGATACTTTGACAGTACAAAACCGTGAAAACAAAAGGGCAGAGCTTCGCCTCAAAGTCTGCTCAAAGTTACAAATGAACAGACAACACCCCTATGTATAGAGGTGTGGCTTCGTACGAAGCCTTGTATGGTCCCTTCGTAAGAAGCTGCTGGATTCGTACAAAGCTACTTCAGCTTCATATCATGCTCTCTTCTATACAACACCAGTCTTGTATCATCTGTTTAAGCTATGATACGTGATTGACGTAAGCGATAGACATATGCACTCACATTCCTCGACAAACAGCTCCGATGATCCTGCAAAACAATCAACACACCGTGAAGCTCGTTACAAGGAGGAGAATAAGGGGGTTCTATTTGTAACCACCCTCCAGCGTGAGAATAAGAATTGGTTTTGAGGATAAAAGTGTGTTTATTAAGTGAGAGAGCAAGAGAGTGATCCCTAAACATGTAGATGAAGTTCTCTATGTATAGCCGAAATGAGTTGTGAAGGAGATGAGCTGATGGGCCTTGGGACTGAGGTCGACAATAAGGAATATCCATTTTGTCTCCCTGTCACGACCATTAGTGTTTACAGGCGAGGGTGTAGTCGGCACATGTTGAATGGATCTGCGTGGCCTGGCAATTGTCCTTGTTGTCTGGTCCGGCATCAGCAGTTAAGTGGAGATCATGAAGCAGTGGGCGGCGCACTCTGATTGGTGCCACGTATGTGTCCTTGTGTACTTGCTGTCTCTGATTGCTCATCATGCAGCATTACTGGGCACAGCCTGTCGTGCGCTCATTAGCCTACTGCTCTGACAATCGTACCATTTGTACTACCCAACACCGCCTTGCTGGTGCAGGTGTCGTTTGCGCTTCTTGGACTTGCGCCAATTCGATTGCAAGAAAAGAGCTAAGTGTTGGATTTAATTTATTCTGGGTATGGCCTCGCGCACGACCTGAGGTTAACTCGTGTAGTCGAAACAGGATTAAAGATCATACCCAACTCGTGAATTTCTATCTTTATTATTTACCTAGTATAATGTTCTTATTATCTGAGTTGAATTCCTTGAAGGATTCATTACATTGAAATAAAGTTAAATATCTTTACTTAAGAGAAACTTCATTCCAGCCCTAGTCCAACCAACATGTGTGCCCTTGAAATAGATATTAATCTGCCTGCTCACACTCATTATACAACTATTAGGGTGTAAGGAGTGGTTAAACACTTGAGAGTGGCAAACTAAAAAATCAACCAATCAGAGTGCGCCACGTCAATCAGTGAAAAATGTTTAAACTTTGCTGAAAAATGTTGGCAATGGTTTAGACACTTGCTAAAGTGGTAAACTTTAAAAAAATGAAAAAATGTGTGATTGGTTGAGATTGGAATGGACCCCACCCCACACTACCCTCTCACTCTCATACCCTCCCTTCACCGCTCCCTTCACCGCACGGCAAGCCATCACTGATTGTGCATTGAAACCGCATCGGCAAAGGGTCGGCGGCGGTGTTTGCCGCGCGGCAACAGCCTTTGCCGCACCCACACCGAACACCCTTATGTTAAATGCTACATTGCCACTTTCCGAATGAGGGAGTGATCTATATTTACAATAAAACCCGACCCTAATTCTGTTAACTAGCTTTTTTATAACATCAAGAACAAAAATCAAAATTACACCATCCAATCCAATCCAATCCAATCAACCATGTGCAATTTTGCCCAATTTTTAATTCAATCCGTTAACTTTTTTTAAAAAAAATGAATACGAGCTGTATTATAATATAATTTTTTTTATGAATGAAGTTGTATTTATATATGCTATCGTAAAATCAGTGTCGTATCAGTGTCATAATGAATCAATACCGACCGAACCTGAATTCCAGCCCATCATGCTGGGAATCCCACTAGTTACTATTGTAAAAAGTAAAAAGTAAAATCTGTATGCTAGAGGAGTTAAACTTGAGATATCATTCCACCAAACTTAGTCATAGTGGGAAATGGGCTTTAGAAAAGAAATACCAAATTTGGTCAACAAACTTGCTCATGCTTCAAGCAATGGTTGGTTTGGTAGACTGCTCATGCTTCAAGCAATGGTTGGTTTGGTAGACGCATAAACTATCGTTAAAGTTATTTATTTATAACAAAAATGGCCATGCTACAATGGTATAACCACATATTTTCTCAATCCATAGAAATGAAAAACTTAGCAACTACGGGAATGAGAAGTGGTGCATCGATTGATGAAAATGAGGAAGAAGAGATTTCAAAATCGGCTTTTGCATCGCTTCAAGCCCGTGAAGAAGAGATAGAGAAGAAGAAAATGATGGTCAAGGAAAAGGTCAAGTTGAAATTGGGCCGAGCGGAAGAAGAAACCCGACGTTTAGCCCAAGTTTGGGAAGTAAGTCCATCCCTTAAAATACTACATCTTTTATTTGCAATCAAACATTCTTATAAAAATACAAAAAAAAAAAAAAAAAAAAAGACCATTACATTTTAGAACAAGAAGGGTTTTTTTAATCATAAACGTGTCATTTTATAATTACGCGAGTTTCATCTTGCACAAGAAAATGTTAGAAAAATTATATAAGTAAACAAAAAGACAACTTTTAAAGCATACAATCTTCTAAATCTTCTTTACTCAAATATGCAAATTATTGTTCGAATAATATTTATCTTTTGGTTATAACTGGTTTATTAATTACTCACAACATTTAAATGAAAATAATAACTTGTTTGTATATCATACTTAGGGTGGAAGGTATGGTTCAATCACTCTAGGGTGTTTGAGTTATTCTCTACCCAATAATAGCATGCCATGTCAACTCCTCATTCTACTCCCAATTTTACACCCAATCACTAGATATGGTTCAAACACCCCTCAATTAAAAAAAAAAAAAAAAAAAAAAAAAAAAAACCTTGATTGGTTGTATCTCTCCTCTCTCTCCCTCTCCTCTCCTCTCCTCTCATCGGTGACTATACACCGAAAAAGCCTGTCACCGAACCCCGCATGCTCCTCACCGAATTACCGGAAATCATTCACCGATCGGTGAATGGCTTCACCGATTCACTTCACCGAACCATACCGACTCCCCTTAGCGTGTTAATTGTTTTTATTTAAAAAAAAACAATATTTTGTTTGCGGGTCAACTCATGTGAGAGCCATTTTGTCTCGTACATTAAAAATTATCTGTTTTGACGTGTTACAATTCCTTCCATCTTGTAACCTCTACAGCAAAACAAAGTAACATAATATTATCTAAAACGTTTTGTTTTATTTGTGTAAAAACTTATTTGTATCATTTTTTTTTGTTGATTAATTGTGTAAAAACATATTACAGGAGCTTGAAGTTTTAACAGATCCTATGAGGAAAGAAGTAGCAACGGTTAGAAAAAAGATAGACGTGGCTAACCGAGAAGTGAGATCACTGGGTCAAAGCTGCCAGAAAAAGGTATGTTTAAAAATACATCAAAAACCGACCAATTAAGGGTGTTTGGCAACTTTTTAATAGTTAAGCGTTGACAGATAATGTTTAAACGTTCGGAGCAAATGTCTGACCAATTCAAATTAGAAGTCTTAACCATTCAGACTCAATATAATGGTTAACCATTCAAAGACAAATATCTGAACCATTCAAAGACAAATGTCTGAACCATTCAGACGTCTGCTCGCGAAACAAACAGTCTGAACCATTAAGTGTTGTCTGAACCATTAAGTGTTGAACCAGTAAGAGATCTGAACCATTAACAAGTAACAAACAGCCCCTTAGTCCAATCAAACGAAACAGAATTAGAACGATTTCTCATAAATCCATAGGAAGCTTAAAGATTTTATCTCCCCACGGCTCATTCTTAAACTAGCTAGTCTTCTTTGCTCTCCGAATAACCCAGCAAGACCCCAACTACATAATCATGTGAACACATTTCCTTCCCTGCTCACTACCCAAAATTTGTTTGTGAACGTTGAGACAATCTTGGATGGAAAATACGAATATCGACGGTTGTTTGCACCAACTACTTATATGCTGCCACACAATCGATGCTATTTTTATAACTTGTTTGCCTTTTTTATAACTTGGATGGAAAAACTTGTTTGCCTTTTTTATAACTTGTTTGCCTTTTTTTAGTATGTTAGATGATGAAAAAATATTTACAAAATTTTGTATTTCTTACTTAAAAAATACGTATGTTTATTACATAATATATATATATGATTAGGTTCAAGAGTGAACTGAGTGAACTAATCTTGGCCCTTGATCATTTTTTAGATTAAAAGGGTAAGATTCACATTAACCAAGTATGTTTAATTAAAATCACTTAATTTTCTCATCTCTTAACTCTCTCTCTCTCTCTCTCTCCCTCTCTCTCTCTCTCTCTCTCATTTTTAATTATTTCTCTATTATTTTAATTATAAGAAATTGAAGGGCTTTAAATTGTGGTACACCATAATGGATTACGACATTATCATTCTACATCTTTAGCTCACATGTTGAAGTTGATTAATGAATATTGCAAGTATTCTTATCACTCAAGAAGATGATAAAAACAAAACTATTATTTTTTTCAATTTTTTTTGAACTATCATGTTTACAAATTATTTAATTTCCTAATATTCGTAGCACTCATTTCTTTATCCACAGATTTTGTTTTGATTTTAACTTAAATATTGTTTTTCTTTTATTATCCGTATATATAGATATCATAATATATTGTTTTTAACTTTTTATAATTTTCAGTAAATATTGAAAATTTTCTCTGAGATTGAAACTGTAATTTTTTTGGGCATTAACTTTTTATTGATATGATGAAGTTACTTAATTTTGCATACATGTGACTTGTTTTGTTTTCATTAATTTCATAATTTTTATATAAATATACTCGTGTGCATGCATAATATATTATATGTTGTTAAGGGTAGGAGTTGGCTACAAAACCAACTTTTCCTACAAAGTATAGGAAGTCATATCCTTGTGACATGTGGCAACTAGTTAATTTAATCAAAAGGGCATGATGGTAATTGATTAAATAAGTTATTTATGAGAGAGACAATTATGGATAATTAATTGAGATTTTTATGGAAACTCTTATTTCTTAAACTCACGGTTAATTCAGTTATGTATACCACATTAATAGCATTTTCCATCTCACATTCATATCATCCGAATCCGAATCCGAAGTCTGATACTTAAAACACGCTAATTGTTTCTTGACATTGTATTTTACCAGTTTTTGAGTTCTTCACATCGTGTTATACTAGTTTTCACAATAAAACATAGTATCCTTCATGACATATTCATCTCATCCTCCATCTGAAGTTCAAAATATGAAACACATTAATTATTTCTTGACGTTGTGTTTTATCAGTTTATTGTTTCTTCACATTATGTTATATCAGTTTTCGCAATTAAACACACCCCTTAAACATAAACACACTAGTGCTTGAAAAACACAATATAAAACACACCAAACATTTATAACACGTTTCTGGTTCTCTTTACCCATCATATTGTTTTTTATCAGTTTATGGTTTCCTCACATTGTGTTATATTTACATCCATGATTTTAGGAGATTTTGGTTGTTTTTTAGTATAGAAAGTGATAAGAGAGAGAGAGAGAGAGAAGCTTGCGATATTGAAGGAGTGATTTATGAAATGATGGTTACTTGCCTTTTTAAAACATGACAAATGACTTTTTTGTCCTTCATCAATCAAATCATTCCTTAATTAAGATACAAATATTACTAAAATGCCACCAAGATGATCTCAACCATTAAAACCCTAATCCAATGGTCCAAATCACTTCCTACACTTTGTAGGAAAAACACACTTTTTAGAGGAACCTTACCCATGTTGTTAATATACACATATGTAACCATTTCTGAATATAGTACACAGATGTATAAAAGTTTGTACAAATGTGTATAAACTAACAATTGTGTATCTTGTATAAACTGATTGTTAGCGAGACTGTACAAATGTGTATAAACTAACGGCTGTGTATCTCGTATATATAAACCGATAGTTTACGAGACTGTACACATGTGTATAAACTAACATTTGTGTATCTTGTATAAACTGATACTAGCGAGACTATACACATATGTATACACTAACAGCTGTGTATCTTGTATATACGGAAACTGGCGAGATTTTAAGGATTTTGATTATATTGTTTAATAAATGAAATTTACAAAAGATGCAAATACCCTTATATCATTCATTTTAAAGGGAAGTTACAACATTTTAATTACAATCTTGCCATTGTTTAAAAATCTCTAGATAATATAATTCAATGGCCTAGATTAGTTCACACAGTTCACTCCCAACCTAGTGTTCACTCTAGAACCCTACCCTATACATACATACATACATATATATATATATATATATAGGGTAGGGTTCCAGCGTGATCAACCTCCCAAGAGTGAACTGCGTGAACAGATATGGACCCTTGATTTCCTTTTTAGTTGTTAAGGGTAGGATTGTAATTATATAAAAAATTAGATTTAAATCATTATTTTAATAATTGAATTAAGTTACATCTTTCCTAATTTAAATTCATAATCCACATTATGTTTATTTATTAATAAGATAATTATCAAAACAAACAACAAATCACCAGATTTCAATTTTTATTTTTATTTCAGATTTCATCATCAGAATTCAAATTTTGATTTTGAAGATCCACGTAACCTTCATATTTCAACAGTATACACATGTGTACTTGGATATAAATAGAACAGTACACATGTGTACTCAGCATCATACATATCATCATCATCGTACTCAGTATATCCCACCTATAGCAAAGCTAAGGTAGGGTCTGAGGAGGGTGGGATGTAGACAGCCTTACCTCTACCCCGTAGGAATAGAGAGGCTGCTTCCAATGAGACCCCCGGCTCGGTTGTGGTTTTGCATCAAGCCTTGGACATAAGGCACATAACACTCAGCAATTGAGACAAACGCCAATTGGTGCATGTACCCCCTTGTCTTTCGGCTATCAACGCCACCACATGATGCCTGATTAACGATCCCCTCTTTTCAACGTTAT
This sequence comes from Helianthus tuberosus, assembly GCA_030545235.1. Classification (NCBI taxonomy): domain Eukaryota; kingdom Viridiplantae; phylum Streptophyta; class Magnoliopsida; order Asterales; family Asteraceae; genus Helianthus; species Helianthus tuberosus. The sequence goes on from CM060381.1 coordinate 144,573,162, forward strand.
TTTCACGAAATTAGTAAAATAACGTTAAAAATTAGTGCACTTTTGCTTTTGCCCCCCCGAGCGCCCACACATATATTACATTATATCAGCATCATACATATGTGTACAGTAATTCACAGGTGTACATCAACATTCAATACAAAAAAAATTATGAGATATCACAAAAACAGACGATATACACATGTGTACATCGCATTAAAAAGAGAGCAAAATCAGAATACACATGTGTACATTGCATTTAAACAAATAATTATTTTAATAATTGAATTAAGTTACATCTTTCCTAATCCTTGATTTGATTTGTGAGAGATTTATGCAATCAATTTAAGAGGAAAATTGATTACTTGATTTGTAAGAGATTTATGCAATCAATTTAAGATTGAAATTACACATATACCCTTTTTGTATTTAATTAAATGTAAAAAATTAACCAAATAATTACCATCATGCCACTCACTTTAATCTCAAGATCATAAAAATCAATGGCCTAGATCAGTTCACGCAATTCACTCTTGAGATTTTGTTTACGTTTGAACCTAATCCATATATATATATATATATATATATATATATATATATATATATATATATATATATATCAATTTACTATATATGGGAAGTTTCAAATGAAAACCACTAGTTATCGCAACAACTCGAAAACTTACTAAAAAAGCCTAAAAATACCATTTTTTTTTTTGCATACCAATTTTCGCTATTTAAATTATATAAAAAACTTTTTCAAAAAAAACATTTTTGTAGTGCACATGTGTACTACACATGTGAATTATCACACATGTGCACTACAATTTTTTTTTTTTTTGAAAAAAAGTTTTTTTATATAAAAAAACTAGCGATTTTAATGAAAAAATTAAAAAAAAAAATTTGTGTGTGTTTTTTAGGCTTTTTTAGTTAGTTTTCGAGTTTTCGCTATAAAAGTGTTTTCATTTGAACTTTCCCATATATATATATATGATAAGGATCATGTGAGAAGTAGTAGGCTAATTGAGAAACTTGAGAAACATTCTGGACCACACATTTTCCCTAAGCATAAAAATGCAAAAAAAAGGTAAAAAAAATGCAATTTTTTTTTTGAAAAATCGCAGCTTTTTCTTTAAGGATTTAATTTTATTTTTTTTTTTGGATTTATACACATGTGTATATTGTTAATCTTTTAACTATACATATATGTATATACATGTTTAAAATTGAAAAATAAGTGTTATTTAAGGTTTAGCATTAGTATTTAGGGTTTAGCATTAGGGTTTAGCTTTAGGGTTTAGCATTAGGGTTTAGCAATAATATTTAGGGTTTAGCATTAGGGTTTAGATTTAACTTTTGGGTTTAGCTTTATCTTTATGGGTTTGCATTAGGGTTTAGCATTAAGGGTTTAGCTTTAGGGTTTAGTTTTAGCTTTAGGGTTTAGCATTAGGGTTTAGCTTTAGGGGTTAGAATTAGGGTTTAGCTTTAGGGTTTAGCATTAGGGTTTAGCATTAGGGTTTAGCTTTTGGGTTTAGGGTTTAGCATTAAGGTTTAGCTTTAGTGTTTATGGTTTAAGGTTTAGGATTTATAACACATATTTTTTCAATTTTAAACATGTATATACATATATGTATAATTGATAATATACATATATGTATAGTTAAAAGATTAACAATATACACAAGTGTATAAATCCAAAAATAAATTTAAAAAAAAAAATTGCATTTTTTTCACCTTTTTTTTGCATTTTTTGCTTAGGGAAAATGTGTGGTCCAGATTGCTTCTATATATATATATATATATATATATATATGTAATGGTTATAATGAGAACACTAAATATTGCGAGAACCGCGAGAACGAATGAAAAAACCAATCAAAACCGATTTTTTTTAATACAAACCTCATTGAAAATAAAATACAACATCAAAAAACAATTTACAAAATCAAATAATTCATTTCTCATCTCAAATTCACTGTTACTAGATTTTTTACACATGTGTAAATATAACAAATTTACATATATGTAAATGGCAAACTTACACATGTGTAAATTTTCTTTATTTACGAATCCACGAAGATTTAAACGTGTAAATTTAATTTCTAACATTGTATTCGAATAATAATGATAAGTGTAAAAATAAATTTTGAATTTGAATTGTTTTTAACCAAGTTCTCGTGGTTTTTTCTTTCGTTCTCACGGTTCTCACAATATTTAGCGTTCTCATTTAAACATTCCCCTATATATATACGTATATATATAGGGGAATGTTTAAATGAGAACGCTAAATATTGTGAGAACCGTGAGAACGAAAGAAAAAACCACGAGAACTTGGTAAAAAACAATTCAAATTCAAATTTTATTTTTTTTTTGCACTCATTATTATTTGAATACAATGTTAGAATTTTAATTTACATATTCAAATTTACGTGAATTCGTAAATAAAGAAAATTTACATATGTGTAAGTTTGCCATTTAGACATGTGTAAATTTGTTATATTTACACATGTGTAAAACATCTAATAAAATTGATTTTGAGAGGAAAAATGAACTATTTGATGTTTTATAGTAATCACAATGAGATTTGTATTTAAAAGAAATTGGTTTTTTCATCCGTTCTCACGGTTCTCGCAATATATAGCGTTCTCAAGATAACCCTCCCCAATACATACATACATACATACATACATACATATATATATATACATGGTTTGTTTCATTTCAGAACTTTGAATATTACAGAACTTTTAGAACACAAATAAACATTTATTTTATTTATATATTTTTATATTTAACATTATTTAAGAATATATTATATGTATTTTCAGGATTACATATATATATATATATATATATATATATATATATATATATATATATATATATATATATATATATATATATATAGGGGAGGGCTATATAGAAAACCCTTAAGTTTTTAGAAAACTCTGGAAACTCAAATCTCCCCCCATTTTTACCTAACCTCCCGACATTTTTTTTTTTTTTTGAAAAAATAACACATGTAATATACATGTTTTAAAGTGTTTTGGGCCAAAAAAAAACAAAAAAGCGCCGAAGGGATGTTTTTTTAAAAAATAAACAAATTTAGCATGCTTCGGGTGACTAACATGTGTTAGGCACAAAAGGCAGAAACTTGCTGAAATTTGTTTTTTTTTTAAACATTCCTTCGGCGCTTTTTTGTTTTTGTTTTTTTTTTTTTGCCCAAAACTCTTAAAAACATGTATATTACATGTGTTATTTTTTTCAAAAAAAAAATGTCGGGAAGCTGGGTTTTCTAGGGTTTTCTCAAAATGGAGGGTTTTCTACCTAGCATTATCCTATATATATATATATATATATATATATATATATATATATATATATATATATATATATATATATATATATATATATATCTCAAAAAACCAAATTATTTATGTGTAACAACTAATTTACATATGTGTAAAGGAACTAGTTTACATATGTGTAAATGAATCAAATTTACATATATGTAATTATAAAACTACTTATGAAAAAATGATAAAACTACTCTTAACACACATGGAATCATAATAAATGATCAAAAAATATTCTAAAACAATGTCAAATATAAAACTATATTAGTAGAATGATGTTTATTATGAGTTCTGCAATTATTTAGAGTCTGAAATGATCCTTACCATATATATATATATATGGGGATGGATCATGAGAAAACTAATTTAAATGAGAAAACCAAAAAACTAACTAAAAAAGCCTAAAAAACATACAATTTTTTTTAATTTCTATAAAAAAATCGCAAGTTTTTATACCTGGAAAAAAATTTTCAAAAAAAAAAATATTTTTTTTTGTTGTATTGCACATGTGCACTATTAAGGATATAGTGCACATGTGTAGTACACATATAATGCACATGTGCAGTACAACAATTTTTTTTTTGAAATTTTTTTATATATAAAAGCTAGCGATTTTTTTTAAAAAAATTGTAAAAAAAAATTGGTATGTTTTTTAGTTTTTTTTTTTTAAGTTTTTTTAGTTAGTTTTCTAGTTTTCTCATTTATATCTAGTTTTCTCATGATCCTCTCCCATATATATATATATATAGGGGGAGAGAGAGAGTGAGGAATGTTTAAATGTGAACACTAAATATTGTGAAAACGTGAGAACGAATGAAAAAATCCCAAGAACTTTATCAAAACAATTCAAATTCAAAATAAAAAAAATTACAATTCTCATTATTATTCGAATACAATGTTAGAAATTTAATTTACATGTTCAAATTTATGTGAATTCGTAAATAAAGAAAATTTACACATTTGTATGTTTGCCATTTACATATGTGTAAATTTGTTATATTTACCCATGTGTAAAAAATCTAATAAGAATGATTTAGAGAGGAAAAAATGAATTAATTGATGTTGTAAATTCTTTTTTTGATGTTGTATCTTAGTTACAATGAGGTTTGAATTAAAAATGGTTTTGTTTGGTTTTTTTCATTCGTTTTCACGATTCTCGCGATTTTAGCGTTCTCATATAGACCCTCCCATATATATATATATATATATATAAGTATATCGTACATTACGGCTTAACGTACTTCACGTACGACCACGTGCGTGATTTGTTCTATAACATGCGTGATTAATGTTTTCAATATGCGTGATTATTGTGTTTCAACATGCGTGATTTTGGATTTTTGAGTTATAACGTGCGTGATTTTAAACTGAACGTGCGTAATTACCTGTCGTACGTGATGTACGTTAAGCCGTAATGTACGTTAACCTTCCTATATATATATATGGGATGGATCATGAGAAAACTAGTTTAAATGAGAAAACCAAAAAACTAACTAAAAAAACCTAAAAAACATACCCAAATTTTTTTTACAATTTTTTATAAAAAATCGCTATTTTTTATATATGAAAAAAAAATTAAGAAAAAATTGTACTTCACATATGCATTAATACAGAAAGCCTAAACCACTTAAACCACCCCCCAAAAACCTAAACCCCCTACCCCCACCACCAAAAAACCTAAATTCACCCTCCCAACAAAAGCCTAAACCCCCCCCACCCCACCCCCACCCCAAAAACCTAAACCCCCCTCCCCCACACACCCAAAAACCTAATCCTAATCCTAAACCTACAAAAAACCTAACTCTAAAAGCTAGACTAAACTCAAAAGCTAATTTTAAGTATGTAATGCACATGTGTGGTACAAGTTTTTTTTTTTTTTTGAAATTTTTTTTATATATAAAAACTAGCGATTTTTTATAAAAAAAATTGTAAAAAAAAAATTTGGTATGTTTTTTTAGGTTTTTTTAGTTAGTTTTCTCATTTATATGTGGTTTTCTCATGATCCTTTCCCTATATATATATATATATATATTATATAAGGGAAGGTTCAAATGAAAACCAATAGTTATTATGAAAACTCGAAACTAATTAAAAAAGCCAAAAAAACATACCAATTTTTTTTTCATACCAATTTTCGCCATTTTTTATATATTAAAAAAATAAAAAAAAATTGTAATGCACATGTGTATTATTACACATGTGTACTACAAAAATTTTCTTTTTTTTTTTTTTGAAAATTTTTTTTATATAAAAAAGCCTGCAATTTATATAAAAAAAATTGGAAAAAAAAAATTTTTGTGTGTTTTTTAGGCTTTTTTTAGTTAGTTTTCGGGTTTTCATAATAAAAGTGGTTTTCATTTGAACCTTCTCCTATATATATATATATATATATGGTGAGGTTCATGCGAGAACCACCTTTATTGCGAGAACCGAGAACCGCGAGAAACAATATGAACACAACCTAAAATAGCTAAAAAAACCTAAACCCCCCCCCCCCCCAAGCTAAATGCTAAAAACTAAACCCCCCCGCAAGCTAAAGTGCTAAAAACTAAACCAACAAAAAACCTAAAAAAAATAAAAAAAAAACACACACACACATTTTTTTTAATATTTTTTACATTAAATCGCTGCTTTTATTAGCCAAAAAAAAAATTTTAAATTTTTTTTGGCTACTAAAAGTAGCGATTTTTTTATAAAAAATATTAAAAAAAAAATTTGTGTGTTTTTTTAGCTATTTTTAGGTATTTTTTGTTGTGTTCACAATGGTTCTCGCGGTTCTCGCAATAGTGGGTGGTTACTAACGGATCCTTCTCCTATATATATATGGTAACGGGATCCGGAGAAAACTGTTGGAATTGTGAGAATGGTGAGAACGGTGAGAACGGATCCTTGCCGAACACGTGGCAGGGACGCTAGTGATATGTAGGGGCATGATTGTCATTGTTCACGTTCCCCTCAATAAGTCGCGTTATAATTCAGTTTCAAACAAAATTCCAAAAGTTTCGTATTAGCAGTTACCTCCTCTCCAAGGTTCCGAGATCTATGGCGTCTAACGTGGATTTTGTTCTACAAAGTAATATTTGATGACGTTTTCATATGTGTTCCAGCAAATCACGCAACACATATGCAACATATGTGGCGTTTTGTTCTTTTTGCTTGTTTCAATGATATTTTTTTCAAAGTAATATTTGAAAATGGCGTTTATGTTTCAATGGCCTTCTTCATATATCCAATATTTGTCGTTTTCATTATTAATGTTAATTGTCGTTTGTGATCTAATATATGCTTGTTGTTTACGATCAATGGCGTTTACACCTGGTTACGTATATCTGATTAGTTTTGAATTTTTGGCGTTAATTTGTAAACATCAGATCTTACTATTTGTTAATTATTCAACTAATGGCGTTAATTTGTTAATTTGTAAACATAAGTTTTGTTAATTATGGAGTTTTCATTAACACGTTTTAGGAAGACAGTAACAACCGTTCTTCATATTTTTTATTTCTCAACTAATGGCGTTTTCATTATGGGGTTTCAATTAAAACTCCTCATTATGGAGACCTAGATCGACGTCGTATGTGTGGATGATTTTTTCTGGGTGTGATTGTGAGTGGGTTTTTCACTTGGTTGATATGTGATTCATGGGTTTTTTGTTGTTGTTAAACTCTCGTTTCTTCGTCTTCATCTTTAAGAACAAACCATAGAAAATGACACACAAAAAAAGAAAAAAAAATTAAAACACCTCATCCAATTTCTCATCCAAATCTTCACTGTCATCAGTCTCTTCTTCTTGAAGATTTTGTCCATCTCATTCAGCAATCCTCACTTTAAGAATGTTGTCCAACCCATTCAGTGAAACTTTATTGAGAACAAAACTGAATCTCTAAGAAACGACGTTTGCCATCTGTGGTTTTTGAACTTTCTGGTGTAATAAATAGAATGGAGACATTGTTTATATAAGATGTTTTTGGCGCGTAGTTTAGGCGGTAATTTTTTGTAATAAATGTTAGTAATAAAGTTACTGTTGTTTCAGTTATTGTTTGTTCAGCTTTTATCTGTTAAAACTATAAGGTGTCCAATCATTAAGTTTGGCGTTTTGTATGAATGAAGTTTTAGATAAAGAAGGCAAAATACAACTAATTAACTTTTGGTGTTTGGCGTTTGTGGCATTTTGGTGTTTTAAATTTAATTAGAGAAATAAAGTATTTTATTACCGGAAAAGTACATAACAAACCACAGAAAATGACACATAAAAAAAGAAAAGAAAAAAAAATAAAACTCCTCGTCAGAAGGGATTTCTTCTAAGAAGTACCCATCGCTCCCCTCGTCTTCTTCTTCGGATTCTTCACCCAATTTCTCATCCAAATCTTTCACTTTCATCGGTCTCTTTTTCTTGAAGATTTTGAAACCTCCATATGAACATGTCATGCAACAACGCCAATTTTAGGGCCATGTCTGTGTTCAAACATGTTGTGTTGTTTAACTCCTGTAGGAACCCAATACTCTGTTTGGTCATGATGTTTTTAACCATGTAGTCTTCCTGCTCCTCGTTGTCACATATAACAGTCACGGTGTCAGTGTCTTTATCAAAACGCCATGATTGGATGACTGGGTCCACATTTGGATTTGCATTGTTCGATCCAAATTTTCTGGTTAATCTTTGTATAACCATCTGTGTTTTCTCATAGAGGTTATCAAGAGGAACGGCAAGTGCTAGGATCACCCTATGTACTTCTTCGTCCAAGTTCATTATGGCTTTGATGGTTTTCACAAACACTCTTCTTCTGTTGTTAAAGAGGATTACAAATCTATTGATTCTAGTTTTGAATCTCCATGAAACGATGTTTGCCATTTGTCCTCTTCCAGAGTTTTTTTTTTTTTTTGAAATTTGGCGTTTTAGTAGGGATTACATTTTGGTTAAAGATGGCGTTTTTAAGTATGATCAATGGAAGGGATAGTAACGTCATTTATATAATGATGTGTTTGACGCGTAGTTTAGGCGGTAATTTTTATAATAAATGTTAGTAATAAAGTTTCAGTTACTATTTGTTCACCTTTATCTGTTAAAGCTGCAACGCGTTTCATCATTAAGTTTGGCGTTTTGTATGAATGGCGTTTTAGATAAAGATGGCATTTTATCTGGAAGGGACTGATGTGTATGGCTTGTAGTTTAAGGCGGGAATTTTAATGGCGTTTTACTCATGAGTTTGACGTTTTGTATTAGGGTAGTAAAAACACCCTTTTAGCCTTAATGAAGCACGTCCACATAATAAAGTTGATGTTATTTACAAAAACGCCACCGTGCCAATGTAATCCATAGATTGTTTTGATCCAACGGATGAGGTGCGTTCTCACCGTTTTCACACTTATAGGTGTTTTCCCTAAATCTTGTCCCTATATTATAAGGGTTAGTTAACGAATTGACCTTAACGTATGATAAGTACATAATGATGAATATCACATCCGGATTTTGTTTTACAACATGCGGATTGTTTCATCGCGTACCATTGTACGTTAAGGGATATTGTATAGTACACACACTCTCTCTCTCTCTCTTTCTCTTTATATATACATATATATAGGGTTAGGATCTAGAGTAAACACCTAAAAGTGTGAAAACGATGAGAACGATTTTGGTGTTGACATGTGGCGTTGTTGCTAACATACACTAAGGGTAAGAGTTAAATGCCATTTAGTCCCTGTGTTTTAGGCCATTTTTCTAGTTTAGTCCAAAGGTTCTATTTTTCGCATGTGGGTCCAAAAAGGTTTCATGTTGCCATTTTAGTTGAAAACGCAATAAAAAACACCCAGTTCAGAAAAACGCCATAAAAAACTTAGTTGAAAACGCAATAAAAAACCCAGGTCAGAAAAACGCCATAAAAACTTAGTTGAAAATGCCATAAAAACACCCAGTTCAGAAAACACCATAAAATTCACGTGAAAACGCTATAAAAACAAAAAGTTGAAAACGCCACAAAAAAACCCAGTTCATTTTTTTCCGAAAAGTATTTTTTTAAAAAAATAAGGGGAATTGGTCTGTAATAATCCCAAGTAGAGATCATTGGCCATTGACAGCCCCACCTTTAAATATCCCCCCCACCAGTCCCACCTTTCACCTATTTTTCCTACACGGTCCCTGTTAAAATAACTTAACGGAGATATGTTTTTTTTTCCAAATTACAAACAGTTTTTTACGGCTTTTGATCAGAACGACAATACGAGTCTATTGATGTAAAACTTACCTCGAAACGTTGCTCCAAACGATGAAAACGACGCTTCAATTCGGGTGTTTAAATTTCCAATTAACAAAAATCAAGTCATTTGGAGCACCATTTCGAGGTAAGTTTTACATCAATGGACTTGTATCGTCGTTCTGATCAAAAGCCCTAAAAATCTGTTTGTAATTTGGAAAAAAGCTTAACTCCGTTAAGTTGTTTTTTTAACGGGGGACCGGTGTAGGAAAAATAGGTGAAAGGTGGGACTGGTATGGGGAATATTCAAAGGTGGGACTGTCAATGGGGAATGATCTCTAGTTGGGATTATTACAAGCCAATTCCCCAAAAAATAATCATGTATAAAAAAGTTGTGGACGTTTAAAAATGATGGGGGAATTGGCATGTGATTAGCATGTGCACCCTTGTTTGAATCTTCCCAATTTACCCCTCCTGATATTTGTAAGGTTCCCAATATTGACAAAAACGTCACTGCGTCAATCTCAACCACAAATCACAAAGATCTTGTAGCTAAAATCGTTCTCACCGTTTTCACACTTCCAGCCGTTTTCACCTGATCCAATATATATATATATATATGGAATTGTTAACCACTTTTTCGTGTAAGCACTAGAGAACTTAGGTGTGATCCATTGACTAATATGATCAACTAGTATTAAGCCCAAACTGCAACCGGGGGGGGGGGGGGGGGGGGGCTTAATACTAGTTGATCATATTAGTCAATGGATCACACCTAAGTTCTCTAGTGCTTACACGAAAAAGTGGTTGCAGTTTGGGCGTAAAACCGTGATAAATAACACCAATGCCAAACTACTGACAACAACTACCAATGCGGAAGTTACGCCGTGTTAATGTGAAGAAATTCGAAGCGTAAAGTATAGAAAATAATAACTAAGTCAATTTAGAACTCGCTTGTTGAGACGAACTTGTCAAACAGAAAAAAGTAGACGAGGTAAAAATGTTGAACCACACACGCACATTGCGCCGTGTTAACTCGTAAAATTTAGAACAAAACGTAAAAATGTTGAACCATATACACACGTTGCGACGTGTTAACTCGTAAAATTTCGAGCAAAACATAATACGAAAAATTTGTGAAATATTAAAAGTATGAGACCAAAGTTGAAAGTAAAAAAGTTGTCAGGTTAAATTTGCAAAAGATGAAAACTTTTAGATTAAAAGTAAAAAAAAAATTAAACAGTTTTGAGTTAAAAGTGTAATATTAATTTTTTTTTTTTGAAAACCCCCAAACCCTTAGGTACAATCCCTTTATCATATAAATATTACACTGTACTCTTTTAGAATTGTTTAATGAGCATAAAGTAGCAGGAAGGGTAAAAACGTAAAATGGCATGGTGTACTTCTTTGTTTACACGTCAGCATCATTCATCACATCCTCAGTTGGTTTTTTTTGTTTGTAACTTCAAAAAAAACGGGTAAATTATAATTTTTGGTCCTTTATATTTGTATCAGATTTCAATGGATATCCTTTAACTTTAATAATTACAGTAACAGTCCTTCACATGAGGGTAAGTTCGTCCCTAGGTCCTTTGGCCTTTAACCTTATAAATATTTTCAGTTAGATCCAGTCATGTGCATTGCACATGAGGGTAAGTTCGTCTTTTTACTATCTTAGGGACTATTTGTGTAATTAACTTAAACTTTTGAACCAAAACTTAAAATAAACATGTTTTACTCTTTAATCCCCCTGTCACAACCACCACCATCACAACCAAACCACCACCGTTCAACCAATTCAACCAGATCATCTATGAACCAAAGAAAAAAAAGGAATCTTGGTTGAGTGATTTGCAAATAATTGAAAAGAATACCTAAAAATAAAAAATAACAAACAAATGGACAGTAGGTATATAATTGAAAAGAATACCTAAAAAGAAAAAAAAAACACAAACAGATCTAGAACATGAAGAACAAGAACATGATCTTTAACATCGGCTCTCCCTTAAAAACCTCCACACACATGAAAAACAAAAACAATATTAAAATCCACTCCCTCATTAGCATGGCTTTCACCCTTCGATTCGTGAACATCCCAGATCTGTAAATCCATCTCTCCACTGAAAATCCCAGATCTGTAACATCGGGACAGAGATGAAGATGAGTGGGGATACGGTGGTGGTGTCTTGTCCGTGTGGGATACATCTGTATGTTGAGTGAGTGGCCGGCGACACTGTGGTGGTATAGTTGCAGGTGGTGTGGTGGAGATGAAGAAAGAAATGGGTGGAGATGAAGGAAAAAATGGGGCTGGAGTTATATATATTATTTTTATTGTTATTTTTGTTTTATCAAGTTTTTTTTTTTTTTTTTTTATTAATAAAGATAATTTTAAATAAAATAGTATAGTTGCTAAAATGCCCTCATGTGGCTAGCACATGATCAGATTTAACTGAAAAATCTAACCCCGTTAGTGAAAAGGACGTGACTTGCAAGGCTTTTAACAAAGAAATGACTGTAACTGTAATTATTGAAGTTAAAGGGTATCGATTGCAATCCGATACAAACACAAAGGACGAAAAGTGTAATTTACCCTCAAAAAACCCACAACTATAAAAATACAAGTAAATATAACCAAAAAACAGGCTTTGTAAATCTGACATCAAATGCAATAAAAACCCAAGTTTACATAAGTGAATCCCTAATTTACATACCCGTAATAGATTTTTACATAGACGTAAACAACATAAAGCCCCATGTAAACAAAACGAAACCCTATGTAAACAAAATAAAACACAGTGTAAAACTAACAAAACCCCATGAACCACCTTCAACATTGTCCACTAAAACCGACTACCGCATAGTATTGGGTTAGCTCTTCTGTGACAATTGTTTTAGAATAAACCATCTGAGGGTTGGAGTTTTTAGCCAATAAGAACCACCGTCAAAACCACCGTCGAAACCCGTCGAACAGCCTCGAACCTCCGTCGAACCACCTAAATCACCACTGTCGAACAAAAAATTCATTCAAACTTGATAAAAACTCCCATTGGCTTATTCTCTTCTAACTAGGTTTAACAGATTTTGTTGGAAATTTTGTGAAAATAGCAATTTTCACAAATATAGCAAATGCATTTTTCCTTGTTCTTCTAACTTGCGTTATATATTGGAAGAGCTTCGTAACGAACTAAACCGCGTCCAAAGCGGAGCTAATATGAATGAGATATCGATGCTCAAAGTTTGGTGTTTGAAACATTGAATGCTGAAATAATGGGAAAGTGGCACCTTGTCTCACATAGGAGGAGAGATGAAACTTAAAGTGGTATTTAAGTAGGAACACTCCTTCCTTGTTCTTACATGGAAGCACACACTAGTGTACTAGCGAAGGGTGCAGAGCACCCTAACCTGCACCGGCACACGTGCGCGCGTGGCATGGGCGATGGGCGAAATGAGCCGCTTGAGAGCCGTCTTTGTATTTTTTATCGCACGCGTGTGGCTCAACACAGAGGATGCAAGGACCAGGCTGGTCTGCGCGCAGTGGCGCATGACGTGGCAGGCGGGCGCACGGGTACATGGTGCATGACCAGGTAGGTCAGCGCGCAGTGGCGCATGACACTGATGTGACGCGCGTGGCGCACAAAAGTGAGCTAATACGGCGCGACCGTGTGGCGTGATCGTATAGGTTCACTAGTGACGTGGCGCACACGCGCATGGGTGGTGCACCCTTGTAAGATTGCGCATGAAAGTGAGCCAAAATGGCGCATGCGCATCATAGTGTCATACATGCGCACGCGCGCATGAAATTGAGTCAAAATGGCGCACGCATACCAGACTGTCTGTCCTGCGCGTGCGTGCAGAAGCTTCCAGACTTTAATGACAGAATAGTTTCACTTCAGCATTTGAAACAGACGTGTCAACGGTTCTGACTGAGAATTAAAGTGCATTGAAGACGTTTAATGCAATTTAATTCTCCCATTTAATTCATTTTTGTGTTTCATCCAAACCTGCAGTATAAATAGGAGGACAAACAGCTGCAGAAGACACATCGAAAAACACCAACACATGCTAAACTTTCTTTGCATAATTTTTATCTTATTTCTTCTTGTTTCAAGGTACACCTTCGGGTTTTTCGTCAACTCCGGCAGTACAATTGTTTAGGCTGTTGTATCCTGGAAACAAACGAGTTCTCTTGGGAGACTCGAAATTTGATTTAAGGGACTCGTGTCTAACACGATCCTCAGCCAAGAACTTCTTTCTGTTTTGTAAGTTGTTCTTGTTTTTCTTTTTGTTTCATTTGTAATAGTATTGTAATTTACTGCTTTCTTATTTCCTGTATTGTAATTCAAGTTAATAAAAGTTTTATTTTATTTTATACGAACGGTTTCCTACAGATTTAACCATAAACAAACTTCATACGACTAAAAAATAGCCATCCATTTTTAAGAAAGTAAATAAACTTAAAAAAAAAAAAAAACTTGGTTACATACAGATCTGGGTTTGCACCCATACCGACGATGTACACCACCATTATCCCACATCATCACGAGCGTTTCACCCACAATCTCTCTCTAAATCTCTCTTTTTCTCTCTCTAAAGAGTGAAGAAGCTGAGAAAATGACCATATCCATCGAACTGCTGAAGTCGGAGAACATAACCAACACCATCGAACCACCATCGTTGGAGAGCATGACCATTATCGTCATCAGCGAGCACCATCACCATCAAAGACATTCGAACCATCATTCGGACCTTTAAGATCTGAGATTGGATCTTCATTGTGTGGTGAGAAGAGAGAGAGAGAGATAGACAGAAAAACTAAATGAAGAGAGAGAAAATGAGCTGATTATATTCTTACATGAAAAAAAAATACAAGTTTGCCATTGAGATGGAGATTGTAATGAATCCCCACCCCGTCACCATCCAAAAACCTAAATCCCCACCCCAGCCTCACTAAAGCTAAAATACAAAACCTAAAGCTAAACCCCAAAACTAAATGCTAAAAAAATATTTTTTTTATTATTTATTTTAATTTTTACATTTAAATCGCGACTCTTTATTAATAAAAAAATTATTAATAAAAAGTTTCGATTTTAATAGAATTTAAAAAAATTGTGTGTTTTTTAAGGTTTTTAAGATAGTTTTGGGTGTGTTTATAAGTGGTTCTCCTAGTTTACGTGATAAACGGTGGATTCTAAATGATCCTACCTTATATATAATACTTAAAAGAAACAAATAAACATTGCACTTCTATTATTTTCTTTTATTTAAAAAGTTTTTTAGATTAAAATAAGAGTTAAATGCCATTTTAGTCCTTATGGTTTGAGCCATTTTGACAGTTTAGTCCAAATGTTTCATTTTTTGCATATGAGTCCAAAACGGTTTCGCCGTTGCCATTTTAGTCAACGGGTTAACTTCATCCATTTTTTCTGTTAACGAGAAGGGCAATTCAGTCATTTTATATGTAATTATGTTAACTAGAAGAGCAATTCGGCCATATAAAATGACCGAATTACCCTTCACGTTGAAATTAACCCAGTGGACTAAAATGACAACGGTGAAACCTTTTTAGACCTACAGTAAAAAAAAATGAAACATTTAGACTAAACTGACAAAATGACTTAACCACAGGGACTAAAATGGCATTTAACTCTTAAAATAATGAGTTCTTTCGTGTTGTATATAAATCCCTGCATGCATTTGTGTATGTATAATGATTTATTTTATAACGTGAGAACAGGAAAAAGAATATAAAGAAGCATTGGAGGCTTTCAACCACAAGAACAACGAAAAGAATCAACTAACCACCGCGTTAATGGAGGTAAATTCAGTAACAAATTTACTTCTTTGAGTCGAAACTCCAAATGACTCAGGTCGGGTATTTGAATGTAAACATTTTCTTTTTGTAAAGTTAAAAAAAAAAAATTGTAAGGAAATAATGCGATAACTGTGATGACAACCATTTCTCGAAATTATAAACTATATCTTTAAAATAAAAACTAATTAGAAAATTGTATTCGTTAAAACAGATTAACTCAAGCCATTGGATCTGTTCAATATATAATATATTGGCTCTGACCCAAGTTGACCCATTCACATAACAAATTGGTCGAAGTTACCAACTTGTTAGTAGTGACAATTTTTAACACTACCGGAAACAAGGACACGAAAATAATCGGTTTTTGGGTTGCAATTTCTGACACTCTCATGTAATAAATGGGTCATGCTTGATTTGACCTCTTTAGTTAAACGGTCGTGTTCGGGTTAACCTATTTAACCAGTTTGATAAACTAGGTGGACTTGACAAGTAGTTTAATTTGTTGAGTTGTTAACCTGGTTTACATCCATTTAAGCCCCTTTTTCAGTACACGCTAACCCAATTAACACGTTTACAACTTGAGTACCCGCCAACCCAACTAGCACGTTTACAACTTAATTACTACCCGTCAGCCCGTTGAAACCGGCTAGATAATTGAGCTAAACATGTCGTGTTCAGCTTACACAATTTTAATTGTGTGGGTTATGGTTAATTTTTAACATGAATAAAAATATAGAATGAGTTCAGGTTGAACAGTTTAGCCAATCGACCTACCAATAGCATTTTCACAATTGCTAAAGAGTTTGTTTGAGTAAATTGCAGTTTTGGTCCATGTGGTTTAGTGGTTATTGCTATTATTTGCAAAATCCAAATGTCTTACAATTTTAATACCAAGGTTTCTATTTTATTGCGTTTTTGGTCCACAACACTAACTCCATCCAACTTATAGTTCAAAATGAAGAAGCCATGGTATTATTTAGTCAAATTTAACAATTTAATCAAATTTAAACAATTGTTTAATAGGAATAGGTTCGGTTTGTCACGGTACCGCCACGATACCAACACTCATATAACCTACGTAACGAAACACTCTATTTTGAATGCAACCTTGCTCTTAGCTAATAACTTTAATAACTTTTTTTTTTTTTTTTTTTTTTTTTTTTTTTTTTTTTTTTTTAAGTTTAAAAGCATTTTGATTGACAATATCCTTAAGGCATTTTACCTTACCCATAGCCTTGTGGAAACATTGCATTAAGAAGTTTGTGATGATTCATACACAAAGGCCTTTTTATCCTAAGGCTGCATCTATTTTACCCATCGCCTTGTTCATTGACACTTAAAAGAGTCAAGTATCCTAAGGCATTTTATTGCCAGTCCACCCACACACGCACAAAGGACCTCAATCCAACCCTGCACTTTAGCAAAGAAAAGGCATTTTTATTCCGACACCAACTTCCCATGAAGATGAATCGTTAGAAACATTGACCGAAACCGCAATTTACTCATTGCTAAAATAGTAATAACCACTAAACACATGGACCGACACCGCAATTTACTCATTGCTAAAATTTAACATTTTTTTTTTCAGTTGGTGAAAGAAAGTGATGTAAGGATGAGAAAACTAGAGGAACTGAACAAGAACATAGATCCTTCATACTGATTAGTGACTCTTATATAATATTCACAAGTGATCTGGATATTTTGCTCATTTGTATTGTTTAATTAGTGAAATATGTAAAACATTCAGTGGTTTGTGTTTCTTGTTTTTCTCATATATGATACAATTATAGTTTGCAATTTATTTTCTTTATAAATTTCTTACGACATACCTAGTGCAAAAGATTATAATTTGCAAGATTCTTCTATAAAAATCATTAATCCAATGAAGTTGTTTGTACTCGGTCAACAGGCTGGGAATATATGAAAAACAAGTTCAAAACCCATATTATAAATAGTAATTATAAAAACAAATTATAAAAAGTTAATTCCAACCCACAAAAGTAATATAATTATTTTCACAAATAATATAGAGATCAAGCTATCAAGCCTGGCAGCTGAATCATTCTGGAGGCCTAAATCAAATACTAAAATCACATGGGAAGTCTTTCAAACTCATTTGAAATATTATCTCGAAGTTTTTCTGCTCTCTTACAATGTAGGTTAGCGCAACAAAACAGTTTAACCTAATAGGTTATGTCACTACTAGAATTTTGGTTTTTTCTAACGCACCTTTTTCATTACAAATGCGTAGCAAATTTCCAACAAAATCTTGATGTTTGGAAAAGCCCCGTTGGAAACTGCTTACTACGCATTTATTATGCAATTTTTAACGTACTTCCTACGAAAATACGGTGTCAGAAATTTGCAACGCTTTTCCTACGCCATTTCCCAATTATGCTTTGGTAAAGTTAGCTACGCATTTGCAACAAAACAATTTTTTTTGCAAAGCCATACTAAAATAAAAAGTAAACCCTAAAAAATCTAGATTTTTCTAGCTAACAAATTATAGAGAAAATGACCAAAAAATTAAAAACCAATTTGAAATTCACCATAAAACTAACAAACTGAAAACCACTTTCCGTTTTTCCATAAAACTTTGCACCTTGACCAATTGACCACTGTTATATGTTATAGATGTAACACTTTAACCCGTTTTCTGTATTTTGATAAAAACGCTGATAATTTGGTCCCAATTTTTTTTTTTTTTTTACATTTAACATAAGAGTCTGAGTTAAATAACTCAGACAAATCGACATACGGATATTAGAACAATCGTTTTACATTTTATATTAGTCGAGTTTATAAGTTCATAAACTTCGACACGCATGATCATGCTTTAATTCTCCCGAAGGGATGTTCCTGGGGAAATGGTGGTTCAGGAGTGTTCAGTTCTTCGTGTGCTTGGTCGTCCGTCCGTCCGGTTCTCGACTTAGTGAACGCCTGCCATAAACACTAAAAACAGTTAGTGTTTAAGCTATGCTGTCAAACGGTTAGTAATCGAAACATTTGAACGAGAACAATAAGCACACATTTTTTTGTGCAGCCTCCTTACTTGGCCGGGTCAGGTTTCCACCCAACTGTGTTAATTGAAACATGTCTTTTTTTTTTTACACCCTTACCCGGCCGGCTCAGGTTTTCACCCGGTCGTGTTAGCTGAAAACGTGTTTTCTTTTCAAATCACTATTTCAGTTTGAAGTTAATTAATCAACCGACCTGTTAGTAGGCATTTCACATTCTAGCTCATGCATCCTACTTCTTTATCAAGATTTTCATAATATCTTCCAATATAACTTCCTTTGTGGTGGTTTATTCTCGTAAAACCTTTATATTCCAATTTTACCCACCGGTATGACATTTTACCAAAATAACCCGTTAAGAGACATAAATAAAAAGGTCTACGCCTCCCATTTTAATGTTACTAAAAGACCGACCCAATTATGGGACTTATTTTAATCTACCCCTAGGGGTCGTTTGCCCGACCCATCACCCGGGTAATTTTAGTCAATGTAGTCCAATTCCGCATAATGGACATGTCCTTGGCTCGAATGACTGTTTTACCCAAAATGCTAAATGCATTTCACTTGGGTTAATCTATTATCCAAATTTAACTCATTCCTCTTTATCGAGCCATAAGCCCATACCAAAAGCATAACCTTTTATACATACCTGGCGTGAGTCAAAACCATTGACTCGTTATCCATACCTTGCGATGGTTATTTCTTTCCAATTCGTGGAAATGCATGCCTATACATTATGCTTACCTATAAGCATGAAACTGGACAAAATAAAGCATTAAATACCAGATTCAAATGGTGATCACCATTTGACCCGTATGACCCATTTGTCCTTTTGACCCTTCTTGGTTCGCTCATCTTTTTTTATTGCATCTAAATCAATCTTTACGTTATTTATCACCAAAATTCATGTTTACTTGTTTGACCCATTTGATTCACTTCAGCAAGTGCTTATCACCAAAAACTCACATTTTTGCTTGTTCGACCCGTTTGGTTCGCGTCAGCAAGTGTTTATCACCAAAATTTCAATTTTACTTGTTTGACCCGTTTGGTTCGCGTCAGCAAGTGCTTATCACCAAAACTCACTTTTTACTTGTTTGACCCATTTGGTTCGCGTCAGCAAGTGTTTATTATCAAAAATTAATTTTAACTTGTTTGACTCGTTTGGTTCGCGTCAAAAAAGTCATATTTTGAAAGTTTATTGGTTTATAACCAAAAAAACTCATTTTACTTTTTTCGACCCATTCGGTTCGTGTCAGAAAGTCATATTTCAAAAGTTTATTGGTTTATCACCAAACACTCATTTTTACTAGTTCAACCCTTTCGGTTCACGTAAGAAAGTCATATCTTCAAAATTCATTATGTTAATCACCTAAATGTGATTACTCACCATTTTGCTCGTTTGACCCTTTATGGTTTACACCATAGGGTCGTATTTCTAAAATTATTTATGTTAATCACCTAAATGTGATTATTCTTCATTTTTTTTCGTTTGACCCATTATGGTTCACACCATAGGGCCTCGACTTTTACAAATCATCGATTTTAACCGTCTACTCTTCATTTAAAAACAAACTTTTAATCTAGGAGGTGTAAGTTTTACTTACTTTGTGTCCGTTTAAGCCTTCTTGCGTCTTGATCCGTTTGACTCATTACTTTCCAAGCTGCCACCTAGCTTGTCAAGAGTCAAACTTTAATATAACATCCAAAAAACGGTTAGATTAGTCAACCTACACCATGACCATCACTTACGGACTTTTATACCATCTTTTTCATTCAAATCTATTATAGGTCAGTTTGACTTTCAAAAAGTCAAACTGGCAATTGACTTATAAAATGCACTAACAAATTCAATGAAACTTATTTAGGCATATTATCAAACATTTGGTAGGCACCATTTCTAGGGTATCATTTTAGCTAACTTTGTCATACAAATTACATGTATCTATTAGATAACACTTTTCTAGTCATTTATTCACATTCCATCCTCATGATTTCAAGTTCAATGACTAGTATTTATAATTCAACCTTAAAAGGTTCAAAATATATAATCATGTCAAAATCCATTTCATCTATTTTGAGAGTTTTGATCTAGAACAACCACACACATGATTTCTACTTATATTTCTTTTCATATCATGTTTTAAAACCAAATTTACATATCAATTTCATCATATTATCAAGCCCCATTTTATGACATATATGAACACATACTTAAACCTCTAAATTGTCTTAAGTATTTCACATATACTAGCATGTATGATGATCATAAACATACATACATCATCAATTTCATCATGTCATCAAAACCCACTTAATCATCAAAACTCATCATATGTAAATCTACCACATACCTTATGTTTTAGAGGGTTAGAATCTTCAAACATGCAAGGAAATCACTTGGATTTCACCTTGCATCTCACCAATTTTGTGAATTGGAGTTTTAGAGAGGATTCTCCTTTCTTCCTCTCAATCTCGCCTTACACACACACCAAAACACTGAGTTTTGACTTCTCCATTTTTTTACTTTTAAAGTTTTTCAATCACCCAACTTTAGTCCCCTATGTTTAGCTATACACTTATGTTTAGCCTTAACCCTTTTATCTCTTCGTATTTAACTCCACTTCTAACTGAGTTAGATAACTTAGTTTATTTTTGTTACTTGGCATACATGAAAATGTACAAGTTAATAAACTTGGGTTTTGGGCGTTACTGGGTATGACTGACCCGTGCTAATTTAAGTCTCGGTAACCTGAGCCTTTTAAGACTTTACTTTCTAAAAACATTCATTCACTTTAAGTTACCGTTAGTTTTACTTATTTAAAATGTTTACGCTTATCGGGTTAACTTGTACCACTAATGGTATTTTTCCCACTTATCCCTAGTTGATTTGTTTCAATTACCAAGTTCGTTTTTGGGGTGTTACAAGTCTACCTCCCTTAAATAGGTTTCGTCCCTGAAACATTTCTTACGTTCTTCCTTAGGTCAAGCCTAAGGGAATTAGTTTCAGTTTTCATTTGAGCACCACTCAAACTGAAATCGTTCAATATTCTTATTAAGACAAGCGCAATGGCTAGGTTATAAACACTATTTGACCTTTACTGGTTAGACTCTTCCATCACCGGTCACTTTATACCCCGTCATTCGGGTATACCTACATTTTTTTTACCGTGATTACCTCACGTCATGCTTAAGTTTATATCAACATTTCATTTTCGAATATTTTCTTTTTTTAAAACATTGTCTTGCACCTATTAGTGCCAAAACTATTTTCCAATTTATCGCTAATTCTTTACGTTCGTTAAAGTTGTCGTTATTGACTAAAACCAAGTTTTAGTTCAGCATTTCCTTTGTTTTAACTTGTGTCAATTACTCGCATCAAGGAGTTTACAACCAATTGTTTTCTCTTTAACAATTTCATTTTACACAGGAATCGTAACCGATTCCGACGCCTTAACCCAATTGACCAACATGCCATTTTTAACTTTACTCCGTAGGCTATTTTTTTAGACATTCCTTTTTATTCGTGACCCGAGGGTCACATTGGTCCCGTAGACCTTTACCTTTATTTATGACCCGAAGGTCATGATGATCCTGTAGACCACCCTTTACCCGTGTCATTCTTTAAGTGTGTTTGGTGCTAACACACCCTTTTTATGGTTATAAAAAATCATTTTCCTATTCTTTTTTTTCTTACCCGTCAATCATGGCCCATTTTTACACCGACCGTAGTCCATGACTATGATCATTTTCCGTTCAGGCAACACCCCCACTTCTATAACTTCTTGCGTCATTTATGCGTCAGTTTATTTCACGCTCCCGTTACCCGGTTTGCATTTATGTTTATATTCAATTACGACCCATTACCAGGGCTTGTTATTCTAATGTTTCACGCTCCCGTTACGCGGTTTGCGTTTACATTTATATTCATTTATGTCCCATTACCTGGGCTCGTTATTCTAATGTTTCACGCTTCTGTTACCCGGTTTGCGTTTACATTTATATTCAATTGCGTCCCATTACCCGGGCGCGTTATTCTAATGCTTCACGCTCCCGTTACCCGGTTTGCGTTTACATTTATATTCAGTTACGTCCCATTTCCCAGGCTCATTATTCTAATCCATTCTAGTCAACCATGGCTCTTTAGTCCAAAATGACTAAATCCAAGGATTTCCTGGGTCACGTATTTCTATGCGTGTCATACTTTGTTTTTATGGTTCCCACGAGAACCATATATACGAGTATACCCGTAAGGTTTCTTGACCCCAAAGACCCTTTAACTCTTCTCATTAACCTCGTCATTACTACGTCGGACGTATATGCGCTTATTATAACAAGTACATGGTATCATGTGTTTACTACTTACTTGGCCAAGGTAACCAATCAACACATGGTATGCGTGACCTTATTATAACTAACACATTACCTCCCATGTAAGTAAATTCTTGGTTCATGTCCATATCTTCGATTTTATTTGGCAAAGCCTCTTTTTATTGTTATTTAACAATTATTAGTTTTACCCATTTTCGTCTCAAAACATATAGATTTTTTTTTCATTTTATTAAACTTTTATACAATCACATTCATCAATCTAATCGTTACTTTTCCTCGATAGGATCTTATTGAGAATGTCTACTTGGATGGTCACCCACATCCAAGTTTTAAATCTGAACTCTTTTGTATATCTGTTATTCATAATTGTGAACGCGTATTTCCCACCCAATTTCTCTTGGAAACATAATCCTGGATAGGTATCCCATCCAGGTTTCCCAAGTCTTATATTCACGTATGCAACCGTCATTCATTACTTGAATGTTGCATAATACTGTTCATACAATAATTAAAGTGTGCACTTGGGTGATATTTGCCCTGATTGGCTTTTATTGTCATTCAACCTTTATTCCGTATCATTACTTGATTTAGGTCCTTGGTGAGCATGCTCTACTTGTCATACTTCGGACCATTCCATCATCACAACGGTAAATCATTAGACTCCTGCCATCTTAAGATGAGAGCGTCATTTAACTGAAATGTTCACAAAAGATTAGTAACGTTAAAATCAATAAGCGCCCGTACTATAGTACAAGACTTTCTACAATACTTGTTAACACAAGTAATTTGCTGACCATGACGGACTTTTACCAATTCATTTGGGGGTAACCCGCGTTTACACAATAGCCCTATGTGTTGTTAACAACACTTTCAACCATGCTAGACCGTTAATATTCATAATAACTTACCGGACTATGTGGCCAAGTCTTGAACCGAACACATTCAACCTTTAACCTTATGTTCTGAACACCACTTGTAACACTCTAACCCGTTTTCTATATTTTAGTAAAAACGCGGATAATTTGTTCCCAATTTTTTTTCTACATCTAACATTCGAGTCTGAGTTAACTGATAACTCAGACAAATCGACATACGAATTATAAGAACAATCGTTTTACATTTTACATTAGTCGAGTTTATAAGTTCATAAACTTCGACATGCATGATCATGCTTTAATTATCTCGAAGGGAAGTTCCCGAGGCAATGGTGGTTCAGGAGTGTTCGGTTCTTCGTGTGCTTGGTCGTCCGTCCGTCCGGTTCTCGCCTTAGTGAAAGGCTGCCATAAACACTAAAAACAGTTAGTGTTTAAGTTATGCGGTCAAACGATTAGTAATCGAAACATTTGAATGAAAACATCAAGCACGCAATTTTTTTGTACAACCTACTTACCCGGCCGGGTCAGGTTTCCACCCGGTCGTGTTAACTGAAACGCGTCTTCTTTTTTTCAGCACCCTTACCCGACTGGGTCAGGTTTTCACCCCACCATGTCAGCTGAAAACGTGTTTTCTTTTCAAATCACTATTTCAGTTTGAAGTTAATTAATCAACCGACCTGTTAGTAGGCATTTCGCATTCTAGCTCATGTATCCTACTTCTTTATCAAGATTTCCATAATATCTTCCACCACAACTTCCTTTGTGCTGGTTTATTCTAGTAAAACCTTTATATTCCAATTTTACACTTTGATTTGACATTTTACCAAAATGACCCATTAAGAGACATAAATCAAAAGGTCTACGCCTCCCATTTTAATGTTACTAAAAGACCGACCCAATTATGTGACTCATTTTAATCTTCCACTAGGGGTAGTTTGCCCGACCCGTCAACCGGGGCATTTTAGTCAATGTAGTCCATTTTCCCATAATGGACATGTCCTTGGCTCGAATGGCTGTTTTACCAAAAATGCTAAATGCATTTCACTTGGGTTAATATATTATCCAAATTTGACTAATCCCTTTTTATCCGAGCCATAAGCTCCTACCGAAAGCATAACCTTTTATACATACCTGGCGTGGGTCAAAACCATTGACTCGTTATCCATACCTTGTAATGGTTATTTCTTTCCAATTCGTGGCAATGCATGCCCATACATTATGCTTACCTATAAGCATGAAACTTGACAAAACAAGGCATTAAATACCGGATTCAAATGGTGATCACCATTTGACCCGCATGACCCGTTTGTCCTTTTGACCATTCTTGGTTCGCTCCTCTTTTTGTATTGCATCTAAATCAATCTTTATGTTATTTGTCACCAAAATTCATTTTTACATGATTGACCCGTTTGGTTCGCGTCAGCAAGTGCTTATCACCAAAAACTCATATTTTTGCTTCTTCGACCCGTTTGGTTCGCGTCAGCAAGTGTTTATCACCAAAATTTCATTTTTACTTGCTTGACCCGTTTGGTTCGCGTCAACAAGTGCTTATCACCAAAACTCACTTTTTACTTTTTTGACCCGTTTGGTTCGCGTCAGCAAGTGTTTATTATCAAAAATTCATTTTAACTTGTTTGACCCGTTTGGTTCTCGTCAGAAAGTTATATTTTGAAAGTTTATTGGTTTATCACCAAAAATTCATTTTTACTTCTTCGACCCATTCGGTTCGCGTCAGAAAGTAATATTTCGAAAGTTTATTGGTTTATCACCAAAATCTCATTTTTACTTGTTCGACCCGTTGGGTTCGTGTCAGAAAGTCATATTTCAAAAGTTTATTGGTTTATCACCAAAAACTCATTTTTACTTGTTCGACCTATTCGATTCGCGTCATAAAGTCATATTTCGAAAGTTTATTGGTTTATCACCAAAAAACTCATTTTTTACTTCTTCGACCCAATCGGTTCGCGTTAGAAAATCATATTTCAAAAGTTTATTGGTTTATCACCAAACACTCATTTTTACTAGTTCGACCAATTCGGTTCATGTCAGAAAGCCATATCTTTAAAATTCATTATGTTAATCACCAAAATGTGATTACTCACCAATTTGCTCGTTTAACCCTTTATGGTTTACACCATAGGGTCGTATTTTTAAAATTATTTATGTTAATCACCTAAATATGATTATTCGCCATTTTGTTCGTTTGACACGTTATGGTTTACACCATAGGATCTCGAATTTAACAAACCATCAATTTTAACCGTCTAATCTTCATTTAAAAATAAAACTTTTAATCTAGGAGGTGTAGGTTTTACTTACTTTGTGTCCGTTTAAGACTTCTCGCGTCTAGATCCGTTTGACCCATTCCTTTCCAAGCTCCCACCTAGCTTTTCAAGTGTCAAACTTTAATATAACATCCAAAAGACGGTTAGATTAGTCATCCTACACCATGACCATCACCTTCTGGACTTTTATACAAGTCAAACTCCCAATTGACTTATAAAATGCACTAGCAAGTTCAATAAAACTTATTTAGACATATTATCAAACATTTGGTGGGCATCATTTCTAGGCTATCATTTTAGCTAACTTTGTCATACAAATTACCATGTATCTATTAGATAACACTTTTCTAGGCATTTATTCACATTCAATCCTCATGATTTCAAGTTCAATGACTAGTATTTATAATTCAACCCTAAAATGTTCAAAATATATAATCATGTCAAAATCCGTTTCATCTATTTTGAGAGATTTGATCTAGAACAACCACGCACATGATTTCTACTTATATTTCTATTCATATCATGTTTCTAAACCAAATTTACATATCAATTTCATCATATTATCAACTATTTTATGACATATATGAACACATACTTAAACCTCTAAATTGTCTGAGTATTTCACATATACTAGCATGTATGATGATCAGAAACATAAATATATCATTAATTTCATCATGTTATCAAAACCCGTTTAATCATCAAAACTCATCATATGTAAATCTTCCACATACCTTATTTTTAAATGGTGCTAGAGGATTAGAATCTTCGAACATCGAAGGATATCACTTGGATTTCACCTTGCATCTCACCAATTTGTGAATTGGAGTTTTAGAGAGGATTCTCCTTTCTTCCTCTCAATCCCGCCTTCACACACACACACCAAAACATTGAGTTTTGACTTTTCCATTTTTTTACTTGTAAAGTTTCCCAATTGCCTAACTTTAGTCCCTATGTTTAGCTATAAACTTATGTTTAGCCTTAACCCTTTTATCTCTTAGTATTTAACTCCACTTCTAACTATGTTAGATAACTTAGTTTATTTTTGTTACTTGGCATACTTGAAAACGTACTAGTTAATAAACTTGGGTTTTGGGCGTTACCGGGTATGACTAGCCCGTCTTAATTTAAGTCTCGGTAACCTGAGCCTGTTAAGATTTTACTTTCTACAAACATTCATTCACTTTAATTTAACATTAGTTTTACTTATTTAAAATCTTAACGCTTATCGGGTTAACTTGTACCACTAATGGTATTTTTCCCGCTTATCCCTAGTTGATTTGTTTTAATTACCAAGTCCGTTTTTTGGGTGTTGCAATAGAGGTCAAGCAGGAACTAAGTATACATGAAATAGTATTCATGATAATGATAATTAAAAAAAGCCCATTCTTCCTACATAACATGTACACAAAACTATTAACATCACATATCATTAAGCTAAGAACCCTGTTGATGCAACAAATAATAGACCAAGGATGGTAGCTGGGCTGGTTAGGCAAAAGGGTTGAAGGGTTCAACTTTGCCTAACGCAGGTCGTGGGGTCCCCCCACATTTGCAAGATGTGGAAGGAGGTTCACTAGTCTATTTTTATTGCTTGCTGAAGATCCTCTTCTGAAGTGTATTCAGATTCGGATGAAGGAGCAAACAGAATGTGTGTGTTGGATGTGAAAGGAAGTAACTCGCATGAACCAAGTACTTGAAGTGAATGACCAGAGATCTCGAGAATCAGGACTGGCCAGGAATGTCTCAACTCAGTAAATGAAGTGTCAAGTATATAGGAGAAGACACCTCCCAAAGAGGAATGCATTTGACTAGTGACCTTGCTTGCAGTGAGGGGCTTACCCTTTCGGGGGTTGAAGCCTTTTGACCCCTGGATAATAGAGTGTACTCTGTGGACCTGCATTGCTTTTGCAGCTGACGAGTTGGTGAAGTAATCCAGAGACGTGACTACTTACTGTTCCGTGTTACTTTGTTCCATTTCCCCAGGTTTTTAACCTTTGAACCATTTTGCCTTATGAGCATTTTCGTAATTAAGTCATTTATATTTGATCTTGGGCTACCCCGTCGTCAGCCCCCCCAAGTCAGAGGTTTTTGGGAAATGAGCTCAAAGACGTCTGACTTTTATACGTGTATTTTTCTGCCCAGAGGCTTCGAAGGTTCAAAGGTTTGAAGGTTGGAAACGGTTGGGGTTTTTGAATTTCGGAATTTGACAAGGCGGTTGACAAGACTTGTGGCAGTTTGTCAGGCGGCGGTTATTAATTCTGCCTGTTGATAATTATCCTTTATCTCATTTATTTACATATTTTTTATTTAGAAGATCATTACTTGCTCCTTTTTCTCTCAAGTTTTCCCCCTTTTTCATATCAGGTTAGTTCCGCTTTGTTTATTTTCTTGTCAATTGTTCATATCATGGGTGCTCGTAAGGATATGGCAAAATCATTTTCTCGACTGACTCAAGAGGAAATCGATTTGTTTTGTATGGAATGGGGTATAGGGACGAAGTATAGACCGGTTGCACCGACCTGTGATAAATCTATCAATGAATGTCCTCCTGGTATGATTGCCCTATATTGTCGTCATTTTGAGTTCTCCAATCTTCGTTACCCGTTTTCAAACTTTGTTTTGAATATTTTGGAATATTACCGAGTGTCTTTTGGTTAGATTCACCCCCTTGGTATAGCTAGGGTTTTACATTTTGAAATTTTGTGTCGGGCCTCCGGGTATGACCCATCTCTGTTGTCTTTCCGTCGCTTTTTCCGGCTTGCTAAGAATGGTGATTGGTTCACCTTTGAGACCACTCAAGTTGATACTTGTTTAATTTCATCCATGGTTTCTACACTTGGGGTCTGGAAGGACCGGTTTTTCTGGGTGTCGGAGGAGATTGTTCCTTTCAAACTTGTTTGGAGACACCCGGATGTCGTTCTGAACGAGCCGGGGCCTTCTGCTTCTGACCTAAACACTCATTTTTTAGAAACTCTCAGGGAGTGCCCTTCGAGGCTTCGTCCCTTCCCTGAGCATTTGTTGGTGTTGTTGGGTCTGAGTAAATTGTGGGAAAAGGCCAACTGGGATCCGGTGCTTATTAGAGATGGGAAGGGTATGCATTTGTTCTTCTCTTGCTCTTTTGTTCCTGTTTCTTTGTTTGCTTATGTGTTTTTATATTTGTATTGCAGTTATGTCTGCTCTTGATTATATCAAAAGCGATGATACCTCTGATGTTGCCTTTGATGATGTTGCTGCTACTCTTAGCGAGAATGCGGTTGTTAGGGGTTCTGATTACAGGTTTGAGGGTTCTGGTTACGTGAATGTTCCGAATGTTAAAGTCTTTACCAAGGCTACTGCTTCCAAGGGTTCCACTCGTCGTTCCCAACGCCATCTGAAAGGTGTTGATCAGCCTTCTGGTTCGGAGCCTATCGACGTTAGTGATGATATTGAGTCATCAGCGGATCAAGCTATAGATGTTGGCAAGGGTAAGGAGAAGGAGTTGATTGTTTCAAGCAAAAAGAAGAAATTGATTAAGAAAGGTACCACTCCTGTTATTCAAGGTTCGTCAGCCAAAAGCGTTGAGAGCTTCGAAGGTTCAGAGGGTCAGGACATTTATGTGCCTAACTGGGGGGTTAAGGTTGGTGATAATTTTAAAGACCCGACTGTTTGTGCTGAGGCCTTGGCTCATTTTGCTCCTCCCGGTGTTCGAAGTGCCATATCTGAGATGGAGGCTGATCATCTTATTTCTAGGATGATGCTCAGTTCTTGCAACCTTT
The DNA here is from genome assembly GCA_030545235.1 of Helianthus tuberosus. Classification (NCBI taxonomy): domain Eukaryota; kingdom Viridiplantae; phylum Streptophyta; class Magnoliopsida; order Asterales; family Asteraceae; genus Helianthus; species Helianthus tuberosus. The sequence goes on from CM060381.1 coordinate 144,602,764, forward strand.
CTGCCTTTTTGGCTGAAGGTGTCACTCGTTTTGCTAAAGGGATGCAGGAATATGAGGAGGCTTCCAAGAAGAAGGAGAAAATGAAAGCTTCGATTGCTGCAATGAAGAAGGAGATTGATAGCTTTTCTGAGAAAGAGCTGGCTTGGGCCAAGAAAGTGGGAGAGTTAACAAAGAGGCACGAGATTGAGATGGGTGATCTCAAGAAGAGTTTTGAAGCTGATCGTCTGAAGATGAAATCTGATAGAGAGGCCTTGGCTGTACAACAGAAGGCTTTTGAAGAGGAGAAAGATGGTTTGAAGACTTTGGTTGCCCAGGCCACTGGGGATAACCAGTGGCTTATTGAGCAGGGTTTTCACCAGGTTGTTACCTATTTGCTTCATTCCAAGGAGTTTAACTCTGCCCTTGGTGAAGTTTATACTAAGTTGCTCAACCTGGGGAAACATCAAGGTCTTATTGCGGGTTATAAGCTTCACGAGTCTGGGCATCCTTTGGAAAAATCTCCCTTGTACCGTCCCGAGGCTTCCGACATCTTCAAGAGTTCCGTTGAGCAAATGGAGAGGTTATCGTACCCGTATGTGAGTGAGGTTGCTTCTTGTTATGGTAAGCCTCTCTCCGTCTTGCAGGAACTGAAGCCGGATGGTTTGAATGAAAAGGTATGTGTTGAAATACTTAGTTCCCTTTCAAGGAAACGTTCCTACTCGGGAGACAGTGAAGATACCTTTCCTGGAGAACCTGATGTACCTAAGGATGCCAGCTTGGAGGGTTCAGCTGTTGATGATCAAGGCCCAAAGGCTATGAAGGTTAAGAAGACTAAGAAGGCCAAAGGTAACAGCTCTGGGGCCTCCAAGCCTTCTACTGATGCATGAAATTCATAGCTTTCTTATCACTTTTAAAACAATTTGTGGTTTGTGATGTTAACCTTAAACAATATTAGGTTTCCAGGAACCCTTAAGGTTCCTGTTGGTTGTGTTTTAGGCCTGCGTGGCCGTTTGAACAATATCTTAACTTGCAAGTCACTAGGACTTGCTTTAACTTGTTCTTGAAAGTCTTTCAGGGCTTTCTTTGATATGATATTATGTTTAACCATTTTCTTTGTGTTATGTTTTTATACTTGTGCCTATTTCGTTAGGGCAACTTCGTTGGCTTCAACCCTTTAAGCTTTTTGGCCATCGTAGGTATGTTGAATCCATTGAGGTTTCAAGTTGTCACTTCGGAGGCTTGAAGCCTTGAAGGCTTCTTAATATTTTGGCTTGGGTTGGTTTGTGTCTTTATAATTTTTTGTTTAAGTTGCATCATTTTGTCTTCTCGTAATTTTATCTTTGTCGAGTTTGTGTTGCCTTTATGTTTTTTATACCTTAAAGGGTTCAGTGCTGCAGTCACTTAGCCTTGGTATTTTTAACAAGAAGGCATAGTACCTATCCTATTTGTTTTCTTGTTTTTGTTTGATTTCGTAAGCCTGTTTGTTGATTATTTTTCTAAGGCTTAAGGAACATTTGGTGTAGGCTGTTCAAACCCGTCTATGAGATAATTTTATTTTTAATTAATAAGTCTCATGGAGTTGTATTGATTTAGGAACTCACCCCTTATATAGGTTCATTCAACCCTTGAACCTATTGAGCGATGTGGCCTGGGAGCTCATCCCCTTACATGGCCCCTACCATGGAGTTTTTTGCTAGGTTCTCAACCTGAGTTTAGGATAGAAAGACAAGTTTGATAAAACAGCCTCATTCATTCAACAGATACTTGTTCTTACAAAAGGTTTTCGTAGTGTCATTCTCGAAGTACAACTTGTGAAATATAAACCAATTTTTCCTGTTTAGACATGGAACCTTTTCAAGGTCTTTCCATTCCAATGCCTTGGAAGCCTTTTACCTTCTGAGTCTGCTAGCTTGTAAGATCCACCCTTATGTGCTTCAAGGATGGTGTATGGGCCTTCCCATTTTGGGCCAAGCTTTCCTTGATTTTCCTTTTTGCTAGCTTCATTGTTTCTTAGGACCAGGTCTCCTGGCTTGAAACGTTCGTTCTTGACTTTCTTGTTGTAGTAGGCTTCCATTCGTTGCTTGTACTTGGCTTCTTGAATTGCGGCTTGGTCTCGTGCTTCTTCTAGGAGTTGTAAGTTCAACATGGTCTCTTTTTGTTTTGTTTCGGGATCCATGTTGACAATTCGTTGTGTTACAACTCCTACCTCGGCTGGGATCACAGCCTCAGATCCAAATACCAAGCTATAGGGTGTTCTCTTATGGCTTGTTTTTTTGGTTGTTCTTATGGCCCATAGAACGCTAGGAAATTCTTCAAGCCAATTGCTTTTGTATCTTCCCAATCTTGTTTTGATACCTTCCACTATGCTTCGATTTGTTCTTTCAACCTGACCGTTTGATTACGGGTAAGCCACTGAGCTGAAGACCTGATTGATCCTGTATTCTTTACACCAAATGCTGAAAGGATTCTCAGCAAATTGCTTCCCGTTATCGGTGACAAGTACTCCCGGCAATCCATAACGGCAAATAATGTTTTCCCAAACAAAATCGATGACCTGTTTTCCCGTGATTTTTGCAAGTGGTTTAACCTCAGGCCATTTGGTGAAATAATCTACTGCCACCAGCAAGAATTTTACTCCTCCTTTGCTTGGGGGAAATGGACCAACAATGTCCATTCCCCATTTATGGAATGGCCATGCTGAGGTTATTGGGACAAGGTCATGCTTGGGACTCTTTGGGATCGGCGCATGAATCTGGCAAGCATCACACTTCCTCAATTGCTCAGCGGTATCACGATGCATTGAGGGCCAGAAATACCCGAGGTTCATAAGTTTTCAACCACCGGCCTAGCTCCAAAATGAGCTCCGCATATGCCTTCGTGAATCTCTTTGATCAAATACTTACTTTGCTCCGGACCGACACATCTTAGCAAGGGGGCAAGGTAACCCTTTTTGTAAAGGGTTTCTTCTTGTAGCACATATTGCCTTGCTTTGATCTTAACCCTTTCAACTTCTATTTGATCATTTGGAAATTCACCATTTTTAAGGAATTTTTTGATTGGAGTCATCCAGTTTGGATCTTCCTCAGTGATTACGTCTTGAACTTCCAATTCATCGATTGACGGGGCCTTCAATACTTCTACCAACACCTTTTTGGTAAGGTGGGCGAAGGTGAGGGATGCAAGCTTACTTAAGGCATTCGCCTTTTTGTTTTGGGATCTGGGAATTTGCTTGATATTGCATGCTTGGAAGGTACTCATCAGATCCTTGGATTTTTCTTTGTACCTTTTCATGTTTGGCTCTTTGGCAACATAGCTATCGTTTACTTGACTGGAGACTAGTAATGAATCTGTGAACACTTCAAGCTTCTGGACTTTCATCTCTTTGGCTAGCCTTAAATCGGCGATCAGTGCCTCGTATTCAGCCTCGTTATTGGTGGTCTGAAAATCATAACGGAGAGCATATGTGAATTCCAGCCCTTCTGGGTTGATCAAAATTAGTCCAGCCCCTGACCCTTCAACGCTTGAAGCCCCATCGGTAAAAAGCTTCCAGGCTTCAGTGTTGGAGGATTCAGTGGTGGCAGTGTTCACTTCAGTGATTGCTTGGTTTGGGACTTCTACGATGAAATCAGCCAAGACTTGGGCTTTGATAGCTTTTCGTGGGACGTAGGTGATGTTATGCTCACCTAGTTCCATTGCCCATTTGGCCAACCTTCCCGAGTTCTCTGGTTTTTCAAGCACACTCTTAATAGGTTGGTTAGTGACCACTAGTATAGGGTGTGGTTGAAAATACCTTCGAAGCCTTCTACCTGTTTGAACTAGGGCTAGGGCAAGTTTTTCAAGAGGAGGATATTTGGTTTCAGCCAATTTTAGAGTTTTGCTGAAGAAATAAACGGGTACCTGGGCCTTTTCTCGCTCGATGGTGAGGACCGCGCTTATGGCTTACTCAGCGACTGAAAGGTACACCGAGATTAACTCCCCCGTTTCTGGAGCTGTAATGTCAGGTAAGGAAGCAAGATGTTGTTTCATCTGGTTGAAGGCTTCTTCAGCCTCATCAGTCCATTTGAAGTCCTTCTTATCAGAGCAATTCTTGAGCGTTTTGTAGAAGGGCAGAGTTCTTTTAGCCAACTTGGAGGTAAAACGCTTCAAGGCTGCAAGCTTCCCGTTTAAGCTTTCAACCTCCTTCTTAGTTTTTGGTGGTTTGGTTTCAAGAACAACTTTCACCTTGTTTGGGTTAGCCTTGATGCTTTGTTTCCCAACAATATGACCCAAGAACTTTCCTTCCTCAAACCCAAATGAACATTTTTCAGGGTTGAGCTTCATGTTAACCTTTCTGAGGTTCTTGAAAGTTTCTTGAATGTCATCGAGCATTTGATACTCTGTCATCGACATATGCCTCCATGTTTTTACCAATTTGACTTGCAAAGGCTTTGTCCACTAGACGTTGGTAGGTTGCTCCAGCGTTTTTGAGGCCAAAAGGCATCTTTTGGTAACAAAAGATTCCTTTATCAGTGTGGAACGCTGTCTTTTCTTCATCTTCTTCTTTCATGAGTATTTGATGATACCCTTTGTAAGCATCAAGAAAGCACTTGAAAGGGTAACCGGTGAGAGAGTCGACCTTGAGATCAATTTCCGGTAGTGGATAGCAATCCTTAGGACAAGCCTTGTTAAGATCCTTGAAATCTATGCACATCCTCCAAGAGTTGTCTGGTTTCTTTACCATAACCGGGTTTGCAACCCAGGATTGGTACTTGACTTCTCGGAGAATGCCGGCCGACACAAGCTTTTCAACTTCTTGGCAAGCAGCCAGGCTTCTCTCAGGCGCTAGACTTCTTTTCTTTTGGACCACATGCTTGACATCCGGTGGTATTCTTAACTCATGTTCAGCAATGTTCCGGGGGATCCCCGTCATATCCTCTGGACACCAAGCGAAGACATCGTTGTAATGTGTTAGTAACTTTTCAAGATACGAGAGGGTTTCTTGTGAAAGGCTTGGATTGACCCTTATTCTCTGTTCGGGGTACTTAGGATTTATGATCAGCCTTTGCTTGTCTTCTTCACTTCTGGGACTTTCACCCTCAACCAGGTAGGCCTCTTGAGAGGTTTGAAGGTTTGCTATCCCCCTCTCGGTGGGAAATTTGACTGTGCCATGGCCAACAGACACGGCCATGTAGAATGCACACTGCCCTGGCCTTCCAATGATCACATCATAATTTGAAGGTATGTTGATAACCACAAAGGTGAGTGGTTGGATTCTTTCTTTCTGACCTTCGCCGAAAGGAACATTAAGTGTCAGCTGCCCTAAAGGCTTAAGGGGTATATCGGCAATACCTTTTATGGAGGTTCCAGAGGGTTGAAGCCTTAAACGTTCTTCACTGCTCAAGCGGTTGAAGAATTTCTCAAACATGATTTCAGTGGCTGCCCCAGTGTCTATGTATGCTCTATTTGTTTGCAACGTTCCCACAGTAGCTTCTACCACAAGAGGGCTTGAAAGAGGGTCTTTTTCTATTGGGGAGAAGCAAACACACTGAAGCTCCCAAGCTTCCAACCGCCGTCTTTTGTGAGGAACCCTTCCATCGAAAACCACCATATTGACTTCCTTGCCCTTTCCTTCAGCCATTTTTTCTCGTACCCCCTTCACCAAATGAGCTAGTTCTCCGGACTTAACAGCTTCTTCAATTCATTTCTTGAGCTGGAAGCAATCATTGGTGTGGTGAACCTTTTCTTCATGAAACTCACAATACTGTGTGGAGTTCTCATTTTTTCTGCTTTTGGGGAGAGGCCGAAAGTTTTGCTTGACTTCTTCCGTTGCAAGGATTTCTTGAGGAGTCTTTGTGAGGGGTGTGAAACTCAGGGCTTTCTCCCTGCTGGAAGGGTTCCGGCCTTCAGACCTTCGATGGTCTGAACCCTTTGGTCGTCTGTCATAAGAGTTGAAGTTTCCCCTTTTTCTAGCTGGACTATTGCTTCGCCAGCTGGATCCTCTTTTCCTCTGCTCTTTAATGTCTACTGCCTCCTCTCCCCGGATGTGGGCTTCAGCCCTTTCGAGAGCTTCTTCCAAGGTCTCGGGCAGGGATTTGTTGAAATCTCTCGTGAGATATATGGATGTGATGGCATTCATAAAACCAGCGACTCTCATTTTCTCGTATGCCCCCACATAAGTTAGACCTTCCTTCTTGTATCGTTCGATAAACGCTCGAAGACTTTCATCATCACGTTGTTTTATCTGAAATATTACAGTTGCGTCTTTGACATATCGCCTTTGTTGGGAGAAATTGGCCAGAAAACCCTTGCTGAGGTCGTCGAAACTTCGAATGCTTCGAGCAGGTAAGTCGTTGAACCAGATCCTGGCTGATCCAACAAGGGTTTGCATGAACATTAAGCAACATTCAGCGTTTGACCATTTCTCTATCCTTGCTGCACCGGTAAAGATCTGAAGATGGTCCTCAAGATCTTCAGTCCCATCGTATGTTTTGATATGTGGAGGCATCTTGATCTTTGTTCGAAAATCATAATCAGCTATTTGCTATGAAAAGCATGAAAAGTTGCTTGGCTTATACGGTTTGGCCAATTCTTCTTTAGCCCTTGCACCCATGTTATTGCCATTGCTGTTGTTTCCCTGAGTGTCCAGCACTTGATTAATAAAGTGCTGGCACGGGAAGCTGGCCATCATCTGGGCCATTATCGGGGGCATGAGGTTGAAGCCTTGAAGGCTTCCGGGTGCAACTGAGCAGCTCACTCCAAGGGGGGTGCTCATAACAGCACTTCGTGTCAAAGGGAGCACGGACAGAGCTTGTTCCCACGAAGTTGTTATAGAAGCTGGAAGGCTTGTTACTGGGGACTGTAGGAGCTGGTCGAGGGTAAGCTCATGCCCCAAAGGAGCACCACTTGTAATTGGTTGGGAAGAGAAGATAGGATGTACAGTAGGATTCACCATTGTGGATAGATATGGATTAGGGTTTGGAGGATTACTGGGACCAGCCTCATTCCTAGTTATGAAAGGAGGGATAGGAGGTCCGGGAGATAACGTTGGTTCCGGCTCGTCATAGTCTAGGCGAATCCTTACTCCCTTATCTCTTTCTCTACTCACATATTGGTTGAGGAGAGACCTCAACTCAAGTAAATTGTTGGCAACCCCCTCAGGGGTAAGTTCGACACGTGCTGGGGTGTCAGGGACACCAACATTGGGGGAAGGAACTCCGAATCTGGACGGAGTTGGAGTGTTGAAGGTGAGAAACTCGGGAGTGCTCCCCGGAGTTGAGAAAGAAGTTGGTATAGCCACATGAGCTTGGCTACTACCCGGGGTTGAGGTGTTTGGAACGTGATTTACTTCACCCGGGGATCCGCTTTCGGACATGGTGGTTTCAAGAGAAAATAGCTACACTACTAGGTCTTTTTGAGGAGAAATAGCGGCGTAGCCCCACGGTGGGCGCCAACTTGTTGATGCAACAAATAATAGACCAAGGATGGTAGCTGGGCTGGTTAGGCAAAAGGGTTGAAGGGTTCAACTTTGCCTAACGCAGGTCGTGGGGTCCCCCCACGTTTGCAAGACGTGGAAGGAGGTTCACTAGTTTATTTTTATTGCTTGCTGAAGATCCTCTTCTGAAGTGTATTCAGATTCGGATGAAGGAGCAAACAGAATGTGTGTGTTGGATGTGAAAGGAAGTAACTCTCATGAAGCAAGTACTTGAAGTGAATGACCAGAGATCTCGAGAATCAGGACTGGCCAGGAATGTCTCAACTCAGTAAATGAATTGTCAAATATATAGGAGAAGACACCTCCCAAAGAGGAATGCATTTGACTAGTGACCTTGCTTGCAGTGAGGGGCTTACCCTTTCGGGGGTTGAAGCCTTTTGACCCCTGGATAATAGAGTGTGCTCTGTGGACCTGCATTGCTTTTGCGGCTGACGAGTTGGTGAAGTAATCCAGAGACGTGACTACTTACTATTCCGTGTTACTTTGTTCCATTTCCCCAGGTTTTTAACCTTTGAACCATTTTGCCTTATGAGCATTTTCGTAATTAAGTCATTTATATTTGATCTTGGGCTACCCCCGCTGTCAAACCCCGAAACCACGATGATAAAAAATGAGATTAAAAGAGAGAGTTGTATAAGTCACATAATTATAGATTGACCAACATATCTCCATGTTCTCTACACAATAGCCCTACCAAATTTGTAAGATATAACCTTCGATGATTTTTCAACCCTTTTATATTATCTTGCTGATACATCTAAAACAAATAATCATGTATCCTACTTGTAAGTTATAACTGATATGTGAGAGAATGTGGCTGACTCCGAACAAAGTGTTTACATCCTCTTGTTGATGGCTTTATTGACTAACTGATTCTAACAAGTGAATAGAGCAAAACTAAGAACTTCTCAAACTAATAAATTATAATTACCTTACCCAATTGTCACAATGCTCATCAGAGCCCATTGATTTGCCCGTATCTCAAAATGATGTGTCACTGATATTGTTGTTATTGTGGTTTGATGACCCACTCTTCGACTTATCAAGCCATTCTTTTGTGTTCAAAGCCTGTAAAGTATAACCCAAAAATTCCTTTTATTTTTTATTTATAGGCACCAGCCAAACCACCACTCATGTTGTATCAGATTCAATACAATATGATTGCTAGTAGGCTAGTAGCCCACATATATTAAAAACCTGCTCTAGTGTGAAGCCTATTTGACCCGTTAGGCTGTTACTTAACTACCCGTTTTTCCACCTAATCGATTAATTAATAAGATAATTCACATTCCTTTTAATTATAGTTCTCTTTCTTTATATGAATCCTCTCTATGGCTTTTTATCATTACATAAGTCATAATGCTAAAGCAATTAACTTTTTGGTGAATTCTTAATTGGTCATTGGTCATTACTACGAATCAATATTAAATAGAAGGAAATAAAACATAACAGAATAAAATGATTTATTAACTTGCTTACCGAACACATGTCACACCATATATGTTGATAGGTATTGATTCAGGTGGATATTCACAAATAGTGTTGAATTGATTAGAATCACTTGAGTAAATATTTTCTGACATTAAAAGCAATTTTGTAGCTTTTATTCTCAATTGCATTGTAATGTCTCTAGACCATCACCTTAGCATGTTAAGAAAGGCCTTCGTTTGTTGGATCCCATGTCCAACGGGTCTTCAAAGGTTAAAAATGCAAATTTAACAAATAAACATAACATTTGAAAATAGCTAATTTATATATCACCCTAAATCGATCATACATACGGGCCACTTCATCCCATAGAACCTATTTGAATGTTAGCCAAGCTCCATCACGATGCTCACGTAGTGTACGAGAGATACTGTTACAAACATCACCATGCACATTCACGAACCTACAATATTTTATAATAACCAAATAAGTATATGTATTATGATTATTAATATTTACATACCCTTCCCCCGAACGCTTGATCAATCTCCCCTAGTGGTATTACAAAGTGCATCTCCGACATAAGAAATGATCTTCGTCATCCTCAAGATCATAGATTCAATAATTGGCATCCTCACTATAATCAAAGGTATCAATGTTACCTTTAATAATGAATGAGCCGCCAATCACTAAAGTTGGGGGATGAAAGGAATTCATGTTAATTAGAGACAAACACTACTTAATGTTATACCTTAAACTAAACACAACTCAGTTTATGATTTCTTTAAGGTTAAGTACAAAGAGGAGATGCCAGAGTGCCCCAACCTCGATTGTTCTTTCGTCAATAAACTTTCAGAGTCAGAGGCTAATTCTCTTATTGAAAAATTCTCTAAAGAAGAAACAAATTGGCGGTGTTCGAGTGTGGTAGCGAAAAGTCTCCGGGGCCGGACGGGTTTAATATGAAGTTCATGAAAAGGTTCTGGGGGATGTTCGAAACTGATTTTGTGGATATTTTTGACAGATTTTTCGAGGAGGGCTCGTTCTCGAGGGGATGCTCTTCCTCTTTCATCACGCTTATTCCTAAATCGAAAGATCATGAAGGCTTATGTGATTATCGCCCTATTACTCTTGTGGGAATTATTAACAAAGTGGGATCCAAAGTTCTTGACAATAGACTTAAAAAGGTCACCGGTTCAGTTATTTCGGAAACCCAAACGGCGTTTTTAAAAGATAGGTTGATTTTGGACGGTCCGTTGATTTTGAACGAGGTGGCGGCTTGGCTGAGAAAGGTTAAACATAAAGCTTTTTTCTTCAAAATTGACTTCGCTAAAGCTTATGACAATGTAAATTGGGATTTTGTGATATCCGTTATGTCTCAATTGGGTTTTCCATCTAGATGGTGCCGGTGGATTTATGGGATTCTTGCCTCTGCTCGTTTAGCGGTCTTAGTCAACGGGTCTCCTACATTTGAGTTTAGTGGTTCGAAGGGTATGAAACAAGGCGATCCGATCTCCCTTTTCATTTTTTTGTTAATTATGGAAGCTTTTTCTAGTATGATCTGCAAATCGGTTTCGGTGGGAGCTTTGAAAGGGATTAAACTTCCGAATAATGGTCCGGTTCTCACGCATCTTTTGTACGCCGACGATTGTGTTTTTTTAGGCGAATGGTCAAATAATAATCTGAAATCGGTGTTGAAGCTTCTCAGGTGCTTTTATTTATGTGCCGGTCTCAAGATCAATATTAACAAATCTCATCTGTTTGGAATTGGAGTTGAGTCGTCTGAAGTAAAGAGGGTAGCGGATTCCTTTAGCTGCAAACCTGGAGATCTTCCGTTCACTCACCTCGGGATTTTGGTTGGTGCGAAAATGCATAAAATCGATAATTGGAAAGCCGTGTTTGATATCTTTGAGTCCAGACTCGCGATGTGGAAAGCCTCGGTTTTATCTATTGGCGGTAGATTGACCCTTATTAAATATGTCCTTGAAAGTATCCCTAATTATTTCATGTCGCTTTTTAAAGCTCCTTCGGGTGTTATAAAAGGCTTGGAAAAGATTATCAGGAGGTTCCTTTAGGGAGGTCATAACGAAACATATAAAATCCCCTGGGTTGCGTGGAATCGGCTCTCTATTCCTATTCAAATGGGCGGTATTGGGTTATCTAATTTGGCTGATGTAAATATAGCGTTAATATCTAAATGGTATTGGTGGTACAAAAACGATGATAAAGGGTTGTGGAGGAAAGTGATCGACTCTATTCATATCGGCAGGAATTGTTGGCGATCCGTTCCTGTTAATAATAATATCAAAGGTATATGGAAGATTATCGTCTCAGCGGTGGAAAAAAACAAAAGTTGGGTCGACAAGTTTAATTCAAAATTTTTTGGGTAAGATTGGTAATGGTCGCTCTATCAGATTTTGGCTGGATCATTGGGTCAGTAATACGCCTCTTAAGGACAGATTTCCATCACTTTATCGAATCGAGTCAGACAAGAGATGTTGGGCGTTCGAGCGATTCAATTCAGCTATCAACTCTTTTGCCGGTTTTTGGTCGTGGTCGAGACCTCTGATCTCATATTCTGAGAAGGAAGGTTTGGATTCGCTAGAAGCCATCTTGAACGGAATTTATTTAAGTGAGTCACGTGATAAATGGGAATGGGCAGTGGGCAAGAGCAAAGATTACTCGATAAAGGAAGTGAAGATTTTTCTAAGAAGTGGGATAGATTACAGCAGAAATTTTGTCTTTGAATGGTCGAAGTGGGTCCGAAGAAATGCAATATCTTAGTGTGGAGAGCAGAGATGGGGAGGATAGCTACGACCGACGCTCTTATTAAACGGAATTGTTTCAGCGGCGATCCCTTTTGCCTGCTGTGCAATGAATGTCAGGAAACAGCAGATCATCTTTTTTGTTCTTGTTACACAGCTTCAAACATTGGTACATGATTAGTCGGTGGTGTAAGATTAGTCCGATCTATGCTTTTTTATCAAGGATCTGACTTCTATTCATGATCATTCCGGCCTTGAGAAGACTGCTAGAGAAGCGCTCAAAGGTATTATTATCGTTGGCTGCTGGTGCATATGGTTGGCGAGGAACGAGAAGAGATTTAACAACAATAGAAAAGAGATCTTAGACATTTTTCAGGAAATAAAAGTGTTAAGTTTTCATTGGTATCGCGATAGATCGAAAAATAGAGGTATTCTTTAGAGTGACTGGTGCTCGTTTAATTTGATGTAATCGGTTGTCGTTTTTGGCTGCCCTTTGTTGAGGGTGTGCTTGTGAATAATAGTAAATTTTCAAAAAAAAAACAAATTACCCGTGAAGTCCACAAATTCTGAATTCCATGAACAACTGTGACACTAGAACCAAGACAAAAGATTCCCACAACAAGACAAATCTTTCTTTGGAATAATCATACCTAACAATAAAACAAAATTCAATAAGCACATATATAAACTATCTTATTCAATGAACAAAGCATGATAAATATTATAACAACAAGAGCAATTTGGAGAATGTTCAAAGAAATTGAACTAGAACTAACATATATAATCATAGAAAACTTATATCATGATGATGAAACATGAATGACAAATGAAATACTCACGGATGAAGAGCGTTGGGAGCACGTTTCGAACTGTTTAAACCATAAAAAAGAAGCGCCTACAACATCAGTATTGGTTTACTTTATCAAACTTATTAAATTAAAAAACACAGTAAATAAACAACAAACACAAAAGAAGAATATCCCAACGTCAAGGGTAGATTCCTCAACGACCATTTCACCTGATTTGCAAAATCCGCAACCAGATGCACAACTTCAGCTAATATGACATGGCTTGAGGTAGCGTCCAGACCCCAAAATTGAGTGAAAACACAATAAAGTTGCACCATAGAGCTGTTGAAACTGCTCGCTGGCTAGCAAAAAAAATTACAAAACCAACCAAATAAATCACCAGAAAAAAAAAACACGGGTTAAATGAATTATAGCTTGTTATTGTTTATCAAAGCTATAGATCACAAACTCGCATTTTCCAATCAAATCTTCTCATCAAACCACAAACAATAATATGTTAAATGAAATAATAATAATAATAATAATAATAATAATATAAATACCTGTGATCATTAACTTCTATCTTCTTAATTGATAGTTGGAACAGCTCTACTTCATAAGCACACTGATAATAAGAACAATCTTGTGTTCTGTTCGGAATAGACAACTAGATTTCTAGAAAACAAAGAGTAAACCAAATCTCTAATTCCAAATGGGTCGCATTATTGGCACACCTTGGTGAATTAAATCGACACCCTTAATACGCATCGTATAGGCCTATACGATGCGTATTGAGGTGGGTTCAAACTTCTATGTCTGCCAAAGGCTGCCAATGTCCCCTTACCAAAAAGTAATACGCATCGTATAGGCCTATACGATGCGTATTGATGGTGTCGATTTAATTTTATAATTTTTGCAAGGTAGCTTCCTGTCACGCGGTAGCTTTCCGTCACGCGAACGCAATTTAGACATTTGTCGGTCTTCAAACATCTAGGAAACATTATTTGAGAATACCCCTGAATTTATTGAAGCTCTAGAATGAGATTATCCACTGTTGGGTTATCATCTTTCAACCCCATTTCCCTAAATTTATCGATTCTGTTTTTCAACAGTGATGTAATGCAATGATTCCTCTCAATTGAATAGACCGACACTTGCTTCATAGGACTCACTTGAATCGTCTCGGATGTAATAACAGTACGTTTAGCATCCGTGCCTGCTTGAATTGGAGAAAGCAAAGGATAACGAAGATGAACATTGTATTTATCATGAAAGTACTGAACAACCGAGATAACAGCTCTGGTTTCATCAGCTGCATTTCGGCCAGGAGAGTCGAAAAAACTACAATTGGAATTGATCTTGGAACAACATACTCTTGTTAACATATGACACATGATAAAAGCGCTTCTCTAGACAATCTGGGATTATGTTCCGCAAATTAGGAAGCACATATTTGCTTCAAGATTTACGTCTGATGTCCATGTTTGATCACATTTGACTTCATCTGCAGCAATCCATTGACTTTCTTCCCCCGTGTCTGCACGTGATCTTCATATTCTTGGTTCAATACCAACTCATCTTTAGTAGTGTTTGTTTGAAAACCTGGTTCAGATACACAACGGTTCTCCAATTCCAGATCAGCAAGCAAATACACAACGGTTCTCCAATTCCAGATCAGTAATGTAAGGAAATGGTTACGGTTTGTATTTCCCATAGCCACCGTTCCCATAGTAAAAAGCGGTTACGGTTTGCACATTCAATCTTCATTGCTTCATTAAAATTAATAAGGCGGTCTCTTTGCTTCGTCCACTAGAACTATTTGTGTATGCATTCTTTTTGGTAGTTAAAAGATCTAATGAGGCGCCATTAGAAGAAGTGCCCAAACATTTAGTCGAATAATGGCCAATAAGAAACAAATCTGTAAAATTAAACAATATCGATTGCTATAACAGGATGGATGTGACACACACAGATAGATAATATTTGATTGTTTCAGTTTTTTTCTGACTATTCCAGTTATGTTTCAATAAATAATATCTGATTGAGAAGTACTAAATTAACAACGGTTCTTCAATTCCAGATCAGTAATGTAAGGAGAAGTGTTGTGATAACGGACATCCATCAAGCTCAAAAAGAAAACTTGTGTTTCCCATAGTCACAAACGATTGCGGATTGTATTCTGCATAGACACCGTTTCTGTAGTAAAAACCGGTTGCGGTTTGCAGATTCAATCTTCAATACTTCATTAAAATACCACTAGCAGAAGAACCCGATACGTCTTCATGCTACGGAGAATGTTCTCGAAATTGAAGGAAAAGAAAAAGAATTGTTGAAATCGAAGAAAAAAGTAAAAATACCACTAGCAGAAGAACCCGACACGTCTTCACAAACGATTCCGGTTTGTATTTCGCATAGCCACCGTTTCCGTGGTAAAAAACGGTTGCGGTTTGCAGATTCAATCTTCATTGAGGCGCCCATTTGGAACAAGAAGTCCAACAATCCGTTCATTATCTGTTGTTGTCTAAAACAATATGAATGCATGCAACGAATTTGACAACTGTGACAGCTTATTAAAAGTATAAATCACCTCCAATCCTTTCCTAGTCAAATAACATACTATAAAGTTTAAACTTATCGTGTGTTGTAGTTTGGAAAGATGACCGAATAGACATCTAAATAACAAACTATGGAGAACTTGTTTGCGTTATCCTTCAACATAAGCTAAAATACGAAAAATACGTTAAAATACGCTAAAATACGTTAAAATACGTTAAAAGACGCTAAAATATGCTAAAATACACTAAAATACGTAAAAATACCCTAAAATAGGTTAAAATAAGCTAAAATACGTGAGAATACACTCAAATACGTCAAAAATACTATTAAATACGCAACAATATGTTAGAATACGTCAAAATACGCAAAAATACGTCAAAGTAGGCGACTAACGATATTTACACACACGTATACATATAACACGGCACTATGGAGTCCAAGTGGATTTCAAACAAAACTGTACATAATCATTGAATACGATATTCGCACGCAACCGAACAGCACCAAAACGACTTATGTTGAAGGTATACGTCATAAAACGACAAAAATATGTGAAAGTTCGGCAAAAAACGAGACGTATACGCGTCAAACCGAGGGAAACACGATAAAACTAAATTTGAAATAATGCCATATACGATTGTATAGGCCTATGTCGTATCGTATATCGGCTTAATACGCATCGTATAGGCCTATACAATGCGTATTAAACTTTCAATTTTCTCAAATATACCCCTGAATTTATCAGAAAACAGGGGAATTTCAGTAAATTCTTCGATTAATACGCATCGTATAGACCTATACGATGCATATTGAACTATAAATTTCTCAAAAATGTTTTTCAAATCAAGGGTTCCATCATTTCAACCACTTGTTTTCAACGGGGACGTAATGCAATGATTCCTCTCAATTGAATAGACATACACTTGCTTCATAGGACTCACTTGAATCGTCTCGAAAGTACTGAACAACAGAAATAAGAGCTTCGGTTTCATCAGCTGCATCGTTTACCGTGGAATGCATCCTTCTTTTGTAAATCACACAAACAAGCATGCCTTGAACAATTCTAGAACACTCGTAATCCTCAACCGGCTTTGAAACCGGACAGAATCTACGAAGAAATTGTTCGATTTCACGTGAATGGAGAAATTAGCGACGGAGAAACTGTTCGACACAGACATGCATCAGGAAAGAAGCATATAATGATTCCTCTCAAGTGAATAGATAGACACTTACTTCATAGGACTCACTTGAATCGTCTCGGAAGTACTGAACAACAGAAATAACAGCTTCGGTTTCATCAGCTGCATCGTTTACCGTGGAATGCATCCTTATTTTTGTAAATTGCACAAACAAGCATGCCTTGAACGGGTCTAGAACACTCGTAATCCTCAACCGGCTTTGAAACCGGACGGAATCTATGAAGAAACTGTTCGATTTCATGGTGAGTGGAGAAATTAGCGACAGAGAAACTGTTCGACACAGACATGCATCAGGAAAGAAGCATATAATGATTCCTCTCAATTGAATAGACAGACAGTTGCTTCATAAGACTCACTTGAATCATCTCGGAAGTACTGAACAATAGAAATAACAGCTTCGGTTTCATCAGCTGCATCGCTTACCATGCAATGCATCCTTATTTTTGTAAATCGCACAAACAAGCATGCCTTGAACGAGTTTAGAACACTTGTAATCCTCAACCGGCTTTGAAACTGGACGGAATCTACGAAGAAACCGTTCGATTTCACGGTGAGTGGAGAAATTAGCGACTTAGAAACTGTTCGACACAGACATGCATCAGGAAAGATGCATATAATGATTCCTCTCAATTGAATAGACAGACACTTGCTTCTTAGACATGATAAGAAGAATGAGATATCGGCAGTTAGCTCGAAGAAGTTTCTCTCGATCAGGTGTTCCAATAGATTCCCCCTGTTAACAATGTCCTGTTAATTGTTTCAGATGACATGCTTGGAAACAAAGAGGAACACTTTCTTCTGTTTTATTTTTTTCTACTTTTAGAAAGGTTTGACCATGCCGTATCATGTGTCATGTGTCATAAAATGGAAGATAATCCCAGATTGTCTAAAGAAGCACTTTTATCATGTGTGATCCAGAGGTCGGTCTCGGTGGGCATAAGATCCGTGGGCCCTATTGTCGGATCTGTGACTCCATGTAAGATGTGATTAAGGTAAGCGTGCAGTGTCATGTGTCATAAAACGGAACATAATCCCAGATTGTCTAAAGAAGCGCTTTTATCATGTGTGATCCAGAGGTCGGTCTCAGGTGGGCATAAGATCCGTGGGCCTATATCGGATCTGTGACTCCATGGAAGATGTGATTAACGTAAGCGTGCCATGTCATGTGACATAAAACGGAACATAATCCCAGATTGTCTAAAGAAACGCTTTTATTATGTGTCATATTAGAGTAGTGATGTGTGTCGGTGTGAATATATTTTTATGTATATTTTAAGCCCTTTTTAACACTTTAGTCAATTTTTAAATTTATAAAACACGATATTTTACTAACACTAAACACACATATGGGCAAGTGCACCCATCGTGAGCGTAGTATAGCGTTGGTAAGATACCGAGGTCGTCCAAGGACACAAGAGCTTTTAGTACCGGTTTATCCTCAACGTCTAGTCAAATCAAAAGTTTAGGAAAAGTTTTAAACATGAAAATAAAAACTAAAAATGCTGAAAAATAAAATAAAAATAAAACAGATAGACAAGATGAATCACTTTGATCCAACTCGCCTTTAGTGCAACCTTTGATGATTTCCGCACTTTTGCACTTTTTAAGAGATTATCTTAGTTATAGTAGTAGGCCCCTCTTTTGAAGGTGACGTTACCCTCAACCCAGTAGTTTGAGTCAGCAAGGATACAATCCTAAAGGGTCGGAATATTAAAAGATAATTAATTAAGTTATTAATGCGTAATGTGGTAGGCCCCTCTTTTGAAGGTGACGTTACCCTCGGCTAAGTGGTTTGAGTCAGCAGGGATACAATCCCAAGTAGCCGGGTTAATGTATTAATAGTAGTTTACATATGAGGGGATCAAGCCATTCGCACCCCCGCCATCCAATGGGTATTGAAGGAGGTCCTAGTAAGCTTGACCCAGGTCCTTGCAGTGGGTATTGAAGGAGGTCCTAATAATAGAAATTACTTATTTGGGCATAACATGCCTCTTTAAAATTCCATTTATATACAAGTTCACATACCTCATGGGAGAACACTCAACACTCGGCCGAAGATGTATTTTTGTGAAACACTCGAGACCGGCATGGAACTTACTTCTACCATATGCTTGCCAAGCAATCAATCCTCCTCCTTTTTAACTATACACCTTTGTAAATATCAAGTGGAGTTGGGAAGGGTTAGGCTTGGGTTAAAGGTAGGTGGTTTTGGGTTAGTGGTTAGTAGAAAGGGCTAAAAGCGTAAAAAGCTTCGTTCGTCGTAAAACTTTTTGTTTTTGTGACTTTTATTCAAACGAAGCATTTTCAAACAAAGTTTATTTTGAGGAACTTGTTTGTTTATTGCTATATTTTACTTTTTTTATAAGGAATGTCACATGAAGACCGAGATTTTTACTAAAATAAAAGGGTTTAAAAATAAAAAGGTTTTGGTGGGTAAAGGGTGTTTGTTTTGTGGGTTTAGAAACGAAAAGGTTTAGGCTCAAAGGGGTTAACAAGGGGGATTTTGGGTAGGTGGTAAAAAAAAAGAAAAATAATGGTGTTGAAAAGAAAAAGGGTTAGTCCTAATGCCTGCATCATTTACTTACTTGGGTTTAAGTTGGTAAGGACCGGGAATGCATTGTCATGGCAAGTTCTAGAGTCGTAAGAAACCAAGCGGCTATTCACATAAGAAACGAAAAATGAGCATTTAATCTAAAGATGTGTATTTATATGCTCAATAAAGGCTCAAAACTCAATTTTTGTGGGAATGAGTTTATAATGTGATCAAGTATATATAATCAAATTTTAACTAAATTTGTCATGCCGTTTCATAATTTTCTTATGTTGGTTCTTTTTATCATGACGCTATCGGTTGTAAATTTGTAAAAATATAACCTTTTTAGAATTTGTTATTCCCAAATTAAACCAAGACAAGTAAAAAAAATGAAAAGTTTTTGAAAAAATTTGGGGTGATTAGCGGTTTCAATAGAGTTTTGTGTAAGGCTTGTTATTAGGACTTGCAAAATTCAAGGTTTTAGCATTTCCCCCACACTTAAATTACACATTGTCCTCAATGTGTCCCAAAAATAAGTTTTTAGGTTGAGTGAATGTGTAAAAAGGTGTTAAAAGCAAAATTTTATTTTACTGGGCATCTGGACACGGGCCCGTGTTGATCCGGGCAACCCGTGTTTAGATTGCCAATATCATAGTTTACAGAAGGCTGGGCACGGGGGCGTGTTCAGTGAACACGGCCCCATGTCCAGTTACCTGAACTGGGCATTTTCTGCAGATCTTTGGGCACGGGACGTGTTGGCTGAGCACGGCCCCGTGCTGAACTTGCTGTAATGAAGAAAATTGTCGGGAGGCTCTGTTTTTGTGCATGGGGTGAGGGTTCAAGTTTCCCTTAGTAACCTTCATCATCCCAAGTGTGTTTTATTCTATTACTGTCACACCCCCAAAATACCACATGCGGAATCACCGCGGGGCGTGTGACGTACCAGGATCCAAGCCACCAATCATGTTGAACTCATGACAATTATTCCAAATAAAACTTTCATTTATTATTGATATAAGTGTTACAAAATATTATTTAACGTTCAGCGGAAGCATAATACATTAATTAAGGAATTCATAAACCAAGTGTGTGAAAGCCATTAAGTACGTCTCGCGTTTCCATGTATCTCGACCTATGACCACTCCAGCCTCCCAGACAGCAAGTTCCAATTAATATGCACCTAAAGGCCTGCAAGGCATGTAACAACGAGTCAACAACAAAGTTGCGCGAGTTCACAGTTGGTTGTTTAGTTTTACAAGTTTGTTTTGAAAACCATAAGTTGTTTCGTAAACCACGAGTTAACCAGTCTCTTTGTTTCCCAAACCATATCCATAATCAGTGGGGGCTTCCCCATATGAACCACTAGACCGTTACCATATCGACTACTGACGAAAGTAAGTTGTGCCCTAAGTCAATGTCTATCATCATTGACTGTTTGCCATGATCCATTAGTACACGCCCGTCCGACCGGCACGGTGTGAGGTTTGTCAAACCTAATAGCGCTATTAACTAATGACCCGCTCGCCATCGGCCTCGGCGATTAAGTCGATATAAAATGAGGGACTTAATGATAGAGTTTTGTCTAGTAAGTTAAGGTTGTTGTCCTACCCAAGGAGGACGAACGTACGTATTCTACCCAAGGAGAATACGCAGGATTAGTATTGGCATCCTACCCATGGAGGATGGCGGTACATATCCTACCCAAGGAGGATATGCAGGTTTCGTTTTAGTTCTTTAACCCATTCCCAACCACCGGGAATCCCATGCCTTAGAAAGTGTGTGAACTCACCACGGTTTGCTCGGTAAGACTAGATACATTACCCATTCCCAGTTGGTCTACCAAACCCTATCGTGGTTACCAAGAGTAATCAGTTTCATGCCTTCGTAATTCTCGTATCTATTCACACATATCGCTCAAGCAATAAACAACCAAACATATAATCATCACGTATGTCATGACAAGTATAATTTGCACTATCACACAAGTTGTAGCAAATATCCATACCGACACCTATTCACATTTCAAGTTAGGGCCGTATACGCATGTTTCGTTAAAACAACTTCACAATTTCAATTAACATCATAGTATGGCATGTCATAAAGTTAATCACATATTATGATTACACTAACTGTTTGGGTCACATATACAACCTACATCACTAATATCACCTAACTGCTTAACATGGTTCTCATAACAATGCACGGCCCAGCTGGATCCGGCCCAACTAAATTATGCGACCCAGTTCCCTTTGTGAAATCCGTATCTTATCAATAGGCCAGTAACCAGTGAATGGTTTCTAGGATGTGCGACCCAACCCAATTGCAAGGCCCACACACAAAATGCGATCCATCTAAGTGATCGGCCCCATCCATTGCGCGGTTCATCTAAGTTTGTGATTTTCATGGTGAGAGTGTGTGACAGTCTTACATAAGTGATGTGCACATGGGATTTAGGCCATTTATTTGTGTGATTGACCAGGGAATAGCCTGTCAACATGTGACAACCCTCAACATTTCAGGTACTGTACAAATTAATTAATCTTAATTACGTACTTAATTACTGTGCTTAATTACAACTGATATTTTAGACTGCTCTATGATTCCATATCATATATACATGCATCATATTTATACAGTCACTCCATTCATTACATACCTACATTAGTGACATACTTGATGCACTCAGCACAGTTGACACGCTGAACGGTTGATTCAGAAATAATGCTGACAATGCCAGCAGTTAGACAGACAATATTATTATGGCCAGTATGAGCCAGGGATAGAGTACTACACTGGTTTGTAGTGTAGGGAGATGAGGACCATAAGACTGTGTCATTAGGTGATAGATATAATGCCGGGAAGTGCCTAAAACACACTTTAAATACAGAATTCAGCTTTCTTTTATTAAATTCAGCATTTTTAATATACCAGTAGAGTACACAAATATAACAGAGTGGTCCTGTATACTTTCCTAAGTGCCAGGAATGTTTTCATTACAAGAAGATGCGTAAAAGACACTATACGGTACAATTAAACGCTTGAACGGAACGATACGTAACCGAACAACCAGACATTTTCCGGAACACTAAAATATTTTCAGAAATATTATTTTATCTTTCTTAATTAATTTCGGTCACAAAAATGCCCATACATGTAAACATGACATACACCCACTACACTTGGAAATACCCTTAACCTCTTATTTTACTACCTACTAATTACCAACATATTTACACTTAAACCCCCCCCCCCCTCTTATTTTACTACCTACTAATTACCAACATATTTACACTTAAACCCCCCCCCCCCCAAAAGAAATCAGCCAAGGACCCACATAAATCTTGTTCTTTTTGCCTCTTTATCCCATTGGTGGGAACCTTGTGCATGGATAGAGAGTTGTCAAATTGTGTAAGGAATATTACCATTTCCAAGGGAAGATCATCATCACTACAATGCTTGCACTCCACCTCCTCCCTCTTCCCTATTATTTTCGGCTCACACCCCCCCCCCCCCCCTCTCTCCATAACCGATTTCACCACCACCCTTCTTCACCTCAACCATTTTCTTCTCCAAAAGCTCTCACTCAAGTTGAAGGTTCATCCATTGAAGTGCAAGATTGAAGGTCCTCACGGAAGCTTGATTCAAGCCTTTGTCACCAACATTTCACCATCATCTTGTCCTAAGATTACTACCCTAGCCTTGTGCTAGAAGTATGTCCCTTCACACTCTTGTTTCACTTTGATTCTTGTTATGTTTGTTTGAATGTTCTTGTCACCTAAAAGCTTAAACACTAAAGTGTGAACTTAAAATTCTGCATAAAAACCCTTCATAAAAAGTTTGTTTGAAATTGAAATTTGGTTGGTTTGAGCTTGGTAAATGCATGCTTAGTGTTTGAACATTAAAACATTGATAAAACTTGGTTAGGGTCTTTGTTTATGAGTTTTTAGTAACTTCTACAATAAAAACAGCTTGCTGATTGAGATTTTCCAGCCCCTTCAACAGGCTGTAACGGGTTCGTTTTTAATCGAAAAATTTAAGTTCTGGAGTCTAAATTGTGTAATTTTGAATATCTGAACTAATGAAACTGGAATCGTAATTTTTCGAGACCGTTTACTATTTTTAAAGTATTATTTTAGACAGCAGCTCAAAGCTGAAATATTTCTGCTGAAAAAGTGTGTTGAAATCAGAGTCAAAACTTAAAACCTGAGCGGAATCCGTTCATGTAATTTTTACTGTAGATGGTCACGGATGTTTCCGTGACCCTCCAACTGGAATTTCGACAATCCGACTCACGATTGATTTTTAGTGAATTTTTCCGTAAAACTGCAATCAGAATGTATCAAATCTGATTGCAGTTGAGTAAAAGAATTTTTATATAAAATTGGTAATGAACTGATGTCCGAAATTTTTACACAATAAATCGTGGATTATATATGACCTTCTGTAAAAATTTGAGAATTTTTGGAAAAGGATAACTATTTTATTTAAATACTCGAAAACAGTCCTGTTTTGTGTAATAAATCTGAAAAGACGTAGTTAGGGTTTTGCATGTAGATTTGTCGGGTTGGCTATGTGGGAACACTTTATGAGATATTTGTAAAAGAAAATGATATGTTTTTATGCATGGACACCTCTATTTACAGAGGAGGCTATGGCGAAATTTTCGGAAATTATAACACTTAGTAAATACTTACTTTCTAAGACTATAATCTACTAGAACATTTAACGAACAAATATTTATCACACGAATCTCTATAAGTAACACAACTCTAAATATTAAACTCTAAGCCAAGGCACGGCCCGTTCGTCTAATAGACATTAGTACGTGTAGGTTGTCGTGTAGCAGTCAGACTTTGAGATTTCGGTTCAAGACGCATTACTGTGAGTTCATGTCCCCCTTTTCTCTTAACTATTTTCAGTTTTACTTTTCGGGGGTGAAATACATGTTACAGACATTTACAGACTTTTATTATGGTATGGTTAGCTTAAGGAGGGTTTTTATTACGTGATCATGTGAGTGGTGGGCACAACACTTAAGGCCATTAATCCTCATAGAAGGACCAAGGGACATGAGTGATAGATCTATTTGGGTGTAGCGAGCCCACACCCATGAGGCCGGGGCGGCCCATAGTGGTGACTATGTCTTCATACCGGAGACAAATTTGCTAGGTTTGAGTCTTCCTGCATCATTTCACACATACTATTGTTTTGCAACCCAATGGTGATCAGGTTTTTCCTTAATTGCTACATACCAGGGATTTTTACTTTTACAGACATTTTAAAGGCTTTTATATACTCACTTACACATGAACTCGCTCAACCTTTTGTTGACTTTTTAAAACTACATGTATTTCAGGGAATTAGTTTGGATCTGGCAAGTGTTGCATGGTTAGCTGCGTACCAAATAAGGATGTCATCCGGAGTCGTAGGTTTGGGAAGTGTAACTCTTTCCTGGACAAGTTGCATGTCTCAATTCATGTGTCGTTGGTAGCTTATCGTCGAGTCTTTTGAATTCTCTTTAAACTAGTCATGTTTTGTAAACGTCCATTGTGGTTAACGTTTTTAGACAATATGTTATGTATTTTCAATTACTTTAATGAATGAACATCCGTATTTTATCATATAGCATTGTTGTGATTGTTGCTATGGTATTAAGAAGTCACACCAATTAAACCCACGCTTCCGCAAAAGCCAGGGTGTGACACAACATGCACAATTCCCATGACTATAGAGCCCTACCCTAATCCAATAATCTACCCCCCCCCCCCCATCATCTAGTTATTCCCCTAGCAAGACTCACAGTGCACATTTAACCAAGTCTAATTAATCGATTACCCCTTGTAGTTCATGAACTCAAATTAATATATAATACTAATCATAACAATCACATGGCTTACTTTGATATTACCAAATTGAATCTGACAACTCTAATAGGATATGCACATAGCTCACTTTGATCAATACTACAAACATCTATATTTGGTGTCAATGTCAGGTTTACGTAGCCATGTGTGTATTTGGGCCCCTTTCACCTTCGGCCCACCAACAGAGGTGTGTGGCCCATATAATAACAATTAACAAACTAAATCTTATTTATCATTACCATACATTCAGATTAAATCCAATTAGTGTTCTATCAAGAATTCATCATACAGTAGTCTTTGTTTAGCAATTCATTATGCAACGGTCATGCTTAATAAATCATCATACCACATCCATATTCTAACAACACACATCAACATATAATTATCAAATTTTAACATGATCTAGCATGGCAGTACATAGTTAATATGGCCAAGTTCCTCACTGTTGTCAATATACCAATATCTTCTAATCCAAAATCATGCAAAACACAATCATCAATAAATAGCTAGCATAGACAGGGATTCACTAACCAGTAACCTTGATCAAATAAAGTGATGTATCGAGAGGGGGGGTTCTCCCGTCGTCGCACTTCCAAGGGGTAGGGTTTGTTATGTTGAGATAATGGGTATGGGAAAGTCACATATACATCAATTATAAAGCCATAATTTCAACCAGTGGGCCGACCACTTACATATTTGGTTAGATCACAACTGGGCCAAATTTGGTGAGATCACAACTGGGCCAATATCTTATCAAAATCCACTCGGGATAGTTTGGGCTCGGTTCATGTTTGTTCGGGCCGAGGTGAGATGTATCGCAAGGATCACTAATGTTAGCTCCTTAGGTTAGTTATTCAACACGTAAAAACGTTTACACACAAGTAGACATATATTATCGTAAAGAATATGAACGAGAAATAACAAGAAACAGGATCGCGTGACTACGAGACACTGACCATGAAAGTTCGGGTTGTCACATCATCCCCAACTTGAAAGAAATTTCGTCCCGAAATCTACTAGAACATTTAACGAACAAATATTTATCACACGAATCTCTATAAGTAACACAACTCTAAATATTAAACTCTAAGCCAAGGCACGGCCCGTTCGTCTAATAGACATTAGTACGTGTAGGTTGTCGTGTAGCAGTCAGACTTTGAGATTTCGGTTCAAGACGCATTACTGTGAGTTCATGTCCCCCTTTTCTCTTAACTATTTTCAGTTTTACTTTTCGGGGGTGAAATACATGTTACAGATATTTACAGACATTTACAGACTTTTATTATGGTATGGTTAGCTTAAGGAGGGTTTTTATTACGCGATCATGTGAGTGGTGGGCACAACACTTAAGGCCATTAATCCTCATAGAAGGACCAAGGGACATGAGTGATAGATCTATTTGGGTGTAGCGAGCCCACACCCATGAGGCCGGGGCGGCCCATAGTGGTGACTATGTCTTCATACCGGAGACAAATTTGCTAGGTTTGAGTCTTCCTGCATCATTTCACACATACTATTGGTTTTGCAACCCAATGGTGATCAGGTTTTTCCTTAATTGCTACATACCAGGGATTTTTACTTTTACAGACATTTTAAAGGCTTTTATATACTCACTTACACATGAACTCGCTCAACCTTTTGTTGACTTTTTAAAACTACATGTATTTCAGGGAATTAGTTTGGATCTGGCAAGTGTTGCATGGTTAGCTGCGTACCAAATAAGGATGTCATCCGGAGTCGTAGGTTTGGGAAGTGTAACTCTTTCCTGGACAAGTTGCATATCTCAATTCATGTGTCGTTGGTAGCTTATCGTCGAGTCTTTTGAATTCTCTTTAAACTAGTCATGTTTTGTAAACGTCCATTGTGGTTAACGTTTTTAGACAATATGTTATGTATTTTCAATTACTTTAATGAATGAACATCCGTATTTTATCATATAGCATTGTTGTGATTGTTGCTATGGTATTAAGAAGTCACACCAATTATACCCACGCTTCCGCAAAAGCCAGGGTGTGACAGCTTGGTATCAGAGCCTCGATCATAGCGAACTAGGATTCATTCTCGAGTCTAGACTATGATCACTAGGGCTCTCACGAAAAATGTTTTCAAACATTTTACATTTGCATACACTAAAAGTCCAGATCCAGGGCACAAACATTTTTACAAACCAAAAGGCACAAATACACTTTTCAAAAATTTTATTTCGGTCTTAGAGACTGAGGGAGTTCAATCTTAGAGATTGGGAAAGATTTAGTCTTAGAGACTGGGAGATTGGTCTTAGAGACCAGGGTAGTCTGAGAGACTAGGGAGTTCGGTTTAGAGATTTGGAGGAATATTATGGAAAGACTAGGATGCATACATGATTTCATTATTATTATTTACATGCTTACCTTATTTGTGTGCATATGTTGTGGTTGTGTTACAGACACCATGGCATCTTCCGGCAGCGGAGTATCTAATACGAGCGACCCGATGGCCTTTACTTCCGATGACGAGATGGCCACAGACTCGGGAGTTTTTACTTCGGACTACACGAGCACTGACGAGGATGACTTTCAGCCCTTCGCCCTACCGGACTTCGGAGGCGACATGCCCTTTGCTGATGGCCCGCCAGGAGGGGATCTACCCCTCGTCCCGATCCCTGCTCCTCTTCCTCTTGCTGCAGTTCCCTTTGAGGAACAGCCTCTCGACATGTTACCCAGTGATGATGTCGTTCTACCCATCGAGGGTCCCCCGGAGGGAGACCAGGATGGTGGGGCCCCGGTGGAGGACGGCGTTCCAGTTGTCGATGTTCCAGTTGTTGATCCTATTGTTCCCATGGTCGAGCTTTCCGATAGGGAGGTCCAGTCTGATTCGTCTGCTTCAGATTCCTCCGAGTCGACAGCTTCTCACACCCCACTGTTGGGACTCGGTTACATTCCTCGCATGGACGCTGATGGGGAGATGGAGTTGGAGCAGCCTGCTGAGGCTCCTGTTCATCCAGATGATCTGATTCCTGCCATACTTGCTGATTATCAGCACGCTCCAGTCATTTCCGAGCCCACTCTTGCCATTGACCCTGTTACTGTCACTGATACCCCCGTTGTTGCACCATCAGCCGTCGAGATACCAGCTATAGCACCCATACCCGATCCCATGGATATTTTTGACGACCTTGCACCGTTCGCCACCCACATGGACCCGAGGTACGCCTACTCCAGCAATGGGTGGATTGAGGAGGATGACTACCCTCCGTATGTAGCCCCAGTCACTCCCCCTCCCGTACCACTCGATACTCCCTTGTTTCCTCCATCCGCATCCGATACCCATCGTACCGACCTTCCTATCACATTCCTTCAGGACATCCCTCCGCCCCAACCTGGGGAGGGATCGTCGAGTCAGCTTTTCGGCCACACCCCATTCATGCCAGAGGATAGCCAGTTCTTACCGCAGTGTCCTTATCCCGGTTTTGACCCATCCATGTCATCTACTGCACCCTTCATGTCTTATTTTTCCCATACCACCTTACCGTTTGCATCTACCCCGCACACTACTCATCCGGTTTCAGCCCCGATGGGCGAACCGTCCCCATGGTCAGCACCCCATGTCATGCCTGTACCCGACCCGTACTTCCATGACGGATTCTCTGTAGAGGACACGCTCGCGTCACTACAGTTTCAGCGAGACGCCTTGAGGCGATGTGTCCAGCGATTGGAGAGAGCTCCACATCCTCACTGTCCCTGTCAGACTCAGTTTCCAGCATCGCACACTTCCTTTCCATCGTTCCAGGATTCAGACGTTCAGTTCCTCCCTCTCGATCGACAGGTTGCTTTCGTATTGCGTTTTGCCTATGCACTTAAGGAGGACTTGGTGCAGTTGCGCCGATTGATTTTCTCTCGTTTTCCACCTCCCCCTCCACCATCAGCTTAGGGATATATTCGGGGCAACAGGGATTCCAGATCTTCTACAGACAGGCTACTCCTAGTGAGAAGACAGTGCTCGAGCCAGGATTATGAAGCCCTTTTGAGATCACGTTTTGATTTTTGATTTATTGGTTATTGTACTCGGACAAGGGTGATGTAGCCCTTAATATATTTTGACACATGATGTAATTGTGAGACTATAATGGTGATTTTGTTTATGAAACTTAAGTTAAAAGTCTTCAAATTTCATGCATTGTTGATTATTTGTTATGGTTATGACATGAGATGTTGTGTAAATGAGGAATGTTACTACATATACATATGATTGTATGCTACTATGACCTGACCAACGTGAAACATCCTCTAGAAAATGCCTCCACGACGTGAAGTACGCATGCCGACTAACCAGGCAGAACTACAAGGGATCATCGCGGCTGCTATTGCGCAATATCAAGCATCCCAACCAGGATCGAGCGGGAATATCAACAACAACAACAACCCCCCGAATGGTAATGATCAGTCATAGGAGACACATTACACTATATTTGGATGATTCATGTGCGACTACTAATAATAACATTGCTTGTACAGAGTGTACTTTCAAGCAATTCTTAGATTGCAAGCCACTAAACTTCGATGGCACTGGAGGTGCCGTGGCTTTTACCCGCTGGACCGAGAAGACTGAAACAACAATAAGAATGAGCAAATGTGCGCCGGGACAACAAGTTACATACATCTCTGGGCTCTTCACTGACGGTGCCCTCTCATGGTGGAATCTCCAAGTTCAAACCCTAGGAGAGGCCGCAGCATACGCCATGACTTGGGCTGAACTGAAAGAGCTGATGCGCAGGAAGTATTGCTCCAGAGCTGAGATCCAGAGACTGGAAACAGAGTTTTGGCATTTAAAGATGGACGGTCCCAAAATCGCAGAATATGTTCAGAGATTCCACGACTTGTCACTTGTGGTACCTTATATGGTTACACCGGAGTTCAAAAGGATCGAGCGTTTTATCTGGGGATTGGCACCCCAAATTCTGAGTATGGTAACCACGTCCAAACCAGCGACGATTACGAAAGCAATTGACGTTAGTGTGGCACTTACGGAGGAGGCGGTAAGGTTGGACAAGTTCTCGATTTCTGAAACCAAGAAGAAGGAGACTCATGCCGAGTCAGCTGGCGATAACAAACGGAAGTTTTCTAACTTTAAGCAGAGTACGAGCAATGTGAGCAAGAGGGGTGATTCGAGCACACCGGCCAGAGCCAGAACCGGTGATGAAAATAGAGGAAAGGGTTACATGGGCACTCTGCCCAAGTGTGGTATTTGCTAGTTCCATCACCCCGGTCCATGCCGATTTAGAAAATGTGAGTCCTGCGGGAGGACGGGTCATTTAAAGGAGACATGCTGGGTTGGATCAGGCCAGGGTGGCCAAAGGAATTTCAATAACAACAACCGTGGTAATGGAAACCGGCCACAAGGAAATAACGGGGGAAATGGTAATCGTGGGAATGTCGCCAATCAAGCCGGAAATCGAGGTGGAAATGGTAATGGAAATGGCCGAGGGCCAGGATGCTTCAACTGTGGTGACACTGGGCACTTCAAAAGAGACTGCCCGAAGCTGAATCAGGCGCAAGGCCGAATCTTTCACATTGGTGCGAGGGAAGCGCGCCAAGACCCAAACGTTGTCACCGGTACGTTCCCTATAAACCAACGCTTTGCATCTGTTCTTTTTGATACTGGTGCCGATTATAGTTTCGTATCGTTAGAGTTTAAGAATATACTTGGGTTGGCCACTAGTAAATTAGACGTTCCCTACTCGATCGAGTTAGCGAATGGGAAATTAATTGAAACGGGAGAAGTCATCAGGGGATGCATGATAGAACTGGGAGGACACGAATTTAAGCTAGATCTACTACCTGTCGATTTGGGAAGCTTCGACGTGGTAGTGGGAATGGATTGGTTATCGAGCAACAAGGCCGAGATCGTTTGTCACGAGAAGACCATCCGCATCCCAATGACGGATGAAGAGACGATCGTAGTACACGGGGAGAAGCGTGATGCGCCGTTGAGAATCATTAGCTGTCTGAAAGCTAGAAAGTGTTTACGGAAGGGGTGTGTTGCCTTTTTGGCACACATCGTGGATAAAGAAGCTGCTGAGCCAAGGATTGAAGACATTCCAGTTGTAAGAGAATATCCTGAACTCTTTCCAGAAGACTTGCCAGGATTGCCGCCACAACGGCAAGTCGAGTTCCATATCGACTTGGTTCCAGGCGCCGCGCCTGTAGCCAAGGCACCCTATAGACTTGCACCATCAGAGACGCAGGAGTTGTCGACACAACTTCAGGAGCTATTAGATAAAGGATTCATCAGACCAAGCTTCTCACCTTGGGGAGCTCCGGTCCTGTTCGTTAAAAAGAAGGATGATAGCTTTCGTATGTGTACAGACTACCGCGAGCTTAACAAGTTGACTATCAAGAACCGTTATCCTTTGCCGAGAATTGATGACTTGTTTGATTAGCTGCAAGGTTCAAGCTTCTATTCAAAGATCGATCTTCGCTCAGGATACCATCAACTCAGGATACAAGAGGAAAGTATCCCGAAGACGGCATTCAGAACTCGTTATGGACATTATGAGTTCTTGGTTATGCCATTTGGATTGACAAACGCACCGGCAGTTTTTATGGACCTGATGAACCGAGTTTGCAAGCCGTACCTGGATAAGTTTGTGATCGTGTTTATCGATGACATTCTAATCTACTCGAAGACAAAGGACGAGCATGAACAACACTTAAGAGCTATTCTAGAGCTACTCAAGAAGGAGAAGTTATACGCTAAGTTCTCAAAGTGTGAGTTTTGGCTACGCGAAGTCCAGTTTCTTGGTCACGTGGTAAATGGAAATGGAATTCATGTGGATCCCACAAAGATCGAGGCAATCAAGGATTGGGAGACCCCAAAGACGCCAACTGAGATTCGACAGTTCTTAGGTTTGGCTGGTTATTATCGAAGGTTTATTGAGGATTTCTCAAAAATAGTTCAACCCCTGACCGCACTCACGCAGAAAGACAAGAAGTTTGATTGGGGTGACAAGCAAGAAGAAGCGTTTCAGTTATTGAAGAACAAGCTTTGTGACGCACCGATTCTATCTCTACCCGAAGGCACGGAAGACTTCGTGGTATATTGTGACGCCTCGCGTCAAGGTTTGGGTTGCGTGTTGATGCAACGCCAGAAAGTTATAGCCTATGCCTCACGCCAACTGAAGATACACGAGAAAAATTACACCACCCATGATTTGGAACTGGGCGCGGTGGTGTTTGCATTGAAGATCTGGCGACATTATTTATACGGCACACGATGTACGATCTTCACTGATCATAAGAGCCTGCAGCATATATTCAATCAAAAGGAGCTTAACATGAGGCAAAGACGCTGGGTTGAACTGTTGAACGACTACGATTGTGAGATCAAGTATCATCTAGGGAAGGCGAATGTGGTCGCCGATGCCCTAAGTCGGAAGGAAAGGATCAAGCCCATAAGGGTTAGGGCTTTGGAGATGATCGTCCAGACAGACCTTCCTTTGCGCATTCATGCCGCTCAGAGAGAAGCTCTCAAAGAAAGGAACATCGAGGATGAATACCTCCGCGGGATGGAAAAGCAGTTGGTACCAAACGAAGAAGGAACTCTGTGCTTCATGAAACGAATTTGGGTTCCTCTGTTTGGTGGATTGAGAAAAGTCATTTTCGATGAAGCTCACAAGTCACGGTACTCAATTCATCCAGGAGCGGATAAAATGTACCAAGACCTTAAGGATTTCTATTGGTGGCCAAGGATGAAAGGCGATGTTGCGGTATATGTTAGTAAATGCTTAACATGCGCCAAGGTAAAAGCCGAATACCAAAAGCCTTCAGGTCTCCTACAGCAACCTGAAATACCCAAATGGAAATGGGAACAAATTTCTATGGACTTCATAACGAAACTGCCAAAGACACCCAAGGGCCATGACACGATCTGGGTAATAGTAGATCGTCTAACAAAGTCTGCACACTTCTTGCCAATCAAGGAGAAAGACAACACAAGTAAACTTGCGGAAATTTACATGCGTGAGATTGTGGCACGTCATGGAGTGCCCCTCTCAATTATCTCAGATAGAGATGGGAGATTTGTATCAAGGATTTGGCAATCCTTCCAAGAAGCTTTTGGATCGCAGTTGAATCTGAGCACTGCATTTCATCCACAGACTGATGGCCAAAGTGAAAGAACTATTCAGACATTAGAAGACATGCTGAGAGCATGTGTAATGGATCTAGGTGGTAGCTGGGATAATCATTTACCATTGGTCGAATTCTCATACAACAACAGCTACCACACAAGTATTGGAGCCGCGCCATTTGAAGCTCTTTACGGACGCAAGTGTCGATCACCACTATGTTGGGCTGATGCAGGTGATAGGCAGCTCGCTGGTACCGAAATCGTCCAAGAGACGACAGACAAGATTGCGCAAATTCGAAAACGCATCGAGGCGGCTCGCGACAGACAGAAAGCCTACGCAGATCCAGACAGGAAGTCCGTGGAATATCAAGTTGGGGATATGGTGTTGTTAAAGGTTTCACCCTGGAAGGGTGTGACACGCTTTGGGAAGCGTGGGAAACTGAATCCGCGTTACATTGGCCCTTTCAGAATCCTGCAAAGGATTGGGCTTGTAGCATACAAGTTGGACCTGCCTGCTGAACTCAATGGCGTTCATGATACATTCCATGTATCGAACCTGAAACGGAGTCCAACTCAACACACCGTTGTCATTCCTGCTGACGAAGTTCACATCAACGACACACTCCACTTTGTTGAAGAACCTGTTGAGGTCGCTGATTGGAAGACTAACAAGACACGCCGGAGTAGTGTCAAGCTCGTCAAAGTGCGATGGAACGCTAGACATGGGCCAGAATTCACATGGGAACGTGAAGATCGCATGAAGGCCAAGTACCCACATTTATTCCCTAAGACCCCTGCAACTAGGCGTAGGACCTAAAATTTCGGGACGAAATTTTCTTAACGGGGGGAGAATGTGACAACCCTCAAAATTTCAGGTATTGTACAAATTAATTAATCTTAATTACGTACTTAATTACTGTGCTTAATTACAACTGATATTTTAGACTGCTCTATGATTCCATATCATATATACATGCATCATATTTATACAGTCACTCCATTCATTACATACCTACATTAGTGACATACTTGATGCACTCAGTACAGTTGACACGCTGAACGGTTGATTCAGAAATAATGCTGACAATACCAGCAGTTAGACAGACAATATTATTATGGCCAGTATGAGCCAGGGATAGAGTACTACACTGGTTTGTAGTGTAGGGAGATGAGGACCATAAGACTGCGTCATTAGGTGATAGATACAATGCCGGGAAGTGCCTAAAACACACTTTAAATACAGAATTCAGCTTTCTTTTATTAAATTCAGCATTTTTAATATACCAGTAGAGTACACAAATATAACAGAGTGGTCCTGTATACTTTCCTAAGTGCCAGGAATGTTTTCATTACAAGAAGATGCGTAAAAGACACTATACGGTACAATTAAATGCTTTAACGGAACGATACGTAACCGAACAACCAGACATTTTCCGGGACACTAAAATATTTTCAGAAATATTATTTTATCTTTCTTAATTAATTTCGGTCACAAAA
This sequence comes from Helianthus tuberosus, assembly GCA_030545235.1. Lineage (NCBI taxonomy): Eukaryota > Viridiplantae > Streptophyta > Magnoliopsida > Asterales > Asteraceae > Helianthus > Helianthus tuberosus. The sequence goes on from CM060381.1 coordinate 144,636,947, forward strand.
ATGCCCATACATGTAAACATGACATACACCCACTACACTTGGAAATACCCTTAACCTCTTATTTTACTACCTACTAATTACCAACATATTTACACTTAAACCCCCCCCCCCCCAACCGAAATCAGCCAAGGACCCACATAAATCTTGTTCTTTTTGCCTCTTTATCCCATTGGTGGGAACCTTGTGCATGGATAGAGAGTTGTCAAATTGTGTAAGGAATATTACCATTTCCAAGGGAAGATCATCATCACTACAATGCTTGCACTCCACCTCCTCCCTCTTCCCTATTATTTTCGGCTCACACCCCCCCCCCCCCCTCTCTCCATAACCGATTTCACCACCACCCTTCTTCACCTCAACCATTTTCTTCTCCAAAAGCTCTCACTCAAGTTGAAGGTTCATCCATTGAAGTGCAAGATTGAAGGTCCTCACGGAAGCTTGATTCAAGCCTTTGTCACCAACATTTCACCATCATCTTGTCCTAAGATTACTACCCTAGCCTTGTGCTAGAAGTATGTCCCTTCACACTCTTGTTTCACTTTGATTCTTGTTATGTTTGTTTGAATGTTCTTGTCACCTAAAAGCTTAAACACTAAAGTGTGAACTTAAAATTCTGCATAAAAACCCTTCATAAAAAGTTTGTTTGAAATTGAAATCTGGTTGGTTTGAGCTTGGTAAATGCATGCTTAGTGTTTGAACATTAAAACATTGATAAAACTTGGTTAGGGTCTTTGTTTATGAGTTTTTAGTAACTTCTACAATAAAAACAGCTTGCTGATTGAGATTTTCCAGCCCCTTCAACAGGCTGTAACGGGTTCGTTTTTAATCGAAAAATTTAAGTTCTGGAGTCTAAATTGTGTAATTTTGAATATCTGAACTAATGAAACTGGAATCGTAATTTTTCGAGACCGTTTACTATTTTTAAAGTATTATTTTAGACAGCAGCTCAAAGCTGAAATATTTCTGCTGAAAAAGTGTGTTGAAATCAGAGTCAAAACTTAAAACCTGAGCGGAATCCGTTCATGTAATTTTTACTGTAGATGGTCACGGATGTTTCCGTGACCCTCCAACTGGAATTTCGACAATCCGACTCACGATTGATTTTTAGTGAATTTTTCCGTAAAACTGCAATCAGAATGTATCAAATCTGATTGCAGTTGAGTAAAAGAATTTTTATATAAAATTGGTAATGAACTGATGTCCGAAATTTTTACACAATAAATCGTGGATTATATATGACCTTCTGTAAAAATTTGAGAATTTTTGGAAAAGGATAACTATTTTATTTAAATACTCGAAAACAGTCCTGTTTTGTGTAATAAATCTGAAAAGACGTAGTTAGGGTTTTGCATGTAGATTTGTCGGGTTGGCTATGTGGGAACACTTTATGAGATATTTGTAAAAGAAAATGATATGTTTTTATGCATGGACACCTCTATTTACAGAGGAGGCTATGGCGAAATTTTCGGAAATTATAACACTTAGTAAATACTTACTTTCTAAGACTATAATCTACTAGAACATTTAACGAACAAATATTTATCACACGAATCTCTATAAGTAACACAACTCTAAATATTAAACTCTAAGCCAAGGCACGGCCCGTTCGTCTAATAGACATTAGTACGTGTAGGTTGTCGTGTAGCAGTCAGACTTTGAGATTTCGGTTCAAGACGCATTACTGTGAGTTCATGTCCCCCTTTTCTCTTAACTATTTTCAGTTTTACTTTTCGGGGGTGAAATACATGTTACAGACATTTACAGACTTTTATTATGGTATGGTTAGCTTAAGGAGGGTTTTTATTACGTGATCATGTGAGTGGTGGGCACAACACTTAAGGCCATTAATCCTCATAGAAGGACCAAGGGACATGAGTGATAGATCTATTTGGGTGTAGCGAGCCCACACCCATGAGGCCGGGGCGGCCCATAGTGGTGACTATGTCTTCATACCGGAGACAAATTTGCTAGGTTTGAGTCTTCCTGCATCATTTCACACATACTATTGTTTTGCAACCCAATGGTGATCAGGTTTTTCCTTAATTGCTACATACCAGGGATTTTTACTTTTACAGACATTTTAAAGGCTTTTATATACTCACTTACACATGAACTCGCTCAACCTTTTGTTGACTTTTTAAAACTACATGTATTTCAGGGAATTAGTTTGGATCTGGCAAGTGTTGCATGGTTAGCTGCGTACCAAATAAGGATGTCATCCGGAGTCGTAGGTTTGGGAAGTGTAACTCTTTCCTGGACAAGTTGCATGTCTCAATTCATGTGTCGTTGGTAGCTTATCGTCGAGTCTTTTGAATTCTCTTTAAACTAGTCATGTTTTGTAAACGTCCATTGTGGTTAACGTTTTTAGACAATATGTTATGTATTTTCAATTACTTTAATGAATGAACATCCGTATTTTATCATATAGCATTGTTGTGATTGTTGCTATGGTATTAAGAAGTCACACCAATTAAACCCACGCTTCCGCAAAAGCCAGGGTGTGACACAACATGCACAATTCCCATGACTATAGAGCCCTACCCTAATCCAATAATCTACCCCCCCCCCATCATCTAGTTATTCCCCTAGCAAGACTCACAGTGCACATTTAACCAAGTCTAATTAATCGATTACCCCTTGTAGTTCATGAACTCAAATTAATATATAATACTAATCATAACAATCACATGGCTTACTTTGATATTACCAAATTGAATCTGACAACTCTAATAGGATATGCACATAGCTCACTTTGATCAATACTACAAACATCTATATTTGGTGTCAATGTCAGGTTTACGTAGCCATGTGTGTATTTGGGCCCCTTTCACCTTCGGCCCACCAACAGAGGTGTGTGGCCCATATAATAACAATTAACAAACTAAATCTTATTTATCATTACCATACATTCAGATTAAATCCAATTAGTGTTCTATCAAGAATTCATCATACAGTAGTCTTTGTTTAGCAATTCATTATGCAACGGTCATGCTTAATAAATCATCATACCACATCCATATTCTAACAACACACATCAACATATAATTATCAAATTTTAACATGATCTAGCATGGCAGTACATAGTTAATATGGCCAAGTTCCTCACTGTTGTCAATATACCAATATCTTCTAATCCAAAATCATGCAAAACACAATCATCAATAAATAGCTAGCATAGACAGGGATTCACTAACCAGTAACCTTGATCAAATAAAGTGATGTATCGAGAGGGGGGGTTCTCCCGTCGTCGCACTTCCAAGGGGTAGGGTTTGTTATGTTGAGATAATGGGTATGGGAAAGTCACATATACATCAATTATAAAGCCATAATTTCAACCAGTGGGCCGACCACTTACATATTTGGTTAGATCACAACTGGGCCAAATTTGGTGAGATCACAACTGGGCCAATATCTTATCAAAATCCACTCGGGATAGTTTGGGCTCGGTTCATGTTTGTTCGGGCCGAGGTGAGATGTATCGCAAGGATCACTAATGTTAGCTCCTTAGGTTAGTTATTCAACACGTAAAAACGTTTACACACAAGTAGACATATATTATCGTAAAGAATATGAACGAGAAATAACAAGAAACAGGATCGCGTGACTACGAGACACTGACCATGAAAGTTCGGGTTGTCACATCATCCCCAACTTGAAAGAAATTTCGTCCCGAAATTTAGCACGTAGTTACTGAGGAAGCTAGTTAGGTTGCATGGTTTCCTGGTTTTCCTGGGGTGTCACAATTACAACATCATCCAATCATTATTTAATACTTAAAAACCATCATTCCATTAAAGAGTGAATTACATAAGCTCCTAGAAAATAAAAGCATAAACTAAATCTTAGATAAGTAGGTCAGGAAACGCAAGAAATCTAAAACCACAAAGAAGTTCTAGCCTATAGTTTATTTTAAGAGCAAAATTTCCGAGAAAGATAACTCTCGGTTGAATGCGGCTTAAAGACTTCTTTTCCAGAAATGGCCCCTCATACATCGTTGAGCCATTCCTCTATCTCCCGAGGGAGAAGAAAGGCGGGCTCATTGGCGTCCTCGTTTTGAGGGGGTGTGACTTCCACCGGAACTTCTTATAGATTTTCAAGAGGGGGTTCCACGGGGATGTCATCCCACCTGGTGGGGTTCGCGACTCCAAGTGCTAGATTCCAATCCTCTTGGGGAAGGATTGGTTCCACGGGAGGTGTTACAAGAATGTTCAACCTCTGGTGCAAGATGTTGATTTCTTGAAAATTGTTTTCTAGCCCCACCGTGAGATAATTAATATGGTCGATTAGGACTTCTTTTACGGATGTCATTTCATCGAGAGCTTCCCGCAGTGCCATCACATAGCGCACAAGAGTTGCTTCGATGGAAGGCCTTCGTTCCCTACGACTGTTTCGTGAATGTGCTGAAGAGGTTCCAGTATTCTGGCTTGACATTCTACGAAAAACAAGTCGAAAAGTTCAATTTAAATGAAACAGTACCTCGGATACGGCCCCGTGCTCGCTGAGCACGACCCCGTGTTCACCTCTCTGCAGATTTTTGCAACAAGGAGTCTTGGAGCTTTAAGTTATTTTTCTGACTTTTGAAGCATTTTTAAGCAGAAATAACTTAAAACAGTGTTGTAAAACTTATTTTTAACAAGATAAAACCAACCAAATATTACAATAAAGCTTGAAAACATAGAGATTTCAAACTTTAATGGAGGTTTTGAGGAGAAAATGAAGAAGAAGGCAAATGACAAAAGTAGAAAAGACAAGATGGTTGTTGAGAACCTTCTTTAGAATATACCTAGTATGGTATATGTGAAGATCCCACCAGATCTTTGTCTTTGGAATGGGTCCAAGAGTGCAGGAATCTTGCTGCATTTATAGAAAACGACAGCACACTGGACACGGCCCCGTGTCGGCTGGACACGGCCCCGTGTGCAGACAAATTCTGACACTTTTTGTCCGTATTCTGACTAAAAGTCAGACATGAATCTTTGGGTGGACACGGGGGCGTGCTGACCTGGACACGACCCCGTGGCTAGAAGTGTTTATGAAGTTTCGTCTATTTTCAAGGAGTTTATCCGGATCGGGTGGTTCTTTACTAGACGGAACAACACCCGAAGTGCATGATATACCTAAGTTGCCCTAGTTTTAGACAAGAACGCAAGAGGTTATCGGAAAGGGTGATTCTTAAGCTAAATACCGGTGGGCAAAACCAACCTTTATTTCCCTTATCCGGGCTCTCGTTAAAGAAGGTGCATGTCGAATCGCTCAGGTCTACGTATGCATCGGTGGAAACCGATGGGGAGTCCTTCACGGCACAATCGACACAGGGACGACTATCGCTCAAGTCCTCGCAAGAGTTAGAGGTGATTTCGGGAGCAACGATTATAATCTGAATGCGATCTCACTAATTCTCCTTGATCGTCGTCTTGAGATGAATTAGTTATATCCATCTCAAGTTCTTTTATCCATCGGAGAATTAGTTCTTCCATTTGAAATTATTCTTCAAGAATCATTTCATCTTGAAGGGATGATTGAGAGCATTCGAGGGAGGGATAGGGATTGTTTTTACTTTCGCCCATCTTAAGGCTACTGGAAAACAATGGGTCTATATAGTGGGGATTGTAATTTAAAAAATAACATTTTAAATCTTCATGAGTTCCGCCACATATTTGACACCACGTACCATAAGAGGAGCGAAGGTTAAAATTATCAGTATTACTCATGATTGCGTCAGAAATTACCAGCCGTCGGGATCTTACGGCTCTGTTTTCAGTATCTAAAGCTTGGGCACGGGGCGTGTTTAGTGGGCATGGCCCCGTGTTCAGCTATTGTCTGACTTAAAACAAGATTGCCAGTACCAAAGATTGGGCAATGTGGCGTGTTCAGCGGGCATGGCCTCGTGCTGAGCTCTGCAGAAGCTGAAAATGTAAGAAAATCCTTAAAAAACAGAAAAATAAGAAAAACGATTAGGCCGTTGATTCCTAACTTTCTTAAAATCCTTGTGTCCCCGGCAACGGCGCTAAAAACTTGATGTGTGTCGGTGTGAATATATTTTTATGTATATTTTAAGCCCTTTTTAACACTTTAGTCAATTTTTAAATTTATAAAACACGATATCTTACTAACACTAAACACACATATGGGCAAGTGCACCCATCGTGAGCGTAGTATAGCGTTGGTAAGATACCGAGGTCGTCCAAGGACACAAGAGCTTTTAGTACCAGTTTATCCTCAACGTCTAATCAAATCAAAAGTTTAGAAAAAGTTTTAAACATGAAAATAAAAACTAAAAATGCTGAAAAATAAAATAAAAATAAAACAGATAGACAAGATGAATCACTTGGATCCAACTCGCCTTTAGTGTAACCTTTGATGATTTCTGCACTTTTGCACTTTTTAAGAGATTATCTTAGTTATAGTAGTAGGCCCCTCTTTTGAAGGTGACGTTACCCTCAACCCAGTAGTTTGAGTCAGCAAGGATACAATCCTAAAGGGTCGGAATATTGAAAGATAATTAATTAAGTTATTAATGCGTAATATGGTAGGCCCCTCTTTTGAAGGTAACGTTACCCTCGGCTAAGAGGTTTGAGCCAGCAGGGATACAATCCCAAGTAGCCGGGTTAATGTATTAATAGTAGTTTACATATGAGGGGATCAAGCCATTCGCACCCCCGCCATCCAATACCAGTGAGTATTGATGGAGGTCCTGGTAAGCGTGACCCAGGTCCTTGCAAGATCTATACACTGAACAAGGCAAGAACCTTACCAAACCATTCCCTTAACCCCCGACCAGGTAGCCAACATATCTCTATATAGACCGTAGAGATATGAATGGTGTAAATCTTTTATTTTATATAGACAGTAAAATAACGCCAAGACACCACGGACAAATGATAAGGAAGTTTCACCTTCAACATAAGAAACTAGTTATTAAAGTCATTAATACAAAAAGAAATAAAAAGTGCGAAAAGATTAAAAATCAAAAGTATTACACTAAATGCTTATCTTCACCAAGTGATGTAAGAGACTTAGGCAAACATGGCCTTTGATTGTCAAGAACTCTTACTATCAATCTTGGATCCCGAGACTACTACACACACTCTATGATGGATGATGGTGGTGGATGTGGGTTGTAGTGGTGTTGGAGTATGGGTGAAGTGTGAGAGAGGTGGTTTGCCAAGGGATGCCTTTGAAGTGAACCAAGCACCTCTATTTATAGCCTGCACAGAAGTCCGGACATGGCCCCATGTCCATTGGGCACGGCCCCGTGTCCATCCACTTTCTCTTTCTTCATTAATTGCAATTTGTCTGCATTAGCTCCTCACGCCCCCGTGTCCATTGGGCACGGCCCCGTGTGCAGAAGCGTATCTGTACTATCAAGATTTGCTTGTATTCTACAAATCTTAGCATTGACCACGGCCGTGTTGAGCTGGGCACGCCCCCATGTCGGGAAATAGAAGCTTCTATAGATTTGTCTTTTCTGCAGACACCTGACCACGCCCCCGTGTCCGCTGGGCACGGGGCCGTGGTCAGCCTTCTGTTCACTTGTTTTTGCTTGGGAAGATGTTGTCGAGGGGTCGGGCATGCCACGTTTATTCCTTTTCTTGTAATTATGTTAGATTTTGCTTCATATTTGCCTCTATTATTCATTTACCCTCATTTAATCCTGAAAATACAAAAGGAAGACAAAAGCACACTTTTTCCAACATTAGTACTAAAAAAGGGTTAGTTTTATGCCTCATTTGATGTAATTTATATGTTGCATTTTACATACATCAGTAGTATGAGTCTGAGTCCATTTCTAGTTCGTGAATGTTTCGAATCATCATAGAAGACGTGTCGGGTTTGTATTTCCCATAGCCACCATTTTCGTAGTAAAAAAGGGTTGCAGTTTGCACATTCAATCTTCATTGCTTCATTATAATTAATAATGCAGTCTCGATTGAAGATGTAATTGCAAGACTGTTTGTCGGGCTTCCAATGCTCACACAGGGTGATAAACCACTAGTTTGTTTATTTTTTTTTATAATTTTACAGACGATTTAGAGAAACAGAGAATACCTTACGAGATTCTTCGAGAATTAGAAAAGGAGAAAATACGGAGCGATAAGGGTGTTGGTCTTTTCTCCCACGTGTGACCATAGGTCGGTCTCGGGTGGGCATAAGATCTGTGGGCCCTATTGTCAGATTTGTGACTCCATGGAAGATGTGATTAAGGTAAGCGTGTGTATCATGTGTCAAAAAACGGAACATAATCTCAGATTGTCTAGAGAAGCGCTTTTATCATGTGTGATCCAGAGGTCGGTCTTAGGTGAGTTGTGGTTGATTTATAGGAGGAGGTTATGAAACGAATATCTATTTTATGCGAATTTAAAGGACAATACTGACAGGGGTGCTGGTCTTTTCTCCCACTGTGCAAACTTGAAAAATCTGACCATAACACATTGTAGACTGGTGGGCTTGAATGGTTTTAATATATTTCATCCTGGACCATGATCTTCATATTCTTGGTTCAAGCAGTTGGTCGATGACAAGATAGATAAAGATCTTGACGCGAAACGAAAGGGATTTCGAGAAACCAAGGGTGTATACAGATCTCTATTAGGTCATCTTTCCAAGCTTTTACACCGGAATATGTGGTTCCCAATTTGCGAAACATAATCCCAGATTGTCTAAAGAAGTGCTTTTATCATGTGTCATATTAGATGTGTATCACGTGTGAGAAACTAGCTAGGACTAGACCCCTCAAGTTGTCATTTGATAATCACACCTGTTTCCTACAATCCCTGTTTCCAACAGCTCGAAATCCCTTTCGTTTCTCGAGTTCGCATTCGACACAACACAACAAAAAATAAACTTCAAAAAATCAGTGCCTACGATGCGTATCAAGCCCGCCGCCAGACATAACCTGCACCTGTCAGCCTGCCATGTTTTTTTACTTTATTTCAATACGCATCGTATATGCCTATATGATGCGTATTGAATCGAAAAAGTGTGCGGATAGACAGGGGGTGCCATTAGAAATCCCCTTCCAAATACACCCAATGTAGATAACCATTGACCGAAAAAGTCAATTTTCAATGCTTCATCAGATCTGATTGCATAGTGTCATCAGATTTGAGTGACCATCAGATTTCATCAGAAATGATGGTGTAGCATCAAAGGTTGATCAGATTTCATCAGATTTTTTATATAATTATGATGAAGAGAGGGAATAAGGATTGAAGAGTTTGCACTTACATTGTTTTCCTTCTGATTGACCGTTATCAGAAATCTGATAATTTTATCAGATAGTTGACTTTTGTTTTTAGAGATCTATTTTGATGATGTCTAATCATCTGTCTTTGAAATTCAAAAGAAAGAGAAATTTTATTGTTTTGAAATCATTTTCTTTTTGAAGTAGAATTTTGACTTGAAAAGTTTAATCAACTTTTGTTGTCAATTTTTTTATCAAATCTTCATTTGATTCTTGTGATTTCTATCAGTTTTTTTTTATGAAGATAAAATAATTTTTTTGGATGATACTCTATCTGACAATCAACAAAATTTACCTCCTTTTTTAAAAGATTTTCTATCTAATATTGGTAAATTTTTCTTTTTATTATTTAAATGATTTTCTATCTAACATGGCAAATTTTTTCTTTTATTCATTTAAATGATTTTCTATCTGACAATGGAAAATAACAGTCTAATCTTCTTTTTCCTTTAAAAATAAATTCTTATTATTTTAAAGCCGTTTTAATCTTCCCCCTTAGTTTTTGACTTTATCTTTCCTCTCAATCAATGATTGGTTCCTTTATAGCTTTTTCTCCTTATTTTTTAAGATTAACAACTCATTTTTAAAACACGTTGATATAAAAACTAAAGGTCATATATTACATGCAAACAAACAAAAGGACACATAGGCGCTCAACAGGCTGTAACTGATCATGCTGCACGATGAGCAATCGTGCAAGAGACAAGAAGTACACAAGGACACATACGTGGCACCAATCAGCTCGCGCCGACCATTGCTCCATGATCTCCACTTAACTACTGATGACAGACTAGACAACAAGGACAGTTGTCAGGACACGTGGATCCATTCAACATGCGCCAACTAGCCTATCGCCCGGAATCACTCATGGTCATGGCAGAGGAGACAAAATGGATATTCCTTATTGTTGACCTCAGGCCCAAGGCCCATCAGCCAATCTCCTTCACAAATCACCTCGGCTATAAATAGAGAACTTACCTCCAGGTTTAAGGATCACTCTCTTGGTCTCTCACTTAATACACGCACATTATTCCTCAAACAAGTTCTTATTCTCACACCGGAGGGTGGTTAAAAGGAGAAACCCCCTATTCCCCTCCTTGTAACGAGTTTCACGGTGTGTTGATTGTTTTGCAGGATTAACGCAGCTGTTCGTAGAGTTTAGAAGAAGATTAACCTTATTTGGACGAGACACAAACCACAAGCTAATCCCGGATTAACTTGGTGTTTCTTCAGTTATTAAAGACCTGTTTTCTGTTAGAAAATTTACATGTGATAATCAAGTTAGTGTCAATTTTGATCCTTGTGGTTATTCTTTGAAGGACCTCAAGACGGGTAATTTTATCTCCCACCATGATAGCACGGGGGAACTCTACCCATTCATGCCACCCAGATTTGTGCCGCGATCATACGCTCTACTCTCCGATGTACCAAAGACTCCATGGCACAACCGTCATGGTCATCCGAGAGCAACTATCTTAGATTATCTGCCTCATCATGATTTTATTTCTTGTAATAAAGAAAGTACTTCTATTATTTGCTCTTCATGTCAACTTGGTAACGTTTGCCTTTTGTTGATTCATGTTCTATGACTTTTGCACCATTTGATATAATCCGTTGTGATCTATGAACATCCCTAGTTTTGAGAAAATCAGGATACAGTACTACATCATCCTAATTAACAACTTTACACAACCGTTAAGGTATATCCTTTGAAATACAAATCCGAACCTTTTGCCAACATTGTTAAATTTCACAAATATATCCAGACACAATTTAATCTACCCATTAAAACTTTTCAATGTGATTTAACTTTACCTCTTTAAATGGGATGGTCTTACGTTTTTCTTGCCTTCAAACTTTATCACAAAATGGTAAAGTTGAACGCATGATACAATGTCTCAATAATATCATTTGTGCCCTTTAATTCCTGCACACCTTCCTCTTACTTTTTGGGTTGAAGCCCTTCATACGGCCACATACCTGCACAGTATTTTACCCATAAAAAGGCTTAATCATCTCACACCCACATTCTCCCTTTATCAAAGACACCCTTCCTATCACCATCTCCACGTTTTTGGTTGTGCATGTTACCCCAATGCATCCGCCACATAGCCTAATAAATTACACCCTAGATCTACCTCGTGTATCTTTCTTGGTTATCCTCCATATTTTAGAGGGTATCGATGTCTTGACCCCAACACCGGTTGGGTACCCATTTATCGTCACGTTACATTTGACGAAGAAGATTTCTCGTTCGCTAACCTGCCCCCTACACACACACTATGCCTTCCTTGAAGATGAACCACTCCTTCTCGCCCCCACACAACCCCACTTCCACTTCTACTGGCACTCCACCTCATGCTCAGGCCCAAAATACCCACCCTACCTCTCCACACACCTAATCCACGGCCCATATCCCATCAGCCCACTACTCTCCATCACCCTCCTCCACAACGGCCTAACAACCTCTAACCCACCACCCTACGGAACTCATATCTTATTCTAACCTAGCCCCATCTCCTACGGCCCCACCTCCTCCAACCCATGTAACCATCCCCACTGACCCTACACCACCTCATACCCACTCTTCCACAACTGCTCATCCACCTACCAATATACATCACACAGTCACTCAAGCCAAAGATGATATCACGAAGCCCAATCCAAAATTTGGTGTTGCCACCACAACCTCACCCATCTTTCCTGTCCCTACCTCTTATCACAAGGCCTTATTGGATCCTAATTGGCTATGTGCCATGAACAATGAATTTAGTGTGTTGCAGGAAAATCAAACATGTGAACTGGTGTCTAGACTAGTTAATTCGTCGGTTATGCGTTGGACGTTGTTGTTCAAACACAAATTTCACGCAGATGGGACATTCGAGCGCTACAAGGCACGCTTGGTTGTGAATGGTAAATCACAAACTGTGGGTGTCGAGTGCCAAGATACGTTTAGTCCCATAGTTAAACCGGATTCTATCTGCAAAGTTTTGAGCCTGGCTACCTCTAAACATTAGTTGATTCATAAATTAGACGTCAAAAATGCATTTCTTCATGGTAACCTTGAAGAAACAATATACATGCATCAACCACTAGGGTTTGTTGATGTCAAACAACCCAATTATGTGTGTCATCTCAAGAAGTCTTTGTATGGCCTTAAACAAGCTCCAAGAGCATGGTACACAAGGTTCTCTACATTTCATCTATCTCATGGTTTTAAAAGTAGCATTTGTGATACGTCTCTCTTCATTTATCATAAAGGGAACCACATGGCTTACTTACTTTTATATGTGGATGATATCATCCTTACGACTTCAGATTTGGCTGTTTTAAACAACACCATTACGATGTTATTTCAAGAGTTCGTTATGACAGACCTCGGGCTGCTTCACCATTTCCATGGGATAACTGTTACTAGGGACTCCACTGGCCTCTTTTTGTCTCAATCATAGTATTTTGTCTCCATGACCGGGTGTAAACCATGTGCCACCCCTTGTGATACAACGTTGAAACTTAACGCTACGGATGGTGCGTTACTCTTGGATGACACCCTCTACCGTAGCGTAGTCGGTGCTCTTTAGTATCTTACTTTTACTAGGGAGAACATCATGTATGTCGTTCAAAAAGTGTGTCTATGAATGCATGCTCCACAGGAATCACATTTTGCCTTTCTAAAGTGCTCCATTCATTACCTCCAAGGTACTATTGACTATGGCATTCATATAGTGGGTTCTCCATCTACCACTCTTACTGCCTATTCAGACGCAGACCGGTGGATGCCCTGATTCTCGTCGGTCTACTTCGGGGTATGGTGTCTACTTGGGTGATAACTTAGTCTCCTATTCATCTAAGCATCAGGCCACCATTTCCAGATCTGATGCAGAGGCCGAATACCGGGGTGTCTCAATTGCGGTGGCAGTGACAAGCTAGTTAAGAAACCTTCTCCTTGAACTTCATGTTCCCCTCGTGAAAGCTACTATTGTCTACTGCGATAATGTTTCTATGGGAACCCGGTGCAACATTAGTGCACCAAGCATGTTGAATTGGATATTCATTTTGTTCAAGAGAAGGTTCAAATGGATCATGAAAAGGTTCTACATGTTCCATCTACTTCTCAATACGCCGACATCTTTACGAAGGGTCTACCTAGGCAACTGTTTGAAGAATTTTGGTCTAGTTTAAGCGTTCTGTCCCCTTCTGCTCGAACTGCAGGGGACTATTAGAATATGTATATTAAGTAAATATGTGATATCCTATATTTTAGGTAGATTGATAACAATTGGTTAATTCCTTATCTTTATACATCGGCTCTCCTTATTAAAAGGGATTTTAGTGAATCAATGAATCTCCCTGTTAAAAAGGATTTTACTGAATATATGAATCATAGAACATATTATACCCTATTGATGATGCAATCACAGAGTAGGTGAAGAGAACAGATATGATGATGCGGGTTGTTTGGGGACACCGTCGAGGGCTTTAGAGAACAGATATGATGATGCAATCACAGAGTAGGTGAAGATAGTGGGGTAGTCATGATACCTATGCAAATTGTTTATCATCTAGGTTATCTGACTATTAATGGGCCAAATCAAAAAATCGGCATTGATGAAAAACTGACTTTGGTGAGCCAAAATGACACATTTTCGGCACAGTTAAGTTTTTCAGAGAAAAGAGATGACTGAATTGCCAAGTTTGAGGGGGAATTCAATGATGAGATTAGAGAAGTCGGAATTTGCAAAAATGAGGGGGAATAAAAATTTTCATTAGAAAATTGGAAATTCCGGCATTTTTAAAATTCGTGACATGCAACAGTATTCGGGTGGTTTCCGACTTCGAATTGTCCGGGGATGCATAGGATCTGGATTCGTTAGTTCATGATCATAGGAAGTTCAGGTGCTTCAGATCAGGGTTAGATTAACGTCTTTGGGTTTGAGTCCCGGGTCTTTGTCAAGCCGGTTAGCAGGATTAGCGTTAGAAGATGCAAATGTATTGTCAATACTTAAAAGATATCACATCTTTGTGATAGTCTAAAGGGTCAAAATGGTTAATCTTCAAGCAGAGGAATTGTTTTTCAGACTAACCGCCGGGGAGTGACGATGTTTGTTGATTATGTTGCTACTGGAACTAACGAAGAAGACTATACATCTGTTATCGTGACTGAAGAGGAAGAATGTGAATCTGATTGTGGAAGAATGTTTTTGAGATCTGAATGTGTTAGCAGATGATTTGTTATCCGATGAATATTTGCTGATTGTGGGGATTACCGTTTACACTGATCAATCTCTGAAGAGTGTGATTAAAGATGATTACGGAAAATGGGATTTCAGACTTTCGTGGGTATTCATAGACTTGAAGTTTACCGATGTGGTGATTCGAAGTTTCTATCAATTTCCGGTTGGGTTTTTGAAGATCAAAGGATCAAGCAGGGGAATGCGCTAAAACCGAATGCGGATGTGGTTAAAATTGAAACAGAGAAGTCACATTGTGTTATTTCAAGTTGTGATTATTCGTGAAGATTGCGATATAGCAAATCAGAGGAGGTTGGAAACCGTGCAATCCAAGACCTGAGGATTCATTTTAGGGGGAACGCAAGCTCGAATCATCAATCAAGGGGGAATTATCTGAAGATATCAAATGCCTGATTGAAGTTACAGAATATTCAAACACAGCTCTATTTTTCAAAGATCAAGCTTCGACAGTGACGTACAAGTGGGAAATTGTTAGTACATATTCCGTGTGTTCGTCACTGTGCAAATAGGCTAGACGTGTGTTGAATATTGTATAGATGAGAGTTAGAAAAACGGAATCGTAACGAAAAGTTCCCTTCGTGCAAAGGGGCCCTTCGCACGAAGGGACACTGTCCACTCGCATGAATGGGAGTTGCCATTCGTCCCAAGCCATTCGCACGAAGCTCCACTCGCCAGGAGATGTTTGCCTACAAATAGGAGTTGTGAGTGAGAGCTGAGAGAAAATTTTCTCCAGCTTGTAAAAGATGTAAACTCTTTCGGTATAAATGAAGCTTTCGATTATTCTGCTTCTACTCCTTTCTTATTAATTATATTCTACCGAATTAGTTCGTTTCTACCCAAACTCCCATCTAAACCCGCCGGATCCTGGACTCTCAGAGGTTTCTTGAAGCTTTTGTTTAATCTTTGAGTTTCTAGCCATTTGATTGCTTCCACAACTACATCATTCTAATTTGATGTCCTAATTCTTAGCTTCGATAGGGTCGAATCACAAAAATAAATGATAACTTGACAATGCAACCGATAAAACTAATAGGCACAATGAAGCTTTGAGATATTCATAACTACGAATAGGTAATGCTTGGTTCAATAACCATTTTATAAAGAACTAGTAGAATGCCTACGCAATGCGGCGGGGAAATCCACTTCAAGGATGTTAACAAGCCAAGCCAAGAGTATTTCAAGCTTGACTCCAACTTCAAACCGAGCAAGTTCGGCTTGAAATTAAAAATGAGCTCGTATCTTAAACTCAAGCTTGACTCGATTAAAAATCGAGTTGGCTTACTTGACGCAATAAGGCTCGACTTTTAAACTTATTTTATCACAAGGACCGAACATATAACTTATTCTTACCGAAAGGCTAAAAGTAATAGTTTACATAGCCAAAGGGATAATAATAAAATTTTATTTAACCAAATGGCTAAGGGTACTAGGGGTGGTCATCACTCATCACACCTCATTCATTACAGTTTACTCTATCACACTTGCAATGTTCATCACACACAATCACAAATTAGCACCTCAACGTCAAAGTCAAACCCACACAAACAACACACAACACACACCATCACAGCCATGATACTCATCACCCCCAATCTCCCCATCACTTGTGAAACAACGCTTGTGGTGGTGTATCACGAGCCATCGCCCATCACTGACCCTCCATCACGTACCCTAAGGGTGGTCGGGGTGGGCAAGTGATCTGAGCAAGTGATGGGTGATAGCACATTGTCGCGAGTGTTCTATCATGCGTGATGGAGGCCAAACTCGTGAGGTTCATTGTATAGTGATAGGAGAATGTGTGTGTGTATGTGTGTATGTGTGTTTGCCTTTGGTGTTGAGGTGTAATTGGAGAATGTGTATGTGTTTGACTTTGGTGTTAAGTTATGATTGGGTGTGAGTGATGACCATTGCAAGTGTGATAGAGTAAAATGTGATAAAATGTGGAGTGGGGTGTCAAATCATGATTGAGTGCGGTGTATGATGGAGTGTGATGGGTGATGACCACCCCTTCCACCCTAAATGTGTAAGTTATACAATTTATTGATCCTTGCAAAGTCTTTCCTTGCTTTTATATAGTTGGATCTCCATCCACTTTTGTTTCTTCATTAATGTGGGTTAAAGGAACAATAGTTAATGTTTGAACTTTAAACTAAAAGTTATTTATTATATGCTTTATAGAGTTGTACAATGTGTTTTAATACTTGTAATTACTTAAACTCTTAAATTCTAGATAAAATTACATTTTTGTTCTTCTTATAGGCATTATAATATAGTATAGATAGCTAGAATCTTTAATTATTCTATTTTTTGTTTTTTATTCTTTTCTGGTTTTTCATTGCATTTCTCAAAGGCAACATGTATAGAATGATTGTTTTAAGCAAGTTAAAAAATATCGAAGGTCGATTGAAAAATCATGCTATATGTTTCATATAAAAAAACTAAAAGCTTAGTTGAACCGACACCTCATATACTAAGCTTGTTCCTGTATTAACATTTGTTTCCTATTGTTGAATCTACATTATATCTGTATGACTATACGAGAGGGATTCCTGCACGATGTGACAACTAAAGAAAAAAATTTATGTAAAATTGTCTTTTAGTCCTTCTTGTACGTGACATAATATTATTATATAGATTAAAGGAAATCATTAAAGGAAAACAAGTTGAATAATATTTTCTTCTCATTGATGGGATACTGTCACCGAGTTTGTATATATAGGTATTTGTTGAGCATAATATCATAAAAGTTCTTTTGCTTTGTTGACTAAGGCGTTTGGTTATAAGCATGACGTCACGAGTTCAAGCTTGAGTGCATACTTTTTCCCTCTTATTTTCCTTTGGTTCTCTCCTTCTCCATCCCCCTCCCCCTTCTGTTTTCCCTTTAATCGAAATATAGTTGCTACATCAAACTAGGCGCAATATAAGAACCAACCAGATTGACCTAGCGGATATGGCTCCTTCCTTAGTGAGATTATATGAGCAAATGGCTGAACCAAACTATCTTATAGCTAATTTATGTGTATGTATATTCGCCACATCTCCCTTGCTTTTAGTTTAGTCATATCCACTAGGTCAATCTGGTTGGTTCTTAATTTGCGCCTAGTTTGATGTAGCAACTATATTTTGATTAAAGGGAAAAAAGAAGGGGAGGGGGATGGAGAAGGAGAGAAACAAATGTAAATAAGAGGGAAAAAGTATGTGCTCAAGCTTGAACTCGTGACGTCATGCTTATAACCAAACGCCTTAGTCAACAAAACAAAAGAACTTTTATGATATTATGCTGAACAAATACCTATATATACAAACTTGGTGACAGTATCCCACCAATGAGAAGCAAGTATTTTTCAACTTGTTTTCCTTTAATCTATATAATTTTCCTATAATCTATATAATGTTCTCCTTTTATATATATAAAAATATTATATCACATACATGAAGGACTAAAAGACAATTTACATAATGTTTTTTTCTTTAATTGTCGCATCGTGCAAGAACCCCTCTCGTATAGTCATATAGACATAATGTAGATTCAACAATAGGAAACAAATGAGTTATTTCTTTGACTCTAAATCATATTTTAATACATAAATAAACTTAGGGGCTGTTTAGCAACTTCTGAATGGTTAAGTATTGAACCAGTAAGTGATCTAAACTATTAAGTGTTAAACCAGTAAGAGGTCTGAACCGTTAAGAGACTCATTAAGATCTAAACAAACAGCCCCTTAGTATATGAGGTGTCGGTTCAACTAAGCTTTTAGTTTTTTTTTATCTCTAACATATAGCATGATTTTTCAATCGACCTCCAAGATTTTTTTAACTTGCTTAGAAATAATCACTCTACACACGTTGCCTTTGAGAAATAAAATGAATAACCAAAAACAAAACAAAAAGAAAAATAGAACAAAAAAACTAGTATAGAATACAATTAAGGATTGTAGTTATCTATACAATATTACAATGCCTATAAGAAACCCCCAAAATTTAATTTTACTTAGAGTTTAAGTAATTACAAGTATCAAAACACATTGTACAACTCTATAAACCATACAATAATTAACTTTTTGTTTATAGTTCAAGTATTACTTATTGCTACTTTAACCCACATTAATGAAGAAACAAACGTGGATGGACATCCAACTCTAAAAGAGCAAGGCAAGACTTTGCAAGGATCGATAAATTGTATAACTTACACACTTAGGGTGGAAGGGGTGGGCATCACCCATAACATTCCATCATACACCGGACTCAATCATCATTTGATACCTCGTCCGTCGCTCGTCGCTCGCTCGCCGATCGCTCGGAAAACGCTCGGTATATTCTCGCTCGGTTTGGTTCGGTTTGCAAACAAGGCAAGCATGAGCAAAGGTCCGCTCGGCTCGAATTAATTTTTATAAATTTATTACATATATAATTATATATGCACAAACAAATTACATGTATATTCATATTTTATACATAAAAATCTCGCTCTCACCATACGCCACAATGCGAAAATTGTTCTTTGTTGTATATTCATCGACTCACCTACCTCAACAAGAGCCTCATCCTCTGACGATCCGACCTCAATCCTAGTGTCATTCTCGGATAGTTAGACCTTAGTCGTGACCCGATAGCGGAGACATCGAAGGAAACATACTAAATCTATGGTTGTCCAAATTACCCGTCGCTCGCCGCTCGCTCGGAAAATTACACGCTCGAATATGCTCATTTGGATTTCGCTCGGTTGTAACGAGCCAAGCACGAGCAAAGGTCCACTTGGTTTGGCTCGGTTCGTGAACAACCCTCACATTCCATCACATTTTACACTATCACACTTGAAATGGTCATCACTCACACCCAATCAAAACTTAACACCACAGTCAAAGACATACACATTCTTCAATCACACCACAACACCAAAGGCAAACACACACACACACACACATTCTCCTATCCCTATGCGATAAACATCAAAGGTTTGGCCCCATCACACGTGATAGAACACTCGTGGTTGTGTGCTATCACCAATCACTTGCTCCAATCACTTGCCCACCTTGACCACCCTTAGGGTACGTGAATGAGAGTGAGTGATGGTTGATGGTCCATGATACACCGCCACAAGCGGTGTTTCACGGGTGATGGGGAGATTGGGGGGTGATGAGTATCACGATGGTAATGGTGTGTGTTGTGTGTGTGGGTTTGACTTTGATGTTGAGGTGCTAAGTTGTGATTGTGTGTGATGAGTGTGATAACCATTGCAAGTATGATAGAGTAAAATGTTATGAATGAGGTGTGATGAGTGATGACCACCCTAGTACCCTTAGACATTTGGTTAAATAATTTTTTTTATTATCCCTTTTGCTATGTAAAGTTTTATTGTTAGCCTATGGGTAAGACTAAGTTATATGTTTAGTCCCTGTGATAAAATAAGTTGTAAAGTCGAGCTTCAGTTTAAGATATCAGCTCAATTTTAATTTCAAGCCGAACTTGCTCGGTTTGAAGTTGGAGTCGATCTCGAACTAGTCTTGGCTTGTTAACATCCTTGAAGTCGGTTTCCCTGCCGCATCGTACAGGCACTCTACTAGTTCTTTATAAAATTATTATTGAACTGTGCATTACCTTTTCGTGGTTATGAATATCTCAAAACTTCATTATGCCTATTCGTTTTGTCGGTTGCATTGTCAAGTTATCACTTATTTTTGTGATTAGACCCTATCCAAGCCAAGAATTAGGATATTCAATTAAGATGATGCAATTATGGAAGCAATAAAATGGCTAGAAACTCAAAGATTAAACAAAAGTTTCAAGAAACCTCATAGGTGTTCTTTATAATAATCAATACTCAAAAACCAACTAAACAAATAAACCATGGATCCTTACTTATAGGGTAGAACCATAATTTAACTAGGAAACAAATTCGATAAAATAAGAAATTAAAATCTAAATGATTAATAAACATAATCTTCTAATAAACTTGTAGATATCCCTACATCATACTCCCTCTCTTCGAAGAAAACTCGTCCTCGGGTTTTGTCTTCAGATCAAAGCCACCTAGATCAAAAGAAATATCAGCCCGACTCCCATTTATTATTATGACAAAAGATCAAATACAAATACTCTTATCATACAAAACGTACGAATAGGGCGAAAAGGTAAAAAACGCGATGACATTTTCGTAATTATTTACTCGTAGAGTAATTATCAAAATTACCCTACAAATGATCTTTTAGGGTAATTTTGATCTTGTAGGGTAATTTTGTAAAATGTTCTTGTAGGCGAATTTTGATCTTGTAGATTAATTTTGTAGAGTATCATAATTTCTCTACAAATTATCTTGTATGGTAATTTTTATATTGTAAGATAATTTTGATTTTCTAGGGTAATTTTATAGAGTATCATAATTACTCTACAAGTGTACCAAAATTACTCTGCAAGTTTCAAAATTATCCTACAAGAACATTTTACAAAATTACCCTACAAAATCATTTGTAGAGTAATTTTAATAATTACCCGACGAGCAAATAATTACGAAAATGTCACCACGTTTTTTACAATTTTCATGTCTTTCGTACGTTTTATACGATAAGACTGTTTGTACATGAACGTAACTCTTCTTATTATAACTACGTGCCTAAATAGTTCAACTTCATGGGTAGTGGTGCACAAATCGGGATTTTTTAAAAACCGGGTTTTGGGTAGGATCGGGTTCGGGTAGGATCGGGTTTTACAAAATCGGGTTTTTTTAAAAACCGGGTCGGGTCCGGGTTCTCTACCAAAAATGTATACCCTATATACCCGGGTTCGGGTTGGGTTTTATAAAACCCGGGTATTATAATACCCTATTTCCGGGTTCGGGTCCGGTTCGGGTATTCATCGAGTAGGGTTCGGGTATGCATCGGGTTGGGAAAAAACCCGCACCGGGTATTAAAAAAACCCGACCGGAACTATGCTTATAAAATGTATCAAACATAACTCTCACACATAGACATCAAATCTATTGATAAACAGAGGCACAATTTATAAACAGAGGCACAATTTATAGTTATTCATGTGGTTATTCTTGAACTTTATAAACAGAGACACAATTTATTAAATACAAAAAACTAATAATTATATTAAACAAACAAAGAAAATAGAATGGCCAACATATATTGGCATATTTGTTTCCACTTGTAATGAAATATACTAAATAATTAAGTAGCGGTGGCAAATATCATTAGAAACCTAATAATTAAACAAGATTACATCAAAGTGCATACATAATTTTGTTAAATCATAAGAACTAGAAGTCTTAATGCATACATAATTAAACAAGATTACATCAAAATCGGGTTTTTTTTTTAAACCGGTTCCGGGTTCGGGTTCGGGTATTTATAAAACCGGGTTTCGGGTATAAACCGGGTATAAAAAAAAACCGGTTCCGGGTTCGGGTTTTAGATCAAATATGCATACCCGGTCCCTACCCTACGGGTAGGGTCGGGTTCGGGTTCGGGTATAAAAAACCCGGGTTTTATAATACTCGGTTTCGGGTTTTTTTTCGGGTCCGGGTTCAGGTTTTTTGTGCACCACTATTCATGGGTCGTCTCACCCGGTTCCTCATAAGAAATGAGTGGAGTAGATCCAAATGGATGTTGGGCCCCCCCGCGTTTGCATGCGTTGGATTTGTTGAGCATGTCAACCCATGATCTATATTGAAATTCTTTTCTCTACTAAGCTTGGGCTTTAAACGTGACCCGTGAGCTATAGATGACAAGTGGGTGGCTTACAATAAACGGTACATGCGTGTGTTAATTTTTGTGGGCTATCCTCACGCGTGGGTATAGCCTTTAAATTCTCCACCACATTTTTAGGAAATGCCACATGTGAGATCAACATGCAAAGGAGACATGTTTTCACCCATATCAATTTTTTTAACCTTTAACTATGGCAATCGTAATATTATCACTAAAGTTAATACGTTTTTCAATTTCAAATTCCGAGATTATGGGATCATTATTCAACCCAATATGCGGGAATGAAAGAGGGATTTCTACCAGATCTTGACGAGTTCCCATAATCATCGCACCTCCATCTAGAGCCACTGGAGTCTCTGAACCACCATGAATAAGCGTATTACCTTTAGAAGCTACCGCATCACCTCCGGTAATAGAATTTCCATACATCACGAACTCATCAAAAATATGTTCTTCCTCTTGAACGCTAACTCCATTAATAGCATGTTGCACCCACAAATACTCATCTTTATCGTGGTGCATCTCATTTTCATCAAACTTTGGTCCATCTTTCGATACACCCTCTTGATAGGTTGGTTCAAAGAACCGGTGTGGATGACGGCTAAATGGCTTCTGCTCTCCGTTGCCGACGATGGTGCTCGACTCGGTTTCGTCTGGCACGTATCCTGTTGCAACTCGAGTCGTCAGATCCTATGTTGGAGTCGTATAATCTCATGTTGCAACTCGAGTTCTCAGACTCGTTGCTTGAGTCGTTTGATGATCTCTATATCCCGTGGGTCACGGTTCCTGATCTCGTTGCCTCGTCCGACGAATCTACGACCATGGTTGAATCGATCTTCACCAGCATGTGAATTACTAATGGTTTTATCGATGCCTCTATCAGCGACTCTACGAACAAAAAACACTCATTTTCATGTAGAGCCATTTGATAAACCAATAGCCCTGATACCTGATACCAAATGATGCAGTTACGGAAGTAATCATTTGATAAACCAAGAGCTCTGATACCAAATGATGCAGAGTTATGGAAGCAATCAAATGGCTAGATACTCAAAGATTAAACAAAAGCTTCAAGAAACCTAATCAATACTCAAAAACCAACTAAACAAATAAACCATGGATCCCTACTTATAGGGTAGAACCATATTGTAACAAGGAAACAAATCCGATAAAATAATTAATTAAAATAATCCAGTGATTAACAAAAGCATCACAAAAGATCTCCAAGCACCTAAAAATCCGACCCTGGTGGTAACTTGAATTCGTTAGTGTTTCAATACATGACTATGATGTGAGACAATTATTTCTCTCACTCCACAATCAGCCCTTTCTCATTCATTTCAAAATCAAACACCAGAAATTAATTATTTGGTTTACAATTGTTTGGTGATTCTTGTTTACACAAAAAAAAAAAAAAAAAACAGAAATTGGTTATTTGGTATTCTTGTTTACATTTAGTAGGGAAAATATATTATTGATGGGTTTGTATCGAACAGTTAACATTGTTTTTGAGATATGCACCAAAAGAGTAGTGCACTCTTTCGAACAAGTTTTTAGCCATCATTTGTAATTGGAGAGAAGCAAACAAAGACTATACATACTTAGCGACCCTTTGTTTTAATATTATTTTTCTTATTTTTTTTTCCATTTTGCAAAACTCTTCACATATTTGCTTCATACATCGTTGTCAACATGACCCAATTTAATTTTAATAAGTAATAGTTTATTAATAAACGTGTACGCATCTTCTGCCATCGCTATAAATTCATTTAATTGGTTTAAATATCAATATGTAGCTTGTCATGTCCTGTCAATGCCAATTAATTGTGTAATATTTGTAAAATTTTATTGTGAAACTTTGTTCTAAAGCGTATTCTATTGGTATACCAGCCAATCTATTCACACATTTTATTTTTTTAATACGAGTCGTATAGACATATACGGGCCATACAGATTCAAATGTCAAAAGTCAAATCTGCATGTGTCAGTTCTTGTCTAGCGGTTAGCTGGACCTATACGGGCCGTATTGCTTTGATTTTTTTTTTTACAAATTTTTGTATACATTTAATCATTGTTTTAACAAAGTTTAATAAAAGAATTTTTTTATTTAGACAAAAAAGCATTTTTTAAAAATTATCATGTAGTATAGGTTTGGTACATGTTTATTATACTATATTATCAGTCAGGGGCGGATCTACTTCATTGTAAGGGGGAGCGCCCGCTACCGCTTGGTCGGAAAATTTTTGACGTTTTTTCGATTTCGTTACCGCTTATTTATAAAACGTTCCCGCTTGGTCGGAATCCTAGATCCGCCACTGTTATCAGTGTTATAACCGCATTATATACTACACTTATCTATAGTTATTATACTATACTATACTACATGTATACTATAGCAATACGGGCCGTATTGCTTTGGTGTTAGGTTGACCGGTCAACCGCATTATTTAATTTTATCCAATCTTCTCACTTTTTCTCTCGGTAACTTCAAAACCCACCATTTTCAAAACCCACCATCATCTACCTTTTCTTCACTTTCTATCTCAATAATCACTGCATTATAGTGCGATTTTCGTCACCGATCAATTATTCAAACACAAATCAACGTGTTTTTTAACTTTTTTGAAGAAACTCAGTTTAATTTCATACAATTATCTCATTTTTTTCCCGTGATTTTGAAGCGAATCACTTGATTCGTTCCATTCGATCGCTGATAAGTGTTTCTAGCATTCAAATTCCGTCAATTATTGAAAAAATTTGAAGAAATCGGCTTCTCTATGAAAGAAAATTTTGAATTGCATTTTTACGATCTGGGTTTTTGAATTGAGTCATTGCGTTTTACAAAGGAATGAAAAAACACTTTTTTGTTTGTATTTTCATTCCATTGCGTTTTAGAAATAACACATTTTATTGTGTTTTAGTCTATTGCGTTTTAGGTAAAGTACATCTTATGTGTTTTTAGTCCATTGCGTTTTAGAGAAAAACACTTTCTTTTGTGTTTTTATCTATTGCGTTTCAGGAAAACATATTTTTATGTGTTTTTTGGTCCAATGCGTTTCAGAAAACAAATTTTGAAGTGTTTTTAGTCCATTGTTTTTAGGTAAAACAGATTTTTTATGTGTTTTTAGTACATTGCGTTTTAGAAAGAACATTTTGTTTTGTGTTTTTAGGCCATTGCGTTTTAGAAAACATACATTTTTATGTTTTTTTGGTCCATTGCGTTTTAAAAAAACACATTTTGAAGTGTTTTTAGTCAATTGCGTTTTAGGTAAAAACACATTTTTATGTGTTTTCAGTCCATTGCGTTTTACAAATAACCCTTTCTTTTATGTTTTTAGGTCATTGCGTTTTAGGAAAAAAAAAAGGACATTTCTTTATGTTTTATGTCCATTACGTTTTAGAAAGAAGACATTTTTTGTGTTTTTTGTCCACTGCGTTTTAGA
This sequence comes from Helianthus tuberosus, assembly GCA_030545235.1. Taxonomy (NCBI): domain Eukaryota; kingdom Viridiplantae; phylum Streptophyta; class Magnoliopsida; order Asterales; family Asteraceae; genus Helianthus; species Helianthus tuberosus. The sequence goes on from CM060381.1 coordinate 144,662,598, forward strand.
AAGAAAAAAAGTCATTTTTTACGCTTTTTATCCATTGCGTTTTACACAACTGGGTTTTCGAAAAAAAAAAATCGAAAATATAGTAATAGTATACTCGTTTTAAAGATAAAAACGGTCGTTTTTTTGTGCAATTTTTATAAAAAATAATGTCGTATGAAAGAGTTATTAACGTTTAAAAAACATGGGGAGTTGGAGGAGAGAAACTATTGACTTAGATTGACTAGAATGTCACTAGACAAACCCACACGCCACATTTTTTTTTCTTCAATTTCACTCATTTAATCTTAGCCTTTAATTATTAAATAGATCGTCAAGATTAGTTCATAGCCCCACAACTTATATCCGGTTTATGATTGCACAGGGGAGAAACAAAATTACAAAATTAAAATTTCATTCCGGAATATGGCATGTGAGGATTTAATACTAGATTAAATATTCCGGAAGGAAAAGAAATACAATGACATGCTTTTTGTTGACTTTTAAGTTTTATTCATAAAATAATTAGGGAAAACATCACATAATAGTAATCAAGTTTTTACTCTGTTCTAATTAAGTCACTCAATATTTTTTTGTCTCATTAAAGTCATTGAAGTTTCATTTAGTGTTTTAATCCAATGCAATTAGCAGGTTACAAGGTTACCATGATGATGTGTACCAGGTTATTTATATGGATCTATAATTAATGATATACATTTTAATTAATAACAATTTCGATATTTTGGATTAACCAATCGTCCCAAACATTTGTTCTCAAAAATCAACTTATCCTAAATAAAAATCTATATGTTCATCCAAGATGCAGTAACATTTGTGCCATGATTTGCTGAAGATTCACAAAATGGCGTTGGGTATTCAATGGATAAAAACAAGAACTGGGTTTGGGATTTGATAAATGAATAATAGGCTTAATGAATAAAAAATGTTTTCTAGTGATTTGATGATTGAAAAATGTGTGTAAAGAATAAAATATGGTTTCTATATGAACAAATGGGAACGAAAAGGGACATTTGCACTTTGCAGGTTTGATTTGATAAAATAAAATTTAGATTTAGTGAAAAATTGTTGTATTTTACTACTAAAGAAAAAAAAAAAAAAAAAAAAAAAAAAAACTGTAATTCTATTCACACAAGCATTAAAAATTTAAAAAAAATGTTACCTGACACATCATCAAAGTAACCTGGTAACCTAGTAATTGCGCAAAATTGGAACGTCATATAAAGTTGAGTGACTTTAAAGGGACAAAAAAAGATTGAGTGACTTTGGTAGAACATATAGAAAATTTGGTTACTATTGTAACAAACTAGTAGATGCGCCGCCCGCGTTGTGGGGCGAGGGCAGAATAATTCTCAACCAATTAAAAAAAGACTACTATAATTTTCCTAGGAAAAAAAAACAAAAACGATGATAAGACCGTAGTAAACCAATTAAAACAAAAAACCTTTATAGTTTTGGTAAAAAAACTAAAACGATGGAAAAAACGTAATTTTTAACTCAGGGCCAAATCATAAATTTAATTCGGGGATAAATTGTAAACTAAATGGACCAACGGGGGAGTGCCAGGAAGTTGCCGGTACGACTGTAATTTTACATTGGGGGCAAAATTGTAATGTCACCAGGAAAACAAACAAAAACGATTGGGAAAATATAAAGTTAAGTTGAGGGTAAAATCGTAACTTGGCTTTGAGAAAAAAAACTAATGGTAAAACTTTAAATTTATACGGGGCAAAATTGTAATTTTGAACCGAGGGCAAAATCAAAATTTTTAGCTGGGAGTAAAAGGGAAATTTTTTTTAAGTGGGGGTAAGAACATAATTTTGAACTGATAGCAAAATCATAATTTTAAGGGGAAAAAACTAATGGCAAAAGTGTAAAATTAAACAGGGCAAAATCGTAATTTTTAACCGAGGGCGAAATCAAAATTTTTAGCTAAGAGTAAAAGCGCAAATTTATTTTTAAGTGGGGGCAAAAACATAACTTTATACTGATGGCAAAGTCGTAATTTTAAGGCGGGACAAAATCGTAAATTTGCTTGGCCAATAAGGGAGTGTCAGGCAGTTGACTGGCACTGTTGAGCCTGCCGCCCATTTCACCCAATTGGGTGGCGGACCTATTACTCGATGACGTCATCATCTTGAAATTTTATGTATTGAAAATTTTTTTAATAACAATGATTAAGGGTTGAGTTATACTACAAAGTATTTAAAAATAAGAAGGGTAAGAAGCCACCAGAAAATGACAAGTGTCCTAGAAGAAATTAAATGGAAGGGGTAATTTTGTCTACAATAGGAAAGAGAATATGCACATGCAAGTCACATGTTATTCCCCCCCCCCCCCCCAATTTTTAAACGTCCGTAATTTTTTTATACATCATTGGTTTTTAAAAAAAATTATACCATAAAATCGAGCGTTTTTTTTATCTTTAATATGAGTACCATATTGTTATATTTTTCAAAAAAAAATTCAAAAACCCAGTTGCATATTACACAATGGACATGATGTAAAACACAATGTAAAGTAGATCAAAAACACAATCAATGACAACAAATAAAAACACAATGAACAACATACTAAAACACAATGACCATAACGTATAACACAATTGCGATAACATATAACACAATAAGTATCAGACTAAATAAAAACACAATTGATGACAACAGATAAAAGACACAATTAATGACAGCAGATAAAAGACACAATGGAGAGCAGATAAAGACACAATGGAAAACAAATTAAAAACACAATACACAACAAACTAAAACACAATGAACAAAGATAATAAAAAAAATTGAACAAATTATTAAAACACAATGGACAACATATTAAAACACAATGAATAACATATTAAACACAATAACCTGAACTAATAACACAATTTATAGAAAACCCAAATATAACATTATCTTCATTGTGTCATATATTGTATTATAGGTTCTTATAAAACGCAATGGATAGAACCCAAATTAACATTGTGCTATAGGTTTTGATAATAACACAATGGACATGATGTAAAACACAACGTAAAGTAGATAAAAAAACACAATCAATGACAACAGATAAAGACACAATGGACAACATACTAAAACACAATGACCATAACGTATAACACAATGGCGATAACATATAACAAAATAAGTATCAGACTAAACACAATGGCGATAACATATAACAAAATAAGTATCAGACTAAATAAAAACACAATTGATGACAACAGATAAAAGACACAATTAATGACAACAGATAAAAGACAAAATGGAGAGCAGATGAAGACACAATGGAAAACAAACTAAAAACACAATACACAACAAACTAAAACGCAATGAACAAAGATAATAAAAAAAATTGAACAAATTATTAAAACACAATGGACAACATATTAAAACACAATGAATAACATATTAAACACAATGACCTGAACTAATAACACAATTTATAGAAAACCCAGATATAACACCATCTTCATTGTGTCATATATTGTGTTATAGGTTCTTATAAAAACGCAATGGATAGAACCCAAATTAACATTGTGTTATAGGTTTTGATAATAACACAATGTCTAGAAACTCTATTGACCAAAACCCAGTTAAAAGACACAATGACCTGAAAACTTTAACACAATGCAAAAAAACCCAGTAAAAATGAAATTTTTTATTTTATTTTTATATGATAATATGGTACTCATATTAAAGATAAAAAACGCTCGTTATTATAGTGAATTTTTAAAAAAAAAAAATGTCGTATGAAAAAGTTATGGACGTTTTAAATCGATTGGGGAATTGGCATGTGCCTTGCATGTGGAGAGAGAAAATCCATAAATATAGAATTCCCTTTATGCCCTTCTATTTTTTTTCCCTACAACTAATCTCAACCCTCCAAATATAAGATCAATGGACTAGAATCATTCTTACCCTTCTTATTTATTTTATCATTTGTATTTGATCCTAACACCAATGATTACACCAATAATACTAAAATAATCTTCTTGTCCAGGTTTAAATCTGGAACCATCATCTAAGAGACGTAAGCCTTTACCAAGTGAGCTAGCCAATATTGAAATTATTTTAACAATTAAATCACATTTTTTAACATTTAAATCGCACTTTAATGGATGGCTATGATCTGAAACATTTATGTCTCTTTTTCTTCACGAATTTGATCATCCTCTAATTATAACTTGCTCAATGATAATATGATAAAAATGATATGATTGATAGTTATTTAATAGTGTTACCATTTGAACTAGATCATGAAAACGAGCAGAAGGAGACACGATTATAAATTTTTAATCAATGGAGAAAAAGAGACGTTAACATAAAAAGTTTCGATTATCAATCAAACTTCAAAACATAGTTAAATCTTCTAAAATAGTAATTTATGTTTTTTTTTTTTGAATGGCAAACATTACATACTCCTAAATTACACCAAATAAATACTAATCTAGTCCTTGCTTGGGATTGAACCCAAGACCTCCCAATAAGAGGCAAAAACCTCTACCAAGTGGGCTACTCCCACATTGGCAAATAGTAATTTATGTATCATTATTAGTTATTTACTGTATTAAGGCATCTTTAAATTTATATGTTAAAACTTTATTTGTTGGACAATTAGAAAAGCTGACTTATTACATGATGTAACTATATTATTTATTTATTAATATCTAAGTCTGACTCTTTAATAACAAACCAGATTGAAAAACTTATGCAATAATTTATGTTAAATATTCTGCTAAGGCATTCTAGTTCCAACTACAAAGCCGGCGGTCAAAAGCTATGAAGTATGAATGTGCCACCTGCGATGAACGTGGTTTGATAACCTGAGAGGGGTTGACCAATTGGGTTAACCATAGTTAACTTTCTTTTCTTGTTTTTCTTTAACGAATAACACAACCCATATCGACTCCGTTCGATTATGGCGGGTATGAAAATATTGATAATCATAATCGATTCGTTACTTTTGGTGTTTAAAAAACAATAAACTGAATCACCTGAAAGGATATGGTCCTGGTCCCCTACGTGCTCAGGACCATACTCATATTCAATGCAAAAAACTACAAATTGGTTATACTAAGCCACCAGTGGGCGCGATATCACACCAACACAGAGAACACATATAATACAAGGTGAAAGTGACTTGCGGCCAATTACTATGGTGTAGGAAACAAAAGGTACAATTGAGAGCGACGTGTGGCCAATCACAGGACACTGGTACACCTATCCTTAACCTCCACTAGTGGTTGTTGACAGACGAGACAAGAAGTACATCGAGAAAGCGACGTGTGGCCAACCATGGCACGCAGACGTACTCCCACCTCTGCGGACACTAAGGTGGTTTTTTTTTCTAAATTTGCACAGGATTTTCTGTCTGCGTCGCGCACGCGCAGACATTGCCATCTGCAGATTGTTTGTTTTTTCGAAGACGTTTCATTAAAAAAAGTCTGCGTGACCTCTTCTTTGTGCAGATTTGGCCCAGCCACTTTTAAAATCTTCTAAGGTTTGCAGAAGGTTAAACATCACCACCCACCACCACCGACCACCATCTACGACCACGTCCACCACCACCTACCATCCACGTCCACCACCACCACCCACCGTCCACGTCCACCGCTCATCAACACCATCCAACATCACAGTCCACCACCACCGTCCAGCAACACCGTCCACCACCACCATCCACCACCACCGCCCAACACCACCAACACCACCACCACCGTTCACCACCAGTTTATTTTAAAAGTCTACATACGTTAAAAACAATCAGCCTTCTTCTTGTAGACCGCAGAGGTTTGGTCCACCTATTCTTCTAGAGATGTCTGTGGATTTGGTCCGCACACTACAAACATTTTACCTCTTAAGAAACAAACTGCACCTAAGTGTCACGTAAAAAGAAACCAAATGGATATTCTTTGACGACATCTCGTCTAATCATTCTCCAACCTCTCGGGTATAAATACCACACTTTTCCAACAGTTTAATGATCTATCATCATATTCTCTACACTCTTTCTATAAACTTGCTCTCCTTCTGTCACACCCCGATATTTCCACGTATTACCAGTGGGCCCGGTGGGAAGTATCGTGACGTAGTTGATATCATCATAGTCAATTAATCACAGTTTAAATGCACAGCGGAATTCTAAAAGTAATAATTATACAAACCGATTGAAAGTAACATAAAATATTACACAACGGGTTGTAAAAGGATCCACAGGCGGATCTAAGATAAAAAAAATATTGTTCAACAGATTTAAGCATCAAAAGCTTGCAAGACTCTTTAGTTGATACTAGGAGTAGCCAGTCCATTTCGCTTAGTACCTGCACTTAACCTTTTTGGAAAATACGTCAGTTTACACTGGTAAATATAATTAACTGACACTTTTGAAAATATTTAAGAAAATTGATTTAATGCACAAGGCACAAATATTCTTTTATAACCTGGGACAATTATTAAAAATAATCTTGTAAACGATTTATATGTTTGACATACATTCAGGATCCGGGATAGAAGCCGGAACAAGATTAATAGACACACCACATAATATAAACCCACGGCGAGTTATCCTCAACAAGCGGGTATATCTTTTTACATACGCACTGGCAGGTGTATGCCTACACCTCGTGCTTAAGTCATGGCCATTTCAATGAATGAGCCGAGGATATCCAGGACATGGTCATTAACCCCCCCCCCCAAAGGCTTAAAACAAACAAAACAGATTAAACGGGTTATCTCAATGATTTAACCATTATTCGATTAAAGATTCAATACCCGACCAAGCGGTATTATTAAATACTGTATCCCAAGCCCGTATAACGGAAAAATAAGTTAAAAGTATTTACCTGAGCAAAAATATAATTTTTATCCCAGCCGTATATCAATCAGCAAGTACATATAGCTTTTACCGGGCTCCGAATCTGGAACGAAGGTTTTTAATAACCTATTAGATTCCTAACGGGTCTTATTTAAGCTATAACTTAGACCGGTTAGTTTTAAAGAAATGTATACGGTTTAAAACGCAAGATACGAAGACCGGATTAGAATGTGATTTAGACCCAACAAGTATAAGGACTTGTATAAAATGGGCAAACTAAGTACATTCTGGATTTTGAAGTAAAAATGATAAAGTTTGACCCGTTTCAGTTAGTTTATGCAACCTAGTTACATAAACCGTACCGAACGCGAAAATGCATAACGGGTAACCAAATGAGTCATGAACAAGTCCCACAAGTTAATATGCTTTTAATATGTTGTGATATCAGTAGGATACCTTCCATTATGCCCAAAACGGATTTAAAATTAATTTAAGCCCCGTAGGGGTATTTTGGTCATTTTAAAGATTATAAAAGAGGTTAAATAGTAATATGAGGTTCTGGTCTAAAATTATCAGTAAAAATATTTATTTGTACAAGTTATATCAGTAAGATATTGTATATATGTGAAATTTATCGTTTATAGCCAAACTATGCACCGTATGGGCATTTTGGTCATTTCACATAAGCTTTAAGGGTTAAATCTGGAAATCTGATTTCAAAACTTTTAGTTACTGTTAAAGTAAAAAAAAATTTACTTATAATATCAGCAGGTAATGAGTTTTAGGTGTCAAATATAGTTTTAACCCATACTATGCGTTTTAAAAGCGTAAAAGTCGGTATTTGACGATTTTCGGGTTATTTAAGGAAATCTGAGTTTTTGATCAGTTTCTAAAGCTTAAAAGATTTTATTTAACATATGAAATTAGTAGAAAAAAGTTTGGTATCAAAATGATATGTAAAACTCATTTTATCAAAGAAAAGGGCAATTTCGTCAATACCGAATTTACATTAAAACTCTATAGTTTAATCAGTTTAAAACTCAATAAAAATTTCAAAAAATCCTTAAATATTATATTATATCAGTAGGTATAAAGTTTGGTGACAAAAATTGGGTTTGAATGTGATTTATACTAAAAATGCCATTTAAATAATAAAAATCATTCAATTTGCGATATCGAGCATAACTCCTAATTTCGACCACAAACTGATGTCAATTTTTTAGGACATGCTTATAAATCAGTAATAAAGGTTTTTGTCCTCTCACATTTTCAAAAATCTCGTTTTTATATCAAAAAGGCATAATGGTCAACTTTTAAGCAATTAACGAAAACATGCAAAAGATTCGGGTTTCAAAGGAACCATATTGTATAATCTCAGAGGGTTATACTAACATGTAATATGGTCCTAATGGAACCCTAAGGTATATCTAAAACAAGCTAAATCGGGTCAGAACTGAAAGTCAAAGCAAAAGTCTACTTTCGCGACTTTCGGTTCCGAACCGAGCCTAAACTCGGAATTGTCGGGTTGAACATGCCTAGACATGTTCTTATATCATTTACCAAGTTATTTTAATGTTAAAACATGTTCCATAACCTCTGCATTGCTAGTTATGAATTTATTTGTAAAAATTGATTCTGTTGACTTTTTATTAACAAGTTTGACCCGACAATTGACCAAGTAAAAGTGATAATCAGTAGGTGCCCTTTTAAGGGTTTATTACCTACATAATTACCAACTCATAGCCACTTTCAATCCGAATTATTGCTGGACTGTTTGTGATTAATCACAAAGTCAAAGCTTAATTACGATAACTTTGACTTTCGGTTATTAAGCTAATAAAACTTGAACTTAGGAAGCTAAGAACACTTACTAGGGTACTTAGCACGAGTTTAGAGCTTGAGAAAACTTTCTTGAACTCCAGGAAGCTCCAGAGAAAGAGTTTTGAAGTGAAATTTCAAGTGTGAGCTCAAATGAAACAAAACAAGGCCCTTATATAGTGTTTTGGATTGTCTAGGATTAATGCAAGTGTCCCTAGGATGTTACCAGATGTTCCAAGGTGTCCCTATGCTGTTAAAACCAGTTGTATAGACCCTGGTATCGAAAAACAAGCTTGCAAAGGCGGTGGAATGGCTGTAACCTGTAGCTGTCCATTTTACTGCCCAGTTACAGGTCTTACGGACCGTAAGCCTAAGCCCTTACGGTTCGTATCCGTAATTCAAATTGTATTGCCCAGTTAAGCCTTCTTACGGACCGTAAGGCGAAAGCTTTGCGGTCCGTAAGCCTTCCATCAGAGACAAAATTTTGAGAACTTTTATATTTGACCCATGCAACTTTTTAAACTCGATTCTGTAGTCACTTTCAGCAGGAATGGTCCACATAATCAGGTCTGCATTGCTCAGAATGCTTTGCCATGCATTAGTGTTGCCTTGGAGTCTTTTGAGATGGCCATTGAATGAAGAATTGTCGGTTTTTGTGTAACAACTCTCACTTAAAATTTCTATTTCTTATTCTATTATGTCCAATAGGAAACCCTAATTGAGACCCCCAAGTAATATTGCATGACCCCTAAAATTTTCAGAACAATCGGAACTAGGATCAGGGCCCCTAAAACTCAAGGGGGGTATTCCCTAATTAGTATTATCCTCACAGTTTGCTGTAGGATTTGAATTTCGTCGAATTGTGACTCACCAAGGCTATGTTGGACACGAAACTACCCTACACTAGAAGCACACCCGTTGCACCACGCGACTGGGACAACTTTTCAGTATAAATAGAGGGCCTTGGCACTTGCATGGCTGCGTTGGTTCGATGTTCAAACTCATTTTGTACGTTGAGATATCCTCTGTTTAGTCCAAAAACACACAAGCACGAAATTCTGCTGCGATAACAGGGTAATAACTCGATCACTGCTACGATTCAATGTCCGATCGATAAAAACCAATCCGATGGATGTTTAAGTACTGCCCGTATTTGGGCTATACTTTGTCATTCGTCGTGAGGGTTTTGATCTCGTGAGTTGTCGTAAAAGTTGAATTAAGTTACTGACCTAGTTTCGTGTGCATTGTTATTTAACTAGGTTACCAAGAGTAAATCAGCAGGCAAGGTTCTGTCCAATTAAACTTGCAATGTGAGTCATTCTCTTTTTACCAAACTGTGTTCCAAACCCTATTTCTTTTCAAAGTTATAATTACAGGGATTAAGTCTTTGTAATCTTCAATTACTGCCGGTATGTGGGGTTTTGTATACATTACTTGATACCCGTCACCATTGGACAACGGGTTAGCCAATGGGTGATCTGACCATAGTCACATATACTGTCGAGTGACAAATACCGATTTGGGGTAATTGGTAGATAGAAACAATATAATCACCCTTAATATTGTATATTATAACAATGTGTCGTTTTGTGCAACTTGAATGACTCGCCAGTATTTCCCTGCTGATAAAACCTTTTTAAAACATGTTTCAGGTGATCTGCTGTGATCCAGGAAAAAGTGTCGTGTAGCACTGCAAGCTTGAAGAAGTGGCTCAATAAAATAAATAAATATGTTTTTGTAAAACAGGGAATTTCCTAGAGAAATTTCCTTTATTATAAACTATGGGGTTGTCCCAAATGTGTGAAATAAAATAAATTGGGCATTTTCAAGTTTTAAAAGATCCTGTTAAAATTCCGCTGCTAACATAATAGTTACCACGGGTTTCTGTCCCGCGATTCCTGGACCAGGTGGCCGTGACAGAAAAAGGTGGTATCTGAGCCACTGATTTATGCCAATTAAGTATTTAGAAATACTTAATCTAATTGATTGCCCTTCTATGATTCTGTGAAAATTTGCAATAAATAACATTCTAACTAGGATTTTGTGTTTCCTTATATTCTGATAGCATGAATGAGTTGTCTGAAGCTCTTCAGAATCTCACTATCCATTCTGCTAACATGGAAGTTTCCGAGGACTTTTCCGGTTATCAGGCCGATGCCGAAGAACCCATGACATTCCAGGCCCAAGCCCAGGAGAAACCAAAGTCGAAAAAGAGAAGGAGATTTGTAGGCTGGAGACGTGTACGGAGAAAGAAGCCAGTCGCACAAAGGATTAAAAAGACTGTGGACCCAACTGATAAAGGGGAAGGAAAAGAGATTGGGGAAAGTTCAGGGCAAGCCCCTGAAATGCCACCCTGGGAGGAGCTTGATCGCAAACTGGCAAATTGTGACCTCATCAGATTTGCCAATGAAGACCTCTTCAATTACCCTGCTGAATCCCAACTCGCAGTCAATTTGGAACCTGCCATCCCAGATCCCATTGTCAACCACCAACTTCTACCCGGAGAGCTGGAGGAATGGTGGACAAGTGATTGGCAATTTCAGAATCTCTTGAATAACCCTAACACCTTTTTCCCCCAGTTTAGCCCTGAGCCAGCACCAAACCCACCGATGAGCACCGAGAACTTGGCTGAACTCCGCCATTATGGCGAGGAGCTGGTGGACGCTGGGAATAGAATCCGGGAAGTGGGGGAAAGGATATCCTGGAAATACGACGAAAGGGAACGTCGTTTCTAAAATGCCAATTGACGGGATCGTATGTGGTTGTAGGGTTACGTGTTTAATAAAAAAAAAATATATATATATATATATATATATATATATATATATATATATATATATAGGGGAGGGCTATATAGAAAACCCTTAAGTTTTTAGAAAACTCTGGAAACTCAAATCTCCCCCCATTTTTACCCAACCTCCCGACATTTTTTTTTTTTTTGAAAAAAATAACACATGTAATATACATGTTTTAAAGTGTTTTGGGCCAAAAAAAACAAAAAAGCGCCGAAGGGATGTTTTAAAAAAAATAAACAAATTTCAGCATGCTTCGGGTGACTAACATGTGTTAGGCACAAAAGGCAGAAACTTGCTGAAACTTTTTTTTTTTTAAACATTCCTTCGGCGCTTTTTTGGTTTTTTTGGCCCAAAACTCTTAAAAACATGTATATTACATGTATTATTTTTTTCAAAAAAAAAAAATGTCGGGAGGTTGGGTTTTCTAGGGTTTTCTCAAAATGGAGGGTTTTCTATCTAGCTTTAGCCTATATATATATATATATATATATATATATATATATATATATATAAAATCATGTAAAATAACTAAAAATAAAACTTCTGTAACATATCTGGTGTGTACGGACGCATACTAATATATAAAAATATCAACGTCGCAAAGTCGACAATTTTGGCTAAATGTGTTGATGTGATTATGTGTGATTGTTTTATTATGCTTGGTTGTTATTTATTTTGGTGCTAATAACTTATATATATTAATTACCAGATGGTACACGCTGGTAATGAACCAGTTAACGAGGTTAACTAATCTGAGCAAAACAATGAAGACCACTTTCTTAATAGGCAAGATATAGAAAATATCGTTGCCTAGGGAATAGCAAATGTTATTCCAGCAATCCTTGCTGCTGCCCGAAATCCCGTTGAGCCTCCACCACCTACTCTCAGCAAACGTACTCGCGACGACAATTTCAGTAATAGTGTAAATGGAGGCGGCAACATTAATAATAATGATAATGATGTAATGCAAGCCCCATTTCTTAAGAGAATGAAAGCTGCAACACCTGGTTGCACTTACAAGGAATTTCTTGCCTGTAAACCTGTCGAATTCGCAGGTAATGAAGGGGTGACTGCCGCGCTACGTTGGTTGGAGAAAACCGAGGCAGTAATCAAAATAAGTAAGTGTGCCGAGGAGGATAAGGTTATGTATGCTTCTCACCTTTTCAAGAAAGAGGCATTAGAATGGTGGAATACGTTGTTACAAGCTAAGGGAAGTGACATGGCCTATGCCATGAGTTGGGAAGAATTTAAGCGTTTAGTGGAAAGGAAATTTTTCCCCGAATATGAAAAGGAACAAATGGCGAATAAATTCCTGAGCCACCGAATGGTGGATGTTGATTGTCGAGGGTATACTTCGAAGTTTTTTCGAATACGCTCGAATTGTGCCTACTCTGGCTTCGCCAGAACCGGTACTTATTTCTCGCTACATTTGGGGTTTAATTAGAAATATCCGGGATATTGTCAAAGGTGCGAGACCCCGCACGATCGATGATGCGGTGGAATTAGCCAACACTTTGACTGACGGACTGGTGCGTACGCTAGAAGAAAACAGGAAGAAGGAATTGGCTCAGAAAATTACCCAAGGATTTCGTGTGGGTAATAATAGAAACTTCAAGAGAAAGGGAACTGGATCATCTTCCACTCCGCCGTTCTGCAGGAACTGTAAAAAGAAACATTTTGGAAAATGTAATGAAACCTGCAACTTCTGCAAAGCTATAGGACATCGTGAAGAAGATTGCAGAAAGAAAACAAAGATCTGCTACAACTGTGGAGAAGCTAGGCATTTTAGACCAGAATGCCCTAAATTGGTCAAACCAGCAGATAACAACGCCAAACCTGCTGAAGGGGCTAACAAGAAGAACGCAAGAGCCTTCCAATTGACCACGCAGGAAGCCGAACTGATTCCTGACGTAATAGCTGGTACGTTCCTAGTTCACAACGTTTATGCGAAAGTATTATTCGACTCCGGTGCAAACCAAAGTTTTATAAATAATTCATTCTACCAAGCTCTTAAGCTACCCTTAATGAAACTTAGGCAAGTTTTTACGGTAGAGACGGCAGACGGGAATTCTGTTAACATAGATACGGTTTTGCAAAAAGAAAATATAGAACTTTCAGGTCATAAATTTTCTGCAAACCTATTACCTATGAATTTAGCTGGATTCGATGTTGTATTAGGAATGGATTGGTTAGTAGCCAACCATGCTCGAATCCTCTGTGATAAGAATTCCATAGAAATTCATACACCATCAGGAGAAATAATCCTGATTACAGGGGATAAGCCGCGTAAACCAATGAAGTTCGTTTCGGTAATGAAAGTTACTAGTTATGAACGAAAGCAAAGAATAGTGTATATGATGTCGGTAATCATTAGTGCTAAGGGTAAGGAACTTAAGGAAATTCCGGTAGTATCAGAATACTCGGATGTATTCCCAGAAGAATTACCAGGATTACCACCAGATAGGGAGGTAGAATTTAGAATTCATTTGATTCCTGGAACTACACCCGTAGCAAAGGTACCCTACCGATTAGCACCCACTGAAATGTTAGAACTGAAAAAGCAATTAGATGAATTGCTCAGTAAAGGATTCATACAACCTAGTTCATCCCCTTGGGGAGCACCAGTGTTGTTCGTAAAGAAAAAGGATGGTTCGATGCGAATGTGTATCGATTATAGGGAGCTGAATAAGGTTACAATTAAGAATCGATACCCATTACCTAGGATTGATGATCTCTTTGATCAACTCCAGGGAGCTAGATATTTTTCTAAGATAGATTTACACTCCGGATACCATCAGTTGAAGGTACAAGAAGAAGACATACCTAAAACCGCTTTTAGAACTAGGTATGGTCACTATGAGTTTACAGTTATGCCCTTTGGACTAACAAATGCTCCTGCAGCATTTATGGACATGATGAATAGAATCTGTAAACCGTATTTGGATAAATTTGTAATTTTATTTATCGACGATATACTTATTTATTCCAAAAGTCAGGACGAGCATTGTGAGCATTTACATGCACTCTTAACTTTGTTAAGAAAAGAGAAACTTTATGCCAAATTCTCGAAGTGTGAATTTTGGCTAAAAGAGGTACAATTTTTAGGACACATGGTGAATCATGAAGGTATTCACGTAGATCCCTCTACAATAGAAGCGATCACCAAATGGAAGGTCCCGCAATCAGCTATGGAAGTTAGAAGTTTTCTAGGATTAGCTGGTTACTATAGGAATTTCATTAAGGATTTCTCTAAGATAGATGTGCCATTAACTAAGCTAACCTGTAAAACAGTTAAGTTTGAATGGGGACCTAAGCAAGAAGAGGCTTTTAGGATTTTAAAACAAAGGTTAACAAACACCCCAATTCTTGCCTTGCCAGAAGGGACAGAAGATTTTGAAGTTTACTGTGATGCTTCTATGCTAGGATTAGGGTGTGTGCTAATGCAACGCAAGAAGGTAATTGCGTACGCTTCAAGGCAATTGAAAAAGCACGAGGAAAACTATACGATGCATGACTTAGAATTAGGGTCGATAATTTTTGCCCTTAATATTTGTAGACACTATCTGTATGGAAGTAAGTTTACTATTTATACAGATCATAAAAGCTTAAGGTACATATTTGGGCAAAAAGAATTGAACATGAGACAAAGGAGATGGATGAAAATTCTAAGTGACTACGACTGTGATATTCAATATCACGAAGGAAAAGCAAACGTAGTTGCAGATGCCTTAAGTCGTAAGTATCACGAAAAGCAAAAGCGAGTTCGTGCTCTTAGATTAAATCTACAATTAGATTTAATGGAACAACTGAAAAACATTCAAGAAACAGCAATCAAGGATGATGCAGAAGGAATGAAAGGACGAATAAAGGAATTAGAATAAGGAAGTGATGAAATTTGGAGATTCCACAAGAAGAGGATTTGGGTACCTAAGCAAGGAGAATTAAGAAATAAGATTTTAGAGAAAGCCCATAAATCTAGGTATACCATGCATCCTGGAAATAATAAGATGTACCAAGATTTAAGAAATAATTTCTGGTGGATAGGAATGAAAAAGGACATAGCTAGATACGTCTCTAAGTGCCTAACTTGTTCACAAGTTAAGGCAGAACACCAGAAACCTTCAGGGTTACTCAAACAATTAGAAATGCCTGTTTGGAAGTGGGAACTAATAACCATGGATTTTGTTACTAAGTTACCCAAAACCAGAAAAGGTAACGACGCAATTTGGGTAATTGTGGATCGATTAACCAAATCAGCTCATTTCCTACCCATGAAAGAAACCTTTAGCATGGAAAGGTTAGCAAAGTTGTACGTAGACGAGGTAGTATCCTTACATGGAGTCCCACTCTCCATTGTATCGGATAGGGACAGTTGTTTCACTTCCCATTTCTGGACTAGTTTCCAGGAAGCAATGGGAACCCGATTAAATTTAAGTACTGCATACCATCCTTAAACAGACGGACAAAGTGAAAGGACGATCCAAACCCTGGAATACATACTCAGGGCATGTGTGATAGATTTTGGTGGAAACTGGGATGACCATCTACCCTTAATTGAATTCTCCTATAATAATAGTTATCATGCAAGCATTGAAGCTGCCCCATTCGAAGCACTGTACGGACGAAAGTGCAGAACTCCAGTTTGTTGGGCAGAAATAGGAGAAAGCTAATTATCAGGTCCCGAGATTGTGCAAGAAACCACCGACAAGATCACTCAAATCAAGGAAAGACTGAAAACGGCTTGTGATCGTCAGAAGAGTTATGCAGACAATAGACGCAAGCCGCTAGAATTTCAAGTTGGAGACAAGGTACTCTTAAAAGTTTCTCCTTGGAAAGGGGTAGTTCGGTTTGGTAAAAAGGGAAAACTAAGTCCAAGGTACGTAGGACCATTCCCAATAATCCAGTGGATAGGACCAGTTGCTTATCGCTTACAACTACCAGAAGAATTAGCTGGGGTACATGACGTGTTTCATGTATCTAACCTCAAGAAGTGTTTGTCCGACGAATCCCTGGTAGTACATCTTCAAGATGTAGAGGTAAATGAAAAGTTAAAATTGTTGAGAAGCCACTGCAGATAGAAGACAGAAAGGTCAAGTTTCTCAAGCACAAAAGACTAGTACTGGTCAAAGTCAAGTGGGATTCGAAGAGAGGACCTGAATACACTTGGGAACTGGAATCAGAGATGAAGCGAAAGTATCCCTACTTGTTCCAGTAAATCTCAAGGACGAGATTTTAATAAGGTGGGGAGGATGTAACAACTCTCATTTAAAATTTCTATTTCTTATTCTATTATGTCCAATAGGAAACCCTAATTGAGACCCCCAAGTAATATTGCATAACCCCTAAAATTTTCAGAACAATCGAAACTAGGATCTGGGCCCCTAAAACTCAAGGGGGGGGGGGGTATTCCCTTATTAGTATTATCCTCACAGTTTGCTGTAGGATTTGAATTTCGTCAAATTGTGACTCACCAAGGTTATGTTGGACACGAAACTACCCTACCCTAGAAGCACACCCGTCGCGCCACGCGACAGCCTGTCGCGCCACGCGACCGGGACAACTTTTCAGTATAAATAGAGGGCCTTGGCACTTGCATGGCTGCGTTGGTTCGACGTTCAAACTCATTTTGTACGTTGAGATATCCTCTGTTTAGTCCAAAAACACACAAGCACGAAATTCTGCTGCGATAACAGGGTAATAACTCGATCACTGCTATGATTTAATGTCCAATCGATAAAAACCAATCCGATGGATGTTTAAGTACTGCTCGTATTTGGGCTATACTTTGTCATTCGTCGTGAGGGTTTTGATCTCGTGAGTTGTCGTAAAAGTTGAATTAAGTTACTGACCTAGTTTCGTGTGCATTGTTATTTAACTAGGTTACCAAGAGTAAATCAGTAGGCAAGGTTCTGTCCAATTAAACTTGCAATGTGAGTCATTCTCTTTTTACCAAATTGTGTTCCAAACCCTATTTCTTTTCAAAGTTATAATTACAGGGATTAAGTCTTTGTAATCTTCAATTACTGCCGGTATGTGGGGTTTTGTATACATTACTTGATACACGTCACCATTGGACAACGGGTTAGCCAATGGGTGATCTGACCAAAGTCACAGATACTGTCGAGTGACAAATACCGATTTGGAGTAATTGGTAGATAGAAACAATATAATCACCCTTAATACTGTATATTATAACAATGTGTCGTTTTGTGCAACTTGAATGACTCGCCAGTATTTCCCTGCTGATAAAACCTTTTTAAAACATGTTTCAGTCCAGGAAAAAGTGCCGTGTAGCACTGCAAGCTTGAAGAAGTGGCTCAATAAAATAAATAAATATGTTTATGTAAAACAGGGAATTTCCTTGAGAAATTTCCTTTATTATAAACTATGGGGTTGTCCCAAATGTGTCAAATAAAATAAATTGGGCATTTTCAAGTTTCAAAAGATCCTGTTAAAATTCCGCTGCTAACATAATAGTTACCACGGGTTTCTGTCGCGTGATTCCTGGACCGGGTAAAACTGGGACGGGGGCCGTGACATTTTTCACATGTGATTCTATATCTTGAAAGTTGAATTATTTATCACAAAATTTAGCCGGATGCTTATGAAATCTTTATCAGATGTTTATGAGAGTGCATCTATATTTACAAAGCTTTTGGGAACATTAAAAGGTCACTCAGAGGTAGAATTAACATGTTGACACTTTTAATCCCTCCAGTTATCTTTTAACATGATCCGGATTTATGACACGTGTCTTTATTATATTGGACATGATTTTTACGAGGTGTTACATCCTCACCCCCTTAAAAGAAATCTCGACCTCGAGATTTACTGAAATTAATGAGGGTACTTCTGTTTCATTGTGAATTCAACCTCCCACGTGTATTCCGGGCCTCTTCGGGCATCCCATTTTACCTTTACAATCGGTACATGCTTCTTTCGAAGCATCTTACCCTGTCGATCGTCGATCGACAAAGGTTTTTCAACGAACTTCAAGCTCTCATCTATCTGCACGTACTTATGCGACATTGCTAGAGATTTGTCAGCTAGACATTTCTTTAAGTTGCAGATGTGGAATACATTATGTATTCCACTAAGCTCTTCTGGCAGATTTAGCTTATAAGCTACAGTTCCGACACATTCAATGATCTCAAATGTTCCTATATACCTTGGGCTAAGCTTCCCTTTTTTTCCCGAAACGCATCACCCCTTTTCCAGGGTGATACCTAAAGTAACACTTTGTCGCCTACCTCGAATTTCAGAGGTTTATGCCTTTTATCCGCATAACTTTTCTGCCTATCCCTGGCAGCTTTGAGACGATCGCGGATCTGAACAATATTATCCGTCGTCTCCAGGACTGTTGGTGCATGCGTCTGTCGACTTCGTCTTGTATCGAGTCTTGAATGTATATAGATAGATCAGGGCACGTAATACGAGAATACTGTCAAAAATAGGTCAACAGGCAATTTCACACGAAATTACAAAGTGTAATTTCGCTTGAAATCAACAAGTGATTTCAAACGAAATCACCGTGTTAATTCCGCATGAAATAGGTAATTCCGTGTGAAACTGATTTCGCTTGATCCTGTTCAAGCGGAATTAGATTGCCTATATATAGGAGTGTCCTGATTTCGTTTCAAGTAGACTTGTATGTGTGATTTCGGAGCCGAAGTGCTGCCGAAGTGTCGTTTCGCTGTAAAACTTTGTCAAATCAATCAGAAAGACAGTTAAAGTGAATATCTAGCTGAATCAAACTCGATATGTCTGTTTCCGCCTTTCATATTTAATAGAACGCCTCTGAATGACTCATTTCGGGTCAGAACACGATCCTACATGTGGTATCAGAGCTCAGGAGGAGGAGTTCTACCGTATTCAGCTTGATTTCATCAGATTTTCTAACTTCTACACCTTTTTTTCAAAATTGAACAAAATTTCACGGTCAAAATGCTTTGAATTTCACACATTATGTGCGAAATTGTGTTTTAACAAAGCCTTGAGAGAATTGGACCTAAAATCGAGCTTAAACTTGATCAATTTGACAAAAGTTTGACCGAAATGATGACATCAGCATAATTTTGCTTGAAATTGCACCTAATTTCGCACGGAATTATAATTCCGCTTGAGTAATTCCGCTTGAAATAGCCTTATTTCGCATCAGAGTGTAATTCCGTTTGAAATTTTCAAACAAAATTAGTGATTCCGGTTCAAATCGTGATTCCGTTTGAGTTGAGATTTCGTTTGAAATTGTCTTCCAAGGTATCTCGCTTCAACAGGTGATTCCGTTTGAAAGAGGTTGATTTCGTTTGAAGTTAATTTCGTTTCAACTGGTATTCCGTTTGAAAGTGCTATTTCGTTTGAAAGTGTCTTTTTTGTGAAAAAGTTTACCGAATCATGGAAGAGGAATTCTATAACGCGTTTGCTACATCCCCGACTACTCCGGCTGCCATTGCTCAAAACATGAACATGGAAAATGAGACTGGAACTTTGCAAAAACCCCCCGAAGCTAATGGGAATTGAGGAGTATTATGGTTGGAAAGATCGGTTTGAGAACTGGGTTCAAGCTAATCATTTGAGATCTTGGGAATGTGTTGAGAAAAAAGTATGTACTACCATGTACAGACTTGGGAATTGAAAAGAAAATTTATGAATTTACGGATAAAGAACGAGACATGTACAAAGCAGAAAAGATGATGATCAGCTTACTTCAGCAAGCCATTAAAGAAGACATATTCGTATTGCTTCAACATGATAAGACTTCACGTTCAATTTGGGAAGCACTTCAAATTAAGTTTGAGGGAAGTGAAAAGATGATCAAGAGTAAAAAATCATTGTTAAAGAAAGAATTTGATCTATTTTCAAGTTTGCCGGGAGAAGACACAAAGAAATTGATTGAAAGATATTGTCACTTAGTAAGATCAATGCCATTGTTAAATATCAACAAAGATCGTGAGGAATGGGTTGACAAATTAGCTGAGGCATTGCCTCAGAAAGAGTGGGGAACATACTTGATGATTTTGAAAAATACTGGAGAATATGATGGTTTGACAATTTCTCAATTCATCGAAAAGATTGAAGGACAAGATCTTGAACAACAAAAGATCGCTAGGATGAACAATCCAAGTGCACAACAAGATGTTAAGATGTACTTCAAAGGGAGTGTTCAGAATGTTGAAGCTAGTCCGAAAGTCCAAACTGCTTTCAGTGCAGAAAATTCATCTGGATCTGTTAATCAAAGTTCAAGCAGCAGCAGTGGATTCTCTTCATACCCAAGTGTGAATCCAAAGAATTCAACATCAAATCATCAGTTTCAAAGCTCAAATAGCAGTAATGGTCAAGTTTTAAATTGCAACATCGCATTGCATCTTCAGAATGGCCAAAATTTTTATGAAGAAGTTGTTAAAGGTCACATGTCATTACTTGCTACAGTGTTAGAATCATATGAAGGGTTAGTTACTGGAAGGATCGGAAATCCTATGTTGACGAAAGAGGATTACGATCAGATAGATGCAGAAGAGATGGAGCTTATGGATATTAAATGGTGTTTAGCTAGTGTTTTGAGGAGAGCTGAAAAGTTTAAGATGATTACACGAAGAGATGATTTCAGAAATGCTAATGTTTCTACTTTGGGTTTTGATAAATCTAAAGTTACTTGTTTTCGATGCAGGGAGAAAGGTCATTTCAAGAGAGAATGTAAAAATGGAGAAGCAAGTGGAGCACAGAATCCGTTTGGTGGAAATGATTACTATCGGAAAGCCATTTATCAACAAATTGCTCATCAACCGTATCAACAAAAGGAACCACAAACTGCTCATGCTAAAATGATCGTAGAAGCGAATAAGAAAGCTTATTATGGTATAATCGATCAAGATGATGAGAAAGTGGCTGAAGGTTTTAGTTGGGATAAATACATTCCACTTGATTCCAAAAAGGCAGCTCTCACTGCACAAATTATTCAAGAGCCAGTGTTTGATCAATCATCATCTGATGACAGTGATGATGGGGAAGAATTGCATATTAATGTTGCAAAAACTCATTTATCTCCTGAAAGTTTTGAATTTTATTTTGCAGATAGATTGAACAAGCTAGGAGAAACGTGCAGCAAAAGAAAAGAAACAACTTGAGGAAGTTAAAGTTACTAAACAGGTTGTTGAATTTGAAAAGGTAGTTGATGATGAGAAAATAACAGAAACTGAAAAAGTGATTCAAGCTGAGAAAGAGATTGAAGTTGAGAAGATAGTTGAAGTTGAGAAGATAGTTGAAGTTGAAAAGATTGTTGAAGTTATCAAACCTTGTCTAAAGTGTTTGGAGTCATGTAAGCAGTGTGAAGAGAAAGATGAGAAGTTGAGTGAGCAGGAGAAAATGAAAGAGACATTACTGTTTAATCTTAATTACGTAAAAGAATCATATGATGTGTTGAATAGAACAGTAACTGGTCTACAAAAGACAAATTCTGAAAGAGAAGATGCGTTGACAATGATGAATGCTACTACGATGACAAAGCAGAAGGCCATTAATCATTACATTGAAGAATGTGCCAAGTTGAAACAGGAGTTGGAGACAGAAAAGATAGAAAATGAAAGAATCAGACGATTACTGCAAAGTTATTCTAGTTCTGATTATTTGATTGATAGAATTTATCCAGCTGTTGCAGGTATGGAAGCTTTTCAAGACGAGAAGACTGACAAGAAGGATACTGGTAAGAAACAAAGTGCGAATTATAACAAGTGTCCACCTCCGATCTGGGAAGGTTATTCTCCCAGAAAACCAAATGAGGAGCAAGTCAAAAAGGCTGTTAATATAAAGTTAAAGTCCGAAACAATTGATGAGTTACCAGAAAATATTGATGTCACATTCACATCGTCTGACACTGATCATGAGTCTGAGTTAATAAAAAAGGTGGTCGATCAGGTGTTGGATAAAGATGAGGAGTCGGAGTCAAAGTCTGAGTCTGAAAGATCGGGATCATCATCAGTTGACAGTCAAAAGTCGTCGGTTAAACGGGTTTACAATAAAGAATTCTTGTTATCAAAATCTAATTTGAATGACGAACCAATCAAAGTAGCATATACTTTGAAGGATTCAGACAAATTATATTCTGATGAGGAATTTCCAATAAGAGGTGTTAAACCAGAAATGATTAAAGAGGTTTTCAAACTAACAGAAATTAATATTTCTGAAATAAAAGATGTAAATCCTTTTGATAAACCTAATTCTTACACCTCAAGAGTTCAACAACGTTTAAACAAGAAAAAGGGTTACAGTTCTGGTTCAGGTTATCGAAAGAAACAAACCATAACGGTAATTTCAAAAAGAAAGGTCTGGGTTTTATTCCACCGAAAAATCATAAAAATGAGAAAACTTATAAACCAAAAACTGTATTTGTTTCAGGAGCAAGTACGGAAGAAGAGGAAAAAAATTTATTCTGGAAACAATCAAACAGAGAATTCCTTGCTAAGAAGCAAGAGGGAATGAAGAATGGAGCTTATCAAAGAAAGGAAACAAGAACCTGTTACAGATGTCAAGAAGTTGGACACATTGCCTGGAACTGTCCTAAGGCAACCAACATCAAACAGGAAGTTGTTTCTAAACTCAAAGAAAAGATTGTTGAGAAAAATGAACCACCAACTGAAAAATTCAAAGTTTTAAAAAATTCAACATATGAAGTTGGTGAATGCTCAAAGAAAAGATTTTACAAAAGAAGAGTTAATCTTAACAACCAAATGTGGGTTGTTAAGAAATCAGATGTGAAATCTGGTAATGAATCTGATTCCACAAAGTCAGAGGAGCCACATGATGAGGTAAAGGAAGATAATTAAGTACCTCCAATGGATGATGATAACTTTCCACCATTGAAGGCTGAAAATTTTAAACAAAAGGTTGGTAAAGTTGAAATCTCGAATCAATTCTATTCTGAAAAGAAAGAATTTGATGTCGAAAAGGTTTTTAATGGTAATGTGAAAAGGATTTTTGGGAAAATGGTCAATGGGAAGGCCAAAGGGGTTAAAAAATTTTATGAATCAAAGAAAGCAACTTATTACCCAGGTGAAGTTGAGGAGGAAACATCCAAGTTTGGTGAAGCTTGGATGTCTGTTTTTCATATGTAAAAAGTATGACTTGCCGGAGCTCCCAGGTTGGTAAGTGTGGAGCAGGTATCAGCATTTTTCTTGAGAAATTCACGTTTGTGATATTTTGACTTACAAATGGTAAATCAGGGACATTAAGTTGTACTTGATTTTCTACAAGTGATATTGTTGATAAAATCTAAAATTGTTAAATTTTTCAAGTGAATTTGTGAAAAACAAAGTGATGAGTTTATCCCCAGTTTTACAAATGGTATCAACAAAACTAATTTTCCAGAAAAACCATTTGATTAAAACAAACTTAAGTGTTTTGAAATCATAATGGGAAAATAGTTTGTTGTAAGGGGGAGTTCTGATTGTTTATGTCAAGTGGATGGCGAATTGAAGTGATTCGATATCAGTTGTCACTTTAATTGTACAGTTTGTTTTCAAATTTCCTTTAAATGATTTTGAATTTTAGGGGGAGTAAGAATTTTCAGAAAATCCAAAAACATTTGAAAATTTGAAAAAGGCAAAAACATGATAAAATTCAAAACGAGTTTTGTTGTATAAAAGAGGAAATGATAGTACATCAGTGGACAATCATAGCATGCTAAAGAATTGGAAAGTCAAATGTGATAAATGGTCTCACTGATGATGTGCCAGTAGGTTTTTGCACATTTAGTAGATTGTAACGATACTTATATCGTGGGGAACATCTCTCGGATATATGGGTAACCCCCGAAATCTTGCTTGAAAGGTCCCTCTTTCTGAGATACTAGGTCTTTATGCTTAGTGATATCTGGGGTATTATCCCGGGACTTCTGATTTTGCGGAAGCAATGGCCTAGTCCCCGTATAATACTTTTCGCTTGCTTGAAATATAGCCCACCCTCAGCATAAAAAATGATGAAACATTGAAAAATGCTAATCATGTGCTGTTGAAGAAAAGATTCTCTAAAGGGAACACACCAAAAGTCGAAGCCGTCATCTCTCTGATTTTGCGGAAGCAATAGCCTGAGCTCTCACGGCCCTCGCAATTTAACCCTTTACAGATATCATCTAGGTATACTCACCTGTAAGACTGAATATTGGGATCTGGATACAGGAGTATATTCTGAGGTGGGACAAGCGAATAAGTTTAAGTGCTTAAAACATTAATCTCGTATCTCGAAACAGTTGAACTTTGTGTGAAAATTTCAGTGGATCAGTATACTGACAATCTAAGTGAATCGTTTAGAACTTAAAATGTTTAAAGCTTAACGGTGTTGGTGATTTGTCTCATAATCTGATATGATCCTCTTACACAAACTCACAAAAATATTGTTTGTAAATATTTCTTTACTGTATTTTTTTTAAATCAATAATCCAAAAAGATTTTCGGAGTGATTTAGCACAAATTTTGAAAAATTCAAAAAGATTTTCGACAACTGATGTTGGAGAGCTGATTTTCAAAATTCCAAGTGCTAAACATGATGAGCATTTCGTAAGGGGGAGTCTGTGTTTAAATGAGAAAAGATTTTGTATATTTGCCTACAAGTGGTCATCAGAAGCTTTTAAAGTGTTAAATCGTTCTGGAAAGATACCTACAAGTGATATATAAATTTGTCAAATTTTAAATTTGTGAAATTTATTTTTGGGTAGAGATTTGTGCAGTAAACAGTAGAGCCGGTCACAGATTTTGGGATAAAAGATTGTAAAGCCAAGTTCAGATTCTGATGTTCATGCAAGCTGAGGATGCTGATGAACTTAAGGAATCAAGAGATCTGATCAAGAAAATTAGAGTGAGATAAGAGCCAGGTGGAGATCTGGAAATGAAGAAAAGACAGAGATTGAGGAAGTTTTACTTTGTCAGATACTTTGAAGGAATTCGAGAAGACTGATAAAGACTGAAGATGTTGAAGACTCGACACTGAAGACTCGTCAACATTTGAGGGGGAGTCTGTTGGTGCATGCGTCTGTCGATTTTGTCTTGTATCGAGTCTTGAATGTATATAGATAAATCAGGGCACGTAATACGAGAATACTGTCAAAAATAGGTCAACAGGCAATTTCACACGAAATTACAAAGTGTAATTTCGCTTGAAATCAACAAGTGATTTCAAACGAAATCACCGTGTTAATTCCGCGTGAAATAGGTAATTCCGTGTGAAACTGATTTCGCTTGATCCTGTTCAAGCGGAATTAGGTTGCCTATATATAGGAGTGTCCTGATTTCGTTTCAATTAGACTTGTATGTGTGATTCCGGAGCCGAAGTGCTGCCGAAGTCTCGTTTCGCTGTAAAACTTTGTCAAATCAATCAGAAAGACAGTTAAAGTGAATATCTAGCTGAATCAAACTCGATATGTCTGTTTCCGCCTTTCATATTGAATAGAACGCCTCTGAACGACTCATTTCGGGTCAGAACACGATCCTACAAGGACTATATCAGGTCCTGATAGTTGGACATCTCCAACTTCCGCCCAGCAAACTGGCGTCCTACACTCTCTTTCGTACAAAGCTTCGAAAGGTGCTGCTTGAATACTCGAATGATAGCTATTGTTGTACGAAAATTCAATCAACGGAAGATGATCATCCCAACTTCCACCTAAATCAATAACACAAGCTCGTAGCATATCCTCGAGTGTTTGTATCGTACGTTCGCTTTGGCCATCTGTTTGAGGATGATATGCAGTGCTGAAATTTAATCGAGTGCCTAAGGATTGCTGAAAGCTTTTTCCAAAAAATGCGATGTGTATCTTGTATCCCTATCAGAGATAATAGACACTGGCACTTCGTGAAGAGATACAATCTCATCCACGTATAGCTGAGCTAGCTTGTCGGAGCTGTGAGTTTCTTTAATCGGTAAGAAGTGGGCTGACTTGGTCAACCTATCGACTATAACCCAAATAGTATCATTTACGTGCTTTGTCTTTGTTAACTTTGTGATAAAATCCATGGTTACCATTTCTCATTTCCAGGTGGGAAGTTCAGGCTGTTGAAGCAAACCTGACGGCTTTTGATGCTCTGCTTTAACTTGTGCGCACGTCAGACATTTGGCCACATAAGTGGCTATAGATTTCTTCAAACCTATCCACCAATAATTTGCCTTTAAATCCTGATACATCTTATCACTGCCAGGATGAACAAAATATTTGGAACTATGGGCTTCTTGAAGAATCACTTCTCGAAGTCCTCCATAAATTGGAACCCGTATTCGTCCATTCAATCTTAGGATTCCATCCTTGCCATACGATAACTGTTCAGCAGTTACTCCTAACTTCTCATTCGATAGTTAGCTTCTAATACGGCTTCCTTTTAAGCGGCTAACAACCTTTCATTCAAGTTGTTCTTTAATTCAATGCTCTTAGCATTGATTCTAATAGGCTTAACCCTTTCCTTTCTGCTCAAGGCATCGGCGACTACATTCGCTTTGCCTGGATGATATCGGATTTCACAGTCATAATCATTCAACGTCTCCATCCATCGGCGCTGTCTCACGTTAAGATCCTTCTGGTTAAACAGATGCTGAAGGCTCTTATGATCAGAATAGATCACACACTTAGTCCCATAAAGGTAATGCCTCCAAAGCTTCAGTGCAAATACAACGGCACCCAACTCCAAATCGTGGGTGGTGTAATTCTTTTCGTGCACTTTTAATTGTCGGGAAGCATATGCAATAACTTTTCCCTTTTGCATAAGCACACATCCCATACCTGTGTGCGATGCGTCACAATAAACCACAAACTCTTCAATCCCTTCTGGCAATGTCAACACAGGTGCATTGCTTAACTTCTGTTTAAGAATATCAAAAGATTCTTGCTGCTTGGGACCCTAGTCAAACTTGACATTCTTGCGAGTTAACGATGTTAGAGGTGCAGCAATTCTTGAAAAGTTCTCAATGAAACGTCTATAATAACCTGCTAGACCCAAAAAGTTGTGTATCTCTATGGGAGTCTTAGGCTCTTGCCAATTCATAATTGCTTCAATCTTAGTGGGATCCACCTGGATACCACGCTCGCTCACCCCATGTCCAAGAAATTGGACTTCACGAAGCCAAAACTCACATTTTGAAAACTTGGCATAGAGCTTTTCTTGCTGTAGAAGTTTAAGGATACACCAAAAATGACTTTCGTGATTGGATTGACTCTTCGAGTAAATAAGAATGTCATCAATGAAGACAATGACAAACTTGTCCAAGTACGGCTTGCAAACGCGATTCATGAGATCCATGAATGCTGCTGGTGCATTAGTGAGCCCGAAAGGCATCACCAAGAACTCGTAGTGACCATAACGAGTTCTGAATGCAGTCTTATGCACATCTTCATCTCTGACTTTCAGTTGATGGTAACCTGACCTTAAATTAATCTTGGAGAAATAACTTGCCCCTTGCAGTTGATCGAATAGATCGTCGATCCTGGGTAATGGATACCTGTTCTTGATTGTCACTTTATTCAGCTTGCGATAATCGATGCATAGACGCATCGAGCCATCCTTCTTTTTTGTTGGTGCATATGTCTGTCGACTTCGTCTTGTATCGAGTCTTGTATTAGTCTAGATAGATCAGGGCACGAAATACGAGAAATCTGTGTTGGTAGCTATTTCGCACGAAATAGAATGTTGGTCATTTCGCACTAAATGACATAGTCATTTCGTACGAAACAGTTTGGCTATTTCGTTTGAACCATTTCGTGCGATATACCCTTACCTATAAATACTAGGTGTGCCTTGTCATTTGTAACTTTCCGGTTGAGTGCCGAACTGCTGCCGAAGTGTCTACTCGCTGTAAAAAGTTGTTATATCAATAAAAAAGACATTTAAAGTGAATCTCAAGCTGAATCAACTCAATACGTTTGTTTCCGCCTCTCGTATTGAGTAAAAACGCTTCTGGACGACTCGTTTGGTTGTGAAAACGATCCTACAATTGGTATCAGAGCTCAGGAGGAGGAGTTCCTACCGAATTCAGCTTGATTTCATCATTTTTCTGATTTCTACACCTTCTTTTCAAAATTAAACAAGATTTGACGGTTAAAATGGTTTGAATTTCACACATTATAAGCGAAACACTGTTTTAACAAAGCCTTGAAAGAATTGGAGCAAAATTCGAACTAAAACTTGATCAAATTGACAAATATATGGCCGACATGATGACATCAGCAGCATTTCGCACGGAATAGATTCTACATTTCACACGAAATTACATTTGTGATTCATTTCGCTTGAAATTGTAGCTTATTTCGTACGAAATCAGCATTTCGTGTGAAATTTGGTTGATTCCGCACGAAATCATCATTTCGTGTGAGCTATTTCGTACGAAATCACCATTTCGCTTGAAATTGAGCAGATTTCGCACGAAATCATCATTTCACTTAGTCGTTTCGCACGAAATCATCATTTCTTGTGAAAAATCTTATTTCGTGTGAATCATTTCGTTTGAAGTCATCTTGTAGGTCATTCCGCACGACAGTGTCATTTCGCATCAAGACTATTTCGTGTGAAAGCTGATTTTGTTTGAAAGTATCTGAATTTGTGAAACTTGCTATCAAATCATGGAAGCGGAATTTTATAACGCGTTTGCTACTGCCCCGACTACTCCGGCTACCATTGCTCAAAGCATGAACATGGAAAATGAGACTGGAACTTTGCAAAAACCCCCGAAGCTAATGGGCATTGAGAAGTATTATGGTTGGAAAGATCAGTTTGAAAATTGGGTTCAAGCTAATCATTTGAGATCTTAGGAGTGTATAGGGAAAAAGTATGTCAAACCTCATACGGATTTGGGTGTAATCAAAACAATTTCTGAACTGACGGATAAAGAACGAGACATGTACAAAGCAGAAAAAATGATGATTAGTCTACTCCAGCAAGCTGTGAAAGAAGACATCTTCATATTGCTTCAACACGACAATACTTCACGTTCGATTTGGGAAGCACTTCGAGTTAAGTTCGAGGGAAGTGAGAAGATGATTAGGAGTAAGAAATCATTGCTAAAGAAAGAGTTTGATTTGTTTTCGAGTTTGCCAGGAGAATCTTCAAAGAAACTGATCGAAAGATATTGTCACTTAGTGCGGTCTATGTCTTTGTTAGAAATAATCAAAGATCAAGAAGAATGGGTTGACAAATTAGCTGATGCTTTACCTCAGAAAGAATGGGGTACATATTTGATGATCTTGAAGAATACTGGAGAATATGACAAATTGACAATTTCCCAGTTCATCGAAAAGATTGAAGGACAAGATCTTGAGCAGCAAAAGATTGCTAGGATGAATAATCCAAGTGGTCAACAAGACATCAAGATGTATTACAAAGGGAGTGTTCAGGATGTTGAAGCAAGTCCAAAAGTCCAAACTGCTTTCAGTGCAGAAAATTTATTTGGATCAGTCAACCAAAGTCCAAACAACAGCAGTGGATTTTCTTCATATCCAAGTGTTAATCCGAAGGTTTCAACCTCAAGTCATCAGTTCCAAAGCTCAAATAGCAGTAATGGTCATGTGCTACACTGCAATATCGCGTTGAATATTCAGAACGGTCAAAATTTCTCTGAAGAGGTTGCTAAAAGTCATATGGCATTACTTGCTACAGTGTTGGAATCATATGAAGGGTTGGTTGCAGGAAGGATACGAAATCCTATGTTGACGAAAGAGGATTACGATCAGATCGATGCTGAGGAAATAGAGTTAATGGATATCAAATTTAGCAAGTGTTTTGAGAAGAGCTGAAAAATTCAAGATGATTACAGGGAGAAATGATTTCCTGGATGCAAATGTTTCTACTTTGGGTTTTGATAAATTTAAAGTTACTTGTTTTCGATGCAGGGAGAATGGACATTTCAAGAGGTAATGTACCAATTGAGAAGCAAGTGGATCAAAGAATCCGTTCGGTAGTAATGATTATTATCGTAAAGCTATATATCAACAAGTTACTCAACAACCGTATCAGCCACAAGATTCAAAAACTGCTCATGCTAGGAAGGCAATCGAAGAATCAAATAAGAAAGCTTATTTTGGTATAATTGATCAAGATGATGAAAAAGTGGCAGAAGGTTTCAGTTGGGACAAATACATTCCGCCTGATTCAAAGACAGTGGCGTTAATTGCTCAGATAACTCAAGAACCAGATTTGATGAAAGAATGGATGAAAGGGTTTGTTGATGTTAAGAAGGATCAAGATGAAGAGTTTGTTTCTTCAGATGATAGTTTAGAAAAGAAAACAGTCTTTGATCAATCATCATCCGATAGAAGTGATGAGGAAGAAGAAACACAAATAAATATTGGAAAATCTGTATTATCTCCTGAAAGTTTTGAATTTTATTTTGCAGATAGATTGAAGAAGCTGAAGGAGAAACGATCAGCAAAAGAAAAGAAAAAGGTGAAAAGTGAGGGTGTTGCTCAGGAAAAGATTTCTGAACAAAGTGAAGAAGTTAAAGTTACTGAGCAGGTGGTTGAAACTGTAAAGGTAGTTGATGATGAGAAGATAATTGAAGTTGAAAAAGTGATCGAAGTTGAAAAGATTGTTGAAGTCGTCAAACCATGTTTAAAGTGTCCAGAATCATGTAAGAAATGTGAAGAGAAAGAGGAGAAGTTGAGTGAGCAAGATAAGATGAAAGAAAAATTACTGTTCGATCTCAATTATGTGAAAGAATCGTATGATGTGTTGAATAGAACAGGGAATGGTCTCCAAAAGAAGAATTCAGAAAGAGAAGATGCTTTAACCATGATGAATGCGGTGATGATGACTAAGCAGAAGGCTATCAATCACTATATTGAAGAATGTGCAAGGTTGAAGCAGGAGTTGGAGACAGAAAAGATAGAAAATGAAAGAATCAGACGATTACTGCAAAGTTATTCTAGTTCTGATTATTTGATTGATCGAATTTATCCAACTGTTGCAGGTTTTGAAGCTTTTCAAGACAAGGAATCGGAAGAGAAGGATACTGGTAAGAAATGAAGTGCAAATTATAACAAGTGTCCGCCTCCGATCTGGGAAGGTTATTCTCCCAGAAAACCAAATGAGGAGCAATTCAAAAAGGCAGTCAATATAAAGTTAAAGTCCAAAACAACTGATGAGTTACCAGAAAATATTGACATCACATTCACATCGTCTGAAACTGATCATGAGTCTGAGTTAATAAAAAAGGTGGTCGATCAGGTGTTGAAGGATGAAGAGTCAGAGTCAAAGTCTGAGTCTGAAAGTTCGAGTTCAGCGGTCAACAGTTCAAAATCATCGGTTAAAAGAGTTTACAATAAAGAATTCATGTTATCAAAATCTAATTTGAATGACGAACCAATCAAAGTGGCATATACTTTGAATGATTCAGACAAATTATATTCTGATAAGGAATTTCCTATAAGAGGTGTTAAAACTGAAATGGTTAAAAAGGTTTTTAAACTAACAGAAATTAATATTTCTGAAATAAAAGATGAAAGTCTTTCTAAAAAACCTAAACCTTATACCTCAAGAGTTCAACAACGTTTAAACAAGAAAAAGGGTTACAGTTCTGGTTCAGGTTATCGAAAGAAACCAAACCATAACGGTAATTTCAAAAAGAAGGGTCTTGGTTTTATTCCGCCTAAAAACATAAAAATGAGAAAACTTATAAATCAAAAACTGTATTTGTTTCAGGGACAGGTTCGGAAGAAGAACAAAAGAGCTCATTCTGGAAGCAGTCAAACAAAGAGTTCTTTGTTGAAAAACAAAAATTTGAGAAGAATGGAGCTTATCAGAGAAAGGAGACAAGAACCGTTATCGATGTTAAGAAGTTGGACACATCGCCTGTAATTATCCAAAGGCAACCAACACAAAACAGGAAGTTGTTTCTAAACTCAAAGAAAAGATTGTTGATAAAACCGAGCCACCAACTGAAAAATTTAAAGTGTTTAAAAACTCAACATATGAGGTTGGTGAATGTTCGAAAAGATTTTACAAGAGAAGGGTGAATCTTGACAACCAGAAGTGGGTTGTTAAGAAATCTGATGTGAAATCTAGTGATGATTCTGACTCGTCAAAGTCAGAGGAGCCACAAGTTGAGTCAAAAGGAGAAAATTCAGTTCCGCCAATGGATGACGCAAACTTTCCACCATTACGGACTGAAAATTTTAATCAAAAAGTTGGAAAGGTTGAGATCTCGAATCAATTCTATTCTGAAAAGAAATAATTTGATGTCGAAAAAGCTTTAATGGAAAAGTAAAACATATTTTTGGGAAAATGATCGAGGGGAA
The DNA here is from genome assembly GCA_030545235.1 of Helianthus tuberosus. Taxonomy (NCBI): domain Eukaryota; kingdom Viridiplantae; phylum Streptophyta; class Magnoliopsida; order Asterales; family Asteraceae; genus Helianthus; species Helianthus tuberosus. The sequence continues at coordinate 144,695,271 of CM060381.1, forward strand.
GGTAAAAGGGGTAAAAGATTTTTATGAAGAAAAAATAAATGTTGAAACCCCAAATGAGACTGAAAAGAACACATCCAAGTTTAGTCAGGCTTGGATGTCTGTGTTTCATATGTAAAAAATCTGACTTGCCGGAACTCCCAAGTTGGTAATTGGGGAGTAGGAATCGGCATCTTTCTTGAGAAATTCACTTTGGTGATATTTCGACCTACAAGATTAATCAGGGACATTAAGTTGTACTTGATTTATCTTTCCTACAAGTTGAATTATTAATAAAACCTAAAAATGTTAAATTTTTAAAGTGGTTAAAAGAGAACAAGGTGATGAATTGATCCCCTAACCTACAAGTGGTTTGTGAATTTCAACAAAACCAATTTTCCGGAAAAACCATTTGATTAAAACAAACTTAAGTGTTTTGAAATCACAATGGGAAAATAGTTTGTTGTCAGGGGGAGTTCTGATTGTTTATGCCAAGTGGATGGTGATTTGAAGCAATTCACAACAGTTGTCATTTTATGTGTACAGTTTGTTTTCAAATTTCTTTTAAATGCTTTTGCATTTTAGGGGGAGTAAAATTTTCAGAAAATCCAAAAACATTTGAAAATTTGAAAAAGTCAAAAACATGATAAAATCAAAAGTGAGTTTTGTCGTGAAAAAGAGGAAATGATTGTACATCAGTAGACTATCACAGCATGCTAAAGAATTGGAAAGTCAAAATGTGATAAACGGTCTCACTGATGATATGCCAGTAGGTTTTTTCACACTTAGTAGATTGTGTCGAGATATAAACCTAAATTTCAAACTTACTTATCTCGTGGGGAACATCTCTCGGATATATGGGTAACCCCCGAAATCTTGTTTGAAAGACCCCTCTTTCTGAGATACTAGGTCTTTATGCTTAGTGATATCTGGGGTATTATCCCGGGACTTCTGATTTTGCGGAAGCAATGGCCTAGTCCCCGTATAATACTTTTCGCTTGCTTGAAATATAGCACCCCCCTCAGCATAAAAAATGATGAAACATTGCAAAATGCTAATCATGTGATGTTGAAGAAAAGATTCTCTAAAGGGAACACACCTAAAGTCGAAGCCATCATCTCTCTGATTTTGCGGAAGCAATAGCCTGAGCTCTCATGGCCCTCGCATTTAACCCTTTACAGATATCATCTAGGTATACTCACCTATAAGACTGAATATTGGGATCTGGATACAGGAGTATATTCTGAGGTGGGACACGCGTATAAGTTTAAGTCTCTAAAACATTAATCTTGTATCTCAAAACAGTTGAACTTTGTGTGAAAATTTAAGTGGATCAGTATACTGACAATCTAAGTGAATCGTTTAGAACTTATAATGTTTAAAGCTTAACGGTGTTGGTGATTTGTCTCAAAAACTGATATGATCCTCTTACACAAACTCACAAAAATATTGTCTGTAAATATTTCTTTACTGCATTTTCATTTTAATCAAAATTCAAAAAGATTTTCAGTGTGTTTTAGCATAATTTTTGTAAAATACAAAAATATTTTCGACAACTGATGTTGGAAAGCTAATTTTCAAAATTCCAAGTGCTAAACATGATGAACAAAAGGTTTGGGAGAGTTTATTTGAGATAAAAAAATTGAATTTGAAAAGGAAAATGTTATTTCTACAAGTGGTTCATCAGAGGTTAACATTGTAAAATCATTTATTGATTGATTAATACCTTCATGTGATATAAATTTGTCAAATTTTAAATTTGTGAAATTTATTGTGAGGTAGAGATGTGTGCAGGTTCTAGTATCTAAACCTGAGCAGAATGTAATCCAGGTTACAATCCTGATTCTATGAGAGCCAAGTTCTGATTCTGGAACTGAAGTCCATGCTAGTTGCTGATGCTGATGAACTTAAGGAATTAAGAGATCTGATCAAGAGAATTTGGAAGCTTGAGAGTCAGATTGAGATTCAAAGAATATGAAGATAACATCCAAGGGAGAGATGAGTTGATAAAGAGAAGAGAGAGGATTGAGGATGCTTTACATTATCAGATACTTTGGGAGAGAACGAAAAGGCTAATAAAGACTGAAGATTGAAGACTCGACACTGAAGACTTCGTCAACATCCAAGGGGAGTCTGTTGGTGCATATGTTTGTCGACTTCGTCTTGTATCGAGTCTTGTATTAGTCTAGATAGATCAGGGCACGAAATACGAGAAATCTGTGTTGGTAGCCATTTCGCACGAAATAGAATGTTGGTCATTTCGCACGAAATGACATAGTCATTTCGTACGGAATAGTTTGTCTATTTCGTTTGAACCATTTCGTGCGAAATACCCTTACCTATAAATACTAGGTGTGCCTTGTCATTTGTGACTTTCCGGTTTCAGTGCCGAACTGCTGCCGAAGTGTCTACTCGCTGTAAAAAGCTGTTATATCAATCAAAAAGACATTTAAAGTGAATCTCAAGCTGAATCAACTCGATACGTTTGTTTCCGCCTCTCGTATTGAGTAAAAACTCTTCTGAATGACTCGTTTGGTCGTGAAAACGATCCTACATTTTTCACAAACAGGATCGGAGCTCCCCAAGGGGACGAGCTAGGTCGAATAAAACCCTTTGCCAACAAATCATCTAATTGAGTCCTTAACTCTTTCATCTCAGTTGGAGCCAATCGATAAGGTGCTCTTGCAATTGGTGCTGCTCCAGGAATGATATCGATTCTGAACTCCACTTGCCTATCTGGGGGTAAACCAGGTAGTTCTTCAGGGAATAATTCTGGATATTCAGAAATAACAGGGATATCTTCAATCTTGGGCTTTGGTTCATCAATGGTTACCTGTGCCATATAAATGGCACAACCTTTCTTCAAACACCTTGATGCCTTAAGCATGGACACTTGCTTAGGTAACCCATACTGAGTGTCTCCTTGTATTGTTAACGGCTCACCATAAGGAGTCTTGATCACCACTTGTTTCTTGTCACAAACGATCTGAGCTTGGTTATGAGATAACCAATCCATGCCTATCACTATGTCGAATCCAGCTAGTTTTAACGGAAGCAAAGAGAGCGGAAAAGAGTGGTTCCTAATGGATATAAAACATCCATCTATAACTGTTGAAGCGGTCTCTATAGTACCATCGGCTAATTCTACTTCGTACTTTATGCTTAGAGTCTCAACAGGCAGATTTAATAACTTACAAAATTTATTATCCACAAAAGACTTGTCTGCACCCGAATCAAACAATACTCTAGCATAAACATCATTGATGAGAAAGGTACCTGTTATCACATTGCCATTTTGTACAGCCTCCTGAGCGTTCATTTAAAAGACCCGAGCATTGGTTTTCTTAGCCTCTTCAAGCTTCTTTGCATACTTGGGGCAATTGGACTTGATATGCCCCTTCTCGTTATAGTTGTAACAAGTCGCATCCTTTATCTTCTTGCAATCTAATGTTTTATGCTCACTTGATTTGCAGATCCCACAAGCTCTAGGCTGCGATTGGGATTTTGATTCGAACCTGCATTTCCCTAGATGGCGCTTTCGACAGGTTTTACACTTTGGGTTTCTCACCCGACTGCTGATTATCCTTTTTAAACCCTGAACTCTTCTTGTGATCCGAGTTCCCCTTTTTCTTCTTGTCGGATCGATGAGAACTCTCATCCTTCCGTTTCCTTTTTCCATCATCAGAAGCCTTGAGCGATCTTTGCCTAACCGCATCGAGAGTAAGAGATAAGGACAGATCAGCCACTGACCTAAAGTTAGTAGGTCTTGATTGTTTCACACTTGCCTTGATTTCCGGAGCTAAACCTCCAATAAAACGAGCTATACGTTTCGGTTCCGGTGTGACCAAGTAAGGAACCAATCGAGACATAATGTGTTGAAACTGGTAAGGTATGCCTGACAATCCAAATTCTTCATGACCAAAGTCAAGAAGTCAGTTTCAATCCTTTCCACCTCATGCTGAGGACACAAATTATCTTTGATCAACGCAACAAACTGATCCCAAGACATGTTGTAAAGTGGGATCTTTCCTGTAGCTTGGATTAGGGACATCCACCAAGCTAGAGCTTCGCCTTTAAAAGATTGTGAAACAAACTTCACAATGTCCTGTTTGGCACAACCACTAATATCAACCACTGTATCCATCTCATCTAGCCACATCATGCAATCAATGGCTCCTTTCTCCCCTGTGAAGTCCCTGGGCTTGCAGGAGACAAAATACTTATAACAACATGTCTTAACACGTGGCTCTTGACTGAGCACAATCTTCTTAGACGGGACACTCCTTTGATTTGATGAGTGATGGGAATCGTCTCCGTGAGATGCGTGCGACTTAGATGGTGGCTTTGAATGAGCTACATATAGGGTCCTGCTATGAGTACGACTTGATTCTTTAAACTGCCTGTCCATGGCTTTAGTAAATGCATTGTCAATCATGGCTTGCAGATTTGCACCAGCCACATTAATCCTGGTGGTATCATTATTCTCCCGTGGGTGACTGTTAACCTCATCTGATTCAGCCATATAGCTTGATTGCTAGAAATAAAATGACGACAATAATTCATTCAGAGATCTTATTATGGAATTGTCATTTTTTACAACTCATTAACCATGGTAACAATAAACCATATCGATTAATTTGTTAGTCATAATTATTTAGGATTTTTATTATAATTTATCCTTATTTGTAATTCATTAAAAATATTAGAGTGGCACAAAAGGCCTAGTCACAAGGACAATTTTAAATTATATGCCATGATCTTATAGGATCGAGGCATTAAGGCTTGAACATAGTTCATCACCTTTTCTTGACAGGGAGTCATAGACTACAACTGTCTTTTGTCTCAAAGGACAATAAGTATGGCCCGCAGGCACTTCATCACTAACGGATGTTTTAATTAAATAAGAAAGGAATTGGAAGAATCTAATACAAGGATGACTTGTGTGATTTCTTCGAATCACATTTTCCAGGAGTGCTAACATGTTTTCAGATGTTAACAAGGATTTGCGTCTTAAAAAGTTTTTACCATCTGGGCCATGTCTAAAATGACACATAGGCTAGGTTATACATTTAAGACCTTCTTTCAATATATATTGGCTGATTTAATTAAAAAGGAATGATATTTTAATTTATTTCATATAATATACTCATACATGTAATGACAAATGAAATTTTAAATTAAACATTCCAATAAATTTTAAAAGAAGTACATAATTGCCCTAAACAGGACTTTAAAGAAATAACATCGTCCACATAGGGACCAAAAAGAAATACAAGTCCTCGCAGGGACTGGATACCTAAATAGATGTCCACACAGGGACTTAATTGAAAATTAAAAATTACAAAACAAAATAAATAAGGAATTTCAATAATCCCTCTTCTTCTTCCCCTTGATCAGATTCGCCAAACCCTTAAGCAGACCCCGGCGGCTTCTACGCTCCTCTTGAACCTCCCGTTCCACCTGGTTCAACCTCTGAAGGATCTCCTGTTGCTGCGGTGGCTGGATCAGTGGCGGCTGCGGCGGCTGCTGCTGCGGAGGTTGAGGAGGTGGCGGGTATTGATACCCATATGCTTGGTACCCAGATTGGTATGAATCGGCGAAAGGTCCTTCGGGGTGAAGAGCATTGTAGTTGACCACCTCGAGGTACGGGTCAACGCCAGGGGCATTATAGTAGTTGTAGCAAGGATAAGTTGGCTGCTCAAAAGGGTTATACGCCGCTGCATCAGCATAAGAAGGAATTGGGTTATCATAACCCATGTGTGGTGGTGGTGGTGCGACTGGCGGAGAGTCGACCTCGGAAACTGGGTTCGAAGGGCCACCCAATTGCGGGTCTTCGTACAATGGCGGGTAATGGCTGTTGCTGCTGTGTTGGGGGTGCTGAAGTGGAAACCCCCCTGCACGGACATCCGTGCACCTGATCTTCTTCGCCTCGGTGGTTCTGGAGGCGGTTGCTGCTTTGGCGGTGGCGTAACCGCCTGAAAACGCGAATCCTCAGAGGGATCCTGCTGTTGTTGTTGAGGTGGGTTGAAAGAGGGAGTGAACTCCCAGTGGTATGTGGCCCACCTTTCTTGAAAACTGTCTGGGCCCCGGTATGGCAAACCATGAAAGGATGATCCGTCAGAAATCTTGATGGGATGCGTGGGCATCCCAGATGGTGGCTCGGCAGGATCCGGATCTTCGTCCATATCCATCTCTTGGTCACCGGAAAAATGATCTTCTGGTCCCAATGGGTTATAACCCATTGGTTCTTGCACCTGGTTTACCGGATTGAACCGGATCAGAAAGTATGGGGTCGGGTCCTGAAAGGCACGGTGAGAACCCGAATGCTGCAACGGGAGCCCAGACAGAGCGTCTCGCTGGCTCTAGGTAGGTCCTGATGGAGTCCGAATGAATCGTGGTACGAAGGTGAAGAGCTAAGTGAGACAGAGCGTCTCGCTGGCTCTAGGTAGGTCCTCCAGTCTTCATGAGGACTCGATCCGATTGATGCGGATGGTGAGCGCCTGTTTGATGGTCCAGCTTCGTGGTCATTTGGAGCAGTGATTGGCACCTTGCCTTACCTCGTCCACCTCTTCCTCTGAATCGTGGCGGCATTGTTGTTTGTACCTGCCAAAATAAACAAAGGAAACCAACAAAAGAAAAACAATAAGATTAGGATTAGTCCTAAGTCATTTGACTAGACTCGGAAGTCAATGAATGTGTAAACTGTGTCATTGAGATTAAACACAAAAGGCTAGTGTTTAATTCACTCAATGTTGGCTCTGATACCAACCTGTCACACCCTGATATTTCCACGTATTACCGGTGGGCCCGATGGGGAGTATCGTGACGTAGTTGATATCATCATAGTCAATTAATCACAGTTTAAATTCACAGCGGAAGTCTAAAAGTAATAATTATACAAACCGATTGAAAGTAACATAAAATATTACACAACGGATTGTAAAAGGATCCACAGGCGGATCTAAGATAAAAATATTGTTCAACAGATTTAAGCATCAAAAGCTTGCAAGACTCTTTATTTGATACTAGGAGTAGCCAGCCCATTTCGCTTAGTACCTGCACTTAACCTTTTTGGAAAATACGTCAGTTTACACTGGTAAATACAATTAACCGACACTTTTGAAAATATTTAAGAAAATTGATTTAATGCACAAGGCACAAATATTCTTTTATAACTTGGGACAATTATTAAAAATAATCTTGTAAAATATTTATATGTTTGTCATACATTCAGGATCCGGGATAGAAGCCGGAACAAGATTAATAGACACACCACATAATATAAACCCATGGCGAGTTATCCTCAACAAGCGGGTATATCTTTTTACATACGCACTGGCAGGTGTATGCCTACACCCCGTGCTTTAGTCGTGGCCATTTCAATGAATGAGCTGAGGATATCCAGGACATGGTCATTAACCCCCCCCCAAAGGCTTAAAACAAACAAAACAGATTAAACGGGTTATCTCAATGATTTAACCATTATTCGATTAAAGATTCAATACCCGACCAAGCGGTATTATTAAATACCGTATCCCAAGCCCGTATAACGGAAAAATAAGTTAAAAGTATTTACCTGAGCAAAAATATAATTTTTATCCCAGCCGTATATCAATCAGCAAGTACAGATAGCTTTTACCGGGCTCCTAATCTGAAACGAAGGTTTTTAATAACATATTAGATTCCTAACGGGTCTTATTTAAGCTATAACTTAGACCGGTTAGTTTTAAAGAAAGGTATACGGTTTAAAACGCAAGATTAAACGAAGACCGGATTAGAATGTGATTTAGACCCAACAAGTATAAGGACTTGTATAAAATGGGTAAACTAAGTACATTCTGGATTTTGAAGTAAAAATGATAAGGTTTGACCCGTTTCGGTTAATTTATGCAAACTAGTTACATAAACCGTACCGAACGCGAAAAATGCATAACGGGTAACCAAATGAGTCATGAACAAGTCCCACAAGTTAATATGCTTTTAATATGTTGTGATATCAGTAGGATACCTTCCATTATGCCCAAAACGGATTTAAAATTAATTTAAGCCCCGTAGGGGTATTTTGGTCATTTTAAAGATTATAAAAGAGGTTAAATAGTAATCTGAGGTTCTGGTCTAAAATGATCAGTAAAAATATTTATTTGTACAATTTATATCAGTAAGATATTGTATATATGTGAAATTTATCGTTTATAGCCAAACTATGCACCGTAGGGGCATTTTGGTCATTTCACATAAGCTTTAAGGGTTAAATTTGGAAATCTGATTTCAAAACTTTTACTTACTCTTAAAGTAAAAAAAAATTACTTGTGAAGATTTATCATGTCAAGCTCTCGGTGTTTGTTAATTCTTGTAGATTTATCTTGTGGATTTGAACTTGTGAAGATCAGAAGGTATTGCCCCTTTAGTTGAACATTGGACTGATCCCCTGTGGATTAGACTGGTGCTTCTTCACCACCAGTTTTTGATTTGGTTTAGTTCTTTTTTTTTTTTTTTTTTGCACGCGCCTAGTTAAAACACAAACATGTACAGAAGAAAAGTGACCAGGGTTTACTCAATAGAAAAACATAATCCACAAATGAAATAGAAATACAAAATATATAGTAGCAACTAATTTCAATTTTTAGTCCTTTATTAAAACCAGTTGGTTTGTATGTTGTTTGCTTTGGAGTCGGGAATCAGTTAGGATCCGAGTTTGATACTTGTAAACAAATACTGAAAAAACAATATAATTCACAAGTAGAGAGATATTATCAACAACTTTTTTCGATGATTCATATGATTTAAAAGTTTTTACAATAATGATTCTACAATCTCTCCCTCAACCTGATCACTCAGTAGAACTATTCGTACAAAAGAGAAAGTGTGTGAAGTGATAAAATAGATCTCTAACAGATGAGATTTATTTATACTAAGTACTAAAGCTGTGTTCGTGATAGGTTGACATCACCCTGATAGTGACATCTAACATTTCTAACATAAATGATTCCACAGATGTTGCAGACATCTGTGCAAATCCTAATATCTGTTCTAACAAGTCTAAACACTGTTACATGATAAATATTGTTACATTGGGAAACCACTGTCTAGACCATCCTCTATTGTAGTGATCCAATCATCTGTTTTGCTAGACAGATGTTTGGTTTTCTTCATCAAACTTTTGACTTCAACAGACTTTAGCTTTCAACAGATGTTGTTTTTTCTTGAACAGTGGTTCTAAGGCTTGAACAGATGTTTGCTTTGTCTTCAACATATGTTCTGATTAGGTGTTCAAGATTCACTATACTTGGGGAGAGAATTGCTTCATCAACTGTTTATTTCTTGATATTTGTGTCATGTCTTGGCTTTTGGATAACATCTGTTCTTTTGTAGGTCTAACAGTCTTCCCCTAGAATAGATAATGCCAAAACAGAGATTTATTTGATCAACTTTATTTTCTCATCAACAGTTATCGTATTTGACCTTTGAATTGTAATTCAAATTCAAGACAAACAGTGTCTTTTGGGTCCCATTCTAGTGGCAAACTTATCAAGTCTTGCCGATCTTCAATTTTTAGCCCAAAAGCACTTTTCATTGAGATCTTCTCCACCTCCCCGCTGGCCCTGAGCAGAGTCAATTCATGGGTGTCTTTGTTTGAATTCCATTTTAGAATATTAAGACTAGGAGAATTTGCTGGGACCAGAGTTATTATTGATAAGTTTGGAGACTCTAGTCTTCCCATGATGATATCAACTAGGTCTTCTTTCCTTGTATCCTTCTTCTGTTCAAGTTTTCTTTTAAGAAATTCCCTTGCAGATATTGGTATGTTTCTAGCTGATGGAAACTTAGAAGGTTTAACCAAAGTTTTGATGGAAAAGTCCAGTTGCTCATATTCTTGTCTTTTTGGTAACGAGGGATCCTTTTCTCTTTAAATTTCCAACTGTTTGTAGCTTTCAAAGGTTATTGACTCGTTCCATTTAGTCAAAATCTTCAGGTGTCCATTTTTGCAACAACCAATTCTTATTTTATCCTTCTCATCTTCACAGCCCTTTTGTCAGTTGGTTTTTTGCCATCTTTCCAATTAGGGGGTGAAGGAGTGATATTAGGGAATAACTTCAACTTTTTAATCCTCACTATTTCATCTAACAAGGATTCGGTTGGCCACCCTGTGAAATGTTGCCTATCAGCATCATATAGTTTCTTTTCCATGATGTGATTAAAGTAATTCTCTCTGAGCAGCTTTTTGAGATATGCATCAGTTATGGAATCATGTGAAAGATTTCGGCAGATCATGTTGGCATAGCCTTTGAGGGCTTCTACCTTTTTGTATTCTTCTGATAGAATTTGCTTATCATCCTTCCCTTGGTTTCTTTCTAAGACCATTCTTTTGGCAAGAATGAACAAAGATGGAGACAGGGGGTATCCTTGGCAAATACCTCTTTTGAAAGCGAACTCACCAGCTGGGGACCCATTCACTAGAATCGACCCTTTCCCCGACTTCAAACAACACAAAATCCAATTAGCCCATTGATATGGAAACCCCATATTACCAACCAATTTCAGCAAAAACTTCTAGTTTAATGTATCATATGCTTTGGCAAAATCGACTTTAAATATCATTTTTCTTTTCTTACTTTTTTAGCCCAAGACACCACCTCACAAATAATTAACAGCTTGTCTAGAATGTTCCTTTCTCCCACAAAAGCAGACTGAATAGGACATATTAGGGTGTAAGGTAAGGTTTTAGCCAACTTTCGCAATGATTTATAAACGGACCCTTGCAAAGAAATAGGGCGATAGTCTGCCAAAAGTTATTGCTCATTAATTTTTGGAATTAACGCGATGAAAGATGCATTACACCCGATTCAAGGCAGCCTCTCGCATGGAAATCCTCCGCCAGAGAGAGAATAATTGGTTTCAGCTTACCGCAATAGCTTCTCATACACCTGAAGGTAAACCCGCCTGGACCGATCGATTTACCCCCGTCACAGGTCCAAATAGTGTCTTTTAGTTTAGATTATAAGAATGGGGCAATGATGGCTTTGGCCTGCTCTAACGACAATCTTTTCAGCCCGGTATTGAGGAAGCTCGATCTTCGTCGAATCGGTTTAACAAAGAAGTTTTTTAAAATGCTTCAAAGCCCCTGTTTAACTTGTTTCGAATCCGTAATCCATTCTCCTTCTGCAACTGACCCGCTCTAATGGTTTCTCCTTTGTTGTGGTTAATGAATGGGTGGTAAAAACCTGAATTTGCGTCTCTATCCTAAGTTTGAAAATATGTAATTTATTAAAATAGTAAAAAGTAATAATTTTTATGTATTTATATAATTTAAGAATGAGTCAAACCTAACTTTAATGAATAATGACAGCATACCCGTTAGCAGTGGCAAGTGGGACACGAGTCGTTTCTTGATTGGTCGATTCATTATGTCCTACACGGCAATGAACCTTCATAATTGCGCATAATTTCAAAATAAAAATACAAGAAGTCAAGAGGTAACCCCACCACTAATCAAACCAAACTTAACAACGTTTTATATTTTAAATTATCTTGAATATACAATATATTAATACTAATAGCTGATTATTATTTATAAGTTTTTATTTATTTATTTTTTCCATGTAAGTTTATCATCATAGTTGTTTAGATCACAAAATTTGATTTAATACATTGTCTTAAATAGAAGTCAATTAATATTATAACCACCAAAGGAACTTGAAGTATGTATGAGTTGTGTCTGATGTAATGATATTAACAGGCTTGGGCTCGTATACTAAACAAGTTTGTTTTTAATCTCAAGCTCGAGCTTGTTTAAGCTGGGCTTCTTTTGAGCTTTTTTCGAGCAAAGCCGAGTAATTCACGAGTGGCATGGCTTGTCTGCACCTCTAATCATGAATAAAAATAGTAAATTAAAATCATAAATTTCTATAACTTTATAGGAAAATACAAATAATTTAAACACGTTTTAGTGATACAAAGAAGTTGTGATATTTAACATACACTTTTATTTGTTATGTCTTCAAGATAATGTATTAGTCGAATGTGTTAAAATGATTTGATATTACGATACAATGTTACTTTTGTAGAAGTTCTTAATACTTAGATAGTGTTTGTTATGAGGGAATGAGATGTGGAATGGAATGGATGATTACGAGGGAATGAAGAAAATGATGTTTGGTTGGTCAATGGAATGGAATCACCCATTCCAAAAGGCATTCCATTCCCTCAAAATCATTCCTTCCACCCACCATGTTTTTTTTCCATTTCATCCCCTCTTGCACCATTCATCAACAACACCACAACCCACCACCTTCGCCAAAACTCACCACCACCACCACCTCACCCCGACAGCCACCGCCGCCGCCACCACCCACTCGCCACCGTTATCACACACAACCGTGACAACCGCAAACACCACTCGCCGCCACCGCCCACGACCATCGTCGACGCCACCACCACCGTCACCACCAACCGCCGTCGCCGCCGCCACCCACTGCCACCTCTGCTGCCACCCACCACCAACAGCCACCTTGCCACAACCACCACTTGTCGTCACCGCCACTCGCCGCCACCTATAACCACCCACAATTACTACCACTGACCACCACCACCACCACTCACCACTTATTTTATTACTCCGTTTTTCTTGCCTACCGAACAATACACAATAATAATTCATTCCATTCACACATGGTAACCAAACAAGACATGGAATGGAATGGACGAGAGAATGCAATGGATCATTACCATTCCATGTCTTGTTTGGTTACCATGTGTGAATGTAATGACTTATTATTGTGTATTGTTCGATAGGCAAGAAAAACGGAGTAATAAAATAAGTGGAGAATGGTGGTGGTGGTGGTCGGTGGTGGTAATTGTGGGTGGGTTATATGTGGCGGTGGTGGGTGTCGGCGGCGGCGATGGGTGGTGGTGGTGGCGGCGACTAGCGGTGCGGCGGTGACGACGAGTGGTGGTGGCGGCAAGGTGGCCGTTGGTGGTGGGTGGCAGCAGAGGTGGCGGTGGGTGGCGCGGCGACGGCGGTTGGTGGTGACGGTGGTGGTGGCGTCGACGATGGTGATGGGCGGCGGCGGTGAGTGGCGTTGGCGTTGGTCACGGTTGTGGGTGATAACGGTGGCGAGTGGGTGGCGGCGACGACGGTGGCTGTCGGGGTGAGGTGGTGGCGGGTGGCGGTGATGGCGTCGGTGGTGGGTGGTGGGTTTTGGCGAAGGTGGTGGGTTGTGGTGTTGTTGATGAATGGTGTAAGAGGGGATGGAATGGAAAAAAACATGGGGGTGGAAGAAATGATTTTGAGGGAATGAAATGTCTTTTGGAATGAGTGATTCTATTCCATTGACCAACCAAACACATTTTTCTTCATTCCCTCGTAATCATCCATTACATTCCACCTCTCATTCCTGCATACCAAACACTACCTTAGACCTTTTGTATGGGGCGTGATTACCTCATCCCATGCCCCATAAAACACCCAAACATAGATATGCTTAATTTAAGGTATATTATGGGATGAATGAAGGGGAAATCATAGGTATGCTTAATTTAAGGTATATTTATAGAATTCTGATTATATAAGACAATCTTGTATATTTGCATTTTCGTAATCATAAAATATATGTATAAACCTTGCATATAAACTTTTTTTATTTATAAAGCGTGAGAATGTTTAGAAAACGTACAAAAGAGATCCACTTTATTTTTATTTTTTTTATAAAGCATTAGATCCTTATAAGTTATAATCAACAAAGTTTTCACATCTTTGATAAAATCCACCTATTACCTGTTTTATATGAAACTTAAACTCATACCAATTTGATGCAGATAAACACTTAGGGGGGAGGGGGCGGTCCGTTATGGACTCCCCATAACGAGTGATAGTATCACTAACACCGCCGCCTCTATGTATATAATGAGTAATAGGAAGAACGAGTGATATATATAACGCGTTGAATATTATTGAGGGATGTGTATGACTTGTACATTGTGTATTAATACTTGTACATTGGAATCTCATCACTAGTGATGACCACACTCACTACATTTCTATCACCAGTGATAAAATATTGGGTGATGACATGACATGATTTGATTGGATAGTGGGATTGATAGAATTCTATCACTAGTAACCACCTCCCCTCCCCTTAGGCCATGGGGTATGGGGCTTGGGTTGGGGCTTGGATTTGGGCGTGGCCCCCTTTGGCGTGGGTTTGAAGCCGGGCGTGGGGCGCCTAGCAAGGTGACATCGGGCTCTTAATGGCCATGTGTCAACTCATGCCCCCAACCCAAGCCCCACCATACCCCATGGGCGTGGGTTTTTTTTCCCATTCCACATGTCAACCAATGCCCAACCCAAGCCCCAACCCAAGCCCCACGTTCTTACAATATGTTCCCATTCCACTTGTTCTTTTTTTCTTTTCTTTACACTTCTCTTCAATTTTTTTTTTCCAGAACATCATTATTTTCTACTTTCTTTTAAATTCTCTTTTTTCTCTCGCTTAATGAAACTCGAGAAAACAACGTGATTATCACTAGGCCAAGAGTCTATCGCCTTTTATGGTTCTTACTTGCTTAATAAAATTATTTATTATAATTTATTATTTTATTTATTAATTCTAAAGAAAGTAAAATAAATAATCACACATACACTTTCAAACAATTTAATACTTTATCAAATTACACAAATAAATAATAATTTGAATGAGTGAATTGCAAGTTTTGTCCTTTATCTTTAGACCATTTTGCAAGTTTTGTCCTTTATGTTTAAAGTTGACGAGTTTTGTCCTTTATGTTTGAAAATCAAGCACGTTTTGTCCTTTGGGGCAAAACGTGCCTGATTTTTAAGGACAAAACGTGCTTGATTCTTTAAACATAAAGGACAAAACGTGCTTGATTTTTAAACATAAAGGACAAAACGTGCTTGATTTTTAAGGCCCAAAGGGTAAAACGTGCTTGATTTCAAACATAAAGGACCAAACTCGTCAACTTTAAACATAAAGGACAAAACTTGCAAAATGGCCTAAAGATAAAGGACAAAACTTGCAATTCACTCTAATTTGAATAAAAAAATCCTAATCATAATCACCATAATAAGCCAACTCTAGTTAGGAAGGTGGGTTGAAGCAAGCATGCTCCACCCCTATAAAACACAACCACCACTCACAACCAATCTTCATTCCAAACACACACACCACTCACACATTCAAACACACACTAAAACACACACTTTCAAGCTTTCTTGTTATTTCTCTTCTGATTTCTTTAATTTTCTTTTGTAATCCCCCACTCTTAATTCCCCGCTTCTGATCATCCCTTTCTGTAAATCATCTGTCTGTCAACAGCAAAAAATTGATTAATTTGGGTTTGTTTTTTCAAGATTTTCAACAAAAGGCAAGCTTGATTTGATTTTAGTTTTTTTCTCATAAAACAGAGTCAGGTGTTTTCAGAATAGAGATCCAGCTTATTAATTTGGGTTCTATTTCTTTTTATTTTTGTAAATCTTATTTTTTCACATCTAAATCACACCTTTTTGGGTTAGTTTTTGTCCCCTTGAGGTTGATTTTGTTTTAAATTTTTAATCTTTTCGGGTTTGATTATTTATTAAAAACCCCAGTTTTCCCCTGTTTTTTTCTTGGGAAAATCTTGATTTTTTTCTTATAAATATTTGTTTTTAGTTTTTATAAAATCTTATAAAAAAATGGCTTCTGCTGTAATGGAATTTTGGAGTGTTGATAATATGCAAAGATTCACTGGAGGTGATCTAATGGATGCACTTGAGCCTTTTATCAAGCCAGATTACCAAAATACCCCTCCTTCCTCTTCTCCTTCTACTTCTGACCCATGCCCTTTTTCGTCTTTTTCTTCTTCTACCTCTTCTCCTTCACAGGAATCCGGGTTTTACCCGGATCCCTATTTCCCAACCCAACAACCCGTTTCATCATTCGGGTTGAACCACCTAACCCCATCTCAGATCCACCAGATCCAAACCCAAATCAACCTACCGGGTTACAACAACTACTTGGGTCCAAAACCCGTACTCATGAAACAAGTCAAGTCAGATCCCAAACCCACGAAGCTTTACAGAGGTGTGAGGCAAAGACACTGGGGAAAATGGGTCGCCGAGATCCGTTTACCCAAAAACCGTACCCGGCTTTGGCTGGGTACTTTTGACACAGCCGAAGAAGCCGCGCTGGCTTACGACATAGCCGCATACAAGCTGCGTGGCGACTACGCGCGCCTCAATTTCCCTCACTTGCGCCATAACGGCTCCGATTTCGGCGGGTACAAGCCGCTACACTCTTCAGTCGACGCCAAACTGCAGGAGATTTGCCGGAATCTCGCCGACGGGAAGAGCATCGACGCCGGAAAGAAGAAAAGTTCCCGGCGATCTGCGGCGGTGAAAAAGTCGCCGGTGGTCGAGAAGCCAGAAGTTGTGAAAGTTGAAAGCCCGGAGAGTGTTGGCTCCGGCGGCTCGTCGCCGGCGTCGGAGCTGTCGTTGCCGGAGTTCACAGAGGAAGAAAGCGCGTGGTGCGCGTTGGATAATATGTTGGAAAAATACCCGTCGTATGAGATCGATTGGGCAGCTATCTAGTGTAGTAGGTTATTTGTGTACGTAAGTTACAACCGCCACTGATATTTTGACATGTGGCGGTGTTTATTAGGGTATGTTTGTAATTTTGTAGTTGTTATGAGGTTATGTTTGTAATTTAGTTGATAGTGGGAGCTACTTGCAATGGAGTTTTTGGATGTTGCAGAGCTCACTACTTATGTCTAGTGGGTACTTTTGTCATTATGTTATTATGTAATTTTGTTTTAATTTATATTTTTCTTTTTAGTGTCAATATAATTGTACTAAAAAGGTTATAAAATTTAGGCCATGTGTAGTCATAACGCCCTTTTGCGACACGTGTCGTGCCACGTCAGCAAGGGGCTTTATGGGGCGTTATGCAATTTGAGGCCGTAGGCATAAAGCCCCTACCCATCATTACCTATTTAATAATTTTAAGTTTTATTAATTAATATAAAAAACTCTTCTATTTTTTGATTGACCAAATGAATTAACCAAACAAAAATAACGCCGCGAAAAATCTGGCGCCCTCCCCCCATTTTTGAAACATAGCGCCAGGAGTTTTGGTGTGGCCGGCGTTTTGGCGGCGCTATGGGGGGTTATACCGCCCCACTACGTATGCTCTTAGATGAAACAGTAACTCGTTTATTATGTATAAGAGGGTGTTTGGGGTTGCTTATTTTGAGGGTAAAAGGACTTTTGAATGGCAAAATGACTTTTGAAAAGTGTTCGGCTTTCCTTTTGAAGGGCAAAAAGTCCTTTGGATTTGCCAAAAGTCAGGATTTCCTGACTTGCTTTGGGCAAAAGTCCTTTTGCAAAAGTTGAAAATAAGTTAAGCCAAACATGCCCTAAATATGATGATAAACTTTGTTTAGTTGAAAGTTAAATCTTAATTGTATTTGTATTTGATACATTTAAAAAATAAAAGATAAAATACTAAAGGGATAAAAAAGCGAGAAAAAAAGTATTGGAAGTCGGAACTCTGTTGCATGTGCAATGATTATTACTTATTTAGACCATGTGTAGTGGTAACTTGTTGTAATGCCAGCACTATGGGGTATTATCCGACACGTGGCAACCCAGTCAGCATGGGGCATTATAGCATAAAGTGGTGTAGTGGGGATAATGCCCCATAATGCCCAAGTCAAACCTCCAACAAGTGCAAAATGGCGTTTTAATTATAATGCCCAAGCAATTTTTTTCCCCCCATAATGCCCTATGTAATGGAAGAGTGGGCGTTTTTTTTTTATTATAATGCCCCCATAATGCCCCATAATGCCCCACTACACATGGTCTTACTACTAGGCATAGATTTTATTTTTAATTATAAATCTATTGTGTTAACCTTTTTAACTCAATGTAAGCTTCATATCATCCGTTTTTTTCTCCGATGAAATGGTTTAACCTTGTTAATTTTACCTAACACACCATTTTTTTAATTATTAATATATTACATAATTAAATTAAATACAAAATAAATACAAATTGCATTTCATTAATTAACTTCTTCGCTAAAATAAACATTGATAATAAATAACACTAATTTCTTTTTTTTTTTTTTTGCCTAAATTAACATGTTAAGACCATCCGTAGTGGATGAAATTTGGGACGTTTTTTTTTTTATAAAAGCACGCACAAACACGCCACCCAACCACCCCGGGGCGTTTTTGAACCCAAAATTGGTTTTGGCGTTTTATTTTCAACGCTCTGCTTCAATTCTTTTGGCCAATCACCTGTTTTCATGCTCTATTTGTCTAATAACATTTTTATGGCTTTTTTATTAATTCTATTACTCCACAATGTTCACATCTCCACTACACCCATTTTAGAAACGCCCCATAATGTCACATTGCTGACTGGGCTGCCACATGACGCAAAACGTCCAAGGGTAGGGGTATGACCAATACACATGGTCTAACCAAGGGAAGTTTTAAGACCTCTTAACATGAGGGAGTGGTTTAAAAAAACATGTTAACTTGTCATGTCATTTTAACACCAATGAAACTAGAGTATACCTCAAAGGCCTAATAAGACCATGTATTATCATCAAGCCATTTGACGTTTTCCGGAAATAAGGCTTCCTATTTTAATTTTAGGATAATAAAATAAATAAAAGTTAAAAAATATTAAAAGTTTGGATAAAATAAAGAGTTAATTGCCAAAATCGTACCTAAAGTTTGGGTACGTTTGCCATTTTCGTCCAAAATGACACTTTTGTACCAAATTGCCCCCAAGGTTTGTAACTTTTTGTCATTTTCATCCAAACCACTAACTTAGTTTATTTTTTCTGTTAAGTTGAGTATATTTGGATGAAACTGACAAATATAAAACCACATGGACGATTTTGGCAATTTACTCAAACCCTTTTTAATTTCTTTTATTTAATTATTTTTGTTACATATATAATAAAAAGAATATACATGGAGTTTTTAGGAAAAAAAAAATTTAATAGTTTTGTCACATAATTTTTATAAATTTTCATCCAAATCACTAACTTAGTTTATTTTTCTGTTAAGGTGAAAAATGTTTTAAATTTTATAAATTAAGATAGAAATTAATTTACAGCTTCTTTATATAAATTAGTTTTATAAAGAGAAAACGTCATTGGTGTGCAACACATAACAATCGATTACAACTATTAGTATTTATCAGTTGTAGAGATAGAAAATAATTGTAAAACGTTACATATTTTTTAAATGAGTTGAGCACCTAGGAAATATGTTGGTAGAAATAAAATATTTATTTAATTAAGATTATAAGGGTAATTAACTAATACTTATTCTGAGTGGCTTGAGTA
Organism: Helianthus tuberosus; assembly: GCA_030545235.1. Taxonomy (NCBI): domain Eukaryota; kingdom Viridiplantae; phylum Streptophyta; class Magnoliopsida; order Asterales; family Asteraceae; genus Helianthus; species Helianthus tuberosus. The sequence goes on from CM060381.1 coordinate 144,714,602, forward strand.
AAGAAACTTATGGTTCATAGCATTATAATTACAATTTGATGGGTAATTTTAAGGTTTGGTAAGGATGCGTTGTTTGATAGGGGGGGGGGGGGGGGAGGCACTGGCTTCTGTTTTTCCTTATGAGCGAATTTAAAAGAGTAGAAGATGAATTACAAACTTGGTACATATGATAAGATTTTTTTATTTGACCTTTTTCAATAAGGTCACCAGCATTTTAGTTTTATAAAATTTAGAGGTTTAAGTAGATTTTATTTTTATAAAACTGATCTACATAAAAAATTAGAAATTAATTTCTGTCTTAGTTTATAAACATCCTTCGCCTTAATAGAAAAATTAACTTAGTTAGTGGTTGGATGAAAATTTATAAAAATTACGTGACAAAGCTATTATTTTTTTTCATATAAAAATTGCATGTATATTCTTTTTTATTATATATGTAACAAAATTAATTAAATAAAAGAAATTTAAAAGAGTTTGAGTAAATTGCCAGAATCGTCCATGTGGTTTTATATTTGTCAGTTTCATCCAAATATCCTCAACTTAACAGAAAAAATAAACTAAGTTAGTGGTTTGGATGAAAATGACAAAAGTTACAAACGTTGGGGGCAATTTGGTACAAAAGTGTCATTTTGGATGAAAATGGCAAACCTTCCCAAACCTCAGGGACGATTTTGGCAATTAACTCTAAAATAAATAAAAGTACAAAAATCTCATGATCAACATAAACAAACGATTTTACCGGGGTAAACCCTTTACCCAAAAAAAAAAAAAAACATAAACAAACGAACTGGGGCGGACCTATAGCTTATTAAGGGGTGGCGTCCGCTACCCCTTGATCGGAAAAATTTTGGAAAAATTAGTGTAAATTTTGAAAAAATTTGACGTTTTTTCGATTTCGTTACGGCTTATTTATAAAACGTTACCCCTTGGTCAGAATCCTAGATCCGCCACTGCAAACGAAGATAAATGTTTGTTAATCTATCATGTTATCGAACATAATTGAACGAGACCTATATTCATGTTTGTGGTTTGGATGAAAATGACAAAAGTTACAAACGTTGGGGGACAATTTGGTACAAAAGTGTCATTTTGGATGAAAATGACAAACCTTCCCAAACCTCAGGGACGATTTTGGCAATTAACTCTAAAATAAATAAAAGTACAAAAATCTCATGATCAACATAAACAAACGAACTGGGGCGGACCTATAGCTTATTAAGGGGTGGCGTCCGCTACCCCTTGATCGGAAAAAATTTGGAAAAATTAGTGTAAATTTTGAAAAAATTTGACGTTTTTTCGATTTCGTTACGGCTTATTTATAAAACGTTACCCCTTGGTCAGAATCCTAGATCCGCCACTGCAAACGAAGATAAATGTTTGTTAATCTATCATGTTATCGAACATAATTGAACGAGACCTATATTCATGTTTGTTGATCTAACTAATCGAATAACGTTTCTTGTTTATGTTCGTCCATTTATAAAACAAACGAACGTAACTGAACTTCTTGTCGAATGGTTCACAAACTGTTTGCTTACCGTCCGATTCGTTTACTGCCCAACCCTTCGCCCACCTTGAATGATCACCTTTCGCCGATTAGCTGTCTATTTAGTTGGCAAAAAAATATAATAAAAAATTTCAAGAAAAGGATATGATATAAAAACATTAATTGCATACTTTTCTTTTTCATTTTTTCAACTTTGTCCTTGGACTTGTTCACACCACCAAGGGGCAAAAAGGAACCCCTATCTTAATTCGTCTTCTCGTCATCACTAAAAAAAAATATATTTATTTAATCATTTAAATAGTGAGAAGATAAGGTGTGAGTGTGATTGATAACTTCTACCATTGAGTAGGAACCATTGTTGATTGATATTAAAAAATTAAATAAAAAAGAAAGTTCGAGGAAAAACTAGCCAATTTGGTTTACATCTTTCTTTTTAGAGTTAATTGCCAAAATGGTCCCTGAGGTTTGCTCACTTTTGCCACTTTAGTTCAAAATTCAAATTTTTTACATCTGGGTCCCTGAGGTTTGCATTTTGTTGCCATTTTGATCCAAAAATCAAATCAGGTCAGATTTTCAAAAAAAACCCTGCTATTTTATCTTTATGCTCAGGGGTATTTTAGTCATTTTACCTCTCTCTCTTGAATAAAAATCCTTCTTCTTCTTTGCAACAAACCACCTGTTCAAGTCTCTCTCTCTCTCTTAGTTCTCTCTCTCTCTCTCACTAAAACACAGCCATCCCCACCACCGCATCATCCCCACCACCAACCCCACCACCGCATCATCCCCACCACCACCATCCTACTGCCGCCAACACCACCATCCCACTACCATCATCTCTCTCCCTCTTTAAAACCTTTTACATTGAAGTGCCTCTGCGTTCTGATCTGATGGCGGTTCATACCTCTTCTTCAAACCCTAAATCGAAGTGTCAACCATGGAATTAGCGCCTTACAAAGGACGTCGGCCATCGAACTGTGGCCGCCCTTTTGTTATTTGCTCCACCTCCACCAAACGCCGCCGTCACCACATGTTCCACCACCCTCCACCAACCCACCAGACCCCTCTCTCTCTCTCTCTCTCTCTCAAGAACACCACACCAACCCGCCGGCATCCCCCTCTCCCTCCTGTACAACACCACCAAGAGCCACCAAAATCGGAGAATCATCAATAGTCGATTAGATTAGTGGCGGCTGATTAGAGAATTTTAGGGTTTCTTTTGATTTGTGGTTGTTGGTTGTGGTGGTTGCGGAAGAGAGAGAGGGAGAAGAGAGAGAGACAGAGATGGTTGCGGTGGTGGAGGTGCGACTCTCACTTGGTGCAGAGTGAGGCACTGGTGAGCAATGACATGAGACCCAGGGAAACCTGGGTTGGATCCTTGAGCCAAACAAGTTTTACCGGTAATTTCACTGTCGTGCCTACAGGCGGGTGGGTTACAGGGTTTTCCCCGGAATTGGTGGTGGACTCGGGTTACTCTCGGAGTACTCCGTTTGTCCAGTGGGTGTCCCGAGAGTGCTCGGAATTGAGTTTGTTTGCCGTTCAAAAAAAAAAAAAAATTATAGTTTTAAAAATTAGTTTTCAAACCCTATTTTTATAAAATTTTTTTGATAAAAAGGTAATAGGTAACCTATCCGGCTGTTACTTCAGCTAGTCATCTCGTGTAGAGGCAGTACGGTTTTCGGAGAAACGCCGTTAACAAGTCTGACCAACCCAGCGTGAGCCCGATTAAGACAATGTAGTCTGGGCAGATCTTGGCTAGGGCCGCCGTTTAGACGGTGTGATATTGGGTCACTTAAAAGAAAGTCACCGTTAAAAAAAAAAAAAAAAAAAAAAGGTAACCTACAACATATTTAAATATTAGGATGGATTGAAGAGGAAACAACCCTCACGCCACCCTGCCCTATATTATAAATTAGGTTATGGAATTTATGTGTTATACGGGTTAAAGGAAGAACATATGTTACGTAAGTAAAAGATGATAAATACTATAAAAAATTGTTTAAGACCACTCATACTTAGAAAAATGTCAATTTCTTTAAAATTTGAAAAAAAAATAAAATAAATTAACACAATTTAAGATGCATAGATAATTATTGCTATTTATCAATATATACATAAGTTAAAACTTACAATTTAGACAACTTAAATTATGAATAATTGGAAACGAAAAGCTACACATGAAAAATCTACTAGTACGCCTAAATGTTAATATTAGCTAAAACATATACTTCATTAATGAGTTTCACTTTGTTATCATGATTTGATCCAGTCGCAATGCTTATATAGGTTACATTGAGTTCAATCGGATAAGTCGAAACACACATTTTCATATGGTTAACGTATCACATAACGTTTGAACTAATCCATTCGATGTTTGCGATGTATACGCGCCACAACACGCATGGGTCTTGTTGCTAGTAATAGCTTATTTATACATGATTAATAATTTGATAACAATTTAAGTCACTCACGTGGTTTTAAAGGTAGGGATAACAATTGAAGTCAGTCACGTGGTTTTAAAGGTAGGGGTACGGTACCATCACAGATTAACCCTACCAAGCGGTCTAGAAAATATCGGAATACTCCTATGCACGTTTTGATGATTCAAATTAACACTCTACTTTTAAGGTGAAAAAACAAAGAAAAACATAGAGAATCTTTATGTTTGTATATCTTGCAACACCAAAAACCTACTTTATATGTATAAATAGTTGGATGGAAAACAAACAATTTTTAAGGGGATGATCTCACTTGTTCGTTCAATATACAACTAGTAGTATTAAACATGACATGTTTGCGTGTTGACGGCTGAACCCGAAACAAACTCTAAAGTTATATCATACATATGAACTCGAACTCAAGATGTATGTTTAGAGGTGGACACAAAACAATGCATCTGACCCCAAAAAATGTTTTTTTTTTTTTACATAGCAATACTTTAAAATTCTAAATCTTGGTATTATTTTAATTTTTAAAGCAATTATGTTTAAACAACAATAATAACAACAAAGCACAGTAAATTCCATAAATTAAGTTTTAAAGCAATTATGTTTAAACAACAATGCCCAGTATATTCTATAATAATAACAACAATGCCCAGTATATTCTATAAATAGCAAAGCTATTAGTGGGGGTCTGAGAGGATGAGATGTAGACAAACCTTAGCTCTAAAACACTCAACATACTAATAAATTGAACCGGGGGGGGGGGGGGGTATAAAGATACTAATAACAACAAGAGTGGCGAAAGGGTACATGCTAAAAAAAGACAAATATTATATTACAAACGACCTATAAACATAGATACAAGATGGCAAATACATGTGAATTCCACCTAACGTGTATGCAAATCTAAGCCCATATGACACGCCTAAAACACAGATGTACCATCCCATAAAAATCCTTAGTCCTAATCCTATGTCTCCGTGAACTCCTATCGTGTCCATGTTTTCAGAGATGCTTGACCCTAGTAAATCCTGCTTAATCCGCTAATCACTAGTCAACTTGGGCCTGTCTCTACTCTTCCTCTCATCCACAATGAGGGTTTCAACCGCTTTAATTTGCTTTGTCGTCTACCTCTTCTTCAAATGCCAAAACCATCTCAATCTCTCCCCCTTATCTCAAAAAACCTGATTTCTTATATGGTCTACCCTTGTGTGCCAACATATCCACATCATCATTCTCAATTATGATTCTTTCATCTTGCGTGCTTTTACTTTCTTGATGACCCAATAGTCGGTCGCATATAGCCTAACAGGTCTAATTGCAACCCTATAAAATTTCTCTTTAAATTTAGTTGGAAACCTTCTGTTGCACAAAACCTTATGACAGCTCTCCACCCACACCATCCAACTTGGATGCCACAGTGGACAAAGTCACCATCTATAAACGATCCTAAATACTTGAATTTAGCCATCTGCAAAACCACTTGACCCTCAATAATGATTCGAGTGTCCTCGTCGTTACCTATGGCACTAAAGTCACAATACAAGTACTCGGTTTTAGATCTACTAATCCTTAAACCTTTGTCATCTATAGCTGCTCGCCACTCTTCTAACTTCGCACTCATCTTTGTTATGTAAACTTATTATTAAAGTTTTAAATGTTGATATAATAAAACACCCTATTTAAGTTATTTATCAAACAAATTTAAAAAACAAAAATAAAAAAATAAAAAAGTAAATTATATGTAATAATTCACATGAAACTAACTTGAATTTGTTTAGATTAAATGCAAATCTCCAAATTTTATGTTAGAGTTACACAAAAAATTCACATCTATATACGAGTGTGCGTTACGCATGCAGAAACCGTATTGCAAATATTTTTTTTTATCATGTCGTCTATGAGATTTGAACCCAAGACCTCCGTTTCATAAATCCAAGTGTTTAAAAGTTTTGTGTTTTCCAACCGACCACCACCCACCAGTACCACCCCATTGGTTCAAGTAAGAGTTCTTAATCTCACCAATTTCCATATGTTATAAAACTATAAAACAAATCAATTACTTTTTACAAAAGAAGTTAAATACTTCAATTACTTTTTACAAAAGAAAGTTAAATACTTAAATGTGTACGTTATTGTCTTTCTTAAATGTGTACGTTATTGTCTTTCTTAACAAACAATCATTATATTCGATGTTATTGTTTACCAAATGGGGTGAATGGTTTACCTAAAGAAAGAATAGAAGCTAAAAAAATTAGCGCGTTTTATGGAAAAGTTTATAGTTATTATCAAATTAATGGAAGTTGATTGAAGTTAAAGTAAAGTCGTTGAGGTAGGGCACACCAATCTAATCACATCAGCTTTTATATTAATCACAAGACTCAAAATTCAAACTCATACGGCAGAAACTTTTATCTTTGCCAGTTCACGCTCAATCACATAACCACTACACCTGTTCTTAGTATGAACACGTAATTAGTTTTGAGAGACATCTATTATATTTAATAAACAATTTGGGTACACGTCAGTGATACTTTGTCTAGACAATTGTATTTTGGTTTTTACATAAGAAAATGTGTAGTTGATGACACAAATAATGCCCTCATCCTTCGGCGTTTTGAGTCATGTGGCAGTCCAGTCAGTAATGGAGCATTGTGAGACGTTTTTCTAAAATGGATGTAGTGGGGATGTGAGCATTGTGGGGTATTATGTTAAAAAGGGTGTAATAGAATTAAATAAAAAAAACCATCAAAAAATGATAGTGGCCAAACAAAAAGAAGAATACCGGTCATTGGCCAAACATTTCGAACAAAGGCTTTAAAAAAATCACGCTCAGGACCATTTTTTTTGAAAAAAAAAACGTTCAGGGGACGGTTTCAAGGCGTTGGGGGCGTTTTTTTTTTGGGAAATGGACTGTATCACCCTCAACTATGCAAAATTGGCCAATATCACGCTCAACTTTCAAGTTGGCTCCCACCACCCCCTACTCGACAAGTTGGTGTCACTGTCACCCCTTGGTTAAAAAAATACTAACTGAGTTAGTATTTTAATCCTATGTGGCAATCAGATGCTGACTTGGAAGCATACGTGGACAGGAACCTCAATAAATAACCCATTTCCCTCTCTAATCAGTTGCATTTCATCAGTTCACCAGTTCACTTCGATGTTGGCGATCAAACCCTAGTTCCTTCATCATCGACGATTGCAGGCAAAATTCAGACTCCCAAGAGGTAAGGTTTATGTTAGGGTTGATTGCATTGTGATTTTAAACACTGATTTAAGTTATGGAGCGTATAGATGTTATGCTTTGGTACGGTGGTTGTCTTGATTTCTCTTTTGATCAACCTCAGTATATTGATGGTTATTCTAAGTTAATCCAAATGGATTTTGATCATATCGCATACTTTGAACTACGTGATTATGCACTGGAAACCAACGAGTATGAAAGTAGGGATTTTTATATGTATGGGATGGATGCGGATAATGGTGATTTTAAACTGTTTCGTGATGATAAAGATGTGTTGGAACTTGCAATGAAGGCTAAAAATTGGGGTGAACCGTTCATTGAAGTCTTTGTTCAACATAGCCCAATTATGTCTGAACATAAGACCCACCACTGTTCCCAACCCAGTAAACCACAGGCCCAGTCCAGTTGCCAATCCAGTACCCAGCCCAGTAAACCTAAGTCTAGTTCCCAGCCCATTAAACGACAAGCCCAACCCAAAAAACTAGTACCCAAGCCCAGAAAAAAAGTAGTACACGTGAAAGTGGGTAGGGCATCTGGTAAATGTTTTACAACTCCTGAAGTCCCTAGATCTGGAAGTACATCAGGTGTAGAACCAATTGTTAAACAGGTTGTTGAAGAACCAGTACACGAGGCTTCATGGGCATTTGATATAGATAAGGAAACAAATCTTAAAGAGGTTGTACATGAAGAAGTCATTGGTCAAGATAGTGATAAAGATGCTGATTTAGAACAGGACAGTGAAGACAGTGATTACAATGAAGAGTCCAGTTGTGATGATGATGAGGATTGTTATTCTGATGAGGATGAGGTTTTGGAAGAATTGGTTGGCTTAGATTCAGACAGAGAAGATTTTGAATGGAAACAATCACAAGATGCAATTAAACAAGCTACCAAGGATGAAGAAGCAGCCGCAAAGAAGATACTTGAAGAGTGTATCAAACATAATGAAAAAGAAGGTAATTTGCATTAATCTAATGATGCAGGTTGTGCACATGTAGAGGGATACAGTAGTTATGAAGAATCAGATGGTGATGTTGCCACACCAGGTGATAGTGATAGCAAACAAGAAGGTCGTGTAGTAGTCAAGTGTGTAGCAGGGTGTCCTTTCTATCTATTTTGTTCAATGCACACAGGGAAAGAGTGTTACATGATTAAAAGTGTGAAAAACCATCACACTTGCCAAAGAAACATGATAAAGAATAGGCAACTAACTGCTAAGTTTATAGGTGATGAGTTCCTACCTTTATTTAAGGCCAAACCACACTGGTCTGCTAAGGAAATCATAAATGCTGTCAGACAAAAGTACAAGGTGATTATAAGTAAGTGGTTGGCTTATAAGGCTAAGAAAAGTGCACATAAGAAGCTTCATGGATCTATGAGAGATCATTACAGTAAGATTGGTTCATATCTGAATGCATTAAGGAAAGCAAATCCATCATCAACTTTCAAGTTGGAAACTGCTCCACCAGGTTTCATTAATCTAGATCCAGAGGCCACATGTGAAGCATTCTTCAGACTGTTTGTATGTTTTGATGGTCTTAAAAAAGGGTTTCTAGCTGGATGCAGGAAGGTGTTGTGCTTAGATGGGTGTTTTCTAAAGACCTTCCTTGGAAGAATGTTGTTAACTGCTGTTGGGAGGGATGCTAATGACCAGATGTATCCTGTGGCTTGGGCAGTTGTTGAAGGAGAAAACAATGACAGTTGGGAATGGTTCATGCATGAGCTACTGCTATGTTTGGAAGTAAATGATGCTGGGCTTTCATGGACATTGATTTCTGACCAGCAAAAGGTTGTTACTCAATTCTGTCTTCCTAAATCAGTTGTTTAGTTATTCATTACTTATGTTTAAATGCTTTGTGGCACAATATTTTGTCTAAAAACACCTTCTAGTAATGTTATGTATGACTTATTTAAGTAGGCAATGTTATGTATGACTTTAATATTTTGTGTAAAAACACCTTCTGGTAATGTGGGACAAGTTAAGTAGTCAATGTATGACTTTTCAGTGTTGTTTGAGTTTTTCTGTGTTGTTTGACTTTTGTGGTTGATTGAGTCACACATTGGTGTACATATTCCATTATGGTCATTGTGTACACTTTAATAGGTTGACTCAAAAAATTGATGACCATGCTTTCTGTTTTGTATGTTTTGCTTTGGTGATTCTGCTGTTTGATTTGGTGTTGGTTTGGTGATTCTGATGTTTCTTCACTTTGGTCTGTTGTTTCTGCAAGTGCACTTGCATTTTGGTTCAAAATATGGCCAATTCTGCACCTAGTGATAGTTTGACTGCAAATTGGTCAAACTTTGGCCAATTTTGCACCTAGTTATGCAGTTTGAGTCACTTGCAAGTGCAGTTGCACTTTGGTTCATATTTTGGCCATTTATGCACCTAGTTACAGTTTGACTATTGTTTGGTCAAACTTTAGGCAATTCTGCACCTACTTACAGTTTGACTGTAGTTTGGTCAAACTTTGGCCACTTTTGCTTTACACAGTTTGTCAATTTTGGTTCAAACATTAGCCATTTTGGCTGCATATGCAGTTTGAATCACTTGCAAGTATGGTCAACATGTACATTAACTTAGATGTCCAATTGAGTCAAAGTAACAAAACACTTCATTTCATAACAAGTGGGCACAAATGGTTACAAACACTAAATACCACAACAGTTCATTATCTATAAATACTAATTCCACAAATACAACAATATGGCAATTGCAATTACAAAGGTTAGCACATATGGTTTCTTCGACTTCGTCTTTGTGTCAAATCTCATTGCTTTCAAGTTCTTGTTCTCTTCTATTAACAACATATTGTGTAATTGAAGGTTCTTTATCTTCATGTCTTTAAACGTCACTTGAGTTGAGGTGCCGTATGAACGTTCAACGAACATCTTATCAACATCTTCTTTCCAGAGGAAGAATTTGCAATCCCCTCTCTGCAAAACACAACAACTATAAGGAAATTGCAATGGAAATAACACCAAATTGATAAGCAAATTCAACTTACAGGCCAGTGATAACAGCCGTAAAATTCTTCACCATGTCTTTCACTTTTAAGACCAGCTACACGAAGAACAACAACAATGTCGTGATGACAGTACACATTCCCATCCAAATCGACCTTGAAGACTTTAGGTTTTCGAATTAGAGCAGAGGTAGAAGACGACGACATGTTGACTGAATGTTTCAATGGGCAATTAGGGGAAGAACGGCTATGGGGAGGAGGTATTAGGGCAAGAACGGCGATGACTGAATCCTGCAATTGATCTTCGTCTGCAATTGATGGGGAGAAGATGACTTTGATTGGGAATTAGGGTTAAATGGTTAAATTGATGGTAAACAGATGATATATCAAGTTCCTGTCCACGTATGCTTCCAAGTCAGCATCTGATTGCCACATAGGATTAAAATACTAACTCAGTTAGTATTTTTTTTAACCAAGGGGTGACAGTGACACCAACTTGTCGAGTAGGGGGTGGTGGGAGCCAACTTGAAAGTTGAGCGTGATATTGGCCAATTTTGTATAGTTGAGGGTGATACAGTCCATTCCCCCTTTTTTTGTGAAAAATGCCCAAAAACCCCCCACTACGGGGGGTCTAAAGAAGAGGATAGGGTACATGATGGATTTTACGTACGAAGTGTACGTGAAAATCCTAACATTAGATTCCTAAAGTCAAGGGCTACAATTTTATGAGTGGAAATTTCGTAAATAAAGTGATATTATAATTGAAAAACAAATAACAAATGGGTATTTTTGTCATTCAACCAAATACCCTATTGATTTTCAAATGACTATAACTTTTTCATACGATAATAATTTTTTTTAAATATACCGTATTAACGAGCATTTCATTCTCTCTAATTTGAGTAGGGTATTGCTATAGTTTCATTAATTTTTAAAAGATTTTGTTTTACAAAGCTATGTGGTTACGTGAATACATGATTCACAAGTCTACGTAATTACGCAACATTCATTATATTCAGAAACAAGTATATTGTTATGTGATTATGTACCCGTTCGTAATTACGTAATATGCAATTTATTCGTGAAACAAGGATAACGTCACGTGATTTTGTATACTGTTACATGATTTTGTATAACGTTACGTGATTATGTTCAGTACGTAATTACGTAACACTATATGACTATGTACCATTACGTAATTACGTAACATTACGTGATTATGTATTTTCTTCTATGTGGTAAAAAGACGAAAATACCCTTTCCCTCCTTAAATAAAAAAGACACGTGTCAGGCTCAGAATCTCACGTACCCTCTGCACGCCTTTTGTCACTTGTAGTTGATCCAATGCCTTTGACATAATTTGGCTTTGAAAATGTTGTGTTAATTTTGCTAAATAATTAATTTTGATGGCCAAAGAAGGATTTATCAAAATAACAAAAATTAAACATCTATGATCAAATTTTAAATTAATTGTATTAGTTTAGATAGCAATATAATAAATATTAGATATACTTATGGTAGCGTAAAAAGAAAATAAGTAATAACGTCTATTAATTATTGTTTATAATGTTTAAAAAATTTACAATTTAGTTTATTAATTATTGTTTATAATGTTTAAAAAATTTACAATTTAGTTTATTAATTATTGTTTATAATGTTTAAGAAATTTACAATTTAGTTTGAATTTAAAATTACTTTTTTATATCAACTTGAAAATAAGAATTCCATTTTTTTAATGATTTGTAAATAAATCAACGGATTCTCTGTCATTTCCATATTATAAACTAGATTATAACCCCGTGTATTACACGGGTTGAATAAATAAATTTTATATACTAAATTATAAAACATTATATTTTTAAAAGCCTCCTTTATTGCACGAGTTGAAGAAATGTAATTTTATATATTACATAATAAAAAAAGTTATATCTATAAGAACCATATATATTGTACGAGCTGAATAAATGTAATATTACATATCAAATAATAAAAAAAATATATATCTTTAAACCCATGTTTACTACACGGGTTGAAAAATTAATTAATTGAATTTAACATAAACATTTGTGATGTTAGGTGGATATCATTTTTAATTATTTGAGAATTAATATCAACTTTGGAATTCGTATGAATTCTTATTAGATTTAATTAAATATTATTAATAATAAGAATTTGTGTTATATTAGATTTTAGACTTGATTAAATATTATTAATAATAAGAATTTGTATTAGATTGATTAATTATTATTATTATTATTTTTATTAATTTTAATAAATTGAATGAGAGAATGACAAGTGTCCTCTAAATGGTTTCTTTTATTATATAGTACTAGCGGTAAGATCCATGTGCAAACACGGGTCGTTTCTTAGAAAACCATGCATAACACATATTGATAGAACATATAGATATGTGTATAGATATTGTACCAAAACGTGTTATCTATTATAGCTAAAAGACAACTATAGACATGCATCATCAGTTAATATATAAGATACATAAAAGTATTTCCATTGTGCTATCCACAAAAAAAAGTAGCACCCACCCATTGACAATGAAACATGTTTATAGACATAACTACATATATAACATGTCTAAGAAGTAAAATTAGTACCACCAATGAACCAAATGTACAACCACAAGCAATCATGACATGAAACTAAGAGGACTTTATCTTTGTCACGATATGCACAACTTTTTTTAACTTCAGCAATTGAGTAGACTTGTGAAACTCTAACGAAAGTTCATCACCAAAAGCAATATTGCAAGATCTCAGATAAGAAGACCATCCAACAACAGCGTAGTTGAATCCAGTATTGGTTTTTTGAGATGTTGTAAACAGTTCCTGGATTTCACATTTGAGATTCTGGATCTTGATAGGCTTAGGATTATCAGTATGCAGATCCAACGCAGAAGATACATCTGATGGCAGATGCTAAAAAACAGAAAATTGAATTGTGAATTTTATAAAATAATGATATATAACTGAAATTGTTGAAATAACAAAACAAAGCAACGACTGCAAAAGCTTACAAGTCTGTCTTCAGCATGTGTGGTGAAGTGTAAGACTGACTAAAGTGGATGATACTAAACGAACCTTTTGAACTTTACACGGTCTATCAACAGCTTGGTTATGCTCTACAATTGTCTTGCCACGAAGTTTGTGCATCTTTTCCACCTAAGTAAATTAATTTAGAATATAACAACTCGAAATTCTTGAAATTTTATAACTTTCTTTATCAACACAAACTATCTTCTCAACTCAGCTTTGAAGTTTAAGACACAATCATACAGAAGAATATCAATATATTCAGATAATAATAAAATAGACAGTATAAAACTAATAAACACTTACATTAGATACAACACTTGAAGAGACAGAAATGTCATGAACAGAAAAATCTTTAGACTGTAGTTGAGGATCGTTAACATCATCAACTATTTTTATAGAATGATCTTCAGGCTACAACAAAATTTAAAATAACCTTCTTATACTTATTATACAATAAAATATATGCGTAGGAAATTATAAATTTACAACATTTTTAACATCTGACTCATCAACCAGACGCACAATCTTTGAATCAAATAGCCCATCACCAGCAAACTATATTTATAAGAAGGATCATATATAAGAAACCATATTTTAAATCATAATAATATATAAATATTACATGTGTATATATACATTAAAAATATCCTCAAAACTCGTAAACTGCTTAGAATTACCAACCGAAGCTCTAGTATCCTCATCATCTAAAGCAACTTCCTCGGAATCCAGAACCTGTTTGTGTTTAGCCTACAAAATGAGATTTCAAAAGTTATTAGCATAATATAATAAAAGTTACTTATCACCGTCATGTTATCAAATAATGTAGTTTATCATCAAAATTTTATACCGCAGCCAATAAAATCATCTCCATAAACTGAATCATCCAAAACAACTACATCAGCTTTCTTGAAGGAAACCTCAGTTCCAGTCTCGGAATGGAAAACGGAAAGCTTAAACGTTTTAGATGCAATCATGGTGAAAACCAACCAAGATTCAATTGCTATGGGAACTTCTTCAATCAATTTTAACCATCCATCAGTAAATCTGCATCCATCAGTCCATCCTTTCATCATCACATTCCAAAACCTTTCGCCAACATAGATAGTTGCCATTCCATACTCGTAATTTTTACCATAGAATTGTTTCCATGATTTGTCAGCAATTAGCTATAGAAGAAGCAAAGGAATATTTAGTGCAGACTTACAAATTTGATATAAACTAATGAGCAACAGAAGTTACAACGGATTAGTCAACAAAAGTTAAAATGAGAATTACTCAACAGGGTTAGTCAACAATAGTTATAGTATTTACACACAACCTAACCACTGTTTAGCTATCAACTATTACATACCTCTGTTGCTATCCAACAGAGGTTTCGTAACAACTGTCATCCATTATGTCCAGCAGAGGTTGCAACGTGGATAGATCATAAATATCAGATGTTAGTCAACAGGTTAAAAGACTTAGTCAACAAAAGTTAAAAAGGTTAGTCAACATATGTTAAGATTATAAGGAAACAGACGTTAAAAGGGCAAACAGATGTTAGCAAGTTGTTGAGCTACAGTATTTAGTCAACAAAAGTTAAAATGAGAATTACTCAACAGGGTTAGTCAACAGTAGTTACAGTATTTACACACAATTTAACCACTGTTTGGCTATCAACTATTACATACCTCTGTTGCTATCGAACAGAGGTTTCGTAACAACTGTCATCCATTATGTCCAGCTGAGGTTGCAACGTGGACAGATCTTAAATATCAGATGTTAGTTAACCGAGGTTAAAAGACTTAGTCAACAGAAGTTAAAAAGGTTAGTCAACAGATGTTAAGATTATAAGGAAACATACATTAAAAGGGCAAACAGATGTTAGCAAGTTGTTGAGCTAGCAAAAAAATGTTTACAGTAAGTAACAAAATAATATATCGTTACTTATAGTCATGCCAACTTCAGGACTAATATTTGCTGAAATGTAAGAGTTCTCGTAGACATTTTCTTTAAAACACGAGACAACAAATGATAAACGTCCAATAGCTTTCACCAATACAACATCTTTCGTTTTCAAACAACAATCTCTAACAAACTTTGTCCATCCATCCGTAAATATAGAATGATCATCTCTCTTCCTTACTCGTACTAACCATGATTTGTCACCATCAACTAACTCTACAATTCGACCGTAGGGACCTCCTTACCCCACAACAGAGTCTCAAAATCAAGTGGTATATTCTGCAACAGTAGTTAACAAACATCTTACATAAAAAAATTAACGTAGAATCCTAATAGTAGCAAGAAAGTTAAAAAAACATACCAAAAATATAAAATCATCTTCATTAAGAATTGTAAAAAGGATGGTGTTTGATTGGATAGATTCATATCTGCAATAAACAATTTAAACTTACAAGTTATAAAGATGAACAACATCCAACAAAAGTCATAGACAAACAACATTATAAAATAGACATCACTAACACCCCTTAAACTAAATCATCACTTAAAAACAAAAGTACCAAATACTAACCGGACTATTTGTATAAAAACAAAGCACAAAACGAAAATCATCATCTCTCACAACAGTTAAGCAAATGAGCATCAACCAAAAATTATATGGTTGATATATCAATCGTAATGTAGAAGACAACATCACGAAGATGCATGCACAAATTATGACATAGAATGCTATCAGTAACTTCATTTAAGTTAATGCAGTACTTAATCGATAAAAATACACCGGATTACAGCAACTATTATTTGCTTCAAGAAAGAATATGAAACACCGTCAGTGAAAAATACATACTCATAACATCAAATAATGATTAATCTAACATTTATAATACAAACAATAAATTCAAAGAAACAATACTTGGTTTTATAGCGTGTAATCTATATTATGCAATAGAACCTTGCCGATTTTGATAAGAAAGTTATTTGAGAAAACTTCCGAATATGTTTTCTGGAGCTTATACTCAATAATGGAGATGAAAAGTATATTAAATGGAGTTAATACAGATGTTACATTTACACTGGTTGGTTGAAATTAAGTTTTGTAAAATTTATACTTTACCCCCTTTTACATTAAAACAGGGCAATTTTTGGACAGCAGCAACCACTGCTTGACTATGAATTTAAAATGTTAAATATGAAAAACTTATCTAATTTAATATATTTATATAATTAAAAATAGTTTTTAAATCCCGATATTAAAGATTATTATAAGTTAAATAAATAAACAATTACAAGTTAATAGATAAATATCTTATTTTCAACAATCCCAATACAATCTCACCTCTTCTTCTCCGGCGAAAAAACTCTACAGATTCTTATTCTTCAGACTTGACGATCAGAAGTTTAAAGTTTTAGATCAGGTATTTTTTTTGTTCTCTTGTGTATTTTAAAGGTATGCTTTGACATGTTCCTTTCAGTTTCCTCATTTCAAATTATATAAACATCAAAATCATAATCTACTGATGTTAAAATAGATAAACTTATATGAACTTGTTTTCTTTATTTTATAATAATATTTATATCAACCTATTTAGTTACATTTTGATTCATTCCATCTAAGTAACAATCTGAAATATTATTGTTTCATAAATATTTGGTTGTAAATTTTACGAATGATTTTAGAATTATTGTATGAACTGCCATGTAGTGTTGATACATTTGTTCTATCAATATTAATTTGGATAAAATATTCTGCAATCAGTTTATAGTACTCATATGTCTGATTTGTAAGTGAATATAGCCTTGTCTGCTGAAAAAAAACTGAAGTTTGAAGTTGACACAAACATGGATATTTGAAAACTTTATTTCCATATAATACTTTTTTATTATACAAGAATATAAATTTGATCTTACACAGTGTTAGATTCATATTGTTGGTTGTAGGGACCATATTGAAGTACACAACATATAAGTTTGGTCCTACAGAGTGTTGGATATTTTTTTATACCTTAAATAGAATGCTTTTCAGATACAATTGATTTTATGTTTTTGTATTTAACTGTTATTGTATTTTTTTCTTTCAGATGGAGTTTATGATAATTATCAATGTCTCTGAATTGACAGACCTAAATGAGGGATTAGTAAGCTATATTCTTAGAACAAATTAGCTCAAATCACAATTGTATGCTAAAAACTGTATTTATAAAATTAAAGATATATTAAATGCTGTGTATTTTATATACATAGGTACTTCCAAGGATAATGAGTAACCAATTACCAAGAAAGTGTGAAGTAATAAAGTTGGTTGATTATACGGGTTTTAAGTATAAGATTGCAGTCATAAAAGTAAGAGGATAAACGGGCCAGAATGGACTCGGTTTGTTGAAACTTATAGAAACAACAACATAGACAAGCTGTGTTTAAAAAAATTGAAGGAAGCAAAATTTGAGATAAATGTTTTGAACAATGAGGGATTGGAGATTAGAAACGATGGCTCGAACATAGATTATGTTCATGGTTGCTTGATACAGGCTGAAGAAGAAACATACTGCAAGCAGGTTAAAAATTGCTACCTTATTTTTACATATTGCCAGTGTATCTTTTAGACTGTTAGAAAAACTTATAATTTATATTTTGTATCCTATATAAAATCTAATATCACATTTCTGAAATGTTTGAAAATCATAGCATTTACCACACGATTTGCTGAAGCTGTTGTCGGAGAGGAGATTAAAAATTGATAACTTGGTTGCAAAAGTACATGGACCAAAGCAGAGTAGTAAAGTTGATGTGTATTATGTTTTCTCTCCTGAAAACAAAAAGGGATTGGCTGCTGGTTTTATGGGACCAGGATGGACAACGTTTTGCTTCGAAAATGACATTGAGGAAAGCTGCCAACTGTTGTTTCAATGGATGGGAAGTACTCCTGAAGACGACTTTAACTTCACTGTGAAGGTTTTTAACAAAGACGGGATTGGACTTCATGGGGAGACTAAACATCACTGCAGCCATACCAATCACCAACACCGCAAAAAGCGTCCACATTATAAAAAAACAGTTTGAATACCATGTTTTAGAGACACGCAACTTGGTATTTACATATCTACTTTTAATATGGTTGATTTTACTTATAATGTTGGATCTATCTGTTATCACTTAAAGTATATGTTGTTTTGAATGAATAACTAAAGAAAGAATTTTCCTTTACAGGCAATACCGAGGAACTTTGTTCGAGAACACCAGCTAAATGATTACCGTAGAGCTGTGCTGTCATTTGGTCATGTGAAGTTTTTAGTACAGCTGGTTGTTAAGAGAGATCCTAGAAGACCTGATGACAAAAACCATCTAGTGATGCATACAAACCGGCAGCGTATCATGGATGAAACAGGAATATCTGTGGGGAAAAAGCTGAGGTTTGAGATAGTCGAAGAAAAAAGTGTAACAGGAGATAAAATACACTTTGAAGTTTGTTGACATAGTCTTTGAACATCTTTTCAGCCTTTAATACTTTATGTATTAGTTGACATGTTTGATGGACAAATTTATTCTTTGAAAACTAACTTAAGAATGAAGTTATGTAGTCTTCGTATATACTTTCAAAACTTTGTGGTTTTACCTTTTTATATTTTCAAGTAAACATTACTGTATTTTGCATCTAAACATTACTATTTTCCATTACATTTGCCGGTCACTCAACAAAAAGAAATATAAGACTCAAAATTAATAAAATAGTATACAACTTGTAATTACAAATAACAGTGTTTAAAAAATCTGCTCCTACCAAAGGGACAAACTCAACATCTATTTTGCTAAACTTTTCTAAGAAACGTCTGTTGATGACAACCACTGTTGAAAGAAAAGTCTGTTAAACCAAACAACTTCAACTCATGAGCCAAACAAACTCTGCTGATGAACCAAAAGGTCTGTTAAGACAAAGACTGCTGAAGCAAAGGTCTGCTAAAGAGAACCTCTACTGATGAAGCAAAATGTATGATGAACCTAAGTTCTGCTGTGCACCAACAAATATTACACAATTCAACAGAAGATCTATAATATAAGATCTTTAACAGATGATGATCAACAACTCATGAAGTCTGTTGAAGCACGCTATAAAAGTGCTTAGCCTTTAACAGATCTTTAACAGTGCTTAGGGGTTAACAGATGTTAGCACACTATAACAGTGCTTAGCCTCTAACAGATGTTAATGTATCTCAGACCCCAACAGTTTTCCGACTAACCAATTAATTAAATTTTCATTCATCAATCTAACAATAATATACAACCCTACTACTTATCCAGTCCATCAATATCACCAAAAATGTATATAATGTATAATAACAATATTATATAACAAACAAAAGGTTAACCTTACTTGATATTCAAACCGTAGACATTACATACCATATTCATCATTGTAGCCCTTCCAAACCAAACTTTTAACCACAGTTTGTTAAAACAACAGTTAACAGACATAAATAAAAACCACAAGGATTCTTAAAAAATAAGTGGTTTCTACTTATCTCTCATAAGAATTGTTTTTTCATAAGCATCTAATTGTTAAGCTTAGTCAGCTTCTTCCGGGTTCTTCTCACATTAGTGGATAGCTCACCAACGTTGACAACATCAGCATCTTGAGCCATCCGCTTTCCATTGGGACTTGATCCAGAATCCTTTTCAACTTCAACGGCTGAAGAGTCGGCCGTAACAGAGACAACATCCTTGTAACAGATCACAAAACAACTATTGATCTCATTTAATAAAATAATGAACTCTTTTTACATACTAAACATACTTTAAAAATAAATACTCACCCTTGAAGTTCGTCCAGCAGACACCTGGGAAGATTCTGAAAGGTTAACATCTTTAACGTCAGCTACCTCTTGAGTAACCTAAAGGATCATAATATATGATATCATATAAAAAAGTGCAGAATCCAGTGTTTAAAACTCAAAAGAAAAATAAATAGATTGAAAGAGTTTTTTTTATATGCTACCTCATCAGTATTTTCATCACCACTACCATCTCCACCAACCAACTCAGCAATTATTATTGGATCATCACATGTTTTTTGCACAGTATAAACACGATAGTCATTTTTAAGATTGAACTCTGAAACATCAATCTTAAAAGCAGCCTTCTTATCAACCAATCGAAATATCTCATGAGGGAATCCAGTATCATTGGCCTTAACCTGCCTCTCTCTTATGTCACTCGCCGCTAATCCAAGAAGCTTTTGAACATCTCTATCAAACATAACAAAAGAAACACTGCCACTCTCATCCTGCATCCGCACTTGCACCTTGAACCTGAAATATACACAACTAACTAGGTAAACTGCAAAACTATATTCAAATATCAATCTTAGAATGTTACTTATATAAATATAACGCTAAATAATCATCATTGCTTACTTTGTGGTGATCGATGTACATTCACTATGACATTTGGGACAAACCAAAGAAGTCGCAGGCAATCGAACAATATCATCTGAAACATTTTCAACATTCTGCAAGTATTCACTTTTACCCATCACCTTCTTGAAACACTTACGACAGGCAGCATAAAACCAACCATACTCTTTTTGCACAATCTTAATTGTCGCAACCAAAACACAAGACATTTCCTGTAAAAACACAAGACACTTCCTGTAAAAACATGCAGGTGACAAACCAAACAAATAACCAAACTATATAAAAAGATGTGAAACCTATTCTATCTTACTAATCTCATCACCATGTTTCTTCACACCATCAGTTACAAATTCTTTATGCAATGGAAAAACACTCTGAGAAGATAGTATTGTTTGAGAAGTAGAACCACTCCTTTTTCCAAACTTCAGTATAAGCCTTTTGAATACCACAAATGATTAGAATTAGTATACAAATAACATGAAACCAAGTATTTGACTTGAACATCTATATACAAGAGAAATTACATTGACAAGTTACCTCCTCCTTAGCTCATTAACTTCATCAATTTCTTCATTCAGAAAAATTCGTGTTGCAAACTTATCACTTTGAACAGTATATTCACCTACTTGGAAAAGTATATAGATATTTAATGTACACATGTCTTTATATTGCCAGAAATAAACAGTATAGTTATGATTTGCAGAAAGTAACAAAAATACCTTTCCATTCCTTACACTTTCCATGCTGCATAACAGCCATCACATGCTCATGAGGTGGGATTTTAGAAATGAAGTCCTTAATCTGCAGAGCATAATTATTCCACACAGTACACAGCAAAACCTTACCCCTACATGAAAAGAATATTCATATAACGATATACTAAAGACTAATTTATGACCATTTCTTTACAAATCTCTAATATCAAAACAACATTGAATGAATAAAAACAGAAAATCAAAGGAAAATTATGAAATTTATTAAAGTAGCAAATGAGCCATAAATTAACTATCATATTCACTAAGAATAAACCGCAGACCTCAAGTATTACCATGATTTAGCATTAGATACAAACACTATAGATCTCATTTATTACCATTACCATGATCCCACATTAAATACCAACATTCTTCATCTTATTTATTAACATCATTAAATACAAACAATGATCAGTACATGACTGCACATGTAAACAACAACTTACTCCAAGTCTTCAATATCGAAATTCATCTTCTTAGTCTCCTTTGGAGGTCGATCAAAGATTTCAAGATCTCCACAACAAATCACAGATCCAGCAACATCTATATGATCACATTATACAAGAATATAAGTAAAACTCTCTAATATTATACAAGCAAGACATGATTAAAAAAATATACACTACCAACACTCAAAGCGTTTAATGCCTCTCCTTGAAGAATATCTTCATAAGCTCTGAAGTTGAAACCATACTCAACACCTTACCAATCTCTCACAGGAGTAACAGTTATGTATCTATAAAAGATGATTTTATAAGGCTGCACTACTACTTTATATAAATCTTTATTCTCACCAACACCAAATTTTGACAAAATCACAATAGCATCTTCTTGAAGTTGTCCATCAAAAACAGGTATCAGATGACTCTTAATACCTGCTTGAATCTTAGCACCCTGAAGAACATTTAAAGAAAGTATCTTCTTAGCATACACCACTACATTCTCTAATAAAACGGAAAAGCAGAGATACAAATTACCTTTTCATCAATGAAGATGAGATCCATCTTGTAACCCTGATTCCATTTTCGAATAATTCTCGCTTTCATGTTCCACATATCTTTCCCAGGATTCAAATAGTTAACAAAACTAAGATTGTTACTGCCAACTGATATTGACATGCTTCTAATTCGGAATTCGGATTGTGATTAAATTTCAAATTTCAAAATCAGAGAAGATGAAAGCGTGATGAAATATGAAAAGGAAATGAGAAGAAAAGCCTTATATAAGAAGGATGATTGACAGGAGTTTCTTGATGACATGCATTAATTGCTAATTACTTATTCCCATGCATTTTTGAATTTGAATTTCCCGGTATTTAGCCTTAAACATCTGCTGATCTAAAAGCATTACGGAAGATAACAACAACTGCTGCTAGGTATTAAAGTAAAGTCACATATAAATGAGCAGGTGTTTACCCTGGCAGAGGTTTAGACCGTATTTTAAAGTGATTTATATATTAGACTTTATGATGTAATAATGACATAAGAAAAACATTGTTGGACAGCCTCTCCTGCTAACACATCAGCTTTTCTTATGTCATTGGATTTCTCCTTTTATAGAAAGTATAGATAGATTATCAACAAATTGTTGCTTATTGGTGTTTCCATATTATAAATTATCAACAAATTGTTGCTTATTGGTGTTGTACCCCATGCATGTTGAGTTTTTCAAATTTTTTATTTTTCACTTTTAACCCAAAGGTTTTCGCCATTTGCATTTAACCCTTTTGCTTTTTTTAACTTTTAACCTAAAGCTTTCATTTTTTTTGCAATTTAACCCTAACACTTTTTATTTTCAACTTTAGTCCCCCAGAGTTTTCATCTTTCGCAAGTTTTTCATTTTACATTTCGTTCTAAATTTTGCGAGTTAACATGCCACAACGTACGTGTGAGGTTCAACGTATTTTCGTTAATTTTTTTTCCATTTGACAGGCGCATCGCAACACATCTATTTTCCCCGTTTGGCAGATTCGTCCCAACGCGCGTGTCCTAGATTGACTTATTTATTCTTTTCTACATTTTACGTTTCATTCTAATTTCTTCGCATTAACGCACCGCAACGGGCGTGCATGGTTCAACGATTTTATGTCTGCTTTTCGTCAAGTGTTATTTTTTCCTTGTATAATTATTTTAGTTTTACGAATTTTCCGATGTTAGTGGTCGCTAGCTATGGTGTGACATTGGTGCACATGGGTGTGATGCATTTTTTGCAGTTTTCTAGATCAAATTTCTTTAAAAGGGTTTTTACATTTTTGCTTTGATTGTCAATATCGTTATCAATCTGAGTAAGAGGGACCTGCAATTGGTATCAGATCATTTGGCTCTATATCGTCCAGTTCAAGTTTGACTTTTATAGAATATCAAGTATTTTAGATCTATTTTTTTCGTCTGAAACAAATTGTTAGATTGGTTGTTAAGGTCTTGAAAATCCACTCTTTGGGATTTTCGAGTTTTATGGGATTGAGTGTGCAATTTTTTTTTGCCGTCACATGAGTTGGAGATTGGATATAGGGTTTCCTAAATTTTTGGGTTTATCAACATTATATTGTTTATCGTAATTATGTTGATTTACCGTAAAAACATAAATTATAGGAATTCCAGATCTACCCATCAGAGTTTAACCCATTCAGCGCTTAACTCATCAGAGTTTAACCCATTCAGCATTTAAGCCATCAAAGTTTAACCCATCCGAGTTTAACATTTCAGAGCTTAACTTCATCAGAATTTTACCTCATTCTGAGTTTAACCCTATGAAAAGTTTACCCCCATTTAGAACTTAACCTATTCAAGACTTCTCTTGATTGCGAGTGTACCTATACTGGATTGTTTATCATTGACTTGCACTGTTTGGACTAATTAAAATAAAAAATCAAGAAAATTGAAAATGGAAGTTCCAGAAATCATTACACGTGAGGCGGTTAGTGTAACAGCTCCCAAAAGACCTATGAAGAACCCTGATTGAAACCCCGGACATGCACGGCAAGACCCAACACAAAAAAACGAAGAAAATGAAAACAGGACGCTTAGGAGCGTCGCGGGGGATACCCCTGATTCTCTCGTGACGCGCAAGGGAGTACCAGGATACGTGGCACTAATGCGCAACAACTGGCAACCCTACACACGTAACGGAGCAGACCTAGCCCTAGCTAGCAGCTCCCTCGCCATGCGAGAGAGACCCTAATTCCTCCCGTGATGCGCCTGGGAAGCCCAGGTGGGCTATATAATGGCCAGCGTGGGATGAGTTTAGTTGCACCTGTTTGATCGAAAATCGACAACTCTCGCTCTCTCGTTCTATTGCTTTAAATACCGAACCCCTAAAACCTCAAACCTCTGCCCCGTACGAAGTGTACTAACCCTAATCACTGGTATGATACCCTGTCCGATCGATTTGAAACCAGTCAACAGATGCCAAAGTGCTGCCTGAATAAGGCTATACTTTGTTAAGTACGTTAAGGTTTTGATCTCGTGATTATCGTTAAAGTTTGAATTGGGTTATGAAGGGGTAAGGTCCCGAAAACCCCATAATAAGTATTTAGGACCATACCACAACCTTGCCTTTTAACCTTTTTAACCTTGCGTGGCCGCGCACTGGTCTTGCAAAAGGAAGAAACAGTTAGCAGTCTATAGTCGCGCGCTCAAAGGAAATCATAAATCCTCGCGCCTTCTCCCATTAAGCAAAGGATGAAGATCCTAAAATAAACACTTCCGCTGAAATATCCAGACCTGGATATTATTTACCCAGACTTGGGATTTATTCTTTCAGCTGTTTCCACACAATAAAAGTGCCACACCAGATTACAGCAGTAATCTTCTAGAAGAAATACAATCGTGCACCACCAAAACGGTTACAACCGTCTGGACACGTGTCACCATCTCAGACGTCCCTGAATTCACAACGGAAGCATGTAATTGGAGAGTAATCTCCACTTGATCACTTTACACGTGGCAAATCCCCAGCCTTCGATCTAAACCACGATCCGTGTGCTCTCACGTCGGATCAAAGAGCTTAACGGAAGGGAATGTAACCGCTTACGGGGTTAGCATCTTCCATCAACTTTTCACCAACGGGTTTTCCCGCCTAAAACGACTCCCGGCTATAAATATGAGAAACAACCCAGGTATGAATTCAAGTTACACACACTTCTCAAATACTTCTTCTTCTTCTTCATTACCCATACTTATTCTCACACCGGAGTCGGGTCAAGGAGAGAACCCTCTTCTCCCCTTTGCGAGGCTAACGGTGCTTCTTTTTTGCAGAATTACCGGAGAAGAAGATCCGTTGCACCTGAATCAATCGAGAGAAAACTAACCTTTTTATGCGGATTCAAACCCCCTAGATATCTCGGTTCTGACCATTTATCTAGTGTTTCTTCATTGGCGCCCACCGATTCCTCTGTTTTTTCAGTTTTCGTCTCGTTTCGATTCAGTTCTTTTCATTCTCTGTTTTTTATATAACAGAGAATTCATTATCTTACTCATCAGATCCCCAATCTGAGTTCAAGGGTTCCACAACCCAAAACACTCAGATTAACGAAATCATGGGAGAAAATAGAAACAACGATCATTCAGACAGAAATAATTTCTCAGATCTAATTCTAGAAAGATCTCCAGAACATTGGTTCAACAGATGCCAGGCTGCTTTAAACGCTATCATTATGCAAATCACCAGATCTGAGTTCCCAAACGTCAGATCTGGTGAAGAAATCAACACTGTAGTATTGGACCCACCAACACCCTGTCGGGAGGACATCCAATCTAATCATAATATTAAAACACAATCCAGAAATAGCAGCTATCTGAAAGTTCTACCAAAACAAGTAAACATGGTTCAAGGAGGATCGTCGAGAAGGCCAAATAAACGAAGCCATGACCAACATTGGAGGGAACAACAAGTCGTGTTTCCCGTCATCCCTGGAGGCCCTCAGGAAGAGCGACCAGTAATTATTACTGGCATCTTCGGCCATTACCGGACAGATTATATGTTTATAGATCCGAAAAGCTCGGTGGACATCATATACGAGCAATGCTTCAAACAACTTGACCCAGAAGACAAAGCACGCCTAGAACCGGTCGATTTTCCCCTCATCGGATTCTGTAATGAAGCTGTATTCCCATTAGGGCAAATAGCTTTCCCTGTGACCCTATCGGATGGCGAGTATTCACGAACAGTCACAGTAAATTTCATGGTCATGCCGGCAACATCACGCCATGATGTCCTGCTCGGAAGAAGATCACAACGAGAATTCAGCATGATCACCTCTATTCCACACGCTGCATGTGGATTCCCAACAGAGACTGGAGTAGCAATCTTATACTCAAGCAAAGAGGTCATGTACGTAGACGACGAGCCACCGGCAAAGGTAGTCAAACCTTCAGCATCAAACGAACCGGAAAAATGGGTTCTGAACAACGAAGATCCGGAGCAGACCATCCTGCTAGGACATGCCATTTCACCGGCAACACGAATACAATTGAAAGAATTGCTGTCCAACAACAAAGATATATTCGCTTGGTGCCCAGCAGACATGACTGGGGTTCCACGCGACATAGCGCAACATTGCCTGAATATCAAACCGTCAGCGGAACCTGTTGCCCAGGGGAGGCGTAGCTTTAGTGAAGAAAAAGCAAAAGCCATGGACGAATAAGTAACAGAGTTACTCAATGCAGGAATCTTACGCGAAGTTAAATACCGTACATGGGTTGCCAACCCAGTAATGGTACAGAAACACAGTGGCGGATGGAGAATGTGCGTCGACTTCAAAGACCTGAATAAAGCGTGCCCAAAGGATTGCTACGCGCTTCCAGAGATAGACAAGAAAGTCGACTCTTTAGCATCATTCAGATGGAAGTGCTTTCTCGACTGCTACAAAGGCTACCATCAGGTCCAGATGAAGGAAGAAGACGAAGATAAAACTGCATTCCGCACAGATAAGGGCATCTTCTGTTACACTAAAATGCCCTTTGGCTTGCGCAATGCGGGCGCAACTTACCAACGCTTGATGGACACAGTTTTCAAAGGTGACATCGGCAAGACAGTCGAGGTATACATGGATGACCTCGTCATCATGAGCCACGAGGAAGAGACAATGCTTAACAATATTCAGCGCACGTTTGACTCGTTGCGCAATGTAAACCTGAAACTCAACCCAACAAAATGCTCCTTCGGCATGGAGGAGGGTAAATTTTTGGGCTTTATAGTCACGAGAGACGGTTTTAAAGTTAATCCAGAAAAAAGTGCAGGCCATCCAGCTAATGCCATCACCTGCAACAGTAAAAGAAATGCAAAGGCTCGCCGGGCGTCTAGCAGCCTTGAACAGATTCTGGGCTAATCACGCGGCAAAGTCTTATGCATTCATCAGCACGCTGCGAAACTGCGCAAAGAAAACCGACTTCTAGTGGACACCTGAAGCAGAGGCAGCATTCAAACAAATGAAAGAATGTTTAATCCAGCTGCCAACGCTGACTGCACCAAGAGAAAAAGAACCACTGATCTTATATCTATCTGCTGCGGAAGTAGCGGTAGGAGCAGTATTGATGGTAGAACGCGAAAACGTTCAGACTCCAATTTACTATATAAGCAAGATGCTCACCGGCCCAGAAACTCGTTACTAGATGATAGAAAAACTAGTCCTCGCACTA
Source organism: Helianthus tuberosus (assembly GCA_030545235.1). NCBI lineage: Eukaryota > Viridiplantae > Streptophyta > Magnoliopsida > Asterales > Asteraceae > Helianthus > Helianthus tuberosus. Next base: position 144,742,558 of record CM060381.1, read on the forward strand.
GTACATGCATCACGACGCCTACGTAGGTATTTTTCGGGTCATGTCATCACAGTTCTCACCAATTATCATTTAGGCCAAATCTTATCCAAACCCGACGTGGCGGGAAGGATGGCTAAATGGGCTATCGAGCTGGGGGGATACAATATCTTCTACAGGCCAAGACTAGCAATCAAAGGGCAGGTTCTAGCAGACTTTGCCACAGAAGTTCCTATCGACAAAGTTCAAGAGTGCGAGGCGATCCAGAATCCTATTCCTGTTTTTGATGATAGGGTATGGACTCTACACATAGATGGAGCTTCCAATGACGATGGAGCTGGCGCAGGCCTCCAACTAGTCAGCCCAGACAATCACGAGCTCACATATGCCATACGCTTAGATTTCCGAAGCACGAACAACGAAGCTGAATATGAAGCATTCTTGGCGGGCCTCCGTTTAGCGCTTAAAACGGGGGCAAGAAACTTGGAAGCTAACGTCGATTCGAAGCTCGTGGCTGAACAGGTTAATGGCCACTATGATGCCAAGGGAGAAACTATGGCATTATACCTTGAACAAGCGCGGATGTTAATCAGCCAATTTCAGACGTTCAAGGTCAACCATATAAACAGAAGCGAAAACAAGCATGCGGACGCATTGGGCAAATTGGCTGCAACCAGCTTTAAGCATTTGGCAAAACAAGTACGCATAGAGGTACTATCCAATCCCTCTATTCCTCTAAAACAAGTCAGCATCATAGAGATCGGTAGTCCGTCCTGGATGTCCCCGATCATCTTATACTTACAGCATGGGAAACTCCCAGAAGAAAAAGCAGAAGCCAGAAAGATTCAGAACAAAGCAATAAACTACGAAATGGCGGACGTCATTCTATACAGAAAGTCATTCATGGGACCATTACTCAGATGCGTTGACAAGACAGACGCGCAATACCTGATCAGAGAAATCCATGAAGGCCTATGCGGGATACACGCCGGACCGCGCATGGTCGTAGCCAAAATAATGAGTGCGGGATACTACTGGCCAGGAATGCACATGGACGCAGTAGAAATATTACGAAAATGCGCAGCATGCCAACGCCACGCACCAAAGACGCTCCGACCAAAAAATCCGCTAGTACCAGTAACGTCCGCCTGGCCATTCCAACAATGGGGCATCGATCTTGTCGGCCCATTTCCTGACGCGCTAGGCGCAGTAAAATTCATCATTGTGGCGGTCGATTACTTCACCAAATGGGTGGAAGCTAAAGCTTTGGCTTCAACCACAGCAATGGTGATCCGCAAATTTATATGGGAACACATCATTTGCAGGTTTGGGTTACATTGCGCATTATCTCTGACAATGGCACAAACTTCGCCTCAGAAGATCTTCAAAAATGGTTCAAAGAAATGAAGATCGAGCATAACTTTGCCTCCGTAGCGCATCCACAAGCAAACGGTCAGGTAGAAAGTGTAAACAAACAGATCGTCGACGGTATAAAAGCGCGGCTTGGGACGGCACGCAGAGGGTGGGTCGACGAACTCCCCAGCATCCTGTGGGCACATCGAACAATGCCAAAGACTAGCACAGGAGAAACTCCGTTCAACCTAGTCTATGGGTCTGAAGCAGTAATCCCAGCCGGAATTGGCCTATCGTCACCGCGCATGATAGCCATGGAAAAACAGAACAATGAACAAGAGCGAAGAATGGATTTAGACCTTCTTGAAGAAAGGCGCGAGAACGCCGCCATAACAGAAGCAAGGTACAAATCCAAACTCGAAAAATATTACAACGTGCGCGTCCGCGTGTGTACCTTTGTCCCCGGTGATTTCGTCTTGCGCGACAATGAAGCATCAAACGCTGAAAAACCGGGCAAATTAGCGCCAAAATGGGAAGGACCATACATTATCAACGAAGTCTTAGGCAAAGGAGCGTACACTTTAAAAAGACTTGATGGGACACTAGTCCCGCGCACCTGGAACGTGCAGCAGTTGCGCAGGTGTTACATATAAACCAGTCTACAAAAGCGGAAAGACATACAGGCAATGTATTTCTTTATTATCCCTTGTATTACGAGCCTTGCGCTCTTATCAATACAAACATCATCTTTACTTATATCACTGTTTATTACAAATTGCATGTAGTTTCTTTGGTTCGCGCGAAAACAATATGGTCAAACATTGTACACCTCATGAACAGTCTAAACCAGGCAAGCTATCACGCCTTTTGGACAAACGTTCACACATGAGCACAATACCATTTCTCATTCGCCCTACCTATCCAAAAGCAATTAAACACATGCAACATATTGCAATCCAAACATGCAAGAAACAAACCCTACGGGAATAGTAGTATATCACAATATACATATCATCAAAAGTGTAACACAAACACTTAGCAAGATCATGGCAATGATCTTCAAAAATTGTTCAGATTTACAACAAAAAACATTAACAAAGAACAAGAACTAGCCCTAAGGTTAAACACCTAACCAGCATCGGAATCATCATCAACGGCAAGCACCTGCTCACACCGGCGAGTTTTCCGGCGTTGACATACCAACCGGCAACCTCCCTTCCGAAGCATCGGAAACCGAGCTATCAAGCTGTCAGCATCCAGCACAATGCTAACATCATCAGTGACATCCGTGTGCTGAAAAACTTTACAGTCAGAATCAACAGCTACCGGAGAAACAGGTTTGACCGGACCCTTTACCGGAACAGCAACAAAAGGTGGTGACCTAGAAAGCAGCAGAAGGCCTTCACCAGCCTCATAAACCCTAAGAACATCCAACAGAAGACGAGTATGGTACGAGCGTTTCATCTTCTTCGCCAAAAATCAACAAGAAAATAAGATATCTTGAACACACCTATATATAGAAGAACCCAACTTCGAGAAAAGAGAAACTCAACCATCATGATTAAATGTCAGAAAATATCACATCCAAACGGCGCTACAGGAACTGGAGTCTTATCCCCATTAATGAAGTCTGACAAAGCGCCAATACGTATCCCAATGTAAGAAATACAAACTCTCGCAAATACAAATATTGTGACATCATCACACGTCACGACATGATTACAAAAGAGCAAAAGTCATAATTTTCATTTAAAAATCCTCCTTTTTCTTTTTCTTTTTTCTGACAAAATTAAAATCTTCTCATAGAAAGATTCTTTATGTACTGCGCCCAAAAGCATTTCCTCTTATAAGTCCAGTGCTCCACTTATTTGCATAAGTACAACACTAGACTGGGGGGACTTGAAGGGGTAAGGTCCCGAAAACCCCATAATAAGTATTTAGGACCATACCACAACCTTGCCTTTTAACCTTTTTAACCTTGCGCGGCCGCGCACTGGTCTTGCAAAAGGAAGAAACAGTCATCAGTCTATAGTCGCGCGCCCAAAGGAAATCATAAATCCTCGCGCCTTCTCCCATTAAGCAAAGGATGAAGATCCTAAAATAAACACTTCCGCTTAAATATCCAGACTTGGATATTATTTACCCAGACTTGGGATTTATTCTTTCAGCTGTTTCCACACAATAAAAGTGCCACACCAGATTACAACAGTAATCTTCTAGAAGAAATACAATCGTGCACCACCAAAACGGTTACAACCGTCTGGACACGTGTCACCATCTCAGACATCCCTGAATTCACAACGAAAGCATGTAATTGGAGAGTAATCTCCACTTGATCACTTTACACGTGGCAAATCCCCAGCCTTCGATCTAAACCACGATCCGTGTGCTCTCACGTCGGATCAAAGAGCTTAACGGAAGGAAATGTAACCGCTTACGGGGTTAGCATCTTCCGTCAACTTTTCACCAACGGGTTTTCCCGCCTAAAACGACTCCCGGCTATAAATATGAGAAACAACCCAGGTATGAATTCAAGTTACACACACTTCTCAAATACTTCTTCTTCTTCATTACCCATACTTATTCTCACACCGGAGTCGGGTCAAGGAGAGAACCCTCTTCTCCCCTTGGCGAGGCTAACGGTGCTTCTTTTTTGCAGAATTACCGGAGAAGAAGATCCGTTGCACCTGAATCAATCGAGAGAAAACGAACCTTTTTATGCGGATTCAAACCCCTAGATATCCCGGTTCCGACCATTTATCTAGTGTTTCTTCAGGTTAATACACTAATACGTCTTGCATTGTGTGTTTAAACCAGGACATAAACCAGGAGGCATTAACTATAAACCCTAATTCTGCAAAGTGAGTCATTCTCTTTTACTCAAAAGATTTGCAAAACCCTAAATGTTACCTGGAAGCCTGTAGTAAAACCTAAATTTACAAAGTGAGTCATTCTCTTTTTTCTCACATTATTGTGAGCCATTTTAATTAAAATGCTTTACAAAACCCTAAATGTTTATCAGTTATACTTATAGTTTTTAAGTTTTTGTATTCTGCAATTACTATCGGTATGGGGGGTTTTGTATACACTACTTGACACGCGTTGCTATTGGACAAAGAGTTAGCCAGTAGTAATATGACCACAGTCACCAAAAAGAGATGTGTGGCAAATACTGATTTGAGTAATTGAAAGATATAAACAAATGTAAAAACTCTTAACGCTGTAATTACAATACTTTGTTTTTTTATACAAATGAATGATCTCACCACTATTTTTCGTTGATAAAATGTTTTTAAACGCGTTTCAAGTGACTTACTGTGAAGGTAAAGGAATATGCTAGGAAACACTGAAGGCTTAAATAAAGTGGCTATGTTACCCGAATAAAGAAAAGAAAACTTTTTTTTTTTTTTTGTAAAAATAGGGTTTATCCCTTTAAAAACCTTTTATTGTAACATGGGTTTTATCCCAGCTGTTCAATATTAAATCTTTGGTGTTTTACAACTGTGAAATTTTCCTAACTACGGTCCAGATGAAATTTTCTGCTGTAAATTTAATAAACACCGGTATCACTGCTATATCTGCTCACGGCTCCCGCCTAGGGTGGTGTCGGGGGTTGTGATTATCACACCCTAACTTTTGTGGAAGCGTATGATGTGTGACTTGTTCAATATCATTGCAATCAATTATAATAAACAACTATATGATTAAAACATGAGGTTCATCCATTCATAAGTTCAAAATGTTACAAACACAAGTCATTAAGTTTCAACCAACATATCCTCAGGTTATGTTACAAATCAAAAGTGGATGACATCAAAACTTGAAATTTATTTCTTGAAAACAACACCAGCACCCAAGATCCATCTTGTTTCCTGAAATACATGTAATTTTGGAAACATCAACAATAGTTGAGTTAGTTCATGTGTTTCTGTATGAGTTCGAATAATCTTGTAAACAATTGTATGTATGCCTTTGTAATCTGGTATGAAAGCGTCTATGAACTGATCAATTAATGTGTAGCTAATACATTAATATGTGTGCAATGGCATAGGAAGGCTCAAACCTTGCGGATTTTGTACCGAGCCTCCGGATGTAAGACATAGTCACCACCTTCGGCCACTTCCGGCCTAGGGGTGGGGCTCGCAACACCCAAATAGATCTATCACTCATGTCCCTCGGTCCTTATACGAGGATTAATGGTCTTAAGTGTGCGCCTACCCATTCACATGATCTAACAGTTCATTCCATAGCTAACCATACCATTTGTAAACGTTTGTAAACATTTTTAACATGTATTTCACCCCCGAAGTTATAAAACTAAAAACAGTTAAAAGAAAAGGGGGACATGAACTCACAGGTTTGCATCCTGTCTCCTGTATACCCAAAGTATGTATCCTTATGCCGTACAACAACCTACATACGTGTTGAGTTTTATTAGACGTTCGGGTCGTGTAACAACTCTTAGTCTTAGTTGTTTAGTAAGACTTAATTCAGAGTTCTTGGTATACTTTGGGTTACATCTTTGATGTTCATTATATAATTCCAAGGTATATAATTATTAGTTAAAATAATATTATTTTAAATTAAATTATATTTATTCAATTATTTGGAATATTGTTAAAACAATATATTTTTAGATTGGTTTATTATGTATTTCCACATATGTACTTTCCCAAGTATGGGTGTACGTGTACTTGTGTATTTTGTCAAGTATTGATGGTGTATTCCGGTGTGTATTTATACGTAAGAGAATACGTATTTTCTTGAATTTATAAAGTATTTTATACTTAAATTTGTGTATAATTCTCTGGAATATGATTTTTATAAAATCAAAAATCACCAAACTTATATTCTTAAAATATATATATTTTAAGAAAATTTTTATAGAAAAATATCTATAAATCTTTCTTGGAAAAAATAACATACCTTGATATACATCTTAAAAATAATATATATTTTTAAGATTAACTTTAGAAAATATATTTCTACCTTTCATCCAAGATAATATATTTTTAACTTGTTTAAGAAAAAATATATATATATATATAATTTTTTTCACTCAAAAATAATATATTTTTCTATTTGACAAAATGTGATATATTTTGTATCACTTGTAAAAATCATATTTTCCATTTCATTGGTTTCCAAAATACCGTTTGTCATACTTGTCGAGTTACGGATTTATTTCCGGAATATATATATACATACATATATATATATATATAATCTATAGTCCTTGTCCGGTTTGTCCAATATTCGGGTATAAATTATATATTCATTTTCTTGGAATTCTGGTAATATTTTGTATTACAATGTTGGTATTTTGGTGAGTTATATTATTTTCAAGTTTCTAAAATAATATAACTAATACACATAATATACAAGTAGCACACAAATTGTGACTTCTAAATATATATTTTCCTAAATATATACTTAGTCATTTTTATTTATAAAAAACCAACCTCCAACATTTGTAATTTTTATAATAAAAATTATGGCAAATTTTTATATGAAAATCATGATCAAAATTTACTTATAAACACTTATTTAAAAATATTTTTCTAAGTGTTTAATTTCTACAAAAATTTTGCCATAGTTTCCCCTTAAAAATGGAGGTTTCCATGCTTTGAAAGCATATCATTTTCTTTTAAAAGCATCATTAATCATCAACAATTTAATCAAGACTTACCATGTGCCAAAAATATGAAATTTACACTATGACATGAACTTGAAATTTTGTAAAAATTTGTAGTAACTTAATATGTTGCTAAGTAAGCTTAGTTACACCTAAAAGTATGGTTATTTGTTTATAAATCTCATTCTTGTAAAATTTAGTCTTTTACAACTTGTAGGATGATTTCCTAAAAATGATTTTTCTTGTATTCTTCTTGTTAACAACATGTTTCTAGCTTTGATTAAACACTTATAACATGATTAATTTCTTTAAAATCATGATCATGTTAATTTTGTAAATAACTTTGGTTTCTTGAGAAAATTATTTTTGAAATCATCCATTTTCAAGATTTATATCATGTATCAATAATCATCGTACTCAAAACCAATCTTATATTCAAGTTCATGTTCCACATAAAGGATGATCATTTTGATTCTCACAAGATTCATCCTCTCACTTGCTAGATCTTGTGTTTAATCATCTTCTAGCAAGGTTCTTATGATGATCAACATCATAAACACAAGAAATCAACAATCAAGTATCACACATACACTAAAACAACTTAGATTCTTATGTTATTAAGCTTTATATGAATGATCATCTTCTTGTTTCTCTGAGTTTCTCATGATTAACAACTTACATAATCTTTTAACCACTAAAATGAGAAGTAAAATTAGGTTGTGAGAAGCTTACAACTAGCACAAAGGCTAGGGAAGAAATCAAGATGAAGATGATGATGAACAAGGTGGATAAAAGCTCTTGATGAAGGTCCTTCAAGTTCCAATGCCTCCCACCATCTTAGATATGCTTCTTATGCCTCTAAATCACCTTAGATTGTGTTGGAATTGATTGAAAATGGATGTGGTATGTGGGTGTGTTGAAGCCGTGAGCAAGAAGAGGAGAAAGGGAAAGAGATGTGTTGTTTGATGAAGAATGAAAGGAAAGAATGGCCTTGTGGTTTTTTAACAAGTTTCTTCCAACATTTCAATAACTAGTGTTTAATGTGTCTCTAAAGGAATAAACACATCTATTAAACAATTAAGAGAAAATCAAGAAGTGGGTCCCCATGTTCATAACCGTAAATGGGGGGGGGGGGGTGTATTGTTGGGTTGTAATCTTTAGTTTGGGAAACTAGTTAGGTTTTAAGGGAATTAGTTAGTGTTTTAGGTGTTTTGTGTTTATAGGATGTGTTATGATGTTCGGTGACCATAACTAGCTTTGTAACACTAAAACAATGCTTCTAGTGAAAATTTGGTGTTCCGGGTAGTGTCCGGTTATTCGGTTCGTTACCGGTTTGTTAAGGTGTTAAATTGCGCAGTTTGGTGTGCTTTATGTTCCCTTTTGTGACAGTTTTGATTCCCGACACTTAGGAAGGTATTATGGACCATTAAACCAAAATTCTGCATTATATTTTGTTTTTACAAAGCTGATTTTTGCTGAAATATACAGAATTCTACAGTTTTAGAGTGTTTCGGGCACTTTTCGGCACTTAAACTATCACTCGAAAGGCAGTTTTGTAATCCCTACTTTCCTACACACTATCCTAGTGTAACTCTCGGTTTCGGGCTCATTCTGTGTCTTAACATCATGTCTACCTGAGTACTGAACTCCCGTCAGTACTTCTATTTTGTCTGATAACTGTGCTAACTTTGTTTCGTGCACTAACTGAACCATATGGTGTTGCATGCAATAATGATAAAAAATCTTGCAACATGTAATGCACTTATATGTATATGGCAGCATTCAGAAAATCATTCATGTCATTAATTAAATCAGTCACAGTCATTAATGCATAAATTACTGTTGAACATTGTACGGAATATGTGGAAAAGTGGCAGTTGTCACAGTGATAGAAGGTGGTATCAGAGCCACTGGTTTAAGCCATCTAGGTGTTATGTAATACCTAAACTTAAACTATGAAGATAGGAATTTAATATAAAATAACCTATATATATATATATATATATATTATTTTTGGAATTTATTGTTCTTGACAATTTTTGAGTCAACAGTATGCGTGATAAAGAAGTATCTGAAGCTTTCAAAAATATTCCCGATCTTAGAATTAATGAAGGATAATCTAGAAGTCAGTCTGGATATGAGGGAGATAAGGATGAACCCATAGTTTTTCAAGCCCAACCTACTAACAACTACCCCCTAAGAAGAGAAGATGGTTCAATATAGAGAAAAGGGAAAAGAGGAAGAAAAAGAAAAATACAGTAGCTACCATAACCTTAACCGAGGGAACGACTCAAATCCCTGTAACCAAACCACTGTGGGAAGAACTCGATCGTAGATTAGCTAATAGTAGAATCAATCCCGTTTAATCTAGAACTCATACCTTTTTATCTTGAACCGATATCAATCAATCCAGAAAAAAATGCCATTTAACCCAAAAGACATTCCTAGAATCCCTGCACCTATACCACAACAACCAATCCAAGATCCAATGGAGTAATGGTGGACAAATGATTGGGCATTTCAAAACTTAATGTAGGAACCCTATCCCTAAATCCCACAATTTCCACCTTACTTACCAAACGCTTACCCAACCATGAGCCCAGAAAACGTAGCTGAATTAAGACACTACGGAGAAGAACTAATGAACACAGGAAACCAAATCCGCTCAATAGGAGAAAACCTCGCCTGGAAATATGACGAGCTGGAATTCCACTTTTGAAGTTGACCCAACCTTATATAATATATATATGTGTGTGTGTGTTTTCCCTGTATTTTTGTAAAAAACATGTAACTAAATTAAAATATACTAATATGTATAATTATGGCATGTATGTATTAGAAATATAATATATATAAAAAGAGTAAAAGTCGTAATGTTCGACGATTTTGAAAAAAACATGCTTGGAGTATTTGCTTGATTATAATAGTTTTGTGATGTTAATATCTGAAAATGTTTGCAATTCAGATGTCAAATGAAGTACCACATAATCAAGAAATTCACGCTAGTCACGAAAATCCTTTGAATAAAAGTGCTATAGAAAACATAGTAGCTCAAGGAATAGCTGATGCAATACCCCTAATCATTGAAGCTATTAAGAATCCTATGCCTGTAAACAATAGTAAGACTATAGGCATTAAACATAATCATCACACTGAACTTAGCCAAAGTGTCAATGGAGACAATGATATTCTTGTCAGAGCTCCATTTCCTAAACGAAAGAAGGCCATAACCTACGGATGTACTTATAAAGATTTCTTGTCTTGTAAGCCGATCGAATTATTTGGTAATGAAGGAGCCGTTGCAGCATTATGCTAGCTAGAAAAGACTGAAGCCATTCTGAAAATTAGTAAATGTGCCGAAGAGGATAAGGTAATGTATGCTTCCAATCTTTTCAAAGATTAAGCATTAGAATGGTGGAATACTATTCTTCAGTTAAAAGGAAATGACTTGGCTTATGCTATGGAATGGAGGGAATTTAAGGAAATGTATGAAAGGAAATTTTGTCCTCCTCATGAAAAGGAACAGATAACTAATAAGTTCCTAAACCACAAAATGATTGGTGTAAATTGTCACGAGTTTATTACCAAATTCTTCGAATATGCAAGGATAGTACCAGCCCGGGGTTCAACTAGACTAGTATTAATTTCTCGTTATATTTGGGGATTAGTTAGTGAAATCCGAGAGATGGTCAAAGCAACTAGACCTCATATTATTAAAAAGACAGTTGAACTAGCTAACACTCAGACAGAAGGACTGATACACACGCGAGAAGAAAACTAGAAAAAGGATTTAGCTCAGAAGATTACCCAAGAACTATGTTCTAGTAATACCTAAAGGAAGAGAGGAGCAGGCCAGTCATCTTCATCACCTCTCTGTAAATTCTGAAAAAGGAAGCACTCAGGAAGATATGCTCGGTACTGCAACTTCTACAAAACACCTAGACACAGAGAAGAAGATTGTATAAGAAAAACTAAATCTAATGTATGTTTCCACTGAGGAGAGACAGGCCACATCTGTCCATACTGCCTAAAGCTAGCAACAGTAACATACAACAAGGAAAAGGCAACCGAAGAAGCTAAAAAGAACACACAAGCTTTTGTACTAACCGCACAAGAAGCAGCGATGATCCCTAACGCGATCGCCGGTATGTTTCTCATTCATGACGTCTATGCTAAAGTATTATTTGACTCTTGTGCAAACCAAAGTTTTATAAATACTGCATTCCGCCAATTACTCAATCGATCATTAACTTAGCTTAACCAAGCCTGTACGGTAGAGACGCCAGATGGAAACTCCAACAATATCCGCGAAGTACTTCAGAAGGGAAAAATAGAATTATTAAGACATCAGTTAACGGCCAACCTGCTACCAATGAATCTAGGTGGATTCGATGTAGTATTAGGAATGGATTGGCTAGTGGCCAATCATGCTCAAATCTTATGTGATCAAAATTCTGTTGAAATTCGTACGCCAACAGTATAAAGGATCACAATCCAGGGAGACTAGCTGGCAAAACCAACAAAATTCGTCTATCTGATGAAAGCCACAAGCTACGCGCGGAAAGGAGAAATAGTGTATATGGCCTCTATGATCATTAGTACTAAAGGAAAAGAATTGAAGGATATTTCCGTAGTGTCAGATTATCCCGATGTTTTCCCAGAAGATTTACCTAGACTACCACCTGATCGTGAGGTGGAATTCAGAATTCACCTAATCCCAGGATCTACACTGATTACCAAACCCTATCGTTTAGCACCAACGAAAATGCTGGAACTGAAAAAGAAACTGGACGAATTATTAGAGAAAGGTTTCATATAACCTAGCTCATCACCTTGGGGAGCGCCCGTGCTATTCGCCAAGAAGAAAGATAGATCGATGCGCATGTGTATTGACTACAGAGAATTGAATAAAATCACGATTAAAAATCGATACCCACTACCGAGAATCGATGATCTATTCGATCAACTTCAAGGAGCTCGATTTTTCTCAAAGATAGATTTACGATCTGGATACCATCAACTGAAAGTGTAAGAAGAAGACGTTCGTAAAACTGCTTTCAGAACAAGATATGGACATTATGAGTTCACAGTCATGCCATTTGGTTTAACGAATACCCCAGTTGCATTTATGGACATGATGAATAGAATATGTAAACCATACCTGAATAAATTTGTAATTGTCTTTATAGACGATATACTTATTTATTCCAAGAAACAAGGAAGAGCACGCCAAGCATCTACATGTACTTTTAACATTATTGAGAAAAGAAAAACTTTATGCTAAATTCTCAAAATGTGAGTTTGGTTACAAGAAGTTCAATTTCTTGGACATTTGATTAATCATGAAGGAATTCATGTGAATCCTAAAAAGATCGAGGCGATTACCAAATGGAAGATTCCAAAATCACCAACGCAAGTCAGAAGCTTTCTAGGACTAGCAGGATACTATAGACGCTTTATTAAAGTTTTTTCTAGAACAGCCACTCCATTAACCAAATTAACATGCAAATTGGTTCAGTTTGAATGGGGACCAAAGCAGGAGGAAGCTTTCACAATCTTGAAGAAAAAATTAACTAATGCGCCGATACTTGCTTTGCTAGAAGGAACTGAAGACTTTATAGTATATTGTGATGCGTCAAAATCAGATTTTGGATATGTGCTGATGCAACGTGAGAAGGTAATTGCTTACACCTCTAGACAATTGAAGAAGCATGAAGAAAACTACACAACACATGATCTGGAGCTAGGAGCAATAATTTTTGCCCTCAAAATTTGAAGACATTATCTGTATGGAAGTAAGTTCACTATCTTTACAGACCATAAGAGTTTAAGATATATTTTTGGGAAAAAAGAGTTAAAAATGAGACAAGGGCGATGGATTGAGATTCTAAGTGACTACAATTGTGATATCCAATATCACGAAGGTAAAGGTAACATGGTAGCTGATGCTTTAAGTCGTAAGTACCATGAGAAGCTAATAAGAGTATGTGCTCTCATGTTGAATCTGCAATTAGACTTAATGAAACAATTGAAAGGTACTTAGGAAGCAACAATCAAGGATGATGCCGAAGGATTAAAAGGAATAATAAAGGAATTATAAAAAGGAACATATGAAATTTGGAGATTCCATAAGAAAAGAATTTGGGTACCTATCCAAGGAAACCTACGAAATCAAATTAGAGAAGAAGCTCATAAATCCAAGTATACGATGTATCCAGGAAGTAACAAGATGTATCAAGACCTAAAAAAGAATTTATGGTGGATAGGAATGAAGAAGGACATAGAAAATTACATTTCTAAGTGTTTAACTTGTTCACAAGTTAAAGCTGAGCATCAGAAACCCTTAGGTTTACTTCAGCAACTGGAGATGCTACTTTGAAAATGGGAATTGATAACAATGGATTTTGTTATTAAACTACCCAAAACAAGAAAAGGTAACGACACAATCTGGGTGATTGTGGATCGCTTAACTAAATCTGCACATTTCTTGCCGATGAAGGAAACCTTCAGTATGGATCGTTTAGCTAAACTATATGTGGATGAAATAGTATCGTTACATGGAGTCCCTTTATCCATTGTATCTGATAGAGATAGTCGTTTTACTTCTCATTTTTGGGAAAGTTTCCAAAAAGCTATGGGAACCCGACTAAAATTAAGTACAACCTATCATCCTCAAACTGATGGACAAAGTGAAAGGATAATTCAGACTTTGGAAGACATGCTAAGAGCCTGTGTAATAGACTTTTGGAGGAAGTTGGGATGGACATTTGCTATTAATGGAATTCTCTTATAATAATAGTTATCATACAAGCATTAATACTGCTCCATTTGAAGCACTATATGAACGAAAATGCTGAAAACCTGTATGTTGGGCAGAAATCAGAGAAAAACAACTATCAGGTCCCGAGATTGTACAAGAAACAACTGACAAGATAATTTAAGTCAAGGAAAGACTGAAAATGGCACGAGATCGCCAAAATAGGTATGCAGATAATCGACGTAAGCCATTAAAATTTCGAGTTGGAGACAAAATATTATTAAAAGTATCTCCTTGGAAATGAGTAATTCGATTTGGCAAGAAAGGAAAGCTACGCCCAAGATTTGTTGGACAAAAGAATTGGACCAGTAGCTTATCAGCTAAAGTTACAAGAACAAATGAAAGGTATACATGATGTGTTTCATGTATGCAACTAAAGGAAATGCTTAGTTGATGAATCTCTTGTCTTCAAGACATAGAGGTAAATGAAAAACTGAAATTTGTTGAGAAGCCTCTAAAATTGAAGATAGAAAGGCCAAGAACCTCAAGCATAAAAGATTGATTCTGGTCAAAGTGAAATGAGATTCGAAAAAAGGACCAAAATACACATGGAAATTAGAATAATAAATTAAACGAAAATACCCATACGTATTTTTCAGTGAATCTCGAGGACGAGATTTTAAATAACGTGGGGAGGATGTAACAACTCCCAAAAGACCCTATGAAGAACCCTGATCGAAACCCCGGACATGCACGACGAGACCCAGCACAAAAAATGAAGAAAACGAAAACAGGACGCTCGGGAGCATCGTAGGGGATACCCATGAGTCTCACGTGACGCGCGGGGGAGTATTAGGACACGTGGCACCAGTGTGCGACAAGTGGCAACCCTACACGCGCGACAGAACAGACCTAGCCCTAGCTGGCAGCTCCCGCGCCACGCGGGGGAGACCCCAGTTCCTCTTACGACGCGCCTGGAAAGCTCAACTGGGCTATATAAAGGCCAGCGTGGGACGAGTTCAGTTGCACCAGTTCGATCGAAAATCGACAACTCTCGCTTTCTCGTTCTATCGCTTTAAATCCCGAACCCCTAAAACCCCGAAACTCTGCCCCATATGAAGTGTACTAACCCTAATCCCTGGTATGATACCCTATCTGATCGATCTAAAACCAGTCAATGGATGACAAAGTGCTGCCTGAATAAGGCTATACTTTGCTATACGTTGAGGTTTTGATCTTGTGATTATCGTTAAAGTTTAAATTGGTTTAATACACTAATACGTGTCGCATTGTGTGTTTAATTAGGAACCCAGGACCAATGTTTTCATAACCGAATCAGACATTAAACCGGTTGGACCGGCAGATTTAAGAACCAGATGAAAATATATGTAATATATAAATTAAAACATCATGTTTTGTTGAGGATATATAGTTTATTAAAATATGAAGATGAAAATAAAATATTTATGTTTTGTTGTGAATTTATTATTTTTACAAAATACGAAAACATAAAAAAATAAACTTTTCATGTTTTGTTGTGCATTTATGACTTAAAAATATGAAAACTTATGAAAATAAAATATGGAGTTAATTGCCATTTTAGTCCCTGTGGTTTGGGGCAATTTGCCAGTTTAGTCCAAAGGTTTCATTTTTAACATCTGGATCCAAAAAGGTTTCATCGTTGCCATTTTGGTCCAACTGACCTAACTCCATCCATATCTGTTAAGTCTGCCAAGGGCATTTTTGTCATTTCAGTTTTATTTTTATTAACCCTTTTTTCTTATTTCTTTTCCCTCTGATTTGGCGCCCTTTTCACCCTGTATATGACCAGATAGATAGAAACCCTAAAATCCTAATTAACTTGAGCAAAGCAAACCATCTCACCTACCTACCTTCAATCTTCAACAATGGTGCAATGTCCATGTGGTGCCCATACTGTAATTCGAACTTCGTGGACCTCTTTGAACCCCGACAGACGTTTTTATTGTTGCAATAGACAGGTATTTGGGTTTCTTTCATCATCTTCATAATCACCTGCGATTTGTTCATGTTTTTATCATTTTTTGTTAACAGGGGGGAAGGGGCTGTGGATTCGTTGCTTGGGCTGAGGCTAAGTTGTGTCAAAGATGTGCAGGAATCATAAGAGGGCAGTTGAACTCCATCCGCAGGCTTGAAGAAGAGAACAGGAGATTGAAGTGGCTATTGTGTGTTACTTGGGGTTTATTGATGTTGTACTATGTGTGTAGTTAAATGATGTGTATTTAGGTTATTTCGAGTGTTTGTAGTTCATGAATATGGGATGAATGTTGTAAGATTTTTGGTTTAGCTAATGGAACTATGTTAATGGTGTTATATGAATGATATTTGAATGATTCTTGATGGTATGAATGATATAAGATTGTTGATGGTTTAGTTAATGGAACTATGTAAATTTGCCGATAGATTGTATCGTACAAAGCGGCCATTACAAACTTGCATTATATTGAACTATGTTAATGGTATGAATGATGTAAATTTGCCGATAGATTGTATCGTACAAAGCGGCCATTATATTGAAGTAAACTGCCAAAATACAAACTGGTCATTAAAAGAAACTGACCCATTACAAACCTGCATTATATTAAAGTAAACTGCAGGCATTACAAACCTGAACTAAACAGCCAAAATACAAAGTGACCCATTACTGAAGTAAACTGCAGTTGACGATTACATACCAAAAGACTAACTGACCCATTACCATAACAGATTACAAGTACCAAAAGACCTAAACTGTTTTACCAAAATACATAACCATAACCCATGACAAGTACCAAAATACATAACCATTAATTGTTTTACCAAAATACATATCAAAGACCTAAACTGCAAGTACCAAAAGACCTAAACTGCACCACTTTGACTTGCACCAACATTTTCACTTGGACCTGCACCACTCTGACTTGCACCAACCTGACTTGCACCAACCTGACTTGCACCATCTTGACTTGCACCAACCTGACTTGCACCATCTACATCTTGTTTTTTCTGTCTTTTCTTGCATGTCCTCTTGTTGTGGCCTCTTGCCTTGCAAATCTCACATGTTACAGTGTTTCCCTTTCTGGTCAACTTTCCCGCATCTGGAATGGATGCTTCAGTATTCTGTTTTTGGGTCTGTGTTTGACTTAATTCCTCTGCTGACTTCTTCCTCCTTTTCTTTGGTCTGCCTATCTGGTTATGATGTTTAGGAGGTAACCAAGTGGTGGGGCATCTCGACTTTGGCCATTCATCCATACCATTGATTGGTTCAATGGTACACTCATAAACCAGCTTCCATGTTTCATACCAGTATGCTTGATCAACCCACCTTTCTGGTATGGGTTCCCCACCTCCATGTAGACCCTGATTCCAGATTGCAGCCACTGCGTGCTTGCAAGGCATACCAGTAAGGTCCCATTTCCTGCATGAGCATGTCCTTTCACCAAGATTAACAACCCTTTGATCTAAGCCATTACTGACCTGATACTTTGTTCCTCCAGTCCAAATGCAAGTGTACTGTGAGGCTTCAGACTTGATTGCATCAAATATCCTAGTAGCAGCAGGTGTTAAAGGACCATTACACTTGGCAATTAACTTTTTGACAACCACAATCTTTTTCATTAGGTATTCCCTAATGAATTCAAGACAAGTGATGATAGGTTTGTCCCTACCATACACCAGTTGCCTATTGAAGACCTCACACAGATTGTTCAGGAGTACATCACACTTTGCCCTACCTGTACATGCATAACTTTATGTTATTAATGTGTACACTACAATAAAGAAGTTTATGTTATATATGTCATACCACTGAAATGAGATCTAGACCAATGCCTTGGAGGAATTTCTTTCAACCAGTCATGTAAGTCTTTATCTTCTTCCTCAACTGCCTTCATTGCATTTTCCCAACCTCTTGGTGTAAGGACACTAGCACAGCTCCATAACAAATCTTTGTAGACATCACCCTTCCATCTTGATTTCATATTCTCATGTATATGCCTTAGGCAGAACCTATGTTCAGCCTTTGGATTCACCTTTTCTATTGCTGGTATTATACCCTACATAAGCAAACAGTTTATGATACATAAGTTAACAATTAAATCAGTTACATAAATAAACAATTAAATCAGGTACATACATTCTGCCTGTCACTTATAAAGGTGAAATATGAGTTGGGATCTAGCCCTAGATCATCTCCCAAGCACATCAAAAACCATGTCCATGAAGCCTTAGATTCTGACTCAACCAATGCATAGGCTACCGGGTAGATGCCATTGTTTGCATCTATACCAACTGCAGTTAAGACCTGCCCTGGATAAGGCCCCTTCATGAAACATCCATCTAAACCCAACAAATTTCTACCAGCTATCTGAAATCCCCTTTTTAAACCAGCTAAACAAATGTATATCCTTTTAAACTGCCTTGTTGGAGAATGTGGGTTAGGCTCCCTCTCAACCTCTATTTTTATTGTTGTACCAGGATTAGCCCTAAGCAATTCTTCACAGTAGTCTCTAAGCATTGAATATTGAACATTATAATCACCTTGAACTCTATTTGTTGCCTGAGACCTAGCCCTAAACATCTGCATTAGAGTAACTTCTACCTGGAACTTCTTTTGTATCATATCTTGTAAGGATTTGAGTGGAATAGTAGGATTAATCCTAATAGTACCTTCAATCTCCTTGGCCAGCCAACCGATTGTGCAGAGCCTAACTTCCCTTGTGTTTAAACATATGTGCTCTTTCAAGAAGGTTTTTACTACCCAAGAGCCGACACTCTTGCTCTTTGATATGTGCAGCAGCCAAGGGCATGTAGGGTTTATATCCCTTTTTTTAGGTTTAGGTTTAACTTTAGGCCCACTTGCACTTTTTGCTGAATTTACAGATGTATCCCCAGCAGTTAATGAACTTCCAGATGTACCCCCAGCATTTAATGAACTTCCAGATATACCCCCAACTGTAACATCTTCAACTTCCAGTCCTTTTGCTTTTGTTTTACCCCTAATGTTTGTTACATCTTCAGCAACAGCCCCATCTTTTGCCTCTGTTTCACTCCTGACCAGTTTAGGATTGAACCCCTTACACACTGCACGAAACCTAGATGTATCATTTGTTACTATCATCAGTTGCCTCCTACTTTCCACTGCATGTTTTTTAAGTAACCTTTTGATTTGTTCCTTATTACTAAAGGTTTGACCAAGAAAAAAAAGGACAACCATCACTTTTTTGGGTTTTTTATGCTTCCTCCTATGAGCCCTCATTCTCTTTTGCATCTTTGTGTCATTCTCATCATCACTCAAACTATCAAATTCATCTAACTCAATCTCAACATCCATGTTCACATCATCTCCAATATCTAAGTCTGCCCCATCATCACTTAAATCAAAATCTACTGCAGCCCTAAAATCATCCATATCAACATCATACTCCTCAACAATGTTATCAACACCCATAATGTAGTCTGAGTCTTCATCAGATACATAATCTACTTTGGACTTTCCTTTAGAAACCTCATCTACTTTGGCCTTTCCTTTTGAAACCTCATCTACTTTGCCCTTTCCTTTAGAAACCTCATCTATATCACTACTATCATCCTGCTCATAATCACCTGCCTTAGGTTCAAAATTGCTATCATCTGATCCATCACTACCACTATTTTCTGATCCATCACTACTTAAAATCTCTTCAACAATGTGCTCCCCATCAGCTGCACTATTTTCTGATCCATCATCAACATTTTCATTTATATCATGCTCTGCATTGTTTCTTAACTGCAAACCTTCATAATCAGGTCTAATATGTTCTACAAACACATCTATCAGTTTAGTAGTTCTAGATAGCTTTAAAAGATCATGAATATAGCCATCATTTAACAGTGGTCTTAGCCCTAAATCTAGATCCTCTCCTGGCAATTTATACATAAATCTCATATCATCCTCCTCTCTATACCCAATATCCAACATCATATCCTTCAGTACAATGACTGAAAAGTAATCTGAGTTAACCTTGTCAACATAAGAAACCTTACCCTTCGCATATGTCATCCCAGGATACTCTGTAAATTCACCTCCATGGTGTATTTCGATTGAAAAGTTTTCAGGGTAGTTTACTGCATAAATGAACATATAAACTTCAAATAAGGGATCAATCCACTTTAAAAAGGCAAAATTTAAACAACATTGTTGAGTATTAGACATAACTTACCATATGCCTCTTCTGGATTGAATACTTCATTAGGATCACGAACACACCAAGGGTCATTCATCGTTCAGAAACCACCGCACAATGCTCGTTCACAGCTCAGTCGCCTTTGATCGATCGTCTTCGTTTCGTTGTTAGGGTTTTAAATTTGTGGGAATTGTCTGTGTTTGTGATCGATGTAATGAAGCAGGTGTATCATTTAAGAGCTTATAAAGGCTTTAATTAAAGGGAAAAGAAATAAGAAAAAAGGGTTAATAAAAAGAAAAATGAAATGACAAAAATGCCCTTGGCAGACTTAACAGATATGGATGGAGTTAGGTCAGTTGGACCAAAATGGCAACGATGAAACCTTTTTGGATCCAGATGTTAAAAATGAAACCTTTGGACTAAACTGGCAAATTGGCCCAAACCACAGGGACTAAAATGGCAATTAACTCTAAAATATGGACATCCGTAACTTTTTGAACTAATACTTTAAACTAGATTTTATTTTAATAATATTTGCATATAAATTTTTTTTTGTTAGTAGTCTGTATTTCCTATTTTAAAAGCATTGTTGAACTGTCCCGCCCCTAGCTCAGTTGGGAGGAGGCCTGGGGTTTGCCAATGGCTACCCCGGTTCGAATCCCGGCGTTTACGGTTAGGGGGTTGGGATGTCCCGATGATGGATCGTCTCCTACCGAGGCATGGAAAGGTCTTGAGGGCAACCCGGTTTTACCCAGTTGTTACCCCAGCGAGTCTCTCGTGTGGGGGCAGTATGGTTTCCGGGCGGAAGTCAGCTCACGCGGCAGGCCGGGGCCCAATCGAACATCGCGTCCGCAGATGCGGGGCTGACGGGGGAATGTCTTTGACATAAACCCGGTGACCACTGGTCCAGTACATAGAAAGTCACCTTCCAAAAAAAAAAAAACCATTGTTGAACTATTGAGTTTTGTCATTTTCGAGGTTCATCAGATTAAAAGTATGAGTAGTCTTATCTCCATTTTACTCATATTTTTTTAAAGAGTAAAT
Organism: Helianthus tuberosus; assembly: GCA_030545235.1. NCBI lineage: Eukaryota > Viridiplantae > Streptophyta > Magnoliopsida > Asterales > Asteraceae > Helianthus > Helianthus tuberosus. The sequence goes on from CM060381.1 coordinate 144,763,505, forward strand.
TTCCGATGTCCAAATTCTACATTTTATTGCACTAATTGTTAGGCCGGAGGGTGTGGAGGGCGCCACCCCTGCCACCTCACCGACGATAGCGCTTGGAGGGCGCCACCACCCACACCGGCGATTTTAAGGAGGGGCGCCATTGATGGGGCTTCACCATGGTAACGAGGAAGAATGTGAGTTACAGGTGGGGCCCACATCATTTCATCCAATTGAATTTTTTCTTTATTTAATTTTGTTTAATAGGGGGTGTTATCCCACACTCTATAAGTTAAGAGAAGGCGTGATAAAGCCCCCTGGCTGACGTGGATCTGACATGACGCTGACATGGCGTGATAAAGCCCATAGTGGCATTATCCCACACCCCATAGCCTTATTGATTTAAGGATTCTGAACTAGTGTACTTACAGTAGAAAAGTAGAAGGTTTATTACTAAGGGTATCCGGGGCACCAGCGGGGAGTGGCCGTGGTGACCCAATTCCCCCCGCGGGAACACCGCCGCCATCCCTGCGGTGACCCAAATCGGGGAGGTGGGTCGGGGTGAAGTCACCGAAGAGGGAGAGATGAGATGGTGGGGCCAGCCGCAATTTCAACCAATCAAAACTTTTACTTTTTTTTTTTTTGAATAAAAAAACAAGTCACCTAATAGGGGAGTGCCGCCATCAAATTGGGGTGTTAGGGGAGTTTAAGAGGGGAGTTGACGTGGCACACGAGGATTGGTTATGCGTAAGAGAGGGGACTCCCCTCTTTGGGGAGTGCCCCGGATACCCTAAGAATCTAGGATCCGACACCTAAAAAGGGGGATTGTGTATTATTTGGCTGATTGATCACAACATGTCAGTAGAACTTCAGATTTAAGGTTTTAATTTGTGAAAATTATAGAGGTTTTTTTTGTTGTCTTAACACATTCTTTTCCCTTTTTACTCAATTCTATGAATCTGAATTTTGATAAGTTTAGTATAATGGATCATCAATTGTATATGTATCACTTATTATTTGTTTGAATCCTTTTATCACTATTAAAAAAACTTGTTTTGCTTCTGTCTGGATAGCGAACATGGATTGTTTGTTGCTGATTCGGATATGTATTTGCTACTCTGATTCTTCAAATCTATAACTATGCATACGTCCACTTGGGGCTGAGCTAGTTTTTTATTTGACAATATCATCTCAAATGATACCTTTGATTTGATGATACTTCATACATAGGTTTTATTATGATGATGAGAAGGGCTTTCTCTTTTATCCAAATCAATGTGAACATCTGATTTTCTTAACTTAAATGATCTGTTTACTTGTAGATTTGTTTTCCTTTTGTATGTGAATCGTAAACGGTGGACTATGAATTATGAACACTCGGAGATCAACGTAGGAAAACAATGAGAGGTTAGGGTTTGATAGGAATGAGGCATCGGGTGAGTGTGTGGCCGGCCGGAGATCGACGCCGTCCGGCAGCCGGACTTGAAGGGGAGAAGGCAGGGGATTTGGGTTGTGTGCTAGGGTTTCTCAGAAATTGAAGAAGATAAGGGGATAAGGGGATCTGATGCATTTATTTATAAAATACCATTTTTGCCCTTGCCTTAAATAAACCTAACTGAGTAATTTAACTCAGTTTGGTGAAATGGACATAAAGTGATATAAAACATGTGTTTTTTGGACATAAACTGAAACTATAACTTTTAAAGGGCACGTTTCAAAATTCAGATAATACATAAAGGACAAAAAGTGAAATTTACTCTTTTTTAAATTTTTACAAATATATTGGGCAAAAGATAGTACTTTGTCTTTCATCTACATCTTCTCTCAATCTTCTTTCAACTCCATCTCTCCCCACAACTTTTGTCAACTACATGATTATCGACTACATTGAAGGTTGAATCTATGATGACATTGAAGACTAAATCTAGCATGTCCGATAAGAGTCTCTGGTCCAAAACATTTCCGATAGCATCACTAAGCAACAAAACCGGTTCGACCACCACTGAATCTCCGGTTCGACCTCCTGTCTTCGGTCAAACCGGCTGGCCACCTTCAAAATGGTTCTACTACCCAAACCGGATTGGTGTAGACTACATATCCTAGCTCGATCGGTCCGACCGGCCAGTCCGGTCTGAACTTAGGTATATCCTCTTCATTCTGACCTTTATATGTACCAGACTCTATCTTCGGTAGAGCAGGCAACAGATGGTTAAGAAATATTTGAACTAAACGCGGATACATCAACCATCTCATCAGTAAGGTTATTTTTCATCTCAGTAAAGATCACTTTAGAAAAATTGTATGGCAGATTCAGACATAGAGCAGTGATCATGCACATGATATAATCAACCGCCACGTCATATTCTCCCTTCCTGTGCCCCAAACCATGTATACCTACGTGCATTAGAAATTTGTAGGGTCTCGACACATAAATCTTTGCATAATTGGATCATTTTCACTATCTCCTAATTCCAAAACTTTCAAGATCAGTTCATCAGTGATTACCACCACTTTTTCTTTGACAATTGAATGAATAGCTGGTGGATCTTCTACATAACGAGCATTATTCTAGAAGTCTTTGATAAGGTCTCGATATGGAATACATTCATCAGTAATGGCCTTTTAATTCGTGATCTATCCAAGAATGGCAACATCTCCGCCAAAGGTGCAATGTTCTTTGCATCTTTGTCTAGTAATGCACAAGTATTATGCTTAGCATCAAAATTACTAACTTTCGCCTACAAAATATCACAAACCAAATCAGTTTCAAAGATTTAGCAAAATAAGATTTTAGGACGGATGAGATTATTTTCATGCGGATGACAATTATGGTTTACAAATGGATGACAACCTTTCATGCGAAAGACCATTTCATGCGAATTACACTTTTGAACGGATGACTGATTTCATACGAATTACTTTTAGGTGCGGATCAGTTTTTAGAACGGATAACCAAATTGCCACGGATCACCTTTATAAAATCAATTTGGAACGAATGAAAAATATTTTGCCATGAATGAGTTCATTCGTACGGATGACTCATCCGTGCGACCGAAAACTCCTCCATTCTAAATCAACGTTCCAGATCCAAAATTTCAATTCAATGATTTCAACATGTTTTGAACCAATTTTTTACGCTATAACAATCAGAACAATCGATTAACAATACCCCCTTATCAATTTTCATTTTTAGCCGTTTAAACCTATCAGATCTAAGGTTAGGGTTTATTATTAACTGATTCGTTCAATCTCCGTTGATTAATGATGTTATAGGATATAATATGATACTCTATAGTTCGTATGGCATTTATAATCATCATTCTAAGTCCTGATTATGTCCAAACATTCTCAATATACCACACTCAATTCCAGATCTGCAAATTTCAAACAAAAACATCGAACCAGTTTGATTTAGATAAAATCACTACCTTCACCATTGTAATTGTTGTGTAAATTAACAAATCAATGTAAAATCCGGCAGTATAACGACTCTACTCAGAAGTTTTTGATCACTTGATTTTTTTTGTGCGGAAGAAATAATTGGGACGAATGAACTTATTTGTGTGAACAAGGACTTTTATACTAGCAAATGAGTAGTCCATGCGAAAGAGTATTATTCGTGTGGATGAAGTTCTCCTTCGTACGAAGGAGTCTTCCATTTGAAACTCTTTCGTGCGAATTAGCTTAATCTGTGTGAAAAATTTCATTCATTCGAAATTTCCAAATTTTTAATTTTTAACATTTTTCCAGTTTTTACAACCCATTCAGTTTTGACAACCCACTCAGTTAATCAAGTCCAAGTTAATGACCCTGGTTATCTGATTTGCTAACCAAGTCCAAGTTAATGACCTTGGTTAAACACTTTATGAACACACTGATATTTTCAAACACTGTTAAGTTCAAACTAATGAACTTGTATTCATTTCAAATCCTTTTCCATTTCAGATTGACTCCCAGCCCATTGTGCTGTAGGTTCTGTCAACATCTTTGGATTTTGAAAGATTAGCATTCCATCATCGGTAGTCGAAAATAAGATGAAAGAAAATATTTTTGTATTTTCCAAACTTTATGCTAAAATACATTGAAAATATTTTTGTGTTTGAAATGAAATATAACTATTTATAAAGATCTTTACAGACATATTTTTCTGAGTTTGTGTAAGAGGATCATATTAGTTTAATGAGACATGTCACATACACCGTTGATCTGATAAAACTTTAAGCTTTAAACAAGTTCACATAGATTGTCAGTATTTTTATCCACTTAAACATCTACGCATGTTTCAATTGTTTCAAGATATGGTTATTAGGTGTTATAGAACTTGACTTAACTATGTTCCCCACCTCAGAATATACTCACGTATCAAGATTTCCTAGATTTCATCTTACAGGTGAATATACATAACTGATATCTGTATATGGGTTAATGCGAGACCTTGAGAGCTCAGGTTAGTACTACTGCACATACAAAGGGATGAAGGCTCGACTTTGATAGTAGTGTTCCTTAATTGGAATATGTTACTGCAATTGTCATATTATTTGATATTTTCAATTTTAATGAAGTTTAGCAGAAAAGAAATTCAGTTTCAGGGTTTGCACATAATCAAAGTGCTTTGCAAAGTATTCTACAAGTTCTAGGCCATTGCTTACGCAAAATCAGAAGAACTTGTATAATACCCCAAATATCAACTAGTTATAAAGACCTAGTATCCCAGAATCCGACAATCTCTCAAACGAAATTACGGTACCAAGACCATATATCCATGAGATTTTGACCACATATTAAGAAGTTTCGTTATCTTTATATTCCGAAAACAATTTGCTAAATATTGACAGTCCACTTATGTACTATCATTTCCTCTTTTTTCACACTAAAGCTCATTTTCTTGTCTTTTTATATGTTTTTTTATTTTTAAAATTTTCATATGTTTTTGCATTTTTCTCAAACCATTTCTCCCCCTAAAATCAAAAACATATTTTTGGATTTTTGAATTTAAAAGAAAGAAATAAAAACATAAAGTTGACATCCCGATGAGGTCTACTTCAGATCTTCATCCATCACGGTTTCACATTTTTATCCCCACCTGATGACAAATCTTTTATACCATTTAATTTTAAAAGATATTGAAATTTAGTTTTATCAAATGCTTTTGTGTAAAGATCCGCCTTTTGTTCATTAGTATGGATTTTTTCAATGCTTATCAACTTTTTCTCAAAGCAATCTCGGATAAAGTGATAGGGGATTTCAATATGTTTAGTTTTCGAGTGATGAACAAGATTTTTAGAGATTGATATTGCACCCTCATTATCTACAAAGATAGGGGTGTTAAGAAACTACAAACCGTAATCCCTCATTTGTTGTTGGATCCAAAGAATCTGAGAGTGGCAACTAGAAGCAGACACGTACTCCGCCTCGCAAGTTAAGAAAGAAACAGTTGTTGGTTTCTTACATTGCCACATTACCAAGCGTGAGCCGAAAAAACTGACATCCGGCCATAGTAGACTTTGAGTTCAGCTTGCAACATCCGAAGTCAGAATCCGAGTATCCTTGAAGCATAAAGTCATCATCCCGCGGGTACCAAAGACCGGTTCCTGGGCAACCTTTGAGATAACGAAGTATTCTATTGACTATCATCAGATAAGATACTCTCGAACTTGACTGATATATCTTGCACAGAGGCATGTCAGATACATTATGTCGGGTCTCGAAGTGGTTAGATACATCAGTGATCCTATCATGGAGAGATATAATGTTTCGTCAACTTTTCGCCAGCGGGTCTGGGACGATTCCATGATTTTAAGCGAGTGGGGTAGACATCTGAGAAGTGTCCGTCATCCTGAATTTTTCCAGAATATCATTCACGTATTTGGTCTGGTGTATGAAAATACCGTCTGGCAGTTGATCCACCTGAAGACCTAGGAAAAATTTCATCTCCCCCATCGAACTCATTTTGAATTTCTGCTTCATTACCACTTCAAACTCTTTGCAGAGTGCATCATTAGTTGACCTGAAGTAATATCGTCTATGTAGATTTGAACAATCAGAATATGTCCATCAGTCTCTCGAGTGAAGAGAGTACAATCCATGGTGCCTCAGACAAAGTTGTTATCCAGAAGGTGCTACGATAACGTCTCGTACCAAGCTCTCGGGGCTGGGTGTAATCCGTAAAGAGCTTTTTCGAGCAGATACACCTTATCTTTTTGGATAGGATCGACGAACCCCGATGGTTGGCTGACGTACACCTCCTCTTTTACTTTGTCGTAGAGGAAAGCAGACTTCACATCTAATTGATACACTTTGAAACCTTTCCATGATGCAAAGGCTAGAAAGATCTGTATCGCTTCATGTCGTGCAACCGGAGTGTAGACTTCCATAAAATTTATCCCTTCCTGTTGACAGAATCCTTGTACCACGAGCCAAGCCTTGTTTCAAACTATAACACCTTGATCATCTTTCTTGCACTTGAAAACCCATTTGGTGTTAATCTTTTTATGGTTTTCTAGCAAGTCCACCAACTTCCACACACCTAGCTTCTTGAACTGTGACAACTCTCCTATGTTAAAGCCTCTTTGTAGTTCTTTGGTTCTATCTGAGATATGAAACACTTGAACGAGAACTTGTTTTGTAAAGAAGCAACTTGAGTGTAAAAGCAACTTAAAAACCCTGATTCAATTGGTTTCTGGTCTTTTCACCGCTTTGTAGTTTGCCTATGATGAAATCTGGAGGATGGTATGATAATATTCTTGGCATCACCTCATTTGAAACACCCACTTTTGATTGCAAATTTGTAACATTCTATTCAATAGCTTAAATATCAACAGGAGCATTATTCTGTGTGCTGGTAGCTTCATTTTGATCTTCAGGTAGAACATCAAAGAGAGGTTCACCTTCAGATGTAGAACTGTCATCATCAAACGTTGCTTCAGCTTCAGAATCGTCTAACATGTCGAAACATGGAGCAGGTTCATTCACTATTGGTTTAATCATGGGATCATTTGTTCCTTGACTCTGTGGCTCAGCTGGTTGAGTACTCGGACCTGCTTCTGCATCATATGTACCAAATTGTGTCAATGTGACAATAATCGATCTTGGAACTAGTTCTGTGGGCAGGTTGAATGAACTCCATAGACTTTCGTAGTCGAACAGCCAAGAATCTCCCTTTTTTTAGTATGAGTTGTATAACGTTGACAGTCCACATTTTGAGGCTGCACCACTCGGTTGATGCTCGGTAGATAAACTCGTTTCAGGGGACTAGTATAGCTGACGAAGAATCCCTCCAAAGATTTAGCTCCAAACTTACCGTCGGGATCTATAACGGTGCATGGAGACCCAAATGGCTCGAGCCATTGAAGATTGGGCTTCTGGTTGTTGATCAGCTCAAAACATGTTTTCTTGAATTTCTTTACTGTTAGAACTCTGTTCAAGGTGTAACACGCCGATGCCACTACTTCGCTCCAAAAACTGACAGGTAACTTCGAATCTGCGAGCATCATTTGTGCAGTCTCTATGAGAGTTCTGTTCTTTCTTTTTGCGACTCCATTTTGTTGCGCTGTATACGACGCGCTGAATTCATGTAGGATCCCCCGTTCATTGCAGTACTCCATAATTTTGTTATTCTTGAATTTTGTGCCATTGTCGCTTCGAATACGCCTGATCGGCCGCTTGTAAAGATTTTCGATCATCTCGAATAACACCACCAGATAGTCGAAGGTTTCTTCGTTGGACTTTAGGAACATCACCCATGAAAATCTCGAATAATCGTCGGTTACAACCAAACAGTATAGATCTCCCGAAATTCTTTTGACATTAACTGGCTCGAAAAGATCCATGTGTAGGCGTTCTAGTGGTAGTTTTATCGAGTTTAGGAGCTTTCATGGATGCGACTTCTTCTTCTGTTTGCCTTTTTTGCAGCATATACAGTTATCGCTCAGATGAAAGTTCTTCAAATTAACTCCTTCCACTAGCTTGTTATGAACCAGAAAATTCATCTTTCGAAGTTGAATGTACCCCACCTTCCTATGCCATAATATCGACACCTTTTCTGTAGCTTTAGACATGAAACACTGTGCAGTCTTTGAAGTTGTGGTTGCGACACTCATATAAGTACATATAAGTTGTTTTCTCACGGAGCTCGCATAATAATCCACTCCTCTGGAATTACAAACCCATACTTCAGAATTAAGCACACCTTGTCGGTAAAGTGAGTTGTGAACTTTTTGTCGTAGATTTGCGAGATAGTCAGAAGATTGTTTTCCAGCTCAGCGATATAGTTAACTTTATCAAACGATACCATCCCGTTAGATAGAATACCCTCTCCAACTATTCTCCCGCCTTGATTACCTGCAAACCCAATGTAGCCCCCTCTAATAGGTTTAACATCGTACAGTAGAGCTAGCATTCCCGTCATGTGCCGAGAGGCTCCAATATCCATGATCCACTTTGATATGACTGATCTAGGAAGCCCTTGCACATGCAAATAAACGGTTACTTAAACAGCGAGACCCAAGCCTTTGCAGTCTTGGGTGGGTTTACTTCAATTTTCTCGATACTCACACTCTCACTTTTCAACTCTAACTGATTATTAACCTCAATCTGTTCACCTTTTTCTGTTGATTTAATTTCTTGAACCTTCAATCTTCTTCGCCACCCAAGCATGATTCTTAGATATAGTTTTCTTCATGTAAAACTTTGAATCATTTTGTTCATTTGTTTTTGAAGACTCACCGGTTTTAGATGTTGAAACTTTTACCAGTTTAAACTCTTTTTTAGATTCAACATTCTTTTTAAGAATCATTTTTGGTTCAACCAACGGTGACTTCTTCTTGACATCTTCTGAACATGAACAAGTTTAGAACTTTTTCATGGACAGTTGTATGAAATGGGTCCAACCTCATTACATTTAAACAAATTCTTCTATAAGTTAAGATAGAAGGTCCTCCAAGCTGTTCACGCTTGACCTTTTGTTCAAGAAATTCTTTGTTTGATTGATTTTTAATTGATTTTCCTTTTCATTTTCCAAACTTGTTTCGGACACGAAATTCATTTTCTTAACATATTTTGTTTTGTCAAACTTTTCATAACTTCTATTACCCAAACCCGAACCATTTCTCGATTGGTTTCTCACAAAATGATTGTTTCATGAATGAGTGTTGTGATAATTTCCTGATTTATAGTAGCTTAACTCAAGAACTTTTTGTACATGTTTTAAGTCAGAAACTTTTGACCATTTTTAACACTTGTGTCAACCTTCGACACATCAATTTCCACAACTTGAAAACTTTCTCAACCATGTTCATGTTAACATTCCTTAATAGAAAATCAGAATCAGAATACAATTTGTCTGATCGGCATCATCACACCCGGATCACACAAATTATTTTTAGATTTTGGAATGCACCGCTTGTGAAAAATATCATCACTATCAAAATTTGAACTTGCCTCACTTTTTCCAAACTTAGTTTTGACCATTTCAAAATCACTCTTGTCACTATCATATTCAAAAACTTTTTCCACAACATTCTTGACAACTTCTGACTCACATTCAGAATCTGACTTACTGTAGGTAACATCAAGGTTCTCAGGTAATTTGTCCTTTTGCTCAACAGATGGTGAAGTTTTCAATTTCACATCTAGAGCCTTGTCCACCCCATCAGGATTTTCTTGGAATAATTATTCCACATAGAGGGTGGAACCCGATGATACCCCACTCCTTGGTTATGATATCCATAGACATTTTTTCCCGTTTCTCCATCTTTACCTGTGGGTTTCGGGAGAATATGGTCTAGGACATAAGAAGCTGTAGAATAGCTTTTCAACTTCTTATCCACTCTTTCACTTTTAATTTTAGTCATTTGAAGCTCTTGTTTTAGATCAGCAATAGTATCAAGATGTTTGTTAATAGCACCTTGCTTATCTAAAACCGTCATTTTTAACATAAGAATAGTGGATTCATTGTCTTTTTTAGCTTGTTTAAACTGTTTGATTGTTTTCTGTAATTTGTCATAAGCTTCTTTTACCGTTTTAAGATTGTATGACAAATTATCAGTATGCTTTTTCAAAGTTTTATATGCCTCAACCTTTTCAATGCATGCGTTGCACGGTTTAATACACTTAGTGCACTGAAAGGATGGTTTCAACTCAGACACAACCTTATCAGTTTTACCCTCTTCATTTACCAACTCAGAATCGGACTTCTTTTCCTCAGAAGATTTATCTACCTTGTTCTATTTCGTCATCATCGTTTTCGTGCAATCTCATTTAATGTATCGGTATTCATTTCTTTTGACACGTCGATAATTTCTTCGGTCGGCTCTTTTTCATCATCACTGAAATGGACATCATCATAGTTTCCTTCTTCACCAAAGAAACCTGCAAAAATCTTAAACATGGCAGGCGGTAAAATAGATCTAAAAGCGTTATTCACAACTTATTTTGTTGGAACTTGAAACTGTTCGACATCCAGGACTGTTGACTGAGCTTCAACAATATCACCCGGAGATTCATCAAATTTAACTTCTTCACGCGATTCATCAACAACTTTAACCTATCGATCATCTCCAGTTTCAGCTTCAACCTTCTCTGACACATCACCATGTTCTTTGACACTTTCTGATTCATCAAACTCTCTAATCTCAGCTATAAGCTCCAGACTATTGGTTTTGGTACTCAAGTTATTCCTGTTAAAACCTTCGTTGTCTTGAGTAACTACTAGAGCCTTGTCTTTTGACTTAGACCCATATTCAATAGGAATCAGTCTGGAAGAAGTCGGCTGATGATGAGAATTTTTATGTTGGATGTCCCTCTGGTAGTAATCGCTTTTGAACGAGTTATAGTTCGAATCCAGACCACCAATGCTGCTTCGTCACATTAACTCCATAAATCTTTGTGCTCGCCTCACAACACTCGCCATACACCACCTAATATCTATTAGTTCCATCTGCTCTGGATCAATCTAATTGTAGTACTCTTTTGTAATGTTGCAATTTCCTATTTTACCCGCAACTAGACCTTCGTAAGACTCCAAGATTGATGCCAGAAAAGACATATGTTCCCCGGTGGTAGCTTCAGTGAAACCTTGGTTATTTTGAAGGTTTACCACGATGTTGCACTGAAGAACATATGGTTTGTGGCCATCTTAGTTAGAATAGTTGTTTGACGACTGAGAAGATTGTGGAGTTTGTGTAGGAGTATTCAGACTAAATGAAGCAAATTGCTGAGGATAGGAATAGTTTCTAGTGTTTGAAGAACCACCACTGTTTGATAAACTGCTCGGATTTGTCTCGGAGCTGAATGTGGTTTGAATCTTCGGACTCGTCTGTGTGTTCGAATCATTACCTCTGTAATATTACCCGGTGTCCTGTTGTACCGCAGCTCCTTTCATTTTAGCTTTCTTACACAAATCCAACTCGTGTGACTCCAACTTGTTGATAAACCTTGGAAGATTCAACTTTTTATACTCAGTTGTATTGCTTTTCAAGATCAACAAGTAGGTAGACCAGTCTCCTTCAGGTAAAGCGTCGGCTAACTTATTAACCCATTCATCATCATCCTTCTCGATATTGGCCCTCTTCATCTCCGCTACAAGATGACTATATCTCTCCACCAGCTGCTTCATCGTCTCTCCCTTCATAGATGTAAGTATGTCGAATTCCTTCTTAAGAAGCGCTTTTTTGTTGTTTTGCATTGATGTATTTCCAATGTGTTTCTTCTTTAGTGAACACCAGATCAACTGAGCAGAACCACCATGTTGTAGAAGTGAAAAGATATCTTCTTAGATTGCATGCTGCATTAGGTTCGTCATCTTTTTCTCCCTGGTAACTTTTCTCTGTCTGATTCGGGAATTTGACTAACGCTTATCTTATCTCCATTATCACCCATTGGAATAACGTACTCTTCTTCGATTGCCAACCAACATTCAAAATGGGTTACCTCGACCCACTTCTCAAAATGATCAACTCAGCTTGAGTAATCCTCCATGCTAAGTAGCTTCGGAGGCTTAGTAGTCGTCCCCATCTCATTGTCAAGGTTTAGATTTTGAGCAATAGTTGTTGGTGTGGTAGCAAACACGTTAAAAAATTCTCCCTCCATTTTGAAAATGTTGAGTTTACGGATCACAAAGTTTTGGTACATATGAGCACTTCCTTGAATGGATGAAAACTGGTACGGATGAACACTAGAGTGAATGAACAATTGAAACTGGAACGAATAACCCTTTGGTGCAGACCACTTCTCGTGTGGATGAAGAACTTTTCAAACGAATCAGACCCTCTCGTGCGGATGAGAAGTAACAAAATTCAAACAGATAAAAGCCTTTCATGCGGAGGAGAAATCCTTGTTCGTGCGAACGAGAAAATTTTTCAAACGGATCACTAGTCCTTTGTGCAAATCAAAGACTAGTTCGTGCAGATCACTTGCTAATTCATGTGGACAACCTGCTCTTCCGTGCGAATAACCTCCTACGTGAGAATGAGTTCAATTCTGAATTTTGTAAATTTGGGCATGATAACGATTAAATTTTGAGCCAATTTTTGGATATGTTGTTCAAAAGTGGGAAATAAAGGTCCTCTGAAAAATTCAGCCAATTTGAACTGTAAAAAGAATGAAAAATAGAAGAATGGGTATAGATAGAGTCTTTAAGCTTGAATTCTTGGTCTTCTAGTAGATATCAGCTCCCATAGCTCTGATACCACATGTTAGGACCGTGTTGAACGACTTTTAAGCACCTGGTGACATCTAATCTTCAGTATAAAGTGCGGAATCCATCATACGGAAGTAGAAACATAAGAATTCACCGATTTTCTATGTTTTCATAAATACTTATCAATGTAAATTCAGGATCTTGATGAATTCCTTGACCTTGAATGCGTACCGACACGTGAAATGTGCGGAATCCAATCACTTGTGTGGAATGAACACAGAGATGTAAATATAACAGGCTTCTATTAAGATCTGACAAAGTTTACACCACTAAACCAAACGGACAGAGCTTCGTCTCAAAGTTGTCCAAAGATTACAAATGACTAACACAAGACAACTATTTATAGATTTCCAGGTTCGCACCAAGCACTATATGGCTTCGTACGTAGCCACAGGCCTTCGTACGAAGGCACATGTTGAACACTTTCTTGCCTTCGTTCGAACCGTCGCTTCGAACCAAGATCTTCTTTCTCAAAGTTGCATCAGTATTGTGTCATTTGTTCCAGCTACGTTCCGTGATTGACGCAAGCGATAGACATGCTGCACTCACAGACTCCCCCTTGGATATTGCTGCAGTCAACCTCGTAGCTTTCGTCTCTCACTGACTCTTTTATAGATATTGACATAGTCAACAACACAAACTCCCCAATCATTAACAGAATCCTCGTGGATCTGTTTAATCTTCAGCGACTCCCCTTTTTGTTTGACTCCTCTTTCAGGCTCCCCCTTGCTTTAAGCTTCCGTGCTGCCAGCTACTAGGATCGTCACCTGACTCTATCAGCTCTTCCAGAATCGTTATCTAGCTCTTTGTATAAAAGCTCCCCTTGCATTGAGCTCGTCTTCAGACTCCCCCTTAAGTTCTGCTCTCGGGATCGTAGTCTGGAACTTTCATCTACAAAACTCTCAGACCATTTATAAATTTTTTGACAATTTTAAGATCGAAAACCTAGCTCTAAACATATAACGATGAATAAACTGGAGAATTTCAAATACGTGACTGTACAGGACATCGTTTGTTCACAGAAATCTGGAATTCATATATAATAGTGAAAATATTTTAAGTTTTCCAGAATTGATGACCTGGCCCTAAGACCCACATACTCAGAATCACTAACCTGGCTCAGATTGTACAAATGTAACAATATGTATTTATCCAGAATTACCTGACTCTACTCCCCCTATCAAATGACTTTATAAATTTGACATTTATAAGCATCCAAAACTTTCAAATAATCATCCAAGTCCAAATTAATTACCTTGGAGATTTCATAAACTGTTTTTGATTTTTCGATTTAAAAACTTCAAGTTTCAAATCAATGAACTTGTTTATTTTCAGAAACATGTTCAGCATACTTAGATTTTGAAACTCAACTCTCAGACATCAGTTCTTGAAAATAAAGTAGAAACAAAATCTTTTTGTATTTTCTGAAAAATAAAGCAATAAAGAAATATTACAAACAATATTTTTGTTTGAGTTCGCGTTAGAGGATCATATCAGTTTATGACAAAACACAAGCACCGTTGAGCTATAAACACTTTAAGTTCTAAATGATTCACTTAGATTGTTAGTATACTGTTCCACTTAAATGTTCACACAAAGTTCAACTGATTCGAGATACGAGATTTAATGTTTTAAGCACTTAACTTATTCGCATGTCCCACCTCAGAATATACTCTCGTATCAAGATTCCCTAGATTCAGTCTTACAGGTGAATATATCATATTGATATCTGTTCTCTGGGTTAGTGCGAGACCTTGAGAGCTCAGGTATGAACTACAGTTCAATCAAAGAGATGAAGGTTCGACTTGAGGTGTGTCCCACTTAGGGATCTTCTTTACAACAACACTTGATTTGTATCTTTCAATATTTTATCAATTTTATGCTGAGGGAAAGCTTTATAAAGCGCATAAAGTATTATACGAAGTCTAGGCCATTGTTCCCGCAATATTAGAAGAGTAGGTATAATACCCCAGATATCAAACAGTATAAAAACCTAGTATCTCAGAATCAGGCAATCTCTCAAACAAGGTTTCGGGGGTTACCCATATATCCAAGAGATGTTCCCCACGAGATAAGTAAGATATTGATATTTAGGTTTATATCTCGAAATCAATCTACTAATTGTGTAAAAACCTACTGCCATATTATCAGTGAGACCGTTTATCATATTTTACTTTCCATTTCTTTAGCGTACTATGATTGTCTACTGATGTACTATCATTTCCTCTTTTTACACAAAATCTCTTTTTGATTTTCTATTTTCAAATGTTTTTTGTATTTTCTGAAATTTTTACTCCCCCTAAAATTCAAAACATTTAAGAAAATTTGACAAACCGATGTAGATAGCTTTGTCTCGCCATCCATTTTCTGCTTCACATGCTTTGTTTTGCAAAAAAATACCCCCATGATTTACAACACACTGATTTTTAACAATGTTAAAACCATTTTCAATTGTGAAATAATCATGTTTGTTCCGCCGTGAGGGTTTCGGCATATTCAATCAACATATTTTTGAAAATTTTTGATTTTTGACAAAATTTAAAAACAAACATATTTTTCATTTTTTTCATTTTTTTTTTCAATTTTTAACAAAAGAAAAACATATTTTTTGGATTTTAAATTTTCTATTTTTAGGGTTTTTGAAATATGGTTTATTTATGTACAGAAACAAACAAACTCCCTGTTTCAGTTGCAAGGATCAACAGCCTCCTCCTCTTGTGCCAGGCTGCTCCAATACTCCTCTTGTTGACATTCATTTGTCTTCGGGAGCACATGCACGCTCAACTAAATCGATCATTTTAACAATGCAACCCAAGCCTGCTTTGACTCAGGTAACTGAAAATGAATCTTTCCAAGTAAAACTGGATAATTTCATTCATTTTTCTCAAAAACATCTTCATTTCAATTATCACTCACAGAAGTCATTTGTTTCTTAGACACCCAGATTTGACCTTTTGAAACATTCCTTTTATAAAATTTTGATTCATTTCGAATGTTTTGATTTTGAACAACAACTTTTGGTTTCCAAAACTGGTGTGGTTTTGTTGCATCAACCGTTGTTTTCCAACTTTGTGTTGTTCTAAATTTGGGTGTCACTTGTTTCCAAGTTTGTTGTGATTCAGCCTTTGACATTTCCGGCTTCTAAGTTTGTTTTGATTCAAACTTAGTTGATTTCTGATTCACAACATCAGACTTCATTTTCTCAACACCAACAGGCTTTGGATTTGGACACATGCGAGCAAGATGTCCAATTTGATCACATTTAAGACATGTTATTTTTTAAACATCTTTGGCCTGTTGTTGTTGCTTTTTCTGAGCATAGAACTCTTCATTAGATGTCGCCTAAATTGGGGTTCTTTCTCTTTCTTAGAACTTGTTCCATGAACACAGTTCGTTTGTTTATGAAGATTTGTCTTTCCAAATTGTTTCTGGTTATGTTTCTTCTTATAACCCAATCCAGCCTTCATGTTTTTCTTTTTATAGTTAGGTTTGTTATAAGAACTTTTCTTGCTCTTTCCAGCAAATTTTGAAATTTCAGACTTTTGAATTTCTACCAGTTTGAACACTTTGTCAACTTTATCTGAAACACATTCTGAATCGGGTATTCAATATCTGAGAATAATTTGTCTGATCCAATCATGGTATACACCAATCCTATTGAATCATCATTGGCATTTTTCTCAGGTTTTGAATGTTTAAGATAACCATCATGAAAACTTCCCTTATTTTCATCTTGTGACTCAGACTTATCTGATCTGGTAGATTCTTCTGACAGAACACTCTCAACAACCTTACCTACCACATCTGAATCACTGAGATCATCAGATTTGGTGTAGGTCACATCGATGTTGTTGGGTAATTGGTCAACCATGTTAATTGTTTTTTCCACCTTTTCACCATCATAGAATGTATAATTATCCTCCAACAGTGGTGGAACTTGATGGTATTCTGACCCAATTCCCTTTTTGTTCTTTTCGGAATCTTTACCATCGGGTGTGATGTTGAAAATTTGTTCCAAAATATATGACGAAGCATGATAACTTTGAAGTTTGTTAACTAATTTTTCTTTTTTAGCTAGTTCTTGTTTAAGTTTAGCAACTTCATCAATGTAGTTATTTACAACTATTTGCTTTCCTTTATATATGGCTTCAAGAAAACTATTTGTTTCTTGACAAGCTAACAATCCATTATCCAGACTTGTAACTTTACTTTTCAAAATTTCATATGCTTCTTTTACCGTGTGATACGACAATTTCATTCCATCATATTCTTTTTGCAACTCTTGAATAGTTTTATCTTTTGTTATACATTCGTTGCATTCAGCTAAACATTGTTGTTTCAAAATTTTGTTTTCCTTTTCTAAATCAGTATATTTTTTGTTAGCTTTTCATTTTCTTGTTTCAAAAACTTTTCATTTTCAAACATTTCATTACATTTCTCTTTGAAAACCTTTTCAATCGTAGTAAATTCAATGTCTCTAGATCCTTGATTATTATCCTTTTCATACAAGCTTTGCACGTTTCCATGCACTTCTTGCATTGCTCACCAGATTTATGACTAGATTTGTCTAACATTTCAGAAGATTCAGATTGAGTATTTACCTCAGCATTAGGCACCGTGGTTTTTTCTGCTTTCTGTTTCTGATCTTCTTTCTCTAACTGTTTTTCTTCAACAACTTCCTTTGCCATCTCATCACCAGCTTTCTTCACTTGCTGTTCTTCAGTAACAGCATCATTAACCAGGTTCTCTTTCTTGACCTCTTTCACTAACTTCTCACTTTCAACCACAATCTCCTCAACTGTCTTCTTCTTCTTTTTCTCCAAGCTTGCATAAATCACCTTGTAGATTTCTTCTTCAACCTTTTCTCTATAACCTCGAATCTCTCTAATCCCTTGACACCAAACATCAAGAGTTGGAATAACAACAACTAGTGCTTCAAAATCAACCTCATCTAGATCCACTATCGGATTGCCTTTCGGATCAACATAACATTCATACTCAGAATCCCATCTTCTTGCCCATCTTGCTTCTTTGTAGGGATCATACATGCTATCCAAATAGCCTTGAGCTTCTATTTCCTCTTGACTTTTCTTGATCTTAGCAACCATTGCTTTGAGTTCTCCATCTTCTTTAAAATGATCATTCCAATTGAATGAACTTTCTTCAAGCTGCTTTCTTGTTGGTTGCTTTGAGTTCTCCATCTTAGTAACCATTGCTTTGAGTTCTCCATCTTCTTTAAAATAATCATTCCAATTGAACCCTTCATCGTCTTGAATCCTCCATTTGCTATCATCTTGAAGAATACTGGATTTACTACGATCACGTGTCGTCAACACAACTTGTTTCTTCTCTTTGGATGAACTTTCTTCAAGCTGCTTTCTTCTTGGTTGCTCATTGTTGTGATGATAGATAGCTTTCTTGTAATAATCATCATGAAACGGATTCACATTATCATCAGCTTTGTTGTTGTGCATTCCCTCTTGAAGTGCCCCTTTTGTTTACACTTGAAGCAAGTAACTTTGTTCTTGTCAAAACCAATCTTCATGTCGGGACCTTCTAAACACTTTCTGCCATTTATCTCCATGACTCTTTGAGCCCTCCTGATTATGCTTGCCATGCACCAGCGAATGTCCATGAGCTCCATCTTTTCTGGATCAACCTGATCGTAATCCTCCTTCGTCATGTTCAGATTACCAATCTTTCCTACAATTAAACCTTCATAAGATACCAGAATAGATGCTAAGAAACTCATGTGCTGTTGAGCAAACTCATTGTTTTAAAAGTGGAGAATTTTTCCAATCTTGACTTGGACCAGATTTGGATGAAGCAGAAGAAGAATGATATCTTGGATCATAACTTGAAGATTTGTTGTTTGAAGAATCACCAGTCTTATCTGCACTGAATGCTGTTTTGATCTTTGCAGATTCATTGTTTTGTGACATACCTCTTCGGTAATACAAATCAACATTTTGTTGATAACTAGAACTAGACATTTTGTTTTGTTTTTGCAATAATATATCATGTCCCTCTAGTTTTTCAATCAAACTCTCTAATGTCATCTAATCAAACTTGGCATCGTTTTTCAAAACAATCACATAAGTTTTCCAATCTTCCTCATGTGGTAATGCCTCGACCAGATTATCAACCATCTCTTCTCTCTCTTTATAGATTCCAAAATGCTCTAACTCAATTTTCAAATGACAAAACCTCTAAATCATTTGTCGCACACTCTCTCCTTTCATACAATCAAACAAATCAAACTCCTTTTTTAGTAACGAGATTTTGTTTTTCTTGATATATTTTCCCCCTTCAGCTTTTAACTTTAAAGCTTCCCACATTGACTTTGATGTTTCACCATGCTGAAACAGAGAAAGAATATCCTCTCTTACTGACTGTTGTAATAATGTTAGCATTCTTAGCTCGTCAGAATGTTTTTCTTTTTGAATGTTTTAATATAATGGAACTGGGAGTAAAACATGTTGATCATTTACAGGTTTTTCATAACCGTAAATCATTGAAACCCAACTTTCATAGGCATAACCCTTCACCCAGTTTTCAAATCTCGAACTCCACCAATGATAATCTTCGATATTTATTAGTTTAGGAGGCCTTTGGTGATTCCCGTATACATTGTCATGATTTATGTTATCAGTTATAGTTTTGGAAATACTTTTAGGTGTAACAATTGTTTGTTCAGATGTCTCGGATGTGAAAGCATTATAGAACATGTTGTAAAACTCTTCAGCCATGATTCTGATCTTTGTACAACCTGCAAACAAACAAACACTTGATCAAATCTGAAAAACAAATACAATTACTCTCAGTTCGTACGAAGCCAGAAACCAAATTGATCAAACTCTGTATGGGTTTGACGAATATGTGTTCGTATGATGACACAAAATTTGTATCTGGAAATGCACGTTCGAACGAGGCTGCAACAGTAGCTTCATAAAACTATCAAACACTACCAGTTTCACACAAAGATGTGGCTTCGCACCAAACGTATTCAGCAAACTTTTTCATTTTTGATAAGTTTTTTTAATCAATTGAATGTGTAAATCTTTGAATTTTGTTTTGAAACTTTGTAGGATTAGTTAAAACCGTTTTTCACACGTTATATCAAAAATCCAGCCAATTTTAACCATGAGAACACCGTAAATTTGAGTTTAAAGTCTAAAGAGAATGAGAAGAAGATGGATAGAAGTAGAAGTGTGATGAAGAAGATCAAATCAGCTCTGAATCTGATGTAGAAGCATGATTTTCTGTGTCTTCAGCCCTAGCAATCAAGCACCCGCTCTGATACCACTTGTGAATTCAGGATCTTGATGAATTCCTTGACCTTGAATGCGTACCGACACGTGAAATGTGCAGAATCCAATTACGTGTGTGGAATGAACACAAAGATGTAAATATAACCGGCTTCTATTAAGATCTGACAAAGTTTACACCACTAAACCAAATGGACAGAGCTTCGTCTCAAAGTTGTCCAAAGATTACAAATGACTAACACAAGACAACTATTTATAGATTTATAGGTTCGCACCAAGCACTATATGGCTTCGTACGAAGCCACAGGCCTTCGTACGAAGGCACATGTTGAACACTTTCTTGCCTTCGTTCGAACCGTCGCTTCGAACCAAGATCTTCTTTCTCAATGTTGCATCCGTCTTGTGTCATTTGTTCCAGCTACGTTCCTTGATTGACGCAAGCGATAGACATACTGCACTCACAATCAATATGACATTAACAATACAAATTTGACAGAGCTTCACATCAAAGTGAACAAGTTAACTAAGTCTCACACCCCAAGCACCTAATGATAGACTTAGGTATAAGCTACATGGGACGGACTTGCTCATCCGTGAGGATGACCTCATCCGTACGAATGAGTAATTACATAACAAAACAAACTCTAACACTTTCCCTATTACATGTCATACTATTATAAATCAAACGACACGGCATCAAGACGTAGGTAATAGACATTATGCACCAACATGGCTCAAAGCACCAAAGATAAAAATCATTCATATCAACAACTCTCAAACATATGCTAAATCATATGTATCTGATAAAAGACACAAAGGTGATAACAAAGATAAGACCACAAATTTGTTCTTTGACTTTTGTGAAAGCACAAATCATATGACAAAAGATTATTTTCAATTAAAAGCATATGCTATAAACAGAGGAAACAATATTTGTGAGTCAGAGTGCACCATCTGCAGTAAAAACAATCATTTGACTCAATAGTACTTATTCCTAAAACCTTATAACATTAACAAAAATAGGGCAAAGGGAAAATGCTTGTAAAAAGGAAGCTGGTCCTATCATAAGGGAACCATAACCAGTTCCTAAAAGATTTGAGTCTGTTCAAACACCCGTTACAAAGGCATTAAACAAAAACCATTGTAAGTCCAGAGACCTTTAATCGGATATCACAACCATAATCAAAGTGTGGAAAACTAAGAAAGTGTAGAATAAGAATAAGATGAAACCATTCAAAGACGTGTCTGGTACAAAGTGTCATTTGAAGCTCTAACAATAAAAAACAATTCAAAGACTAGGTGCACCCTATTTATAGTACATAGGGTGCGACCTAGTTGTCACACCCCAAAAACGTCGCAGCGGAAATACAAACGTGGCGGTGACGGAGGTTGGTACCCATAACTGTCTTAGTGGTCGATGCAATATTTATGTTGGACATTTGGTTTATTTTAAAAGATTAGTTTTAAGTTTCCACGTACATCACAACCACATCATAGTTGTTTGACCCTTAGGGGTCTTATTACACACAGTCCCAAAAGTAGTTTAAAAGTGTCCAAACATTATTTAATTACAATCGCATCACACAACCACATAACAACACAAGCCAAAATCCCTGAAGCCGAACTCATGTACCTTAAGAACATGTAAAAATCAAGTGTCAACACAATGGAGGGTGAGTTCACATATTCAAATTGATAGCAATTTATTTAAGGAAAACCTTTCTTATTATAGATTTTTAATGATAAAACATCCATATAGATTTAAAAAAAGTTAATTTTATTTCCTTCGTAAAAATCCGAGGGCGATTCATCCGGAGTTGTTTATTTGAAAAATCTCCAATGAAAATTTATACCCACGGTTTCAATATTAAATATTTGTCATTCTTTCAATTTCGTAAGTTTGCAATACGTTACGAGCTATTACTATGATTGGGGTCTTAATCAATACTAGACGATTATAGAATGAATTCGACGCTATGTGGACCGGAGCTACCGGTCACGACGGGGTGTCAACTCGATAGATCTATCAACAATTCCACGTGTTCTATACTTCATGATTAAAAACAGCATGGATGCATCTATGTACCCTCCTCAATTGCATCAATATATATAACCTACTAGATAACAATTTAATATCCGATGTTGCACAAATTTCCGACGTCCCTCATGCAATGTAAGCTAGACTTGCTACTTACATCCTGGTGACCCGATAAATTTGACCCAACTGAAATTCAAAATAACTTTAATTTCTCACGATTGTTTTACCGAAAACATCGTAATCTTTCCCCGTTTCTTCCCAAAACATATTTATATCAATTAAATCCCATTTTCCTTGAAAACCGTTTTAAATCATACATATTTCCAAATCCATGTTTTTCCATAAAAAATATCATATCATTCAAAAATCAAATTTTCCATGAAAATATACTTTTAGATAATTCAAGGGCATATTTTATACAAATACGTATATTATCCTTTTTAACGACGTGTTCTTTCCCCAAAACAGTATATAAAACAGTAAAAGAGCGGTTCTCATGACACTCACCTTTGGGTGCGTTTTATATTATCGCAATCCCTCAAATTGATCTACACGTCCTAATTTAAATAGGAACGATTTAATAACCAATTATTATACGAATAACTAAGTTTCTCTAATACTTAAAACTTTCACAAAACTTTGATATTTTCTCAAAAAGTTTTTATTTTGATTATGTTGGCATATATATATATATATATATATATATATAGAAACGGGTTTAGGAGAGAACGGTGAAAAGTGTGAGAACGGATCCTGGCCCAATACCTGGCAAGGGGCCCTAATTGTTATCCGGGGGTACGATTGTCCTTTTATACGTTCCCTCCTTATTCGCGTTATAAATCTCTTTCAAATTAAAACTCCAAAGATTTATTGTTAGTTGTTACCTCCTTTGCAAGCTTTCTCAGATCTATGGCGTTTAACGTGGATTCTGTTCGACAAAGTAAAATTCGTTGGTGTTTTCTATTTTTCGTTCCAGCAAATCATGCAACGGATATGGCGTTTTGATCTTTTATCATTGTTCTATGGCGTTTTTTTGTATTATTATTTTTATAATGTGTTGTATGATTTTCAATAGCGTTTTTCAATTATGCAATTTAATCGCGTTTTAATTGATATTTAATCTATTATTAGGAACTGCAATTGGAGTTTTCGATATTAATTTTTATTTTCGTTTACGTTCTAGTGTATTTCTTATGTTTTTACGATCATTGGCGTTTTTCGTCTATTTGATTAGTTTTGAGTTTTATTTAGTAGTATTTGTGAATATTAGTTCTTACTATTTTGTTAATTTGTGTAAACATTAGTTTTGTTAATTTTGGTGTTTTCATTATGATGTTATATTTTGTTAATTATTTATGTTTTTAACTGTTTTTAATTATTCATCTCATGGCTTTTTTATAATGTCGTTTTTAAATTATGTGTCAATTATGTCTTGTTTATTATTCAATTAATGGCGTTTTAATGTGTAATGTTATTACGAGACATCACTCTGTTTTTCTGATTTTCTTGTTCCTCCCTGTGTTTTCTCGGACGAAGTCTCTTCCTCGAGTCAAAGGCATTGCCCCAAAACGGGCTTACCATTTGTCATTCCTGACGTCAGTGAAGAATTAAAGCCCAAGAAGGACATGGTATTCTCAAGCTTTGATGATTGTTATTCAATGTATGTTAAGTATGCCAAAGAGTGTGGGTTTTCTGTCAGGAAAGGGACTACAAAGACAAACTCTAAAGGTGTCTTACATATTAAGTATTTCTTGTGTACGAAAGCTGGGGTATATAATGACAAGAAGGTTGATACGTTGGACCCCAATCAAAAGGAGCGAGTAGTGTGATCTAACTTTTCAAAGAGGACTGATTGTGGTGCACTGTTATGTGTACTTTTTGAGGATGGATTTTGGAAGGTGTATAAGTTTGTCGAGGAGTACAATCATGAACTTGTTGAACATCCTGATAAGCATTTTCTTCCAACTGAACGACACCTCACTCAGCTCCAGAAGCATGTTATACACAGCATGTCTAAGCTGAATTTGGGTCCTGTCAAGGCGTTTAATGTTATGAAGACTTGTTTTGACGGTTTTGAAGACGTGGGTGCAAGTAAAGTTGAATTTAAGAACTATAAGAGGCAAATTAACTTGTTCATAGGGGAATATGACGCCGATATGATTGTGAAACATTTGAATGAAAAAAAACATTCCCAGCCTAATTTTTTGTATGATTACATCACAGACGAAAAGAATCGTTTAAAGGGTCTTTTTTGGTGTGACGATCAAGCCAAACGTAATTACCACGTGTTTGGTGATGTGATTTCGTTTGAAGCCACGTATCATTCCAACAAGTAATATTTTATAATTCAACTTCTTTTTTTTGGCGTTTTATTAATTCACATGCAATGGCGTTTTTATATTTTACATGCAATGGCGTTTTGTTAGCTTACATGCAATGGAGTTTTGCTAGTTTACATTCAATGGTGTTTTATTATTGTTTCATTTCTCATGGTGTTTTCATATGCAGATACTCTATGGTGTTTGTACCGTTCACTGGTATAGAAAATCATCACTGCAATGTTACATTTGGTGCAGTATTGTTGGTGTCGGAAACTGCTGATACGTATATTTGGTTGTTAAGAGTTTTTCTAAAAGTTGTTGGTTCTCAACCAAAAGTTGTTGTCACTGACCAAGATCCAGCGATGAAGAAGGCTATTTCTGTTGTATTTGTTGACATGAGGCATCGGTTATGCATGTGGCACGTGATGCATAAACTTTCTCTGAAGGTTGTTATGCTTTTTTTATCTTTGGCGTTTTAGGATACACTGCGTTTTAAAATACATGGCGTTTTGTACCTTGTTACTGTTTTTTTAATTAAGTTTTGTCTTTTTTTTTATTTATGCATGGCGTTTTCGTGTTATTTATAGGTTGGTGTTAGGCTATGCAATTCCACCAATTTTAAAGAACGTATTTGTGGTGTTGTGTGGACGGATATTCTCACACCTGAAGAGTTTGAATCAGAATGGGGAGCGGTTTTTGCACTTAGGGAATCTTGGATCCCTGCATACTTTAGAATGGAGCATATGTCTGGTCTTATGCGAACGACATCCAGGTCGGAGAGTGAGAATCATTTTTTTGGTCAAGTGTGCAATTCGAAAGCTACTCTTGTTGAGTTCATGATGCATTATGAGACTGCAATAGAAGCACAGCGTCACACACATCGTAAAAATGATCATGAATCTCGATACAAAAGACCCCAGTTGAAGAGTAGTTACAAATTGTTGGAAGGGCAAGCTGTTGATATATACACAAAAAGTATTTTTTGTGGCGTTCAAGCTGAGCTTATTGGAGTTGAGGATTGCATAAATCAACGTTACGAAGATCAGCCTGATGGGTTTGTTAAGTTTTACGTAAATGACTTCCAACAGCTTTGTACATCCTTATTTGAGGTAAATAATGGCGTTTTGGTTTTTATGGCGTTTTCTGTTAATGGCGTTTTATCATATGCAATGTGTTTTTTTTATTTTTTAGACAAACATTCTATGCATGGCGTTATAGAGATATTGTTTTTGGCGTTTTTCAGGTAATGTCCCGTAAGTCTGATTGCACATGCAGTTGCTCATGCAGGCGTTTTGAGCAGTTTGGTTTGCTATGTAGACATATATTCTATGTTTTGAGACTTATAGACATTAGGGAATTTCCAAAACAATACATTCTGAATAGATGGCGCAAAGAGGCCTCCCCAAACTGCTCTCCTGAATTCTCAATTAGTCGTGAATATATGACCGAGCTTAATCCTGATGTGCAAAGTATGATGCGAGATATTATTTATTCAACCGAATACACTTTGAACCGTTTATCTGGTAATAAAGAGGAGCTATCATTATACAAGGATCATGTTCAATCTTATATGAAGAAGGTTCAAGATATGCAGATTGTTGCTCCTCCCGCTAGTTCTAGGGATAGATTTTCCGAGATAACTGGTCAATATAAAAACGACAAGAATCCAATAAGAGTCCCTGTAGGTTATAAATACAAAGGTTCTGGTTCTCGGAAGCGCCTGAAATCTAAACAGGAGATAGCAATTGACAAAAAGAAATCAAATTCGAAACCCGGGGCCAAAGAAAGACAGCGTCAGAACTGCAAAGCCTATGGACACTACGCATCAACATGCAAACAAGCCGTAATTAAAAGAAGATCGACAAGGTCTTTGAGAGCTAGTGAAGAGTAGTTTGGCGGTTTGTATTTGTCATTCTTACAGAACACATACAGATGCTATTTGAGAGCCAATGTAGAGTAGTTTGGCATTTTTTTATTTCAATCCTATAGAACACAGACATTTCTTAGTTTGGCGTTTTAAATCTTTTTTTTTTTGCATCTTTTTCTTTTTCCTACCTATTTGTTCATAACATGCTACTTCGAAGTTAAATAACAAACAATATAAGATCGGGCAAGGAAATCAAACGCCAAAAAAATAATAAAGCCAGTAAATAAAACTTCCATAAACTTCTAATTTTGATCGTGCTAAACTCAATAATGTTTTGCTGAACGAAATGGATAACATTGTTAATCCTCAGTCAAGAAAGATGTGTAACAATGTTATCCATCCCGTTTAGCTAAACTTTATAGAGAACAAAAGCAGAATCTCCGTGAAATGGCTTTTTTGAAGTTTTGTGGTTTTTGAATGTTTTGGCGTTTATATTGAGGATCTTGCTCATTACATAGAGCGAAAGTTTATTGAGAAAATAGTGTATATCAAAGAAACATGGATTTGAATCTTTGATATTTTGGTTTTTTTGGCGTTTATAAGATGAATGGTATAGAGGAAAATATAGGTTTTTGTGGTTTTGGTGTGGATTTTAGTAGTTATGAGAGTTTGATTATATAGGAAGTTTTTGGCGCGTATTTTAGGCGCGATTTTTGTTACAATAAATGCTAGTAATAAAGTTTCGTCGTTTTAGTACTGTTTGTTCAGCTTTATCGGTTAAAAACAAAGTTTGGCGTTTTATATCTATTGCGTTATATTATGATGAAGTGTGCTATGTGTGTTGAGGCGGAATTTTAATAGCGTGAGTTTGGCATTTTATGTTATGTCAAAAGACCCTTTTACCCTTAATGAAGCGGGCCAGATTAATAAAAGTGTTTTTATTTACGAAAAATGCCACCACGTCATCTAGTCCATAGATTGTTTTGATCTGACGATCCATAAGCGTTCTCTCCGTTCTCACACTTTTTAGCGTTTTCTCTAAATCCTGACCCTATATATATATATATATATATATATATATATTAAGATTTTCGCGATTTGAACAATTTCGATGGTAACCCTCATTATGTTATATCCGTTATCACACCCATTTATAAGCAATATATCTACGATTTGCGCTTCGTAATATATTTACATAAACGTGAACATATTATCATGTATCGTTATACACGTATTATATCAACTTATATATATTTTATCATTTTAAAGCATTTACACACGAAATAACTCATCAAGTTAACCTATGTATTATTTTCATGCTCGACAAATAAGTTATTTATATTTAACTTGGTATTTAACGATATTACCGTTTTAACCGTACAAGCTTACATGCATAGTCTTAATTCCTACTATCATGTCATCACTTAACATAACACATTACACATACTCATATTAACATATCATATTATAACACATAAGGTTCACCCTTAAACAACCAAGTTTCACGTACGTTGAAATATGCATATTTTAACGTTTCGGTAACGTTTTCGGGCGTCGGAAGTCACGTATGACTAGCCAAACACCAAAGTTACTTAATATTAGTTAAAATACTTATATTTATCATAAAAATATCCGTTTAAATTCTGATTTAGCACAGTTTTGCAAAAAATCACTTTAAAAGCCGATTTTTACCGTTTTTAACGCATAGTCTTGTACCGAACTTTACCATAACCATCACAAATCGTCACGAATTGATATTTTAACACAACACATATTATTTACTGATTAAAATGGTGGTTATACTCATGATAGTGAAGATTTCATTCA
Source organism: Helianthus tuberosus (assembly GCA_030545235.1). Taxonomy (NCBI): domain Eukaryota; kingdom Viridiplantae; phylum Streptophyta; class Magnoliopsida; order Asterales; family Asteraceae; genus Helianthus; species Helianthus tuberosus. The sequence continues at coordinate 144,791,499 of CM060381.1, forward strand.
AGTCACATAAATCATGCAATTTCACCGATTTTACTACTTTTCAAGCTTCATGTACAACATGTAAAGCTACCAAAATTATAACATAACTTTATAACATCATAACACAACATATGACATTATTTTTAATGTTCATATTCTGTTTTAACTCAATTTTATCATATCATTTCAAATTAACCAACTTATGATCATTTAGTCATCATATATGCTTATGTACAAGTACCTAATGCATGATTATCATATCACCATTATCCAAGATTTTTAAATGCATCTACCATACATTTATTTTAACCTTCAAATAAATTCAAAAAATCATATTCATCTAATCATTCATAACATTATTGCATATAACATTCTCATGCTTATACAAACTAACCAACAAATATCATATGCATGCATACGTATGTACATATACACAACACACATATATACATATACATACTTTAAAAATCAACTTTTCATATATTCACCTTTAATCATATTAACTTCCATAAAGATTCTTTCTAATCATGCATGCAATCAGTTTTTCAAGAATTTCATCAATTAAGAACCAACTAAGAAATCAAAACACAATTAAATAACTACATATACACACACCTACGGTTCACATACACACACACTTAATACATCCATATTTGTTTGATTAAAACCATTTTCTTGTTTAGATTTCAAGTATGTGAAAAATCCAAGCTTTTAAGAAACTTTCCATCATCATCATCATCATCAAAAACCAAAAATATGAATGTTAAATAAATTTATACTTTACAAGAATATAAATGGGTTTTGTGTTAACGAGCTTGCATCTTCTTAAAAACTCCATGGATTGCCCTTCAAATCTTTGATGAAACTTGGAAATGGCTTGGAAGGCACTTGATTCTTCAAGGCAAAGATCAATATTTGAAAATGGAGTTGGGTATTAGTGTGTATGGATATAAGAGTGAGAAGGAGAAGAAAATTGTGAATTTTGGTCTTGAAAATGATTTAATATAAAGTATGCATGCATTTCTAATGGTGGCAATTATGTAAGCTCAACACTTGTCCAATTGAGAGAAAAGAGGCAAAAAGGTGGACTCATATGGCTGCCACCTGTATTCCATATACACATCTTGACGCATTCATACATACATACATACATACATACATACATACATACATACATACATACATACATACATACATACATACATACATACATACATACATACATACATACATACATACATACATACATACATACATACATACATACATACATACATACATACATATATATAGTTAAAAACAGGTATTTAACTGACTACCGGGTATTTTATCTCGCGTTTTAATCGTGTTTAATATTATTTTTATCATTCTATAAAAATTAAATCGCCATAACATTGTTGAACAATATTTTATTTGCCTAGACTGGCTGCGTTGTTTGTATTTTGAAGTATATGCGCGGTATTTCGCAGTATGCGCTTAAATTCGCAAAGTAGAGATTTTAAGCGTTTTAATTAATTTTTATTAATGAATATGATTAAAAATAAATTTTAATCATAACGGAATACTTTTAGGATTTTAACATTAACCGGGCGGTCACCGGCGTTCGTTTCACATTTTGTTCATTACGCGATATGCGTTTATCTTATTATTGCCAACATAATTTAACAAGGTTTGGATTTACCAACACATCAAATACTATATTATAACACCAAATTTAAAAAAAAATATTGCCTTTATTTATTCATAACACATGTCACACTAGTACGGTACGGACTCAAAATAGCCGGGTGTCACAGTCTCCCCCTGTTTAGGAAATTTCGTCCCCGAAATTTTACACTACAGGTTTCGATTTCGCACTAGACGGAAAGAGATGTGGATATCTTTGTTGCATCTGGTCCTGTCATTCCCATGTGAACTCGGGTCCACGTTTGGAATTCCAGCGGACCTTTACTAACTTAATCCAACTCCTCCTAAGCTTCCAAATCTTCCAATCTAAAACTTCAACATGTACTTCGATAAACTTCTATTTATCGCCTAAGTTAACCTCATCAGGGGTATGGTTAGTGTCTCATTTAACAGACACTTTTTCATGTTGGATACATGAATCACATCATGTACTTCACTCAATTCCTGTGGTAGCTTGAACCTATAAGCGACTGATCCAACTCGAGATGGGCTCTCAAAAGGACCTATATAACGCAGGCTTAGCTTTCCCCCTTTCCTAAACCTAACAACACCTTTCCAGGGTGACACATTCAATAAAACACGATCGCTGACCTGAAACTGCAACGACTTCCTTCGATTGTCCACATAACTCTTCTTGACGACCAACGGCGGCTTTCAACCTTCCTGAATCTGGGAAACCTTATCGGTGGTTTCCTAAATAAGCTCGGGTCTGGTTAGTTGCCTTTTGCTAACTTCAGCCCAACAAAGGGGTGATCGACACCTCCTACCGTACAAAGCTTCATACTGAGCAGCCTTGATACTTGCGTGGTAACTATTGTTGTAGGAAAACTCGGCAAATGGCAGTTGAGTATCCCAACTTCCACCGAAAACTATTGCGCATGCTCGCAACATATCCTTCAAAGTCTTAATGGTTCTCTCGCTCCTTCCTACTAAGCGCACCAGCAACAATGTTTGGCTTTACCTAGGTGATAGCGAATATCGCATTCGCAATTATTGAGTAATTCTTCCCAACGTCGTTTTCTCTTGTTGAGTTCCTTCTAATCAGAGATATGCTGGAGCCCCCAATGGTTAGTGTAAATCGTACTCTTCGTACCATACAGATATTGTCTCCAAATCTTCAAGGCAACACAATAGCTCCTAACTCTAAGTCGTGAGTTGTGTAGTTCTTCTCATGCACTTTCAGTTGTATGGACGCATAGGCTGTCACTTTGTCCTTTGGCATAAGCATGTATTCAAGGCCCAAACGTGATGCATCACAGTATACAACGAAATCATCATTTCCCATAGGCAGGGATAGAATAGGTGCACTACACAACCTTTCCTTCAACAACCGAAAATCTTCCTCCTGCTTCTATGTCCAATTCAAACTTCTAATCCCTTTTTGGGTTAATAGCGTCAATGGTTGCGCTAGTCTAGAGAAATTCTCTATGAATCTCCGATAGTACCCAACAATTCGTAAGTTTTGGCGTACCTCTAACGAAGTCCTTGGTGCTTCCAAATTCTTAATTGCTTCAATCTTCGACGGGTCCTCATGTATACCTTTCTCATTTATGACATGTCCAAGAAAATGGGCTTCTCGAATCCAAAATTCACATTTAGAGGACTTGGCATACAACTTCCCGTTCTTCAGCAGCATCCAGAATCATCTCATGATCTTCGTTGGTTCATGAGTAGATAATTATATCGTCAATGACTACTATCACGAATTTATCCAAGTAGGGATTGCACACCCTGCTCATGAGATCCATGAACACTACAGGAGCATTAGGTAAGTTAAAAAGCATGACTGAAAACTCATAATGGCCATAACGCGTTCTAAATGCAATCTTCGGAACATCTTCATCGGTAATCTTCAACTGGTGATAGCCTGAACACAAATCAATCTTCGAGTAATAGCTAGAGCCTTGCGATTGATCAAACAGATCATCAATCCTCGGTAGTAGGTACCGATATTTGATAGTTAGTCTGTTCAGCTCCTGCTAACCTATACACGTCCTGAAGGAACCATCCTTCTTCTTCACAAACAAAACAGGTGCTTCCCAAGGCGAAAAGCTTAGTCAAACAAAACCTTTATCTAGTAGCTCTTGAAGCCAATTCGACAATTAATTCGTTTCCAAAGGCGCTAATCTATAAGGAGATTTCACAATCGGTGCTGTACCAGAAACAAGTTCAATTCTAAACTTCATCTGTCTTGCTGGGGGGGTATTCCAGGTAAGTCTTCAGGGAAAACTTCTGAATACTCACGAACTAAAGAGATATCTTAGATCTTCATTTCCACCATGTTGACTAAGAATGAACGATAACCCTTACGCAACATCTTGTGCATCTTCATACGCTAATGACTCTCAATTTCCGACTTGTTTGATGTGACACCCGGCTATTTAGGCTGTATCGTACAAATGTAACACGTGTCATGAATAAATAAAAGGATGTATTTGACTGATATTGATGTTTATATGTGATATTTGATGTGTTGGTAAATCCAAACTTTGATAGAAATTATGTTGGCAACAATACGATAAACGCTTATCGCGTAACGAATAAAATGCGAAACGAACGTTGGTGACCACCTGATCAATGTTAGAATCCTAAAAATAATCTTTTATGATTAGAATAGTAATTTTAATCATGTCCGGAAAGAAAAATAAATTAAAACGCTAAGAAACTCTATTTTTCGAGTTTAAGCGCGTACCTCGCAATACTGCGCGTACCTCGCAATACTGCGCGTATCCGACAAAATACTGTCAACACAACCAGTCAAGGCAACTGGTAATTATTTCAGTAATATTTTAGTGAGATTATTTTTATAGAATGATAAAAATAATTTAAAACGCACTAAAACGGGATTAAAACGCTAGATAAAATACCCGGTATCTAGTAAAATACCAGTTTTTAGCCAAGATTATGTGTGTATATATATATATATATACAGTTATATGTGCATGGAATGTGAGAGGTGGGCAAGGTGGCGGCTAAAGAGAGTCATCTCTCTCCTCTCTCCTCCATGTGTTGGTGTTAGAATGTGTGTAATCATTTACAATCTTCCATAATCTTTCCCATATCTTTCAATATCCAAGAAATCTTATCACACAAATCACACAATTCACTCTCTCTCTAACTCATGGCCGAACACCCCCTTGCAACCTCTATTTTTGAAATTTCAATCTTGTTCTTGAAGAACCAAGTTCATTCCAAGAAGGTTTCAAGGTGTTTTGAAAATCCAAAGGTGTTTTCAAGGTGAAACAAGCTCCAAACATCAAAAATTTTGTCAAAACCCACCAAAATCTTGAAAGGTATAAACTTATTTTCAAAAATCATGTTCTTGATTGTTGGTGATGATAGTGATGTTGGAATGTTTCTCTTGAACTTGGAATTAATCACAAACTTGAAACTAAAAATGAATGAGTTTTTAAACAAAGTAAAATGGAAGTGTGTATACATATATATGTATGGCCATGGATATATGTATATGTGGATTAGAGATTGAGTTTTGATTTTGTTGAATGATTTTTGTTTGACATGATTCTTGTAAAGTGAAATGCATGTGTGATTAAAAGAATGTTCTAAAAAAGGGTTTTGTGATTTGAGATGGATATTTGAAGAAGTGAACTTTTGAAAGTTCATATATGTATATATATATATGTCGTGTATATATATATATATGTATGTGTGTATGTATGCATGTAGGTTTTGTCACATGTTCATAAATGTAAGAATGTTTGCATTTATGTAAACATGATTAGATGATAATGTGATGAACATGTTTTGGTTTATATGACCATGAAATAAATATGTTCTTGGATGCATGATGTGCGTTAGGTGTATATGTAGGTTTAAGTATATTTTAAGCCCTTTTACACTTTCTTTAGCCAAGTTTTAAATTTATAAAACACGATATTTACTAACACTAAACACACATATGGGCAAGTGCACCCATCGTGAGCGTAGTATAGTGTTGGTAAGATACCGAGGTCATCCAAGGACACAAGAGATTTTAGTACCGGTTTATCCTCAACGTCTAATCAAATAAAAAAGTTTAGAAAAATGTTTTAAACTAAGAAAAATAAAAACTAACTAAAATGCTGAAAATAAAAATAAAAATAAAAACAGATAGACAAGATGAATCACTTGGTTCTGACTCGTGTATAGTGTAACCTTTGATTATTTCCGCACTTTTGCACTTGTTTAAGAGATTATCTTAGTTATTGTATAGGCTCCTCTTTTGGAGGTGACGTTACCCTTAACCCAGTAGTTTGAGTCAGCAAGGATACAATCCTAAAGGGTCGGATTATTGAAAGATAATTAATTAAGTTATTAATGCAAATTATGGTAGGCCCCTCTTTTGAAGGTGACGTTACCCTCGACTAAGTAGTCTGAGTCAGCAGGGATACAGTCCTAAATAGCCGGGTTATAGTATTTCTAGTGGTTAGTAGAAAAAAGGGCGAAAAGCGTAACAAGCGTCGGTTTTCGTAAGACTTTTTATTTTTGTAACTTTTATTTTGATGAAGCTATTATTCAAACAAAGTTATTTTTGATGAACTTGTTTGTTTATTTCTTTTGCTTCATAATCAACATTTTTTTTTTGAAAAGTCATACGAAAAACCGAGCTAGTTACTAAAACAAAGGGTTAAAAATGAAAAAGGTTTTGGTGGGTAAAAGGGTGTTTGGTTTGGGTTATGAAATGAAAAGGTTTAGGCTCAAAGGGGCTAACTAGGGGGATTTTGGGTAGGTGGTAAAAAAAAATAATGGTGTAGAAATAAAAAAAGGTTAGTCCTAATGCCTCCATCATTTACTTACTCGGGTTTAAGTTGGTAAGGACCGGGAATGTATCGTCATGGCAAGTTCTAGAGTCGTAAGAACCAAGCGGCTATTCACACAAGAAATGAAAAATGAGCATTTAGTTTAATGATATATAATTGTATGCTCAATAAAGGCTCAAAACTCACTTTTGTGGGAATGGGTTTTTATGTGATCAAGTATATATAATCAAATTTTAACTAAGCTTGTCATGCCTTTTCATAATTTTCTTATGTTGGTTCTTTTTATCACGATGCTATCGGTTGTAAATTTGTAAAAATATAACTTTTTTAGAACTTGAAATTCCCAAATTAAACCTAGACAAGTAAAAAAAAATGAATTTTTTTTTTTGAAAAAAAATTGGGGTGATTAGAGGTTCCAATAGAGTTTTGTGTAAGGCTTGTATTTAGGACTTGCAAGATTCAAGGTTTTAGCATCCCCCCACACTTAAATTACACATTGTCCTCAATGTGTCCCAAAAATAAGTTTTTAGGTTGATTGAATGTGTAAAAAGCAAAAAAATTGTGTTACTGGGCGCTGAACACGGCCCCGTGTTGTCTGGGCACGGCCCCGTGTTCAAGTGCCAGTAACAAAATTGAATCAAGAGAAACAAAAGCCTGGACACGGGGGCGTGTTGGGTGAACACGGCCCATGTCCAGTTTACCTGAACTGGGTATTTCTGCAGACTGTGCAGCACGGGGCCGTGTTGGGCGGACACAGCCCGTGCCGAACTTACTGTAATGAAGAAATTTTATCGGATGGTCCTGTTTTCCTGCATGGGGTGCTGGTTCAAGTTTCCCTTGTATCCTTTGCCATCTCAAGTGTGTTTTATTCATTTCAACACCATCCAAACACCAAATTAACTAAAACCATCATTCATTAAGTCATAGAGAGAATTACATAATAGTCCTAAAAATTAAAATACTAGATAGTTAGGTCAAAGAAACACAAGAAATCTAAACCAAGAAGTTCTAGCCTACTACTTATTCTATTAGCAAAATTTCCGAAAAAGTAAATCTTTCGGTTAAATGTGGCTTGACAAACTTCTTTCTCCGGGCATGGGTTCCTCACACGTCAGCGAGCCATTCTTCGATCTCCCTAGGGAGAAGAAAAGCGGGCTCATTAGCATTGATTTGAGGAGGTGCAACTTCCACCGGGATTTCTTGGAGTTCTTCAAGAGGAGGTTCTGCCGGAATGTCATCCCAACCGGTAGGATTGTGGATTCCAAGTGCTAGGTTCCAATCTTCTTGAGGGAGGATTGGTTCCATGGGAGGTGTTACAAGAATGTTTAACCTCTGGTGCAAGAGGTTTATTTTTTGAAAACTGTTTTCCAACCCCACCGAGAGATAATTTATACGGTCTATGAGGACCTCCTCTACCGAAGTCATCTCGTCAAGGGCTTCACGTAGCGCCATCACGTATCTTACGAGAGTTGCTTCAATCGATGGCCTCCTTTCCCTTCGACTGTTTCTGGAGTGCGCAGAAGAGGTTCCACTGTTTTGGCTAGACATTCTACGAAAACAAACCAAAAATAGTTCGTTTTAATGAAACAGTACCACGGACACGGCCTCGTGCTCAATGAGCACGACCCCGTTTTCAACTTTCTGCAGATTTTTAGAACAAGGAATCTTGGAGTTTCAAATTATTTTCCCAACTTATGAAGCTTTTTTGAGAAGAAATAACTTAAACAATGTTGTGTAACTTATTTTTAACAAGATTCCTTGAAAAAAAATTCAACAAACATCACAATAAAGCTTGAAATCAAGCTTTAATGGAGTTGTTGTTGCAAGAAAGATGAAGAAGAAGGTAATGGATAAAAGAGGAAAGGACAAGATGTTTGTTAGAACCTTCTTTTAGAACATACCTAGGATGGTAAGTTAGAAAATCCTTTCAAATCTCTGTCCCTGGATGGTCCAAATGTGCAGGATTCTTGGCTGCATTTATAGAAAACGACAGCATGTTGGACACGGCCCCATGTCGGCTGGACACGGACCCGTGTGCAGGCAAGATCCTGACATGTTTTGTCCGTATTCTGACAAAAGTCAGAAGGGAATCTTTCGGTGGACACGGGGGCGTGTTGACCTGGGCACGGCCCCGTGTCGGAAGGCTGTTTTATGAAGTGTGTCTATTTTCAAGGAACTATTCCGGATCGGGCGGTTCCTTACTGGATGGAACAACCCCAAAGTGCCTAAGATACCTTAATTGTTCCAGATTAAGACGAGAACGCAAGAGGTTGTCGGTGAGGGTGATTCCTATGCTATATGTAGGTGGACAAGTCCAACCCTTTTCCGGGCTCTTGTTAAAGAAGGTGTATGTCGAATCACTCAGGTCTATGTATGCATCGAACGAAGTCGATGGGGAGTCCTTCACGGCACAATTGACACAGGGACGATTATCGCTCAAGTCCTCACTAGAGTTAGAAGTATCGTCGAAAACAACGAAGTTGTTTGAATGCGGTTCCAACACTTCTTCTTGGCTATTGTCCTGGAAAAGATCATTGAAATCTTTCCTAGGTTCTTTTAACCAATTAAGAATTAGATCTTCTAATTGAAATAATTCATCGAGAAGCATTTCTCCTAGAAAATCTGGTTGGGAGCATTCGAGGGAGAGATAGGGATTATTTTTACTTTCGCCCCTCTTAAGGATACTAGGAAACGATGGGTCTATATAGTGGGGCTTATAATTTAGAAAATAACATTCTAATTCCTTATGGTTACCACCAAATAATTGACACCACGTAGTACCATAAGAGTGCCGAAAGTAAAAAGTATCAGTATCACTCATGTTTGTGTCAGAAATTACCAACCGTCGGGATCTTACGGTTCTGTTTTCAGTAACTGAAACTTGGGCACGGGGGCGTGTTGAATGGGCACGGCCCCGTATTCAGCTTACTGTCTGACTTAAAACAGGATTGCCAGTTCCAATGATTGGGCACGGGGCGTGTTCAGCGGGCACGACCTGTGCTGAGTTCTGCAGAAGCTGAAAAATTAAGAAAAATCCTAAAAAAAATGAAAAATAAGAAAAAAGGATTAGGCCGTTGATTCCTAACTTTCTTATAATCCTCGTGTCCCCGGCAACGGCGCCAAAAACTTGATGTGCGTTAGGTGTATATTTAGGTTTAAGTATATTTTAAGCCCTTTTACACTTTCTTTAGCCAAGTTTTAAATTTATAAAACACGATATTTACTAACACTAAACACACATATGGGCAAGTGCACCCATCGTGATCGTAGTATAGTGTTGGTAAGATACCGAGGTCGTCCAAGGACACAAGAGCTTTTAGTACCGGTTTATCCTCAACGTCTAATCAAATCAAAAAGTTTAGAAAAATGTTTTCAACTAAGAAAAATAAAAACTAACTAAAATGCTGAAAATAAAAATAAAAATAAAAACAGATAGACAAGATGAATCACTTGGTTCCGACTCGTGTATAGTGTAACCTTTGATTATTTCCGCACTTTTGCACTTGTTTAAGAGATTATCTTAGTTATTGTAGTAGGCCCCTCTTTTGGAGGTGACGTTACCCTCAACCCAGTAGTTTGAGTCAGCAAGGATACAATCCTAAAGGGTCGGATTATTGAAAGATAATTAATCAAGTTATTAATGCAAATTATGGTAGGCCCTTTTTTGAAGGTGACGTTACCCTCGACTAAGTAGTCTGAGTCAGCAGGGATACAGTCCTAAATAGCCGGGTTATAGTATTAATAGTAGTTTAACTTATGAGGGGATCAAAGAGTTTGGACCCCCGCCATCCAATACCGTTAAGTATTGAAGGAGGTCCTACTAAATTTGACCCAGGTCCATTGCAGGACCTCTAAACGCTGAACAATGGCAAGACTCTTACCAAACCGTTCCCTTAACCCCCGACCAGGTAGCCAACATACCTCCATATAGACCGTGGAGATATGAATGGTGAAAATCTTTTATTTTATATAGACAGTAAAATAATGCCAAGACACCACAGACAAACGATAAGGAAGAATCACCTTCAACATAAGAAACTAGTTATTAAAGTCATTAATACAAAACCAAGTAAAAAGTGCGAAAAGATTAGAAATAAAAAGTATTACACTAGACACTTGTCTTCACCAAGTGATGTAAGAGACTTAGGCAAACATGGCCTTGATTGTCAAGAACTCTTACGATCAATCTTGGATCTCGAGACGACTCACACACTCTATGATGGACAATGGATGATGGTGGTGGATGATGGTGTTATGGTGGTGGTGGGTGGTGGGTGAAGTGTGAGAGAGGTGCTGTGCCAAGGGATGGTTTGGGCTTGAGCTAAGCACTTCTATTTATAGGCTGAACAGAAGCTCGGGCATGGCCCCGTGTCCACATCCTTTCTTTCTTCATTTAATGCAGCTTGTCTTTATTAGTTGACCACGCCCCCGTGTCCGCTGAGCACGACCCCATGTGCAGAAGAATCTTTGTACTATGAAGATTTGCCTGGATTGTGCGAATCTTATAGTTGACCACGGCCCCGTGTCCGCTGAGCACGGCCCCGTGGTGGGCAATAGAAGCTTCTACCACTATGTCTTTTCTGCTGACACTTGGGCACGCCCTCGTGCTGGCTGAGCACGGGGCGTGTTCAGTCTTCTGTCTTCTTGTTTTGCTGGGGAAGATGCTGTCATGAGGTCGGGCATGTCACGTTTGTTCCTTTTCTTGTATTTATGTTAGATTTTGTTGTCTTTTTGTTTCTTTTGTTAATTTGAGCTTATTTAATCCTGAAAATACAAAAGGAAGACAAAAGCACACTTTTTCCAACATTAGTACTAAAAAAAGGTTAGTTTTATGCCACAATTGATGTAATTTATATGTTGCATTTTGCACACATCAATGCATTTAAGATCATGTAGGATGATGATGATATGATATGGATGCATTAGATGCACATACTTGGACATGCATGTTGAAATATGATCAAGAAATGGTGATTAGAACATGATTTGATAAAAATAAATTTTGATCAGAATCTAAACACCAAAATATGAATATTTTAAGTGTTAAAATGGTATAAAACTTTTTCATAAAGTTTACTAGCTTTGCGTGTTGTACTTGGTGCTTTATGTGTTTTAAAATACTTGAAATCGCATGATTTATGTGACTTACACAAAAACTGCACTAATCTGATTATAATCATCATTTTAATCAAAAAATAACATGTATTGTGTTAAAATATCAACTCATTTCGATTTGGGATGGTTATGGTAACGTTTAACGCAAAACTATGCGGTAAAACGGTTAAAAATCGGCTTTTCGAAGGATTTATATAAAACTGTTTTAAATTAGTAAGTAAACTGATATTTTTAGTTTAAATATAATTATTTTAACTAATATTAAGTTTACTTGGTGGTTAGTCATACGTGACTTCCGATGCCCGAGAACGTTGCCGAATCACTAAAATACGTGTTTTACAATGTACACTAGTATGAGTTATTTATGGGTGAACCTTATGTGTTAAAATGTGTTATGTGATTTAGATATGTGTATATGATAACATGTTAAGTGTTAACATGATAGCGGGAGTTTGGACTATGCATGTACACTTGTGTGCTTAAAGCGGTAGAATCAGTAAAATCGCGTTAAATGTGTAACTTGTTTGTCGAACATGAAAATTGATACATATAAGTTATTTTATGTATACATGCTTTAGAAATGATAAAATAAATAAGTTAACGAGATTTCGCGTGTTATGATATTTAGTTATGTGTACGTTTATGTATATATATTACAACGCGTAAATCGTAGATATATTACGTATAAACAGGAGTGTTAACGGGTTTACATGATAATGGTCACCAATAAAATCGTTCAAGTCGTAAAATCTTAAAAATATATATATGAACTCATATATATTAACGTGCCACATAATCTAAAATGATAACTTTTTGAGAAAATCTCAAAGTTATGTGAAAATTCTAAGATACGGAGAAACTTAGAAATTTTGTGATATATTGATTGACAAATTGTTCCTACGTATATTAGGACGTGTAGAAATCAATTTGTGGGATTGCGCTATTTAAAATACGCACCCAAAGGTGAGTGTCACTAAACCCCCTCTTTTTACTGTTTTGTATATGTTTTGGGGGAAGAACACGCCTAAAAAGCGTTTAATAATGTTTTTGAATAAAACATACCTTTTGATATATAAAATGTATATTTTCATTGAAAATATATGGATTTGTTAAATATATATGTTTCGGGGAGAAACGGTTTTGGTGAATATATGTTTCGGGGAGAAACGGTTTTGGTGAATATATATATGTTTCGGGGAGAAACGGTTTTGTGAATAAATATGTTTCGGGGAGAAACGGTTTTGTGAATAAATATGTTTCGGGGAGAAACGGGGATTTGTACGGTGTTTCATAGAAAACGACCGTGTAGTTGGGACGAATTTTCTTGATCCCAGGGATTTCAGGAAATTCATACAACATCATATATTAAATTTATCATTATTAGTAGGATATATATATTGTACGTGAGGCAGGAATCATAGATGGCCTCGATATGGGCCATGCGCAAGTGATGTCGTTTAATCATTTAAGTATTGCACGCGAGGAATTGTTGGTAGATCTATCGGGTTGACAACCCCGTCGAGATCGGTCGCCCCGTGTCAAGTCAAACGACGAATTGATATTTGTTCATAGTCTAGCATTGATTATACCTTCATTGTTAATATATATAGTTCATAATGTCTTGCTAACTTACGAGTCCGAACATTTGATTCTATCAATTTAATATGTAAACTCGGGAAGATGTCTATGGTCGGAAGGTTCTACGGAAATGCTTGCGACGGCTGACCCTTGAGTTATTTTACAAGGAAACGAATTAACCTTCTTGAAAATTATATGGATGTTTTTATAATAAACACATAATTAGAAAGCTTTTCCTTGGATCAAATTATTTTAAATTTGAATATGTGAACTCACCCTCATTTGTGTTGACACTTGATTTTAACGTGTTCTTCAGGTACTTGAGTTCGGCTTCGGGAATTATGGCGTATCTTGTGGTTATTGATGCATGTTTGGTTTGATAATATGTTGGACAAACTTTTAAAACTATTTGGGACAAATGTAATAAGATCCATAAGGATCAAGACAACTTAACTATGGTGTGGTTGTGATGAACTTTAAGACTTATGTTTTAAAATCTATGTTTTAATTAAGTTAAAATGTCCAACAATTCGATGCATCTTTCAACAAGATAGTAATGGGCACCAACTTCCGTCACCACTACGTTTTATATTCCGCCGCGACGTTTTTTGGGGTGTGACAGAAGTTGGTATCAGAGCCAACGGTTGTTAGCGAACTAGATGTTTTCTGGGAAAACTCTAGACTTCAACCAAAGAATTTTGAGATTAAAGTCCAAAATTCGCGAAGCCAATTTTTTTTTAAATAACCATGGAAATTTTATCATGTATGAAAACCATTGCGTGTTTATGTGCATACGTGTTAATCTGTTTATTTGGGCCTTATGTGTTATTTTTCAATTGAACACACACTTACTTTGTACGGTTACGTTATGTCACGTCTCGGCCTTTAGAGCCATTTGTAGTCCTGCTCACTGATACCGTCGAGCCTACATTTGATATTCCTCTGCCCGTCGTTATAGAATCGTCTATTCCGCTATTCGAGTCATGCGTTTTGCTACACTTCTTTTAGTCTACACTCGTCGTAGGAAGAGGACTCGACCCGTTGGAGAGATCGCATCGACTTTGAGAGCTGAGACAGCGTCCGCTTTGAAGAAGCAGAAGGGGATTTGGGTCAATTGCTCTCACTGCGATCGTTAATTTGCCATGTTACGCAGAGACTTGGAGACGACGAAGGGCAAGATGAAGGACTTAGAGGGACAGATGGACCGGTATGATGAGCTTAAGGACTTGGATGACAGTGCTAAGGATCAGATGCACTGGAGAATAGTTGAGCTAAAAGAGCTTGTTAGGAAACTGCTGGACTTCCTGGGTTTGAAGCGTTAGTTGTTGGTTGTTTCTGTAGTTTGTTTTGTATGCCTCTTTGATGAACCCTATTTATGGCTTGCATGCCATATTCTTGGATATTTAGTAAGAAATTTTATATAGACTTGTTTTGGGTGTTGATGTATGTCACAACTGTGTTCTATAATCGATGTACGATGTAAAACAATGATTATTAATAAAACAATGTGCTTTGGTGTTATTATATGTGTTTTGGTGTTTCTATGTGTGAATTTGTGTTTGGTGATTTTTCAATTCGATTCGATTCCGATTGCAAGCTTTAAATCGCGTTCTGGAAGGTTATACGCAAACTGGTGCGTAAACGCAGTCAGTATAATGCGACAAACACTCCGGAATAGTGGCATAGGATTAACATACCCTAAATAACCTCCACGTAACTTAGAAATAAGTTTTGAATGGTTTGGTGTGTTGAAATCAACTTTGTTCGATCGCAGGGACTATTTGTGTCAAACGGCGAAACTATGACGATTTGTATAGTAACGAACATTCCGGAACTTGATCATAAGTTAAACATACCCTAAATAACCTTTACATAGCTTATAAATAGGCTTTGAGGGGTTCGATATGCTAAAATAAACTTTATTGATCAATAGGGACTTAAAGCGTCAAAAAGTGCATAAGTTTGCATTTTCGCGCATATCTTACGTTCTGAATATATCCGGACCTCCAAAAATTTTGAAAGCATTAAGATATTTTGTTTTAGTGTTTGGCATAAGAAAATTCCATTTGTCGCTTAATTTGGATCGTTTTTGCGTTCGTTACAACTTCCGTCGTAATTAACCGAACAACGCAACCGTACGACCAAACGAACCGAAATACGAGATATTTTTGAGCAAATTTTAAGTTCCCTATACTTTAACTTCATTTTAGAGCTTTGAAATGGGGTTAACGGGGCTTAAATGTATCAAAAATGCATCAAATAACAAGTTTGGGGCTTCAGGGGCCTGTTCTGCCATTTTTGAAACTTGGCTGGTCTGCACAAGGCTTACAGACCGTGAGCCATCAGCCATACGGTCCGTAAGTACCTCCCAGAACAGAAAAACCAGATTAACCAGCTGTTAACAGCTGTTAAGCACTCATAACCCAATTGCACATGGTTTTGGGCAATACTAGGGGCTCAAATGGTTTTGTAAAACCATGGGCTTGAGGTGTATGGATGAGATTGAAGCACGTTATTCGAGGAACGATCTTAACGGTTCTAGAAATCCTATAAATACCCCCATGATCACAACTCTAAAACCCACAATTTGAAATCTGATTTATGCTCTCTAAGTGGAAGTATATGCTTCCTACCTGAGAGAAAAATCGGAATCAAATCTTGCGGGGACCTTCTGTAAGTGTTCTTTCGTTCTTTTTCATTTGTTTTAGCGTTAAAGTCAAACTGCGTTTGACTTTCTGCATTGACCAGTTTATGGTCAATGTGAAGTTCGTTTGAACTTCATAACGTGAGCGTAATCACGATGGTTATAGTCCCTTGTGACTATACCTACTGATTACCACGTTATCTAGGCTCAGTGACGAGTCGTAGTTTCGGCCAAAATGCGTATTCTTGCGTATTTTGTAACCAAACTACTCTTAGGTATCAAAACCTTTTCTTTTGATACCAAACTTGTTTCTAACTTGGTTAAGCATGTTTTAACATGCTTAGCTCGTCATTTTTTTAGTTTAGTGTTTGGTCGATCTTTGTAACATCTGTGCTTGTAATCATTGTGAACAGTACAATTATCAATAAAACAATGTTATTTGATCCCAATGTTTGTTTTGTTATGTTTTACATTTTTCATGTTTTGACTTTTACTCAATTCCAAACTCTACATCGCTTTCTGGAGAGTTATACGCAAACTGATACGTAAACGTAATCAGTTTAATGCGACAAATACTCCGGAACATCAACATATACTTAACATACCTTAAATAACCTTTACATAACTTAGAAATAAGTTTTGAAGGCTTTGGCGTGGCAAAAACAAGTTAATTCGCTTACAGGGACTAAACTTGACAAACTGCGAAAGTATGCCAATTTGAACAGTAACGAACATTCCGGAACATGACCATAAGTTAAACACACCTTAAATATCCTTTACATAGCTTAGAAATAGGCTTTGAGGGGTTCGGTGTGCTAAAATAAACTTTTGGGTCATTCAGGGACTAAAAGCGTCAAAAAGTGCACAAGTTTGCATTTTCGCGCATAACTCACGTTCTGAATACATCCGGACATCCAAAAATTTATGTAAGCACTAAAATATTTTATTTTAGTGTTTGGCATAAGAAAAATCCATTCGTCGCGTCATTTGGATCGTTTTTCGCGCTTGTGCGCATTCCGTCGTAATTAAGCGAACATCGCGTTCGTACGACCAAACGAACCAACATCCGACATATTTTTGAGCATGTTTCATGTCCACAATGTTTAGGCATCATTTTAGGGCCTTAAAGTTGGCTTTACGGGCCTTAGAAGTGTCAGAAATGGCCTTAAACACGTGCAGGGACCAAAACTGTAGTTTCTGAAACTTATTTCTGATCAGACATGGCCAGGCGGCCCGGGTAAGATCAGTGTGTATCTTTACGCGGCCCGCGTCAGCCCTTCAGATCAGGAAAGGTCAAGTAACAGCTGATTACAGCCTTTAAACACTCTCCAAAGGTCAAGTGCCACATGTTAACCTCCTATGGTGGCCAAAATCAGTTACCACAACATCTTGACAAGTGTACGGGCTAGATCATTCCATCTTTTCCAAGAAACGATCCTAACGGTGAACCGAAAACTATAAATACCCACATACCCCAACTTCATTTCTCACTAGAATCTGATCAATTGTGCTCTAAGTTGAAACCTTTGTTTCATACCTGAGCTATTTTGATCTAGATTAGCATTCGGGGACCCTTCGTAAGTATTCCTTCGTTCTTTTATTGCTTTTCGAGTCCGAAAGTCAAACTTTGTTTGACTTTCTGCATTGACCAGTTTATGGTCATTGCGAAGTTCGTTTGAACTTCGCAACGTGATTGTAATCACGATGGTTATAGTCCCTTGTGACTATGCCTAATGATTACCACGTTGTCTAGGGTCGTAAGGGTAAGCGATCTAATAAATCGCTTATACCTTCGAACCCGACCCATTTGGTCGATCAATAGGATCCGACCAAACACATTAGGTGACCATAGTATATAGGGAATAACCTTCCGAGGTTATACCTTATGGTCACGACGTTTAAGTAGTTATATGATAGGTAGTTTATATGCCTTAGGTAAATTACTAAAATACCCCTTTGATGCCAAAATTCATTATAAACATATGTGACATAACTTTTGACATCTAAACTGATTTGGCGACAATATTAGGCATGTTAAGGCATATTCTACTTGTCATAGGACTAGTTAGGCGGTCCGAACGCGTTTCACGCGAACGACGCGTTAAAGTAGCATAAACTACCTAAACGGGTCGTAAAGGGTCGTAAGCACTTAGGTTAGGTTTCATTTAGTATGTAGCCTTTGTTAAACCATATTACATGAGTTCTTATACTCATTTGGTTTACGAGCCCTCATCCTATCCGATCCTCCGATTATAGGTCCGGTTTATTAACATAGTTACCTATATTAGGTGCCGTTTGATATCCGCGATCTCTAGCATTGTTTGGTTGTTACTCAAGGACTACTAAGCAATCTCAAGTGAGTACATAGACCCCTCTTTTACTGTTTTCAAACTGTTTTGGGGTGGAACACATGTGCCTACTTGTTACTTTCGTGCTTTCCTGTTTTCACATCATATACTTGTTATGTTCATTAGTACACTATTAGTACATGATTTACATTACATTTCTGCTATGTATGTTGACTGATAGCATGCTAGCACATTGATTTACATGACTTTTCTGCTTTGTATGTTAACTTAGCATACTTAGTACATTATTTTACATTACATTCTATGCTATGTATGCCCATTGTGTGCGTACTTAGTACATTATTTTACATTACATTTTATGCTTACATTTTGGTATGACATTTGGTTTGTTTAAACTATAATGTACATTCATTAACACCGATCATGCCGCTCGGTAGTAGGTAGTGGTACCATATGACTTGACAAATCCCATTCCTGTAAATCTCGGGTTTGTTTGGATGGAAGGAATGACCGAATCCGAATACATTTTCTTTTGATAACCTTGACTGAAAGGGTTATCCGACTGTCGCAAGGCTTGGATGTATGAATTTTCACAATACCGCGTAGATGTCTATATCAGTATAGCATGCATTTACTACACAAAACATAACTTTGATTTAAACCATGTTTTACTTCAATACCTTGTTTTTGTGCATTTTACATATGGTTTAATTGATATATTTCACTTACCATACATAAACATTTTGACAATTACATACACAATTCATGATTTACATTAGACATAAACATTTGACATAGACATTAGACATGGTTTTCACATCGACATTTTGACATTTGATTATACATAAACATTTTACTTTGGTGGTTTGGTTTGAGTAAGTGATTCAAGTAACGAGGCGTGTGTAATATGATACAAACATGGTGGATACGCCGCTGGTACTTCCTATATATAAGTGTTTGTATGGTATTACATATCGTAGCGTTATTTGAATCATTTCAATTTGAGACATATAACATTTTATACAAATAACATACTTTTCACAAGACATTGTTTTACAAACAACTTATCTTATACAAACTCATTTTACTTGGTTATTCATTTAACCATACATTATTCTCTTATTTATACATATCATCTGAACTTATTGCTTTTCAAACGATTTACAAAACAAATCAATTTACAAGGTTCATGACTGACTTTTGCTAAACAACTTTTTCTAAACTTACAAGTCATGAATCCTATTTTCACAAAACCTATGTATCTCACAGGCATTTTTATGCTGACGTACCTATTTTCACATGTGTTTCAGGATATGATGCATAGGACTTATCAAGATACACATAGGCGGACTTGGGCCTTAGTGACAATAAAAGATGCAAGATTAGTTATTTATGTTATGTTTCTTTGATTGTCAAGACATTGTAATTTTTTTAATCAATAAAACAGTATTTCAATTTTCATGTGTTATGAAACAATGATTCTGTTACAACACTCCCCGATGTTTCCGCCACGTTTTGTTGTTTTACGTGGTCGGGGTGTGACAATCTCAGGATCCGACCAAACATGTTTAGTGACCATAGTAGCATAGGGAATAACCTTCCGAGGTTATACCTTACGGTCACCTAGTTTAAGTAGTTGTATGATAAGTAGTTTATATGCCTTAGGCAAATTACCAAAATACCCTTTTCATGTATAATTGGTAATTAAGCTTATGTAACCTAAATTTTTGTCACATAACTGATTATACCACATGATTAAACATGTATTGGCATATAATACTTGTCATAGGACTAGTTAGACGTCTCGAGCGCGCTTTGCGCGCACGACGCATTAACGTAGCGTAAGCTACCTTAATGGGTCGCGATGGGCCGAAAGCACTTAGGCTAGGTTTCATTTAGGATGTAGGCTTTCTTAAACCATATCACATGAGTTCCAACACTCATTTGGTTTACAAGACCTCATTCTGTCCGACCTTCCGATTTAGGCGTCTATTGTTTGACTAGTGATTCGATTACTAGGTGCTGCTTGATTTCTCTGGTTTACTCGAGTTTGTTGAAGTACTATTAATTGAGGATACCTAGCACTACATGTGAGTACATAGTTCCCCTAATTTACTGTTTTCAACTGTTTTGGGGTGATTCATATGTACAAAATTTTTTCAAGGTTTAAACGATGATTTCAAAAACGAATAGAACGATTTATACTAAACTAATAACGATTTTGATAATGTGAACGAACTTGTTGGTTGTAGTTACATAACGAATGACGTTCATTAATTTTGGCCGAACCGACCAGTATTAGGTTATGGTACCATAGGATCTGACAAATCCCGTTATTGCACTATACCCATGGTTATGTGTGGGTGTTGTGGGTAACGACTGAATCTGTAATTATTAACTTACCCTTTGGAGGTTTGTTAATACGAGAAGCGAGGAACGAGGTAGTCGAGTCACGAAGGTTTGAATGTTATTAACGAGACGACCATATATAAGTTTTCACAATTAAAACGAGGATGATTTAAACGATTTAAACGAGTAAACGATTTGGAAACGATTCGGAAACGATGTTAAACGATTTGGGTAGACGATTGGTTTTTGGCTAGTGTTTAGATAACGGGACGGGTATAATGTGGTGAAAACATGGTAGATAAGCCGCTGGTACTTCTTATATATAAGTGTTTTCAACATATTACATACCGTGGCGTTATTTAGTTCACTTGGGTAAACGATATTGAAACGATGTCACTCAACGATGTTTTCGAAGTAATATACGAGTTTTATTAACGAGTTTATACGAGATGTTTTACAAGATGGTTTTCTAAAACAAAAAGCTTTTGGGTTAAGAATCGTGGCTACGAAATTTTATAAACTATAACCATCTTGATTTGAGTTGGTTAATCATGTTGCAATATTATACATTTTTAAAACCAAGGTTTTCGAGGTATTGCAATAAATGTAAACAAGCCATGATTCCGATACTCTTATAAAACCTATGTACTCGCCATCATTTCTTTGCTGACTTTGTTTTTACATATGTTTCAGGTGTTGTTGCTTGATTGACGTTCTAGGATGCATGCGTCACATAGGATCTGGACGAGGCCTTAGTGACAAAATAACAATGATAGTCGATATATAACTTGTTTGTTCTATGTTAAGACAATGTAAATTTACTTAATATTTCAATAAAACGGAACACTTTTTGTATCCATGGTTATGAAACGATAATTCTGTTACAACACTCCCTGACGTTTCCGCCACGCTTTGTTGTTTTACGTGGTTGGGGTGTGACAGAAGAGTTGGTATCAGAGCCAATGGTTATAGGGAATTAGGTTATTAGTAATGCTTTGACCTAGACTATGACTTCTAGGACCCCAACGCAAGTTTATTTGCGTCTAGATTTTAAAACAAAATCGTCACCTATTCTTAGGTGATAACCACAACGAGAACACAATTTTCGAATCCGCTTTGAAAACTAATCATCTGTTCTAGGGTGATTGATTACTAGGTTTTGAACCCTCTATTATAAGGTTTTGAACCCTCTAAGTTTTCAAAATCTCGTCAAAGTTTGGGTCTAAATAATGTGAACACGTGCAAACTGGAAGAGTGAATGCCTGTACCCTGAGTTTTCTGTCTAAGGCTAGAGTGTTCGTACAAATCCACATAATCGGACCAGTCACTCTTACCTGGGAACTCTTGGGGTGAGTGTTCACTTATAGGTGAGCATGTCTTCATGATACGTTATTTGGATCCATTTACTTTGATTAGTTACTGCGTGTCATTTTTTTGTTCGAGGTAACGAACAAATGATCGCCTTCCTTGTGTTTTGTCGATACCTCTTTTGCTTTTCCTAATTATCAACCTCACTCGTCTCTCATATTTCCTTGTTAGACAATGCCTCCTCGACGTGAAGCACAATCTTTCACTATTGAAGAAATCGCAGCCCTGGTATCTCAGGAAGTGGATGTTGTGCTTCCCGGTGTTGTGACCCAAGTCCACGAGATATACAACAACAATAATAACAACAACGATAATGCACCGTGTAATTTCAAGAATTTCAATACTGCGAAGCCGCTAAAGTTTTCTGGGTCGCAAGGAGCGACTGCGCTCCTGCAGTGGTTTGAGAGTATCGAGAGCACATTCAGACATGTGCAGTGTCCGAATGCGCGTAAGGTTGAATTTGCTTCGAGCGTGTTTGAGAAGCGAGCGCTTACCTGGTGGAATGGTATTATGCGCGACAGGGGTGCCGAAGTGGCGTTGGCACAAACATGGGAAGAGATTCGGGCTCTCATGATGAAGGAGTTTTGTCCCTGTCACGAAATTCGGGCTTTGGAGCGAGAGTTTGACGATTTAAAGCAAGATGGGGCTGAACACCGTGCATACACGGATCATTTTGAGGAACTCAGTCTATTGTGTCCCACCATGGTTACCCCTCTGGAGAAAGCAATCGAGAGATATATCGATGGTCTACCCGATTCTATTCTGGAGATTGTGACCGGTGTTAATCCTACTACCCTTCGTCAAGCAATCGAGTTGTCTACTACCCTGACTGAGACTCAAGTCAGGAAGGGTAAACTCACCCGCAAGGGTGATAAAAAGAAGGCGACTGATTCAGGGAAGGACAAGAAAAAGGGTAAGGGTACGGAAGGTGAGACGTCGAAGAAATCGAGAAAGCGAAAGGGTGCCCAGAATTTTGCTGTTACAGCACAGACTGCTCAGAACCCGCAGAACCCACTGGCTCAGCCACCTGCAAAGAAAGCGTATGCTGGTACCACACCTCATTGTGCTCGTTGCAACGGTCATCACATTGCACAACAAGCTTGCAAACAATGCACAACGTGTGGTAAACTTGGGCATTTGGCCAATGTTTGTCTTTTGGGACAGAATCAGGTTGCTCAGGTTCCAGCTCCGGGTCAGGGGAATGCTGTGAGATTCCCACCGGGTTCATGTTTTAATTGTGGAGAGTATGGTCACTTCCGCAACAACTGTCCGAGACTGGTGAATGCAAACGCGAACCCAAATGCGAACGTCAACGTCAATGTGAATCTCGCTCATGGGCAAGCGTACAATTTGAATGCAAACGAAGCGAGGGCCTTCAACGAAGTGGTTAACGGTACGTTTCTTGTTAACAATCGACCTGCGTCTATTCTTTTTTATTGTGGTGCCGATAGAAGTTTTGTTTCTTTGTCTTTTGAGCCTTTGCTTGCGATACCTAGAACCAAACTGAGGAAACCCTTATCTGTCGAAGTTGCTACTGGTAAACCTCTTGTTCTCAATTCTGTTATTCGTGATTGTCAGTTGAACCTTGATAACCATCTTTTTCCTATTGACCTCACACCAATGCAACTTGGGAGTTTCGATATTATCGTTGGAATGGATTGGTTAACCAAACACCACGCTGAGGTGGTTTATTTCGATAAGATTGTTCGTATTCCTTTGTCTTCCGGCGATGTTTTGAAAATTCGTGGCGAGAAACCTTCAGGTGGTTTGAAGCTTATGTCGTGTTTGGAAGCCGAAAGGTATTTACAAAAAGGATATGTTGCTTTTCTGGCACATGTCACCGAGGAGAAAAGCAAGAGCAAGAGTATTCAGGATATTCCGACTGTTCGGGATTACCCGGAGGTGTTTCCTGATGAACTGCCTGGTTTGCCTCCAGTTCATCAAGTCGAGTTTCATATTGACCTTGTACCCAATGCCAACCCGATTGAAAAAGCACCTTATCGTTTTGCACCGTTGGAGATGCAAGAGTTATCGAAACAGCTTCAAGAGTTATCTGATAAAGGATTCATCCGACCGAGCTTTTCACCTTGGGGAGCTCCTGTCCTCTTCGTGAAAAAGAAAGACGGATCCTTTCGAATGTGTATCGATTATCGTGAGCTTAATAAGCTCACCATCAAGAATCGATATCCCCTACCTTGAATTGATGATCTCTTCGACCAGCTGCAGGGTGCTTCATGCTTTTCCAAGATCGATCTGCGTTCTGGGTATCATCAACTTCGTGTTCGCGAAGAAGATATTCCCAAAACTGCTTTCCGCACAAGATATGGGCATTACGAGTTCACTGTCATGCCTTTTGGTTTGATAAATGCTCCAGCTATCTTTATGGACTTAATGAATAGGGTCTGCAAACCTTATTTGGACAAGTTCATTATTGTGTTCATCGACGATATTCTCATTTATTCAAAATCTCGAGCCGAGCACGAGCAACACCTTCGCTTAACATTGGAACTCCTGAAGAAGGAACAACTTTTTGCTAAATTCTCCAAGTGTGAATTCTGGCTTAAAGAAGTTCAATTCTTGGGTCATATAGTCAATGAGCAGGGTATTCATGTGGATCCATCCAAGATTGCTGCTATTAAGGACTGGAATACACCGACGACGCCTATAGAGATTCGATCTTTTCTTGGTCTTGCTGGTTATTATCGTCGATTTATTTCAAATTTCTCGAAGATTGCGGTTCCACTCACTGCTTTGACTCAGAAGAATAAGTCTTTCGAGTGGGGACCCAAGCAAGAAGAAGCGTTCCAAACGCTGAAGCAGAAGTTATGTGATGCCCCTGTTCTATCTCTGCCCGAGGGAAGCGATGATTTTGTTGTCTATTGCGATGCGTCCAACTTAGGCCTTGGTTGTGTTCTTATGCAACGAGGTAAAGTTATAGCATATGCATCTAGATAATTGAAAGTTCACGAGAAGAACTATACGACTCATGATCTTGAGTTAGGAGCTGTGGTTTTCGCACTTAAAATCTGGAGACACTACCTCTATGGAACGAAGTGTGTGGTTTTAACAGACCACAAAAGTCTCCAGCATATTCTTAATCAAAAAGAGCTGAATATGAGGCAACGACGTTGGGTTGAACTCTTGAACGACTATGATTGCGAGATTCGCTACCATCCTGGTAAGGAGAATGTCGTAGCTGATGCGCTTAGTCGAAAAGAACGAGTCAAGCTTCATTCTATTCGAACTCTATCCGATCTTCAATCTCGTGTCCTTCAAGCTCAACAATTTTGTGTTTCACAAAATTTGATGGGTATGGAATTACCACGTCAACTTGAGCTTAAGCTCGAAGCGAAAGACGATGGTTTGCTCTATTTTAAGGATCGATTGTGGATCCCGAAACAAGACGATCTTCGCACCTTGGTAATGGTCGAATCTCATAAGTCTCGATATTCTATCCATCCTGGTGCTGATAAAATGTACAAGGATCTTCGTACTCAGTGCTGGTGGCCTGGTATGAAGAAGGATGTTGCCTTGTATGTATCGAAATGCCTAACTTGTATCAAAGTCAAGGCCGAACATCAACGACCTTCTGGCTTTCTTGTACAACCAGAGATACCGGTTTGGATGTGGGAGAATATTGCGATGGATCTTGTCACTAAGTTACCACGTACATCTAAAGGTCATGATGCTATCTGGGTTATTATCGATCGATTAACGAAATCAGCTCATTTCATTCCTATTCGCGAGGATCTATCTGCTGATAAACTTGCAAGGATTTATGTTGATGAGATTGTGACACGACATGGTGTGCCCTTGGATTCATCTCTGATCGTGATGCTCGATTTTCATCTCATTTCTGGAAGGCCATGCAATCTTCTTTGGGAACCCAACTGAATCTAAGCACTGCTTATCATCCCCAAACAGATGGTCAATCTGAGCGAACGATTCAAACTTTGGAGGATATGCTTAGAGCATGCGTGATCGACTTTGGTGGTAATTGGGATTCTTATCTTCCACTGATCGAGTTCTCTTACAACAATAGTCATCATGCTAGTATTAAAATGGCACCATTCGAAGCTTTCTACGGTCGAAAATGTCGTTCACCTGTCTGTTGGAACGAGACTGGTGAAGCTCACCTTACTGGACCTGAGCTCGTTTTGGAAACAACAGACAAAATCAAGAAAATCCGCGATAATCTTATGACTGCTCGAAACCGTCAAAAGAGTTATGCGGATTTATGAAGCAAGCCCTTAGAATTTCAAGTCGGAGATCGTGTCCTACTCAAGGTTTCACCTTGGAAGGGAGTCATGAGATTTGGAAAGAAAGGAAAACTTGCACCTCGATATGTGGGACCATTTAAGATTGTGGAAAGAAATGGGAAGGTTGCCTATCGACTAGAGCTACCTCCAGAGCTTGGATATATTCATCCGACTTTTCACGTGTCCAACCTGCGAAAGTGTTTAGCTGACGCTGATCTACACATTCCTCTCGACGAGATTCGAATCGATGAAACAATGCACTTTGTCGAGAAACCCGTGGAGATCGTGGACCGTGCTTTCAAACAGTTGAAGAACAAACTGATTCGATTGGTCAAAGTTCGCTGGGAATCCAAACATGGCCCAGAGTTTACTTGGGAACGTGAGGACCAGATGAAGGCGAAATATCCGCATTTGTTTTCACAAGCTTCCTCTAATTAAAATGTCGGGACGAAATTTCCTGAAGTAGGGGAGACTGTGACAACTGTGTTCTATAATCGATGTACGATGTAAAACAATGATTATTAATAAAACAATGTGCTTTGGTTTTATTATATGTGTTTTGGTGTTTCTATGTGTGTATTTGTGTTTGGTGATTTTTCAATTCGATTCGATTCCGATTGCAAGCTTTAAATCGCGTTCTAGAAGGTTATACGCAAACTGGTGCGTAAACGCAGTCAGTATAACACGACAAACACTCCAGAATAGTGACATAGGCTTAACATACCCTAAATAACCTCCACATAACTTAGAAATAAGTTTTCATGGTTTGGTGTGTTGAAATCAACTTTGTTCGATCGCAGGGACTATTTGTGTCAAGCGGCAAAACTATGCCGATTTGTATAGTAATGAACATTCCAAAACTTGATCATAAGTTAAACATACCCTAAATAACCTTTACATAGCTTAGAAATAGGCTTTGAGGGGTTCGATATGCTAAAATTAACTTTATTGATCAATAGGGACTAAAAGCGTCAAAAAGTGCATAAGTTTGCATTTTCGAGCATATCTTACGTTCTGAATATATCCGGACCTCCAAAAATTTATGAAAGCATTAAAATATTTTATTTTAGTGTTTGGCATAAGAAAATTCCATTCGTCGCTTAATTTGGATCGTTTTTGCGTTCGATACAACTTCCGTCGTAATTAACCGAACAACGCAACCGTACGACCAAACGAACCGACATACGAGATATTTTTTAGCACATTTTAAGTTCCCTATACTTTAACTTCATTTTAGAGCTTTGAAATGGGGTTAACGGGGCTTAAACGTGTCAAAAATGCATCAAATAACAAGTTTGGGGCTTCAGGGGCCTGTTCTGCCATTTTTGAAACTTGGCTGGTCTGCACAAGGCTTACGGACCGTAAGCCATCAGCCATACGGTCCGTAAGTACCTCCCAGAACAGAAAAACCAGATTAACCAGCTGTTAACAGCTGTTAAGCACTCATAACCCAATTGCACATGGTTTTGGGCAATACTAGGGGCTCGAATGGTTTTGTAAAACCATGGGCTTGAGGTGTATGGATGAGATTGAAGCACGTTATCCGAGGAACGATCTTAACAGTTCTAGAAATCCTATAAATACCCCCATGATCAAAACTCCAAAACCCACAATTTGAAATCTGATTTATGCTCTTTAAGTGGAAGTATATGCTTCCTACCTGAGAGAAAAATCGGAATCAAATATTGCGGGGACCTTCTGTAAGTGTTCTTTCGTTCTTTTTCATTCGTTTAAGCATTAAAGTCAAACTGCGTTTGACTTTCTGCATTGACCAGTTTATGGTCAATGTGAAGTTCGTTTGAACTTCATAACGTGAGCGTAATCACGATGGTTATAGACCCTAGTGACTATACCTACTGATTACCACGTTATATAGGCTCAGTGACGAGTCGTAGTTTCGGCCAAAATGCGTATTCTTGCGTATTTTGTAACCAAACTACTCTTAGGTATCAAAACCGTTTCTTTTGATACCAAACTTGTTTCTAACTTGGTTAAGCATGTTTTAACATGCTTAGCTCGTCATTTTTTTAGTTTAGTGCTTGTGTAGAGTCGTAAGTCAAGCGGACTAAACACCCGCTTAGACTTTCGAACACGACCCATTTGGTCAATCTTAGGATCCCACCAAACATGTTTAGTAACCATAGTAGCATAGGGAATAACCTTCCGAGGTTATACCTTATGGTCACCTAGTTTAAAACGAGGATGATTTAAACGATTTAAACGAGTAAACGATTTGGAAACGATTCGGAAACGATGTTAAACGATTTGGGTAGACGATTGGTTTTTGGCTAGTGTTTAGATAACGGGACGGGTATAATGTGGTGAAAACATGGTAGATAAGCCGCTGGTACTTCTTATATATAAGTTTTTTCAACATATTACATACCGTGGTGTTATTTAGTTCACTTGGGTAAACGATATTGAAACGATGTCACTCAACGATGTTTTCGAAGTAATATACGAGTTTTATTAACGAGTTTATACGAGATGTTTTACAAGATGGTTTTCTAAAACAAAAAGCTTTTGGGTTAAGAATCGTGGCTACGAAATTTTATAAATTATAACCATCTTGATTTGAGTTGGTTAATCATGTTGCAATATTATACATTTTTAAAACCAAGGTTTTCGAGGTATTGCAATAAATGTAAACAAGCCATGATTCCGATACTCTTATAAAACCTATGTACTCGCCAGCATTTCTTTGCTGACTTTGTTTTTACATATGTTTCAGGTGTTGTTGCTTGATTGACGTTCTAGGATGCATGCGTCACGTAGGATCTGGACGAGGCCTTAGTGACAAAATAACAATGATAGTCGATATATAACTTGTTTGTTCTATGTTAAGACAATGTAAATTTACTTAATATTTCAATAAAACGAAACACTTTTTGTATCCATGGTTATGAAACGATAATTCTGTTACAACACTCCCCGACGTTTCCGCCATGCTTTGTTGTTTTACGTGGTCGGGGTGTGACAATGTAGACATGCCAAATTTTGATTAGTCGATGTACTAAAAAGAAGTTTTCTAATTTCTGGCATAAATATCGAATGGGTTTCTTTTGGTTTAAAATTTTTTTCTCATTAATATGTGGATATTATACATACGCAATGTTTGGTCCACTAGCATTTAATGATTGAATTATTTTTGGATATCGTCTTATATTGATATTATGTTGTAATAATAGAAACGAAGAAATGCCGCCAAAAGCGAGATAGGGTCCTGGACTACCTACCACCCCAGAGGAGTTGGCACAACTCATAGCCCAACATGTTAATACTTCCATGGAACAGCGCGATGCTAACCAGAATAATGGCCAGGAATGTGGACGTGGTACTCATAGGCATGGTTTTGGTGGATCACAGATCGGAAACCCTCCAGGTAACATAATGATCGAAAGTTTTAGTAGAACCTGTGTTATGATATAATCAGAGCGTAATTCTGATTTTTCATTAACCTTGTGAACAGTACATAGATGTACACATAAAATAATCCAGGGTTGTAACCCAAGATCATTTACTGGTGCCCTATGCAATGACGTGGCAACGGTATGCGTGATGTCGGGCCGACACAGCGGGCAAACCATGCAAATAATTTAGCATTCCGAGCCTAGATCTGGGGATTCGCAAAAGCAAAAGTCTGAGAGTTTAAGAAAGGATACGGATGAGAAGCGTGATAAGAAACGCAGTTTGGGGAAAGCGCATGTGACTAACTCAAGTGGTTTAGGAAAGGATAATGCCAGGGATGGCAGAAGTGGTCCTGAGAAGAAGACTCACAATGATGAGCAGGGAAAGTGCACCAGATGTGGTCGAACTGGACATGTGACTCGCGAGTGCTATGCTAAGAGTACGTCGGAGGGAGATAGACTCGAAGGATGCTACAAGTGTGGTGAGCAGGGACATTTTAAGAGAGATTGTCCGAAAATGAAGGGTCAGAATGCCAAGGGCAGAGCTTTCGAGATGAATGCTGGGAAGGCATGTGACGATCCTGCAGTTGTTACCGGTACGTTCTTGATCAATAACCATTATGCGTTCGTACTATTTAATACTAGGACTGACTTGAGTTTTGTTTCGAAAAAATTTGAATCATTTTTGTGTTCTTAAACAAGTAAGCTAAGTAAAACGTACTCGATAGAACTAGCAAATGGTAAATTGATAAAGACTAGCGAAGTCGTTTGTGGTTGTAGTATTCGGTTAGACGATCGTAGTTTTAGTGTCGATTTATTACCAGTGGAGCTGGGTGGTTATGATGTAGTTGTTGGGATGGATTGGCTATCCAAGAATAAAGCTGAGATTATTTGTTCGGAGAAGCAAGTGAGGATACCTCGTCCTGGTGGTGGTGAAGCTATAGTTTTTCACGGAGACCGATCGAGTCGAGTGTCGAGTGTTATTAGTGTTATGAAGATGCTTAAGATGTTGCGTAAGGGTTATCATGCGTTCTTAGTTAACGTAGTGGATACGAAGGCTGAAGGTAGGAAGATTGAAGAGATTCCTATAGTTTGCGACTATCCAGAAGTTTTCCCTGAAGACTTACCTGGATTGCCCCCTGCGAGACAGATCGAGTTTAGAATTGATCTGGTACCCGGTGCTGCACCAATTGCAAAATCTCCTTATAGATTAGATGAAAGAATTGACGAATTAGCTTCAAGAGCTACTAGACAAAGGTTTCATTCGACCAAGCTTTTTACCTTGGGGTGCACCTGTTTTGTTTGTGAAGAAGAAGGATGGGTCCTTCAGGATGTGCATCGATTACAGAGAGCTGAACACGTTGACTATCAAGAATCAGTACCCTCTACCGAGAATTGATGATTTGTTTGACCGGCTACAGGGATCCAGCTACTACTCGAAGATCGACCTGCGTTCAGGATATCATCAGTTGAAGGTTGCTGATGAAGATGTTCCGAAGACTGCTTTTCGAACACGATATGGCCATTACGAATTTTTAGTCATGCCTTTTGTCTTAACTAATGCGCCAGCTGTGTTCATGGATCTCATGAACAGGGTATGGAAACCCTATTTGGATAAATTTATGATAGTATTCATCGACGACATACTTATCTATTCACGAACCAAAGAAGATCATGATCAACACCTGAAGTTGATTTTGAAGCTGCTGAAGGAAGAGAAGTTGTAGGCCTTTGATACCATAGAATATCCAAGAAAAAATATCCCTTTTCAGCTTTTCTGTCAAACTTTTCCAGACTATCAAAATCATTAAATATAAAACATCTACAGCCAAAAGTGTGTAAAAATTTGATATTAGGTACTCTACCGTTGATGATATGATAAGATGTTTTCTGATGTCATTTGTTAATGATAGTTTTGTTTTGTATGAAACATGTATTAGCTACAGCTTATACCCAAAAGTATGAAGGTAATTTAGCATAGGCAAGTATTGTTCTTGTTGCCTCTACCAAAGTTTTATTTCTTCTTTCCCCCACTCCATTTTGTTATGGAGTTCTTAGAGCATAAAAATCATGAGAAATTCATTTGCTGAGTAGGAAAGTCTCAAGTTTTGAATTTTTAAATTCTGTTGCATTATCAGGTCTGATTTTTCTGATAGTTTGTTTTAACAGATTTTTTGTTTTCTTAACAAAGTTTATGATTAGATCTGGGGTTTCATTTTCTTTCTTAAAAATTCCACCCATGTGTACCTTGAGTATTCATCTACGATGACTAACATATATTTCTTTCCTGAAAAACTTCCTATACTTACAGGTCCACATAGGTCCATGTGCAAAAGTTCAAGATTCCGAGAAATTGAAGATTCAATTTTGGTTTTGTGTGAGCTTCTTTAGTATTTGCCCAGCTCACATTCTTCACATATTTTATCCTTTTTGGTGAAATAAATGACAAGCCTTGTACCAGATTTTTGCTTGCAAGTTGTAAAGTTTTAAAGTTTAAGTGGGCTAATCTTTTGTGCCATAACCAGCTACTACCCTTGTTATCTTTTGAAAATAGACATAGGTGAGGGTGTTCAACCTCTTCTTTGAAATCAAAGTAATATATTGATTTTCTGATTCTTTTCCCACTTATATAAATTTTATCATCTTCTAAACCAACCAATAAGCAACTATATGGTAAGAAGGTTACCTTGAAGCCTTTATCACAGAATTGTCCACAAGTTAGAAGATTATATTTCAAACCTTCCACATATGCCACATTTTCAAATGTAACCACATGTAATGCAACGATACCCCAAAGTTCTTCCCTTTACACCATTTACAAAATTTACTAATTTACCTAGTTTTTTTTATAGTTACTGAGTAAGCTCCTATCCCAGTCATGTGCTTAGAGCTTCCTGAATTGCAATACCAAATCTGCTGCACATTATGGTTCTGAAATGGAAAAGTTAGAAATTCTTTGGTACCCAAACCTGGAGTTTTTTCCCAAATGGGTGGAGGTGGAAAAATTATTTACCAAAATAGGTGATTTGAAAAATAATTACCAAAATGGGTGAAAGAAAATAATCTTTATTTTGTAAATAAAAATCAGGTTAAAACACACGTTGTGGAACGACGTTTCAATATTCTTGTTTTAAGGAGATTTCATTAGGGCGATTTCATCAGTTCATCTAGTTCGATCCATTCAGTTTTGCAATCAAGGATTTCATCAGGTTGGCTTTTGTTTTGTTTATCTCTACAAAATAATCTTTACTTTAGTTTTGACTTGTGTTAGTTAGCCTCATCTAGTTTTTTTCTACGATTCCTCCTAGATGCTTTCTATTGTTTTTTCTGGTCTTCTTTAATATTTGGTTATAAATATCCAAATGCACTTTAAAAAGGTTTTCATATACCTATATTGCATGATTTAAAAATCAAAAGCCGTTCAATTTGCAGTAAAAGTTCAAGAGCCCCTAACTTTTAACTTTTGAATGCATTACCTGAAATTGCTGCAGATTGGAAGTTTATGTTTCTAGTAGAATTATTCCATGGTTCAAGAGATGTAAATAAATAAAGACGGGTAGAATATAAAGATAAACCAAACATGTAAACAATTATAATCTACATGTTAGGTTGCTTTTATGTTTTATCTCCATGACAACGATGCTTTCTGTTGTTTTTTTTTCACTTTCATTATTTGCTTTTTGTTTCTTATAATGTCTCATAGCTCATATTAACAATTGTTGAATATATATATATATATATATATATGATTAGAATGCAGCAGGTTAACGCGATAAGCGAATTGATTCAAAACGAGGATTTTAATAAAATATCTCAATTTGCGATCCTGAACAATGATGATGTGATAGAAGAAGAAGTTGGAGATGATATTGATATGGATGACGAGTTTCAAGAAGATGGAATTGGAGATGAAACATCAAATGGTAAAGTATGTGACAACTCAAGTTTCCGACTTTCACTTTCGCATTAAGTGCACGTTGACTTTGACTGTGTAGCTGTTTGACTCGTTTAATTTGTAACTGTACACGTTATTTTATAATGAACGCATTATGGCTGCATGATTTTGTGTTTGAATTGAATCTGTAAACTCAAACTGTTAAGACTTGAACAACTGATGAAACAAATGTCTCGCCATAACCAATCTCGACGAAACAGGCTGTTTCGCCGAAGCCCAGTTTCACCAAAGCCCATTAGGGCCCAGTTCACTTGTACGCATATAAATTACACGGAATTGTCTCATTCGTCACACGTTAACAAATTGAAACCCTAGAGCGCCCCTCTTCTGTGTGACGGCAGTCGGGAACTCTCGAAGTTTCCCTTAGCCTTCAATCCATCGTTCTTTTCATCTCGGTTAGTGTGTATATTACAGAATCGATTACTTGTTATTGATTAAAAAGTCTGATTGATGAATGTTTTTAGTTGCGGCCATGTGTGTGTTGTCAGGATATGTTAGTCATGATTCACTTGCTAATTGTTTGTATATATGTTGTTGTTTTGTAAAATAAAGAACACCTCATGGAATTGTCGGTTGGATTTGATAAGATTCATGGTTAGTAACATGGGTTGTTTATTAAAATCGTGATTGGTGGGACAAATCGGTGGTCAATGGGTGGGGAATTGTGAACCGCCGATTTCAAATGATGATGTTTGGTAGTGTTGATAATTCATAATTAATGGTCCAATTGGTTGATGATGTTGGAGGTCCAATCGGTTGATGATATTGGAGGTCCAATGAGGTTGGGTGGTGGTTGCTTATTGTCGGCCATTGTTGGGTATTCCAATGATAATCTGCTGATTTAATTATGATGTAGGTCTTATGATATTTCGGTATCTTATATATTAATATATCGATGACTTGAATTAATGATAGTTCTGGTTGTACCTTGATTGGTAGTTTGATTTGGATTTCATGTTTGGAATGATTGTGTGGTTAACTTAACTTATAACTATCACTGTTGTGTTGTTGATGATGATAATATTAACGAAAACACCCCACAATTGTTAACAAACTGGACGAAATCACTAAGGTGATTTCGGCCCATATAAGAATTCGGCTAGAAGTGTTTTCGGCTCACTCTAGGGATTTCGGCCCAACTGATGACTTAAAGTTATTAACACTGTTATGTTATTAACCCTGTTAAGTTATTAACACTGTTATGTATGTGACTCCATTTCACATGTTAATCCAGTTAATCTTGTTAATTAGGTTCAGTGAGTTATTGAGTAAATATGGTTAGTACAAAATGTGAAGGACTTGTTTATGAAACATGAGTTACATGAAACTGAATTGATAAACTGTTACGTGTTACACGATGATAACTGCCAAGCAATATGTGAAACTTTATGAGTTTAACTGATTATAAATACGTGCGTACTATAGGACGTGATTGATTTCTTGTGAGCACTTAACTTAGCATACCGAGCAAACCAAGGTGAGTTCACACCCTTACTAAGGCATGGGATTCCCAGGGTTTGGGGAATGGGATGGAAGGAATAAGATTGAATAGATTCGTACATACACTAATACTAGACTACCATACCATTGTCCTCGGTTGTGCAGGACACATACGTAAAACCTACGTATACTTATGCTACTCGCTATCCTCGGTTGTGAAGGATACTCACGTAAAACCTACGTGAACTTATACTCACTACTGCCTCGGTTGTGTCAGGCACTTACGTAAAACCTACGTAAACCCCCGCGTACCCCTGTCCTCGGTTGTGAAGGACACTTACGTAAAGCCTACGTAAACTTTGTACGTACTACTGTTCTCGGTTGTGAAGAACACTTATGGTTACAAATAGTCTAGTGTATATGCAAACATGGGAAGCCCCCACTAATAGAACATACTATCGGCCCAGTATAGCCGCATGTTACGAAACGAACTTGCATTTACGAACTTACTTACTGTGAACTCGCTCAACTAGTTGTTGACTCTCTGTTACATGCCTTGCAGGACCATAGGTACTTTTGGAGCTTGCACGGGAGGCACAGTCGTTGTGGACATGGATCGTGAAATGCGTTGTTAAACATTATGACATTTTGTACTTAAACTTAGGTTGGGTTTTACTTTAAATGCTTCCGCTACACACTTGTTTATATTTGATTTTGGAACACCTATCGTATTGATGAATGACTTTTACTATATACTTATGTTCAATATGATTGGTGGCTTGATCCTGGTCATGTCACGCCTCCAAGCGGTGGTACTCCGCGTGTGGATTTTGGGGGTGTGACAGATTGGTATCAGAGCCATTGGTTATAGAGAACTCGGTTTTATTAAGGGGAAAACGTTTTTATTAAAACCAGACTATAACCAGAACAGTGCTCAACGATCCACAACGACGCTTCGCTCCACGTGCAAGGCTCAACATCATAGGTACTACTATTCATGTTACTTTACCTACTTGCTAGAATTACATAGAACTTTGCTCGTGGTATGCTCAGATTACAGAACCTACTATATGTTATTGCTTGAGAATACTTGTGTGCTCACTCTCTTCGCACTATTCGCGAACCTCTCACCCACATGTTCTCCTTGATGTCAAGATCATGAGTGGACGCGTTAACCTAACTCAAGCCCAGTTGGCGGCTTCGATCACTGAACCAGTTACTGCAGCACCCGCAGCTGCCCAGGCAGGAGGTGTAACCTGCCATCACCACTTACTCTAGGATCTTTAGATCCTACTCTCGTGAATCAACACTCGTACTTCAGTATATTTACTCTTACAAACACGACAGGTCAACACGCTCAGCCACCTGTGTGCACGTTCCAAACTTTCATGGACTGTTGTCCTACTACTTTTAGTGGCACGGAAGGAGCAGTTGGACTCCTCCATTGGTTTGAAAAGCTCGAGTCCGTATTTGAAATGTGTGAATGCCCTGAGGCTCGTAAGGTGAAATATGCCACTGATACTCTCGAAGGCACTGCGTTAACTTGGTGGAACGCGCAAGTTCAGATGCTGGGGCTGGCGGCTGTTAATGCCACCCCATGGAATGATTCTAAGGAACTGATCAAACGTGAATACAGTAGTTTTGATGCCATCCACAAGCTGGAAGTGGAGTCCTTTAACATGAAGATGACGGGGTCAGAGATAGAAGCGTACACGAAACGATCCAACAAACTGGCAATTTTGTGTCCAACCATGGTGGATCCTCTCATCAAGAGCATTGAGCTGTACCTCAAAGGCTTAGTACCAGAAATTCAAAGCCATGTGATGACTGCTAATCTTGCTACCATTCAAGATGTTACTCATCTTGCTCATCGCCCCACAGACCAGGCAGTGGAACAGAACAAGCTGCCTAGACGTATTGGTGCTACTACTACTACTTCTGCTATTCCCAGTGACAACAAAAGAAAATGGGATGGAACCTCTAGCAAGGGTTCGACTACGGTTTCATCCCAGGCACAGCAGCGAAAGATCGATGACAACCAAAGTCCTGGTCAGCAACCTTTTGGTAGTCAAGGGCAGGGTGGATACAGGGAAAACCACCCTAAGTGCAAACGATGTAACTTGCACCACTGCGGGCAGTGCAACCGCAATCATCGTCAATGATGCAACAAGCTTAGTCATGGAGCCAAAGATTGTAGAAACTCATGTCCTGCAAACTAGAACCAACAACAGCAATCACAAGCTCCACAGAATCAGCAGCAACAGCAGGGTAACAAAGGATGTCACCAGTGTGGTGCTGAAGGTTAATTCAAAAGACACTGCCCACAGTTGAACCAGAACCAGAATCAGAAACACAACCAAGGAAACGGGAACAATAGTGGAGACAACAACGGGGGTAATAACGACGGCAACGGTGCCAGGGGTCGAGTGTTCGTGATTGGTCAGGGTGATACTAGGAATGACCCCAACGTTATGATGGTTTCGACATCGTCATTGGTATGGATTGGTTATCCCAACAACAAGCAGAGATCCTATGTAAGGAGAAGATCATTCGCATTCCTCGTTCTGGTAAAGAACCTCTCGAAGTTCAAGGCGACAAGAGTGGTGTCGTGAGTGGCATCATATCCTTCTTGAAGGCTCAGAAGTGTCTGCGAAAGGGCCACACAGCTATTTTGGCACTCGTTACTGATACATCGACGACAGAGAAAAAGATTGGGGATATTCCTGTAGTACGCGACTTTCCTCAAGTGTTTCCTGAAGAGTTACCTGGGTTACCGCCCATCGCCAGGTCGAGTTTCAAATCGAGCTAGCTCCTGGAGCAGCACCTATAGCTCGAGCGCCTTATCGCTTAGCTCCAACTGAACTGAAAGAACTGTCTAAGCAATTGAAAGAACTCTTGGAAAAGGGTTTCATACGTCCTAGCTCATCGCCCTGGGGAGCTCCAGTACTATTTGTAAAGAAGAAGGACGGTACCTTCCGCATGTGTATAGACTACCGCGAACTAAACAAGGTGACTGTGAAGAATCGTTATCCTCTTTCACGCATCGACAACTTATTCGACCAGTTGCAAGGGTCGAGCTATTACTCGAAGATTGACCTGAGGTCAGGTTACCATCAACTGAGAGTCCGGGATGAGGACGTCTCCAAAACAGCATTCAGAACTCGCTACGGCCATTACGAGTTTTTGGTCATGCCATTCGGGCTAACGAACGCGCCTGCGGTTTTCATGGATCTTATGAACAGGGTGTGCAAACCTTATCTTGACAAGTTTGTTATTGTTTTCATTGATGACATCCTGATTTATTCAAGGAATCGGGAGGAACACGAGCAGCACTTACGACTTATTCTGGAACTCCTTCGAACGGAACAGCTGTACGCTAAGTTTTCAAAATGTGACTTCTGGCTTCGTGAAGTCCAATTCCTAGGCCACGTGGTAAACAAGGATGGGATTCATGTTGATCCATCCAAGGTAGATTCGATCAAGAACTGGCCTGCACCTCGCACACCAACCGAAATACG
Organism: Helianthus tuberosus; assembly: GCA_030545235.1. NCBI lineage: Eukaryota > Viridiplantae > Streptophyta > Magnoliopsida > Asterales > Asteraceae > Helianthus > Helianthus tuberosus. Next base: position 144,829,866 of record CM060381.1, read on the forward strand.
CCAATTCTTGGGTTTGGCGGGTTATTATAGAAGGTTCATCAAAGACTTCTCAAAGATTGCACAGCCGCTTACACTACTGACACAGAAAGGTGTTGTTTACCGTTGGGGTAATACACAGGAAACGGCGTTTCAGCACTTAAAGGATAGACTTTGTAGCGCACCTATCCTCTCATTGCCTGAAGGCACGGACGATTTTGTAGTCTACTGCGACGCATCCATCCAAGGTCTTGGATGTGTGTTGATGCAACGGGATAAACTCATTGCTTATGCTTCGCGCCAACTTAAGATTCACGAAGGGAATTACACTACACATGATTTAGAGCTGGGAACTGTTGTTTTTGCGCTCAAGATATGGCGACATTACCTGTATGGCACTAAGTGCACCATCTACACCGATCACAGGAGTCTTGAGCATATCTTCAAGCAGAAAGAATTGAACATGCGACAACGTCGATGGGTCGAGTTACTGAACGATTACGAATGTGCTATAAAGTATCATCCGGGCAAAGCCAATGTGGTGGCCGACGCCCTCAGTCGAAAGGATACTACACCTAGGCGTGTACGAGCGTTGCAACTCACTATTCAGTCCAGTCTTCCTTCACAGATACGAGATGCTCAGGTAGAAGCATTGAAACCAGAAAACGTCAGGGCTGAAGCCCTACGCGGCTCAAGGCAACGGTTAGAACAAAGGGCAGACGGCGCCTACTATGTAACAGGACGCATCTGGGTCCCACTCCATGGCAATTTACGCGAGCTTGTAATGGATGAAGCTCATAAGTCTCGCTACTCAGTACATCCTGGTTCGGATAAGATGTACCACGACCTCAGAACTACATATTGGTGGCCTAGCATGAAGGCCCACATAGCAACTTACGTTAGCAAGTGTTTGACTTGTGCGAGAGTCAAAGCGGAATATCAGAAACCATCAGGCCCACTCCAGCAACCTGAGATACCACAATGGAAATGGGAACAAATTTCCATGGATTTTGTTACTGGCCTACCTAGATCTCAGCGTGGAAATGATACTATTTGGGTGATCGTGGATCGACTCACAAAGTCTGCTCACTTCTTGGCTATCAAGGAAACGGATAAGTTCTCCACTCTAGCAGACGTATACCTTAAGGAAGTTGTCTCGAGGCACGGGGTGCCCACCTCTATTATCTCTGATCGTGACGCACGTTTTACTTCAGAACTGTGGCAAGCAATGCATAAATCTTTTGGCTCTCATTTTGACATGAGCACAGCTTATCATCCTCAGACAGATGGGCAGTCTGAGCGCACTATTCAAACTCTAGAAGACATGCTTCGGGCGTGCGTAATTGACTTTGGCAAGGGCTGGGAAAAGCATCTGCCACTTGTGGAATTTTCGTACAACAACAGTTACCACACCAGCATTAAAGCTGCTCCGTTTGAGGCATTGTACGGACGTAAATGCCGATCACCTCTTTGTTGGGCAGAGGTGGGTGACAGTCAGATCACAGGTCCAGAAATGGTAGTTGATACTACTGAAAAGATTGCTCAAATACGACAACGCATGGCGGCAGCTCGTGACCGTCAGAAAGTTTATGCCGATAAAGACAGGAAATTACTCGAGTTCCAGGTTGGGGATCGAGCACTACTCAAAGTTTCACCCTGGAAGGGTGTTGTTCGTTTTGGCAAAAGAGGCAAACTCAATCCACGATACGTTGGACCATTTGAAGTCATAGAGAAAATAGGCAAAGTGGCCTACAGACTGAACTTACCAGCTGAACTCAGTGCAGTTCACAACGTCTTTCATGTGTCGAATCTGAAGAAGTGTCAGTCAGATGAGACCTTCATATTTCCTTTGAAGGAGCTCACTATCGACGAACGGTTGCATTTCGTCGAGGAACCAGTTGAAATCACGGACCGGGTTTCTAAGGTCCTCAAGAACACCAGAATACCTCTTGTTCGAGTTCGTTGGAACTCCCGTCGTGGCCCAGAGTTCACCTGGGAACGCGAAGACCAAATGGAACTCAAATATCCCCAGTTGTTCGAAAACAATGCAACTGCTACTGAGGCTGAAGCTACTACAGAATTACGGGATGAAATCCCAACTCAACGGGGGGATGATGTGACACCCCAGGAAAACCAGTAAACGATACAACTTATTTAGCTTCCTCAGTAACCGCATGCTAAATTTCGGGACGAAATTTCTTTCAAGTTGGGGATAATGTGACAACTCAAGTTTCCGACTTTCACTTTCGCATTAAGTGCACGTTGACTTTGACTGTGTAGCTGTTTGACTCGTTTAATTTGTAACTGTACACGTTATTTTATAATGAACGCATTATGGCTGCATGATTTTGTGTTTGAATTGAATCTGTAAACTCAAACTGTTAAGACTTGAACAACTGATGAAACAAATGTCTCGCCATAACCAATCTCGACGAAACAGGCTGTTTCGCCGAAGCCCAGTTTCACCAAAGCCCATTAGGGCCCAGTTCACTTGTACGCATATAAATTACACGGAATTGTCTCATTCGTCACACGTTAACAAATTGAAACCCTAGAGCGCCCCTCTTCTGTGTGACGGCAGTCGGGAACTCTCGAAGTTTCCCTTAGCCTTCAATCCATCGTTCTTTTCATCTCGGTTAGTGTGTATATTACAGAATCGATTACTTGTTATTGATTAAAAAGTCTGATTGATGAATGTTTTTAGTTGCGGCCATGTGTGTGTTGTCAGGATATGTTAGTCATGATTCACTTGCTAATTGTTTGTATATATGTTGTTGTTTTGTAAAATAAAGAACACCTCATGGAATTGTCAGTTGGATTTGATAAGATTCATGGTTAGTAACATGGGTTGTTTATTAAAATCGTGATTGGTGGGACAAATCGGTGGTCAATGGGTGGGGAATTGTGAACCGCCGATTTCAAATGATGATGTTTGGTAGTGTTGATAATTCATAATTAATGGTCCAATCGGTTGATGATGTTGGAGGTCCAATCGGTTGATGATATTGGAGGTCCAATGAGGTTGGGTGGTGGTTGCTTATTGTCGGCCATTGTTGGGTATTCCAATGATAATCTGCTGATTTAATTATGATGTAGGTCTTATGATATTTCGGTATCTTATATATTAATATATCGATGACTTGAATTAATGATAGTTCTGGTTGTACCTTGATTGGTAGTTTGATTTGGATTTCATGTTTGGAATGATTGTGTGGTTAACTTAACTTATAACTATCACTGTTGTGTTGTTGATGATGATAATATTAACGAAAACACCCCACAATTGTTAACAAACTGGACGAAATCACTAAGGTGATTTCGGCCCATATAAGAATTCAGCTAGAAGTGTTTTCGGCTCACTCTAGGGATTTCGGCCCAACTGATGACTTAAAGTTATTAACACTGTTATGTTATTAACCCTGTTAAGTTATTAACACTGTTATGTATGTGACTCCATTTCACATGTTAATCCAGTTAATCTTGTTAATTAGGTTCAGTGAGTTATTGAGTAAATATGGTTAGTACAAAATGTGAAGGACTTGTTTATGAAACATGAGTTACATGAAACTGAATTGATAAACTGTTACGTGTTACACAATGATAACTGCCAAGCAATATGTGAAACTTTATGAGTTTAACTGATTATAAATACGTGCGTACTATAGGACGTGATTGATTTCTTGTGAGCACTTAACTTAGCATACCGAGCAAACCAAGGTGAGTTCACACCCTTACTAAGGCATGGGATTCCCAGGGTTTGGGGAATGGGATGGAAGGAATAAGATTGAATAGATTCGTACATACACTAATACTAGACTACCATACCATTGTCCTCGGTTGTGCAGGACACATACGTAAAACCTACGTATACTTATGCTACTCGCTATCCTCGGTTGTGAAGGATACTCACGTAAAACCTACGTGAACTTATACTCACTACTGCCTCGGTTGTGTCAGGCACTTACGTAAAACCTACGTAAACCCCCGCGTACCCCTGTCCTCGGTTGTGAAGGACACTTACGTAAAGCCTACGTAAACTTTGTACGTACTACTGTTCTCGGTTGTGAAGAACACTTATGGTTACAAATAGTCTAGTGTATATGCAAACATGGGAAGCCCCCACTAATAGAACATACTATCGGCCCAGTATAGCCGCACGTTACGAAACGAACTTGCATTTACGAACTTACTTACTGTGAACTCGCTCAACTAGTTGTTGACTCTCTGTTACATGCCTTGCAGGACCATAGGTACTTTTGGAGCTTGCACGGGAGGCACAGTCGTTGTGGACATGGATCGTGAAATGCGTTGTTAAACATTATGACATTTTGTACTTAAACTTAGGTTGGGTTTTACTTTAAATGCTTCCGCTACACACTTGTTTATATTTGATTTTGGAACACCTATCGTATTGATGAATGACTTTTACTATATACTTATGTTCAATATGATTGGTGGCTTGATCCTGGTCATGTCACGCCTCCAAGCGGTGGTACTCCGCGTGTGGATTTTGGGGGTGTGACAAAGTACCTTCAACTTATACTACTTTAGACGAAACTAATTTGAATATTGATGAAAACTGGAAGCTAACATACTCTCAGAGTAAAACTGATTTTACTAGTGAGTTGGGAAAAGACTCTTTCAATGACAAGGAAGAATTTACTAAATTTGTCAAGCTGCATAGTATCAAAACACATAAACATTTTGAGGTTGTTGAATCAAAACCAACCACTTGGTGTATAAGGTGTAAGTTACATGAACAAGGTTGCAAATGGCACCTCCGTGCAAGTAAACGTAAGCGTAGTGGATCATTTGAAATCACAAAGTATATCGGTCCACACACTTGTTTGCATAATACGACTACTCAAGACCATCCAAATCTAGATGCAACCTTGATCGCTCAAGAAACCCAACATCTTATAAAAGAGCAACCTTCTATTAGTATTGCCGCTTTAAAAGCCGAAATAATTGATAAACTAGGCTATACTCCTTCGTACAAGAAGGTTTGGGTTGGAAAACAAAAAGCAATTGAACAAGTCTTTGGGAATTGGGAAGAATCTTTTACTATTTTACCCAAATTTTTATATGCACTACAAAAGTTCAATCCAGGGACCATCGTTGAATGGTGTGTAATGAGAATGACCGATGTAGATCAAGTGGAATTTAGACGTGTTTTTGGGCATTTGATCCTTCTATCAAGGGTTTTAAGCATTGTCGACCGGTTATTAGCATTGATGCCACACATTTGTATGGTAAGTATAAAGGCAAGATGATGATTGCAATGGGAGTTTGAAGGGGTATGGTCCCAAAAACCTTGCGCAGGAAAACTGGACCATACCACAACTTCACCACAATAAACCCTCTTTAAAGAAAACCCTGCGTGGCTGCGCACCGGTTCTAAAGAAGGGAACTCAAAAGAAAGCAGTCTCCAACATCCGCGCGCCGAGAAAACCAATAACATGTCCTTGCGCAGACTCACGCAAAGGAACAGTTAGGATGGAAACAATATACCTCCGTGCAATTGCAACCCAGACTTAAACAGAAAAGACCTTTCTGTTACAACAGAATTAACATGAGGCAGAGGCATAGAGGAATACAGCCGTAAACCTTCTAGAAGGGCCCATCATGCACAACCATTCAGTTATAACCAAACGATGACATGGCATCATCCTGAACGCTCATCAAGGTTACGATGATGGCACTAACTTGGAGAATGATCCACCCACATTCATTTTCGACGTGGCATCTCCCTAGCCGTTGATCTCAATCACGATCCGTGTGCATGAACGTCAAGATGAAGATTAACAGAAGAGGAGTATCCGCTTACGGAAAATGCTTTCCGTTATCTCTTCCGTCAACAAACTTTCCCGCCTAAATCTGGTTATAAATAAGACAAGTCAGGTACCATTTCTCAAGTTACTCTCACTTCACTTTCACTATTACTTCTTCTTCTTCATTGAGATCTGTACTTATTCTCACGCCGGAGGTGGTCACGGAGAGAACCCCCATTCTCCCCGTAGCGAGTCTAATGGCTGTTCGTTTTGCAGTTATCGATTCGAAGAAGGGGCTCAGCCAAACCCCGAATCAAACGAGAGGACTCACCCTTTTATGCAGAACTAAACCCCTGGTCCGACTAATTCCGGTCATTCGAATTAGTGTTTCTTCATTGGCGCCCACCGTGGGGCTCGAACCCACGACCACAAGGTTAAGAGCAAGGATCTTAAAGGCGAAAAATGAATCTTTTGCCACTTGCTTTTGCTATTGTGGAAAATGAATCTTACGCTAGTTGGAATTGGTTTCTTTCTCATGTCAAGAAACATGTGGTGAAAGATAGTCATAGTCAAGGGATATGTTTAATATCCGATCGTCATGCTGGAATCTTAAAGGCGGTTAATGAACAAGGATCTCCTTGGTTAGAACCACGGGGTTTTCACAGGTATTATTTATATAAATTCATATTATTGGCTTGAACTTTTTTTCACGTCAATAATATTCATTATGTTAATTTTTCATAGGTGTTGCTTAAGGCATTTCATAAACAATTTTAATGATAAGTTTCGCAACTCACAATTAAAAGCTTTAGCTTATCGTGCTGGGAGTCAAAATCAAATTAGAAAGTTCAATTCCATAATGGAAGAAATTGGGAAGATAAATAAACAAGCTCGTAAATGGCTCGAGGGACACGCATTTGAGAAATGGACACTTGCATATGATGGTGGAAAGCGATACGGGTTGCTCACTATAAATTTGTCACATATTTTTAATAGTGTGCTTAAAGGTGCTCATTTCTTACCAATTACAGCATTTGTTCAACTTACATTTTATAGATTGGTTCACTATTTTGATGTAAGACGACCCATGGGATCTAATGCTCAAGCTAATAGAGATGCCTATACACCTCGTGTTTTGGCAAAAAACGCAGCTTCAATGTCAAAAGCCGGTGCACATTCTTTAAGATCTTTTAACCGACAGAAAGGAATATTTGAGGTGATAACTCAAAAGGGGAAAAATGTTCAAGTGGTTAATTTGGAAGAAAAACTTGCACATGTGGTAAGTGGGAGATATATAAGTATCCGTGTTCACATGTTTTGAGTTTATATGCCAAACTTTCACTGAACACTTGGCAATATGTTCATACGTGTTACTCAATCGTAGATTATTGTGCTACTTGGTCAGCCGAGTTTTTCCCGCTTCCTCAGGAAGCATATTGGCCACACTCGTCGTTTGTTAAAAAATTACTTCCCAATTCGGATCTTAAACGAGATAAAAAGGGTCGCCCTCATTCAACAAGGCTACGAAATGGAATGGACATTAAAGAAGGGAAAATGTAGACAACGTGGTCATAATCGCGCAAGATGTCCTTCTAAGCCTAAAAGAATGGATGCCTAAGTGGGTCAAGTTGTTTTGAAATGTTTCTTTTAGTTTGTATTTGGTGTTGAGACCGCTAGCCAGTCGACTTTATTTGACATTTTTATTTTCTTTGTATTTGACATTGAGACGGTCAAGTTTTAAAGATTGATTTGCTTTTTATGCTTCTTAGTTCGCTTCTTTTAATTTAGTTTCAAATGATTGTTCAGTTGTTTTTAATTTAGTGAGTGGATTGAAGAAGAAAAAAGTGATAATTCATTAATTGAACGATAAATAAAAAGAAAATAGTTTAGTTAAAATAAGTAAATATGAAAAAACACCCATTTTGGTAAAAAATTTTCAAATCACCCATTTTGATAAATAGACAGAGTTGAGGGTGTTCAACCTCTTCTTTGAAATCAAAGTAATATATTGATTTTCTGATTCTTTCCCCTCTTATATAAATTTTATCATCTTCCAAACCAACCAATAAGCAACTATATGGTAAGAAGGTTACCTTGAAGCCTATATCACAGAATTGTCCACAAATTAGAAGATTATATTTCAAACCTTCCACATATGCCACATTTTCAAATGTAACCACATGTAATGCAACGATACCCCAAAGTTCTTCCCTTTAAACCATTTCCAAAATTTAATAATTTATCTAGTTTTTTTTTATAGTTACTGAGTAAGCTCCTATCCCCAGTCATGTGCTTAGAGCTTCTTGAATTGCAATACCAAATCTGTTGCACATTATGGTTCTGAAATGGAAAGGTTAGAAATTCTTTAGTACCCAAACTTGTTTGGGTACTTTTCTGATGAACAAATGTTTGTATTTTCTTCTTCAGATGAGTTGTTATCATCAGAATTTTTGTTAAATGTTGAGTCATTTACAGATGCTTTTGATTTTGAAAGATGTTGAATTAGTCAGTATTTCAACATACATACAGTCCACTTTGTCAGATTTTTCCGATGATCTGAATTGTGTCGGAAGATTGAAAGATCTTTGAATTTTTGAATGAGTTCTTTTTGTATTTTCTGAGTGTGTTTGTTTTGACTCATATTTCTTAAACTGCGAACTAGATCTTGAAGGGAAAGATAGATTATCAGAGTTTGCAGATTTGTTGGATTCTGTATCAGATTTTGATGTTAATTTATCAGAATTTGATACAGATGCTCTTACAAATATGGTGGGATTGTTGGATTTAGTTTTGTGTATCCCAACCCTTCTCCTCTATTCTTAGGTGTATCCTCTATAAAATTTATGAATTTCTTTGCCTATTGAAAGCCTTTAACATTGATTTCAGTTTCATGAATCTTTTATACAATGTTTTTCTTTCTTGCTCGTAAAATTAAATTTGGCATCTTTATTTAAACTTTCATCAAGTAAAGACTTTTTCTGATTGTAGTTTCAGTTAGCAACTTCTGCAATTCATCATTTTTTTGCTTTCTGCAAATTGTTTTTCATGCATACATTTTAAATTTGTCATAAGTTTGTTCAATTGATGTTTCAAGTCTTGATTGTTTGAACTTACTTTGTTTTCTGATGGCTCTGATTCTTCATCTGATATCCTTGCCATTAAGCAAAAGTTGGCCATTTCTTCTTCCTCGTCATCAGATGAATCATCTGTTAACCAGGTATCTGTTCCAGTAACCAAGCTACTATGTTGTTGCTTTTTAGCTTCTTCTAGCTTCTTTTCGTAGTAAGAAACATTCTTCAACTTCTTATACTTGCACTCTGATGCGTAGTGTCCTTTTTTTTTTACATTTGTAGCACACCACTTCTGATTTTCCCTTTTCTTTTGATTTTCCTTTCATCCTTCCTCTATCACTCTTTTGTTGTTTGGTATTTCCTCCTCTTAGCCTTTGCTCAAAAGTTTTAGTAAGAAAAGTTATGGCTTTAGCAAATGCAGTGAAATCTGATATGGTATCAGAATTCTCTATTTCTGAGATTTGGGTGTGAGAGGACTGAGGATCTGATGTTGTCACTCTTTGTTGTTTGGAGATTAGAGCAATGGGTCATCCTCGCTGGGTTTGAATTTTCATAAATATCTTCCTCTCTTGGGACTAAGATACCATAAAGGTCATGTAGATTTACATCACCTAATTTTGTAAGGCCATAAAATACGCTTGTCTTTATGAAACACACTTATAGGTTATCGGACTTAGTTGTCTAGTGGGCTTGGGTTAAGCCATGTGGACCGATTTATATATGGTCCCTATATAATGTTATGTTAAGTTCATTATTAGGGTTAAGCATTAGGGAAAAGCATTAGGTCTTAGTGTTGTTGATTGTTTCTATTCTTAATCGATATTGTACCAGACAAGCAAACAACTCGTGTGCAATCAATATACAATTGACTTTCTTATTCATCACTTTCAATTGTTTTCCGCACTCTTGAACGTGTTTGTGATATCCTACGATGATCTCTGGACTTACATTTGGTATCAGAGCATAAGAAGTCTATTCGAAGGCTCAGTTTCAAGATATCATTTGAAGAACAAGAAGAAAACTAGCAGATTCCGCGAAATTGAAAAGAACAATACATTCTTCGACGAACAGTTTTGAAGTCGGACTTTCCTGAGACTGCCCAAATGCATCCAGTTTTACATGCATCCTTGTTGAAGAAAGCCTACGGTTCCAATACTCCTGTCTTACCATTACCAGTGGGTTTACGTTTTATGTTACAACCAAGAGCTATTGTAGATAAAAGAGTTGTAAGAAGAGGAGATAAAGCAGTTTAACAGATTTTGGTTCACTGACAGGATTTACCTATTTCAGAAGCTTCGCGGGAATAGGGATGGCAATCAAACTCGAACCCGCTGGGTAAACCCGAAACCCAACACATTTGGGACGGGTTTGGGGTTGGTTAATAGGGTTTGGGACGGGTTTGGGAATAGTTTTTATTTTTTTCGCGGGTTTGGGATTTAGTGATATACCCGTTTACCCGACCCAATTACCCGATAAAGTGTACCGTTTACCCGATTGTATACCCAATATAATTTCTTTTATATTAGTAAATATGTATATATATGATACATCCATTTTTTACACATATAGGTATTCTATTCCGTACACATTGTAGTTATTTGATATATATTTTGATAATGACAATATAAAATGTAACTGGTTAGTAGTTACCCTATAAATACCCAATGGGTTTTGAGATGAGTATACCCAATGAGTAATCTTTTTAAATTAACGGATTTACCCGAAACCTGCGGGTATACCCGATACCCGATGGGTATTTACCCGCTAGAAACCCGACGGGTTTTGGGACGGGTTTGGGACAAGCTTATCTAACCGGGTTTGGGTTTGGGATTACCTAAACCCGTCCCAAACCCGACCTATTGCCATCCCTACGCGGGAATATCTTAATGATGTTCAGCGTAGATTTCTATTCTTGAGGACAAGAATGATGTTAGGGAGGGAGTATGTTACTATTTTTTTAATAGAACAGGTTAAATCTGTAATAAACAGAAGTATAGGGGTCGTTTGCGTTAAAATTGTAATAAGTTTTTGTGAGTGGTTAAAGGTTGTTAGTTTAGGCAGGAAAGTTAGGTGTGGGTATATGTACTAGTTTTTTTTTTTTTGAACGGTAAGGTGTCACAATTTTTTGGGTGCAGGACACCCCACACCCCCCTCATTGGGAAGGCCCGTCGCCCTTCTCCAGCCAGACATGAGTGTCTTGACCGTGCCCCAGCTGGCATCAGAGAGTGACCAGCATTCAGGGAAAAAGACTCCACAGGTACCTCGCCCTAGATCAGGACTTGACGAGTTGAGAGCCGCCACAGAGGGGAATAAACCGCGTCAAGTGGGGATCAAACTCGGGTACCATGGGTAAAAACCCGGGTGCATCAACCAGTTGAACTGGCATCATTTGCAAGTATATGTACTAGTTAATCAGTTGTAATGAGTAGCTATGTTTGTGTGTTCTATCTCTTTAATTCTTCATTTTCATAGCTAACAAACAGGATCATGTCATACATAATTACACGTGTTTAACTCATTGACCGAATGAAATATATGAACGAAAAAGAATTAAGAACAAAAATGATTCAGACTTCTTACTGGTTCAGCACTTAATCATTCAGAAGTTGTCAAACAGCCCCTTATTGTTATACGTTTTAGTTTTTCAGTCATGCAACTGAAAAAAAAAATCAAAAGAGAAATACAAGACAAACCACCGTCTTTTGTTGGGTTCTGTTGTGTTGCCTTTTTTTAGCATGTCTAATTGTTTTTTAAATATTTTTAATAAAAAATTTATTTCTAAATAATAATAGTTTTCTAGGGGAGAAAATGACAAGTTTTTAAGTAATTTTTCGAGGGGGGTGTATGACAAGAGAGGGGAGGTACGTTTTGCAAAAACTCGATCTTAAACTTGCCTGAAAACTGGCTTTTGAAATATCAAATGCTCAAAACCACACTTCTAGCAGATATACAGTTTTAACAAACAAATTGAAGGAACATGGAACAAAGAATTCGGGTCTTCTTCCTCTTGTCTTCTTGAAATCACTTCTGGGTTTTGTAGGTTCCAATCGTTTGCAAGGGAATTCATTTTGATGATTTGAAATCCATTAATGCAGGTGATTAACAAATCTCAAATAGTAGCTGTATAGAATGTTGATGATGCTTTTGGGCCAGAAGATAAAGGCTATCTGCGCGTTTTTTTTTAAGTTTTGAAAATGTTTGATTTATATTTGAGATCATCGCGTTAGTTTCGGTCCTGGTCCAGATTGACAAGACCGAGACCTACCCGCTTTTAAGTATTAAATGATCTGAGCGTCATGTTTAATAATTTGTAGAATCCGGTCCCCGTTTCTGTTCCTTGTTTACATTGTATATATGAATATCATATGATACATATATTCCACAACATTTAGAAATTACGAGTCATAATAATCCTAATTTGGGTAAGAATATGATTTTCACAAGAAATTAGCAAATTTGTTTCTTGATAACATTTAGCTTTCCAATCTCTATTTTTACAAGAAATTAGCAAATTTGTTTCTTGATAACATTTATACTCATCAGTTTAGCTTTCCAATCTCTATCTTTTTCCTGATAGCTCTTTGACCATGATAAATGAATGAATCTAGTATCCCGGACACAGTGAAAACACCTGTTTCACATTTTATGAAATTAAACTACTGGTAACGGGTTTGGGTAATCGGGTGGGTATCACGTAATACCACGTGTATCCCAAACCCTCAAAAACTTTTAAAGTTGATCCTATACTCGAATACCAAATCCTGAATGTTTAGAATTTACCCATGTGGTTCGGGTTTTCTTGCCATCCCTAGAGTGTGTAAATTTATGATTATAAGATCAAAATGATTGTTCAAACGATCAAACACGATTTCAAGGGTAAGAATTGTGCAGAAAATAAGAAAGGAATTTTACCTCCAATAATAGCACAAACATTAGTCAAGAAGTGCTATGCCCCGCTTGCGGTGTGCACATATAATGTATATATGTGTGGGCGCTCGGAGGGCAAAAGTGAAATGGTACTAACTTTAACGTTATTTTACTATTTCGTGAAAATAACGTTAAAAGCGGCGGATGGTTAATCAGGCATCATGTGGTGACGTTGATAGCTGAAAGACACGGGGGTACATGCACCAATCAGTCTCTGTCCCGATTGTTTGAGTGTTATGTGTCTTAGGTCCAAGGCTTGATACAAAACTACAATCGAGCCGGGGGTCTCACTGGAAGCAGCCTCTCTATTCCTACGGGGTAGAGGTAAGGCTGTCTACATCTTACCCTCCTCAGACCCTACCTTAGCTTTGCTATTGGTGGGATTTACTGAGTATGATGATGATGATGATGATTAGTCAAGAAGTGCAGAAATGAAACATGCTCCTCTGTGAAAGTAACCTGCAAAATTTTTTTTTTAATTTAGAAGAATAATATAATAAAAAAAATGTATTAGGTAGCAGAAAGCGGACCTTGATAGGTGAAAGTTCATAAAAGAAAAAAACTCCAGGAAGTGTCTTAAGATGACCCACTTCAGCACCTTTAAAATGTTCGGTTACTGAAAACTGAATAGGATAGAAACAAATAAGCCCTGTGTTATTATAAGAAGTAAATACTATATAGCAGTTTTATATAATTTTGAAAAATTGTGAAAACCTGATTTGATTGGATGTCGTGTCCCTTAACATCGGTGTAAACACTTGGTACAACCTGGCAGACAATATATTTCTGTTATTCCAAGAAATAACGTTATTCTAGACATAACCAGTATAACCTCAAGGTACCTGGGGTGCTTTAAGGCTGCGAATGTATATCGACTAGTTATGTTGAGTATAATATTACACATAGATACCTTCTAGATACAACAGTTACTTTAAGGCTGCAACTGTATATTAACTGTGTATAAAACAGGGTTATACAGGGGCTTTATAGAGTATAACATTACACATAGATACATACGACAGTTACTTGAAGGGTGCAACCGTATATTGCTTGCGTACAAAACAGGGTGGTTTAATAGAAGCCTAAAGAGTATAATATTACTCATAAATACGGACCTTCTAGGCATAATAATACCATATAGGAATATCAACTCCTATATGAATGTTTATCCAATAATCAAGCTAGAGTGAATCAAGTGAAAAAGATGTTAATCATAATATGTACAACTTGTTGCAAATGAAATTACAATGGTTCCAAAGGAGATGGATTTCATGAAAAGTTGCACATGATAAATGGTTTGATGAATGGTGAAAGCATGGTCTTTTGACAAGATGATAGTTGAGTGATACGACTGTCAAACCATATTAATTAAGAATAAGGCGATAATTGTGTTCTTTCTTTCGTATGTAGATCAAACACCATGGTTTTAGTTTACATGTAGGTCATGGGCCAAGCTTACACTAAACCCTAAAAGACCATTAACATAAATAGAGTTATAACTAGCGGAGTCGCTCAAGAGCTACTCGGTAAAAGCTCGAATTGAGCCGAGTGCCCAAGCCTAAAAACAAACGAGCCGGAGCTTCATATACCGAGCTCGGCCAGGCTCGCGAGCCTAAACGAACCTATTATATATATGTATAGTAACAAATAATTAATTAACAGGCTCACGCTTGAAAATTTTTCTCACAAGCCGAGCTCAGGCTTGAGCTTTGTTAAACTAAATGAACCAAGCTCGATTACTCCCTCAGATATAACCCTAACAGTGAAGAAGAGAAGACATAAACTAAATGAACCAAGTCTAGTTTTTCAAGCCTTTTACATGGAAAACAAAAGGATTTTGTTTCACCATTATTAAAACAATATAAATAAATAATTTTAAAGAAAAATGTACAGCTGTTTTGATACCAATAATATTGTAGAGTTTAAAAAAGTTATTTACAAAACTAGTGATCTATATAATATAGGATTTGAAAGAATAAAGCTAACAAAAGGTAGCAAAGGGTAGATTTAGACCGTGGGGTATGGTGGGGCGTGGGTTGGGGGCATGGTGCGACACGTGGACTATGGGACACCCAAGACCAAAAGCCAATTTCAAAGGGGTATGGTGGGGCGTGGGTTGGGTGGCGTGGAAAAAAAGCCAATTTCAAAGGGCTAGTGCTCTTGGCCAATGAGGTTCCGCCATGTCATGTGGTAGCCCCGCCCCACGCCCGGCCTTAAACTCCCGCCCAAGGGGTCACGCCCAAACCCAAGCCCACCCAGGGTGGTGACTTGGGTGTTTCTCTCCAACCCACGCCCCATACCCCATAGTCTTATATCCACGTCAGCATTGAGCATTGATTCCTTTCGGTCACCAGAAAACTTGACTAGGGAGATTAATATTGGATTTTGATACCAATTCATAGTGAAATCCACTAAATGAGAAAAAAAAAACATCTAGTTGAGAAATCTAATACCATCATTTCATCTCAAGTTTGAGTATTATTCAAGTGATGTTTAATTATTTATGTAGAAATAGAGAAAAACAAACAAAGAGCAACCAATGTTATATGAGGTACTTCTAAGAAGATTTAAAAGCACAAATAATAGATAAATAATAGCGAGTGTCATGCCTCGAGTACTTACCTTGAGAAAATACTCATACATCCCACTTGGTGCCTTTTGTGTCCAATGCACACTACAAATCAACATAAGTGAGGAGATGATTTAAAAGCACAAATAATAACTATGAATTATAAACTGAGAAGAAAAATACCCATCAAGGGGATTCACCACACCAGGAATATGGTCACCAAAAGCCAACCTATTAATCTTGTGACTTATCTGTGCTAAAAAGGAGCAAGTTATTATTACAAGATAATCTAATACCATATTTACATAATTATAAACGAATATGCCACAATTATATCTTACATTAAAACTGTCTTTATGAAAAGCTGCCAGATCATGGACATGCACATTTGCTTGTTGAAAGCTCTTTCCAGGGGCAAAATGGAAATTTCCAGCCACTTTATTAACATCCAAGAATCCATATATATTACATCCTTCACCGTCTTCATCTTTGATCCTTTGTAAAAACCCTTCCCTTTTGCACTGATAGAAAAAAAAACAAAAAAAAAAGCAAGAGAGTATTCAGTTCAGTGTCATATAATATACTATTGGTTTCTGATATGTTCCACCAAAGAAAACACAGGATCATTGGAATGAGAAAGGCTAAATACTCCTAATTATATGCCTATTTATCCTCCTGATCTTGGTTTTTAAAAGAGCCTGGAAGCCGAGGCGTGACTTGTGAGGCGAAGGCGCTAGCTTCATGTATGAGGCGTCTGATAGTTATTAAATATTTATAAATAATTCAAGATAACATTTCCATCCTTTTTAATCCATAAAAGTACACAAGATTTCATGAAATACACAAACTCTATGTACAACTAAAGAAGCTAATAAAAAGGATTGTTTTTATGTCTACGTGTGATAAAAGAAGCTAAGCTCTACATCAAGAACATAGTTGTCGATAGCGAATAGCGACAAATAGCGACAAGGCATGGTTAGACTACGAAGCGAATAGCGACAAATAGCGACGGCTATTTTATAAATAGCGATTACACTAGATAAAAAATTTTGAAAATTTTTATATGTATATTACATCAAAATACCCTTGTATATATGCTATTTTACATGTATATTTAACAAAAACCTATAAATCTAGCTATTTTATAGCTATAACCCTTTATAACATTAAAAAAAATAATAATAACTGCGGCTAAATTCGATAGTCGTCGCTATGAACCAAATAGCGACAGTACGTCGCGTCGCTATAAATCGCGCTATAGCGACCGCTATGGTCGCAATTAACAACTATGATCAAGAAGCCTTTTCGTTTATAAATTGTAATATGACTGCCAATTGTCATGATCTTCGTGAAATCACACAGTAAATGCCATTCCAATGCTCTAAAATCTAAGACACGAAAATTACACCAAATGTTAAAATACATAAAATGGAAGATAAATAAACATACTAATTGGGAAGCTTTAACATTTTAAAGTTTTCTCTTATGAATATTAGCACTCCAAGATGAATCATTTGGCATGAAACAGAAGGAATTATCCAATTGCGCATTTAAGTTAAAATTCTATATCTATCGTAACTTTAACTTAATGAATTCTGGAGGACAAAAGACTAAATAAAAAGCAGAAACCCTGATTCTACATGTGAAAAAAATAAAAAGCAACCATAGATAGGCATACAGGTAGGTATACATGTGTGATAGAGAGACACGCAGATTACCTGATCGATTAAGTCTGGATCTGACACTGCCCATCCTTTCTTCCTATATGCTTCACGAACATCCTCACAGGAGTTGCAGCATTCCTCATCTGACTGCAAAAATCAGGGATAGTTTGAAGAATTCACACATAACATCAAATGGCAGAAAATAGCTAGGAAGCTTACCGATTCTGCACCAAAACAAGAACCACAATATGTCTCATTGTGTTCAAGCCTACCACCATGTTTTTGCAAAGGCTTCTCAATCTGTTGTTCTCAATAGATAACAAAGCAGGAAACGGTTATAAGAAAATAGTCTTCTATGATCTTTTGTACCAAAAAAGTTAAACATCCCGAACAAATTGATGTGTGAGAACGATATTTTTTTATAATAACCTTGGCAGCTCCGATACCATCTTGTCTTGATTCTATGCCATTACCATTCGCATCAAGTCTCTTTTTAAAAATGTCATGTTTCTGCACGTATGGACGCAATCATAAGTCACTATGAGAAAGAACAATAGGATGGCACAATGGTAAAAAATTGATCAGTTATGCATAGCACATTCAAGAATTTTCATCTGCAGTTATCTCATACCAGTTCAATGAGCACTAAAACTATTATGTCTGCAGGTTTGATACTATGATTTAAATTAAATAGACAAGAAATAATAATAATAATAATAATAATAATAATAATAATAATAATAATAATAATAATAATAATAATATCTAAAGACATACAATGTCAAGATGTTCCTCTCCACTGATGTCCATAGCATCAACACTGAGTATTGTACATGGAAGTGCTGGAAAAACGATATCAAACTGCAGTTTCAAATAATATTGAGGGTATAACGATTAATACAAAAATAAAAACGTACTTATTCTAGAAGCTAAAAACCATAATTGATAAAAGGGTTATTGGATTTTATCACCCCCTAACTATTGGCTATTGGCCGCCGCAACCCCCAACTATCACTTTGACGCACGTCACCCCCAACTTAACACTTAGGGGCTGTTTGGTTAGCTCTGAATAAAACCATTCAGAGGTTCACCTCTGATTCGGCCAGAGGTGAAGGTGTTTGGTTGTGCCTCTTAATGGCAAACCTCTTAATGATTCAGTGCTGAATCATTCAGCAAGTAGAACATGCTGAATGAAAAAAAAGACAAGTGTTACCCCCATTCACCCTCCCTCATCCCTTTACCTCTCTCTCGATCAGAATTCCCGGCGACCGGAGCCGTGATTCCGGCTCCCCTTTCTTCTGTCCGGCTAGACACCCACATGTACGGCGACCACCACCATGTACGGCGGCGGTGCGGCGGCGGTGCGGCGGCAGTGCACCCACATGTATCCCCCTTCGATACCAACAAACTTACACACTCCCTCTTCACTCTACTCTCCTCTCTCTCTCTACTGTGAATACAGCCGACCACCACCATGTACGGCGGCGGTGCGGCGGAGCTGGGTAACGGGGAAGCTCCGACTCCAACAACGAACAAGAGATGATGATGATGATGATGATGATGATGATGGCGACGATTGAGGCGATTGACGATGATGGCGGTGGCGGAGAACTCAGCTCTGGCGATTGACGATGATGGCGGTGGCGGAGATGATGTTGATGATGATGACGGTGGCGGAGATGATGTTGATTGACGATGATGGCGGTGGCGGAGAACTCAGATCGGTAGGGAGAGAAAGGGGAAGGGGGTGGGGGGGGGGGGGGGGGTGATGAATACTGATAATGATGATGATGATAGGGTTTTATATAAAAAAATTCTATAATGGGTTTATTTTGTGGGTAGGGGTAAAAATGTCATTTTACACTGTCATTCAGATATGGAACCAAACAACACTTTACTGGTTCAGCACTTACCATTCAGACCCTCTTACCCATTCAGACCTCTTATTCATTCAGCACTTAATCATTCAGAAGTTGCCAAACAGCCCCTTAGTATGTTCTGTCACCACGTCGTTAACTGATCACTAACTTTTGATCTTGGTACTATACTTTTGGGGGTGTCATAGGGATCTTAGGAAGGTTTTAGGGATCTTAGGACATCCCAAAAGTATAGTAACAAAATCAAAAGTTAGTGATTAGTTAACGATGTGGTGACAGAACACACTAATTGTTAAGTTGAGGGTGACGGGCGTCAAAGTGATAGTTGAGGGTGGCAGCGGCCAATAGCCAATAGTTGGGGGTGATAAAATCCAATAACCCTTGATAAAATTATGTTAAAGACAGCAAAAATACTACATGAATTCGTAGACGTTCTCCTCTTGATGTATCTACTACTAGCTTTGTTTCAGTTACAGACTGAATATATAATCCTGCATCCAAACACACATATGACAATTAATATGAAACATGTTGGTACTTGATTAGCAGCAGAATACATTTCAATTATAAAATATACAGAAAATGAAAACCGACAGATTAGAAAACATAGCTTAACTACTAATGAATTTAACATTGTTATGTAGAAGAACTTTGTGTCCAGTTAAAACACCTAGTCTAACTGATAATAAGTGATTACATCAACTATAAACACATTCATTGATGGATGTAGGCAACACAAATGAATGATGTTAGTCAAAACATTTTGAGTCCTCCATAAGCATAATTTGTTATCTTTTCAGATTATCATAATGAGAGACTAGAGAGATTGAGAGCTAGTTAAACTTGATCTCAATCTAATTTTTTTAGTTTACTATAGGAATTAAAAATTAAGCAGTTCACCTCATAATTCCAAAGTTCAGCCTAATAACTATGCATGAAAATAGAACATGTTTGTTGAAAGTAAAATATCATCATTCTACTTGCATTTAAAAGTCAAAAAGTTAAATGATGTTGACAATTTTGTTCCCTTAGAATCCAAACTACACACCAATTCTCATTCAAAAGTCTCAGGGGCTGTTTGGCAACTTATGAATGGTTAAGTGCTGAACCAAGGTCTGAACCATTCAGAGGCAAAGGTCTGAACCATTTTCAATTGAAACAAATCATACGAACAAAACAATCAGTCACAAATCAAACAAAAACAGAAATAGAACTCACTGAGCTCAGCGAAGAACAGCAGAAGCATGAAAACGGAAGATACAATAGTGATAACACCACCGGAGATGGTTCTACTGGAGAAATCGTTATTGATTTTAGGATACGCATCCAAATTCCGTATCCTGTTCATTACACTTTCCATTTCTAAAACCTACACACAATTCTACTATCCAAAAACACTTCGATCAAAATATCAAATCCTCAATTTCAGATTTCACCTCTAAACTTAAATTCAATATGCCGTTATGAAGTAAGAACAATGGATCTTCGTTACAGATGAACAATCGATTTTGTTGTTAGTGCATGAATTCGATTCACAGTGTTCTTCGAATCGATCGAATTTGAATTGAAAATATCGAATCGCAGATGAACAGCGTCGTCGGATCTTCGACCGGGAACGAAGTGGGAAGTTACGGAAGTCAGAACCAACGTTATTGGACTGGGTTATGTTAACACTAAGAAGCCCAATTGAGTGTGCCATTATGAGCCCATGTAGGAGTTAGGTGTAGGTAGAGGTGCACAAAAAAACTTGAACCAGAACTCGAAAAAGACCTGGACCCGGGTATTTTAGAAACCGGGTTTTTTATACCTAAACCCGACTCTACACGTAGGGTAGGGACCGGGTATACATATCCTCCTCAAAACCTGTACCTGTAACCGGGTTTTTTGTACTCGTTCTATACCCGGGTTTTCAGCATACCCGGGTTTAATTTATACCTGTAACCGGGTTTTCATAATACCCGTAATTGGGTTTTCTCAATACCTAAATCGGTTATTCAGAAAACTTGGGTCGAGTTTTTTTCGGGAATGACCATTAATGCATCCTGCAGTCCACGGTTGGTGGTTAGAGGGTGTTGTGGCTTTATTTTAGGCAGATTTCAAGGCCTAAAAGGGGTATAAATAATGGTATGACGTTTGGGTAAGTCACACCACTTGAAAATACACTGAAAATCAACAAAAAATGCTCCTGAAAACCTGCTTTATACTCGAACCCGGACCGTACCCAAGCCATATCTGAACCATACCCGAGCACGAAATAGGATATTATAATACTCAGGTATAGAAAACCCGAACCCGGGTACACAGAGTATGGATTTCCTGGCCAATACCCGGACCAGAACCCAGCCCAGGTATTGGCAATGCCCGAAAATTCAAAACCCGGTTATACCCGTACCTAGGTATGTACCCGAACCAGGGTATTAACAAAACCCGATTGTGTGCACCTCTAGGTGTAGGGGTGTTAATAAACCGTTAATCTATTGAATTTTTCAGCCTTAGGAGTTAGGTGTAGGGGTGTTAATAAATCACTAATCTGTTGAATTTTTCAGACCCAAGCAAGTCGTCCGATTTGAAATATATATGTTTCAGTTTTGAAGATGTGACTATGTATAGTTATGTTTATTGTGTAGAAGTTGGAACCAACCATCTAAAATTAATGATTAATGATTTATTAATTTTTATTTTTAGGAATATAAAGTTATGGAGTAGGAGTTGGCTACTGAAGAAACACTGGTTCAAATGACCGGAATCAATTGGACCAGGGGGTTTGGATCTACATAAAAGGGGCGAGTCCTCTAGTTTGATTCGGGTTTTAGCTTATTTCCTTCTTCTAACGATAACTGCAAAACAAACAGCCGTTAGACTCGTCACGGGGAGAATGGGGATTCTCTCCGTGACCACCCTCCGGCTTGAGAATAAGTACAGGTTCTGATGAAGAAGAAGAAGTAGTGAAAGTGAAGTGAATGTAACTTGAGAAATGAAACCTGAATTTGTCCTTATTTATAACCGAAGTTTGGGTGGGAAAGTTTGTTGACGGAGGAAGTGACGGAAAGTAATTTCCGTGAGCGGTTATTTTCTCCACCGTTTAATCACTAACGGGTGTGTGTGCACACGAATCGTGGTTATGATCAACGGCTGGGGAGATGCCACGTGGAAATTGGGTAAGTGTGGATCTTTCTTCAATTTGGTGCCATCATCGTGACTTTGAGGAATGCCCAGGATGATGCCACGTGTCCATTCGGTTATAACTGAATGGTGATGCACGATAAAGCCTTCTAGAAGTTTTACAGTTGTAATCCCACGTAGCTCTTCTCCATGTAAATTCTGTTGTAACAGAAAAGTTATTTTTGTCTAAGTCTGGATGGTATCCGCGCGGAGATGTTGTCTAACTATCCTGATATATGGACTTGCGCAAGGTTGTGTTAATTCCAACTTGGCGCGCGGATGTTGAAAACTGCTATCTTTTAAGTTCTCTTTTTTAGAACCAGTGCACTGCCGCACAAGGTTCTTTGAAAGAGGTTTATTGGTAGTGATGTTGTGGTATGGTCCCGAGCACCTGCGCAAGGTTTTTGGGACCTTACCCCTTCAAGTCCCCTAGTCCAGTGTTGCTCTTATGCAAAAAAGTAGAGTACTGGACTTATGAGAGAGATGATTTTTGCTATGTGGAGTTTTTGGCGCGAAATGTGGGGAAACTTCTTGGAGAAGATATTTCTTGCTCATGATTTTAAATTTTGAAAATTTTGACTCTTGGCAGTGAAAGGTACAGTGGCTACTGTTGACGTGTGACAGTTTGAGTGACAGGCTGTCACTTGTCAGTTGCACGTCGTCAATCGTGGCTTGCACGCGCGCGTGAACTTTTGTTAGGGTTATTCCCACTCGCTCCTGATGCGTAGATAACCGTGTTTTTCCCGAAAAATGTGTTATTGCGGTTTTCTAGGTCATTGATAGCGGTGGGTATATTAATCCTTTGATTGCTTTCTTTTTGTTAATATTGCCATTTGAATCCTATTTTCTTCGTCTTCCCCATTACTTTCTCAAAGAAATCTGCAATTTTCTCCTTTTATGTCTTCCGGAGAACGTCACGACGATTCTTCTGAAGAGATGTCTGCTGGTCTTCCACCATTGAAGTGGCCCCGAGAGACATTAGATAGTATGGTTCGAAATTTTAAGTTTCCTGATAGTTGGGATACTCGATACCCTAATGAGGGTCAGACGACGATGGATGCTCCGGCCGGGTACATCACTCTTTCCTGGGATTTCTTTGTTGCAGGCAATTTTCGATTACCTGTAAGAAAATTTTTTCTTGAAATCCTTTCGTACTATAAGTTTCATATTTCCCAAATGCATCCTATTGGAATGGTTTGGGTTCATCACTTTGAATTCGTCTGCCGAGGGATGCATATCGAGCCGACGGTTAATCGCTTCCGAGTATTCCATCAAATGCATTATTCACATGGTTTTTATTCCTTTGTTCAATGTGCTTCGGCAAAGAAGATCCTGTTGAACCCCCCAAAATCTTTTCACGATTGGAAGCCAAAATTCTTATTTATTAAAGCCGGAGTGATCCCGATGAAGATGTTTTTAGAGGCAAAGAAGACGTTGCAATCGAGACTATACAAAATCCTTTTTCGGAGGCTTGGTACCAGGACTTGAAGGACGTTCCGTTGATTGATCTTCCAGAGAAAGCCCTGGTTGGTGCTAGTATGAGCCTTTGCTGGCGGATGAATCGAGAAGATAAGCCGGTATACATGGAAGACGGTAAAGGTAGGATTTCGGGTTTTCTTACCCTGTTTGTTTGTTTTTTCTCCTTTTTTTTGAATTTGCCCTTGTTTTCCTCTTTGTAGTTGTCTATTTATACGTTGTTGCATTCAAGAGAGATGGTGGAAAGATGGTCACTGTTCCGAAAAGGGCTGATGAGGAGCTTTGGTATCTTCAAATTGTTAAGAATTTTGTTCTTCCGCGGGATGAAGATTTGGCCGCGCAACCCCCAACTGGCGCTGGTAAGGTTACTATGATTTTGGCTTATATCGCAATATTATTTGTTGCTGTTTTTGCGCGTTGTGTAATTTTGCAAGATTTTGCTTTTTCCACTAGGTGAGTTGTCTAACCTGGGCATAGGCCCTGAAAAGAAGAAACGTGCCCCGGCTGCTACTGTTGCGTCGAAAAAGAATGAGGCGGCGAAGGCTCAATCGTCAAGAGCCAAAAATGTCCAAGGAGAGAAGAAAGGTATGCGCCATTCCTCTAACTCCTGGTGTGATTATGTAGTGGTGTCTGACTCATTGGAGGGTCTTGCGCCTGTAGTTATGAAGAAGCCAAAGGCGGAGCCTCGGGATGCTGCCGATGTCCCTGTTTCGACTCCGGATGATCCCATCGATCTGGAGTCAAGTCCGGAGCGTTTGTTGAAGACGAGGGCGAGGAAAAGAAAACAAGCTGAAGTTGATGTTGAGGCACAGCCTGCTAAGAAGGTTCAAAAAAGAAAGATTACCAGAAGAGGCAATCTTGATGCTTTTATTGCGAAACCTCCTCCAGGTGAGCGTCTTCTTTGTTTGCTTTCTATGCGCATTATATGTTTGTAATATGTATTTTGTTTTTGTAGAAAAACCAACTTCTCCCGTTCATGCGGAGCCATCATCTATAGTCAATGAGGAACTCCTGCCTTCACCCCCTCACGCGCCGATCAGCGAACAACTAGAAAGTTCTAAAGCTGCTGAAGATGAGGCGGAGAAGATTACTGAGGCGGAAAATCCCGAGGCGGAGAAACCTGTTGAGGTGGAGACGGAGAAGACCGTGAACCCAGAGACTACTGATGCTGATGCCACTCATCCTAAGTCTTCAGAAGTTGTGTTGCGTGATCCGGAGAAAGGGAAATTTGTTTCTGAAGACCCGGTGATTACCATTACTTCTGCGCCGGTAAATGTTGAGGAGAATCCAGCTGGAGATCAGGGTGCTCCTTCTTATGATGAAGAAAATGATCCCCTCTGCCCAGATGAAACTTTGGGGGATCACTACTACAGAACTTATACGGAGAAGAGAGCATCTGAGACTCATACTCCAGTCTGGAATTTAAAGAAAGGTGATACTTTCTCAAACTGGCGGGTTTGCCGTGACTGGTTGCAGGGCACTTTCCCTCCTGCAGAGATTAAATTTCAAGAAGACCGTGCTCAAGAACAGGCTTATCATGCTTACCTTGAGGAAGCTGCTAGCTATACGTCTACTATGCATCGCATAGTGCGTGAGTGGCGTAGCATGAAAAAAGAATGGGCTGCCTTTGAGGTGTCCAAGAAAAAAATTTCTGAAGATGAGGCCCGGGTAGCCCGGATGAAGGCTGCGTTGGAAGCTGACCGAGCCAAGTTTGAGAGTGACCTGAAAACAGAAGAATGGTCTGTTGCTGGGTGGAAAAGGAAGGCAGAGGCTGAAGCTGCTCTCCTCTCTAAGGAGCGTAAAAATTGGAGGGATATTTGTGAGAAAGATAATAATGAGAAGATAGGTCTCCGCAATATTATTAACAATCTCAAAGCTGAAGTTGAGCGATTGAAAAACAAGATGCGGATATTGAGAAGCTGAAACAAGAAAAAGCGGAGGCTGAAGCAGTGCGCAATGAAGCACGTTCTCATCGGGAGAGAAGTGAACAAAGAGAGGTACGAACTTGTGCTACCCTTGTTCTTAAGGAAAAGGAGATAGTTGAACTTACCTCTTTATTATCTGAGAAGGAACAACTTAAGGCGGAGGTTGAATCTGTTAAAAAGGATTTGCAGCTTGAACGGGTTGAAAGAGCTGAAACTTCCCGCCGCCTTAGTGAAATGGAAGAAAAGTTGGAAAGTTTTGAGACTGCTCGGGTGACCGCGGAGAGTCAGATTGAACCTTTGAAGAGTGATATGTTGTAGTTGAAAGAGCACAGAATCATAAGCGTAAGTGTATCTGTTTTTTATAACATCTGGAGATGATTGCGCGTCCTCTTATTACTTTTTTTTATTTGTGCAGATTGCCGACTCTGTTGTTAGTTCCGAAGAACTAGACAAAACGGTTGCGCACATGCTGGTCACTACGCGTAACGATGGGTATGCCCAAGGGTACTCAGAATGTTCCCAGCATGTTGTTAGTGCCTTAAAAGTTGACTGGGATACCAGTAGATCTGCTACGCACGGTGCTGATACCGAAGCTGCTCTTGCTGCTGCAAAGACTCAATTTAATACTTTACAGCTTCCAGTTATGGAACTTGTCACTATCGCGCTACAGTCTGAAGACTTCGTGACGCTGCTGAGAGAGGTTTTCCCAGATAAGGAGGAGGATGAAAACGAAGACCTAGCTTAGGTTTTCTTTGTTTTTGTGGTTGTATAAACAATGGATAGTTAACTTAGGTTTGGGATGTAGATCCCTGCGCTGTGGCACACGTAACTTTGCTGATATACTGTCGTATATGTAAATGGTTTTTTTTCTGTTAAGGCGCGCGGTGTGCCAGTAACTTATGATATTTGTTTGAATTACAATACTTTGCATGAGTACAATTTCTTTGTGTAGGTAAGGCGAATAAAGGTGGTATAAATCTCATGTGTAAACGTAAGGCTGGGCCTTGCGCGGTCCTTGCGACCGCATACCGTTCATGAGACTTGTTTAAAGTTACCATAGTGTTTTTGTGCTTACCAAAAGGAATTGCATACACTTTGTAATAAACATAGAAATAGTAGAACAAACTTTGCATTAACTAAGGATTGGGCTCAGAGGCCATGATTACAAAGTTGTTTGCTTAGGATAATTAATTTGAGACTTAACTTATCCATACTAATAGTTCTACATCATGGATTGGTAGGTTGGAGAATCTAACCAACATGAAAAGAAGCTATTGTATGTTTGTTGCACTTGCGCAGCTTAATTTTTTGCTTTCTTACTCGGGCCTTCATCTCCGCGAGTAATCTGTTTGATATCCTTCCGCACATTCTCTAGTAAGTGGGTGAGTTCACCACTTTTGAGTGCCTTCTCGATCTCGGTGCGGAGGCTTATACAATTGTTTGTAGTGTGACCATTATCCTTGTGGTAGTCACAATACTGATTCAGATCTTGACCCCTCTTGTTTTTCATTGACGGAGGAGTTTTAAATTGATAATCCTCTGTGCTGAGTACTGATGTGTGTAAAATGCAACATATAAATTACATCAAATGAGGCATAAAACTAACCCTTTTTAAGTACTAATATTGGAAAAAGAGTGTTTTCGTCTTCCTTTTGTATTTTCAGGATTAAATGAGCTAAAAAACACAAAAGAAGCAAAAAGACAGCTAAATCCAACATAAATACAAGAAAAGGAACATAAGTGGATTGCCTGACCCCTCAACGGCATCTTCCCAAGCAAAATAGAGAAGGCAGAAGACTGAACACGCCCCGTGCTCAGCCAGCACGGGGCCATGCCCAAGAAGCAGCAGAAAAGACAAACCTATAGAAGCTTCTATTGCCCACTACGGGGCCGTGCCCAATGAACACGGGGGCGTGGCGAAAGTACAGCAGGCGCATTAATTGTAATTGCGAATTACAATTAATGAAGAGAGAGAGTGTCAGACAGGCACGGGGCCGTGCCCAGCGGACACGGGGCCGTGCCCAGCCCTTTGTTCAGCCTATAAATAGGAGTGCTTGGTTTCATTTCAACTCATCCCTTGGCACACCACCTCTCTCACACTTCATCCACCACCCACCACCATCACAACACCATCATCCACCACCATCATCCATTGTCCATCGTAGAGTGTGTGAGTCGTCTCGGGATCCAAGATTGATCATAAGAGTTCTTGACAATCAAGGCCATGTTTGCCTAAGTCTCTTACATCACTTGGTGAAGACAAAGTGTCTAGTATAATACTTTTTATTTCTAATCTTTTGCACTTTTTATTTGGTTTTGTATTAATGACTTTAATAACTAGTTACTTATGTTGAAGGTGATCTTTCCTTATCGTTTGTCCGTGGTGTCTTGGCATTATTTTACTGTCTATATAAAATAAAAGATTTTCACCATTCATATCTCCACGGTCTATATGGAGGTATGTTGGCTACCTGGTCGGGGGTTAAGGGAACGGTTTGGTAAAGGTCTTGCCATTGTTCAGCGTTTAGAGGTCCTGCAATGGACCTGGGTCAAATTTAGTAGGACCTCCTTCAATGCTTCACGGTATTGGATGGCGGGGGTCCAAACTCTTTGATCCCCTCATAAGTTAACTACTATTAATACTATAACCCGGCTATTTAGGACTGTATCCCTGCTGACTCAGACTACTTAGCCGAGGGTAACGTCACCGCCAAAAGCGGGGCCTACCATAATATTGCATTAATAACTTAATTCATTATCTTCCAATAATCCACCCTTTTAGGATTGTATCCTTGCTGACTCAAACTACTGGGGTGAGGGTAACGTCACCTTCAAAAGAGGGGCCTACTACAATAACTAAGATAATCTCTTAATTATGTGCAAAAGTGCGGAAATAATCAAAGGTTATACTAGATACGAGTCGGAACCAAGTGATTCATCTTGTCTATCTGTTTTTATTTTATTTTTATTTTCAACATTTTAGTTAGTTTTTATTTTTTTTAGTTTAAAACCCTTTTTCTAAACTTTTTATTTTGATTAGACGTTGAGGATAAACCGGTACTAAAAGCTCTTGTGTCCTTGGACGACCTCGGTATCTTACCAACGCTATACTACGCTCACGATGGGTGCACTTGCCCATATGTGTGTTTAGTGTTAGTAAAATATCGTGTTTTATAAATTTAAAACTTGGCTAAAAATAAGTGTTAAAAGGGCTTAAAATATACACCTAAAATATACAACACTTGAACGCGCATCAGTACCTCTGCCGGAGTCTTCGTGAGGGGAGTCCACTGTTGTTCTCTATTCTCTTGCTTTGTTTCTCTCTGCGTTGTAAGTTTGTTTATGGTTGCCCGAGCGTCGTCAGACGAGTATGTTCCAGAGGTTGAGTCGCGCCAATTCTTCTTGAATTTCTTTCCACTGCTACCACTCATGTCTTGCAGACGATTGTGTGGTGGCGGTGGCCTGTTAGAGCTTAAGTTGCGCTCAGTTTGCGCGTAAACCTTTGCTGCAGCCATTAGTTTCTCCTAACTTTTGGGTAAGCCCTCTGTCCCCGACAGAACCTTGATCATGTCATCACAGCGCACTGCATACTTGAATTGTGCTCGTATCAGGTGTTCATGGACATCCCCAATCTCTAGCACCTCTTTGTTGTAACGTGTTATGAAGTCCTCTAGGCTCTCATCATCACGCCTCCAAATATTCATCACATCGGCGGTGTCTCTGATAGATCTTCGTTGTTGGGTAAAGTGAACCAGTAACTTCTCTTTTAGATCTACCCAAGACGTTAGCTTCCTTACTGGTAAATTATCGAACCACAATCGTGCCGCACCTGTCAAGGTTTGGACGAATAGATGGCACAACATAGGCAATGTCCAACCCCCTACCAGACCTGCGCTAGTAAATACACGAAGGTGATCATCCGGATCTGACATGCCGTTGAATTTGCCAACGTTTGATGGTAATTTTGCTTTTTCGAGGGGTGATAAAGCGATTTCTCTGACGAATTTCGAGTTCTCAGCTGCTTCTTCCGGGCGATAGATTAAGTTGTAGTCATGTTCTGCATCCGGGTTATAAACCGCACGGGGTCTATAATTTGCGTGGTCTCGCTGTAGCCGGCTGAACACACTTATATTATCACCCTCCTAATATGTTATGTCGTATTCGTCGGTGTGGGTGTCCTGGTTTTGGTAAGAACGCGGGCCCAACCGAGAATGGACCGACTGCCTTCGATGAGAATATGATTCATCATGGTAATCTCTTCGTCGAGTCTCGGAGTGAGTAGACTCATACCTTGTAGGAGATCTGGAGTAAACTTCTGTGTCTTCTACATGTACTCATGACGGTGCGTCATGGTGTGATGTACGTGGTGCAGACGGTGCTCGTGCACGAGTTGCAGGTCTTCGTGACTGAGTGGGAGGAGTAGTCTGTGCACAAAGTTGTGCGTATACAGCGTTTATTGCACTTTGGGATCTAACATATCACGAGATGGGAGTTTCACCAGGGGGTAAAATTGAACTTATGGGGATCTCGGGTTGCACTCCTGGAGTAACAGGGTCATTCTGATGATTAACGTTGTACTGGACCTCGTTATCATCAGAAGCCACTTCCACAATCCCCTCGACTTGGGTATTGTGTGCGAAATTTGTTGGCCGGGGGCCAGATTGACGGTTTGTCGAAGTCTCTTCCATTGAAAAACGGAGGTGGAAGAGTAAATCAAAGAGATATGAATCAAAACGAGAATATGTGAATAAAAACTGAGAAATCGGTGGGCACCAATGAAGAAACACTGCCTTCGAATGACTGGAATCAATTGGACAGGGGGTTTGGATCTACATAAAAGGGGTGAGCCCTCTCGTTTGATTCGGGTTTTAGCTTATGTGACAACCCGAGTTTCCAAGGTCTTTCCTCTACACGTATTTGTTCACAATTGTGTTTGCATAACTTGTTTGCTTTGTATTTGTACATGTTTGATTATGCTTGAGATATTGTGTCACTATTTGATTGATGAGTGATAGAAATTTATTAATTGTGTGAGATTACAATTCCTCAATCGACGAAACATGGTGAGCTACACACCACACACACACCACGACGAAACATAGGAAGTTTCGCCACAACTATCACTCGACAAAACCTAGAGGTTTCGTCATGTGCTCCATGACGAAACTAGGGAGTTTCACCAATATGGGCTTCGGCCCAAGTATAGCCCAATCAATTCAGTAGTTACGTTATATATTGCACACGCCACAATACACGAAACCCTAGACTCTATTTCTCTCTTTGTCACCCGACGACAACTATCATCTCTCTCGAATTCTTGGTAATTCATCTCGTAACCGGTTAGTGCGTAAATACCAATTGACTGATTCAACTTTCTATCACATTAGGTTGCATGATGCCATGGTAGAATACTTTGCTTTGCTACTGTCCAATGATTTCTAGATAGGGTTGCATGATGCCATGGTAGAATACTTCGCTTAGCTCCACCAGAACTAGAAGAATTGTCCACCCAACTACAAGAGCTATTAGACAAGGGTTTCATTCGACCTAGTTCTTCGCCCTGGGGAGCTCCAGTAGTGTTTGTAAAGAAGAAATACGGCACCTTCCGAATGTGTATTGACTATCGTGAACTCAACAAGGTGACCGTGAAGAATCGTTATCCTCTCCCGTGTATCGATGACCTATTCGACCAGTTGCAAGGGTCGAGCTTCTACTCAAAGATTGATCTGAGATCGGGATATCATCAGCTGAGAGTCCGAGATGAGGACATCTCCAAAACATCATTCAAGACTCGTTACGGGCACTACGAGTTCCTGGTTATGCCTTTCGGATTGACAAACGCACCTGCGGTCTTCATGGATCTCATGAACCGAGTGTGCAAACCTTACCTGGATAAGTTCATTATTGTTTTCATCGACGACATCCTGATCTATTCTAAGAGCCAGGAGGAACACGAGCATCACCTACGACTCATTTTGGAACTTCTTCGAGCAGAGCAACTTTATGCTAAGTTTTCGAAATGTGACTTTTGGCTTCGTGAAGTCCATTTCATAGGCTATGTGGTAAACGGGGATGGGATTCATGTGGATCCATCCAAGGTTGACTCGATCAAGAACTTGCCTGCACCTCGTACGCCAACTGAAATCCACCAATTCTTGGGTTTGGCGGGTTACTACAGAAGATTTATCAAGGATTTCTCAAAGATTGCGCAACCTCTCACTTCACTAACTCAGAAGGGTGTCACCAATCATTGGGGTGATGCACAAGAGTCCGTGTTTCAGCAGTTAAATGAGAGACTTTGTAGCTCACTTATTCTCTCGTTACCTGAAGGCACAGACGATTTTGTGGTTTATTGTGACGCGTCAATCCAAGGACTTGGTTGTGTGTTGATGCAACGTGAGAAAGTCATAGCTTACGCATCACGCCAACTTAAAGTTCATGAAAGGAACTACACTACCCACGATCTGGAGCTGGGAGCTGTTGTTTTCTCACTCAAGATATGGAGACATTACCTGTACGGTACCAAGTGCACTATTTACACCGATCACAGGAGTCTCTAGCATATCTTCGAACAGAAAGAGTTGAGCACGCGACATCGTCGATGGGTCGAACTTCTGAATGATTATGAATGTGTGATCGAATACCATCCGGGCAAAGCCAATTTTGTGGCCGACACCCTCAGTCGAAAGGAGACTAAACCTAAGCGTGTACGTGCGTTACAGCTTACCATCCACTCTAGTCTTCCCGCTCAAATTCGTGATGCTCAGGTTGAAGCATTGAAAGCAGAGAACATCAGGGCTGAGTCCCTGCGAGGATCGAAGAAACGGTTAGAACAAAAGGAAGACGATGCTTATTACGTGACAGGGCACATCTGGGTTCCACTCTATGGTAATCTACGTGAGCTTGTGATGGACGAAGAACACAAGTCTAGTTACTCGGTACATCCTGGTTCGGATAAGATATACCACGATCTCAAGACTACGTATTGGTGGCCTAGTATGAAAGCCAACATAGTAACCTACGTTAGTAAATTCTTGACTTGTGTGAGAGTCAAAATCGAGGACCAGAAACCATCATGCCTACTTCAACAACCAGAAATACCGACATGGAAATGGGAGCAAATCTCCATGGATTTCGTTACTGGCCTACCTAGATCTCAACGCGGAAATGATACCATTTGGGTGATCGTGGATCGACTGACCAAGTCTGCACATTTTCTGGCTATCAAGGAAACGGATAAGTTTTCCACTCTAGCAGACATCTACCTAAAGGAAGTAGTTTCGAGGCACGGGGTGCCAACCTCCATCATTTCTGATCGTGACTCACGTTTTACATCTGAATTATGGCAAGCGATGCACAAGTCCTTTGGCTCCCGATTAGACATGAGCATGACGTATCATCCCCTGACGGATGGGCAGTCTGAACGCACCATCCAAACCCTTGAAGACATGCTTCGAGAATGTGTAATCGACTTTGGTAATGGCTGGGAAAGATATCTCCCGTTAGTGGAGTTTTCGTATAACAACAGTTACCATACCAGTATCCAGGCTGCTCCGTTTGAGGCATTGTACGGATGTAAGTGTCGATCACCCCTTTGTTGGGCAGAGGTTGGCGACAGACAAATCACAGGCCCAGAACTCGTCGTAGACACAACAGAGAAGATTACTCAGATACGGCAACGAATGGCGGTAACTCGTGACCGTCCGAAAAGCTACGCTGATAAGCGAAGGAAACCACTCGAGTTCCAGGTTGGGGATCGAGTACTACTTAAAGTCTCACCTTGGAAAGGTGTAGTTCGTTTTGGTAAACGAGGCAAACTCAACCCGCGATATGTCGGACCTTTCAAAATCATAGAGAAACTAGGCAAGGTGGCCTACAAACTGAACCTACCCGAAGAACTCAGTGGAGTTCACAACGTATTCCACGTGTCAAATCTGAAGAAGTGTCTGTCAGATGAGACCCTCATAGTTCCTCTCAAGGAGCTCACTATCGACGATCAGCTGCGATTCATCGAGGAACAAGTAGAGATTACTGACCGAGACGTTAAGGTTCTCAAGCGCTCCAGAATACCTCTTGTTCGAGTTCGTTGGAACTCCCGTCGTGGCCCAGAGTTCACCTGGGAACGAGAAGACCAAATGAAACACAAGTATCCCCAGTTGTTCGAGAATAGTGCAACCACTACTGAGGCTGAAGCTACTGCGGAATTTTGGGATGAAATTCCAAACCAACGGGGGGATGATGTGACACCCCAGGAAAACCAAGAAAACCACGCAACCTAACTAGCTTCCTCAGTAACCATGTGCTAAATTTCGGGACGAAATTTCTTTCAAGTTGGGGATGATGTGACAACCCGAGTTTCCAAGGTCTTTCCTCTACACGTATTTGTTCACAATTGTGTTTGCATAACTTGTTTGCTTTGTATTTGTACATGTTTGATTATGCTTGAGATATTGTGTCACTGTTTGATTGATGAGTGATAGAAATTTATTAACTGTGTGAGATTACAATTCCTCAATCGATGAAACATGGTGAGCTACACACCAGGAAGTTTCGCCACAACTATCACTCGACGAAACCTAGAGGTTTCGTCATGTGATCCACGACAAAACTAGGGAGTTTCGCCAAAATGGGCTTCAGCCCAAGTATGGCCCAATCAATTCAGCAGTTACGTTATATATTGCACACTCCACAATACACGAAACCCTAGACTCTATTTCTCTCTTTGACACCTTACGGCAACTATCATCTCTCTCGAATTCTTTCTAATTCATCTCGTAACCGGTTAGTGCGTAAATACCAATTGACTGATTCAACTTTCTATCACATTAGGTTGCATGATGCCATGGTAGAATACTTTGCTTTGCTACTGTCCAATGATTTCTAGATAGGGTTTCATGGCTTATGATGATCGATGATCTAGGAGACTGTGAATGATTAGATTGTTACAATGGTTATGTATGTCGGGATTCAATCGTTGATTAGAATGATACTTGTGAATGATGGATCTGATAATCTATTATGTGGTGATTAAATGTTGAAATTGTTAGTAGTTAGGGTTGATGTCTGTGGTTAATTTATTGGGCTTGATCTGATGTTGTGGTTGTTTTCGCTTATGTCCACTGCTCATGCTTCTGTTTGATGTTTGTATATCATGTATCACTTGATTATGAATGTTAAATGATTAGGTGTTACAGTTATGAATATGTCAATGATCTAGTAATCTATCATTCGAGGCTAGGATTGAATGATTGATGTTAACCGCTTGACTGTTAGATTGTAATTAGGGTTTCGGTGTGTACTTTTATCAGTGAATATGACGAAACCTGTGAGGTTTCGCCACCTTGCATGTCGATGAAACATGGGGAGTTTCGTCACTTCAATGTCGACGAAACATGGGGAGTTTCATCACTACCAGGTCGACGAAACATGTGGAGTTTCGTCACCTTGGGGTTTCGTCGCCTAGGGGTTTCGCCGTAGGTCAGAACCTCACAAACAGAATGTAGTTTGATGCAAGTGTAATGGTGTATGATTATATGCTGACCTTTGTCTGTTGAATATATGAATGAGGAAACATGATTCAGTTTTGATTAGCATATTTGACTGTTAAGCACTGTTGCTAGACATACATGTGAAGTGTGAATTTGAACAAGTTGTGTAACTGCTATGTGCTATCTGGTGATCACTGATTGAGTACCCACTGTGATTTGTATTTACGTGCGAACTTGGTGAATGCAAACTGATTACGTACGTATGCATGCTAAAGGCCTTGACTGATTAACTGTGAACAAGTAGATTAACAAACCGAGAAAACCAAGGTGAGTTCACACTTTTTATAAGGCATGGGATTCCCTGTGGTTTGGGAATGGGTTAAGAAGCTAACACGAAACCTACATATTCACCTTTAACAGAATATGTACCTCCATCCTCGTTGAGAAGGATGACAACATTAACCTGCGTAGTCTCTTTGGATAGATTACATACCTTCGTCCTCAGGTGGAAGGACGACAACCTATAACTTACTAGACAAAACTCTATCATTAAGTCCCTCATATTTATATCGACTTAATCTCCGGGCCAATGGAGTGCGGGTCATTAGTTAATAGCGCTATTAGGGTTGACAAGCCTCACACCGTGCCGGGAGGACAGGCGTGGACTAATGGATCTGGGCACTTAGTCAACGATTATAGACATTGATGTAGGGCATAACTTTCTCAGTCAGTTGTCAATATGGTAATGGTCTAGTGGTTACATGGGGTAGCCCTCACTGCTTATGGTTTGGGAAACAATGAATGGGATAACTCATGGTTTTTGAATGAACTCGTGGTTTTGAAACGACCATAAATTGGATAACCAACTGTGAACTCGCTCAACTTTGTTGTTGACTCATTGTTACATGCCTTGCAGGTCGTTAGGTGTTTAGCTGGAGCTTGCAGGGGAGCAGGAGTCATTGTGGGACATGGACTGTTGAGTTCCATGTTGAAAATTTGAACTTTTAAACTTATACTTTGGTTTTTGGTTTTAAACTTATTGCTTCCGCTGATAACTTGAATTTGATTAACTTGTTTTGAACACCAATTATATTGTGTGGTTGGACTTTTATTTATTTAATTACATTGTTCAATATGATTGGTGGCTGGATCCTGGTCAGTCACGCCTCCTGCGGTGATACTCCGCTTGTGGATTTTGGGGGTGTGACAACTTATCTCCTTCTTCAAATGATAACTGCAAAACAAATAGCCGTTATACTCGTCATGGGGAGAATGGGGGTTCTCTCCGTGACCACCCTTCGGCGTGAGAATAAGTACAGGTTCTGATGAAGAAGAAGTAGTGAAAGTGAAATGAATGTAACTTGAGAAATGATACCTGAATTTATCCTTATTTATAACCGAAGTTTGGGCGGGAAAGTTTGTTGACGGAGGAAGTGACGGAAAGTAATTTCCATGAGCGCTTATTTTCTCCACCGTTTAATCACTAACGGGTGTGTGTGCACATGGATCGTGGTTATGATCAATGGCTGGGGAGATGCCACGTGGAAAGTGGGTAAGTGTGGATCTTTCTTCAATTTGGTGCCATCATCGTACTTTGAGGAATGCCCAGGATGATGCCACGTGTAGAAATTCACCACATAATGACATGTGGCAAGTAGTTATTTTAATGAAAAGGGCAAGAAGGTAATTTGATATTTATTTTATTTATGGTATATATTTATTATAACTAACATATGAGAAATTTAAGGAAACCAAATATCACATTGAAATCGAATTGACAGTTATATTAGGATCAATTCATTGTTTATCATTCAAGTCACAATTCTTCTTCTTCTTCTTCTTCTTCTTCTTCTTCTTCTAAGGTGGTTCGCTGGAAAAAAAATCATGGCGTCACAGTGTGTTTTATCACTAAAACACATTGCTATGAACACATCTACGTAGTAGTCAGTAACTGGTTCATCACGTTGTGCTTTACCAGTCAGTTACTGGTTCGTCATTGTGTTTTATCACTAAAACACACTACTATGAGCACACCTAGTATCCAACATCAAGTGCAGTAAAATACAATACTATGATCAAACTCTAAAAAACACGCTATCTTCAACAAAACATACTGAATACATGTATTTGCAGTATCTAATCACAATGTCGCTTTAACACATTAATCCTTAAAACAATAACAATCTAAAAAATAACACATATACCAAGTTAGTCACTTATTCGTCACATTGTGTTTATCACTAAAAGACACTACTATGAACACATCTAGTATCCAATATCAAGTGCAGTAAAACACAATACAATGACCAACTTTAAAAAGACATATTGTCTTTAACAAAACACACTGAATACATGTATATGCAGGATCTAATCACAATGTAGCTTTAACACATCAATCCTTAAAGCAATATCAATGTAAAAACAACACATTTACCAAGTTAGTCACTTGTTCGTCACATTGTGTTTTATCACTAAAACACACTACTATGAACACATCTAATATCCAACATCAAGTGCAATAAAACAAAATACTATGATCATCTCTTACGCTTGTATTTCATGCCAAATTTGTAATCTTGATCTATGATTCTAGCTAATTTTGGTATGCAAGATGGTTATTGATAGTGGGTTTTATATAGAGAGAAGGAAATATGCGACATTATAGGAGGTGTGTTATTTATGGCAGTTATTCGATTGATTTAAAACACGATAATTGACCAGACTACCCCTGACCTATTATACCAATTAATTAATGACATGAAAATATTACAAAAATGTCACCAAATTGATCTCAACCACTAAACACACCTATCCAATGGCAAGGATCGCTTCCTACACTTTGTAGAAAAAACACACTTTGCGCAAGAACCCCACTCTAAAGTTATGTATATATTATATCAATGAACAATCCTTATTGTTTATAAAATTCTATTTTAAAATATGCTTTAGAATTTACTTTTCAAACCAACTGTTAAAACCAGCCAGTTGAATCGTTCGACCGACCCAACCAACCCGACCAGTATGATTTATCCTTTTTTCTAAAACCTTATCAATTCGGTACGAAGCAGACCATGAACACTCACCCTACTTAGGTGTGGAGAAAAAGTATAAGAATTTATGTATCTTTATTAATTAAATAATTGAATTTTAATGTATGTTTCAAATTCTTATATTTTAATATTCGTATAACAATATTAATATTAATTATATTATTTTTGTATACTTTTTATTTGGTTACTGTTGGATTTGGGAGTGTTTATTTGTGTGTGTTTTTCATAAAATTGTTTAATAATTCAAAGGATCATTAATACAATTAATAATAAACATATCATACAAAGTATAAACTCGATTTGTAAGGAATGAATATCAAATTATTCCTATTATTGATTTTTAGCAATTATCAAAGTACAGTTATCACTCCCCTTCGCCAGGTGCACTCTCTCTCTCTCTCTTACTCATGTTTTTCTCTCTCTAGATTCTTTGATACTAGAATATTCAACTGTAAAAGTTAATGAATTACATCATGTACTGTTCTATTTATAAGAGGAGAGAACTGTTGGACAGTAGACTAAAACAGCTGAAAAACTAAACTACTTAAAATTACAAAGAAAACCATTGGGAAACCAAACGACCTGAAGAGTCCAGTACTTTGGTTCCTAGTACTCAAGTCATTGGTTGTTGACTTGTTGACCAACACTTGTCTTCAGCTTTGACTTGTTGACCCATCACTTTGTCTTCAACTGTTGATTTGTTAACCAGCACTTTCTCAATACAACTCTTTGACTTGATTTCCAGCTCTTTGAACCTAGTAGTTCTTTTCTAGATGTTTTTGGTGGTTGTTTGTGAAGCCTTTAAGGTGGGACTTCTGGTACTTTGATTCTTGCAAAAACCTTATTTCACAGGCTAAGGAATTTCATTATCAGCAAATCTTACATAACCCAACAATCTCCCCCTATACCCGTTGATGCCAAAACAACCCAATAAATGTGTAACTGCTAGCAGTTAGCAAAACTGTTGGACAGTAGACTAAAACAGCTGAAAAACTAAACTACTTAAAATTACAAAGAAAACCATTGGGAAACCAAACTACCTGAAGAGTCCAGTACTTTGGTTCCTAGTACTCAAGTCTTTGGTTGTTGACTTGTTGACCAACACTTGTCTTCAGCTTTGACTTGTTGACCCATCACTTTGTCTTCAATTGTTGACTTGTTAACCAGCACTTTCTCAATACAACTCTTTGACTTGATTTCCAGCTCTTTGAACCTAGTAGTTCTTTTCTAGATGTTTTTGGTGGTTGTTTGTGAAGCCTTTAAGGTGGGACTTCTGGTACTTTGATTCTTGCAAAAACCTTATTTCACAGGCTAAGGAATTTCATTATCAGCAAATCTTACATAACCCAACAATCTCCCCCTATATCCGTTGATGCCAAAATCACACTTATTTGACCTTTCTTTTATTACTTGTTGATGCCAAACAACCTTTCTTTGATCATATCTTTCCAGCTCAAGATCCATTATGACTTTTATGTCATCAAGGCTTAAACTTTGAACACCATACCCATCTATCTAGGTTACAAAGCCATCTTCGCTGAAGATTTCCATATTATTAGAGTATTTCATTTCTTTCAATCTCACAATCCTTGGGTTAGGGAGGATTGGAGGCAAGCCAAGGACTTTAGTGGGTGGAGAAAAATATGGCCTTGTAGACAGTGTTACCCCTTGGTGTGCCACTGATTAATGTGGTAAATCTTTTGGTGATTCTTCTAATGCAACAATGTAAGTTCTTGTAGCTTAATCTTCATTGGTTTTGAATATATGAATAACATCGGGCAGTGTTTACAAGGAGAATCTTTTCTTCTTCATCTAACCCTGGAATCCAATGGGCATAACCATGCTTTTCCTTTTGGTTGTTCATATAGTTCTCCATGATCTTTGGATTGTAATGTGACACCCGACTATTTTGAGTATCGTACTAGTGTGACACATGTTATCAATGAAAAAAGGAAATATTTTATTTAATTTGGTGTTAATTGATGGTATTCGATGTGTTGGTAAATCCAAACTTTGAAAAAAATAATGTTGGCAAAAATAAGATAAACGCTTATCGTGTAACGAACAAAATGCGAAACGAACGTCGGTGATCACCCGATTAATGTTAAAATCCTAAAAATATTCCGTTATGATTAAAATGTTATTGTTAATCATATGCTTGAGAAAAAAACAAGTAAAACACTTAAAAACACTGTTTTTCGAATTTAAGCGTGTACTGCGCGATAGCGCGCATATCTTACAATATATAAACGACGAAGTCAGTCAAGGAAAATAATATATTGTTCATCAATATTATGGCGAGTTAATTTTTATAGATTGATAAAAATAATTTAAAATGCCTTAAAACCCGAGATAAAATACCCGGTAGTCAGTTAAATACCTATATTTAACTATATATTATATATATAAGTGTATGTTTTCATGAGAATGTGTGTGTATACATAGGTGGCGACCCAAAAGGGGTGCCCACCTCTTTTTTTCCTTCCATCATGCCAAGTGTTGAGACTAGAGCCTATACACAATCATTAAAATTCAAGATACTTCCATAAAACCATTTTCCGAAACCCACAAACCACTCACTCACTCTCTCATTCTCGGCCGAACACACACACACATCACCATTTTCAAAACTTTGAGATTTCTTTGAAGATAAGTCGATTTCAAGTTAGTTTCAAGATGGTTTGAATATCCAAAGGAGTTTCCAAGGTGATCTCTAAGAGGAACAAGTTATTATCATCAAAATCCCATCAAAAACCCACTAGTATTCTTGAAAGGTATAAAATTATTTCCAAAGTTCATGTTCTTGTTTCTTGATGATGATATAAGGTTTCTCAAACACAAGGATACTCCCAAACAATTGTTCTTGAACTCCCAAACTATTTTCAGTCGCATGACCCAACTCATTACAATTTGCACAACATCATATACCTGATTTGTAGTCTGAACTCCCCCATTATCTACAGCATGCACTTGCGGTCTTGTAATAACCTGCCTCGCTCTTCTAGATGATTGGGCCTTCCTCTTCGAAGTAACCGACATTTATTCTAAAAATGCCCAATTATCTTGCTCAAAATTTGTACCAAAAGTATCGTTAGTGATGGATATTAAATCGTGAGCATCCTCCGAATTCAACCCTTCATGAAAGGCGTTTAACAACTCCCAAAGCTCAATACCATGATGAGGGCAATTTTTAATCATCATGTTAAACCTCTCGATGAAATATCTCACCCGATTGTTGTTGGAAGCTTCTTAGACTATGTCTTGCATCATTAGTCTTTTGAGCAGTGAAGAATTCTTCCAAAAACCTTTGTTGTATTTCTGCCAAAGTGTAAATCAAGGCGGAAGGCAACGTATAAAACCATCTCTTTGCTTTGTCTTCCAAAGAAAATTGGAAAAGCACCAATTTTACATCATGCGAAGAAAAACCTTGACCTCCAATAGTATTTCAAATGGAGTCATAAGTCTTTAAGTGAAAATATGGTTCTTCCATAGCCAAACCCTTGTACTTTGGTAAGCTTTGGAGTGAGTTGGTTCTAACCTCAAATTTCCTTCCCTCTTGATTTTGAGGAATCACCACCGGAGAAGGGTTGTTTGTAATAATTGGTTTGAAATGAGCCTCATTTCCCCTTACTACCTCACGGTTATGTCTTCTAGGAACACCCAATGGCGCTCTTGGTGGTTGACCCGCTTGTCTTGGCATTTGCTGTTGAGGTGCATAATGTTGCAATGGTGGTTAAGGAAATTGTTGTTGAGGTATTTGCCTTTGGGATTGTTGTCTTTGTTGTGACATTTGCTAATGAACAACTTGCAATTGTGGTCTAGCAAACTCTTGAACATGTTCTGTTCATTGCCTTTGTGCATAAGCAAATCCACCTTGAATTCCCATTTGATCTCCATCACCCCCAATACATATCCCTCCTCTTCTTATCCAGCAAATTCATCCTAAAATCCGTCATCATATCCATCCCGTCGTACTCCCATAGGATATATGAAGTGAGGTTGTTGGTGTTGCAACCCCGGTT
The DNA here is from genome assembly GCA_030545235.1 of Helianthus tuberosus. Taxonomy (NCBI): domain Eukaryota; kingdom Viridiplantae; phylum Streptophyta; class Magnoliopsida; order Asterales; family Asteraceae; genus Helianthus; species Helianthus tuberosus. Next base: position 144,871,844 of record CM060381.1, read on the forward strand.
GTGGTGGTTGTTGAAACGCTAGGGTGGTATGAACTATGGATGGGTTTTGTTGGAATGAAGGTGACTAACTTTGTTGGGATGATGATTGGCCGGGAGCTGGGAAAAATTGGCTAAAAGATGGAACAGTTAATGAAGGTTGATAGCTAAATGTATGCTGTGTGCTCATAGGAATAGTTGTGTTGTTTGGTTTCACTTCACTTGGTGGTGTGGGAATTGTAGTAGAAATTGGTGGAGTGGTTGGTACTGTTTAACCCGTAGTAGGAGTTGGTGGATCCATTGTGCTTTTAGGTGTGGTAGGAGACCCAACAATCTTGTTCTCCCGAAGTAAGACTCGGTTTCTTCTAAGCGTCTGTTCAATTTCAGGATAAAAAGCTAGTGGTGATGACTTGTGAAAGCCTCTAGCATGCATACACCTGCAAGTACCTGTACACTAACACAACCAGCATAAACCCGAAAATAACAAACAAAAACTACTAAAGATAACACACATTGCGCACTACTCCCCAGCAACGGCGCTAGTAAAACTTGTTGTTATGGTTATGTTTTAACAATTAATATAAATGTTATGGTTAGGTAAAACCTGTTGTTTTTTTCTGCCTCTTATTTTAGTCATTTGACCCATTTGGTTGGCTGTATTTTGTACTCTTTTTTTTCATTTTCAATTTTTTTTCGTTTTTTTTCTTTTCATAAATAATATCTAAACGCACAAATTGTCATTCACGGTTGGTAATTGAACATGTTTAACTAGGGTTTGACAAATGAAAAGGTATACGATTCAAAATTGGCTACTAAGGGTAATTTTTGGGTAATCGGGTGAACGAATAAAAGGTATAAAAGAAAAAGGGAATCCTAATGACTTTATCCTCTATGTGCATATGTCAAATCCACAGTCTCAGCATGTATCAAACCACACAACTTCTAAAACAGAGTAACATACGGCCTACTCTCATCTAAATGAATATATAAGTATTTTAAATCCAACTAACAATTCTAGTAGGCTCAAAGTCTCACCAAAAGGGGGAAATAAGGTTACGATGTGTGCATGCGTTTATTGTGCCAATAGCTTGTTACCCCTACTCTTTGGCTGATCTGAAATACCTTTTAGAGCATCTAGATGCTTCTTGTTGCCCCAAAAATTAGACACCACAATTTCTATGCTCTTCATTTTAGAGAGCAGTTCAGCAAACCGGCCAATTGGTGCTTCTATAGATTCACCCAGAATGTAACTGAAACCTTCAAATTTCTGCTTAAGCACATCATTTTAAGAGGACATTTCTAAGTTGCTAAACCGTGATCCCTCAAAAATTTCTGTTGTACCGTAACCGTACTGTTAAACATTAAAAAATTGTCCGAAAACTGTCTTTACCAAATTATACCGTTAGACTTGTCTCGAAATTACGAGTCCAATGATATATAATGTCCAAAACCTTTCTCGAGATTTTCGTAAAAAAACCACTGCTGATAAATTAGGGTTTCACGGCTTGTTCAACCTCGGTTTCGCATATCGTAGATGGCGAATGTGTTCAAGTTCGATAAGGATGAAATGTAGCACTACGCTGGTGAAGGCTATAAATATTATTAGACAACATGTAGCCGCAGTACTTCAGCAACTTCCGATGAACATCACCCATTTGGAGTTTCTCGGTGCATTAACCATTGCGTTGGAAATTCCGCAAGTCACTTATTTTGAACTGACATATCCAAGAAGAATAAGTCCAAAATTAGAATTTCTGATTCTCATCGACAACCACCAAGCGTTTGAAGATTTCAGGCAATTTGTGGCCGAGTCCCCACAACAACCGATTCCCGTCCAAGTTGTATGGCTGAACATATGAGTGGGTAAAACTTATTGTTATGGTTATTTTTTAATAATTAATATGAATGTTATGGTTATGTAAAACCTGTTTTTTTTTTCAGCCGCATATTTTAGTCATTTGACCCATTTGGTTGGTTGTATTTTCTACTCTTTTTTTTTTCATTTTCAATTTCATTTTTGTTTTTTTTCTTTTCATAACTAATATCTAAACACATAAAAAATTTCATTCACGGTTGGTAAGTGAACATGTTTAACTTGGGTTTAATAAACAAAAAGGTATGCGGTTCAAAATTCGCTACTAAGGGTATTTTTTGGGTAATCGGGTGAACGGATTAAAGGTATAAAAGAAAAAGGGTATCCTAATGACTCTATCCTCTATGTGCATATGTCAAATCCACAGTCTCAGCATGTATCAAACCACATAACGTCTAAAACAGAGTAACATACTGCCTACTCTCATCAAATGAATATATAAGTATTTCAAATCCAACTAACAATTCTAGTACAAAATGGGGAAATAAGGTTACCGATGTGTGCATGCATTTATTGTGCCAATAGCTTGTTACCCCTACTCTTTGGCTGATCTCAAATACCTTTTAGAGCATCTAGATGCTTCTTGTTGCCCCAAAAATTAGACACCACAATTTCTTCGTTCTTCATTTCAGAGAGCAATTAAGCAAACCGGCCAATTAGTGCTTCTACAGATTCACCTGAAATGTAACTGAAACCTTCAAATTTCTGCTTAAGCACATCATTTTGAGAGGACATTTCTAAGTTGCTAAACCGTGATCACCCAAAAGTTTTTGTTTTACCGTAATCGTACAGTTAAAAACGTTCAAAAATTGTTCGAAAACTGTCTTTACCAAATTATACCGTTAGACTCGTCTCGAAATTACGAGTCCAGTGATATATAAAGTCCAAAACCATTTTCGGGATTTTCGTAAAAAAGAACTACTACTGATAAATTAGGGTTTCACTGCTTGTCCAACCTATAACTTTTTAACCTCGATTTCTAATTTCACAGATGGCGAATGTGTTCCAGTTCAATCTACAGCTTTGTTTCGCTTTTTTTCTTTACATAACTAATATCTAAACACACAAATTGTCATTCACAGTTGGTAATTGAACATGTTTAACTTGGGTTTAACAAACGAAAAAGGTATACGGTTCAAAATTGGCTACTAAGGGGAATTTTTGGGTAATCGGGGCAACGGATAAAGGTATGAAAGAAAAAGGGAATCCTAATGCCTTTATCCTCTATGTATGTCAAATCCACAGTCTCAGCATGTATCAAACCGCAAAAGTTCTAAAACATAGTAACATACGGCCTACTCTTATCAAATGAATATATAAGTATTTCAAATCCAACTAACAATTCTAGTAGGCACAAAGTCTCACCAAAAAGAAGAAATAAGGTTACTGATGTGTGCGTACATTTATTGTGCCAATAGCTTGTTACCCCTACTCTTTGGCTGACCTGGAATACCTTTTAGAGCATCTAGAAGCTTGTTGTTGCCCCAAAAATTAGACACCACAATTTCTACATTCTTCATTTTAGAGAGCAGTTCAACAAACCAACCAATTAGTGCTTCTACAAATTCACCCGGAATGTAACTGATGTAAGGGTATGAACTTGTTTAGGTTTACGTTTGTCTTGGTTTACTTGTTTTGGGTTGGTTAGGTATTAGTTGTGGTCTTGGTCGATATGCTTTACGGTCGAATAGGGGTTGGGCTTGGCCCATTTGTATTTGGTCATCCTATGATCTATAAATAGGATATTCCTGTTATTGTCCCACTTGCGCTTGTTGTCTCAAGTAGCATAGGTAGCAAAGCTGATTCTCTGGCACAGCTTGCCTTGTTCGACTTCTTGGTCAGTGAGATGATGTGCCAAGCAAATATTTTGTTGGATCGTGGGGAGATTGGCTAAAGTCACATAACCCTGAATCGCTGGAACTAAACCTCTGAGGTAGAGCTCAATTCGTTTGTAGGCAGGCCGCGATTGTGACAACCCCATAAATCCAAGTATCTATACAATTTAATTAATATAAATTAGTGCTTAATGACTGTGCTGAATTACAACTGATGACTTAAACTGCTTTCTAATTTCTGTATCATACATACATGTGCATCATATTTCATATTGTCACATCATTTTTACATACAAACCATTAGTGACATAAATGATGCACAAAGCACAGTTAGCGGATAACTCAGAAAATATGCTGACGGGGTTCAGTACCTAGACAGACAGTGTTTTGAGACCCAGTATGAGCCGGAAACAAAGTTCTACACTAGTATAGTGTGTAAGGAAGTAAGGACCATAAAACTGCGTCACTAGGTGATAGTTTAAGTGCCGGAAAGTGCCTAAAAACCACATAAAGTGCAGAATTCTGCATATTTCAGCAAAATTAAGCAAATTAACAAGCTAGTAACACGCAAAAATATGACTAAATGGTCCTGAATGCTTTCCTAAGTGTCGGGAATTAAAAGTGTCACAAAAGGGTACTTAAAGATCACTAAACGGAATAGTTTGACACTTTAACGAACTGGTATCTAACCAAACAACCGGATACTACCCGAAACACCAAAATATTGCTAGAAGCATTGTTTTATTATTTCTAAGCTAGTTATGATCCCCGAACACCCTAACACCCACTAAAAATATCTAGTAACTAACTACACTAACTATATACTTGGAATTTGATTACAAGATAACTAATCGGTTACAATTTTTACACTTAGACCCCCCCCCCCCTCACACTAAAAATCGACCACATGGCCTAATTGGTGGATGCTACATAATCCTACTAGATCTTATGTGATCTCTAATTGATTTAGTAAGAAGATTATGCTTGTACTTCTAGAAACATATGAACCATTGGACAAAAGGGATTAGAGATCATATAATGGACCATGAAGTCATCTTTCTCACACACACAAACACATGAACTCGCTCAACTTTTGTTGATGTTTTTAAACTACATGTATTTCAGGGAACTAGTGGATCTGGCAGGTGTATGCATGTGTTTCAAGCTGCATTATAAATAAAAGATGTCATCCGAGGTCGTAGGGTTTAGGAGAGGTATCTTACTCCTGGATGAGATACATGGTCCTAAGCTCGGGTTTGGTATAAGTTATCTTGTCGAGTCTTCGTGAGCTCATTAAAACATGTTATGGTTTGTAATTTGAATTTGGCGTCGATGTTCCAAACAAGTATGTTGTGGTATTTTCAAACTAAATTTTATGGATGAATATCTTTTGGTTTTATCTTATAGCATTGTTATGATTGAATGCTATGGTATTAAGAAGTTACACCAATAACCACGCTTCCGCAAAAGTCAGGGTGTGATAGCTTGGTATCAGAGCCAGGTTCGTAGCGAACTAGGATTCTTTCTCGAGTCTAGACTACGATCACTAGGGCTCTCACGAAAATGTTTTCACAAACATGTTTTCATTGCATACACCAAATGTCCAGATCCAGGAAACAAATATTTTTACAAATAAAAGGCACAAAATACATTTTAAAGAATTCGTTTATAATTCAGCCTGAGAGACTAGTTGGGGCAGTTTGAGAGACTGGGAGGTTTAGCCTGAGAGGCTGGGTAGTTCAGTTTGAGAAACTGGGAGGTCTAGTCTAAGAGACTAAGTAGTTCAGTCTGAGAGGCTCTGTGGGATAGTCTTGGGAAGACTAGGATGCATGCTTACATTGTTACTACCTACATGCTTATTTGATGATTGTTGATGTTTGTGCATATGTGTGATTGATTTGTTACAGACACCATGTCCTCCTCTGAGAGTGGAGTATTAGATACCATAGACCCTATGGCCATAGTTTCAGACGACGAGATAGCCGCATACCCTGAGGTTTTTACATCTGACACTACGAGTAGCGATGATGATGATTTCCAGCGATTTGCTTTACCAGATTTTGGCGATGATATACCGCTAGCTGATGGTCTTCCTGGCGAGGATCTACTTCTTGTTAAGATCCCTGCTCCTTTTCCTCTTGCTGCATTTCCTCTTGAGGATCTGCCTCTTGATGCTATGTCTGACGATGACATCGATCTTTTTATTGAGGGTCCCCCTGAGGGTGCCCAGGATGATGGAGCTCCAGTCGACGATGTTATTGTTGTTCCGCTTATTGAGATTCCTGTCGTTGAGATTTTGTCTGACCATTCTGGTCATGATTCGTTTGAGTCTATGTCATCTACTACTCTACACGCACTGGGATTACAGCGATATCCCACCGATTCTGATTCCGACACAGCTATGTCTGCTGCACCTGTTCCACCACAGGACTTCGAGTTTGATGATGAGTTTGATCAAGTCTTTCCACACGACTTTGACCCTGAGCATGAGATTGTGTTTATCCCCGATGATCAGCCTTTTGAGGCACTTGTCGTTCCTGACGATCAGCTCTTTGATATACCCGTTGATCTCGAGCTTGCACCAGCAGACCCTGAGCCTATGATTACACCCGAGCCTCTACCTGCTCACGATTCTCTACCTGAGCATGACCCTGCACCTGCTGATGTACCAGTTGTTGCACCACTGTTACCTGACCCTATACATGCAGCCGTTGATCATGCTCCTTTTGCTGACCATATAGATCCCCGTTATGCATTCACCCACAATGGGTGGATAGAGGACGACGATGACCTACCTCCTTTTGTTAGACCTGTTACTCCCCCACCTGCACCTACACATGTACCAGTTGACATTGTCCCGTTTCATCCACATGTGTCTGACATTCACCGCCCAGATCTACCGGTCACGTTCCTACAGGATATCCCTCCTCCCCGTCCAGAGGAAGGTCCATCGAGTTAGCAGCCCGGTCACATACCACCTGTGTCAGTAGCCCTTCCTTTCATGCCACCGTTTGCACCTGCTACACATACTACACCTTTTGCTTCTGCACCATCGGGCGAGCCACTGATCTGGTTTCCGCCCAACACGATGCCCGTTTCTGATCCATATCATCCCTTCCATTACACTGGATACACGAGGGATGATCTTCTTTTGTCCTTACAGCTCCAGTAGGAGATGTTGTGTCGCAGAGTCATGGATCTTGAGAGGATTCCGCGTCCTCCACCTTGCACTTGTCAGTCACCATTCGCGACTCCGCCCGCTCCTCTCTTGCCATACCCAGATTTTGACTTCCGTTTTCTTACTATGGAGCAGAAGGTTAGCTATCTGTTGCGTATCGTTCATGCCCTCGAGGAGGAGCTAGCGCGTCTGCGCAGTTTGCTATTCGTTCCTCCACCTCCTCCTCCTCCACCATCAGCATAGCAGTTTTTGGTTTTATGCAGGTAGTATACTTTCGGTGAGAGTGCAGCTATTGAGCAAGATTGCACAGCTTTTTGAAGACCACATTTCTTTTTGACTTTTGATTGTTGTAGTTTGATGGATAGTTTAGACAAGGGTGATGTGACCCTACAGTCCCTTTTGGTTGTGATATGATACATTTGGTGAACTTGTAAAACTGTAATTGTGGTCATTGATATATGAAAGCTCAATCGCAACATTCTCATTACATACATTGTTGAATTACTTGTTTATGTTATGACATGGGATGTTATGTGTTTACTTGCATTGATAATGATATTACATACGTATACTACATACTTATATGCATAAGACCTGACCTGTGCTATCTTCTTTAGAAGATGCCTCCACGAAGGGAAACTCGATTGCCCACTACTAAGGCCGAGTTACAAGAACGGATTTCACGAGCGATAGCAGAGCACGAGGCCTCACGCGCTGAAACTAGCGGGGGTACCTTGAGAAACAACCCAACTTATGGTAATGTTTAAGTCACTTGAGACACATTACGTTACATTTGGATATTCCATGTGCGTTTGCTAATGCTTTCTGTGAATGGCGTTACTTGTACAGGCTGTACCTATAAGCAGTTTCTAGACTGTAAGCCTCTAAATTTCGACGGCATCGGGGGTGCTGTGGCCTTTGTTAGATGGACGAAGAAGACCAATTCAGTGATAAGAATGAGCAAATGCGCACCAGAACACCAAGTCACCTACATCTCCTGATTGTTCTTAGATGGAGCGCTTTCATGGTGGAATCTCCAAGTCCAGACTCTGGGAGAGGCAGCAGCATACGCTTTGACTTGGAATGAAATGAAGGAACTCATGCGTAAAAAGCATTGCTCCTTGGGCCGAAATTCAAAAATTAGAAACAGAATTTTGGAACCTCAAGATGGATGGCCCCAAAATTGCGGAGTATGTGCAGAGATTTCACGATCTATCTCACGTGGTACCATACATGGTTAGTCCGGAATTCAAGCGCGTTGAGTGTTTCATTTGGGGGTTGGCACCTCAGATTATGAGTATGGTGATGACGTCAAAACCTGCTACGATCACCAAGGCTATCGACCTGAGTGTAGCACTAACTGAAGAAGCAATCAGGTTAAACAAGTTTTCGATCTCTAACCCGAAGAAGAAAGAAACTCACGTTGAGTCATCGAGTGAGAACAAAAGGAAGTTCTCAAACTTCAAAAGGTACCAGCAGTGCTAACAAGAAGGAAGAGGCAAACGCACCAGCCAGGGCCAAAACTGGTGCTGAAAACAAAGGAAAAGGGTACATGGGCACCTTGCCCAAATGCGATGCATGTCAGTTGCATCACAATGGACGGTGCCAAGCTGGAAGATGCGAGTCTTGTGGAAGAGTTGGTCACTCAAAGGAAACATGTTGGGTTGGTACTGGGCGTGGTAATAATGGTCAGAGAGGTTATGGAAACAACAACCGTGGTGGAAATGGATACGGAAACCGCCCTCAAGGAGGAAATGGCGGTAACGGAAATCGTGGTAACTTTGGGAATCAAGCTGGTAATGGAAACCGTGGAGTGAATAACAATCAAGGTGGTAATGGGAACGGTAATGGTCGAGGACCAGGTTGTTTTAATTGTGGAGACGTGGGGCATTTCAAGAGAGAGTGCCCAAAGCCTAATCAAGCTCATGGAAGGGTTTTCAACATCGGTGCGAGGGAAGCACTCCAAGATCCAAATGTGGTCACTGGTACGTTCCCTATCAACCAACGCTTTGCATCTATACTATTTGATACTGGTGCCGATTATAGTTTTGTGTCGCTAGAATTTAAGAATATACTTAGGTTGGTAGCCAGTAAGCTAGACATTCTGTATTCAATAGAACTAGCTAATGGAAAGCTAGTAGAAGCAAATGAAGTTATTAGGGGTTGCGTAATAGAGCTTGGGGAGCATGAGTTTACACTGGATCTGCTACCGGTCGAGTTGGGAAGCTTCGACATGGTAGTGGGGATGGATTGGTTGTCAAGCAAGCGAGCAGAGATTGTATGTCACGAGAAGGTCATTCGCATTCCGATGGCGAATAGAGAAACAATTGTGGTACGTGGAGAGAAACACGATACGCCCCTAAGGATCATCAGTTGTTTGAAGGCTCGAAAGTGTTTACAGAAAGGATGTGTTGCCTTCTTCGCACACATTGTGGACAAAGAAGCCGCTGAGCCAAAGCTAGAAGACATTCCAGTCGTGAAGGAATATCCTGAAGTCTTTGCCGAAGACTTGCCAGGCTTGCCGACGCAGCGACAAGTCGAGTTCCACATTGACTTAATTCCAAGCGCTACGCCTGTGGCTAAGGCACCTTATCGACTTGCGCCCTCCGTGATACAAGAGCTGTCAACACAACTCCAGGAGCTATTAGACAAGGGATTTATCAGACCAAGCTTCTCGCCTTGGGGAGCTCCAGTGCTGTTTGTCAAGAAGAAAGATGGTAGTTTCCTCATGTGTATCGACTACTGAGAGCTAAACAAGTTGACAATTAAGAATCGGTATCCTTTGCCAAGGATTGATGACCTGTTCGATCAACTGCAAGGTTCGAATTTTTACTCCAAGATCGATCTTCGATCAGGTTATCACCAGTTGAGGATTAAAGAGGAGAGTATTCCAAAGATGGCCTTTAGGACTCGATATGGGCACTACGAGTTTCTGGTTATGTCGTTTGGGTTGACGAACGCGCCAGCAGTATTCATGGATTTGATGAATAGAGTTTGTAAGCCGTACCTCGATAAGTTTGTGATCGTGTTCATTGACGATATTCTGATTTACTCGAAGACGAAGGAAGAACATGAGCAACATCTAAGAGCTATCTTAGAGCTGCTCAAGAGAGAGAAATTGTACGCAAAGTTCTCGAAGTACGAGTTCTGGTTGCGCGAGGTTCAGTTCCTTGGTCACGTGGTTAATGGAAATGGAATTCATGTGGATCCCATAAAGATCGAGGCAATCAAGAATTGGGAGACTCCGAAGACGCCAACTGAGATTCGACAGTTCCTAGGATTGGCAGGATATTATCGCAGATTTATTGAGGATTTCTCGAAAATCGCTCAACCTTTTACCTCCCTTACACAGAAAAACAAGAAGTACGAATGGGGAGACAAGCAAGAAGAAGCATTTCAGTTGTTGAATAACAAGCTTTGCGATGCACCCATCTTATCCCTACCTGAAGGCACTGACGACTTCGTGGTATATTGCGATGCCTCGCGTCAAGGTTTAGGCTGCGTGCTGATGCAGCGACAGAAGGTTATAGCTTACGCTTCACGCCAGTTGAAGGTTCATGAGAAGAATTACACCACGCATGATTTGGAATTAGGCGCGGTGGTGTTTGCATTAAAGATCTGGCGACATTATTTATATGGCACGCGATGCACAATCTTTACTGATCACAAGAGCTTACAGCATATATTTGACCCGAAAGAGCTTAACATGAGACAGAGACGATGGGTCGAGTTGTTGAACGACTATGATTATGAAATCAAGTATCACCCAGGGATGGCGAATGTGGTCGCAGATGCCTTGAGTCAGAAAGAAAGAATCAAGCCTATAAGGGTTAGAGCTTTGGAAATGATTATTCAAACGGACCTCTCATTGCGCATTCGTGCCGCACATAGAGAAGCTCTTAAGGAAGAGAATATTGAGAATGAATATCTCTGTGGGATGGAGAAGCAGCTTGTACCCAATGATGAAGGAACGTCGTGCTTCATGAAATGAATTTGGGTTACTCTCTTCGGTGGTCTACGAGACGTTATTTTTTATGAAGCCCACATGTCACGGTATTCGATCCATCTAGGATCGGATAAAATGTACCAAGTTTTAAAGGATTTTTATTGGTGGCCGAGATTAAAGGGTGATGTTGCCACGTATGTTGGCAAATGTTTGACTTGTGCCAAGGTAAAGGCCGAATATCAAAAGCCTTCAGGTCTTCTACAACAACCTGAAATACCCATGTGGAAATGGGAGCAGATTTCAATGGAATTTATAACGAAATTACCAAGGACACCCAGAGGTCACGATACGATTTGGGTAATCGTGGACCGTCTGACCAAATCTGCACACTTTTTGCCAATCAAGGAGAAAGATAACACTAGTAAGCTTGCTGAGCTGTACCCCAGAGAGATTGTCGCACGTCATGGAGTGCCTCTCTCAATTATCTCTGATAGAGATGGAAGATTCGTGTCAAGGATTTGGCAGTCCTTCCAAGAAGCCTTTGGTTCTCATTTGAATCTGAGTACTGCATTCCATCCGCAGACTGATGGCCAGAGCGAGCGAGCGATTCAAACGTTGGAAGACATGTTACGAGCTTGTGTGATGGATTTGGGTCGTAGTTGGGACACTCACTTACCCTTGGTAGAATTCTCATACAACAACAGCTACCATGCGAGCATCCAAGCTGCACCATTTGAAGCTCTATATGGACGCACGTATCGATCACCGTTATGCTAGGCAGACGCGGGTGATAGACAGCTTGTTGGTCCCGAATTGGTTCAAGAGACAACAGACAAGATTATACAGATCCGAGAGCGCATCAAAGCGGCTCGTGATCGACAAAAGAGTTACGCGGACCAAAGGAGGAAACCTCTGGAGTTTGAGGTAGGAGATATGGTTTTGTTAAAAGTTTCACCCTGGAAGGGTGTAGCACGCTTTGGGAAGCGTGGGAAGTTGAACCCGCGATACATTGGACCATTCAAAATCCTGGAAAGGATTGGTCTTGTAGCTTACAAGTTGGATTTACCCGTAGAACTGAATGGCGTTCATGATACATTTCATGTATCTAATCTGAAAAAGAGTCCAACTCAAGAAACAGTTGTCATTCCTGCCGATGAAGTTCATATTGACGAAACACACCACTTTACTGAAGAACCTGTTGAGGTTACTGATTGGAAAGTTAAAAAGACACGCCAAAGTAGTGTTAAACTCGTCAAGGTTCGTTGGAACGCGCGACACGGCCCAACGTTCATTTGGGAGCGTGAGGATCACATGAAAGCAAAATACCCAAATTTGTTTCCCAAGACCCCTGCATCTAGTAGTAGAACTAAAATTTCGGGACGAAATTTTCTTAACAGGGGGAGAATGTGACAACCCTCATAAATCCAGGTATCCGTATAATTTAATTAATATAAATTAGTGCTTAATGACTGTTCTGAATTACAACTGATGACTTAAACTGCTTTCTAATTTCTGTATCATACATACATGTGCATCACATTTCATATTGTCACATCATTTTTACATACAAACCTTTAGTGACATAAATGATGCACAAAGCACAGTTAGCACAGTTAGCGGATAACTCATAAAATATGCTGACGGGGGTTCAGTACATAGACAGACAGTGTTTTGAGACCCAGTATGAGTCGGAAACAAAGTTCTACACTAGTATGGTGTTTAAGGAAGTAAGGACCATAAAACTGCGTCACTAGGTGATAGTTTAAGTGCCGGAAAGTGCCTAAAAACCACATAAAGTGCAGAATTCTGCATATTTCAGCAAAATTCAGCAAATTAACAAGCTAGTAACATGCAAAATATGACTAAATGATCCTGAATGCTTTCCTAAGTGTCGGGAATTAAAAGTGTCACAAAAGGGTACTTAAAGATCACTAAACGGAATAGTTTGACACTTTAACGAACCGGTATCTAACCAAACAACCGGACACTAGCCGAAACACCAAAATATTGCTAGAAGCATTGTTTTATTATTTCTGAGCTAGTTTTGATCCCCGAACACCCTAACACCCACTAAAAATATCTAGTAACTAACTACACTAACTATATACTTGGAATTTGATTACAAGATAACTAATTGGTTACAATTTTACACTTAGACCCCCCCTCACACTAGAAATCGGCCACATGGCCTAATTGGTGGATGCTACATAATCCTATAGATCTTATGTGATCTCTAATTGATTTAGTAAGAAGATTATGCTTGTACTTCTAGAAACATATGAACCATTGGACAAAAGGGATTAGAGATTATATAATGGACCATGAACTCATCTTTCTCACACACACAAACACATGAACTCGCTCAACTTTTGTTGATGTTTTTAAACTACATGTATTTCAGGGAACTAGTGGATCTGGCAGGTGTATGCATGTGTTTCAAGCTGCGTTATAAATAAAGGATGTCATCCGAGGTCGTAGGGTTTAGGAGAGGTATCTTACTCCTGGACGAGATACATGGTCATAAGCTTGGGTTTGGTATAAGTTATGTTGTCGAGTCTTCGTGAGCTCATTAAAACATGTTATAGTTTGTAATTTGAATTTGGCGTCGATGTTCCAAACAAGTATGTTGTGGTATTTTCAAACTAAATTTTATGGATGAATATCTTTTGGTTTTATCATATAGCATTGTTATGATTGAATGCTATGGTATTAAGAAGTCACACCAATAACCACGCTTCCGCAAAAGTCAGGGTGTGACAGCGATAAGTTTGGGCAGAGAGCAGCTAAGTCATTGGATCTTCTAGTGTACGTTTCAATTTCAGACCCAACCATCTTCAGACCGTAGTACTCCACTTCAAGCTTTTAAATGTCATCCCTGTGACAGTACTCCTCGTTGATCAGATCTTTGAAATCATTCCAGGAAATGGCATTGGCATCCGCCAATCCGAGCATTTGAATTTGCGTATTCCACCATGAAAGTGCGTTCCCTTCGAGATGTTGGGTTTTTCACATGTTTATCAAAGTATTTTATCCATATAAAATAAAAACACAGCGGAATAATTATTTAAAACATGTTGATTTCAAGATATAAAACCCATTTTATATGTGTAACCCAATACCCGGATCCATATACGAATATGCATGCTATCAAAAAATTAAAACACAACCATAGGGTGTTTAGAATACTACCTTCCAAGGTGTAAAGGATATGAAGAAGATGATGCTTCTTGAACGGTTGCCTTCAAGTGTAGAAGACCTCAAGCTTGTATACCCCAAGCCTTCCAACAAACACTTTGATTTAGATAGGATTTCTACACTTATGAACTCACTAAAATTCCATCTAGATCAACCACCATGGCCGAAAATATGAGGGGAGGTTATAGAGTTCTTGCACTTGATTTATCAACTTGAAAAACCCTTCTTGATCAACCATACATTGGCCGATTTTTAAAGAGTAAATTCAAGTCTTACACTTGAAAAAGATCTCCTAAAATTTGCACTATGTTGGCCGAAAATTATGAGAGGTTTTTACCAATTCTTTCAAGTCTTCCCCAATGATTTTTGTCATACAAAAATCTTAAAAGCATGAGAGAGATGATAGCCACCCACATTCCTAATCAAAGAGCTTCTAACACATGCATTTGCATGCAATTTGATTGGACCATCCTTGTCTTGGGAATAGGGGGGCGGCCCACCTTATTTATTTAAAAAAATCAATTTTCTTTAAAACAATTTAAATCTTATATATATAATTTTATAACTTTTATAAAATTATAACATCACATGTTATAAGATTTATACTACTTTTTATTATGTTATTTAACCCATTAAATAACAAAATAAAATATTCTCTCAAAATAAATTATCCATATAATTTATTAGTTTGTCAAGTGCAATTATTTAGAAAATCGATTTCTAAATATTATAAGTGTTAATATTTATTTGTTTGATCATATCACAAATAAATATTCTAAGTGTTTGTCTAGCTTGTATTTGGGTATGACTCGACTTGGATCATAACGTACTAGCCACATCAATTTAATATGTGTCTTGGGCATACAGAATCCAACAATCTCCCACTTGCACAAGATACATAGAAGATTGAAGCAAGTAGTAAAGACCACCTAACTATAGTTTACTACCCCTAATACGTATGACTATATGTCCCATTCAATAACATCATCCCCTTTAAGTCCCTTACTTGAACATGATTTAGGTGAATATATCATTTATCCCTTTGTTACAGATGTCATGTCAAATCCAGAGACACAGAGTGATCACTCTCTGTTGATTTAACTTTAGCAGGCTTTAGACATCTTACTCTCAACGAATAAGAGGAACAAATCCCTTCTTGACTACATACGTCTCTCACAATCACCTTGTATCACACCTGAGCTTAGCCTTATGTACTGTCATATTACTGACAGCGAAGAAATAAGTCAAGGCATAATATTTGGTGAATATCAATACCCAATATGTATCTCAGGTCAGAGGATACTATGATATTCTCCTTTACTCAAATTTACTTATGATCAATCTCAAATGATTCCATGCAGTAACATTTGAGAGCGAGTCAGTCCAATATTTGTATCCCACAAATATCTATGAACCTTGGCAGCAACACTTTGCTCTATATTCATACCTAATGAACATCCACCAATCCAAGTTCATAATAGTCTTACATTCATATTTGTTCCCATAAGTATGATCAACTACGGACATTTAGAATAAGCAACTTATTCACGGATTTAAACATGCTAAAATGGAACATAACTCAACATACCATAAAGAGTTATAATAACAGTTGTTCCAATATCCAAATACAAAATAGATCAAATCCAATCACTAGAATATCGAAGTCCTAAGGCACAAGTATGACCCTTCATGCTTTGCCCGTTTAAGGTGTCACACCCCTTTTCTAAGGCAGAAGCACGAGGTGTGATCATGAAAGGTTCTCATTGCATACGAAAGGTAAACATACTACATGCTCGTAAAAAATAACTCCAAATACCAAACATTTCATAACCGAAAACATGATTTAAGTGTTTACATCACAAGACAACATTTTGTCTGAAAAGTTTACAACTTTATTCAAAAGTAAAACATAAGCAACATCCATGAGCAAGAGTATGATACTTACATTTGTCGCATCTTGGAATGCGACAAGCTCCTTCGTGATGATACTTACATTTTCGGCATTTAGGCAGGGTGCCTTGGTATCCTTTGGCTGTAGTATCATTTTCCGCTGCAAAGGTCCTCGCCTCCTTATGTGGGTTAGTGTCACGTTTCTTGTTGTTTGAACCTTTGTTGTTGTTGCGGGTTGCTTGATTAAGGTTTGCATGTTTCCTTTTCTTGTCACCGGACGACTCAGCGTGCGTCTTGGTCTCCTCAGTAGGGTTCAGCGACAACTTCTTCATACGGACAACATCTTCAGTAAGGCTGACAGCCAGAGTTACAGCCTCTGTGATTGTTGCAGGTTTGGCCGAAGTTACCATGCTACGAAATTCTGAGGCCAATCCTCAGATGTATGGTTCAACACGCTTAAATTTGGGAGTCACCATATAGGGGATCACTATCGACAAATCGTGGAATCTTCGGGTATAACCAGTGATATCAGCACCTTCCATGGTCAAATGCCAGAACTCAGTCTCTAACCTTTGGAGTTCAACACGAGAACAATACTTCTTTCTCATTCGTTCCTTTAGTTCATCCCACGTCATGCCGTACGCAGCATCATCGCCTAGAGTCTGGACTTGCAAATTCCACCAAGTCAAAGCTTCATCAACAAACAATCCTGTAGCAAAAGTGACTTGTTGATCTGTGGTACACTTGCTCATACGGATAGTAGCATCAGTCTTTTCCGTCCAGCGTACAAACGCCACTACACCTCCAGTGCCGTCGTAGTTCAGTGGTTTGCATTAAAGAAACTGCTTGAAAGTGCAGCCCTGAGCTGTGTTTCCTCCAGATGAATCTCCATTCCCATTGCGTCTAGCATTGCTTGGTCCTCCATTGTGTTCAGTACGGTTTGCCTCGTACTGGGCAATAGCTGCGGAGATCCTTTCCTCCAGTAGAGCGTCCAGCTCTTCAGCAGTTCTTGGCAGTGGGGGAGGAGGAGGTTGATCAGAATCTTGATTGTTCACAATTCTCCTTGGTGCCATGTTCTGAAAGAACACAACACAATAGGGTTAGACATTTTGTTTGATATCGTCATACGAGACAGTAGTAGTATATATATATACAGGCATATACCACATAGGTGACGTCAAACAATCCGCCGAACGTATCAATTCATACAGCAACAAGCATGCATAAATAGATAAATACTGTTGTGTCATAAGATATTCATCGAGTCTTTACACATATCAGGGCAACTTGTTACGTTATTGTTTTCAAGATTCACAAAGTGCATAAGGGTTACATCTCCCCAAAGTACAAGTTTAATATATGTAAAAGACAAATATCTTACTTCACATTGGCGGTTCATGTCTTTATACCCTAAATCATTACTCTTAAAAGAGTGTTTAATAGGCTGGGGAGGGTGTTCACGTTTGACCTTCTCTTGTATTTGAAGGAATCTCTTATGACACGTGACAAGACTTGCTGTGGTTTCTGTGCACTGAATTCCATAATTATGTATTCATCCATAATTACGTAAGTCCTTGTACAGTCCGCACAGTTCGTTTCATCCTCGTATCACTTCCTTTTGATAGGTCATTGTTTTCAGGTAAAGTCATGAGTACCTGAGATATTCTATTTCTAGTACATGTATATATCAATTATCACACATAGTTGCAAGTAATTTCTAGTCAAAGGCAAGTGCTTCTCCAGTGCACCCTAAGTCTCATAGTGTCTTTTCTTGATTCCTTGTAAACAGTTTCAGGTAGTGGATGTCGCGGAAAGTTTTATGCAATGAAAACTCTTTGAAAAATTGTTTTCGTGAAAGGATCCTAGAGATTGTAGACTAGACTCGAGAAGGAATCCTGGTTCACTACAATCGCAGTTCTGATACCAATCTGTCACACCCCTTTCTAAGGCGGAAGCACGAGGTGTGATCATGAAAGGTTCTCACTGCATACGAAAGGTAAACATACTACATGCTCGTTAAAAATAACTCCAAATACCAAACATTTCATAACTGAAAACATGATTTAAGTGTTTACATCACAAGACAGCATTTTGTCTGAAAAGTTTACAACTTTATTCAAAAGTAAAACATAAGCAACATCCATGAGCAAGAGTATGACCGCACGCACATCCACTTTAGTTACCTGAAATACATGTGAGTTTTTGGAAAATCGTCAACATAATGTTGGTGTGAATTCATGCAATTTCGTATTGAACGTTTGTACACTTTGTATGAAAACCATGGTATGTATCTTGTACAAATCAAGTATTTCTGTATGTATCAAGTTGTTAATGGGTTGCAAGGCCATTAACATGTGACACGACATAGGAAGCAAACCAAACCATAGGTATTTTTCTAGTTGTCGATTCACGACTGAGACACAAAAGCACTACTCGGTACTAGTTTTCACCAAGAGTGTCGCTGCCCGAAAACCCATTAGATCTAACCTTTTGTTCTGTCTTAGTATGTACACGATTAATGGTGCTTATGGTACCCTATTCGTGACACGATTTCTCGTATCATTCCTTAAAACGCATCATACTTGGTACTAGTTATCACCAAGAGTGCTTCTTGTTTTTGTATCCATCATACCATTTGTAAACATTGTAACATTTGTAACATGTATTTCACCCCCGAAGTTATAAAACTGAAAACAGTTAAAAGAAAAGGGGGAGCATGAACTCACAACTTTGCGTTTCTTGCGCCGTAAACTTCACCGGGTTTTGCTTATATAGTGTCATGACCTATACGTGTTTTATTAACGTTAGTCACTAGACTTGTGTCGCACAAGTACAAGTCACCATCTTTTATGTATTTGTTCTTGTTGTTAAAAATAATTTATATTTTTAACTATGTATCTTACTTATATTATTTTCTCAAAAATAAATATAAGTATCTTGTATTTTTCACCCGAGTTATGTATTTGTCCAAAACTTCATTTCATGTTCATAACTTATCCAAGTTATTTAATCTATCAAGTAATATATTTTCATAAATATATTCTCTTGTATTTGTCTAAGCATGTGCATTTTGTATTTTCACTCCTTAGGAGTATTTAGTGTATTTTCAAGTTCTAATACACTATTTACACATAATACATACTACATACACTTAGCACGAAATTTGGTGATCAATAAATATATATATTTTCCTCAAAAATATACATACTTAATATCAATTTTTATCTTGAAGAAATCATCATTTCTTAACTTAAAGTTTACATAACGATTAGGGAAACCTTGGTAAATATTTTTAGGGAATAAGTTTCACCAAAACTTATATTTTTCTAAGTGTCAAAATTTATAGAAATTTTGACATGGTTTCCCCTAAAAATGGAGGTTTACCATGTTTTCAAAACATGTGTTTATTTTCTTTTAAAATCATCACAACAATCAACAATCAATCCTTAAACAACATACACTTCCCAAGTGCAAAAATTATACAATGTATATAACAACATGAACATGAACTTTCACAAAAACTCGTAGTAACTCGGTAATATGTTTAGTAGACTTAGTTACCCCTTAAAGTGTGTTTATTTCTTAATAAACTTCTTTCTTGAAAATTTTAGATGTTTACAACTTGTAAACATATTCTACAAAAATTATTCTTTTGAACTCTTCTTGTAAATAAAGTGTTCTTACACTTATTTCTTCACCAAAAATAGTGTACATTTAAGTAAGAATCAAGTTCTACTAAAAATCATACTTTGAACTTGGTTTTCTTGGAAAATCATTCATGAATCTTAGGTTTATAAAATTACTAGCTCATTTTATTTACTATTTTTCAAGAAATAATTTTATTTTCAAGTTCATGTTTATAAGTGAGGATGATCTTCTTGGGTTAACACATAATCATCCTCTAACTTGCTAAATCATGTGTTTAATCACAATCTAGCAAGTTCCTCATGATGATCAACATCATAATTTCAAGTAAATAACAATCTACTATCATGCATGTATTTAACAACCTCATTTCATCCATAAATCATCATATGTAAGCTTATGCTTATGATTCTTGTTTATGTTCTTTTAGTGTTCTTGTGATTCTCAACAATATACATCTTTTTAACCAACAAAATAAAAAATAAAAACTAGTAACAAGAAGCTTACAACTAGCTCAAAAGCTAGGGAAGATCACTTGAAGAAAAGATGATGAAAATGGTGTGTGAAAGCAATGGATGAAGGTTCTTCAAGGTCTTCAAGCACCAAGCTCCAAAAGACACCTTCTAACACTTGAAATGAGCTTGAAATTGGATGGATGGTGGTTGAATATGGTGGTGGTGGTGGCGGCACTTCTAGGTCGAGAGGGAGAGAGAGAGTATGAGGGAGAGTGGTGTGAGGTGATGAATTAAGAATGGTTATATATATAGCACTCAAGATCTTCCATATCTAGTGATCTTACAAAATCTAAATAATATCAAAACAAATCCAAGTAATATCAAAGTGAATATTGCAAGATCTTGGCAAATATTTGGTGGGGGGCACCCCTTTACAACCGTGAATAATATGGGGGGGGGGGGGGCAAAGTGTAACTTCCAAACTCTAATTTTATAAACATTTTAGCTTTCAAGTGTAATTTTTAGGGACTTGATGTGTTTTTATGTTATAAGGGGTGTTATGGTGTTCGGGGACCATAACTAGCTTAGAAACATTAAAAAAATGCTTCTAGTAATATTTTTATGTTCCGGGTAATGTCCGGTTGTTCGGTTAAATACCGGTTCATTAAGGTGCTAAATTGCACTGTTTAGTGTCCTTTAAGTACCCTTTTGTAACCCTTTTAATTTCCAACACTTAGGAGGGTATTCTGGATAATAAAACATGAATTCTGCATAATATTTATGTATTAAAAAGCTGATTATAGCTGAATCCTGTAAAATTCTGCACTTAAAGTGCGTTTCGGGTGCTTTTTTGTGCGTATTTTAGCTTCCGAAAAGTCTATATGTTAACCCTTGTATATACTCTTGGGTTTTAATGTATTCTTGACGTTGGACCTACACCTAGGCTCCAATTCTATGTCTGACTGCTTTCTGCAGAATTGTTGACACAATGTATCTTACCGGTGAGTTTACTAGTATTTCTGACGCAACGCTATCATTAATGCATAAAGCAAATTTCTTGTAGTATAAAACGTGCATGAATTCACAAGTATATCATGTAATCAAACAATGTTGACATTTAAGCACATAATTGTAGTCATTAAGTATTAATTAAATTGTACGGAAATTACCGGTTTTGTGCCAGTTGTCACACAAGGAGCTTCGTGAGTGGATCCACAATATTTTGATCAGTGTGAACTCTGCGAATACATATCTTTCCCTTTTTCAACTTCATCCCTTATGTAGTTGAAACTCCGCTTAATGTGCCTAGTCTTTTGATGTGCACGAGGTTCCTTGATTTGAGCAATCGCACCATCGTTATCACAAAGATCTCTAGGGGTCCTGAATGGTACGGACTACCCCTAGATCGGAAATAATTCAAGTGGCAAATCCATATGAATTATCTCAATTAATGAAGCGGCGATGTATTCTGATTCTGTAGTGGACAACGCTACCCTGATTGTGATCGAGAACCATCTCGATCAATTTGGAAACTCGTATCCATGTAACCCTTTACAACGAATTCCGAAACTCGCATCCCTGTAACCTTTTACAACGAGTTTTTCTTCACCAGATCCATATATTAGAAATATATCCTTAGTTCTTGTAAGGTATTTCAATATACTTTTAACAGTCATCCAATGACCATTACTTGGATTTCTCTGGTATCTTCTTGTCATGCTTAAAGCGCATGACATGTCCGGTCTAGTGCATATCATTACATACATAATGGATCCTATAGCAGACGCATATGGGATTCCTTTCATTCTTTCTTGCTCATCCTTTGAGCTTGGACATTGAAACGCTTTCAATATTGTCCCCTTTTGAACAGGTACCAAACCTTTGATAAAGTTCTATATCTTGAACCTTTTCAAGATTTTATCAATGTATGCACTTTGGTTTAAACCTATCAAGCGCCTTGATCTATCCCTATAGATCTTTATTCCCAAAATATAGGTGACTTCACCAAGATCCTTAATGGAAAACCAACTTCCAAGCCAGGTTTTTACACCTTCCAAGGTTGGAATGTTATTTCTAAATAGTAGAATGTCATCGACATATAATACTAAGAAAGTGATGATGCTCCCACTAGTTTTCTTATACACATAAGCTTCATCGACGTTCTTGATGAATCCAAAATTCTCAATTTCTTCATCAAAACGATGATTCCAACTTCTAGATGCTTGTTTCAATCCATAGATTGATTTCCTTAACTTGCATACTTTGTCAGGATGTTTTGGGTCGACAAAACCTTCAGGCTGAACTATATAGACATCTTCCTCAAGATATCTATTAAGGAAAGCCGTTTTGACATCCATTTGCCAAATCTCATAATCATATTATGCAGGTGTGGCAAATAATATCCTAATTGAATTTAGCATCGCCACAGGCAAAAAGGTCTCATCTTAATCAACCCCTTGAGTTTGAGTGAAGCCTTTTGCTACAAGTCTCGCTTTACAAGTATCCAAGTTACCATGCATATCGGTTTTCTTCCAAAAACCCACTTACTTCCAACTATTTTGGCGTTAAGAGATGACACAACCAATTTCCATACTTGGTTGTCATACATGGATTGCATCTCTATGTTCATGGCTTCAAGCCATTTGTCATAATCGGATTTTGACATTGCATCATGGTATGTAGTTGGTTCACGCGAATCTACCACGTAGCATCCATCCATGAAAAATCTATATCTTTCAGGTGGACTACTAATTCTACCAGATCTGCGAACGTTTTGTGTGCTTTGATCAACCACTTGATCATTTTCAACAACCTCTTGTTGAGTGCTAGTTTTAACCAAACGTGTATCGGCTTGTGGTTCCTGATCCTCATCAAGTTCCACTATTCTACTAATTCCTTCCACAAGGAACTTAGCTTCCAAGAACTCAGCCTTTTGAGCAAAAAATACCTTTCGCTCTGTTGGATCGTAGAATTAATATCCTATACCTTCTTTAGGATATCCTACAAAGATACACTTAGTGGATCGTACTTCTAATTTGTTTGGGGTGTATTTCTTCAATAAGCTTCACAACCCATACCTTTAAATATGATAATGATGGAGCCCTTCCATGCCATATTTTAAAAGGAGTCTTATCCACTTTCTTGGTTTGGGCCACATTGAATGTACGGGCTGCGGAGAGCAAAGCGTAACCCCAAAATGATAGAGATAATGCGCTCCTAGCCATCATAGATCGAACCATATCCAAATAGAGTTCAATTCCTCCTCTATCGAAACGAAGAACTTTGATTGAGTTGATTTTGTACTTCACCTTTTGAAGGCTTCGAACATTTCGAAACTTCAACTTTGTATCTTAGCAAGTACACATAACCATAACTACTATAGTTGTCGGTAAAAGTAATGAAGTATCTTTCACCATTCCTAGTCATTGGCTTAATTGGATCACATACATCCAAATGTATGATTCCGAATAAATCTTTTGCCCTTTGGTTGGTACCACTAAAGGGTTTCTTGGTCATTTTATGTTGTAAACAGGATTCACATGTATCAAATGAACCAATATCATTTGTTTCCAAAAGACCATTCTTTTGGAGTGTTTGCATGCGATTTCTGTTTATATGACCAAGGCGATAATGCGAAAGATAGGTCTCACTCAAATCCATTTTGAGTTTCTTGGTGATTGCTTGGTACATTTAACTATCAAATGGTATATTATCATGAACCAATTCATAAATACCATTTAAAGGCATAGCTTTAAAGTAAAACATGTCATTCATCGATATAAATGTCATTGTTTACAAACTTTAAATCAAAACCATATTGTCTTATAAGGGAAACTTCAATAATGTTCCTAGTCAAACTAGGAGCATACATAACATGTTCAAAACAATTTCCAAATCATTTGGAAGTTTCAAAACATAGTCTCCTTGGGCTTCAACTTGAACTTTCGCTCTATTGCCCAAGAGCAGACTAGTGTCTCCCTTCTTGTAATGTCTGTTTCTTTTGAACTCTTGTAACAAGTTGCAAACATGAGTTCCAGATCTGGTATCTTATACCCATGTGTTTGGAGAAATAACATTAAGGTCAATATGTATCATAAAGATTGTACCTGAGGTTTGCCTAGCATCCCTCTTGTTTTTCAACTCTTTGAGATAGGTTGGACAATTCCTATTTAAATGTCCTATCTCATCATACTCAAAGCACGGATCGTTCATGGCAACCTTTTCCTTCTTTTCTATTGGTTTTGGTGGTTCCGCTTTAGTCTTTCTTTTCTTTTCCCTTTGAATTGCCTCTTTCATTTGCAACACTTGCCTTGGTGTCGGGGTGATGCCCTTTCTTTTGCCACCCTCATTGATCGTTAGAATGGATAAAAGCCCTTTTACCCATATTGAGCCTTTCGAGGTGATCAATGTGGCTTTTCATCTTAAAGACATAAGATGAGACCGATTGGTTTTCCTCCATTCGACATGCTGAAATGCTCCAAACATTTCGAAGCGTTCTACCCTTGCTTATTGTAGGAACATTTCCTTTAATTGGGTAATCATGTCGTAGGCTCATGATGTTCAAAATCCTTTTGAATCTCGGGAATCTTAATTCCTAACATGAGGCAAGAGGCTAGCATAGTATCCTCGATATACTTAATCCAATCGTCATAGGCATCCTTATCTTTCATAAGATGTTCATCGGGATTAGGATCGTTCAACACATAGGATATCTTCTCTTACTTGAGAACGATTCTTAAGTTTCAATATTAATCCATGAAGTGTTATGAATGAGACGATCCTTTCCA
Source organism: Helianthus tuberosus (assembly GCA_030545235.1). NCBI lineage: Eukaryota > Viridiplantae > Streptophyta > Magnoliopsida > Asterales > Asteraceae > Helianthus > Helianthus tuberosus. The sequence goes on from CM060381.1 coordinate 144,896,624, forward strand.
AGGATTGTTTTTAGTGATAGGTTACGGACGGTTTGGGTAATATTGTTAGCGACCATCTACAAAATTTAACAAGGTTCAATTTTAGTATTTTTGATATTATTATATTTTAATCATTAATACCCTTTTATGTCTCATAGACAATTAATAATTAAAATCTAGAATCCAACGTTACATTTAAATATTGGTTAGGTGACATTTATCCCATTATTTAAATTAACAAGGTAGTCAACGTTTGACGATTGCAACCCTTTGCAACTTCTAGCCATATGGGATCGGTTAAACATCTTTATGTTTAGTTGGCATGTTTAATCCCATCAACACCTTTTGTTCGCCATGCTTCGGTGACCCTAAGTTCATGGTTTCCAAATCAAGTCGTCCAACTTACACACACATGTGAGTTTATACACATAAGTGGTTAGGTGACCTTTATCCCACAAACATGGTAAACCCACCTCGAATATACAAGTTCCCTCAAATGTGGTTAGGTGACCTTTATCCCACAATAAGAGTTCCTAAGTGATTCGAGTGTTGTATAAAAGGATGGTGTTTAACTTGTTTTATAAAAGGGATTTTGAGTTTTCAAAATTCTAGTTTAGAAAACTTTATGTACCATACATTTGCATGCATTCAAATCCTTGGTACTTTTGTGAAAACAAATTTTCAAGGTTCTTTTAATAAAACTCATTTTATTATAAAAATCATTAATTTTTAATAACCTTTTATTAACTATTTTTAATGATCTTTTTAAGAACCAATTTTAAGCTTGTTGTTGATTATTAGTTTGTTAAGCATGCATATCCAAATATCATCAAAACAATATAAATAAGCAACCACACAAGCACAACATACATAACAATAAGTGCATAACCATAGCCAACTATTTTGACCAAACTTGTTAGCCGAAACAAGTGTGTCAAAAGGTCCTTCCTAAGGGTGAATATAGACACAAATAATGTGCCGTTGAACTCCCACTTGATCCCGCATCCAAATGCTTCAAGTCTTCCTTTTGTGTTGTGATTTGTCCACTTTCTTTGAGCTTCCAAATGTCTTTTATATACAGCTCCAAACTCCTTTGGACTTCAAAAATGTGTTTTGGTTATCGGGCTAAAATCCCGTTAAGAACTATGAAGTCCTTTAGGCCCGAAATTAGCCAAAACCAAAATCGCATTTTTGTGTGCATCTTCTTTTACAAAAAATATCCTAATACATTTTTTTTCTAGTAAAATGAAATGCACCTAATCTATTTATTTTACATACCAAATGAAAATAAATAAATTACATAACTTTACAAATGGAAGAACAAAAATAATTAATTATTACAACCTTTGAAATAATTAAATATAAATCATAACACAATCATTCAACATATTCACACAAAGTCATGGCTAGGTTATGAACACCAAAATATATATCCACATATATATAAAATTCAAGAAGCAAAAAATGGTTCCCTTTTTACAACCTACATTTTTCGGCCAAGAATGAAAAACCGAAAAAAATGAGTTTTTGTCCAAACAAAACAAATCATCCATATGAAATAATTTTTCAAGATTCCTTTATGCATGTAAGAAATAAATCTTGAAAAACAAAAGGAGAACCATGATGAAAACTTTCGGCCATAGGGTTTTACCAAAACCCGAAACCTGAAAATTTCATATCCTATGAAGCATGCACTCATATTAGCGGCTCTTGATGCCATTGTTGGGTTTTTCACATGTTTATCAAAGTATTTTATCCATATAAAATAAAAACGCAGTGGAATAATTATTTAAAACATGTTGATTTCAAGATATAAAACCCATTTTATATGTGTAACCCAATACCCAGATCCATATACGAATATGCATGCTATCAAAAAATTAAAACACAACCATAGGGTGTTTAGAATACTACCTTCCAAGGAGTAAAGGATATGAAGAAGATGATGCTTCTTGAACGGTTGCCTTCAAGTGTAGAAGACCTCAAGCTTGTATACCCCAAGCCTTCCAACAAACACTTTGATTTAGCTAGGATTTCTACACTTATGAACTCAGTAAAATTCCATCTAGATCAACCACCATGGCCGAAAATATGAGGGGAGGTTATAGAGTTCTTGCACTTGATTTATCAACTTGAAAAACCCTTCTTGATCAACCATACATTGGCCGATTTTTAGAGAGTAAATTCAAGTCTTACACTTGAAAAAGATCTCCTAAAATTTGCACTATGTTGGCCGAAAATTATGAGAGGTTTTTACCAATTCTTTCAAGTCTTCCCCAATGATTTTTGTCATACAAAAATCTTAAAAGCATGAGAGAGATGATAGCCACCCACATGCCTAATCAAAGAGCTTCTAACACATGCATTTGCATGCAATTTGATTGGACCATCCTTGTCTTGGGAATAGGGGGCGGCCCACCTTATTTATTTAAAAAAATCAATTTTCTTTAAAACAATTTAAATCTTATATATATAATTTTATAACTTTTATAAAATTATAACATCACATGTTATAAGATTTATACTACTTTTTATTATGTTATTTAACCCATTAAATAACAAAATAAAATATTCTCTCAAAATAAATTATCCATATAATTTATTAGTTTGTCAAGTGCAATTATTTAGAAAATCGATTTCTAAATATTATAAGTGTTAATATTTATTTGTTTGATCATATCACAAATAAATATTCTAAGTGTTTGTCTAGCTTGTATTTGGGTATGACTCGACTTGGATCATAACGTACTAGCCACATCAATTTAATATGTGTCTTGGGCATACAGAATCCAACACGAGATGTAACCCTTGTGCAAAATTTCAGGCTTTCAAAAAGTTCTTCTTTGAAAGTAACTCGATAACCGATGCTTAAACGTAATTCGTTTAATGCAACGTACACACCAGGAAAAGGACACGAGCTACACGTACCCTAAATACCCTTTACATAACTTAGAAATAGGTTTCGTAGGGCTAGGGATGACAAAAACATGTCTATACAAGTACAAGGACCATTTACGACAAACTACGGAAATCTGCCGATTCGCATAGCGACGAACATTCCGTAACATGATCATAAGCAAAACATACCATAAATAACCTTAACATAGCTTAGCAATAAGCTTTGAGGGGTTCGGTATGCAAAAATGTGCTTAATTGATCATTAATTGATCACAGGGACTAAAAGCGTCAAAAACTACGTAAGTTTGCATTTACGTGCATATCTTGCGTTCTGACCATATCCAGACATCCACAAATTTTGTAATGACTAAAATATTTTATTTTAGTGATGGGAATGCAAAAATACCATTCGACGCGCAATTTGGACCGTTTTCGCGTTCGTTACGACTTCTGTCGTAATTAACCGTAAAACGCGACTGTATGACCGAACGAACCGACATCCATGATGTTTTCAAACATATTTCAAGTCCCCTATGTTTTAACATCCTTGTAGAGCCATGAAATTGGGTTATCGAGGGTTAAACGCGTTGAAAAACGAGTTTTAAGGCTGTAGGGATTGAAACTGCCAAACTATGAAACTTTCCTGGACTAGCTGGCGGGGCACGAAAGCCCATACCATATAGGTTGCGGGGCGTGACTGAGTTCCAGTGACAGGAACTTCATAACAGCTTCTTGGTTGTTTGCAGCTGGTTTCTTTCCTTGGTTTTCAATAATGTGGGCTATTTTAAGTATTCCCCAAGGCTTCTAACCTGGTCCTAACACTTGTAAGGCCATGATATTTCCTTGGTGACCACACAAACACTTGTCATCATCCTATGCATTCTTGATTCCTATAAATAGCAAGCCTCACTTCACTTCCAACTTGCTCATTCTTCTTTTCTTTCACCTTTGCTCTGAATTGAGGCTACCACATTAAGTTAGAGGCCTCATACTTGAGCATTCTAGTCAATTTTCCAAGCTTGGGACTCTTGTAAGTGTTCCTTCATGCTTGTTTATTTGTTTCAAGAAAGAAAGTCAAACAGTGTTTGACTTTCTGCTTTGACCATGAATTGGTCAAGTCAAAGCTTTTTTGAGCTTTCCAACATGATCGTAATCACGATGGTTATAATCCCTTGCAATTATACCTACTGATTACCACGTTGACTAGTCGAAGTGACGAGTCAAAGTTTTGGTCAAAATGCACGTTTATGTGCATTTTGCGTCGAAACTATTTTCGGGTATCAAAACACTTTGTTTTGATATCAAATCAGTTTTCTAACTTAGTTGAACATGTTTTAACAGGTTTAACTCGTCACTTTTAGTTTAGTGCTTGTTTAGGGTCGTAAGTCAAGCGGTCTAAACAACCACTTAGACTTTCGAACCCGACCCGTTTGGTCGATCATTAGGATTCGACCAAAAACATTAGGTGACCATAGTTGTATAGGGAATAACCTTCCGAGGTTATAACTTACGGTCACATCGTTTAATTAGTTGTATGATAGGTAGATTATATGCCTCAGGAAAATGACCAAAATGCCCTTTTTGCGCATAATTCCATTTTAAGCATATGTAACCAACATTTTGACACCTAAACTGATTATACAGCATAATTAAACATGTTAGGCCATATAATACTTATCATAGGGCTAGTTAGACCATCCGAATGCGCTTTCACGCAAATGACACGTTAAAGTAGCGTAAACTACCTTAGCGGGTCATAACGGGTCAAAAGCACTTAGGATAGGTTTCAATTTAGAATGTAGGCTTTGTTAAACCATATCATATGAGTTCCAACACTCATTTGGTTTACAATACCTCATTCTATCTGATTCCTCGATTTTTGTCCCGTTACACTAACATAGCATCTGATACACTAGGAACCACTTCAAAACTTGAACTCTTGATCCTTTGAGCTTTGTTGTACCATTTGAACAAGAACTATATGCAATCCCAACTGAGTACATAGTTCCCCTCTTTTACCGTTTTCAAATGTTTTGGGGTGATTCATATGTGTAATCAATTTGTTTTCCAATGTGTGGCATATATGTGTTTACTAAGTGCTTTTATGTGTATTATTCCGATTATGCAAACACAATGGTTAGCCAAATCCTTATAAGATCTATCTATCTTCATAGTTAGATTCTTATAGGATATTTGAAGTACTGTCTTAGATCTTCCTATCTTCATAGTGAGATTTTTAAGAAGTACTTTACAAGACGATGGTTATGGTTTATGTGTAGATTGTTGGTGATTTAGGTAACGAAACTAGAGTAATACAATAATGACATGGTGGATACGCCGCTGGTAGTTCCTATATATAAGTGTGCTTACTGTATTACCCTTTGTGGCGTTATCCCGAATCACCATTAGGATTTAGAATGTTGTGATGCAATGATTCAATGTGATAGAAACCAAATCCTTTTAGCATCAATCTATCTTCATAGATTGATTCTTCTAGGGTGTTCAAAGTGCTAATATTGGAGTCCTTGTTTATTAATTGTGTACTTTAAATACGTATGTGACTAGACAATGTGACGAGAACCGGATCCCAGTAGTATTTATCTATCTTCATAGCTAGACATACATGGGATGTTTAAAGTACTAATATTAGAGTCCTTGTTTGGATTCATTGTGTACTTTAATGTGTATTTACAAGTTGGTGACAAGTTGACAATTTATGTGTTTATGTGGTAGTTGAGATTTAGATAAGGAAACAGATGTAATAAAATAAGAACATGGTGGATACGTCGCTGGTACGTCCTATATATAAGTGTTCTTATTTTATTACTCTTGTAGCATTATCCGAATCACATTTGGGTTGATGTGTTCAATTGATTCAATGTTCGATTATTCAATTCCTTGTAGAATCTTCCATATCTTTATATGTTAGATTCTTAGAAGGATATCCATAGTTTTATATAAATCATTGACTTGATTTACATAATACTCACACAAGTTTTGACAGATTTCAAATCAGTTATTACTAGTCCTTGATTGGATTTATAATAACACATTTACGAGTTGTACGATGATTTCAACGAGATTACAAAGTATAATTACGATGGCATAAAAATTACTTAGAAATAATCATATTGCCATTTACAAAACTATTTGCCACAAGTTTTCACAATCAAGATTATGTATTGCAATACGAAACTTTTTCCATTCTATGGCTTCAAGACTTATTATCAATCGACAACTCTCGTAGTTGTCAAAGTATTGTAATACCAAACTTTTTGCCATTTATTTGGCTAACAAAACCTATGTACTCGCCGGCATTTTTATGCTGACTATTTTTCACATATGTTCAGGTTTTCAATTATTCAAGCATGCAACGTATAGGACTGCATCCCAGCCTTAGAGTTCTTTAATCAAAAAGACAATTACATGTATTCTTTGTAAAACAATGTTAACAATATTGAAACAATTTAGTACCAGTAGTTGTGAGCAATTTGTAACGTGACTCCCCGATATTTCCGCCGTGTGTTGTTGTATTACGCGATTGGGGTGTTACAGATTGGTATCAGAGCAACGGTTATAGGGAATTAGGTTATTAGCATGCCTCAAACCTAGTCTATAACCTTCCTAGGACCCAAACATGAGTAGACTTTGGAACTCTATCCTAATCCTCATGCTTATTCGTGCCATAACTACTCTATGAGTTACAAATCATCTAACCTTAGATGATTTATCCTAAAACCTTTAGGCTTCATGCCTTAAGGTATTCCTCAAAATATTTTTTCTGAAAACATTTTCATTGAAATATTTCTCAAAAATGTTTTCTTAAACGTTTTTGTCAAAATATTTCACAACATGTTTATCTCAAACAATTTGTATCAAAAGATTTCTCAAATGTTTTTCTCAAACATTTTTCATCGAAATCTTGGTTTTAATTATGTGAACACATGCAATGTAACAACCATTTTTTCGAAAGTCAAAGTCAAGATTGAAGTCAAAGGAAGATAAGATTGTTAATTGCGATCTGTCACTCCTTGCTCAACTACTGTTTGACTTCTTTGACTGTAATCGAATTATATTATTTATTCGCTTTAGTTGTATTATGTGGAGTATCTGTTAATAATCGAGGTTTAATCGCATATTAATCGTTAATCGACTTATCGCTAATCGAAATATGTGTTCTGGATATTTTTTTACGTGTGTGTGCTATTTATGTGTTACTTGTGCATGTTATGTTTATGTTGAGGTGTTAATCGCAATCGCAATTCTATCGCATCACAATCGAATCGCAAACGCTAAACGCAAGTTATTTATAGTGATTGTATGTTAGATATAGTAGTTAGGTTATTTGTGTAACTAATGAGTAATACTATCACATCGCTCACTCGAATCACATCACAACGCTCAACACGCGAATCGAAACGACAAAACTCAACGCCCCGGACACCTGGATCGAGTGGCCAACCGATCGAGTGGCCATCCGATCGGATTGCCATCCGATCGGATTGCCATCCGATCGGATTGTCATCCGATCAAGTTGCCACCCGATCAGACTGCTATCCGAACGGATTGCCATCCGATCGGTGACCTGCGCGACACTTGTGCACTTTCCTTTTTGCAAAACCCTATAAATACCCTCCTCTCATATCCTTTGTGATGTGACAGCTCCTCACTCGAACCAGCCGCACTCCAGCACTCATTTCCCTCGATTTCTTTCGATTATTGTAAGTTTTCAACCTAAATCTTGTACTTCTATGATCTACACGCACTCCTTCACCCTTTTCACCTTTGAATCTTACCTTTTAACCGTGAAATCACCGGATTTGAGGTGTCTAGGATGATGTCATCATAGAGTTCTTATGAACTTCAATGTTTGGCTTCATTCCACCAAGAACAACTTAGATCTGAAGGATTTCCACAAGATTAAACAATGTTTTCGCATAGATCTACACATATTCATGGTTAAAAGGATTGAAAGAAGGTTTTCCAACTTTCTTTCAACTCTTTTACACTCAATGCACTCAAAACCGATGGAATCGAAGCTTGCTCTGATCTTCTACTCTTTCTTAGTGATGGGTTAGTTCAAGATCTGAATTCTATCCAAGAGACAACGGATTCTGGGTTAAACATGAACGACCGTCCCGAACTGTGAGCTGAATCGGACCAGGGTGATTCCTGTTCGATCGGATCACTTAGGTCAAGATGGGGTTTCTATTGTTTAGCATGTTATCACACCGTCTCGATCAAAACTGTAAAACTTTCAAAAACAATCAAGTGTCAAAGATGATCAGGTCGTTGGGACGGATTGCCGTCCGATCGGATTGCCATCCGATTGGACAGCCATCCGATCGACTTACACTTGATTTCACATTTAAACTTTTTATTTAAACTTTCAAGGTTCTGGACGTCGAACGGATTACCATCCGATCGGATTGCCATCCGATAGAACGACCATCCGATCGTGTGACGATTGGAACTTCGACACTTAATCATTTTCAATTTTCAAAGATCATCAGTAACTAACGGATTGCCACCCGATCGGATTGCCATCCGATCAAGTGACAACCCTGCTGTGAATTTGTTCTCACTAAGTGTCCTACCAATCGGATTGTTATCCGATCGAGTGACCGTTCGATCGACCGGCCTGAAGGGTAGAGATACTTCTCTGTTTTCAAAATGCTACAACGAAAACTTCAAATCCATCATACACAAACACATCCTTACCAAACATGATGTCAATCCAATCGAATGGCCATCCGATCGGATGACCATCCGAACGGATTGACATCCGATTGACTGGCCATCCGATCGGATTGCCATCTGATCAGATTACCATCCGACACTTGGTACTTTGCACCATTTTATGCGCTGCTTATCGTTTATGTTATCATTAATTGTTCAGGCTAATCTCTCTTAGCGCTCCCTTCAATCCAAGAGAGTGTTTACTTGTTAAACACAATCTGTGAGTATACTCGATCCCTTTTTACTTTATGCACTTTTGGGTGTTACATACGTTACTTATTCTAAATCACATCGAACACACAACGCAAACACTATTTATATGCTAACCGTTACTGCATGTTATACGTGACTCGATGAATGCCTGTTTGTTATGTTTACACATTGATTGCTGTCTACCTGCCTTAGCAATGATAGTACTATAGTTTGGACTCAGCACCTGTTCACTCAGGGGTTGTTAAGGACAATACTTCACGTGTTCGCAGTGGTGAAAATGTGATGCGCACTCGGTACTCGCAGTCAAATCGCAGTCATTGGTATTGATAGGATCTTTGTCGATAACTTACATGCTTCAGATTATACGTTGCACATGCTGATTATGCGTAAACGATTTCAAACTTTATTATGCTATTGTCAAACTTGTATGCTCACCTTTACACTATGTGTATTGACCTTTATTTTAACGTATGTGACATGTGTTTAGGATGCTACCTGCTAGGATGCTTGCTATGTGAAATCGAGTTAGGAAGAGTCTAGAAACAAACGAACAATTTATTTAAATCTGAGTTGTCGAAACATGTTATTTGTTTTTGAGATATCGTTTTCTGTAATAACTTAATTTGCTTGATGGGTTATGGTATGGGACATAATATTAACTATCTGGTTATGTAGTTGTTATGGAATTTCTCTTGAACAATCTGTTTCGCTCAGTGCCATGCTCTGATGTTTCCGTCAACGGTTGGGGTGTGACAGAATCGTATCAGAGCCATAACTATAGGGAATTAGGCGAGACTCGACCTAGTCCGGGTCGATGTCTTAGAAACGACCTAGTCTATAGTCTAAGTACCAACAGACCGACTTGTGCATGCCCAGTAGGGGTTTTGTATGAGCTTACTCGCTATTGCTCGCTCGAACTCGCTGTACACTACACACTTGCGTGAAACATCGCATACTACCGTTCCGCGCAAGATCAGCCTTTCCTAAGGCTGATTACACACACAAACAGATGATCTGGTTGAGATTAGGTGTGAAAACCGCAAACTCTCGACCAAATCACTTGTTCGAATTGCTGTTTTTACTATAAACAAGATAATTTGCGTTGAATCAGGAGTGAAATCCATAATTTGACGCAAATCTCCTTATCTATCTCATGATACCAACAGGGATGTAGTCGTTGAGTCAGGGGTGAAACTCGAACCTTGATGACCCGTTCGCTCTATACTTTTGGTTTTTACAAACTCTCACCAAAGTCTCGACGGACTCCAACAACCCGGGTCACACTGTAACTGGAAGGATGCGTGCCGATCGCTCAAATCGAAGTGAGAGCACAGTCCCAAAGGCCAAAGTATGCACTTACGAGTCCTTGTGAATAGTCGAATCACTTGGGGTAGTCGACGTCTATCTAGCCGAGACAATCTATCCTCAATTTTATGTGTTTCGATTCTGGATTTGCCGCCGCCAACTCTGTGATTTATCAATTTTTTGAGAATTTTATGTGATTTTATGTGTCTGCATGTTCAATTTTGGTGATTTACACGCTTTCGCTCTTCGCTTTGATCAACACGCACAACTCGCACTGCACATTTACCTCAAAACACAAACAAATTGCTGGTCATTATTCGCAATCGCTACTCGATACTCGCAATCGCTAATCGCTATACGTGCTGTGGAGGATAGGTGAATACGTGCAACATATAGGATGGTTTCTATGTTCTGACTGCCTTATGTGCTTCTGTGCCTTATGTGCTTACGTGCTCCTGTGCCCTACGTGATTATGTGCTTATGTGTTTATGTGCTTATGTGATTTTGTGTACGTGTTCCTGAGCTATATGGTAAATCACTAGACTATACTAGGAACAATCGAATAGTGTTTTGAATCCTATGGCGCTGTCTGTTATAGACAATGTCATCATTTGGATCCCTGCATTCACGAGCTGCTAGGCGAAAGCACGCCGACAAGGGACTCGCCTCTCTCGTCGCAATTCAAATCGTTAAAGTCATCCCTCAGATTGTGAGTGAACTGAACGAGAATGCAAGCAAGTCTTCTGAAGAGTCCAGGACCGATACTCCCAAAACTGCTTTTAGCTTCAAGCAGTTCAAAGCCTGTGGCCCGAAAGTGTTTACAGGCAAAGATGGGCCTACGGCCATGTTCCAATGGTTTGATTCTATCGAAGTCACCCTACGCTAGAGTGGCTTTCCTGATGATCTCCGTACTCTGAATGCAACAGGCGTCTTTCAATCCCGAGCGCTGGATTGGTGGATGGCAGAGAGAAACAAACGCGGAAATGATGCAGCTTACGGGCTAACATGGGATGAGTTGAAGGACATGATGATGTAAGAGTTATGCCCTCCCCATGAGTGCCAAAAGCTGGAGGACGAATTCTGGCATATTAAGCAGAAAGATGGAGACAACGCTGGTTTAACTGCTCGCTTCAAGCAGTTGAGTATAATCTGTCCTAGCCCAGTGACTACGTCCGAAATCACCATCAAAAAGTATATCCGTGCTCTTCCGGACTGCGTGGCCGATTTCGTTCAAGCTGCAAAGACGACGACAATTGAGGAAACTTTTCTACTCGCTGCTGAGATCAACGACAAGCGAGTCAAGTCTGGTTTCTGGGATAAAGCTCCCAAGAATATGCATCAAGCTACCACTGCTTCAACCGCCGAAACCGCCGCCGCTCCTCCGTCATCCAAGCTCTCAAGACACAAGAGAAAGAACAACAGCAGTTCCAGCATAAAGAACTGTGCGATCACTGCTGCCCCGCTCCAATCAGTTCCTGCTCAACCTCAACACCGCCAAGTAGCGGCCCCGGTTACCAATGCACCACCGGGAAAGCGTGCGTATACTGGTCCTCACCCGGTTTGCCCTACTTGTACCTATCACCACCCAGCGGGAATCGCTTGCAGATACTGTGTGCACTGCAACATGTACGACCATTTCACCTCCAACTGACGTACAGGTCCACGTCAAACCCCAGCTCCAACACAAGGTCAAGCTCCTGCTCAACAAGCTCTACTTACTGCTCCCCAAGGCCAGCAAGCGGCTCATGCACCCGCGGTCAATGCTAGAGCTTGCTATGCGTGTGGTGATCCCAACCACTTCGCGAATATGTGCCCAAACCAAGTGGTCAAGCAAGAGCCACAACAACAGCAACCCCAGCAGCAGCCTCAGCCTCAGCAACAGTAGCAACAACCAGCAGCCCGCGACGTGCATTCAACATTAACGCCCTCCAGGCTCAAGCCGACAACAATGTGGTCAATGGTACGTTTCTCGTGAATGGTATATATGTTTTGTGTTTGTTTGATACTGGAGCAGATAACTGTTTTGTATCGTTTGAATTCGAAAAGCTCCTCAATCGTAAGCACGCTCATCTCCCCTCGACGTTCGATGTTGAAGTTGCCACCGGAAGAACCATCGCCATCAATTATGTTCTACGTGATTGTATGCTTGAACTCAACAATCACGTCTTCCCTATTGACCTTATTCTGATGCAACTCGGTAGTTTTGACGTCATAGTAGGCATGGATTTTCTTCACGAAAATCGTGCTGAAGTTGTTTGCTTCGATAAGATGATTCGTTTCTCGCTCGCTAATGGTGATCTACTTTGTGTGTTTGGTGAGACTCCTTCAAAAGGTCTTAAACTCATGTCGTGTGTCCAGGCTAGCAAGTATCTCCGCAAGGAATACCAAGCTTTCTTGGCACACATTGTAGTAGCGGAGAAAAAGGAAGTTAAGGAAGTAAAAACGTTCCCGTTGTTCGTGAATTTCCCAACGTTTTCCCCAATGATTTACCCTGATTATCGCCCGCTCATGATATCAATTTCCGAATCGACCTCATTCCTGGAGTAAACCCTGTTGCTAAAGCGCCTTATCGTCTCGCTCCTTCCGAAATGTGTAAACTTTCAAGTCAGCTCTAGGAACTTCTTGATAAAGGATTTATTCGCCCTAGCACCTCTCCATGGGGCGCGCCTGTCCTTTTTTGTCAAAAAGAAGGATGGATCGTTTCGGATGTGCATCGATTATAGGGAGTTGAATAAGCTGACCATCAAGAATCGCTATCACTTGCCTCGAATCGACGATTTGTTTGATCAGTTACAAGGTGCTACGTGTTTTTCTAAGATCGATCTACCCTCAGGCTATCACCAGTTATGCATTCAAGAGGAGGATATGCCCAAAACCGCATTCCGAACCCGCTATGGTCACTATGAGTTTGTTGTTATTCCTTTTGGGTTGACCAACGCCCCCGCAGTCTTTATGGATCTGATGAATCGAGTGTGCAAACCCTTTCTTGATTGCTTCGTAATCGTATTCATCGACGATATCCTGATCTATTCCAAATCAAAAGTCGAACACTTGCAGCATCTACGTGTGGTTCTTGAGTTACTCCAGGGAAACCTTCTCTACGCTAAATTCTCCAAGTGCGAATTCTGGCTGGAGGAGGTCCAATTCTTGGGTCACATTGTCAATAGTCAAGGTATCCACGTTGACCCTACGAAGATCGAAGCTGTTAAGAGTTGGGTTACACCCAAGAATCCGAATGAAGTCCGTTCTTTTCTCGGACTGGCAGGCTATTATCGCCGTTTTATCGAAGGTTTCTCTAGAATCGCCATACCGCTAACCTCTCTTACGCATATGGACAAACCTTTTGTTTGGGGAACTAAACAGGAGGAAGCCTTTCAAACTCTCAAAGCTATGCTTTGCGATGCTCCCGTGCTCTTACTGCCCGACGAAAACGACAACTTCCTAGTTTACTGCGATGCCTCTAACTTGGTCTTGGTTGTGTTCTCATGCAAGGAGATAAGGTTATCGCGTACGCTTCTTGACAGCTCAAGATCCACGAGAAGAACTACACCACACACGACCTCGAGCTTGGCGCAGTTGTTTTTTTGTTAAAGATTTGGCGACACTACCTTTACGATACCAAGTGTACGATATACACTGATCATAGGAGCCTACAACATATCTTTGACCAGAAGGAACTGAATATGCGTCAACGCGGGTGGGCAGAACTGCTCAACGATTACGACTGTGAGATCCGTTACCATCCAGGCAAAGCAAACGTCATTGCTGATGCTCTCAGTCGACGAAGCTACTTGCTTAGCATTCGTAATTCCCAACCCCAATTTAATCTCGAAGCTCTCATACGTGACGCCCAACATGCTTGTTTTACCGAACGAACTTTAAAGAAGGAAAGGATTCTAAATGATGGCGCTCAACTCGAGAATAAGTCGAATGGTATCCTTCACTATTTGGACCAAATTTGGATTCCCAAGCGTACCAACTTACGACAACTTCTGATGGACGAAGCCCACAAATCTCGGTATTCTATTCATCCCGGTGTTGACAAGATGTACCAGGACATGCGCTACAAGTACTGGTGGCCGAGCATGAAAAAGGACATCGCTATCTATGTTTCGAAATGCCTGACTTGTTCCAAAGTCAAGGCTGAGCATCAAATACTCTGGCTTACTCGTTCAACCCGAGATCCCGATGTGGAAATGGGAGAGTATAGCTATGGACTTCGTAACGAAACTTCCGCGTACTCAATCAGGTCATGATAGCATATGGGTTGTAGTTGACCGTTTGACCAAGTCAGCTCACTTCCTGCTGATATGAGAAGACTTTAAGGTAGAAAAATTAGCCTGAATCTACACCGAGGAGATCATTTGTCGACACGGGACACCTCGTGACATCATCTCTGACCGCGATGGTCAGTTTACCTCGTGTCTTTGGGAAACGTTTCAATCTGCTCTCGGTACTACTCTTAATCTAAGTACTTCTTTCCATCCCCAAACCGACGGTCAGACTGAAAGAACGATTCGCACCCTTGAAGACATGGTCCGTTCGTGTGTAATACATTTCGCTGGTAATTGGGACCCGCAGTTACCTTTGGTCGAATTCTCGTACAATAATAGTTATCATTCTAGCATACAAATGGCACCATTTGAGGCTTTATACGGAAGAAAATGTCGATCGCCTATTGTATGGCACGAGATCGGGGACGCGCAAATTACCGGTCCCGAGCTGTTGCAAGAAACGACTGACAAGATCCTCCAAAATCGAGACAATCTACTGAAAGCTCGGAGCCGACAGAAAAGTTTTGCTGATAGACGCCGCAAGCCCCTTGAATTTGACGTTGGCGATCACGTACTCCTAAAGGTTACACCTTGGAAGGGGGTGATCAGATTCGGAAAGAAAGGAAAGCTCGCGTCTCGATATGTTGGACCCTTTAAGATTCTGGAAAAGATTGGAAAAGTGGCCTACAGACTCGAACTACCAGAGGAACCGAGTAACGTCCACCCGACTTTCCACGTTTAGAACCTCAGAAAGTGATTGACCGACTAGGAATTACATGTCCCTCTTGAGGATTTACAAGTGGATGAAACATTACACTTCGTGGAAAAGCCTGTCGAGATCGTGGGACGAGAAACCAAGGTGCTCAGACGCTCACGCATTCCCATTGTGAAGGTTCGCTGGGAAGGCAAACGCGGTGCCGAGTTTACCTGGGAACTCGAAAGCAACATGAAGGCGAAGTACCCGCAACTGTTTGTTACGCCTACTTCTTAAATTTCGGGACGAAATTTCCTAAAGTAGGGGAGGCTGTAACAACCCACTTTTTCGAAAGTCAAAGTCAAGATTGAAGTCAAAGGAAGATAAGATTGTTAATTGCGATCTGTCACTCCTTGCTCAACTACTGTTTGACTTCTTTGAATGTAATCGAATTATATTATTTTTTCGCTTTAGTTGTATTATGTGGAGTATCTGTTAATAATCGAGGTTTAATCGCATATTAATCACTAATCGACTTATCGCTAATCCCTATCGCAATCGCAACTCGAAATATGTGTTCTGGATATTGTTTTACGTGTGTGTGCTATTTATGTGTTACTTGTGCATGTTATGTTTATGTTGAGGTGTTAATCGCAATCGCAATCGCAATTCTATCGCATCGCAATCGAATCGCAAACGCTAAACGCAAGTTATTTATAGTGATTGTATGTTAGATATAGTAGTTAGGTTATTTGTGTAACTAATGAGTAATACTATCGCATCACTCACTCGAATCGCATCGCAACATTCAACACGCGAATCGAAACGAAAAAACTCAACGCGCCGGACACCTGGATCGAGTGGCCAACCGTTCGAGTGGCCATCCGATTGGGTGGCCATCCGATCGGATTGCCATCCGATCGGACTGTCATCCGATTGAGTTCCCACCCGATCGGACTGCCACCCGATCGGATTGCCATCCGATCGGTGACCTGCGTGACACTTGTGCACTTTCCTTTTTGGGAAACCCTATAAATACCCTCCTGTCACATCCTTTGTGATGTGACAGCTCCTCACTCGAACCAGCCACACTCCAACACTCATTTCCCTCGATTTCTCTTGATTCTTGTAAGTTTTCAACCTAAATCTTGTACTTCTATGATCTATACGCATTCCTTCACCTTTTTCACCTTTGAAACTTAACTTTTAACCATGAAATTATCGGATTTGAGGTGTCTAGGATGATGTCATCATAGAGTTCTTATGAACTTCAATGGTTGGCTTCATTCCACCAAGAACAACTTAGATCTGAAGGATTTCCACAAGATTAAACATTGTTTTCGCATAGATCTACACATATTCATGGTTAAAAGGATTGAAAGAAGGTTTTCCAACTTTCTTTCAACTCTTTTACACTCAATGCACTCAAAACCGATGGAATCAGAGCTCGTTCTGATCTTCTACTCTTTCTTAGTGATGGGTTAGTTCAAGATCTGAATTCTATCCAAGAGACAACAGATTCTGGGTTAAACGTGAACGACCGTCCCGAACCGTGAGCTGAATCGGACCAGGGTGATTCCTGTTCGATCGGATCACTTGGGTCAAGATGGGGTTTCTATTGTTTAGCACGTTATCACATCGTCTCGATCAAAACTGCAAAACTTTCAAAAACAATCAAGTGTCAAAGACGATCAGGTCGTTGGGATGGATTGTCGTCCGATCGGACAGCCATCTGATCGACTTACACTTGATTTCACACTTAAACTTTTTATTCAAACTTTCAAGGTTCTGGACGTCGAACGGATTACTGTCCGATCAGATTACCGTCCGATCGGATTACCGTCCGATCGGATTACCGTCTGATCGGATTGCCATCCGATCGAACGACCATCCGATCATGTGACGATTGGAACTTCGACACTTAATCATTTTCAATTTTCAAAGATCATCAGTAACTAACGGATTGCCACCCGATCGGATTGCCATCCGATCAAGTGACAACCCTGCTGTGAACTTATTCTCACTAAGTGTCCTACCAATCAGATCGTTATCTAATCGGGCGACCGTTCGATCGACCGGCCTGAAGGGTAGAGATACTTCTCTGTTTTCAAAATGCTACAACGAAAACTTCAAAGCCATCATACACACACATCCTTACCAAACAAGATGTCAATCCAATCGAATGGCCATCTGATCGGATGACCATCCAAATGGATTGACATCCGATTGACTGGCCATCCGATCGGATTGCCATCCGATCGGATTACCATCCGACACTTGGTACTTTGCACCATTTTACGCGTCGCTTATCGTTTATGCTATCATTAATTATTCAGGCTAATCTCTCTCATCGCTCCCTTCACTCCAAGAGAGTGTTTACTTGTTAAACACAATCTGTGAGTATACTCGATCCATTTTTTCTTTATGCACTTTTGGGTGTTACATACGTTACTTATTCTAAATCACATCGAACACACAACGCAAACACTATTTATATACTAACTGTTACTACATGTTATACGTGACTCGATGAATGCATGTTTGTTATGTTTACACATTGATTGTTGTCTACCTGCCTTAGCAACGATAGTACTATAGTTTGGACTCAGCACCTATTCACTCGGGGGTTGTTAAGGACAATACATCACGTGTTCGCAGTGGTGAACATGTGATGCGCACACAGTACTCACAGTCAAATCATAGTCATTAGTATTGATAGGATCTTTGTCGATAACTTACATGCTTCAGATTATACGTTGCACATGCTGGTTATGCGTAAACGATTTCGAACTTTATTATGCTATTATCAAACTTGTATGCTCACCTTTACACTATGTGTATTGACCTTTATTTTAACGTATGTGACAGGTGTTTAGGATGCTACCTGCTAGGATGCTTGCTATGTGGAATCGAGTTAGGAAGAGTCTAGAAACAAACGAACAATTTATTTAAATCTGAGTTGTCGAAACATGTTATTTGTTTTGAGATATCGTTATCTGTAATAACTTAATTTGCTGGTTATGGTATGGGACATAATATTAACTATCTGATAATGTAGTTGTTATGGAATTTCTCTTGAACAATCTGTTTCGCTCAGTGCCATGCCTCGATGTTTCCGTCATCGGTTGGGGTGTGACATGCAATCTGGAAGGGTGGATGCCTGTACCTCGAGTTTTCTGTCTAAGGGTAGAGTGTTCGTATAAATCCGCATTATTGGACCAGTCATTCTTGCCTAGGAACTCTTAGGGTGAGTGTCCACTTATAGGCTAAAGAATGTCTTGGTAAAACATTATAAAAACCTATCCACCTTGACCATGTCGAGCAATTTCTAAACACTACAACCTCTGTGACACTACTCATTCATATTACCCTCGGTAAGATGTTTTCTATTCACAACAATCGAAACAAATTTCCCTTTTTAATACTATTTCATCATATTACCTTCGGTGATATGTTTGAATCGAGACATTTGAAATGAATTTCATTTTGTTTCACGACACTATTTCATTTTCAAAACACTACCTTTTGACTTTCAAAATTTCAAAGTTTTTACCATTTGGATGAGAATTTTCAAAATTTTAGACACAAAAGTTTCTTTATTTGAAATTTTTTTGATTTAAAACATTTTATCCTAAAAACAATAAATTTTTAAATAGTAAAGAATTTATCACACAAACAATTAACTTGGTTTGTATTCTCTCATCCAAAAATACGACAAAGCTTATTCTCAAACAATTCTTATTTCAAAACGAAAACTACAACACTATATTTTCTAAGTAGAAGAACAGGACTTTTGAACGAGATTTTTACTAAGTCGAGATTTTCAAATTCACTATGATGATTCAAACTTAAGAAAATTTGATGGATCTCGTTTATTTAATCTTCACTACAGTTATATCTTCAAGATGCCTCCCCACCGCGACATCACTTGGAACGATGAAATGGCAACAAGGATTTCTCAGCATCTAGATACTTTACTCCCAGACATTGTGACCCAAGTAAACCAAATCCAAAACAATAACAATAACAAAAATGTTATATCGCCATGTAACCATAAACAATTCAACTCCGCTAAACCACTCAGGTTTAATGGGTCTGAAGGAGCAATTGCGCTCCTACAATGGTTTGAGAGTATAGAAAGCACATTCCGCCATGTTCAGTGTCCTAGTGAACGCAAGGTGGAGTTCGCCTCAAGTGTCTTTCAAAAGAGAGCACTCACTTGGTGGAACGGTATCATGAGAGACCGAGGTGCACGTGGGAAGAATTTAAGAATCTTATGAAGAAAGAATTCTGCCCACGAAGCGAAATAAGGGCACTCGAAAATGAATTCTATTATCTAAAACAGGACAGTGGGGAGAACCGTGCTTATACTGACCGGTTTGAGCAGTTAAGCCTACTCTACCCCAATACGGTCACACCATTGGATCGGGCCATTGAAAAATACATTGATGGTCTACCTGATCCTGTCCAAGACATTGTCACTGCCAGTAAACCTACAACGCTTAGGGAGGCTAAGGAATTAGCCGCAACCCTAACCAACTCCCAGGTTAGAAAAGGGAAACTTTTTCGAAAGGGAGACAAGAAACGAAACATTGAAACTACTAAGGAGAATTCAAAGGAAACAAAGGCTGGATCTTCTAATAATTCTAAGAAGCGAAAGAATTCAAAGAATTATGCAATACCCGCACCGGTTCCACTAAACTCAGTACACTTTAAGGGATTTTATCGTGGAAAACAACCTCGATGCAACCATTGCAACTATCATCATGCAACACATTCTCCTTGCTGCCAGTGTACAATCTGTGGTCTATTTGGACATCTAGTTGTGACCTGTCGTGTCCAGAACCGAGCAGCCCCTGCTCAGGCTCACCCTCGAGCATGTTTCAATTGTGGTGATTTAAATCATTTCAAACGAAACTGCCCTAAGCTAGCCAATGCTAATGGACGAGTGTTCAATGTCAATGAGGCTCAAGCTAATGATCAAGCACTTATGATCATTTGAACCTCTACATTTTCTGTTTATTTTCGAAAACAATGTACATATTTCAACTATGTTTGTAACGAAAATATAAATTTCAAGAAGTTTTTCCTTCATTCTTGATTATCCGTATTTAAATTACAAATTCCAATGTGATTACACTATGTGTGATTACAACTACTGGCCGACTTTGAGGATTCCGTTCTTTAGGAACCAAATCTTGTAATTTAGCATACTATGATTGCACTCTAGTCCATTCATACGAACTTGGCAACACGATCGCTACAAATACTATGTGCAAGTTACTACTATTTTGTGATCATGGCTTTACATACATGAGTTGTTTATCTAGTATGTATAGTACATGATTACAAATACATCTTACTTCGTATGTTGACCAAACATACTTAGTATACGATTTTCAAATACAGTTGCTAGTATGTTGACTTAGAATACCTAGCACATGATTTGAAAACACTTTCTTGATATGCTTACATTATTGTGACAATACATGCTTAATATATGTTGCATTCTACCAGTTTGGTTAGTATGAAACATGTATTAACATTTGTACTAGAATGAAATATCTACTACTAATTTTGTTGTATGCAAAACAAGTAGTGCTATCATTACTAGTATGAAACACGATTCGATTTGACAGATGATGTGTTGTGACGATGTTTATTTGATTTAGACGATAAGTTCGACCTTATTATTTGTTTACCCTCACTTAACAAGAGGAGCTATGTGGACCATGCGACGAAACTAGTAATTATGGGTGCACACTTAATTATGAGCTTCGACGCATGAGAATCATAGTAAGCCTTGTTAAGTATGGTGGCATAAAATCTAGAGTGATTAAGGTAACGGGAGGAGTATGATGCGACAAGAACACGATGGATACGTCGATGGTACTTCCTATATATAAGTGTTCTTATTGTGTTATCCTTCAGAACGTTACTAAGTTCACTTGGTGATTTTATGTTATCTTGGACCATTATGTGATTATGTGGTTATTTGTTATTTGTGTGATTATTTGCAATAGATGATGACGAGTACATTCATTAACTCAAATCGAGCCAACCGGGAGTATATTATGGTGTTAAAGGTGACGATCTTGATGCCATGGGTATGTTGACCCATCTCCTATGCATGAGATGCTCATGGTACATGGGATGTACCTCGTGGGACGTTAGAAATCGTGTACGTATGGACAAGGCTTGAATGTACACCCCTTTGTTTGCTAGGATTTACACTAAGAGCTTAGTATAACATAGTGCCATGCCAAGCAATTTTTGAACACTGGTTGAAACTTTTAAAGATTCATAAGTTTTAAAGGTTTGAATACCTTGAGATACTTAGAATATCCCAAATCACATTTTGAATCCCCCAAAATTTCCAACACCAAACGATGCTCCGCATCTTTGGGATCTAGCATTCTACTTATCTTTCAGTCATTTCAATTACACTCTCCGGTCTCCTTCGAATAAATTTCGGGACGAAATTTCCTAAAGTAGGGGAGACTGTAACCCTTGTGCAAAATTTCAGGCTTTCAAAAACTTCTTCTTTGAAAGCAACTCGATAACCGATGCTTAAACGTAATCCGTTTAACGCAACGTACACACCAGGACAAGGACACGAGCTACATGTAACCTAAATACCCTTTACATAACTTAGAAATAGGTTTCGAAGGGCTAAGGATGACAAAAACATGTTTATACAAGTACAAGGACCATTTACGACAAACTACAAAAATATGCCGATTCGCATAGCGACAAACATTCCAGAACATGATCATAAGCTAAACATACCATAAATAACCTTAACATAGCTTAGAAATAAGCTTTGAGGGGTTCGGTATGCGAAAATGTTCTTATTTGATCACAGGGACTAAAAGCGTCAAAAACTGCGTAAGTTTGCATTTACGTGCATATCTTGCGTTCTGACCATATCCGGACATCCATAAATTTTTGTAATCACTAAAATAAAATATTTTAGTGATAGGAATGCAAAAATACCATTCGTCGCACAATTTGGATCATTTTAGCGTTCGTTACGACTTCCGTCGTAATTAACCGCAAAACGCGACCGTCGACCGAACGAACCGACATCCATGATGTTTCCAAACATATTTCAATTCCCCTATGTTTTAACATCCTTGTAGAGCCTTTAAATTGGGTTAACAGGGGTTAAACGCGTCAAAAAATGAGTTTTAAGGCTGCAGGGACTGAAACTGTCCTGGACTAGCTGGCGGTGCGCGAAAACCCAGACCATATAGGTCACGGGGCGCGACTGAGTGCCAGTGACAGAAACTTCATAACAGCTTCTTGGCTGTTTGCATCTGGTTTCTTTCCTTGTTTTTCAATATTATGGGCTATTTTAAGTATTCCCCAAGGCTTATAACATGGTCCTAACACTTCTAAGGCCATGATCTTTCCTTGGTGACCACACAAACACTTGTCATCATTGTTTTGGTCAAAAATTACCTAAGCAATTTAGTGATCAAATTGGTTAAGTGAGGTAGTGTGATAGAAATATGTGTAAAAAATGTGTTGACAAAATTAGTTATGAAAACAGTTTCAGGATACGGCTCAGGATATAGAGCTGTATCTGTGATCAAACAATGAGCAAAAATGTAAAGGGTGACACGTGATGTACGAGGAAAGCCCTTGATCAATCTAGATCGCCGGCATAAAACCTCGGGAGCTGACAATCGCAGCTGCCTTGTTCTTCTATTGCTTCAAATATCAGGATACAGTGCAGGATATGGCGCAGATCAATGCTAAGTGGTACAACGATTACAAGTGTTGAGTGTTTGTGCGTGATAGAAAGAAAAAAAGAAGTGTGAGTTCGAGAGTGGAGAGTTAAGTGTGTGTTCCTATTGATCTGGCCTCCTATTTATAGTTACAAGTAACAAACTAACTCTCCTATTATTCCGGGATGCTGGGAATATTCCATTCTGAACGTTGGGGGACTCTTTCTACTTGTTTTCCACGTGCTTATTGACTACAAAACCGGGTCTTCAGCTCATATAACCGTTACAATGTCAATAACATTAACCAACATCCGATATTCTCGCGGAATATGCCTTTCTGACCGTTACAAGACCCATTCTTCCACCATCAACGTCCATTTTTCAACCACCTTGAGCGAATCTTCAGGTAGATCAAGTCTTTTAACGTTGGTACCTTGCTACAAAAGAAAATCGTTAGTAACTACCAGGATACTGCGTCAGGATGTTACCCAATATCCTGGTCTGATATCCTGATCGATACTGCCTCAGGATGTTACCAATATCCTGGTCCGGTATCCTGATCATAAACAACTAACATTAAATTAAGATATATTGTCAGGATATGGGCTCAGAATTTCACCCATAACAATTGTCCCCAAAAATATAACTGTTGGATATCCTAATTCCAACAGATATATTTTTCAGTCATTCCAATACGTCCGGTAAGGATATCTGTTTTGAACATTCCTGCATATGTTTGGTTAATCAGCACATAATATGATAAGATTGAAACTACTCCCTTTTTGTAGACTCTGCTAAGGTCCCTGTTGTCTTCGATCTTGAGGAGCTTGACAGTTACCCCAAGTCTGTCTTGGTAAAAAAGGAACCATCTGTTGGCACCAGCTCTAAACCCTTCGCTGTTGCTGCTGAATGTTTCTGCTATCATGACCTTGGCTTCATGGAATCCATCGAGCCCATGAACTCCTTCCTTAATAAGGTAAATATCCAAATCCGGTATCCCGTACACATATACTGAACCTGTATCCTGGTTAGTTTGTCTCTAATGATACCTGCATTTTACTTTGTAGGGTCCGAATCATCTGGTCGTCCTGTACTTAGAACAATTTATATTTCCTGCACTTAAGACAACACGATGGCCAAAGGTGGATGGGTCCTGAGCTTCAGGATGAAGCCTTTGGTCATCAATCAGTATGGTTTATTTTGAACAATATAACAGTTGAAGGCGAATGGTTTCTCGTGTTTTTAGGACGAAGCCTTCAACTGTTTATGTAAATATGCTTTAAAAACTTAATTGTGTTCTTGGTGGATGGGTCTCTTTTTGAGATGAAACCAAGAATACAATTAATAATAAACTAGCCTTTTAGCCTTACATGTTGTTATGTGTTATGCATTGCTTAGTCTGAATTCCAATGTTCCAAACTTAGTGCAATTATTACTTTTTATGAAAATATCTTGATCAGTATACTCGCAAATATCCTATTAAGACTTCCGTCAAATAGGGTTTTTATAACTCAAGCAATTTCGATAAAGTTTTCAAAGAAAAAGGATGGTTCATTTTTATTTTGCAAAGCTTGTTTTGATAACAGTAGTTTGATTTAAACATAGTTTCAATTTTCAATCCAAGTATCCTGAAGTATATCCTGAGAATACATCTTGAGAATATATCCTGAGAACATATCCCGATCAGGATACTCATAAATGTTATAATATAGTTTCAGAAATTTAGACAATCTAGATAAGGTTTTTTAAAGAACAAAAATAGGAAAGATCATACCGAAACAGAAGATATCTCAATCCTTTCATTCCAGTCCTTTCGCAACCATTCCACCGAAGGTGTCCCCAGTCCAGGATACTTGGCGAATTATGCCCAAACTTGATCCTTTGAGTTCCTCACAATGCCTTAGTGGGATATAGTGTTGGCATAGGTTTCCTTCTTACTCCAACATAAATGTCCCCAGTAGGATATAGTATCAGCATACATCATGTTCTATCACAGATGTCCCCTGTCTGTGCGGGACCAGTATGTTGTACCAGGATATGATCCTTTAGCAATTCTTCAACCAGTTGTTTAAACTTAGCAATATTTTTTCAAAAATTTATGTAGACTTGTAAATGATTATGTTTTTTGAAAATATACTTTGGGATTATCCAAAAACTTTGTATTTTATTGGGACTAAACCCATTTTCCAGGCATTTTAGCCGGAGTATAAGAACCTCAAGACTTGAAAAGGTGAAAACCTTTAAGTCTTTGAGTTTTACTGGGGATTTTACCCACGTTTCGTGCGCTACAGGCGAGGGTGTGGAAACCCCAAAACTTAGAAAGGTGAAAACCTTTAATCCTGGGGAAAATCCCAAATTTTCATGCGCTACAGGCGGGAGTGTATAAACTCCAAGACTTAGAAAGGTGATAACCTTTAAACCTTAGAGAGTATGAAAATACCCTTTCGTGAGAGAGGGTGATCAATCCTCATATACCTTAAGGATCCAGGGTATAGCCAACAATAACGAAATTGTCAGCCACTTTTACATGAACTGGTCCCGCCACCTTGAACTATCCCTAGATAACTTGCGCTCCAAGCGGGGTGTTTAAACCCAATTCGTGAGAAAGGTGCATACCTTTAAACCTGTGAAGGGATCAGGATCCCTTAAACATGAGAGAGGGGGCCAATCCTCTAATCTTTCGAAGTATCCCGAGTGTGTATCCTGGAGCTATATCCCAAAGCATATTCTGCAAAACACCTTTAAACTAAGGTGGGTGTTAGCTTGGCTAACACCCCTCCGATGCTTAAGTCAGTATTGGGTATCAAAATAAAAGATAATATCAAAAATATAAATGAGTTATAGAGTTCGTACCATTATGAGTTAGAAATTAAATTCTAAACTCACTTGTATAGCATTCCAGGATCTTGGTAGCATATCCCCCTCCATATTCTTGAGTCGGTATGCTCCTTTCCCAGATTCTGACTTAATTTCATAGGGTCCTTCCCATTTTGGAGCCAACTTTCCATCGGCATGATTAGTAGTATTCTGAAAAGCCTTCCTTAGTACCCAATCTCCAACTTGAAGCCTTCTAGTCCTTAGATTCTTGTTATATGCTCTGGATATCCTCTGTTGATATGCTGTCATTCTCAACTTTGCCGCATCCCTTGTCTCATCAATAGTATCCAATTCTTGACATAGGGCTTCAGGGTCTTCCAAGCACCTTAGGTACGGACCTGCAAGGGATTTCTTATACAAAATATTATTTATAATAGTAAAACGAGATACCTTCATCCTAAAAGCCTTAGGATTTGCATCCTTTGGGATATCTCCTTCTTGAAGATACTTCACAATTGGAGTTATCCAGGATTTAGGATCCTTCTCAGGATATCCATCACCAGGATCCTGGATACATGCTACTTCTTTATCCTGAGATTTGAAATGTTCCATTGCAGGATATAGGATGTGCACTATTGGTATCTGAGTTCCCTCCGGTATCCTGACAGTAGATCCTAAATTTGCTAGAGCGTCAGCTTCAGCATTCTTTTCTCTTGGTACCTGTTCAAGTGTAAAAATTTTGAAATATCCTGCTAATTTTTTAACAATTTCAAGGTATTCAGCTAACTTTTCACCTTTTACTGCATAGGATCCATTGAAATGGTTAGTAATCAATAGGGAATCGACATATACTTGTAAACATCTAATATTCATATTTCTAGGCAATTCTAATCCTGCTATCAGAGCTTCATACTCAGCTTCATTAATGGTAGCAGAAAATTCACATTTAATAGCCTGGGGTAATATGTCCCCCTGTGGCGATTTTAGTAGTATACCCAATCCTACACCTCTAACATTAGATGCACCATCAGTATATAATGTCCAGGATACTGAAGTTTCTCCTAGTTGTTGAACTTCTAGGTCTACTTCATTTTGAATATCACTACTGAAATCAGCCACAAAGTCTGCTAGAGCCTGAGACTTTATAGCATTTCTAGGTTCATATACTAGATCATAGGCACTTAATTTTACTGACCACTTAGCCATTCTACCCGACATCTCAGGTTTCCAAAGCACATTCTTAACAGGATAATTAGTTTTAACATGAATCCTGTGTGTCTCAAAATAATGTCTAAGCTTAGTTGATGCCATAACTAGGGCTAATATCATTTTTTCTAGATGAGAATATCTAGTTTCAACATCTAATAAACTTTTACTAACGTAATAGACAGGATACTGCTGACCTTCATGATTCTTTACAAGGACGGCACTTACTGCATTCCCTGATACTGCGAGATATAGGGATAATGGTTCACCATCCTCAGGCTTCATTAATAGAGGTGCGGTTAAAAGATATTGTTTTAATTCCTGTAGGGTTGCTTCATGCTTTTCTCCCCACTCGAACCTCTTATTCTTCTTCAGGATATCGTAGAATTCCTTGCATTTTTCCGAGGATCTTGATATAAATTTGTTTAATGCTGCTACTCGCCCTGTTAATCTTTGAACATCTTTCATATTTGAAGGTGACTTGATATCCCAGATAGCTTTAATCTGCTCTGGGCTTGCTTCTATCCCCCTTTTAGTCACCATGTATCCTAAAAACTTTCATGCCCCCACTCCAAAATGGCACTTGGCAGGATTTAGTTTCATATTATACTGGTCCAGGATATCAAATGCTCCTTTAATATCCTGGAGATGATCCTCAGCCTTCTTGGATTTGACTACCATATCATCAATGTACACCTCCATGGTGTCCCCCAGTTTGTCTTTAAACATCATGTTCACCAATCTCTGGTACGTTGCACCTGCATTTTTCAAACCAAAAGGCATAGCAGTATAACAGTAAATACCTGTTGGTGTCATGAAAGCAGTATCCTCCTGGTCTGAAGGTTCCATTTGGATCTGCTGGAATCCTGAGGATGCATCCATGAAGGTTAACATCTCATGACCGGCAGTGGCATCCACCATCGAGTCTATATGAGGCAGAGGGAATGGGTCTTTAGGACATGCTTTGTTCAAGTCTGTGTAATCTACACAAACTCTCCATTTCCCATTCTTCTTTCGAACCACGACCACATTTGCTAGCCACTTGGGAAATTTGACTTCCCTGATCATCTTGGACTTCAATAGTCTTTCAACCTCTTCTTGAATAATTATGTTTCGTTCTGGAGCAAACTTCCTTCTCTTTTGTTGGATAGGCTTGAAAGACCTGTCAATTCCAAGCTTGTGAGTTATAATATCCTTAGAAATACATGTCATATCCTCATGCTTCCATGCGAATGTTGACATCCTGCATTTCAAAAAGTTAGTTAACTGATTTTCAATATCCTGAGGGATATTGGCTCCTACGAGCACCGAGATATCTGGATTATCCTGATCCAGGATAATTTTCTTTACATCCTACTCTGAAGCCTCCACGATATCCTGGGCCCGCATCTTTAATTGCTATCCTGCTTTGGATTTTCTTGAGGCCTTCATTGAAGAGGAGTAGCACTCCTTCGCCTGTTGTTGGTCACTTTCAACTTTGACTACCCCCCAAGGAGTAGGGATCTTGACACACTGATGATAGGTGGAAGGTACAACTTTCATATCGTGAATCCATGGCCTGCCTAATATAATATTATAGCAGGATAATGAGTCCATGACACAAAACCGTTGCATCGAGTTTACTCCTTCGACATATACAGGCAGTTTTATCTCCCCAACAATATTCCTTGCTTCTCCACTAAACCCTACAAGCACAGTGGACTTTGAGGTAATCTCTATCTCGGGGATGTTCATTCTCTTCAAGGTTTCCAATTGGATGATGTTGACTGAGCTGCCATTATCCACCAGTATCCTGCATACAAAGTGATTAGCAACGTATAAAGTTATTTCCAGAGCATCATGATGAGGATCCTGTACAGTATCCTTGTCATCATTATCGAACGTGATCATTTTATCAGTCGTGAGGGTCGATATCCTGGTTGGCTTATTCCCCCTTTCGGCCTTAGCCTCCTTTGCATGTCTTTTGGCCGCAGAATAAGAAGTTTCACAGACATCGGACCCTCCTGAGATAAAGTTAATTATCTTGGCGTCGGTGGGAGGTGATGCTGCTCATTCAGGATCCTTCTCAATATCCTGACCCTTATCCTTCTTTCTGCCCAGAAGATCCTTCAGATATCCTTTGCCTAGTAGGTAGCTTATTTCTTTCCTCAGGGCAATGCAATCCTTAGTAACATGTCCGAAATCCTCATGGAAGGCACACCATTTGGACTTGTCCTTCCAATCAGCTTTTTTGTTGATTCTTCCGAGGTCACCTGGCTTTATCTCCCAAACCCTGCATAGCATACATTAGTTCAGGAATATTAACAGAAAAACAATATTCTGACAATTCAGGATACTCCTCAGGATTCTCATTTTCAACAGCGTTCACTTTTTTGCTATCATTCCTGTCATATGGCTTAGAACGATATGTTTTGTATGAGGATTCTGACTTCCTATTAGTTGGTTCATATGTTGAGGATGCATTCATCCTCTCTTGCATTTTCGTATCATCTTCCAGCCTGATATATCTCAAGGCCCTATTTCGAGCTTCGTCCAAGTTCCTGCAAGGATTCATCACAAGATCCTGATAAAACTGGGAATCCTTTGGTAGTCCCATCTTGAATGCTTGGAATGCTGTAGCAACATCAAGGTGTGGGATATCCAAGGATTCCCCGCTGAATTTGTTCACATAATCCCTTAGGGATTCTTGAGGCCCCTATGTTATCCTGTAGAGGTCACTTGTTAGTTTTTCAAAGCTTCTACTACAAGAAAACTGACTATTAAACAAATTAATTAAATGAGCAAATGATGTAATTGAATAAGGTGGAACGTTTAGAAGCCATTTCAAGGCTGATCCTGTTAGAGTAGAGCCGAAGCCCTTGCACAAGCATGCTTCCTTAAGTTCTGGCGGGATAGGGTTAATCTCCATCCTCTCCCTATACTGGGCAATATGCTCCTCAGGATCCGTCGTCCCATCATATAGCTTCATGTTAGGAGTCTGGAATCTCTTTGGGATTTCTGCATCACAAATGGGGTAAGCAAAGTGGGATACGTTGTGACTATCCCGGGATACTTCCGGTATAGGCTGCACTATCCCAGGCACACTTGATATCATATCCTTCAACTTTTGAAGCTCTCTGGTTATCACTGATGTCACACCTGCATCCTGCAATGATCCAAGATTATTAGTAACAGGGATACTGGTGTTAACAGACAAGTTACCAGGTTGGTGATTCTGGCTATATCCTGGGGCATATCCTGGATCCCTCACAGTCGACATCCTGGTCGAAGAGGGTATCTCAGGAATATGACTCCGAGAATGGCTAGGCACAATATTCCCCCTGTTATCCTCAGCATAAACTACAGAATTGAAGTTTAAAGCTCTTGGCTGCAAGGGAGTGACAGTATCCTCAGCGGGCCTGCTTGAGCTGGATTTCAAAAGTTGTATCTCTCTTATCAGCATTCGGTTGATCTCCTGCTGCTGCCTCGTTTGTTCCTGTACACTACCAAATAAAGTTAGAATTTCTTCATTAGAGGCCAAAATAGGACCAAATCGCTGAATATTCTGAGCGGGAATAACATCCCGAGCCACATGAATTTCGGTTCCTTATGAAGAGGCTTGCGTTCTCGGAGGAGGTGGTGGAAGCATCGAACCAATTGTTGTAGAGGTTGTAGCAGACACGGTGGAGGAGCTCATGTTTGATCTTGAGGCCATTGTAAATAATGTGGCAAAAAGTTTAGAAAATAGAAAACCGATTAATGATTTTGCAAAGATTTTTAGTAAAAGTAGCACCACTTGCCCCACGGTGGGCGCCAAATTGTTTTGGTCAAAAATTACCTAAGCAATTTAGTGATCAAATTAGTTAAGTGAGGTAGTGTGCTAGAAATATGTGTAAAAAATGTGTTGACAAAATTAGTTATGAAAACAGTTTCAGGATACGGCTCAGGATATAGAGCTGTATCTGTGATCAAACAATGAGCAAAAATGTAAAGGGTGACACGTGATGTACGAGGAAAGCCCTTGATCAATCTAGATCGCCGGCATAAAACCTCGGGAGCTGACAATCGCAGCTGCCTTGTTCTTCTATTGCTTCAAATATCAGGATACAGTGCAGGATATGGCGCAGATCAATGCTAAGTGGTACAACGATTACAAGTGTTGAGTGTTTGTGCGTGATAGAAAGAAAAAAAGAAGTGTGAGTTCGAGAGTGGAGAGTTAAGTGTGTGTTCCTATTGATCTGGCCTCCTATTTATAGTTACAAGTAACAAACTAACTCTCCTATTATTCCGGGATGCTGGGAATATTCCATTCTGAACGTTGGGGGACTCTTTCTACTTGTTTTCCACGTGCTTATTGACTACAAAACCGGGTCTTCAGCTCATATAACCGTTACAATGTCAATAACATTAACCAACATCCGATATTCTCGCGGAATATGCCTTTCTGACCGTTACAAGACCCATTCTTCCACCATCAACGTCCATTTTTCAACCACCTTGAGTGAATCTTCAGGTAGATCAAGTCTTTTAACGTTGGTACCTTGCTACAAAAGAAAATCGTTAGTAACTACCAGGATACTGCGTCAGGATGTTACCCAATATCCTGGTCTGATATCCTGATCGATACTGCCTCAGGATGTTACCAATATCCTGGTCCGGTATCCTGATCATAAACAACTAACATTAAATCAAGATATATTTTCAGGATATGGGCTCAGAATTTCACCCATAACAATCATCCTATGCATTCTTGATTCCTATAAATAGCAAGCCTCACTTCACTTCCAACTTGCTCATTCTTCTTTTCTTTCACCTTTTCTCTGAATTGAGGTTACCACATTAAGTTGGAGGCCTCATACTTGAGCATTCTAGTCAATTTTCCAAGCTTGGGACTCTTGTAAGTGTTCCTTCATGCTTGTTTATTTGTTTCAAGCTTTGAACATGAATTGGTCAAGTCAAAGCTCTTTTGAGCTTTGCAACGTGATCGTAATCACGATGGTTATAATCCCTTGGGATTATACCTACTAATTACCACGTTGACTAGTCGAAGTGACGAGTCAAAGTTTCGGTCAAAATCCACGTTTATGTGCATTTTGCGTCGAAACTATTTTCGGGTATCAAATCACTTTGTTTTGATATCAAATCAGTTTTCTAACTTAGTTAAACATGTTTTAACATGTTTAACTCGTCACTTTTAGTTTAGTGCTTGTTTAGGGTTGTAAGTCAAGCAGTCTAAACAACCGCTTAGACTTTCGAACCTGACCCGTTTGGTCGATCATTAGGATCCGACCAAACACATTAGGTGACCATAGTTGTATAGGGAATAACCTTCCGAGGTTATACCTTATGGTCACATTGTTTAATTAGTTGTATGATATGTAGATTATATGCCTTAGGAAAATGACCAAAATGCACTTTTTGCGCATAATTCCATTTTAAGCATATGTAACCAACGTTTTGACACCTAAACTGGTTATGCAACATAATTAAACATGTTAGGGCATATAATACTTATCATAGGGCTAGTTAGACCATCCGAATACGCTTTCGCACAAATGACACTTTAAAGTAGCGTAAACTACCTTAATGGGTCATAACGTGTCAAAAGCACTTAGGATAGGTTTCAATTCAGAATGTAGGCTTTGTTAAACCATATCATATGAATTCCAACACTCATTTGGTTTACAATACCTCATTCTATCCGATTCCTCGATTTTTGTCCCGTTGCACTAACATAGTATCCGTTACACTAGGAACCACTTCAACACTTGAACTCTTAATCCTTTGAGCTTTGTTGTACCATTTGAACAAGAACTATACGCAATCCCAACCAACTGGGGTGTCCCAGTTGGCCAGTCCCACCCCACTCTTTCATAGAGACCCGGGTTCGAATCTTGGTGCCCGCATACCCACGGCCAGGCTCTTCGAATTCCGGTTGGGGTATTCACCGCCATGCAGTATTGGGACGGTACTAGCTGCGGAGTGAGAACACTCCGGCGGATGGGAGGTCCGTGCAATTACCCCCCCCCCCAACTATACGCAATCCCAAGTGAGTACATAGTTCACCTATTTTACCGTTTTCAAATGTTTTGGGGTGATTCATATGTGTAATCAATTTGTTTTCCAATGTATGGCATATATGTGTTTACTAAGTGCTTTTATGTGTATTATTCCGATTATGCAAACACAATGGTTACCCAAATCCTTATAAGATCTATCTATCTTCATAGTTAGATTTTTATAGGATATTTGAAGTACAGTCTTAGATCTTCCTATCTTCATAGTGAGATTTCTAAGAAGTACTTTACAAGACGATGGTTATGGTTTATGTGTAGATTGTTGGTGATTTAGATAACGAAACTAGAGTAATACAATAAGGACATGGTGGATACGCCGCTGGTACTTCCTATATATAAGTGTGCTTATTGTATTACCCTTCGTGGCGTTATCCCGAATCACCATTATAATTTAGAATGTTGTGATGCAATGATTCAATGTGACAGAAACCAAATCCTTTTAGCATCAATCTATCTTCATAGATTGATTCTTCTAGGATGTTTAAAGTGCTAATATTGGAGTCCTTGTTTGGATTCATTGTGTACTTTAAATGCGTATGTGACTAGATAATGTGACGAGAACCGGATCCCAGTAGTATTTATCTATCTTCATAGCTAGACATACCTGTGATGTTTAAAGTACTAATATTAGAGTCCTTGTTTGGATTCATTGTGTACTTTAATGCGTGTTTACAAGTTGGTGACAAGTTGACAATTTTATGTGTTTATGTGGTAGTTGTGATTTAGATAACTAAACGGGTGTAATAAAATAAGAACATGGTGGATACGCCGCTGGTACTTCCTATATATAAGTGTTCTTATTTTATTACTCTTGTAGCGTTATCTGAATCACATTAGGGTTTATTTGTTCAATTGATTCAATGTTAGATTATTCAATTCCTTGTAGAATCTTCCATATCTTTATATGTTAGATTCTTAGAAGGATATCCAAAGTGTTATATAAATCATTGACTTGATATACATAATACTCACACAAGTTTTGACAGATTTGAACACAGTTATTACTAATCCTTGATTGGATTTATAATAACACATTTACGAGTTTTACGATGATTTCAACGAGATTACAAAGTATAATTACGATGGCATAAAAATTACTTAGTAATAATCATATTGCCATATACAAAACTATTTTCCACAATCAAGATTATGTATTGCAATACGAAACTTTTGCCATTCTATGGCTTCAAGACATATTTTCAATCGACAACTCTCATGGTTGTCAAAGTATTTCAATATCAAACTTTTTGCCATTTATTTGGCTAACAAAACCTATGTACTCGCCGGCATTTTTATGCTGACTATTTTTCACATATGTTTCAGCTTTCCAAGTATTCAAGCATGCAACGTATTGGACTGCATCCCGGCCTTAGACTTCTTTAATCAAAAAGACAATTACATGTATTCTTTGTAAAAAAATGTTAACAATATTTAAAAAATTTAGTACCAGTAGTTGTGAGCAATATGTAACGTGACTCCCTGATATTTCTGTCGCGTGTTGTTGTATTACGCGATTGGTGTTACATGAGAGTAGCAGTAGCAAACTTCACTCGACTGTTAGCAGGACAATCACAAATTTCGAACACAAGCTCGACCTTCTCAATCCAGTACAGGAGGCCTACAGCTCCCTCAGTGCCATTGAAAGGATGAGGCTTGTATTCCCTGAAAGCTTTGAAAGTGCATACTCGTAGGGGTGTTCAAAACTATCCGTATCCGAAAATCCGATCCGAAACATCCGATATCCCAATCCGAAATATCCGAAAAATCGGATATCCGAATTTTTCAGATTCGGATAGTGATTTTCAAAATTTTCATTTTTTCGGATATCCGAATATCCGAAAATATCCGAAGTATCCGAAAATATCCGAAAAATATCCGAAAATATCCGAAAAATATCCAAAGTATCCGAAAAATATCCGAAAACTTATATTCGGATATCCGAAACTATCCAAAATATCCGTTCCCGAATATGAAAAAATAATAAAAAAATAAAAATTAAATAAAAGGTTGGATTTTTGGATATCCGATTCACTATCCGAATCCGTATCCGAAATTTCAGATATCTGAAATTCGGATATCCGAATTTTCGGATATCCGGTTTTGAACACCCCTACATACTCGAGGTTGAGTGGGTGCAGGTTGACCTGTTGCGTTGGGAGACACGAATAAGTTTAAGATGGTAGGGTGACACGAGAATAGGATGTAAACATCCCAGAATGGTTTGGATTGGTAGTTGTACCTCCTGGGTGAGCTGCGATAGCTTCAGCCACTCGAGCGTTAATCAGGGTCGTCAGCTGGTCCTGAGTCATGTTCACGTTTCCTCTGTCGCGTCCACTCATTTTCTTCGCACCCA
Source organism: Helianthus tuberosus (assembly GCA_030545235.1). NCBI lineage: Eukaryota > Viridiplantae > Streptophyta > Magnoliopsida > Asterales > Asteraceae > Helianthus > Helianthus tuberosus. The sequence goes on from CM060381.1 coordinate 144,931,891, forward strand.
CAAAAACACAGAATGAGAATGACGTCGAGAAGATTGAGAGAAAGAGGATAGAAAGAAGCTTATCAATAGTACGCGGGTTTCCAAGCAAACGCTTAGAAGAAATATAAGTAAGTAACATAACATAGTTCATCACTAAGTACACTACCACGTAATACACTAAGTAAATAACAAGTAAGCATATACTTATGCTTGGTAGTCTAGGGCGCTGAGTCTTGCACTTGGAGTGTAGTGTCGTTGCGGATCGGCTAGTACAAAACAAGTTATAGTCTAGTTTTTCTCAAAAAGACTTTTCTTTTTAAAACCGAGTTCACTATAACTAATGACTCTGATACCAATCTATCACACCCTCATTTTCCACTATGCGGAGTATCACCGTGAGGAGTGCGACTGACCGAATCATGCCACCAATCATATTGAACCATTAAGATAATTAAAGTAAAGCCAACATTACTAATACGATTAGTGACATCACATTTAAAGTCTTAGAACATAGTTAAAGTATTTAGCGGAAGCATTAAGTACAAAATCCATTAATAGTTTAAAACATGAGTTTCAAAATAGGAATCCAACAACGGATTCTAGATGATCACTACACTTACACGAGTAGCCCCCCACGTAGCACCTAAGGATCTGCAAGCATGCAGTAGTATGTCAACATAAAGTTGGCGAGTTCACAGTTTTAAAACGTTTTTCTTGTTTTATCCAAAAACATCAATTATTAAGTTACCAGATTATAAATCATGCTATGGGGAGCTACCCCATAAGTAAGCTACTAAACTGTGTGGTACCGAAACTGCGACTGTCGTGCTGATTGCTCCAGATCAATGTCTATCATAACTGATCGGTCATAAGGCCATATTAGCTCACTCTTGTACTCTAAGGCCCGATATGAGGTTTGTCAAACCTAATAGTGCTATCAACTAATATCCCGTTCGCCATATCTGGTGACTAATTGGTATAAGTGTTGGGGACTTCATGATAGAGTTTCGTTTAGTACGCTAAAGACATGAATTATGAGTATTGTTTAATTACTATTCGGTTCCCCAAAATATTAGGTTCCCAATCCACCCGGGAATACATGCTTTAAGTGTTAGTGTGAACTCACCTTTGTTTTGCTCGGTAGATAGCTTATTATCCTAAGTTTGGTCAGCCATGTCCTATTGTGGTTACCACTTATTAGGACCGTATACAAATAATCATGTATTCTTTACACGTATTTAACAAGTAGTGTATAGGTAACAACCATTGTAGGTCATACTAAACATGTATACACATTCACACATATCACGAGCTGGGTGAATAGTGTATGTGTGTGTGCGGATACATAATGACATGGGCTCTCGTAGTGTGCAACCCAATATAAGTATGCGGCCCACTAGAATTCAGCCCATTATGTTAAAGTGTGCGGCCCACTTGTCAGTGTGTGGTCCACACAGAAATGTGCGACCTCCTAACAAGTGTGCGGTCATGCATAGGGTGGTCGTACACTGTGCAACAATGACTTGTACATAAGGAATGTGTGATCCCCTTGAGTGTGCGACCCAGCTTAGATCTTTTGTACCTCATGCATCAAGAGTTGTATAGTCATATGTGTGCGACCACGGTGTGCGGCTTGCATAATTTGTTTCTACAACATGGTGCTAAGGTTGTACCACAGGAGTGTGTGGCTTGCCAAGTGTGCGACTTAGCATAGTCCCATGGTACATTATGCAGTCCAGTTTGTACAGTGTAGTAGTGTTCGGCCAGATTCAAACCAAATAGTTTTCATTTCAAGTTTACACATTTAAATCAGACATATACATGGATTTTTGCATCAGATATTCATTTAGCTTCTAACATTGGAAATCATACATCATCTTATAGAATCATCCACAAAGATCTGACCTAGTTCATTGATACTCATCAAAACATATATTTTTAGATCATGTTAGTGTAAATATGGAAGGACATGAATCAAACAGTGAAACAGATTAAATCATTCCAAAACATGATCATTAAAATCATCATAACATACAAGATTTTTAATACCATGAAACCTTCAAGAACCCTAGTTCATCTATCATGTTAGGAATCTTTACAAACCATGTTTAAAAGAAAATTATCAACACATAAATCTGGTTTTCGGACAGTGTATCGAACCCTTAGCATATTAACACCAAGATTCATCAAAATCCTATTTACAAGAATCAAGCATAATAATTTCTAACAAGGATATCAGTACATTGCTCATTTTTCATAAAATCAACTAGTGACAAACGTCATACAACATATACACACCAACATTCAAACGGGTCATTTAGTGTTGACCGATTGAAAGAATATAAACATAAACACAATAATTATACTAACCCGAGATGATGATGCAAGAGTGTGTGCAAGCAAATGAGAGGATCCTTGAGAAAGGAAGAAGCTTTGATGATGAAAGGTTATTGATGATTGTCTTGAATCTTCAAAGGATGAGAGAGATGGATGTTCCTTGGAGGAGGGGAAAGGAATGTTTGCTGAAATTATGAAGAATGTTTGTTGATTTTGTGTGAGAGGATATTTCTAAATGTGGCAGTGGCTGCCGTCAAAGATGATGTGAGAGGTTTTTAGGGTTTTAGGGCAATCAGGTATTTATACAAGAGGGGAGGGGGCCGCATTCCCTGTTGTGCGGTCCACCTGACATTCCCTTAGGTTGCAGGCCCAATCATTAATCAGGTGTGCAGTTAGGTGAAGGGGTGTACGATAGATGGGGTGTGCGACCTTGCAAGATGCCGCATACATATATATTGGCCAAGCATATGTGTGAGGTGCTAATTTAAATATGGTGTGCGACTAGTTTTAAATTAAAATATAATAACAATAAAAACACTCCACATTGCCACAAACACATATATATATACACACATATGAATATAACAAACCAAATATATTTAGCACATTATATTATTATCAGTTCTTATATTAATCTCGCACAATTACAACGTATAGGAAAACGTGAAAAGAAACGATACGAGGTGAACGTGCGTGTTGTCACATTATCCCCAAGTTGAAAGAAATTTTGTCCCGAAATTTAGCGTGCGGTTATTGAATAAGCTAAGCGCTCTCGCGGGGTGTCACACGTAGGACTTGGGCCTTAGAAGAATAATGAAGTTTATTTAAACATTTTGGATTATGTGCTTGTTGTTTGGATCATGTGTTACTTGGATTATTTTAAATTTTGAATTAATAAATATTGAAAAACTTTTAATAGCATGTCATAAGCTTTGGATCAACCAATCATGCCCCGATCACCTAGTCCGCTGCGGGTCGGGGTGTGACAAAATTCTCCAAGAACACTCCAAAAGTGGTCATAAAGTTTCAAGTGCTCTAGTGAGTTTCTAACTCATTTTTTTCATCTTTCATCTTCATTTCTTCTTTTAAACTACTTGGAAAACCTCTAGGAAGGTTTCCAAAAGTTTGCCATGGCAAGCTGAGGTAGAAGCTCACCATATTCGAGGTCCAAAGTAGCCTTAAATTCTGCTTTATTTCTTGTGCTTGGGTGATTTCCACCAGAAATTAGGCTCAAAACCTCCATAAAATTGTGCCCTAAAAGTCCCAAGTGACTCCAAAAGTGTTGGAATCATCCAAGCTTTCAACCTTCAATGTTGAAAGACTTGTGTTTTGGTGAATGTGTGAACCATGGAAGCTTTGCCTCTCCAACATAGTTCCACTATGTCACTTATTTGATTTTTAGCTTAGCTTCATACACTAAATCTCAAAATAATTTCCAACAAAGGGATAAGGCTACATCACGTCCCAAAACACTCTCCATGTTTGGGATGCACGCATCTAGCTTGCTCACTTGGTTGTTTTAAGATTTAGTAGTTTATGTACTTTCATTTTTTTGTCTATATTCATGACTAACCGAAATCATCAACTAAGTTGATGATTTTTGTGCTTTGGTGAATCATATAATGAGGTTTAATGGATGGAAATCATCCTACCTCCTTGCATGACCATTCTCATGGTACCCTTACTTTACATTTTGTTATAACTTATAAATTATCCTTTAATTTTCCAAATCTAATCCAATAAATCGAAACCGCAACTCACACACCTCTGTTTCCCTCTTAGGGTAACTTCGGTATCTAAAAACTGAAGACTCGTCAAACTTACTTTTATGGACTCGCTTGCAAACCCTGAGTAAACATGACCCTCCTTCCGTTTTCACACTTTTGGGTGCAATATATATTCCGTATTAAAACTCACACAAACGCACTTATGCAAATACTAAATTCATACAAACGAATCCGTTATACATGCTTTATACGTTTATACTTTAGAAATACATGCATGCTAGAAGCCACTCTTGCACTATACTTTGTCATTAACTTCGTACGAGCCTACCTGAACATGTATAGCGTTATAGGAATAGCATACCGCCCATATTCTTGTGGTTATGTTAAGTTCATATATACAAACGGTGTTGTCGTCTCGACAACAAGATTACGCTAGTGGAATCTTTGGGGTCATGTTATGTTAGCCTTAGTATACGTTATTTCCATGTGGATTTCGTCAAAAACTTTTATACTTATGCTAGTAGCCAAACTTGTATGCTCACCAATGCTTTATGTGTTAACATGTTACTTTAATATATATTGCAGGATTGTGATCATGAAGCGTTGAAAAGAATCTAGTAGGAATTACTAGAAACACACCAAACTTTAATTCATGTTTAGTAGTTTAGTCGTTATGTTACCTTATTGTACTTTTGTTTCCAAATCATGTACTTGAACAATTAGCAATGAAATGAAAATTTACTTTCTAAATACTTATCACAATTAGTGGTTGTGATGTCTCTTACAATCTCGTTTTCGTCTCACTCTAATGTTTCCGCCATCGGTTGGGGTGTGACAATGTTAGTCAAAGTGTTGCTGATCAGAACATTAATAATTTAGAACCGCCGGTTATCATTTCGACAAAAAATATGCCTTGATCTCTTTCTTATCATCCGTCAAAAAATATTCTTGGAAATCTACAAAGCGGTGTACAAACACGAAACCAACTTGAACAGGGATTAAGTTGTTTCTATACAAAGGTTGCTGCTTTGCATAATCAGTTCTCATTTAAATGTTTCATGTCGCAAATAGAACTGAAAACCTACAAAGAAGCTTTGATAGAAGAAAGCTGGGTGAATGCAATGCAGGAAGAGTTGTTACAATTTGAGAAACTGGGAGTTTTGAAGCTAGTGGATCTTCTTGATAATCATAAGAAAATCAATACAAAGTGGTGTTTAAATATAAGCGGGGTCATAGAGGGGTAATTGTTTGAAACAAAGCCAGACTGGTTATGAAAGGGTTTTATCAACAAGAAGGAATAGATTTCACAGAAGTTTATGCTCCGGTAGCAAGGCTTGAAGCAATCAGAATATTCTTAGCCTTCGCTTCATGGAAAGGATTTAAAGTGTATCAGTTAGATGCCAAATCTGCATTTCTCTATGGCAAAGTCAAAGAAGAGGTCTATGTTGGACAACCGCTATTTGTAGATCCATACAACAAAGATAAAGTGTATCTGCTTGATAAGGCGCTATACGGTTTACACCAAGCACCGCGGGCATGGTATGAAACGTTGTCTCAGCATCTGAGTAGATAGAAAATTCATCAGAAGAACTGTGGATTGCACACTCTTCACTAGAGAAATAGATGGGCATATTTTGATCATGCAAATTTATATGGATGATATAATTTTTGGGTTAACAAACGACAAGTTGTGTAAAGATTTTGAAGCGGTGATGCTTCAAAAGCTTGAAATGAGCTCATTGGGAGGAAATGAAGTTCTTTTTAGGGCTGCAGGTGGATTAGTTACCAAACGGTATCTTCATTCATCAAACCAAATACGTCAATGATATTCTTAACAAATTTAAGATGACGGATATTGAAGCAGCTAGCCTCCTCTTCCACAAAATCATAATATCTGTCCAGACACGTTAAGTCAAATAGTGGATGTTACAGAGTATCGCTCAATGATCGGATCATTTATGTATTTGACGACATCCAGACCCGACATTATGTATCCGACACGTTTGTGTGCTAGTATCAATCCAGTCCGCGAGTCTCACATTTGATGGCAGTTAAAAGAATCTTTAGATATCTGAAAGGATGTCTGGGCACGGGTTTGTGGTATTCCAAGGATGCTGAGTTCGTTTTAACAGCATTCTCGGATTCGGACTACAGTAGCTGCAAGCTTAATGCCAATTCAATAACTGCAGGTTATCAAATCTTTGGAAGCTGGTTAGTCACGTGGCAGTTTAGGAAACAAAGGCTTCTCTCTCTACATGCGAAGCAGAGTACATTGCGGCATCAAGTTGCTGTTCGAAAGTGCTTTGGATCCAACAACAAATGAGAGATTAATATGGTTTGGAGTTTCTAACTACACCTATTCATGTAGATAACAAAACAACTATATCTATAACTAAAAATCCAATAAACCACTCTAAAACAAAACACATTGAAATACGTTATCACTTCATCCATGATTGCTACGAGAAGAAGTTGATTAATATAGTCAAAATTCACACCGATGAGCAAAAAGCTAATCTTTTTACTAAAGCCTTTGATAAAACTATATTTGATTATTTGATTATAATTAATGGTATAACAGATTTAAAATAGGGATGAAGAGGGTGATACCAAGATTTCTGAAACTGAAAAAGAGTAAACCTTATCAAGAGTCATGTTTATTTTGTTTTTTAAATTTTTTCTTCCATTTTCTTTCAAAAATCCAAAAACATCTATTTTTAATTTAGGGGGAGAGTAAATTTGAAAAACCAAAAACATTAAAAAATTTCAAAATTCCAAAAAACAGTATAAAATATAAAATGAATTTTTGCTGCATAAAGAGGAAATCAATGGACTATCTGTGCATACTAAAGATTTGGAAAGTTTTATATGTTGATAACAGTCTCACTAATCGATGTATTGGCAGACTTAGTGTTAATCAAATGATTGCATAAATGATATAAACATAACGAACTATTAACTAAGTGTATGTCACATCTTATTGGAATATGATTTTAGTACCGTAATTTCGTGTGATAAAATTACTAAGATACTAGATCTATGAGCCGGCCCTGCTCAGATATTATGTTCTACTAGCGCTTCACGTAAGCAAGTTTTTACAATAATAGTAGAAAATAATTTTTTGTGGTTTACATGAATCATACTCACATCTCAATACATATATCAAGGTGTTATTCTTTCAAAAAGACGAATACAATGTACTCAAAATTTATTAATTGTCATATCTTGACTTGGGTGTTTGCAATCGAGTCCAAGATCACCAAAATCTATGATTCCATAAATAGAATTTTGTGTGTTATATTCTTTTATTTTTCCTATATATTCATGGTATTGTATCAATGTTGATTTCAATGCCCCCACAATTGTAGAGTATTCCGGAATTGGAAAAGTTGTAATGATGATATGCAAATTAAATACAATGTATTTTCATGAGTGTGATTTTGACAAGTTTAAAGTCATCATCCTATCTTTACATACGAATAATAAAAAATAACATATAATATGTAAAAAACAAGTTTATTGAATATTGTTAAAAAATGATTAGTTTTGGAGATCTTTAACCGGAGCATGTAATGCAACTTCAACCATATCACATGAGGTAACTAAATCGGTTTCATATAGAAACATGTTGCACCTATTAGACTAAGTACCCTTGAAACCAACTGGGTTACACCCCTAAAGACATGTTTTATGAAGTATTGTACATATTAGGTTATATGGTATGGGAGAGACTCATCCTTGGAGGATGAACCTCACGTCAGCGACACGTAAATCGGGTGTGAGGATGAGGATGAGGCTAAAATATATATATGGGTGTGTGTGTGTTGTAGGTATATGTGTGTGTGAGAGGGATTTTGTCTTCTTGTGCCCGGCACCATCATCCCACCCTCGCCGATTTGGACGACGCCGTCCCACCTGGTACGGTGTTTGAGGTCGTTGGCTCTGCTCGACGGGGATGGACGTTCCCCACACCGTGTAGCCTTATTGCTCCTTACGTACCACATGGTGATAACACAAATCCTAAAGTAGGAGTCAAAAGACGCAAATTTAGTTTTTCACTATATTAGCTAAACATAGAAGACCGTTATGCATTATTTGGAAATACATAAAAAATGACCTTACGTTTTTTTAAACTTATGCTTTCAGGCTACAACTCTTAAATGATATATGTACATGAAAACATCATGTACGGGGATGGGATAAATGATATAGTCAACGATTTTGAAAATTTCGATAGAGAAGTCGACTGATTTAGAAAAGTTCGCTTGACACGTTTTTTTTTTTTTGAAAGGTAAACTTCATTATGAAACGCCAGCCCAAGCCAGGCCGGCAAAAAAACTACACAGAACTTACATATTTACAAAGGAGCTCCACTCCCCCCAAACTACATCTTTATGTTTAGATCTATTTGCGAACCATAAAAAACCCAAGGCCTTCACCTCGCTAATAATGCTATCAATCCTAACCGGAGTATTGGAGAATTTCGCCAAGTTCCTAGCACGCCAAAGACTCCAACAGACGATCATGATAATACCTTGAATAGCATCCTTCTTTTTATCCGAAACTCTGAGCTCCTTGTGAGTGATTAGAAGGTCTTTAAGCGAAAAGGCGAAGATGTTAGGAATCTTGCACCAAGAACTAATACCGTTCCAAACAACCGAAGCAACATGACACGCGATAAAAAGATGTTCTGTTGTTTCATCCTCCGTCTGGCATAAGGGGCACGAAGAATTTCCAATATTCACGTTTCTTTTCTTGAGCGCTTCAACCAAAGGGATTTTATCCATCCATCTTGCACCAAGACGATCATGATAATCGCTTGACACACTTGATTACAACCTCAAAAACAATACGTTAATTCAATATTTTTGACCAATCGAGGTCGACTTCGTTACCTCTAATCAACATATGCAAAAGCTAGATTGTTCTAAAATCTTTAGAACTATATATTATGGGTATGTTTGGCAAAAGTAGCTAGTGGCAGAAAGCTGGTAGCTGTAGCTGATAGTTAGTAGCCGTAGCTTTTTAGATATATTTGGTGTTTTTCAGAGTTGACGAATCTTTTAATAAAATGTATAAAATGACCAAAATGGACATAACTAAAAATTTAAAAAGTTTGTGTTAAAAAGTTTATTATCTTTAGAGGTTAAAATATTCATTTTTTCCCTAAAAGCTTGTATCTCCTTCTAAACGCTACTAGTAGGAGTTTTCAATCAAAAGCTTCAAGCTCCTAACCTAAAAGCTTCAAGTTCCTTCTATCAAACAAGGCTTTTTATTGAGTAGGAGTTTTTTTCTTAAAAGATTAAAGTTAGAAGCTCCTAAAAGTTTCATGCGAAACATACCAAGTAACGTACCAGACCTATCGAAATTAAAATCCAAAACGAAGAATCAAAAGCAATAAGTCAACTCACGAACAAACATGAGGTTTAGATGTTTATTCAAAAACGAATAAATTTTAGATGTTATTTGTTAAATCTCAAAGCAAAGTAAGTGTCTAAAAGTCATGGGTGTTCAGAAAGTCTTTTTTTTAACGGTAAGAAACGATATGTCAACCACCGTGACACCGGGCACTGTGGGCAAGGTCGACTACTCGACCGCCGCCAGCCCTTTGGCTCTCCCTGATGCGCGGAAACCCGACCTCCACCCGCCCGAATGCACAATAGTGGAATAATCAGTAAAACCTTGCCTCCCATCCAAGACGAACCGGCGCCACCAGTATTCGCCCTTCACCTGGATGCCGCAAAAAAATAATGGGGAGGATGGGAGTTGAACCTGAGTCACAAAAAACAGCAAGTCTTTCTCCAACCACTCTACCACTACTTCATTAGCTATGAAAAGGTCTTTACATATGATATGTAACCAGAACTAAACTTGACATATGTCTAGTCAATATGATTTGGCTATTCAAAATGTTTGAAATCAAATGGCTTTTTAAGATGTGATGGTCAAGATTGATACTTGAAACAATTGATAGAGTGGGGAATGAGCTTGAGAAGCTTTACAGGCTGTTGAGCTAAGCATCTCCAAGTGTTCATATCCTGAAGATAGAACCAACCACGCATTGCTGTCCTAATTCCCTCTTTTGGTTAGTTAATATACCATCAACTTTTACCTTTTTTTTAAAGTATAAATAAATAATACATGTGATTAAAAAACTATATAGTTAAACTATTAATTAACTACTGTTAACACTATAAGAATTCGAGTACACTTAGAGGTTATTTTCGACATGTTCTATTCGTTATGACATATGATACTTTTAACTTCTGTAATGAAATTTAGTAATTTAACATATTATATATCAATACAATACAATCTACTGATCACTTGTTTAGATATAATAAACACGTAAAAACAGGTAATGTTTTGTCAGTTGATCAACTCCCATACACTTTTATTTATCAGTTTTTCTTTTACTAATATAAGTAGATTAGGGACCTATGTATTGTTACACAGTTTGAATAAATGTTTTTAAAGATAGTAATTTTGAATAACATGCCATATAGTTCTTAAAATCTATAGTTTATTAGAAGTTGACACATGACATCGAATATTTAATATGAGAAAGAGATGATAAAACCAAATTTTAGATGACTTACATGGTTGACACATGACTTCCATTATAGAAAATATGTCCCATGTGATAATAAAATGAACATATGTTTAAACTTACCCCCTCCCCCTTGAAAATTTAATTATAACTATCATATAATTATTTGTACATTAATCTTGTAAAATGAATAATTATAACAGATAATTAAATTATTTGAAAATTTAGTTATAACAATAATATGTATTTGTACATAAATGTTGTAAATTAAATGCATACTTGAAGAAACACTAGATAAAAGGATAAGAATCAGATTATCCAGGGGTAATGTTCTGCATAAAAGGGTGGTTCTCTCTCGTTCGATTTGATGGGACAATTCTTCCTCTCCGGTGAACACTGCAAAACAGAACACCGTTAGTCTCGTCACGGGGAAAATGGAGGTTTTCTCCGTGACCCGACTCCAGCGTGAGAATAAGTATGTGTTTATGAAGAAGAAGAAGAAGTATTGACGAAGTGTGTGTGACTTGAGACTCATACCTGAATTACTCTTGTATTTATAGCCGGGAGTTTGGGCGGGAAAACTCGTTGGTGAAATATTAACGGAAGATGCTAACTCCGTAAGCGGTTACTTTCCCTTCCGTTAATTATCTTGATCTTATGTGAATGCACACGGATCGCTTTGCAGATCCACTGCTGGGGAATTGCCACGTGGAAAGTGGGCAAGTGGAGGTTTCTCTCCAATTTCATGTCATCGTCGTGATTTCAGGGAGGCCTGAGATGATGACACGTGTCCAGACGTTATAACCGTCTGGTGGTGCACGATTGAGTTCTTCTAGAAGGTTATTGCTATAATCCAGTGTGACTCTTTATCGTGTGGCACCAGTTGAGTAAATAATATCCAAGTCTGGGTACCATTTACGCGGAAGTATTTAAACTAGGATTCTTATCCTTTGTTATGAAGGAAGGCGCAAGGGTTTATCAACTTCCTTTTGGCGCGCGGGCGTTTCCTGCTATCTTTCTCCTAAGCCTTTTTTGTAGGACCAGTGCGCGGCCGTGCGAGGTTAAAAAGGGGCTAAGAGGTGAGGTTGTGGTATGGCCCCAAGTACTTATTTCGAGGTTTTTGGGACCTTACCCCTTCAAGTCCCCCCAGTCTAGTGATGCTCTTATGCAAATAAGTGGAGCACTGGACTATGAGAGAGATGTTTGTGGGTTTTTTAGGCACGAAAATGAAGAATCTTCTATGAGAAGATTTTCTTTGCTTATTTTAGTGAATCTGAAAATTTTTGACTTTGGGTAAGATGAACAGTTTGTGAGGAAAGATATTTATACCTTTGTTTATTCTGAACTGTTGCAATCTTGGGCGAAGGGTTTATGTAATTATGAGCTGACGATAGCTGACGTCATTTCTTATAATTTGTGTTGACTCTTCGTCTTTTGGCTTAACTGTAGTTCCTGGGAATGCGTGTGGGCCCTGTCAGGGGATTTTAAATGGGATGTGATACTTGCAGTGGCAGCGGCGTTGAGACGGCAGTTGATTTGACACTTAATCATCACAATTCTTATCTCGATGTTGCCACTTCCTTGGTCTATATATTCACTTTGGGTGATATTCTTTCCCCAATTTTGGAAAAATGGAGAACAGGAGACTGATTCGATGGAGAAGACTTTCTAAGGTGTTGAAAGTGCTTGGCGCCGCTGATGGTTTGCTGCTGCTTTCCAGATCGTTGCCTGATCCTGCTGTTAGGGACGAAGATGCAAACCGTCGGGATGTTTCAGAAGAGCGGATCTGTCGTCGTCTTGCTGACGACAACAATGGTGGGGTTACCCGGTTGTCAGCACACCTTGTGACCCAGTCCTTTCCGGTTGTCCGGAGAGGGAGTTCGTCGGTTGTTTACCAACGAATTCGCCGTGTTGTTATTCCGGCAGAAGTTCCAGCAGGTGGTGCTGAAGATGGTGGGGAGGGTGCTAACCCTTGGATCATCGATCCCCATCCCTTGTCTGAGTATGGTGAGGTTATCCATACTCCGTATGAGGTGCTAGATCAGCTTTCCTAGTTTGTTTTATTTTGTAACTAGTACCCCCCCTTTTTTTTGAAGAAACACTACTGTGTTCTTTTTTGTAAATGGTTGTTTGAAGTGCTTTTGCTGCACTGATGATATATATTTTTGATGTACTTGTTGTGCATGTATGCCTTGGTGGTTTACCATTGTATGTTTGGATTACAATATGTTGCATATGTTTAATTGCTTTGAGTAGGTGGAGCGAATGAGAATGGTATTGTGCTCATGTGTGAACGCATGTCTAAAATGCGCGTGAGGGTTGTGCTTGTTTACACTGTTCATGAGGTGTACAATGTTTACCATATTGTTTTCGCGTAAACCAAAGGAATTATATGCAATTTGTAACAAACAATAACATGTGTAAGGATAACCTTTGCATTAATAGGGCGCAGGGCCACTAATACAAAGTGAAATAGAAAAATACATTGCCTGTATAGATCTGCTCTGGCTGAATAGTTTGGCTATATATAACACCTGCGCAGCTGCTGCACGTTCCAGGTGCTGGGGACGAGTGTTCCGTCAATTCTTTTAGGGTGTATGCCCCTTTGCCTAGCACCTCATTGATAATGTATGGTCCTTCCCATTTTGGCGCTAGTTTACCTGGTTTTACCGCATTAGAAGCTTCATTGTCGCGCAAGACGAAGTCTCCCGGAACGAACGAACACACGCGTACACGCGCGTTGTAGTATTTTTCAAGTTTGGATTTGTACCTTTCCTCTGCGATGGCAGTGTTCTCGCGCCTTTCTTCAAGAAGGTCTAAATCCATTCTTCGTTCTTGCTCGTTGTTTTGCTTTTCCATGGCGAGCATGCGCGGCGATGGAAGGCCAATTTCGGCTGGGATTACCGCCTCTGATCCATAGACAAGACCGAATGGGGTTTCCCCCGTGCTAGTCTTTGGCATGGTACGATGGGCCCATAAGATGCTGGGGAGTTCATCAATCCATCCTCTGCGCGCTGTCCCGAGTTGCGCTTTTATGCCATCGACGATCTATTTGTTGACACTCTCAACTTGACCGTTTGCTTGTGGGTGTGCCACAGAGGCAAAGTTGTGCTCGATCTTCATTTCTTTGAACCACTTTTGAAGATCTTCCGAGGCAAAGTTGGTGCCGTTGTTGGAAACGATGCGCAATAGTAGTCCGAATCTGCAAATAATATGTTCCCATATAAATTTGCGGATTACCATCGCTGTGGTTGAAGCTAATGCCTTGGCTTCGACCCACTTTGTGAAATAGTCGACTGCTACGATAATGAATTTTACTGCGCCTGGCGCGTCAGGGAATGGGTCAACAAGATCAATGCCCCATTGCTGGAAGGGCCAGGCGGACATGACCGGAACGAGCGGATTTTTTGGGCGGAGGGTTTTTGGTGCGTGGCGCTGGCAAGCTGCGAATTTCCGCAATAATTCTACCGCGTCTACGTGCATTCCCGGCCAATAGTAGCATGCGCTCATTATTTTTGCCACTACCATGCGCGGCCCGGCGTGTATCCCATATAAGCCTTCATGGATTTCCCTGACTAAGTACTGTGCGTCTGTTTTGTCGACACAGCGTAGGAGCGGTCCCATGAATGACTTTCGGTACAGGATCCCATCTACCATCTCATAATTTATTGCCTTGTTCTGGATTTTTCTAGCTTCTTCCTTTCCGTCCGGGAGTTTTCCATGTTGTAGGTACAAGATAATCGGGGACATCCAGGATGGGTTGCCAATCTCTATGACGTTTACTTGTTTGAGAGGAACAGAAGGATTGGACAATACCTCGATGCGCACCTCTTTTGCTAGGTGCCTGAAGCTAGTGGCAGCCAATTTGCTTAATGCATCTGCGTGCTTGTTTTCACTTCTGTATATGTGATTGACTTTGAACGTTTGGAATTGGCTGATTAAGATCCGCGCTTGTTCCAGATATAACGCCAAAGCTTCACCCTTTGCATCGTAATGCCCAATGACTTGCTCGGCAACCAGTTTTGAATCAATGTTAGCTTCGAGATTTTTTGCTCCCATTTTGAGCGCTAGACGAAGGCCTGCTAGAAACGCTTCGTATTCTGCTTCGTTGTTCGTGCCTCGAAAGTCTAAGCGTATCGCATATGTAAGCTTGTGATCATCTCGACTGACTAATCGGAGACCTGCGCCTGCCCCGTCGTCGTTAGAAGCTCCATCTGTGTGCAGAGTCCAGACTCTATCGTCGAAAACGGGAACAGGGTTCTGGATTGCTTCACATTCTTGGACTTTGTCTATGGGGACTTCTGTAGCGAAATCTGCTAAAACTTGTCCTTTAATTGCTGGTCGCGGTCTGTATAGGATATTGTATCCGCCCAGCTCAATAGCCAATTTAGCTAATCGCCCCGCCACATCGAGTTTGGATAGAACTTGCCCTAAGTGGTAATTAGTGAGAACTGTGATGACATGACCAGAGAAATACCGACGTAAGCGCCGTGATGCATGTACCAGGGCGAGCACCAGTTTCTCTATCATTGAGTAGCGTGTCTCCGGGCAAGTGAGCATTTTGCTTATATAATAAATTGGAGTCTGAATGTTTTCTCGTTCCACCATTAACACTGCACCGACCGCTACTTCCGCAGCGGATAAATATAAGATTAGTGGTTCTTTTTCTCGCGGAGCTGTTAGCGTTGGTAATTGAATTAAACATTCTTTCATTTGCTTGAATGCTACTTCCGCCTCTGGTGTCCACTGGAAGTGAGTTTTCTTGGCGCAGTTACGTAGTGTGCTAATGAACAGGTAAGATTTTGCAGCATGATTTGCCAAGAATCTGTTCAAGGCTGATAATCGCCATGCGAGTCTTTGCATCTCTTTTATTGTTGCAAGTGATGGCATCATCTGGATAGCTTGTACTTTCTCTGGGTTTACTTTAAAACCATCTCTTGTCACTATAAAACCCAGAAATTTTCCTTCTTCCATCCCGAAGGAACACTTTATTGGGTTAAGCTTTAAGTTTACGCTGCGCAAAGAATCGAACGTGTGCTGGATGTTTGCGAGCATTGTTTCCTCTTCATGGATCATGATGACGAGGTTATCCATGTATACTTCGACTGTTTTACCAATGTCTCCCCCGAAGACTGTATCCATTAAGCGCTGGTAAGTAGCTCCTGCGTTGCGGAGGCCAAAGGGCAGTTTTGTATAGCAGAAGATGCCCTTGTCCGTGCGTGAAGAAACACTAACTAAATGGTCGGAACCGAGATAGTTAGGGGGTTTGAATCCGCATAAAGGGTTAGCTCTCTCTCGGTTGATTCAGTCGTAATGGATTAACTTCTCCGGTAGCTCTGCAAAAAAGAACACCGTTAGCCTCGCCAAGGGGAGAAGAGGGTTCTCTCCTTGACCCGACTCCGGCGTGAGAATAAGTATTGGTATCGGAGAAGATAAGTATTTGAAGAGTGAGAGTAGTCTGAGTTTATACCTGAACAGTTCTCTTATTTATAACCGGGAGTTTGGGAGGGAAAACCTGTTATTGAAAAGATAACGGAAAATGCCTAACGCCGTAGCGGTTATTTTTCTTCCGTTTGAATTCTTTGATCTGGCGTCCCTTAGCCTCGATCCGATGTGAATGCACACGGATCGTGGTTTGATCTGTGGCTGGGGAATCGCCACGTGGAAAGTGATTAAGTGGAGATTACTCTCCAATTGCATGCCTTCGTTGTGATTCCAGGGTTGTCTGTGGTAATGACACGTGTCCAGACGGTTATAACCGTCTGGGTGGTGCATGATTGTATTTCTTTCTAGAAGATTACTGCCGTAATCCGGTGTGATACCTTACTGTGTGGACACAGGCAAATAAATCCCAAGCCTGGGTAAAATAATATCTAAGTCTGGGTGTTGTGGCGGAAGTATTGTACAAAGGCTTTTTAATCCTTTATTGAATGGGAGAAAGCGCAAAGATTTATGTTTATCTTTTGGGCGCGCGACTATAAGTTACTGATTCCTTTCTTCCTTTAGTAAGACCAGTGCGCGGCCGCGCAAGGTCAAAAGGCTAGAAAAGTTAGTTTGTGGTATGGTCTCAAATCCTTTTTATGAGGTTTTTGGGACCTTACCCCTTCAAGTCCCCCCAGTCTAGTGTTGTACTTATGCAAGTAAGTGGAGCACTGGACTTATGAGAGGGAAATGTTTTTTGGGCGCGAAAAGAAATCTTTTCTGAAAAGATTTGAATTTACTGAGTTTGTAAAGATTTTTTGTAAAAAATCTTTGATTTGACATTGTATCAGTAAATTGATTTTGACAACCTGTCATTGTCAGTTGTTTTTTACCATTCGTGTCTTACACGCGCGCGTGTAAACGCGTGTATGTTCTGACATCTGCTTTTTCTGTTGCTTGGGTAATCGTGATATCCGGAACAGTACTGCGACGGTTACCGATGCTTATTTATTGCGATGGGTATATAATCGTTTGGGTAACCCCTTCTGTGTAATCATTGTTTTGTTTGAAAACTTTTCCCCTTTCCTTGTTTTGAAGAAATACTTTCCGTCATTCCCCTGCTTATGTCAACCGGAGAACATCAAGAGGATCTTGTTGAAGAGATGTCGACTGAACTTCCACCATTGAAGTGGCCCAGGGCATCTTTTGAGGGTTTAATCCAGAATCTTAAATTCCCGGAGAACTGGGGTGCCTTGTATCCTGAAGAAGGGCAAACGGCAGCGAATGCTCCGGCAGGGTATATTACCCTTTTTTGGGATTTTTTCTGCGATGGTAACTTTCGATTGCCTGTTACGAAATTTTTCCTTGAAATTCTTGGATTCTACAATCTGCATATCTCCCAACTTCACCCTATTGGTATGGTTAGGGTTCGTCATTTCGAATTTGTATGTCGAACGATGCATGTGGAGCCAACCGTTCCCCGATTTAGGGTTTTTCATCAGATGCACTGTACCCAAGGATTTTACTCATTTGTTCAGAGGGCTTCCGCAAAGAAAATTCTTCATCAGCCCCCAAAATCATTTCATGATTGGAAACAGAAATTTTTCTTTATTAAAGCTGGAGTGATTCCGATGAAGATGAAGCTAAGAGGGAAGGACGATGTTCCGATTGAATCCATTCAGACCCCTGTTGATGAGAACTGGTACCAAGATCTGAAGGATGTTCCCAATATTGCTTTGCCGGAGAAAGCCCTAGTCGGAGCTGGCATGAGTTTGAACTGGAAAATGGAACGAGATGATAAACCCGTGTACACTGAGGATGGTCATAGTAAGTATTGGGGTTTTGTCACTGTTCCTCTCGTTGTTTGTTTGTTTTTTTTTTTTTTTTGACCTTCTTTCTCTTCAATGTAGTTGTTTCTCTATATGTTGTTGCTTTTAAGAGGGAAGGCGGAAGAATGGGGACCATCAAGAAGAAACCTGAAGAGGAGCTCTGGTATCACCGTATTGTGAAGAATTTTGTGCTTCCGCAGGACGCGGACTTATCTGTTCAACCGGCAGCTGGTGCTGGTGAGTTTATATCCATTTTTCTTTTCTTTCTCTCTTTGAGTAAATTTCTCTATCTTGCGCTTGTTTGTAGGTGAGTTGTTGAATTTGGGCATAGGCCCTGAGAAGAAAAAACGCGCAACTATGTCCACTTCTGCGCCGAAGAGGAGTGAAACTGTTAAAGCGCAACCTTTGAAAGCAAAAAATGCTGGAGAGAAGAAAGGTACGCGCCGCTCTTCTGTTTCCAGGTGTGACTATGTGGTGGTTTCTGACTCATTGGAGGGTCTTACTCCTGTAGTGACTATGCGGGAACCGAAACCAGAACCGAAGGATTCTGCTGATATTCCTCCTTCCAATCCAAATGAGCCTATCGATCTGGATTCTAGTCCCGAGCGTTTGGTTCATAGGAAGGCCGGTAAAAGGAAGCCAGCTGACGCTGATGCGGAGGGTCAACTTCCCAAGAAAGTGCAGAGGAAGAAAATTACTAGGAAGGGAAACCTAGATGCTTTTGTTTCAGAACCCATTCCTGGTATGTATTGATGTTCTTTGTTTTTCTTGAACGGATAGGATTTTTATAGACTTTTGTTTCTCCAGAAATTCCTGTTTCTGTGGACATACCAACTGTGGCTGATAAAGAACTTCCCCCTTCCCCACCGTGCGCTACCGTTACCCCTCCGTTAGAGCCTTCAGAAATAGCTGGGGAAGGTGCTGAGAAAACTGTTGAGGCTGAGGAGCCTGTTGATATTAACATAGAAACTGAACAGATTGTTGAGCCAAGTGTGGTAAGTGATGATAATCAACCGATGCCGGAAAAGAAGACTGCTGAGACAATTCAATCTTCTCCTCCCAGACCTTCTGAGACTGTTCCTGAGCATGCTGAAAAGGCCGCTACTGAGGAGGCAGGTTCTTCTGCTGGTGTTGAGAAACAATCTCCAATTCGTCCGGAAGAAACTTTAGGAGAATATTACTACCGGATGTACGCGGAGAAAGATGCTGCTGATCCTCATATTCCTGTTTGGAATGTGAAGAAAGGAGATACTTTCTCGGACTGGCGGGTATGTCGAGATTGGTTGCAGGGGATACTTCCGCCTGGCGAGATTAAATTTCAAGAGAATCAGCCTTTCGAACAGACCTATCAGTCTTATCTTGCAGAAACGGCTTCTCATGTTTCTACCACTCATCGTATAGTGCGTGAATGGTATAGCATGCATAAAGAGCGAGTATCCTTTGTAGCATCACAAAGGAAGTTTGCAAAAGATGAAAAACTTGTGGCTCAGTTGAAGGCTAAATTAGAGACTGAGCAAGCTAAATTTGAAGCGGAGCGCAAGACTGAGGAATGGTCAGTTTCCGGTTGGAAAAGAAAAGCTGAAGCTGAAGCTGCGCTTTTGTCTGAGGAGCGCAAAAATTGGAGGAGAATTTGTGAGAAGGATAATGCCGAGAAGGCAAGCCTTCGTAACATCATAAATAACCTCAAGGCTGAGGTTGAAAATCTGAAGAATCAAGATGCGGAGGTGGAAAGATTGAAGAAAGAAAAAGCTGACATGGAAGCTTTGTTGGAGGAAGCGCGCTCTCATAGGGAGCGAAGTGAGCAACGGGAGGTACAAGCTTTAGCCACTCTTGCCGTTAGAGATAAAGAATTAGAGGAACTTACCTCTTTGGTGTCTGACCAGGAACAATTGAAGAAGGATCTGGAGCTTGCGCGTTCCGAGAATACTGAAACCTCCCGCCGTTTAACTGAAGTTGAAGAGAAACTGGAGAATTCAGAAATGGCGCGGGTTTCAGCGGAAAGCGAGCTTGAACCCTTGAAGAATGATATGACCTGGTTGAAGGATCGCGGGATTGCATGTGTAAGTTCCTTTCTTCTTTTAGTTTATGTATGCGCTTTTCTTGCTTCGATCTTATCTTTATCTGATGTTATAGGTTGCTGAATCTGTATTAAACTCTGAAGAACTGGATAAAACTGTTGCGAACTTGATGGTTGCTGCGCGACGAGATGGTTATGCGCAAGGGTATGCGGAATGTTCTCAACATGTGAATAGCGCTTTAAAGGTTAACTGGGATGATAGCAAATCTGCTACCTTTGGTGTTAATACTTCCAGTGCGCTTGCTGCTATGAAGACAGAGCTTAATAATTTGCAACTGCCAGTGATGGAGTTGATAAATGTGGCGCTGCAATCGGATGATCACGTTGCGCAACTTAAGGAAATCTTTCCGGATGAGGGAGAAGATTTAGAGTAGGGGTGAAATTGTATTTGAACAACTTTTTCTATGTAGGATGTTGATCCTTGTTTTGATGGTGCGCTGTTGCGCATGGGTTTTAAACACTGATGTGCCTTAAACCTTTCAGGACGTATTTGTACGCCAAACATAGTATGTTTCTATTTATTTTGTTAATATGTCTTTACAATATTTTGCATGAGTACAATTACTTTTGTTTTGAGTAAGGCGAATAAAGTTGGTATGAAGCTCATGTATGAGTTTATGGTCGTTTGTGACGTGATCACTGACCGCGCATGGAGCTTTGTGTTATACTACCATAATGTTTTTGCGCTTACTAAAAAGGAATTGCATGCATTTTGTAAACACAAAAATAATAGAAACTTTGTAATTTGATTCATGGATAATGCTCAGAGGCGTTACAAAGTTTTTTGGATAATTAAATGGAACTTAACTTACTCCCTGATAATTCCGCCGCTTTTAATAAGTCGTGTCTTTTTTGCGGAAAACATACGGAGTTCTTTAAGTCTTAGCCCGTTTGTTTGAGCTTTCTTCTCCCCGAGTAATCTGTTTAATCTCCTTGCGCATATTCTGGAGCAGATGCGTGAGTTCTCCATTCTTGAGAGCCTTTTCGATTTCCATGCGCAGAGATATACAGTTGTTCGTGGTGTGCCCGTTATCCTTATGATATTCGCAGAACTGCGTCGGGTCTTGACCACGTTTACTCTTCATTGGAATCGGGGGTTTGAATTGGTGATCCTCGGTACTTAGTACCTCTGCTGGGGTTTTCGTTAGGGGAGTCCACTGTCTCTCCCTATTTTCGTGTCTGTTTTCTTTTTGCGCCGAGAACTTGTTAGTTGTGCGGGTATCTTCCGCAGATCGACTTCCGGATGCTTCGCGCCATGACTTTTTATACTTTCCGTTTGCGCTTAAATCTGCCGGCCTGCTGTGTGGTGGTGGTGGCCGGTTTGTAGTGAGGTTTTTCTCGGTCTGCGCATAAACCTTGGCTGCCGCCATTATCTTTTCCCAACTCGTGGGGAGGCCCTCTGTTCCCGATAGCACCTTGACCATGTCGTCACACCTAACCGCGTACTTAAACTGAGCACGGATTAGTTGTTCGCTAACACCTCCAATTTCTAACACTTCCTTATTGTATCTGGTAATAAAATCCTCCAAATTCTCATCATCGCGACGCCAGATATTCATAACGTCGGATGTATCACGTTTTGACCGCCTTTGTTGGCTGAAGTGTGTTAAAAAATTTCTTCGGAGATCCTTCCACGATTCGATTTGCCCCGTTGGTAGGTTGTCAAACCAGATTCGCGCTGGGCCAGTTAGTGTTTGTACAAATAAGTGACACCACAGCGGAAGGGTCCAACCACCGACCAACCCGGCACTGGTGAATACCCTTAAATGATCATCAGGGTCGGTTAACCCATTGAATTTCCCAACATTAGATGGTAACTTGGCCCGTTCCAACGGAGCCAAAGCTATCTCTAATATAAACTTCAGTTTTCTGCCGCTTCGTCCGGGCGATAAACTAAATCATAGTTATACTCGGCCTCGGGGTTGTAAACCGCTCGAGGCCTGCATTTGTTATAGTTTGGGTGTAGTCTGTTGAAGACGCTGGTGTTTTCACTCAAACGGTATGTTCGATCGGATTCATCGGTGTGAGTATCCCGTTGGGAACCCAACCTATCATGCACCGATTGTTGTTGACGAGGACGAAATTCATCATGATGTTGTCTTCGGTAACTGCTTGTATCATCATAAGTTGATTCTTCTCGCTGAGAGGCATGAGCTCTTGATCCCAGCCTCCGGGATTGGGTTACAGGAGCAGTTTGAGCACATAACTGTGAGTATACCGCGTTTAATGCTCCTTGAGACCGGACATACCATGATATCGGGGTTTCCCCTGGTGGTAAAATTGATTGTGCAGGATTTGCTGGTAACATTCCTGGGGTTACAGGATCATTTGCTCGATTGGATTGGACCTCATTATCGTCCGAGGCTTCCTCAACGATCCCTTCTATCGGTAAATTGTTTCCGACGTTTGGTCGAGGACCAGGTTGCCGGTGAGATGATGAATTTTCTGCCATGTGCAAAGACAGAAAATAGAATGAACTGAATCGAAACGAGGTAGAAACTAGAAAAACTGAGAAAACGGTGGGCGCCAATGAAGAAACACTAACTAAATGGTCGGAACCGAGATAGTTAGGGGGTTTGAATCCGCATAAAGGGTTAGCTCTCTCTCGGTTGATTCAGTCATAATGGATTAACTTCTCCGGTAGCTCTGCAAAAAAGAACACCGTTAGCCTCGCCAAGGGGAGAAGAGGGTTCTCTCCTTGACCCGACTCCGGCGTGAGAATAAGTATTGGTATCGGAGAAGATAAGTATTTGAAGAGTGAGAGTAGTCTGAGTTTATACCAGAACAGTTCTCTTATTTATAACCGGGAGTTTGGGAGGGAAAACCTGTTATTGAAAAGATAACGGAAAATGCCTAACGCCGTAGCGGTTATTTTTCTTCCGTTTGAATTCTTTGATCTGACGTCCCTTAGCCTCGATCCGATGTGAATGCACACGGATCGTGGTTTGATCTGTGGCTGGGGAATCGCCACGTGGAAAGTGATTAAGTGGAGATTACTCTCCAATTGCATGCCTTCGTTGTGATTCCAGGGTTGTCTGTGGTAATGACACGTGTCCAGACGGTTATAACTGTCTGGGTGGTGCATGATTGTATTTCTTTCTAGAAGATTACTGCCGTAATCCGGTGTGATACCTTACTGTGTGGACACAGGCAAATAAATCCCAAGCCTGGGTAAAATAATATCTAAGTCTGGGTGTTGTGGCGGAAGTATTGTACAAAGGCTTTTTAATCCTTTATTGAATGGGAGAAAGCGCAAAGATTTATGTTTATCTTTTGGGCGCGCGACTATAAGTTACTGATTCCTTTCTTCCTTTAGTAAGACCAGTGCGCGGCCGCGCAAGGTCAAAAGGCTAGAAAAGTTAGTTTGTGGTATGGTCTCAAATCCTTTTTATGAGGTTTTTGGGACCTTACCCCTTCAGTGCGGAAGGCAATCTTGTCCTCGTCCTCCTCTTTTATTTGGACCTGGTGGTAGCCCTTATAACAGTCGAGAAAACACTTCCAGCGAAACGATGCTAGAGAGTCAACTTTCTTGTCTATCTCAGGAAGTGCATAGCAATCTTTCGGGCAGGCTTTATTTAATTCTTTGAAGTCGACGCACATTCGCCATCCGCCACTGTGTTTTTGTACCATCACTGGGTTGGAAACCCAGGTGTGGTATTGGACCTCGCGCAAGATTCCGGTGTTAAGTAACTCTGTTACTTGTTCATTCATGGCTTCCGCTTTTTCGGCGTTGAGGCTACGCCTTCCCTGCGCGACAGGTTGTGCAGAGGGCTGGATGTTCAGACAATGTTGCGCTACATCTCGCGGAACCCCAGTCATGTCTGCTGGACACCAAGCAAATATGTCCTTGTTGTTGGACAGTATTTCCTTCAATTGTATTCGTATTGTTGGTGAAATGGCGTGCCCTAGCAAGATGGTCTGTTCTGGATATTCTTCATTCAGGACCCATTTCTCCGGCTCATTTGATGCTGAGGGCTTTGCCACTTTTACTGGTGGCTCGTCGTCAACGTACATGACCTCCTTGCTTGAGTACAAAATTGCGACTCCAGTTTCTGTTGGAAACCTGCATGCAGCATGTGGAATGGAAGTGATCATGCTGAATTCTCTTTGTGACCTTCTTCCGAGCAAGACATCATGGCGTGATGTTGCTGGCATGACCATGAAATTTACTGTGACTGTGCGTGAATGCTCGCCATCAGATAGAGTCACAGGGAATGCAATTTTCCCTAATGGAAATACAACTTCATTGCAAAATCTGGTGAGAGGGAAATCAACCGGCTCTTGACGTGCTTTGTCATCTGGATCAAGTTGTTTGAAGCACTGCTCATATATGATATCCATCGAGCTTCCTGGATCTATAAACATATAGTACGTTCAGTAATGGCCGAAAATGCCAGTAATAATTACTGGTCGTTCTTCCTGAGGGCCTCCAGGGACAACAGGAAATACAACTTGCTGTCCCCTCCAATGTTGATTGTAGTTTCATTTATTTGGCCTTCTTGAAGGACCTCCTTGTACCATGTGTACTTGTTTTGGTTCGGCTGTCTGGCCGTTGGTACCTTCTGATTTTCGGATTATTTCAGCATTACTGTTAGATTGGATGTCCCACTGACCAGGTATCTGTGGGTCTAATACTACAGTATCAATTTTACTCTTGCTTTCTTTCATAGTACCAGATCTGATGTTTAACGACTCAGATCTGTTAATTTGTGTGAAAATTTGGTTTATAGCAACCTGAATCTGTCGAACCAGTATTCTGGAGCTCTTTCTAGTAGTTGTTCTGAAGAGTCCTTTTCTACTGAATGACCGTTGTTTTTGTTGATTCCCATGATTCTGTCGATCTGGGTTTCTTGGGTTGCAGAACCCTTGAATTCAGATCGAGGACCTGATGGGTGGAGTGATGAATTCTCTGCCATGTCAAAACAGAGAATGAGGGAAAACAAATCGAAACGAGATGAAACTCATAAAACAGAGAAATCGGTGGGCGCCAATGAAGAAACACTAGATAAAAGGATCGGAATCAGATTATCCAGGGGTAATGTTCTGCATAAAAGGGTGGTCCTCTCTCGTTCGATTTGATGGGACAATTCTTCCTCTCTGGTGAACACTGCAAAACAGAACACCATTAGCCTCGTCACGAGGAAAATGGAGGTTTTCTCCGTGACCCGACTCCGGCGTGAGAATAAGTATGTGTTTATGAAGAAGAAGAAGTATCGAAGAAGTGTGTGTAACTTGAGATTCATACCTGAATTACTCTTGTATTTATAGCCGGGAGTTTGGGCGGGAAAACTCGTTGGTGAAATATTAACGGAAGATGCTAACCCGTAAGCGGTTACTTTCCCTTCCGTTAATTATCTTGATCTGACGTGAATGCACACGGATCGCTTTTCAGATCCACGGCTGGGGAATTGCCACGTGGAAAGTGGGCAAGTGGAGGTTTCTCTCCAATTTCATGTCATCATCGTGATTTCAGGGAGGCCTGAGATGATGACACGTGTCCAGACGGTTATAACCGTCTGGTGGTGCACGATTGAGTTCTTCTAGAAGGTTATTGCTATAATCCAGTGTGACTCTTTATCGTGTGGCACCAGTTGAGTAAATAATATCCAAGTCTGGGTACCATTTACGCGGAAGTATTTAAACTAGGATTCTTATCATTTGTTATGAAGGAAGGCGCAAGGGTTTATCAACTTCCTTTTGGCGCGTGGGCGTTTCCTGCTATCTTTCTCCTAAGTCTTCTTTGTAGGACCAGTGCGCGGCCGCGCGAGGTTAAAAAGGGGCTAAGAGGTGAGGTTGTGGTATGGTCCCAAGTACTTATTTCGAGGTTTTTGGGACCTTACCCCTTCAATACTATATAATGTTGAATACGTATAATTTTATATACTAAGTATATAAAAAATGCTACATCATAAAAAAAACACATGTGTTGCACGGATTGAATATAATGTAATCGGTTAACAGATACAGTTTCAAAACTCTAAATAATCGCAAAACTCTTAATAAAAATCGTTTTTTATATTTTTTTTTATATTTAACATTATTTAAAGGTACTTTTATAATTTATTATTTTCTTTGTATATATGTTAAGAGCAGTTTTATCATTTTTATATATAATTTACAATACATATATGTAGCTTAGTTTTTTACACATTTATATAATTTGGTCATTATAAATATGTAAACTTGTGGTTACATATATGTAATCATAAAAACACATATAACAAATGATAAAAGTACCCTTGTGTTGCACGGGTTGAATATAATGTAATCGGTTAACAAATACAGTTTCAAAACTCTAAATAATCGCAGAACTCTTAATAAAAATCGTTTTTTTATATTTTTTTTATATTTAACATTATTTAAAGGTACTTTTATAATTTATTATTTTCTTTGTATATATGTTAAGAGCAGTTTTATCATTTTTATATATAATTTACAATGCATATATGTAACTTAGTTTTTTACACATTTATATAATTTGGTCATTATAAATATGTAAACTTGTGGTTACATATATGTAATCATAAAAACACATATAACAAATGATAAAAGTACCCTTAAATAATTTTTAATATATGTAACACCCCGAAATCGGGTTTGGTAATTAAACCCTGTTAATACTAAAGACGGGGAAAGTACCGTTAGTGGTAAAAGTAAACCGGCAAATATTAGGAATAAATTGAATAATCCTAATATTTATTTAAAAGTGAATAAGAACTTTCAAGAAAAATAGGATGGATAAAAGGCTCGATTTAACGGGACTTAAAGTAAAACGGGTTATGACTTCCTGAACCTACTAAACTGACTAGGAAATAAATAACTTAGTTAGTTGATTATCTTGTTTTAAAGCATGAATAAAGTTAAATTGCCAAAGATATAAGCTAAATAAAAGTGGAGGGGCCTATGTTGTTAAAATTGAAACTTAATTTTCAATAAACAAAATTAAGAATAAACCAAACACACCCAAAAGGGATGTCTGGTCGATCAAGAAGCAGGGGGCGACCAAGAGCTCCCCTTCAAGCCCTAGTTCCACTAAAAATTGATCAATTGGAGGTTCAATTCAGTCCCAAATCAAGTTCTAAACACGAATTAGTGATCACCTCACTGAAGGGATCATAAGGTATGCAAAATTCTAGTATTTAGATTCATCTCAAGTTCTAGATTAATTGTGAAAAACTGAAATTGAGCTTGATTGTGTCATGCATGAATGAAATTAGAAGAGATATGGTGTCTAGGGATGAACCCTTGGTGAAATCTTGTTAAAAGATTTCACGTTAATTATAGAGTTCATAATCACCATTATAGGTGATTAATGAACTTGAAGAAAACTTGATAAACCCTAGAATTATGATCTTGCTCTAGCATAATCTGAATTCAAGAGTAAATTTCAGAAATACGGATGTTAAGACTTGTGTAGAATTGTCTAATCGAAGTTAATTTAGATGATAATTACAAGTCATAAACTTGGTTTTGATGATATAAAAATCTGACCCGCTAGGTGTTTGATGAAACGCCTAAGTGAGGATTAAAATGCTAAAAGTTGGGTAAAAACGCAGATTTGATTATTATAAATAATTATGCGTTAAAGCTTATGAAAAATGGGTTTTAGATGATTTAATGAAATTGATGTTGTATTGGTGTTTATAAACACCATACTAACTTGTATAAATGAACTACTTGAACAAAAAGGGGAAATTGTTAAGAGTTCATACTTGATTTGAAGTGGGTCTTGACATAAGAATTAAACTCATAATTTATGATTTAGTTCAATAAGAAAGTAGTCAAAGATTCATCAGGTGTGAAAGTCATGATTTAGAATGGCTAATCTAACAACCTTGTGAATGATGAATGAAAGTAGGCGCTTAACAAGCTAGGTGAAGCTTGGGATGGAAGCGGGTCGATCGAAGCAAGTGAGAAAAGAAAAGCGTAATTCGGATGCAAGGTAAGTGAAACTTACACCTTTTGTAGAATATTTAGTTATTCTAAAGGTTTTAATTTCGATAAAAACAATATTGGGAAAATATGGATTTCCGACGCAATTGATACGAGTCGGGACATACGCAAAATTTGGTAAAAACCATGATGAAGGATAAACATGGGTAAATGGTAATATAGCCGTAAATGACAAGCATATAATGAATCTGGAAATGTTACCGTATGGGGTAACTCATAATAAGGATAGAAATAAAATGGTAATTTAGTCATGTGCCGGCAAATATAAGTAAAGGTTACAAGACACCCTACGGCGTAAGCCAAATTGGGTTAAATAACGAGATGGTGTATATATGTATATATATACCATTCTAAATTCAAATGCAAAATGTTTGGTCGTTTAGACCAAACGGGTCAAAGGGTGACTTGTAGTACCATTTGACAAATGACGACTAATAAGTATGTGTCAAGTCTTATGCTTACAGGATAATAATGGTTTATGGATTAGAATGCTACGAATTAGCATATTATAGAGGCAAGGTATTGAAACGGGTCAATAAATTTGACCCGAGCCAGGTACGTATAAATATAGTTGTGGATAATATACATTATGGTCAAATAAGTAGCGAAAGCCCTTCGTAGTAAATGAGGGGCTAATGTTGACTAAAATGCCCTTGAAGGGTAAATTGGGAAAAACGACCCATAAAGGTTGTTTAGAAACTTATATTATGATTTTGTAACTCTTAGATGCGTATAAAATTTGAACGCATAAATTTTCAAGGGTTAAATGCCTCAAATGCGTCTTGCCGTAAAATGACATATCCGGGAGATAAAACTCGGAATAGTTAGTCTATTTCATTAAATCCACCACAATCATATTTTTGGTGGAAGACTTTTCATTATGAACGGGTGGAATTATGAGGCATAGGAGAAATGGGCGTAAATTATGTTTAAAAGGACATAAATACCTATAACGGGTCAAAATAAGACTATAAGTAAAGACGGGTCAATAACGCGTAGGAACCCGTGATTGAAACCTAATATGATATGAAAATGTTGGAAATATTGGGTTCGAAAGGAATGGAGGTCAAACAAATAAGTTGGTTTGGTAAAAACATGAACGGGTCAATATTTGGTAAAAAGGGTAGTAAACCGAAGACTTAAAAGTTTGGAATTTTGTTAATCCGGATGTCAGATTTTAACTCCATAAGATGGATAATTAAATTACGGTCGCGTAGGAAAAAGAATCGGGTGAAACGGACCAATAACAAAGAAGTTATGGTCGTTTCCGTAAAGTATAGCGTTGCTGGGTAAATGCAGGACACAGCTCTGAACTTGCTGGAAAATGGTATTCCCCGCGTGGCGCGACAGAATGACCTATCATCGTCGCGTGTCGCGAGACATGCTTACGGACCGTAAGGGTCCAGTCTTACGGTCCGTAAGCCAGTGGCAGAAAGTTTAAAATTTTCGTATTTCGTTTATTCTGAACTCCAAACTCGTTTAACCCTGTTACTTGACTATCAAAACTAACTTTTGAGTTGGTTTTGAGTTTAGGTGAATGTCGTGAGTACCCGGATGAAGATCAAGCAGCGTACAAGAACCGAACCCACGAGATTAAAGCTTCCGCACGTTGTTTCGTAGTCATTTTAAACGGAAATTCTGTAGTTGTTAAACTGTATTATTTTTAAGTTGTAAAAGTTTTAAGTCACCCGTGTTAATCGACAGTAATTACTTATAATCTCATATTTGTTTTCGTAATATATACGAAAACCCTTAAATAAATTAGACGGGTGTTACAAGTTGGTATCAGAGCCTTGGTTTAAGAGATTCAAGTATGGTGGGAAAACTATGCTTGGACTTAAACCTTATGCTCTTAATAAAGATTGGTGTTCGGTTCGAGGCTTGATCGCAAATCCGGTAAGTACATGTATGTTAATAGTTTAGCATGCTAAAGTGTTGTAAACAACACTTAGGGCTACCGTGTGATACACGTTACCCCAATTGAAATGATTGATATAGTTGACGAAAATACGTGCATTGACGTGTATAGTAGAAAAAGCCTTGTATTATAATACGGGCGATTATTGAAGTTGACGTTACTAACTTTTATGAATATTTTAATTGAAGGACACTCGCATTTGAAGACGACGAGAGTCAAACGAATTGTGAACATGATGATGGAACGGTCCGAAGTATGACAAGAGGAGCATGCTCGCCGAGGACTAAATCGCGTAACGACCGCGAACAAGGTTAATGGCAAGGAACGCCCGTCGGGGCAAACATTACCAGGTGCACATTTTAAATAATCGCACAAATAATAATATGCAACAAATAGGTAGAAATTGAAAGTTGCATATGTAGATTAAAAACTTGGAAAAACCCGAATAGAAAATGTATTCGGGATATTGTTTCCAAGAGAAACAAATAGAGGCGTTACTTACATAGGGCGTGATGTGAAAACTATAAAAAGGTCATGTGTGTCATGTGTTAATCGCTTACTCTGGCCAAGTAAGTAGTGGCATATGAAAACATGAACTTCTTATGGCGGACACGTTTACATCCGATGTAGTAAGGGCGGGGTGAAATGGGACTAACTTAAAAGTACCCAAATGAATCAAATGAGCAAAATATTTGATAATAATGTAAACGCACAGTCGGGTGACGGAAGCGTATTACATTAGGAGGATGAGCCCGAGTGAAGGGACAAAGATTAATGTAAAATGATTAAGGTATGCAATTGGGAGGGGGTGCTTACACTCGAACCGGAGAATGCAAATATGACTCTTAACGGGCTGATTTTGTAAAACGCCAAATTTGAGAACAAAGTAGGAATGTAAAGACGAAACGAAGTCATAATGCATACCGTAAGGGTCGCAATAATAACGATTTCGGTAAAACACCCGGTTGATGGGTAAGGAATTAAACGCATGTGTAGACTGAGAAACTGGAACGCAAAATAGAAAGTCAAAAGACTCGGAATATGAGTCATGACTAAGAGATGACAAGAAATTTCGCAAATATAAATTTTGGTAATTACGTTCAACTATTTTAAAGTTGAACGGGTCGAATAAAGAATAGAGTTTGATGTTCACAAGTGATGAAATTTCACACGAACAAGTCAAACGAGATAAATAAAGCATAAAAACTGGGTAGTGCAAGTAAGCGCAAACCAAATAATGGAAGCGTGAAACATTAATGAACCTACGTGATGGCTCATAAAGGAATATATATAGGAAAAACGCAAACTAACGAAACAAAAATGTTAAAAACATTAAAATAAAAGAACCCGGGTAATGGGACGTAAAGAAGCATAGGTAAGAACCGGGTAACGGTAAGTGTAGGGCAAACCGACGTGTAATTGACGTTAGAAGTCAAGAAGTCGGAAAGATAATTCGAAAGAAAACGAATGTAGCCTTAGACTACGGTCAAGGTCAAAGAAAATACCAAAGTGAAAATAAATGATTTAAAAAAAAAAACAGGATGCCTTAGCGCCAAACATGTATTTTAAGAATGACATAAGTAAGGAATGATCTACGGGAACAACCCAAACCATTGGGGTCATAAACAATGGAAAGGTCTACGAGACTAAAATGACCCACGGATCACGATTAGAAAGAAATAGATTATAAGGACCTCGCCTTAAAGAGGTGAAAGTCTAATAAAATAGCCTATAAGGCAAAGTGATAAAACCTACGGGTTAACTAAACCAAGCGAGGGAATAAATTGAGAATCCCCGCATAAAACTAAGACTATAAAGGAATAAATTATGGGCTGTCAATATCCTGGTATGGATAATTGACAAAAGTTAAGAGAAGATCCTAAACTAAAACTTCGGTTTTAGTAAGAAACAACGTTTTTACAAATATAAATTCTGATAGGAATTTGAATAGTAAGCATGAAGGATTCAAGTCTTGACGCTGATAGGCGCAAGACGATATATTCGAAAAGTGATTTTTTTTGAAAATGAAAGGTTGATATAAATTAAACATGACGTGACACGATCACGGTCAAGAAATGCAATGTGAAGTGGAATCACATTATAACCAAGCGAGCGGTAAAAAGTAACTGGACTAATAAGTCTAGTTAGTGAGACCGGTTAAGGTCATTTAAGTAATTTGGTTGCTTGTAAGCGGTGGATTCGGTATAACTGAACCGAATAAATGAATTTTGAAAACAAAAGAAATTGTTGCTAAAAGTGAAAGATTTCACTAAAGACCTTTAAACGGGTCAAAGTAACGGATTCATAAGGAATTCGATAGTATATGAAAGTGATGAATAGCGCTAAGTAACTAAACTAGTGGAAATAACGAGATTACGTTATTTCGAGTTGCACTATGTCGTATGAGATACGTAGACAATTAATATCCAAAAAGATGTTACCATACTTTTCTGGTAATACTAACAATTGGTTAAAAGTATAAGTAATGTTTAAAGGATTTCTCGGCTCAAATACATTGAGTTTAAACTCAATGAATTATGTCATAAAAGGTTTCGAGGACGAAACCTCTTTAAGGGGGGTAGACTTGTAACACCCCGAAATCGGGTTTGGTAATTAAACCCTGTTAATACTAAAGACGGGGAAAGTACCGTTAGTGGTAAAAGTAAACCGGCAAATATTAGGAATAAATTAAATAATCCTAATATTTATTTAAAGTGAATAAGAACTTTCAAGAAAAATAGGATGGATAAAAGGCTCGATTTAACGGGACTTAAAGTAAAACGGGTTATGACTTCCCGAACCTACTAAACTGACTAGGAAATAAATAACTTAGTTAGTTGATTATCTTGTTTTAAAGCATGAATAAAGTTAAATTGCCAAAGATATAAGCTAAATAAAAGTGGAGGGGCCTATGTTGTTAAAATTGAAACTTAATTTTCAATAAACAAAATTAAGAATAAACCAAACACACCCAAAAGGGATGTCTGGTCGATCAAGAAGCAGGGGGCGACCAAGAGCTCCCCTTCAAGCCCTAGTTCCACTAAAAATTGATCAATTGGAGGTTCAATTCAGTCTCAAATCAAGTTCTAAACACGAATTAGTGATCACCTCACTGAAGGGATCATAAGGTATGCAAAATTCTAGTATTTTGATTCATCTCAAGTTCTAGGTTAGTTGTGAAAAACTGAAATTGAGCTTGATTGTGTCATGCATGAATGAAATTAGAAGAGATATGGTGTCTAGGGATGAACCCTAGGTGAAATCTTGTTAAAAGATTTCACATTAATTATAGAGTTCATAATCACCATTGTAGGTGATTAATGAACTTGAAGAAAACTTGATAAACCCTAGAATTATGATCTTGCTCTAGCATAATCTGAATTCAAGAGTAAATTTCAGAAATACGGATGTTAAGACTTGTGTAGAATTGTCTAATCGAAGTTAATTTAGATGATAATTACAAGTCATAAACTTGGTTTTGATGATATAAAAATCTGACCCGCTAGGTGTTTGATGAAACGCCTAAGTGAGGATTAAAATGCTAAAAGTTGGGTAAAAACGCAGATTTGATTATTATAAATAATTATGCGTTAAATCTTATGAAAAATGGGTTTTAGATGATTTAATGAAATTGATGTTGTATTGGTGTTTATAAACACCATACTAACTTGTATAAATGAACTACTTGAACAAAAAGGGGAAATTGTTAAGAGTTCATACTTGATTTGAAGTGGGTCTTGACATAAGAATTAAACTCATAATTTATGATTTAGTTCAATAAGAAAGTAGTCAAAGATTCATAAGGTGTGAAAGTCATGATTTAGAATGACTAATCTAACAACCTTGTGAATGATGAATGAAAGTAGGCGCTTAACAAGCTAGGTGAAGCTTGGGATGGAAGCGGGTCGATCGAAGCAAGTGAGAAAAGAAAAGCGTAATTCGGATGCAAGGTAAGTGAAACTTACACCTTTTGTAGAATACTTAGTTATTCTAAAGGTTGTAATTTCAATAAAAACAATATTGGGAAAATATGGATTTCCGACGCAATTGATACGAGTCGGGACATACGCAAAATTTGGTAAAAACCATGATGAAGGATAAACATGGGTAAATGGTAATATAGCCGTAAATGACAAGCATATAATGAATCTGGAAATGTTACCGTATGGGGTAACTCATAATAAGGATAGAAATAAAATGGTAATTTAGTCATGTGCCGACAAATATAAGTAAAGGTTACAAGACACCCTACGGCGTAAGCCGAATTGGGTTAAATAACGAGATGGTGTATATATGTATATATATACCATTCTAAATTCAAATGCAAAATGTTTGGTCGTTTAGACCAAACGGGTCAAAGGGTGACTTGTAGTACCATTTGACAAATGACGACTAATAAGTATGTGTCAAGTCTTATGCTTACAGGATAATAATGGTTTATGGATTAGAATGCTACGAATTAGCATATTATAGAGGCAAGGTATTGAAACGGGTCAATAAGTTGATCCGAGCCAGGTACGTATAAATATAGTTGTGGATAATATACTTTATGGTCAAATAAGTAGCGAAAGCCCTTCGTAGTAAATGAGGGGCTAATGTTGACTAAAATGCCCTTGAAGGGTAAATTGGGAAAAACGACCCATAAAGGTTGTTTAGAAACTTATATTATGATTTTGTAACTCTAAGATGCGTATAAAATTTGAACACATAAATTTTCAAGGGTTAAATGCCTCAAATGCGTCTTGCCGTAAAATGACATATCCGGGAGATAAAACTCGGAATAGTTAGTCTATTTCATTAAATCCACCACAATCATATTTGTGGTGGAAGACTTTTCGTTATGAACGGGTGGAATTATGAGGCATAGGAGAAATGGGCGTAAATTATGTTTAAAAGGACATAAATACCCATAACGGGTCAAAATAAGACTATAAGTAAAGACGGGTCAATAACGCGTAGGAACCCGTGATTGAAACCTAATATGATATGAAAATGTTGGAAATATTGGGTTCGTAAGGAATGGAGGTCAAACAAATAAGTTGGTTTGGTAAAAACATGAACGGGTCAATATTTGGTAAAAAGGGTAGTAAACCAAAGACTTAAAAGTCTGGAATTTTGTTAATCCGGATGTCAGATTTTAACTCCATAAGATGGATAATTAAATTACGGTCGCGTAGGAAAAAGAATCGGGTGAAACGGACCAATAACGAAGAAGTTATGGCCGTTTCCTTAAAGTATAGCGTTGCTGGGTAAATGCAGGACACAGCTCTGAACTTGCTGGAAAATGGTATTCCCCGCGTGGCGCGACAGAATGACCTGTCATCGTCGCGTGTCGCGAGACATGCTTACGGACCGTAAGGGTCCAGTCTTACGGTCCGTAAGCCAGTGGCAGAAAGTTTAAAATTTTCGTATTTCGTTTATTCTGAACTCCAAACTCGTTTAACCCTGTTACTTGACTATCAAAACTAACTTTTGAGTTGGTTTTGAGTTTAGGTGAATGTCGTGAGTACCCGGATGAAGATCAAGCAGCGTACAAGAACCGAACCCACGAGATTAAAGCTTCCGCACGTTGTTTCGTAGTCATTTTAAACGGAAATTCTGTAGTTGTTAAACTGTATTATTTTTAAGTTGTAAAAGTTTTAAGTCACCCGTGTTAATCGACAGTAATTACTTATAATCTCATATTTGTTTTCGTAATATATACGAAAACCCTTAAATAAATTAGACGGGTGTTACAATATATAAATAAAATGATTATTTATTAGAAGTTCTGAAAGTTTTATAATTTTTTAAGATTCTGAAATGAACTCAACCCTTTAGACTATGGGGTATGGGGCGGGGGTTGGGGCGTGGGTTGGGTACAAACGCCCAAGTCACCACCCCGGGTGGGCTTGGGTTTGGGCGTGGCCCCTTGGGCGGGGGTTTCATCCCGGGCGTTGGGTGGGGCTACCCACATGACATGGCGGAACCTCATTAGTCAAGAGCACTAGCCCTTTGAAATTGACATTTTTTCCACGCCACCCCAGTCACGCCCCACCATACCCCTTTGAAATTGGCTTTTGGTCTTGGGTGCCCCAGACTTCACGTGTCGCACCATGCCCTCAACCCACGCCCCACTATACCCCACGTTCTTACTATAAAAGATTATAGATTATATATTGTTAGAGTATTAACATAACCTATTTTCTTACAGGTTGTTATTTTTGTATTTTATTATTACTTTTATTTCACTTGTATTTTTGCATTAAAACTCTAAAAGTCTAAAACGTAGTATAAGAGCATTCTCATCCAATCCATCAAAACTTGTGAGGGTGAGTTTTTATATTGTAAAGGGTATAAAAAGTGGTTGTGAGTGGAGGAGAAAAAAAATGTTACTGTTCATCTGTATATTTGGGGGGACACTATTCACCCAGTATAATTTTTTTAATATATATTGAAAGTGGTTGTGAGTGAAGGAAAGAGAAAAATGTTATGATAATATTATTTAATTGAAAAGGAGAGAGAAAAAGTATTTGTTTTTAGTGGAAATATATTGATATAGGAGTTGTTTTTTAGTGAAATGTATATATAATTTGATGGATTGGATGAGAATGCTCTAAGCAGGAGTTATTTATGCTTATTTTAATTTAATTAATTTCTATTATAAAGGAAAGAAAGGATAATATAATTGAAAAACAAAAGAGTAAAAGATAAAACTCATGCAATTTGAAGAATATATAGGAGTCATTCGTTATCTCTATAATTTTATTTGAATCTTATTAAAAAATATTATCTAAATTTATTTATTTAGGCGGGAAAAAGACTATTGAGAACACTCAATAAAACATCATGTGTCTCCCAAATAATCTCTTTTATTATATAGTATAGATATAGATATACATTTTCTTACTAACATCAAAATGTATCTTAACTAAGCTTCCCCATTAATTTTTTTCTCTTTGACCTATTAGAGCTAAAAAAACTACACTGATAGGTAAGTAACTTACTATGTCATTCAAAAAATAATTGATATAATAACCTACTAAATGTATTTTTATGATAAGCAAATCAACTTACTAAATCTATTTATCTTTAAATATGTAAAAAGTTGTCTTTTTATTAATATATAGGGTTATATCGAATTTCATAGCCTCAAAGAGGAAAAGGATCAATTGCCCTTTTGCCCATTCTCATATGTGAAAGGAACACAACCAAAAAGAACAATAAAGATTGAAAGAAGTCTAATTTCTAAAGCAAAGATAAAGTGGGTAGAGGGACCTATCAACCATGCTCTCAATTGCCTTGCCTTCATTATTACTTCCCACTAGGGGTGTAAACGGACCGGACCGGACCGGACGGGACCATGTTCATGTTCGTCCGCTAAGGTTTTACCGGACAAACGGACGGTTCGCGGACAGAGGACCGAACGAGTTTTCTTGTTCGTGTTCGTTCATTAAGGATATGAATTTGTTCATGTCCGTTTGTGTTCGTTCGTTAAGATCCTTAACGGACACAAACGAACTGGTTCACGGACGTTAACAAACGAATTGTTCATGAACATAAACGAACAGTTTATGAACATAAACGAACGGTTCATGAACACAAAACAAACAAATATTAATGTAATTATATATTATATATTGTCTTTTAATACATATATATGAATATGACAAATATAAAAAGAAAAGATAATATAATTTAAATAGAATATATAAAAAAAATTTATTGTCTTTTAAATTTTTAATACATATATATGAATATGACAAATATAAAAAGAAAAGATAATATAATTTAAATAGAATATATAAAAAAAATTATTGTTTAATGAATAATATAAACAAACAAACATGGACGAACGTAAACGAACGAACATAAACGAACGTAATCAAACGAACGTTCGCGGACACATTATCGAACGTTCACGAACATAAATGAACGAACGAGACCTTTGTTCATGTTCGTCCGCTAAGCTTATCGGACGAAAATTTTTGTTCATGTTCATCCGCTAAGCTTATCGAACGAACATGAACGAACTTCCCGCCGAACGGTTCATGAACTTTTCGTTGAACGTTCAGTTCGTTTACAGCCCTACTTCCCACTATAACTAACCAAATTTATTCAACTTTTTGCCAAACAAAAAATTATATTCAGTTTTATCTTTATGAAATACAAGTAACCCTAAATTGCCTCTAGATTAATGACTAATCCAGAAAATAACCATGGTAGGTCCTGATGCAAACATATCTCATTTTTTTAAATCTCTCTTTAGCCATTTTAAAAAAATAAGTTGAGCCAAATGAATTCAAGTTAGTCATGTGATTTTGGTTTTGAAAAGTTGGGGCATATATCAAGATCGACCATAATTTTGATTTAAATGCATTAAACACGAATTACCCTATATTGCCTCTAGAGTGATTTATCCAACGAAATAAACATGGTAGTCATTAGATCGTGTGTTGTGGCTTAAGCTAACACCCGGATTCATTATGTAAACCTGGCATCGACTGGATGCTGCTGTGCATTGAATAAAGCCCCTGCTGAAGTCACTTGACCTTGTTGTGGCTCAGGTGAGCAGGGGCTTCAACGAATTTTCAATTCTTTATGTTTATTCTTTCTAATGGCTCAGATGAGCTAGACTTTGAACGAGGTTGTCAGTTTGAATCCCGAGCCCACCCGGGTTTTCGTCCCACCGTGTGTTACGACCAGAGAGTTCTACTCTTGTGGTGCCACAACGACTGGTCAAGTGGCAGCCGACAGTATGGTTTCCCGGGGGAACACCCAAGTCAAACTATGAAGTCATCATGGGCCCAGTTAAGACAACGTAGTCTGGCTAGAATAGGACAATGAGACTCTCAATTTAAGGAGTACGGTGGCCTAACACAAGAAAGTCACCGTTCCAATTTTTTTTTGGGTTGGTAGCTCAGTGATAAGAGTCAGAACACTCTTTGAAGACCACATATGTTCAAATCTAGTTAGAAGTAGTTTAGGGGTAAAATGAGGTATATGGTGTTAAAAAAATGTGAGTTACTTCATGTATAATAACAAGATGAGAAATTTTGAACAAAATTTTATATATTTATTGCAACTAATCTATCGTAAACAACAGTTAAAAGGTCAAATTAGAAGAAAACAACAATGTATCATAGATGTATCGATAGAAAATTTGTATGAATGTTCCCTCCCTAATTTGCCCATGGTTAAGAAAGTTTTTTCTTGGAAAAATGATATGATTAGATCATAAGAACAAAGCTCGTGACCATCATTAAACCTTTCCACTTTTTATCTCCCTTTTCTTTCCTTTTTCCCTTGTGCAATAATTTGAAGTTTGGGGCTGAGATATAAAGTGGTTCACTTGTGAACCGTGAAAACCCCATTCCAAGATACCCAAATTTATTAGGCTGTCTAGAAAATTATATTTTATAAAATATTGGTAATTGTTATTTTTAATAAATAATTTCTTTTAAATTATTTATTTGTTGAATCATATTTTGATTATTTGAAAATAGGTATTTATCTATAAGAATATGTGTCAAGTAAAGGTTGTACATTTGTTTTGAAAAATAAAGATTAAATAGTTAGAGGGGTTTTTAATTAATAAAATGGTTCTGTGGAATCCTTTTCCTTTAAAAGAGTCATACAAATAGCCTCTCAAGTCTCAACCCACTAGTACAATTATCTACAACCTTCAACAAGGTGTAAAGCAAAGAAACACACACATTTAGAGAGAGATGATTAGAAGAGAAGGGAAAGGGCCTTCTTCAAGAGATCTATTGGTATGTTTTCCTACAAGAGCACATCTTGCATTGATGCCAAAACCGGCTTCTAGCCCGCGTCGACACCTCCACCACCACCACCAAAAACACCTTAGAAAGTCTATGAGAGGTGGTAGTACGGGTGGCCATGCAAGTCCGTATATGTGGTCAGGAACGAAGCAGATGGGCTCAGATAATTTATCTGAGCCCACCTCTCCAAAAGTAACTTGTGCCGGTCAGATCAAGGTCAGGCCTAGCACAAGATCATGCAAGAACTGGCAAACCGTCATGGAAGAGATTGAAAGAATTCATATCAATAGAAAGAAGAAATCTACTTGGGTGGAAACATTAGGGTTTAAGAAAGAAGTCATGCAGTTCTTAAGTTGCTTAAGGAGTATTAAGTTCGATTTTCGCTGTTTGGGGGCATTTTCTCATGTAGATATCACTTCTGATGATGAAGAAGAAGATGATGAAGATAACAATGATAAAGAAGTCAACCAACGTGATAAAGATCACCATGATCATGATATCAATGAAGAAGTTTCATCAGGAACTATGTTTTCCAAATGGTTTATGGTGCTACAAGAGAATCAAGATTGTGGAATTTTTAAGAAAGATGAAAAAAGTTTGAAACCAAAAGAAACAGAAGATCATCATCATCCATGTCTGCCACCTCCAAATGCACTTTTGCTTATGCGATGTCGATCCGCTCCGGCTAAAAGCTGGATGGAGGAGAAAGAAGAAGAAGAAGAAGAAGAACACCAGCAAGAGAAATATGATGATGATCATTACCATGACCATGATCATGATCAAGAACATGCTAATAAAGATCAGAAACTGGAACATACAAAAAGCAAAAGGAAGAGTTTGTCGGAATTGATGAAAAATGAAAGTGATTTCTATAAATTATCAGTTGATGTTGCAAAGGAAACATGGGTTATTGGTGGAATTCACAAAGATCCATTCTCAAGAAGTAGAAGTTGGAGAAGATGATCAAAATCCATTATCAACCTTGTTTCTTTTTTCTTTTCTTTTTATTATGTTTTCCTTTTATGAGAGCTTTGTAAGTATTTTGTAGATAACATGCCTAAAGTAATTGTCGTATAATGTTTACAAGATATGATTTAAGTGTTTTCAGTTTATGGTTGTATTATCTGATTTATACCATAATACTAATTACACATTATATTTATATATATAACATTTTTAATTTCATGAATAGTACCAACTATGTATAAAATTTTGGTTGCTATACCAAGTGCCAGTATAGTATTTTCAATATAACGATATGACATGACAATGTTCTCGTAACTTATCGCCTTAATTATGGCCAAGTAAACTTATTGTAAACAACAAATTACGCATGTGGTATAGGTTTAATGCACGAGTTAAGTATGATTTGACTAAAAATGACTTGGAAGCTCAGCTGATATTAAGAGTCATCTCATGGCTAAATGGCTCCCCCCACACACATTTTAATTTTGTTAGTTTTGTATATTTTATACATATCTCGAGTTAATAACAAACAGGGGCCACTCGACACCCCATGAAAATGAGAAATTATGCACTATATATAGAACCAAAACATGAGTGACTACGTGTCTTTTTTGAGAGTGAAAGTGAAATATGATGCGATGGGTTTTCATTATTAGTATATATAACAATTACCGTCGAATTTTAGCTACAGTGAAAATGGGAAAACAATAATCACTGAGGTAGTAGAAAAAGAACAATAGCCGATAAACAGATAAAACTTAGTTTCCTTGAGCGAAATTGAGACAAGTTGTGGCTGGAAGTAGTCGTCGGACAGCCGTGGAAGGCGTCAGAACCACTGGACGGTTCTCCTTTTCCCTCTCTCAAGCTAAGTTAATAGTTGTGGACACCATAGAAGGTGGCTGGAAGTAGTGGTGGGGTTGGGTTTGCTTGAAGAAGAATTGAGGGAAAAGAGAATGTGTAAGTGAAATCCGGTGTCCTCACTTGCTAATACCATTTTTTTTCAGATTTTCAACTTTTAGTTTTTATTTATTATTTATTCATATATGTTGTTATTTATTCTTTTTTAACTTATTTTGATTTCTTTCAATAAAATTATTTTGATTTCTTTCAATAAATAAATTTGGCAACCTTTTATGACGTTTAAAAAAATAAATTAAATTACCAATAATTCTTAACTTGGGGAAGTATAAATACACAACCCAAGTTATCGTTTTCAAAACCTTTTGGAATTTCAGTTTTGGCTGTGATAAGAAAAGTATAACATAACATAATATCATTTTCTTCCTATTGGTATAAAATCGAAAGAACTACATTCAACTCAAATAAAATCGAAAAATATATCAGCTGAATCAGCTCAAACTAACTTTAATCAAAATTTTAACAAGCTAATTTATGAAGTACTTAGCACTTAGCAGGGAAAGAAACACCTCATCCGTTCCAGATTTTGTTGGGTGAAGGGATGGTAATGGGTCGGGTTTAGGTAATCCCAACCCCAAACCCGATTAGATATGCTTGATCCAAACCCGTCCCAAAACCCGTCGGGTTTCTAGCGGGTAAATATCCATCGGGTATCAGGTATACCTGCGGGTTTCGGGTAACCCATTAATTTAAAAAGTTTATCGTTGGGTATACCGCGAGCTTTGCTTATGGATCAAGATGAATGCGGCTAGCATGATTATAGTTAGTCGATGTAGCTTTTGGTTACTTGTTTGTCGCTAGACTTTGTTTGTTTGTTTGCGTTTCTTTTTGTATTCGCGTGTAACTCTAGATTGGCGTGTCTTTCTAGAGAACTGGGGGATTTATTGTTCCTCACTTGTTTTATTTTGGTTGATGAATGAAATTTAACCAGGGTAACCCTTTACCAAAAAAAAAAAATAACGATAATGTATACAGGATAAATTTCCTATGTGTATAGAAAAAAGGATGTATTATATATGTACATATTTAAAAATATAAAAGAAATTATATCGGGTAAACGGGTTTACTTTATCGGGTAATTGGGTCGGGTAAACGGGTATATCACCAAATCCCAAACCCATCCCAAACCTGCGAAAAAAATAAAACTAGTCCCAAACCCGATTAACCGACCCCAAACCCGTCTCAAATGTGTCGGGTTTCAAGTTTACCCATCAGGTTCGGGTTCGATTGCCATCCCTAATTGGGTGAAAGGTCCCTACGTGGAAACTTATTTACCTAGAATCTGCGACTATTTTAATGCTTACTATACATGTATAGAACACACATATGGGAAGATTAGATTGTAATCTGGAAAGGGTGTCGTGGCTTACCCCACTGTTCACTTTCACGCTTTGCTTAGTTGTATGAATATATGGATTGGAATAACAAGATAAAAAACATATTTTTCATAGGGTGGAGATACAATAGGAAGTTAATTTGGCTAGGAAGGCTAGGAAGTGATCTTGACCATCCATTTAGTTAATCAAGGGCTAAGATTAAATCAGGGAAATTGAAAAGAAGAAAAGAGGCGCGTGAGTTTGTTCAAGGGCATTCTAGTCAATCCAAGCCAATAGTTTCTCTCTCCTCCAATTCCCCCCCCCCCATTTTTTAAACGTTAATAACTCTTTCATACGACATTATTTTTTTATAAAAATTGCACCAAAAAAACGAGCGTTTTTTTATCTTTAAAACGAGTATACTATTGCTATATTTAAAAAAAAAATTAACCCAGTTGTGTAAAACGCAATAGAAAAACCACCAGTTACGTAAAACGCAATGAAAAAAAAAACCTAAAAAATGACATTTTTCTAAAACGCAATGCACCAAAAACACAAAGAAATGACTTATTTGTAAGATGCAATGGCCAGAAAACACAAAGAAATGTCTTATTTCTAAAACGCAATAGACTGAAAACACATAAAAAAATGTTTTACCTAAAACGCAATGCACAAAAAACACAAAGAAATGTCTTATTTGTAAAACGCAATGGCCAGAAAACACAAAGAAATGTTTTATTTGTAAAACGCAATGGCCAGAAAACACTTAAAAATGTCTCATTTCTAAAACGCAATGACCTAAAAAAACAAAAGAAAGTGTTCTCTGTAAAACGCAATGGACTGAAAACACCTAAAAATGTGTTTTACCTAAAACGCAATGACTAAAAACACTTCAAAAATGTGTTTTACCTAAAACGCAATGACTAAAGATACTTAAAAATGTGTTTTTTTCTAAAACGCAATAGTCAGAAAACACATAAAACTCTCTTATTTCTAAAACGCAATGGACACATAAAACTGTTTCTGAACTGTTTGTGAATTGTCTGTGAACTGTCTGAATTGTCTACGAATTACCAGCTCAACCCCAGCCAGGGGCTCTGCCCCTTGGACCCCGCCAGGGGCTGCCGCCCCTGGGACCCCGCTACCGGGGGCTGCCGTCCCCGGACCCCCGCCAAGATCGTAAAACGCAATGACTAAATAAAAACCCAGATCGTGAAAATGAAATTAAAGAATTTCTTACATGGATCGAAGCCGGTTTCTTCATCAATTGACGAAATTTGAAATGATAGAAACACTTATCAGCGATTGAATCGAACAAATCGAGTGATTATCTTCAAAATCACCGGAAAAAACGAGATTTTGTATGAAATTAAACTGGGTTTTCTTCAAAAAAAAATTGAAGAACACGTTGATCGAGGGTTTGAATCATTGATTGGTGATGAAAATCGCACTATAATGTAGTGATTATTGAGATAGAAAGTGAAGAAATGGTTGAAGATGGTGGGTTTTGAAAATGGTGGGCTTTGAAGTTACTGGGTTTTGAAAAAGGAAGAAGAAAGGGTTGGATTGACTAAAATACCCTTTTTCTTTATTTTAAATGTTGCCACATGTCATCCTCTTATTGCTTCCTATCCTTCCTAGCGAAATTAATCTTCCTATTTGATCTTTTCCCATTTTTCATAATATATAAATACAATTTAAGCCCGTTCATGCACATCTGACATCTATCGCTATAAAGATAAAGTATCGATATATTAAATATTCAATACTAATCTATAACTAGGGTTTTTTCAGTCGCGCGTTGCGACGA
Organism: Helianthus tuberosus; assembly: GCA_030545235.1. Classification (NCBI taxonomy): domain Eukaryota; kingdom Viridiplantae; phylum Streptophyta; class Magnoliopsida; order Asterales; family Asteraceae; genus Helianthus; species Helianthus tuberosus. The sequence goes on from CM060381.1 coordinate 144,976,453, forward strand.
AACGGAGCAAATGATAATGTAAAACAAACGTTATTTGAAAATGTAGCATGCTGTTTAGAAAGTCAAATCGTTAGAATCGGTTCAGTTTATCATCGTATCATTTTACGATAGCAAATAAATACTCTATTTTTTAATATAAATTCGTTTTAAATAAAACTTATACTAATCGAGGATAAAAATTAAGCTCAACTACGTACTTAAGTTTTTATAAAAAAAATAACGAACATAAGTTATTAAAGAAATATCAAATTAATTGATAAAGTAAAGATAGATTTAAAAAAAGAAAAAAAATATTATTAAAAACAAAATAAATGATAAAGGAAATATGATTCTAGAAAAGAAAAAAATAAAAATACGTTAAAAGCTAAAAGTAAATAAGAAAAAATTAATATATGTTAAAAGTTAAAAGCAAATATTAAAAAAATTAATATAATAGAATATTAAAAACTATATATTATTTTAAATTTGAAATTACTATTCATCGCCTTTCGAAAAGTATATATATAATGGTATTTTGAAAACTATATATATAATTGTGAAAGCGTGTTGGGATGTTTGGCATCATTGTTAGAAAAAATAGATATAGTATACACGTGTAAGTACCTATATAAAATACACTGCAACCGAAGTTGCTGGTTTGCGGATGCTCTAATAGATCCATACTCGAAATAAGAATTAGGGGGGACGGGGCGCCCGTTGTACTCCAACCATCACTCGTGCAACAGTGTGATACAACACAGCCACTGCAAGCTATCACGCGTGGATTGGTTAACGAGTGGCCATGATCACGCGTGAAGATGTTTGTGGTGCTTGGTTGTTTTTCAATGGTAGATGTTTGTGTGGTGAGTGATGAACATTTCCACTAAAATCCATCACTAGTAATGGAATAAAGTTCGATGACGTGGCGGAACTTAATTGGATGTTGTGAGTGATAGAACTCCATCACTAGTGGAGCGCCCCTACCCCTTATGAGGTTAAGCGATTAGGAAAAGTACTTGCAAACCGGTGAGATATAGGGATGTGCAACGCATGGGCATGGCCAAAGCTAGGCAACATAATCTCCAATAAAGCGTGTATCTTTTTTTCACATGTTTGGTTCTTTGGGTTGTAGAAGTTTAGAGGCTGGATGGATATACTCACATTATTATGAATGTCAACATATGCACCATCGGTGATATTAATGTTTATCAAGTCATTTTAATTTTCTTTTGATTTATATAAGACTAGTGAGAAATAAAAATAAACATTGTTAATTTTAGGAGGTGTGAAGTATACATTATACAACACTATTCTCATCTGTGGCACCTTCAAATGTGGTGGTTCAAGGGGGCGAGCCCTCTAGTGACCAAGGGGTTTCGAGAGGGTACAGCCTATTTAGTGAGAAGATTGTAAATATGACCACTTCAATATGATTATAGTGAAGATAAGCTATCAAGGAGTGGTCGTAAGGTGGAGCTTAACATCCACTTTAAATAGTTCTGTCTAATTTATAACAATTCTATGCAATGAAGTTTGTACATTCTGCTTATAGGTGTGTACTATCATTTTTAGGTTTGGTCTTCTTGTTGGATAGTTTGGACGAAAAGTGAAAACCCTAATGTATCATCACTCTTTTCAGTTTTCATTTTACTCCCCAACACAAGGAGAGTGATTGGTTGAAACAGAATCGGGAGAGAGGGGATCTGAACACACTTTGGCTGCCCCCCTTAGCGGTGACGGGTGGTGGTTTCTATCCGGATGGTGATGATGACGAACGGTGGTGGTGGTGGTGGTTTGAGCAACCGGTGATTGGAAAAAAATTGGAGGTAGGAGTGGTGGTGGTTGCGGGTGGAGTTTGCGGCGGTGGTGTTTGAGCGTGGAGGGGGCGAACGGTGATGGTCAAAGCTTGCTCTTGCTTCAGAAAAGATGAGTTTTATTCACTTTTTTTGAACATTAAAACCCTACCGTATTATAATGGTGATGATTCACTGCAGTGCATTTTTATAGGAAATTTGTCAGTGACCTCAACTTTGATTATCTCTACTAACTCGTATCCACCATCAATTATAACACCACCAAATGGACCAAACAAAGCAACCAAGGAGTCAAACCCAAATCCGCAGCTGCTTTCTAATTTACAATTTTTTACGAATCAAACGTCTTACCTTTTAGTAATGGAGTTATGTGGGGTCATATTATTAATTGAAACTTCTAATTTTATGGCAGGTTGGCGGCCCACACGAAACGGCTCGACTGGAACACTAGGATCAATATAATAGCAGCCGGTGCAGCAAGAGGGTTAGAGTATTTACATGACAGTTGAACCCATTGGTCGGGATATGGAGGGTCCAAATATTTTGCTAGGTGAGGATTATCATGTAAAATTATCGGACTTTGGCTTGGCAAAAGTGGGCGCTCTTGGAGAAAAAACTCTTGTTTCGACCCGAGTGATGGGAATTTATGGGTATTGTTGCAATTAAGGGACAACTCACCAAAGGTTTTTCTCTTTTTCTATTTTAATTTAGTTCTTTTTAGTTTCTTTTAATGTTTTAGGTTAGCCGTTACCTTGGAAGGAATTTTGGCTGGCTCACAACAAAATCATTGAAACTGGCCCTGATCTGTAACATGTGTACGGTATAGGCGACACTTCTATGAACAATAGGTTTAAACTTGGTATGTTTTGTTCACAAGATCCTCTTTATGACATTGATGACATGCTTATATGTTTTTCAAACAAAGTGCGAGTTGATAGAACAATTACATGTAATGTTTCGTAATTAGTTAATTTAAGGTTTTTAAAACTATTTCTACCCAATCTATACCCTTGGTAAACAAATATACAATGTCTACTAGGGGCAAGTATATTGTGTTTGAAGTTGTTTGGAATAGATCAACGGCACTGCTACTTCTTATGTTGGATTTGATTCAAAATAATTAAATCTGACTATCTTACTAAAAACTTCCTTTCTGTTTTCTTTGACAATTCTGTCCTTTTTTTCATGATGTTATTTAAGTTTTGTTTTTTTCATTTTAAGGTGAGCAATAGAGCTACAGAATATTGATTATCACAACAAATAGATAAAGACTAATCTTGATTTTTTTGCTGACCCATAATGTCATTCCTGTTGGTTGAGTTTTTTTGTATGTTTTTAATGTTTATGCCGTGTTTACGAGTGTCTAATGTACTGATTGATGGTATATTTTATTAGTTATGAATATGTGGTCATGTGTACTCTTTTGCAGTTGCCTTCTTATCTCCGGGTTGCTACTATTATTGCTAATCAGGTGTGTATTTTTTTATGTTTCGTTAAATTATGTTTAAGCTCTATGGTTGTATGTTCTTTTTAGGTTTATGTGTTTGGATATTTGTGTATGTTTTCATTATTGTAGTTTGTGCTTTTGCTTTCAAAGAAGGGAAGGGGGAATGATACGGACGCCAAACACCTTTTGTACAATTGCCAAGTAGGAAAAAGACCGCAACTGCAGGCCGTAGTTCAGCAAACCACATCGTCAAGGAATATATCTTTTGCGCAACTTATGTAACTAACATGCTTGGTGTTAACAACCTAAGTTGCAACCATAATACATATAAAAATCTAGGCATAAACTCTTGGTTGCAGCTCTTGTATCTAACTTGATGGAAATATAAATCTAGCTCCCGCCGCATCGCGGCGGGTTACTTTTCTAGTTTAAACCATTTTGCTATAGATCTCAAAACAATCAATGGTTTTGATAAATACTTTTAAAACAAGAAAAAAAAAATTATGCAAACATTGGTCACTAATTTAAAAACCCCCTTCCCCTTCCCCCTATCCTTTCACAAGAAAGGTACAGGCCTAAGCAGAGAATAGAGTAAATTACAAAAATCGTCATTTATGTTGACACTAAATTGCAAAGTGTGTCTTTTATCTTCAAAAATTACAAAAAACGTACTCGATGTTTGCAAACCCCTACGCATTATGTCCTATATCACTAACTTACTTATTTTTCATTGTTAAGTGGGTGTGAAATGACATAAATACCCTTACTGTTAAATAAATAAATAAATAAATAAAAGGTTAAAAGAAATATAATTAATATTTAAAAATTTATGTGGGACCCACCACCCACCCCACCCTCTTCATCTTCCTCAATTTTCATCACCTCCACCTTTCACCACCACCCCACCTCGCCGGAAAAACCCCACCCTCTTCATCTTCCCCAATCCACAACCAAATAGTTATAAAAATTCCCTAGGTCATATGAATTAACATAATACTCCAATTTACTACTACTTCAATTCACTACTACGACAATATGAATTTAAACATTTCAGCAGCAATCAACAAAGAAAACGTAAATCCAAATAAAAAAATAGTTGCAAAAATAAAGAATTAAGAGAAAAAATAAAGTTATACCATTTGGAACCTTTGAAAGCCCACTTGGCGAAGATCGAATCGAGCATTGACATCTTGATCTCAACCTGAACTGTAACACCCATAAATTTATTTAGCGATTCCCGTAAATAATCACAAATTACTGAGTATTTATATTTAAACATTCATGCTCAAATACGGGTTTATTAAAACTTTTCTAAACTTTGAAAGCAAAACAACATAGTGTAATTTAATTCATCGTTTTAGAATAACGACGAAAAAATCATTGCGGAAGCTTCGTTTAACGTGTGTTCGGTTCTTGCTCGATGCTTGATCTTCATCCGGGACTCTCGACATTCACCTGTGATCAAAACCAACTTAAAAGTCAGTTTTAATAATTAAATAACTAGTACAACAAGGAAGATTGGGTCGAATAATCGAATTAAACAAGGAAATCAGGAAATTCCAACATTGATATCTTGATCCCAGAAACAAAGACTTGAATCTGGCCTCCACCGTAACTTACGGTGGGCACCGTAAGTTACGGTGGCCCCGGGTATAAAATACCCCCACCGTAAGGCAGGAGGTAACTGCCGTAATGCTTTCAGCCCCCACCATAACTTACGGTGCCCACCGTAAGTTACGGTGGCCCCTGTATCAGACCCTCCCATTTTTTCGTTTTTAACACGAAAACTTTCGTATCTTTCAATCCGCTTGCCCGTTTGACCTATTGTTTCTTCTTAGATGATTGTAATTTAATCCTCCATCAAATGGAGTTAAAATCCAACATCCTACATAATAAATTTTTGAGACTTCTAAGCCTTCGACTCCTTGCCGTTTTACCGAATTTTAACCCGTTTATGCATTTTATCAAACAAACATAATTGTTTAATCCTTATTTCACATGCACCTCTTCAAATTAATGTTATCTACCATGTTAGGTTCTAATCATAGGTTTCTCACACAATTTAAATACGTTTTCGCTCGTATGCTTATTTTGACCCGTTAAGGGTATTTAAGCACTTTAGAACTTGAACTCGCTTTCATACATTTCTAGCATCTTATTCCTACATTTCTTATCAAGTAATCTTCCACCACAACTATACGTGTGTTGGATTTAATGTGGATATCTATATGTTCCAAATTTTACCCCTCGGATTATCTTTTTACGGCAAAGGCTCATATAAAGTCATTCGACCCAAGAATTTACATCTTTCACTATCTTTTCTTATTCTAAGCATTTATTTAATCATAAAACTCATTTCCGAACCTCTTGCAAGGGTCGTTCGTTCGAATTAGCTTACAAGGGCAATTTGGTCAATTTTCATCCTTTCTTTACTACAAAGGAACTTTTAAATACTTGTTTGACCCAAAATCCGACCTTTTAACTATAATCTTGTTTATAAACCCATGTGCTTCTAGAACACCATAATCATAACTCAATTTATTCAGTTTACCTAAAAGATAGCCGAATAACTATATTTTAACCTTGTCTAACTCTTATAGAATCTCAAGTTCTACATGATGAGTTGAATCATTATACATACCTGGCTCGGATCAATATATTGACCCGTTTCAATACCTTGACTTAGTAGCCGCTAAGCAATAGCGATGCGCGTATCTATTTGATATTTATTCCTATAAACATGTAACTTGACAAACCATTAGTCGATATTGTCAAAGGGTGATAATTTCACCTTTTGACCCGTTTATTTACCTAGTGATCTTCGTCACTTCAACTAAATGCCAATTTCATGTATTATGCTAATTTAAAGTCTACTAGCGAAAATACGAAATCAAGCATAACGTAACGGAATCGTAGTTACGTACCTTTTTAAGCATCCTTTTCAAACGCGTATTTCCACCGGCTTGTCCACTTGACGATCCGGATTCCTCGCCTAAAGAGTTCAATTCACAATCCGTTTAGAACCCTTTTTATAAGTCTTAACGCACAATTTGCCATATCCATCAAACATGCGTTTTTGTCAGATTTTCAACATTTATCTTTCATTTAGGCATTTTAACGAATACATAACGGGTAAAATTTTACATATTTAAAACCAAGTTCATAACTTGATATTTTTTCCCAATATAAACATACATATTGATTCCATTATGTCAAGCATGCATACTAATCTCAGAATCATTTCATAGAAATCAAGTAACACCATTTTTGGTAGTCATGATTCTTGTGTTCATCTTAATTTTACAACACCCATTTAACTTGTCAATGGATTATCATGAATTTCATAGATTATCCACTAATCCAACATGTTATTGACTAGGGTTTACTCCTAGACATCATATTACTTCGAGATTCATCCATGCATGACGTATTTAAGCTCAATTTTAGTTTCTCACAATTAACCTAGAATTCAAGTTGAATCAAAACATCACAATTTTACATACCTTATGATCCTTTCAACTAGGTGATCATTAATTTGTGCTTGAAAATTGATTTGGACTTGATTTAAACCCTCAATTTGTGAAGAATCCCCTTGTCGCCCCCTGCTTCTTGATCGACCAGACACCCCAAAATGGGTGTTTGGTGTGTTTTAATTTTGTTTCATGTTATTAAGTTCCAAATTTAACAACATAAGCCCCTCAACTTTAGTTTGGTTTATAACTTGATATTTTGTTCTTTCATTTAATTACAAGACTTGTACTAGGTTATTTATTTCCTAGTTACTTTATCTTGTTCACAACCCGTTTTATTTTAAGTCCCGTTAAATCTCGGGACTTTTATATACTTTGCTTTCTCAAAGTATTTCTCATCCTTTTAATAAATATTAGATTTATTTATTTAAATCCTAAAATTTACCGGGTAAGTTTTACCATTAACTGTATTTTACCCGTCCTGTAGTATTAACGTGGTTTGATTACCAAACCCATTTTCGGGGTGTTACAAGTCTACCCCCCTTAAAGAGGTTTCGTCCTCGAAACCTTGTTTACATAATTTCTTTAATTTGGATTAAACGAACTTAGTTTCGTTTTTCAAGGCATGCTTTCATTCCTTTCGATCTAACATTTCCATTTATATTGACGTGTAAGTCTTTCGTGTGTAAGGCCTCGCAGGCCGTTACTTTTCAGCTTGTATCCATTATCTTTATTGTTTATCCATTTTGGCGGTTAGACTTGTTAGTCACCGGTTACTTCATACCCCGTTACCCGGGTATGCTATTTGCCATCTCGGACTTTATGTGTTTAAAATTTTCTAGGTCACCCCGTACCACTTATGTTTTGTTAAAACATTACTTTTGACTAAAAACTAAATTCTTAGTTTATGTTTCTTCTTTGTCGTACATCTTTCTCCCGTTTCTAGGAATGTTACTTTCGAGAATCTAGTCCTTTCCGTTATTATTTAATGCGGGGATTTATAACAAATTCCCAAGCTTAACCCCTATAACCCGTAGGTTCTTTCACTTAGCCTCGTAGGCTATTTATTTAGATTTTCACCTTTTTATCCCTTCTAAGGTGAGACCTTTACAATTCGTTTCTTTCTATCTGTGACCCGATGGTCTTTTTGGTCCCGTAGACTTTAACACTATTTATGATCCCATAGGTTAGGATGATCCCGTAGATCGTTTTTTATCCATGTCATTATTCAACTGTATATATATATATATATTTACGGTGTCAAGGTACCATTTTTTTCTTTCAATTCTTTTATTTTCGCTTTTGCATTTCGTTTTACCTTGACCGTAGTCTAAGGCTACATTTGTTTTCTTTTAAATTATTCTTCCGACTCTATGACTTCTTCCGTTATTTACACGTCAGTTCGTCTCATTCTTATCGCTATTCAGTTTACGCCTCTATTTTCTTTCAAACCGTTACCCGTGTTCTTTATCTTAATATTTTAACACTCCAGTTTCACTGGTTTGCATTTTCCTTTCTATACTCTTTCACGACCTATCACATAGGTTCATTGGTATTTCGCGCTTTCATTATTCAGCTTGCGCTTACTTTCATTTTCAAGCGTTATTCTTTATTAGTCTCGTTTGACTTGTTTGTGTGAAACTCCCTCACTTAGGAATGTCAAACTTCACTCTTTATTTGACCCATTCATCTTAAAATAGTTGAACGTAATTATAAAAAATTTATGTTTGCAAAATCTTATCATCTTTTAGTCATGACCCATAATCCGAGTCTTTTGACTTTCTAATCCGCGTTCCCGTCTATTGGGTTACGCATATTCTTAGAATCATACCCATCTATCGGGTATCCTTATCGAAGTCATTATCAAAGTAATCATTCTTATATGATTTTAGACTTTGTTTTAACTTATTTGGTCGTCTTAGCGAAATCCATCGCTTTTATTCAATCGTGTCCTTTATTCTTCATTTAATTTGTTCGACTTGTCCGTGTGAAGTTCATCACTTGTGACAGTCAAACCTTTATCCCTATGCCTTAGCATTCCCATTAGTCGGTTTGTATTTTCATTTACCTTGATCCTTGTCCCTTCTCTCGGGCTCGTTATCCTAACGTAATACGCTTCCGTCCTCCGACTTACGTTTACGTTTACTATCAAACATCTTACTTGTTTGATTCATTTGGGTAACTTTTTAACTCGTCCCATTCACCCAGCCCTTACTACATCGGATGTAAATATGTCCATCATAAAAGTTCATGGTACCACGTGTTCACTACTTACTTGGCCAGAGTAAGCGATCAACACCTGATATACATGACCTTTTATAATTTTCACATTACACCCCATGTAAGTAACGTCTCTATTTAATTTTCTTGGAAATAATATTCTGGATAGGTATTCTATTCAGGTTTTCCAAGCTTTTAATTTACATATGCAACAATCATTCTCTACATGTTTGTTACATTTTGCTATTTCTACGATTAAATTTAAAATGTGCACCTGGTAATGCTTGCCATAACGGGCTTCTTTTGCCGTTAACCTTGTTCGCGATCACTACGCGATTTAGGTCCTTGATGAGTATGCTCTGCTTGTCATACCTCGGACAGTTCCTACGTCATATCCACAATTGATTCAATTCTCGTCATTTTCAGATGCGAGTGTCCTTCAATTAAAACATTCACAGAGGTTAGTAATGTCGACATCAATAATCGCCCGCGTTATAATACGAGGCTTTCTGCTATACGTGTTAACGCACGTAATTTCATTAACTATATCAATCATTTTAATTGGGGTAGCGTGTATTACGCGATAACCCTATGTGTTGTTTACAACACTTTAATCATGCTAAACCTTTAGCATACATGTACTTACCGGATTTGCGATCAAGCCTTGAACCGAACACTAATCTTTATCAAGAGCGTAAGGTTTAAGTCCAAGCATGGTTTTCCCCACCATACTTGAATCCCTTAAACCAGGGCTCTGATACCAACTTGTAACACCCATAAATTTATTTAGCGATTCCCGTAAATAATCACAAATTACTGAGTATTTATATTTAAACATTCATGCTCAAATACGGGTTTATTAAAACTTTTCTAAACTTTGAAAGCAAAACAAAATAGTGTAATTTAATTCATCGTTTTAGAATAACGACGAAAAAATCATTGCGGAAGCTTCGTTTAACGTGTGTTCGGTTCTTGCTCGATGCTTGATCTTCATCCGGGACTCTCGACATTCACCTGTGATCAAAACCAACTTAAAAGTCAGTTTTGATAATTAAATAACTAGTACAACAAGGAATATTGGGTCGAATAATCGAATTAAACAAGGAAATCAGGAAATTCCAACATTGATATCTTGATCCCAGAAACAAAGACTTGAAACTGGCCTCCACCGTAACTTACGGTGGGCACCGTAAGTTACGGTGGCCCCTGGTATAAAATACCCCCACCGTAAGGCAGGAGGTAACTGCCGTAATGCTTTCAGCCCCCACCGTAACTTACGGTGCCCACCGTAAGTTACGGTGGCCCCTGTATCAGACCCTCCCATTTTGCCGTTTTTGACACGAAAACTTTCGTATCTTTCAATCCGCTTGCCCGTTTGACCTACTGTTTCTTCCTACATGATTGTAATTTAATCCTCCATCAAATGGAGTTAAAATCCAACATCCTACATAATAAATTTTTGAGACTTCTAAGCCTTCGACTCCTTGCCGTTTTACCGAATTTTAACCCGTTTATGCATTTTATCAAACAAACATAATTGTTTAATCCTTATTTCACATGCACCTCTTCAAATTAATGTTATCTACCATGTTAGGTTCTAATCATAGGTTTCTCACACAATTTAAATACGTTTTCGCTCGTATGCTTATTTTGACCCGTTAAGGGTATTTAAGCACTTTAGAACTTGAACTCGCTTTCATACATTTCTAGCATCATATTCCTACATTTCTTATCAAGTAATCTTTTACCACAACTATATGTGTGTTGGATTTGTTAGTGCATCCGTCTGTCGACTTCGTCTTGTATCGAGTCTTATACTAGATTTGTTAGATCATGGCGCGTTGTACGAGAAATAGGGTAGGAGTTATGTGTGTTTGAGGTAACTTCGTTTGAAATGACAAGAGACACTTTCAAACGAAATTAACTTAGTTAATTTCGTTTGAAATGCTCCTTGCCACATTCAAACGAAATTAGAGCTCCTATATATATCCCTCAAACGATATCAGTTGTAACCTTCTTGTTTCCGACGCCGAGGTGCTGTCGAAGTGTCTACGTGCTGTAAATCGTTTCAAGATCAATAAACGAGACAGTTAATAGTGAATATAAGCTAAACAAAGACAGAATCAATGAATTCCGCCTCTGATTCTGTCTGAGAACTCTTCTGATCGACTCGTTAGGTCGTTTCATGATCCTACATGTGGTATCAGAGCTCAGGAGGAAGAGTTCTTACTGTTTAGCTTGTTTTTGCTGGAAAATTCTGATTTCTACACCTTCTTTTAAAAAATAATCAAGTTTTCACGGTTAAAAACGTCTGATTTTCACATAACATGTGCGTAATGTTGTTTTAAAAACGTCTGATTTTCACATATCTTGTTTCCGACGCCGAGGTGCTGTCGAAGTGTCTACGTGCTGTAAATCGTTTCAAGATCAATAAACGAGACAGTTAATAGTGAATATAAGCTAAACAAAGACAGAATCAATGAATTCCGCCTCTGATTCTGTCTGAGAACTCTTCTGATCGACTCGTTAGGTCGTTTCACGATCCTACATGTGGTATCAGAGCTCAGGAGGAAGAGTTCTTACTGTTTAGCTTGTTTTCGCTGGAAAATTCTGATTTCTACACCTTCTTTTAAAAAATAATCAAGTTTTCACGGTTAAAAACGTCTGATTTTCACATATCATGTGCGTAATGTTGTTTTAACAAACCCTAGAAAATTTCAGAACTAAAATCGGCTTAAAACTTGATCAATTGGACAAAGTTTGGACCGAAATGATGATGTCATGATGATTTCGTTTGAACAAACTTGATAATTTCGTTTGAGATTGGACAATCTGACTGATTCCGTTTGAAGATCATGGCTGATTCCGTTTGAATACGGAATTCCGTTTTAGAAATTGAGCAATTCCGTTTGAAGACTATATCTCGTTTGAGAATTTCGTTTGAAAGACGCAATCCCATTTGAAATCCTGATTTCGTTTGAAAGGTCATACAGATTCAACAATTTCGTTTGAACAAGTGTTGTTTCAAACGAAATTAGTCATATTGTTTGAAAGGGTATTTCGTTTGAAGAGTAATCTCGTTTGAACAGGCATCTCGTTTGAACAGGTTGTATTTGGATTATGATGAAAATGTTTGATGAAAAAGAAAATGAGTATGTTGAAAGAATTAATAGTGGATATGGTTGGTGTAGAGTAAGCATGTTTGAACAAGATGATAAACATATTTGGACTCTCAGACTTAAAGATTTTGTGTGTCAAAAGAATGAGACTGTGGACGAGATGAAAAGCAGATTTGATTACTTAATGGACAAATTGGAAAGGTTTGAGATAATGTTGAAAGATGCTGAAAAAGTATCAAAGCTTGTAGATGTACTACCTGCGTAATGGGATGATATTTTGAAAAATCTAAAAAGTGATTATGGGTTCTCAAAATTACGTCCATCAGAGTTCTTCAAAAAGCTCAAAACATACAGTTATGAGAATAATAATAAGAAAAGAGAATTGATGGACAAAATAAAAAGAAACCTAGAGAACATAAGTTTGAATGTAATTGTTGAAATAGATAAAAGAATATGTGTGTGTCTTGCAACAAAAAATGTCATGAATTATGACATTAAGAGGGGTTGTTATATTGACAAAAGTATGAATCCTCTTGATTTCGTTAAAATTTTTTGTGCAGGTACATTCAGGTCAAAGACAAAAGAAATTCCAAAGAAGGAAGAATCTGTGAAGAATGGATTCTCGGATTTTGAATCAGTATGCTCAAAATGTGATAAATTTGAAGCTGACAATGTCAAACTCTTGAAGGATGCGGAAAGTTTGACATTGGAAGTCAAAAAGATGAAGGATGAGAAGCAATCTGATGATAAACAGATTCTTGTTTTGCAGGAAAATTTTGAGAAGTTGAAATCTGAAAATGTCAAATTGTTGAGTGGTTTGAACAGTTTGAGATTAGAAAACAACAATTTGAAAGAAAATGAAAAAGATTTTGAAAAGAAAATTAAATTTTTTGAAAATGAAAAAGTAAAAGCTGAAAAAGAATTTCAAAGTCAAATAAAGATTCTTGAAGATCAGAGATCTGTTTTTAGCAAGAATAACATTGAAAAACAAAGTACAATAAACTCTCATCTTCAGACGATTATTCGACTTGAAAAAGAAGCTGAAAATGCTCGAAATAAAATCAAAGAGCTTGAAGAGAAATTGAAAGGTTTTGTGACCTCATCAGAATTTCTGAATCATCCATGTCCAAAACCGATCAATTCTGTTCCAATAAGTAACAATGTCACAAACTTTGACAAAGTCAAAGTTGAAGATTGTGATGAGAAAACTGATGATGAAGTTGAAAAAAGAAAAATATTTTTGAAATTAAATGAAATGTTTCAAGAAACTGTTCTACATTCTACTGAAAAAGGTGAATGCTCAACGCAAAAACCTGTAAAGAAGAATGTGGAACAAAAACAAAAGGATAAAAAACCGAAAAATGTTCAAAAAGAAAATAAAAGCTCATCAGTTCAATCATCCAATCGTGATAAAAAAATCACAAAAATTGGAAAATCAAAACTCAAAAAAGGTTGGTAATAAGTGGTACAGGTTTGACCACAGTGCTTCAAAGCCAAATCAAGCTTTCAGGAGAAGTGATGATTATCACCAAGCCAAACAGTGCTATGATCTGAATGTTTGGACTGAAAATGGTGATTGGTACGATAACAGAATGTGTTACACTTGTGGTGTGAAAGGACATATTGCTGTTAACTGCCAGAATTGGAGGTTTGAGACAAGAAGATGCTTTGAATGCAATATCAAAGGACACATTGCCAGGGATTGCCCAATGAGATCAAAGGGAAGATCGAGGGCTAAATCTCAGAAAATGACAAAGAAGAAACCAGTCAAAGTCGAAGCAAAGCCCAAAGAACAGAAAGTTCTAGAACCGAAAGTGAAGCTTTCGCAGGGGCAAAAAGACAGACTGAGGAAAAAGAGGAAGAAGGCAAGAGAATATCTCGAAAGGATTTTGTCCTCGGATACAACTGGTAAAACAGATAAAAGTTCTGATAAATCGTCTTGCTCGCAAAAGAATAACAAATCAAGCAAACCGAATTCATCAGATACAAATCTGAGGATAGAGGAGAGATTAAAGAAAAAGAAAGAGAAGGCAGTTAATCAAGAGATTAACAAATCTGGCGATGAATTTGTTTCTTTGGAAACAAAGGAGCCACGTGTTGGCAATGAATATGGCTCATCAAAGTTAGACAAGCCACGTTCAGGCAATGAATCTGGTGTGGTAAAGCCAGAAGAGCCATGTGTTGAGGTAAAAAATGAGAATTCTGGTCTAACAATGGATGATGCAAATTTTCCACCATTGTTGAACAAGAATTCAAAATCACCCAAGGACCGTCAGGCTTGGGTGAGTCTGTTTAAATAGAAAAACCTGACTTGCCGGAGCTCCCAGGTTGGTAAGTATGGAGCAGGAATCGGCATTTTTCTTGAGAAATTCACGAAAGTGATTTCGACTTACAAGTGGTAAATCAGGGACATTAAGTTGTACTTGATTTTCTACATGAGATTGTGTTGAGAAAATCGGGAAATGTAAAATCATACAAGTGGTTAAAGAAAACAAGGTGTTGAATGATCCCCATGTTTGAGAAATGACTCACAAAACTAATTTTCCGGAATAACCATTTTGATTAAAACAAACTTAAGTGTTTTGAAATCACTTTGGGAAAATGTTTTGTTGTCAGGGGGAGTTCTGATTGTTTAAGCCAAGTGAATAGAGAATTGAAGTAATTCTCATTATGTTGTCACCTTTCCTTGTACAGTTTATTTTCAAATTTTCCCAGAAAATCAAAATTGAGACATATTTGGATTTTAGGGGGAGTAAAAATTAAAAAAAAAAATTAGAAAATTAGAAAATTAGAAAATTCCAAAAACATTGAAAAAAAAATGCAAAATTGAATTTTGTTGAAAATAGAGGAAATGATAGTAGATCAGTTGGACTGTCACAGCATGCTAAAGATATGGAATGATAAAATGTGATAAACGGTCTCACTAAAGATGTGACGATAGGCTCAGCTAGACTAGTAGATTTGCGATAACGATACAAACTTAAATGAAAAAGCCTAGTTCTAGTGGGAAACACAGTTGAAAGCATAGTACTTAGTTTTGTCCTTCTTGATTGTGTGCCTACTCAGTAATCGCTGATTGTCGAAAGACATAAAACTGGTTAAATTTGTGAACTTTCACAACTTTGCTGAAAAGTCGCTGTGATTGTGCATT
This sequence comes from Helianthus tuberosus, assembly GCA_030545235.1. NCBI lineage: Eukaryota > Viridiplantae > Streptophyta > Magnoliopsida > Asterales > Asteraceae > Helianthus > Helianthus tuberosus. The sequence goes on from CM060381.1 coordinate 144,991,653, forward strand.
TTATTTTGCAAAGATTTAAACTTGTTTTATTTCTTTATTTTGTTTAAGCATTGGACATCCTCTGCGTATACGTGAGTATCGTCCTGGATGTTATTGCCTAAACATTCTGCGTTATTTTCTTTGGTGTTTCGTTTAAGCTTTGGATCACCTCTGCGTATACGGGAGTATCGATCTGGTGGTTAAAGCCTAAACAACTTCAACTTGTTTTATTTTTCTTATTTTGTTTAAACATTGGACTTTCTCTGTGTATACGGAAGTATCGACCTGATTGTTAATGTTTAAACATTCTGCTTTATTTTCGCACAAATCACAGTTGATAAAAGTTTAAAGGCATTGCTTAAGTTAGTGTATTGCATGATGAGCGGATATGCTGAGATCGTGGGGTCCATAAGAACTTAGTGCAAAATTAATATACCTTAACGTATCGGTAAGCATTTTGAAAGTTTTTAGATTGAGTTTAAGAGAACAACAATATCGTCAATCAAGGTGAATCGTTTAGAACTTAAAATGTTTAAAGCTTAATGGTGTTTGTGATTGGTCTAAAAAACTGATATGATCCTCTTACGCAAACTCACAAAAATATTGTTTGTAAATATTTCTTTACTGCATTGCATTTCTTTCATTCATAAAATCCAAAAAGATTTTAGTGTGTTTTAGCATAAATTTTGAAAAATACAAAAAGATTTTCGACAACTGATGTTGGAGAGCTGATATTCAAAATTTCAAGTGCTGAACATGATGAACAGGGTTGGGAGTGAGTGCTTAAATGAAGGAATTTATTTTGAGAAAGAAAGTTTGATTAGTTAATCGAGATCATTAATTTGAACTTGATGTAACTATTACTAGTAAGTTTTTCTTATTGATTTAAGTAAAAACTTATATTTTGTTGAGACTTATGTATGTGATGAGCTGAACAGAACTAAAGCCAGTGTTTGATCTCAAGGTGATAGCTAATTCCAGACAACGATCCCATCATGATGAAAGGGGGAGTCTGACGATGTTAGAGCTAAAGAGAAGATACTGGTACATGATAAGAAAGAAAGAAGACCGATCAAGATTGAAGAGTCGTCATGTTGAAGACTCTCACTGAAGATTCCGTCAACATTCAAGGGGGAGTCTGTTGGTGCAGTTGTCTGTCTACTTCATCTTCGTTCGAGTCTCAGATTGTGAAAGAGCCCGAAGACCGGTAAAGACTGAAGAATGAGAAGACTCGATACTTCAGACTCGTCAACATCCGAGGGGGAGTCTGTTAGTGCATCCGTATGTCGACTTTGTCTTGTATCGAGTCTTATACTAGATTTGTTAGATTAGGGCGCGTTGTACGAGAATAGGGTAGGAGTTATGTATGTTTGAGGTAATTTCGTTTGAAATGCTCCTTGCCACATTCAAACGAAATTAGAGCTCCTATATATATCCCTCAAACGATATCAGTTGTAACCTTCTTGTTTCCGACGCCGAGGTGCTGTCGAAGTGTCTACGTGCTGTAAATCGTTTCAAGATCAATAAACAAGACAGTTACTAGTGAATACAAGCTAGGGGTGAGCAAATTAACCACCATAACCGATAACCGAACCATAACCGACATAACCGAACCACTAATAACCAATAACCAGTATAACCAATGGTTATGAAACTTTGTATAACCGCTCAATCGGTTATGGTTATGGTTTTGAAGCTTTGGTTAACCGATATAACCGAAACCGAACCGAACTTGTGATATTAACTTTATATAATGGATTTATTTTTTACAAAACCATATAGAGGGTTTTTACTAAGATAAAAGTATGCTAGTAACAAAATAATCTTGATGTAGATGCCATTTATTTTGATACAGAACTAAGGTGTTATGGCCATAATTGTTTTTGTTTGAGAATTACTTTATTAAAAAGAACCCTAAATCGGTAGTTTAACCAAAAAGTTTAGTCTTCGTTATCTTATAAAATAGGCTCAAGCTAAGATCAAATAGTGTACAACCCTATTTATTTCAAACCTTGCTTGGTTACTTAACCAAAATTAACCAAAACCGAACCATAACCGACTTCATAACCGATTAACCATAACCGAAGTTTGGTTATGGTTATGGTTACCAAAATTCCATAACCGAACTAGCGGATATGGTTATGGTTAATAGTAAAAACTGAACCAAACCGACCCATGCACACCCCTAATACAAGCTAAACAAAGACAGTTAATGTGGATATCTATATGTTCCAAATTTTACCCCTCGGATTATCTTTTTACGGCAAAGGCTCATATAAAGTCATTCGACCCAAGAATTTACATCTTTCACTATCTTTTCTTATTCTAAGCATTTATTTAATCATAAAACTCATTTCCGAACCTCTTGCAAGGGTCGTTCGTTCGAATTAGCTTACAAGGGCAATTTGGTCAATTTTCATCCTTTCTTTACTACAAAGGAACTTTTAAATACTTGTTTGACCCAAAATCCGACCTTTTAACTATAATCTTGTTTATAAACCCATGTGCTTCTAGAACACCATAATCATAACTCAATTTATTCAGTTTACCTAAAAGATAACCGAATAACTATATTTTAACCTTGTCTAACTCTTATAGAATCTCAAGTTCTACATGATGAGTTGAATCATTATACATACCTGGATCGGATCAATATATTGACCCGTTTCAATACCTTGACTTAGTAGCCGCTAAGCAATAGCGATGTGGGTATCCATTTGATATTTATTCCTATAAACATGTAACTTGACAAACCATTAGTCGATATTGTCAAAGGGTGATAATTTCACCTTTTGACCCGTTTATTTACCTAGTGATCTTCGTCACTTCAACTAAATGCCAATTTCATGTATTATGCTAATTTAAAGTCTACTAGCGAAAATAAGAAATCAAGTATAACGTAACGGAATCGTAGTTACGTACCTTTTTAAGCATCCTTTTCAAACGCGTATTTCCACCGGCTTGTCCACTTAACGATCCGGATTCCTCGCCTAAAGAGTTCAATTCACAATCCGTTTAGAACCCTTTTTATAAGTCTTAACGCACAATTTGCCATATCCATCAAACATGCGTTTTTGTCCGATTTTCAACATTTATCTTTCATTTTGGCATTTTAACGAACACCTAAAGGGTAAAATTTTACATATTTAAAACCAAGTTCATAACTTGATATTTTTGCCCAATATAAACATACATATTGATTCCATTATGTCAAGCATGCATACTAATCTCAGAATCATTTCATAGGAATCAAGTAACACCATTTTTGGTAGTCATGATTCTTGTGTTCATCTTAATTTTACAAAACCCATTTAACTTGTCAATGGATTATCATGAATTTCACAGATTATCCACTAATCCAACATGTTATTGACTAGGGTTTACTCCTAGACATCATATTACTTCGAGATTCATCCATGCATGAAATATTTAAGCTCAATTTCAGTTTCTCACAATTAACCTAGAATTCAAGATGAATCAAAACATCACAATTTTACATACCTTATGATCCTTTCAACTAGGTGATCATTAATTTGTGTTTGAAAATCGATTTGGACTTGATTTAAACCCTCAATTTGTGGTTTTTATGAGAATTAGGGTTGGGTGAAGAATCCCCTTGTCGCCCCCCTGCTTCTTGATCGACCAGACACCCCAAAATGGGTGTTTGGTGTGTTTTAATTTTGTTTCATGTTATTAAGTTTCAAATTTAACAACATAAGCCCCTCAACTTTAGTTTGTTTATAACTTGATATTTTGTTCTTTCATTTAATTACAAGACTTGTACTAGTTTATTTATTTCCTAGTTACTTTATCTTGTTCACAACCCGTTTTATTTTAAGTCCCATTAAATCTCGGGACTTTTATATACTTTCCTTTCTCAAAGTATTTCTCATCCTTTTAATAAATATTAGATTTATTTATTTAAATCCTAAAATTTACCGGGTAAGTTTTACCATTAACTGTATTTTACCCGTCTTGTAGTATTAACGTGGTTTGATTACCAAACCCGTTTTCGGGGTGTTACATGAACGCAGTTTAGCTACGAACCTGTATGTGCAGGGGATCAAAGGACAGAGGATTTATTAGAAGGGTTATAATTATAAGCTAGATTTAATATTGTTTTTATAGGTTAATATGTAACATTAATATTAGTATTAGTATTATAGATAGATAATATAGATATGAGCGGTTATCAAAACCTGCCGTCATGTATATATACATTATTTTAACATTTCTGCAAATTCACCAATTCGAATACGAACATTCATATCATTAAATTCCTAATATGCAAATCTGATCTAATAAAGTGGTATCAGAGCCACATCGATCCAGGATTCGTTAGATTAAATCTCGAAATTCATCAGCATATTCAATCAAAATGACAACAACAAATGGAGGAATTCAAACTCAAATTCCTAAACCGTTGGGATAAAATTACTTCCACTGGCATATTCAAATGAAGGTGTTGTTGGAATCTCAAGATCTATGGACAATTATAGAAGAAGGATATAGAGAACCCACCGCCGGAGCATCAGAGAGTGATCGAAACAATCATAAAGAAATTGTTAAGAAAGACAAGAAAGCACTGCACATCATGTTTCAAGCGGTCAATGATACAATATTTGAACGAATTGCAACAAGCAGAACTTCAAAGGAGGCATGGGACATTCTGCATAAGGCTTACCGGGGAGAACACAGAGTCAAGACGGTAAAACTACAAATTTTACGCTGTGAATTCGATGCATTAAGAATGAAAGATAGCGAAACAATAGAAGAATATGTAAATAGAACGACAGTGATAGTCAATCAATTACGTTTAAATGAAGAGAACATCACTGAACAACGAATTATTGAGAAAATCCTTCGAAGTTTAACAAGAAAATATGAAGCGGTAATCGTAGCAATAGAAGAATCTAAAGACCTGTCTGCCCTATCTACTGAAGAATTGCTAGGAATATTACAGTCTCATGAATTGAGACTCAAACAATACGATGATGCTCCAATGGAACAAGCATTCCAAGTAAAAAACACAAGTCAGGATTGGTCAAGATCCTTTAGATCAGATAATTACGATAGAGGAAGAAGTAGGGGAAGAGGTAGAAATTATGGACAAATACGATGCTACAACTGTAAAAAACTGGGGCACATGGCACGTTTTTGTCAGAGAAAGGATGATGATGATAAGAATAACAGTGTTTTAATGCATGAAGAAGACAATGATGAAGGAAACGATGAAACGTTATTTATGATTTTCAATATGGAAGAGATCACCAAAGAAGATTGCTAGTATTTAGACAGTGGATGTAGCAATCACATTGTTGATGCATTAATGTCTATTGCCTTCGTCAATTCGAGCCGTAGTGAGAAACCGAAGAATAGTTCAAGTCATTGTGAAGACCCGAAGACCAAGACTGAAGACTGCGGCTGTATCCAAGGGGGAGTTTGTTGGTGCATGAATGTCTAAAGCCTACGTCTTAGTCTCAGTCAAGCTTGTATAGGGTCTAGGGGTCGGAAATGTCATTTATGTATAGTATAGGGGGCTGTTTGTAAATGTTATGTTTTTATGTTGTGATTCCGCTCCTAATGACATTGTGTCATTTGGGGTGAAATCAGAAGGTTGTGATTCCACCCGAAATGACATGGTGTCATTAGGAGTGGAATCAGATTCCACCTGAAATGACATGGTGTCATTAGGAGTGGAATCAGCCTCCCTATATATAGTGGTTTTAGTTTCTCATTTGGCATCGATTTGTCAAGTTGTATACCATCATGATGCCGGATTTTTGAGCAATCAATTAATGAGAAACAGTGTTTAAAGTGATATTCTTCTATTTTCTACTCCATTCTCTTTGATTCAAGCTGTTTACGTGTTTCCGCCACATAAACAGTGGTATTTGGTTCTGATTGACTCATTAGATCGGTCAAATCGATCCTACACACATGACCGGAAATAAAACATTATTTACTACCCTAAACTAGTCAGAAAGAAGGGAAGTTAGAACCGGTGACAACAAGAGACTAGAAGTACTAGGAAATGGTGATGTAACAATCAAAGTGAGAGGTGTGGAGAAGAAGGTACCCAATGTTTTCTATGTAGAAGGGCTAAAACATAACCTTTTAAGTGTAGGACAACTCGGGCAAAAGGGTTATGAAGTAAATTTTCACAATCATGCATGTGATATCAAAGATCCGGCAGGGAAGTTCATAGGAACTGTTAAGATGACTGGCAATAAGATGTTTCCCTTGAACTTAAATTATGATGTTATTCCACGAGTATGCAATATGATGACTCAAGAACCATCAGTGTTATGGCACAAACGATATGGACGCATCAATTTCGAAACACTCCATAATATGGGATCAAAGGAAGTAGTAACAGGATTGCCCAAGATAAGCTCCAAGTCTCCACAAAGTGTCTGCGAAGGTTGTTTGTTCGGAAAACATGCCAGAAAATCCTTTCCGAAACTAACCAAATGGCGTGCAAACAAGCCTCTACAACTTGTGCACTCAGACATTTGTGGCCCAATGAAAACGATTTCCATTGGAGGTTGTAAATACTTCATAACCTTTATAGATGATTTCTCAAGAAAAAGTTGGGTTTATTTTTTAAAATTAAAATCAGATGCCTTAGTCTACTTCAAGACATTCAAAAGTTTAGTAGAAAATCAAGCTGATTGTAAAATAAAAGGATTACGTACTGATAGAGGAGGAGAGTATTGCAGCCATGAATTCCAAAATTTCCTCAAAGAAAATGGAATTCTTCATCAACGCACCACGAGTTATACCCCGCAACCAAATGGGGTTGCCGAATGGAAAAACAGAACGCTCATGGAACTTAGCAGGAGTATGTTAAAGATGAAACGAATGTCACACATTTACTGGGCTGAAGCGGTGGCATGTGCCACGTATCTTTTGAATCGGGCCACAACCAAAGGAATATAACATGTGACACCACAAGAAGCATGGAGCGGAAGAAAACCCGATGTATCACATCTAAGGATATTTGGAAGTGTGGCATACGCTCATATACCAAAACAGCATTGAGGAAAATTAGATGACAAGATGGAGAAGACTATAATGATAGGGTACAGTGAGCATAGCAAGGCATATAAGCTTCATAATCCAATAACAAACAAGATCATTATTAGTCGAGATGTACACTTTGATGAAAGTCAAGACTGGGAAAGTTCTCGAAGTAATGGAAAAGACTCAAGTTTACATCTAAACTATCCGGATGATGATGAAACTGGTAGAAAGACAACTGAAACAAGTAACATATCCGCTGCTGAAGAAAGTTAACAAACAGTTGACACTGATGCTGTGGATCTGAATGAGTCGCATGATGAACAGATTAGTAATAATCATGCTACAGACTTGAATGAACCGTTTGAAGAACAAGTTAGTGACAGTCAAACTAAAAGTCAAGGTAATGGCCGAGAGGAGGAAGACTCGTCTTCATCCTCGTCAGAAAATGAGGTATTAAGGACGAGAGATATCTCAAGTATATACGAAGAAACACATGACTTACAAAGGAGCAAGTGGATGACTTATACAATGCTCAACTAGCAACAGAGGATGCATCAAACTTCGTGTTGTATGCGGATGCAGATCCAACGTCATATGGAGAAGCTCATAGAGAAAATAAATGGAGGGAAGCTATGGATAGGGAAATGGAATCAATACATCGAAATGAAACCTGGGAACTAGTAGAACCACCTAATAATAAAAAAACTAATAGGTGTGAAATGGATTTTCAAGACAAAATATGATGAATACTGGAATGTGAGCAAGTACAAAGCATGATTAGTGGCAAAGGGTTACAATAAAAAATATGGGATCGATTATATTGATGTTTTTGCACTAGTAATTCGATTTGACACCGTCAGATTGATATTGGCTTTAGCCGCTCGCAACAACTGGTATTTACATCAAATGGATGTAAAAACGGCATTTTTGAATGGTAACCTGAACGAGTAAGTTTACACTGAGCAACCAGAAGGATATGTTAAACCTGGAGAAGAACATAAGGTATGTCATCTAAAAAAGGCCCTGTATGGCCTAAAACAAGCTCCAAGGGCATGGTATAGTAGAATAGATGAATTTTTTAGATCGAATGGATTTAGGAAGTGTGTTTATGAACACACCTTGTTCATAAAAAACACAAAAAATTCAAAGATGATGGTGTGCCTTTACGTAGATGATCTTATCATAGCAAGTGATTCATTAGATATGATAAATCAACTAAAGACATCAATGAGACATGAATTCAAAATGACAGACTTAGGAACTCTACATTACTTCCTAGGTATGGAGGTTAAGTATGAAGATGGAAATATCCTAGTGTCTCAACAGAGATATGTAAAAGGATTACTCAAAAGGTTTAAGATGGAAAATTGCAATACAATCTCAACACCAATGGAATACGGTCAACGATTAACTAAAGATGATCCCGAAGAAGAAGTGAATCAGAACATGTACAGAAGTCTTGTGGGAAGCCTGATGTATCTTACAAATACTCGTCCCGACATTATGTTCGCAGTAAGTAAAGTCAGCCATTTCATGGAAAGACCAAGTAGAAGTCACTGGGATGCCAGTAAAAGGATTTTGAAATACATAAAAGGAACAATAAATCATGGCCTAATTTACTCCAAAGGAAGTAAAGGAAAATTAGTGGGATATAGTGATAGTGATTATGCAGGAAATATAGACGATAGTAAAAGCACATCCGGCTATATTTTCAATCTAGGATCTGGAGCAGTTGCTTGGCAATCGAAGAAACAGAAGGTGGTCGCATTATCTTCAACCGAAGCAGAATATATAGCGCTATCAATGGCTGGATGTCAAGCACTTTGGTTAAAGGGAATACTTAACAAACTTCACATAAATATGGACTGCCCCCCAACTATCTATTGTGACAACAAGTCAACAATATGCCTGGCCAAGGATCCAGTTTATCATGGGAAAAGCAAACACATTAGGGTTAAATATCATTTCATTAGAGATCTAATAAAGAATGATGAAGTAGAGGTTAGCTTTTGTTCTACGAAGGAGAAAATTGCCGATATTCTTACCAAAGCATTGCAGCCAAGAGACTTCAAGCGAATCAAAGAACTTTTGCACGTGAATCCAATCTAGCTTACGGGAGGGAATATTAGAAGGGTCATAATTATAAGCTAGATTTAATATTGTTTTTATAGGTTAATATGTAACATTAATATTAGTATTAGTATTATAAATAGATAATATAGATATGATCGGTTATCAAAACCTGTCGTCATGTATATATACATTATTGTAACATTTCTGCAAATTCACCAATTCGAATACGAACATTCATATCATTAAATCCCTAATCTGCAAATCTGATCTAATAGGATTAATTTACAAATATGAATTATTAGAACTATTTGTTGTATACATACACCTACTCCACTATGAAACCGTCTTATAACAAAAAAATCAGCAAAGTAAAACACCATAAATGGTTTTCAAAACAAAAGTTTAATCTATTGTGAATCCAAAGTCAGCAAAATAGAGTAATTAGCAAATGAAATCAAAACAACAGACGAAACTCACATGCTTCGATTAATGTGAACATTGCGTCTTTTGACCAGTAGTCGTCTCTGACCGGAAACGGTGTCGGTTTGGGAAGACCAGGTGGTGGTTTTGGGTTAGATTTTGGTGTTTGTGTGACATCATTGTGTACGGAATTAGTAGTGGTGGCGGAGTTGTTATCGGAGGATGGGTGAGTGGGGGGAGTTAATGGTTGACTGGACATGTTAACGCCAGCGGTGATGACGTGTTGTGTAACAACCCGCATTTTTGAAGTCAAAGTACAAGTCAAAGTCAAAGTCAAAGGAAGAAAAGATTGCTAATTGCGACCTGTCACTCCTTGCTTAATTATTGATTGTACTCTTTAACTTGTAATCGATACTCTTATTTAATTTGCTTTAGTTGTATTATGTGGAGTACATGTTAATAAATCGCTGTTTAAATCACTAATTGACTTATCGCTAAATCGCAATCCGAATTATAGGCTGTGTATATTGTTATACGTGTGTGTGCTATTATGTGTTACTTGTGCATGTTATATTTATGTTGAGGTGATTAATCGCAAACGCAATCACAACTCTATCACAACGCAATCTCATCGCAAACCCGAGATTTACGAATTAATTTTGTAGTTAGGTTATTTGTGTAACTAATGGGTAATACTATTGCATCGCTTACTCGAAACGCATCGCAACACTCAACGCACGAAACGAAACATCGAAACGCAACTCGCCGGAGACGTTCGACCGAATGGTCATCTGCCCGGATGATCATCCGTCCAGATGACCATCCGATCGGATGGCCATCCGATCGGACGGTTGTCACGGCCCTTGTCCCGGTGTTACCCGGTCCAGGAGCCACGGGACAGAAACCCGTGGTATTTATTATTTGAGTTGACAATGGAAGTTTAACAGGATCTTTTAAAACTTAAAACTGCCCAAGTATTCATAATTTGGGACAAAACCCCGTACTTTACAATAGAGGAATTTCACGAGGAAATTCCCTGTTTTACAAAACATGTTTATTTATTTAACTGAGCCACCACTTCAAGCTTTATTAGTGCTCCGTAGCACTTTTACTTGATTCACAGTAGGTCACCTGAAACATGTTTAAAAATATTTTTATCTGCGGGGAAATACTAGCGAGTCACTCGATTTCAATAATATGACACATAGTTATAAATTACAGCATACGAGCGATTACAATGGCTACTATCTTATTTTTATCTGGCGCTGTGTCACACCCTAGTGACGATGGTCATACCACTATTAGGTCCTTTCACCCAAGTAGTGATGATTATCACTGTTAGGTTTGTTAACCTAACCGTGGAAGATTAGTAATGTGCACAATACCCCACTAGCTAGTGATTCAAGATAACCACGACTTAATCCCTGTAATTATAACTTTTGAAAACACTTTGAGATTTGATTAAAATAGTTGATAAAAAGAGAATGACTCACATTGCAAGTTTAGACGGGCATAGTTTAGCCTACTGATTTAGCCTTGTAACCTAATTTAAACAGCAATGCATACGAAACTAGGTTAGTAACTTAATACAACATTTACGATAACTCACGAAATTAAAACCCTCACGACGAATGACAAAGTATAGCCCAAATACGGGCCGCACTTAAACATCCATCGGATCGGTTTCAATCGACCGGATATTATATCGTAGCAGTGATCGAGTTATCACCCTTGATCGTAGCAGCATTTTGACACTGTAAATACTCGTTTTTAGCAGAATAGGGACGTTTTGAGAGTGAGATTTCGAGCACAGAAGCAAGTCCCATACACAGGCTACTAATTGCCACATTTTAAGTTTTACGCGGCCCTTACGCGGCCCGCAAGAGCCCCTAGTCTACGTGTAGGGCATTTGTGTCACGAGTAGGGTTGCCACGCGTGTGACACGTGGCTTAAACGCTTATCCGAATGATTTTTAAGTTGTCGCGGCCCGCGTAACCTTACCTTAAGGCTTACGCGACCCGTGTGAAAACCAAAAATCTGATTTTCTTGATTTTTGTTATGGATTAGGGTTCCAGGGGTCCGGGTTTTCACTTACAGGTCATTTATGGAAAATTTTGCAAGTCCTTACATCCTCCCCACCTTATTTAAAGTCTCGTCCTTGAGATTTATTGAAATAAATGAGGATACTTTCGCTTCATTTCCGATTCCAGCTCCTAGGTATACTCGGGTCCTCTTTTCGAATCCCACTTGACTTTGACCAGTACCAATCTTTTGTGTTTGATAAACTTGATCTTTCTGTCTTCTATTTGAAGCGGTTTCTCCATGAACTTAAATTTTTGATTCACCTGTATATCTTGAAGAGGGACTACCAGGGATTCGTGAGATAAACACTTCTTGAGGTTAGATACATGAAATACGTCATGTACCCCAGCTAACTCTTCCGGTAGTTGTAAGCGATAAGCAACTGGTCCTATGCGTTGAATTACTGGGAATGGTCCTATATACCTTGGAGTTAGCTTTCCCTTCTCACCGAACCGAACTACTCCTTTCCAAGGAGAGACTTTCAAGAGTACCTTGTCTCCAACTTGAAATTCTAGTGGCTTGCGTCGATTATCTGCATAACTCTTCTAGCGATCACGAGCCGTTTTCAGTCTTTCCTTGATTTGAGTGATCTTGTCGGTGGTTTCTTGCACGATCTCGGGACCTGATAATTGACTTTCTCCTATTTCTGCCCAGCAAACTGGAGTTTGACACTTTCGTCCGTACAGTGCTTCGAACGGGGCTGCTTCAATGCTTGCATGATAACTATTGTTATAGGAGAATTCAATTAAAGGTAGGTGGTTATCCCAGTTTCCACCAAAATCTATGACACATGCTCTAAGCATGTCTTCCAGGGTTTGGATCGTCCTCTCACTTTGTCCGTCTGTTTGGGGATGGTAGGCTGTACTTAAATTTAATCGCGTCCCCATAGCTTCTTGGAAACTTGTCCAGAAATGTGAAGTGAAACGACTATCCCTATCCGATACAATGGAGAGTGGGACTCCATGGAGTGATACTACTTCGTCTATGTACAACTTTGCTAACCTTTCTACTCATTTTCTTTCATGGGTAGAAAATGAGCTGATTTGGTTAATCGATCCACAATTACCCAAATCGCGTCATTACCCTTTCTAGTTTTGGGTAACTTAGTAACAAAGTCCATGGTTATTAGTTCCCATTTCCATACAGGCATTTCTAATTGTTGTAGTAGACCTGAGGGTTTCTGGTGTTCTGCCTTAACTTGTGAACAAGTAAGACATTTAGAAACATATCTAGCTATGTCCTTTTTCATTCCTATCCACCAGAAGTTATCTCTTAAATCTTGGTACATTTTATTATTACAAGGATGCATGGTATACCTAGATTTATAGGCTTCCTCTAGAATCTTATCTCTTAAGTTTCCTTGCTTAGGTACCCAAGTCCTTTTCTTATGGAATCTCCAAATTCCATCACTTCCTTGCTCTAATTCTTTTATTCGTCCTTTCATTCTTTCAGCATCATCCTTGATTGCTGTTTCTTGAATATGCTTCAATTGTTCCATTAAATCTAATTGTAAGCTTAACCTAAGAGCACGAACTCGTCGTTGTTTCTCATGATACTTACGATTTAAGGTATCTGCTACTACATTTGCCTTTCCTTCGTGATATTGAATATCACAGTCGTAGTCACTTAGAATTTCCATCCATCTTCTTTGTCTCATGTTTAATTCTTTTTGCCCAAATATGTACTTTAAGCTCTTATGATCTGTATAGACAGTAAACTTACTTCCGTACAGATAATGTCTCCAAATCTTAAGGGCAAAAATTATGGCTCCTAACTCTAAATCATGAGTCATATAGTTTTCCTCGTGCTTCTTCAATTGATTTGAGGCATATGCAATTACCTTCTTGCGTTGCATTAGCACACATCCGAATCCTAGCTTAGAAGCATCACAATAAACTTCAAAATCTTCTGTCCCTTCTGGTAAGGCAAGAATTGGGGCGTTTGTTAACCTTTGCTTTAAAATCTTAAAAGCCTCCTCTTGTCTAGATCCCCATTCAAACTTCACCGCTTTACAGGTTAGCTTAGTTAATGGCACGACTATTTTAGAAAAATCCTTAATGAATCGTCTATAGTATCCGGCTAACCCTAGAAAACTTCTAACTTCCATAGCTGATTGCGGGACCTTCCACTTGGTGAATGCTTCTATTTTGGAGGGATCTACGTGAATACCTTCGTGATTCACCATGTGTCCTAAAAATTGTACCTCTTGTAGCCAAAATTCACACTTTGAGAATTTGGCGTAAAGCTTCTCCTTTCTTAACAAGGTTAAGAGTGCATGTAGGTGCTTACAATGCTCATCCTGACTTTTGGAATAAATAAGTATATCATCGATGAAGACAATTACGAATTTATCCAAGTACGGTTTACAGATCCTATTCATCATGTCCATGAATGCTGCAGGAGCATTTGTTAATCCAAAGGGCATGACTGTAAACTCGTAATGACCATACCTAGTTCTAAAAGCAGTTTTAGGTATGTCTTCTTCTTGTACTTTCAACTGATGGTATCCGGAGCGTAAATCTATCTTAGAAAAATATCTAGCTCCCTGAAGTTGATCAAAAAGATCATCAATCCTAGGTAATGGGTATCGATTCTTAATCGTAACGTTGTTCAATTCCCTGTAATAGATACACATTCGCATTGAACCATCCTTCTTCTTCTTCTTCTTCACAAACAACACGGGTGCTCCCCATGGGGATGAATTAGGTTGTATAAATCCTTTGCTTAACAATTCATCTAACTGCTTTTTCAATTCTAACATTTCGGTGGGTGCTAACCGATAAGGTACCTTAGCTATCGGTGTAGTTCTAGAAATTAGATTAATCCTAAATTCTACTTCCCTATCGGGTGGTAATCCAGGTAGCTCTTCTGGAAATACATCCGGGTATTCTGATACTACAGAAATTTCCTTAAGTTCCTTATCTTTAGTGTTAATGATTACTGAAATCATATACACTATTCCTTGTTTTCTTTAGTAACTGGCCACTTTCATGACTGAAATGAATTTCATTGGCTAACTTGGCTTATCTCCTATAATCACCCGTGGTATTTACCCGGTCCAGGAGCAGCGGGACAGAAACCCGTGGTATTTATTATTTGAGTTGACAGCGGAAGTTTAACAGGATCTTTTAAAACTTAAAACTGCCCAAGTATTCATAATTTGGGACAAAACCCCGTAATTTACAATAGAGGAATTTCACGAGAAATTCCCTGTATTACAAAACATGTTTATTTATTTTACTGAGCCACCACTTCAAGCTTTATTAGTGCTCCGTAGCACTTTTACTTGATTCACAGTAGGTCACCTGAAACATGTTTAAAATTATTATTATCAGCGGGGAAATACTGGCGAGTCACTCGATTTCAACAAAATGACACATAGTTATAAATTACAGCATAAGAGCGATTACAATGGCTACTATCTTATTTTTATCTGGCGTTGTGTCACACCCTGGTGACGATGGTTATACCACTATTGGGTCCTTTGACCCAAGTAGTGATGATTATCACTGTTAGGTTTGTTAACCTAACCGTGAGAGATTAGTAATGTGCACAATACCCCACTAGCCAGTGATTCAAGATAACCACGACTTAATCCCTGTAATTATAACTTTTGAAAACACTTTGAGATTTGATTAAAATAGTTGATAAAAAGAGAATGACTCACATTGCAAGTTTAGACGGGCAGAGTTTAGCCTACTGATTTAGCCTTGTAACCTAATTTAAACAGCAATGCATACGAAACTAGGTCAGTAACTTAATACAACACTTACGATAACTCACGAAATCAAAACCCTCACAACGAATGACAAAGTATAGCCCAAATACGGGCAGCACTTAAACATCCATCGGATCGGTTTCAATCGATCGGATATTATATCGTAGCAGTGATCGAGTTATTACCTTTGATCGTAGCAGCGTTTTGACACTGTAAATACTCGTTTTTAGCAGAATATGAACGTTTTGAGAGTGAGATTTCGAGCACAGAAGCAAGTCCCATGCACAGGCTACTTATAGCCACATTTTAAGTTTTACGCAGCCCGCGTAAACCTTAACATGGGTTTTACGCGGCCCGCGAGAGCCCCTAGTCTACGTGTATGGCTTGTGTGTCACGAGTAGGGTTTCCACGCATGTGAAACGTGGCTTAAACGCTTATCTGGATGATTTTTAAGTTGTCGCGGCCCGCGTAACATTTCCTTAAGGCTTACGCGGCCCGCGTGAAACCAAAAATCTGATTTTCTTGATTTTTGTTATGGGTTAGGGTTTCAGGGGTCCGGGTTTTCACCTACGGGTCATTTATGGAAAATTTTGCAAGTCCGTACAACAGTCCTCCGATCCGTCACACTACACCGACTTTCGTGTTTTGGCATCTATAAATAGCCCTGTCACATCACTGTTCATGATGTGACAACTCTCTCGTCCGACCAGCACGTTCCAGCCCTATTTTCTCTTGATTTTTCACGATTCTTGTAAGTTTTCAACCCAAATATTGTACTTCTATCATCTACACACGCTTCTTCATCATTTTCACCTTTGAATCTTCACTTTTAACCATGAAATCGGCTGATTTGAGGTGTTCTAGGATGATGTCATCATGGGGTTCTTATGAACTTCAAGACTTGACCTCATTCCACCAAGAATATCTCAGATCTTAGAGATTTCAAGATGTTTAAACACTGATTTCGCATAAATCTAAACATTTTCAGGATTAAAAGGATTGAAAGTTGTTTTCATAACTTTCTTTCAACTCTTTTACACTCATGCACTCAAAACCGATAGAATCAGAGCTCATTCAGGCCTTCCACTCATTCTCTAGTTATGTGTCGTTCTGAGATCTGATTCCTATCAACGAGATAACCGACTTAGCGGGTTGAGCATGAAAAACTGTCAAGAACACTTAACGGGTCAGAATGGGTGATTCCCTTCCGATCGGATAACGTGGACTTGAGGGGTTCCAGAAGGAGCTGAATATGCGCCAACGCCGGTGGGTAGAACTCCTCAACGATTACGACTGCGAGATTCGTTACCATCCAGGTAAAGCAAACGTCTTCGCCGATCCTCTCAGTCGATGAAGCTATTTGCATAGCGTTCGTAATACTCAAGCCCAGCACAATCTCGAAGCTCTTATCCGTAACGCCCAACATGCTTGTTTTACCGAACGTACTTTGAACAAGGAAAGGATTATCAACAAAGGTGAACAACTGGTGAATAAATCGAATGGTATCTTCCATTATATAGACCGAATTTGGATTCCCAAGCGCACCAATTTACGACAAATACTGCTAGACGAAGCCCACAAGTCGCGATATTCCATTCATCCCGATGCCGATAAAATGTACCAGGACATGTGCTAAAAGTACTGGTGGCCGGGTATGAAGAAGGATATCTCTATCTATGTTTTGAAGTGCCTGACTTGTTCCAAAGTCAAGGCTGAGCTTCAACGCCCCTCTTGCTTACTCGTACAACCCGAAATCCCTATGTGGAAGTGGGAGAGTGTTGGTGCATATTTCGTACGTCTGCCACTGTGCGAATAGTTAGAAAGAGCGTGTGTTGAATATTGTATAGAATAGGAGAAAATTGGACACGGTTATGATAATGTAAAGGTCCATCCGGACGGATGACCATCCGGTTGGATGGCAATCCGAACGGATGGACTCATAGGTAGTTGTCTATAAATAGGGAGTTGGGGCTCCCATTTGGACAAGCTTTTGGTTCCCAGAGGGGACATGCTGTCCAACTGGTCTCGTGGTGCTGTAAAAGTTGAATAATCAATAGAGACCAGATTGAAATTGACTGCTCGGTGTCATATTCTGTTTCTACTCCTTTCTTAGTCGTAATAAACGCAACGAACACGTCGTTTCAGGACCGAAGCTCCGTCGAACCCACCGGATCCTGGAATCAGCAGTGGTATCAGAGCTACGGTGCCGATATAATCGATCTAACAGTCGGTTAAATCACCCAAAGCTCATCAATTTTGGGTTAAACGGGAGTTTTGACGTTAAACAGAGAAAATCATCAAAATAAAGGTCAATTCACGGATGGATTTTGGAATTGAAGACATCATTCTGTTCGGAATTGATTTGCGCACAATCTTGTGAAGTTTCATCATGAAATTCATACAAATAAATATTCTGGATCGAAAAAAAGTGATTTGGAGTGTTCTTGAGCTGTTAGAACATATCCGATCGGATGACCATCCGATCCATATCACTATCTTGCTTGAAGTACTATGGAAGGTTTATATGCTTTCGATCGGACGACCATCCGATCGGACGACCATCCGATCCATGTCACTATTGGGTGTTTGAAAGATAAGTTGTTTTCAATCGAATGGCAATCCGATCGGATGACCATCCGATCTACAAACACATGTTTGCCCACTTTGTCCTTCGATCAAATGACAATCCGATCGGATGACCATCTGTCAGCATGCCATTCGACCAGATGATCAAATGCCTAAAAAAAACATTTTTTGATCGCAACAACGAGGAGAGTCTCTAGAAAAAATTTGGTGATTGACAATTTTTTCGGGTTTTTAACGACCAACCTGGGTTGTTCGGGGACACCGTTTGGGGCTTCAGTGTACAGATTTGATGATGCGATCATGGATTGTGAAAGTTAGTGGGGTAGTCATGATACTGTTGTAAAATGTTTATCATTTAGGGTATCTGACTATTTATGGGTCAAATTGTAAAATCCGCAAAGACGAAAAACTAACAATTGTGGCGAATATTGTGATATTCTAGTTTGGTCAAGTTTTTCGGAGAAGAGAATTAAAAACTGAATTCGGTTTGAGGGGGAATTCAGTAATAGAGACGTTAGAATTTGCAAAAATGAGGGGGAATAAAAATTTCACTGTCGTTTGTTGAAATTCCGGCATTTTTGAAATTCGTGACACTGCAACAGTATTCGGGTAGTTTTCGACTTAAGATTGTTAAGGGGAACGTGAATCTGATAGTGAGTGTAAGCTTCCGAGATCAAGATGATCCGAGGTGTTGATATCTGATCATGGACGAAAGCATCAGAGATCTGAGAGTGATCGTGGATGATATCTTCTGAGATCTGGATTATCCGAGGAGATGAATCTGATTGTGGACGAATGCTTCGGAGATCAGATTGCATTACCAGATGATTTGTTTTCCAATGAAGATTTGCTGATTGTGGAGAATACTGTTTACACTGATCTGCCATTCTTAGGGTGCCTTAACGTGGATCACGGTAAACGGGATATCAGATCTTCAGGGGGAATCACGGATTTGAAGTTAACCTGTGGGGTATTTGAAGTTTCTATCATTTGCCGGTTGAGTTTTTGTACATTCTTAGATCGAGCAGGCAGAATGTGAAGATCGTGGTGCTAACTTGTGATATCAAAAACTGAGCTCGGATGAGGTTAAAGTTGAAACAGAGGATGCTGCATTGATTAGTTTCAAGTTGGTGATTGTTCGCGAAGGTTGCAGTTTAGCAAATCAGAGGAGAGTCATAAACTGTGCAAAAGACTTGAATATTCATTCCAGGGGGAATTAGTACTTTATACTGACAAAAGCAAACCCGAATCATCAATCGAGGGGGAATCTATTGTCAGATTTCAAGATACCTGATTGAAGTTGCAGAAAAGTTGAAGGATTAGAGAATATTCAAACACGGCTCAAGGTTCTCAAAGCGTTAGAGACGATTCGACAGTGACATCCGATGGGGAATCTGTTGGTGCATATTTCGTACATCAGCCACTGTGCGAATAGTTAGATAGAGCGTGTGTTGAATTAATAGGAGAAAGTTGGACACAGTTATGATAATGTAAAGGTCCATCCGGACGGATGACCATCCAGCCAGATGATCATCTGGTCGGATGGCAATCCGAACGGATGGACTCATAGGTAGTTGTCTATAAATAGGGAGTTGGGGTCCCATTTGGATAAGCTTTTGGCTCCATCTTCCCAGAGGGGACATGCTGTCCAACTGGTCTCGTGGTGCTGTAAAAGTTAAATAATCAATAGAGACCAGATTGAAATTGACTGCTCGGTGTCGTATTCTGTTTCTACTCTTTTCTTAGTCGTAATAAACGCAACGAACACGTCGTTTCGGGACCGAAGCTCTGTCAAACTCACCGGATCCTGGAATCAGCAGAGAGTATAGTTATGGATTTTATAACGAAACTCCCGCGCACGCCATCAGGTCACGACAGCATCTGGGTTATCGTTGACCGTCTCACCAAATCCGCTCACTTTCTATCGATACGGGAAGACTATAAGGTGGAATGATTAGCACGAATCTACACCGACGAAGTTATTTGTCGACATGGGACACCTTATGACATCATTTCTGATCGCGATGGTCGATTCACTTCACGTCTCAGGGAAACATTTCAATCTGCTCTCGGTACTACTCTCAATCTTAGTACTGGCTTCCATCCCCAGACCGACGGTCAGACTGAACGCACGATTCGTACCTTGGAAGATATGCTTCGCTCGTGTGTTATAGATTTCGGTGGTAATTGGGATTCGCATTTGCCTTTAGTCGAATTCTTGTACAATAACAGTTATCACTCTAGCATCCAAATGGCACTATTTGAGGCATTATACGGAAGAAAATGTCGATCGCCTATTGTCTGACACGAGATCGGGGACGCACAGATTACCGGTCCTAAGCTGTTGCAAGAAACGACTGATAAAATCCTCCAAATTCGAGACAATCTTCTGAAAGCTCGGAGTCGTCAGAAAAGTTACGCCGATAGACGCCGCAAGCCCCTTGAATTTGACGTTGGCGATCACGTATTCCTAAAGGTTGCACCTTGGAAGGGTGATCAGATTCGGCAAGAAAGGAAAGCTCGCGCCTCGATATGTGGGACCTTTTAAAATTATGGAATGGATTGGCAATGTGGCCTACAGACTCGAACTACCGGAGGAACTTAGTAATGTCCACCCGACTTTCCATGTTTCGAACCTCAAAAAGTGTCTAGCCGACCAGGAATTACATGTCTCTCTTGAGGATCTACAAGTGGATGAAACATTACACTTCGTGGAAAAGCCTGTCGAGATAATGGGCCGAGAAACCAAGGTACTCTGACGCTCACGCATTCCCATTGTGAAGGTTTGCTGGGAAGGCAAACGCGGCGCCGAGTTCACCTGGGAACTCTAAAGTGACATGAAGGCTAAGTATCCATAGCTGTTTGTTATGCCCGCGCCTTAAATTTCAGGACGAAATTTCCTAAAGTAGGGGAGGCTGTAACAACCTGCATTTTTGAAGTCAGAGTACAAGTCAAAGTCAAAGTCAAGGAAGAAAAGATTGCTAATTCCGATCTGTCACTCCTTGCTTAATTATTGATTGTACTCTTTGACTTGTAATCGATACTCTAATTTAATTTGCTTTAGTTGTATTATGTGGAGTACATGTTAATAAATCGATGTTTAAATCACTAATCAACTTATCGCTAATCGCTATCGCAACCCGAATTATAGGTGTTTTGGTAAAAAATTACCGAAGCAATTAAGTGATCAAATTAGTTAAGTGAGGCAGTGTGCTAGAAATGAGTGTAAAAAATATGTTAATCAAATTAATTGTAAAAACAGTTTCAGGATACGACTCAGGATATAGAGCTGTATCTATGATCAAACGATGAGCGAAAAACGTAAAGGGGCGACACGAGATATACGAGGAAAGCCCTTGATCAATCTAGATCGCCGGCACAAAACCTCGGGAGCTGACAATCGCAGCTGCCTTGTTCTTCTATTACTTCAAATATCAGGATACAGTGCAGGATGTGATGCGGATTAACTAAGTGTTACAATGTGATTCGATTACAAGTGTTTGTGTGTAGTAGTTGCCAGTAGCTTGAGAGTAAAGTGTGCGAATGAAAAAGTGTGTGCCTTAACTGATCCGATCCATCTATTTATAGTAAAAGAAATGCAACAAACTACCCTATTAAACCGGGATCCGGCGGATATTCCCCACTTGAACGTTGTAGACCTGGTCTTTCGGGTTCAACGTCTCTCAAATAACTGGTTTGCCCGAGTCTCAAGGAGAAGAAGTCCATCTGACCGTTAGTGACCTATAGCTTCTTACCTGCACGTGGATTATTTAGTTAACACCAGGATATCGCACCAGGATGTCACCAATATCCTGATCCGGTATCCTGGTCACAAGTAAACAATCAAAAGCAGAATATTAGTCAGGATATATATGCTCAGAAAACGACCCATAACAATTGTCCCCAAATATATCTGTTGGTATACCAATCCAACGGATATATTTTTATAAACTCTGTCTCGTAGACCGAGGCAATTAAAACGAGGTGACGTTTGAGATGACATTGTGCAACTTCCCATGCTACTTTTACTCTTCACCCCCTATATCCAGCCTATAATTAGCTGAGATATTTCACATTGTTATCATTACTCTTCAAGCAATTTTCAGGTACTCATCCTTTCTTTCATCCTCTGTTTTTCTTTGAATTTCTTATAGTTTGCTTGATACCCCTCGTGGCATCACGGACACGATCTCGTTCGGATGAACCAGTCCCAACCCTCGTGAGTCAAAACCTCATACGAGAACCAGAAAAAGAAATCTGCTCCATCAATAATGCCGATATCGCTGCCCTGAAGGATTCCAGCGCCTTTCCCACCGGAACAGTCATTCGCCCTTTTGATCGGGAGGTCCGATCAGACATGTCATCAGACGAATGGGTCTGCTTTTTCGCCTACCCCTTTTCTTTGGGACTCCGGTATCCATTTCCACCCTTCATCTCTCGTTTCTTCGACCTCACCGACCTTAGTTATGCCCAAACTATGCCAATGGTCTGGCGAGTTTTGATGGTGCTAGATCAAATCAAATCTCGCCATTGCCCTGACCTATGTATTGAAGACCTTCCCATAGCATATCGATTGAGATCTCATGGCAATAGCCGTTTCCTCTTGTTCTCCACTTCCAGAAATCCCCTAATCCTTAAAGCCACTAAGAATGAAGATCAGTGGCAACGAAAGTTCTTTTTCGTAAAAAGGAACTCCATCGACGGGGGTTTCGATCTGCCAGTTAGATGGCTAACCAAGGGTAGGATTTAGGGTTTTAGGAATATCCCCAAATATATCCTTAACAGTATTCTGACTGATATCCTAATATTTGTGCAGCGAATTTCAGAGACCTAGCATCCCCAAGTGCAGAATCACAATCCAGGATCAAAGAGATTTACCGACTTCCTGTCGCTGAAAGAACTTTCTCCCTGTCTCTCACAAACTCAAGTCAGAAATCTAGTTCAGAAATGTCTGGTAAGTATACGTGAGTAAATTAACTATAGAATATAAATGACATTAATTAAACACTTCTCCCTTGACACAGTGCCGGTCATCAACCTTGAAGGCTTCCAACTCGATGAGTTGGATAGTTATTGCAGCCTTGCACCCATCAAACAAGAGATCAATCCGAAGCCAGCCGATACTCCAAAGCCCAACAACTCAAAGACTACTATCGCTCCCAAAGCCCCTCCAGCATCCAGGACCCGGGCCTCCAGCTCCCGGAAGAGGAAGGGAGCAGATCATCCTACTACCCCCCATGTATTCCCGTTTGAGAATCATGGGTTCACGGATTCCAGCAAATTCATGACAGGT
The DNA here is from genome assembly GCA_030545235.1 of Helianthus tuberosus. Classification (NCBI taxonomy): domain Eukaryota; kingdom Viridiplantae; phylum Streptophyta; class Magnoliopsida; order Asterales; family Asteraceae; genus Helianthus; species Helianthus tuberosus. Next base: position 145,014,830 of record CM060381.1, read on the forward strand.
TTCCTCAACCAGGTTAGTATCCTGGCCTGTATCCTGCACCACATGCTAATTACAAATGTTAATTTAGGCTGATACCTGTTTCCTTACCTTGCAGGGCCTTGAACGCCTGGTATTCCTCTATGAGGACGCATGTGGCTCGAACATCATGTTAGAGAGCAAACTGAAGAAGGCTGAGGCTACCATCGCAGATCAAGCAGCAATCGCCACCGCCAAATCGGAACACTATGAAGCTAAGTATAAGGCCATGGCTCAAAACCACCAGTCTGCCATCCAGAAGATCACCCAAGAGTCTCAAGCTAAATCTGACGTGGCCCAGGTTCAATACGAGCAAGATATGGCTTCGTACCGGGAGAACCTTAAGAATTCAGTTATCATCTCCCTCCTCCAGGCTAGGCTGAAAATGGCTTACGAGGCCAGGGCTTTGGGTGTTGAATGCCCACCGTGGAACATCAAAGCTTAGGAGATGAAATTGAAGGATCTCGGTGGCAACCCTGTGGAGCCCCCTTCAAAACCTGCTGCAGAGGAGCCCGTTAAGGTAACCGAGAAGGCAGATGATGCTGGTGCTTCAAAGGATGCTGGTAGCGATGCTGCTGATGAGGTTGGGATGAATGCTGGAGAGGATCCTGCTGGAGAGGTCACGATGGAAGAAGGAGCTGCCCCCTAAGCGCAGCAATGTGGGCGATGATGGATGTATATGCCAAGACCGGAGCCCACTTTTTTAGATTTGTTTGGTGTGGTTCGTTTAAACACTTTACATTTCCTGTCTTTGAACAATTTACATTTCCTGCACTAGAACAATATGATGGCCAAAGGTGGATGGGTCCTGTGTTTCAGGATGAAGCCCTTGGTCATCGGTTAGTATAAGTTGTTTTGGATAATGCATTGGTTGGAGGCGGATGGGTCTCGTTTTGAGATGAAACCTTCAATCGTAGCGTAAATATGGCTAAGACTAATCGTGCTTTTGGCGGATGGGCCTCGGTTTGAGGTGAAACCAAAAGCACAACTTTTGACTTGTTAATAATATAACTACCTCTTGACTTACTTGTTGTTGCCTCCTAATTTCTGTCATGCATTTCTTAGTGTAGATTTTGCAAAATATCCTGATCAATATACTCAGTGATATATTATGAAAACTTTTATTAAATAGAATTTCTAAAAATTCAATCAACTTTAGACAAAAATTCTAAAGAATAAAAGACAGTCCATTTTCTAAAACCTGTTTTGATAATACTTGTTTGATCAGAGTTTTATTTTCAATCAAGTATCACTTCCCAAATATTTCAATCAAATATCCCAAAACATATCCCAAAAGCAGATTCTGAAGACATATCCTAAAGATATGTCGTTTTCAGGATATTTTGAGCCTTAATCAGAGTTAAATAATTCATGCAAGATTCACAAAGGAAAGATCGTACCAGGAATTGAGTGTAACCCTAGCATCAAACACCAACCCCTTTTGCAACTTCTCCCACTAAGATGTCCCCAGTCCGAGACACTTAGCCCAATTTTGATCTTTTGAGCTTCACACAATTGCTTTAGAAGGAATGTCCCCTGTGCATGATGTCCTCAAACACTTAGAAATTTTTTGAACATTAGTTCCAACTGTATAGACGATTCCTGTGTTACAGGGGTAAAAACCCAAAATATACTGGAGATAAATCCTTAGTATCCTGGGGAAAATCCCAAATTTTCATGCGCTACAGGCGGGAGTGTATAAACTCCAAGACTTAGAAAGGTGAAAACCTTTAAACCTTACAGAGTATGAAAATACCCTTTCGTGAGAGAGGGTGATCAATCCTCATATACCTTTAGGATTCAGGATATAGCCAATAGTAACGAAATTGTCAGCCACTTTTACATGAACTGGTCCCGTCACCTTGAACTATTCCCGAATAACTTGCGCTCCAGGCGGGGTGTTTAAACCCAATTCGGAAGAAAGGTGAATAACTTTAAACCTGTGAAGGGATCAGGATCCCTTAGACGTGAGAGAGGGGGCCAATCCTCTAATCTTCCGAAGTATCCTGAATGTGTATCCTGGTGCTACATCCCAAAGCATATACTGCAAAACAATCGTAAGCTAAGGTGGGTGTTAGCCTGGGTAACACCCCTCCGATGCTTAAGTCAGTAATGGGTTTAATACGCTAAGTAATATCAAAAATTAATAAAAGAGACAGAATCCATACCATCCTGAGTTAGAATTTAAATTCCATACTCACTTAAAATAGAGTTTTAGATGTATAGCATTCCAGGATCTCGGTAGCATATCCCCCTCCATATTCTTGAGTCGGTATGCTCCTTTTCCTAATTCTGATTCAACCTCATAGGGTCCTTCCCATTTTGAAGCCAACTTTCCATCAGCAGGATTAGTAGTATTCTGAAAAGCCTTTCTCAATACCCAATCTCCAACCTGAAATCTTCTGGTCCTTATATTCTTGTTATATGCTTTGGATATCCTCTGTTCATATGCTGCCATCCTTAGCCTCGCAGCGTCTCTTATCTCATCAATAGTATCCAGTTCCTGGCACAGGATTTCAGGATTCTGCTCAGGATCCCTGAGGTTGGATCTCGCTGTAGGTATCACCATTTCTGTCGGGATCACCGCTTCTGCTCCAAACACTAAGGAAAACGGGGTTTCGCCAGTTGCACTCTTCACGGTTGTCCTATCAGCCCACAAAACAAAGGGTAATTCTTCTGCCCATCTTCCTTTCTTAGCCCCTAGTCTCTTTTTTAAGTTGTTGACAATTATCTTGTTCGAGGATTCTGCTTGTCCATTTGCTTGAGGATGTACTGGAGTAGACGTGATCAATTTAATTCCCCAACTCTTGCAAAAGTCAGTAGTCTTTTTACTTATAAATTGAGATCCATTGTCACAAATTATTGCAGCTGGTACTCCAAACCTAGTCAGGATATTCCTTTTTATGAAGGATACCACTTCTTGATCTCTAACCTAAACAAATGCTTCTGCTTCAACCCACTTGGAGAAATAATCCGTCATTGCCAACATGAAAACCTTTCCTCCTGGAGCCTTTGGAAGATTTCCCACTATATCCATCCCCCATTTCATAAACGGCCAAGGGGAAACAATAGGATACAGTGGTTCAGCAGGCTGATGTAACATATTACTATGTCTTTGACATGCGTCACATCTTCGAGCATATTCTGCAGCATCTTTTCTCATCATCGGCCAATAATATCATGTCCTTAATACTTTTGAGAATAACGACCTGCCCCCAGTATGGTTACCACAATCCCCTTCGTGTATATCCTGAAGCACGTCTTTGGTTTCGGGATCCTCCAAGCACCTCAGATATGGTCCTGCAAGAGATTTCTTATACAAAACATTATTTATAATAGTGAATCATGATACCTTCATTCTAAAGGCCTTAGGATTCTCATTCTTTGGGATGTGTCCTTCCTTGAGATATCTCATGATTGGAGCCGTCCAGGACTTAGAATCCTCCTCGGGATACTCGTCGTCAGGATCCTGAATACTTATTACTTCCTTATCCTGAGGATTCATCGCAGGATATAGGATATGTAATACTGGTATTCGGGTTCCTTCCGGTATCCTGAAAGATGATCCCAGATTTGCCAAGGCATCAGCTTCAGCATTATCCTCTCTTGGTACCTGCTCAAGTGTAAAAATATTGAAATATCCTGCTAATTTTTTGAGAATTTCGAGACACTCGATTAACTTCTCTCCTTTAACTGCATAGGTTCCATTAAAATGATTAGTGATTAACAAAGAATCAACATATACTTGCAAATTCTTGATACACATATTTTTAGCCAACTCTAATCCTGCAATCAAAGCTTCATATTCTGCCCCATTATTAGTAGCAGGAAATTCACACCTAATAGCCTGGGGTAATATGTCCCCCTGTGGCGATTTTAGTAGTATACCTAGACCGACACCTCTTACATTAGATGCACCATCAGTATACAATGTCCAGCATTCTAAGTTTTCTCCTAGCTGCTGTACTTCTAGGTCTACTTCATTTTGAACGCCACTGTTAGGGGAGGATTTTCTAAATCCTAAGGATCACGGGTCCTCAACTGCTTTCAGGATCATGGATCCTCAATTCTGTTTGAATTAAGGATCCTCAGCAGGTGTCGCAGGATCAGGATTCAGGATCACTGTTGTTATCCTACTACTAACAATTGTCTTCCTTGTATGTAAACTTGTTTTGCAGGAACGAGAGTATGAACCAAGTCTCATCGAAATTCCAGGAGTATATTCCCTTAATATTCCGCACGTGTTTGACCATTATAGACGTTGTGGAGATCGTGGGGAGGCTTGCATAATTGTCGGATAATTAGTTAGACTAGTTATTTTCTAATTTAAATGGGGATGACAAGCATGATAGAAACACTTAGCTATTTTTGGCATACACACACACTCGTAACTATTATGGGTGAAATTCTGAGCCCATATCCTGAGAAATATCTTGAATTATATCTTGGTTATATGATGTATGTTCACATACGGGATGCTGATTCAGGATATTGGTAACATCCTGAATGGTATCCTCAGGATCAGTAACGGATTATGTGCAGGTACGTGGGTTAGAAGCCAGCAACGTTCACAAGGAATCATTTAGCGAAAGACTCGGTCCAAGTCATTCAAATAAAGACGTTGAAGCCGCATTACTCGGTCTACAACGTTTACAATGGAATATTCGGGGCATCCCATATTTATAGGAATTTTCGTTTGAAATTTGTTACTATAAATAGGTGGGTATACCAGATCGAATAGGTCATCACATCAACACTCACTACACTCTTATGCTCGCTCTCTAGCAATTTTCACTTTCGCACAAAAGCATTGTAACACTTAGCGATCTGGTCAATATCCTGCACTGTATCCTGAAGTTTAAAGCAATAAGAAGAACAAGGCAGCTGCGATTGTCAGCTCCCGAGGTTTTATGCCGACGATCTAGATTGATCAAGGGCTTTCCTCGTACATAACGTGTCAACCTTTACTTTTCTGCTCATTATTTGATCATAGATACAGCTCTATATCTTGAGCCGTATCCTGAAATTGTTTTTATAACTAACTTGGTTAACATATTTTTCACACATAATTTTAGCACACTACCTCACTTAACTAATTTGATCACTAAATTGCTTCGGTAATTTTTGACCAAAACAATTTGGCACCCACCGTGGGGCAAGTGGTGCTCTCTTTACTAAAAATTTTTGTGAAATCGCTAATCGGTTTTCTGTTTTCAAAACTTTTTGCCACATTGTTTACAATGGCCTCAAGATCAAACATGAGCTCCTCCACTGTGTCTGCTACAACTTCTACTACTACTGGTTCGGTGCTTCCACCACCTCCTCCAAGGATGCAATCTTCTTCACAACCTCAGGATATTATCCCTACTCGGAGTATTCAGGGATCTGCTCCGATTTTAGCTTCTAATGATGAAATTCTAACCTTATTTGGAAGTGTGCAGGAACAAATGAGGCAGTAACAGGAAACAAACCAAATGCTGTTGAGGGAAATACAACTCCTGAAGTCCAGCTCGAGCAGATCTGCCGAAGATATCGTCACTCCACTACAACCCAGAACTTTGAACTTCAGTTCGGCTGTGTACACTGAGGATAATAGGGGGAATATTGTGCCCAGCCTTCCTCAGAATCATACTCCTGAAATACCCTCCTCGGTCAGGATGTCAACCATGAGGAGCTCAGGATATGCTTCAGGATATGGACAGAATCCTCAGATGGGTAATGTGTCAAATAATAATAATACTCATGCTGCTAACAATAGTGGATCTTTGCAGGATACATGTGTAACATCAGCATTTACTAGGGAGCTTCAGAAGTTGAAGGACATGATATCCAGCATGCCTGGAGTGGTCCAGCCAATCCCGGAAGTGTCCCAAGACAGCCACAGGATATCTCGCTTTGCATATCCTATCTGTGATGCTGAGATTCCAAAGAGATTTCAAACCCCCAACATGAAGCGTTATGATGGAACTACGGATCCTGAAGAGCATATTGCCCAGTATAGGGAAAGGATGGAGATTAACCCTATCCCTCCGGAGCTCAAGGAAGCTTGCTTATGCAAGGGTTTTGGTTCTACCTTAACAGGATCAACCTTGAAATGGCTCCTAAATGTTCCTCCTCATTTGATTACATCATTTGCTCACCTAGTGAATTTATTTAATAGTCAGTTTTCTTGTAGTAGAAGCTTTGAAAAACTAACAAGTGACCTCTACAGGATAACACAGGGGCCTCAAGAATCCCTAAGGGATTATGTAAACAAGTTCAGCCGGGAATCTTTGGACATTCCGCATCTTGATGTTGCAACAGCTGTGCAGGCTTTCAAGATGGGGCTGCAAAAAGATTCTCAATTTTACCAAGACCTTGTAATGAACCCATGCAGGAACTTGGGTGAAGCTCGAAACAGGGCCCTAAGATATATTCGATTGGTGGATGACAGAAAGATGCAAAAGAGGATGAACTCATCCAACACCTATGAGACAACTAACAGGAAGTCAGAATCCTCATTTAAGCCATATCGCCCTAAGCCATATGGTAGAAATGAAAATAAGAAAGTGAACGCTATCGAAGACGAGGATCCTGAAGAATATCCTGAATTATCTGAATATTGCTTTTCTGTTAACATTCCTGAATTAATGTATGCCATGCAGGGTTTAGGAGACAAGGCTAGGTGGCCTCGAAAGAATCAACAAAAAGCCGATTGGAAAGATAAGTCAAAATGGTGTGCCTTCCACGAAGACTTCGGACATGTAACTGAGGATTGCGTTGCTCTAAGGAAAGAAATAAGCTATCTTCTAAGCAAGGGGTATCTGAAAGATCTCTTAGGAAGAAAGAAGAATAAGGGTCAGGATACTGAGAAGGATCCTGAGCGAGCAGCCTCACCTCCCGCGGATGCCAAGATAATCAACTTCATTTCGGGAGGATCCGACATTTGTGGGACTTCGTATTCGGCGGCGAAGAGACATGCAAAAGAAGCTAAGGCTGAAAGGGGAGACAAAACTGTCAGGATGACTACCCTCACAACTGACAAAGTGATCACATTTGATGCTGATGACAGGGATACTGTCCAGGATCCTCATCATGATGCTCTGGTAATAACGTTATATGTGGCTAACAATTTTGTACGTAGGATATTGGTTAATAATGACAGCTCCGTCAATATAATCCAACTAGAGACTCTGAAGAGAATGAATGTATCTCCAATGGATATCACTTCAAAGTCCACCGTGCTTGTTGGGTTCAGTGGAGAGGCTAGGAACACAGTGGGAGAGATAAAGTTACCAGTATATGTTGAAGGAGTCAACTCGATACAACGTTTCTGTGTGATGGATTCTCTATCCTGCTATAACATCATACTGGGAAGACCATGGATTCACGATATGAAGACTGTGCCATCAACATATCACCAATGCATCAAGATCCCAACCCCTTGGGGGGTTGTCAAGGTTGATAGCGATCAACAGGAGGCGAAAGAATGTTACTCATCTTCGATGAAATCCTCGACTAAACCTAGTGCAGCATAGCAATTAAAGATGCGGGCCCAGGATATCGTGGAGGATCCAGAGCAGGATGTGAAGAAAATTATCCTGGATCAGGATAATCCTGATATCTCGGTGCTCGTAGGAACCAATATCCCTCAGGATATTGAAGAGCAGTTAACTAACTTTTTGAAATGCAGGATGTCAACATTTGCATGGAAGCATGAGGATATAACAGGTATATCCAAAGACATTATCACTCACAAGCTTGGAATTGACAGATCGTTCAAGCCTGTTCAGCAAAAAAGAAGGAAATTTGCTCCTGAGCGGAATACGATTATCCAAGAGGAAGTTGAAAGATTGTTGAAGTCCAGGATGATCAGAGAAGTCAAGTTTCCAAGATGGTTAGCAAACGTAGTTGTGGTACAGAAGAAAAATGGGAAATGGAGAGTCTGTGTAGACTACACAGACTTGAACAAGGCTTGTCCTAAAGACCCGTTTCCTCTTCCTCACATTGATGCAATGGTGGATGCTACTGCCGGGCATGAAATGTTGACCTTCATGGATGCATCCTCAGGATTTCAGCAGATTCAAATGGAGCCTTCTGACCAGGAGGATACTGCCTTCATGACACTAACAGGTATTTATTGTTATACGGCTATGCCTTTTGGTTTGAAAAATGCAGGTGCAACATACCAGATATTGGTAAACATGATGTTCAAAGACAAGCTGGGGGACACCATGGAGGTATACATTGACGATATGGTGGTAAAATCAAGGAAGGCTCAGGATCATCTCCAGGATATTAGAGGGGCATTTGATATCCTGGATCAATATAACATGAAGCTAAATCCTGCTAAGTGTCATTTCGGAGTGGGAGCAGGAAAATTTCTAGGATATATGGTGACCAAGAGAGGAATAGAGGCGACCCCGGAGCAGATTAAAGCCATTTTGGATATTAAATCACCCTCAAATATGAAGGATGTTCAACGATTAACAGGGCGAGTGGCAGCATTAAACAGGTTTATTTCAAGATCCTCAGAGAAACGCAAAGAGTTCTATGATATCCTGAAGAAGAATAAGAAATTCGAATGGAGTGAGAAGCATGAAGCAGCCCTGCAGGATTTGAAGCAATATCTTTCAACTGCACCTCTACTGATGAAACCTGAGAATGGTGAACCACTATCCCTATACCTCACAGTATCAGGGAATGCTGTAAGTGCCGTCCTTGTAAAGGATCATGAAGGTCAGCAGTATCCTGTTTATTATGTTAGTAAAAGTTTGTTAAATGCTGAAACTAGGTATTCTCATTTAGAAAAATTGATACTAGCATTAGTTATGGCATCAACGAAGCTTAGACATTACTTTAAGACACACAGGATTCATGTTAAAACGAATTATCCTGTCAAAAATGTGCTTAGGAAACCAGAGATGTCAGGCAGGATGGCCAAGTGGTCAGTAAAGTTGAGTGCCTATGATTTAGTGTATGAACCTAGAAATGCCATAAAGTCTCAGGCTTTAGCTGACTTTGTGGCTGATTTCAGTAGTGACATTCAGGATGAGGTAGACCTAGAAGTTCAACAGTTAGGAGAATCTTCAGGATCCTAGACGTTATATACTGATGGTGCATCTAATGTAAGAGGAGTAGGATTGGGAATACTACTAAAATCGCCACAGGGGGACATATTACCCCAGGCTATTAGGTGTGAGTTCCCTGCTACTAATAATGAAGCAGAGTATGAGGCTTTAATTGCAGGATTAGAGTTGGCTAAGAATATGAGTATCAAGAATTTGCAAGTATATGTTGACTCCTTGTTAATTACTAATCATTTTAATGGATCCTATGCAGTCAAGGGTGAGAAATTAATCGAATACCTTGATATTCTCAAAAAATTAGCAGGATATTTCGATGTTTTTACACTTGAACAGGTACCAAGGGAGGATAATGCTGAAGCAGATGCCTTAGCAAACCTGGGATCATCGATCAGAATACCAGAAGGGACCCAAATACCAATATTACATATCTTGTATCCTGCAAAGAATCCTCAGGATAAAGAAGTAGCGGATATTCAGGATCCTGGAGCAGAGTATCCTGAAAAGGATCCTAAATCCGGGATAACTCCAATCATGAGATATCTCAAGGAAGGACATATCCCCGGAGATGAAAATCCTAAGGCATTTAGGATGAAGTTATCACGATTCACTATCATAAATAATGTTTTATACAAGAAATCTCTTGCAGGACCGTATTTGAGGTGCTTGGAGGGTCTTGAAGCCAAAGAAGTACTTCAGGATATACATGAAGGGGATTGTGGTAACCACACTGGGGGCAGGTCATTGTTCTCCAAAGTATTAAGGACAGGATATTATTGGCCAACGATGAGGAAAGATGCTGCAGAATATGCTCGAAGGTGTGATGCATGTCAAAGGCATAGTAACATACTACATCAACTAGCTGAACCACTATATCCTGTAGCGTCCCCTTGGCTGTTCATGAAATGGGGGATGGATATAGTAGGAAAGTTACCAAGAGCTCCGGGAGGAAAAGTCTTTATGCTAGCAATGACGGATTATTTCTCTAAGTGGGTTGAAGCTGAAGCATTTGTCTAAGTTAGAGACCAATAAGTAGTATCCTTCATAAAGAGGAATATCCTGACCAGGTTTGGGGTACCAGCTGAAATCATTTGTGATAATGGGTCCCAGTTTATAAGCAAGAGAACTACTGACTTTTGCAATAGTTGGGGAATCAAAATGATCACGTCTACTCCGGTACATCCTCAAGCGAATGGACAAGCTGAATCCTCGAACAAGATAATTGTCAATAACTTAAAGAAGAGACTTGGAGCCAAAAAAGGAAGATGGGCAGAAGAATTACCCTTCGTTTTGTGGGCTGATAGGACAACGGTAAAGAATGCAACCGGCCAAACCCCATTTTCCTTGGTATTTGGAGCAGAAGCAGTGATTCCAACGGAAATGGCGATACCTACTGCAAGATCTATCCTACAGAATCCTGAACAGAATCCTGAAGCCTTATGTCAAGATTTGGATACTATAGATGAAAAAAGGGATGCAACAAGGCTAAGGATGGCAGCATATCAACAAAGAATATCTAGAGCATATAACAAGAATATAAGGACTAGGAGATTTCGAGTTGGTGATTAGGTGCTAAGAAAGGCTTTTCAAAATACCACTAATCCTGCCGATGGCAAGCTAGCTCCAAAATGGGAAGGACCGTATGAAGTTGAGTCAGAAGCAGGGAAAGGAGCATATAGACTCAAGAATATGGAAGGGGATATGCTACCAAGATCCTGGAATGCAATACACTTAAAGCTCTATTTCAAGTAAGAACAAAATTTAATTTCTATCTTAGAATGGTATGTATTCTATCTCTTTTAAATATATTTGTTTATTATCTTGAACCCAATACTGACTTAAGCATCGGGGGGGTGTTAGCCAAGCTAACACCCACCTTAGTTTGCAGTTGTTTTGCAGCATATGTTTCAGGATATAGCTCCAGGATATGCACTCAGGATAACTCGAAAGATTAGAGGATTGGCCCCCTCTCTCACGTTTAAGGGACCCTGATCCCTTCAAAGGTTTAAAGGTATTCACCTTTCTTTCGAATTGGGTTTAAACACCTCGCCTGGAGCGCAAGTTATCTAGGTATAGTTCAAGGTAGCGGGACCAGTTCATGTAAAAGTGGCTGACAATTTCATTACTGTTGGCTATATCCTGGATCCTGAAGGTATATGAGGATTGATCACCCTCTCTCACGAAAGGGTATTTTCATACTCTCTAAGGTTTAAAGGTTTTCACCTTTCTAAGATTTGGAGTTTATACACTCTCACCTGTAGTGCATGAAACTCAGGATTTATCCCCAGGATATCAGGGTTTATCCCCAGGATATTAAGGGTTTATCCCCTGTATGCTAAGGATTCATTTCAGGATATCAAGGTTTTTGCCTCGGAGTGTTTGGAATTTATTCAAGCCAAAGTGTGAATACATTTGCATTTCTGTGTCATACACAGGGGACATACATTATACTATTCAAAGGTTGGATCCAAGTTTGTAAGTGTACACTGGGGACATTCCTAAGGTGGAAGATTTGAATTGACTCTCTAAAAGTCTTTGGTATGATCTCTCCTTTTTTCAAATGATTTAAGTCTTCTATGTTATATGACAATATCCTGACCAGGAAATCTCTTAGAATACTTGTCAGGATATTTTCAGAATGTGTTCCCATAATATTCCCAAAAATGTTTAAACAAAACAGTTTTCATAAGTAAAATTTATGCACAAATAACAACAATAATAAAGCCAAAAGAGAAGTTATATTATTAACATACCAAAAGATGTGCTCTTAGTTTCACCTCAAAACAAGGCCCATCCAATAAGAGCACTAATAGTTCCTTACCATATTTACCCAACAGTTGAAGGTTTCATCTCAAACCGAGACCCATCCACCTCCAACTGTTGTATTGTTCAAAAAGCATGCAGGAAATGTAAATTGTTCAGGTGCAGAAAAGTAAAGTGCGGAAAAAGTAAATTGTTTTGGGGATTACAGACCAACATTCAAATTCAAAAAGGTGGGCTCCGGCCTTGGCACGTATATCCATCATTGCCCACCTGAATGCCCTCACACAGCGGCATCTTCTCCAACCTTCTCTGCCTTCTCAGCTTCAGCATCCTGAGCAGCATCCTCACCAGCATCCATCTCAGCATCCGCTCCAGCATCCTTCTTATCTCCAGCCTTGTCCACCACCTCTGCTGACTTAGAGGATTCTCTGGCTTCAGTAGGAAGTGGCACAGCTTTGCCCCCAAGCTCCTTTAGCTTGGCCACCCAGGATTCAAGCGGCCAGGATGGGCATACAAGTCCTGTCTCCTTGGCCTCGTAGGCCATCTTGATGCGAGCTTGTAACAAGGAGACGATAGCAGAGGCTTTGATCCCTTCCCGGAAAGCAACCATGGCCTGTTCCTGATCCATTTGGACGGTGGCAAGTTTGAGCTCAGCATCTTGGGTGACCTTCTTCAGCATGCCCTCGTAGTGCCGGGTCTTTGCTTCAGCAATGGCACCTTGGTCGGCAACGGTGCTTTCAAGCTGTTTGATCCTGGCTTCATTGAGTGCAGCAGTACCACAGGCATCGTTGTACAGATGGAGCAAATGCTGGAGGCCCTGCACGTCAAGTTCAGGTATGAGTTAGAATGTATTAACCAGGATATCCTATCAGGATATATGTGCAGGATATGTAGCAGGATATTACCTTGTTGAGGAAGGATGTCATTGGCTCTAAGGATTCAGAAAAGCTGAGTTCATCGTAGGAGAACCCTTCTGGACCTGGAGCACTGATTTCAGGAGCTTTCCTCTTTTTCGCGGTGGAAGCACGAGTCCTTGGATTAGCCTTAGGAGCCGGGAGCGGCTTGGAGCTTGTGGCAGCAGGGGTCTCTTTCTTGACCATGACTGGAGTAGGGTAGCTGTCAAGTTCGTCGAGGTCTAGATAGACTGGAACCTTGTTGGAGTCTGCATACAGGGAGTAAAAATTTCTCCTAAGTATTTCAAATAAATGACATGTATGTACAGGATATTTTGCAGGATCCTTACCAGACATGTTTGCACTAGAAAGAGGACTTGGAGATGGCGGAGACGAGTTAAAACTTCTCTCAGCCTCTGGAAGGAGTCTGATGGCGTCAATTCTTTTCTTTGAATCAGTAAGGGGAGGAGCGATCTTCCTAAAGTCAGCTGTGTACACAACAGTAAAAATAAAGTTGATCAGTTCAGGATATGTAACAGGATAAGAGGCAGGATCATCCTTAAACCCTAAATCCTACCCTTTTTCAACCATTGCACCGGATATTCCGTTCCACCAGGGATTGAGTCTCTTTTTACAAAGAAGAACTTAGATTGCCAATTATCCTCGTTCCTGGTGGCACGAAGTATCAGCGGGTCGCCAGAAGTAGAATAAAACAAAAATCTACATGATCCGTGGCATCTAAGCTTGTAAGCTAGGGGGAGATCATGAACAGAAAGATCAGGGATGTGGTTTTTCTTGATCTGGTCAAGAACGGACAGAACACACCAAAGCATTGGCATTGTTTGACTAAAGGAGATTTTGGTAATGTTGAAGAATTCCGTGATGAAGTCTGGAAGGGGAATTGTAACCCTAAAGTGAAGGGAAAGGCACTAAAGCACAACCACTCATTGGAGACCATATCCGACCAGATTTCCCGGTCGAACGGCCGGAACACTATTCCTTCCGGAAAGATACCGGAGGATTTGAGAGCTGCCAAGTGGGCACTATCAAAAGAGCATATCTCTTTCTCCGGTTCTTGGAGAAGATTCTGCTGGATAAATGTGGGAGTTGAATCACCGGTACTAGATCTCGTCTGTCTCGGCATTTGATCGCTTGAATTTTTAACCGGAGAAGGAGAATGAAGATAAAGATGGAGATTAGAGAGAGAATGTTACCTTTTTCCTTATCGATAGTGATTAAAAAAGAGATAGGGATGAGAAGATATAGGGTGCAATGAGTAAATATAGGCTGAGTAGTTGCAAACGGTCACATCATAGGTCTTATCTCTTAATTACCTCGATCTCCGTGAAAAATGTAACCGTTAGTGGTGAGGATACTAAACGGTAACATTTTTGGGGACAATTGTTATGGGTGAAATTCTGAGCCCATATCCTGAGAAATATCTTGAATTATATCTTGGTTATATGATGTCTGTTCACATCCGGGATGCTGATTCAGGATATTGGTAACATCTTGAATGGTATCCTCAGGATCACTAACGAATTATGTGCAGGTACGTGGGTTAGAAGCCAGCAACGTTCACAAAGAATCATTTCGCGGAAGACTCGGTCCAAGTCGTTCAGATAAAGATGTTGAAGCCGCATTACTCGGTCTACAACATTTACAATGGAATATTCGGGGCATCCCATATTTATAGGAATTTTCGTTTGTAATTTGTTACTATAAATAGGTGGGTATACCAGATCGAATAGGTCATCGCATCAACACTCACTACACTCTTACGCTCGCTCTCTAGCAATTTTCACTTTCGCACAAAAGCATTGTAACACTTAGCGATCTGGTTAATATCCTGCACTGTATCCTGAAGTTTAAAGCAATAAGAAGAACAAGGCAGCTGCGATTGTCAGCTCCCGAGGTTTTATGCCGGCGATCTAGATTGATCAAGGGCTTTCCTCGTACATCACGTGTCAACCTTTACTTTTCTGCTCATTGTTTGATCATAGATACAGCTCTATATCTTGAGCCGTATCCTGAAATTGTTTTTATAACTAACTTGGTTAACATATTTTTCACACATAATTTTAGCACACTACCTCACTTAACTAATTTGATCACTAAATTGCTTCGGTAATTTTTGACCAAAACAGTAACAGCTCTCAGTCAGCTCTCAAGCAATACTTGGCGATTTCATACACTTTTTTACACATTACACTCTAGTGATCCTTGTAACAAGCTTGTTATCATCCCGATTTGTAATCTTAATTTTGTTTAATCTTAGTTGGTGATCGGTAGTTTCCATCACCCGAGGTTTTTTGTGCCGGAGATCAACTCTTGATCAAGGGCTTTTTCCTCGTATAAATTTTTGTGTCACTTGTTCATTACATTTCTGAGTGATCCTTAATATTGTTCATTGATTCAAGTATCACACCTCACAACAGAAAGTTTGGTTGCATTATCTTTGCTTGATTTTTGACCAAAACAGTTTGGCGCCCACCGTGGGGCAATTGGTGCTTCGTTCTTGAGAAATTATTGTTCTTGTGATCATTTCGGTTCATTACAACCAAGCAGATGGCTTCTTCAGCAAAGAACACATCAAGCTCTATGCCGGCAATGAGTTCTTCACAGGGCGTTCCTCCTCTGCCTCCACCACCTTCTGGATCCCAGAAGAATGCTGAAAATGCTGCGAAGAGACAAACCCCCATTTTCCCAAAACCACCAACTTCTTCTGTTTCCTCTAATCCTACTACTAATGATCTTTTTACTCTGATTTTGCAGATGAGAGATCGCATGCAAGAGCAGGAAAAAACCAATGAAAGGATCCTCCAGAAGATTGGTGATATCAAGAAACAGAAGAAATCAGTGGAGGATCACTCTCCTCTGATACCAAGGTCATCGGATTTCGATACTCCAGCTATAACCGCCTTGCAAACTGCAGCTCCGGACATCCAGTATCAAAGTGGTCCATTAGAAAGGCGTTATGGAACCGCAACTATGAGTCAAGCATTTGGCTCTCACTTCCAGCCTCAAGGATCCTCTTTTCAGCATCAGGGATCCTTCGTCAACTCAGTAGGATATTTGGGAATGCACACAGTCCAAGGATCCTCCCAGGTCCAAGGATCCTCCCAGGTCCAAGGATCCTCTATGGTTCCAGGATCCTCTCAGGTTCAAGGATCCTCTCAGCCCCAAGGATCCTTCCGGGTTCAAGGATCCTCTCAGCTTCAAGGATCCAACATCTTTCAGGACCAAGGATTCTTAAGAAGTATGCAACCCCCAAGCACAGATGTTCATCAAGGAGACTTCATTCCAATGCAGACCATTGCTTATTCTGGTCCTTCAATCATACCAGAATCCCGTCAATATGGATTCACATCTGCAATTCCAAACTTGAATCCTTCGGGAGGTAACACTTTTAATAATTTATATAACACTAACCATGGCTCAATGCAGGATACAGGTATCAATCAGGCTATGGCTAGGGAGTTACAGAAGCTTAAGGATATGATATCCAGCGTACCAGGAGTGGTTAAACCCATTCCTGAAATTGCAGATGGTAGCCATATGATATCTCGCTTTGTGCCACCTATTTGTGATGCTGAGATACCCAAAAGGTTCTAGATACCAACTATGAAGCTATATGATGGTTCAACAGATCCAGAGGAACATGTAGCTCAATACAGGGAGATGATGGAGATCAATCCAATTCCTGAGAGGTTAAAAGAAGCATGTCTATGCAAGGGTTTTGGATCCACACTCACAGGATCTGCTCTTAAGTGGCTGCTAAGTCTTCCCCCTTACTCTATTACTTCATTTGCTAATCTAGTTAATTTGTTTAATAGTCAATTCTCTTGTAGTAGAAAATTTGAACGATTAACTAGCGACTTATATAGGGTAACACAAGGTCAAAATGAATCACTTAGAGATTACATCACTAAGTTTAGTAAAGAATCCTTAGATATCCCTAACGATTAACTAGCTACGGCTGTAGAAGCCTTTAAAATGGGTTTGCTTAGGGATTCATTGTTCTATGATGATCTTGTTATGACCCCATGCAGGAATCTTGATGAAGTAAGAACCAGGGCCCTTAGGTTCATCCGTCTAGAGGATGACAAAAGGATCCAGGAGAGATTGACAGGATCCTCAAAACAGGAAAAGCAAGGATCCTACTTTAAGAATAACAAGTTCAAGTCCTACAACAAGTCTGACAACCAGAATGTGCATGCAGTAGAGCAAGAAGAGGATGATGAGGATTATCCTCCCATTTCTGAATACTGTTTTTCTGTTGATAACAATGAACTAATTCTTGCAATGCAGAATCTAGGTGAGAAAGCAAGATGGCCAAGGAAAAGTGATAAACCAGCCGCAACAAAGGATAAGTCCAAGTGGTGTGCATATCACGAGGATTTCGGACATCTCACTGAAGAGTGTATTGCACTAAGAAAAGAAATTGGTTACTTGTTAAGTAAGAGGCACTTGAAGGAGCTCTTGGGAAGAAAGAAGTCAAGGATCCAGGATCCTGAAAGGATCCCGGAAAAGGCTCCTGCTCCTCCAGCAGATGCACAAGTTATAAACTTTATATCCGGTGGATCAGACATTTGTGGTACTTCCTTTTCAGCAGCCAAAAGACATGCCAAGGAAACCAAGATGGATAATGGGGATAGACCCATCCGGACCTCCACTGTTACCAAGGATAAGATTATAACTTTTGATGAGGATGATCATGTTGATGTTCAGGATCCTCATCATGATGGTCTTGTTATTACTCTGTTTATTTCTAACCATTTTGTCCGCAGGATCCTGATAGATGGAGGAAGCTCAGTAAGCATCATCCAGCTTGATGTCCTCAAGAAAATGAACATTCCTGAATCAAACATTGTCCCAAGATCCTCAGTACTTGTGGGATTCAGTGGAGAAACCAAGAATACATTGGGGGACATCAAACTCCCTATCTATATTGAAGGACTTCATTCTTATCAAAATTTTGTGTCATAAATTGCTTATCATGTTGTAATGTTATCCTTGGCAGGCCATGGATACATGACATGAAGGCAGTCCCATCTACCTATCATCAATGTGTAAAGCTTCCTAGTCCGTGGGGAGTGGTGAAAATTGAGAGTGATCAACAAGAAGCTAAGAATTGTTACACGTCATCAATGAAGCCAGTCTCAAGACCAAGGGAGCAATAGCAATTA
Organism: Helianthus tuberosus; assembly: GCA_030545235.1. Lineage (NCBI taxonomy): Eukaryota > Viridiplantae > Streptophyta > Magnoliopsida > Asterales > Asteraceae > Helianthus > Helianthus tuberosus. The sequence goes on from CM060381.1 coordinate 145,032,755, forward strand.
AAGCATCCTTCAAGGGATGTCTTGGAGGCAAGAGAACAGGATGTGAAAGAAATCCTTATGGATCCTCGTGATCCTGAATCCATAGTCTTCATAGGATCAGGGATCCTCAGCAACATTGAACATGATCTAATATCCTTCCTTAAAAGGAGGAAAACTACCTTTGCCTAGAAGCATGAGGACATGACAGGTATATCTAAAGATATAATTACCCATAAGCTTGGCATTGACAGGTCATTCAAGCCGATTCATCAGAAGAGGAGGAAGTTTGCACCTGAAAGGAATGCTATTATCCAGGAAGAGGTAGATAAGCTACTTCGAGCAGGTATGATAAGAGAGGTTAAGTATCCAATATGGTTAGCCAATGTGGTTGTTGTTCAAAAGAAAAATGGAAAGTGGAGGGTGTGTGTCGATTTTACTGATTTAAACAAGGCATGTCCCAAGGATCCTTTCCCATTACCCCACATTGACTCCACGGTGGATGCTACCGCGGGTCATGAGTTGTTGACTTTTATGGATGCTTCATCTGGATTTCAACAAATTCAGATGGAACCATCTGATCAAGAGGATATAGCCTTTATGACCCCAACTGGTATATATTGTTATATTGCTATGCCATTTGGACTAAGGAATGCAGGTGCTACTTATCAAAGGCTAGTCAATATGATGTTCAAGGAACAAATTGGACACACTATGGAAGTCTATATAGATGACATGGTGGTTAAGTCCAAGAAAGCTGAGGATCACCTTAGAGACTTGGAGGAAGCATTCAATATCCTTGATAAATTTAATATGAAACTAAATCCTTCCAAGTGTCACTTTGGTGTTAAAGCAGGTAAATTCCTAGGCTATATGGTGACAAAAAGAGGCATTGAAGCAAGTCCAGAGCAAATCAAGGCTATTGTGAATATTAAATCTCCTGCCAATGCCAAGGATGTGTAGAGATTGACAGGCAGGATCGCAACCTTGAACAGGTTCATATCCAAATCCTCAGAAAAATGCAAGGAATTCTACGACATTTTGAGGAAGAACAAGAAATTTGAATGGATTGAAAAGCATGAAAATGCTCTCAAAGCTCTCAAGGATTACCTATCCTCAGCCCCTGCCTTGATGAAACTAGAAAAAGGAGACGTGCTATCCTTGTACCTGGCGGTATCCTCTAAAGCAGTAAGTGCGGTCCTTGTTAAGGATCACAAAGGTACACAACATCCTGTCTATTATGTAAGTAAGAGTTTACTTGATGCTGAATCCAGGTATTCACATTTAGAAAAACTTATCCTTGCACTAATTATGGCGTCTACTAAATTAAGACATTATTTTGAAACTCATGCTATTATTGTTAAGACTAATTTTCCAATCAAGAATGTTCTCAAAAAACCTGAAATGTCAGGAAGGATGGCTAAGTGGGCAGTGAAGCTTAGTGCTTATGATATAAGATATGAACCAAGGACTGCCATTAAATCCCAAGCCTTAGCTGACTTTGTGGCAGATTTCAGTAGTGACTTGCAAAAAGAAGCCGAGTTGGAAGTCCAACAGCTTGAAGAAACTAAGGATCCTTGGATACTCTTCACTGATGGAGCTTCTAATGTCAAAGGAACAGGGCTTGGAATACTACTAAAATCGCCACAGGGGGACATAATACCCCACTCCATAGCTTGTGAATTTCAAACTACCAACAATGAGGCTGAGTATGAAGCCTTGATAGCTGGTTTGCAAATTGCTAAGCATATAAGGATCAGGTATCTTGAGGTACATGTAGATTCGTTGTTAATTACTAATTACTTTAATGGATCCTATGCTGTTAAAGGTGAAAAGCTAATCAAATATTTAGAGATAGTCAAAGAATTGGCATTCTCTTTTGTTTCCTTTAGTTTGACACAGGTACCAAGGGAAGAGAATGCAGAGGCTGATGCATTAGCCAATTTAGGATCATCCTTGAAGATCCCGGAGGATATCAGGATCCCTATTATCCACATCCTAACCCCTGCTATCGAGGATCATGTAGCCTTGGAGATAGGAGAGGATTCTGCAATCATCCCTAGTGATGATACTCAACCTCATTCAGGATCATGGATCCTTCCAATCATGAGATACATACAACATGGAGAGATTCCTACAGGAGAAAACCCCAGGGCTTTCAAAATCAAGGTATCTCAATTTACAATATTGAATAACATGTTATATAAACGATCTCTTGCAGGGCCATATCTAAGGTGCATTGAGGATCCTGAAATCCAAGAGGTCCTAAAGGATTTTCACGAAGGAGATTGTGGAAACCACACTGGGGGCAGGGCATTATTCTCCAGGATCCTGAGGACAGGATACTATTGGCCTACTATGAAGAAGGATGCTGTGGAATATGCCAAGAAGTGTGATCCTTGTCAGAGACATAGTAATATCCTTCACCAACCAACAGAACTTTTGCATCCTATATCCTCTTCTTGGCCGTTTATGAGATGGGGATTGGATATAGTCGGTAAGCTTCCTAAGGCACCTGGTGGAAAAGTATTCATGCTTGCTATGACTGATTACTTCTCCAAGTGGATAGAGGCTGAAGCCTTTGCTCAAGTCAGGAAAAAGAAGTGATATCCTTTATTAAGAGAAATATTATTACTAGATTTGGTATCCCTTCTGAAATTTTTTGTGATAATGGATCCCAATTTATTGGGAATAGAACTACTAACTTTTGTAACAGCTGGGGGATTAAGATGATAACATCAACACCAGTCCACCCACAAGCTAATGGCCAGGCAGAATCATCCAACAAGATCATCATCAACAATTTGAAGAAGAAGCTTGGATCCAAGAAAGGAAAATGGGCAGAAGAACTACCTTATGTGCTTTCGCCTGATAGGACAACTCCCAAGAATGCTACTGGCCAAACTCCATTCTCTTTGGTATTTGGAGCAGAATCAGTGATCCCTACAGAGATGGTGGTTCCTACTGCAAGAACAAGCATTCGTGATCCTGAAGAAAATGCTGAAAACTTGGTTCAAGACTTGGATACTATAGAAGAACTCAGGGATTTGGCAAGGATAAGGATGGCCAGTTATCAACAAAGGATGGCTGGAGCCTACAACAAGAATGTCAGGATCAGGAAATTCCAAATTGGTGATATGGTATTAAGGAAGGCATTTCAGAATACCACCAATCCTGTTGATGGGAAGTTAGCACCAAAGTGGGAAGGCCCCTATTTGATTGAAGCAGAAGCAGGAAAGGGGGCATATCGATTGCTAACAATGGAAGGTGATTTGCTGCCAAGAGCTTGGAATGCTGTCCACCTGAAGAAATACTTCATGTAACAAGGATTCATGATCCTTAGCTAACAAGTATCCTTGAAGGATCCTTACAGGACAAGGGATCCTCATTTTGGTAATGATCTAATCCTAAACTATTTCACTCTTTCTATATATAAGGATAAGGATCCTGGATCCTTTATCCTCCTTTCACTTGATTCTGAGTTTTGCAGAAGGTATAGGTATCCTTAACAAAGGATTGAGTATCCACAGAGGTATCCAGTTATTTGGGCTTAACCCCAGTTATTTGGGCTTGACCCCAATTATTTTGGGCTAGTCCCCAGTTTTTGGGCCTGTCCCCAGTATCGCCAGCAGCGCACGATGATCCTGGTACAGTTCATGGCAATGGGATCAGTACTCGCTTTAGGGGCTGATAATTTCATTGTACTGGCTGTATCCGGGATCCTACGTATAATGGTAGACGTACCATACATCCGTTCCTAAGGTTTCTAACGTTTTCACGTTAGCTAAGGTTTTGGCATTTTCATGTCACTAAGTTTGGATAGTCGCCAGTGAGGGCCATACCCCAGTTTACACACGATCCTTTGGGCTTATCCCCAGTTATCCTTTGGGCTTGTCCCCAGTATATTGGGCTTGTCCCCAGAATTGTTGGGTTTGTCCCCAGTTACTAACTTTTCTCTTATATTGGCTTAGTCCCAAGTTGTATTCTGTTTGAGGCTTTCGAAGTTAAACAGATAAGGATCCCTGATCCTTACCTTTACTAAGGTTTGTCTTTTGGTTATGTTGATTATGAATGTTAAAGGGTTAGGATCCTAACTTGGATTCTCAGGTATGATCCTTAATCATTTAGATTTTATTCATTATTCATCTAAGTGACCTTTATCCTTTGACAACAGAATTAATGATCCTTAAGTTACATAACTTTTCTGAATTTATTAACTATAGGATATTTGTTCCTTGATCATATCCTAAAACTTTTGAACATGATTTACTAAATCTTTATCCTTTACTTACAAACTCAAACAAAGTACTTAACAACAGTTGAAAAATAAGGAATTCACAAGAATAACAACACAAGATAGCCAAAAGTTAAAGGTTTTATTTATTCATCCATAGTTAAACCCTTCAAAAGTTGTCAAAATTACCTACCCCAAGCATCTACCAGCAATACGTGGCCGTCCGCTGGGGTAGGTAAAGGGTGTCCATTGTTAATAGGTCTTTCAAGTGCAGGAAATATAAGATGGCAGGATAACAAGTGGCTTCATCCCCCAAACATAGGATCCTTCCACCACCTATTATCCTACCTATTGTCTTAGGATCCATGATCCATAACCCTAGAAACTATTGTTCAAAGTACAACCCAACATTGTTTCAAAACACCATAACCAAAAAACCACTACCAAATCCTAAAAAATGGGCTCCGGCCACGTCTAGAAATATCCTTCATCGCCAATTTCAGCAGCTCAAACCTTGGCTGCATCACCACCAGCATCATCACCGGCCTGATCCTTCCCGTTGCCACTCGCCTTAATTGCAAGACTTCAGTAGCCTCCTTCTCTTCGTCCTCAAACTCTGCCAGCTTTGCCTTCCAACCCTCCTTGTCCCAAGTGGTCCGGTCGAAGTCAGGATCCTCAGCCTCCTGAGCCATTTGCAGCTTGATCTTATACATTGTGATAGCAGCAGAGACTTTGGCATCTTCCAGCAGGTCGTGCTTCTCGTGATCAGCATTTATCTGGGCCATGACCACTTCCTGCTTTGCGAGAGCAAGATCCTTCTCAAGGTGGGATATGGTCTGATCCTTAGCTAAGAAGATCTTTTGGAAGTCCCTCTGCTTTTGGTCAGCTTCCTCAGCATAAGCATCCAGCAGCATCTCGATTTCGGTGAAATTCTGCAAAAAGACAAGGTAAAGTTTAGGATCCTTGATCCTCAGATGGGCAGGATAATCAGTCAGGGTTAGTGATCCTCACATCAGCGAAGTACTCTTGGAACTGGTGGCGAATTAGAGGCAAGCCTTCAAGATTGTCAGTTTCGGAGGCCTTCCTTTTCTTTCCCTTGGAGGTGGTAGGCTTTGGAACCACGGCACTAGGGCTGGCAGCAGTCTTCTTCTTCCCAGACCTGGGAGCAACAGCGGTAAGATCGGTAACACTGAAACGGGTGGCAGACCTTGAGGATTTTCCAGCACCTATCCATCCAACACAAAAGATAAGTATTCTTGTTTTATTTATGTTTTAACATTTAATTATATACAAACATGGATACTTACTCGACATTGTGACAGAGCCCGAGGATACTTCTTGAGAATCCTTGGTACTTGCTTGAAATGATCTTCTAGCAGGGTCAAGACTCCGAAAAGCGTCAAGCCTTTCCTTCGTTGCAGGTGAAGTAATGATGTGTGAAACAGAAATAGCTGCAAAATAGAAACAAAGGGGTTAGTGATCCTCAGCGGAGACAGGGTATCCTATGATCCTTATTTCAGGATCCTCTATCCTACCATGAGTAGCCCATGTTCTGGGGAGATCCTTCCCATTAGGGATAGAATCCCTCCTGACGAAGAAAAAACGTTTCTTCCACTTGTTATCATTCTTGGTGGTTTTCAAGATTGGATGTGGTTCACCGGGTTTATGTTTAAATAGAAAGCAATGTGAACCATGGCTAACAGGGTTGTAAAGTTCAGACAACTCCGACATTCCCAACTCAATATCCTCTTGCTCAATGATCCTTTCAAGGGTAAATAAGACCCTCCACATCATTGGCATAGCTTGAATATAGGATATGCCGGTAAGGGAGAAGAAAGATTGGGTGAAATCAGGAAAAGGGTAGGAGTATCCTATCAAGAAAGGGGTAACTGGAAATGCAACCCATGTTTCAGAGACAAAATCACTCCGGACGGTAGGATCAAAGGGTTTGAAAATAGTGCTCGCAGGGAAGCAATGGCGAATCCTGTCGATCTCAGGATCGGTAAAGCAGCAACGTTCCTTCGGAGAGTCTTCGATGATCCCTTGGCTTTTTAAAGGACTGTCTTTTCGATGATCCTTAGCTGGGGATGATCTTAGCTTCATTGTGATTCGGAGATTTTGAAGAAAAAGAAACAGAGTAAGAAGGAGAAGAGAAAGAGGAAAGAGAAGTACCTGCTTGATCTTCAAATGTGGATTTAAAGGGAGTATTGCTCAAATTTAAATGCACATTGACCCTTATCTCTAACTTCAATTTATAATCATGATTCTGCAGGGATGTCGCTTCAATGACGTGAGATTGATAACGGCTAGTCAGATTGTAACGGCTATATATCCGTTGGTTTGTTACGGATAAGATCAAGAAAATATAACTCGACAATTTACACTTTACTCCTTATATTTTGGGGGCAATTGTTAGGGGAGGATTTTCTAAATCCTAAGGATCACGGGTCCTCAACTGCTTTCAGGATCATAGATCCTCAATTCTGTTTGAATTAAGGATCCTCAGCAGGTGTCGCAGGATCAGGATTCAGGATCACTGTTGTTATCCTACTACTAACAATTGTCTTCCTTGTACGTAAACTTGTTTTGCAGGAACGAGAGTATGGACCAAGTCTCATCGAAATTCCAGGAGTGTATTCCCTTAATATTCCGCACGTGTTTGACCATTATTGACGTTGTGGAGATCGTGGGGAGGCTTGCATAATTGTCGGATAGTTAGTTAGACTAGTTATTTTCTAATTTAAATGGGGATGACAAGCTTGATAGAAACACTTAGCTATTTTTGGCATACACACACACTCGTAACAGCTCTCAGTCAGCTCTCAAGCAATACTTGGCGATTTCATACACTTTTTTACACATTACACTCTAGTGATCCTTGTAACAAGCTTGTTATCATCCCGAGTTATAATCTTAATTTTGTTTAATCTTAGTTGGTGATCGGTAGTTTCCATCACCCGAGGTTTTTTGTGCCGGAGATCAACTCTTGATCAAGGGATTTTTCCTCGTATAAATCTTTGTGTCACTTGTTCATTACATTTCTGAGTGATCCTTAATATTGTTCATTGATTCAAGCATCACACCTCACAACAGAAAGTTTGGTTGCATTATCTTTGCTTGATTTTTGACCAAAACAGTCACTACTGAAATCAGCCACAAAGTTAGCTAAAGCCTCAGATTTTATGGCATTTCTAGGTTCATACACTAAGTCATAAGCACTTAATTTCACTGACCACTTGGCCATCCTGCCTGACATCTCGGGTTTCCTAAGCACGTTCTTAACATGATAGTTGGTTTTAACGTGAATCCTATGCGTCTCAAAATAATGTCTAAGTTTTGTTGATGCTATAACTAGGGCTAATATCAGTTTTTCTAGATGAGAATATCTAGTTTCAGCATCTAATAAACTTTTACTAACGTAATAGACAGGATACTGCTGACCTTCATGATCCTTTATAAGGACAACACTTACTGCATTCTCTGACACTGCAAGATACAGGGATAATGGTTCGCCATCCTCAGGCTTCATCAATAAGGGTGCGGTTGAAAGATACTGCTTCAAATCCTGCAAGGCTGCTTCATGCTTTGCTCCCCATTCGAACTTCTTATTCTTCTTGAGGATATCGTAAAATTCCTAGCACTTTTCCGAGGATTTTGAAATAAATCTGTTCAACGCTGCTACTCGGCCTGTTAATCATTGAACATCTTCCATATTCGAAGGTGATTTTATATCCAAGATAGATTTAATCTGCTCTGGGCTTGCCTCTATCCCTCTTTTGGTCACCATATATCCTAGAAACTTTCCTGCCCCCACTCCGAAATGGCACTTAGCAGGATTCAGTTTCATGTTATATTGATCCAGGATATCAAATGCTCCCTTAATATCCTGGAGGTGATCCTCAGGCTTTTTATATTTCACCACCATATCGTCAATATATACCTCCATGGTGTCCCCCAGCTTGTCTTTAAACATCATGTTTACCAACCTCTGGTATGTTGCACCTGCATTTTTCAAACCAAAGGGCATAGCAGTATAACAATAAATACCTGTGGGTGTCATGAAAGCAGTATCCTCCTGATCAGAGGGTTCCATCTGGATTTGCTGAAATCCTGAAGCGGCATCCATGAAGGTTAACATCTCGTGGCCGGCGGTAGCATCTACCATTGAATCAATATGAGGTAGAGGAAACGGGTCTTTCGGAAAGGCTTTGTTTAAGTCTGTGTAGTCTACACAAACTCTCCACTTCCCATTTTTATTTTGTACCATGACTACATTCGCAAGCCATTTAGGAAACTTCACTTCTCTAATCATCTTGCTCCTTAGTAGTCTTTCAACCTCCTCTTGGATGATCACATTTCGCTCCGGAGCAAATTTCCTTCTCTTTTGTTGGACCGGCTTGAATGACCTGTCAATACCGAGCTTATGTGTTATAATATCCTTGGAAATACCTGTCATATTCTCGTGCTTCCATGAGAATGTTGACATTCTGCATTTCAAAAAATTAGTCAATTGATTTTCAATATCCCGAGGGATATTGGTTCCTACGAGCACCGAGATATCCGGATTATCCTGATCCAGGATAACTTTCTTTACATCCTGCTCCGAAGCTTCCATGATATCCTGGGCCCGCATCTTTATTTGCTAGGCTGGATTAGGTTTGGTTGAGGATTTCATTGAGGATGAGTAGCATTACTTCGCCTCCTGCTGATCACTATCAACCTTGACAACCCCCAAGGGTAGGGATCTTGATGCACTGATGATAAGTCGATGGCACAGCCTTCATATCATGGATCCATGGCCTGCCTAGTATGATGTTATAGCAGGATAGGGAGTCCATCACACAGAAACGTTGTATCCAGTTGACCCCTTCAACATATACTTGTAACTTTATCTCCCCTACGATATTCCTAGCTTCCCCACTGAAGCCAACGAGCACGGTGGATTTCGAAGTAATGTCCATCGGAGATACATTCATCCTCTTCAATGTTTCCAGCTGAATTATGTTGACAGAGCTGCCATTATCCACTAATATCCTGTGCACAAAATGGTTAGCAACATATAATGTTATTACGAGGGCATCATGGTGAGGATCCTGGACAGTATCCCTGTCATCACTGTCGAAAGTGATCACTTTGTCAGTTGTGAGGGTAGTCATTCTGGCTGGTCTGTCTCCCCTTTCAGTCTTAGCGTCCTTTGCATGTCTCTTGGCCGCAGCATACGAAGTCCCACAAATGTCGGATCCTCCTGAAATAAAGTTAATTATTTTGGCATCTGCTGGGGGTGAAGCTGCTCGTTCATGATCCTTCTCAGGATCCTGCCCTTTATTTTTCTTTCTTCCCAGCAAATCCTTCAGATATCCCTTGCTCAATAGGCTTATTTCTTTTCTTAGAGCAATGCAATCCTCAGTCACATGTCCGAAATCTTCATGGAAGGCACACCATTTGGATTTATCCTTCCAATCAGCTTTTTGTTGATTCTTTCGAGGCCACCTAGCTTTGTCTCCTAAACCCTGCATAGCATACATTAACTCAGGTATATTAACAGAAAAGCAATATTCAGATAATTCAGGATATTCTTCAGGATCCTCATCTTCAACAACATTCACTTTCTTGTTGTCATTTCTGCCATATGGCTTGGAGCGATATGGTTTATACGAGGATTCTGATTTCCTGTTGGTCGATTCGTAGGTTGAGGTAGAATTCATCCTCTCTTGCATCTTTTTGTCATCTTCCAAGCGAATATATCTCAAGGCCCTGTTTCGAGCTTCGTCGAGATTCCTGCAGGGATTCATTACAAGATCCTGATAGAACTGAGAATCTTTTTGTAATCCCATCTTAAAAGCTTGCACAGCTGTTGCAACATCAAGATGTGGGATATCTAAGGATTCCCGACTAAACTTGTTCACATAATCCCTCAAGGATTCCTGAGGTCCTTGAGTTATCCTGTAAAGATCACTGGTTAGTTTCTCAAAACTCCGGCTGCAAGAAAACTGACTATTAAATAAATTAACCAAATGAGCAAATGAAGTAATTGAGTGAGGATGAACATTTAACAGCCATTTTAAGGCTGATCCTGTCAAGGTAGAACCGAAACCCTTGCACAATCATGCTTCCTTGAGCTCTGGAGGGATAGGATTAATCTCCATTCTTTCTCTATACTGGGCAACATGCTCTTCAGGATCCGTAGACCCATCATACAGTTTCATGTTGGGGGTTTGAAATCTCTTTGGGATTTCAGCATCACAGATAGGATATGCAAAGCGGGATATCCTGTGGCTTTCTTGGGACACTTCCGGAATTGGCTGGACAACTCCAGGTACACTGGATATCATGTCCTTCAATTTCTGAAGCTCCCTAGTAAATGTTGACGTCATACCTGCATCCTGCAAAGACCCATTATTGTTAGTAGCAAGAATATTATTATTTGACATGTTACCGGTCTGAGGATTCTAGCCATATCCTGAAGCATATCCTGAGCTCCTCACAGTTGACATCCTGACCGAGGAGGGTATCTCAGGAGTATGATTCTGAGAATGGCTTGGCATGATATTCCCCCCGTTATCCTCAGTGTAAACTGCAGAACTGAAGTTCAAAGCCCTAGGCTGCAAAGGAGTGACAGTTTCTTCAGCAGGTCTACTTGGGCCGGATTTCAAGAGTTGTATCTCTCTCATCAGCATCCGATTAGTTTCCTGCTGCTGCCTCATCTGCTCCTGTACACTACCAAACAAATTCGGAATTTCATCATTAGAAGCCAAAACAGGACCGGATCCCTAGGTACTGGGAGCGGGGATAACATCTCGAGCCACATGACTCTCAGTTTCGTGTGAATAAGCTTGCATTCTTGGAGGAGGAGGTGGAAGCACCGAACCAATTGTTGCAGAGGTTGTAGCAGACAAGGTGGAAGAGCTCATGTTTGATCTCGAGGCCATTGAAAACAATGTAGCAAAACGTTTTGATAATAGAAAACCGAGTAATGATTTTACTTAAGTTTTTAGTAAAAATAGCACCACTTGCCCCACGGTGGGCGCCAAATTGTTTTGGTAAAAAATTACCGAAGCAATTAAGTGATCAAATTAGTTAAGTGAGGTAGTGTGCTAGAAATGAGTGTCGAAAATATGTTAATCAAATTAATTGTAAAAACAGTTTCAGGATACGGCTCAGGATATAGAGTTGTATCTATGATCAAACGATGAGCGAAAAAAGTAAAGGGGCGACACGAGATATACGAGGAAAGCCCTTGATCAATCTAGATCGCCGGCACAAAACCTCGGGAGCTGACAATCGCAGCTGCCTTGTTCTTCTATTACTTCAAATATCAGGATACGGTGCAGGATGTGATGCGGATCAACTAAGTGTTACAATGTGATTCGAGTACAAGTGTTTGTGTGTAGTAGTTGCCAGTAGCTTGAGAGTAAAGTGTGCGAATGAAAAAGTGTGTGCCTTAACTGATCCGATCCATCTATTTATAGTAAAAGAAATGCAACAAACTACCCTATTAAACCGGGATCCGGCGGATATTCCCCACTTGAACATTGTAGACCTGGTATTTCGGGTTCAACGTCTCTCAAATAACTGGTTTGCCCGAGTCTCAAGGAGAAGAAGTCCATCTGACCGTTAGTGACCTACAGCTTCTTACCTGCACGTGGATTATTTAGTTAACACCAGGATATCGCACCAGGATGTTACCAATATCCTGATCCGGTACAAGTAAACAATCAAAAGCATAATATTAGTCAGGATATATATGCTCAGAAAACGACCCATAACAATAGGTTATGGATATTTTTTTACGTGTGTGTGCTATTATGTGTTACTTGTGCATGTTATGTTTATGTTGAGGTGATTAATCGCAAACGCAGTCGCAACTCTATCACAACGCAATCTCATCGCAAACCCGAGATTTACGAATTACTTTTGTAGTTAGGTTATTTGTGTAACTAATGGGTAATACTATTGCATCGCTTACTCGAAACGCATCGCAACGCTTAACGCACGAAACGAAACATCGAAACGCAACTCACCGGGGACGTTCGACCGAATGACCATTCGATCGAATGGTCATCCGTCCGGATGGTCATCCGTCCAGATGGCCATCCGATCGGATGGCCATCTGATCGGATGGTCCTCCGATCCGTCACACTACACCGACTTTCCTGTTTTAGCATCTAAAAATAGCCCTGTCACATCGTTGTTCATGATATGACAGCTCTCTCATCCGACCAGCACGTTCCAGCCCTCTTTTCTCTCAATTTGTCGCGATTCTTGTAAGTTTTCAACCCAAATCGTGTACTTCTATCATCTACACACGCTTCTTCATCATTTTCATCTTTGAACCTTTACTTTTAACCATGAAATCGGCTGATTTGAGGTGTTCTAGGATGATGTCATCATGGGGTTCTTATGAACTTCAAGACTTGACCTCATTCCACCCAGAATAGCTCAGATCTAAGAGATTTCAACATGTTTAAACACTGATTTCGCATTAATCTAAACATTTTTAGGATTAAAAGGATTGAAAGATGTTTTCATAACTTTCTTTCAACTCTCTTGCACTCATGCACTCAAAACCGATAGAATCGGAGCTCATTCAGGCCTTCCACTCATTCTCTAGTGATGTGTCGGTCTGAGATCTGATTCCTATCAACGAGATAACCGACTTAGCGGGTTGAGCATGAACAACCGTCAAGAACAGTTAACGGGTCAAAATGAGGTAATTCCCGTCTGATCGGATAACTTGGACTTGAGGGGTTTTCCGTTGTTTAACACGTTGTCATACCGTCTCGATCAAACCGCAAACTTTCAAACTTAACAAATTTCAAAATGAGCATGACACCAAACGGACTGCCATCCGATTGGATTACCATCCGATCGAACAATAATCCGATCGAATGACTCATGGTCCCAAACACTTGAACTTTTAACATTTTCAACACATATCAGTATCCAACGAATGGCCATCTAATAAGATGACCATCCGATCAAATGACCATCTTACTGTGAACTTGTTCTTCATGAAATGTCTCGCTGGACGGATCGCCATCCGACCAAACTTCAGTTCGACCGGACGACCTGAAAGGTAGAGATACTTCTCTGTTTTCAAAATGCTACAACGAAAACTTCAAAGCCATCATACACAATCACATCCATCCCAAACGAACGGCAAACCGACCGAATGGCCATCCGTCTGGATTGCCATCCGTTCAGATGACCTTTCGTCACTCAGTCAGTCGCCCCGTTTTACTCGCTGTTTATCACTTATGCTATCATTCTGTAATCATGATTACTCTAGCGCTCCCTTCAATCCAATCACAGATTGTGTTTAGACGCTACCATCTTTGTGAGTATACTCGATCCCTTTTTGCTTTAAGCACTTTTGGGTGTTACATACGTTACTTATATCAAATCACACTGATTACACAACACAAACACTTTTATACGCTAACCATTACTGCATGCTATATGTGTTACTCGATGAATGCTTGTATGTTATGTTTACACAGTGATTGTTGCCTGACACCTTAGCAACGATAGTACTATAGTTTGGACTCAGAACCTGTCGTGGACAGGGGTTGTTAAGGGCTTTCTTCATGTGTCACAGTGGTGATATGTGTTGCGCATTCTACAACTCGCAGTCACGTCTGTGTATATTTCATTGTCGATAACCTACTTGCTTCACATTATACATGTTAGATGCTGGTTATGCGTAAACTCGCTTTCACTATCTATTATACTATTAAACTTGTATGCTCACCTTTACACTATGTGTATTGACATCTATTTTAACGTATGTGACAGGTATTTAGGATGCTTTGCTTGTTACCTGCTGGAATCAAGCTAGGATGGAGTCTAGAAACAAATCTAATAAAATTTGAGTTGTCGTAAGATGTTATCTGTCTTTGAGAAAACAATGTCTGTAATAACTGCTTTTATTTGATATATTATGGTATGGGACATAATGCTAAATATCTGGTAATTTTAGTTGTTATGGATTTCTCTCGGACATTCTGTTTCGCTCAGTGCCGCGCCCGATGATTGCGCCATCGGTTGGGGTGTGACATGTTGGGGGGGGGGAGGTGAGGTTTCGAGAGGGTTTGTGTTTTTCCAGCGGGGTGAGGTGGTGGTGAAACGTGAAGGTGGTGAAGATTGGGGAAGATGAGAAGGGTGGGGTGGGTGGTGGGCCACACATAAATTTTAAAATATTAATTATATTTCTTTTAACCTTTTAGTTATTTATTTAACAGTAAGGGTATTTAGGTCATTTCACACCAACTTAACAATGAAAAATAACTAAGTTAGGGTTAAAGAAAATAATGTGTAGGGTTTGCAAACATCGAGTACGTTTTTTGTACTTTTTGAAGATAAAGGACACACTTTGCAATCTAGTGTCAACCTAAAGGACGATTTTTGTAATTTACTCCAGAGAATATGATACCATGAAAGTTAGTAAATCGAAAAAGAATAAAGATAGGGCTGGTCATTTCAGATATGGGCCTATTACACACGACATGAAACAACACGCTCTTAACTGATTTCGTGTTTGGGCTTAATAGGTTTCGTATATTAAACATGTTAACATGTTTAGGGCACTATAAAATGTGTATCTAAACAGATTAAAGACCTGTTAGCGACCTGTTAGTGAGTTGCTTATATTTGTAATGTATGTTGTGATTTGGTTTTTTAATAATTTTGTATTTAAATTGTAATATACTAAGGATTATTATGATAAAGATTATGTATCAGTTAAGACTTTCTTGAACTTTTGATATAAAAATTTCACTAAACAAGTTTTCTAAATATTTGATATTTATAATGTCCCTAAACAGGTTTGTTAATAGGTCATTCTGTGTTGACCTGGTTCTAAATAGGTCATGTTCGTGTTTGAAGAAAATGACACGATAAGTTATCGTGCCGTGTTTGTGTCTAGCATCTTAGGTCATCATGTCTTAACTTTTAGTGTCGTGTCTCACCTGTTATACCACGTCTAAATAAAGGTGAGGGCTAGATCAATAGTACTAGTAGTTACAATTAGGGATGAGCTCGGTACCAACCGGTACCGGTACCGAAAATACGGTATGGTTCGGTACTGGTACTGACAGGTATTTGATGGTAAAAACAAGTAAATACCCGTATCGAAAACTTCAAATGTCGGTACCGATTCGGTACCGAAATTACTTCGGTTCAGGAAATTCAGTACTAGTTACAATAAGCAGAGAAGGTGGACTACAACATCTCCGACTGGTTAGAAAAACCTATACAATAATTGTGCATAACTAGAATGATATGTAAATTGTGTAAAGTCTCTAATAAAAAGACACATCAACGAGGGAACTTGTAGTGGAATAAGATGGTAAGATGCTCCATTCTTATACGACTAGAGAAGAACCATTCTTAGAGCAAGATGGCGGCAGTGATTTAGGAAGAAAAGACACCTTAAACCAATGAAACAGATTGCTTTTGCTTTATCTCCTAAACTTCTTTTCTCATACCGCAGGATAATATAACGTAGCCGAAAATTTATTATAGTTATCAATCCTATGGTAAAGGACTATTATTTTCGGAGCAAGAAATCTATTTTCCTCTTTAACCACAAGTTTTAGATATTAAAAAAACAAAATGTGTGTGAGAGAGAGAGAGAGAATGGCTGGGAAGAGGCAGTCGGAAAGAGAAAGCAGAAGGTCGTCGGGAAGAAGAGCACCAAGGATGAAGGTGAAACGCTAGTAGTCAAGTTCTTTGTTGCTAATATCCCTGACGGGTGTAGACCCTGGGATTTAGCCACATCCCCTTAGGTATTCGGAGAAATCTCCGGAAATCTTCAGAGTGTATATCACCAGAAAAAGGAATACGGGAGGACTGAAGTTTGGTTTCATCAGTTTTAAAAGGGTTACTGGAAGGATTTGGAAACAAGCCTGAAGAAGGTGAGAGTGGGAGGCAATCTGTTAAGAATAAACCTAGCCAAGTTTACTTTGGAGAATGAAGACTTAGTTGCTGGCCTAAAAGAAGGTGGTAAGCCACAGGGGGTTTTTAATAATGTGTTGGCAGATAAGAAGGGTAACGAGGTGGTCAAGAAAGTGTTATTATTAGACCCTGAAGCCAGTGCTATGATAGGGGTCCAGGGGAGAGCCCTGGTGGTAAGAGCGGGTAAATTCAAAACTCTAATTCAGTGAACCATCAGTTGAAGGGAGAATGTGTCTCGGGTGTTCACATTCAATATCTGGGAGGCTTATACCTTCTTCTTACGTTTGAAAGGGTAGAAAAGGCCTGTGGATTTTTGGATAGAAAAGATGTTTGGAGGGACTGGTTTTCACAGGTGGAGGTGTGGGTTAGGAAATCCATTCCGTCTGAACGAGTTGCTTGGCTGTACATTTATGGAGTACCGCTACATCTTACTACTAATGACGTGTTCGCCTTCGTTAGTAGGAGGTATGGGAAGGTGGTTCAGCCGTCTCAACTTAAAGAAAACGATGGTAATTTAGCAATGGACTGTGTGGAGATCCTTATTGAAGACGGGTAAATGATTGATGATTTTCTTTTTTGGTATGGAAAGATTAAAAATAATGTATTTGGGTCAATATAGATTGGAGGATTAGATGCCAGACTGTTTAGAGGCATTGAAGGAGTCAGAGGGTGTAAGTTCGATGATGAGATCGGAGGAATTTTTACATCAAAAATCTTTGGAGGAGGGTTCCGTGCAAGTGGCGGAGTTGGAAGACGGAGAAGTGGATCCAATAAGGCGGGAAAACGAAGAGGCGTAACATGGGGTTTCTTCCTCGTCACATGTGCATGGCGGCAGTAAGGAGAATCCCAAAAAGAATTTTACTTCTCTTCACCCAAGACTAACCCTAACAGTTTGGTGAAGGAGGTGGGTCCCTCTTTCAAGGATCTGTAGGCTCAGAATGTGTATGTGGGTTTTCCTAAGCCCAGATAAAAACCAAGTTTCTCTTGATGGGCCTTTTAACTCAGCATGCTAGGATAATGTTGATATGAATAAGGCTGGTGGGAAATATTCTATGGATAAAAGCTTTAACCTGAATGACAATCCAAGATCCAAAGGGGTGTCATCTTCAGAGAACGGTGGGGCAATGGTAGGGGAGTCTGAGGTGTCTTTCAATGTGCCAGATTTTGTGATGGAAACCCAAGAAATAGAGATAGAGAACGAGATGAATTAAACGGTTGCTTTTGGGAGAATAGTCGGTACGGAGCTCAACCAAGTTCCGGATCTAGTTATAGCTGATGTGTTAGTAAAACACATTGCATTTGTATGAGTTTTGTACACATTTATGTAGTTTTAATGCGTTGCTTTGTACTGATATGTTGTACTTATCGTGCATCGGAGTTTATAGGTTTAACGGGTGCTAAGTGATTTGTAAACGCAGAAAAACGGGTTACACGGGTCAAGCCGGAGTCCAAAACAGAAGTTCTGGAAAAGTGTCTCCCCCGCGTCAAGCGGGGGAACATGTGTCACACCCCAACCGATGGCGGAAACATCAGGGTATGGCACTGAGTGAAACAGATTGTCCAGAAGTTTCCATAACAATTATCATTACCCATCAATTTAAAGTAACATGTCCCATATCATGCCTCAAAAGGTAAACAAATTATTACAGACAAAATCAAGGCAAATAGTTCTATTTCGAAAACTCAGATTTAAATAGAGTAATTGTTTATCTGCTCCTAGAGACCCTCGATCTAATCAGTACAGACAACTATTTGTTGGCCTCTAGAGCCTTATTCTAGCTTCGATTTCCTACCAGATATGCATCCTAAGTGTCACACCCCCAAAATCCACATGCGGAGTATCACCGCTTGGAGGCGTGACTGACCAGGATCAAACCACTAATCATATTGAACAAGTAAATAATTAAGTGTAAAAGTCCAACCAACACGATTAGTGTCCAAAACAACCATAGTTAAGTTATGAGCGGAAGCATAATGTTCAAAACCAAATCAAAAGTTTAATTATCCAAATGTTTAACATGGCACACAGCTGTCCATGTCCCACAACGACTCTTCCTTGTGCAAGCTCCAGCTAAGTACCTATAGACCTGCAAAGCATGTAGTAACGAGTCAACAACAAGTTGAGTGAGTTCACGTTTGGTTGTCCAGTTTATAGTTATTCCGAAAACACAGTTTGTTCTTTACCAGCTATCCAGCCGTGGGGGTTACCCCATAGTTCGAAAAACGTTTATTAGTTACCCGTTCTTACGTTGGCTATTCCAGCCCGGCTCTATGGCCGTGGGGGCTACCCCATGTTTAATTCACCAGACTCGTTACCATATCGACTACTAACGTTCGTCATGTTTAAGTGCCCTAACGTCTGTGTCTATCATCACTGACGTGCCATAGTCCATTAGTCCACGCCCGTCCTCTGCGGCACGGTGTGAGGTTTGTTAAACCTAATAGCGCTATTTAACTAATGACCCGTTCGCCATTGGCCTCGGCGATTAAGTCGATATAAAAAGGAGGGACTTCGTTGATAGAGTTCTAGTCTAGTATAGTTAAATCCGTCTCATACTGGACGAGGAATCTACGTTCCTGAATACGTCTCAACAGGACGAGGAATCTATGTTCCTGATTACGTCTCAACAGGACGAGGAATCCCTATTCCTTAACCCATTCCCAACCCCTGGGAATCCCATGCTTTGTAACGAAGTGTGAACTCACCTTGGTTTGCTCGGCAGATTACACAGAAAGGTCAAGTCTAGCAGCTAGTGGTCAACCACGTCCTAACATGGTTATCATACAAGTCAGGTTTCGGTTTCACAGAGTGCACATAAGTATCACGTAAGATAGTAATGTAAGAACACACACACGGATCATGGCAACACATATTATGCACGTAAACATACTAATCAATTGTACGATTTAATAGAATGGGCTCGCACAAGTCAATAAGCCTTGTGCGATCCACTCGTTTAAACCCATCCATACCCGGCCCGAAGATCACAAGCCCAAACACATCGATGCACCTATACCCGGCCCAACATATAAGTAAGTAGTCCATCTTGTGCGATCCATGTAACGTGTGCGACCGATCTAGTTACCCAGCCCATATATATGTACTTACGGCCCAAACAATTACACATATAATTCTTGTGCGATCCGGGATCTCTTGTGCGATCCGGAACTAGTCCAGCCCATTACATACAAACATACGGCCCACTACAACAAACAACAAGCAATCTTGTGAGACATCAGGTACCCTTGTGCGACTAGTTCTATTAATCGGATATTAGGGAAATCAGTTATCCAGCTTTTATCTTGCAACAATTACAAGTTTCCTTATATTCTATCAATTAACAAATCAACAGTTTCAAACACCATCCATATTCGATCAAACCAAACAATCTTATTATTAAATTAATAGGAACTCTAGTGCATATCAACTCATCATCGTCGAATTAACATTAAAGTTAACACCGAAATCTTAAGTCAATGTGCAACAACTTCTGACAACACACTAATCCTAATTATAATATACCAGAATACTTATTAAATGTCCACATGATTATGTCTGATCGCCCATGGCCCCCCCCCCCCCACATGTTCATATTCAGATTTTTAGATCTTTGTGCAACCATATAACATCACTCTATGGGTCTCACCACCGATTGCCATTAGTTATCCCTTTGTACACCCACACACAAACCGATATCAGCCACTTAACATGTAATATCAATTTCATGCAACTCATACCAACTACTCAATCATTCGTGAAGTCAAGATCATCATATACATACATGTAAACATTAATATAGTCATGACCATCACAGTTTCATCATACTTTATCAATCCATCACAACCAACACTAATAGATCTTATCAATTAATCATGTTAATTGATATACATTAACCAATAATCGGCTTTTAACCTAATACAATATTCGTATAGCATGGTCATCATCAACGAATAATCAACATATTATAATACTTTTTAGTAAATCATGATCACATAAGGAACAATCAAATAGAAATTAATATGAATATAGATTTACTAACCAAGATACATGATCAATAGGGTGATGTCTTGATCGAGAGGGGGAAAGTTGATACTGCCGTCGGGTTACAAGGAGAGAGGAGAGGAGGGTTTAGGGTTTCGAGTATTTCTTGTGCTTGCTAACTTATGAGAAAACAACCCTACTAATGGGAGTAAGCATACGCATAAGAGAATAAGGGAAGTGGGCCGAACCCTTACTTGGGCTGCCCTTGGTCTCGAGTTTAAACAGCATGGGCCGAGAGTAGTTAAGCCCAAGGGCTTGTGCGTTCGAGCTGCTATTGTGCGGTTACATCATACATTACACATACACACATAATCATAGTACATAATCATAACATTCCATTTAATCATTCAATTCACATAGTCACAAAATGTTTATGTTTCATCAGGGTACAAAGATAGGTTCACCAAGATAGGTTCGAAAATACGAGTTGTCACATTATCCCCAAGTTGAAAGAAATTTCGTCCCGAAATTTAGCACGTACTCACTGAGGAAGCTAGTTAAGTTGCATGGTTTTCCTGGTTTTCCTGGGGTGTCACATCCTCCCCCCGTTGATCTGGAATTTCGTCCCGAAATTCCGTAGCTTCAGCCTCAGTAGTGGTTGTACCGGTTGCGAACCGTTGGGGATACTTTTGTTTTATCTGATCTTCGCGTTCCCAGGTGAACTCTGGGCCGCGACGTGAGTTCCAACGAACTCGAACGAGAGGTATTCTAGTACGCTTGAGGACCTTAACATCCCGGTCCGTGATTTCAACAGGTTCCTCGACAAATCGTAACTGCTCGTCGATCGTGAGCTCCTTCAAAGGAACTACGTGGGTCTCATCTGACAGACACTTATTCAGATTTGACACATGGAAAACGTCGTGAACTGCACTGAGTTCTGCTGGTAAGTTCAGTCTGTAGGCCACCTTGCCTATTTTCTCAATGACTTCGAAAGGTCCAACGTATCGTGGGTTAAGTTTGCCCCGTTTGCCAAAACGAACCACACCCTTCCAGGGTGAAACTTTGAGTAGTACACGTTCTCCAACCTGGAGCTCTAGTGGTTTTCTGCCCTTATAGGCGTAGACTTTCTGACGGTCACGAGCTGCCGCCATTCGTTGTCGTATCTGAGCAATTTTCTCTGTTGTGTCCACCACATGTTCTGGACCAGTAATCTGACTATCCCCCACCTCCGCCCAACAAAGAGGTGACCGGCATTTACGCCCGTACAATGCCTCAAACGGAGCAGCTTTAATGCTGGTGTGGTAGCTATTGTTGTACGAAAATTCCACAAGTGGCAGATGCTTTTCCCAGCCGTTGCCAAGGTCAATCACACATGCCCTAAGCATGTCTTCGAGGGTCTGGATGGTACGTTCCAACTGCCCATCCATTTGTGGGTGATAAGCTGTGCTCATATCTAGCCTTGAGCCAAAAGACTTGTGCATTGCTTGCCACAGTTCTGATGTAAAACGCGCATCTCGATCCGAGATGATAGAGATGGGCACCCCGTGCCTCGAGACAACTTCCTTGAGGTATACTTCTGCTAGAGTGGAGAACTTATCCGTTTCTTTGATAGCCAGGAAGTGAGCAGACTTTGTGAGTCGATCCACGATCACCCAAATAGTATCATTACCACGTTGAGATCTAGGCAGGCCAGTAACAAAATCCATGGAAATTTGCTCCCATATCCATTGTGGTATCTCTGGTTGTTGAAGTGGGCCTGAAGGTTTCTGATATTCCGCCTTGACTCCCGCACAAGTCAAGCACTTGCTAATGTAAGTTGCTATGTGTGCCTTCATGCTAGGCCACCAGTATGTGGTTTTGATGTCGTGGTACATTTTATCCGAACCAGGGTGCACCGAGTAGCGAGACTTGTGCGCCTCATCCATCACAAGCTCTCGTAGGTTGCCATAAAGTGGGACCCAAATGCGTCCTGTTACGTAGTAAGCACCGTCTTCCTTCTGTTCTAAGCATTGCCTTGAGCCGCGTAGGGCTTCAGCCCTGGCATTCTCTGGTTTCAATGCTTCTACCTGAGCATTTCGTATTTGAGAAGGAAGGTTAGACTGTATAGTAAGTTGTAAAGCTCGTACGCGCTTGGGCGCAGTGTCCTTTCGACTGAGGGCGTCGGCCACAACATTGGCTTTGCCCGGGTGGTACCTGATCGAGCATTCGTAATCATTCAGCAGTTCGACCCATCGTCGCTGTCGCATGTTGAGTTCCTTCTGTTTGCAGATGTGCTCGAGGCTTCTGTGGTCAGTGTAGATAGCACACTTGGTGCCATACAAGTAGTGTCGCCATACCTTAAGCACAAAAATAACCGCTCCCAGCTCTAGATCGTGTGTAGTGTAGTTCTTTTCATGAACTTTGAGTTGGCGTGAGGCGTAGGCTATAACTTTATCCTGCTGCATCAATACGCAACCAAGACCCTGAATTGATGCGACGCAGTAAACCACAAAGTCGTCAGTGCCCTCTGGCAGTGAAAGGGTAGGCGCACTGCAAAGTCTATCCTTTAAATGTTGAAATGCTAATTCCTGTGCGTTTCCCCATCGATAAACAACGCCTTTCTGCGTTAGTGAGGTGAGAGGCTGTGCAATTTTGAAAAAAAAATCCTTAATGAACCTCCTGTAGTAACCTGCTAATCCCAAGAATTGGCGAATTTCTTTTGGTGTACAAGGTGCAGGCCAGTTCTTAATCGAATCCACCTTGGATGGATCAACATGAATCCCATCCTTGTTTACCACGTGGCCTAGGAAATGGACTTCTCGAAGCCAGAAGGCGCATTTCGAGAACTTTGCATAAAGCTGTTCTGTTCGAAGGAGTTCCAGAATGAGTCGCAGATGTTGCTCGTGTTCCTCCTGACTCTTAGAATAGATCAGGATGTCGTCGATGAATACTATAACGAACTTGTCAAGGTAAGGCTTGCACACTAGGTTCATCAAAACCGCAGGTGCGTTTGTCAGCCCAAAAGGCATGACCAAAAACTCATAGTGCCCATAGCGAGTTCTAAAGGCTGTTTTGGAGACGTCCTCTTCTTGGACTCTCAGCTGGTGATAACCCGATCTCAAATCGATCTTCGAATAGTAGCTCGACCCTTGCAGCTGGTCGAACAAGTCGTCAACACGCGGTAGAGGATAACGATTCTTCACCGTCACCTTGTTGAGTTCCCGGTAGTCGATGCACATTCTGAAGGTACCGTCCTTCTTCTTCACAAATAGTACTGGAGCTCCCCAGGGCGATGAGCTAGGGCGAATAAAACCCTTATCCAAGAGTTCTTGTAGTTGCGTAGAGAGTTCTTCTAACTCTGATGGGGCTAAGCGATAAGGTGCACGAGTTATAGGTGCTGCTCCAGGAGCTAGCTCTATCTGGAACTCGACCTGGCGATGAGGCGGGAGGCCAGGTAGTTCCTCAGGAAATACCTCAGGATAAACACGTACAATCGGAAAGTCTTCTATCTTTTTCTCTTTCTTCGAGGTGTCGGTAACGAGAGCCAAAACGGCAGTGTGGCCCTTTCTCCAACATTCCTGGGCCTTAAGGAAAGAGATGATGCTCACCACAGCACCACTCTTGTTGCCACGAATCGTAAGAGGTTCATCACCTGTTCGAGAAACACGAACGACCGTCTCATTGCAGAGAACCTCTGCTCGATATTGAGGTAGCCAATCCATACCAATAACGATGTCGAAACCATCACAACGTTGGGGTCATTCCTAGCATTACCCTGACCAATCACGATCACTCGACCCCTGGCACCATTGTCGTCGTCATTACTCCCGTTGCTGCCTCCATTATTATTCCCGTTTCCTTGGTTGTGGTTCTGATTCTGGTTCAGTCGTGGGTAGCGTCTCATGAAATGATTCTTTAGCACCACACTGATAACATCCCTTGTTATCCTGCTGTTGCTGCTAATTCTGTGGAGCTTGTGGCTGCTATTGTCGGTTCTTGTTTGCAGGATGTGAGATTCTAAAATCTTTGGCTCCATGACCAAGCTTGTTGCATCTCTGACAACGATCTTTGCTGCACGACCATTGCGGTGCAAATTACATCGATTCTATTCTGCCCTTGACTACTAGAAGGTTGCTGACCAGGACTCTGGTAGTCATCGATCTTTCGCTGTTGTGTCTGGGGCTGAGCCGTAGTCGAACCCTTGCTGGAGGTTCCTTCCCACTTTCGTTTATTGTCACTGGGTGTAGCAGTAGTAGTAGTAGTAGTAACAGTAGCACTTACATGCTTAAGCAGTCTGTTCTGTTCCACTTACATCCTGGATGGTGGCAAGGTTGGCGGAAGTCACATGACTTGGTATCTCTGGTATTAAGCCTTTTAGGTATAGATCAATGTGCTTGATGGGAGGATCCACCACAGTTGGACCTAACACTGCCAGTTCGTTGGATCGTTTCGTGTACGCTTCTATCTCTGACCCCGTCATCTTCAGGTTAAAGAACTTCCACTTCCAGCTTGTGGATGTCATCACGACTACAGTATTCACGTTTGGATCAGTTCCTTAAGAATCATTCCATGGGGTGGCATTAGCAGCCGCCAGCCCCAGCATCTAAACTTGCGAGTTCCACCAAGTTAGCGCAGTGCCTTCGAGAGTACCAGTGGCGTAATTCACCCTATGAGCCTCAGGGCATTCACACGTCTCTAAGACAAACTCGAGCTTTTCAAACCAATGGAGGAGTCCAACAGCTCCTTTAGTGCCACTGAAAGTACTAGGACAACAGTCATGAATGTCTTAAATGTGCATACAGGCGGCTGAGCGTGTTGACTTGTCGTGTGCGCAAGAAAGGACAAAGTTTTAACACAACGGTTGGTTCACGAGGGTAGGATCTAAAGATCCTAGAGGGAGTTTAGACTGCAGGGTATACCTCCTGCGTGTGCGGCTGCAAGTGCCGCAGCAACTTGTTCGTTGATAAGAGCCGTCAGCTGGCTTGAGTTAGGTTCACACGTTCCCTCATGACCTCACATCGAAGGAAACACAAGTAGGAAAAGTGTCGCGAATGTGTGTAAGTGTGGAGTGACAGTAGGGAGCAAGCACAAATGTGTTTTCAAACTATAGTTGCTACGTTCATCTAAGCATACAATAAGCAAAGTTCTATGCAATCTAGCAAGTAGGCAATATAAAACGTAAATCATATCACCTAGAATATCGAGCCTTGCACGTGGAGTGAAGCGTCGTTGTGGATCGTAGAGCACTGTACAGGTTATAGTCTGGTTTTAACAAAAACGTTTTCCTTTATTAAAACCAAGTTCTCTATAACCAATGGCTCTGATACCAATCTGTCACACCCCCAAAATCCACATGCGGAGTATCACCGCTTGGAGGCGTGACTGACCAGGATCAAACCACTAATCATATTGAACAAGTAAATAATTAAGTGTAAAAGTCCAACCAACACGATTAGTGTCCAAAACAACCATAGTTAAGTTATGAGCGGAAGCATAATGTTCAAAACCAAATCAAAAGTTTAATTATCCAAATGTTTAACATGGCACACAGCTGTCCATGTCCCACAACGACTCTTCCTTGTGCAAGCTCCAGCTAAGTACCTATAGACCTGCAAAGCATGTAGTAACGAGTCAACAACAAGTTGAGTGAGTTCACGTTTGGTTGTCCAGTTTATAGTTATTCCGAAAACACAGTTTGTTCTTTACCAGCTATCCAGCCGTGGGGGTTACCCCATAGTTCGAAAAACGTTTATTAGTTACCCGTTCTTACGTTGGCTATTCCAGCCCGGCTCTATGGCCGTGGGGGCTACCCCATGTTTAATTCACCAGACTCGTTACCATATCGACTACTAACGTTCGTCATGTTTAAGTGCCCTAACGTCTGTGTCTATCATCACTGACGTGCCATAGTCCATTAGTCCACGCCCGTCCTCTGCGGCACGGTGTGAGGTTTGTTAAACCTAATAGCGCTATTTAACTAATGACCCGTTCGCCATTGGCCTCGGCGATTAAGTCGATATAAAAAGGAGGGACTTCGTTGATAGAGTTCTAGTCTAGTATAGTTAAATCCGTCTCATACTGGACGAGGAATCTACGTTCCTGAATACGTCTCAACAGGACGAGGAATCTATGTTCCTGATTACGTCTCAACAGGACGAGGAATCCCTATTCCTTAACCCATTCCCAACCCCTGGGAATCCCATGCTTTGTAACGAAGTGTGAACTCACCTTGGTTTGCTCGGCAGATTACACAGAAAGGTCAAGTCTAGCAGCTAGTGGTCAACCACGTCCTAACATGGTTATCATACAAGTCAGGTTTCGGTTTCACAGAGTGCACATAAGTATCACGTAAGATAGTAATGTAAGAACACACACACGGATCATGGCAACACATATTATGCACGTAAACATACTAATCAATTGTACGATTTAATAGAATGGGCTCGCACAAGTCAATAAGCCTTGTGCGATCCACTCGTTTAAACCCATCCATACCCGGCCCGAAGATCACAAGCCCAAACACATCGATGCACCTATACCCGGCCCAACATATAAGTAAGTAGTCCATCTTGTGCGATCCATGTAACGTGTGCGACCGATCTAGTTACCCAGCCCATATATATGTACTTACGGCCCAAACAATTACACATATAATTCTTGTGCGATCCGGGATCTCTTGTGCGATCCGGAACTAGTCCAGCCCATTACATACAAACATATGGCCCACTACAACAAACAACAAGCAATCTTGTGCGACATCAGGTACCCTTGTGCGACTAGTTCTATTAATCGGATATTAGGGAAATCAGTTATCCAGCTTTTATCTTGCAACAATTACAAGTTTCCTTATATTCTATCAATTAACAAATCAACAGTTTCAAACACCATCCATATTCGATCAAACCAAACAATCTTATTATTAAATTAATAGGAACTCTAGTGCATATCAACTCATCATCATCGAATTAACATTAAAGTTAACACCGAAATCTTAAGTCAATGTGCAACAACTTCTGACAACACACTAATCCTAATTATAATATACCAGAATACTTATTAAATGTCCACATGATTATGTCTGATCGCCCATGGCCCCCCCCACATGTTCATATTCAGATTTTTAGATCTTTGTGCAACCATATAACATCACTCTATGGGTCTCACCACCGATTGCCATTAGTTATCCCTTTGTACACCCACACACAAACCGATATCAGCCACTTAACATGTAATATCAATTTCATGCAACTCATACCAACTACTCAATCATTCGTGAAGTCAAGATCATCATATACATACATGTAAACATTAATATAGTCATGACCATCACAGTTTCATCATACTTTATCAATCCATCACAACCAACACTAATAGATCTTATCAATTAATCATGTTAATTGATATACATTAACCAATAATCGGCTTTTAACCTAATACAATATTCGTATAGCATGGTCATCATCAACGAATAATCAACATATTATAATACTTTTTAGTAAATCATGATCACATAAGGAACAATCAAATAGAAATTAATATGAATATAGATTTACTAACCAAGATACATGATCAATAGGGTGATGTCTTGATCGAGAGGGGGAAAGTTGATACTGCCGTCGGGTTACAAGGAGAGAGGAGAGGAGGGTTTAGGGTTTCGAGTATTTCTTGTGCTTGCTAACTTATGAGAAAACAACCCTACTAATGGGAGTAAGCATACGCATAAGAGAATAAGGGAAGTGGGCCGAACCCTTACTTGGGCTGCCCTTGGTCTCGAGTTTAAACAGCATGGGCCGAGAGTAGTTAAGCCCAAGGGCTTGTGCGTTCGAGCTGCTATTGTGCGGTTACATCATACATTACACATACACACATAATCATAGTACATAATCATAACATTCCATTTAATCATTCAATTCACATAGTCACAAAATGTTTATGTTTCATCAGGGTACAAAGATAGGTTCACCAAGATAGGTTCGAAAATACGAGTTGTCACACTAAGCACCTGTCACATACGTTAAAATAAAGTCAATACATATAATGTAAAGGTGAGCACACAAGTTTGATAATAGCATATATAGTTCGAATTCGTTTACGCATAACCAGCACATACACATAGAGAAATGAAGCACGTTAGTTATCGACATAGATCCATCGATACCAATGACTGCGGGTTGACTGCCAGAGGCAGTTTGCAATACATGATTACTACCGTAATCCATGCAAGTAATTGTCCTTAATTAACAACCCCTGCGAACAGGTGCTGAGTCCAAACTATAGTACTATCGTTGCTAAGGCAGGTAGACAACATTCCATATGTAAACATAAAAAACAAGCATTCATAAGCCACGTATAACATGCATTAACGGTTAGCGTTCAAATAGTATTGAGTAGTGTTTGATGTGATTTGAATAGTTGTAACGTATGTAACACCCAAAAGTGCATAAAGCAAAAAGGATCGAGTATACTCACAACGGTTGATGGATTGAAGGGAACGCTTGATAGTAGGGTTAGCCTAAATAGTTCGATAGTAATACGATAAGCAACGCGTAAAACGGAAACAAGTGTGAGTGGATCGGACAGCTGGTCGATCGGTTGGTAGTCCGATCGGACGGCTGGCTGTGCGGTTGGCAGTCCGTTTGGACAGTTGTCCGGTCGGACGGTAGTTCGATCGGATGGCTGCTCGAGTGGATTGTTTCTTCCTGAGGTGTGTTTGTGTATGATGGCTTGACTTTTGAAGTTTTCGTTGTAATATTTTGAAAACATTGAAGTATCTTTACTTTTCGGGTTGGTCGATCGAACGGTCGTTCGATCGGCCGGTAATCCGATCAGTTAGTACTTCAGCGAAGAACAAGTTCTCAGCAAAATGGCACTCGATCGGTCAGTAGTTCGATCGGGTGGCATTCCTAATGCATTGAACACGTTGAAAATCGATCAAGTATTTAAAGCCAAGTATCTCATGATCCGAAGAGTAATCCAATCGGACAGTAGTCCGATCGGATAGCAGTTCGCTCAATATTTAAACTTCAAAATCAGTTGACTAAGTGTGGGACCCATGTGCTAGCCGATCGGCTGGCCTGTCGTTCGACTGTCTGTCCGTTTGGCTGGTTGTCCATTCGGACAGCAGTCCGATCGGACAGCACCTTGTCCTGGTCGGCCTATTCGTTTAACACTTGGTTGTTTTGTTTGTTTGTCGCTTTATCGAAGTATTTTGACAACGAGTCAAACAATAGGGACCTCGTCCTTACTTGGTTCTCCTGATCGGACAGGAA
Organism: Helianthus tuberosus; assembly: GCA_030545235.1. Classification (NCBI taxonomy): domain Eukaryota; kingdom Viridiplantae; phylum Streptophyta; class Magnoliopsida; order Asterales; family Asteraceae; genus Helianthus; species Helianthus tuberosus. The sequence goes on from CM060381.1 coordinate 145,062,150, forward strand.
TCACCCAAATTCGGTTGGTGAACAGTTCGGGACGGTGTTTAATGTTTAACCCGTAATCGGTGAACCTCGTGGATGGAATCCGGAGCTTGAGCCACACAACCACCAGAATGAGTAGTAAGTCGGCGCAAGCCCCGTTTCTATCGGTTTTGAAGGTATTGAGTGTGAAAAGAGTTGAAAGAAAGTTGGAAAACCATCTTTCAATCCCATTCACCGTGAATATGTTTAGATCTAAGAAAGATCTTTGTTTGTTTATGTGGAAATCAGTTAGATCCAAGTTATTCTTGGTGGATCGAGGCCAAACCATGAAGTTCTTTAAGAACTCATGATGACGTCATCCTAGAATACCTTGAATCTTGATGATTTCATGGTTAAAAGTTAAGATTTAAAAGATAGAAAGGTGTAGGAGTGCGTGCAGAACATGAAAGTACAAGATTTAGGACAAGATCTTACCGGAATCGTGAGAAATCCGAAGAAAAGTGAGGAACACGAGCTGGTCGGACAGAGGGTTTCCAAAAGTGGAAATGATGACAATGACATGGGTATTTATAGGCTTCCAAATGAGGAAAGTGCTGGTCGATCGGACAGCAGTCCGATCGGCCGGCTGGTCGATTGGCTGGTAGCTTGATCGATCAGTTGCCTGATTCGAGTGTTCGGTGCGACGATTTTTGCTGATTCGATTACAATTGCGGTCGGTTCGATACGATAGAGTTTCCTAGTCAAATTACTTTTAATCCCAATCACTCATATCTCGCGCTATCTCTTCTCCACTAATTTTCATACCATTTCGATTGTATTTCGAGTTCGACTTCGATTGAGTTCGATTGCTTTTCGAGTTTCGATTGATTCCCACAACATAAATAAACATGCACAAGTAACACATAAGGCACACACACATATAACAACATTCCAATTCGCGTATCTAATGTTTTGATTCGATTCGATGTCTATTTGATTAGCATAGTTTGATCATCGATTAGTTAACTTTATCGCATTGTTACTTCCTATAGTTCACAGTCGTAAGTCGAATAATTCGCGTCGATTATTGTAATTATTGACAATTACTCCACATAATACAACTAAATTAAACTCATAAAGGAAATCTACTACAAGTCAAGTGTACGAAATCGGTTGTTGACTTTGACCTTGACTTGGACTTTGACTTTTTGAAAACACGGGGTGTTACAACAGGGTGATCAAGCTACGGCGTACGAGAGCAGTCTATATGTGGGCCTTGATTTTGATAGTCTCCTCGCCATGCAGAGAAACACAAGACTCCTCCGCAATGCGCAGGAGAGAGCCGAATCACAAAAAGTGTTTTATTACCCTAATTCATGGTTTAACATCACCATTCATTCCGCAACCGATTTGGACGATTCATGAGCACAGAAAAAACGAATTTCAGAGTTATGATACCTGAATCATCCCGTTTCTTCATGCTATTCATTCTAAATCAAGATTTGAAGCTGTTATGATGAACATGCGAAACTAAAACCCTTGTGACTCCCCTTAAATGAACAATTGTTAGGTTTTACACATTAAGCTTTGTTTTCTGATTCGTCTAACTGATACATCTTGATCACTTGTGTTGACTTTGGTAAAAATTAATTATATTTGAAATGATTGTCATTTATCAAGCGTATTGGCGATTTTCTTGCATCGTTAGCAGGTTAGTAATTCGATGGGTAGTTGGTATAGTTTAACGAATTGTTAGGTTGTATAGTTATTATTAAAAATTGTCCCTAATCGTTAATCAAAGTCATTAATCCCAAGGCCATATCTATGTGGTGTTTAAATCAGTAAACAAACATGTGTTTTTGTGTTGAACTTGTAATCGGGATTCCGGGTGGGGGTTACTTCTTCTCAATATGATTACACTTTCTCAACAATTTGTGTGTTTTTTTAATCAATAAAGCAAACCCCCAATCTAGACAATAGTAGTTAATTAGTTAAATTGCTAAACACTGACCACAAATTCCCTGTTGATACGACCTTACTTACCCGTACTCGTATAGGTATTTACGTAAAATACTTGATTTTGATTTGTAACAGCCCGATTATTATCGATCGAGTCCTAAAGTGACATGTGCCTAGAAACCCTCCACATAATTCTCTATTTTGGAATCTCGGTTAAAATTATCATAATGGAGTAAATACGAAATTGAGGGGCTAAAACTACCAAAAACCGAATTTTTTTTGCACGGAGGTCTCATGCGGACCATATGGGAAACCCCTTGCAGTCCGCACGGGGTACCTGAACAACTGTAGATTCTTGGTAGCAGCATTCTGCCTCCTTGTTCCATCTATCTTGAATTTTTGCCACCTTAATCCTGTTCTTTACACATCATAGGACACTAATTAGCCTCTTAGACACTCAGGGACACTTGTCCAAGTCTTGAGCACTCCTCTTTCACTAAAAATACTCCTTTAATCCACCATATGTTTCATACCAACTCGAAATACAAAGAATTCTTGGTAAGAATTCTTCCTTTCTGCATTCAAGTTTCTCCTCTGGTCATTTGGAATAGTCTTCTAAAGATAGTAAGTTCTTTTCTTTTAGCACTTTCAATAGTAGTTAGTTTTATAGTTTAGTTTTTCGCGGATTAACAAATAACCGGATGACGAGCAACACTATTCTGGGGCTGATAATCAATAAGTATGGGAAGAGAAGCCGAAAAAGGTCAAAAAATGTGTGTTTGACTTCTTTCAAAATAAGTTCAAAGAGGATGTGGAGCTGAGACCACATTTGGAATGTTTTTTTCGATTCTAAACTAGAAGCTTCTGATGCCGATAAACTCGTGAAAACCTTCTCGTTGGAGGAAATCAAATCGACGGTCTTTGAATGTGGTGATGACCGGGCTCCGGGCCCGGATGGTTGCAATATCGTATTCATAAAAAGATTTTGGTCTTTTTCCGAAGCTGATTTTATGGATATCTTTAATGCTTGTTTTGTATTAGGTATCATAAATAGAGGGGTTACAGTTCGTCTTTTATTTCTCTAGTGCCTAAGGTGAAGGACCCAATTAATTTGGTGGGTCTTATCAACAAAATGATCTCGAAAGTGCTTGCAAATAGGCTTAAAACAGTTCTTCCATCCTTAATATCGAGTTGTCAAACATCTTTTCTTAAAGACCGGTTGATTCTTGATAGGCCGATAATTCTCAATGAATAGGTCAAAAAGAATTCTAGTAAGGCATTTATTTTTAAAATCAACATTGTCAAGGCTTATGACAATGTGAGCTGGATTTTTGTTATCTTGGTGCTAAGACAGATGGGGTTCCTGGATAGATGGTGTAACTGGATTTTTGGTATTCTTTCGACGGCTAGATCTTCGGTGCTTGTCAATGACACCCCGACTTTCAAGTTTCCTTGCTTCAAAGGAATGCGTTAAGGGGTGCCGATATTGCCATTTTTATTCGGTATAGTATGGAGGCTTTTACGGGGATAAGAGAAATAAAATGCACTAGGTTTCGTGGGAGGTGGCGTCTTCTTCGATGAAGGTGGGTGTGCTAAGTAAGTTGGGTGACACAAACATAGTGCTCCTGTCTAAATGGATCTGGAGATACCGGAATAAGCCTGATAGCTTATGGAGAAGGGTGATTCACTCTCTACATGATCATAAAAGAAACTGGAAGTCCTTCCGGCTAATGAGGCATAAACGGGTGTTTGGAAGACTCTGGTGAACTACGTAGAAAAGATTAAGGTTGGGAACTTGGGTTTAATCAGATGTTTAAAGGTATGGTAGGAGATTGGCATTGTATCAAATTCTGGGTCGACCCATGGCTTTGTAGCGAGCTTCTTAAAGACCGTTTCCCCCTTCTTTTTAGACTAGAGAAGAAGAAGCACTTCAGTGTTAAGGAAATATATAGCGAGGATGTGAATAATTTATGGATACTTGGGCTTGGTCGAGGCAACTGGGTAATAGTATAGAGCTGACTAAATGGAATGTTCTCATCGAGATGTTGGATTCGATTCATTTATCAGATAGAAAGGATAAGCGAGTTTGGCTGGGTGGACATTGTTTAGATTTTTCGGTGAAGGCAGTCAAAGAGTTTTTGAATAGTGGAAAAGATTTTAGTGAAAGATTTGTTTTTAGATGGTCGAAATGGGCCCCTAAGAAGATTAACATCTTTATTTGGCGAGCTGTTTTGGATCGCCTTCCAACCTTCACGGCCCTCCGTGCTCGAAATTGTTTTTCCATTGATGTTATGTGCTGCCTTGCGAAGATGGGGATGAGTCTGTCAATAACATGTTGTGTTCATGTATTATTGCGACTCGTGTTTCGCAACATATTGAGAGTTGGAACCGGTCCTTTGCAAGAGGTTCTGAGTGTGGCAATACATCACTACAAAACTAGTAGTAACCAGATGACTTATAGCCTTAGGTGTTGTTTGTTTTTTCAGAGGTAAAACGTCTGCAGTCTGTGTTGGTGCATTTATGTCTATCGCCTCCGTCAATACGATCCGTAGCAGAATTCAGAAGAAAACAAGACATTATAGTGTAATATTTAGAGAAAAGGCAAGATGGCAATTATGTAATTAATGAGAACTCTCATTAAAGCCTTTGCCTATAAATAGAACCATTAGGGTTGACTTTTGGAACTTTTGCCATTTGAAGACTTTGGAGGATAGGAGCTAGAGAGAGAAAGGTAAAAGGTGATTCACTTGACTTGTAACTTTTCAGATCTTTCAATCGAATCGCAGATTAGAGTACGATTCTCGTGTTCGGTCCACGCACGTGTACGGATTCCGTACGTCACACGTGTCATACGCAATCGTTCGGGAGTCAAAAACTGATCCTACAAGTGGTATCAAAGTAGGAGCTCGATTGCACGGATCAAACACACAAAATCGCACGAGATTTCATCTGATTCAGAGTCAAAAACACATCAGATTTGTCAAATCTCTTACTCTACTCTTTTTCTTCACGATTTTGACAGAAAAATGCTAAATTAACATGGTTTTTACGGATAAAATTGGCTAATTTTGGATATTGTGTGCGAAAATCTTAGATCTAAAAGCCTACAAAATTTCAGATCTTAATTCCAAACGGTTTGTGAGAAATCGTGATTTTTCTGGTCCGACAATGATGAGTATTGCTGTTGATGTTGCTGTTCATGTTGATGTTCACCGATCGGATGGCCATCCGATCGGATGATCATCCAATCCTAAGCATATTTGTTTGTTTGTTACACAGTTGCAACTCTCGGATTGACATCCGATCGAAGTGGATTTTTGTTATAAGTGTCAACTCTCGGAAGGCACTTCGATCGAAGTGCAATCCGATCCATGCAAATTTACTAAAGTCACCCGAAGGAACCAATAATATCATTCAAAATCTCATGTGATCAGTTAATGATTGTGAGCCTATGTGACTGCCCATGTTCTTTAAAGTCTATGTGATCTGAACAACAGTTCTTATGGTCCAATAAGAAGTCTCTATAAAATAATTGTTGTCGGCCATTACTTGCTAATCCATATGACTCTTTAATAGTGTCTGGCCCAATATTGACTTTTCACTAAAACGGCTCAATCAGAAACATTTGAAGTCAAAACATTGAATGAGTGTTATCGGCACATGTGACTATATCAGATCTATATAATTTTCGTCCAATAGAGAATTTTTTTTTACAGCAAAATCACTTTATATATAGATATAAAGAGAGAGCCAGAAACTGGAAAATAAACGAAACAAAACAAAAAAGAAAACGAGGAAAACAAACAGGCACAGACGCCTCAATTACAATAAGTCCAAAATATTGAACTTCACCCAATTATCCCAATCTGGTCTTTTAATGTTCGCCCGATTACTTAACCATAAGAACGAATCCTCTTTAATTAGATCCACCGTCTTCTTGATTGGAATAAAGCAACCTTCAAAAACTTTTATGTTTCTCGCACTCCAAATTCTCCACACCAAGGCAATCACGATAGTATAGATGATCTTTTTCCAAATCCTACCGCCCGGACAATGCTTAATGTTGGAACCTGAAGGTTTATTCATGTAGGTTAGCATAGTTGAAGGGTTGTTTCTGTGTTTTGTTTAGTTAACATATGGGCCAATTTTGTAAGGGTTGGGTTAGTTTGTTTATTGTCGTAATGGGCCTAGATTTAAGTCCAATTGTTTTGTATTTAAACAAACCTCAACCACTTGGTTGAGGTTGATCGTTGGTTGCGACTAGGAAAGGAGCCGAGAACTCCATAGGAATCTTGTATCAGTCTTTGGTCATCATTGAATGCAAGATTTCCGGTTTGTGTTTTGATTATATTATTGTTTCATTATATTGTTCTTGAATCGACTTGTGATTGTATTCCGCACCTTCACAAGTTAGAGACTGATATCATTGAAGGATCCTAAACGGGTTTTACAATTAGTATCAGAGCCAAGAAACCAATCTTGGTTCGGTTTTGATATCACTCGGATTCAAGAACATCCTTTGCTACTAATCCAGTTTTTGGTGTTTGTTTTGCAGTGAAAATTATTGAATCTTCAAACTGTTCTTGGTGAAATTATTGAAAGATATCACTGATTTTGGTTTGTGTGATTTCAGAAAACCTGTTAGCTGATTTCTCGGGAGTTGGTGATCAAAGAAAATTCAAAGATTACGATATCTTTGAATTTTTTAAAAGTGCTGAAAATCAGGGATTACGAGTCAACAGTGTTTATCTCATATCTGTTTTGCAGGTCTCGACTCGCAACCATCAGCAGTCTCGGCTTGTCCTGTTCCGGTCTCGACTCGCAACCATCAGCAGGCTCAGCTTGTCCTGTTCCGGTCTCGACTCACAACCATCAACTGTCTCGACTTGTCCTGTTCTGGTCTCGACTCGCAACCATCGCTGTCTCGACTTGTGTTGATTTAGTCTCGACTCGCAACCAACTACGGTCTCGAGTTGTCTGCTTCTTAGTCTCGACTCGCAATTATAGTCTCGACTCGCAACGTCACTTTGCAACGTTACTTGGATTTGGACTTTGAACTGTTGACACTTTTGGACTTAAAAATTAATTAATTAATTGATTGATTAATTAAGTATGTCGACAAATAACGTTGATTTGGCTGCCCTTAACAAACAACAAGAACTGGACTCAAAAGTTGGAACCACTACACGCATTCCAAGGTTAACCGATGCAAATGATTTCCCAGAATGGAAATGGCGCTTTGAACAACATGTGAAGGTCAATGATTCAAAAATTTGGAGAAGCATCATGAGAGGTCCAAGGGAGATAATGACAGACAGTCCTACTGAACCGGGTTTAAAAGTTAAGAAAGCCAAGAGTGAATATACTGAAGAGGATTTCGGTATAATTGAAGAAGATGAAAGAGCATTGTCCTATCTGACCATGGGATTGGGCCCAGATATAGCTATTGGCTTTCACGCTTGCAAATCTGCCAAGGAACTATGGGAATCATTGATCGATGTTTATGAGGGAAATGAAGATATGAAGGAAAGCCGAAGGAACTTGCTCAGACAAAGCTTCAATAATTTCAATCACATCTATGGGGAAACCGTTGATAACCAACTTCAGAGGTTTGTCAAACTGGTCACTCAAATGCAGATGGAAGAAATTCATACATCAAATGCTTCAACAAATAGGCAACTTTTGAATGCACTACCAAAAAGCTGGGATCATCATGTTGCAATGATCAAGAAAACAAAGGATCTCGCTAGGTGCAGTTTGTCAGAAATGATTTCCCATATCAAAGCATGTGAACTGGATGATAAGCAAAGAGAAACCAATCATAAAAACAGCATGCTAGCTGCAGGATTCACTATTGCTCCGTCCTCGTCAAACAATAACAATGCTGCCCTCTTATCTCAAGGAGGATTTCAAATGTTTAGCAATGCTGCATCTACTAAGGCGGCTCCTAGTTCAGCAAACATTTATTACTCTGGGTCTCCTGCACAAGCTGCTCCATCATCTTCTACTGCTGCTTCCGCTTCTGCTGTGAAAACTTCCACTGCTGCTTCCGCCTCCACTGCGAAAAATAAGATGATAGCTTTCTTTACACAACAGTCAAAAGAAAATTTGGATATCGCAGCCTCCGTTATAAACTGTTTGAACGCCTTCGTTGCAGGAAAAATGGATCCTCCAAAATGGTGTGGTGATGACCTACTTCAGATCCATCCTGATGACGTTGAAGAAATGGACATCACCTGGCAGATGGCAATGGCTGCTTTCAGGGCACAAAAGTTTGTTAAAAGAACAGGTAAAAACGGGTGGGGCACCTCTTGGAATGGAGCTGCTAAGGTGCCTTTTAACTTGCGCTGTTACAACTGTCATGAGGAAGGGCACTATGCTCGAAATTGCACAAAACCACTGATAAATAGAGAACAAACTCCTGCATAGCCCGTAACACCTAATCGAGAAAGAGCTCTTGTGACCACTTCTAGTATAACAGATGCTGCTGCTACTGGAAGTCCTCAACCACAAGGATTAGCTCAAGCCCTGGTGGTTCAGCCCAACATCAACTTTGATTGGAATTCAGAAATTGAGCGTCTGAACATTTCTGCTCCAGAAAATCAAGCTGCTTCAAATAATATTGCTTTTATGACCTCAAATGATCAAGTATCTGCACAAGAGGAGGAGGCTTCAGCTGAAAACTTTGCTTTCCTGACTCAGATTCTTTCAGCTCCAGTTAAAGGTCTAACCAAAGAAGAGGTACTTTCTGCTTTCTGTACTCCTGAATGTAGAGAAAGAGTTGAAGTTTATAGAATGCACAACGCTGAGCTAATTCAAGATTATCAAGACATGAAAAATAAAAACTTTACTTTATCGAAAAACGAAAAACTTTACAAAGAAAAGATCGAAGCTCAGCGAAAAGACATCATCAAACTCAAGGATGATGTAAGTGTAAAATCATCTCAACTCTTATACGTTCAGGAAAAACTGTGCGCTATGACTAAGGAACTGGAAGATATTAGAGACAGATATCAAATTAATGAGCTTAATATCAAGAAATTTGATTCTTCCAGTAAATTAGTAAAAAATTTGTGTGATCAACAGCTTGCGTACAAAGAAAAGAAAGGGCGTGGTTTGGGTTATAATCAGACTCCTCCTCCATACAATGATAATTATACTTATCTGCCGATGTCTGAGGAGGAGATGATGAATGAGAGTAAAATGACTTATGGTTCTAAAAACAACAAATCGTCATCTAATGACAGACCTGTTGAGAAACAAAAGTCTTCTCCATTGCATTTTGTTTCCAAAGGCTCAATTGATCCTAACGTTTCGTCTTCATGTGCAGATGATTTTTCTAAAGTAAAATGTGAAGATGTTCATGGGAGTGAACCAGTCGTTATTTTAAACATTTCTGAACCTTATTTTGAACAAACTGAATCTGACATTGCTTTTGGTCGTTCTTTATTTGCGTCGTTTTCTGCTTATGTTTCGTCTTGTCAGCCTGTTGTTTTGGGCAAAACTGATGATGTTTGTGTTGAAAATTTGAACAATAAGTGTGGTGATGATTGTTTTTCAGCTAATGTGTGTGATTGTGATGTTTCTAACGTTTCAGTTAATGACAGTGTTACAGGTGAGGTCCCCCAGGACGCATTTAGTGAAACCACTGAAACGACTTCTCAAGAAAATCAAGAGTATCCTGATTCTTCTTCTGAATCTGTCTCAGTGGGTGTCCCTAATGTTGAATCTAGTGGGACCCCATTGGAAACTGTAGTTTAAATTGAACCTGAATCAGTTTCACATGATAAATGCGTTGAGGAAATGCATATGGATGAAACTTCTGCATGTTCAAATAATGAACCTGAATTAGTTTCACATGATACATGCATTGAGAAAACGTATATGGATGAAACTTCTGCATGTTCAAATAATGAACCTGAATTAGTCTCACATGATAAATGCATTGAGAAAACGCATATTGATGAAACTTCTACATGTTCAAATACTGAACCGGAATTAAGTAATGAAGAAAAGAGAATTGAGAAAAGTGAGGAGTCATTAGAAGAAAAGCCACCAAAATGCTCAGAACAACCACAAGCACAACATGTTCAGAAAACTAAAACGCCAAGTCATTCAAAACCAAGCAAATCGTGTAAAAACTTTCAAAATACTCACAAATTGAAGCGTCAAACATGTTTTAACTGTGGCATCGCGGGTCACATTGCCAGAAATTGTGTTCAACTCCCAAGGGCATCGTTCAAGAGAAAGTCCATGCAAGATCAGAAGGTCATGTCTAACCGATATCGTTGTTCAGAGTCAATGACGACTGAAAAGACTAAGACAATGAAAAACAACTATCACAAGACTAAACCTTCTGATCAGGATTGGAATGCAGCCAAATGCAAAAATCAAAATCACCAAAATGATTTTCGAAGATATCAACATAATGTTTTTGGTAATTACAATTCTAACTGGTCAAACAAGCATTGGAAACCTAAAGCTAAGGCCAAGCAATCCAATCCATCTCAAACATATCATCGAAACTCTGTCTTTCAAAATACTTCGAAGTTTTTAAATAAAGACAATTTAGTGTGGCAGAGAGTGACTTATATTGATGCACAAGGAAAACCCAGATCCACTATGGGCTGGGTTCCTAAATCTAACTAATCCCGCTAATCGTGCAGGAACAGCTGTGGAGGACTACCGTGCGCCTCTGGTACATGGATAGTGGCTGTTCCAGGCACATGACAGGAGACTTATCCCAACTGGTAAATGTCAAAGAATTTAATGGTGGATATGTCTCATTTGCGGGAGGAGATTCAGGCAGAATCACGTTGAAATGAACAGTATGAAACGGCGTTTTAAGCTTCGAAAATGTTAATTATGTTCCAGAACTGAAACACAATCTGTTGAGCATTTCTCAGATTTGTGATCGAGGGAATTCAGTTCACTTTACAAAGAAAGGATGTCATGTTCTTAAACCTGGGATTGTCATTCCAGAAAACTGGTTTTTAATGTCAGCAGAGAGACGAGGAAACGCTTATGTAATTGATATGAACAAGAAACCGTGTGAAGAAATTACTTGCCTATTCTCGAAGATTTCAGAACATGATGGTCTACTGTGGCATCGTCGCCTTGGGCATGTGAACATGAAGAACTTGAACCGACTGGCTAAAGGTCAATTAGTACGTGATCTTCCGATAAAAGATTTCATGTTGGTTGAAAAGTGTGTTGCTTGTGCAAAAGGAAAAGCTCATCGAAAACCTCATAAGGCTAAACCTGCACCCTCGACGAAAGCCGTACTCGAATTACTTCACATGGATCTTTTTGGTCCAGTGAATGTATTGAGCATTGGTAGGAAAGCTTATTGTCTTGTAATCGTTGATGATTACTCTCGTTACACCTGGGTGTATTTTCTAAGTCACAAGAATGAAACTGCAGCCTTAGTAAAACAATTCATCACTCTGACTGAAAATCAAGCGAGTACCAAAGTGAAGGTTGTTCGATCTGACAATGGGACAGAATTCAAGAACGTTACTTTGGACACATTCTGCACTGAAAAGGGAATTGATCGTCAGTATAGTGCACCTCGAACTCCTCAACAAAATGGAGTAGCTGAAAGAAGAAATCGTACTCTTATTGAGGCTGCACGAACTATGCTGGCTGACTCGAAGCTTCCTAGTTTCTTTTGGGCCGAAGCTGTTAGCACGGCTTGTTATGTCCAGAATCATGCTTTAGTAAATAAACGTCATATGAAAACTCCTTATGAGATTCTGGAAGGACGCAAACCTTCGGTTTCACACTTTCGTATCTTTGGATGTCCTTGTGTATTATTACTCATGGACTCTAATGGAAAGTTTGAGGTCAAATGGGACGAATGTTTCTTAGTTGGATATGCTAAAGGCTCTGCCTATAGGGTATACAACAAAGTAACTAAAAAGGTCGTCGAGTCATGCAACATTGAGTGGCTTGAAGAAAACGCTACGGATGCTATAGTCGGACCAGATAAGTTATACGATTATTCTGAATTGTTTAAGTCATTTAACATTTTGTCAAGTGATTTTTCAGATGCAGGTGTGTCTATTCCAAAACAACCGCTGTCTTTTGAGGACACTGAAGAAGAAGAACAGACAGAAGGAAGCGTCATACATCATACCATTGATCCGCCGGGAATGGTGTTCACGCAGCATCCTATGTGTCAGCAAACGTCCCATCAATCCCCTGAAGGTGCTTCAATTAGTGGTTCTGCATCTAATGGTTCCGGATCTGCATTATTTCCTGAACCCATTCCTGAAGGTTGCATTGTTACCACTCCATTCGTTCATAATACTGCAGCATCTAATGAGGGGGAGTCTAGCAACACCACCACTGAAGACGAGACCGTACCTGACCTGGCAATACCCATAAGTGTTCAACGAAATCATCCTATAGAGAATGTGATTGGTCCTGTAAATGCAGGAGTTTTAACCAGGAGCCAATCGGGAACCATCAATACTTGCTTATATTCTTGCTACATTTCTCAAATCGAACCTAAAACTGTTGATATAGCTTTGCAGGAACCAGGCTGGGTAGATGCTATGCATGAAGAGCTGAACCAGTTTGAGAAGCTTTGAGTATGGAAACTTGTCAAGTTGCCAAAGGGAAAGCGCAAACTTGGAACTAGATGGGTATTTCGAAACAAGCAAGATTCTGCAGGGGTTATTGTTCGAAATAAAGCAAGGCTGGTGGTTCAGGGATTTCGAAAAATAGAAGGTCTGGATTATGATGAAGTATATGCTCCGGTTGCACGACTTGAAGCCATCCGGATCTTCTTAGCTTACGCGTCATATATGGGGTTCACTGTATATCAGATGGACGTCAAGACAGCGTTTCTATATGGAGATGTGAAGGAAGAAATCTTTGTTGAGCAGCCACCAGGTTTCGTGCATCCAGATCATCCAGAATATGCCTACAAGCTAGACAAGGCATTGTATGGATTACACCAAGCACCACGAGCTTGGTATGCCACACTAACTGAACATCTTCTGGCTCATGGGTACACACGTGGCACGATAGACCAGACTCTTTTTATCAAGAAAGTGGGCAAGGATCAGATCTTAGTTCAAATCTATGTCGATGATATTATTTTCGGGTCTACAAGTGAGGAGCTTTGCAAGGAGTTTGAGAGAGTTATGAAGAAGAAATTTGAAATGAGTGCTCTTGGGGAAATGACACTGTTTTTGGGTTTACAAGTCAAGCAGAATTTTCAAGGGATTCTTATCCATCAAGGGAAGTATGTGGATGACGTGCTAGCAAAATTCAATTTTTCAGACGCAAAACCAGCTGAAACACCAATGGCAGAGAGACCGTTATTGACTGAAGATGAAGAAGGATCTCTCGTGGATCAACGTCAGTATAGGTCTATGATCGCGTCGTTGATGTATCTGACAGCTAGCCGACCGGATATTATGTTTGCTGTCTGCAACTGTGCAAGATATCAGGCTAATCCTAAAACTTCTCATCTTATTGCTGTTAAAAGAATCTTTCGGTACCTTAAAGGCCGACCACGGTTTGGTCTGTGGTATCCGAGGGATTCCAATTTTGATTTGTTTGCGTTTTCTGACAGTAACTTTGGAGGTACTGACAGTGACAGGAAATCTACATCAGCGGGATGTCAATTTCTGGGCGACAGGCTCATATCTTGGCAATGCAAGAAACAACAAACGGTGGCGATATCTACAGCTGAAGCTGAGTATGTTGCTGCCTCTGCATCTTGCTCTCAAGTGGTGTGGATGCAACATCAATTGCAGGACTACGGTTTGACTTATCTCAACACTACTATTTACTGCGATAATGATGCTGCAATACAAATTGTTAGAAATCCTGTTTTTCACTCCAAAACCAAGCACATAGACATAAAAGTTCATTTTATTCGAGATTGCTTCGACAGAGGTCTTATTACACTTGAGCAAATTGACACAGATGCAAATGCTGCCGATTTGTTCACCAAACCTGTCAGCAGCTCAAAATTCAAAGTGCTTGTGGATTTTCTGAAAATGATCCGCTTTACTGACTGAGCATGTTTTTGTTTTTCGTAGGTAAATTTGTTCATAAAGTTTTCTATTCTTAGGTAGTTTTTATTTATGCTCAAATTTAGGGGGAGAAAAATTGAAAAATACAAAAACATTAAAAAATACAAAAAGAGGTGTTGCATGACTGGGAAATGAAATGAATTTTCACATTATGGTCGAGGGCTGACTCATGTAAGACCAGTATCGAAATAGTTTGACTCTAGTATGATGTGTTGGTAGGCTCTATCCTTTAGGCTGGAAACATTGGCTGTTTCTGTTCAGAACTAAATAGTACATGACCTCAGGAAAGAAAATCACTTGGAATTAGCTCATTTCTATTTGAATGTCTGTATGTTGTCCCGATACACACAATTTTGGTCTGACTCTGAAATCTTCTCTGAAAAAGTCGTGTATCTCCTTTGCTGCATCCAGATATATGCTGACCTGGAGGTGCTAGGCAACGTCAACTTCTGCTGCATCCAGATACATGCTGACCTAGCTGTACGTTGTCGCTCTGTAGATCAATTAAACACCCGAAAGAGGCCCTCAAGTGCCCAAAAGAAACCCTAGAAACCTATATCAAATTGAGAAAAACTCATTTGATCTTGTACATTATACCATCTTTGCTTAAGATCTATTCTGTTCTCTTCTCAATCTATTCCCAGTTAAGATTTCAGAGATCTGGATTGGACTTGTGAAATATGTGGTAGGGAAGCTACTTACATGATAGAGTGTGCTGTTTATACTTCCGGGATTTGATTAGTATTTGCTTGGGTGTTCACTGTTAAGAAATTAAAACATGATAAGATTCGTTACAGGCAGTTATATGGAAAAGGTCTGGGGAGATGAGTTTAGGTGGACAAATATACTGGCAATCGTCTAGATCATTCGGTAGTAGATCAGTGTTGATAAGTGAAGTTAAGCCCGAAACCCTGTGATTTGATCCCTGAGTAATCTCCGTTATTTTCCTAATTTATTTTTGTAAATAATAATTTCTATTATTTATTTTTGTTTTTTAGGTTTTTGCAAATCATGCTCAGAAAGTTTAATGGGTTAAAATTGTTAACTGTTTAATGGATTTGATTATAATTGAATTATTAAAAGAAAATCTTTTCAAAGACTATCAGTCTTTTATCAGCCCAAACAGTTGTTCCGGCCCAGGCCCACTCAGTAGGGTTAAGGTATAAATCAAGGGTCTCGAGTCGAGACCTCACTTCTCACTCGAGACCTTCTGAAATTCTCTCTCAAAGTTCCGGCGTGATATTGTGTTTCCGACTTGATTCCAACGTGATTCTCCGGTTTCGAGTCATCATATTCTGTGTTTCTAGTCTCGATTCACTGTTTATTAAGGTATGATGATGTTTTGTTTTGAAGTTTTGCAGATAATATGAAGATTTGATGATGATCTGATGAAGTTTTGAAGATTACCAAGAACCCTAATTTTTATATATTTTGGTCTTCAAACGAATCATAAGATGTTTTTGGGATTTTGATCCAAAAAGCTGAAAAGATAAAGTTGTTTGTGGGGGTCTCAACTCAGATAACATAAGGACTCGAGACCGGTGATTACGAGTCGCAATGTCAAGATCTCGACTCATGGTCTCGACTCGAGATCTAATGGTCTCGACTCGAGACCCCATAGTCTTGACTCATGGTCTCAACTCAACAACTTATGGTCTCGACTCGAGAACTCATGGTCTTGACTCATGGTCTCGAGTCAACAGTGATAGTTTTGAATTGAATTGTTGTTATCTGAGTCATGATATTGTTGTTTGATTTTGTCTGCTGACTTTATAGTTTGAAGTTTCTAATAAATTTGTGTTTTGTGCAGATATGGATTTGAAATTTATCTCAACACATAATCAAGCGGGATATTTAGCACCTCCTCCGGAGAAACACAAGAAGTTGTACACTTCATTGATGAAAGGTCTCAACAGCTGTCGTATTGTTCACGCACTACGAGAAAATCCAGTTATTTATGAAGATCTCATTCAAGAGTTTTGGAAAAATGCGAAAATTGAAGTTGTTGAAGGAAAGGGAGTTATTGTTTCTGAAGTTCAAAAGAAGGTTGTTACTGTGACAGAACAGATGATTCGAGAAGTTTTACAGTTCAATGATCAAGAAACAGATTCAATTGAACTTCCTGCTGGTACAGTTGAAGTGATATTGCCAAGATTGAGTTATGAAGGGAAGTATCCACCTCTGGTTAAGAAGTTTGTGCATCCATATTGGCATCTTTTGTTGCACATGTTTGTTTTATGTATGACATAGAACAGAGGAGGCACAGATCAGTTGAACATTACTCAGTCGGCTGCTCTTGTTTGTGTGATAACAAATGAGCCTTTCAATTATTCAAAGTATATTTTGGAAGCAATGAAGAGGAATGTGTTTGGAGTTAGAAAGGACAAGTTTCTCATGTATCCAAGGTTTTTGCAAATGATTTTTAATGCTCGTTATCCAGAGTTGGAGAGATCTGGTAATACATTGGAGTTGAAGCCCATGGGTCCAGCTTGTTTTGGTGCTCTCACTCCGAAGAAGGGCACTGAAAAGAAATTTGAAGGATTAATTGAGTTAGAGAAATTTGGTCAATTTGCAGAGACTGAAGATGTTGTTGCTAATCCAGTCATTGTGCAACCTGTTCCAGTGAATGTTGCGCCTGCACATGCTATAGTTGCTGAAGAACATGATATCCAAATGGGTATTGAAGATGAGCCTGAGACAGAGATTCTAACGATTGATTCTGACGATGAAGGCATTGAAATTATGTGTGAGTCTGGAGAAGATGAAGAACTTCCTCCTGAAGCTGAAATTGATACTGCTGTTTCTGCTGTTCCACCTGTGATTACTGCTGAAAGTTTGGCTTTGCTATTAAAATCTGTAACTGATAAGATGGGAAATCCTCCTTCTGATCTTTCAGTATCAAGTGAAAAGCCTAGTGAAGACCCAAAGGATTCTGATTCCATGCCATTGAAGCGGAAAAGGAGGGATCCTCGACTCGGAATGTATGTTGAGCAAAACAAAGATCAATCCATGACTATTGCTGAAGATGATGACGGTTTATATGATTTTGATTTTGAGAGAAGTGTTGCTGATACCACCACCACTACTGAAGATATCTTTGAGTTAAACACTAACACTCAAGGAAATGTTTTGGAGACCACTGCTGCTGATATTCAGGTTACAAATGTTGATACAGATTCCATTGTTGATACTATGCCACTTGGTATTTCTAAATCTGTAGGTCCTTCTAGAATTGTTCTTGATGTACCTAGTAGTTCGAGTGGTAAAAGACCTGAAGAGCCATTTAGAATGCCGTTTGATGATGATTCTAGTGATGAAGATGAGTTTATCAGCATGAGAGATATGAAGAAACGAATGGTTGTACTTGAGCAAGATTCAATTCATAAAGATGCGAAGATTATCCAACTTGAAGATACTATTGTGAAGAAAGATCAACAGATTGAGCAGCTTCAAGGAGATGTTAGTTTGTTGTTCAATATGGTTTATGATTTACGTGGAAAGTTGGAGAAGAAATTTGGACAAGAGTTCTCTGATCCAACTGATGTTGAAAACAGAAGAAAAGCCTTTGAAAAGGATGATGCTGAAAGAAGTGCTGCTATGGAACAATACTTTAAAAGAGTTGTTGATCCTGTTACAGACAAAGAGAAGGCTGAAAGAATCAAGAAGAAAAGAGAGTTTATAATTTTGAAAAATCGGAATCTAAATCCAGATGATGATGATGCTCATGCAACTCATCATTTAATGGATGTTGGTGAAACTCTCTATGATAAGGTTGGAAATCGTTCTGGTGTAGTTAGCTGGGGTTATGATCATGATCGCAAAAGATGGTGGATAAAAAGAAAAGTTGGTCCTGTTGAGTGGTACAAACATCCAGGCCAGTTTCAGTCTTTTACTAAGGTGGATTTGACAAACTTGTCTCAAGCACCTTATGCAGATGATAAGCCTGGAGGTGCTGGATATATGTTTTTGGAGAGATTGAAGAGGGAGGTTCTTAAGGGTTTTCCTTCAATGCGTACGGCAGAGTCCACTGTTAAACCAGCTAAAGGCATTAGAGATCCATACACGAACAAGCGGATGAAGATTGTGCACTGGCCTGTAACTGATAAAGAAAAGGTGATTCCATTGGTGAAAAAGATTCCAAAGGGTGCTCTGAAGTCCTTGCATTTTTGGTCTTATGATGAGCGTCTAGGGCAGGCAGTAATTGTTTGTGATGATGATGTGTGTTTTCGCTTGGTGGATCAAATTGATTTGCTGAATGTTGCTCATGAAGATTTGGAAGTGTTAGCTCGTTATCAAATTAGAGCTACTGAAAAATACGAAGAAATTTCAAAAGCATGGACTGCTGCTGTGGTTTCAGCCATTCATATTCGTACAAAAGGTTTTGGTGGTCTCAAGGATCGATTGCAAGGTGATCGTGAAAGTTGAAGTGTCAAGAACCTGCATGCATAAACCTAGGGGGAGATTGTTGGAACCTGAAGGTTTATTCATGTAGGTTAGCATAGTTGAAGGGTTGTTTCTGTGTTTTGTTTAGTTAACATATGGGCTGATTTTGTAAGGGTTGGGTTAGTTTGTTTATTGTCGCAATGGGCCTAGATTTAAGTCCAATTGTTTTGTATTTAAACAAACCTCAACCACTTGGTTGAGGTTGATCGTTGGTTACGACTAGGAAAGGAGCCGAGAACTCCATAGGAATCTTGTATCAGTCTTTGGTCATAATTGAATGCAAGATTTCCGGTTTGTGTTTTGATTATATTATTGTTTCATTATATTGTTCTTGAATCGACTTGTGATTGTATTCCGCACCTTCACAAGTTAGAGACTGATATCATTGAAGGATCCTAAACGGGTTTTACACTTAACATATTCGAAAAACTCACGAAACGAAACGATATCCCCTAGGTATCTCACCCGAACCCAAGCTAAAACATTCCACCATATACTCCTACTCCAAAGGCATTTGAAAAAGATGTGATCAGACGTCTCTAGCTCAAGGTCGCACCGAGGGCAGCTTTCTTCCACCATCGTAATACCTCTTCTTATCAGACCATCCCGGGAAGCGATCTTATCCAATTGAACCCTCCATAGCAGCAGATTAGATTTGGGGGAGGCCCAATTATTCCAAACAAACGACAGATCAGCATCAGAATCGGTCATTTTAGCCAATTCAAAATCATAACGAACTTGTTTAACTGCAAACGGCTCATCTCCATTGTTTCGCCAAACCCATAAACCATTCTTTTCTATCAGATTCAGCTGCAAACTGATGCCAATCTTCTCGGAAACCGAGTCCATGTTACCAATTCCTTTCCAGATTCCGGGAATCGAATTTATAACTGGAATGAACTGATTCGGAATATTATCATTATGAATAGCAGCGACAACCTTGGCCCAGACTTGCTCCGGATTCGACTTAAACCTCCACCACCATTTTATAAGCATAGCGTGATTAAAATCAGCAATCGAACCGATCCCCATGCCACCTTTTATCTTAGATTTCATTAACAAATCCCACCGAACCCATCTAGAATTAGTGTTATCAGAATGTATCACGTGAATAAAATTGACAAGCCCAAGATTTGATTGTGAAATATAATGATTTGTCAGGTTATCACGTGATCGGCGGCCCAAGTTAAGGAATATATCAATTTGTTAACATTTTTAAAAACACATTCAGAACCTTAGCGGCCCAATGAATGTTTAGTGTTGACAGATATTCTCGTGGTCCATTTATTTGTGTTAACTGTCCATTTAATAATAATAACTGAACAATAATTCTCGGCCCAATCAGATTTAATTGATTAAGTGATACACTTGTTTGCAAAGTCTCGGAAGGCATTTCGATCGAAGTCACATCCGATCCATTGCATGTTTCTAATATTAGGTCCAATCATCGAACGGCAATCCGTTCGAAGTGACATCCGATCGGAGGTGAAATTATAAGTGACAGTTGATTTTTGATTGACCTTGTTCGATCGGATTGACAAACGATCCAAAGACATCCTGTTATCAAAATACAGTTGACTTTCATTGACCACGTTCTATCGAAGAGCGATCCGATCGAAGTGACAAGTGATCCGATCCGAGTTTTTGTTCATTTTAAAACTGATCGTTTATTTGTTTGTGAATTTGCAGGTGATTAACGGTGATAAACGAGGAGCAAATTCAAAGTTCGATACAAGAAAACATCATGGCTGAAGAGTTCTACAACACGTTTTACAAGGCGTTCACATCCGAATCCTCCGAAACATCGACTGTCACACCGAAAAGCATATCGAAATCTATAACTGAAAATATTAACCATGATAATTTTTACGAAACACATTCAAAACCACCAAAGCTCGACAGTATTGAATATTACACATGGTGGAAAGAATGATTTATCAACTGGGACAAAGCTTATGCGCACGAAAGCTAGTTCTGCATGGAATTCGGATACAGTAGACCAGTCGATGATAAAAACGAAGAAATTCCACTCAAAAGCTTATCCGTTGATGACAAAAAGAACTTCTCATATGAACAAAGAATGATTGTTCGAATCCAACAGTCGATTAGAGATGACATTTTTGCATTGCTTAATCACGATGGTTCATCTAAATCTGTGTGGGAAGCATTACGGGTTAAAGCTAAGGGGGGGTAAACAAATCAAAAAGAATAAAATCGATTTACTTAAAAAAGAATTTGATTTGTTTGATGGTCTTAAAGGTGAATCTGTACAACAAATGGTTGAAAGATTTTGTCACCTTAAAATTGAACTCGATAGGTTTGGAATAACAAAAACCCGTGAAGAAATAATTGATAAAATCATTGAAGCGTTACCACGAGCTGATCAGTGGCAAACGTTCGTGTTTATTTTGAAAAACGGTGTGTTGTTTGATACAATTACTCTTGATGTTTTGATAGAGAAGATAGAAAGTCATGAGCTTAAGCTGCAAAAGCAAAGCATGATGAGCAGTTCTTCGCATCAACAAAATGTCGTTCTTTACTACAAAGGTAGTGTACCTTCGGTGACAGTTCAAACAGCATCGCCAAAGACTGCATACAGTGTTGAAAAGATGAAAGACTCAGAGAAAATCTCATCAAGCTACAATCCAGGATATCATTCATCATCAACAACATCAAACTCTGAAGAACCTGATGAGATTCTTTGCAACATCGCTTTAAAGCTGAAGAATTCTCCAACAATGAACATCAACGCTGCTAAACAGCAAATGAGTCTTCTGGGATCCATTCTGGAATCACACGAAGATCTGGTAGCTGGGAAAATTGGAAATTTTGAACTGACAAAGGAAGACAATGACCAGATCGATCCAGAAGAGATGGAACTCATTGATCTGAGATGGTGTTTGGCAAGCTGCATTCGGAGAGCTTAGCGGTTCATGGATATTATTGGCAAACAATCAATTTGTGGACCATCAACAAAGCTGGGATTCGACAAATCAAAAGTGACCTGCTTCAAATGTAAGCAAAAGGGTCATTTCAAAAGAGAATGCAGAAACTCTGCTGTTGAAGAAACCGCTAATCCGTTTAAAGAAGATTACTATCAAAAGGCGATCTATCACAAGAACAGAGAGGAATCACCAAGGTTGAAACAAATTGAAGATAATCCTGAAAAGGAAAAGTCAAGAGCATATGTTGTGATCCAAGATGACGAAGGATTCGATTGGAGTGAATTCCTTCCAGAAGAGGATATTGTCGGTGATCAGCTCAAAGAAAAAGTCAAAAGAGAATCATCGAACAAACATCATGTTCTTGTTGCTGAGATAAAAGAGAAAACGAGAGAAGAGATTCTGAAAGAGAAAACATACAGGGAGAGGTGTGTTGTTGGATATCGAATTGAAGAAATGGAGAAAGAATATGAAGAAGCAATGAATTATGGAAGATATGACAAGAAAAGAGAATGTTATGTCAACAGCAAAGGTGAACCAGTTGTCCATAAAAAAGAAGTGGTGTTTGATGACGTTCTTGCAGTAATCCCTCTATCCGACGAGTACTATTCAAATGTTGCAAAAGACAAACATTATGAGAAAAAGCTGGATAAAATCATTAGAGATGTAATGACAGCAAGTCTGAAGAAGAGGGATGAAGAAAGAATGAAGAAGAATGTTGATGAATTGTTTGATGATTTGAAGAAAGTTGCCGAGAAACAGAAGAGTGATGGTGAAAAAGGAAGAAGAAACAATTGGTAAAGAAGCTGTTACTGAAGAACAACAAAAAGAAGATGATATGAAGAAGAAAAAAGAAGCTGATGAGAAGCTTGAACATTCGGTTAAAGTGGATGATACTGAAGCAGTTGATGGTGAACAACAAAAAGATTGAAACTGATCAGACACAAACAGAAGAGAAAGCCGAGGTGCCAGTCACTGAGGTAAATACTTCAACTGAATCTGAAGTATTAAATAAAATTGTTGAACAGTACAAGAAATGCATGGAAACGTACAGTGCTTGTACTGAAAAAGATGAAAAATTCAGAACAAGAGATCTAGAATTCACTAGAATCGAAAAAGTTTTCAAAGAAAAATACAATGAAATGTTAGAAAATGAAAAGGTTTTAAAAGATAATGACGAAAAACTGACTCAAAAATGCAAGATTTTGGAAAAGGAAAATGAGAGTTTGAAAGAAAAAATCTTAAAAATGATCGAAGAGTGTTTACAAAAAGAAAATTTGTTTCAAGAAATGAAAAAGGAGTATGATTCAATTAAACTTGCATATCATATCACAAAAGAATCATATAAAGATGTGAAGAGTCAAATGAAACTTGTACAATCGAGATTGAAACATTGTTCTGAAACATCTGACACACTTAAGCGACAGTACGAAATAAAACAACAAGTTGTGAATTCTTACATCGAAGATGTTGCTAAGTTAAAGCGTAAAATTGCCGATTTAGAACTGTGACAACCCGTGATTTACGGATCTTAATTACGTGATTAACAGGTGTTTAACGCGATAATGAATAGTGATTACAACGCAAATTAACCTAATTAGGCCTTTGGAGTACCCAGGAACGATTATCCGACTTTACAATGCGCGAACGGTTGTTTACAGAGAAACCTGTGAAACGTTAAACGGCAACGGATTGAAACCGAACAGGATACTGACAACGTCGACAAATATTAAATTGTTACGATATATTTAGCTCCGTAATGAAATTTTAGCAACTACAGTCGAAACCGGATTAGAAAACGGATTAAAAACGGCAACGATACAATTTTTCGCGATTATTACCGTGACCGACGAACGGGCGCGCAAACAACAACTACCGACCGTATTTTTGTGTATTTTAATTTTTGACGTTAAACGGAGTTCTGGATTTGACAACGGGTCTCGTAGGAATTACGGGCCGCTTACGCACGAGATGGGCTTGTGGGCCCTGGGCCCAAGCCTAAACCGTCATATAATAATAAAATCCCTTCAAGATCTAAATAAAATCTGTACAAAATCCCACAAAAATCTATTCAATAGATTCACAAGATTCTTAAAAATCTCAACAAAATATTTTGTACAGATTCTTTAAAGATCACATAAATCTTATGAGATCTTCCAATCTCTATAAATAAAACCCATACCTCTTTTGTCTGAATATATACCCACACACACACATAAAGCTCAACTTCATCCATCTCTCACATCTACTCTCACTCTCTCTCGAATATAACCTGCAACTCACAAAAGGGTTACCAACTTTCAAATCT